>CM051236.1:166812204-169577507 GCA_027917425.1 Gastrophryne carolinensis
CGGATATCATATTGATGTTCGTACACTCTCTTTTTGAGAGGCCTGTTCGTCTGGCCAATATAGAAACACCCACAGGGACATGTCAACATATAAATGACATGTAGAGTTTCACAGTTAATAAAGTGTTGGGCTACTATTTAAGACCTGGTATTTGTATATTCTTGCTAGGTTTGATAAATTGGCAGCAGCTACATCTCTTTCGGCACTGGTATGTGCCTATGCTCTTACAGCATTTTATGCGTTTATGAATAGAATAGTGGCTATTAACCAATCACATACATTTTTTGGTCTTCTAAAAATAAATTGTGGACATTTCGGAATGATTTCATTTAAAGTATGATCACTGGTAAGAATCTGCCAGTGTCATCTAAAAATATCTCGAATTGTTTGTTGGTGAACCGTGTGTGTCAATGTGATAGCTAATGATCTCCTCTTACGATCAATCTTAGGTTTATAAAGCATGTCGGAGCGTGATCGACCTTGAGCGTTCTTATAGGCTTTGATTAGAGTATGTTTCTGATAGCCCCTAAGTAAGAGCCTATCCCAAATACCATCTGCCGCCACTTTAAACTCGTTGTCGGAGGTACAATTTCTGCAGGCACGGAGGTATTCCCCGTACGGTATGCTTTGCATCAGATGATGGGGATGAAAGCTCGAAGCTCTCAAAATTGTATTTGCTGCTGATGGTTTACGGAAGAAATTTGAATAAATCTGTCCCTGTGTGTACCAGAAAGACAACCTTGAGGGTAAGAACAGCCAGAGCAGCATCCTGCATAGGTTCAAAGGGAGCACCCTGCAAGGCAGACAAAACCAAGTTCAAATCCCAAACAGGGACCACAGGTTTACGTGGGGGACGCACATGAGCGACCCCCTGGAAAAAAGGTCTTAAGCAGAGAATGCTGAGACGAAAGACTTCTGAAAGAAAACAGACAGGGCAGAAACCTGACCCTTCAGAGTACTGAGGCGGAGTCCCGATTCCAACCCATGCTGTAAGAACTCCAGAACCCTGGGGACTGAAAACACCCGACAGGGAAGCGACCTAGACTCTGGAAGAAGAAGTTTTCTTCCTAGCCTTCACCATGGTATCAACCACCGAGGCGGACAAGCCTTTCTCCATCAAGATGAAGGTTTCAGCAGCCAGGCCGTCAAAGCCAGAGTTTGTAAATTGGGATGGCGTAAGGGGCCCTGAGTGAGCAGATCTGGCACCCCTGGCAGAACGTACTGGTCTACTGCCATCTGCACCACGTCTGCGAACCACACTCTTCTTGGCCACCTGGGGGCCAACAGAATTGCTGGCACCCCCTCCAGAACAATCTTGCGCAGAACCCTGCTCAGCAGGGGGAATGGAGGAAAGACATACAGGAACTGAATGTCCTGCCATGACATTGCTAAAGCATCCGTGGTCAAGGCTAGAGGATCCTGGGACAGGGAGACAAAGGCCGGGAGCTTGTGATTGTGACGGGACGCAAACAGATCCACATCTGGTTGGCCCCAACGGTGACACAGAGACTGAAAACACCCTGCCGCAGAGGGACCATTCTCCCTGGCGAGAGGTCCCCCTGCCCAGAGGGTCTGCCAGCAGATTTTTCACCCCCGGAATGTACACCGCTGATATGCAGGGGACATTGGCCTCCACCCAGGTCAGGATCAGAGACACGTCCTGGATGTAGGCAACTGCCGTCCGGTTGTCCGAGCGCCAATGAACAGGCAGGCCCTGAAGATGAGTAGTCAAGCAAGCCAGAACTAACCTGATTGTTCGCAGCTCCAAGACATTGATAGATGTGTGGGCCTCCTGAGGGCCCCACCTCCTCTGGAACCGCAGGGACTTCCAGAACCCCCCCCCCCAACCTGATAGACTAGCATCCGTGGTAACCGTCTCCCAGGAAGGGGCAAGAAAGGATCTGCCCCCCAACAGGTTCCTTGAGTCCATCCACCACAAGAGGGACCTCCTGACCAGGGGGGAGAGCACACAGACCCTGTCCAGGGATGCTGGGTCCTTGTCCCATACGGACAATAGGTGAAGTTGCAGAGGCCTCAAGTGGAACTGAGCATAAGGGACCGCTTCGAAGCATGCCACCATCAGGCCCACCAGCTGCATCCCCTGCCTGATGGAGGGATGGGGACAAGCTAGGAGGGACCGAGCCTGTGCAATCAGATTGTCCACCTTCTGCTGAGGAAGGAAGATCCTTGCCTGAACTGTATCCAGATTCATTCCTAGGAATGGAGTTACCAAGGAAGGGGACAGTGAGGACTTGGGGTGGTTAAAGTGGACCAATACCCAGGATTTTGACTATCCTGGGTTTTGGTCCACTTCGGGGGGGCATCCGCTGTGTAACCGGCTGTGAAACCCCCCAGAAAGCCCCAAAAACTCACCTCACCACGCTCCCACGTGACCGCGCCGTCCAATCCCCGCCGACGGACAAGCGGGTGACAGCGACGGACAAGACAGCGCGTCCGCCGCCTCCCGCACATCACTCTTACAGGGCGCGCGCCCGCGCCGGCCATTCGCTAACGGCGGGCACGTCTAGAGGGGCGTGCGGGAGGCCGCGGAGGCTGGCGCCGCCGCCTTCGATAAGGTAAAGTTTTTGGGGTGTTTTGGGGGGGGGGGGTTTCACCCCGTGGGACATCCCGATCTCAGATGTCCCGCGTTGAGGGAGATGATCGGCCCGGGAATCTTATAGATTCCCGGGCCGATCACCTCTAGGTGTTGGTCCACTTTAAATCACCCATCCAAATGACTCCAGAATGGGCACCACCAGCTGAGTATCCAACTCTGCCTGATGTAGAGACTGGGAAGTGAAGAGGATGTCGGTCCAGATAGGGAAGCACGCTGACACCCTGACATCTGAGTAGAGACATCACGCCAGACAGCACCTCGGTGAACACCCTGGGAGCTGAAGTGAGGCCGAAGGGCAAGGCCACAAATTGGTAATGTTGATCCATCAGAGCGAACCTGAGGGACTTTTGATGACCTGGGAACACAGGAATATGAAGGTAAGCATCTTTGATGTCCACAGAAGCCATGAAATCCCCTTGGCGCAGGGAACTGATGGCAGAGCGCAGCGTCTCCATGTGAAAGCGCCTGCCCCTGATAAAACTTGTTGAGAATCTTTAAGTCCCGGATGGGCCTGACAGAACCATCCTTTTTGGGTACTGTGAATAGGTTGGAAAAAAAGCCCTTGCCTTTTTCTCTTAAAGTGGACCAACACCCAAGATTTTCACTATCCTGGGTGTAGGTCCCCTTCAGCGGGGCATCCGAGATCAGGATGCCCTGCTGTGTGAAACCCCCCCCAAAAAACGTACCTTTTTGGCGACGGACAAGCCGCCGCCGCCTCCCGCGCTTCCCTCTTACAGGGAGGCGGCGGCGGCTGATCAGTCGCCCATAAGGTAAGGTTTTTTTGGACTTTTGGGGTGGGGGGTTTCACCCTGCGGGACATCCCGATCTCGGATGCCCCGCGGCGAGGGAGGTGATCGGCCCAGGAATCTTATAGATTCCCGGGCCGATCACCCCTGGGTGTTGGTCCACTTTAAAGGCACCTGGCAGATGACCCCCAGCTCCAGGAGGCCTTGCACTGCTTGCACTAGCTCCTGAGCTGACACAGGGTCCTGAAGAATCCGGGACCTGATGAATCTTGGAGGGGGGTCGGCAGCAAACTCCAACTTGTAACCGGAGGACACTACGTCCTGAATTCACCGGTCTGAGACAAGAAGCCTGCAGACCTGAGCGAAGTGCTGCCGCCGTCCCCCCACCCGGATGGGTGAGGGCGCCCCCATCATGCCTGAGGGGGCTTGGGAGAGGATTTAGCTTTGGGACCCCAGGAGGAGCCAGAACGTCCACGTCCTCTGCCTCTATCCCAGAAATCTCCCCGGGCCCCAGGGAAAGATAACCCCCTTCCCTGTCTTGCATCACGGTAAGGGGAGGAGAAGGAACCCTGACCCTGAAAGGGCCGAGGTTGGCACCTGCGCTGGGGTAACCTGCCTCCCTTAGCAAAAAGGTCCAGGCGGTCTCCAAACAGACGCAGTCCTTTAAAGGGAGAACCAGTGAGGGCCTTCTTGGCAGCACTGTCAACGGCCCACTGGTGCAGCCAAACCGAGCGGCGCATAGCCAATACAAGGGCAGAAGTTCTGGCACACATTCTGATGGTGTCATCCAATGCTGACAGGACAAAATTTACAAAAACATCACAACTAGAGAGTACATTAAACACCTCACAAGGCAAATCATCAGGGGCACTATCAAGCATATTTCTGATAAGGGTTCTAGTGGCCACAGCAGTAATAGCAGAGGCACAGACCGGGCGCAGCGCCGTCTCCGCACATGTAAAGGCGTGGGAAGCCAGCTGGTCAATGCGCCGGTCCTCAGCATCCCGCAGGGTAGTAGAATCAGGGGAATGCATGACAGAGGTGTTAGATAGCCCTAGGATCGGGGCATCCACCTCGAGAGGGGGGGGGGGATGACCAACATATAACCACCTCAGCAGGAAAGGGATACTTCCTATCCCAACTCTTTGGAGCCCCGGGCAGTTTACTGGGGTGCTCCCGTTCCTTGAGCACAAGGTTATGGAAATGTGCCTGCTCTGGAAATTCCAAACGTGATTTTGCTGTATGGAAAAGCTCCCCTTTTTGCCTGGGAGCCTCAACAGGGAGAGAGATAGACAGAACCTCAAGGTCTGGGTCAATAATCTGTCAGTGTCATCCGGGGCCCAGGGGTCAGAGCCAGAATAGTCATGACCCCTTGGTCTCTCATCAGATGAGCCTTAATCAGAAAAAAGCTCCCCATCATCAGACGGGGTATAGCCACACAGATTCATAAACTCCTCAGTTCCCATAGGGAAAACAGTAACATTAGGCGTCAAGTGCCGCTTCTTACCAGGGCCCTTACGCGCTAAAGACGTCGCAATAATCTGTTCAACAGTAGCCAGTCTAGAAGACACATCAGGCTGAGAATCCCCACTAGTATGCAACTCAACAGGAGTGAGATTTAAGCTTGGGGGAGAAGGTGAAGTGAAACGAGGTGCAGTCACTGGCAGGCCAGATTGCAATGCAAGCACCTGCTCAGCACAGGGTACACAGACCCGTACCTTGTCAGCGTCAGCATGAGGCTGCCCACACGCTACACACAGCCGGTCTTGTCCCAAAGGGACCCCGGTAACATTATCCTGGGATGCCTCCATATGGTGATTATTAGGCACGATATGCCAGTAGGGATTTACGCTATAAGCAACCCTGGATGCCCCAATGACCCGCTAGGGAAGTGGGAGTAATTATACAAGGCCCAACTATCAATTACACCGGGCCGGGAGAAGCCAATGGCTTCACCCGTCTGAAAGACACAGTGGGAAGAAGGGGTGTCAGAACCAAACACACTACAATGAGTATAACACCACCCGCAAGGGAACTTAAGGACCGCGGTAAGTATAACCGCCACACGTGCGCGCGACCTGACAAAATGGCGCCGAGAGTACCTCGAAGGGCGGGCCAGAGCGGGCCGTGACGAGGGTGCGCCAAGCCAGGCCCCCCCCCCCCCCCCCCCCCGAAGAGCGCGAAGCCCACAGACAAGCAGCCAATGAGAACGCAGAAGCGTCTGAGGTAACGCCGCCGCCCGGCGCGGAACATCCAGATGAAGGAAAAGACGCGCACGGCGGCGGCATTTGCAATAGTAAAAAAGACAAGTCAGCGCGGCGGCAGACACCACATATACTAGTCAAAAGACATGAGAAAAACGCTGTATGCACGAATCATGCTACACACTCACCCACACCCCCTTCTTTCCCTCCCGAAGGCTACAGGGAGAGTGAGGGAGGATGGCGGTCCTCTGTACAGGACCCACCGCTACATGGGGCATGGAGCAATAATGCGGGAGGGGCATCCCATAAAGGCTCACCATCAGCCTATACCGCCTACCCTTTGGTGGGGGATTGCGGTGGAGCAGCGCTCCTTAAGCACACATGGTGCTGCCTACCTTCACCCGACCAGCGCAGCCCAGGCTGGGAGGCACATCACACGAGGAACGGGTGGGAATAGTCCAACAGGGCCGCAGGCTAATAGCCCCGCTCACCTGCGAGAGAGTGATAATTTCATGTCTTCGCAGTAAGCACTGCAGAGAAATCTGGGGATTTGTGGGAGGTCCTGGGTATTTGAGGGGCCGGGAGGAGCCTGTTTTACATGTCTCTGCAGTGCAGCGCCATCTGGCAGAGGAGAACCTGAGATGATCGGCCTGCAAGTTGTCCACTCCATGTATGTGTACAGCCGAAATGCATGAAACCTGTTTCTCGGCCCACTTCCATGAGGGCTTCACTGCTTCAGGTGCCCCCATGGTGGTTGATAAATACCACCGCCATCCGATTGTCTGTTTGAATCCGGACAGGATGCCCCATCAGATGGTATGTCCAATGACTGAGATACAATAGAATCGCTCTCAGTTCCAGGATATTTATGGAGAATTTGCTCTCTTTCAGACTCCACTGTCCCTGGAGCGTTGGTAACTCCATGACACTCCCCAAACCCGATAGGCCGGCATCCATGGTGATGATCTTCCACTGTACTGGAAAGAAGGATTTGCCAGTCTGAAGAGGCTGAGGACCAGGCTAGAGACTGCCTTGTTGACGGTGTCATGCAAAAAGGGTGGGTGTGTGTGGGTCTTGATCACAGATTGTGAGCAATTCCAACTGCAGGGGTCTTGTGTGAACAGTGCAAAAAGTACTGACTCAAAGCAAGATACCATCAGGCCCAACAGACATATTCCTTGATGAATCATCGGGTGAGGGCAGACAAGAGACCCTATACCCTGGCCTGAAAAAAGTGTCACTTCTGTGTTGGAAAAACACTTTTGCCTGAGACGTGTCTAATGACAGTCCCAGAACGAATAACTCTTGAAGCGATGATATTTGATCTAAGAATTTGACTGGATAGTCAATTATCCAATGTTGATCAGACAATCTGTGTATTCTTCTGGGCCCCCTGACATGATGGGGCCCATATCAACAGATAGTCTAAGTAAGGGATTATATGTATACCCCGACTTCTTAAAGAAAACATGAGACCTGCCAACACCTTGGTAAACACCCTTGGTGCTGAAGATAGACCGAAGGGTAACGCCACAAACTGAAGATGTAGGCCACCTACAGCAATGTAGGTATGTATCCTTATATATACACTGCCCGGCTGGAGTAACTTCACTGTGGATCAACAACTCCAATCTCTAAAAGGACAAGATACGGCAGATCTCAATGCTTCTGCTTTCTGCAGAATTCGGGATACCCTTCACCAAGAAAAACTCCAAGGGGGTCTGGCTTCTAATTTGATCTTGTAACCTGAGGATACAACTTCCTGTATCCAAATATCTGTTACATGAAGCCTGCAAATATGAGCCAAATGCAGAAGCGGTCCCCCCAGACCTGCAAGTGTGGGGGCATCCCTTCATGCCTGAACAGGCTTTGAAGGGGGTCTGGCTTTATTCTGCCAGACACCTGTTGCCTTAATTTGGAACTTTGTCTTACTCCAAAAATCTCTTCGGTATCCCGAAGAGGCCGAACCTCTAACCGGAACCCAGGAGTTTTAGAGGCCCTGCGAAAGCAGTATTAGACTTCGGCTTCTGTGGCAGATTAGAGGATTTACCACTAGCAGCATGCTTTAAAGGGGAGCCCTGTCATTCTTTTTTTGGAGGCTATGTCAGCTGGCCATTGCTTAAGCCATAAAGAATGCCTTAAAGCTAACACCAGCGCTAGGCCTCTGGCACTTAACCTGCTCAATCCTCCATAGCCCGTATCATATACCTGTTGTAGCCAAACTGGTCTTGATCACATGGGAGCATGACTTCCATGAATGACCCTTACGAGTCTTCAAGTCCAGTTGTTTTAACAACCTCCTGCTCCCCAACAATGCTATGGATGTAGCCCAGGCCGGCCGCAAGGTCGACCCCATAATAGAATAAGCAGGACATGCCACCTGATCCACACGCTTATTCGCTGGATCCTTTGGAGAAGCACTATCCAAGGATGGCATAACCAAAATCTTAAAAAGACCTGGCCTCAGAGCGTCCACCATAGGAGGGTGAGCCATAACTCAATCTGATCTGGAGGAAAAGGATACATAGTATCTAGTACTTTAGGAATGGGCAGAAGACAACCTGACTTCTGCCATTCCCTATTTATCAGATTAGAATAATGCGTATGCTCTGCAACATCCTACAGAATCGAGGAAATCAAAACCATCCATCTTAACTGAGCACCCCCTTGTGTAGAGGACTTCTGAATACGAGTTCCTACTGGATAAATCCTCCCAATGGATAACTTCCTGGGAGACTATGGCAGCTACAATATCCTCTTCAAGTTAGAGGATAAATCCTTTCTTTAAAAACCTTTTTAGCAGCCAATCCTAGGACCACTTGAGGGCTGCCGTTTAAAGACTCAGAAGGAGGCTATGGCAGCCACAATATCCTCCTCAAAACTCAGAGAATTTTTTTTTTTTCTAAACCTTCTTAGTAGCTCATGACTTAAAGGTTTTAGGTCCGCTTGAAGGCTGCCGGGGGGGGGTTTAAGCTCAGAGGGCACCGGTAACAAGGGTCAAAGCCCTTGCTGGGAGGAGACAATTGTCTTCCATATCCACTACTACAGTAGCATAACCCTGCACACCGTGCTATCCTCGTCCAGTATCTGTTTGCATGCTGGACATGGGGTGAATCTATCTGTTAAAGGACCAGATCTGATTACCCCAGATGCCTCCGTCATGGTGATTAATACTAGATTACCTCCCAGGGGGTCTAAAACCTAGTATGTGAACAGTTCCCGATAGTTGCAAGACTATTCTGAGAGCTCAGAGTGTGAACCACATCAATACATTGCCAGTCTTATCCCACAACTATAAATATATATATATATATATATTCTTTTAAAAACAATTAAAAACATTTATATGTGTATATGAATAAATATCATATCATATATTAATACACATAACAATTGAAAAATGACCTACCGAAAGATTTAGGTTCGCTTGAGGGTGGCCGTGCAGTGGCTCACGGTATTTTTGTGCTTCCCCCAGCCAAAAATCTTCCAGTGAAGGCGAATGGAGAAGAACCGCAATCTCAGCGCTTCGTCCGGCCGAA
This sequence comes from Gastrophryne carolinensis, assembly GCA_027917425.1. NCBI lineage: Eukaryota > Metazoa > Chordata > Amphibia > Anura > Microhylidae > Gastrophryne > Gastrophryne carolinensis. The sequence goes on from CM051236.1 coordinate 166,821,311, forward strand.
AATCTTCCACTGAAGGTGGCCGGAGAAGAACCGCGATTTCAGCGGTACTCGGTGCTTCACCCGGCCGAAAATCTTCCACTGAAGGCGGCCGGAGAACCGCAATGTTAGCGGTACTTGCCGCTTAGTCCCGGACGAAAATGTTCCAGTGCGAACGGCTGGAGAACCGCAATGCTGCTTAGTCCCGGCCGAAAATATTGCAGTGCGAGCGGCCGGAGGAGAACCGCGATGTTAGCGGTACTTGCCGCTTAGTCCCGGCCGAAAATGTTGCAGTGCGGGCGACCGGAGAACCACGCGCAAATTTTGAATTTTTCAACCAGTATAAACACATGGGAAGAGCAATAAAGAGGAAATTAATTCCCCTGGTTCCCCTCAATCAGGCTCACCAGACAAAAGCCTTATGGCTGCTTTTTCCTGTGGCGGAATTCTCAGCCTGGTAGTGTCACTCTTTTTTAAAAAACAAAAAGGTGACACCCCACAGCGCCCCAAGACCCTGGCGCTTACCTTACCATCCTGATCCGAATGCAGCTCATCTGCGGAGGCAAAGTGGGTCCATTCAGATCCAAGGAGTATAAGGGCCAAGGGACAGTCAGGTTTCCATTACCCCCGCTTCCAAGGCATAATTCCTTTTAAAACAAAAAGTAAATGGGAGAGGAGTTCAGATAAGTCCTTGCAGTGACCACTGCAAGAAAGGAAACTGAGGTGCATCAAGTCAGCCAGGTGGTTATAGGCCCGGGAGGTGGAGACACACCTTGCAGACCACACAATTCGGGGGAGGTTAAGCCAATCGTCTCTGAATTAAATCTGATGTCCTGAAGTAAAATGGTAATGACTCAGCTTTGGAAATATGCAGTCATTTTGGTCACTGACAAAAATGTACGGTATTTATTGGAAATGTATGTAGTTGAAAACATTTTGTCCATCAATAAGACTAAAAGTTGGTAAGCAAAAACAATTTACTGCTACCATGAAAATTTTAAAAAATAGTTATGATTCTACCTAAAAAGGAAAGAATTAGACTTTAGAACTGTAATTTAGCATGAGAAAACCTAGTTAAAAAAACATTGCCAGCCAAACTTACCTAGTATGTGCAAAGCTGCATGTGATCGAGTAGTCACAGCTTTCTGACCTGTTGGTAGGGCCAATTCGGGGCTAAGTATGCTACACCTCAGCTGCATGTCAGGAGCTGATGGTAGTCTTGAGTCAGCTATAACAGAGTTGTAACACCACAGCTCTCTTGTGCTGGCCTGAAATCTAAAAAACATAAAGACAAGTTTTAAATCCATGTTGCGTTTTTCTTCCTATTCAGATAGAAAAATAAATCCTTTTTAAAAAGGACACTCCAGCAGAAAGAATCGGACTTGAAGCCGGCCCCATATGCTGCTCCTTCGTCTCCTGCAGAATGATGTAGCAGATCACCAAGGTTCTCATTTCAATCCCATCCACGCTATTCCAGTGAAATGCAGCTGCATGACTGGCCAGCAGGGGTAAAGCGTTCTGCTTTTCTGGCTGTGTGACCGCCACTAGCTAATCAAATGTCCACATTTCGCCAGGGGAGCATGGTGACAGGATAAATTAAGGGGATTTGCAGTCAGGATCCTCCTCTCGGAGCGCCCCAAGCCCATTTTTTGTAAAAACATGTGTTGGATGCAGTTTAAAACGAATATATAAATCATTCATCTGTTAACGACTACTTTTCCCCCTATGCTTACACTATGCACAAAAAATGCCACAAACCTCCAAATTACATCATGGACGGGATCCAAACATACGCCAAACCCTTGCAAATCCTCCTGTTCGGAATCATTAAATGTAGCACAACTTCCATCCACTTTATTGATAAGAAGGCATTTAAATGGAGGAGGTTCAGTCATAGAAGCTGGCACAAGACCTACATGATACAAGAAGGATATATTCCAGTTACAAAATGTTTAAGCCAGCAGTGTGGAAATAAAATTGTTTTCCTAGCAGTGTGGGGGGAAAAAAGGAAGTCGGAAGATCAATTTCTAACTTAAAGGAGCACTATCATGAAATTGTGTTATATTAAAAATACATATAAACACGTTGGCTAATGAGAGGAGGGGTCACTTCTACAACTGAACAGAATTCCCATCAAGCTTCTGGTTTATTCCCTCATGGTAAGAATAAAATCCAGGGCTGACAGGTTTAGTCTATCAGGGGGGACAGAGCCGGTCATCCCGGATGTCCTTTTCCTTTAATTAAAAGTAATAAAAACAAGCCTGGCTGGATATTTCTTGATGCTGGGTGTATAAATGACCCCCGCCATCCAGCAAATGTATATGGAAATTTATCATTGGGCCATTTTCAGCGATAGTACATACCTGCACTGCACATCTGTGATGGCCACCTGTGGACCAATAGATTTCATCGGACAAGGAGTGTATGAGCCATGTGTTGGCCTGGTCATGGTGGCTCTGTGCACTACATAGATTGATGCTGTTAAAACTTGTCAAGTCCCACACCTGTAACAGGGATGGTTGAAGACCCCATGACTATGGCACACTCCCCCTAAGTCACCTGCTGTCTTGTTTAGCCTGGAATCACAAATGTCCACGCCTAGAATGTTAACTCATGCTATAACGGTACTTTCTTCCCAGCAAATGGATGGGAAAGAGTTGTCTCTTTTTCTCACCATGGTCCATGAACCATACGAGACACCAACAACATACTTAGGCCTCGATTCACTAAAGGTCGAAAAAAAAATGTAACGCTTGGAAAATTAGATCGCATGCGAGAATTTTTACAACTTAGAAGTGATTCAGAATGGCTGACGAATTAGACCCGTACAACTTGAATACATTGAATACAATCGAAAATACGTTCGAAAAAAGTGCAAGAGAAAATTAATGCAAGTGGTAATCTCTGAAAAATGTCTTGAATCTTCCATTAAACTTTCATGTGACTGCGAGTATACACTGCTTAGTATTTGGTAGCTGAACTGGTGCCTGTGCTGACCCATTGACGAACTTAATTTGCATATTTATGTAACAGTGTGGGTTTATGTTTGAAAACCCCCCTAGTCTTACCGAAAACGGTATTTCCAATAGTCCTCCAGGACGGCTAGCCACTAGACAGGAAGCACAAACTGAAAGAGTATTAAAGCCCTGCCCCTGCCCCTTCCCCTCAGTGTTTTTAGGCAATCATACAGGAAAAATCCAAGACAGGGAAAAAAGACAGGAAAGTAGTAACACCTGTGCAACCAAGTCAAAATAGATATGAAAAAAATGGGGTGGGGTGTAAGACGCCATCCTGGAGGACTATTTGAGATACTGTTACCAGTTTTCCCCAGGCGTGCTCCAGTATGGCTAGCCACAGAAGGCAAGCAAACACAAAGAATTCTACCTCAGTGTGGGCAGACTGCTTGAAGAACAGTCTTTCAGAAATTTTGCTGGTCGTGCTTCCAAAAGTCCACCATGTAGTGTCTCAGGAAGCTGTGTGGTGAAGACCAGGTGACGGCCTTACATATTTCCTTCAAAGAGATGTCATTATAAGCCCAAGAAGTGGACACTGACCAAGTGGCTCAAATACATAAGGCGGGACTGGGCACCCATTGCTCGCTAGGCCAGAGCTGTAGCATCTCTGATCCATCTTGCTATGGATGCATGCAACCCCTTGCTCTTAACCCTCCAAAGGAGATCAATAAATGATCCAACTTCATTCTGCTTTAAATTTGTAAATACAGGAGAACCAGCTTTCTGGCATCTAGGAGCTCTAAGGACCTGTCCTCCTGGTTTGACTGAGCCGGCTCTATTGTTGGCAACACGACCTCCTATGACCTGTGAAATTTTGAGGTCATTTTAGGTAAATATAAAAGATCTGATCTTAAAAGAAGTATGTCTGGTAGCTTTCTGAGGTAGGGTTCTTTAATTGACAGGACATGCAGGCCACAAACCCGCCTGGCCAATGTAATTTCTAGGATGAAAGTAATCTTTAAGGATAGCATCTTTAATGGGCTCAAAAGGGGGTAACGTTATTCCTTGAACAACTAAAGACAAATCCCAACTGGGAAACATTTTGGCCTTAAAGGGTTGTTTCCTAGAAACAGCTGAGAACAATCTATCCACCAATGGATCCTTCAAAAAGACTGAAAGGGCCGAAGTCTGAACTTTATGTCTAGGCCTAACTCATAACCTTCCTGTAGAAATTCTAAAACTGAAACTACCTCTTCAAGGTCGAGTTGAGGTGAAGGATCGGTAGCTTTTTCCATACCTTACAGTAGTGGAACTAACTTTGTTTTCCAACAGGGTGGAAATAACTCATTTACTTTTTTCTTAGTAAGTCCCATTCAGGGTTTATACTATTTTGAGGGAACGGATCTGTGGATGCAAAATTGGGCCCTGGTAAATGACTGAATTTCCGTCAGAAGCCATGGAGCCTTTACTGGCATACAGGACAGGAGGGAAAACCTGGGCCAATGTGGTGCAATCAAGACACTAGGACTAGAGGTAACCGCCTCATCGGGGGGAATGCATAACAAGACTGAATTCTCCCCACTGATTGCTGAATGCATCCAGACCCCAAGCCACCGGATACCTCCCAAGGGAGAAATACCTCCGGCACCTGGTGTTATGGTTGTTGGCAAACAAATCTATATCTGCCTGCCCTCACCGAGTTACTATCTGGGCAAACGCCTGCTAATGTAGCACTCATTCTCCCTGGTCCATTCTTTCTCTGCTCAAGAAGTCTCGCTCTCCATTTAAGTTCTCTTTTATGTGGATCACCTAAATGGACCCGACATTCCCCTCCAGGCTCTCCAACAGGGGTTTGGTCAATCTGGAAAGTTCCAGAGATCTTGTTCCTCCCTAGTGGTTTACAAAGGCAACTACCTTATGTTGTCTGAGACAATCTGGATGTCTCTACCCAGTACTTCCGACTCTAGGGCTTCTTTACAGATAGGAGTTCCCTGAAGTTGGAGGACCTCTAGCTGTGGCTCTTGTCCACCTTACCTAAATGTATTGCCCTTGCCAATGAGCTCCCCAACCAAAGGAACTTGCATCTGTCGTTACCAATATAGGTGCTTTCTGGTGCCAAGGCTTCCTGTCTGTCGCATTCTCGGACAAGGTCCACAACACCAGACTTTCCCTTTCCTGCTTCGGTAGGGCAACTAACCGATCCAGGGATCCTTGCCCGAGAAAGAGTGTGGAGAAAGAAGGCCTGCAAGGGAGGAGAATGGAGCTGGGCCCAGGAAACTTCTGGTATGGAGGGGGTCATTAGACCGAGTATGGCCAGAATCTGCCTCAGAGATTGACTGGCGGGAGAGAACTTCACATACTTTTCCGTTTTGGCCCTGGGAAGTGGGATACACTAGGTCAGGGCATCTATCTCTTATCCGAGGTACGTGCATCTGCTTTCAGGAATGAGGCTGGACTCTTCCAAATTCAATGTCGAACCTAACCCTTGGAAACAAAGTAAGGTCTTCTGCAAAGCTGCTAGAAGGGAGAACCTGTCCCTTGCAAAAAGAAGCAAGTCATCCAAATAGGCTATGATGTTCACCCGAAATTGCCAATGCTTCACCTTGCCTTCTAGCAGGATTGCAAAACCCAGAAACCTTCTGTGAGCAGGATCGATAGGAATGTGGAGGTAGGCATCCTGTAAGTCGACCATCAGTGCCTCCCTTCTTCAAGATGTCTCTTATGGAATAAAAACTATCCATACAGATTTTTTTTGTATTTTATGTTGCTGTTTAGGTTTTTAAAAATTTAAATCATGTGAAATCTCCTCCAAGGCAGGGACAAAAACTGAAGTTATCCCCCCACCAGGATGTCAGGACTGAGGCTTGGGTGCTTGAGAGGAGCTAAATGAAGGAGTCACCCTTCCCCTGCAGGCCTGCCAAGGTTTTCTGATTTCAGGCCTTTTGAGCTCTCACTGAGAATAACTTGGTTTCTTGTTATATACTCTCTGAGGTGGCCCTGGTGCCCTTCTTTTAATCGGAAACTTATTTCCTTTTTCAGAAGAACGGGAAAGAACTGAATTTAACTCCATTCCGAAAAGATGATTACCACTGAAGGGAAGCCCACAAAAGGTGTGACTTAGATGCCTAAAATATAATAAAACTCATAGAGCATGCCTGGCACTGTTAGACTGCCATGCTTTTTTACATGAGTAGTATTATGTATCTTTGTCTAGGGGCATCCACATATCTGTAGTTTTGCGATGTTGGGTCACACAAACTGGGCTGAATTACTTAGCTTTCAGCGTATAAATAACGCATGCGTGTTCTATTGTGCAGCAATTATTGTTTCTTTTGTCACTGTATGTTGTGTGTAAATATGTCCATCATATGGGTCTGTTTATAGACAGGGGGACACCAATAGGGACCAGGAGTGGGCACATCCACCGTATTCCTTTTTTACTGTTGCACCCGTGCAGCCTCCAGCCTATGTGATCATCTGTGCATGGTGGTGCACCTCAGCCTTGCGAAAGCGCGGGCTGTGTTTTATATTGGTCATGTGCGACTCTGTTGTAGTAGAACTAATTTTTATCAAATTGCTTTTTAATATGCCGTTTCCCTTTTACAGTGGACTAAACCCCATCTTAGGCCTCCCTGTAAATTATAGGACTCCAGGGCCGCCCAATTCCCTCTCCCCAAGGCATCCCAAATTGGGATGCCCCAAGGGGCGACAACCAAAACCCAAAATCAAAATTTGGGTTTGGGGCCACCTTATTTTTGTTTTTAATTATTCTGAGATGGTCATTTTTCTGTTGAGTATATTTATGCTGTCATGGCATTGTGTATTGTTTACATCATTTACATTTTTAGCTGATCAAGTGCAGTGGCATGCAGTGCTGAAACACATTGCACATATGGGTGTCTATATATATATATATATATATATATATATATATATATATATATATATATATATATATATATATATATATATATATATATATATATATATATACACACAAGATATAAATCATGTTCATAGGCCTCCCTATGGTGTACTATGGGCTTTTTTTTCCAGATGCAGTGGGTAGAAGGGCTCCATGGTTGAGGTCAGCAAACAGACTTTTCTCCCCCTGAAAGCAGCTGTAAAAAACTTGTGCTAAACATTTGAATTTAACTTGTGTAGAATCAAGGGTACCTGAATCATCAATTATCAATTATTTTGCACCTGCAAATTCCACAGAATTAATTTTTGAAAATCAATTTATTTTTGAGTGCAGTTCCTCATACTTGAATTGAATTCTCAAAAACTAAAAAATTCAAAAATGTTCAAGGTTGCTGAATCACGCATAGATTTTTCATGGGAAAAAAAACACAAAAATGTATTTTGAAATATTAAGGTTAGTGTCCTGAAAGAGGAAATATACTTCCTCATCTACCCCTCCAGCGACACCCTGCCAAAGTGGGCAATCAATACTAGCATGAGGAGCTAGTCCAGACCATGCTCCCCTCAATATTTATGGCTTGAATGGTACTCCTAGAGCTGCCATTCAAGCCCAGCTAAACCCTCCCTACCTCCTCCCCACACAAAGCCTCCTCGGATTATCATAATCAAGGCCATAATGTGGACCTTACAGCTGAAGAGGTCGGTGTGTTAATATGTACCCTTTCTATGGAGGCCCAGTACCTTCATACACTGGTGCATAATAGATAGATGGGCTGTTCTTTTTTATTTGAGGGGAAACAAGCAGCTGATTTGTTACAGGTCCATGTCGCAGCTGTCCTGCAAGCAGATGTGCTTGCAGGATGTGGGCATTTTTCTGGGGCAAGAGTAAAGTGATTTGTGTCTGGCTGCCCTCCCCTGGCTGTCAGCTAAGGTTGCACAGGAGGAGGAGCAGGGCCAGGCAAAGCAGGGATATGCAGGAACCATCAGCCTGCAGGGAGAAGCACAAAGACACAGTCCCAGTCAGAGGGAATGACCAAGTAAAAGCCAGAAGAAGAAATCAGATGAACAACCAGATCAAAGGTCAGACTAAATCCTGTGGATGCAAATCAAGTTTTTTCTGCAATGTAACTGATGGTAGGTGGCCATCAGTTTAGCTATTAGTTGGCAGCTTAAAGAGGATAAAAAGACCCAATTACATTACTTCCTCTAATCTCTACATCATAATCACTGCACACCTCCAGTAAATAAGGCAGCCAATACTCACCACATCCTCATTTCCTTTCAGGCTGCCTATCATGTGACTTTGGCAACCACTAAATTACCAGGACTGCAGGCACGCAGCCATGTTAGTGTCAGAAAAGTGAGGGATAGGGTGAGTACGGGCTGCTGCTGCCTGGTATCACGCATGCTAGAATAGGAATTTGCAGCAGGACATCCAAAATACCATTTTGTGAGTACTCACCTGAAAAATGGATATTGTTGGTGTGCCACACACCCCGCTTCACTTCTTAAATATTCATCACTTCATGGGTTAATCCACCGCAGGTGACGTAGTGCAGAGAGGAAGTCTTGTAACGAGCCCCCTTCCGGCCTATATATACCTGGTACCTCCCTTCAATCACCAGTATATTCAAAAAGCAGTAAAACAAGGTACCAGTATTCCACCAGTAACCTCCAAAATTAATTTTGATATAAATAAAAAAGGGCTTCACCATATAAATGCTTCGGTAATACCGAAAAGGGCGGGTGTGAAGCGGGGTGTGTGGCACACCAACAATATCCATTTTTCAGGCGAGTACTCACAAAATGGTATTATTCTTGGTGTGCCACACACCCCGCTTCACTTCTTAAATATTCATCACTTCATGGGACATCCAAAAGCAGTGTCCACAAGGGAAGGGCATCTCAAGGCCAGGTGAAGCATAACTTAAATGACTGCAGTCTGCAGAACTTTGCGGCCAAAAACAGCATCCGCTGAGGCCCGCACATCAACTTTGTAAAACTTAGAAAAAGTGTGAACAGAAGACCAGGTGGCGGCCTTACAAACCTGTTCAACAGAAGCTTGGTGCTGAAAAGCCCAAGACGCCCCAACAGCGCGAGTGGAATGAGCAGTAATACGAAAAGGGGGAACTTTTCCCTTAGCAGAATAGGCCGCAGTAACGGCCTGACGTATCCACTTGCTAATGGCAGATTTGGCTGGTGCCAAACCCTTCTTAGGCCCATGGGGCACAACAAAAAAGGAATCCGTCCTACGGAAAGGAGACGTGATAATCAAGTAGTACTTAACACAGCGCACATCCAAACAATGCAAAACCCTCTCTTTGTCATTCTTAGGATTAGGACACAAGGAGGGAAGAACAATATCTTGGTTCAAATGAAAAGCAGAAACAACCTTAGGAAGAAAGTCTGGCTTGAACCGAAAGTCCACTTTATCCCGATGCCTCTCGAAGTAGGGCGCCTGGATAGTTAAGGCCGCCAATTCTGAGACACGCCGGACAGAAGTGATCGCTACCAAGAAGACAATCTTCTGAGTCAGGGTAGACAAAGCAATATCTTGCAAAGGCTCAAAAGAAGGAGCCTGAAGAGCCGAAAGAACCAAATTCAAATCCCAAACAGGGAGTAATGGTTTCCTGGGAGGCCGCACATGCGTAACCCCCTGGAAAAAAGTTTTAACTAAAGGTTTAAGCGCAACACGCTTCTGAAAAAAGACAGATAAGGCAGAGACCTGCCCTTTCAATGTACTTAGCTGGAGACCAGAGTCCAGCCCTGATTGTAAAAACTCCAGAATCCTGGGGACCGAAAGGACCCTACAATGAAAAGATCTTATCTCACACCAAGTGATATAGGCTTTCCAAATCCTATAGTAGGTGACGGAAGAAGACTTCTTCCGGGCACTGATCAGAGTCTTAATGACTGAATCAGAAAGACCCTCCTCCTTCAGGATGGAGGTTTCAGCCGCCAGGCCATCAAACCCAGCGCTGGTAAATTGAGGTAACACAATTGACCCTGAGTGAGCAGATCGGGCCGAAGAGGCAGAATGAACTGGTCCACTGCCAGCCAAACGATGTCTGCGAACCTTAATCGCTTTGGCCACCTTGGGGCCATGAGAACGGCGTACACCCTTTCCAGAGCCAACTTCTGAAGAATTCTGCCCAGCAAGGGCCACGGAGGAAACAGGTATAGAAATCCCAGAGCTCCTCAGTTCAGGGACCTGACGTCCACTGTCAGAGCCAGAGGATCCCGGGAGAGAGACACGAAGCTCGGGAGCCTGAGATAGAGATGAGGGGCCCACAGGTCCACCTCCGGAGTCTCCCATTGGAGACACAATAACAGAACCACCCGAGGATGGAGAGCATATTCTTCCAGACGGGGAGAGCACTTGCTCAACCGGTCCGCTACCTGTTCCATCACCTCTGGAATGTAAACCGCCGAGAGACAGGGAACATGGAACACTGCCCATGTCTGGATCAGGGACATTTCTCTGATGGGTAAGTGGGGCCTCCACTGCCCCTGAAGCCGCAGCTCCTTCCAGAATCTGTCCCATCCCGACAGACCGGTGTCCGTGGTGACACCTCTCCAAGGGAGGGTCAGGAAAGACCTGCCCTATACAAGATTGGTCGAGACCAATCACCACAGGAGGAACTGCCGTACACGGGAGGACAATTGGAAGGACTGATCCAACAAGAGAGGTTGCTGGACCCAACACGCTAGCAGAAATAGCTGAAGTGTTCTTGTGCGAATTTGGGCAAAAGAAAGACACACAGCGTCTTGCTGAGAGTTCAGGCCGGGATGAACCGACCCCTGAATGGACCGCGAGGGAGGGTGAGACTCGAATTCCAGGTTGTGACCTGTCGACACTACCTCCTGGATCCATCTGCCTAGAACCACATGGTTCCAATGGTAGAAGTGTCGCAATAGTCCCCCCACCCGCACGGGTGAGGGCAGCCCCTCATTGCTGAGTGGGCTTATCAGCAGGCTTGGGCTTGGTGCCCCAGGACTGAGTGGGCCGGCCACGGCCCCTCCCCCAAGTCCAACCTGCGCCACTGGTAGCGGGAAAGGACGTACCTTTTCCCGCTCCGAACCTTTGAAAGGAAGGCCTACCGGAACTTGTCCCCCTGAAGGGACCACGAGGCCTTTTGCGTTGTGGCATCTTACCATCTTTTGCGACTGAATCAATTTTCTCCCCAAACAGACGCAACCCCAAAAAGGGGAGGGCTGTGAGTACCTTTTTAGAAGCCGTGTCTGCTGACCACTGATGCAGCCATACTGACCTGCGAATAGCCACCAGCATAGCTGCCGCCTTGCTACTCATAGTCAGCGCATCGTCCTGAGCGGCCAGGACATAAGCCACAAAAGATTCACACTGCTTAAGTGCAGTGAACTGTTTGCAAGCGGGATCAAGATCCTCATATAGCCCCTGAATTAGGGACTTAATTGCCAATAGAAGAAGGGCTGAAGCACATACCGGGCGCAATGCTGACCCGGAATAGATAAAACCATGTTGAGCGTATTGGTCAATCCTGCGATCTTCCCCATCTTTGGGGACAGTGGTCTCAGCAGATTGTACCATAGCCGAGCTGGAGAGTCCTAGTACAGGGGTATCGACATCCGGAGGGACAGACCACAGCCTCACCAATTCTGGTGGAAAAGGATAACGCTTTTCCCAACTGGAAGGAATTCCAGATAACCGTGTGGGATGTTCCCATTCCTTAAGAACCACCCTCTCAAAGTGGTGCTGTCTGGGAAAGACCAAACTCGGCTGAGGCTCTTTAAATAACTGACCCTTTGGCGGGGCGGCCGCCTCAGGCGTATCTAAACTCAAAACATTAAACATTTGAGCCAGAATGGAGGAGGTGTCAAAAACAACCCCCTCTGACCAATCGCCGATCTCATCAGCCACATACTGACCTGTCGGCTCATCTGACTCCGACGGGAGTTCATCCTCGTCAGGGGATCCATCGGACCATTCCACAGGTTCACAAAACTGGTCCTGTGGAGCCGAAGGTACCGGAGTCAGGTGCCTTCGTTTTGTAGCGGTTTTAAACGCTGCTTTAACGGGCATCATTTTCCGGGGGCAGGGCTGTGCTGCTGCCTCGGAATGCGAATCCCCACTTTTGACAGTGTCATGCGGGGTCCGGAATAGGGATGGAGAGGTAGGAGATGATGAAGGATGCGATGGCACCGCAGCCGAAGCAACGGACTGGCGCGCAATAGTCTGTTTTGCACAAGGGATGCAAATAAAGATATCATCAGCTGGGAGTGGAACCCCACAACCTACGCACCCCCCAAACGGAACAGCAGAACCGTTTCCGGAATCTACGGAAGCCTCCATATGGTGATTTATGGTATTCGCAATAATGGGACTTTTAAGGCATAAGCCGACCCGGGATGCCCCCTTTATTTTAGTAATGTCCCGGAAGGGAGGATTTATATAATTTTTTTTTTTTTTTTTAAAGTTTAGGTCCCCTTTAATAGAAACTATATATATATATATATACTTATATATAGTCTATGTATATAAACATTCAAATCAATCCCAATAATTAGCCAGGCACATAGAGCCGGAGGGCTAGCATAAGCAGGGATCCCAGGATCTGCAAGGCAAGAAAACAACCATCAGATCCTTCACATGTGTATAACATAAGTATGGCACCAAGTGCCCTTAAATGAAGCCCCCTTGATAATAGTGATTTCTCACTGTATTATTAAACAATATCTCCCATTTAACGGCCCCAACGGGAGGGGCCGCTTACCTGTACCGCAATCAGCCGGTAAGCCTGCAGCCAGCAGCCATGAGCCGGCAGAAGACAAAGTGCGGCCGTGCGCCCACGTGCCTTCCTGTTTTGAAGGAAGCTGGGACGCTGGGCCCGCCGCATGACGTCGGCGCCGCGCCGCGCCCCCCCCCCCTACGCTGATCAGTTGGAACACCTTACAGCTGATCCAGCACGCGCGTCCAGGCAGCGGAGGGGGGAGGGTAAAAACCGCATGTGCTGACAAAGCTCAATGAATGCCAGGCGAGGAGAGGGGAGAGGGGGGAGGGGAGAGGGGGGAGGGGGTAGGGGGCCACAAGCAACCAACTGCCAGAGAGGTGGCCAGCCCATACCCAGCGCAAGCTGCCCTAAAGCAGACCCAAAATATACACATGCTACAGTGAATGTATAAACATGACATATATGTTAACATGCAGTGATACAGTGAAACACACATACTAAAGCACACCCTCACCACCCCCCCAACAGGAGAGAAAGGGGCTACGGGGACCCTCGGGACAGGGGCATCCCATTTCCGGATCACCATGCCGGTTCGCCGCATTGCCCCACGCATGAGGTCGAGCGGTAGGAGATAAGCTCCTAGGCACTTAAAGTGCCATCTACCATTTGCCCGGTGAGCAGCCAAGGCTGGGAGGCTTCCTATTTCACCATAAAGGTATACAAACTCAAACCGGGCAGAAATAGACCAAAAGGGGGGTGGCGGGGTAAGAATACCCCGGCCTACCTGTAAGCAGGAGACTTCCAACTTCTGACTTGTCAGCAAGCAGAGAGAAAAAATACTGGTGATTGAAGGGAGGTACCAGGTATATATAGGCCGGAAGGGGGCACGTTACAAGACTTCCTCTCTGCACTACGTCACCTGCGGTGGATTAACCCATGAAGTGATGAATATTTAAGAAGTGAAGCGGGGTGTGTGGCACACCAAGAATAATCAGGATGCCCTCATGCAGGAGGAATCAGAGGAAGTAAAGTCTTTATAGATGGGACCTACTCTTTAAGTGGTATAAAAATAGAGTAAATAGACGACAAAAAGACATCAAACTATTAGCCACACCACTGTACTGCCGCCCCCAGGTTTTATGGTGCTTACTGGGGGCATTTAGAAAGCCACCTTTGTGAAACTCTCTGATTTGCCTATGCTAACCCTAATCCCATAGTGCATGCATAGCCTGTGCACTCAGTGATGAGCAAGTTCAGGCCATTAAGTCAGAGAGGAGAATTTCACCATACAGTTCCATACAGGTACAGTGAGTAAAGGTCAAACCAGGGGGTTTCCCACAACAGAGCATTCCAAAATGACAAGCTTCCAGCCAGCGCTAGAGTATTTTGGACTCTAGAACTCGCTGAATAGGGTTGTGGTAAACTTTAAAGCAAAAGGTTTGGTCATAGCATGGCTCCCCTCCTCTACAGCGCCCCTGCCAATTTTTTAAACCCCACTCTGCATAATTGTGAAGAAATGCACAATCCCCAGCCCCACCATTTAATTTAAACTCTGTGACAAATACAGTAACCTTTTGAGGCCATAGAGATACCACATCAAAATGTACCATGTGATAAGCTAAGGTATACTTATCTGGCTACATACATTTAATGAAAAACAAAAAGATAATGTGGTTGCTTACCTATTATATGTCGACTTGCAAAGATTTCCGATGTAGATAGAACATGGGAGTTGATAAGTGCTTCATCTATCCGCAAAAAGGTCTGGTCTCCACTTGCACCGACCCAAGTTGCTTTTCGGCCATATTTAGAGCCAATGTTGGGCATTGGTGCTGGCTTAGCATTCCAGTAAGGCATGTCTATGATTGGTCTTCCTAGCTGTCCTTTCTAAAATAAATAGATAAAACAAAAATAAAATTACATGTACACACAACACATATAATTAATGCAGATAGGACCCCTGCCAAATGCATCAATTACATTTATGCTACATGCAACTGCAGCTAATCAGTGGCACCATGTAGATTTTATCAAGAATAAATGTAGTAGCACTTGGTAATCTTGGTGCCTACTTGATGCCTCCCCTAATCTCTCCCCTATCAGTGTAGCAACTATAATATTGCCCTAATCCTCAATTATAAGATCAAGACATAAAAAACTAAATGAGAGCTCAAGTTACACAGACAAGTATAGTCCACCACAAAGCCAATAGTCTACCCCCTACAAGTCCCTGCTCCATTCACTACAAATAAAGGAAGAACGGCGTGTCCTGAGCATGGCGGGGAAAGGACGCTGCTGATTTGGCTCCTGTTCCCTCGACCCTGAAAAATACCATTTTGTGAGTACTCACCTGAAAAATGGATACTGTCAGTGTGCCACACACCCCGCTTCCCCTTTAATTCTGATGATCAGGTTACTCCACCAGCAGGTGGCGACGTTGCAGAGAAGTCTTGAAAACAAGCCCCTTCCAGCCTATATATACCTGGGACCTCCCACTCAACACCAGTGATTTAAAAAGCAGAAAGACAAGGTACCAGGAAATCCAACGGTAACCTCAAAATAAAGAAAAGCTTCACCATATAAAGGATCCAGGATACCAAAAAGGGCGGGTGAAGCGGGGTGTGTGGCACACTGACAATATCCATTTTTCAGGTGAGTACTCACAAAATGGTATTATTCTCAGTGTGCCACACACCCCGTTTCCCTTTTAATTCTTACGATCGGGACATCCAAAAGCAGTGTCCACAAGGGATGGGTATCCGAAGGCAAAGTGAAGCATAACTTAAATGACTGCAGTCTGCAGAACTTTGCGGCCAAACACAGCATCCGCTGAGGCCCGCACATCAACCTTATAAAACTTAGAAAAAGTATGAACAGAAGACCAAGTAGCTGCCTTACAAACTTGTTCAACAGAAGCTTGGTGCTGAAAAGCCCAAGACGCTCCAACGGCGCGAGTAGAATGAGCAGTGATACGAAAAGGGGGAACTTTCCCCGTAGCAGGATAGGCCGCAATAATGGCCTGACGTATCCATTTGCTAATGGAAGATTTGGCCGGCGCCAAACCCTTCCTTGGCCCACAGGGCACAACAAAAAAGGCATCAGTTTTACGAAAAGAAGTAATAATCAAATAGTACTTAACACAGCGTACTACATCCAAACAATGCAAACCCCTCTTCTTGTCATTCTTAGGCTTAGGACACAGGGAGGGAAGAACAATATCCTGATTCAAATGAAAAGCAGAAACAACCTTAGGAAGAAAGTCCCGTTTGAACCGAAAGACCACTTTATCCGGATGCCTCTCAAAGTAGGGCGCCTGAATAGACAAGGCCGCCAACTCCGAGACACGCCGAACCGAAGTGATAGCTACCAAGAAGACAACCTTCTGAGTCAGGGTAGACAAAGCAATATCTTGCAAAGGCTCAAAGGGAGGAGCCTGAAGAGCAGAAAGAACCAAATTCAAGTCCCAAACAGGGAGTAATGGTTTCCTGGGAGGCCGCACATGCGTAACCCCCTGGAAAAACGTTTTAACTAAAGGAAGAAGCGCAAAATGCTTCTGAAAAAAGATAGATAAAGCAGAAACCTGCCCTCTCAAAGTACTCAGCTGAAGACCGGAGTCCAGCCCTGATTGGAAAAACTCCAGAATCTTGGAGACCGAAAAGACCCTAAAAGGCAAGGACCTAACCTCACACCAAGCGATATAGGCTTTCCAAGTCCTATAGTAGGTGATAGAAGAAGACCTCTTTCGAGCACCGATCAGAGTCTTAATAACAGAGTCAGAAAGACCCTCCTCCTTCAAGATGGAGGCCTCAGCGGCCAAGCCGTCAAACCCAGCGTTGGTAAATTGGGGTAAGACAGCCGACCCTGAGTGAGCAGATCGGGCCGAAGAGGCAGAATGAGCTGATTCACTGTCAGCCAAACGATGTCTGCGCACCATACACGTCTTGGCCATCTTGGGGCCACGAGAATGGCGGACACCCTTTCCAGAACCAGCTTCCGTACCACCCAGCCTAGCATGGGTATCGGAGGAAACAGGTAACCCCGGGTCCCCCCAGCTCAGGCATATGGCTTCCCGCCGCCAGAGCCAGAGGATCCTGGGAGAGCGACACAAAGATCGGGAGCCTGCAATTGTGACGAAAGGGAAACAGGACCACCTCCGGTGTCCCCCACCAGAGCGGACTGCAGACTGCCGAGAGACAAGGAACATGTGCCTTCGCCCAGGTCAGGTTCAGGGACACCACTCTGAGGGCACCCAGACTGCATGGCCCTCCATGATGACTGATGTAAGCAACCGCTGTTTGATTGTCTGAGCGAAGCTGAACCAGAAGGCCCAGACCCTGATGAGACAAAAGAGCAAGAACCAGACGGAAGGCTCTCAGCTCCAGAACAGACGGCCGATGGATGGCAAGAAGGACCCAAGCCAACTCCTGAATCAGACAAATTTTGGACTGAGTGAGAAACACCCTGTGTTGACCGGAATCCGACCGCATTCCCAGAAAGGACACCACCCTGGCCTGAGCAAGGGAGGACCTGGGAAGGTTGAAAAACTTCAGATGCAGGACGGGGCAAGCCGACCCGTCCTTCTTGGGGGCTGTGAAGAGAATGGAGCAAAAACCGAGGCCCACCTCTAAAGGCGGCACCGGCCGGATGCCCGCCATTTCCAGGAAAAACCGTGAAGGAGGGCTTGACTCGAACTCCGGTTTGTAACCGGGCGACACCCCCTCCCAGATCCATGTGTCCGGAATCTCGCGGCCTTAAACCAGGGAGAAGTATCGTAATCGTCCCCCCACCCGCACGGGTGAGGGCAGCCCCTCATTGCTGAGCGGGCTTAGCAGTAGGTTTGGGCTTGGCGCCCCAGGACTGACCGGGACGGCCACGACCTCTTCCCCGGGACCAACCTACACCCCCGGTAACGGGAACGGAAGCCCCTCTGCCCGCTCTGGCTCCTCGAAAGGAGGGACTAAAGGAACTCGCACCCCGAAAGGAGCGATGAGGCTTCTTGAATTGAGGCAACTTACCATCCTTGGTAACAGCATCCAATTTCTCGCCAAAAAGGCGTAAACCTAAGAAAGGTAGCGCTGTAAGCGCCCATTTAGAGTTAAGGTCCGCCGTCCACTGGCGCAGCCATATAGACCGACGAATAGCCACCAGCAATGTCGCTGTCCTGCTACTCGTCGCAAGAGCATCGTCTTGAGCGGTCAGGACAAAAGAAACAAACGACTCACACTGCTTGAGAGAACTAAACATATCACAAGCGGGATCAAGATCTGCGTGCAGACCCCTAATAATGGATCTAACTGCCAGCAGAAGAAGCGCCGAAGCACAAAATGGCCGTAGTGTCGACCCGGCACTGATAAAACCATGGCGAGCCAATTGATCAATCCGACGATCCTCACCATCCTTAATGGTAGTGTGTCAGAAAAGTGCAACGCAGCCGAGCCAGTCAGCCCTAACAATGGGGTTATCGACGTCGGGGGGCACTGACCAAAGCTTCACCAAGTCCTCCGGAAAGGGATAGCGCTTATCCCAATTAGGAGGAGTTCCAACCAGGCGCGTGGGTTGTTCCCATTCCTTAAGGACAACCCTCTCAAAGTGCTGTTGCCTGGGAAACACCAAACGCGGCTGGGGTACGTCAAATAGCTCACCCTTTGGCAGAGGAACCACCGCAGGCGGATCCAAGGCCAAAACTTTAAACATTTGAGCCAAAATGGAAGGAGTGTCAATGGACACCCCCACAGCCTGATCACCAGTAGTGTCAACCAATAGCTGGTCTGCAGGCTCATCCGACTCCCCAAGGAGGTCCCCCTCCTCATCAGGGGGACAATCGGACCAATCCAAAAATTCAGGTACCTCACCCTCCGAAGCAGGCACTGCCGGAGAAAGGTGCTTCCGCTTTGCCTTAGCCTTCTGAGCCACTGAAGCGGAAATTATTTTCTCGAGCTTGGCTAACCGCGCATGCACCCCGGAATGCGAATCCCCATTTTTGACAATGTCACACGGGTCCGGAATAGGTTGGGGGGGATAGGAGATGACGGAAGTTGCGAGGAGCCAGAAGCCGGAGCAATGGACTGGCGCGCAATGTTCTGCCTTGCACATGGAACGCATAATAGGACATCATCGCCTGGGAGCGGAGCCCCACAACCCCCACACAGCCTGGATAGCCCCGAAGAGCCATTTCCGGTAATGTTGGAAGCCTCCATATGGTGAATTTGTGGTATTCGCAACAACCCAGGGTTTTAAGCATTAAGCAACCCGGGATTCCCCTTTGTAATTAAAGTTCCGGAAGTGGGAGGATTTTTTTTTTTTTTTTAAGCCTAGGAAAATCCCAATTTAGAGACTAAGACTAGCCATGTATAACAGACCGGGAGAGCCACTGCAGTGAGGGGATCCCAGAATCTGTGGGGGAAAAGAGACCACAGTCAGTCCCCCAACCAGTATGCACCACATTCATACATAACCAACAAGGCAAACATATATGAATAGTTTAAACATCATGAATAAAATATACATGACACATGCTATTTCAAGGCAAAGCCAGAGAGTGCATCAATAAAACATAAGAGTATATACCTGCATAAATTATATATATATATATATATATATATATATACACACACACATACATATAACCACACATACACACACATACCCAAATACAGGCATTTGACCCATACATAAGCAGAAGTGCCCCAGGAAAAAACGCTATACATGGCAGGCAATAAAGTACAAGGACGGGCCCACGTGCGCAATGGTGGGGACCGTTTACCTCTACAGCTCAAGCCGCACCGGACCTCTTCCCCCACCGGCTTCAGCACACCTGTCTCTAATGAGACAGGGGAAGTGAAGGGCGGGCCCGAACACAGCAAAAAAAGGGGGGAAATTTGAAAGTGTAACACAAAGGCCCCAGCAGCCCAAGCCACGCGCCGCCACCGCAGCGCTGCCCTGCCAAAGCACTTCCACACATAACACTAAGTAAAGCACCTCGTGCAACACGCACCCCCCCCCCCCCCCCCCATTTAGCAAAGGGAGAAGGGACCGAGCGGGAGAAGGTGACCTGAAGGGAACATCGGGACAGGGGCATCCCAAATCCGGATCACCATGACATATAGCCGCATTGCCCAACAAGTGGGGTCGAGCGGAGGAGATAAGCTCCTAGGCACCTAAAGTGCCATCTATCTTTGCCCAGCCAGCAGCCTAGGCTGGGAGGCTTCCGTTTACTAGGCATAAACACCACAATAGAACTGGGCAGAAATAGACCAAAAGGGGATGCCGGGTTTGACCCTGGCTACCTGCAAGCAGGAGACTTCTTTCTTCTGTCTTGTCGCTTCATGCAGAGAGAAAAAACTGGTGTTGAGTGGGAGGTCCCAGGTATGTATAGGCTGGAAGGGGCTCATTTTCAAGACTTCTCTGCAACGTCGCCACCTGCTGGTGGAGTAACCCGATCGTAAGAATTAAAGGGGAAGCGGGGTGTGTGGCACACTGAGAACAACAACCTTATCTTGATGCCTCTCAAAATAGGGGGCTTGAATAGACAAAGCCGCCAGTTCAGAAACTCGGCGGACAGAAGTAATAGCAACTAAAAAGGCAACCTTCTGAGTAAGAATAGGAAAAGGAATATCCTGCAATGGCTCAAAGGGAGCAGCTTGCATAGCCGAAAGCACCAAATTAAGATCCCAAACAGGAAGTAAAGGCTTTCTGGTAGGCCGCACATGCGCGACTCCTTGGAAAAAGGGCTAAACCAAAGGATGAAGAGCAAACGATCTTTGAAAGAAAATTGCCAAGGCAGAGACTTGCCCTTTCAAAGTACTAATCTGGAATCCCATATCCAGACCTCGTTGCAGATATTCCAAAATTTCTAGGAATAGAAAACACTCTACAGGGCAAAGCCCTGGATTCACACCTATCAATATAGGACCTCAAAGTCCTGTAATAAATGACAGAGGAAGACTTCTTCCTAGCTCTAATAAGAGTCTGAATAACCACATCAGAAAGACCTTCTTCTTTCAAGATGGAGACTTCAGCAGCCATGCTGCCAAAGCCAGCGTTTGTAAATTGGGGTAACAAAGTTGACCCTGAGTGATGAGATCTGGAAGAAGAGGCAGATGGACACGATCCACTGCCAGCCTTACAACGTCAGCGTACCACAGACGTCTTAGCCACCTTGGCGCCACCAGAATTGCTGGCGCCTCCTCCAGTGCTAGCTTGCACACCACCTTGCTGATCATGGAGAATGGGGGAAACAGATATAGGAACCCCAGATCCTTCCAGGCTAGAGACATGGCATCCGCTGCCACTGCCAGAGGATCCTGGGATAGACACACAAAAGCTAGCAGCTTGTGATTGTGACGAGAAGCAAACAGGTCCAACCGTGGAGTCCCCCACTTGTGACAGAGGAACTGAAAGACCCTTGGATTGAGAGATCATTCTCCCTGGCGAGAACATCCCCTGCTCAGGGAGTCTGCCTCCACATTCTCTATCCCCGGAATGTAAACTGCTGATATGCAAGGAACATTGATCTCTGCCCACTGAAGGATCAGAGACACTTTCCGGAGGGCACCCCAACTGCGAGTCCCTCCCTGGTGATTGATGTATGCAACAGCTGTTCGGTTTTCTGACCGAATCTGAACTGGCAGACCCTGTAAGAAATGGGTCAGTCGAAGTAGAACAAGACGTATGGCCCGAAGCTCTAATACATAGATTGGAGAATGAGCCTCCTGAGGCCCCCACAATCCTTGGAACTGGATTTAACAGATTCGCTACTGCTGCCCGCAGTCCCTGCGCAATTGGCGGATCTGACAGCATCCGGGACATGAAAAATCTGGGGGGAGGCCGGGATTCGAATTCCAGTTTGTAACCGGAAGAGACTACTTCCAGAACCCAATTGTCTGATACCTCTTGGTGTGCCACACACCCCGCTTCACTTTTAATATTCTTCACGATTGGGACATCCAAAAGCAGTGTTCACAAGGGATGGGCATCCCAAGGCAAGGTATAACTTTAATGACTGCAGTCTGCAGAACTTTGCGGCCAAAAACCGCATCCGCTCAGGCTCGCACATCAACTTTGTAAAACTTGAACCGAAGACCAAGTGGCGGCCTTACAAACTTGTTCAACAGAAGCTTGGTGCTGAAAAGCCCAAGACGCTCCAACGGCGCGAGTAGAATGAGCAGTGATACGAAAAGGGGGAACTTTCCCCTTAGCAGCATAGGCCGCAATAACGGCCTGACGTATCCATTTGCTAATGGCAGATTTGGCTGGTGCCAAACCCTTCTTAGGCCCACAGGGCACAACAAAAAAGGCATCCGTCTTACGAAAAGGAGACGTGATAATCAAGTAGTACTTAACACAGCGTACTACATCCAAACAATGCAAAACCCTCTCTTTGTCATTCTTAGGATTAGGACACAAGGAGGGAAGAACAATATCCTCATTCAAATGAAAAGCAGAAACAACCTTAGGAAGAAAGTCTGGCTTGAACCGAAAGACCACTTTATCCTGATGCCTCTCAAAGTAGGGCGCCTGGATAGACAAGGCCGCCAACTCCGAGACACGCCGGACCGAAGTGATAGCTACCAAGAAGACAATCTTCTGAGTCAGGGTAGACAAAGCAATATCTTGCAGAGGCTCAAAAGGAGGAGCCTGCAGAGCAGAAGGAACCAAATTCAAATCCCAAACCGGGAGTAATGGATTCCTGGGAGGCCGCACATGCGTAACCCCCTGGAACATACAGTAAACCATACACACAATACACATCCCTATACCCCCCCCCAGTGAAGGAAGAAGGGACCGAAACGGGAGAGCAAGGGGCCAAGGGGACCCTCGGGACAGGGGCATCCCACATCACCATGCCGGATAGCCGCATTGCCCCCAAAACAGGGGGTCGAGCGGAGGAGATAAGCTCCTAGGCACCTATAGTGCCGTCTACCAATTGCCCAGTGAGCAGCCTAGGCTGGGAGGCTTCCATTAAACCACAAAGGTAACAAACAATCAAAACCGGGCAGAAATAGACCAAAAGGGGGTGCCGGGGTAAGACCCCGGCTACCTGCAAGCAGGAGACTTCAACCTTCTGTTTGTCGTCATGCAGAGAGAAAAACACTGGTGATAAATGGGAGGTACCAGGTATATATAGGCCGGAAGGGGGCTCGTTACAAGACTTCCTCTCTGCAACAGCGTCACCTGGCGTGAGTAACCCAATCGTGAAGAATATTAAAGGTGAAGCGGGGTGTGTGGCACACCAAGAATATATACTGTATAATGCACTCACAATTCATCCAAGAAATCAAGGGTAGCCCTCACAACCATTAAAACATTTCCTTTTACTGCAGCCACTCAGATGGGGCAAAACTGGTCAGTATGGTACTGTTCCCCTTGGATGATTTGGACCCCAAACGTAGCGCCCCATCAGAGAAACAAAAGGAAGAGCGATGTTGCACTGGTCATGAGGTGGCCTTGATGTCTAGGATGAATTGTGAGTGTATTACATTTTTATTAAAATAGGTTTTCAAAGGATAGTGGATTATGCTGGATCACTGGACTGGTTACAGGTGCGTTATTACTTGCTACTTTAGACGTGGTTGTTGAGTTGGGAGAGTCCTTTTTCTCCAAAGATGATTAACCCTGAAAAGGAGGATTGTATACACTGAACCAGGTCTGCTGATTATACTGGTATATTACACACTCTTTGGGTACCATCTTGCTGGAGGAGGTAGAAACACTCTTTGGGTACCATCTTGCTGGAGGCAGTATGTCCTGCTCCAAATAGATTACTTACACGTGGGTATTACTCCGCCAGATGGCGCTGGACTGCAGAGACATCGAAAACAGGCTCCTCCCGGCCCCTCAAATACCCAGGGACCTTCCACAATCCTCAGCATTGAAAAGCAGTTAACGAGAAGCCGGGAGAATTAAAACAACCCCAAAAAGGTAACTAAAACAATGATAACAATCACCATACAGGGGATCCAAGATGTAAAACCAAGGGTGGGGTGGAACAGGACGTACTGTATACTTATAATACCAATTCTACAGGTGAGTAATCACAGAATTGTATTATTCTTAGTATACAGTACGTCCTGCTCCAAATAGAATACTTACACGTGGGACATCCAATAGCAGTGTCCATAAAGTAGGGTGGGATCCCCAGAAAGGTAACAGCAGACAGTTTAAATCACTGCCGCCTGCAAAACCCTGCGGCCAAAAACAGCATCAGCTGAGGCCCTAACATCAACCTTGTAAAACTTTGAAAAGGTATGAACAGAAGACCAAGTAGCGGCCTTGCAAACTTGTTCAACAGAAGCCTGGTGCTGAAAAGCCCAAGAGGCACCAATAGCACGAGTAGAATGAGCAGTAAGGCGAAAAGGAGGACTCTTCCCCTAGTAGAGTAGGCCTGAATCACAGCCTGACGGATCCATTTGCTAATAGTAGACTTGGCAGGAGCCAAACCCTTCCTGGGACCAGAAGGGACCACAAAAAGAGCATCAGTTTTTTTGAAAGGTGCAGTAGCCACCAGATAGAACTTCAGACACCTAACCATATCCAAAGAATGCAAAACCATCTCCTTAGCATTACTAGGATTAGGGCACAATGAAGGAAGAACAATGTCCTGATTCAAATGAAAAGCAGACACTACCTTAGGCAGAAAGTCTGGCTTTAAGCGGAACACCACCTTGTCCTGGTGTCTCTCATAGTAGGGGGCTGAATGGAAAGCGCTGCCAACTCAGACACACGCCTAACAGAAGTGATAGTCACCAAAATTACCATTTTGTGATTACTCACCTGTAAAATGGTTATTACAAGTATGTCACACACCCCGCTTCCGAATATTCATGACACTTGGGTGACTGTCCTGTAGAGGGCGATCTTGCAGAGATGACATGAAAAAAAGGAGCCCCTCCTGGCCCATAAATACCTGGGACCTCCCACCATTCCCCAGTATAAGACAGCAGTAAAGGGACCAGGAAGAGCCAAATGTAAACCGCAAAGAAAAAGGTTCACCATATAAAGGATCCCAGAAAACCAAAAAAGGGTGGGATGAAGCGGGGTGTGTGACATACTTGTAATTACCATTTTACAGGTGAGTAATCACAAAATGGTATTATTCCCAGTATGTCACACACCCCGCTTCCGAATATTCATGACACTTGGGACATCCAATAGCAGTGCCCATAATGAGTGGGGATCCCAAAAAGGCAATAATGCAAACTACTGCAGCTTGCAGAACTTTGCGGCCAAAAACAGCATCCGCTGAGGCACGCACATCAACCTTATAAAACGTGGAAAAAGTATGAACAGAAGACCAAGTAGCAGCCTTACAAACTTGTTCAGCAGAAGCCTGGTGCTGAAAAGCCCAAGATGCTCCAACAGCACAAGTAGAATGAGCAGTAACACGAAAAGGGGGAACCTTCCCCTTGGCAGAATAGGTCCCAACAATGGACTGTCGAATCCATTTACTAATGGAAGACTTAGCGGGCGCCAGACCTTTCCTGGGCCCGGAGGGCACCACGAAAAAGGCGTCCGTTTTACGAAAAGGAGAAGTAGCCACCAAATAATATTTCACACATCGAACCACATCCAAAGAATTTAAGGTCCTCTCCTTGTCATTACTAGGCTTAGGACACAAGGAAGGGAGAACTACATCCTGATTGAGGTGGAAGGCCGAAACCACCTTAGGAAGGAAATCCAGCTTAAAGCGGAAAACTACCTTGTCCAGGTGCCTCTCAAAGTAAGAAGCCTGAATAGACAAGGCCGCAAACTCAGAGACACGCCGAACAGAGGTAATAGCCACCAAAAAGGCAACTTTCTGAGTGAGCAGAGAAAGAGCAATATCATGCACCGGCTCAAAAGGGGGCCCCTGGAGAGCCGAAAGAACCAAGTTTAAATCCCAAACCGGCAGCAAGGGCTTTCTAGGAGGCCGCACATGAGTAACCCCCTGGAAAAATGTCTTAACCAGGGGATGAAGGGAAAAAGACCTTTGAAAGAAAACCGCCCTTTCAAAGAACTAAGCTAGAACCCAGAGTCCAGACCATGTTGAAGAAACTCCAGAATTCTGGGAATAGAAAACACCCTACAAGGCAAGACCCTAGCCTCGCACCAGTTAATATAAGACCTCCAAGTCCTATAGTAAGCCTATAGTAAGTCCAAAGCCAGCGTTGGTAAATTGGGGTAGCGTAGCTGACCCTGGGTGATAAGATCCGGAAGAAGAGGCAGATAAAACTGATCTACTGCCAGCCGCACAACATCTGCGAACCACACTCGTCTTGGCCACCTTGGAGCCACCAGAATTGCTGGTGTCCCTTCTAGAGTCAGCTTGCGCACCACTTTGCCCACCATGGAGAAAGGGGGGGGGGGGGGGACAGGTACAGAAACCCCAGTTCCCTCCAAGCCAGGGACATGGCATCCACTGCCAGGGCCAGAGGATCCTGAGACAGAGACACAAAGGCAGGAAGCTTGTGACGAGAGGCAAAAAGATCCAACTCCGGAGTCCCCCACTTGTGACAAAGGGACTGGAATACCTTGGAACTGAGAGACCATTCTCCTCGGCGAGAGGATCTCCTGCTCAGGGAATCCGCCTTCGTGTTCTCCGCTCCCGGGATGTAAATGGCTGTGATGCATGGGACATTGCTCTCTGCCCAAACAAGGATCAGAGATACCTCCCTGAGGGCACTCCTGCTGCAAGTCCCTCCTTGGTGAATGATGTAAGCGACCGCCGTCCGATTGTCCGATCGGACTTGAACTGGCAATCCCTGCAATAGAAGAGTCAAGCGAGACAGAACCAACCAAATGGTCCGTAGCTCCAAAACGTTGATAGGGGTATGAGCCTCCCGAGGACCCCCATAACCCCTGGAACTGATGTTCCCTCCAGAATCCCCCCCCCCCAGCCCTACAGGCTGGCGTCCGTGGTAACCGTTTCCCAACAAGGGGTCAGAAAGGATCTGCCCTTCAACAGATTTCTTGACACTAGCCACCCCTCAAGGGACTGCTGAGCCCGGGGAGACAGCAGACAAGACTGATCCAATGACAGTGGACACTTGTCCCAAGTCGCTAGAAGATGGAGCTGAAGCGTTCTCATGTGAAACTGGGCAAAAGGGACTGCCTAGAAGGAAGCCACCATCAGATCTACCAATCTCATCGCTAGCCGGATAAACGGGCGAGGATTGGAAAGCAGAAGCCGAACCAAATCTTGGATCAGAAGAATCTTGGGCTGAGGAAGGAACACCCTGGCCTGAAAGGCATCCAGAGTCATGCCCAGAAACAAAACCTCCCTGAACGGGGAGAGGGAGGACATGGAATAGTTGATCACCCAACCGAACCTCTCCAGCGTGGATACCACCACTCTGGTGTCTAGCTCCACTTGGCTGAGAGAGGAAGCCAAAATGAGAAGGTCGTCCAAGTATGGTACAATGCGAATGCCCTGGACTCTGAGGAGGGCCATCACCCCCGCCAATACCTTGGTGAACACCCTCGGAGCCGAGGCAAGCCCGAATGGAAGGGCCACAAACTGAAAATGCTGATCTTCCACCACGAACCTGAGGAATCTCTGGTGTGCCAGGAAGATAGGTACATGCAGAGAAGCATCCCTGATGTCTATGGATGTCATGAAGTCCCCCTGACGAAGAGAATCAACGGCTGACCGCAAGGTTTCCATGCGAAACTTCCTGAAGCGGATAATCCGATTGAGGAGCTTCAGATCCAAAATGGGTCGAACGGAGCCGTCCTTCTTGGGCACCGTGAATAGATTGGAATAGAATCCCAAACCCATTTCCGCGAAAGGCACTGGGCAAATGACAGCCATGTCCAGCAGATAACTTACTGCCGCCCGGAGCCCCTGTGCGGCCAGTGGATCCGAAGGCACTCGAGACCTGAAGAATCTGGGAGTAGGCCGGATCTCGAATTCCAGCTTAACCGGAAGACACCACTTCCAGAATCCATTTGTCTGAGACCTCCTGGTCCCAGACCTGGAAGAAGTGCCGCAGCCGTCCCCCCACCCGCAAGGGTGAGGGCGCCCCCTCATTGCTGAGCTGGCTTAGCAGCGGGCTTGGGTTTGGAACTCCAATTGTGACCTGGACGGGCACGACCTCTGCCTCTACTCCAGGAATCACCTCTGAGGGTAGAGAAGGCCAAAACTCTGGCAGTTCTGGCACCACGAAAGGAAGGGTTAAAGGAGGCCGCCCCCCGAAAGGGACAACGTTGCCTTTTACGCTGAGGTAACTTCCCTCCTTTCGTGACAGAATCTAATCTTTCCCCAAAGAGCCGCAATCCCACAAAGGGAAGAGCTGTAAGCGACTTTTTGGCCACAAAATCAGCCGCCCACTGGCGCAACCATACCGACCGCCGAATAGCTACAAGCAAGGCCGAGGTTCTACCACACATGACCATGGTGTCATCCAAGGCGGCACGCACAAAGGACATGAACAATTCACACCGCTGAAGGGCGGCGAACTCATCACTAGCCGGGTCAAGCCTGGAGGTACTCAACAGGTCTCTAACCACAGACCTGGTAGCCACTGCCAAGAAGCAGCGAAGCACAAACAGGCCACAAGGCTGAACCGACACTAGCAAATGCGTGGCAAGCCATCTGATCAATGCGAGCCCTCTACAGGACAGTTACCCAAGTGTCATGAATATTCAGAAGCGGGGGGGGGGGGCATACTGGGAATAAGACAACCTTGAGAGTAAGAATTACCAGGGCAGCATCCTGCAGAGGTTCAAAGAGAGCACCCTGCAAGGCTGACAAAACCAAGTTCAAATCCCAAACAGGCACCATGGGCTTAAGTGGGGGACACACATGAGTAACCCCCTGGAAAAAAGTCCTGATCAGAGAATGCTGACCAAAGGACTTCTGGAAGAAAACAGACAGGGCAGAAACTTGATCCTTCAGAGTACTGAGTTGGAGCCCCATCTCCAATCCATGTTGCAGGAACTCCAGAATCCTAGGAATAGAGAACACACGACAGGGAAGAGACTTAGATTCACACCAGTCAATGTAGGCACGCCAAACCCTGTAATAAATGGAAGAGGAAGACTTCTTCCTAGCCTTTATCATGGTATCAACAACCGAGGTAGACAGCCCCTTCTCCATCAAGATGGAGGTTTCAGCAGCCAGGCCGTCAAAGCCAGAGTTTGTAAATTGGGATGGCGTAAGGGGCCCTGAGTGAGTAGATATGGCACCCTGGGCAGAACGTACTGATCTACTGCCAGCTGCACCACGTCTGCGAACCACACTCTTCTTGGCCACCTGGGGGCCACCAGAATTGCTGGCACCCCTTCCAGAGCAATCTTGCGCAGAACCCTGCCCAGCAGGGGGAATGGAGGAAAGACATACAGGAACTGAAAGTCCTGCCATGACATTGCTAGGGCATCCGTGGTCAAGGCCAGAGGATTCTGGGACAGGGAGACAAAGGCCGGGAGCTTGTGATTGTGACGGGACGCAAACAGATCCATATCTGGTT
This sequence comes from Gastrophryne carolinensis, assembly GCA_027917425.1. NCBI lineage: Eukaryota > Metazoa > Chordata > Amphibia > Anura > Microhylidae > Gastrophryne > Gastrophryne carolinensis. The sequence continues at coordinate 166,850,321 of CM051236.1, forward strand.
GACCCCAACGGTGACACAGGGATCGGAAAACCCTGTCGCAGAGGGACCATTCTCTCCCTGGCGAGAGGTCCCCCTGCTCAGAGAATCTGCCAGGAGATTTTCCGCCCCCGGGATGTACACAGCTGATATTCAGGGAACATTGGTCTCCGCCCAGGTGAGGATCAGAGACCCTTCCTGGAGGGCCCTCTTGCTCCGGGTCCCTCCCTGATGATTGATGTAGGCAACTGCCGTCTGGTTGTCCGAGAGCACCTGAATAGGCAGGCCCCGAAGGTGATGAGTCAACTGAGCCAGAACCAACCTGATCGCCCGCAGCTCCAAGACGTTGATAGGTGTGTGGGCCTCATGAGGGCCCACCTCCCCCGAAACCACAGGGACTTCCAGAAACCCCCCCAACCTGACAGACTGGCATCCCTGGTGACCGTCTCCCAGGAGGGGGCCAGAAAGGATCTGCCCCCCAGCAGGTTCCTGGAGTCCAGCCACCACGAGAGGGACCGCCTGACCAGGGGGGAAAGTGCACAGACCCGGTCCAGGGACACTGGGTCCTTGTCCCATACTGACAGTAGGTGGAGTTGCAGAGGCCTCAAGTGGAACTGAGCATAAGGCACCGCCTCGAAGCACGCCACCATCAGGCCCACCAGCTGCATTCCCTGCCTGATGGAGGGATGATGACAAGATAACAGGAACTGGACCTGCGAAAGCAGACCGTCCACCTTCTGTTGAGGAAGAAAAATCCTTGCTTGAACTGTATCCAGAATCATTCCCAGGAATGGAGTCACCAAGGAGGGGGACAGAGAGGACTTTGGGTGATTGATCACCCAGCCAAATGACTCCAGGGTGGACACCACCAGCTGAGTATCCAACTCTGCCTGATGTAGAGACTGGGAGGTGATGAGGATGTCGTCCAGATAAGGCAGCACACGGATGCCCTGAAACCTGATCAGAGACATCACCCCAGCCAGCACCTTGGTGAACACCCTGGGAGCTGAAGTGAGACCAAAGGGCATTGCCACAAATTGGTAGTGTTGATCCTCCAGAGCGAACCTGAGGAACCTTTGATGACCCGGAAATACAGGAATATGAAGGTAAGCATCTTTGATGTCCACCGAGGTCATGAAATCCCCTGGGCGCAGGGAACTGATGGCAGAGCGCAGAGTTTCCATGCGAAAGCGCCTGCTCCTGAGGATCTTCAAGTCCAGGATAGGCCTGACTGACCCACCCTTTTTGGGCACTGTGAAGAGGTTGGAATAAAATCCCTTGCCCTTTTCTCTTAAAGGGACCTTGCAAATGACCCCAGCTCCAGAAGGCTTTGCACTGCCTGCACTAGAGCCTGAACTGACACAGGGTCCTGAGGAATCCGGGATCTGGGGAATCTTGGGGGGGGGGGGGAGTGCTGAAGCCGTCCCCCCACCCAGATGGGCGAGGGCGCCCCATCATGCCTGAGGGGGCTTGGGAGAGGACTTAAGCTTAGGGCCCCAGGAGGAGCCAGGACGTCCACGTCCTCTGCCCCTACCCCAGAAGTCTCCCCGGGCCCCAGTAAAGGAAACCCCCCTCCCCTGTCTAGCACCACGGTAGGGGGAGGAAAAGGTGCCCTGACCCCGAAAGGGCCGAGACTGCCGTCTGCGCTGGGGTGACCTGCCTCCCTTAGCAAAAAGGTCCAGGCGGTCCCCAAATAGGCGTAGTCCTTTGAATGGAAAAATCAGTGAGGGCCTCCTTGGCAGCGTTGTCAGCCGCCCACTGGCGCAGCCAAACCGAGCGGCGTATAGCCACCACAAGGGCAGATGTTCTGGCACACATTCTAATGGTGTCATCCAAGGCAGAGAGGACAAAATTTACAAAAACATCACAACTAGAGAGTGCATTAAACACGTCAGCAGGCAAATCATCAGGGGCACTATCAAGGACACTTCTGATCAGGGTCCTAATAGCCACAGTCGTAATGGCCGAGGCACAGACCGGGCGCAGCGCCGTCCCCACACATGCAAAGGCATGGGACGCCAGCTGGTCAATGCGCCGGTCCTCAGCATCCCGCAGGGTAGTAGAGTCAGGTGAGTGCATGACAGAGGTGTTAGATAACCTTAGGACCAGGGCATCCACCTCGGGAGGGGATGACCAACACTTTACCACATCAGCAGGAAAGGGATACTTTCTGTCCCAACTCTTAGGTACACCGGGAAGTCTACTGGGACGTTCCCATTCTTTGAGCACAAGATGAGCTTGCTCTGGAAATTCCAAACGTGACTTAGCAGTGTGAAAAAGCTCACCCCTTTGCCTAGGAGCCGCAACAGGGGGAAAAATGGACAGAACCTCAAAAATCTCAAAAAGCGCGCTGCGGCAATTTTAAAGTATAAAAGTAATGCAAGTCAGCGCGGCGGCTGACACAAGGTATAAGAATAAGTACAAGTCAATCACGTAATGCATATATACACACACACCCCCCCTTTTTTCCCCCGAATGCTACAGGGAGAATGAGGGAGGACAGCGGCCAATTAAGATAGGGCCCACTGATAGACAGGGGCAAGGGGTATAGTGCGGGAGGGGCATCCCATAGAGGCTCACCATAAGCCTATACCACCTACCCTTTGGTGGGGGATTGCGGTGGAGCAGCGCTCCTTAAGCACCTAACAGCGGTGCTGCCTACCATCACCCGACCAGCGCAGCCAAGGCTGGGAGGCACATTACTAATGGAACGGGTGGGAATAGTCCTACAGGGCCGCAGGCTAATAGCCCCGCTCACCTGCGAGAAGAGAGCCATATTCTTGCCCTACGCAGTCCAGACTGCAGAGAAATTCTGGGGATTGTGGGAGGTCCCTGGGTATTTGAGGGGCCGGGAGGAGCCTGTTTTCGATGTCTCTGCAGTCCAGCGCCATCTGGCGGAGTAATACCCACGTGTAAGTATTCTATTTGGAGCAGGACGTACTGTATACTAAGAATATGGCCGCTACAGCTAGAAAATTGGTGAGGAGGCATGTCAGCTTGGAGTGGATGCAGGAGCAAATGTAAGAGGAGGCGTGCCAGCTTGAAGTGGATGCAGGAGCAAATGTAAGTGCTGAGAATGCTTCAGTACCATACATGCAGATGGGGCAAGTGAGTTTTGGGGAGTTTTCTTTTCCAGTTGTGCCAGACTGTTGGTCCGGTTTAAGCGTATATTTAAGAAACCAATAGGAATTAAAGACTTAACTATTACCTATTTGGTTTAAGCTTTTTATGTTATTTTTTTATGTTCCTGAAAACAAGCCTTTCAGAATCTCAGGACTGCCCCCTCATCTGCTACACAAGCATATTTCTCTTTACTCATTTCTGCGCCTATTTAACATCTGCAGCTCTTTACTGCACCACCTCCACCAACTTTCTGAACTTTAATTTACTCTGATAACAACTACTGTAGGACTATCTGCTTATTTCAAGGGTCCATATGACTACATACCCCCGCGACAGCATTACATTCCACCTTATTCCCCAACTGCCTTGATTTCTCACTTCAGCCTTAACCTTTCTATTCAACCTTTCTCTATCTAATGCCATCTTTCTTTCATCTTACAGACAGGCTGTTATTACTCACTAATCAATAAACCCCCTCTTGACCCTTCTGCCCTCTTAAAGTGGACCAAAACACATGGCTGATCGGCCTGGGAATCTATAAGAAAAGGATGACATATCAACAGAACTTTTTGGGCAGCATGTGACCGGTATGCTTAGAACAGTTATCTGTAGCAGGAGTATTTTAAGTATTTCTTATTCATATAATGGGTAATTTCTATGAAAAATGTATAATTAAAGGAAGGTACAACCAAGGTTGAAAACATTTTTCCGCTTGTAGACAAATTATTTTCCCAATGCAACAACACAATAGCAGTATTTATTTGTTTAACTTTTTATACGTTATTTTGTACTTACAGAGAAACTTCCAAATGTGAACACTTGTCCATCCATTAAAAGCACAGTTGTGTGATTACTACCGGCTGCAACTTGAGTACTCGGACCTGGCAATGCTTGTACCAATGTGGGACAGCCTCTGAGAAAGAAAGCAATCACTTTACAAACCATATCTAAATATAACACTGTGAAGCACATTGTAAGCATAAAGCATAACATTGCGTGTAAGGCAACTGTGTGACCAGTTTTGCTTACATTGCTCGGTTTAATGGGAGCAAGCAGCGGGTAGTATCAATTTCATCCATTACAAGGATATTTTACTACTTAGAACTAAGCTATATTGACTTCTCTCTTATTATGCAAGTAACATATAATGCACACAAAACCATAAATTGTACAGAAAAGGCAATGCTACTTAAAGTTCACACATTGGCATAAAAGCTTACAGGGCAATTATAAAGAACAATCTTCTCCCTGTGAGGACTACCAAGACACATAGAAATGTGAAACCATTACAAAATCTAAGCTTAGGAAGAGGACACATGCATAAACATTTTAATGTATGCTTATTTGAAGCTTAATATGACAGGAGGCATGTCTACCTAGTAAATATGTTTGTACAAAGCCCAATTTTAACTTTTTCTGAAATGTTAAACATTCAAAGTAAAATCACTTCTAGCTATGTTAGGTACAATTCCCCAATATGGTAGATATGGCAGCAACCCAAGCTTCTACTTGCTAAGTTAACATCGCCCCCGAAGTTGCCATTCTTCAAAATTTAGCATTTTTTCTGCATTTAACAAACGTTTGGCAAATGAAAGGACCTTTCTTTCACATGAGCAGGGAGGCCGACTTCCTTGGAACATAATTCCCACCATTCCTGACATTGCTATTCTGCATATATGCCACAAAACACCTATTTGGCTTAGCTTTCCTGCCACAGATGTAGCAAGCCTTGAGGAGAAGCCACAGAGGATAACCATAGAATAGTTATAGGGATATGGCCTTTAAAAATCTGAGACTATAACTCAGGGTGACAACCAGAAGGAATATGACAGAAAAAAACATTGAACACAATGCAGCCACACAGCCAAGGGTGGGATCTGTATCTACATGAATTATAGGAGAAGGATCTTATGGTTTTTCCTCTCAATTCACTTAAAGCAGACTTTCACCCTGAATAAGAGCATATCTTATATGTTTCCCACACCCTGTAAATACAGATTTTAACAACAGTGAGCAGGAGACTCAACAAAAAATAAGGAAGGATTCTTGCCACCCAGAATCCTTTTTGTCTAAATAAGGTGTTCCCCTACAGGACCTGGTTAAGGTGTGGACCAAAGACCAGGTGGCAACCTTACAAACATGTTCCACTGATGCCTGGTGGCAGAAAACCCACAAGGACACCAAATCCCTCTTTTGCAACTCAAAATCTACTTTCGTTTGGAAAACTAAATTTTTGCCACAAGCTGGCAAATCTATTTACTAATGGATGGGTGGTGCCTTCATACTTTTATGTGATCCTACAGATATTACAAAAAGTATCTGTGTTCTATAAGAAAATGAATTGGATTGTTATGTAATACATCAGGGACCTGACCACATCTAAAAACTAGTAATTTCTCCTTGAGGTAAGATTGCCCTCAACAGAATAGGTAGGATGCAAGTGGGGTCTCTGACCTTGGTGAAAGAGATAGCAGTAAGAACCTGACTCTTCACCCCCAGAGTGCCCTGAACAGTCTTTCAAATAAGTCACCCCTTTCATAAGATATCTTACCAAGGATAGAAAATACACAGAGCTCCTTGTTAACCTTTAAAAAGTTAGTCATGCACCCAACATTTCCTGAAGAGGATTCAGAAGGATGACCACCTAAAAAGGAACAGTTCAAGAATGGATACTGCCTCTACACATCCCATTTTCCAGCAAAATATGCCCTCATCTCAAGGGCATCTAGAAACCATAATGTGGAATGTGTATTTTGCTTTGATGGAGGATCCCCATAATTACTGCTAGAGAACTTGTGAGAACCCTCAGGCTGTGAATAAGTAAAAGTGGCAAACTAATTTATCAAGGTGCACACAAATTAGTATCCTAGCTGCTGCACAGATTGGCTGATTAAGCTGTTGGTCACAGCCTGAAAGCAGCTTAGAATCTAGAATCACTGCTCTTCCCTGCAGGCCAGCGCCAGTCATGTGAGCCTTGTTTTTCATTAGCCAAATTAGGCTAAACTCCTGGCAGAAGGCGGTTGCTCTGAATGTGATTTTGTTTCAAGGCAAGGCCCTGCAAGGTAAGGAAAAGAGGATTGTTGGGAAAAGAAAATAAGAATTTATTTGTGCTTCCTCCTCAGGCTGAAAAACTGAAAGCAAGCTCTGGCAGGGGGAGACAGAGAATTAATTTTTCATAATGTTTCCAGTGCGCATGACCTGTCTGCCATCACAGGATTAACTATTAGTGCTGTGTACTTACAGTGGACCTATCACTGATTGTGCTGGCCCTGTTATCAGAAAAGACAGATCTACCATTGGGGCTTCCCATTTTGGAATGCCCCGCTGTGCAACACCCTGTTGCTCAGCCTTTATAACAGACAGTGGTCTATCCACAGGCTAGAAATGCAAGCATTCTTTTTTTTCCAGGGAAACAACTTTTTAAATTTCTTGTATCCCAGAATTATTATACAAGTATAAAAGAGTATAATATAAAGAATTAAAAATAGAAATGATGTACTTACCGACAACTAACATCACCATGCCCAAGCTGTCCATGTTGACCATAGCCAAAAGTATACACATCGCCATTCTCCATTAAAATAACTAAAACAAAAAAAGAGTGCATGATGTTTTCTCTAAAATTAATGCACTTTACAAAAAACATACAGCAACCCTAATAGCTAAAAAAGACAGACTTATGCTATCGAGAGCTTCAGTGACTGAGGCACCCAATCACTGACTGACTGACAATCATTCCACAGTCACTTTCAGAATCACATAACTTTGCTCAGCGTGGGCTCAGGCAGCTTTTTTTCCCAGCCCTATTCAGGCTTATCACCTGTGGAGACTTAGATCAGGGCTCTCTGGGGGGCATTTCATCACCTCCAGGACCATTTGCTCTTTTTCTAGGTGGAGGATAGTTCATTCTGACATTGCTAAACATTTAGGGTGGTTGTACAGCTGCAATATACATTTTTTCAAAGCGCATATTAACCCTTTAAATGCCAGCCACATAAAATTTATGTGGTTGCCTCTCCGTCACTTAAGTGCCAGCCACGTAAAATTTACGTGCCTGGCATTTACCCCTGCTAGCGGGCAAAAAAAAAAAAAATATATACTCACCTGGCCCCTCGTTGGATCCGGCCGGGTCTCCTCTTTAATTTGGTGCCATCCGATCCCCCGTGGGGGGTCGGATGGCTCCAGGAGAGCCCCTGGAATAGGCCGCGCCCCCTGCTTCTGCAGCAGCAGCTGCTAACTGTAAAAAAAAAAAAAAAAAAAATGACATTCATTCACTTACCTGCATGTGCGCTGGCTCCCGCTGTCCCTCCTCTTCACCTGGGGGGCCTCCTGCGGCTAGCGGCAGACTTGCCATTAACCCCCAGCCCCCCATTACCTGCCTCCCTAACAGCCAGGGGGGGCAGAAGGGCCCGGGCCACTTAGTGGCTATGTGGGCTAGTAGCCTGCAGGGCCAGGGGCCACCAACGCTGGCCCCTGCGCCCTGTTCTACAAGCCCCCATAGCTGGCCCGGGTCGGTAATGCTGGGTAGGGGGGACCCTACGTCATTTTTTGGGGGTATTTTTAAGGGTTTTTAACCCTTAAAATTCCAAAAAAAATGGGGTCCCCCCCCCCCCCGGGAGCAGCTATAAAAGGCTTCTAGCAAGTGAGCAGAAGCCAGTGATCGCCGAGGGACAGAGTGCTCCAGTATGGATGGGAGTTAAGTATTAAAAAAAAAAATAATAAAATATTTTTTCTCTTTGTGTGTCTGTTTTTTTTACATTTAACCCTTTGTGAACTGGTAAGGGGTCCATGAGATCCCTATACCAGTTCTCAAGGCTGGGGGGATGGCAAGTCACCTGCACTAGCCGGTGACTTGCCATTAACCCCCGGCACCCCCATTACCTGCCTCCCCAAAGGCCGGGGGGGGGGGGGGCAGAAAAGCCCGGGTGGGGGGACCCTATGTCATTTTTTTTTCTCGATTTAACCCTTTGTAGTGTGGATGGTAGTTGTATTTTATTTGTAAATGTTAAAAATTACTTGTTTCAGTTAGGGGGTCTCCTGGGCACGAACAGGGGGCTACCGATAAATATGTGGTACCGTTCTAATCGGTAGAAATGGGGCTTTCACATGCAATATGGTTTTCCCTAATAAAATACATTTTTTATTTAAAATAAAGGAGGCAATTTTCTAAAAAAAAATGTTTATTTATTTATTTTTTTTACTTAATAATAAATAAAATTTACAAACAAGACATTTCATGTTAAAGCCTAAACTCTGCTGCAAAATATATATATATATAATTTTCCTGAAAATTCCAGCAAAAATGTTGCAAAACATGGCGCAAAATGGGGAAAAATGACCTGTCAACAGAGGGTGACAAAATCTCAAGTAGGCTGGCAATTAAAAGGGTTAATAGTACCTCTGCATGTTGGTTATTGTTCTGTTCGAGGGACCTTGCGCTTTCAGACTTGTTTTTTCTTGTTTGCATATTTATATTTTAGGAAAAGGTGTTTTTTATTCAGCTTTTTTATACATTTTTAGGGAAACCCTGCGCAACCAAATAATTCTTTGAGGGATCAATTCCAGAAAGATGAGCCCACTACAACAAGCTGGGTACGCTTAGAAAGCTTAACGTGTACTTTCAGGGAATATATGGTTTATGGGGGATATTCCAAATGTAAAGGGTTGTTTTGGTTGAAAAATCGCAAGGTGCGCACTTTGTCTGCAGAGCTGAAATTTTCAAGAAAAATTACCGTTATGCTCATGCTTTACTTTGGGGTGTTTGGCAACTCTTCCCTTGACAGTAGCTATGCATGTTGGGTATTGTTCTGTTCGGGGGATGTTGCTTTTTCATATTATACTTGTTTTTTCTTGTTTGTATATAGTTTTTTTTTTTAGGAAAATGTGGCTTTGATTCTGCTTTTTTATCCTTTTTTTAGGGAAACTCTTTGCAACCAAAGAATACATTGAGGGATTACTTCTAGAAAACTGTGGCCACATCAACAAGCCTGGTACAAATAGAAAGCCTGTGGTGTGTACTTCCAGAGAATATATAGTTTGTGGGGGGTATTTCAAATGTAAAGGGTTGTTTTTCTGGAAAAACTGCAAGGTGCGCATATCACAGTTGTATTTTTTCTGAAAATCCCCTAAAGCTCTGTTTCAGTTTGGGGGAGTCTCCTGGGCAGGAAAGGGTGTCTACCTATACATATGTGGTACCGCTGTAACCAGAAGAAATTGGGATTTCACAATAAGATTTTGACAAACTTACATTTTTTATTACAAAAAACACTACAAAAAATATTGAGAATACACCTAAAAATTACAAACAAGACATTTCATGTTAAAGCTCAGACTCTGCTGAAAAAAACAATATATCATTTTCCTGGGAAATCCCTGGAAATCCCTTCAAAAATCACATTTGAACATGGGGAGCGCAAAATAGTGCAAAATGGTCTGGCAACAAAGGGTGACAAAAACTCCAGGTAGGCTGGCACTTAAAGGGTTAATGTGAGCAAAAATGAAGTCTTCAAGATGTTGAGCTTATCTAAATTTTTTTTAGGTTAGAAAACTTGTTTTATAGAAGCAGTTTTACCTGAAATCTGTTGCTATTAGCAACCAAACACCAAGTCGGTACACCAAGAGAGATGTGAGCTCGGTAGTTGAAACTGCTTCTCTAAAACAAACATTTGCTAACATAAGAAAAAAAAAATTAGTCAAGTGGACTTTCCCTCTAAATACAACCCTCCCACATGCTTTAATGTTGCTCCAACACATGTCTTATAGTGCTTCAGACCTTACTGATCTGAAAGCTTCTTTGTACTCTGCGAAAAGCTATAAAACACTCAATTCAAAATATTGCATTCTGTACCTGAATGATGAAACCCACAACTAATTTGAACAGCCCTGAGCTCACTATCGAAGCGAACTCTTCCAGGAGGGTAAGTGGTAATCTTGCTTGCATCCTTTTCTCCTTGCTCTCTGATTTCATCTGTAAGAAATACAAAATTATTATAAGTACTGGCCTACAATAAGGGAAATCAGAAAATACTAATTTAGATGGGCAAATGTCCCTTAGATCATCTGCAATGAACCTAATATATGCTACTGAGAAACAAAAAAATAAATATATCCAAATTACCCTAGCTACAATATTTACAGAGTTTGTTTTCTTGAATACTGTACACAGCTTAGCCAGCTTGGTGGTCGATTCAGAACCTGGTGAAAAAAATGGCATTCACCTTCAATGTCTTAAGGGTGTAAATTTTTAATGGCTCTGAATCAGCCCCAATGTAGACAATGAAAGTGAATGAATTTTTTTTTTTTTTTTTAGAAGAGAAAATTGACAAAGTATTTTTCTCACTAGGCTCTGAATCAACCCCTATGAGACTTGTAAAAGCCACCTAAGCTAAATTAAAACTTTAGCCCAACTTCAGCACCGTTTTGCTTTTATTATTATTTTTGTGGCCGCCATAAACTAATGTAAGAGAAAACCAAATGGCTTCCATTGAACCAAAAGTTGGTCATCAGCACAATAATGCTGTAGCAGTGCTATTTGACAACTCTCTCCCATGGCCCTCACAAAGATTACTATACTGGTTTCACGCCTTCCTCTCTTTATTCAAAATAAAATTAGCTGGAGTTGGGCTTCAGTTTAACACTAAATTGCTAAAAAAAAATAATTGTACTCAGAGAAATATAATAAAACACACATAAGTAGCACTTGCTACAAGACATTTTGAATGAAGGGAAGATTTATAAAACAGCTGGTTACAAAAGAAAGTGTATTGATTAAAAAAAACATACAGAGGAATATGCTGTAGAAGATAAAAGCAAACAAAACAAACTGAAAATACAATTCTGTGACATACTCACCTGTAGAATTGATATTATTTGTATACAGTACGTCCTGCTCCAGATATAATACTTACACTTGGGTTATACTCCGCCAGATGGCGCTGCATTGCAGAGACATGCAAAACAGTCTCCTCCCGGCCCTTCAAATACCCAGGGAGCTCCCACAAATCCCCAGCATTGAAAAGCAGTGAACAAGAAGCCGGGAGAATTAAAACCACCCAGAACAACTGGTAATGATAACAATGATAACAATCACCATACAGGGGATCCAGAATAATGCAAAAACCAGGGTGGGGTGGAGCAGGACGTACTGTATACAAATAATATCAATTCTACAGGTGAGTATTTCACAGAATTGTATTATTCTTAGTATACAGTACGTCCTGCTCCAGATATAATACTTACACTTGGGACATCCAATAGCAGTGTCCATAAAGTAGGGTGGGATCCCCAACAAAAAAACGACAACAGCAGACAGCTTAAAACCACTGTCACCTGCATAGCCATACAGCCAAGACAGCATGAGCTGAGGCCCTAACATCAACCTTGTAAAAAACTTGCAAAAGGTATGAGCAGAAGGCCAATGGTAGTGGCCTAGCCAACCAGTTCAACAGAAGCCCGGTGCTGAAAAGCACAAGGGGCAACAAGCACGAGTAGAAAAGAATTGAGGCGACAAGGAAGAATCTTCCCCTTGCTGGAATAGGCTGAGTAACAGCCTGACAAATCCAATAGCTACAGTAGACTTGGCAGAAGCCCAAAAGACCGAACCAAGGACTAGGAGGAACATCCATTAAGGTAATAACCAGGACCAAGCCGCCCAACTCCCGAGAGCAGAAGGGATCGAGCACATTCAGGATGTAATGACCACAGGCCCCAAGGAACATCAGTTCCCCTAAGGACACAGAGACTACCAAGAAAAACTTCCAACACCCGATTAAGGAAGGCAAAACCCTTTCCTCAGCGTTGCTAGGAAAAAGGCACAGCAGGGATAGCAATCTCGAATCAAGGAACAAGAGACACCTCCAGATGCAGATAGTCCCGGCTTCAGGCTTATCAACCTTATCCTAGTGTATCTCAAGGAATGGGGGCTAGGTAAACAGAGCCGCCCGTTAACACACGCCTGACCAAGGTAATAGTCACTAGAAGGACAACCTTGATGGTAAGAACAGCCAGACAGCATCCTGAATAGGACCAAGGAACAAAACCCAGCAGGCAGACAGAATGAAATTCAATTTCAATCCCAACGGGAACCATAGGATTACATGGGGGACGCACATGAGTACCCCCTGAAGGAAGTCTAACCAAGGAAGACTGAACCAGAGACTACTAAGGCAAGGTGGACAGGGCAGAACCTGACCCATCAGAGTACTGAGTTGGAGAACCAACTCCAAATCATGCTGCAAACAACACTAGAACCCTGGGAACCGAGAACGCCCAACAGGGAAGAGACCTAGACTCACCACCAATCAATATGGGTATGTCATACCCTACAACAGATGGAAGAAGAAGAGGAAGAACTTGCTCCTAGCCTTCCCATAGTCTCAAAACACAGAGACAGATAAGCCTGTCTACATCAAGATGACTGTTTCAGCAGTCAGGCGGACTAGGCCAGAACCTGTAGATTGGAGTGACGTAAAGGGAGCCCTGAGTGAGCATAGCTAGCACTCCTGGCAAAAGGTACAGAACTACTGTCCTTGGTACCATAACCACCCTCTACTAGGGCACCTGGGGGCCACCAGAATCACTGGTCCCCTTACCAGAGCAATCTTGCGCAGAACCGAACGTCCAGTCATGACGTTACTAAGGCATCCGGACCACTGCCAGAGGATCCTGGGACAGGGAAACAAAGGCCGAGAGCCTGTGATAGTGACGGAACACAACAGATCCACAGCTGATTGGACCCCATAGCGACACAGGGATTAGCACATCCTGTCACAGAGGGGCTGCACTGGGGCGAATATCAATGATATGCAGGGAACATTGTCTCCACCCAGATTAGGAACCTAGACGCTTCCTGAAGGGCCCACCAGCTCCAGGCCTCTTCCAATGGTTACTGCAGAACACTGTCAGACAGACCGAGCGCCCCCAAACTGGCAGGCCCAGAAGGGAAGTAGTCAAGCGAGGCAGAGCCATTGAAAAAAACGCTCACTGTTTCAAAATCAATAGGCGTAAGGACCGTCTAAGGGCCCCACCACCCCCAGAATCGCAGGGAGTTTCAGAAGAAACCCTTCCCCTTCAACCTGATAGTTTGGCATCCATGGTGACCGCTTCCAGGAATGCGTAAGAAGGAAATGCCCCCAGACAGGTTCCCTGAGTTCATCCACTCCAAGAGAAAACTTCTTACAAGGTGGGAAGGCCCACAGACCCTACTCCAGGGATGCCGGATCCCTGTCCTGTATTAACAATAGAAGTCGCAGAAGGGCCCAAGGGGAATTGAACATAAGGGACCTCTTCCGAGCAAGACACCAACGGCCCCACCAGCTGCATCTCTGCCTGGTGAAGGGACCGGGACAGCAATGAGGGACTGAGCCCATGTGACCGGATTGTCCACTTCATTGCGGAGAAGGGAAGATTCTCGTTAGAACCTGATCCAGATTCAATCCTAGTAATGGGATTACCAATTAAGGGGACAATGAGGACTTGGGGTGAAGGCCCCCCATCCAAACGACTCCCAATGGACGCCATCAGCCAGGCATCCATCCTAGCCTGACGCAGACTGGGAAGTGAGAAAGGGTGTCCAGGTAGTCATCGCGCGGACGCCCTTTGGTCTCATCGGAGACATCACCATCGTCCGCACCGGAGAGATCACTCTGGGAGTTGAAGAGAGGCCAGATAAGGCCACAATTAGCAGTGTTGGACTACCAACACGAACCTGAAGAGCCTCGGGGACCTGAAGTCACAGGGATGTAAACAAACGTTTTAGAGTTCTCCAGACGGCAAGAAGCCCACTGGGCGCAAGGTGCTGATGGCCCAACTCAGAGTTTCCAGCAGAAACTGCCTGTAATTAGAGAGTTGCTGTGAATCCAGAATGGGCCAGCCCGACCCATCCTTTTTAGGGGACTGTGGAAGGTTGGTATAGCGGCCCCTGCTTCTGCCTGTTACGGGCAAGCTGCAAGAGACCCTCAGCCCTTGTAAGCCTAGCATGGCCTGTGCCAGCAACTGAAGAGCGTCAGGGACCAGGAGTACCTGGGACCTGATAAAACTGGGGAAGGCCGCGCAGCAAACTCTATCCTGTATCTGGAGGACACAACCTCCTGAATCCACCAGAATGAGGCGAGATGCCTCCTGATAATAGCAAGGTGCTGCAGCCATCCCCTCACCCAGACAAGCAAGGGCGCCCCATCATGTTTGAGGGGGTGTGGTGGAAGATTTGGGCTTAGCCCCGCCGGAGGGGCCAGGGCATTGTCTGCTGCTCGTGGGGCAGGAGTCAGCACGAAAAACCCGGAAGGACACCCCTGGTTCCTGTTCAACACTAAGGTAAGGGGGAGGAGGGGTGCCTCTGCCCCGAGGGGGCCGAGACGGCCGTCTGCGTAGGGGTGATTTGCCCTTTTTACCGAACAGGTCCAGACGGGCACCAAATAGGCGTCGCCCTCTAAAGGGAAGCCCAGTAAGAGTCTTTTTTGTAGCATCGTCAGCACCCCACTGTCGCAGCCAGACCAAGCGACGTATAGCTACCGCAAGGGCAGCAGTCCTTGCACACATTGTGATAGCGTCCTCCAGCGCTAATAGAATACATTTTACAAATACATCACAATTGGAGAGTGCATTAAACACCTCCCAGGGGAGATCCTCGGGGTGATGATCAAGCAACTTTCTGATGAGGGTTCTAGCGGCCACTGCAGTAATAGCCGCGGCACAGACCGGGCGCAGCGCCGTCCCTGCACAAGAAAAGGCATGGGAGGCCAACAGCTCAATGCGCCGGCCCTCAGCATCCCGAAGGGTACTATAAGCAGGGGTTGTAATAAAAAGGGGGGATTAGGGACCCCTATGATCGGCGCATCCACCACGGGGGGGGGGGATAACAAGCAATTAACCACCTCAGGGGGAAAAGGGTATTTCCTATCCCAGTCGCCTGGAAGTTTACTGGGGCATTCCCATTCCTTGAGCACAAGGGCATGGAAATGAGCCTGTTCTAGAAATTCCAAACGTGTAGTCGCAGTATGGAAACGCTCCCTTCTAGGCTTGGGGACCTGACCGGGGAGGGAGATAGACAGTGCCTTAAAGACCTTAATCAACAGATCGTCAGTGTCACACTGGCCCCAGTATTCAGGGCCAGAATCGTCATGACTCCTCAGGCTCTCATCAGATGAGCCTGAGTCAGAGAACAACTCCCCTTCATCAGAAAGGGTATAGACACACGGAGTAGTAAACTCCACGGTTCTCATAGAAGATACAGAAACATGAGGCGACAGGTGCCGCTTCTTACAAGGGCCCATTCGCTCTGATAACCTAGCAATAATCTGTTCAGCCGTAGGCAGTCTGGAAGGCCCAGCAGGCTGCAATTCCCCACTTGTAGGCGACTCAGCAGGAGAGAGATTTAAGCCTGGGGAGATAGGTGAATTGAAGCTAGGTGTAGCCACTGGCTGAACTGATTGCAGGGCCAGTGCTTGCTCGGCACAGGGTACACAGACCCGTGCCCTGTCAGCATCAGCATGGGGTTGTCCACACGCTATACACAGCCGGTCTTGTCCCGGAGGGACCCGGTCGCATAATTCTGAGATACCTCCATATGGTGATTATTCAAGGCACAATATGCCAGTAGGGATTTACACTATAAGTAACCCTGGATGCCCCAAAGACCCGCTAGGGAAGTGGGAGAGTATTACAAGGCCTGCTATAATTTTACACCGGGCCGGGAGAAGCCAAAGGTGTTCACCAGTCTGAAAGACATAATGGGAATAAAGGGTGTTAGAACCATGCGCAGTAATCAAGGATCATGAAAATCGCCCGCGAGGGCACTTACAGACCAAGGGAGGAGGAGGACCGCTACCACGCGTGCGACCAGCATCAAAATGGCGCCAACGAGCCTCAAAGGGCGGGCCAGAGCGGTTGTGACGCGGAGCGCGCCAAACCAGGTCCCCCGCCCCCCCCCCCCCCCCAAGAGCGCGAAGCTCTGAGATAGTTTCAACGTTGTCATGAGGAGCGAAGTGTATGACGCACTTAGAAAAATGATTTGCCAATGAAGACACCGCAGCGTCTGAAGCGACGCCGCCGCTCGGCGCAGCACATCCAGTAACGGCGACAGGTACATAATAAAAATGCAACAGCGCGGCTCTGACACCAGGAATACCAGTCAAAGACAGTACTAAGGCTATAAGCGTGTAAACATACACAGACCACCACACACACCTCCCCCCTTTCTTTCCCCCCGGGCTACGGGGGGAACGAGGGAGGATGGTGACCCTTTGTACAGGGCCCACCGCTACACGGGGCATGGGGCAATAGTGCGGGAGGGGCATCCCCTAGAGGCTCACCATCAGCCTAAACCGCCTACCCTTTGGTGGGGGACTGCGGTGGAGCATAGCTCCATTAAGCACACGTGGTGCTGCCTACCTTCACCCGACCAGCGCAGCCCAGGCTGGGAGGCACATCACAGGGAGGACGGGTGGGAATAGTCCAACAGGGCCGCAGGCTTTGATAGCCCCGCTCACCTGCGAGAGAGTGATACTTCATGTCTTCGCAGTCAGCACTGCAGAGAAATCTGGGGATTTGTGGGAGGTCCCTGGGTATTTGAAGGGCCGGGAGGAGCCTGTTTTTCCATGTCTCTGCAGTGCAGTGCCATCTGGCGGAGGATAACCCAAGTGTAAGTATTATATCTGGAGCAGGACGTACTGTATACTAAGAATATAAGTCCAGTCACAAACAGAAACAAATCTCAACGTGGGATGCCCCCAGCCGTGCTCACAGCTTCTACATTCCCCGATTAGTCTCTGCTCTACTTGACAGCCAGTAGCCTATATCTGATAGGCTTGCATATCACTGGGCACCTGCCAGTCTGGTGAACCCGACGGTGGTCACGTGAATGACAGCTGCTTAGAATGCTGAAATGGTGAGTACAGGCTTGACAGATATAGTGCTTTCCAGTGGAGAGGAAGTCCTCATGTTTCTAGGGAGAGGACCTCCAGTCAGTTTTGATTAAAGAGAGAACCTCGAATCAGTTTTAACATACATTTAACACACATTTAGCCGCCTCTCTGTCTGACACTCAGGTGTCAGAGCTCACCGACAGTCGCTGTGGGTTGAGTGGCAGTGGCAGAGCTGGAAGCCAGAGTGGAGATGTTGTTTGTCCCCGCTGACACAAACACCCGAGTATCAGCAAGAGAGGCGGCGGCGGCCACAGAGCGGGGACAGCGGGCGCGTTCAAGTATATATTTTTTTTTCTCGGGAGTTGGGGGGGGGGGGTGACACACTGCCTATATGGGGAATGGGAGGGGAATGCCACACTGCCTATATGGGGAACGCCACACTGCCTATATGAGGAATGGGAGGGGAATGCCAGAATGACTATATGGGAAAAGGGAGGGGAATGCCACACTGCCTATATGGGTAATGGGAGGGGAATGCCACACTGCCTATATGGGTAATAGGAGGGGAATGCCACACTGTCTATATGGGGAATGGGGGAATGGGGGGGGAATACCACACTGTCTATAGAAGGAATAGGAGGGTAATGCCACACTGCCTATAAGGGGAATGGGAGGGGAATGCCACACTGCCTATATAGGAAAAGGGAGGGGAATGCCACACTGCCTATATGGGGAAAGAGATCTTGAAGGAGCACAGTTCACAGGAGGAAGACAATAATGAACATACTCTTGTACTTAGCTTCTCACCACCAGGAGTTGTTATTTAGCATGTAAAAGCATAAAAATACAATTCTGTGAAATACTCACCTGTAGAATTGATATTATAAGTATACAGTACACTTGGGTTATCCTCTGCCAGATGGCGCTGCACTGCAGAGACATGCAAAACAGGCTCCTCCCAGCCCCTCAAATACCCAGGGACCTCCCACAAATCCCCAGCATTGAAAAGCAGTGAACAAGAAGCCGGGAGAAATTAACCACCAAAACTGGTTACTATAACATTGATAACAATCACCATACAGGGGATCCAGAATAATGCAAAAACCAGGGTGGGGTGGAGCAGGATGTACTGTATACTTATAATATCAATTCTACAGGTGAGTATTTCACAGAATTGTATTATTCTTAGTATACAGTACGTCCTGCTCCAGATAGATTACTTACACTTGGGACATCCAATAGCAGTGTCCATAAAGTAGGGTGGGATCCCCAACAAAAAAGGCAACAGCAGACAGTTTAAACCACTGCCGCCTGCAAAACCTTGCGGCCAAAGACAGCATCAGCTGAGGCCCTAACATCAACCTTGTAAAACTTAGAAAAGGTATGAACCGAAGACCAAGTAGCGGCCTAGCAAACTTGTTCAACAAAAGCCTGGTGCTGGAAGGCCCAAGAGGCACCAATAGCACGAGTAGAATGAGCAGTAAAGGCAAAAGGGAAGATTCTTCCCCTTAGTGGAATAGGCCTGAATCACAGCCTGACTAATCCATTCGCTAATAGTAGACTTGGCAGGAGCCAAAACCCTTCCTAGGACCAGAAGGGAACATCCCGCCAAGTACTGACCAAACGAGATCGGGCGCATTCAGGGTGGAGTGGCCGTAGGCTCAAAAAGAACATCAGTTTTCCTGAAGGACGCAGTGACTACCAAGGAATACTTCCAACACCTGACCACATCCAAGGAATGCAGAACCCTTTCCTCAGCGTTGCTAGGAATAGGGCACAATGAAGGAAGAACAATATCTTGATTCAAATGGAAAGTAGACACCACCTTAGGCAGAAAGTCCGGCTTAAAGTGGAACACCACCTTATCCTGGTGTCTCTCAAAGTATGGGGGCTAGATAGACAGAGCCGCCAGCTCAGACACACGTCTGACCGAAGTAATAGCCACCAGAAAGACAACCTTGAGGGTAAGTACAGCCAGAGCAGCATCCTGAATAGGTCCAAAGGGAGCATCCTGCAAGGCAGACAAAACCAAGTTCAAATCCCAAACAGGGACCATAGGTTTACGTGGGGGACGCACATGAATAACCCCCTGAAAGACTTAACCAAAGAATGCTGAGCAAATGACTTCTGAAAGAAGACGGACAGGGCAGAAACCTGACCCTTCAGAGTACTGAGTTGGAGACCTGACTCCAACCCAAAACTCCAGAACCCTGGGGACTGAGAACACCCAACAGGGAAGAGACCTAGACTCACACCAATCAATATAGGTACGCCATACCCTATAATAGATGGAAGAAGAAGTTTGCTCCTAGTCTTCCCATAGTCTCAATCACCGAGACAGATAAGCCTGTCTCCATCAAGATGGAAGTTTCAGCAGCCAGGCCTTCAAAGCCAGAGTCTGTAGATTGGGATGGCGTAAGGGGGCCCTGAGTGAGCAGATCTGGCACTCCTGGCAGAACATACTGATCTACTGCCATCTGTACCACGTCTGCGAACCACACTCTTCTTGGCCACCCGGGGGCCACCAGAATCACTGGCACCCCTTCCAGAGCAAACTTGCGCAGGACCCTTTTACATTACTAAGGCATCCATGGTCACGGCCAGAGGATCCTGGGACAGGGAAACAAGGGCCGGGAGCTTGTGATTGTGACGGGACACAAACAGATCCACAACTGGTTGGTCCCCATAGTGACACAGGGATTGGAACACCCTGTTGCAGAGGGACCCCCCCCCCCCCCCCCGGAATGTATACCGTTGATATGCAGGGAACATTGTCCTCCACCCAGATCAGAATCAGAGACACTGGAGGACCCTCCTGCTCCGGGTCCCTCCCTGATGATTGATGTAGGCCACTGCCATCAGATAGACCTAGCGCCCCTGAACAGGCAGGCCCCGAAGAGGAGTAGTCAAGCGAGTTAGAACTAACCTGAGCGCTCACCGTTTCAAACATTGATAGGTGTATGGGCCTCCTAAGGGCCCCACCTCCCCTGGAACCGCAGGGACTTCCAGAACCCCCCCCCCCCAACCTGATAGAATGGCATCCATGGTGACCGTCTCCCAGGAAGGGGCAAGAAAGGAACTGCCCCCAAACAGGTTCCTTGAGTTCATCCGCTACAAGAGGGACCTCCTCACCAGGGGGGAAGGCACACAGACCCTGTCCAGGGATGCTGGGTCCTTGTCCCGTACAAACAATAGGAGAAGTTGCAGAAAGCCCCAAGGGGGACTGAGCATAAGGGACCGCTTCGAAGCATGCCACCAACAGGACCACCAGCCGCATCCCCTGCCTGGTGGAGGGACGGGTACAGCTATGAGGGACTAAGCCCGTGCAACCAGATTGTCCACTTTCTGCTGAGGAAGGAAGATCCTTGCCTGAACTGTCTCCAGGTTCATTCCTAGGAACGGAGTTACCAAGGAAGGGGACAATGAGGACTTGGGGTGGTTGATCACCCATCCAAATGACTCTCAAAATGGACACCACCAGCCGAGTATCCAACTTAGCCTGACGTAGAGACTGGGAAGTGATGAGGACGTCCAGGTAGGTCAGCACGCGGACGCTCCTTGGTCTCATCACCCCCGCCAGCACCTTGGTGAGCACTCTGGGAGCTGAAGAGAGGCCAGATGACAAGGCCACAAATTGGCAGTGTTGGTCTTCCAATGCGAATCTGAAGAACCTTGGTGTCCTGAAGACAGCAAGAAGCCCCCGGGGCGCAAGGAGCTGATGGCCGAGCGCAGAGTTTCCATGCAGAAACCGCCTGTACTTGACGAATTGCTGAAGATCTGTGAAACCAGAATAGGCCAGACTGACCCATCCTTTTGGGGAACTGTGGAAAGGTTGGTGTAGCGTCCCTTGCCTCTTGTCCCTTGCCAATCTGCAAGTGACCCCCAGACCCCGCAGGCCTTGCATGGCCTGCACCAACACCTGAGCAGAGGCAGGGACCAGGTGTACCCGGGACCTGATAATCTTGGGGAGGCCGCACAGCAAACTATCTTGTAGCCGGAGGACACTACCTCCTGAATCCACCAGTCTGAGACGTGATGCCTCCTGACATGAGCAAGGTGCCGCAGCCATCCCCTCACCCAGACGGGCGAGGGCGCCCCATCATGCTTGAAGGGACTTGGAAGAAGACTTGGGCTTAGCCCCCCCGGAGGAGCCAGGGCGTTGTCTGCCTCCTGGGGCAGGAATCTGCGCGAGCCCCCGCGAAGGACACCCCTGGTTCCTATTTAACACCATGGTAGGGGGTAGAAGGTGTGCCCTGGCCCCGAAGGGGCCGAGACAGCCGCCTGCGTTGGGGTAACTTACCTCTCTTACCAAACAGGTCTAGACGGGCCCCAAACAGGCATAGCCCCTTAAAAGGAAGCCCGGTAAGAGCCTTCTTTGCAGCATTGTCAGCACCCCACTGTCGCAGCCAGACCAAGCGACGTATAGCCACCACAAGGGCAGAAGTTCGTGCACACATTCTAATGGTGTCATCCAATGCTAATAGGATAAATTTTACAAACACATCACAACTGGAGAGTGCATTAAACACATCCCAAGGGAGATCATCAGGGGCACGATCAAACGTTTTTCTGATCAGGGTTCTAGCGGCCACAGCAGTAATGGCAGAGGCACAGACCGGGCTCAGCGCCGTCCCCGCACATGCAAAGGCGTGGGAGGCCAGCAGGTCAATGCGCCGGTCCTCAGCATCCCGAAGGGTAGTATAATCAGGGGGAAGCAAGAAAGGGGTGTTAGCCCTATGATTGGGACATCCACCTCGGGGGGGGGGGGGGGATGACCAACATTTAACCACCTCAGGGGGAAAAGGATACTTCCTATCCCAATCCCCTGGAACCCCGGGAAGTTTACTGGGGCACTCCCATTCCTTGAGCACAAGGGTATGGAAATGTGCCTGCTCTAGAAATTCCAAACGTGATGTTGCTGTATGGAAACGCTCCCCTCTTTGCCTGGGAGCCTCACCAGGGAGAGAGCTAGACAGAACCTCAAAGATCTGGATCAATAATCTGTCAGTGTCATCCTGGGCCCAGGGGTCAGGGCCAGAGTCTTCATGGCCCTTCGGTCTCTCATCAGATGAGCCAGAGTCAGAAAAGAGCTCTCCATCAGAAGGGGTATAGCCACACAGATTCATAAACTCCTCAGTTCCCATAGGGAAAACAGTAACATTAGGCGTCAAGTGCCGCTTCTTACCAGGGCCCTTACGCGCTAAAGACCTCGCAATAATCTGTTCAGCCGTAGGCTGTCTAGGAGACAAATCAGGCTGAGAATCCCCACTTGTGTGCGACTCAGCTGGAGTGAGATTTAAGCCTGGGGGAGTAAGTGAAGTGAAACGAGGTGCAGCCACTGGCAGGCAAGATTGCAAGGCCAGCGCTTGCTCAACACAGGGTACGCAGACCCATGCCCTGTCAGCGTCAGCATGGGGTTGTCCACACGCCATACACAGCCGGTCTTGTCCCAAGGGGACCCCAGTCAGATTATCCTGAGATGCCTCCATATGGTGATTTTTAGGCACAATATGCCAGTAGGGATTGACGCTATAAAGCAACCCTGGATGCCCCAATGACCCGCTAGGGAAGTGGGAGAATTTTACAAGGCCCGACTATCAATTACACCGGGCCGGGAGAAGCCAATGGATTCACCCGTCTGAAAGACACAATGAGAGGAAAGGGTGTCAGAACAGAAAACACTACAATGAGCATAAAGCCGCCTGCGAGGGCACTTACGGACCACAGTAAGTAAGAACTGACAAAATGGCGCCGAGTACCTCGAAGGGCGGGCCAGAGCGAGCCGCGACGCGGGGCGCGCCAGTTCAGGCCGCGCCCCCCCAGAAGGGTGCGAAGTCCAACAAGCAGTCAATGAGGACACAGAAGCGTCTGAGGCAACGCCGCCTGGCGCGGAACATCCCAATGAAGGAAAAGGCGCGCGCGGCGGCGGCATTGCCAGTAAAAAAGGCAAGTCAGCGCGGCGGCTGACACCACATATAAAGTCCAAAGACATTACAAAAGGCCATAAGCACGTAATCACAATACTCTGACACCCACACGCCCCCCCCCTTTCTTTCCCCCTGAAGGCTACAGGGAGAATGAGGGAGGATGGCGGTCCTTTGTCCAGGGCCCACCGCTACACAGGGCATGGGACAATAATGTGGGAGGGGCATCCCATAGAGGCTAACCATCAGCCTATACCGCCTACCCTTTGGTGGGGGACTGCGGTGGAGCAGCGCTCCATAAGCACGCATGGTGCCGCCTACCTTCACCCGACCAGCGCAGCCCAGGCTGGGAGGCACATCACACGAAGGACGGGTAGGAATAGTCCAACAGGGCCGCAGGCTTAATAGCCCCGCTCACATGCGAGAGAGTGATAACTTCATGTCTTCGCAGTAAGCACTGCAGAGAAATCTGGGGATTTGTGGGAGGTCCCTGGGTATTTGAGGGGCCGGGAGGAGCCTGTTTTGCATGTCTCTGCAGTGCAGCGCCATCTGGCGGAGGATAACCCAAGTGTAAGTAATCTATCTGGAGCAGGACGTACCGTATACTAAGAATAACACTACTACTGCCATAAAGACTATATTTACTATTTTGTGTGCATTTTTTGTATATACAAGTCACTCGCAAAAAAAAAAAAAAAAAAACATTGGCACAGATTTTGGCGCACTTATGGTATATCATACATACTTTAAAATGGGGCACTCTGCAGTTGCAAAAGCTGTAGCTCCATTGTGATTTGGATTTCTACTTTTTTTTATCAAGTTAGATCACAGTCAAATAAATCCATTTTATCTGTTTACTTGATATAGTAGGGGTCA
This sequence comes from Gastrophryne carolinensis, assembly GCA_027917425.1. NCBI lineage: Eukaryota > Metazoa > Chordata > Amphibia > Anura > Microhylidae > Gastrophryne > Gastrophryne carolinensis. The sequence goes on from CM051236.1 coordinate 166,874,079, forward strand.
TGTAATGTTTTGCAGTGCATTGTAATATTTTTAGTAGCCAACTTGTCACTCATAACAGCACTCAGCCATAATTAGAATATGGAGTTGTCAATCACTCAAAAAGTATAACACAAAGCAGGATGAATGCCGATCCCTTCCAACAACAGAATACAATATATTGTTAAGCATTACACAATATTTTGGCTCAAGGAATGTAACTTGTTTTTGAACGGATGTTTTGGGACTAGAAGCTGCAGTAAATCTGCTAGCCATAAACACATATGGACTGTGTAATTGAACAGGTGAGCAAGCCTAATAAAGGTGCAGCAGATGGTTGGGATCTGTCCAATATAGACAGACACCGGGGGAGATGAAATTCATTCTCATTTACCTGGAGTTGAACTTTAAAACAATGTAATCCATGCAAAGAAACCTGCCAACTGCATGCAACAGCCTGAAACAACAAAAAAATGACTAGTCTGCTTGTTGATGCATCTGCTTTGCCCAATGGGATGCAGAGCAAGATGTAGGCAACACAAGGAAGCAATAGTGCAAATGTTCTTGGTGTACAGTCAGAGGCTTCATTGATTCAAGAGAAGATAGGTCTCTATAGTAATGAACTGTTAGAACACTTTTGCAATTATACTGATGGGTGGAGCTATAAAATAAAGGCAGAAGTAATGACCATGAACTACAAAGTTTATATAAGGGTCTTATTTCAGAAAGTCCAATCAGACCTTGGGACAAAAAAACAAATATCCAGGGCAGTGTTAAAAGGGAGTATTACGCCCTTTTATGGCTAATTGGGTAAAATACACCTCTTGAAACCTTAACACAAAACAGGGAAGAAGATATACACCACTGGCAACAAATATAAGGTGTATGGGAATACGACTCTCTCCAGGTGTCATCTGTAGGCTGGTAGATGTAGAAAGGTACATTTCTCTACATTTTATGATCTTGTTGTGGCCTTAGAAAATTATTGGTGAAATTTGGTAAATTATCATATGCATAAATGCATGTGTGTCATTAGCCTGGGCAATCGTTCTTTTCCTTCTTCACAGCAACCGCCTAACTGGTGTTAGTCTGTGGACCAACACAATAAAACAAGCTCAGCTGGAGCCCCCCCCGGTACATCACCGCCCTTCCAGAATGTTCATTATCCTTACCCTATCCTCGAGCCTCCCCCGGACACTGAGCAGCACAATTGAGAGCCATGTCACGTGAGTCGGGATGGCGTCCTTGGCTCTGGTAGCTGGAAGGCCCCACCCACATAAGCACCAGCGTGCAATCGTGGGGCTCCATTTCCGGTGGAGGAGGAGATCAGAATAACAGGCGTTCTGGGGGGGGGGGGGGGGGATGGGCTCCAGCATTCTGGATGCCCCCCAAGCTTGTTTTGTTGCGCTGGCCCACACGCAACACTCGGTAAAGAGCAGGTGTTGGTCCACTACAGAACATATTCGCCAGTCAGGAATAGTCCTCCAACTATTGCCTTGTAGTTCCAGAAAACTAATGAAATTGGAAAATAGAGGGACACACAGAAGCTGCCAACCACCAATTGCTCCCCATCTGCTGAATACCGGAGTGTGTACTTCCCACTATTGACCTCCTTAATCCCTCCACATCTGTCCTAAAAAAATTAAGGCGTAAGAAGTATTGACCATGAACTAGGAAGTTCATATAAGGGTACATTTTTGAGAATGTCCACTCAAATCTTAGTCAATGTTAAGATTATTACGCCCTTTTACGGCTAAATGGGAAAACCACCCCTCTAAATGCATCTCCCCCAATTCTCATTTCTTGCACTTTTTACACTTCTCTATGACATACCATTAAGATGCTTTACACGTTTTCCGCTTGCAAAGACTTTTTTGCAAATGTCATTTTTATTGTAATTTATTTATACTTACAATGATTACATTGCAATGACACAGTCAGACAACGAATTCTACTTGGTTTCTACTGTACTTTTCCTTGTGATAGATCTCTATAAAATCCTTCTATTAAATAAATATATTTTCTTAAAGCTATATTGTGTTGGGGTAATTCACTAAGAAAGGCTAGTGGCTTTTAGAGCCTTATGACTAAAATGTTTAGCTGCACTTCCTTGTATCGGCTTTGTATGCACAGGTTAGTAACTGGCTACAGTTGCGTATAGTTCGTAAGTGTTTACACTATTACTGGTACAAGTTAGACATTTTTCAGTACAAATACATGCAGCTACAAACTGCTGGTCATTTTAACATGATAAGCCCAACTGAACAACATTAGTAGATACTGACAGCTTGCACAAGACGGTGCTACAACTACAATATCCCCAAACATACTGTAACCCAAAGAAACTCAACCCTGGAGTTAAAATGGACCAATCACCAGGATTTTGCCTATCCTGGTGATTAATCCCTGCCCCGTGGGCATCCTGATTGCCCACTTTCACTCACATTTCCGCTGTTCCCATGGTGCATGTGTGGGCACTCATCCAATCAGCTCTTTATGTGGTGCATACTAATGATTTGAACTTTGACTTAGCACGCTGGTGGGCGCTTCCCTGGGGAGTGCAATGATGAATGGAGCATGCACAGCTACAGGGAAGCAGGGGATGTGGCAGTCAGCAAAAACCATGCCGTGGAACCTGCCAGGATCAGGTACGTTTATCAGGGCTCGGGGAGGGGGGGGGGTGCACACAGCTAGCACCAAGGCTAGTGGCCGGCCCTGGAATCTGTTCCCTTTTAAAGTAGGCCAACAAATGGGAGCTTGACCACACTGAGTTTTGGGGGGGGGTCCAAATAGGGAAGAATACGAATGCCCTGGCTCCTCAGCAGGGCCATAACACCCACCAGCACCTTGGTAAACACCTGGGGGGGCTGAAAAGATCCCGAATGGCAGCGCCACAAATTGGTAGTGCTGATCCTCCAGCGCAAACCTCAGGAACTTCTGATGTCCCTTGAATATAGGGATGTGCAGGTAGGCATCCCTGATGTCCACCGTGGTCATGAAGTCGCCTGGTCGGAGTGAGCTCACCGCGGACCGTAAGGTCTCCATGCGGAAATGTTTGAGTCTGACAAATCTGTTGAGACCCTTTAGGTCCAAGATAGGTCTCAGAGTACCGTCATTCTTGGGTACCGTGAAAAAATTGGAATAGAACCCTCAACCCCAATCCTGGTGAGGCACAGGACAAATCACCCCTGACAACATAAGGCGTTTGACAGCCAGTCTTAGGCCCTGCGCCGTCAAGCGATTCTGGGAGATCCTCGACCGAAGAAATCTTGGGGGCGGCCAAGCTGACAGCTCAATTTTGTAGCCGGAGGACACCACCTCCTGAATCCACCGATCCTAGACGTGCTGTCTCCAGACGTGAGCAAATAGCAGAAGCCGTCCCCCCACCCGGATGGGTGAAGGCGCCTCATGCCTGAGGGGCTTTGACAGGGGGCTTAGACTTGGACCCCCAGGAGGGATTGGGACGCCCACAGGATCTACCTCGTCCCCAGGAGTCTCGGCGGCCACCAGAGAAGGGAGAGCCTCTTCCCCCTCAAAAGGGGTGAAAGGAAGAAGAGCCCCGAAAGGGCCACACAGGCTTCCGACGCTGAGGAAGCCTCCCATCTTTCGCCAGAAGATCAAGACGCTCCCCGAACAGTCTAAGTCCCAAGAAGGGAATCCCAGTGAGGGATTTCTTGGCAGCAGCATCAGCCGCCCACTGTCGCAGCCAGATAGAATGACGAAGAGCAAGGCTGAAGCCCTGCCGCCGAGCCGGACGGTATCATCCATGGCCGAGATTACAAAGGCAATGAAGTCCGCGCAAGCTAAGAGTTCCTTATACTCCTCCACTCGCTTGCGAGATCTGGTGATATCCACAAGGCGTCTCACCTTCTTTTTGATGGCTATGGGGACAATGGCCGTGGCACCGACAGGACAAAGACCAGCCCCCACAAATGTGAAAGCATGACATGCCAGCTGATCCATACGCCTGTCAGCATGATCGCACAAAGTAGTATCAGGAGACGGCATAACCGTGGCATTGGAGAGCCCCAGAACAGGAGCATCCACCTCCGGGGGATGAGACCATAGGCGAATCAACTCCTCCGAAAAGGGATACTGTCTGTCCAGTCCTTTAGGCATCGACGGCAATTTATTAGGCCTCTCCCACTCCTTAAAAACCATTTTGGAGAAGTGACCTTGCTCAGAAAAACAAGACGCTGTCTCTCAGGCCGAAAAAGGCCCCCCTGCTTCTTCTTGGCCGCCTTCGGGGGAACAATGTGCAAGGGTTCAAATACCGCAGACAACAACTTCTCTGTGTCATCGGGGAGCCACATGTCCTCATCCGAGGAGGATGAGGACATGTGGAGATCTTTGGGAGCACCTTTTTATGTGAATGTATTTTAACCAGGAGTTCATTTGTAAGTGCATTTTTTGAAACATTAAATTGGTTCCTTTGTTTGCTGATGGAGTTGCACTAGGTGTTCTTTTCCTTTTGCTTCCCACATGCTTTTTTGCTTTTGATATAGTCATTGAGCAAATTATCCTTTGCAATCTGGGATTGACATCACAACTATTGGTGTCCAGAATTGCTGATTGAGTAGCGGGCTACAGTTCTATTCATCTAAGGTTCACCTGTTATATGCATCCTTTTTACCTGCAGTTGGTAAGAGTATTCTCAAAAGGTGACAGGCACTACTAGAAGTGTGTATGCACAGCGGGATTCTTTTGTTTCTTCTCCATTATTTATGGTTTGGAGAGAAAGATTGGTCTGTGCCTTATTACATATTTAGCTTTGAACTTTTTGGGGATAAAGAGTCTGGCACATTGTAGCATCCTTACAGGTTTGCTTTAATTCCAAGTGTTTTATAGCCACTTTCTGTGTAAGAACTATTAGCGCGGTGTTTATCATTGTTCACATTTACTTGATTACTTAAATTTTATTTATTAAATTGGTTCACATCTTATGAATTCTGAAGAAATCCAATATATCTTTAATTCTACATATTTCTAAATAGTCTATCATAAGTTTACATACCCAGGAAGATATACATTAATAAAGAAATGGTTCAAAGCGGACATGTTAGAAAGTGGTGACACATCTTGACCATGTAACACAATTCTTTCAAAGTAGACCAAAACCCATCCCGGCAGGCCCTGGAGACTAAGTCTGGAGTCTCTGGGGCAGCCCAATTCCCTCTCTCTGGGCGTCCCAAATGGTGAAATTGCATTAACTCACCTAGACTGCGATGCCAAGATGCATGCATGGGCCACGGACCGACTATACCTTTAGCTAGGCGTGTACCCACACCAGGCATTTGTGCATGGCTGGCATGGGCATGACCCCAGCTAGAGGCAAGTGCGGATGTGCCCAGAGGTGCGCTCACTCAGCTAGGAAAGCTGAATAGAGCCACGTGCATTGATTGACTGCCCTTGAACGCCTGTATCGTGGAAAAGTCAGAAGGATGCATCGTCAGAAGGATGTTTTACTCGTGATCTGTGAATACACAGAACACGGCATGTGATATAGGGATGCCACTTAAGTGGACCAAAACCCAGCTGAATAAAAAGCTTTGGTTTTGGTACACCTTAAATAATGGAAAATAATGATCTGTTAACTGCCAACTTATTTTAATAAAATATATCTATACATATTTGGACAGAGTAGAGAAGGGATAGAACATGTTTAGTGTGATCTCTTGGTAACTATAGTCACATTTACTATTAAGCCAAGATATGCTGTGGGTTTTGTTAGAACTTCATCTCTGGTCATTGAAACCCAAGGTGATGAAGTTGTATCCCAACACAACGGGGTCACAGATCATGAAAAATACTAATCCAGTTCTAAACCTCCCTTATTCCGTTCCCTGGAAGAAGAAAAAAAATGACAGATTCGGGTTTTAAATAAAGGCTTGAAGGATAAAGATTTCAATGCCTGCAATAGGTGGATTGTTTTACAAATGAAAAGGACAGTGATTCTTGATAGTTACTGTTTAAGTAACAGGCACCAATTGCCAAGGCAGACTGCTCCCATTAGAAAGGAAAGGGTGCAAAAAGAAATTGATGCTGTGTGCTCTGGAAAGGATCAGCTTTTGTGCTTGTCCTCTCTAGTGAATAAGGAAGACTAAATACCTTTTTTCTTGTCCCGTTTATGCTTTAGCTGTGCTGGTAGAACTCTTAGTCTGGCTAGCGCCTGCTCTCGGTGGTTCATAAAATTAGCACCAGGTAATACAAAGGGGCCTGGGGAGAGATATTTGGCACATGCATGGAAAAGCTTACAAAATAAAAATGCGTTAAGAAAAATAAACAACAAAATGTAATGGAAAATAATGACAAAATCAAATACAAGAATAAGCACACCCCAAACTAATACTGTGTGTTGCAACCTATACCAGCTGCTTATAACTAAGCCCCACAGATACCCCTATGAAATAAATGTACCACCGCCTTATTGCAGCAATGATTTAAAAGTAGTATTACAGTGCAAATAAATGTAAATCTTCCCTTTGACTTGTTCTTTCCCCCACCCATCAGACATACTGATTTCCAATGTTCATCTGTTGATTAACTCCAAGAAATTCCCCTAGCAAACCCTGTTGGCCAGCTAGTAATGCATTGCAGAATTTTGAGCTGGGGGGGGGGGGGGTGACTTCAACAGCTCAATAGCCATTTTATTGCTACTTGTGCTCCCATGGAAATATTTAGATGAGCCCTTTGTTCAGTCACAAACAGGAAGTGTAAGTGACATATATTTCAAACATAGCACAAGCAAACCATTCTGAACGTTCATTAAAGCAAAGAAACTGTTGGAATTCAGCCTTAAATCAAACCGGACCAAAATAGTTTGAATGTATGATGCTTGAAGAGAGTACAGAGTGATTGGCTTAAAGCAGAAAATTAAGTTGAGTAATTTGCTCCCCTAAAGACTTGGCAATCAGTGATGTAGACCATTTGAGAGGGCTTAATCCCATGCAGATGTGGAATAGCTGCGCTCGTAGAATTACATGGGAGTGGCAATCCTGGATTACACCCGAGAGCCCTGCTTTTACACATCTTGGGATTTTGCTATAGGCAGCCCACACCAAAAATATTTACATCAGAAAAGGCATAAGCACGAGTGTCGTGTTACACACACTCACATACTGAATCACCAGCCGCTGGAAGGGATGAATGTAACTATGTATCAGTATAAGTGAATAGTCTCTGCTACTGCAGAGCATTACAACAGTTGTTTACAATGTTTTACAAGCTTTCTAAACAGTGATGAGTCATTATAACCGATGGTTCTTCTGGCCAGAGCTAAACCATTATTTCAATGACATTGAGGGTTATTTTGGACTATTATTTTTCAGAAACAATGCTGTCAGAATTGTGGCAAGATGGCCACTCCCATGCAGTTTAGGAACATAGAATATGCTATTCCACAACATCTGCATGGAAATAAGCCCTCTCAAATAGCTTGCATCACTGATTGGCAAGGGGGGGGGGTTTAGGGGGAGCAATTTACTAAACTTTGACTTTTTGATGGAGATCTGCTTTAACTTTCACGGAATTGGGCTACAAATGCATGCAACACCATTTTTTTGCTTTGGCCTTCTCTCTGTTGAGAGCAGCTCCCTTTCAGGTCTCCAGTATAACTTTATGGACTGGATAGTGTATTTCAGCATGAGGTTTTACAGACTGAGGTTGAAAACTTTATCTCTGAACACAGGAATACCTCAGTTCTGCAGGGGCACAATGGCAAGAAAGACAAACAAATCCAGACATAATGCTATAAAAGGCATTCAAGAAAAAATACTATACTCGTCTTTTATACGCAGCATACTATACTCGTCTTTTATACGCAGCAGCTCCTCTGTGCAGTGTTGCGGTCTTCATACTTGCCAATGGTGGAGATCAAGCTATTCCTTTTGGCTCCGGGCATCCATGGCGACATCCATAAGGCTTGCTTCACACCCGTTAGCAAGCCCATTCATTACAATCGAGGAGGCATGCTGAGCTGAGCTATAAAATACATGCCTTGGCATGTCCCTCTTTAGAATGAATGGAGTAGGTGTATGGGGGGGGGGGGGGTAGAAACAAGACACCCAGGACGCCATAAACAGAGGCTAACATGCTGGGAGATGGAATTGCTGGATCCCTGCCCTTGGTAAGTATGCAGATGTCGGTGCTGGCGGGAGGAGCCGAGGGGACAACAGGTGAGTAAAGTCTTTTCATCATGTTAGTCTGGATGGACAATCCCTTTACCCCCCACCGCCGACCACCTTAGACATATCAGAGGATTTTGAGCTATAAGCAGGCAGTTTAGGTTGCAAGAAACTGGTAAAATCAAATTTAAAGCAGAAATTTCCACGACCCAGATAATTTTCTTGCTTTCAATAGTGAAAACCAAAGTGTTCAGATTGACCACATCAAAACACAAAATGTAAAAACATTAAAAAAAATTATGATGGCGAGAGAACCTATTTTAACATCATCCACAAGTATAAGAGATTTATTTTATATATCCACTTCAATGTCAAAAGATCTAATAAAAAAGGGCAATCACAAGGTGAGGCACAGAACGAGACAAGGGTGGGTTTATTTGGTGGATGAGCTTACTTCCACCAACATACACAGTTCTATGCTATTGTAACATATTTAGAAAAGGCTCTATGCCCGCACGTGAGAGATAAGGTGGAGAGTACGCATTGACCGGTGAAGTATAACAAGGAGGAAAAGACACCAAAATTAAAGCCAACGTCTAAGCAAAATTCATCTCTCCTGCTGTTGCTAGTGAATTTTGCAATAAGCAAATTACAGGGACAGGGGACTGAAGAACAGCTAACAAATAGGGTACAAGCTCTTCTCCCATTGCTGGCTTTACAGAGGGGCCAGGAGCAGGCATAGAGTATGGTTTACCACTCTGTAAAGCCTCCCAAAATGCTGATAAACGGTACTCGATTCTGAAATTAGGCGAGTTAAAATTTGACTATAGTAAGTCAAAATATTGATAATTAATATGTTGACTATTTAGTTTTCTTTGTTGATTAAATTACTTAATTTGAGTTTGTGACTAAAATACTATCAATTGTGCTAAAGGAATCCTCATTTGTGATTTACTATAAGAAGTATTGATCTTGATTTGCTTCAGCACTCCTGCTTTTTTTTTGGTTGATATCTACAACCATATATTGCTCTATTTATTCAATACGATTAGCATTTTATTCTTTAGCACTCTATACACTTTAGTTTGTTCTTAGTTTGTTCTTTACAGTTTAAGAGCTTTAAAAAATATTTTTCTGTATATTTGGATGCTTTGGTCGAACTTTATTAGGGTATTGGTTCTGTCCATATTAATACACTGTATTAAACCAATTTTTGTGACATTCTAGGATTTCTATTATCGCAGCGAGGGATCTATGTTGAATTAATTTGTCTGTATTTTGTATGTCTTTAGTTCAATACATTTTATGTTATTGGTTGAGCATTTAAGGTTTCACTAATAAAGTTATTGTTGGTTGTTGGGTGCCCCTAGGCCCCTGTATTTGCTGTGCTGCCCGAATCCTTTTTGATAATACTGCCTTTTATTTTCTGTACATTTGTGAACTTTTACTAACAGACTGGACAGCACTTGAGCAGTTATATTTGTAACCTGCATTTGCATTAATGTATATAATTGTACTGAAATTGTTCTTAAAACATAAATAGAATGGCTTGAGATTCAGCTGATACAGTTACTTAATTTAAACACTAGTATCAAATTAGTATCAGTAATTCACTAAATCTATGTCCTTCACTTGCTATTTTTTATTTTAAAAACATAAATTCCACTCTACACAAGTTTTATGGCAATATCCATTGTACAGAATTGAAGAAGTGAGAACCCTCGGCAAAGAAGGAACACGTAGACACCGCAGAGCAGAGAAACCAATAGCCATAGTAAGAGCTTAGTAGCCATAGAGAGCCCCCTAATTTTTGGAATGGTTCACGATTCTCTCAATTGTGACGCACAATAGCGGGCAAGCTGTAAATGTATGTATTTATAAATAATGTACATAGGACAATTTATTTTGATGTACAATGGACATTTTAATAAATTGGCCATAAGTTGCTGGAATGCATTACCAAACATTGTCAACATATCATCAAGTATGCAGTTAAATAATAGTGAACCCATACACCGGGGTTGGCTAAGGAGAAATCCATCCGCAAAAGCCGGAAAACTGTAAATCTAAGAGCACCAGATTCAAGTTCCATGACTCCAAAGTGGCATATGCTGGGATGGATTTGAGTAATATTCTGAATGAAAGGTTCTAATCAAAGAAATGGATGCCAAAGGCTTCTGAAAAAGAAGAGATGAGTTTTTTTTTTCGTCCTCACCATTAAATTTCTTTTCTCTTCATCTTCCATTCCGGGACACTGCCATCAGCAACGCGTGGGTTAACCTCAGTCGTAGAAAGGGCATGCAAGAACAAACTAAGCTCCTTCCGGCCTATATAGAGCAGGCTGTGTCCAGCCACAGCCCAGGGAGGGGAGTGATTCTAACAATAATATCACGCATAACTTCCGAAACTAACAAAGAAAACTAACCCATCAACAGAGACAGTCCCAACAAAACCATCTGCAACATCTTACGTCCCAGCGCAGCATCCGCCAATGCCCGGGCAACATCTTACGTCCCAGCGCAGCATCCGCCAATGCCCGGGCATCAACTCTGTAAAACTTGGTGAAGGTGTGAAGGGAGGGCCAGTTAGCCATCTTGCACACCTGGCCCACTCTCGCCTGGTGCTGGAAGGCAGTCGTCCTGGTAGAGTGACCAGTGACTCAGAAGGGTGCCTCATTACACTTGCAGGCGTAGGCTTGTATGACCGCCTGCCTAAGCCATCTGCTGACAGCGGACCTGGCAGCCGCCAGGCCCCTCCATAGTCCTTCCGGGAAAACGTCTGTCTTGCATACCTCCTGCATAGCAGCCAAGTAATATTTTAATGGCCTGACTCAGTCCATGGAATGCAGTAGTCACTCCTTATGATGAGTGGGGTGCAGACACAGAGGGCAGTACACTCTTCTGATTTAGATGGAAGGGAGAAATGAAGGGAGGACACCTTGGGCAAAAAATCCTTTTTAACATGGAACATGGCCTTCTTTTCGTGGAGCAGCAATAAGGGTGATTTTATAGATAGTGCATCCAGCTCTGAAACCAGCTGGTCATGCTCACACCTTTAATTTTGCATCCAAACCTTTGGGGAGAGACAGAAGCTTATTATACTCCCACTCCTTTTCCACCAGCCTGTCAAAATGGGAAAGTCTGGGAAACAACTGCCTGGCCTTTTGCCTTGTAAGGCTCACCCTGCGGTTACTGCCGCGGCAGAGGGTGAGCCAGGTGCAGGACCTCCAAAATTGGCTCTATGAGTTCATCAACCTGATCCGTCGAATGAGCTTGAATGGGTGACCACTGCATGCATGGAGTCCTACTACTCTGCGCTGCTGGATAACATTCTCCCCTCTGACCGACCAGAACTGGAAACTGAATTGCTAAAGAGGTCTTCACCATTGAAGCTGGAATCCTCAGAAGACTCCGTCTGAAGGTGCTTGCACTTAGCAGTAGCCTCCCTGCCTGGTCGAACAGAGACCAACCCAGGGTGCCCCAGGGGACCAAAACTACCAATCTAAAAATGTGCCACGCCGACCTACACTTCCTTAGGCGAGACCCTGTTGGTTGGCAGACCCTAGGGCTAGAATCAACCCGGCAGCCCCCACCCGAAAATGTATCCCACTCAGAGGAGTCCGAGTTGGAAGCTGTGGGGGAAACAGGGCAGTCTGGCAGAGGTACAGAACCTGCCAACTGCATAAGGCGCAGCACTACCCTCCGTTATAGTAAAACTTTGGGGCCTCTGACATGGTAAGATGGCCGCTCTGATCTCTAGCCAGTCTAGCTGGTATGCTAGTCCCCACACCTCGCTGCCTGACGCCCGTGGCCCAACCTGCCCACACTACACAGAAAGAAATATCACACACCTGACAACCGAGATCAACCCACGCGGAACAAAAGCAGCAGCATCCGGACCCCAATCCTGGAAGACAAAAAACACACATCAGACTCAGATTTCTGATCTGATGAGGTAAGAAGTTGTGCGCCCAGGGGAGCCCTATCCGACCATGGTGGAAAACACCATGAGGCAGCAGCCGTTCTGGAACGATCCTCAGCAGACATAAGAAGTTCTACAGAAGCAGAGCAGGCCAGCAGCAGGGACAGGAGGAGTCTCGGGTGTCCCAGGCAGCAGGAGGAGCCTCTGGCACCTTTCCAAAATGGCAGAGCCTCGTGCTGAAAGAGAGTGGAGAGGGGGCAGAGACACAAACAGCGTGAATGTGGTAGCCCCCGTCCCCTTCATTATCAAAGGCCAGGCAGCTGGAAGCCACATCCCTCCCCTTCCACAGTCTCCATTGGCAGGCTGATGGCCGTAAAGCTACGCAGCAACTGGGGATAGAGCACACTGCGACCAGGGCAGGCAGAAACACTGGAAGGGGGGGGGGGAGCCTAAGGGAAAAGGACAGCATGGGAAGGCAAAACAAAGCAGGGATCCATGTCTAGCACTAAGATCAGTTTCCCTTTGCAGGGGTCCTGACCCTCGAAGCTCCAAAACCAAAACCAGCCAAGCCCTGGACGCACTTACCTGAGCCGTGCACGCTCCCCTCACACTGCACTGCCCCACGCTATTGGTTTACAGACCAACTTCAGGCATCTAAGCTGGGTCTCCAGGAAAGTGCAGAGGGTGAGGTGCTGGGAGGCAGACAGAGTCAAAGCCCCACTCCCGAAAAAGAAAACGAGAAATAAAGAAATAAAAGCCTTAAACTTTTCACAGTCCCATCGACTGCAAGAAAAGAACTGAGGGTATCTGGCCACAGCCTTTCTTATATAGGCAGGGAGGAGCTTAGTTTGTTGTTCTTGCAGTTCCTGTCTATGGCTGAGGTAAACCCATGCATTGCTGATGGTGGTGCCCCAGAATGGAAAAGACAAGAAATGTTCTTTTAAAAGTAATAACTGTGTCTAGGCCTGACCACAGCAAGGGTTTTTCTACTACTTTAATTGGCTTTCTAGTACCTCAGGCTGAACCCCTTTCTCTTGCAAAGCAGATGCAAACCAATCCACTTTCAGATAACACATTTGCGATAGGTGGGTAAAAGTTTATAGCCTTTTTTTTTGCATGCTTGGGAAGTCTTCTTTTACATATTTCACTTAACTGATCAAAGCCTAAAAATTCAGGGCTAATGAATGCTTCAAAGCTTCATTATATTGATGAAAATCTTTCTTAGGAAACTTAATAGTCTAGTTCCCCAGTGCAGAAAGCTGGCATTAGAAGCCAGCACCTTCCACAGTATTGGGAGAAAAGAGCAACCCTAAGACAGCCAAATGAAATACAGCCAACACCTCAGGACCCGATGGATTAGAAGAGCCTCATTTCTAATTATAATTTCTGACATCCCTTTAAAAAATAGAAAAACTAGGTATTTCAATTTATGTACACTAAGGATAGAAATCCATCCTATTACAGAGTTGGCCAGGACAAACTTCCAGGGATACCATCATGAATTGTACAGGTTTTTGAAATCCAGAAAGAAATAACTAGAACCATCCTTTTTGGGAATCATAAATCCTTATTTCTGACGATAGACAGGTGGTGACCCCCAAAACCTGCAGCTGCACATCACTCTGTAAAGTTCAGATGCTTAGCCCAACATAGGGTGGAGTAAAAGTGGTTAAAAGGTAAGTGAATTTGCATTTTGTACTCTGTCACATTTCATCTGTACAGGTGCACCAGGACCCCCCAAAGCTGATACCCAGTGGATGAGATTGTCATATTCAGGTAGAGAAGGAATAAGAGGTGCTTTGCACCAGTTGTACCAAAAGTGCATTCTCAAGGGATTTGTTGCTATTTTCTTTCAGAATTAAAGTATTGAAGCATTGCTCCTTCTGGACCAAAACCCCCCAAAACAACTCAATCTATTTTGTGCCCCCACCCCAGATACATTACCATTTGGTGGCTTTCTGACCTCATTGCTGCATGGTATTCCTGTTATAGTGGTTTTAATCTTCGTTTTTTCCCAGGTATGCAATTTGTATGCAATTGGTTTCTGACGGGATAACCTTGTTCTAAACTAGCTCTTTAAGCCCCCCACCTCACAATGTCATGCTGGAAGCAATTAGAGCCCATTGAAAAGTGGCACTAGAAGGAGGAGCAGAGCCAAAATGAGGTTTAATTTTCCCCCAATTTTCCCTTTGAAGCCAAAATCGTTTGTAAGTATTTTTATCCAATTTATTACCCAGACACTAAGGAGAGTTGAAAATGTATTTTTTTTTTTTTAATCAACCTTCCATAGGACGTGGTTGGTTCGCTTTAAGAAATCCAGTGCCAGAGGTTCTCCTCCAGTTAAAGGAGGGGACTTATTTCAGGGTACCCTTGCCAATTGGGATGTCCAGGATGATATTTTTAGGATCTTCACCTAAAAGTTTCCCCTCCCCTGTAAGGGAATGAAGCCATAACCTTCTTGAAGGTTGCATCCCCTTTAAGGTGCATATGGCTATGACAGGCAAAACCCCTAGACACCATTCCGCAATGCCCATTAATGCCATGAAAAGGGTCAAAGCGCGCTTCTGATATACCTCTTCCGCTATCTCACAGAGCATGAGCAACACCTGGTGGTGGCATCTCCTGCTTCTGCATGCCTTGTGTATTGCAAAGGAGAGCAGTAAGGCTCACACCATGGGGTTTCACACAAGGGAGAGAAATCTCTAAGCTCTAGCTAATGTTAATGTAATGCAATAAAAATCCAGAATCTTTCTAATTATATAGATAAGAACTATAGCTGCAGCACACCTCTTATGGGCAACACCAAGATGAGAGCAGAGGACCAAGGGCAGCAGAGAACTGGAGCTGGCCCTCAGATGTGGCTGTGAGACAGTGTGGCAGAACTCACCCCCCCCCCCCCACAAAGACTTACCATCGGAAACTTACACAGTCAGCCCAGAATTTTAGCTCTTGTGCTCCTATGGCTACAGATGCCAAATAAGGTGCACTTGGGGACTTCAATTTGGGGCCAAAATGCTAACAATTCTAATCACAGCATATTGCAAAACCTTTAGGAGGTACCTAAACATTTTTGTAAGTGCCGCTCTAATCAGAATCATAGAGATGTTTGGGGGGGGGGGGGGGGGGGGTGTTCTTCGATGCATCAGAAGAAAGACCATGAGCAACAAGCTTCCCTCATTCTGTGCCCATATTGGGGCAGATGCAGGTTTGGCCTAAAGAATGCCCCTGCAGAAATGTAGATGCTTAAGAAAGGCTTCCAGATGTCATCAACAAACGTGTAAAAAAGCCTGTGGGGATCCTGAATGAGCATCTCACTAAATCTAGCACCTGAATGAGTGAGTGTGGGAAGGAAAGAAAAAGACAAACAACATGCAGGGAAAGTGAGGGTGTAAAGAGTGCAGAGGGAAGCCAGTTAGAGGTCCCAAATGATTCTCCCTGATGGCGTTACATGCCTGATCTGGGGGCCATACCCTGGCAAGTTAAACAGAACAAAAATAGAAAACAAACAGGCAGCAAACCCATCACCTATTCGATCCTGCAAAGAACCTAGCATAATCTGCTAGTACTATGGGCATACATCAAAGGAGAGGGGTAGAGCTTTCTTCAGGGTCTCATCTTCTGATTACATTAGATTATACAGATGAACTTACTGCAGTATGTAATAGGTATTTAGCATAATACACTGCTAGCTCACGGTTAAAGGCAACACTTCTCTACTCCTCTACTCAAGCGCCAGTCATAAAGCCACTGAGCCTTTTAAACCTCACTAAGAATAGGCATCTTGGGTTTTGTGCTTTTTTCAATTTGAAGATAAGCGTTGTTTTTTTCCTGAAGATAGGCTGAGCCTTCAGGGAGCATCAAGGGGGTGGAAGATGCAGTAGCTCCAAGTCAAGCTGAAGGTCCAATTTAAGAAACCTCTAAAAAGGTTAAACCTAACTTTAAATTTAATCTAAACCTAATGTTAGTAATGGGCTGTGGCACTGAGTGCCAGCATCTTGCAGATGTCACTAAAAGAAGGCATTAGCCGACGCATAAAAGCCAATATTAAGACTTTAAACACCAGAAACAAAAGAATAAAACACATTAACATATAACATTGTAGCATTACTTATAAAACGTAATGTGAAGTTTAAACATAAAAACTGAAAAAGGTGTAGTTTGGAACCCATACCCTCATATGATTTACCTACATTGTCACAGTAAATATTCATAACTATTACCAGTTCTCAGGACAGCTGTCATACCTATATTTCCATTAGGTTTATTATTGCCTAAAAAGGAAGAAATAAAAAATAAAATGAAATAAAATGGTACTAAACATACATATTACTGGCTACAACTTCAATCAATTGTATTTGTATAGGAAACCTAGAAATGACCTAACTACATATTGCAAAAAGGATAATGCTACACCTGACAGAAGTACATATTTTGCACGGGGAAGAAGAAAAAACTGATCAACTATATGTTTAGCCAAGCCTTTCATTCAGTTGCAATTAAATACCTCTCCCATCATCTATCCTGTGGCGTCTGTTGACTCGCTGCCTCTTGTCATCCTGGCGTAACTGAAGGTGCTCATCAATGTTTACCCCGGGCACTGGCACAGCTGAAACACATCCAAGAGAAACCCCTAAAATTTAATAATGGGATCTAGGAAGTAAAACGTTTGCTTGGTGGACAGTTGGACATTTTCAGTGTCTGGCCAACTATTCTCTGAAGAAAATTTAGTCAAATACAATGATGCCAACAAAGGTTAGTTATGGGGCAGTTAAGATATCAAAACAATGTGCAAGAATGAAAGGTGCTGCATTTATCACCCAGTTAAAAAGGTGTACAACTGGTAAAGTCTTAGTACTAAGAAAAGGAGGACTAAAACCCAAATCACTTTTCTACAAACACCAAAGACAATGATGTAAATGTTACAAATGCATCAGGGGGAATCTTCAGATCTCCCCACAATGCACAGCTAAAGAGATTTATTAACATTGCTAGAAAAATGCATAGAGTATTGTACAGGACATAATAATACAACACAGTTAGTACTCAATTTCTTAACCCAGGAGCTAAACCAATTAAAAGGGACTCTGTAGGCAAAGTGCATAAAAGGTCATTTAGCAGCCAACTTCATCATGGCTGCGCTCTCCCTTCCTTTCAGAACACAGCTGCTTCTGAAAATGGAAACAAGGCTGAGAGTAGTGGAACACCAACTGAATTCTTTCGCCATAAACCACCAATAATAGGGATAAGCTGATGATCTAAAGCTCTGCATCATCAGACTGGCGACACTTGGAGAGAGGGAGAACAGCCAGAGTGATGAGAATGTCTGTCTTACAGACTCTGCCCATTATGCTGAATATTATACAGCATCACAGAGCCAAGGGCCACACCCAAATATTTCAAATAAATAATAAATCATAAGGCGAAATTGTAAACTTTGATATCTCGCCCTTTTCTTCAATTTAAAAACAGAAAACAGTTTTGGACAGTGCCTAACATAGCCCGACACAATGGTCTAACAACTGCCGTTGCCTTCTGTATCCCTTTAAACATAGTATATTGGTTCTAACCCCACACCCCTATACCTGCTCTATCCCACCCAAGTGCAGGGTCAGTATTTAGCAGGGCCTCTAGCAATGCAGAGAGGAATCTCACTCTCACCATCTCCACCCCCCCCCCCCCAACATTTTTCTATAACTGTACACTTCCACAACTTATGCCAAAACTCGCTTCTGCTACACCACATCTCACATATAAGTGCTGGGCTGAAATACTTTTTCTGTATGTCTCTACAATGTTTGATACACAGACTTTTTTTGCATTTATTACCTTCAAAAGAGGCGTAACCTTCCTCGTTTGGAATGCCCGTGGTTTGTTTTTAAATTGCACTTTTGTAAGAGCACATGGCCCAAAAGCTTGTTACATTTCAATTGAAGGGGGCGAGCCCCCCACAAGCAGGATCTTTGGTATGTGTATCACCTGCTTATGCAGTTTGTTCAGATGTCGACTGCCCAACACCCCCTAGTAGGCCACTTGCCGGCCTTCACACCTTGGTTGCCAGCTTGTGAATTGTGGTTAACCCTCCCCATGACTACTGCGTTGGTGACAGCACAAATGCCAGCAAGTTGTCATGCCTGACATAGCTCGCCAGTAAACCCTCAGATGGATTATTTTTAAAACCACACTGCAGATCTTGGCCTTTGCAGTGCCTCTAGCCTCATCCACTACCCACACAGAGGATATCAAACTGTTAAGTTCTTTAAAAAAGGGCATTGGTATAGGTGCCATTACATGTCTCAGAGTACTTAGGAAGCCTCTGCCACAGCTTGAATATCTGTCTACTGTATTGGAGGAGAAGGAAAAAGTTCAAATCAAAATAAGCCGATGAACTCTTAGTTATCGCCATACCCAGGTAAACTGTTGGACCATCTGCAGTTGGCCCATCCCCGTCCTGCCCACCAACTGTACGTTCAAAAGTGGCCTTGATGCCTTCCTGGCATGTAATAACATTTCCAGCTATGGCTACTAGACCACTGGAAGGGGTTAAAAAGGCTGAACTGGATGGACTAAAGTCTTTATTCAGCCTTACATACTATGCTACTATGTTACTATGTAACCGTTCATGATCGAATGAGAATGTCACAGACTTCAGCCAGTTTTTATAAAGCCCAAAAGGTGGGCCAAACATGTCAAACACCTCAATGGACATACATAAGGACTCCCCACGTATACCCAAGAAATAATATCATGTCATCTGCATATAAACCAATAGGTTTGGTAAATAGGCCTAGCAATAAGCCCCCCATCCTGGGATGCTGGCAAAGTCTGCAGGCAAGAGCCTCAATTGCAATGGCAAAAAGGAAGGGGCAGACCTGCCTAGTGCCCCTATAAAAAGCAAAAGGCTCAGACCTAGTCCCATTCATCCTGATGAATTTACCTGATGTCAAGGCAAAAAAAAAAAGTTTGGCATGTAATTTTACATCCCTTATAGAAGGCAATAAGGAGATTCCATATGTGATATGAGCATATTTTGCTACCATCAAGATCAAGAGAGCAGTTAAGTGTTTATCACACTGAAAGTTTCATCTAGCTGAAATGCTTGGTACAAAAATGGTTCCTGTCTGGTCAAACTACAAAAACTCACCTGTTCTTCCACTGCGGTTAATTCAATGCCTATCCAGATGTCAGATACCTGAAATTGGTTCTGTTGAATGCCCACTCTTTTAAAGCAAAGCCATTGTATACCAATTTGGTTGAAATAGGTAGACGGACATCTACCTATGGTAGGCTGAAATAGGTAGGCCGGTCTACCCATTTCCAATCCCTGCATACATGCGTGCAGTACATTTCTCAGTTGCCTGTCCACTGTTTGAAAGTAAATTGGTATATGATGCCCAGCCCCACTTTGGTCACTGTGAATGGAAGTGGCAAGTATAAGATCAACTGACGTCTGAATGTACAATATATAAAAAATAACTATACCGTACTAGTCTACACAATCTCAGTTACGATATGCTCTAACACTAAAAAGCATCAAATACATAAACACCATATTTGTGGAGCCAAATCAAGCTAATAATCTTTAAACATAAAGATCTTTTAATTGCCGCGCCAAGGTCATTCAGCAAATGGGTCTGACCTTCTGCAATGGGAGCGCTAGCGGCGCATTTCTTGCGGTGTGTGCACTCCCGCTCATCTGAATGGCTGGGGCGGGAGCACGTGCAAGCCCAAAGATGCAGGAATGCGGCTGCTGACGCTTCTGTAGCCACTCGTCCACTGTCAGTCACGCCACACACTAGCTTTAAGTGAGTATGCACAAAGAAAGACCACAGAGAAGTATGTAAACACTGTCTTTGACTATTAAAGACTTTATTCCGGACTTTTTCATTCTAGGGCAATAATGTACTTTAAAGACTGGTGAATCTGAAAAAAACTCACATTTTTAACTGGTATCCTCTAAATTGCTCCCCCCGCGTAGACTTCTTTTTGGCAACGTTTACTGCTCCAGCTTCACTCTAATCCAGCTATTTCTACATGTTTTAGCTGTAAAGCTCTGCCTCCTCCATTGAACACCACTGTTGTGTGTGGCAATGACAACATTGCCAAACTTATGCAATGACTGATCCCCTGCCATCTTACAGAGAGGGACAGCAAAAGAAGGACTGCTCCAGGATGATTCAAAAAGCGAAAATATCTATTTCTAGTTCTACACCCTAAGAAGGGAGTATTGGCAGGGGCTTCGGACAAATTTCACACGTTTAGTGGGTTTTGGTAAACTTTAAGGGAATCTAGACTACCCCTAATAATATTTGGAGTGTCCTCAAAGGGAAAATTAGATCAACCCGGGTGGGAGGTCCCTGAGGTTGAAGCTTCTGATTCCTTACCCCTGCCCACAGAATGGACTGACTCATTCGAAGAGGCACAGATTGGCGGCCCGTTTTCTGAACTTATAACTGCCACTTGTGCCATACGTTTCTTATAAAACACAAATGAATCAGCCATTTGGGAATCAAAGGATTAAAAAAAAAATTCTCATCATGCACTGAAAGTTTCCCGGGCCACTTCCTCCAAATAGTCCTTACACAGAAGCCTGCAGAAGCCAACCGTCAAAAAGGCCTGACAATTAACACGCAATTTGGCTTCCCTCTACTCCCTAGGCTCTTTTGGCCATAGCCTCCCTGGGATCCCTTCTCAGCTCCTTAGAGGGTTTAGGATCCTTGGTCTTGGGTTCCTTAGCCTGCACAGGAAACAAAGACAGGCTATAAGGAACCATTACCTTCCGAAGGAGGTAAGGAGGCCAGTGTCGCCTATTAGGCGATGAGGGATGAGACTTACCCCTTCCACAGGATTACAATAAAGATGCGTAATTTCACAAGCCAACCGCGCTCATCTATTAAAAAAACTTTATGCTTAACTAATAATGAAATTATAACAAACACCAAGCGCAAGGAGTAAAAAACACGTGTCAGTCCAGTCTTGATAGAACAATGTAAGGAAGTCTATGAAGTTACATAGAAAACTCTGCGACATTAATTAATAAATTCTTCACGAACAAATTATATTAGTATATTAATATTAGTTAGTACACCCTCAGTGCTCCAATTTCCTCAGTGCTCCAATTTCCTCGGTGCCAAAACCAAAGTTCTATAAATAATGTACCAGATCAGCTTGTAAAACGTTGTGTGTCTAATAAATCAATTTAGTTCCTCTTGAATGTGATAGTCCCAAAGGAACGATTCCACAGGATTGTCCACAGATCCCATAGTTACAATACCGGAGTCCACCGGGAAGCCAACCAGCACCACTGAACCAGTCTCACCTGTGGGCGAGGTGCAGCCGACTCTAACCGGGCTGCCACCCCCAACAAACTGACACTGCTTCTGCCCCATGCTGCGAAGACTTCCTGCAAGGGGTGGGCCTGCACTTCCGGATCCGCGTGCACGCCATGCCCCCCGAACTCGGAAGTCGAAGCTGCTGCTGAATCCTGCCCCAGACTGGCCTCCAGCAACCCAGGACTCACCCGGCCCCAAGATAAGTCCTATACTTACCTGAACCCTCATGACTGGTGGGGGCCCAAAGCTTCCACCAGTACCCGCATTCCTAGCTAGCCAGTAGGCGAAATGAACGGGATCCCTAGCCCAGAGATTTACCTGGGTCCTGTTCCAGAGAATGCTGCCTGGACTAGCTCTGGGACAGGGGATTCCGATGGGGGCTGCCCGGTCCCCCTAGAACCTGCTAGAGGATCTGGGAGGGAATCCAGACCTGCCATCTTCAAAAAGGGGGAAAAACAAAATTACAATTCTGTGATTACTCACCTGTAGTATTGGTATTATATGTATACAGCACGTCCTGTTCCAGAATATTCCTTACTCCTGGGTAATACATCCACAAGATGGCCCTGGACTGCAGAAAACAGCTTGTGGCTCCTCCCGGCCCTATATAAGTCAGGGACCTCCCACAAAATCCCCAGTATTGACAAGCAGTTAACAAGAAGCCGGGAGGACAATAATAACAAGAACTCAAAATGAACAATCACCATACAGAGGTAACTAAGAATAATGATAACAAGGGTGGGGTGGAACAGGACGTGCTGTATACATATAATACCAATTCTACAGGTGAGTCATCACAGAATTGTATTATTTTAAGTATACAGCACATCCTGTTCCAGAATATTCCTTACTCCTGGGACATCCAATAGCAGTGTCCGTAAGGTAGGGTGGGATCCCCGAAAAGTAACAGTGGGCAGTTTAAACCATTGCCGCCTGCAGAACTTTGCGGCCAAAAGAAGCGTCAGCTGAGGCCCTAACATCAACTTTGTAAAACTTGAAAAAAGTATGAACAGAAGACCAAGTAGCGGCCTTGCAAACTTGTTCAACAGAAGCCTGGTGCTGAAAAGCACCAATAGCACGAGAATGAGCAGTAAGGCGGAAGGGAGGTTCCTTCCCCTTAGCAGAATAGGCTTGTATCACAGCCTGAAGGATCCACTTGCTGATAGTGGACTTAGCTGGAGCCAGACCCTTCTTAGGTCCAGACGGGAGCACAAAAAGAGCATCAGTCTTCCTGAAGGATTCAGTAGCCACCAGATAGAACTTCAGACACCTAACCCCATCCAAAGAATGCAAGACCCTCGCCTTAGCATTACTAGGATTAGGGCACAATGAAGAAAGAACAATGCTCTGATTCAAATGAAAAGCAGACACTACCTTAGGCAGAAAGTCTGGCTTGAAGCGGAACACCACCTTGTCCTGGTGTCTCTCAAAGTAAGGGGGTTTGATGGAAAGCGCCGCCAACTCAGAAACACGCCTAACAAAGTGATAGCCACCAAAAAGACTACCTTAAGCCTCAAAATGGACAAAGGGGCCTCACGGAAGGGCTCAAAGGGAGACCCCTGCAAGGCAGATAAGACCAAGTTCAAATCCCAGACTGGTAACATAGGCTTACGTGGGGGACGCACATGAGTAACCCACTGGAAGAAGGTCTTAACCAAACGATGGTGAGCAAAAGATCTTTGGAAGAAAATAGCCAAGGCAGAAACATGACCTTTAAGGGTACTTAGTTGAGACCCAAATCCAAACCATGCTGCAGGAATTCCAGAATCCTAGGGACAGAAAACACCCGACAGGGAAACGACTTAGACTCTCACCAGTCAATATAACCATTCCATACACTATAGTAGATGGAGGACGAGGACTTCTTCCTAGCCCTAATCATGGTATTAACAACAGAGGCAGGCAGTTTTCCATCAAGATGGAGGTTTCAGCAGCCAGGCCGTTAAAGCCAGCGTTTGTAAATTGGGATGGCGCAGCTGCCCCTGAGTGAGCAGGTTTGGAAACTTGGGCAGGGCGTACTGATCTACTGCCAGCTGCACAATGTCTGTGAACCACACTCCTCTTGGCCAACAGGGGGCCACCAGAATGGTTGGCACCCCTTCCTGGGATATCCTGCGCAGCACCCTGCCCAGCAGAGGAAACGGAGGGAACACATAAAGGAGCTCAGAGCTCTTCCAAGACATTGCTAGTGCATCCATGGCCAAGGCCAGAGGGTCCTGGGACAGAGAGACAAAGGCTGGAAGCTTGTGATTGTGGCGGGACGCAAATAGATCCACATCCGGCTGACCCCAACGGTGGCACAGGGAGCGAATCACCCTTCTGCTGAGGGACCATTCTCCCAGGCGATAAGTCCCCCTGCTGAGGGAGTCTGCCTCCAGATTCTCCACTCCCGGGGATGTACACTGCTGAGATGCAGGGAATATTCTCCTCCGCCCAGGACAGTATCAGACACACTTCCTTGAGGGCCCTCTTGCTCCGGATCCCTCCCTGATGATTGATGTAGGCAACCACCGTCTGGTTGTCCGAGCGGACCTGAACAGCCCGACCCCGAAGGTGTGGAGTCAGTTGGACGAGAACCAACTGTATCGCCCTCAGTTCCAGAATGTTGATATGGGCCTCCTGAGGGCCCCACTGACCCTGGAATTTCAGGGATTTCCAAAAGCCCCCCAACCTGTCATACTGGCATCTGTGGTGACTCCCAGCACGGAGCCAGAAAGGATCTGCCCACAACAGGTTTCTTGAGTTCAGCCACCACGAGAGAGACCACCTGACCAGAGGGGACAGAACAAACACCTGATCCAGGGACACCGGGTCCTGATCCCAAACTGACAAGAGGTGAAGAGGCCTCATGTGAAACTGAGCGTATGGAACAGCCTCGAAGCAAGACACCATCAGGCCCACACCCTGCCGGATGGAAGGATGAGGGCAAGACAGAAGAAGCTTGGATTGAGCTTGCAGACTGTTCACCTTCTTCTGAGGGAGAAGGATCTTGACCCGAGATGTATCCAGAGTCATGCCCGGAAAGGACTTGACCATTGACGGTGACAGGGAAGACTTGGGATGGTTGATCACCCAGCCGAAGGACTGCAGTATGGACACCACCATCTGGGTATCCAGCTCGGCCTGCTGGAAGGACCGAGACGTGAGGAGAATGTCGTCCAAGTAAGGAAGGATGCGAATGCCCTGAGAGCTCAGCAGAGCCATAATGCCGCCAGCACCTTGGTGAATACCCTGGGAGCCGAGGTGAGACCGAAGGGCAAGGCCACAAATTGGTAGTGCTGATCCTCCAGAGTGAACCTGAGGAATCTCTGATGACCTGGAAAGATTGGTATATGAAGGTAAGCATCCTTGATGTCTACAGAGGTCATGAAGTCCTCCGGGCGTAGTGAATTTACAGCTGAGCGCAGAGTCTCCATGCGTAAGTGTTTGAATCTGACAAATTTGTTGAGGCGCTTTAAATCCAGGATGGGTCTTTCTTGGGAACAGTGAAAAGATTGGAATAGTAGCCTCTGCCCCTTTCCTTTAAAGGCACTTGGCAGATGACCCCCAACCCCTGAAGGTTTTGGACAGCAAGGCGCAGACCCTGGGCTAAAAGGGGATTTTGAGCCATCCGGGATTTGATGAATCTTGGTGGCGGCCAGGCTGCAAACTATCTTGTAACCGGAGTACACTACCTCCCGAATCTACCGGTCTGAGACGTGAAGTCTCCAGACGTGAGCAAAAAGCCGAAGCCGTCCCCCCACCCGGATGGGCGAGGGCGTCCCTTCATGCCTGAGGGGGCTTGGATGAGGTTTTTGGCTTGAGACCCCAGGAGAGGCCAGGACGGCCACGTCCTCTGCTCCTACCCCAATGGTCTCCACGGGCCCCAGGAAAAGAGACTCCACGGTTAGTTCTGGAACCACGCAAGGATGGGAGAAAGGCACCTGTCCCCCGAAAGGACCGAGACGGCCTCCTGTGTTGAGGTAACCTACCACCCTTAGCAAACAAATCCAAGCGTTCCCCAAAGAGACGCAGACCCTTGAAGGGGAAACCAGTGAGAGCCTTCTTAGCAGCATTGTCACCCACTGACGCAGCCAGACAGAGCGGCGTATAGCCACCAACAGGGCAGAAGTCCTACCACACATTCTAATGGCATCATCCATGGCAGAGAGGATATATGCAATAAATTCCTCACAAATCAGGAGAGATCTATACTCCTCTCTATCCGCATCCTCAGATGCCCCATCCAAAATACACTTAAGCACCCCTTTAATGGCAATAGCCGTAACAGCAGAGGCACAAACCGGGCGCAGTGCCGTACCCACACAGGCAAAGGCATGACAGGCCAGTTGGTCCAAACGCCGGTCCTCTGCATCTTGCAGGGTAGTAGTGTCAGGAGAATGCATGACAGATGTATTGGACAACCCTAGAACGGGCGCATCCACCTCGGGAGAACATGACCAATGCTTAACCCCGGGCAGCTTGCTAGGCCGTTCCCATTCTTTGAGCACTAGATTATTAAAGTGAGACTGCTCAGGAAACTCCCAGCGTGGCTTAACTGTATGAAAAAGCTCACCCTGCTGCTGCGGAGCCACTGCCGGGGGAGAAATACAAAGCACTTCAAATATGTGACTCAGCAATCTGTCAGTGTCATCAGGCGACCCCGGCTTCCCCAAAGAGAGTCCCAGTACCACCGTATATCTTAGGTTGTTCCTCAGAGGATTCTGAATCAGAAAATAATTACCCCTCCTCTAGGGGGTAGGGACCTGAGAGTAAGGGCCCTCATCTTCCACAGGGAAGAGGGAAACCACGGGTGATAAATGCCGCTTCTTAGCAGAAGCCTTACGCGGGGCAGACCCAGCAAGATGTTTCTCAATGCTGGCCACCCATGCAACTAAATCAGGCTGAGACTCCCCACTAGTATGCCCCGCAGTGGGGGTCAGATTAAGCGTGGGGGGGGGTAGGTGAGGCCAGAGGCCAGCAAGAAGACAAAATGGCGTCCGCAGACCTCAAGGGGCAGGCCGTGGAGTTATGAGGTAAAATGCGTCAGCCACAGAGCCTGCCCCCCCCCCCCCAAAAAGCGGGAAACGTGCCCACGCCAATAGCAGCCCGGTAGCTCTGAGGTAAATGGGGCTGCCAGGCGCGGAGCGCAGTACAAAGCGTGGCGGCAGCGTATTATAAAGTTAGAAGCACTGAAACATGTCAAGAGTGAAATACAGTGTTGAATCACTAGACGACCTCCCCCCCCCCGTGAATAGGGTTTAACTGCTCAGAATAACCTGGCAAAACCCATGAGGCAGTGGGGGCATCCCAAAAAGGCTCACCATTAGCCTAAACCGCCTACCCTGTTAGAGCAGGGACTGCGGTAGGAGCCTAGCCCCTCAGCACCATTGGTGCTTTCTAGCCTACCTTCACCTGAACCTTAACAGCCGAGGCAGGGAGGCAGTAAATGAGACGGAACAGGTGGAAATAGTCTTGCAGGGCCGCAGACATATAAGCCCCGCACACCTGCGCCACAGAGAGCTATCTTCTATCTTCGCAGTCCAGACTGCAGAAAGAACTGGGGATTTTGTGGGAGGTCCCCGACTTATATAGGGTCGGGAGGAGCCACAAGCTGTTTTCTGCAGTCCAGCGCCATCTTGTGGATGTATTACCCAGGAGTAAGGAATATTCTGGAACAGGACGTGCTGTATACTAATAAATAGGCATGAAGAATCCAGCTTGTTTCCTGGGAGGAAACACAAAACACTTAGGTACAGGAGGAAGGGGCGGGGTATTTAATCTAGTTTGAGTTTCCGGTTTAGGTGGGAGGAGCTACTCCGCCAGTGACAGTAAATTGGGTTGAAACAGTAGGCCTTGTGCCAGTAGATCTGATCTGTTGGGAAGCCCAAGGGGGTGGATCTTGGGCTACCCACATTGTGAACCAAGCTCACCTTGGCCAGTGAGAAGTGACTACAATGACTGCAAACAGTAGCTGCATCGGCATCGCCCAGGTAGACCTACTGCTATGTGCTGGAGGCCCTTGCCAGGTTGCATTCAAAACTACAGGCCAGAAGGAAGTTGTAACAGCACTCTGCTGCCTTCATGTTTAGTGTGACCCCAATCTTGGCATCAGTTTTTATGTCCTCCAGAGACAGTGGATGAGAGGACCTGGACACATGCGCTGCCCTAATATTACTGCAAACTCACAAAACAAAAAAAAACTAGAAAACACTAGAAAACTTATCTGATCCTGTCCAGACGGATACTAAAGCATAACTGGGAACGTTACTAGCAAACCAGCCCTTATACTTGCAGATAAAGGAAGCATCACAACTCTTTCTACTCTAGTCCCTCCTCCAGCTCCGGCCAATACCCAACCATAATGAAGCTGTGTAACTGTATGAACAGTTTGATAAGGAAAAAAGTACCAAATTTACTGCCAGTTTTTATAAGAGACTTTTTCAGGCAGTGGTACAGGAAAGTCTGCACTGTTCAGTAAAATTATTTTTATGCAAGGCATTGTTAGCCAGTAAAGACTGTAAAAGTGAAAATACAGACATGGCCCCTTTCCTCATCACTTCCGAAACCCAGATGAGATTTTGTGGGCTCTTTCTAAACGGGACATTTACAGTAAAGGTTAACTGCCCAGCCCATCACTGTTATTAACCCATTAACTTCCAGCCTACCTTGAGATTTTTTCACCCTCTGTTGCAAGACTATTTTTCAATATTTTGCTCTATACATGTTCAACTGATTTTTTTAAGGGATTTCACAGGAAAATTAAAGATTGTTTATTTCCTGCAGAGTCTGGGCTTTAAAGTGGACCAACACCCACGGGTGATCGGCCCGGGAATCTAAGATTCCCGGGCCGATCACCCCCCACCCCGCGGGACATCCGAGATCGGGATGTCCCGCGGGGTGAAACCCCCCCCAAACACCCCAACTCACCTACCTTATCTTCGGCGGCGGCCGGCCGCCTCCCTCACGCCCCTGTAGGCGTGCGCGCCTCCGCGCCGGCCGTCTGCGAATGGCCGGCGCGGGGGCGCGCGCGTTCAAAGTGACGCGAGGGAGGCGGCGGCGGCCGCCGCCGCTTAGACGTTCAAGATCTTACCTTGTACGTCGGCGCTGGGAGCGGGGAGAGGTGAGTTGTTCGGGGGGTTCGGGGGGGTTTCACACAGCGGGGCACCCCGATCGGGGGTGCCCCACCGAAGTGGACCAAGACCCAGGATAGTCAAAATCCTGGGTGTTGGTCCACTTTAACATGAAATATCTTGTTTGTCATTTTTTTAGGTTAGTCACAATATTTTTGGGTGAAATATGTGGGGGAAAAAATCTATTTTTTACAATATGTAGTGTTTTTGTAATAAAAAATGTAAAAAAGTTAGTGTAAAAAGTCCAATTTGTCCTGGTTTCAACAGTACCACATATGTATTGGTAGATATCCTTTTCTGTCCAGGACACTTCCTTAAACTCTTTACATTTTAAATAACCCCCCTTACAATATATGCTCTAAGTACACACCACAAGCTTTCTAGGTGTACCAGGCTTATTGATGTGGACACAATTTTCTGGAAGTAATCCTTCCATGAATTCTTTGGTTGCACAGGATCTTTAAAAAAATAAAAAAGCAGAATCAAAGCCAAGTTTTCCTTAAAAAAAACAATATACAAACAAGAAAAATATTAAATATTAAAATTTGAGGTCCCCAGAACAGAACGATACCCAACATGCATAGGTGCCGTCAAGAGAAGAGTTTCCAAATACCCCAAAGTAAAGCATGCACGTAAGGGTAATTTTACCTGAATATTTCAGTTCTGCAGACAAAGTGCGCAGCTTGTGCTTTTTCATCCAAAACATACATTTAAAATACCTCCACAAACCATATATTCCCTAAAAGTACATACATTAAGAATTCTAGGCATACCCAGATTGTTGTAGTGGGCACTTCTTTCTGGAAGTTATCCCTCAAAGGGGGGGCGGGTATGTTGCTGGCCCTCTCCTTATGAAGAAGAGCCCTGGAAGGGGGGGGGGGGATCGGAGGCCAACCAGATAAAGAGAAGACCCTGCCAGATCAGGATCAGGTGGGAGGTATCGCGGACACAGGTGAGTAAATGAAATTTCTTTTTTTTTTTTTCTTTGTATAGTCAGCAGAACTATGGGGGGTGGTCTGGGGGATTGGTTGGCGGTTGGATGACCCGCGGGTAATCCCGAGGGGGTCAGGTGAGTTTTTCCTTTTGTAGTTTTTTTTATATATAGGGTTTAAAGTCAGCTACGCAAGTCTCACATAGCAGACAGTTCACGGTTGGAGAGGCAGCTATGCGACACTCACATTAAAAAGGTTAAAAGAAAAAGTGGCTTTATTGGTCTCTAATTTTTTTTGGAAGCGTCAGAAAGGTTTACTTTTAACAAATAAACATACAATGAACAAAACCTTCCTAATAGCTGTGCACATTCTCATGATGTAAGAAGGTGGACCTGACAAAAGGTTAAGAATCTAATTACGCCAGAAAAGCATACAAAGTTTGATTAATTTTAGTAAAAAATACCATTTTGTGAATACTCACCTGTAAAATGGGTATTATTAGTATGTCACACACCCCGCTTCAAGACATTCATTACATGTGGGTATACTGACCTGTAGATGGCGATCTTGCAGAGATGTCAATAAAAAAAGGTAAGACCCTCCCGGCCCATAAATACCTGGGACCTCCCACTCATTCCCCAGTATAAAGATAGCAGTAAGATCAAGGGACCAGGAAAGCCAATTAAAACTAACAAAGGTTCACCATATAAAGGATCCAGAATACAAAAGGGCAGGGTGAAGCGGGGTGTGTGACATAATATAATACCCATTTTACAGGTGAATATTCACAAAATGGTATTATTCTAAATATGTCACACACCCCACTTCAAGACATTCATTACATGTCGGACATCCAATAGCAGTGACCATAAAGGGTGGGGTTCCAAAAAAAAAAAAAAAAAAAAACAAGGCACAAATTTAAACCACTGCAGCTTGCAGAACTTTGCGGCCAAAAACAGCATCTGCTGAGGCCCGCACATCAACTTTGTAAAGCTTGGAAAAAGTGTGAACCGAAGACCAAGTAGCAGCCTTACAAACCTGCTCAGCAGAAGCCTGGTGCTGGAAGGCCCAGGATTTCCCAACAGCACGAGTAGAATGAGCAGTAACACGAAAAGGGAATCTTCCCCTTAGCAGAATAGGCCCCAACAATGGCCTGGCGAATCCATTTACTAATGGAAGACTTGGCGGGAGCCAAACCTTTCCCAGGCCCAGAGGGCACCACAAAAAGGGCGTCAGTCCTACGAAAAGGGGAAGTAGCCACCAAATAGTACTTCACACAGCGAACCACATCCAAAGAATGCAAAACCCTCTCCTTGTCATTAGGACACAAGGAGGGTAGAACAATATCCTAATTAAGATGAAAAGCAGAGACCACCTTAGGAAGGAAATCTGGCTTGAAGCGGAAAACAACCTTGTCCTGATGCCTCTCAAAGTAAGGGGCCTTAAAGTGGACCAACACCCAGGATTTTGACTATCCTGGGTCTTGGTCCACTTCGGTGGGGCACCCCCGATCGGGGTGCCCCGCTGTGTGAAACCCCCCCGAACTCACCTCTGTCCGCGGCGACGGACAAGCCGCGGACAAGCGGCTCCTCCGCCGCCGCCTCCCGCGCGTCCCTGTTGACGCGCGCGTGCCCGCGCCGGCCATTCACAAACGGCCGGCGCGCGCACGTCTAGAGGGGCGCGAGGGAAACTAAGGTAAGGAGTTTGGGGTGTTTGGGGGGGTTTCACCCCGCGGGACATCCCGATCTCGGATGTCCCGTGGGGAGGGAGGTGATCGGCCCGGGAATCTTATAGATTCCCGGGCCGATCACCGGTGGGTGTTGGTCCACTTTAATGGACAAGGCTGCCAACTCCAAAACACGCCGAACAGAAGTGATGGCCACCAGAAAAACAACCTTCTGAGTAAGCGCAGAAAGCGCAATATCCTGCAAAGGTTCAAAAGGAGGACCCTGCAAGGCAGATAGAACCAAGTTCAAATCCCAAACTGGGAGCAAAGGCTTCCTAGGAGGCCGCACATGCGTAACCCCCTGGAAAGAAGTCTTAACCAGAGGATGAAGAGCAAAAGACTTTTGAAAGAAAACTGCCACTGCCCTTTCAGCGTACTAAGCTGCAAACCTTGGTCCAGACCATGTTGCAGAAATTCCAAACCCGAGGAATAGAAAACGCCCTGCAAGGCAAGGCCCTGACCTCACACCAAATCAATATAAGACCTCCAAATCCTATAATAGATGGCAGAGGAAGACTTCTTTCTAGCCCTAACCAGAGTCTGAATGACAGCATCAGAAAGACCTTCCTCCCTCAAGATGGAGGTTTCAGCAACCACGCCGTCAAAACCAGCGTTGGTAAATTGGGGTAGAACAGTGGACCCTGAGAGAGTAGACCCGGCAGAAGGGGCAGAACTAACTGATCCTCTGCCAACCTTACCACGTCTGCGAAACAAACCTGTCTTGGCCACCTTGGAGCCACCAGGATTGTTGACGCGCCCTCTAGGGCCAGCTTGCGCACCACTTTGCCCACCATGGGAAACGGAGGGAACAGGTATAGAAACCCCAGATCCCTCCAGTTCAGAGACATGGCATCCGCTGCCAGAGCCAGCGGATCCCGCGAGAGAGACACAAATGCCGGAAGCTTGTGATTGTGACGAGAGGCAAAGAGGTCCACCTTCGGAGTCCCCCACTGGTGGCAAAGCGACCAAAACACCTTGGGACAGAGCGACCATTCCCCCCGGCGAGATGACCCCCTACTCAGGGAGTCCGCCTCCGTGTTCTCCACTCCCGGAATGTACACTGCCGAGATGCATGGGACATTGCCCTCTGCCCAATCCAGAATCAAAGACACTTCCCTGAGGGCACGCCTGCTGCGAGTCCCTCCCTGGTGATTGATGTAGGCGACCGCCGTCCGATTGTCCGACCGAACTTGAACCGGTAGTCCCCGCAACTGATGAGTCAAGTGAGCCAGAACCAACCTGATGGCTCTCAGCTCCAGAACATTGATGGGATCGTGAGCCTCCTGAGGCCCCCACAGTCCCTGAAACTGAAGATCCTTCCAAAATCCCCCCCCAACCCGACAGGCTGGAATCCGTGGTGACCATCTCCCAACGAGGGGTCACAAAGGACCTGCCCCTCGTCAGATTGCTCAGTTTCAGCCACCACCGAAGGGAACGCCGCACCCGGGGGGGGACATCAGAAAGGACTGATCCAATGACAGCGGGGACCCGTCCCAGGCCGCCAAGAGATGGAGCTGCAGCGTCCTCGTGTGAAACTGGGCAAAGGGAACCGCCTCGAACGATGCAACCATCAATCCCACCAGTCGTATCCCTAGCCGGATGGACGGGCGGGGGATGGATAGGAGACGCTGAGTCAATTCCTGAATCAGAAGAACCTTGGCTCGGGGGAGAAACACCCTGGCCTGAGAAGTATCCAGAGACATTCCCAGGAACTCCACCACCCTGGAGGGAGTGAGGCAGGACTTGGGATAGTTGATCACCCAACCGAAACTCTCCAGAGTGGACACCACAGTCCTGGTATCCAGCTGCGCCTGACTGAGGGAAGACGCCATGATGAGAAGATCGTCCAGATAGGGCACGATGCGGATACCCCTGGCTCTGAGGATGGCCATCACTCCTGCCAACACCTTGGTAAAAACCCTTGGAGCCGAGGTAAGGCCAAACGGAAGCAAGAGACTTGCTACTGCCGCCCGAAGCTCCTGTGCGGCCAGAGGATCTGACGGCACCCGAGAGCTGAAGAATCTGTGAGGGGGCCAGAACTCGAACTCCAGCTTGTAAACGGAAGACACCACTTCCTGAATCCACCTGTCCGAGACCTCTTGGACCCAGACCTGGGAGAAGAGTTGCAGCCATCCCCCCACCCGCAAGGGTGAGGGCCCCCCCTAATTGCTAAGCCGGCTTGGCAGCGGCTCTAGGCTTGGAGCCCCAACTGTGTCCTGGACGGGCCCGATCCCTGCCCCTGGTCCAGGAATCACCTCTGGACGAGGGGAAAGCCGAACCCCTGCCGACTCTAGCCCCACGAAAGGACTGAGAGAAGGAAGCCACCCCCCGAAAGGGGCGACGCTGCTTTTTACGCTGAGGTAACTTACCTCCCTTTGCCACAGAATCCAACCTCTTTCCAAAGAGCCGCAACCCCACAAAGGGAAGGGCCGTAAGGGACTTTTTGGACACAAAATCAGCCGCCCACTGGCGTAACCAAACCGACCGTCGGATAGTCACAAGCAAGGCCGCAGCTCTGCTACACATCACCAATGTGTCGTCCAAGGCGGACAGCACAAAAGACAAAAATAACTCACAGCGCTTAAGGTCGGCAAACTCCTCACTAGCCGGGTCAAGCCCGGAAGAGGTCAACAGTCCTCTAACAACCGACCTGGCAGCTACCAATAAAAGCGCAGAAGCACAAACCGGCCGCAAGGCCGATCTAACACTGGCAAAACCATGACAAGCCATCTGGTCAATGCGTTTATCCTCACCATCCTTGAGAGTAGTGCACTCCGGAGAACGGAGGACTGAGGAGCTGGACAACCCCAAAACAGGAGCATCCACCTCGGGGGGGGGGGGGGGGGGGGGGGAGGGGGGACGACCAGTGCTTCACCGCGTCCGCCGGAAAGGGATATTTCCTGTCCCAACCCGGTGGGACACCCGGAAGCCGAGTCGGCCTCTCCCATTCCTTAAGAATGATACCATCAAAATGCTTTTGATAAGGGAAATTCCAAGCACGGCTTGGTCACTTCAAAGAACTCCCCCTTCAGCGGAGGAGCCGCCTCGGGGGGAGAAATAGCCAGGACCTCAAACATATGAGCCAGGACCCTAGAGGTATCCAAGGAGTCCCCCTGGCCCTGCTCGGTATCAGCGCCCACAAACTGCTGATCCTCGGAGCCCTCAATCTCATCATACAGCTCCCCTTCCTTACGCGGGGAACAATCAGACCAATCCAGGGAGTCAAAATCCTCCCTATCAAGGCCCTGCGCGGCCGTATACAAATGTTTTCTCTTTGTCGTGGCCTTTTTAGCAACGGCACTGGAAAACAATCTTTCAAGATTGGCCAATCTGGCACACACCTCAGATTGCGACTCCCCGCCAATGACCACATCACACGGGGTACGTGTCAAGCGAGGGGGAGGAGGAGAGGAGGCTGGCGGAGCATAACCGGACGCCTGAGATCCTTTCTGCCGCGTAAGACCGCTGCGCACAGGGTACACATAGAAATACATCATCCCCCAAAAGGGATACCCCACACCCCAAACACAGCCTGGATTGCCCCGAGGGGGGCACAAGCCCAGTAACCGGGGAAGCCTCCATATGGTGATTTTTTAATAATATATATATATATATATATATATATATATATAATATATGTGTACAATCCCGAGTGGGAGGATTTTAAGCCAACTAAAATTTTACCAGGGACCCTGGACCAGGAGAACCCCCCTTTAATAGGATCAATGGTCCACCTGGAACACACAAACAAAAACACACGCTCAGACCATGCTAGCAATGCATAAAGAGTTAATAACAGATGCATCTGATGGGCCACAGGCCACTCACCCGACCTTCACCTAGGTACCGCACACCAGGCAGGAGGGGAAGTGGAAGACACGCAGTGTGCAGTAAGAGAAGGGAAGGCGGGCCGGCGCGGTTCGCGCGTCTCTCCCGGCCAGAAGCCGGGACCAGAGAACGGCGCCTGCAGCACGGGGGCGGGCCGTAGGCTCGCGCCCAGCCCCCCGCCCTGAGGAGAAGAAGCCCTTATGGGCGCTCACAGCCGCCATTGCCGCACGCCGGAGGCCGGCGCCGCGTGACGGCCGGCGCCAGTCTCACAGTTAAACACACACACAGTTAAAGCACCATACATACACAATAAATGGGATGAATCCATAAGGGATCCGGCCCCCCACCCTCTAAGGGTATCCGGGAGAGGGGGAATCAATGCCAGGGTAGGGCCAAGGGACGGGGCATCCCAAACCGGGATCACCAACCCGGATAGCCGCCTACCCCTTGTTATGGGATCTCACGGCTCCTAAGCACCAGGGGTGCCAACTACCTTTGCCCGGACCAGTAGCCTAGGCTGGGAGGCAAGTAATTTAAATAAGGGGATCCGGGCAGAAATAGAAGAATAGAAGGCCGGGAGTCATCCCGGCTACCTGCAAGGAGGAGACATTATCTTCTGACTTGCTCACCTCTGCAGAGATGAAAGACTGGGGAATGAGTGGGAGGTCCCAGGTATTTATGGGCCTGGAGGGTCTTACCTTTTTTTATTGACATCTCTGCAAGATCGCCATCTACAGTTCAGTATACCCACATGTAATGAATGTCTTGAAGCGGGGTGTGTGACATACTTAGAATAGCCTTTCTGCTACATTTAGTTTTTTGTGGCGTATGGATTAAAAAAATAGGCACAAGACTGCATAGGCTGGATCTTATTCACTAGGCATAATACAAAGCTGTGAAACAAGTCTGTATATATGACTGACTTTTGCAGCTGTACAACCTATATATAGTTCGGCAACGCATCATTCTTTTGCAATTAGCAAGAGACATCATTAGGTTAACTTGATAAAAAGGAAAAGGTTCACACCTTTACCTAGAAGCAAATCCAGTGGTATCATTTCTTTCACTGCATCAAGAATTCCTCTTTGTCGTGCTTCGTGTCCATCCAGTTCCCTAGCACATGCTTTACAACATCCACATACGGCACAGCCCGACTCTCCTGAACCACATCCACAAACCCTACAATGAAGTAAATAAACACAAGATCAAATCAAAATAATTTCAATCATTATTAGAATGGAAAAGGGGTCATGTTGCCATGTGCTTACCCTCCAGGAACACGGTCTGGTCTTCCACTGCTCACACAACTGGCTCCATATCCAGTGCAGTCTCCACACACTGTACACACCATACAATGTTCCAACTTCCATTTATGCATTCGAGGGGGACACATCATTGATTTCTCATCCTTGTCATCCAGTTCCTCCTCCAGGTCCTCATCCATAGCTGTTGCCATATTCTCAACTCCAAACCCTGCTGTTAGAAATATATATGTTATGAGACCTGATATTGTGTTGCAGACTAGAAAGCCAACTCTAATCCCCCTTTTACTGTTGTAAGCACAAAACCTTGAAAAAACCTAGTCATATTGCAGGTTAATTTAAAAAAGTGAACTGATAAACAACTTTATGAGGAAACGTTTGCTGAGAAAGGGACTTCGGTTCTAGTAATAAAAACAAAATCCAGAAAAATATGGGCGATGCAGTTGCAGTCATGTCAAAAAGTACATACCAAGTTTTGTTCTTAAGTGCAGAAAGATAAAAAGGTAAAGTAAATAAAATATACACAAACTGTTGATTTTAAGGTACTCAAAAAACTTTTTTCTGAAATATATCTGGAGAGACAGTTTCTTACTACAAGTCTGAGGTCAAGCATCATGGCATAAAGGTCTGTGCTGAGCTGCTGTCCCTGTACCCTCGAGCATCTACTCCAGACCCCTGGAGAACTGCGTTGTCCCTTCCTATCCAAATACATAAATCTTCACTTCTATGCTGAAAAAGACATTTAATTACTTCAAACCTACCGTGATGCCTTTACTCCTGTGGTGATAAAGCTATAGAAGCTTGTCCTGTCATATCTTTAAATCTCACCAATGCACTCCCCTACCCCTTACAGCTGGAATATATGGCAACTTGCTTATCAGAAGACACCATCAACCATGCCCTATACTTACCCCTGGAGCCCCTAGACACCCTGCCACTTATGACAGGGATCCTATTTGTTGACCTAAGCCCTGCCCTTAAAGTGGGAATCCCTCCAGTCCCTCCACCCTCCCCTGGTGCTGAGGCTGGATTAAGGGGGAGTTAGAAAGAAGAAAAAACCCTTATCTCACCAGTGCTCCATTCACTTGAAACGGCGGGCGGGAGCGAACACGGAGCCAGGGTAAGCGGCTTTGTGCTTTTTTCAAAGGTGCCGACATTGGACTACGGGATGAGGGGGGTTACCTCATGCCTGGACTTCTGCTTTAACTTTATTAAACAATACATCCTATACACAAAACCAAACTGTCTAAAACCCTTTCCTCACTACACCTTACAATGAGTACTAGCATCATCTTTACTTGTAAGCCAAATAATAAAATTCTGGGGTACTGAGACGTCGAATGCTTATATAACACATACCTTTTTCCTGGCTCTGCAACTGGAAATCACTTTTGTTCAAACAATCTTTCAGTAGAAAACAATGTGAAACTGGCAGTCCTAAAATATCCTTAGACTCACCCACCTTTTTCTACTTTAATTAACCCTTCAGTGCCAGCCT
Source organism: Gastrophryne carolinensis (assembly GCA_027917425.1). Lineage (NCBI taxonomy): Eukaryota > Metazoa > Chordata > Amphibia > Anura > Microhylidae > Gastrophryne > Gastrophryne carolinensis. Next base: position 166,911,786 of record CM051236.1, read on the forward strand.
ACCTAGAGTTTTTGTCACCCTCTGATGCCAGACCATTCTTCACTATTTTGCGCTACGCATGTTCAAGTGTGATTTTTAAAAGGGATTTCCCAGGAAAATTATATATTTTTTCAGCAGAGTATGGGTTTAACATGAAATGTCTTGTTTGGCCTTGTTTTAGTGTATTCTCAATATTTTTTGGGGTGAAATACGTGCAAAAAAATCTATTTTTAACAATTTGTAGTGTTTTTTGTAAAAAAAAAAATGTAAGTTTGTCAATAAAATCTTATTGCATGTAAAAGCCCCATTTCTCCCAGTTACAACAGTACCACATATGTATTGGTAGACACCCTTTCCTGCACAGGAGAGTCCCCCAAACTGAAACAGAACTTAGAAGATTTTCAGATAAAATACAACTGCTATATGCACCTTGCACAAACTATATATTCTCTGGAAGTACACACCTCAAGCTTTTTAGACGTACCAGGCTTGTTGGTGTGGGTGCATTTTTTCTGGAAGTAATCCCTTTGGTTGCACAGGGTTTCAATAAAAAAAAAAATAATAAATAAGCAGAATCAAAGCCTCATTTTCTTTGAAAAATAGGCGAACAAGAAAAAATTATTTAAATCTGAAAAAGCAAGGTCCCCTTAATAGAATACCAAACATGCATAGGTATGGTCAAGGGAAGAGTTGCCAAACACCCCAAAGTAAAGCATGCGCATTTTACATTTACCCACCCCCAAACCATATATTCCCTGAAAAGGGACTTCACCAGACCTTCACCATGATTTTTTGAAAAGCCCAAACCCTTTTAAAACGATTCCCAAGCATCTAAAATTAATACATTTTAAGTTTTTATTCACTTATTCTTTCCCCCACTGGGCTGCAACTCTGTTCAGAACTTTAGGATACGGGCACCGCCATCTTGACTCAGAAGCATCACACTTACTGAGCAGAGGAGATTGGGATAAAGTACAGGGGGCGGGTTATAGCTGTGCTTTGCTCAGACAGAGCAGAGCTGGGGTCAAGAAATCCCAGAATGCTGAGCAGCACAGTCAGAAGCCACTTCCTGTTTGCAGGCTGCCTGATGTTCCATGAGCCGCCATCTTGGATGTTTAAAGGCTTATAACATGCAGTAGATGCAGGTAGGATGATTTTTAATGTGGGCAATCTGTACATACAGGGTGTGGGAAACATAAGATATGCTCTTATTCAGAGTGAAGGTCCGCTTTAAGCTTTCTAGGCATACCCATCTTGTTGGTAAAGAAACGAAACAGACAGAAAAAAAATAACTTGTATTTATTTTATTTTATCCGATCCCGTGGCGATCTGATGACAGCTGCCGGGGGGTGATCACTGGAGGGGGGTTGGGGAGGCAGGGGACCACAGCCTCTCACCCCTCCAACCTCCCTCAGCTTCTGACAATTCCGAGCTAGAGCGGGATGACATTGTGTGACGCCATCTGCCCTGCCCAGTAGATGCGGAGGTAACTGATATGATGTAGGAGGCAGAGTACTGTGCGACTTTCGGGTCCCCTCTTCACCACGTAAGAGCCCGGGGGAAGGGGGGGGGGATCGGAGGTCACCCCAGTAAAAAGGAGACCCGGCGAGAGGAATCGCGCACGGAGGTGAGTAAATGTCATTTTTTTTCTTCCACAGTTAGCAGCAGCAGCGGCCGAGGTGGGAGGGAGGGAGGGGGCAGCTACTTTGGGCTCCTTCCTGAAGCCAGAAGAGCCCCAGGGGGTAATACCCCTGGGGGGCGAAGAGAAGACCAAGCCGGAATGAGCGAGGGGTCATATGTGCGTGTTTTTTCAGGTTTTTTTTTTTTTTTTTAGCAGAGCGGAAAGCCAGGCCTGTAGGCCTTACGTGCTTGGCTTAAATGGTTATGGATAGTCAATAAAGAACAATTTTAAGCAGGCCAAAACCCACATTTTTAACTAGCATCCCCTGAATTGCTCCCCCCCATGAGGAGCACCTTTTGCCAGTTTTTAGTGCCCCTGCTTCACTCTAATCTCAGATAATGACCTTGTTTTAGCTGTAAAGCCACGCCTCCTCTATTCATTGCCATTGTTGTGAGCGGCAATGATGTCATTGCCACAATGCAATGGCTGATCACCTGCCATCTTACAGAGAGGGACAGCAAAAAAAAAAAAAAGTGTTCCAGGACAATTCAAAAAACAAAATGATCCATTTCTAGTTATAGAATATCGGCAGGGGCTATGGCCAAATGTATTTCACAAGTTTGGTGGGTTTTGGTCTGCTTTAAGAGCATTTGTCAGAGGTTTAAACACAGGCTTCCTCCTAAAACCTTCCTTACAATGGTAAAATCATTTTACACCCAGTCTACTCCCAAGTTTAGACATCTGAAATGTATGTAGGTTGTTCTCTTTACATCTGTATGTATACAGAACACACACATATATATTTGTGTGTGTGTGTGTGTGTGTGTGTGTGTGTGTGTGTGTGTGTGTGTTTGTGTACATCAATGCATGAAGAGCTGCAGCTTCCTTCAGCTTTTGTCTAATCGCAACACCAGCCACAACTTGTTAAAATGAGTCAATTATCTTGTTATGGGCAATGCCAAAAGATGTTAAGAATTCTGTCTGTAGAATGTTTTTACCTTTTCCTCCTTGGCTCAAAGATCCAGTGTCTCGCCCACATTGACCTTTATTATTCACCCCAAACGTCCATACCTCTCCTTTTTTAGTCAGCACACATGTATGAGCTTTTCCCATGGCTACTTGGGTAACTACATGGCCTTTTAGGTCGGTTACCAGATCTATGAAAATATGGAACAAAAGGCAGATTATGTTTCCAGGGAATTGAGATATGCAAGTAAAACTTAGAAAATCTAGAGCAGGCTCAAAAATTGCAAAAGATCCCATTTTGCTTTGAATTACCATTACATCAACCATGCCACAACAAATTTTGTCTAGCACTTACTTGGCAATAACTTTACAAGTGCTCTTTCTACTGCCTTTTTGCGATGTAAAGCTGTCTTAACATGATTAGTTTAAAGCCTCCTCGATACATCCCCTTAATACCAGCAGAGGAACCTTAGTTTCAAGCAAGCGGGGCAATTCAGAGGTGTTTGCAGTCAGAACACTTGCGCAACTACACTACCCCCACCCAGAATGGCAAAGCAGGAGTTCCCAAGCAGCACGCACCTGCACAAGGGTGATACGAGGGACTAGATGTGATGTTCTAGTAAGTGGGAGGGTTCCAGACAACCACCAAGCAGTTACTAGGCTGGACTATTTTTTTTTAAACTGAAAAAAATCCTGTATCTGGGGCCTCCACCAGATTTTGTGCCCAGGGGCCTCCACCACACTTAATGGCCCTGGGTCTCAGGGTAAGCAAATCTAAACACAGAACGCTGTACAATAGCATGTGCGACACTGACAGAAGCTTAGGGAGGCTTCTATGGAGCCAGGGATAAAAAGAATTAGACCCCCCCCACCTTGGTATGCAAGTGTCTTCCTCCTAGCTGTACCTGCCAATAGACCCCAGGGTCTCCTCAAACCACACTTGGGGGGGTTGTTACAATAATGCCTCTGAACAGCAGTTCAGCTATCAAGCAGCTAGTCTAAAAGCAGCAGGCATGGCCTGTGCCTGTTCCTCTGCAGTCTGACAATCATTGGGGCAAAAAAACATTACGGATTCTCCCTGAAGGGACTTAAGTGCGCTTGTTTGCAAACATGGCACTCACTTTATATGGTAAACCTCAAACACCTTGTGAGCTCATAAGTTCACCTTGCCTGCTCAAAGACCCGCTGCAAGCAGAATGAGCCTTACATTTGTCGGATAAAACCCAATCTACCTTTATAATCATAATCACCCCACCTCCAAAAAAGGAAACTAAAAGCAAAAAAAATAAAAAAGCTTCAGAGCAATGTGACTATTGCAAACAGCCTAGCCCCCTGATAAAATGTAGCCATTCAGGCAATCTGTAAATATTCTAGAAAACTGACAAAAATAAGGGTGGCTATAGTGAAATTGAGCAGTGCTAACATTTAACAAAATGAAATGACAGCCTGGCAAGAAAATGATCACATTCAATTTCCATCACTTACTTGAGTTGTCGGCATAAATTGCATCTTTACCAAACATGTACAATTCACCATCCTTTGTAATGACAGAGCTGCTCCCATTATTACATGCGGTGTTCACAACAAATTTGCCTTCTATTTTTATCATTTTCTTCGGTTTGTATGGTTTGGACTGCCTCCTGCTTTTTGCTGCAAAAGAAAATAAAGTTGTTAAAAACAAACAACGTCTATTCCCTGGACAGCATACATGAACAAGCCTATTTAAAATGGATATTTTCCATGTACAATATAAATTATATATATATATATATATATATATATCACCTGTCAGCATTCAGTAACAAATAGGTTAACTCTCGACCGAAGAGCGTGCACTGCAAGACAAAAAGGGGTGGCTCCTTCCGGCCTATATACTTCTGGCTGCACCTCCACATTACAGTAATTGAAAAGCAGTAGACATAGCTGCCCGGGAGGATAAGGCATCCTAAGAAGTCCCATGTCATTGTTGGTGACAAGGAAAGACAAGATAAGCTTCTCTATACCTCTTTTTTTTTATGCTGAACTATTTACATATTTACAAGCTCCACTAAGACTAGGCATCAGAAGAATAGATTTAATAATCTAGCAGATAGGGAGGGTCTGGTGGCCTGGAGTGGATATAGAAGAGAAAACAATACTACAGGTGGGAATCACAGAATTGTATTTTATTTCCCAATCCACTCCAGGCAGTCAGCATTCAGTAATGGATGGGACTTCCAAAAGCAGGGTACTTACTTCAAGGTGGGATCCAAGTCAAACCTTTACCTTACTACTGTCTATAATACCTTCCTACCAAAGGAGGCATCCGCCGAGGCTCTGCTCGCATACCTGTTCTACCAAGGCCCGGTGCTAAAAAGCCCAGGAAGCTCCAATAGATCATGTAGAATGAGCTGTAACCCGAAAGGGGGGGGGGGGGGGGGGGGGGGGGGATTCCTCACCTTGGAGATATAAACCCTTATTACCGCTTGTCTAATCCATCGGTGATGGTAGGCTTAGCTGGTGGAAGACCCTTCCATGGCCCCTCAGCTATGACAAATAAGGAGTCAGATTTACGAAAGGCTTGTGTAGCAGAGATATAATTTTTTAGTGCTCACAATACTTCCAGAGAATGAAGGACCCTCTCCTTATGGCTGACTGGAGCAGGATATATGGGAGGGTAAAACCACCTCTTCATTAAGCTGAAAAGGGCAAACCACCTTAGGAAGAAAATCCTGCTTAAAACGAAAGACCTTGTCCTTATGCAACTTAAAATAAGGTTTAACCGATAAAGCTGCTAATTCAGAAACCCGCCGTACCAAAGTAATTACCACTAGAAAGATGACCTTAAACCGGGCCTTCATCCTGAACAAGAAGTCTATCTTGAATGTTTCCCCCACCCTGTACATACAGATTGCCAACATCATCCTACCTGCACCTACTACCTTTTCTGAGCTTTTAAACATCCAAGATGGCGGCCCATGTCTCAGGCTGCCTGGGGTCAGCAAGCTATAACCCACCCCCTCTTCCTACTCTACTTAGTATGTGATGCTTCTGAGGTAAGATGGCGGCACCAATATCCTAGAGTCCTGAACAGAGTTCCAGCCCAGTGGGGGAAAGAATAATAAGTTACTAAAAACTTAAAAACAATTCCCATGCATCTAAAATTAATTTAAGGATTTGGGCTTTTCATTAAATGATGCTGACGGTCCAGTTTAAGTGTCATCAAGCTTAGTGACGCTTCTGCCAGTGGTTCAAAAGGAGGACCCTGCAGAGCTGACAAAACAAGTTCAAGTCCCGAACAGGCAGAATAGGTTTACCCCTTGCAAAAAAGTCCTAAAAAGTTTATTCTCAGCAATGGGTTTCTGAAAAAAGATGTATAAAGCAGATACACAACCTTTTAGAGTGCTCAATTAAAGACCCTCCTTCTTGGCCAGCAAGGATCCACCAGAATGGTTGGAACCCCCTCGCGAGCTATCTTTTTTTGTACTTGACCTAGGAGTGGAAACAGAGGGAAAGCATAAAGAAGCCTGAATGCTGACCAAGGAAGGGTCAGTGCATCTGTTCCTATTGCTAGAGGGTCCCTGAACCGAGACACAAACCTTGGAACCGCACCGATTGCTGTGAGACGCAAAGAGATCTACATCTGGGAGCCCCCATCACATGCAAAGGGACTGAAAACCCCTCTGAGGGACCACACTCTCTGATGCAGGATTGTTCTGCTCATGCAATCGGCCTGCAGGTTGTCCACTCCAGGAATGTGAATCACTCATATGCATGGAACCAGCTTCTTGACCCAAAGAATTATCCAGTTCCCCTCCTTGAGAGCTGTCTTGCTCCTAGTGCCCCCCTGGTTGTTGATATATGCCACCGCCGACAGGTTATCTGTCTGAATCCTGACTGGATGACCTCTCAGGTTGGAAATCCAATGTGTGAGGGATAACAGAATCGCTCTCAGTTCTAGGATATTTATAGGGAGATGTTCTCTCCAGGTCCCTACAATCCCAGGATCACCTGAGACCCAATGACACCCCCCCCCAACCGGTTAGGCTGGCATCTGTGGTGACTGTCTTCCACTGAACGGAAAGAAAGGACCTGCCCACCTGAAAATGCTGAGGATTCAGCTATCAGGTTAGGGACTGTCTGGCTGATTGTGTCATGTAAGGGGTGATCCAGAGCTTCTATAGTCCAATCCCAAATCAAGAGTAACTCCATCTGGAATGGCCTTCTGCAAAACTGTTCAAAGGGCACCACCTGCAAGCAAGACACCATCAGGCCCAACAGATGTATTTCCTGACGAATCATCGGCTGAGGGCAGGAAAAGAGAGCCTGTACTCTCTCCTCAAGCGAGAGTTTTTCTGTTCCAGAAGAAATTCCTTGGCCTGAGTTGTGTCCAATAAAGATTACAGGAAGGATATAATTCTTGAAAGAATGATATTCGACTTTGGATAGTTGACCATCCATCCAAACTTTTCCAGTGTTGACAGTGCAGTCTGTGTCTCCTTATGGGCCTAACGAAAAGATGGGGCTCTGACCAGCAGATCGTCTAGGTAAGGGATTATGTGTATCCCTTGGTTTCTTAGAAAAGCCATAACCTTGGTAAACACCCTTGGGGCTGAAGACAGGCCAAAAGGACACAAACTGAAGGTGTAGGCCATCTGCTGCAAAGTGCAAATATTTTTGATGACCCAAAAAAATAAGGATAAGTAGGTACGAATACTTTATATCCACTGTGATACTTAATTCTCTTGGTTGAAGTGACATCACTGTGGATCTTAAGGATTCCATACAAAATTACTTCAGATGGACGAACCTGTTGAGGCCCTTGAATGCCTTAAAGCCACTAACAAAGCTAAACTTTTAAACCGGACCTTCAGCGTGATTTAATGAAAAGCCCAAACTCTTAAAAAACGGTTCCCCAGCATCTAAAATTAATATATTTTACGTTTTTAGTCACCAACTTATTATTCTTTCCCCCACTGGGCTGCAACTCTGTTCAGGCATTTAGGATACGGGCGCCACCATCTTGACTCAGAAGCATCACACTTACTGAGGAGAGGAGAGTGGGATAAGGTACAGGGGGGCAGGTTATAGCTGTGCTTTGCTCAGACAGAGCAGAGCTGGGGTCAGGTAAAGGTCAGCAGTCCCAGAATGCAGAGCAGCACAGTCAGGAGGTACTTCCTGTTTGCAGGCTGCCTGAGAAGATGGCGGCTTCCATAAGCCGCCATCTTGGATGTTTAAAGGCTCATAACATGCAGTAGATGCAGGTAGGATGATTTTTAATGTGGCCAATCAGTATGTACAGGGTGTGGGAAACATATAAGATAGACTCTTATTCAGAGTGAAGGTCCGCTTTAATGCTTAATCTAATGAAATGATCCATAGCAGATATGACATACTTATTAATATCCATATTGGTGTTAACTGGGAGCATGGATTCCGTGAACGACTCCTGGACTAAGTCTTGGAATCCAGTTGCTTATCTGTTGAATCTTTTAAGTAGGTGCTATCAGAGGAAGGCACAACAGTAGTATTAGAGAGAGACCTGAAACTGGAGAGTCGACCACAGAAGGGAGAGACCATAAAATTAATCCGATCTGAGGGAAAAGGATACTTCGTATTTAACACTCTAGGAATGGAAGAGAGCCTATCAGTCTTCTCCCATTCTCTTCAGACAATATTGGAAAAATGAGTTTGCTCAGGGAACTGTTGCCTGGATTGAACAAATCTCCCTTTTTCCTCTTGGAAGCTGAGATATCCAGAATCTCTAAGATGGAACCAATCAGACCTCCCATCTGATCCTTGAACAGAGAGCCCCTCTTGTGTAGAGGATCCTGAATGTGAAATACTACATTCCCTACGAGAAGGAAGTTCCCCCCTTAGATAACTCATCATCAGAAACTATGGAAGCATACATGTCCTCTTCAAAATCAGAGGAAATTACCGAAGGAGTTCTAGGTTCTGAGGGCCCAGCAACAGTCTCTGAAAGAAAAATTTGTCTCCCAAATTTAGTGAGTACCACCATAGCACATTCAGGACAAACAGATTGTCCTGACTGTTCCTTAAGTTGCAAACTCCAGCTCCAGAGTGACAACCTTATAAAACTAAAGTGACATCCCAAAAAGCCCCTGGTCCCTGGCATTTACCCCTACCACCCTGATCAGTATAAACAGCATAGCATAATGGGGCCATCAGATCAGTGGGATATAGGGGCCTGGAAAACAGACAGGGTTAACTCCCCCGCTTCCTAGGTAAGAAAGCCTATAAAATATGACAAGAAATAGATTCAAGCAGAAACTTCGCAGTCCAGTGCAACTGCAAGAATGAAACTGGATTGTAGAGTTGCAGCTGGAAGTATACAGAGGCTGGTAGGAGCCGCACTTTCTATCTTGCAGTCCACACCCTTCGGTAGTGAGTTAACCCATCCGTCACTGAATGGCCTGGAGTGGATTGGGAGAGAACTAAGGTTTTTGACCAGGGGTTCACAGCCAGTGGTATGTAGAGGTGCAGAGGTACACAAGATCCTATCAGGTGATACTCAGCAAGGTTACAGAATGATCTGTACACCAAATTGCTCCCATCTATAAATTTTCAAACAGGTCTGTTGTGGCCAAACAAGACCAAGCGGAAGTGCGGGTTCAGGAAAGCAATGACATTGCTTGATAGAGAGACTTCCTAGACCTCAGGGCACTGTACCCAGAGTTATGTAATTTATAGTAGGAAATGTACCCAGGTTAACTTAAATGGACCTCTAGGAAAAAAACTTATCTATAAAGATATTAGACCTATAGCTTAATAAAAAACATTTTAGACTGGGTTTAAAAGTTTTACTGCATCACAGGTACTAGTAACAAAATACTCTTACTTGATTCTCCATCTTCTCCTTTGCTTGCTGTGCCTGTGAAAAATACACTCCCATCGTCAGCAGTGAGTAAGGCGTGGGAGCCATCGTGACCAACAGAGAACTGGACAATCTTAGGAGATTTAGTGATAGGAAGCTCCACCCATTTCCCAGTGGAAGGTCCACCTTGCTTGATACCTAGGCTCTGATATTTTCCGGTGTAATAAATCTAGAAAATTGAATAAGGGAAATCAATTTTGTGAAATATTCTGCTATATTTTTAGCAGTCTATAGACTCAAGTAGTACATAAAAAAATGAAACCACTGGGGGTTTATATGTCTGCTTGCAGGAAATTTAGCTGTAGAATGCAGCATTACCAATATTCAAAGGTAACTCATTATTGAGGCAACATTTCCAACCCAGCAAAGAACAAGCAGCCAAAAAGTGTAAGTGTTATCTCCAGGAGCAATTTAAACTGGACCAACATCCTTGCACAGTTGAAAAAATTTCCAAAAACATAACTGAATGCATGATACTGAACCATTGTCAGGACTTTAAACTTGCTCCAACAACTACTCAAAGCTCAAACATATCCTCATCGATTTTTTTGTATTTCGTTTTTGACAAGTGGTGCCATGTACTGCTGATCCACCATACACAGCCACCACTGATGGACATCTACAAATGATTGGTCCAGAGCCAAGAGCAGGGTCATGGCTGGAAAAGCACCCCCTCTGGCTACACTGAATAGAAAACAATTTAATCTATTAACTGTATGCAACAGGGGGGTTGCCGGGCACACAGTTCCTATGCTTTTACAGAAAGAACAGGGTCAGATCCCCAAAACAAGCCAAGCTAGGACAGATGCATGCAGGGGGAGTGGAGAGGCTTTTTTGTGGGTTACAGTTGTCAAAGAAATGTCTGTCTGTTTAAATGTACATACCTTTCACTTTAATTTACTAATTTAAGCCCCATTTTTAATCTTAAATCTTAATGAAAAAAAGACTAACAATTAAGGAAAAATAAAAAGCCAAAATATACTGTTCAAAGTACCTTTCCAGTAGAGGTTTTCATGAGAGCAAACTCTCTTCCTGCTCCCAGTATTGCAAGTTCTTCATCAAAACCAGTGCCTATAATTAAAAGTAAAGGTTACAATATGCAGGTAAACAGAGTCCCCCCCCACCCCCCACCCAAAGAATCTTTCATCTTGTTACTTCACAGACAGCAAGATGCAACTTGTTGCTATACTCAGGTCAAATGTAATGCAAAGACTGCATGTTAACTTTCTTCTTTTAATTTTCTACTGTCAAGAAGGTTGGCCTCATCAGTATAAAGGCAGGGCAGCAAGGGAGGCGAGGTCAATTCCTAGTGGGCATAGTTAACACCCACACTCCTGCATGCAGGGAGGTAAAAAAGGAAATCTGCAGTTGAAACTTCTAGTAGGCAAGCAGGGCTGTGGAGTCGGTAAGCCAAAGCCCAACTACGCAATTTTATCAGCTCCGATTCCATCATAAATGGTCAATAATTCACAATACAATTCTTGTAGTAAAATTGTTACATGGGGCTTTTACTCACCACTAAATAAGCAGTAGGGCTACTTAAATAGAACATAAAGAATATTTATTGGAACTCAAATTCTGAACAAATAGCTTAAAAGCAGGGGTGCTCACACTTCACCCCGAATAAGAGCCTGTCTTATGTTTCCCCCACCCTGTACATACAGATTGCTCACATTAAAAATCACCCTAACTGCATCTACTGCATTTTATGAGCCTTTAAACAAGATGGCGGCCCATGGAGCATCAGACAGCCTGCAAACAGGAAGTGTGACTCTGCCGCTTTGCATTCTGGGATTGCCAACCTTTTTCTGACCCCAGCTCTGCTCTGTCTGTGCAAAGCACAGCTATAACCCCGCCCCTGCACTTTTGACCCCTCTCCTTAGTATGTAATGCCATTGAGCCAAGATGGCAGTGCCCGTATCCTAGAGTGCTGAACAGAGTTGCAGGCCAGTGGGGGAAAGAACAAGTGACTAAAAACCTAAAATGTTTTAATTTTAGATGCTCGGGAATAGTTTAAGGGTTTGGACTTTTCATTAAATGATGCTGAAGGTCCAGTTTAAGCAATTGTAAAGTAGTCGTGGGCCACAATGAATAGGTTCAGAATTTCACATTTTTTATTTTAAATAAGGCAATTCTGTGATACTCACCTGTAGAATTGCTTTTGTTTCCGATCCATTCCAGCCCGTCCAAAAGTAATCACGATTGGGTAGCTCCACCTCAAAGGGGGCGTTGACTGCAAGATCATGCCCCTACTGGCCCCTATAAAGGCAGTTACCTCTTAACCCAGGCCCCTGTAATTTAAAAGCAGTACTCAATAGAAGAGGCAGGCCAGGAGGTCCAAAAAATAGGAGACCATGTTACTTCACATAGCCTCCGCTTGTACTCTCTCGAATCAAAAACGTAAAATCCAAAACTTGTATAACTAGTGTCCTATAAGCAATAATGGTTCAATTACCACAAACAGGCATGCAGAACATAAAAATCCTCAAGGGCAGGGTGGATGGGCTGGAATGGATCGGAAACAAAAGCAATTCTACAGGTGAGTATCACAGAATTGCCTTTCTTTCCAATCCATTCGAGCCCGTCCACAAGTAATCACGATTGGGACATCCAAAAGCAGTGTCCAAATGGGCGGGATCCCCAGTGTAGAACAGCTGGTAGTTCATTTCACTACCGCCTGAAGCACCTTTCAGACAAAAGCAGCGTCAGCTGAGGCCCTGACATCCACCTTGTAAAACTTTGTAAGGCTGCCACTTGGTCTTCAGTTCATACTTTTACAAACTTGTTCCACCGAGGCCTGGAGCTGAAAAGCACAAGAAGCACCAATGGCTCTAGTAGAATGAGCTGTGATCCGAAAAGGGGGTTCCTTCTCCCTGGCAGAATAGGCTTGTACCACCGCCTGTCTAATCCACTTAGCAGACCAAAATTAGGCTCAAGGGACACAGCCCATGGGCCTAAAGAACAGGAGCACCAAAAAAACTTTTTTATGAAATCAAAAAACCATTTATTCAGGTCAAAACATATAAGACATAACAGTTACAAAACTAACATATTAAAACCACTGTGACACCCCAAAATCCATCCAGTGCTGTTAAACCACAGCATGTTAATTACTGGGAAAACTCCATAATGTAATCACGTATAAACATCCTAACAGATTACTCTTTTGTGCCGGCACAAAATTAAAAATTAAAAGATGCCTAATGTAAGTGTATCAATATTAATATTAAAGTGACAGTGCATAAATAGTTATATCTATAAACAACATACAAAAATGAATATCCACAATTAATAACTATTGCAACAACTGTATAAGTGCAAGCAAGAGAGGTGAAGAAAGTGACTACGTGCTAAGAAATATAATCCTAAAATGATTGATCATGGACAACTGTGAACAGATAATATTAGGCATAAAAAACATCCAAGGGACAAAAAATTAATAGAAAACGAATCAGCATTACAAAACACGGCAAAGGGTAAATGGCGTGAATATCGGAGCTGGGGACTAGCAGGGGGGAAACACCTACGTTCGCGGCCGCCCGTGCCGCGCCATTTACCCTTTGCCGTGTTTTGTAATGCTGATTCGTTTTCTATTAATTTTTTGTCCCTTGGATGTTTTTTATGCCTAATATTTATCTGTTCACAGTTGTCCATGATCAATCATTTTAGGATTATATTTCTTAGCACTTTCTTCACCTCTCTTGCTTGCACTTATACAGTTGTTGCAATAGTTATTAATTGTGGATATTCATTTTTGTATGTTGTTTATAGATATAACTATTTATGCACTGTCACTTTAATATTAATATTGATAAAAGGAGAAACGACCTTAGGCAAAAAATTCGGCTTAAAACAAAAAACCACCTTACCTCTGTGCATCTCAAAATAGGGTGGTTTCATACATAGTGAGGCCAAGCTCTGATACTCGACGCACCGAGGTGATCGCCACCAGAAAAACCACTTTGAGTGTCAGCATAGTCAATGTAGGGTCATTCAATGGCTCGAAGGGGGCACCCTGGATAACACCAGAATTAGGTCCCACACCGGTAAGACTGATTTACACATTGGACGGACATGGGTGACCCCCTGGAAAAAAAGTCTTGATCGATCTACGATTGGCAATAGACCTCTGGAAAATAAATGGATAAAGCCAAGACCTGACCCTTGAGGGTGCTCAGCTGGAGGCCCAAGTCTGGACCGTTCTGTAGAAACTCAAGGACTCTAAAAACAGAATATTTCCAACAAGGAAAGCTCCTGGCCTCGCACCAAGCGATATAGGCCCGCCAAACTCTGTAGTATATCATGGTAGAAGACCTCTTCTATGCCTGAACCATTGTGTGAATAACCGTGGCCGATACCCCCTTCTCCGTTTGGATGGAGGTTTCAACAGCTAGGCCGTCAAAGCCAGCGTCTGTAAAGTGATCCCTGTGTGGGAAGCTCCAGATCGTCGGGCAAGATGCAGTGATCTACTGACATCTTTACTATGTCCGCGAACCAACTCCTCCTTGGCCAACGAGGAGCCACCAGGATGGTTGGTACCCCCTCCTGGACTAACTTGCGTAGTACTTGGTTCAGGAGCGGAAACGGAGGAAAAGCATACAGAAGATTGAACTCTGTCCAAGGAATCACCAGGGCGTCTGTTGCTATGGCCAGAGGGTCTCTTGAGAGAGACACGAACCTTGGAAGCTTGCGATTGTGTCTGGACGCAAAAAGATCCATGTCCGGTAGACCCCAGCGGAGGCACAAAGCTTGAAAAGCCTTCCTGCTGAGGGACCATTCCCCCAGGCGCAAGTAGCTCCTGCTCAGGGAGTCTGCCTCCTGGTTCTCCACCCCCGGGATGTAAACCGACGAGATGCAGGGAACATTCTCCTCTGCCCAACTCAGAATCCGGCTTACCTCCTTGAGGGATCTCTTGCTCCGAGTACCGCCCTGGTGGTTGATGTAGGCTACAGCTGTCTGATTGACCAAGCGGACCTGAACCGCATGGCCTCTTAAATACGGGGTCAAACGTAGTAGAACCAAATTGCTCTTAGTTCCAAGAAATTTATGGGTAACTGGTTCTCTTTCGGACCCCACTTACCCTGGATCTTCTGGGTCTGCCAAATGCCTCCCCAGCCTGTGAGACTGGCATCCGTGGTAGCTATCTCCCATTGGGGAGTCCGAATGGACTTGCCTACCAGCAGATACCGAGAATCCAACCACCACAAGAGGGATTGCCTGGCCTGGGGGGGGGCAGCAAAAATCCTTGTTCCAGGGATTCCGGCGAATGATCCACGCTTGCTAGCAGGTTCAGCTGTAGAGGTCTCATGTGGAATTAGGCGAAGGGCACTGCTTTGAAGCAAGCCACCATTAGGCCCACCAATCTCATTCCTAGACGCACCGATGGCTGTTGACAAGCTAGCAAGGCTTGCACTTGCGTCTGGAGTCCCAAGACTTTCTGCTGCGGCAGAAAGACCTTGACTTGACCGGTGTCTAGAGTCATCCCCAGGAAGGATCTCACTGTTGAAGGCGTGACATGCGACTTGGGATAGTTGATCACCCAACCAAAGGCTTCCAGGGTTGACAGTACAGTCCGGGTGTCGCTCTCGGCCTCCTGAGGGGACACAAATACCCTGATACCTCAGGATAGCCATGATGCCGCCAGAACCTTGGTGAACACTCGGGGAGCTGAGGATATGCCGAAGGGGAGTGCCACAAACTGGTAATGGTGATCCTCAAGTGCAAACCTCAATAACTTTTGATGTCCCTGAAAAATTGGGATGTGTAGATACGCGTCCCTGATGTCCACCGTAGTCATAAAGTTGCCGGGCCGAAGGGACCTCACCGCCGACCGCAATGTCTCCATGCGGAAATGTCTGACCTTTATAAATTTGTTGAGACCCTTTAGGTCCAGGATTGGTCGCAGCGATCCGTCCTTCTTGGGGACCGTAAACATGGCAAAATCACCCCTATCAACAAGAGGTGCTGAACAGCTGCTCTCAAAGCCTCTGCTTTTAGCGGATTTCGGGATGTCCTTGAACACAGAAGTTTTGTGGGTGGTCTGGCTGACCAGCTCGATCTTGTAACTGGAGGACACTACCTCCTGAATCCAAAGATCCAAGACATGACGTCTCTAAACTTGAGCAAACAGCAGTAGCGGTCCCCCCACCCGTACGGGTGAGGGCGCTCCCCTCATGCCTGAGTAGGCTTGGCTGGGGGTTTGGGCTTAGCTCCCCAGGCGGGGTTGGGCCGGCTGCGGAACCTACCTCTGCCCCAGGTATCTCTGCGGGCACCGGAGAATGAAGAGCCTCTTCCCCCCGAAAGGGCCGGTAAGAAGAGGAGTGCTGAAAAGGCCGACCCCCCACAAAGGGCAAACTTGTGAGGGACTTTTTGGCGGCCGCATCTGCCGACCACTGCTTCAACCACAGTGAACGCCGTAATGCTACAAGCAAGGCCGAAATTCTGGCCCCGAGCCTGACCACATCATCTATGGCAGTAACAATGAAGCAGATGAAATCCAAACAGGCCCTGAGCTCCTTAAACTCCTCTGCCCGTTTGCGAGATTTAGCCTTAGCCACAAGCTGTTTAACCTTTTTCCTCGTGGCTAGGGAAAAAATAGCCGTGGCACACGCAGGACGTAAGAGGGAACCAACAAAGGTAAAAGCATGGCAAGCTAACTGATCCATGTGTTTGTCTGCAGGGTCTTGTAAAGAAGCATTGTCAGGCGACGGCATAACCGTGGTGTTGGACAGACCTGAAACCGGAGGGTCCACCTCAGGAGGATGAGACCACAACCTAATCAGGGAAAGGATACCGTCTATCCAGGCCCTTAGGAACCGACGGTAGCCTCTCCCATTCCTTAAGTATCATATTGGAAAAATGCGGCTGCTCTGGAAAAACCCGCCGCTGTCCTTCAGGCCGAAACAAACCACCCTTTTTCCTCTTGGCCATTCTGGGAGGAACAATGTGCAAGGTATCAAAAACGGAAGAAAGGAATCCTCATCCGAGGAGGAACCAGAGATGCTGTCGTCTCCAGCGGAGAGCAACTCACCCACTGAGAGTGGGTCATCTGGCGACTCCCCTTCCTCCGCGGAGCCAAAAGAATCATAAAAATCATCATCCGAGTAAACCGGCTCCAAGTGCCGCTTCTTACTCAAGGCCTATTTAGGGGCTGCCAACAAGACCTGCTTTTTGTAAGAAAGCCTGCGGCCCAGAGCCATGTGCTCTGCCAAAACGCCCCAGACCCCGGCGTTTCCCCCTACCGTACACAAATCCTTGGTAAACAGCCAAAGCTGGGGGGCAAGGATGGGTCAGAGGAATCCGTGGAAATAGGGTCCTGCAGCCAGCCGACAGGGGGCCCCGCTCAGCTGCTAAATCCTGAGAGAGTGTAAGCGACCCTGTGCAGTCCACTGCTAGAAGAGAACTGGGGCCTGGGTTAAGAGGCAGCTGCCTTTATAGGGGCCACATCTCTGATCTTGCAGTCCACGCCCCCTTTGGGGCGGGGCTATCCAGTCGTGACTACTTCTGGATGGGCGGAAATGGATTGGAAAGAAAAACAAAGATTTTCTACACCATCAGGATACCCACTGTCTCCACAAGCCATAGATTTTTTTTTTAGTCATAGGTCCTTCCACCACCCCACCCCATTATCCCATTTATACCTAACAATCCCTACAAGCCGATAGGCTTACCTCTCTAAATATATGGGGCCCATATTCATAACCCATAGCCCCCCAACAATCCCAAATCATAACTGTAGTCCCAATACTCAAACCATTTAAAACGCCTACCAATGCTAAACATATAGTTAAATATAGGAAAAAAAACTTTCATCTTGTTCTAGAAATTTCACCCCAGGGCAATGTTACCACATTTCTCCAAGCCACCGCTGCCACCTCTATTTGGCAATGTGCCCCTCCCATATCATTCCCCTTGCTCATCTGTACTGAGCCAATAATTACCTTTACACATCAGTCATTTAAACCCCCCCCCCCCCACACACACACACACTGTGAAACTCACCTGTAGAATTGCTTTTGCATCCATCCAGTCCAGGCCGTCCCAATATATTCACGATTGGGTGTTCACCTCTAGAGGGCGCTTGACTGCAAGATCAAAGATGTAGCTCCTCCTGGCCCCCTATAAGGCAGCTGCCCCTCTATCATTCCCCAGTGGTTTAAAAGCAGTACTCAACAAAAGAGGGCAGGCCGGGAGGCCTAAGAAACCATGTTACTTCACATAGCTTCAGCTTGTACTCTCTCTAAGCAAAAACTAGAAAAACTAGTGTCATATGAACAAAAAAATGGTTGAGCACCATAACAGGCATACAGGACATAATGAACACAAGGGCGGGTGGGACGGCTTGGACTGGATGGATACAAAAACAATTCTACAGGCGAGTTTCACAGAATTGTATTTTTCTCTTCCATCCAGTCCAGGCCGTCCCAATATCTTCACGACTGGGACATCCAAAAGCAGTGTCCATATGGGCGGGATCCCCAGTGCGGAACAGCATGTAGTTCATTTCACTACCGCCTGAAGAACCTTTCGGACAAAAACAGTGTCAGCTGAGGTCCTAATATCCACCTTGTAAAATTTTGTAAAAGTATGAACAGAAGACCAAGTTGCGGCCTTACAAACTTGTTCCACCGATAGCTCTGGTAGAATGAGCTGTGACCCGAAAAAGGGGTTCCTTCCCCCTGGCAGAATATGCTTGTACCACCGCTTGTCTGATCCACTTACTGAGAGTGGACTTGGCTGGTGGCAATCCTTTCCTAGAACCCTCTGTTAGGACAAAGAGCAAATCCGATTTCCTGAAGGATTCAGTAGCAGCCAGGTAATACTTTATGGCTCTGACCACATCCAAAGCATGGAGGGTCCGTTCTTTGGAATTAGCCGGTGCTGGACACAAGGAAGGTAAGACAACTTCCTCATTAAGGTGAAAGGTAGAGCCAACCATAGGCAAAAAAATCAGGTTTAAAGCGAAAAACCACCTTATCCCTGTGCAGCTCAAAGTAGGGTGGTTTCATACAAAGCGTGGCCAGCTCAGATACACGACACACCGAGGTGATCGCTACCAGAAAGGCCACTTTGAGAATCAACATAGACAATGCAGCATCGCTCAATGGCTCGAAAGGAGGACCCTGGAGAGCAGATAGTATTACCGGTGTGGGACTTGAATTTAGTACCGACTTACGTGGTGGCCGTACATGGGTAACTCCCTGGAAAAAAGTCTTGATCAACCTATGGTTGGCAACGGATCTCTGGAAAAAGATGGCTAAAGCAGAGACCTGACCCTTGAGGGTGCTCAGCTGGAGATCCAAGTCTAAGCGGTGTTGTAAAAACTCCAGAATCCTAGAAATAGCTAATTTTCGGCAAGGAAGGCTCTTGGCCTCGCACCAAGCGATATAGGCCCGCCAAACTCTGTAGTATATCATGGAAGAAGATTTCTTCCGTGCCTGAATCATAGTATGACTGCCTGGCCAGGGGGGAGAACAGTGAAAAGCCTTGTTCCAGGGATTCCTGCGTCCGATTCCAGCCAGTCAGCAGGTTCAATTGTAGAGGTCTCATGTGAAATTGGGCGAAGGGTACTGCCTCGAAGCAGGACACCATTAGGCCCACCAATCTCATCCCCAGACGTAACAACGGTTGCTAACAAGACAGCAAGACCTGCACTTGCGTCTGTAGACCCAAAACCTTCTGCTGTGGCAGAAAAACCTTGACCTGAGCGGTGTCTATCGTCATTCCCAGGAAGGATCTCACTGTTGAGGGAGTGATAAACGACTTGGAGCAATTGATTACCCAACCAAAGGCTTCCAGGGTTGACAGCACCGTCCGAGTATCGCTCTCGGCCTGCTGAAGGGACTGGGCCAAAATCAGCAAATCGTCCAGATAGGGTAACACACGAATACCCTGACTCCTCAGGATAGCCATGATGCCCGCCAGCACCTTGGTGAACACACGGGGGACTGAGGATATCCCAAATGGGAGTGCTACAAACTGGTAATGTTGATCCTCCAGTGCAAACCTCAGGAACTTCTGATGTCCCTGGAAAATCGGGATGTGCAGATACGCCTTCCTTGATGTCCACCGTGGTCATGAAGTTGCTGGGCCGAAGCGATCTCACCGCCGACCGCAATGTTTTCATGCGGAAATGTCTGACTCTTACAAACCTGGTGAGACCCTTCAAGTCCAAAATCACCCTGCTTCCTCTTAGCCGCTCTGGGAGGAACAATATGTAGGGTATCAAACACGGAAGAGAGCAAACTCTCCGTATCATCCGGTAGACAAGAATCCTCGTCTGAGGAGGAACCAGAGATACTGTCATCGCCAGCGAAATATTCCACCGTTGAGCATGAATCATCTGTCAAATCACCTTCCTCCGCAGAACCCAAGCAATCAAAAAGATAATCATCCAAGTAAATCGGCTCCAGATGCCGCTTCTTACTCGAGGCTTTCTTAGGAGCTGTCAAAGAGATCTGCTTCTCGAGACTAGCCAGCCTATGCGCAAAATCAGTATGAGACCCCTTGCTGGCTCTCCCTTCACTAGGGGCTGAATGCAGCAGCGGATGGTCTGGAGAGGCCGAAGGTAATACAGGGCTAGGGTCAGGGGCGACCGCCCGCTCATGGTCCAAAACAATGGCTCTGGCGCAAGTGGGACAAATAGTGCTGAATCTGCCCAGAGGATTCCTTCTGCACAAGGGGCAGAGCCTGTCCTGCCCAAAAGGGACCCCCCAGCTCACTATCCCCTGATGCCTCCATTATGGTGATTAAGAATAGTAAAATTCAATAAGGCTACTCGACGCTAATGGCCTAAGCCTAATAATTGATCCCTCTTATTAAAAAAGGGGACCGGGAGGAACCACAACCCTCAACCTTAGCCCCCGATCTAAACATAAAGAGAGAGAAGCCCCATGTCAGCTCTAACATAAAATACATATGGCAAATGAGCAACAATAATCAAAAGAGGGACTCAAGACACCGCAACCGTCAGGAGGGATCACCGCTGTGTCCGCAGCAAGGAAGAGCACCTGGCTCCCAGCACAGCAGCAGTAGCGCGTCTGGCCACAATCGCGCCTTCTGGAAAAATCCTCGGGGGGGGGGGGGGGGGCGGGGGTTTGGCACTGGCGCAGCGTCCGCTCTGCGCCGGGCCCCGCCAATACCTCCTGGGAGGCAGGAGTGGGTCAGGAGGGATCCATGGGAATAGAGTCCTGCAGTGACCGATGGGCTAGGTGGCCCCGCTCTGCTGCCAATATCTGAGAGAGTGTGCCAACAATCTTCTGCAGCCAAGACTGCAAGATGAACAACTGGGGAATGATAGAGGGGCAGCTGCCTTTATAGGGGGCCGGAAGGAGCTACATCTTTGATCTTGCAGTCAAGCGCCCTCTAGAGGCGAACACCCAATCGTGAAGATATTGGGACGGCCTGGACTGGATGGAAGAGAAAAAGTAAAATTAGCCGTTTTTTGATTGTCTCATGATCTGACCCTGTTCTTTCTGTAAAAGCTGTTGCTCAGAAGGGACAGAGTTCACTAGGTTTTATAAAGAAATATAGAGCAGGCTGAATAAAAGATGCAGCCCCTTATATTCAGCATGGAGAGTGCAGAAAACTTTTCAGGGTGGGAAAGAGTGACATGTCATTAAGCCGCGCCCCCTCATTGAGGGATGGATAGGAGATAGGTTGTAACAGTTACAAGATAAACACTTCGAATAGGCAAATTAATAATTTATTGATGCAGGTCAGCATGTTACCCGCCAAAGAGGGGCACATAAAAATGAGTGTCAGAGGGACATTGACTCAAAAGAGGTATGGCCTATACTCACATTTTGTTCCCACAGCTCCTCCATGCAGTGTGGGGATCTTTATATTAACCATCCATCGCTGGGCAGACATGGTGGTGTACATCAGTAAACCTTTATGTCCCTAACACTCCTAATAAATTTATTGCAATGGGGAGGGCATGCCAAGGCCAGGTGTGTTGCACCTGCTCTGAGATGACCCCCCTCCACTTCAATGAATGAAATAGGCTTGTGGGGTCGTAAACAAGGCTCCATGGACTTCACCATGAGAGGCCACCAGTGTTGGAAGATGGAATCACTTGCTCCCTGCCATTGGTAATTATGAAGATGCCACCACTGCATAGAGGAGCTGCAGGTCAGTATAGACAATCATTTCACATTCCTGTAAGTTTCAGGCATTGTATTTAAAGCAGACCAAACATTAACATTTGGATGTTTTCGGTCCTCAATGCTGCGATATTCCAGTTATAGTGATTTTAATTAACATTTTCCCCACATGTGCCAATGGTTTCTCACAAGATATAATTGTTCTAAACTAGCCGTTTAAGCTCCACCCCTTGCAATCTCATGCTGGGATCAATTAGACACTACTGAAAATAGAGCTAGAAGGAAGATGAGAGCAAAAAGAAGATTTTTCCGTTAATCCCCCCCCCCCCCCCTCCAATGTTCTCACTGAAGCCAAAATTAAAAAAAAAAAATTGTATCCAATTAATTACCAGGAAACTAAGGGTAAGTGTGACTTACAGTGTGCGTTGCGGTGTGGATTGCAACCTGCATCTCTGAACTTTTTTGTAGTTTTGCTCCACAAAAAAATAACCCGTACCAGTGATGGGGCATTTTTACAGGTGAGGTACAACATTTTCTCAGTGAGGTATGGGTATTTGTTTTTAAGTTTGGAAACAACAGAACCCTATGGGCTTAAGCGTAGCCCATTTAGTGCAGTTCCAAACGTTAAAAAATACACTTACATTACTGTTAAATTAATGTACCTAAAATGTAAAAATGTTCCCTCACATATACAGATGATTTTTTGGGGGGAAATGTAGGACAAAGCCTTTTTTTCTTTACACTTTTTTGCGTGTTATCGCTAAAAAGCTTGTCGAGATGCAGGTTGTAATTCACATTGCAATGCACACTGGCTTCACCAAATATTTAGCATGCCCCCCACTGGGTTTTTTTTTGTGCATTTGATCTTCCATAGGATACGGTTGGTCCACTTTAAGGGCCTTGGGGAAGCATGAAGAGAGTATAAGGGACAGGTGAGATCAGCTAACTCATTATCTATCACCACTAGAATACACTGCTGCTGCTTCTTACTGTTATAAATAAGGACCCTAGAGACCCTGACAATATTTTTATAAAAAAAAATAATAATAATATGAATAATATTTCAAAACGTCCTATGAAAATTACATTCATTAAACTATATTACGAAGAGATTTTCTTTTTTTGTGTCTGAATCGCTAACTTTTTCCGACTCCAAATCCAGCCAAAACTAGCACTGACTCCCAAGCCCTGGTAGGCAGTACATATATACCCATAAGAGGAGGAGGAGAAAGTAGAAGAAGTAGTAGAAGAAATAGAAGAAGAAGAGTGTGAGGGGGTACCATTATGCCAACACATGAACATATTGTAAAAAGTACAATCCTGTATGCTAATGTCACTTTTATATAAACCACGTGAAGAAAAAATTAAGGCAAATTAGGTTCAGCGAATTCTTACTTATAATGTGCAAATCTTTCTCCACATCGAATAGCGAAATGCCACAGGCGTGCAAACACTTCCGAGCAAGTTTCAGCTGTAGTTCTTGTTGTAATACAGGTTCAGTGCTGGTTGCAAATATTCGAACAACAAATCCATCCTATGATGAGGGGGGGGGGGGGGGGGGGGTAGTTCAGAAATAAAATTGAGTCCCAATTGGGCTGAAGATACTCCCTGGCACAAAGCTGCTAGGGATAATTTAAATATGACCAAAAATAACAGTTAAAATTTCTAATGCGTGAATACATCATCGAAACTACTTTTCTGTTGGAACTAGAAGACGGGACAGTCACAACATAAAACAGAAAAAAGACTAATAGGTCATTAGATTTCAAAATTACATCCTATGTTTATGCTTATTTAAAGCGGACCAAAACCCACTGAACTTGTGAAACACATTTGGCCTAAACCCCTGCCGATACTCTCTTCTTAAGGTGTAGAACTAGAAATGGATATCTTCGCTTTTCGAATCGCACTGGAACACTTTTTTTTTGCGGTTTCTCTCTGTAAGATTGCAGATGATCAGTCATTACATAGGTGTGGCAATGACATCATTGCCACACACACCAATGGCAATAAATGGAGGAGGCAGAACTTTGCAGCTAAAACAGGCGCCATTATCTGGAATTAGAGTGAAGCAGGTGCAGTGAAATTTGGCAAAAGGTACTCTTCATGGCGGGAGCAATTCAGGGGATGCTAGTTAAAAATACAATTCTGTGATTACTCACCTGTAGAATTGGTATTATGAGTATACAGTACGGCCTGCTCCAAATAGAATACTTACAAGTGGGTATTACTCCGCCAGATAGCGCTGTACTGCAGAGACATTGAAAACAGGCTCCTCCCGGCCCCTCAAATACCCAGGGACCTCCCACAATCCCCAGCATTGAAAAGCAGTTAACGAGAAGCCGGGAGAATTTAAATCACCCCAAAAAGGTAACAACAACAATGATAACAATCACCATACAGGGGATCCAAGATAATGCAAAACCAAGGGTGGGGTGGAGCAGGACGTACTGTATACACATAATACCAATTCTACAGGTGAGTAATCACAGAATTGTATTATTCTTAGTATACAGTACGTCCTGCTCCAAATAGAATACTTACAAGTGGGACATCCAATAGCAGTGTCCATAAAGTAGGGTGGGACTACCAAAAAAAGGTAACAGCAGACAGTTTAGACCACTGCCGCCTGCAAAACCTTGCGGCCAAAAACAGCATCAGCTGAGGCCCTAATATCAACCTTGTAAAACTTTGAAAAGGTATGAACAGAAGACCAAGTAGCGGCCTTGCAAACTTGTTCAACAGAAGCCTGGTGCTGAAAAGCCCAAGAGGCCCCAATAGCAGTAGAATGAGCAGTAAGGCGGAAGGGATGACTCTTCCCCTTAGCAGAGTAGGCCTGAATCACAGCCTGACGAATCCATTTTCAAATTGTAGACTTGGCAGGAGCCAAACCCTTCCTAGGATCAGAAGGGACCACAAAAAGACCATCAGTTTTTCTGAAAGGTGCAGTAGCCACCAGATAGTACTTCAGACACCTGACCACATCCAAAGAATGCAAAACCCTCTCCTTAGCATTACTAGGATTAGGGCACAAAGAAGTAAGAACAATGCCCTGATTCAAATGAAAGGCAGACGCTACCTTAGGCAGAAAATCTGGCTTGAAGCGGAACACCACCTTGCCCTGGTGTCTCTCATAGTAGGGCGGCTGAATGAAAAGCGCCGCCAACTCAGGCACACGCCTAACAGAAGTGATAGCCACCAAAAAGACAACTTTTAGAGTAAGAATGGCCAGGGCAGCATCCTGCAGAGGTTCAAAGGGAGCACCCTGCAAGGCTGACAAAACCAAGTTCAAATCCCAAACAGGCACGATGGGCTTACGTGGGGGACGCACATGAGTAACCCCCTGGAAAAAAGTCCTGATCAGAGAATGCTGAGCAAAGGACTTCTGGAAGAAAACAGATAGGGCAGAAACCTGACCCTTCAGAGTACTGAGTTGGAGCCCCATCTCCAACCCATGCTGCAGGAACTCCAGAATCCTGGGAATAGAGAACACACGACAGGGAAGAGACTTAGACTCACACCAGTCAATGTAGGCACGCCAAACCCTGAAATAAATGGAAGAAGAAGACTTCTTCCTAGCCTTTATCATGGTATCAACAACCGAGGTAGACAGCCCCTTCTCCATCAAGATGGAGGTTTCAGCAGCCAGGCCGTCAAAGCCAGAGTTTCTAAATTGGGATGGCGTAAGGGGCCCTGAGTGAGCAGATCTGGCACCCTGGGCAGAACGTACTTGTAGCGATAACCCTTATCGCCGGAGGACTTCCCCGCCAGAGACGTCCTTTTCCCAATGGTGAGAGGTGCTGCAGGAATTCCAGAGTCATCCGTGAGGGAAGCAGGAACAGCCCTTACAAGGGCTAGTGAATTGTAATATAGCGTTTCCCCCAATAAGAGACAGAACTCAGTATTGAGGGTGAAGATGAACTTTTTCTATTAGTGCCACACTGTGCCTTATATGCAAGGCTCCATGCAAGGGGACCTCCCCCGTGGACCTGATGGAGGACTGCATGACAAATACACAATGGGAGCAGGGCACACAATCCCTCAACTCTGCCGGTGACGCAATCAGCAACACAATAGACGTCTGTAACACAATCAAACAGAACAATGCCATTGTCTGTGACGTGATCAATCAACACAATGGCAGTCTGTAACATGCTTAAGAGAATGAAAGTAATGAACCTATGTAAAGTCCGAAGGGGCAGAGAGTCAATCACAGTACTGATCTACCGCCAGCTGCACCACGTCTGCAAACCACACTCTTCTTGGCCACCTGGGGGCCACCAGAATTGCTGGCACCCCTTCCAGAGAAATCTTGCGCAGAACCCTGCCCAGCAGGGGGAATGGAGGAAAGACATACAGGAGCTGAAAGTCCTGCCATGACATGGATAGGGCATCTGTGGTCAAGGCCAGGGGATCCTGGGACAGGGAGACAAAGGCCGGGAGCTTGCGATTGTGACAGGACGCAAACAGATCCACATCTGGTTGACCCCAACGGTGACAGGGATTGGAAAACCCTGTTGCAGAGGGACCATTCTCCCTGGCGAGAGGTCCCCCTGCTCAGAGAATCTGCCATGAGATTTTCTGCCCCCGGGATGTACACAGCCGATATGCAGGGAACATAGGCCTCCGCCCAGGTCAGAATCAGAGACACTTCCTGGAGAGCCCCCTTGCTCCGGGTCCCTCCCTGATGATTGATATAGGCAACTGCGGTCTGGTTGTCCGAGCGCACCTGAACAGGCAGACCCCGAAGGTGATGAGTCAACTGAGCCAGAACCAACCTGATCACCCTCAGCTCCAAGACGTTGATAGGTGTGTGGGCCTCCTGAGGGCCCCACCTCCCCTGGAACCGCAGGGACTTCCAGAAGCCCCCTCATCCTGACAGACTGGCATCCGTGGTGACAGTCTCCCAGGAGGGGGGCAGAAAGGATCTGCCCCCCAGCAAATTCCTGGTGTCCAACCACCATGAGAGGGACCGCCTGACCAGGGGGGAAAGTGCACAGACCCAGTCCAGGGACGCTGGGTCCTTGTCCCATACTGACAGGAGGTGAAGTTGCAGTGGCCTCAAGTGGAACTGAGCATAAGGCACCGCCTCGAAGCACGCCACCATCAGGCCCACCAGCTGCATTCCCTGCCTGATTTAGGGATGATGACAAGATAGCAGGAACCGGACCTGCGCAATCAGGTCCAGAAGAAAAATCCTTGCTTGAACTGTATTCAGAGTCATTCCCAGGAAAGGTGTCACCAAGGAGGGGGACAGAGAGGACTTGGGGTGATTGACACCCAGCCAAATGACGCCAGGGTGGACACCACCAGCTGAGTATCCAACTCTGCCTGATGTAGAGACTGGGAGGTGATGAGAATGTCGTCCAGGTAGGGCAGCACGCGGATGCCCTGAAACCTGAGCAGAGACATCACTCCTGCCAGCACCTTGGTGAACACCCTGGGAGCTGAAGTGAGACCAAAGGGCAATGCCACAAATTGGTAGTGTTGATCTTTCAAGGCGAACCTGAGGAACCTTTGATGACCTGGAAACACAGGAATATGAAGGTAAGCATCTTTGATGTCCACAGACGTCATGAAATCCCCTGGGCGCAGGGAACTGATGGCAGAGCGCAGAGTTTCCATGCGAAAGCGCCTGCTCCTGACAAATTTGTTGAGGATCTTCAAGTCTAGGATGGGCCTGACTGACCCATCCTTTTTGGGCACTGTGAAAAGGTTGGAGTAGAAGCCCTTGCCTCTTTCTCTTAAAGGGACCTTGCAGATGACCCCCAGCTCCAGGAGGCTTTACACTGCCTGCACTAGATCCTAAGCTGACACAGGGTCCTGAGGAAAACGGGATCTGATGAATCTTGGGGGGGCGGACAGCAAATTATCTTGTAACCGGAGGACACTACGTCCTGAATCCACTGGTCTGAGACATGAAGCCTCCAGACGTGAGCAAAGTGCTGAAGCCGTCCCCCCACCCGGATGGGCGAGGGCACTCCATCATGCCTGAGGGGGCTTGGGAGAGGACTTAGGCTTAGGGCCCCAGGAGGAGCCAGGACGTCCACGTCCTCTGCTCGTACCCCAGTAGTCCCCCCGGGGCCCAGTAAAGGAAACCCCCTCCCCTGTCTAGCTCCGCGGTAGGGGGGGGGTAAAAAGGAGCCCTGACCCCGAAAGGGCCGAGACTGCCGCCTGCGCTGGGGTAACCTGCCTCCCTTAGCAAAAAGGTCCAGGCGGTCCCCAAACAGACGTAGTCCTTTGAAGGGAAAACCAGTGAGGGCTTTTTTGGCAGCGCTGTCAGCAGCCCATTGACGCAGCCAAACCAAGCGGTGTATAGCCACCACAAGGGCAGATGTTCTGGCACACATTCTAATGGTGTCATCCAAGGCAGAGAGGACAACATTTACAAAAACGTCACAACTAGAGAGTGCATTAAACACGTCAGCAGGCAAATTATCAGGGGCACCATCAAGGACACTTCTGATCAGGGTCCTAACAGCTACAGTTGTAATGGCCGAGGCACAGACCGGGCGCAGCGCAGTCCCCACACATGCAAAGGCATGGGATGCCAGCTGGTCAATGCGCCGGTCCTCAGCATCCCGCAGGGTAATAGAGTCAGGGGAGTGCATGACAGAGGTGTTAGACAACCCTAGAACCGCGGCATCCACTTCGGGAGGGGATGACCAGCACTTAACCACATCAGCAGGAAAGGGATACTTTCCGTCCCAACTCTTAGGCACACCGGGAAGTCTACTGGGACGTTCCCACTCCTTGAGCACAAGATTATTGAAATGAGCTTGCTCGTGAAATTCCAAACGTGATTTAGCAGTATGAAAAAGCTCACCCCTTTGCCTAGGAGCCGCAACAGGGGGAGAAATGGACAGAACCTCAAAAATCTGGCCCAGCAATCTGTCAGTATCATCCGGGGCCCAGGGGTTAGAGCCAGAATCTCCATGACCCCTGCGCCTCTCATCAGATGACCCCGAATCGGAGAACAGCTCCCCTTCGTCCGAGGGGGTATAGCCACATAAATGCCAAAACTCATCAGTTTCCATAGGGAAAAGAGTGACATCAGGCGTTAAGTGCCACTTTTTTGCAGTGGCCTTACGCGCCAAGGTATTAGCAATCAACTTCTCAACACTAGCCAGTCTAGCAGACACATCAGGCTGAGAATCCCCACTTGTATGCAAGTCAGTGGGAGTGAGACTCAAGCTTGGGGGAGTAGGTGAAGTGAAACGAGGTGCAGGCCCAGCCACAGGAAGGCCAGATTGTAGTGCTAGCACCTGCTGGGCGCAAGGTACACAGACCCGTGCATTGTCACCACTAATAGGGGACACCCCACAAGCTACACACAGCCGGGCATGTCCGGAAGGAACCCCGGTCACATTATCTTGAGATGCCACCATATGGTGATTATAGCGGCACAATATGCCAATAGGGATTAACGCTATATAGCAACCCTGGATGCCCCAATAACCCGCTAGGGAAGTGGGAGTAATTACACTAGGCCTCACAAGTTAAACAATTAACAGAGGGCCGGGAGAAGCCAATGGATTTGCCCGTCTGAAAGACATAATGAAAATGGGCCGTAAGCAAAAATACAATAAAAGATGATAATAAAGCCGCCCGCGAGGGCACTTACGGACCACGGTAGGTAGAAACCGTCACGCAGGAGCCCACAATCAGACAAAATGGCGTCGGTATACCTCAAGGGGCGGGCCTGTATGAGCAATGACGAGGAACGCGCCAGAGCCAGGCCCCGCCCCCCCGAAGAGCGCGAAGCCAACCTATGACAAGCAGCCAATGACAGTGTGCGAGTGCCTGAGGTAGCGCCGCCGCCAAGCGCGGAACACTGTGGGAAAAAAAACGCGCGGCAGCAGCGGCAATCATAAATAATAAAAGAATGCAAGTCAGCGCGGCGGCTGACACAAGGCATAAGTAAAGGCAAAGACACGTAATTCACATACACACACACAACCCCCCCCCCCCCCTTTTTTTCCCCCGATTGCTACAGGGAGAATGAGGGAGGACAGCAGCCATTTAAGATAGGGCCCACCGATAGACAGGGGCAAGGGGCAATAGTGCGGGAGGGGCATCCCATAGAGGCTCACCATAAGCCTATACCGCCTACCCTTTGGTGGGGGATTGCGTTGGAGCAGCGCTCCTTAAGCACCTAACAGCGGTGCTGCCTACCATCACCCGACCAGCGCAGCCAAGGCTGGGAAGCACATTAATAATGGAACGGGTGGGAATAGTCCTACAGGGCCGCAGGCTAATAGCACTGCTCCCCTGCGAGAAGAGAGAGCCATATTCTTGTCCTTCGCAGTCCAGACTGCAGAGAAATTCAGGGATTGTGAGAGGTCCCTGGGTATTTGAGGGGCCGGGAGGAGCCTGTTTTCAATGTCTCTGCAGTACAGCGCCATCTGGCGGAGTAATACCCACTTGTAAGTATTCTATTTGGAGCAGGACGTACTGTATACTAAGAATAATGTGGGTTTTGGTCCGCTTTAACCAATTCAGAGCCAAATTACCCATTGTCACATCTGTAATTAAAAGTGAAACATTAGCGTGGTTTGCCAGTTGATATGGGATGACCCACTGTGTGAAATCAGCGAACGTCAGAAAAACTCACCTAGCCAGCGATCCAATAGCCACATCACCGCTATATATATTTGGGCACATACCCGGGCATTAGTAAATTGCTGGAGCAGATACGCTGACCAGCTAGGTAGCTTTTGCCAGTGTCAGCTGCAACTACAATTTCTTACTCTAAAGCATAACCAAATGGTAGAGAGAGAAAGTAAAGGAGGATGAAGGAGGAGAGGGTAGTTGATGGGTTTATTAATCCAACATAGGGTGAAGGCATGGACAACCATTGCAGCACTCGGGGAAAGGAGGACGTTGCATAGCACCAATCTTCTGACTTTTTTGGACACAGGAAGCAGGGTGTCCAAAAACCAAAGCTCTTCAAATCCGGGGGCATCAGCTAGTAGCCAGACCATGCACCAGCATGTGACTCTGAATGTCTTTAGCTCAGCAGAAAGCTGTCCCTGGCAGGGTTTATCTTACCAGGGCGTTTGCCTAACGGGGAAAGAAAATGGTGCAGGAACTGGTTTTGAAGGTGTAGGTCTCCTGGGTGCAGCTTGCAAAAGACCCGGCAGTAAAAAATAAGAAAATTCTGCATCTGATGCTGGCTACTGAGGGAAGAAAAATGTTGCTAATTTGTATCATCCAGATAAAGATGGGATTTTACCAAAAACCCGCCTACAATTGTAGTTGAATATATACTCTAAGTTCTTACATCTTTTGAGGCTGCAATTTGGTTGATAAACTCTCCATCCGTAAAGAGTATGTTTTGACTATCAGTGTTGCAATCTAGAAAAAAGAAAAGAACATGACTGTACCAATTTCTTCTAATTTATAAAAAAAAAAAAGAATTTGATTACCAAGGAAAATAAATACAAGTTGCGTTTTCAGGATAATAGATGGGCTGATATATTGTTGCCTTTGCAGTTACTAAAGAAATAACCAGTAGTACAGTTTTCAGTTCAGACTATGAGACTCCAGGGTAGGCTCACTCCCTTCCCTAGAGCAAACTGGGATGCCCAGCTGTGTGAAACCCCCCAGGGCATGCAGTAAACCTTTCCCCAGAGTGGCACAGGCATCACTAGCTTCCCTCCATGCATGTGTACTGGCCCAGCCGCCAGAACTGAATGGCCATGCAGGGCCGTGCACAGCCAAAGGGAGCCGAGTGAGGCCGGCGCCGTTCACAAGTGTGGCTGGGATTTCGAGCTGGCTACTCTAGGGGGGACAGACCAAAACCCGCGATAGTGAAAATCCCAGGTTTTGCTCCACTTTAACCAATGTCTACACTGGTGTCACTTAAAGGCGAACCATTGCGAAAAAAATAGGCCAACGATAGAAATTCATGGGGAGATCAGAGGTGACAGGTTCTGTCACCCAATACACTAAACCTGTCACCACTAGATTTTATTCCTATCAAGCGAGAACAACCAACAAGCTTGGGGGGGGGGGTTATTTAGTTCGGGTGTATGAGTAAGCCTTCTCACCTGTAAAGGAGTTCTCTCATTTCCAATACAGTGTGTCACCAAATCAGATACATGTGGGTTAACGCTCCCTTATTAAAAAAGCAGTAAGACACAGACGCCCTGGGAGGAACGAAAAATCTGTCGCAAAGAGGAACACCACCCAGGAATTCTCCTGGGTATTGTTACTCTTAGACAGGGCATCCCAGATGGTGTAAGTCTCCAGTTCCCGTTCTTAGGTGAAGGTGATGCCGTCACAGAGCACTGGCTGCTCAGCCAATCCGCATACTCAATTTTGCTCACCTCCCTTTGGCTCTGCTAATGGCCTAAGGGAGCAGAGTGTGTCGCCGGTCACATTCCCACTCTTTTTTCTTGCTGTGGTCGTGCCAGCACCATAGGTACACACACAGCTAGAGGGGAGCAGAGCTGCGGCCGTGGAGCCAAGATGCGGTGAGGGCTCCAGGAGTAGGTAAGTCCATATAAGAATAGATATATGAATTATGCGTATTTATTCTAAGTTTATCGAATTCCATATTAGTTAACTAATATCAATTATGCATATTTATTTTATCTGTTCTTATAAGAATAGGCGAATATGCCAACTAATATTCTTTCATTTTTAAACTTTTAAAAAGTATATTTTCAGGCAAAACATAAAAAAAAGCTATACTCAACTTTTCTATCACACGCTCCTAGTCAGCAAACGGATCTGGAAACACAAAAAGGTAATGCTCCCTTGTGGAGCAAATTGGGACAGGCACAGTGGCGAAGTTTAAAGTGGACCACCACCCAAGACATAAAGTGGACCAGCCTTCCCCCCTCCTGAGTGCATGTGCGGGCCCTCCTCAACATCCCCTACACTCCACGGCAATAAGCTCATGGCCCACATTTTACAGAGATTTGGGGGAGGGCCCTGAGTCTTTGAGGTTTCAGGTATGGGTGAGGGGGGTTTGGTCTACGTCAAATATCACAGTCAAAAACTCCATAGTATCTGATGGGCTCCTTTAACGCAATAAACAGTTAAAAGGAAAGTCCACATTTGACGGCATTTTTGAAAGTGTATATTTTTATACCAAAATGTGCGTCCTTAAGATGCTGTGCTTATAGAATACTTTTTCTTTTAGGATAGAAAATGTGTGTTTTATGGAAGCAGTTTTAACTACCCAAGTGTAAGTATTCTATCTGGAGCAGGACGTACTGTATACTTAGAAAAATACAATTCTGTGAAATACTCACCTGTAGAATTGGTATTATACGTATACAGTACGTCCTGCTCCAGATAGAATACTTACACTTGGGTTATCCTCCGCCAGATGGCGCTGTGCACTGCAGACATGCAAAAAAACAGGCTCCTCCCGGCCCTTCATATACCCGGGGACCTCCCACAAATCCCCAGCATTGAAAAGCAGTGAACAAGAAGCCGGGAGAATTTAAAAACCACCCAGAACAACTGGTAATGATAACAAGATAACAATCACCATACAGGGGATCCAGAAAAAATGCTAAACCAGGGTGGGGTGGAGCAGGACGTACTGTATACGTATAATACCAATTCTACAGGTGAGTATTTCACAGAATTGTATTATTCTAAGTATACAGTACGTCCTGCTCCAGATAGAATACTTACACTTGGGACATCCAATAGCAGTGTCCATAGAATAGGGTGGGATCCCCAACAAAAAAAGGCAACAGCAGACAGTTCAAAGCACTGTCACCTGCAAACCTTGCTACCAAGAGCAACATGAGCTAAGGCTCTAAAGTCAACCTCGTAAAAACCTTTGAAAAGGTATGGATGGAGATCAAATAGCAGTCTAGTAAAACTTGTCCAACAGAAAACTCGGTGCTGAAAACCCAAAGGCACCAAAGCATGAGTAGAATAAGAAGTAAGGCGAAAAGAAGATTCTTCCCCTTAGAGGAACAGGCCTGAGAAACAGCCTGACAAGTCCAAATGCTAACAGTAGCCCTGGCAGAAGCCAAAACCTGTCCTAGGACCATAAGAGACCATCCCATCCCAGTAAAGGCCAGGCCCAAAGCCGCTCAACCCCTGGAGATCAAACAAGATCAGACACATACAGGAAGGAGATGGCCAAAAAACCCAAAAGGGGCATCAGTTCCCCTAAAGGGTAAGCGACGATCCAGAAAACACTTCCGCTAGGAATAAGGCACAGAAAGGAGGAAGAAATATCTTGAATCAATGAACATAAGACACCACCTTAGGCAGAAGGTCCGGCGAAAAGCGGAGCACCGCCTTATCCTGGTGCATATCAAGGAACGAGGGCTAGCTAAACAGAGCTGCCCGCTCAGACACATGTCTGACTGAAGTAACAGTCCCAGAAGGACAACTTTGAAGGTAAAAGACAGCCAGACAGCATCCTGAATCGGTCCAAAAGGAACACCCCGCAAGGCAAACAGAATAAAATTCAAATCCCAGCAGGGACCATAGAATTACGTGGGGGACGCAATGAGCAACCCCCGAAAGAATGCTTAGCCAAGGAAAATAAGCAAAAGACTTCTACAGGAAGGCGGACAGGGCAGAACCTGACCCTTCAGAGTACTGAGTTGGAGAGCCAACTCCAAGCCATGCTGTAATAACTCTAGAGCCCTGGGAACAGAGAACGCCCAACAGGGAAGAGACCTAGACTCACACCAATCCATATGGGTACGCCATACCTCATAAGAGATGGAAGAAGAAGAAGCTTGCTCTTAGACTTCCAATAGTCACAAACACAGAGAAGAGAAGCCTATCTCCATAAAGATGGAAGATTCAGCAGTCAGGCCGCCTAGGCCAGAGTCTGTAGATTGGGGTGACGTAAAGGGGGCCCTGAGTGAACAGAGCTGCACCCCTAGCAGAACGTACAGATCTACTACCCTCGGTACCACGTCTGCGAATCCCCACTCCACTAGGCCACCCAGGGGCCACCAGTATCAATGGTTCCCCTTCCAGAGCAATTCTGCGCAGAACCCCGCCTAGCAGGGGGAACGGAGATAAGACATACAGACCAGAATGTCCTGCCATAACATTACTAAAGCATCATGACCACAGCCAGAGGATCCTGGGACAGGGAAACGAGGGTCGAGAGCTTGAAATAGTGACGGGGCACCAAACAGATCCACACTGGTTGAACCTCATAGTGACACAAGGATTAGCACATCCTGTCGCAGAGGGACCTCCACCGGAGCGAATACCACTGATATGTAGGGAACATTACCCTCCACCCAGATCAGGAACATATACCTTCCTGGGGAACCATCCTGCTCCAGGTCCCACACAGATGATTAAGGTAGGCCACAGTCGTCAGACAGACGGAGCGCCCCCAAACAGGCAGGCCGTGAAGAGGAGAAGTCAAGCGAGATAGCGCCAACCTGAAAACTCACGGTTTCAATATTGATAGGTGCATGGACCTCCTAAAGGCCCCACCTCCCCCGGACCCGCATGGGGTTACAGAAGAAACCCCCCCCACCATCAACCTGATAGGTTGGCATCCATGGTGACCGTCTCTAGGAAGGGCAAGAAGGGAACTGCTCCCAGACAGGTTCCTAGAGTACATCCACTGCAAGAGGGACTCCTAACCAGGGGGGGGGGAAGGCACACATGACCCTGCTCCAGGGATGCTGGGTCCCTGTCCAGTATTAACAATAGAAGTTGCAGAAGGGCCCCAGGTAGAAGAGTATAAGGGACCTCTTCTAAGCAAGTCACCAACGGGCCCACCAGCTGCATTCCTGCCTGGTGAAGGGACGGGGACAGCAAAGAGGGACTGAGCCCACGCAACCAGATTGTCCACTTTATTGCTGAGGAAGGAAGATTTTCGCCTGAACCGCATCTAGATTTATCCCTAGGAATGGAGTTACCAATTAAGGGGACAATGAGGACTTGAGGTGAATGAACACCCATCCAAATGACTCCCAATGGACACCACCAGCCGAGTAACCAACTCAACCTGACGTAGAGATTGGGAAGCGAAAAAAGGGAGACCGGGTAGGTCTCACGCGGACGCCCCTTGGTCTCAGAGACATAGCCTCCGTCAGCACCTTGGTGAGCACTCCGGAAGCAGAAGAGAGGCCAGATAACAAGGCCACAATTGAGCAGTGTTGTACTTCCAACACGAACCTGAAGAGCCTTGGTGTCTAGAAGACACAGGGATGTGAGCATAAGCATCTTTGATCTCCACAGAAGGCAAGGGGCCCACTGGGCGCAAGGCACTGATGGCCCATCTCAGATTTTCCATGCAGAAACTGCCTGTAATAGTAGAATTGCCGAAAAATCCAGAATGGGCCAGACTGACTCATCCTTTTGGGGGAATGTGAAGAGGTTGGTGTAGTGGCCCCTGCCTCTGCCTGTTAAGGGCAAACTGCAAGTGACCCCCAGATCCCGCAGGCCGTGCATGGCCTGCACCAGCATCTGAACAGAGGCAGGGACCTGGAGTACCCTGACAATCTTGGGGAAGGCCGCGCAGCAAACTTTATCCTGTATCCGGAGGAAACTACCTCCTGTATCCACCAGAATGAGGCAAGATGCCTCCTGAGAGGAGCAAGGTGATGCAGCCATCCCCTCACCCAGACGGGCGAGGGCGCCCCATCATGCTTGAGGGGGTTTGGTGGAAGATTTAGGCTTAGCCCCGCCGGAGGGGCCAGAGCGTTGTCTGCTGCTCGTGGGGCAGGAGTCTGCACGAGTCCCCGCAAAGGACAGCCCTGGTTCTTGTTTAACACTATGGTATGGAGGGGGAGGGGTGTCCCTGCCCCGAGGGGACCGAGACAGCCGCTTGCGTTGGGGTAATTTGCCCTTTTTGCCAAACGGGTCCAGACGGGCCCCAAACAGGCGTTGCCTTCTAAAGGGAAACCCAGTCAGAGTCCTTTTAGCAGCATCGTCAGCACCCCACTGTCGCAGCCAGACCAAGCGACGTATAGCCACCACAAGGGCAGAAGTCCTTGCACACATTCTAATGGTGTCATCCAGCGCTAAAAGGATAAATTTTAAAAATACATCACAACTGGAGAGTGCATTAAACACCTCCCAGGGAAGATCCTCAGGGTGATGCTCAAGCATCTTCCTGATGAGGGTTCTGGCGGCCACTGCAGTGATATCCGCGGCACAGACCGGGCGCAGCGCCGTTCCTGCACAAGAAAAGGCATGGGAAGCCAGCTTATCAATGCGCCGGTCCTCGGCATCCCGAAGGGTACTATAAACAGGGGCTGCAATAAAGGGGGGGGTTAGGAACCCCAATGATCGGTGCGTCCACCACAGGGGTCGATGACCAACAATTAACCACCTCAGGGGGAAAAGGGTATTTCCAATCCCAGTCCCCTGGGACCCCTGGAAGTTTACTGGGGCGTTCCCATTCCTTGAGTACAAGAGCATGGAAGTGAGCCTGCTCTAGAAATTCTAGGGGGAGAGATAGACGGGGCCTTAAAGATCCTAATCAACAAACCATCGGTGTCAAACTGGCTCCAGTCTTCATGGCCAGAATCGTCATGACTCCTCGGCCCCTCATCAGATGAGCCCGAGTCAGAGAACAGCCCTCCTTCATCAGAAGGGGTACAGGCACGCGGAGTAGTGAACTCCTCAGATCCCATAGCAAAGGCAGAAACAGGGGGCGTCGAGGACCGCTTCTTACCAGGGCCCGAGCGCTTTGTCAACCCCGCAATAATCTGGTCAGCCGTAGGCAGTCTGGAAGACACAGCCGGCTGCAACTCCCCACTTGTATGCAACTCAGCAGGAGTGAGATTTAAGCCTGGGGAAATAGGAGTATTGAAGCGAGGTGCAGCCACTGGCAAGCCTGATTGCAGGGCCAGTGCTTGCTCGGCACACGGTGCGCAGACCCGTGCCCCGTCAGCATCAGCGTGGGGATATCCACACGTTATACACAGCCGGTCTTGTCCCAGAGGGACCCCGGTCACATAATTCTGAGATGCCTCCATATGGTGATTATCTAGGCACAATATGCCAGCAGGGATTTATGCAATAGGCAACCCTGGATGCCCCAAGACCCACTAGGAATGTG
This sequence comes from Gastrophryne carolinensis, assembly GCA_027917425.1. Taxonomy (NCBI): domain Eukaryota; kingdom Metazoa; phylum Chordata; class Amphibia; order Anura; family Microhylidae; genus Gastrophryne; species Gastrophryne carolinensis. The sequence continues at coordinate 166,949,360 of CM051236.1, forward strand.
GGAGAATTTTTTTATAAGCATGCTATAATGTCAGGCCAAGAGCAGCCACCAGAGTCTTTGACGTCTGAAAGACAAAGATAATAAGAGGTGTCAGAGCCATGCACAGCAGGAAAAATTTTTTATATTGAAAACACCCGCGAGGGCACTTACAGGCCAAGGGAGGAGGAGGACCGCACGCCCGAAGATCCTCAAAATGGCGCCAAGCGAACCTTGAAGGGCGGGCACGATCTGGCCATGACGCGGAGCGCGCCAAGCCAGGTCCCCCCCCCCCCCCGAAGAGTGCGAAGCTCTGAGGTAGCAGTCAAAACTTGACCAGCAAAGGATAAGATACACTTAATATAAGCCTTTGCTAATGGAGACGCCGTAGCGTCTGGACGACAACGCCGCCCAGCACAGTACACTTTAGTAAAAGAAAATACACGCGCACGGCGGCAGCTAAAAACTATGAAGAGCAAGCAGCACGGCTCTGACACCCAGGTACAAGTCAAGGGCAATACTAAGGCCATAAGCGTGACAATACAGTACACTGAGACCACCACACGCATACCCCCCCCCCTTTCTTTTCCCCCGAAATACGGGGGGAAACGAGGGAGGATGGCGACCCTTTACATAGGGTCCACCGCTACACGGGCATGGGCAATAATGGGGGAGGGGCATCCACTAGAGGCTCACCGTCAGCCTAAACCGCCTACCCTTTGGTGGGGGACTGCGGTGGAGCATGGCTCCATAAGCACGCATGGTGCTGCCTACCTTCACCCGACCAGCGCAGCCCAGGCTGGGAGGCACATCACACAAGGAGGACGGGTGGGAATAGTCCAACAGGGCCGCAGGCTTTAATAGCCCCGCTCACCTGCGAGAGAGTGATACTTCATGTTCTCGCAGTCAGCACTGCAGAGAAATCTGGGGATTTGTGGGAGGTCCCCGGGTATATGAAGGGCCGGGAGGAGCCTGTTTTTTTGCATGTCTGCAGTGCACAGCGCCATCTGGCGGAGGATAACCCAAGTGTAAGTAATTTATCTGGAGCAGGACGTACTGTATACTTAGAATATAAGCCCTGTACACACAAAACAATGCTGCCATGGCCACTATTGTGGTGAGGGAGCTCACTCAAAGTAACACATGCCCAACAGCAGTGTTCTGTATGTACAGGTCTCGCTCCTCTCTTCTTGTAGATCTTTGTGTACAGACTTTGTGTTCATTGGCAGGTGCAACAGATTGCAGACAGCAAAAACTGCTTCCACAAAACACACATTTTCTAAAATAAAAAAGTAGATAAGCTCAGTCACACAGTCTTGGCACACAGTAATACACACAGTATATACTTTCAAAAATGCCATCGAAAGTGAACTCTCTCAAAAGGTTTCTACTTTTTATATTTTCCCCTCAATCATGCCCATCTGCCTGCATGTGAGTAGGTCTGATAGATAGAGATATATATATATATATATATATATATATATATATATATATATTTATATATTAACACTATACCTGGCACAGTTACAGTTCCATCCTGTTCCAAAGTCTCTGGGTTAATCCTTATGGCCGTCATACCGTGATTGCCGACATCTCTGTAAAGCAAGTAGCCCTGGAGTAGAGAAAACATGCAAGTTAGTAGCAATTGCAGTGCATGTTTTTCTGAAATAAAAGCATATAGTCTACATCTCTAGTGTGGCATTCCTTTAAAAAGGTCTAGGCATTACCGCCCTACCTGAAGGTTTGATCTATCATAGTACTGTGGGCTGCAGTGGTCTCATTTTGAAGTGATCAGCTCCAAAACTGGGAGCGCTCTCCTGTGCTGCCCCCATAGCATATTATCGGTGGACGCCCTGCCGGCAGCCAAACAAAGGAGCCCGCTGTCTCATAACTGGCAGTAAAGGCACACTAAGGCAGACTGAAAAACATGCCATCTGCACCAGGACCCATTGCAACTCTCAGAACTCCAGAGGCTCAAGCCTACAGGCAACTACCTTAAGGCTCCGTTCCAACCTCTGCGCATTATTCTAGAGGAGATAGTTCACACATCTGCGCTGCGTTATGCAACGTATCAAAACAGCGTTGCAGATACCTTTTTCAGTGCAGGTCAATAGAAGTCTATGGCGCAAGAGAAAGGCATGTATAACGCGGTTTTACCATTTACTCATACAAAACACAACGCAAATGCATTTCTAATGTATCAAAAGTGTTTGATGTGTTAGAAATGAGTTTGCGTTGGCCTGCTGTATTTTAAAAGAAAAGGCCATTTTTTGCACAATAAGTAAATGGTAAAGTTTATGGCAACGCACCGTGTTCTATATGCGTTGCCATAGAATATTGACCTGCGTTGTTACAATGTTGTGCTGAAAAAGGTGTCAACAATGCTTTTTTAATGCACAACACAGTGTGAACTATCCGATCTAGAATAATGTACAAAATTTCCTCTGTGTTGTAACTGCGTTGGACCGCAGCCCAACAATGCAGAGAAAGGGAAGAGGCCTTAAAGTGGACCAACACCCAGGGGGGATCGGCCCGAGAATCTATAAGATTCCCGGGCCAATCAGATCCCTCCCCGCGGGACATCCCGTTTCAGGAAGCCCAGAAACCTTACCTTAACTTAGTTCCAACGGCGCATGCGCAGGCCGCGTCTCGCGCTTCCCTCTAGCAGGGCACGCACCCGCGCCGGCCGTTTGTGAATGGCCGACGCGGGCGCGCTCCCTGTTAGAGGGAAGCGCGAGACGCGGCCTCCAGTGCTCAGAGCCGCTGTGGCTGGACGCCGCTTGTACGTGCATACCACTGCGGCTCTGAGCGCTCTGATTGGACGAGCGCCCGCATAGGAGCGTGGTGAGGTGAGTGTTTCCGGGCGTTCTGGGGGGTTTCACACAGCGGGGCACCCCACCGAAGTGGACCCAGGATAGTCAAACTTTACCTTTAGTCCACTTTAAAGTTTAGTTCAGGTGTTTTCCTGCTCTTGCAATTTTCTGTCTAATTGTGCCGCTCCTCAGAAACCCCTAGTTTTAAGAAACAAAATGCTATGGAAAGAAAAAAAAAAATCCAAACTTTCTTACAGCAAGTAAAGCAACTCCCCCCCCCCCCCCCCCACTTTCTGATTCACTAAGGAATAAATCCTTACTGTTGGGAAATCATAAAGCAGACCCAGACACTAAGTACAAGGGAGGAAGCCAGGAACCGGCAATATCTTGAGAAATCCTGTAGAACTTGACACAGGTACGGAAAAAAGACCAGACACCTGCATTGTCAAACTGATCTACTTTACCCAGGCCATGAAGGTGCAAGGCCCAGTTTTACTTTACTGCTCTAGTGGAGCAAGTTGGTAGCCTAAATAGAGAATCTTTGTCCGAAATCATTTATGCTTTAGTTCTAGCCAGACAGAAGGAAAAATAACTGCTGTGAGGATATATCTCCAAATTCCAGCTCTCTGCTCTGTAATGAGACCTTGGGCCCTCTCACACTTGTGAAATTCCTGTTTTTTGCTTAATCCTCTTAAAAACCTGTAGCACCTATAGATCAGGTGACCATTATCAGTAGAGGTCATTTAGATGGCATGGGAAGATCCTCAAAGTATAAGTGACTTTTTACAACTTGTGGATTGTGTCCTATCCATGCATGGCACCAGTTCATCGAAATGGCACTAGAACACGTTAACATAATGAAGCCTTATGAACTATATATGGACACCCATAGAAATATAAGCACTTTCCAGCCTTGGCTAAGGAGAGCTTGCTTGAGGTAAAAAAAAAAAAAAAAAAGGCTAGTCCAGCTATTTTTTGCCTGCTGTATAGTATTCTCTCCAAGGCAGCAGCGGGATTCACCACCACAAAAAATATAGGTTCATAGTCTATGTGTGTACAAGTGGTGAGACAAATGTCTCTGAAAGCGTTTTGACTATATGAAAGGAAGTTTTAGTAAGGAAGCGTTGGAATATTATTGATTACTAACTGATGGTTGGATATTCTTTCTTTGAATATGTGCAGATGCTCAATGCATAAATAAGATTGAACTGTTTTAAGTGGATTATACTATGATTTTATTATTTACTCTATAAATGAATATTCTAGCACAAGTAATTGTGATTTATCTAATTATTTTAGCGTGGTATTTAATCCAGCTATTCATGCATTTAAAAGAAAACCCCATATGAGCATACATCTTTTTTTTTTAATTCTATTTACAACTGCCTACAATGAATAAACATTGTACCTGAGCATAACCTAACCAAGACTTCTTCTCCTTTCTGCTCTTGATGCGCGATGTAGAATTGTAGATGTGACCCTACAAATACAGAAACATTTGTGTCAAAAGAATCTGCACAGCAGCTATTAATGACAACAGGAGACTGTAAACACAGAAATGCAGATTAGCAAGTGCCATCATTAAAGTGGACCAACACCCACGGGTGATCGGCCCGGGAATCTATAAGATTCCCGGGCCGATCACCCCCCACCCCGCGGGACATCCGAGATCGGGATGTCCCGCGGGGTGAAACCCCCCCCAAACACCCCAACTCACCTACCTTATCTTCGGCGGCGGCCGGCCGCCGCCGCCTCCCTCGCGCCCCTGTAGGCGTGCGCGCGCCCGCGCCGGCCGTCTGCGAATGGCCGGCGCGGGCGCGCGCGCGTCAAATGTGACGCGAGGGAGGCGGCGGCGGCCGCCGCTGAGACGTTCCTTGTACGTTGGCGCTGGGAGCGGGGAGAGGTGAGTTATTCGGGGGGTTAGGGGGGGTTTCACACAGCGGGGCACCCCGATCGGGGGTGCCCCACCGAAGTGGACCAAGACCCAGGATAGTCAAAATCCTGGGTGTTGGTCCACTTTAAGTGCTGGTTGATGCATACATGATAAAAACCATGATAAAAACAGGTAAGCACCCCCCCCCCCATAAAAAAATGTAGTTCGGATATGCTTAAACATAATCTTGGTCCAAGAAAAAATTAGTTTCCAAAAGATCGATATGGCTTTACAAACCTAAATTATATGATTAGGCAGTAAGGTTACATTGATCTCTCTGCCCTGCTAAAATCTATACAGCTACAATATATCAGCTTCCCACCTAAGGGAGAAAATAATCTCTAGAGGTCAAGTCATTTAGAAATTCAGTGTACTTCCTTCAAACAAGGCACTGCTTAAAGTCACCAGGAAGGTTCGAGATAGCAGTTGGAGGCTTTGGTGAATGACTAAAAGGTTGGCCCCTATTGGAATATGCTGAACTGGCTTTTTACAGGAAAGGGGACAAATATGCAATCTGACAGTGGATGGGGCCGCCTTTAAAATAAAATACAGAAATATTAAACATGTATTAGGAGATTTATATACATGATGCTATTTTCTGAGGGTCAGCTTTAGTGGCAGAAGCACTTTGTAAAATATAATGGCTTCAAACTGCCCAGAACTTTAGTTGAAACAGCATGTTAAGCACGTAATTCTAATATTCACCCTCACTGTCCCGCTGTATCCAGAACCGATTTTGTAAAGGCCATCTTTGCATAATAGATAAAGGAAGAAGCTGTCACTCTGGAGGAGGCACTGGTCATCTTCATCAACAGGGATATCTTTCAGGGACCATTTTTGCATCAAAGCAGCCTTTTTAATTCCACTTGTAAACCAGTCCTGGATCTGAATTTTGCCCACCAGAACTGCTTGAACACTTCGCTGCAAGGAGTTTAGGATTATTGGCACCTGTCAAACAGAAGAGTAAAAATTCAGAGAAGAAAGAGTAGAGAAACACTTGCAAACCAAGTTTGAGCAACATAAAATGGGGTTTGATCTAATACATGCAGAAATAAAGTGGACCAATGGTCCAAACAGACAATTAGTCCATTTGGCTAATGTTCTAAAGTGGCATCTGGATTTGGCATGGCGTGCAGTGCATGTCTCCAGTAAAGCATTAAATCTGCCAATAAACTCGCCTTTCTTCTTGGCTTCGGCATACAGTAAATGGCGCTGCTCAGGAAAGTGTCATCCCAGCGCTCTCCACAATCGCTGCCAGGTGCGGAGAGAGCAGAGAGCCGAGCAGCACCATCAAGTCTAGTTTGCTATTTGTTGGTAAAAAGTTGAGCCTTTCAAAGAATTTACAAAGGGTACCTGAATAGTTTGGCATGCATGGCTGCCATTGTTGGTGAGAATAGCAGAGATGGCTTGTAGGATTTTTCCTGTTTCTCCCCATGCTACCACCAGACTGAATAGGCAGGCACAAGAAAGGGCGGTTAGTGACTGCCCAGCTGTGTCATTGGCTCCAGTACTACGAACAGTGATTTCCAGAATAAGCTGAAGAAGAGATTCTGTTAAAAAATAAATTGTGGAGACATTATAATACGACATTTCAGTTTTTGCACTGAACAACAAAGAACGAATATGAATAAATAAAAACTCAACAAATGATGTACACAGGGCACAACAGAAGTTTGCAAAAAGTTGTTTTATAGTATAGTCTACATAGTATAGTAGAAATTATGTCTGCTATGGGTTGAAAACTGAACGTAAAAGTTTTAATTCAGTAAACGTTTGAAAAGAACTAGTCATTCAACAACATACTTAAACAGAGATCTCAATGAAAACAGATTAAGTCTTCAGCATTTGGACAGCGCTGACGTGCCACCTACTGACAATGCATGGGAGAGGAGCAAGCTTAGTGCTAGGAGCATAACTGGCCCTTACCCAACACTTCTGGCGGTTCTGACTGTAGTCCTTCTGGCTGCTGACCCTGTAGTATATTGAGAAGAGCCTGTAAACTCCTCATACACAGTGATGGATGTGAAAAGCGAGTCTCCTTAATCAGCTCAAATACCTCACATAAACCAATTTCAATTATCTGGAGGAAAAAGAACAGACAATTACTTTATATTAATGACAAGTCATCTCACAAGAAACCTGCAATACAAGCCATTTTAGTGTGCAGATATATCAGCGCCCCCATTATACACTGCACTGTCTTCTGCTCCTTCTTATTTACATACAACAAGAACAGGTATATGGTATACCCCAGATAGTTCTATATTGCACAACAGCTATTAATGACAACAAAAATAGAAAGGACTGTGCTGGAAGAAGCCTGACTGACACAGCAATACAAAAGCTAAAACTGCAACTAAGCTAAACTAGGAATAGGGCACAGAATGCTGTGAAATTAGCCTAACAGCAGACATGGATCAAAAGGGTCTATTAATCACACATAAGCTTAGCTATTTAAAGTGGACCAAAGCCCAAGCTGATTGGCCCGGGAGCCGATAGATTCCCCCCCTGGGCATCCAAAATTGGGATGCCTCGCTGTGTTAAACCCGCCCCCCCCCAGGTTGCCCCAATCACTTACCTTCATTCCTGGTCCAGTGGCTCATGCGCAAGCTGCATTCCCGCTATTCCTCTAGAAGGATGCATGCCTGTACCAGGCATTTGTGAATGGCCAGAGTGGGCACGCTCCCTGTTAGAGGGAAGTGGAGGATGTGGCCGTCAGCATGCTTGCAGCCGCTGCTCTTGGACGAGACCTTAGACGACGTGACATTTGCGTCTGCAAACGCGCTGATTGGACATGCGCCATAGGACCGGGAAGAGGTGAGTTTCACACTCAGAGTGCCCCGGGGGTAGGGACCAAAATCCTGGGTTTTGGTCCACTTTAAAGTGCAACCCCAAACAAAAGTACATTAAAATGATCATTTATTTAAGGGAAGAAACTTGATTGCATGAGAGCCAAGACATGAAATCCTGAGCACCAGCTAACCATAAGGCGTTCCCCTGTCCTAAACTCTTCAGTAGTTCTGTACCTTTGGAAGCTTAGTAGGGGGCTCTTTGGACTCCTCCTCCTCGTCGCTGTCAGACTCCCCACTCTGCACAGAGTTCTTGGAGGATAATAAAAGGGAGGTTTCTTTCCTCTGACATTCTAGGACACAGTGACGGACATTGCAATAAACATTGAAAGCTGAAGGGTTACTGTGAAGCTTGAGGTCGGGTATAAAGAGAGCATATTCTAAACCGTCTGCCTGAAGAAAAAAAGCATATATACATAGGATTTAATCAATATATTGCTGTATATTTGTATAATAAATAAAGCAGCATATTTTGAAATGAAGCTAAAAATGAAAAGGTAATCTGTGTGTTCACAGGTTGGCGACAAAAAAGAGCCTTACTGGCAAGACCCAAATATATTTCACTTTTACAAACATCTGTTAAAGCAATGCATTTTAGGAAAGCAGGAGATCCATGGCAAATATAGAGAATGTAAGGTTGCAAGTGTGACTATGGGTATTTGTTGCATTTCTGTCACATCGGACCCATAAAACCTCTTGTCACATTTACACACATTTACAAACATAACACCCAATGTATTATAAATATATTTTTTCCTGGTGTACAGCACGGCTTGCTTCATTTAAATTTTTTACATTTGGGTAATCCGCCACAAGGTGGCGCAGTTGACTGCAGAAGACTTGTGGCTCCTCCCGGCCCATAAAAAGGGCAGAAATTACCCAGAGTTTTACTGCAGTCTTGACTGCGAAGACAGAAGAAGATTTTCTCTCTCCGGTTATCCGCAGGTGAGCGGGGCATCCCAAGCCCGTCGGCCCTGCAAGCCTATTCCCACCTGTTTCCGGACCCTTCTGCCTCCCAGCCCCGGCTGACGGATCAGGTGAAGGTAGGGGAACACCTGGGGTCGGGTGCTCAGAGAGCTATGCTCCAGGCCGCAGACCCTGTAACCAAAGGGTAGCCGGCCATAGGCTTATGGTGAGCCTGGATGGGGGAAGGGAGAAACCACTCTTTTTTGTATATATCCCACATGCTTTATTGGTGTGCTTGTGTCACTGTCACTTTCACTACTTGTTGAATTTTTTTTATTTTTTTTTTTTACTTTTCTTGTGGGTCGCTGGTGGCATTACTGCTGCACCTGTTGGCGCCACTTCGCTGTGGGCGCGCTGCGCCCGTTTTGCGGGGGCCATTTGAGGGGGAGCCTTCCTCCTCCAGGCGCCATTTTGTCACAGTTGGCGCCCGGAGGTTTTCGCACAGCCGAGGGGCAGAGCCGCAAGATGACGCGATCCGCGCCTTCACCGCGCGGTCCACCCCTCGAGGATCCTCACCTTCTGCGCCATTTTCTGGCCTCCTCCTTTTCTCTCCGTCTCCGCTTCAGCCCAGGAGGGCAAGCTGCTCAGGTGCGGGGGTCTACGGATCCCTCTCCTCCTGCGGTGACCCGGTCTGGTCCTGGTTGAGGCAGCTGTTGACTACTCCATCACTGGTCCACGAGTCCGCTCCTTCATGTCATTTGCGTTTTAATTCTTATGTTTTCAGACGGGCATACTTATGGCACTTGTGGTTTTTCCCGGGCCAGTACCCCCTCCCCCTTTCTTGTTAAGGGATACTTGGGGTCATCCCGGGTGGAGCCTACTAGCCCCGAGCGCCCGTGCCTGGCTTAATGGTTTGCTATTTTTGCGATTTCTGTAATCATATGGCGGCTTCTGGGGATAGCGAGCTTGGGGGCCCTTCGGGCGGGCTCAGCTGTGTCTCATGTGCGGGGCATCCCCTGTGAGCAGTCGTAGCGTGGTCTGTGGACAGGGCAACTGGTCCGTCCGGTCTCCGGCAAGGCCTCTAGTAAGAGGCGGCATTTGGAACCAGCTTATTCTCTCTTTGATGAGGAGGATGACACTTATGATACTTTTGGCGGACGTGACTCCTTGGAGGAGGGGGAGTTGTTCCATGATTCCGACTCCTCAGGGGATCGTCAGGGCATTCTTGACAGCGATCTTGGATCTTCCTCGGACGAGGAGGCTTGGCTCCCTGACGATACGGATAGACTGTTGTCGGCGTTTTTTGAGACCTTGCACATGAGCTTTTCCGCCCTGGTAAACAACGCCTAGAGTTTCCGGAGCAGGGACATTTTTCCAAGATGGTCCTTAAAGAATGGGAACGGCCCAACAGGTTGTCTTCGGTGCCTAAGGGACTGGATAGACGGTATCCCTTCTCTGCTGAGTTGGTCCGTTTTTGGTCTTGTCCCCCGGAGGTGGACGCTCCTGTCCTGGGGCTTTTCAATACTACAGTTATGCCGTCTCCTGACACTAGTACCTTACGCGACAATGCTGATTGGTGCATGGATCAACTAGCTTGCCATGCTTTCACTTTTGTGGGGGATGGTCTTCGACCGGTGTGCGCCGCGGCCATTGTGGTCTAAGAAGTCCCTCACCGGTCTTCCCTTGACGGGACTCCGTCTTTTTGGGGAGCGTCTTGATGTATTGGCCAAGAATGGTCGGCTCCCTCAGCGTAGAAAGCCTTCTTGGCCCTTTCGGGGGTCTTCTTCCTTTTGTCCTTTCCTAGGAGGATGTGGCGCCTCCTTCCCTGGTGGTCGCAGGGAATCCTGGGGGCGAGGTAGGGCTCGCGGTCGTCCCGGTCTCTCCTGGGGGTCCAAGCCTAAGCCCCCTGCCAAGACCCCGGATGGGGGGGGGGTGGCTTTGGCTCTTTGCTCACGTCTGGAGACAATATGTCTTGGACCGGTGGATTCAGGAGGTGGTGTCCGTCGGCTACAAGATAGAGCTGGCAGCTTGGCCGCCACCAAGATTCCTTTGGTCCCGGATCTCCCAGAATCTTGTGACAGCGCAGGGCCTGAGGTTGGCCGTCCAACGTCTTTTATTGTCCAGAGTGGTCTGTCCTGTGCCTCTTCAAGAACGGGGTCGGGGGTTCTACTCCAATCTATCACGATGCCCAAGAAGGACGGCTCCCTGAGGCCCATCCTGGACCTAAAGGGTCTCAACAGATTTGTCAGGTTCAAACACTTCCGCATGGAGACCTTACGGTCGGCGGCGAGTTCTCTTCAACCAGGCGACTTTATGACCACTGTGGACATCAAGGATGCCTATTTGCACGTTCTTGTCTTTCTAGGGCATCAGAAGTTCCTGAGGTTCGCTCTGGGGGATCAGCACTACCAGTTTGTGGCCTTGCCGTTCGGTATTCACCAAGGAGCTGGAGGGTGTCATGGCCCTACTGAGGAGCCAGGGCAATCGCATTCTTACCTGGTTGACCTGTTGATTGCGGCTCAATCTTTTCATCAGGCAGAGAGGGATACTCAGGTGGTTGTGTGCACTCTAGAGTCCTTCGGTTGGGTGATCAATTATCCCAAGTCTTCGCTCACTCTGTCTTTGGTGAGGTCCTTCCTGGGCATGACGCTGGATACTTCTCAGGTCAAGGTGTTTCTTCCTCAGCAGAAGGTGGAGGGCCTTCAGATGCAGGCGCGAGCCCTGCTGTCATGTCCTCTTCCCTCCATCTGTCTGGGGATGCAGTTGGTGGGAGTCATGGTGTCTTGCTTCGAAGGCGGTACTTTCCGCCCAGTTCCACGTGAGACCTCTTCAGTTGAACCTCTTGACCATTTGGGATCGGACGCAGGAGTCCCTGGAGCAGGAATTTGCCCTGTCCCATCTGGCCAAACAGTCCCTCTCGTGGTGGTTGAACTCGAGGAATCTTCTAGCGGGCAAGTCCCTTCTGCCTCCGTGCTGGGAGATTGTCACCACGGACACCAGTCTGACCAGTTGGGGAGGGTTTTGGCACTCGCTGCAGTTCCAGGGCCAGTGGGGCCCTCAGGAGGCCCACACGCCCATCAATCTCCTGGAACAGAGAGCGATCAGGTTGGTTCTCTTCCAGTTGACTCCTACGGGGTCATGCGGTCCAGGTCCGCTCGGACAATCAGACAGCTGACACTTACATCAATCATCACAGCGGGACTCGGAGCAAACGAGCCCTCGAGGAGGTGTCCCCGATATTGTCTTGGGCGGAGGAGAATGTTCCCTGCATCTCAGCGGTTTACCTCCCAGGGGTGGAGAACCAGGAGGCGGACTCCCTGAGCAGGGGGACGTCTCCTCTGGGGGAATGGTCCCTCGACAACAGGGTCTTTCATGCCCTGTGCCACGGTTGGGGTCAGCCAAACGTGGACCTGTTTGCGTCCCGTCACAATCACAAGCTTCGTCTCTCTGTCAAGAGATCCTCTAGCCTTCGCCACGGATGTGCTAGCAATTCCCTGGATGGAGTTTCGACTCCTCTATGCATTTTCTCCCTTTCCTCTCCTTTCCCTGGTGGCCCCCCCCCCCCCCCCGCTGGCCGAGGAGGGTATGGTTCGCGGACGTCATCCAGATGGCGGTGGATCAGTTCGTCATGCCCGACGATCCAGGGCTACTCACTCAGAGACAGCTGTGCCATCCCAATTTACCAACGCTGGCTTTGACGGCTTGGCAGCTGAAACCTCTGTCCTGAGGAATAAGGGATTGTCGGCTTCGGTCGTCAATACTATGATTCAGGCTCGGAAGAAATCCTCTTCTATGATTTACTATAGGGATTGGCATGCTTACATTGCCTGGTGCGAGTCCAAGTCTTTTCCTTGTCGCACCTTCTCCATTTCCAGGATTCTGGAGTTTTTACAACATGGTCTGGAGTCGGGTCTACAACGGAGAACCCTCAAAGGACAGGTTTCGGCCTTGGCTGTCTTTTTCCAAAGATCTTTCGCCAATTATAGGCTTGTCAAAACTTTTTTCCAGGGAGTTACTCATGTACGTCCACCGCATAAGCCTCTGCTACCGGTGTGGGATTTGAACTTGGTGCTTTCTGCTCTCCAGGGTCCCCCCTTCGAGCCTCTGCGCGATGCTGCTCTTCCCATTCTGACTCTTAAGGTGGCCTTTTTGTTTGCTATCACTTCAGTGCGTTGCGTCTCTGAGCTGGCGGCACTTTCCATTAAACCTCCTTACTTTGAGCGGCATCAGGATAAAGTGGTGTTCCGTCTTAAACCGGAATTTTAAACTGGAATTTTTGCCTAAGGTTGTATCTGCCTTTCATCTCAATGAGGACATTGTCTTACCTTCCTTATGTCCTGCCCCTTCTAATTCTAAGGAACGGACCCTTCATTCCCTGGATGTGGTCAGGGCTCTCAAATTTTATTTGGCTGCCACGGAGTCCTTTTGGAAGTCTGATTCTCTGTTTGTCCTTCCTGCCGGGCCTAGGAAGGGCTTTCCTCCGGCCAAATCCACTATTAGCAAGTGGATCAGACAGGCGGTGGTACAAGCGTACTCTGCCAGGGGGAAAGAACCCCCTTTCCGTGTTACAGGTCACTCCACTAGGGCTATTGGTGCCTCTTGGGCGTTTCAGCACCAGGCTTCTGTTGAACAGGTTTGTAAGGCCGCTACTTGGTCTTCAGTTCATACTTTTACAAAGTTGAAGTTAGGGCCTCAGCTGATGCTGTTTTTGGACGCAAGGCGCTTCAGGCGGTAGTGGTTTGAACTGCCTGCCATTGCTCACTGGGGATCCCACCCTTCTTCATGGACACTGCTGTTGGATATTTCAAATGTAAAGAATTGAAATGAAGCAAGTCGTGCTGTACACCAGGAAAAATACAATTCTGTGATTACTCAAATGTAGAATTGTTTTTACGGTGTACAGCACAGCTTGCTTCATCCCTCCCTTGTTATCGTTATCCTTTTTTGACTTGTTATGGTGATTTTTCTTGAGAGAGTTATTTTTTAGTGGGGCTGTGTTTTTGTTAACTTGTCTTGCCTCCCGGCTTCTTGCATTACTGCTTTTCAAACACTGGGGTCTCTGGGTAATTCCTGCCCTTTATGGGCCGGGAGGAGCCACAAGTCTTCTGCAGTCAACTGCGCCACCTTGTGGCGGATTACCCAAATGTAAAGAATTGAAATGAAGCAAGCCGTGCTGTACACCGTAAAAACAATTCTACAGGTGAGTAATCACAGAATTGTATTATTGTTTTTCCTTTCTGCAACCTTTTACAGCACCACAAAAGATTATTATGCAGTTGCAATGCAGAGGAAACACTGTACATTATTCTAGATGGGATAGTTCACACATCGGCGCTGCAATGTGCAATGCATTAAAAAAAAAAAAAACTTTGCAGACACCTTTTTTAAAGCAACATTGTAACAGCACAGGTCAATAGACGTCTATGGCAACACAAGTACAATGCAATTTGAGTTGCATTTGCGTTGCCATAGAATTTACCATTTACCGAGTGTGCAAAAAATGTTTGTTTTCCAAATGCATTGCCAACGCATCAAAAGCACAGCATATGTTTTGATACGCATGCCCTTAACGTAACGAATAGGTGTGAACAGAGCCTTATAAAAAAAAAAAAAAGTACTATTTTGCAGAAGCTTACTATAAGCCTGGCACAGGAGATAGCAGGAAATATAGATTTAATTGTAATCTGCATAGAAGTGATGTTGGAAGTCAAGTGAGTTGCCCAAGACTATTGGCTGTATACTGAGAAGAGTAGAGGGCCACTCCAGTCCATTCCTTCAAAATAAACCTGAGCCCCGCCCTGCCCCCTCCAAATAGCGATTAGGCTGATCTAAATAAAATTAAAAAAAAAAAAAAACAACATTGACCTTTACCCCAAATACAGCCCCCAAAGTCGCAGCTGTGACACGCCTGCCGCCATCTTCCTGAAGTCCTGGATGGCGTTAGGAGCAGACTCTGCAATGCTGAGATAGTTGCTCTAAGGGGCCGGCGAGGATTTCCGGAAAGATGGCAGCGGGCGTTCGGTGCTGCAGCTGGAACTTCAGGGGCTGGATTCAGGGTGAAGGTTTTTTTTTGTTTTTTTATTTTATTTTTTTAAGATCAGTGTAATCTCTATTTGGAGGGGGCAGGGCGGGGCTCAGGTTTATTGTGAACAAATAGTACAGAATGCTGACAGATAAAAGGTGAAGAGGGGAGACAGTTTTGAAGTGGGATACACTAAATGCATGATTTATAGGAGATCGGAGAGCTATGAAAAGAGGAGTATTTGGAGTAAAAGTGAAGGGTTGACAGGTAGTGGAAGCTACTGGAAGAGAGCTCCTGCTCTGAATAATTTTCCTGAGATTCTAAGGCAACAAATATTCCTGTTCTCGGAATCCGAAATGTTTCCGTTTTTCTAACACTTTTAAGGTTTTCGAGACCAGAGGATCTAAGACCCTTAAAGTGAGAATATTGGCTTTCTAAGCGGGCTAATCTCGACACCATATCCAGCTGGATCTGGAAACCTGGAATATGAGAATGACAGAGCTGCTAGAAAAGCAGTCCGAGGGGGTAGACCCAGTGGCTTCCATGGCGGGAAGTACCTCCTGGGGTGGCAGTTGTCTCCTGAATCTGGAGAGTACTACACAGGACATATGGAGACACTCTCTTCTATTCTACCAGACCCGACGTCCCAGATGTCTCAGGCATAGTGAAGTTAGTCCATTATCCCTGAGTCACACAATAGTCACAAGTGACTACTCCAGTTCTTCTGTAAAAAAGGACCTACCGGATCCACGGGAGTGAGCATGCAATGCAGATCGAGCCATCTCCGCAGCTAGACGGAAGAGCAGGCGGGTGGCAGCCCCACATTCCTCTCTCTTGGACCGGTGGATTCAGGAGGTGGTGTCCGTCGGCTACAAGATAGAGCTGGCAGCTTGGCCGCCACCAAGATTCCTTTGGTCCCGGATCTCCCAGAATCTTGTGACAGCGCAGGGCCTGAGGTTGGCCGTCCAACGTCTTTTATTGTCCAGAGTGGTCTGTCCTGTGCCTCTTCAAGAACGGGGTCGGGGGTTCTACTCCAATCTATCACGATGCCCAAGAAGGACGGCTCCCTGAGGCCCATCCTGGACCTAAAGGGTCTCAACAGATTTGTCAGGTTCAAACACTTCCGCATGGAGACCTTACGGTCGGCGGCGAGTTCTCTTCAACCAGGCGACTTTATGACCACTGTGGACATCAAGGATGCCTATTTGCACGTTCTTGTCTTTCTAGGGCATCAGAAGTTCCTGAGGTTCGCTCTGGGGGATCAGCACTACCAGTTTGTGGCCTTGCCGTTCGGTATTCACCAAGGAGCTGGAGGGTGTCATGGCCCTACTGAGGAGCCAGGGCAATCGCATTCTTACCTGGTTGACCTGTTGATTGCGGCTCAATCTTTTCATCAGGCAGAGAGGGATACTCAGGTGGTTGTGTGCACTCTAGAGTCCTTCGGTTGGGTGATCAATTATCCCAAGTCTTCGCTCACTCTGTCTTTGGTGAGGTCCTTCCTGGGCATGACGCTGGATACTTCTCAGGTCAAGGTGTTTCTTCCTCAGCAGAAGGTGGAGGGCCTTCAGATGCAGGCGCGAGCCCTGCTGTCATGTCCTCTTCCCTCCATCTGTCTGGGGATGCAGTTGGTGGGAGTCATGGTGTCTTGCTTCGAAGGCGGTACTTTCCGCCCAGTTCCACGTGAGACCTCTTCAGTTGAACCTCTTGACCATTTGGGATCGGACGCAGGAGTCCCTGGAGCAGGAATTTGCCCTGTCCCATCTGGCCAAACAGTCCCTCTTGTGGTGGTTGAACTCGAGGAATCTTCTAGCGGGCAAGTCCCTTCTGCCTCCGTGCTGGGAGATTGTCACCACGGACACCAGTCTGACCAGTTGGGGAGGGTTTTGGCACTCGCTGCAGTTCCAGGGCCAGTGGGGCCCTCAGGAGGCCCACACGCCCATCAATCTCCTGGAACAGAGAGTGATCAGGTTGGTTCTCTTCCAGTTGACTCCTACGGGGTCATGCGGTCCAGGTCCGCTCGGACAATCAGACAGCTGACACTTACATCAATCATCACAGCGGGACTCGGAGCAAACGAGCCCTCGAGGAGGTGTCCCCGATATTGTCTTGGGCGGAGGAGAATGTTCCCTGCATCTCAGCGGTTTACCTCCCAGGGGTGGAGAACCAGGAGGCGGACTCCCTGAGCAGGGGGACGTCTCCTCTGGGGGAATGGTCCCTCGACAACAGGGTCTTTCATGCCCTGTGCCACGGTTGGGGTCAGCCAAACGTGGACCTGTTTGCGTCCCGTCACAATCACAAGCTTCGTCTCTCTGTCAAGAGATCCTCTAGCCTTCGCCACGGATGTGCTAGCAATTCCCTGGATGGAGTTTCGACTCCTCTATGCATTTTCTCCCTTTCCTCTCCTTTCCCTGGTGCCCCCCCCCCCCCCCCGCTGGCCGAGGAGGGTATGGTTCGCGGACGTCATCCAGATGGCGGTGGATCAGTTCGTCATGCCCGACGATCCAGGGCTACTCACTCAGAGACAGCTGTGCCATCCCAATTTACCAACGCTGGCTTTGACGGCTTGGCAGCTGAAACCTCTGTCCTGAGGAATAAGGGATTGTCGGCTTCGGTCGTCAATACTATGATTCAGGCTCGGAAGAAATCCTCTTCTATGATTTACTATAGGGATTGGCATGCTTACATTGCCTGGTGCGAGTCCAAGTCTTTTCCTTGTCGCACCTTCTCCATTTCCAGGATTCTGGAGTTTTTACAACATGGTCTGGAGTCCTCAAAGGACAGGTTTCGGCCTTGGCTGTCTTTTTCCAAAGATCTTTCGCCAATTATAGGCTTGTCAAAACTTTTTTCCAGGGAGTTACTCATGTACGTCCACCGCATAAGCCTCTGCTACCGGTGTGGGATTTGAACTTGGTGCTTTCTGCTCTCCAGGGTCCCCCCTTCGAGCCTCTGCGCGATGCTGCTCTTCCCATTCTGACTCTTAAGGTGGCCTTTTTGTTTGCTATCACTTCAGTGCGTTGCGTCTCTGAGCTGGCGGCACTTTCCATTAAACCTCCTTACTTTGAGCGGCATCAGGATAAAGTGGTGTTCCGTCTTAAACCGGAATTTTAAACTGGAATTTTTGCCTAAGGTTGTATCTGCCTTTCATCTCAATGAGGACATTGTCTTACCTTCCTTATGTCCTGCCCCTTCTAATTCTAAGGAACGGACCCTTCATTCCCTGGATGTGGTCAGGGCTCTCAAATTTTATTTGGCTGCCACGGAGTCCTTTTGGAAGTCTGATTCTCTGTTTGTCCTTCCTGCCGGGCCTAGGAAGGGCTTTCCTCCGGCCAAATCCACTATTAGCAAGTGGATCAGACAGGCGGTGGTACAAGCGTACTCTGCCAGGGGGAAAGAACCCCCTTTCCGTGTTACAGGTCACTCCACTAGGGCTATTGGTGCCTCTTGGGCGTTTCAGCACCAGGCTTCTGTTGAACAGGTTTGTAAGGCCGCTACTTGGTCTTCAGTTCATACTTTTACAAAGTTGAAGTTAGGGCCTCAGCTGATGCTGTTTTTGGACGCAAGGCGCTTCAGGCGGTAGTGGTTTGAACTGCCTGCCATTGCTCACTGGGGATCCCACCCTTCTTCATGGACACTGCTGTTGGATATTTCAAATGTAAAGAATTGAAATGAAGCAAGTCGTGCTGTACACCAGGAAAAATACAATTCTGTGATTACTCAAATGTAGAATTGTTTTTACGGTGTACAGCACAGCTTGCTTCATCCCTCCCTTGTTATCGTTATCCTTTTTTGACTTGTTATGGTGATTTTTCTTGAGAGAGTTATTTTTTAGTGGGGCTGTGTTTTTGTTAACTTGTCTTGCCTCCCGGCTTCTTGCATTACTGCTTTTCAAACACTGGGGTCTCTGGGTAATTCCTGCCCTTTATGGGCCGGGAGGAGCCACAAGTCTTCTGCAGTCAACTGCGCCACCTTGTGGCGGATTACCCAAATGTAAAGAATTGAAATGAAGCAAGCCGTGCTGTACACCGTAAAAACAATTCTACAGGTGAGTAATCACAGAATTGTATTATTGTTTTTCCTTTCTGCAACCTTTTACAGCACCACAAAAGATTATTATGCAGTTGCAATGCAGAGGAAACACTGTACATTATTCTAGATGGGATAGTTCACACATCGGCGCTGCAATGTGCAATGCATTAAAAAAAAAAAAAAACTTTGCAGACACCTTTTTTAAAGCAACATTGTAACAGCACAGGTCAATAGACGTCTATGGCAACACAAGTACAATGCAATTTGAGTTGCATTTGCGTTGCCATAGAATTTACCATTTACCGAGTGTGCAAAAAATGTTTGTTTTCCAAATGCATTGCCAACGCATCAAAAGCACAGCATATGTTTTGATACGCATGCCCTTAACGTAACGAATAGGTGTGAACAGAGCCTTATAAAAAAAAAAAAAAGTACTATTTTGCAGAAGCTTACTATAAGCCTGGCACAGGAGATAGCAGGAAATATAGATTTAATTGTAATCTGCATAGAAGTGATGTTGGAAGTCAAGTGAGTTGCCCAAGACTATTGGCTGTATACTGAGAAGAGTAGAGGGCCACTCCAGTCCATTCCTTCAAAATAAACCTGAGCCCCGCCCTGCCCCCTCCAAATAGCGATTAGGCTGATCTAAATAAAATAAAAAAAAAAAAAAAACAACATTGACCTTTACCCCAAATACAGCCCCCAAAGTCGCAGCTGTGACACGCCTGCCGCCATCTTCCTGAAGTCCTGGATGGCGTTAGGAGCAGACTCTGCAATGCTGAGATAGTTGCTCTAAGGGGCCGGCGAGGATTTCCGGAAAGATGGCAGCGGGCGTTCGGTGCTGCAGCTGGAACTTCAGGGGCTGGATTCAGGGTGAAGGTTTTTTTTTGTTTTTTTATTTTATTTTTTTAAGATCAGTGTAATCTCTATTTGGAGGGGGCAGGGCGGGGCTCAGGTTTATTGTGAACAAATAGTACAGAATGCTGACAGATAAAAGGTGAAGAGGGGAGACAGTTTTGAAGTGGGATACACTAAATGCATGATTTATAGGAGATCGGAGAGCTATGAAAAGAGGAGTATTTGGAGTAAAAGTGAAGGGTTGACAGGTAGTGGAAGCTACTGGAAGAGAGCTCCTGCTCTGAATAATTTTCCTGAGATTCTAAGGCAACAAATATTCCTGTTCTCGGAATCCGAAATGTTTCCGTTTTTCTAACACTTTTAAGGTTTTCGAGACCAGAGGATCTAAGACCCTTAAAGTGAGAATATTGGCTTTCTAAGCGGGCTAATCTCGACACCATATCCAGCTGGATCTGGAAACCTGGAATATGAGAATGACAGAGCTGCTAGAAAAGCAGTCCGAGGGGGTAGACCCAGTGGCTTCCATGGCGGGAAGTACCTCCTGGGGTGGCAGTTGTCTCCTGAATCTGGAGAGTACTACACAGGACATATGGAGACACTCTCTTCTATTCTACCAGACCCGACGTCCCAGATGTCTCAGGCATAGTGAAGTTAGTCCATTATCCCTGAGTCACACAATAGTCACAAGTGACTACTCCAGTTCTTCTGTAAAAAAGGACCTACCGGATCCACGGGAGTGAGCATGCAATGCAGATCGAGCCATCTCCGCAGCTAGACGGAAGAGCAGGCGGGTGGCAGCCCCACATTCCTCTCTCTATCTACCTTTCTCTGGTGCCAAATTCAAACAAACAAATAAGACACCATCCACCAGCAAAAACATCTAATACACCAAAATAATGTGGAACACAAAGGGCAAATGGGCTATTCTTCTCCCATGGTCCCCCGTGCAAGCTTACCAGCCAAAAACATGCAGCTGGTTGTCCCTTCAGACGAGAACGCCAACCCTTGAGGGTCAGCTTCTAAAAACAAGGTGACATCCCGGAGCGCTCACACTACCTGGCGCTTACCCTTAAATCACCATAATCTGATGCTATCAGTCAAACCGACTCGGACGGCATATGTGGGTTGATAGATCAGTGGGAACATAAGGGCCTGGAAGACAGACCCGGTTATATCCCCTGCAACTCATATAAAAACCTATACAAGAAAAAAAATGAATAAGAGGAATATAAATCCAGGCACAACCCTTGCAGTCCAGTCCAACTGCTAGAATGAAACTGGACAGTGGAGAGCATAAGAGAACATGGAGAAGAAGAGGAATATAAATCCAGGCACAACCCTTACAGTCCAGTCCAACTGCAAGAATGAAACTGGACAGTGGAGAGCAGCAGGAAGTATAAATACACTGGGAGGAATCACTGAAGTCCTGGTGTGGAATATGAGAAAAAGATTATGAAAACACCATCATCCCTATAGGGAGACACCATGCAACGTATGGAAAATGCCCTAGGCAAGTACCTGTTCATTTATACAAACTGTGAACCATTTGTGCTGCTCTGCTGAACAAGTAAAATGTATCAAAGTCTGCTCTGCTATAAAGTATGGTCTAATAACATTTGTGATGTGTCTACTCTATAATCTTTCTTAATCCCTTGAAAACTACAATAATGTGTAACAATGAAGTTTTCCTTTAACTTCTCCTGCTACATACACACAAACACCACCTTGAATTCAGAAAGAGAACACTGGAGCTACCCAGAATTGCAATGATTTCCTCTGTTTATCCATAATGAGCTGATAAATTTGTTACCAGGATTATGGCAGGAGAGCGGCATATTCCTATTTGTAGTGGTGTTTACCGTAAATGTCATTCAAAATCGACCAAATGAAATTTATACATCGGCAGTTCATGGGGGCAGTGTTCGAGGACTGGACATTAACCACAAGGATAAGAAAGTATCACTTATGCCTTACAGGACAGCATGGTCATTCATTTTCTGATCAAATAAATTGTGGCATCATTGTGGCATCCAGCCCAACAGAGCCACAGACATCGGGACTTTATTTTCCATTTCCATCTACAATATATGCATTATATAACTGAGGAATAGTCAACACTGCCATAGGAAGACACAAGGTGTTGGTTAGGATATCTGCCTGGACGGACTCTTCAAGAGGAGCAACCATCTCCCTACAGTCTATAAGAATCTAGGGCAGGTGGTCTCCCTTCTTATGGGGTATCCCGATAAACCAGGAACTCGAAGACCTTACTGCCACTCCTATCCCACTTCCCTGCTAAATGTCTAGCCTTGGAACTTACCCATCTGGAGAAGCAGGGGTGAGGCCAGATGTTCATGTTTCATTCAGCTTTCCTTGCCACTCTAAGGCCGTGTTGGCTTGCAAAGCGCAACAACCAGCAGTATGGGAACCCCGGAAAGGTTTTTTTCTTGCTCAACTGTGGGGATACACACAGCAGGGCATTCCAAAACCCGGATGCCCCATCTGAGAGGAAAAAACATCCAGGAGAGAGAAATTCATGGGTGGTATTACACTTTAAAGGAGCTCTAACATTTCATTTCTTGCACAAGTATGGAGGAACATGTACCACTTGACCACAGTCGATTTTGGAGCCTTGCTCATTTTATCCAGCATTCACCCACTCTGTCTTAGAAAGACAGTCAGATGCCATGCGGTTAGGGAATGTTCTCCTAGGTGGATTACTCTTTAGGCTTCTTTGTCCAGGTGATGGAGCCATCACTATAACAGCCCTCTACTTTGGATTTGTCCAAGAAGGGGCCAAAAATGACCTTTTCATAGAGGCTCTATGTTCAGGTACTGACAGTGAGAGAGAACACAACCATAGATCTCTGAAAGTAAGGAACACATTACCATTTTATTCCAGAACCTTTCCCTGAGGGAAAACAAAATGGACCGGAGGGGAAGAACAGCTCTGTCAAAAGTCCTAGCCTCTTGGTGGGTATACACACCAAGAGATATTATGATTGCCTACAGATTTACGTTATGGGCTTGTATGCTCCCTACAAATGTGCAAATGTGCTTCCCCTACAGACTGAATGTAAAAGCCAAAAACAACATGAAACGCTTCTGCACAGGAGCATAAAACTTCTCTTTCCATATCATGCAAAGACTCCCAACATGAATTTTAGCTTGCATGGTTGGTAGTCAAAGCTGCTCGAACTACTTATTCTTGACTCCATTGTATCTTCCAAGCTATCTTGTAAGACCACTGGGGCAAACATGGCCTAGAGGTAGGTTACCAGCCTTGTAGCCGGAAGGTTCATTTCCCAGCCATGGGAGATGACCAAAGTGCCCTTGAGCAAGGCACCTAACTCCCAACTGCTCCTCGGGAGCAGATAGGAAAATTCAGAGGTGACATTCTATGTTAGTGTAAGTACACAATGGCCACTATAAGCACTATTACTATGGAATTTACACATTTCACAAATTAACCCTTACTTTGCTTCGCACTTTGCCTTTTGATTTGGTCTTTTGCTTCCTTTTTAGTTTTTTCTTGCTGAGAATCTTCTTATTCCTGAAAGAAAATAAAAAATATATTCATTAAAATGCAACAAAATGCATTATTTTGGATACAAGGAATTGGGTCCATAAATGTGTAAATTCATATTAAACAAAGGACAAAAGGAAGGCAATATCACATGAGCTTCCTGTTCCTCCACACCTTTATGGATATAAATGATAATATTGAATATAAACTGCATTTTGTTCCATAAGACGCACCCCCACAAGCTAGTGAAAATGCCTGTGTGTCTTATGTAGCAAATGATAGAAATAAAATATAAACAAACACGCCATTACAGGTGCTCCCGTGGCTTCTGCAGTAGCCCGGGCTTCCTTACTTTGCTTTGGTGGGCATGGGCCTGACCTATGTGTGGGGGGATTGGCCTACATGCCTGTAATGTGGGATGCCGCACACTGCCTGTAAAGGGGAGACAGAGGGGGGATTTTAACACACCATTTTGTTCAGAATATTATTTTTCCTATTTTCGGCCACTAAACCCGGAGTTCGTCGTATGAAGAAAAAAAATAAGGTAATAATATATTTCATTTCATAATAAAAAAAAAAATCAATTAAAAAAACAACTACATCAATGTAATTTATTTAAGAAGATGGGCCAAATTTGATGTCAAACAGTTTGGTTACAGAGAAATATTTGTATGGAAACTACCATTGCCTTCCACGGTGTGCTAGACCAGTATTGTCCAAACGACGATTTCAGCATCTCCGCTCTTCCCAGACAACCAGCCTAGCAACAAATATGGCCTCATAGCAACTACTAATTGCAATCCTCTGCTCCAAGCTAGGAGGTGGTACACAGCATCAGGGGACCCCTAAATCACCCTTTTTTCAAACAAATTGCAATAATTTAAATTTGTTTTTCAGATGCAGACAAAGCTTATAGCATAAAAGGCATCATCTGGCAATTAAAAAAAATGGCACTGAATGCTAATTATATATGTATATCCATCATTGACATCTTCTATAGGCAGAACTACTGTACGTATGGGCTGCAATCTCCACCAGGCACCTCATGCCCCGCTCATTTGACCACAGCTTTTTTTGCCCAATGAGAGGATTCCCAAGCAGAATAGTTGTTGGCAATTTCCGACAGCATCAACTAATAGTCAATAAGACTGAGGCAGAGCAGGCTAGAGAACGGATTTAGAATCCTGCAGCTCTGCTAGTGGTGGGGCCTTATATGTGCACAGCACAGAGCACTCACTTACTGGCACCTCACTTGAGCTCCAGACCAGGCTGGTGTCACCCAGGCATGTGACACAGCAGGAAATATCTCCAGCACATTTACCAATGTGCCTCTGCGGTACACATGACTATAGGTAACCAGGTAGAAACAGACCTAAGCACATCATATTGGTCAGTTCAGCTCTTCTCTGCTGGATACAGAGAAGGTCCTGCAGGAGTATGTAAAGTTGACAGATTTCAGACATTTCCTGGGGGTTTCTAACAGATGGGCATTACGATTATCAGTATGAGATATAGAAGCTGGGATGCTCTGTTGCGTTAACTGTAATGCTCCAGTCTTGTGCCCCATATGACCACCAACTACCACTACCAATGGGATTTCACTGGGCAGGTGGTACTTATCAGCATGCCCCACTTGGCACAGGTGGTCATTCCCCAAGAAGTAATCCCTCCTTGGCTATACATACACCCCAAAAATGTTGGAAGGAGAATTTCTACTATTCTGGAAATACACCCAAAAGTCAACAAGCAAAAACAATGGTGGGTTGGGCACTTTAGCACTTCTCCACTGGGATGGTGAACCGTCTTATACCCTTGTGTTGCATGAATAAAGCAGTTCCCCATTTATCATCGTACTATATTCTGGTGCTTTTGTGCTTGAGGGTAGAATGGCAATTGTACAAAAAGAGGCATTAGCTGCTATGCCTATAAATTTGAATCTAGACACTAGTAATGTGTTAATAAATGTTTGCATGACAGAAACAGACCAGCAAATGTATGCAGGTGACTTATACGCAGCTTACATTTACAAACCCCTTTGCACCTAAATTAATCTGTAAAGTACAACACATCTATTCTCCTATAACGTGCGGTCTTGTATTTCCTAATTATTATAATATATATCAAACATACACACAGCATATAGAAACACTCTGGTATTCATGCCACTGTGGGTCCTGGAGGAGGCAAGAAGACCCTTGCCAATGGATGTAGAGACCCTACCGTGGGTCCCTAAGCGAGTGCGGCCTAAGACCATCTCCCCAATCCTGCGTTGCCTGTTGGACAAATGGGATCTTTGCAAGACCAGGGCAAAGCTGGAATCTAAACATTTGCCCTTGGTGAGGCTGTTTGATAACCCGTTTCTCCCAGGGGTCATGCATGCTCACAGCTTCAGATGGTGGAAGGCCAATGGCATTGTGACTATACACGATCTAAGTACCCCAAAAGGAGTGCTATTTTTTGAGGATCTTAAACGCGCCAAACAGATCCCCTCCTCGGAAATCTTCAGATATTTGCAACTTTCGCATTTTGACGGTAGCATTCTGAAGAGGGGATCTCGACCATACAGGCTTACCCCACTGAAGCAAGCATCTCTTCACCAGCCGTTTGCAAAGGGGATGATCACATATATCTATGGGGCTTTGGTGCAATGGGCTGACCCCCCGCGACATGGATACATGGAGAGGCGAAGCTTGGAGCCCCAATTGAAGGGGAGGATTGGGGGAAAATTTGGAATAATGTGTGGAAAACGTCGCTAAATGTGTGCGAATGAAAACGCTTATAAAATAGTACTCCGTTGGTACTACACCCCAGCGAGACTCCATAAATGCTCCGCCTCACACTCCCCCAGATGCTACAGGGGATGTGGAGCAATTGGAGAGTACCTCCATGTTTGGTGGGGATGCCCAGTGGTACAGGGCTTATGGAATGAGGCGTACAAAGTGTTATCTCACATCTTGGGTAGATCTCTTTCCCCGACTCCGCTTGAAGCTTTATTATCATTGAAGCAGCAGCCCTATACGAGGGATGAGTGGAGTCTAGTAAAGCATCTATTGGTTGCCGTGCGACTAACAATGGCAGCGAATTGGAAAGCCCCCAGACTATTAAGGCAGGAGGTAGAGGCGAGGATGGCGAACATAATGGTGAATGAGCAAATGACAGCCTCCATTATGTCTAATAAGGAGAAGGCTGACCAGGTGTGGGAACCATGGAGAGAGTTCCAACGGAAAAAAGAGTTAGGGGCTATTAGGTTTGATGGCCCTAGGGAATAGGGTTAATGAGCACTGACCCAGCAGGAGGGGAGATGTTGCGTGCTCTGGGACGCCCCTCTTCCTTCCATCCACCTTTATGGAGGCCCTAACGTCGCCACCCTTCCTTTTTTCCCCCCTCCCTCCACTTTTCCTCTCTTCCCTTTTCATTCTTTACCCTTTCTTAACTTCTCTGCCTTCCCTCTTCCCTTCTTTCTGCTTGCTTTATTTTGTTCTGTTTAAACAGGTAGTCCATTGAGGACGCCTTAAATTGCTATATGTGGTTTAATGTATAATGAGAACCCTGGGGCAGGTTCTGGCCACAGTGGTGCAGCCAGGCTGTTTAGAGTTAACAGAGACTCACATAGGATTTATTAGAACTTGCACTTTAATAATGATAAAGACAGCAATTATCTGACATTTATACCGCTTAGATTAAATAACACCAGTATGCTGTATTATTATCTGTTTGACTGGAACATGCTGTGATTATATACCATGTTGTAAACTCTAAATTTGCTCAATAAAAATATTGTAAAAGAAACACTCTGGTATAAAAATACCCTCATGAAAGTGCATGTAGAATTTCCCCTCCCAATTCCCATATAGGCAGTGTGGCATTTCCCCCTCCCATAGGCAGTGTGGCAACCCCCCCTCCCATTCCCCATATAGGCAGTGTAGCACCCCCCTCCCATTCCCATAGGCAGCTTGGCATCTCCCCCTCCCAATCCCCATATAAGAGGTGTGCCATTTCCCCATCCCATTCCCATAGGCAGTGGGCAGTGTGGCATCTCCCCCTCCCATTCACCATAGGCAAAAGTAAAAAAAACAAAACAAAAAAAAAAAAAGTAGACTCACCTTTCCATCCTTCCAGCTCTCCCTGCCGTCTTTGCTGTATCTGCTGTTGCCTGCACACAGACACCAGGCTCGGTACAGCAGGTGGGCGTGGCCGATGCTCGAGCATCTGCCACTCCCACCGATGAATGAACCCGGGTGTCAGTGTGTGCAGGTGCCGCAGAGAAGGAGCGGCAGATACAGCTGCCTCTGCCGCTTCTTCTCCACAGCGCCAGCACACACAGAGCGAACACCGCTGGACGTGCCCGATCCTCAAACTTAGGCCACGCCAATCGCTGTGTATGAAGCCGGGTGTCTGTGTGTGCTGGCGTCAAGGAGAAGAAGCAGCGGAGGCAGCTGTATCTGCCGCACCTGCACACATTGACACCCGACCTCATACACGGCGATGGGCTTGACCGACGCTCGAGTATTGTCCCCGCCCACCTGCTGTACGAAGCAGATCTCTGTGCAGGTGCCGCGGAGAAGGCAGCAGATACTGCAAAGGCGGCGGGGACAGCTTCCCCCCGCAATTTGGGGGGAAATAAGTGTGTCTTATAGGGCGAAAAATATGGTAAATAAACTGTGGATCTTAAAAAAGGTCTAAAAATGTTACTCGCAACATACAAGCAAAGCTAGAAGCACGTTTCCACAATTTACAAAACAAGTCCTTAGAGGGACAGCCCAGTGAGGCACTCGTGAGCAGTCACAAGTTTCTTGCCTTGCTGCCAATCAAAAAGTGAGCCTACTGTCACATGACTGCAGGGAATGCTCAGCAAGGGCGGCAAAGAAATGCACCATAGGTCCTGAAGTCAAAAGTGCTGAAACCAGAGAGTAACAGCCTGCAGAACTGGCAGGCAAGTGCCTTTTCTTTCTTTCGCTGCCTGGACAGGAGCTTTTAAGAAAAATCACATCCATTATAGATGCATAACCCTAATGAAATCCTGATTTATGACAACTCCCCATTTGGCATTCTGTGAAAAACGAAACCAGTACCCACAGTTTTAAGCATGTCAAATTTTACCAAGCAACATTCATGCCTGAACATTTATGAAGCCACAAGAACCAGCATGAGGTTTCATCCAAATCACAGCTGGGCTGAGAACGAAGAATCTGCACAACTAGACTGGATGGTAAGGAAGATCAGCAAAACTGGGAAGCACGTGACAGGATCTCTGCACATGTTAAATAATGGCATACTACACAGATGCCAACCTTGGAGACCAGTTTACAGGGTGATGAGCATGGTGTGGGATGTGGTTTAGGGTTGTAGCTTTTTTGCAGGCTTTTTAAAAACAAATGGTGTATATAAGGGATTAGAGCACAATTTTATTTTACAGTAAATGCCAAAAACCAAGCAATCAGGAAAGGCCAATTAGGGCTGTACTTTTGCCTATTATTGGGATTTATTTTACCTTTTTAGGCCCAGTGGGGGGAGTAAGTGGTAACTGATCAGCTAGACCATCAAGAATGCACTGCCACACCTGCTGCAGCTGGAAGCCCAAGAACGGGCAGAGGCATGTAACTCTGCCTCTACATACAGCCACTGAGGTTTGCGGAGGGCAGGCTACCACAGTGCTGTACTTCAGTTGGCCTTGCAAACTCTGCCGATCACTGTGCATAGCAGGGCATGAGAACCCCCCCCCCCCACCCACCCTTCCCTCTGCCCACACAAATCACTAGTTTAGTTTTAGCGGATGTCTCTAGATCCGAACTGAAATATGCAGAGTGCCCACCAGAGATCACAAAAATGAAAGCAGACCAAAAGTCTAAATATACTTCTAATCCACTTAGAATGTGCCCTAGGGGGCAGCCATGGTATAAATCCCTAGGGAACCCCACCATGTAGCATATTCACCCACATCCAGGTTTCTGTGGTGATCAAATGTGGCATAGAGCAGCGTGCTCTGCAGTCACAGCACTGTTCCTCCAGTTCCAAGGCTGACAGAGTTTGACAGTATGACCAGGGGGGTAAAAACCAGGTGACTTAGCATCTCTGCTACTATAATGAGCTAACATGCCTTTAGGGTAGCTTAGCAAACTACTTTGTGGGAAGAAGTTCAGCCTATTGACATCCCCCACCACCACCCATCCCTCAGTACTAGATGCATGCAGGTTATTTAAAAGGAAAAAAGGAAGAATAAAAAGGGATTTCCTAACTGCTGGATTAACTGTGCAGTCAACCATTCTCCAGTGAAAGACACCATATGCCGTGGAATTGGGCAACCGGCACAGATACCCATTCACTTCTTTAGTATGCCACTTCAGGAATACAGTACAGAAAAAAGGTAAAAACCAAAAGTTGTAATCACGTGCCGTTACATGCCCAAGCAGGTAAATTTTTCATAGACCAAGCAAGTTCATTGAGGCAGTTCAGCCATGTGACTTGCCAACTTGGTAATAATGCTTCTCAATGGCAGAAGGCCTGATAGAGGGGAGAGATCTTTGCACATTGTAAAAAGGGCATGAGCACCCACTGTTTGATTGTGCAACAGTAAGAGGGGTCTTTAGTCTAGGACTAGAACAAGAAACGCAAAGAAAGCTACTGCTATGCTGACAGGAATCACTTCTCAGTATGAGCAGGGGCTCTTACCCCCCTCCTCAGGGCCCAACAGGTCATGTTTTGTGGATCTCCACATAGCTGCCTCTATGCATTTGCTGCTGCATGAACTACTGCATCCATGAAGAGATCCACAAAGCATGGCCCATTGGCAGGGCCTTAAAGAAGACCAAAACCAACACCTGCGACAGACTAGTTTCTGGACCTGGTTTTATCGATTATACCCTGGGGAGGGCATAAGGGAGAGGGTACAGGGAGATGGAGTAAATCTAAAAACAGAACAGAAAGGCCACAATAAAAAAAGCATAGTCTGAAGTGGCCACAACACATTATTGTGGATTACATTTTATAAAGCACAACTAGCCTATTTAATTTGAACTTGTGTCTATGTGCCAGAAATATTCAAAGCAGCAGTTGTGGCTTCTAAATATCACTCATGTGATGAGAACGATACTAGAAGGCATGCCAGTTTACGAGCAATCCAGCCTGAGTAATCTGTGCCAAGGCCATTGCTTAGCATTACCTACAGATTACTGGCCATGTCAGACACTTCAAGAACTTTGATTAGTAAAGATGAGGTGGATAAACGGGAATGTTCAAAACAAGACCTGTAGGGAGTATTTATGGAGAGGGTCAGGAAGCCGAGAGATGCCAAGCCGACTTCCAGCATGCATACTTTACCAAGCACAAGAGCATATAACAAGCAAAGCAATGCCTTAAAAGATTTACCAACTATGACAGAAGATGCTTACAACACAAGTCAAATGAGGTTTCTGAATAGAACATAAGGGCAGCAAACCAGTTGCTGCTTTCACACTAAATTTGCATCACAGCGTTTTTACAGTTCTGGCTGATAACAGGTTCATGGGCGTTGACAGCTTGAATACCCTGAACCTGCAATTCCCCATTCATTTTTAAACTAAAAAAAGGTGTGTGTAGGGGTATGTATATATAATTACATATATTGATTTAACATATCCATTTCCAAACACCTAAATTTCTAATCTGCAATTTGCATTTAGTCACTCGAAGGCTATTGTTTCATTATTAATGATAGGGCTTAGGGCAGGGAATGAAGGGATATGGTTGTAAGCCCTTTTAATTTGTTGACTCCACTACAGGTGAACTTGTAAAGCCCCCCTCTCTTATAGCAGTTCAGTGTGTAGGGGATGCTAAGCCAACTGACCACCATGGTGAGAAGGTTGCTTGCCGATACCCTGGCCATATTATATGGCCCACCTTGGGGGCACCAGTGGGACAAAGCCCAGTATCTAACGACAATGGGCAGCTACTCTTACAGGGTTAGCCATGTTTGGCAACACCCTGGAAGAGCATCACTGCTATATCTAAGAGCATAGGGGCTGGTATCCTAGCAAGGTTAAATCATAGGGATAACAGCCCCTATTCTTGGTGTGCTTCGGGCTGGTAGTCCCGTGATACGTGATTTTATTTTACTTTTTATGAAGTTAAGATTAAGTAACAAATACAACATAAGTGCTTGTATATTCCAAAATGTGATCAAAATGCTATACCCAAGTAAACAGCTGCTAAATGCCCAGACTTCGGCACCCCAGACAAAAGTGGATCTATGCAGCAGGATTCCAGGTAGGTATCTAGGTAATAAAAACTTAGGGTACAGCGCTTGACCATTGTGCACATTTCTGGAACGTTGTAGTGTACAACCTCAATTGATCCAGATCGTGTTGCCCACCCCAGGAGTTTGTCAATGCAGCCCCAGTTTCTAGAGGTCTTGAAGTGACAGTCAAGTCATCCAAACAGGACAGCAGTAGCAGTGCTACAGTGAATGGGTGACAGGACACTTATGATTTCTTTCAGTAGCAGAGAGCCCAGCTTTGGTAGCAGGAGTGGACAAAACCATTTGACTTGCACTTTTCTTTTCATCACAGTGTGTCCAAAACTTTGGAAGAAAATCCAATTTTAAACAGTCGCATATTTACGGCAAAAATCTTTGACTGGAGATTTCAACAACTGCAAGTCCTTGTGATTCTAGTAAGGGTTCTTGAATACCAGAATAACAGCACAAGGCTGCTATGTTAAAAGCATGAGCTACACTAGAAAGCTCTTAATCTCAAATTACAGCTAAGTAAATTGTTGAGACTAATCCCCCTCTTAACAACTGCTTCCAATAACTGAATTGGATTCATTTTTTCCCATGTACTTGCACTGCTAATTAAACAGAAAGTGACAATGCTAATAACTACAAGGGGCCTAAATCTAATACAACTACCATGTAAAACAGTGCTCATCAAGCACTGGAAATTGAACACACCCAGGGATGAAATTAATCACATCTAACAGGAGGAACGGAATTTCCCTTAACCCTTTAGGTTACTGAGGATAGCAAATTTGAAGTCCCATCTGGCCAGACATATTTGCAACATGTCCTACACTACACGTATTGGTATTACTCAAGACAATCATGGGAACCTGTTTTAAAGTCTGGGGTAGGGAAAACTGGAGAAAATATGAATTTTGCCAAAATCAAAGCCATGAAAAACGGATTACCCTAAAATGACAGTACTTGCCTTCCTAGTTTATCACTGGAGTTTTTTACTTTCTTGGAGCCCATTTCAACGCCAAAGAAGCCTTGCTGAGGTAATTGTAGAAAAGTACACTGCTTAATAAAATAAAAGATAACACTAAAATACCACATCCTAGATGTTAAGTAATATTCAAAATCTTTATTCATTTCAGAGCAGAATGCGTTGAGAACAATAAGGCATAAAAAATACACATTTTGTGAGTACTCACCTGTAAAATGGGTATTACGAGTATGTCACACACCCCACTTCCAACATTCATGACACTTGGGTAACCGGCCTGTAGAGGGCGATCTTGCAGAGATGACATGAGAAAAAGGAGCCCCTCCAGGTCCATAAATACCCAGGACC
The DNA here is from genome assembly GCA_027917425.1 of Gastrophryne carolinensis. Taxonomy (NCBI): domain Eukaryota; kingdom Metazoa; phylum Chordata; class Amphibia; order Anura; family Microhylidae; genus Gastrophryne; species Gastrophryne carolinensis. The sequence goes on from CM051236.1 coordinate 166,981,817, forward strand.
TCCCAGCAGAAGTCGGCCATGCGACGAAACGCGTAGGATCGCTTGGATTATTATCATTTTATCCTTGTATTGGCTGTCCTTTTCGATCACTATCAGTTGGACCTATGGTTATGGAAGATTGGATTGGGGAAACGGCGGTGAGAATTGCTGGCTATCTCCTGTACTGATAACGCTGTTTCATACTTTTAATCTTGTGAGTGCATTTGATTAAATACATTTTTGGTACTTTGGGATGTATTGCACTCTCGCTTATTGCTTTTCATGTACTGCGGGGAGAGACTGCTGCATGATGGACTTTGCCATCTTTGACAGTGTGAGGACTTGAGAACGGCTTCATAAGGTTATATTAAGGCATTAGTCCTTCACACCATCAGGGTAAGAGTGTGATTACCACACCTGGTGACGGGCCCTTATGCTTTGGAACTCTTGGATTTAAGATCCCTGCACTTAAATTTAAAATTTAAGCTCTGTGCATCTGCATGCTTTTACTAATTGGTTAAAGAAGAAGGACTTTTTTCAGCACGTTGAGCTTTTACAATTGAACATTAGCGCGGCGTTTTACTCTCTGTTTAAATTCATAAATTAACCACATCAGGGGGAAAAGGGTACGTCCATTCCCAGGCCCCTGGAATCCCTTTAAGCTTACAAGGCGATTCCCATTCCTGGGATATAAGATTCTGGAAATGTTCCTGTTCTAGGAACTCCAAGCGCAGCGGCGGTGTATGGAAACTCTCCCTTTTCGGCTTGGGGATCTCCCCAGGATCTTGATAAGGATTTCATCTGTGTCACACAGACCCCAGGAACCAGGCTCAGATTCATCACGGCCCGCGGGCATCCCATGGGAGGAGCCCGAGTCTGAAAATAGCTCACCTTCCTCAGAAGGGTCAGGGTCCTGCATATCAGCAGAATCATCGGTATCGTCAGGAACCGGAGAGCCTGGAGGCGTTAGGGACCGCTTTTTACCAGGGCCCATATGCTCCGCCAATCCAGAAAGCACCTGCTCCGCCATGGGCAACGCTCGCGGCACCGATTGCAGGTCATCCCAGCTGGAGTGGGACTCGTCATGAGTGATATTTGGGAGCGGGGAGATGGGGGTGAGGAAGGGAGGGTCCTCTGTTAGCAAACCTGCCTGTTCTGCACACTGTCCGCAGACCAGTGCCCTGTCAGCCTCGGCCAGGGGCTGTCCACACACTGCACACAGCCGTTCATGTCCCGGAGGGACCCCGGTTCCACAATTCTGAAACGCCTCCATATGGTGATTTTAAGCAGTATGACGCAGGGATTTATGCAATAGGCAACCCTGGATGCCCCAAACCCGCTAGTAATGTGGGAGAATTTGTAAAGAGGACCCGTTGTAATATAAGTTAGGCCGGGGACGGCAGCGAAGTCTTGGCGTCTGAAAGACATAATGGGACAAGGGGAGTGGAGTCAGTGCCATGCGCTGTCTGAAAAACATAGAACCATGCCGCCCCGGAGGGCACTTACATGACCAAGGGAGGAGGCGAGCAACACCACGCGCGAAGATAGAGAAAATGGCGCCAGTGAACCTCGAGGGGAGGGCCAGGCCAGGCTGTGATGCGAGGCGCGTCACGCCGAGTCTCCGCCTCCCCCAAAGAGCGCGAAGCTCTAACCAACGGCAAAGTAGAACAGCGGATAATAAGTAACATCTAATGCTGACACGCTGGAATGAATCTGCCGAAGCAGACTGTTAGTAAAAAAGACAGCTCGCACTGTACAGTGAGGCGCGACACTGACCCCATGATTAAAGGACCAAGGTCTAAGGCGAATTAGCACTAGGGCTGCCACCCCCCCTTCTTTCCCCCCCCCCCCCCGAGTTACGGGGGGGGGAGCGAGGGGGGAAGCTGACGGTGTCCATGGACTAGGTCTGTGAGGGGCACGGGCAAAATTGCGGGAGGGGCATCCTCTAGAGGCTCACCGCCGGCCTGACCGCCTACCCTATGGAGGGGGATTGCGGTGGAGCATGGCTCCATTCAGCACACCAGGTGCTACCTACCTTCACCCGACCCGCGCAGCCTAGGCTGGGAGGCATATTTCTTCTGAAGAGGACGGGTGGAAATAGTCCCACAGGACCTTGGGCCGTAAGACCCGCTCGCCTGCGAGAGCGTGATACTTCATGTCTTCGCAGTTCCAGCACTGCAGAGAAATCTGGGGATTTGTGGGAGGTCCTTCGGTATATGTAGGGCCGGGAGGAGCTTGTTTTCTACATGTCTGCAGTGCACGGCGCCTGAGGCGGAGGATTACCCACATGTTATTACTATTCGGGAGCAGGACGTGCTGTATGCTTAGAATAGGTTACTTACGAGTTTACCCAAGAGGCCTTAGGAACAATATACCTTTAAGCTCTGACCTCTCAAACAGTCACCTGGATGGCCAACTCCTTGGTTGGAGGGACTTAAGTTTAGCATACAGCTCAAGAACTACAACCTTATGTGCTTGCGAACAATCAAAAAATACAAAGGAGGGTTGGCAGCTGCTCAGACCAATTTATAACCAACCTGGGAGGTGCACATGGGGTGGTGGGTCTTGGCTGTATGGGGGGAGGCTCTTGACCTTTGCCCCCCATGTGCGGCACTCGAGGTAAGCTGCTCCCAATTTATCCATCACATTGTATCAATGGGGGCGCTTATAGATTAAGGTCAGGACTGCATCTACAAAGAGGCTTCCTTGGCGTTTGGTGGTGCAGCTTCAGCATACCTTGGCAGATGTGGACCAACCACGACCTCTGTTTTAAACCAGATATAGAGACAGATTATAGGATTGGTTGCGAGTTAACAGGGTTAAGTGCTGTAACCTCTTTAAGACTTGTGTATTCTAATTGCCCTGCTCATGTGCACCTCACAGGATAGTTATAAACTGGTCTGAGCAGCTGCCACCCCTCTTTTGTATAACAAGAGGTTGGCTGTCTAAAGGGATTGACCACCCTATGAACAAGATCCCTGCTCAAAGGGACTGTCCGTGCGAGGGGCTAAAGTTATACTAAGGGCAAAGCCCGATTGTTGTCCCATTGTCTCGGGCACTGTCCTAAAGTTGAATCCATTTTCAAAAAGACTCTGTAGTTCATAAGTTATCTTTAAAAGTATAAAGCATTGGAGATTCATAGAAAAATTAAGAGAAATAGTGAGTGTGACAACAGCGTGTATGCAAGCACACTGTCATAAGAGTGAGGAGAGAGGAGGGCGGGGTTTTGGAGCTGCAGAGAGGCAGCCAATCAGGACCTCTGGGCAGGGAGTGGGGGGTGTTTCCATTCTTGGTCCACCGAAGGCGGATTGATGGACTGGACCACCTGGACCACCACCAAAAAAAAAATAAATAAAAAAAAAAAATAACACATTTGTGTATCTGGATAGTGCGCCCACGCTATCCAGATTGCTGTCAGTAATAAAGTGATCACTTTATTTTATTTACATTTTTGTTCTATGCCTCTCAATGGGCCATCACCAGACCTGAGCCCTTTTCCAACTGGACATGCGCAGTCAGTGCGTATCTAGCCTCTGGGTGTGTACCACTCACTCAGGAGCCGAGTGATGCTTCCAGAATGCCGGCACAGCAGATTTTTGCTGTGTTAGCCACATCGCTAGTGTGGGGGAAAAAAAAAGGGTTTTTAAAGGAAAAAAAAGGATAAACACTTTATTACTGGCATAATACTGGATACTGTGCTTTATCCAGATACACAATTTTTTGGGGGTGTTATTCGGGTTTAAGTGAATAGGGTTTAGCTGTTTTTGGTCCTCCTGGGCATCATGGAGCAAGGATTTACAGTCCCCGATTTCTCCCTCTTCCCCTGGGTTCTGCTTTGGTGGTCAACATATAAAAATCGAGTGACCAAGGGCCGCCCCCAGCTCCCTCTCAGCTTGTGCATAAGCAGGGCTTTACATTCTCTCGACTGCATGGCCATGCCCAATCTCCCTGTGTGTGGGAAAAAGTGAAAGTAAAAACATTTAAACTGTTAAACTGTAAACATACGCTTATTGCCAGGTGTAGCCCTACACCATGGCCCAAAGCTTGTGATTTCCTGATTAAATCGCCAAAATTTTTTCGGTTGAAAAGAACTAAAACTTTTTTTTGAGTCAACACAAGATAAGAGAAATATAGTTTATACTTCTAAAAATATATAAGGAAAATTAACTAACTAGATGCTGGTCTAGATACTCCTCCCACTTTTCTCCTCCAATGTTTTTTTTCTTCCCTTTCCTGGTCATTCTCCTTCTCATTCGATTGGGTTCGACATCCACTTACCCCGAGATAAGGGACAATTATGGTCTACAGGGGTTCTTTTTTCCCTAGTTTACTCGTTTACTGTAGTGTAAAAAAAACAATATTTAAAGATGACCAAAACTCATCCCGGGTTTCAGTTCTTGCCCCCGGGCACCCTGCTGTGTGAAACCCCTCCCAGGTCACCCACTATAACTCACCTTCCCACAGTCCTATGGTGCATGCAGGGCCTCCAGTCCAATCAGCGCTGATCGTCTAAGAAGCCAAGTGTGCCGACCCTCACATCCACGCCATCCTCAAATGCTTGCCACACTAAAAGGATAGCAGGGGTGTGGCCGCTGCTTGCACATGCGCTGTTGGACTGGGGACGAAGTTGAATATACCGGGCAACCTGGGGGGTTTTTACACAGCGAGGCATCTCGATTCTAGAGGGGAGGAAACAGGCGGCCCTGAAACCTACAAGATCGACCGTTGGGTTTTGGTCCATTTAAGGTACTTATTGTGGTATTTTTATGTGTAGACAGATCTCCTCTGGATGTTTTATAAGACAATGTGATTTCATTTCTTTACCATGCCAATGTTTGAAACTTAATAAAAAATCTATGAAAGGATAAAAAAAAATATTCTAGTTGTAAACAGTCATAGAAACAAGTAAAACATACATTTAAATTGCAGGTACAGCTATTCCCTAAGACAAACAGTTTCCCTATATATGGCACATGCCCGATTGCTTGCAGTCAGTGAGAGAAATGGCAATACATTTTTGGATATGTTTTTTTCCCTCTAACAGAAAGTGTGAGATTACCCATCATGCCCCATTATAGAAAAATAAATAAATATTGGGTTGCTGGGGTAGTGATTTTTTTTTAGCATATAGGTCAACTTTAACTCTCTACAAATACCAGCTCAGCAAAAGAAAGTGGTCAGTGGGTTAAATCTGCGCCTAGAATGCATTTATATTTAACCTTGCATATTTATATAGTGCTGACCTATTCTAGAGTGCTTTACAGAGCCCATTCCTGTTAGTCATCTAATGTCTCTAACACACACTATGGGCACTTTGGTCAGACACTAAAATTATCTTGTCTGTATAATTTTGGGAGCACTTTGAGGAAATCCACATAAAACAGACAACATACACACTCCACAATGAGAGTGGCCAACATAGCATTTAGTATTTTAAGCAGCCTTTTTGTTTGTTTTACATTACTAGGGTCATATTGCATTTAAACCGGACCTTCAGCGTCATTTACTAAAAAGCCCAAACACTTCAAGCTATTCCCAAGCATCTAAAATATATTTTACGTTTAATCACTTTTTATTCTTTCCTCCACTGGGCTGCAACTTTGTTCAGGACTCTAGAATATGGGCACCGCCATCTTGCCTCAGAGGCATCACATACTGAGAAGAGGAGAGGGGCCAAAAGTGTGAGGGTGGGGTTATAGCTGTGCTTTGCACAGACAGAGCAGAGCTGGGGTCAGGAAAAAGTCAGCAATCTCAGAATACAGAGTGGCATAGTCAGAAGACACTTCCTGTTTGCACGCAGCCTGAAACTCCATGGTCCGCCAACTTGGATGTTTAAAGGCCCCGAAATGCAGTAGGTGCAGGTAGGATGACTTAATGTGGGCAATCTGTATGTACAGTGTGGGGGAAATATATAAGATCTTATTCAGGGTGAGGGTTCGCTTTAAGAATACCATCAAAAGTTAGCTGTATACAGACCCATGTATACATGCCCCCAATCAGCATATTTACTTATCCAATACATAAGGTAGTTACTTTTAACCAGAGAATTGGAGTCCCGAAGCACTTGATACCTTTTTCTCCAGTGAAAGCACCTTAAAGGGGTGTCCGATAGTAATGGGACACAGGTGTCCTGTTCTAACTGGATCAGCACACAGATGCTATAGAGAGTATAGACCTGTGGCTTCTTGAATGCTGGTGGTTTACATGTCCCAGCATATTCAACATGCTAGAGCATCACACTGGGATGTGTAGTACCCCAGCAGACAGGTAGCCTCCATATCAGACAGAGTAGGCCCAATGGAAACAGAATGACACAGCATCAATCCCCCCACCTGCCAACCCTAGAGGCGGTCCAGCCACATCTCAGCCAATAAGCAGATGCAGCAACAGGCAATGGTGGTGGGAGACTGCCAGCATTCATGTCCCTGCTTCATTGGCCCAGAGATTGGTCATATCTCCCTCTTACAGTCAGCTGCATGTGGCTACTTTAGAAATGTAAAATGCATTTTCTAAAAAATAAAAATAAAAGTGTATATTATGCCAAATAGCACTTTAAATAAAAAAAGCAGTTCAGGCTGGCTTACAGGACAGGCTCCCATCTGTAAAAGAAGGGGGATGTTCAAAATCTGCCCCCCCCCCCCGCAATTCTGCTACCTCCCAGGTAATAAGTGATCCCTCCTTCTGTTATCCAGCATCTTTATGTGGATTTTTTTTTATTAAACTGTTTTTATGCAATAGTTCTAGTTTAGGTTTGAATACAAAATTGCCCACTAGAGGGAGCACTAGCTGAACAAATTAAAGCATTGAATTAAGTAGCAATACCTGTTGCTGTTAAAGTGGACCAAAACCTACAACCGCTTGATTCCCTCCCCCCAGGCATCCAGATTCGGGATGAAACCCCCCAGATCGCCCGGTAAACTCACCTTTTCCCCCAATCCAACGGCGCATGCGCAAGCAGCAACCACTGTCTGCTATACCTTTAGTAGGATGCGGGCCCGCGCCAGTCATTTGTGAGTGTCCGGTGCAGGCACGCACCGTTAGAGGGTAGTGGGGAAGCAGGCACTGGCGCCACTCAGCTGAAGCCGAGTCTTAGACGAGTGGATCCGAGCGCACCGATTGGAGGAGAGGCCATGCATGCCCCGTAGAAAGGAGAGTTAGGCCGGGGCGACCTGGGGAGGAGGAGGTTTCACAAAGCGGGGCAACCTGGATCTGGGTACCCCGGGGGCAAGGACTGAAACCCGGGATCGTCAAAATCCTGGGTTTTGATTATTCTGCGTTTTGGTCCTTGCCCCCGATCGGGGATGTCCCGCTGTGTGAAACCTCTCAGATCACCCGATCTCACACACCCTTCTCCGGTCCTACAACGCATGCACAGCCTCTCGTCCAGTCAGCACGCTTGGGTCCGCTCCCGCCCCTTGATCCAAGAACTTAAGGTGAGCGGATCTGAGCACGCTGGCAGCCGCATTCCCCACTATCCTTTAACAGGGAGCGTGCCCGCACCACCCTGCTAAAGGGATATCGGGAATGCGCTTGTGTTAGCGCATACGCCGTTGGACCAGGACAGAAGGCGAGTTTCTGGGTGACCTCGGGAGCTTTACACAGATTCTGGATGCCCCCAGGGGAGAGGGGAGAGAGTTTGCCTACCCTGGAGTCTCAGACTCCAGGGTGGGTTTTGGTCCACTTTATCTTATGTGCCCCCCCACCACACCAACCTGCTGTAGGGAAAGTGGGAGAAGTAAATAGAACAGTCATATTAAATAGGCTCATTTAGGAAGGGTATATTGGCAAAAAGACATGCCAGCAGTGGTTGGAGATACATGGTGACATTGATTGGTGGTGGTAAGCCGAGAAGCCTAGATAGCAATAAAGAGGGAAACACTTGCACAGCACCAAGAGTTCCTGGGTGAAATAATTAAGTAACATAGGGAAAGGATCTAAATATATATTCAGAGACGCAAGGTATGCATGTGTATTGCTATCATTTCTATGTGTAAAATATGTAAATTGTAATAGGATGGTGTAGTAGAAGGACATACGAGTGTAAAGATTCTCTTATATGGAGTTTTTGGGGATATTATAGGTCAGAATCATGTATGTGAGAGAGGGTGGTGGTGTTGATGTAAGGTGGTATGTAATGTGCATGGGGTTGTGGGTGACTGTTGCTGCATGGTGGAGAGTAGTTATGTATGATTTGAAATGGCTCTGCGGTGGGCTATAAGGGGGACAAGTAGTGCTGTTATTAAACAGTGGATACCTTTAAAATCTTCATTATGCTATTTAAAATTATAAATTGAAATCCTGGACTTTATATTGCAGCTAGCGACCAGTTACCAAATTACTTAAATGACCCATACACTTACAAAGGTTGAGCTCCCTGCACTACACACAAACAGTCTTCAAACAAAAAGGGATGAAGATAGGCCCACCAATCGGTGCTAAAAACAAAAAAAAAAGGCTTGCCAATAAAAAAAACTCTGGGGGTGGGCTACAGAAAAGAGCATAAGCAACAGCATCCTTATTGAACAGAACACCAGAATGCTAATGATACATGTTTTTACTCTTAGTCTGGGCTATTCAAGAGTAGCAACTTCCCAGTCGAGTCTATAAGACTTTTGGGGGTTGGTATACCTCTTTATGGGCCAGCCCGAACTAGGATGGCCCCTGTGTAAAACTCCCCAGATCAACCAACCCACTTATTTCCTCAGCAGCATCACCAGCATAGCTCTACCTAGTTGCCGCCTGAGCCAAACCTTTCTGTATGGCTGGCACAGGCACACCAAGCGCCAAAAGAGGGGAATGCAGTCACCGTTGTTCGCTCCATTAAAATTTCCTTGCAGCACTGAGATCATAATGCCCTGCCAGAGAGGAACAAAACCCACAAGTTTCTTGGGTGGTGTTCCTCTAACTACACTGTGAACAAAGGGGGATTGCCTCCTATGTCTGTGTGACTAAGCAAAACTTAGTTACTGGACAAACTAAAAGAGAATGAGGTCTGAATGACTGTTTGCCATTTTAGTGGCCAGTCACAAATCCATAATTCAAGTGCAAAAGTATCCGAGGAGACTGTATCCAGCAGCCACAGTCCCTGTACTTTTGCCCTCTGTTGATTGCTGGTGGTCTACAAGTCATTGTGGATGAGCCGGACTGGATATCTGCTTTAAGGCCCGGAGCTTTGGAAGCAGGGCCCAGCATGATACACTGTGGTGCCCAGCAGCTTTGTTTAGGTTTCTTGTCATTTGCATGCTTGTCAAATGGGGTGTGTGGTATGCATCTGAAAATAAAAGAACCCTAGTAAAACAACATCACAACTCTTCAAAGCATTTGCTCATCTTTCCAAATTGGTGAATGCATGATCATGACCTGATCTGTACTTGAAGAGGACTAACCACATGATGGAATGTTAAATAAATAAAAAATAAAAAAATAACATGTATCCTTAGTGTCCTAATAATAAGCTGGATAGTAAAACTCGAACTATTCAAAAGGAAAAACTGGAGGGGAAATGAAATCTTCTTTAGGCTCTTATCTTTCTTCTAACAAGGTTTTCAACAGGTACCAATTGCCCACAGCATGAGATTGCGAGGAGGGGGGCTTAAACAGCTAGATTAGAATGGAATTCTTTCAGAAACCAATGGCATACCTGGGAAAAACAAAATTTGAAATAATATAATAAATAAAACAAACAGGAATACCAAGCAGCACTGAGGGCATAAACAACCAAACAGCAATGTGAGGGAGAGAGAAATAGAATGAGCTGTTTTGGGGGGGTTTGGCCCACTTTAACTGTATATTGTCGAATGTCTTAAAAGGGATTTCACAAGGGCAAAAAGGAGCACATTAAACGTACAAATATTATTATTAAAGGTTTCTTTTTAAAGTGCTAATCATACTGCTACAAGGTGCTCAGATATATAATATGGGCCTGGTAACTGATACTGCAAGGTGTAGCGGCCATTATCCTCTGGGTCAATTTTGAGATTTCAACGTGATTTGTAAACTGGAGGGTGTATTGTCCTAGATCTCCAGGTTACTGTTCATTAGCAGCGATATTCCTTCTGGCACAGGGCCCAGGTAGGTTATTTCCTGAGTGAAAACTAGGCCACGCCACAGCATTTTCCTCTTGGCGCAGAAACTGAACGCCATGCCTCCCTTTTTTGTGGCACAGTGAATATTCTCTATTTTATCTGTGCGGGGAACTCACTCTAGTAGCCAGCATGAAAGAAGCTATACAGGTTCATTAACATTTTAAGGAGCAGTCATTTTCAGAATGGAATGGTTACATACTCAAGAAATCACTGACAACACACTCTTTGAAAGTAATGAAGTAATCAGCCACCCAAATGCCTTCTTCTTAGGTTTTCATAAATGCAGATCTATTACCAAAACCAGACAGACACTCACCAAGCACTGGGAAAGCACTGGGAAACCCCTAAAAAGTTCCATAAACAATCCTGGAAACTTTAAGCCACAGGCTTGATAAAAGGGTCTATTTAAAGGGTTTGTTTGGTCCAAGTGTAAAATCAAAGCATTTCCTTACCTCATGTAGACGATTCAACCTACTATGATGCTGCACAAAGCTGCTGAAGCCCATTTCTAGACTCCTTTATATACCTAAACCCCCAGCTTTTCTTTTAGACCTGAACTTCTTTTACTAGACAGAAAGGGGGACTGATCTCCACCCCTCCTGGAACACACTGCAGACATAGTGAATGATTTGTCCCACTCAGACAGACAGCAAATTCATCCTCTGCTTCTCAGTTATTTCTAATAGTTCAAGGACAAAATGACTACAGAGAAAACTGGAAGAACATCAATAACACTACTCCAAGTGACAAGACAGACAGGTTCTAGAAAGTAGCATTATAAGTATATGTTAATGAATGTAATAAAGGACACACGTTAAAGTAGCTTGTAATCATTGTCATTTGGAAGAGACAGCAGAAGGGCTTCTACTGTATGTGTGCTGATAGCTGAGCACAAAAGTCAATCAAATCACAGCAAGGATGTGGGCTCAAGGAGATGCCTGCAGTTGTTTCTTATGCTCACCTGGTTCATAATGGAATTCCTCTTGTCAGCCAGAAGTCCCTGTGCTGTATTCACAGACGCCCACTGTACTGCTAGGGTCTGGAGTGACACATTCTTTACCCAATCACTGCAGTAGCAGGAGTAGCTGCTGCAGTGACTGGGTGACAGCTGCTCATATGAGCCCAATGCTCATCTGCATTTTAAAGTGGTGGTGGACGCTATACATACCCGGGGCGGGTTAGGAGAATGCTTCAGTTTGAATTATAAGCCGGATACATCATGTAAATACACTTATGAAGCTATTAAAGCTGCACAAAATCCACTGTGCCTGGTCATGGAATCTAAAAGATTCCAGGGCTGGCTGATGGCATCCCAAAACGGGATGTCCCACTGCATGAAAACCCTGCGGGATGCTGCAGGACTCACCTGCATCCTGGTGCCCTCAGTGAAGTAAACATCGGGCACCCACATTTCTGCATCTTAAAGGAAAATTCACGTTTTCCTCTTCTGGAATGTAGAAAATTATTTGTGTTATGATTGTGCTCTCAGACCTGTGATTTACTTATCAGCATGCTGTTTCCAGGATTCTCATTTTCCTGGGACTCTGTTTTGCTACAGGGGGGGTGGTTTTCATGGCCTTGGGTAAAAACAATGGACTACAAGTCCCACAATTCTTCCAATGTAACAGGTGATCAGTTTTGACCAAGTGTAAGCAGCCTAATAACCTATCCAGCTGAGAATGCAGCCATTAACCCTTTGTTAGTGGAACACAAGACCGATTGTTCCAAACGGAAGAAGTTGAATTTCAGCAGAATGGGTTAAATGTGTCACCCATGCCTTAGCCAACAGATGATTAGGAAGCGAGAGTGGGGAAGTCCATTAAATGTACTCGAAATCATCACTTTGGTGTACATAGCCAAGGTGAACACACTGGGGTTGATTCAGAGCCAGGTGAGAATTCTAACTCATTTTTTTAGGAAAGAAAAATGCCATTGGCTTTCATTGTCTACCGGGTGTCTACCATTTTCACCTGGCACTGAATCAGCCCCATGTAGACAATGAAAGTCAATGGCAGTTCTCTCCTAAAAAAGGAGTGAGAATTCTCATCAGAAAGGGGCCCAATGTTGCTATGGAAAATGGTTGCAAACAATTACAAATAAAACATAATCCCAATTCGGATGCCCCCAGGGCATGGAGAATAAACTGGGATCAGAGGTTGCATAAACACCTAATTTAGCATATTATACGTATAAATTTTCTTAAACAGGCATCCTGAAGCTTTGACTGCGTACTAATACTCCTCCGTGAATGACAGAAGTAGCAATTTCTCCTGGTCTGGCCCAGCTGGCATTTGTTACAATTGGTTACATTTGTTGCTGAGCTAACAAACGCATACATTGTATCAAACTATTAAATCTCTCCCTGGGAAAGGGCAGAGAAGAGGACTCATGCATTTTAACATAAATGTTGCCTGCAGACATGGAGTCTGCATCTTTTTGTAGATTATTTATCCTTTCTAGATGCAAGGTGGAACTGCTTCTAGTAAGACTGATCCAGCACAGGGAAGAGAGCTGCCTTGGCTTGTTATAAAATATAAAGCAGCCTGAATGAAAGGTGCCGCCCCTTACAGCCAGCATGGGGGGAACAGGAAGCAGCTAAACAACCATTTGCCTGCAATAGCCCTTTAAAACCACCTATACCTCTATATAGTTTTATGAAATTCCTGCAAAATGCCTACTCCTTCGCAACTGAAAATACTCCTCCAAGAAGTTGGGAGGAGTATTTTTACTCCTTGGGAAAAAGTCTAATGCGATCTCTGGGACACTAAGGATACCTGGGATAGTCAAGAATCCAGGGTTTTGTTTTACTTTAATACCCTAACAAGACAGTGCTGCCACAGTGGAAGATTTTGTTTTTAGTATAGTTCCATAAAAGTGCCTCAATCCCTGCTAAACAGGCAAGTATTCAGAAGCAGCCTTTCCATGATTGTCTGCATTTTAGCAGCAGTAATCAGCTTCCCTTTCCTCAGCATCAGTGGGCAGGTGGCCAGTTTTCTGCTTAAAGCGGAACAAAACCCACCAAACTTGTGAAGTACATTCGGCCATAGCCCCTGCCAATATTCACTTCTTAGGGTGTAGAACTAGAATTCGCTTTTCGAATAGTCTTGGAACACTTTTTTTTGCTCTCTGTCAGATGGCAGGTGATCAGTCATTGCATTGGTGTGGCAATGACATCATTGCCACACACAACAATAGCAATGAATGGAGGAGGCGGAGCTTTACAGCTAAAACAAGGGCTATTACCAGGGATTATAGTGAAGCAAGAGCAGGGCAAAAGGTGCTCCTCATGGGGAGGGGGGCAATGCAGTGGACTCAGTGGAAATGTGGGATTTGGTCCACTTTAAAGGAGGCATGGCTGGATATTTTTCCAAGGCATTTCCATAGTAAAAAATGCCTCTAACATACCATCAATCTTTTTACCCATAAAAAGGGTGCCTCCTTTATGATTCCTCTTCAGTAGGAGATGCTTGTACCTCACCTCACTTCCAATCCCATGATAACACTCTAATGTAAAATATGGTATAAGGCAAGCATAAAAAAATGACTTCTATAGTGAGACTACACAGGGTGGAGGCGCACAGTAAGGGTTAAATAACAATTATGTCAGCATCCTGAAATAGAGGTATGATGTAATTGTGCAGTGTGTATGATACTCTAAAACACCAGCGACATTATTGATGGCCAGTATAAAGTGGATTCAATTATCCTCTCCTCGCCCACAGTTAGTCTGAGAAAGGCAGACAGAACAAAGCACGCTTATCACCTAGACCGTGCACAAGTATCTCTCCCAGCAATCATTCTTAGCAATGGGTTCCCCAATAATCATTAAACGGCTAGGGACAGAAAAAGGGCAATTACAACATACCAGTAATACATAAAACACCTCCGCATTTCTGCACAGGTGTGTATACAGCAAAGGCACATTCCCTAGACCAGGGTGCCCAACCTGAAACTCAGGTGCCACATGGGGCTTGTGGGTCCCTGTGTGTAGCTCTGGTTTGTATAATGTTAAAATGGAAATCCAAGCATTCTGTAACACACCATCCACCCCTCCCTCCCATGGTTCTAAGCCTGATTTGGGCAACATACACAATGTGGGTACCACTGTTATAATGAGACTTTATCAATATGGCGCTGCCCCCCTGGCCCCAGTAAATCCAACAGCAAAATTCTAGTGGGACTAGAATTATGGCACTACACCCGAAGATCCCCTAAAAACATGAACAATTTTATTATTAGCCACAAATAGATTAAAAAAAAAAAAACAGATACCACGAAACAAGACAAAAAAAAAAATGTTAAAAGCACTATCTTCCCTGGACCATGCTAATACATAGGACTTAAATATAGGACATATACTTAAATATACACTAAATTAAGCAGATTCCCAATATGAATTGATAATAAATAAGCTAGCCCCCCACCACCCCTCTCTGAAGCCATGGGCGCATGGCAGAGACACCTCCCTGTGGGCACCCAGACTGCGAGTCCCTCCTTGGTGATTGATGTAAGCAACCGCCGTCTGATTGTCTGATCGAACCTGAACCGGCAGACCCTGTAAATGATGTGTCAAGTGAGACAGAACCAACCTGATGGCTCGCAATTCCAGAACATTGATGGGCAAGTGGGCCTCCTGAGGGTCCCACTGCCCCTGAAACTGAAGATCCTTCCAGAAACCTCCCCAGCCTGACAAACTGGCATCCGTGGTGACAGTTTCCCAAAGCGGGGTCAGAAACGACCTGCCCTTCAAAAGGTTGTCCGAGACCAACCACCACAGAAGGGACTGCCGAACCCGAGGGGACAACCGGAAGGACCGATCCAACGACCCCGGACGCCGGTCCCAAGACGCCAAAAGATGAAGTTGAAGAGTCCTCGTATGAAACTGTGCAAAGGGAACTGCCTCGAACGAGGCCACCATCAACCCCACCAGTCTCATCCCCAGACGAATGGACGGATGAGGATGGGAGAGAAGCAACTGGGCCAATTCCTGAATCAGCAGAACCTTGGCCTGAGGGAGAAACACTCTGTGCTGGCAGGAGTCCAACGACATCCCCAGAAAGGTCACCACCCTGGCCGGAACCAGCGAGGACTTGGGGTAATTGATCACCCAGCCGAACCTCTCCAGCATAGACACCACCATGTTGGTGTCCCCCTCTGCTTGACTGAAGGAAGGCGCCATGATGAGAAGATCGTCCAGGTAAGGCACAATGCGAATCCCCTGAGCTCTGAGCAGGGCCATCACCCCCGCCAACACCTTGGTGAACACTCTCGGAGCAGAGGTGAGGCCGAATGGAAGAGCCACAAACTGAAAATGCCGATCCTCCACCATGAAACGAAGGAACCGCTGATGAGCTGGGAAAATCGGAATGTGCAGGTACGCATCCTTGATGTCTATGGGCGTCATAAAGTCTCCCTGCCGAAGCGAACCGATCGCAGACCGCAGGGTTTCCATGCAAAACTTCCGGGGACGAATAAACCTGTTGAGAAACTTCAAATCCAGAATAGGACGGAAGGACCCGTCCTTTTTGGGGACAGTGAAGAGATTGGAGTAAAACCCGCGCCCTACCTCTGAAGAAGGAACCGGGCAAACGACAGCTAAGTCTAGAAGATTCCTTACCGCCGCCAGGAGCCCCTGCGCGGCCAAAGGATCCAAAGACACCCGAGACCTGAAGAACCTTGGAGGAGGACGGGACTCGAACTCCAACTTGTAACCGGCCGAAACCACCTCCCGGATCCATCTGTCCGAGACCTCCTGGTCCCACACCCGGGAGAAAAGTTGCAACCGTCCCCCCACCCGAACGGGTGAGGGCGCCCCCTCATTGCTGGGCGGGCTTGGCAACTGGCTTGGGCTTGGCGCCCCAGACGCGAACGGGACGGCCACGGCCTTTACCCCTATTCCAACTGGCGCCCCTGGAGGTCGAGGAGCCCGCACCCCTGCCGGCTCCGGCTCCCCGAAAGGACGGATTGAAGGAGACCGTCCCCCGAAAGGAACGGCGAAATTTCTTGCGCTGAGGTAACTTACCTCCCTTGGCAACAGAATCCAGCCTCTCACCAAAAAGCCTCAAACCCAAAAAGGGAAGAGCCGTGAGCGATCTCTTAGAATTAAAATCCGCCGTCCACTGTCTCAACCACACACAGCGACGGATAGCCACCAGCAAGGCAGTAGCCCTACCACACATCAACATGGCATCCTCCTGAGCGGCCAGGATAAAGGACAAGAAGGAATCACAGCGCTTAAGCGCAAGAGACTCATCACAGGTAGGCTCGAGATCCACACCCAAGTCCCTGACAATAGACCTGACCGCAAAAGTCAAAAGAGCCGAAGCACAGACAGGCCTTAACACCGAACCCGCACATACAAAACCATGGCGGGCCAGCTGATCAATCCGGCGATCCTCGCCGTCCCTGAGCGAAGTCGTGTCAGGGGAATGCACGACCGCCGTGTTGGACAGTCCCAAGACCGGAGTATCTACCTCAGGGGGGACAGACCAACGCTTCATCAATTCCGCCGGAAAAGGATACTTCCTATCCCAGCTAGACGGCACACCGACGAGACGCGTAGGTTGCTCCCATTGCTTGAAAACAATCTCTTCAAAATGCTGTTGGCTGGGAAACTCCAAGCGCTGCTTGGACACCCCAAAAAGCTGACCCTTAGGCCTAGGAGCAACCACCGGAGGATCCAAATCCAAAACCTCAAACATCTGAGTCAGAATGGTAGATGAATCGAGAGGAAGGCCCTCAGCCTGATCCCCCTCAGCACCCAGCAACTGCTGAACCTCAGAATCTTCTTCCTCAATGAGTTCACCATCTTCAAGGGGACGATCCGACCAATCCAGATCTCCAATAACTTCCTCATCTGAATCCGGCGGAGGCGGAGACAGATGCTTCCGCTTAGCTGGAGCCTTCTGAGCGGCCATTGCAGAAAACCTTTTTTCAAGGCTGGTCAAACGGGCACATACCTCAGATTGCGAATCCCCGCCCAGGACAACGTCACACGGGGTCCGGAATAAGCGAGGGGGAGAGGGAGATGGCGCGGCCGACGAAGTGCTAGGCACCGGAGTACTGGACTGCCGTGCAATGTTCCGCTGTGCACATGGGATACACAAAATGACATCATCTCCCTGGAGTGGAGTCCCACAACCCCCGCACACCTTGGATTGTCCCGAGGAACCATTTCCGGTATCTGTGGCAGCCTCCATGTGGTGAAATTTTATGGTATTCGCGGAACCCAGGGATTTATGCAGTACGCGACCCGGGATGCCCCCTAATTATCTAAAATTGTCTAAAAATCCTGACCCAGGGGAATTAGCATAAAAAATTTATATATAAATATATATCCAATGAAGGAAAAATATATATAATTCTAGAAAAACAACCCCCCACAAGCCAGGTATATAAGACTGGGAGAGCCCTGCCAGACGGGATCCCAGAATCTGAAACACAAAAGAACAGGGACAACAGTCAATCCAGGCACAGTAATACCTATGAAAACATACAGAAATATCATACCAATACAACCCCCCCCCCCCCCCATTAACCATAGACAAAAAGAGATGGTTAATATATCCAGCCAGCACCTTAAAAAGGCGGGCGGGAGCGAGGAGGAGGGAGAAGAAGGGGGACGTAAGGTGGGGGGCCAGGCCACCAGTCCCATGTGACCCAAAACAACCCCCGCAGGCTAATCTGCCAGAACCGCCTACCTGGAGAAGAGCACAAGCGCAGAGAGGCACCCGCAGCAGGATGGCGGCCCGAACACCGCTCCGTGTCTGCGAGGGAGGAGAAGACAAGCCCCGGGAGCGCGGGAGCCGAGAAAGCCCCGCCCCTCCAAACAGGCCAATCAGCGCGCGGCCCGCGCGCCGCGGTCCCGCCCCCCTCGCGGCGTCACGAACAGCCAGACCAGCGAAACCGCGCTACCGTGCAAGACGGGACCGGCGGAGCAACCTGCCGGTCCCAAGTGCGCAACACACACACACACTCTCAAACTCTCTCTCACCCCTGAGCAGGCCGGACACGCCAGGCTGCAAGCGCCGAGCACGGCGCTCAGCCAACAGGCGGGACCGCGGCACAGCGCGCCGCGAGGCCCTGCCCCCCCGGCTCCTGAGGGGAGAACCGCCAAACGCTCAAGCAGCCCTGAAGTAAAAAACACACACACAAGGCAGGTCGAGTCAAACACGCCACAGTAAACAGCGCAGGAGCCCTCACAAAACCAGCCAGTTAAGCAGCCACACTCATACAACCATGACACCGGTCCCAAAGTGCGCAACACACCCCGGAGTAAGGGATAAACTACTGTCCCAGGGCTAAACCTGTAACCGCTAACTACCACTAGTTAAATGGGGGCATCCCACATCCGGATCACCACTCCGGGAATCCCGCTATGCCCTGCAATGAAGGGTCGAGCGGAGGAGCTAATCTCCTAGGCACCAAAGGTGCCGGCTACCTTTTGCCCGGCCTACAGCCAAGGCTGGGAGGCTGCCAGTTAACAAGTATGCTACAAACAAGAGCCGGGCAGAAATAGACCACGGGGGGGGGGGGGCCGGGGGGGATACCCCGGCTACCTGCAAGCAGGAGACTTCTTTCTTCTGTCTTGTCGCCACCTTGCAGAGAACAACACTGGGTGATTGTTGGGAGGTACCAGGTATGTATAGACCGGGAGGGGCCTGTTGAATTTTTGGAGATTCTCTGCAATGCTGCCACCTAGCGGTGAGTTAACCCTATTGTAATTATTAATGTTTGAAGTGGGGTGTGTGACATACTTAGAATATGACTGTGATAAAAATCCATATAAATATTGGATGGTGGGAGGAGAGGTCATTTATGTATCCAGCAACAAAAAATATCCAGCCAGGCTTTTTTTTTTTTTTTTTTTTTTTTTTATTTTAATGGAAGGGAGAGGAAATCAGGGGAGCCAGGCTCACCCGGGATAGACTAAACCTGTCACCCCTGGATTTTATTCCTACCAGGGGAAGAAAACCACAAGCTTGGCGGGAGTTTTATTCAGTTCGGGTGTATACGTGAACCCCCCTCTCATTAGCTAATGTGTTTATATGGATTTTTAATATTACACAATTCCGCGAAAGCTCTCCTTAAAGTGACAGGTCAGCGCATTGCTCCCGGATTGGTTGAATGCCCTGTCCCTCAAGTGTAACTAAAGTTCATGCTGCTATGCAGAGCCCCACTGCCCATCTGCATCTAATAGAACATTTCTCTATTAAGGATACACACATCAGATGAACCCCCCCTCCCCAGTAGGCAGTCACACAATGCCGAGTCATGGTCAGCTTTCATTCATTAAGATGGCAAACAGTAGGAACAAACGCGCAGACACAGCAGAAACTGGCAACATGACGAGACACTCTGTTGTCTACGTCACGTGCCACACCCAGAGCAGTGCCTGAACAAAACACAACAGACGCTGTCAGCAAGAGGGGCCTGGCCAAGCTCTGAACGGGAATCGAAACATTTCCTTCATTTAACATCAAGGCGTGTCATTTTACTAAACTGAACAAACACAAACATTTTACGCCAGGCCACACCGTCAACTCTGTGGCCCATTCCAGCATTATCTAACACTATAGGAGACAGTGCTTTTTGTCTCAATGTGCCAACAAAGGGTTAGTTTAAAGAGTTGTGGGAAGTAAAAACATTTGCACAACACACAAAAATTAAAAAGAGAAACGTTTTGGCCATGCATCATCCAAATATGCTGTGCACAGGGGTAACATTCTTCTTGCAGATTACACAACCGATAAACTGTCCCGACACCCTATAGCCAGATAAGGTGCCAATCCAAAATTGCAGTTAGAATTTGATAGTATAATGCAATTTAAAGTATGTTAAGACAGGCTGTCTGGCATACGTGCCACCCAGTGCCCTCAGAACCCCCTAAAAAAAACAACCACAGCTACGGGGACAGAAGACAACGTTTTACTACCTTTATTAGTAAAAAAATATAACCGATATAAAAAATGCTAAAAGCCATAAAGTCCACCTATCCACTGGGCACATAATGAATATAATAATATGGGGCTGGCAGGAAAAAGTACAAACACCTAAATAAAGCCTCAATATGGGAAACAAATCTTTCCAACATATGAACAATATTAGTCTTTACAAACATTAGTTACCTATACCCAAGAAACTGACTTTTTGGTTTTGTTCATCTCTGGCAGGGCATCCGGATTTGGGATTTTGTGCTGCGTGTATCACCTGCGATCGGCCAAAAATGTACATTTGCCTTGTTCCCACGGTGACCGAAGTCAGTGTGGCAAGGAAAACTGAATGGCACGGGTGCCACCAGCCACATCTCTGTCCCTAGCTGTGGGAGTTCCCGTGCCGACTATTCAGAAAGGCTTGGCACAGACCTAGCTAAAGGTATGCTGGAGCTTTTGAAAGAGGTAAGTAGGTTGGGTGATCCGGGGGGCACATAAGTAAACCCTCCCCAAGAGTCTTATAGACTTGAAGGGGGTTGTTCCTCTTTAAAGGTTAGGAGGCATTCCAGGAAAAGGGTTAAATTAGCCTGCTTGACCCATGCTGGCTTTTAGGGACTGTTTCTTTCATTCACCAGCACTTTGCATTACCTGATAAACCCTAAAGAACTGTATCCCTTCTGCTGACTCATTTTTCAGGGTCCCCCAAATTAATTAACTACTGAGGGGGCTGAGCCATTGAAACATGCATGGAAGGGTCATGCGCTCCTGCTGATTAGGCCCCGCAAAATGAACAGAGTTCACAGGGAGTTAATATATAGCAGGCAGAATGATAGTTGAATGAAAGATGAAGCAACCAATAGCCAGCAGGGGGGACAGCAGAGAGCAGACCTATTGTATCCTTTGCAAGGAATCCCCCTTTAAAAACACCCCAGTGTTTGTGAGGTATGTTGAGGTATTGCAGCTCCCTAGAAAAATGCTGGCATTTTTGTAATCCCAGTTTGCATTGATTTTAAACCACTTGCAATTGCCCTCCAAAATTGCCCCAGGCATTTGGGAAAGGGCATTTGGTTTTTAAGGGAACTGAGCCTTAATAAGCAAAGCTCACTTTTATGTACTTTCCCTTCAGACCTAAGATCTAATGTGCCATCAAAGCATCTTACCTGGCCCCTGCAGGGTTTGCAATGAGAAGCAAGCGCAGGGGGGGGGGGGGGGGGGGGGGGTGACCTAGATACAGGGCATTCTCATCAACTTTGATTGGGCGCCTCTGTATACCAGGAACATCTGCATATGGAGACACCCGTTGGAGTCAACCTGAGGCCACACCAGCCTGCCTGCTCCTGGCACATCTGAGGTCTAAAGCAGAAGTCCATGAAAGTGGACTTTTCTCTTTAAAGGGGAATAGAAGGTTAAAACCTCCCCTAAACCTCACCTGACTGCCCCCCCTCGGGTTTTACAAATAGGCAATATTTACTCACCTCAGGTTTGGCTTTGGCTAAATCAAGCAGCAGTAATGACGCCCCCAGAGGAGAACACTGCTAGTAACTCTTTAGCTACTGAAACTCAAGATTGTGATCCCCTATCTGAAGAGGTTGAATTCATGCATAAAAGGTTTAGTGAATCAGATTATTAGCAAGCCATAATCAGGAAATCTGCAATACCGTAAACTGCAAACAAATAGAAAAATAAGTAACAGATAAGCTCAGCACCTTGAGGACATCATTTTGGCACACGATTATGATAACTTTCAAAAATGCCATGGGGGGTGGTGGCAGAGAATTGGAACTGTTAAAGCGGACCTTCACTCTGAATAAGAGTCTATCTTATATGTTTCCCACACCCTGTACATACAGATTGCTCACATTAAAAATCATCCTACCTGTATCTACTGCATGTTATGAGCCTTTAAACATCCAAGATGGCGGCTCATGGAACATCAGGCAGCCTGCAAACAGGAAGTGCCCTCTGACTGTGCTGCTCTGCATTCTGTGATTGCTGACCTTTTCCTGACCCCAGCTCTGCTCTGTCTGAGCAAAGCACAGCTATAACCTGCTCCCTGTACTTTATCCCAATATCCTCTCCTCAGTAAGTGTGATGCTTCTAAGTCAAGATGGCGGCACCAGTATCCTAAAGTCCTGAACAGGGTTGCAGCCCAGTGGGGGAAAGAATAATAAGTGACTAAAAACTTAAAATATATTAATTCTAGATGCTGGGGGATCGTTTTATAAGGTTTTGGGCTTTCCAATAAATCATGGTAAAGGCCTGGTTTAAATTGCTCCCATTACAAAATAGAGCACCTCAACTGACTGCCTCAGTCACATGGTCCACAGGTCCCTCCTGGGTATAGGGTCACAGGTGACCATGCGACTGCGGTGACCGATCAAGGGGCTGCAATTTGAAAGGTAAGATTTTCTGTTTTACCGAGTGTTATAGTGAGGGGGGAGGGCATCAGCAATCAGGATGCCCTCCTGCACATGAACGCATTATGTTAAACATGGTAGTTCTTACAGTTTAAACAGAAGGGATACACGCTGTTTGTACTCATTTTCCCACGCCTTCTGGGCCCAGTGTCCTGTCAGTGGCATCTCTACGACAAACAGCAACTCCTCCTCCCCCATCATAGTGACACTAGCCTTCCCCCTCCATTTACTGAAATAGAGGTGTGGTAAATTACATTTGTGCATTGGTATATATATTGGTATAAAGAAGTGCCAAGGTTACCTAGAATGTACCCAGGGTGGCATGAAGCCTAAGAAAAAAGCCTTTCACACTCATAGCAGGCATCATTGTTTTTTGACTAGAGCCCGGAGTGTAAATGAGCCATTAGGGGGCACACAGCAAACAAGCACCATCTCCAGGTCCAAGTCATTTAACCTGTGATATTACACCTAATTTAATATGGGGTCAACCTCTTCACATACTAGAGGAAGCTACTTGTTCCAATCTGTGAGCAAGCATGAGAAAATAAGGCACCGCATGGCCGGTGGGTGAGTCAACCAACCGTGCAATGGCCTATGAATCTCTGACCTGCTGACTTCTGGCAGACATTGCTCATTTATGTAAAGCATGCAGCAAGGCCCTGGGATTTCTGTGCTAAAATTTTAAAATAAAAAACAGAGAAATTATCCTGGGAGTTTGTAAAAAGCAGTGGAGTCACACTAACAAGCAAGTGTAACAAGCACAATAGCATTTCCCAGATGTATCAGCAAACCTATTACATTGTATCAAAGCTGAGACACACGTCACCTCACACAAGGTCACTGGGCTCCTGGTTTATTCCTCAGTAGCCTTTGATTTTACAGGGACCCACTGGAGCCAAACAGATCTGTAGACACATGCAACCAGGAGGTCCAGGCTGTGACGTTCTTATAACACAAACGTCAAAATGAGACAATGCCTAACATTTCTGAACTAAAGTTTACTTTTATAAACGGCCTGTATGAGGACCCACTATTCAGTCACCAGTGTCATAGACCTATATGCCACCGTCCAATTGTCACATAGCCACATATACCCCGACCACTATATAGGGTTTGAAATTAAACCAGAAAAATCGACTTGATATTCTGTTCATGCCCCCCACAAGTCAAGGGAATCAAACAGCCTTCATACAGGAAAAATCTTCTACATAATTAGCTGTCAAACTGTCAGCAGGGATTCACAGGAGCAGCACTAGCCAATCTGCTTGTTCTCTTGCCTGATATTGATAATCAGTTCCTTCCTAGGCCTTTCTATTGGCTAGAGGAGGCTCCACATGACCAGCAATAGAGTGGTTGATCAACAATAGCAAGCTGATTGAAAGCGGATCAAAACCCACTGAAATTGTGAAATAAATTTGGCCAAAGTCCCTGCTGATATTCCCTTCTTAGGGTGTAGAACTATAAATGGATATTTTTGCATTTCTGATTGTCTTGGAACACTGATTTCTTGCTGTGCCTCTGTGTGAGATGGGAGATGATCAGTCATTGCATAAGTGTGGCAATGACATCATTGCCACACACAACAGTGGCAATGAATGGAGGAGGCGGAGCTTTACAGCTAAAACAGGTGCCATTATCTGGCATTAGAGTGAAGCGGGAACAGTAAAAATGGTCAAAAGGTGCACTTCATGGGGGGGAGCAATTCAGGCAATGCCAGTTAAAAATGTGGGTTTTGGTCTGCTTTAATAGCAGCTATATTTTTTAAATGTCTAAATTGCGAGACTACAGCAAAGGATGGTCAGTACATCGGGGATGATGAGTGACATTATTCCAAATAAGCCTATACTTGCATAGTAAAATGCGCCTTAGAGGGTCCTGGCCCACCCAATCATTAAAGAGGAACGACAGAATTTCTCATTCCTAGGGCACCCTGATTTGGGATGCCCCGCTGTGTAAAACCCCCTAGATCAGCAGGTATACTTATGTAGCTGACAACCTGACGGCGCATGTGCGGACTGCATCTCAGCTATACTTTTAGCTGAGGTGTGTGCCTCTGACAGGTAACACTTTCAGCAGCTACACCTCCTCCAATAAAGGTATGCTTTACTGCAGTGCGTAGTTTCCTAGTCACCGGCCATACAAAGCTCTATGAGGATAACTATGTCCCAAATTCTTTACTCACTGACAGCAGAAGCGGGGTTAAGGCCCTTGAGGACATTACCTGCCACAGAGCTTCACAGCTGGACCTATACTGGTCACAACAGCCTCCGTATATTAGGGTATGTTTCATGTTTCCAAGTACCAGCAACAAAACCATGACAAAAGAAGCATCAGTCACTTTATATGGCCCACACATTTGCTGGGTAGCGACCCCTTATCATGCAGGGGCCACAGCAACACATGAGGGCCAACCACCAGAAATGTCACTACCCAGATCCTGTACCTGAATCAAAATGCTACTATCCCACCAGCAGTCCATCTGCCTCACAAGCACATCAATCTACAGCTACAACAGTTACACAGACAGCTCCGAGGCTGGTACCACAAGCATGCCACCAGATTTGTGCCCTACTGCTGGCTGGTACGATATACTCTACACCCTGTGTGTCACCTCAACTTCTCCCTAAGCAAGTTCCACAGTCACCCCAGATGATCTCCAGCTATCCATGTGCACTCTGTAAGAAGGGACCAACCTAAACCCACCACAACACAAAGCAACAGCCCACCCCCCACCCAAAGCTTTGACAATGAGAACGCACCTGGCTCTGTCACATGCACCCTGGTGACAGGGGAACCCTATTATCACCCCCCTGCACTGGGGAAATGTATATGGCCACTCACTTCAATGACAGTTGTCCTGCTTTCACACTGTAATCCCCCACCCAAGGCTTTGACAATGAGAGCCCGGCTGAGTCGCTCACATGCACCCCGATGACAGGGCACCCCATTATCACCCCCCTGAACTGGGAACATGTATATGGCCAACCATTACAATAACAGTTGTCCTACCTTCACACAGACTTCCCCCACCCAGAGCTGTGACAAGGGCTCTCCACCTTGTAGATATCTCCATTCTCAAAGCTGGAGCTGTCACATGTCCCCTGGTGACAGGGGGACCCCATTATCACCCACCTGCACTAGGGACATCTATATGCCCACCCACTACAATGAAAGCTGCCACAGCCCCCACACAAAACTGTGACAAGGCCCCCCCCACTTTGGAACTGCCGCGACATTATGCAATATTAAGCTGTAGCACACATCCTCTCTAGCTGAGCAGACGGCACGTGCACGTCATTCATTCACCAGCGTGGTTGTGGCCTGCACCCTCAAGATAAAATCATGACAAATGAAACATCAGTCACCTTAAATAGCCCACACATTTGCTGGACCCCTTATCATGCAGGAGCCCTGTAGCACAGCAGGGAGTGTGTGGGCCACCTGGTGACAGGGACATCCCCTTATCACCCATCTGCACTAGGACACCCACTACAATAAGAGCTGCCACAACTTCATAATGATATCCTCCCCAGAGCTGTGACAAGACCCTTCTTCACCTTGGAGCTCCCAAGCTGGAGCTGTAAGAAGCACCCTAGTGACAGGGGCACCCCCTTATCACCCACCTGCACTGGGGACACACTTCAATAAGAGCTGCAACAACATTGCAATGACATCGCCCCCAGAGCTGTGACAAGGAGCCTTCACCTTGGAGCTCCCTCCATCCTCCAAGCTGGAGCTGTCAGATGCACCCTAGTGACAGGGGCACCCCCTTATCACCCACCTGCACTGGGGACACCCACTACAATAGCAGCTGCCACAACTTCACAATGACTCTTCACCTTGGAGCTCCCTTCATCCTCCAAGCAGGAGCTGTCAGATGCACCCTAGTGACAGGGGCACCCCTTTATCACCTATGTGCACCGGGGACACCCACTACAATAAGAGCTGTCACAACTTCACAATGGCATCCTCCCCAGAGCTGTGACAAGGACCGTCAGCTTGGAGCTCCCTCCATCCTCCAAGCTGGAACTGTCAGATGCACCCTAGTGACGGGGCACCCCCTTATCACCCATGTGCACCGGGGACACCCACTACAATAGCAGCTGCCACAACTTTACAATGGCATCCTCCCCAGAGCTGTGACAAGGACCCTTCACCTTGGAGCTCCCTTCATCCTCCAAGCTGGAGCTGTCAGATGCACCCTAGTGACAGGGGCACTACCTTATCACCCATCTTCACTGGGGACACCCACTACAATAGGTTTCACTATCTTGGAGCTCCCTTCATCCTCCAAGCTGGAGCTGTCAGATGCACCCTAGTGACAGGGGCACCCCCTTATCACCCATCTGCACTGGGGACACCCACTACAATAGATTTCACTATCTTGGAGCTCCCTTCATCCTCCAAGCTGGAGCTGTCACATGCACCCTAGTGACAGGGGCACCCCCTTATCACCCATCTGCACTGGGGACACCCACTACAATAGATTTCACTATCTTGGAGCTCCCTTCATCCTCCAAGCAGGAGCTGTCAGATGCACCCTAGTGACAGGGGCACCCCCTTATCACCCATCTGCACTGGGGACACCCACTACAATAGATTTCACTATCTTGGAGCTCCCTTCATCCTCCAAGCTGGAGCTGTCAGATGCACCCTAGTGACAGGGGCACCCCCTTATCACCCACCTGCACTGGGAACACCCACTACAATACAAGGTGCCACACCTTCACACTGACATCACCCACCCAGAGCTGTGACAAGGGGAGCCCGGCTGGCTGTGTCACATGGTGGCCACACAGGAGCCAGAGCCGCCATATCACCTCAGAGGCTCCGTTGACAGGCCCCAGTATGGAGGCGCAGTACACACACACATACACACGGTTCCCGGTTGGGGGAGGGGTGGCATTACCTGGCAGCCTGTCCCGCCTGCTGGTCCCGGTCAGTGGCGGCCGCCGTGTAGATGTGCCGGTAGCGCTCGGCCAGGGCCTTGCCGGAGAGCAGCAGCTGGTAGCGGCTCCTGCAGTCGCTGTGTGGGGCCGGGCTGGGCTCGGGGCCCCGTGGCATGGTGCTGCCGGCAGCCGGGCAGGAGGCCGGAGGGAGGGCGAAGAAGCCGTGGGCCCCAGGCTCTGAGGTGGCGGAGGGGGGAGGCGGAGGTGGGGGAGCAGTGGCCGCGCACATCATCTTCCTGTGGTGTCAGTGTGGCACTGCTGATCACCGCCGCAGTCCCCAGGCAGCAGCACTAGCAGTCCCCCGCCCCGAGCCCCTCACCATCCTCCCCAATCCCGCCTGAACACAGACACAGAACACCACACCGTCCCGTCCGCAGCAATGCCACTGGCGCCGGCTTCACCTCAATGGCCGCACACTCAGAGCTGCCATCTTAGCTTCATTATGTGTCCGCCGCCGCTGCTGCTGCTGCTATTTCTCCACTCTGTCTCCCTCTCCCGCACTCAGAGCATGCTGGGAGCGCACCGACACCCGGCTGCGGCCTGCCTCCTCCCTGCCGCACAGCGCCGCCTGCTGGACGCAGCCACCAAGCACTACTACTACTACCGCTGCTGCCAGGCCCGTTCCTCACAAGTGGCCCTCATTTGGAGGGACTGTCCCTCTTTTGAGTCTATGTCCCCCAGTCACTCTTTGTCGCCATTTGTCTCTCCTTGTAACATGCGGGTTTGCCTCAATAAAGGATTCATTTGCCTATTCAAAGTATTTATATTGTTGTAACTGCTACAACCTAACTCCTATCCATCTGTCAATGAGGGGGTGTGGCTTCATTTAAAAATGGGCCGTCTCCCCCCCACCTTAAAAGTTGGAAGGTATGAAGACCCAGTACATCGGCCAAAGGCTGGGCAGGCTTATCATTTCCGGGGGCCCCATTAAATGTTGCATTTGGGGGCCCTAATTAGGGTTGCCACTTGGCCAGTATTTTATTAAAGTGTGCAAAACTGGGGATTTTGGTCCATTCCCCCCCGGGGCACCCTGCTGTGTGAAACCCCCAATATCAACTCACCTCTTCCCGGCCGCTTGTCCAATCAGCACGCTCAGAGACGCTGAGGTCACGTCGTCTAACTTTCGTCTAAGGCCAGCGGCTCCGAGTACACTGGCGGCCATATCCCCCTCTTCCCTCTTTTTTTAAAAGTTTCTTTTTATTTGCAGTTCAACAACATCGTACACAAATACAAGTCACATATCACATTGAGGTGCCACAGGCACCCTGATCAATAGCACGGTTTCAATAAACATTTAGACACGACAACCATTCACTCAACACACATACAATCTGGACTCGGATATCCAGTTAACTATTCACCGGGATGGAAGAGCTTGTCGGAGAGCCAAATCTCTAGGATGCTTCTCCCGTCTCCCCAGTTCCACTTTAATTCGCTCAATGACTCAACCCAACATAGGTGAGCGGCCTTGCCCCTTTAAGTAGACCTTTTCCCTCCCTAATCGCCCTCTGAAGCGGTGTCCTGACTCTGCAGCCAGGGACCCCAAATCTTCTCAAACTTATCAGGCACCCCCCTGGCCGTGTATGTCAGTTTGTACATAGTGAGTTTCTGGTTAACTAGAGCCCTCCACGCCTGTACGGATGGTTTGGCCGGGTGTTTCCAGTTAAGCAGAACACATTTCCGGGCATAAAAGAGCAGCAGCCTAAGTAATGATTTCAGCGGCCTTGACAGTGGCAGTGTTTCGACCACCCCTAGAAGACTTAAGGAAATTGAGCCAGTAATCCGGGTGCCCACCACTCCACCAATCAAATCCATCACCTCTCCCCAATATCTCACCAGAACCTCACAGGACCAGGTCACATGTTCCCATGTACCAGCCTCCCTCTCACACCTGGGACATAAATCATTGGTCAGTAATCCCATCTTATGCAGCCGTATCGGCGTGATGTAGGCTTGATGTATTCACTTGGTCTGGATAAATCTGTCTCTAGCTTCTATGACCGAAGAGTGTAGGTTGTCTAGGATTTCTTCCCAGTCATCCCGGTCTAAGGTTCCCCCTCTTCCCTCTAACAGCGAGCAGGTCCCTGCTAGAGCGATAGCGGGGACGTGGCCGCAGCTCACGCATGCGCCGTTGGACTGGGAAACAAGGTAAGTGTATGGGGTGACCTGGGGGGTTTCACACAGCGGGACATCCTGGTTTTGGGTGCCCCCAGGGTGGGGGGAAGAATCGATCAATCTTAAAGATTCCTGGGCAGATCGGTGTGGGTTTTGGTCCACTTTAACCAGGGGTCTGCCGCAGATACTGCCCTGTCTGTCCATTATTACGATCGGCCTCATTTTGCTATTCCCACCTAACCTTCGGGTAGCTGGAGGGCGGCGCTGGAGGGCTCATGTATTTTGTGAGTCTCTATTTAAACCTTTGTTCTTACATACCAAAGAGACAAAGGGGAATCCCACACTTCCCCAAAAAGTTACCAAGGGTACACAAAGTAAGTGGCACCACCCTCAAAAGTATAAGAAAATATCTAAATTTTATTATTTACAATTCCATATAATAAAAAATCATCATGACATTTACACAGATAAACAACATAAACACACAGAGACACTGGGGGACGCCGGTGGTCTGATAAAGATCATAATAAAAAATGTGTCAATTTAAATAACAAGGTATAGGCTCTCAATAAATTAATAAAATTGTGCAAAATACGCAATAAATGTGCAAAGTAAATGCTGGCCAATACAAGAGTCCCAATTAGTTAATCCTAATTCTATATCTATCAACCTATAACTAACGCCATAAAGCAGGAAAACGAGCCAGAGGGAGCAAAAGACTAACAAAACAAAAGTGTGTATACAGACCAACCGGAGCACCCCCACAAGGGGTTATGTTGTTACATATACTGCTATGCATGACTAAGAAGACTAGGTCCCAGAAACGCGTTGCGGTAACCATCATGATTATCTGCATTGCTTTTATCACGTGAGTGCTTCCTTTTTCTGGACTTTAATGCAATTTGGAATAAACGCTATTTTTTATTACGGGAGTTGAGGCGGGATCCCTTTGCTGTCTTCTATGTATATTCAACCCTGCCGGTAATGTCCTTGCCTGCCTAGGTGCTCTGCATCTCCTCTGCATCTGACCTGACTGCAGCCCATCACAGCCACACACATGCTATTTCCAGTGGACCTGTACACTTCTTGGGAACTCTGTGCATGGTCCTGGTTCACATGGACAATAAACTAACCTCAACTACCCCCTTACAACATGAGGGAGCCCTGCATTACAGATACTAAGCTTTTCCTATTGTAGCCTCATCTGATAGGACACACACATGCGCACACATGCACAGCTGCATCTCTTGCTAAAGGAGATATGCTGAATTGCAGTGCGCAGCTATTTCCCGAATCATGCAGAGCTCCATGCCTGATATGGCTTCCAAGGAAAATGATGATGATTTTGAGGGTGCACACACAGAGGTGGGCCAAATCCACACCCCAACAGCCCTGAAGTCTATAAAATTCCATGGCCGCTGGATTCCCTCCCCCCTGGGGCATCCAGAATCGGGATGCCTTGCTGTGTGAAAACCCCCATGTCCCCCGGAAACTCACCTTCTTTCCCTTTCCATGATGCGCGAGCTGCGGTCGCATCCCCACTATCCTTTTAGCAGGGCATGTGCCCGTGGAAGGCATTCGTGAATGGCCAGTGCAGGCACGCTCCCTGTTAGAGGGTAGCGAGAGATACACCCTCCAGCACGTTCGGATCCACTCACATTAGACAAGCTATTAGACGAAGGGGTGGGAGCAGATCTGAGCGTGCTGATTGGACGAGTGGGCTGCACATGCGCCGTAGGACCAAGGAACGGTGAGCGAGAATGGGCCAACTAGGGGGTTTCACACAGAGGAGCATCGATCGGGGTGCCCAGGAGGAAAGGACCAAAACCCAGGATAGTCAAAATCCTGGGTTTTGGTCCACGTTAAGTTATGCTAAAGGCAAGCCTGATTGGAGATGCAAAGAAAAAAACGAGGAGTAACAGTGGGTGTGGCAACAGTGATATGAGTGATGTGTGCATTACATATATCATAGTCTCACAAAACAATTTCTGTGCCTCTAGTTATTACTGCAAGCACATAGTGTCACCAGAAAAAGGGGGTAAGAGATGCTGCAAGCTAAGAGCATCTCCAGCCCTCCAGCACATAGTTTGACCAGAGAGGAGGGCGGGATTTCATAGCTGCAGAGAGAGGCAGAGGGAGTGGAGGGCGTTTCCGTTCTTGGTCCACTAAAGATTGATTGAAGGACCAGGTCAGTGTGGTGGAGACTGAAAGCTTAATGAGGAAGTGATTTCCTCACTAAGTAGACCGACATAGCAGGAAGGAGAGTGCTGAAGGGACTCAATGTAAGAAAAGCTACTGATTTTTTAACTTTTGACTTGCCAATCACTTTAAATATCCCATCAGATATGACCACAGAACCAAAGAAGGAGGTTAAATCTCCACCCTATTTCTCCAAGGAGGCAGCAAAAGAGCATCAAGAGGACATGTGCTGCCCACAATGCAACTGAGACTTCCCAAAGACAACATTGAAAATGTGCAACACTTTATTGTGGAATACATTGATGATGTTCCTGAGAAGGAACCTAATCCAGCTCTGACAGCTCCCCTTGCTGAAACCAATACAGCTATTTTAATGATTTTAAGGATGCACACCTCTGTGCTTCCCCTCAAATACCACCCCCTCTCCCCCGAAGACTATAGAACCAGAGGTGTTGGCCAAATCCCTGCCCTTTCTACCAAGAAGGCAGAGAAAGAAGACCTCTGCCACCCACAATGCAGAGGAGGAGACCCCTCAAAGAAACAATACCCTGACATTCCTGAGGAGGATCTAACCCTTCAGGAACCTAAGGTAGAGGAGGGGGGAGGCTAATCCTGCCACTTAATTCATACTGTCCTAATACCCTCTAAATCCCTGCCCTTTCCACCAAGTTGGTGAATGAACATAAGATGAAAAAATAGGACCTTTGCTGTCCATAATGCAGATGAGACTCAAACATACAACTTGATGAATATATATCTGTGATGAAGGTCTATAGTACATACTGAATGACTCAGACGTTCCTACTGCTATTTTAATGCAGACAACTAGAGAAGTGGAGACAATGCAGACAACTGTAGAAGCAGTATGGCATTGTTAAATAAGTTGAGGATGTTCTCAAGGAGGTTGAGGGACCTGAGCCAGCTTTGATTGCACCACTGGCTGAATGAACCCCTTACAACCATTGAGACGGAAAATGATCATGAATTGGATTTTTACTTTGACAATGGTTGTGCATATTCAAGTTCCTTTAGGATTCCTATGCAAACAACACAGAAATTATATCAACAATGGACTCAATACAGTGTTGTATGTTTGGCCATTGATGTTATTTCTAAGGATCCTGGTAAAGACCCTTACGTGAAGGACTCATCTCTGCCCATTTTCCTTGGCTCCCATACCCCTGCCTACCTCTTTCCACCTCAACTCTACTCAACTCCCCTCTCCCTGCCTTACCTCTGCTAACTTCTTCCTACATCACCTGTTTCTGTGCCACCTCTACCATGCTCTGCTTACCTCACCTCTTCCCAAGCCTCTTCACCGACCACTTCGTCCTGCCGCACCTCTGCTAACCCTTGCATATACATTAAAGCATATGCAATACTTTGAGGTTAAAACCTTGTGTGCATAAACTGTTTGTGATTTTGCTAATCCATGGCCACCATGGGGCCCGTACAGAGATCCAATACTAAAACTGTGTTTCTTAATAAACATCAGGTTTTATATTATTACAATCTAATTGTGTTTTAGTTGAGGGAAAGGCCACAAGGAAAATGTCTTCTGATTGGCCTCAATAATGATTTACCCTGGGGGGGGGGGGGGGAGCAATATGCTCCAGTCCAACCCTGGGTCACAAACTCCTCACACTTTTGCTCAAACAGTGTAGTTACACTGTTTAGGGGACATAAGGCACAAAATCTGGTGGAGGCCCCAGATACAGTATTTTGTCCTTTAAAATAATAGTCCACCAGCCAAGTAACTGGTGGTTGACTGTCACTCACCTACTTACTAGAACGTCACATTGAGTCCCTTGTGCCACCTTTGTGGAGGTGCATGCTGCTCGGGAACTCCTGCTTTGCCATTCTGGGCGGGGAGGGTAGTCGCCCAGCTGGTCCAGCAGAAAACAGTTCCCTGCATTGAGCTGCCAGTGGCTGTGCTTGGTGGCTTATGTGCAGTGAGTGGCCACCGATTGACAACTCTGCACCCACCCATCACTATTGCTGCTCTAGACTCTCCATCCTGCCCTGTGGTGGCTTTGGCTGCAGGTTTGCAAAAGCGAAAAAAAAAAACTTGCATGGGGGGACCCAGACTAAAGACTGAAAAGCCTCCTGGACCAAACCATAACCCAAAGGTAGAGGCCCCCTTTGCAACGCAAATGGTGTGGGCCCCCGGGGCACGAGTCCCTTGCTTCCTCCTCATAATCCGGCCCTGGATATGTGCTTGAAATATTAAAGTAAAAAAGGTCTCAGAGTTTTTAAAGCCCCAGTCTTGTTTACTAATATCTGACATTGCTAAATGCTGTCAAACATCTGTAAATGCTGCAGAACTAGATATTTATTATGTGTGGAATGAAAATGTCACACCTTCTGTACATGTATTTACATTTCTTTGAAATTTGCCATTTGACATTTGCTTTATGGTTCCATGTCATTTTCAGTGACAGACAGGCCCCCTTATTTTACTCTACAATTCCTGGCTACATGGTGTGCTTTTAAGTGTACTGTGGGGTAAATCATTAAAAAAAGCACTATGCTCACCTTTGCTTCTACACAGCACACTTCTCTGTTTTAGGATCCTCTATACTCATACAAGAGATCCACTCTGCAGCCCTTTACTATCCCTCCACTGACTACAGATCCAGAGCTGTGGACAGCTCCATTCAGTGTGTGTGTGTGTGTGTGTGTGTGTGTGTGTGTGTGTGTGTGTGTGTGTGTCACTCTCGCTGCATGCTCTCTATGCCTGTGGCAGCGGGAAGGGTGTGAGTAAGGTATTTCTGCAATCAGAACAAGTCAGTAGGCAGAAACATTAACAACCAGAGGTCCAATCAGAGGGCGGGACAAATGCAGTCGAGTCACATTAGCTGAAGATCCTACTTCTCATGGCAACTAAAGCTTCTCCAGAAATGGCTACAATTCATTTTCACTTCAAAATGAATGTGGTTTCCCCATAGTACTACCCCTGCCCCCAACTTGATTACAAAGGCTTAAACAACTGCCAGATAAATGGTAAAAAGTAAATATGAAATATTATAAAAATAAAACAGGGGACATCAAAATCTCAACAACAGCTATCAAGGGGCAAAATAATATACATAAATGATTATTTAAATACATAGGCCTTGATTCAATAGGAGTTTAAAAAAATTCTCATGGTAGTAAACAATCACTTTATGAAAAATGTTCACTGTTACTGAATCACCAGCTAGGAAAACAATGAAAGTCAATAGTTCATTTTTACTACTGAGAAAAGTAGAAAACTTTTCCCTGCTTTTTACACTGTAGTAAAAAGTGCCAATGACTTTCATTGTCTTCCTATCTGGTGATTCAGCAACAGCAACATTCTCATGCTTTTTTCTCATATTGTGAATTTTTTACTACCACAAGAATTTTTTTTTAAACCCTTATTGAATTGAAGCCATATAATTAGAAAGAAGCCTGTCTAATCAATTTGCCAAAGCAACAGCCTGCTCTGTATTGTTCCCACCTACCCAATCAAAATGAATTTAAAATGTAATCCCCTTTGACACTCTAGTACTCCAAGTCCGGGGCTGCAGCGCTGACCTGAAAGGTTCTATCCAGGTCTCTCACAGTGAATGAAAGGGGAGCGTGGTAGCTCACTGTGACTGATGGCAGGGACATCGCCATGTCAGAGAGAGACAGGAAGAGAAGCCTGACAAGAGAGGGGTGCAGCAAGGGACCTGGATGAAGCCTTTTAGGTAAGCGCTGCAGCCCCGCACTAGGAGCGATGGTCTGTGTGGGAGAAAAGTTGAGTATAGCTTTTATTTTTTGCCTGAAATTTTATTTTAAAGAGGAACTTCAGTTAAAAAGGACTCCTCTGTCCTGCCATGCTACCCTGGCATTGAGACAGGACAGGGGGATTACAAAGAAAAAAAACCCTATTCCTTAGCCAGGCACCTGTGTCAACCTCCCAGTCTCCTGTGGCACGCACTTCCACCGTCACTTGAATGGGCAGACGGGAGCTTGCATGGAGCCAGGGGATGCAGCTCTGTGCCCTCCAGGCAAGATGGCGGCGCCCAGGATCTGGAGTGTCAGCCTGCCTATGGAAACTGATTTTTGTATCCTCCAAACTGGTTGGCACTAGGTCCAGTCTCATCAGTGAAATTCATCTCAAGAATGGATAGATTTATAGAGGATGTTGCTGAAGCTGACCAGATTTTAATCCAGTCCTTTTGTTTGTTTTTTAAAATGTACAGTAATTTGTTATGCCAAGCTGTGATATATCTAACAATATTATTACCAGGAAATTAAATATTTTGGTAATTTCAAAACATGATTTTAATGTAACAAAATTATTTCATTTTGTTTCTTTCCAGTGTTTATGAATTAGCTGATTCAACGGAAAGTAAGTGGTGAGTATTTTTTTGTTTAAATCACTATGAAAAGTTGTGAATTTGAGTCCCTGGGAAACAATGGATTTTTAGTTACAGTGGGAAGTTACAGAGGTATATGCAGATACTAGATCTAGGGCCTTATATATGATGTGCACCATTTAGCATCTTTCTGGTGGCTATAGTGCCATTCTGGTGCTGTTCTGTGGGTTACAATGGCGCTAAAAGTGGCTACTAACTAATTAGCTTTGATTGTTGCACTAGGTATTGGGCGGTCTGTGTGAACATCTATTGGACCTGACTGCCGATTATGCCAGTGCCAGTGAGCGCCACTTTGTACTGCTGTGTTTTTGGCTCTGCTCTGTGTATTTATGTATGTATTTATTTTTTCCTCCTTGTAAAGATTGGCACTGCATTTTTCCAGCGCTGGTCAGCGTTTCATCATTATAGTTACAAGAAATCACTGCTGGGTACAAACTTCACTGTCCGTTTAGGATGCATTTTAGCTGTTGTTATCCAGATTACATATTTGTAAACAAAATAAGCCACTTGGCAACATCTAAATCCTACGTTTCCATTATTGATATTAAGTCACAATGCAAGCTCATAACAAATACATGTGTGTAATATTAATTATAAGCATAAAACACTTCAATCTAGTTCTGCTCATTGTGCTCTATGGGATTTTCACCTGTGACTTTTTGAGCACGAGTGTTGAAGGGGACACTAGGTGGCGGCCGCATTGCCGCAGCCTGATTTTTGTTTCTTAAATTGCATGCTAAGTGCCACTGAGGCCTAAAAAGTGGCACTGATGCTTCATAAATAAGGCTCCTCGATTTAGACAGCATTCCCATGACGAGAGGGTTTCAAATGGCAGGCCTCTGCTTCTATTTGCATCCCCCTTCAAGATTCAGAGATGCTTATTAGCTGAGCAGCTAAGACCCAAACTACTGAGGTTATCTAGGGGGTTTCAATTTAGGTCCTTGTTATCCCATTTAAATGTTAGAGGTATTCGTTGGAACCATTTTAAGTTTCAATTTAAAATATCTATAGGACTGTATTGAAGACAATGTAAGGATATTGAACTGACAGTGTTGGCTTGATTCATTGTCGTATAAAGTTGCACATTTGCTCTTGTTTTTCCACAGCACCCCTGGAAGAGCCCCAAAACCCATACCAAAAGGCATAAGGACTGGTAAACCAGCAGGACCATGTGTCAGCTGCCGCAGCCTCTGTCCTGGGTTACCAGCCATTATGCCTGGTGCCTGGGCTAGTTCTTTATTGGGTGGGGCACACATTTTTAAAAAGAAATCATACTATAGAAAAAAAAACTTCCATCCTTCCATGTCCTTTTCAATGATAACCATGCTGGCTGTAGCGGCATCGTTTTTATCAATTAAATCTTTTACAACCCCCTGACATTGATTTAGTAAACTGTCATTCAAGTTTTAACAATCTTGTATGGAAGTGAGAATTCTCTCACAGCTATCTCGTGCTTCTTGTACATGTGGGACTGTGTCCCTGAATCAGCCGAGAAAGTGACAATTCCCGCACGCAAGATAGATTTGCCTGGGAAATGTGATATTCTTGTCCAGCAATGAATCAAGCCTTTTGTATCCTGTAAAACTATAATAAAGTGAGGTCAGTTTAATTGATAATAAGATAATTGATATATTTAGTGTCTGGAAAGATGTTATTACCTTGATACCAAAATACTAATTTCAAGTAAGAATTTAAGTTAACCCTTTAATTGGGCCCTCTTTCGGCTGTTTCTTTCTTGGATATGTTTTTTTGGTGTTAGACAGGATGTCCTTTTCTGTCTGAAAGCTTATATATTTAGAAATATAATATAGAAATAAAAGACAGTGAGGTGAACATGATACAAATACAGACATGGACAGGCTGGGGCCACAAATCAGCATGAAAACTCACTGGTCCTGGCCAGCCTATAACCAGTCTGAAAGCTGCTGAGCCCTGGCCCTAGGGTGCTTCCAATCCAGTCATCAGGTGAAACGATAGCATTCCAGGGACAGACCATGGACCTGGTGGGTAGGTGAGGTGCTAGCCTAGCAGTGAAGCCCACCAGGAATTCCCCCTATACTTCTATGGCCAGTCCATCCCTGAATACAGAAATCACAAAGGGCTGTGGTGGAAAGGAACAACTGTGGAAAAGAGGCCTATGTCAAGCAAGACGTTCTCCTTTGCCAAGGATACAGCAGAGGGGAAAATTTATTCGAACCCTTATAAAAAGTGTGGGTTTTAAATAACTGAAAAACAAAGCCATGCTATTATGCCTGTTTTGAAAACTATATTTATTTAGGACAGTGGTATGTTATTATCTGTTTAAAGGGACACTAGTCCCCCTTCCTCATTCACATGTTTAGCAGCAAATGGCAGACCATCATGTGACCACCAGCAACTATTCACGCTGTACACATTGTACAGCGACATGGAGGTGCTGGCGCTTTATAAATAAACAATAATAATGTGCAAGCCCAACTGGCAAAGCAGTTAAAGCAATTCAAAAGCCATTTAACCCCCCACCCAACAGAGAACCTCAGGCGATGCTGCTGGCTTGGCGGTTTTTAAATAAAACCAGGTTTTTCCACTGCTGGTGGCAGTTTTGAGATTGTTGATTGGCTGATCTCAGAGCTGCCATCTGATGTTTCTGTTTGGGTGCGCACACTCCCACAATCAGCCATTCAGGCTGGGCATGGGATAGTGCACAGCTACCAGGAAGCTGGAGGATGCTGTGGCCGATGATTGCAGGCAGCACCACAGGGGCCGTCTGTAAAGGTGAGTTACCGCTGACCCCAGGGGTTTTACTCAGTGGGGCATCCCCGGGGGCAGGACAGTGGCCAGCCATCTTCTAGATACCATGGTCGGCCTGGGTTTTTTTTTTTATGTTTTAAAGTGCAACAAAACCTGGGAATTTGACTTTTCAGGGTTTCCTCTGGGGCATCCTAAATGGTGATGCCCCCCCAGTGTGAAACCCCCCAGGAGGCCAGTATTGAATCACCCCTTCCTTGGTCCAACAGCGCATGTATGGGCTCTTCCAATGAGAGCCATTTGGTGCGATGATGTAATTCGGCAAACGGTTCTCATAGGTTACAATGTAGTCACACACCAAAATAGTTGGGATGCTTTGTAATATGTAAAGAAAACAACAATGATTTAGAAATCTCATACAACCAATATTTACAATAGAGCACAAATCATAAGTAAAAAGTTAGACATTTTTCCATTTTATTTGAACGCAATGAACTAAACTTATGTAGAGTTCTAGGTCTTTCTTTGCCAAATGTTTTCTAATGGTTAAAGGTCTGGACTGCAGTTTTGCCAGTTCAGAACCCAGACTCTGTGAAGCCATGCAGTTGTGATGAATGTGGTATATGGTTTAGCATTGTCTCGTTTATATGTAAGGCCTTCCCCAAAAGAAAAATAGTCTGGACATGAGCATATTTTGTTCTAGAACCTATTACTGATGCGAAAGCTGCCCATTCCATAGGCACTACTGGATGGTACCCTGCCCCCTTGAGTCCGCAGACCACTACACCCTTGGTTTCCATAAAGAATTTATCATTTTGATTTGTCTGAACACAGATTTGTTGCCTCCCCCAGAGAGGAGAGCATTTCTGGGTGGTGTTGACTTATGGCTTCTACATTGAATTATAGCGCGTTAACTTGCATTTGCTGATCGATCAGTGAACTGTATTCACAGACAATGATTCCTGGAAGTAATTCTGAGTCCATGCAGTGATTTGCATTCTGCGAGCATCCAATATCGGCTGCAAGCCTTGTCACTTGTGCAGATGGATTTTACCAGATTCTCTGAATCTTTTGATTATATTATATTGTATAGATTACTATTTAAACTGAGACAATAAAGAAAAACTATTGGACTGGGGCCATCATATCTACTGGGCTAGCATTGAGGGGTGCCTAATTGCGCAATTGACCAGGACCCTCATTACCAAAGGGTTCAGTGTCAGAAGCATATTATAGCCTGGATTGTCAGGACCCAGTCTAAAGCTAACTGAGGGCCATACAAAAGATTGTCTTTTGTAGAAAAAGCAATAGCTTTGTTTTTATGGGCATCTGTGATCCTCTGCAGTGACTGTCCCCATGACCTATCTCTCTCTGCCCCTGCCATTTTACAGTCGAGTAAAGCCAAGGCTTCTTGAGCACTTCATTAGATATTGGGATTCCATATTTCATCTAGACTCATGGAGGAGGATGTCAGGGATTAAATCACACAGGGGGGGGGGAGGATAGCTGGAACTGGAAACAGATGAGGATAGAAAGAATTGTGCACAGGGTATAGACAGACATATATAGAATTTACTGAATGTGACAATATTTCAGAACACCTTAAATTTTGCCCAGGGCCATATATTTTCTAAAACTGGCACTGAATTGGAAAGCATAATCATGTATTTAAGTAAACGTCTGATTTGGGGATCATCCAAAATGCACAAATAATGGTCAGGCATGTCAAGAAATAGGTGGAGTAGGAAAACAATCATGGAAGGGGTTAGTTGCTTCCAAACCATCCATCTCCTGTGGACCATTTAAGAGGATTTCATATTGTTACACTATTGATTTTGTCCTACTGTTAATTACATCCATGGCGACTGTAAGGAAATAGTGTCATTTTGGCTTGCATTGCTAGAAATAAATAAAACATGCCTATTTTGTAGATTTATCAAGAAGAAAGGAGGGTTACCCCTTAGTGAAAATGTAAAAACCTTATTTAGACGTACTGTAGGAAACAAACCAGCATTATGAGTGATGCGGCACACATTTAGGTTGTCATGGTTTCACAATCTCCTCCAGGCTTTCTAGTGTTCAAGAGAATTTTGCTTGACACTGAAAATAGAGGTTTGGTATCACAGATAATAGAATTAAGGTCAAAAGCGCATAATAATGTTGCACACCATAACACAGCATTTAATAGCAAAACATGGGGGGAAAAAAAAACAGGTCTCTGAACAAAGGCATTTTTCAGACTCAGCAAAACACGCTTTTATTCCCAAAAAGATAAATCTACAACATTTAACTGCAGGAGCTTAACTATAGGCAGTGCAGGGGTAGCAACCGCACTGGGGTGGAGAATGTCAAGGGGCCCCCATCATTTTTGCATTTCCATCTTATTTGTCAGATTTGGAGTTAAACATTACCTGGCAATTCTGTGCTGGGAGGTTCCCTTGGGGGGAGGGGGGATTGGGCTGGCCATAGAGAGACCTGTGATAAATGATAAATGGGCAGATGGTCAGAGAAGCCACAGCCCATGTTAGCAGCGCCTGTAGGTCAAGATCCCATAGCGCACAATGGGCAGAAATGTATTGAAGTGTTGTGACTTGTCGATCCTCTTCCCTCCCCCTCCCACGCCGGCTTATCCGTCTGTAAACGTCAGCAGTCTTGCGGGATTTCATGTGGCTCCATTGTATCCCATTCACGAGATCGGGGGGCCGCTAGCAGTGCCTGATGGGATGCAAGATGGCGCTGCCTGTCTGGAGGTTGCCCAGAATCCGAGGGGCCCAGAAGAGAGATGCCCTGTCAAGGTGAGTAAAAATTGCCCAAAGGTAAAGCCGGAGGTGGGGGGCAGCAGTTCGGTTAGGTTTGGGGGAGGTTTTAACCCCCCAATTTTCCTCTTTAAAGACGGCAGTAAAGTGGCGCACACTGGCGCTGTTATAATGGGCAGTCGGGTCCAACAGATGCTATCACCGGTCGACCAATACCTAGCACAACAATCAAACCTAGTAAGTTATCATTGGGCACTGTGACTGTCAGCGCCCTTTTGTCCAAATAAAGTGCTAATAAAGAAAGAGATGCCAGTGCTCAAAAATGGCTACAGCATTCTGGATGCCCCCGCCAACTTATCTTATAGCAGTGGAGACCAACACCCACGCCATATGAGTGTTGGGCTGCTTTAACCTCAAAGGAAAAAGATACTTCCATATTAAGCAAAAAAGGTAATTTCCTAAATAGAGATTAATAGATGATGGGAGGATGTAGGTTAGGGTACCTGTCAACCTAGACCAGGTTTTAGTTCCACTTTAATGTATACTTGATAGAATGAGAACTAAACATGACTATCGGCTTTTTGTCCTGATTTTAGCTTAGTGAGTGAGTCTGTACAAACCCTAAACATGTCCGATTTCGAGCACTGTGCTGCTTCTACCTTACCTGAATGTCTGAGAAAACAACAAGTGCACCACCTTTACGATCACAACTTACAGGTGTGCTCGCCACCAATACGCCTATACCAAGCTAAAGGAGGTCAGGGAACAAAGCCCTGGCAACCCCTATTAAGGGAGCACCACCATGTAAAATAAAATAATCACTTTTATTAAGAGTATATACAAAAAACATACATCACACTAGACATTTAAAAACCATTGCTTCTCCCCAAAAAGATCTCTCAACCTCCAAATAACCCACTATTAATAGCTTCCAAATAGAGCAAAAAATCATGTACCAATGTGAATACAAGAATAATCAAGGATCCATGTGACAAAACGGTACCCTGCCCAAATTTATATACATTTTGTTTTGTGCCGGCACAAAAAAAAAAAAAAAATATATATACACTATAACTAGAGATGAGCGAGTAGTGAAATATTCGAAATTTCGAATTTCGATTCGAATAGACCGCGTTACTCGACTACTCGACCGAATATCGAATCCCATTATAGTCTATGGGAAAAAAATGCTCGACACTTGGAAATCTCAATTCGACCACTTGGAGGTCACCAAGTCCACCCTGAAACATCAGAAAATGATGCCAACACTGCTGGAATGCAACTGGGACAGCAGGGGAAGCATGTCTGGGTGCATATAACGCGCCCAAGTCGCACTATTACGCCACTATCACAGCCTCTCAACAATACACTCCAAACACAATATTACTTCTACGTAAAGTGAGACAAGACAAGGAAACCTTCTTTCCTCTACATTGCCATGGACCCCAAGCCAAACTGTACAAAAAAGAAGAACAAAATTCTGCACCCCTTAAAATCACGTTGCCTAATGACAACCACAGATGGCATAGGCAAGGGGGAAAATAAATATACCCCACCCCTAATTGTCATTGTGTGTGTGTGTGTGTGTGAGATGTGGTCAGACATGTCCTCTTGTGTCATTGTGTCACCCCAGCAGTAAGGGAAGCTTAAAGGAGGAGGTTTGTTACAGTGTGTTACCCCAGCAGTAGGGGAAGCTTACAGGAGGAGGTTTGTTACAGTGTGTCACCCCAGCAGTCAGGGAAGCTTACAGGAGGAGGTTTGTTACAGTGTGGCACCCCAGCAGTAAGGGAAGCTTACAGGAGGAGGTTTGTTACAGTGTGTCACCCCAGCAGTCAGGGAAGCTTACAGGAGGAGGTTTGTTACAGTGTGTTACCCCAGCAGTAGGGGAAGCTTACAGGAGGAGGTTTGTTACAGTGTGTCACCCCAGCAGTCAGGGAAGCTTACAGGAGGAGGTTTGTTACAGTGTGGCACCCCTGCAGTCAGGGAAGCTTACAGGAGGAGGTTTGTTACAGTGTGTCACCCCAGCAGTCAGGGAAGCTTACAGGAGGAGGTTTGTTACAGTGTGTTACCCCAGCAGTAAGGGAAGCTTACAGGAGGAGGTTTGTTACAGTGTGTCACCCCTGCAGTCAGGGAAGCTTACAGGAGGAGGTTTGTTACAGTGTGTCACCCCAGCAGTAAGGGAAGCTTACAGGAGGAGGTTTGTTACAGTGTGTCACCCCAGCAGTCAGGGAAGCTTACAGGAGGAGGTTTGTTACAGTGTGGCACCCCTGCAGTCAGGGAAGCTTACAGGAGGAGGTTTGTTACAGTGTGTCACCCCAGCAGTAGGGGAAGCTTACAGGAGGAGGTTTGTTACAGTGTGTCACCCCAGCAGTCAGGGAAGCTTACAGGAGGAGGTTTGTTACAGTGTGTTACCCCAGCAGTAAGGGAAGCTTACAGGAGGAGGTTTGTTACAGTGTGTCACCCCAGCAGTCAGGGAAGCTTACAGGAGGAGGTTTGTTACAGTGTGGCACCCCTGCAGTCAGGGAAGCTTACAGGAGGAGGTTTGTTACAGTGTGTCACCCCAGCAGTAAGGGAAGCTTACAGGAGGAGGTTTGTTACAGTGTGTCACCCCAGCAGTCAGGGAAGCTTACAGGAGGAGGTTTGTTACAGTGTGTCACCCCAGCAGTCAGGGAAG
Source organism: Gastrophryne carolinensis (assembly GCA_027917425.1). Classification (NCBI taxonomy): domain Eukaryota; kingdom Metazoa; phylum Chordata; class Amphibia; order Anura; family Microhylidae; genus Gastrophryne; species Gastrophryne carolinensis. Next base: position 167,026,038 of record CM051236.1, read on the forward strand.
CTTACAGGAGGAGGTTTGTTACAGTGTGTCACCCCAGCAGTAGGGGAGGCCCAAGAGCTGAGACCTTTTAAAAATTGTGTGGAGGCCCAAGAGCTGAGACCTTTTAAAAATTGTGTGGAGGCCCAAGAGCTGAGACCTTTTAAAAATTGTGTGGAGGCCCAAGAGCTGAGACCTTTTAAAAATTGTGTGGAGGCCCAAGAGCTGAGACCTTTTAAAAATTGTGTGGAGGCCCAAGAGCTGAGACCTTTTAAAAATTGTGTGGAGGCCCAAGAGCTGAGACCTTTTAAAAATTGTGTGGAGGCCCAAGAGCTGAGACCTCTCAAACATTGTGTGGAGTCCCAAGAGCTGAGACCTTTTAAAAATTGTGTGGAGGCCCAAGAGCTGAGACCTCTCAAACATTGTGTGGAGTCCCAAGAGCTGAGACCTTTTAAAAATTGTGTGGAGGCCCAAGAGCTGAGACCTCTCAAACATTGTGTGGAGTCCCAAGAGCTGAGACCTCTTAAAAATTGTGTGGAGTCCCACGAGCTGAGACCTCTTAAAAATTGTGTGGAGGCCCAAGAGCTGAGACCTTTTAAAAATTGTGTGGAGGCCCAAGAGCTGAGACCTTTTAAAAATTGTGTGGAGGCCCAAGAGCTGAGACCTCTTAAAAATTGATTGTATTAAGCCCAAGAGGTGAGACATAATTTTTTTTTATTAATACAGCAATTCTATGGCGGTTAAGGAGGAGGAGGAGGAGGAGGAGGAAATGGCACTTCATACAGATGGCACTTCACTCTTGGCTGCTTTCCACTGTTGTACAAGCAAAGTCCGGGTCAATCCACTTGCTGTTCATTTTGATTAGCGTCAGCCTGTCGGCACTGTCGGTTGACAGGCGGCTGCGCTTATCGGTTATAATGCCCCCGGCTGCGCTGAACACCCTTTCTGATAGCACGCTGGCGGCAGGGCAGGCAAGCACCTCCAAGGCGTACAGGGACAGTTCCAGCCACGTGTCCAACTTGGAGACCCAGTAAGTGTAGGTCGCTGAGGGATCGGGGAGGACAGGGGTGTGGTCTGCCAGGTAGTCCCGCAACATCCGCCGATACTTGTCCCTCCTGCTGATAGCGGGCCCCGCAGTGATGGAAGTTGCACGAGGGGGTGACATGAACGTGTCCGACACCTTGGAGAGTGTTCCCCTGGTGGCTGTGGGCCTGATCGATGTTGTCAGACTCTGGGAGACACTCTCCTCTCTGCCGCCAGCGATGCTGGGTGGGAAAATCTGCATCATGTTCTGCAAGAGTTCCCTCTGGTATTCCAGTAATCGATTCGTCCTCTCCTCTACCGGAATAAAAGAGGAGAAGTTATCTTTATACCGGGGGTCCAGGAGTGCGAAGACCCAGTATAGTTTGTTCTCCAATATCCGGACAACTCGTATGTCCCGGGAAAAGCAGCCCAGCATGAAGTCAGCCATGTGTGCCAGACTCTGAGTAGGCATGACCTCACTGCCCCCACCAGAAGGATCATTTTCCATTTCCTCCTCTTCCTCCTCCTCTCCGCCCCATCCGCGCTGAACCAATGGGACGCACACAGCCTGACTGCTACCCTCGCCGCCAGCATCCTCTTCCACAGCCACCTCCACGTTGTCCTCCTCCTCCTCATCCTCCTCCTCCTGCAACTGCCACCGAGCAGCAGACAAAAGTGTGGTCTGACTGTCTACCTGCGTTGCGTCTCCTCCTACCCCCGTCTCCTCTGTGTGCAATGCGTTCTCCCTTATTGCGATGAGCGATTCTTTAAGGACGCATAGGAGCGGGATGGTTACGCTCACTATAGCGTCCTCGCTGCTGACCTTCTTAGTGGACTCCTCAAAGATACGCAATACATCGCATATGTCTGCCATCCATGGCCACTCGTGGTTGGCAAACTGAGGGAGCTGAGTTGGAGGCACGCGTGGATGCATCATCTGGTACTCCATCAATGCTTTCTGCTGCTCACACACCCTGGCCAACATGCAATAGGTGGAATTCCAGCGAGTGGGCAGGTCGCACAACAGCCGATGTTGAGGCAAATGGATTTGCTGGATTTTTTTTAAGCTAGCAGCAGCTACAGTTGACTTCCGAAAGTGAGCGCACAAGCGCCGCACTTTGACCAGTAGCTCTGCCAGGTTGGGGTAAGTCTTTAGAAACTTTTGTACTACCAAATTAAAAACGTGGGCCAGGCATGGTACGTGATTGAGTTCTGCAAGCTCCAGAGCCGCCACCAGGTTACGGCCGTTATCGGACACGACCATGCCTGGTCCTAGCTGCAGCGGCGACAGCCACATCTCTGTCTGCTGCAATATGGCGTGCCTCACCTCTGCGGCGCTGTGCTTCCTGTCGCCCAAGCTGATGAGCTTAAGCACCGCCTGCTGACGTCTCCCCGCGCCAGTGCTGCAACGCTTCCAGCTAGGGGCTGAGGGCGATGTTAAGGCAGAGGAGGAGGAGGAGGAGGAGGAGGAGGAGGAAGAGGAGGGGGGTCTATCAGAACCCGTGCTGGCAATCTTGGGCGGGGGTGGTATGTAGGCCGTCCCTGTTTGCGACCCCGTCCCCGCTTCCACAACATTCACCCAGTGTGCCGTCAAAGAGATGTAGCGTCCTTGGCCGCAAGCGTTTGTCCACGAGTCGGTGGTCAAGTGGACCTTTGCGCTGACTGCGTACCTCAGGGCCCGCCTGATGTTACGCGACACGTGCTGGTGCAGGGCGGGGACGCCACACCGGGAAAAATAGTGGCGGCTAGGGACGGAATAGCGAGGTGCGGCAGCCGCCATCAGGTCGCGGAAGGCCTGCGTCTCCACAAGCCTAAACGGCAACATCTCCAGGGCCAGCAGTTTGGAGATGAGGCAGGTTAAGGCTTGGGCTTGGGGGTGACTGGAGGCGTACTTCCGCCTGCGGTTGAACGCCTGCGAGATGGACAGTTGATGGGACGAGGAGATGGAAGGTGCAGACGAAGATGCGGGGGAAGGGGGGGCTGAAGGAGAAGGCCCCAAAGTAGCCGAGGCAGAGGCAGATGTGGAGGTGTCCTGGCTGGAGGTCTGGACCGCAGTGGCAGCACACAACAAAGGGGAAGAGGCAGTGGCAGCAAGACGGGGCGCAGGTTGTATTGCGTTTGCTCTCTCCCACTCAGCCCAGTGCTTGAATTCCAAGTGAGGGCGCATGCCTGAGGTGGTCAGATTGCTCTTCTCAGAGCCCCTACTCAGTTTTGAGTGGCAGATTGCGCAAACCGCGCTCAGTTTGTCATCCGCGCAAACATTAAAAAATCTCCACACCACAGAAGTACGAGGCCTCGATGGGGGAGCTTCGCGCGACTGCCTGCTGCCGGGAAGAGCTTCGGCCCTGCTGGCTGTGGCCTGCCTTCTCTGTCTGGACTGTCCTCTGCCTCTGGACTGTCCTCTGCCTCTTGCTGCCTTATTCGGTGATGCGCAGACCGCATCTCCACTGCTTTCCCCGCTGGACATCACCCCTGTCCAAGTGGGGTCGGTCATTTCGTCGTCCACCACCTCCTCTTCCACTTCCTCTCTCTGCTCCTCCTCCTGCCCACTGGACATTCCAACAGCCTCCCTTGATGGCAACTGCGTCTCATCATCATCGCTCATGATAGCAGATGCTGGTTCCGGGTCCACATCACTAGCAGATGGCGGATACTCAAGTGTTTGGGCATCACTACAAACAAATTCCTCTGCTAGCTCCTGGGATTCTTGCAGCACATCTGGAAAAGGACCCGAAAAGAGGTCCTGGGAGGGGTCAAGGTTGGGCTGACTCTGTTGGCCAGGTTGGGAGGAAGGAGGGTCAGAGTGAGACTGTGTGGATGACTGGGTGGTGGACAAGTGACTGGAAGCGTTATCGGCCATCCATTGCACCACCTGTTCACGCTGCTCAGGCCTTAACAGAGGTGTACCCCGCCCCCTGCATAACTGTCCCATAAAGGCAGGGAAGCTGGATGAGCGTAATGCTGGCTGCCCCTCACCAGCATGCATTGTATCCCCACTGGCTTCAACGCGGTTTGTGCCCCCACCAGCATTTCCGCGCCCCCGTCCTCGTCCACGTCCCTTTGCGCTAGCCCTCCGCATTTCAGACGTTTTACTTTTTTGGCCACGCGTTATGCCAAATATAAAAATATTTTTAAGAAGAACACCTGGCTATACAGCCGTATACTGCCAGAAGGTGAAATGGTGCCTATACGCACCGTGTATAAAACAGTGTTTTGTTGGCACAGAGGACACAAAACAGTAGTGCCAAATATAAATATATTTTTAAGAACACCTGGCTATACAGCCGTATACTGCCAGAAGGTGAAATGGTGCCTATATACGCACCGGGTATATAACAAGGTTTTGTTGGTAAAGAGGACACAAAACAGTAGTGCCAAATATAAAAATATTTTTAAGAAAAACACCTGGCTATACAGCCGTATACTGCCAGAAGGTGAAATGGTGCCTATACGCACCGGGTATATAACAAGGTTTTGTTGGTAAAGAGGACACAAAACAGTAGTGCCAAATATAAAAATATTTTTAAGAAAAACACCTGGCTATACAGCCGTATACTGCCAGAAGGTGAAATGGTGCCTATACGCACCGGGTATATAACATGGTTTTGTTGGTAAAGAGGACACAAAACAGTAGTGCCAAATATAAAAATATTTTTAAGAAAAACACCTGGCTATACAGCCGTATACTGCCAGAAGGTGAAATGGTGCCTATATACGCACCGGGTATATAACAAGGTTTTGTTGGTAAAGAGGACACAAAACAGTAGTGCCAAATATAAAAATATTTTTAAGAAAAACACCTGGCTATACAGCCGTATACTGCCAGAAGGTGAAATGGTGCCTATACGCACCGGGTATATAACAAGGTTTTGTTGGCACAGAGGACACAAAACAGTAGTGCAAAATATAGTTTTGTATATAGGTGCTAATACACCACTGAAGTCTTTCTGTCCCTATTCCAGCATCAGCAGCTACCCCTCACTAAAGCAGCCGTTTTGAGCAGAGTGTATATAGTTTTGTATATAGGTGCTAATACACCAATGAAGTCTTTCTGTCCCTATTCCAGCATCAGCAGCTACCCCTCACTAAAGCAGCCGTTTTGAGCAGAGTGTATATAGTTTTGTATATAGGTGGTAATACACCACTGAAGTCTTTCTGTCCCTATTCCAGCAGCAGCAGCTACCCCTCACTAAAGCAGCCGTTGTGTGCAGTGTGTATATAGCTAGAATGAGCTATATACTGTTCAGCATAGTAGCCCTAATAAGGGCTCTTAATGACTCTCTTGTCTTCTGGTAGCTGGTATATATGGTGGTAAATGCGAGATTCTGAGCTTCTGGGGCCCTGCCTGCCTACATAGGATATGAGCTATATACTGTTCAACGTAGCAGCCCTAATAAGGGCTCTTAAGGACTCTCTTGTCTTCTGGTAGCTGGTATATATGGTGGTAAAAGCTATATTCTGAGCTTCTGGGGCCCTGCCTGCCTACATAGGATATGAGCTATATAATGTTGAGCGTAGTAGCCCTAATAAGGGCTCTTAAGGACTCTCTTGTCTTCTGGTAGCTGGTATATATGGTGGTAAAAGCTATATTCTGAGCTTCTGGGGCCCTGCCTGACTACATAGAATATGAGCTATATACTGTTCAGCGTAGTAGCCCTAATAAGGGCTCTTAAGGACTCTCTTGTCTTCTGGTAGCTGGTATATATGGTGGTAAAAGCTATATTCTGAGCTTCTGGGGCCCTGCCTGACTACATAGGATATGAGCTATATACTGTTCAACGTAGCAGCACTAATAAGGGCTCTTAAGGACTCTCTTGTCTTCTGGTAGCTGGTATATATGGTGGTAAAAGCTATATTCTGAGCTTCTGGGGCCCTGCCTGACTACATAGAATATGAGCTATATACTGTTCAGCGTAGTAGCCCTAATAAGGGCTCTTAAGGACTCTCTTGTCTTCTGGTAGCTGGTATATATGGTGGTAAAAGCTATATTCTGAGCTTCTGGGGCCCTGCCTGCCTACATAGGATATGAGCTATATAATGTTCAGCGTAGTAGCCCTAATAAGGGCTCTTAAGGACTCTCTTGTCTTCTGGTAGCTGGTATATATGGTGGTAAAAGCTATATTCTGAGCTTCTGGGGCCCTGCCTGACTACATAGGATATGAGCTATATACTGTTCAACGTAGCAGCACTAATAAGGGCTCTTAAGGACTCTCTTGTCTTCTGGTAGCTGGTATATATGGTGGTAAAAGCTATATTCTGAGCTTCTGGGGCCCTGCCTGACTACATAGAATATGAGCTATATACTGTTCAGCGTAGTAGCCCTAATAAGGGCTCTTAAGGACTCTCTTGTCTTCTGGTAGCTGGTATATATGGTGGTAAAAGCTATATTCTGAGCTTCTGGGGCCCTGCCTGACTACACAGGATATGAGCTATATACTGTTCAACGTAGCAGCACTAATAAGGGCTCTTAAGGACTCTCTTGTCTTCTGGTAGCTGGTATATATGGTGGTAAAAGCTATATTCTGAGCTTCTGGGGCCCTGCCTGACTACATAGAATATGAGCTATATACTGTTCAGCGTAGTAGCCCTAATAAGGGCTCTTAAGGACTCTCTTGTCTTCTGGTAGCTGGTATATATGGTGGTAAAAGCTATATTCTGAGCTTCTGGGGCCCTGCCTGACTACATAGGATATGAGCTATATACTGTTCAACGTAGCAGCACTAATAAGGGCTCTTAAGGACTCTCTTGTCTTCTGGTAGCTGGTATATATGGTGGTAAAAGCTATATTCTGAGCTTCTGGGGCCCTGCCTGACTACATAGAATATGAGCTATATACTGTTCAGCGTAGTAGCCCTAATAAGGGCTCTTAAGGACTCTCTTGTCTTCTGGTAGCTGGTATATATGGTGGTAAAAGCTATATTCTGAGCTTCTGGGGCCCTGCCTGCCTACATAGGATATGAGCTATATAATGTTCAGCGTAGTAGCCCTAATAAGGGCTCTTAAGGACTCTCTTGTCTTCTGGTAGCTGGTATATATGGTGGTAAAAGCTATATTCTGAGCTTCTGGGGCCCTGCCTGACTACATAGGATATGAGCTATATACTGTTCAACGTAGCAGCCCTAATAAGGGCTCTTAAGGACTCTCTTGTCTTCTGGTAGCTGGTATATATGGTGGTAAAAGCTATATTCTGAGCTTCTGGGGCCCTGCCTGACTACATAGAATATGAGCTATATACTGTTCAGCGTAGTAGCCCTAATAAGGGCTCTTAAGGACTCTCTTGTCTTCTGGTAGCTGGTATATATGGTGGTAAAAGCTATATTCTGAGCTTCTGGGGCCCTGCCTGCCTACATAGGATATGAGCTATTTACTGTTCAACGTAGCAGCACTAATAAGGGCTCTTAAGGACTCTCTTGTCTTCTGGTAGCTGGTATATATGGTGGTAAAAGCTATATTCTGAGCTTCTGGGGCCCTGCCTGACTGCATAGAATATGAGCTATATACTGTTCAGCGTAGTAGCCCTAATAAGGGCTCTTAAGGACTCTCTTGTCTTCTGGTAGCTGGTATATATGGTGGTAAAAGCTATATTCTTAGCTTCTGGGGCCCTGCCTGACTACATAGGATATGATGAGCTATATACTGTTCAGCGTAGTAGCCCTAATAAGGGCTCTTAAGGACTCTCTTGTCTTCTGGTAGCTGGTATATATGGTGGTAAAAGCTATATTCTGAGCTTCTGGGGCCCTGCCTGACTACATAGGATATGATGAGCTATATACTGTTCAGCGTAGTAGCCCTAATAAGGGCTCTTAAGGACTCTCTTGTCTTCTGGTAGCTGGTATATATGGTGGTAAAAGCTATATTCTGAGCTTCTGGGGCCCTGCCTGACTACATAGGATATGATGAGCTATATACTGTTCAGCGTAGTAGCCCTAATAAGGGCTCTTAAGGACTCTCTTGTCTTCTGGTAGCTGGTATATATGGTGGTAAAAGCTATATTCTGAGCTTCTGGGGCCCTGCCTGACTACATAGAATATGAGCTATATACTGTTCAGCGTAGTAGCCCTAATAAGGGCTCTTAAGGACTCTCTTGTCTTCTGGTAGCTGGTATATATGGTGGTAAAAGCTATATTCTGAGCTTCTGGGGCCCTGCCTGACTACACAGGATATGAGCTATATACTGTTCAACGTAGCAGCACTAATAAGGGCTCTTAAGGACTCTCTTGTCTTCTGGTAGCTGGTATATATGGTGGTAAAAGCTATATTCTGAGCTTCTGGGGCCCTGCCTGACTACATAGAATATGAGCTATATACTGTTCAGCGTAGTAGCCCTAATAAGGGCTCTTAAGGACTCTCTTGTCTTCTGGTAGCTGGTATATATGGTGGTAAAAGCTATATTCTGAGCTTCTGGGGCCCTGCCTGACTACATAGGATATGAGCTATATACTGTTCAACGTAGCAGCACTAATAAGGGCTCTTAAGGACTCTCTTGTCTTCTGGTAGCTGGTATATATGGTGGTAAAAGCTATATTCTGAGCTTCTGGGGCCCTGCCTGACTACATAGAATATGAGCTATATACTGTTCAGCGTAGTAGCCCTAATAAGGGCTCTTAAGGACTCTCTTGTCTTCTGGTAGCTGGTATATATGGTGGTAAAAGCTATATTCTGAGCTTCTGGGGCCCTGCCTGCCTACATAGGATATGAGCTATATAATGTTCAGCGTAGTAGCCCTAATAAGGGCTCTTAAGGACTCTCTTGTCTTCTGGTAGCTGGTATATATGGTGGTAAAAGCTATATTCTGAGCTTCTGGGGCCCTGCCTGACTACATAGGATATGAGCTATATACTGTTCAACGTAGCAGCCCTAATAAGGGCTCTTAAGGACTCTCTTGTCTTCTGGTAGCTGGTATATATGGTGGTAAAAGCTATATTCTGAGCTTCTGGGGCCCTGCCTGACTACATAGAATATGAGCTATATACTGTTCAGCGTAGTAGCCCTAATAAGGGCTCTTAAGGACTCTCTTGTCTTCTGGTAGCTGGTATATATGGTGGTAAAAGCTATATTCTGAGCTTCTGGGGCCCTGCCTGCCTACATAGGATATGAGCTATTTACTGTTCAACGTAGCAGCACTAATAAGGGCTCTTAAGGACTCTCTTGTCTTCTGGTAGCTGGTATATATGGTGGTAAAAGCTATATTCTGAGCTTCTGGGGCCCTGCCTGACTGCATAGAATATGAGCTATATACTGTTCAGCGTAGTAGCCCTAATAAGGGCTCTTAAGGACTCTCTTGTCTTCTGGTAGCTGGTATATATGGTGGTAAAAGCTATATTCTGAGCTTCTGGGGCCCTGCCTGACTACATAGGATATGATGAGCTATATACTGTTCAGCGTAGTAGCCCTAATAAGGGCTCTTAAGGACTCTCTTGTCTTCTGGTAGCTGGTATATATGGTGGTAAAAGCTATATTCTGAGCTTCTGGGGCCCTGCCTGACTACATAGGATATGATGAGCTATATACTGTTCAGCGTAGTAGCCCTAATAAGGGCTCTTAAGGACTCTCTTGTCTTCTGGTAGCTGGTATATATGGTGGTAAAAGCTATATTCTGAGCTTCTGGGGCCCTGCCTGACTACATAGGATATGATGAGCTATATACTGTTCAGCGTAGTAGCCCTAATAAGGGCTCTTAAGGACTCTCTTGTCTTCTGGTAGCTGGTATATATGGTGGTAAAAGCTATATTCTGAGCTTCTGGGGCCCTGCCTGACTACATAGGATATGATGAGCTATATACTGTTCAGCGTAGTAGCCCTAATAAGGGCTCTTAAGGACTGTCTTGTCTTCTGGTAGCTGGTATATATGGTGGTAAAAGCTATATTCTGAGCTTCTGGGGCCCTGCCTGCCTACATATGAGCCATATACCGTTCAGCGTAGTAGCCCTAATAAGGGCTCTTAATGACTCTCTTGTCTTCTGGTAGCTGGTATAGATGGTGGTAAAAGCGATATTCCGAGCTTCTGGGGCCCTGCCAGCGACAGCCTGTCTTTCCCTGCTGTGAGCGTCTGTCCCTCACTAAGTTCAAGCTGCTAATGCTGACGAAGAGGAATTGCTGAGTTTTGTATATTCGAGGTCACATGGTTTTTCCAGCCAATGCGTGTAGACGCCGTTTTCGCGATGCCAGCGTCCTCCCAGGACCTGTCCCACCCCCCCTGCATGGTGATTGGTGTAAAAAACGCGCCAGGGAAGGTGGGAGGGGAAACGAATTGTGAGTGCGCCATCGCCGCTGTACTCGATCGAAATCGAGTATGACGAACAGCGTAGTATTCGATCGAATACCGGCTCGGTCGAATACTACTCGCTCATCACTAACTATAACATAATATTATCCCCTTTACAAAATCCACCTAATTCATGAAAAGTAATAATAAAATCTCATACTATATATAATGATATTGCACAAAATATTACCCATAGGGTTAAAACAATTAATACATTTAAGCCAATAGAACAATAAGTATAATACATAAATCTCAGTCACAAGTGCTCATATAAAAGGAATAAACCACAAAGTGCAATGTGCAAGGGCACAGATACAAAGTTACCAGTTTTTCAGCAGCACATGGTCCCCTTGGAGTGGGTAGGTGAGAATGGAGGGCAGCCAAAGACGACACCTACGCTCGCTGCTCCCGTGCCGCTTCTTGCTCGGGTGAGGGGATGTCTGGAGTGGAGAGGATGCCTTATATACTCACCCCCGCCCACGTGCCCGCGCTATGGAGCCCGCACAAAGGAAACAGCGTGTGCAGCTCCCGGCACTACCCGCCGGACCGGAAGTGACGTCATTGATAGCGTGACGTCACTTTCGGTATTCGATCGCCAGTGATCACAGCCAGCCCCGCCGCTGTCAAAGGAAGACAGCAGTGGGGAAACGGCCCCGCCCCCCAGGAATACCTGCTGGTCCCACGGGGGTGCTGTGTCACATAAGGACACTAACCCATGTCACACACCACCACCATGTGGATGCCCAAAAGCCTATGTGGGAGAGACCCAGAATGCCCTTCGGACCCGAATTCAGGTACATATCTCGAACATCAAGCTGGCCCAACGTGACTCTTCAATAGGTAAGATCATTTCACCGGTAGCTCGTCACTTCCTAGAAACACATGGGGGTGACAGTTCCTCCCTCCCAGTTGTAGGTGTGGAGAGAGTATGATTGGGCCCGCGAGGGGGCAACTTAAAAAGACAACTCCTACAAAGGGAGTTATGCTGGATTTTCCAGCTGGGCACCCGGGCGCCACAAGGACTTAATGAGGACTGGTCTTTTGTGCCATTTTTGGGCTGACTCTGTTTTCTTTATCTGGGACACACGGTCATATAGCTTTATATGTTACTCATAGTTCACCAGTTATGGCACAGGAGTTACACTTGTACACCGTGTTTCACATTTTGAATATGTGTGGCCCAGGTAACCTAATCTCTCATAGAAAACCCTGCATAACACAGCCTAGCTGCATAATACATAACAGCAGTCCCGGAGTTAACCACTAGAGGCTGCTGTGGGAGAGTGACATCATCAACAGAGGTTATTTAAGAGCTGACACATTCTAGAATAGTCAGTCTTATCAGAGCTGTTGTCGAGAGATGTTGTATTGAGCAGAGAGAACATGGATTGCTGAGAGAGGACCATGGATATAGCCATGCAGAGGAGTCTGTAGTGTGCCGAGTACAGAATGGAGCTTATTAACCCTTTTGAGAAGGAGCTACTACACAAGAAGGAGTTATAGTGCAGAGCAAAACAGAGAGATACCACAGAGAGACATCCGCGTGGGCCTAGGAGGAGCGGAGAGGAGTGTACTGAGCACCAATACACAAGGTACAAGTAGCATAGTCCCAGCCCCTAGAGTGACCCCGGGATCCTGTGAGCCTGTTTGCTGACAGTTTGAAGTACTTTGCTTATTGCTGATGCTGAAGTGGAAGTGTGTTTGCTTCAAATAAAGTTTGGAAAGACATTTGCATTGTGTGGTGACTCCACCAGCCCATATCCCAACCCTCCCTCAAGAGCCTAAAGAACTTGTGACAGCTCGCCCCACATGTCAGCCGACCCTGGTGTGGCGTGTGGGTTACAAAATTTGGTGGCCCGTACGGGGATTTTGGAGGATTTGGGATGCCCCAGTGACTCTTAAAGTGATAGAACACGGGGACAGAAACTGCTGCACCGCGTGGGAGTGTGATTGGAAATTGAAAGGGGGTGACTACCCTGAAGTGGAGGTGCCCTAGGCAATCGAGAGGGAGACTCCGGGGGGCTTGACATGGGGACAGGGCCCAAAGGCCCAGCAAGAAACCGGGAGCTGCGCGTGAGGGGTTAACTGTGTACTGAACTGTCTGCGCCATTGTCAGGTAACTGCGCAGCTAACGGTCAGCTGCACGCGCTGGGCCGAGATCTCGCGAGAGTCAGAGCGAGACGCCCAGGCAGCAGGAACAGCCTAGAAAGAGCGCAAAGTTGCTGTAACAGATCGCCAGCCCGCCTTCCTGTGTGTGATTTGCCGTCTAACCGCCCTCACCCAGCAGCGTCATCATTGCCTGGTGTAACAGTAGAACGCACCTGTTCATAAAGACATTGAAAGTTCCCAGCACAGCGCAGTTCCCCAGTGTAGCAACTCTTAACTTGACACTCAGCACAACGCAGCCACGTGTAATAAAGCCAGCGTCATTGCCTGCTCATCAAACTACTGCATCATACAGAAACTTTGAATAAAGTATTAAGAATAATTGTTGTGAACATCTCAGCTAGCAGCGTCCAGCCGCAGCAAGCGCCCAAGCGTCTTAAAGAGACAGTATACTGCGATTGCACCTTTGAACTGTTTGAATTGTAAAGTGTGTGACTTGACAAGAGAAGTAGAAATGGATATGCAGCAACAGTTAGAAGCTATTAGTGCCTCCCTACTGCCATTAACCCATGCAGAACTGATTTCAGTGGCAAAGTTTGTTAAAGTGCCCAGTGAGAGACTTTCCCATGCACGCACCCGCCGACATCTGACCGCAGCCATTAATGCTGTGTTAGATGAGGTGGAAGAAGGTGAGGAAGAGGAGGTTATCATGGCCTTTTTGCAGAAATTAACCCAGTTTATTGCCACCTTGGGGACTGGGATAGAAGAGATAGGTCCTGAGCCAGCAGAGGAAAGACCCTCTCCACGGAAGGTGCTGCAACAGGTACAAGAGCAGATACAAGCCTTACTTTTTTTTGGCTCTAGTCATTCTTCTGGCAAGTCAAAGCCTGAAACGCTAGTAAAGAGAACCAGTCCTATGCGAGAGATCACCATTAGAAAAGAATTCAGAATCAATGGCCAGATTGGAGAGCGAGAGCAAAGGGATAGACTGTCGTATACCAACCTGATCCCCCAGATAGATTTGGGGGTTCAGAAGGGGTACAAAGAGGAAGAAATTATTGAAGCCGTGGTGAAAGCCATCAGTCCAGGGCTACACCTCAGAAACATGCTGGCGATGAAAAGCAATCTTACCTTACCCCAGCTGAAAACTATCTTAAAGGGACATTACAAAGAAGAAAGCACTTCTGATCTTTACCACAAATTGATCAACATTTCACAGGACAGCAAAGAATCTCCTCAAAACTTCTTGTTCAGAGCTATTGTGCTTAAAGAGAGACTGCTGTTTGCATCCAGAGAGGACGATGCTGAAGAAAGATTTGATCCAGGTTTAATCCAGAAGAAGTTTCTCAGATCAGTCTGGACATGCCCTTTGAGTGAAAACATCAAGTTCCAGCTCAAGCAGTATCTGGAGCAGCCTCACATTACAGATGAACAGTTGATAGAGAAAATAAATTATGCTGCCAGTCTTGAATCGGAGCGAGAACAGAAGTTAAGGAAGAACTCCACCAGCAGAACAATCAAGATAACTGCACCCAAAGCAGGAAGAGTGGGTGTGCAGCATGAGGAAGCCGAGGGAGCTGATCCTTTACCGTTACCTTTACCTAAATCTGCACCAGCAATGGTGAAACCACCACTTAAAGAGACAGTAACATCAGACCAGTGGGAAACGTTAGTGAATGATCTGCGAGCAGAGTTGGCTGAAGTAAAGAGAGCACTCAGAGCAGAACCACAACCAAGCTTCAGGAGAACACGCCGAAGTTTTCAACGTAGATCCCCGCCTGGAAATAGACCACCCATTGCTTGTGAAGACTGTTTGTACTCCAATCAAGGTAGAAGTTGCTACCACTGCCTAAAATGCGGTGAAGAAGGACACTTTTTTGCCGAGTGAAGGACAACCAGTTGTCTCAACCCCAAAGCAGTCCCAAACTAACCAGAATGAAGAACGGTTGCGCCAATATTATCCACAAGTGTGTGACCGTCTTCAGAGACTACAAGCCAGAGAAAACTACTCCGTGAGCAGTATTGGAAGTGCCAGGTCATCAATCTACACCCTGTCAGAAGGAAGTACCTTTGAAGACCAACCTAAGTTGATTGATTTTGTTGGAGAAAAGTGCATGATCCATTGTAAACTAGATGGACTGTCTTGCAAAGCCTTGTGGGACACAGGGGCTCAAGTCAGTATCCTGAATGAAGACTGGAGAAGGTGCCACTTACCTCACACCAGACTCAGGTCCATCAATAATTTGGTAGGGTCTGGCCCACTCAGTGGTAGAGCTGCAAACCAAACAGTGATACCCTTCCTGGGATGGGTTGAAGTGACATTCCAACTGCACGCTAAGAACAGTAGACCTTGTGAACTGTTAGTACCTTTCCTGATCACCGGTGACGGGTGGCGGAAGAGCCAATCATTGGTTATAACGTGATTACAGAACAAAGACTTTTACTCCATTAGTAGACTCAGTTTCCACATCCTTTTCGTTACCAAACAGAGCAGTGGAGAGAGTTGTGCAAGCATTGAAGAAAACCGAGACCACAGTAGCAGTCAGAGAAGTCAAGGTAGGCCTGCGTCCAACTACCATTCCTGCCCATACCGCAGTAGTAGAGTGAAGTGTGGTGTCAGAGTCGGGCCAAGATCAAGACCACAACAGATGCTGTTTGTGCCAACAGATCCTGCACAGCTGTAAGAAGGAATCATCACAGGTGAGACTGTGGTAACTGTTCCTTATAGTGGTTTTGCAAAAGTGACTGTGTTAGTGATGAATTCTACAAGACATGACGTGACACTTGAACCTAAAACTTCTTTGGGACACCTAGAAGCTGTCAAAACTGTATACCCAGCTGATGTGAGACCAGTCCAATCGTCTCCTGATAGTACCAGCTCATCTCCCAAAGTGAACAACTGTCAACCTGAGGGAAGACCACCATCAAGAGAAAGATGGGATCCACCAGTGTCCTTAGAACATCTGCGTCCAGAAGAACAAAGGATGGTGAGACAGATGCTGAGAGAAGAGTGTCATGCCTTCGCCAAAGATGACCATGATGTTGGTTGCATTCCTTCACTGAAAATGAAGATTAACCTGAAAGACACTACTCCAGTGACCAAGGGTTACCGGTCAGTGCCAAAACCCCTGCACAAAGAAGAAAGAGTAACTGCAAGATCTCATCAATAGAGGATGGGTCCAGAAGTCCAAGTCATCCTACTCATCTTCTATTGTTTGTGTCAGGAAGAAAGATGGAACTCTAAGACTCTGCTGTGACTACAGAGAGTTGAATCAAAGAACCATGCCAGATCGTCATCCTTTACCCAACATTCAAGACATGCTTGACCAATTGTCAGGAAGTACTTGGTTTTCTGTCCTAGACCAGGGCAAAGCGTACCATCAAGGTTTCATTGAAGAATCCAGCAGACCATTAACAGCTTTCATCACTCCTTGGGGATTGTATGAATGGATCCGCATTCCCTTTGGACTCAGCAATGCTCCTGCAGAATTCCAGAGAAGCATGGAAACGTGTTTGGAAGGCCTGAGAGATGACATCTGCCAACCTTACTTGGATGATAACCTTGTCCATAGCAAGTCGTTTGCTGACCATGTGGAACATGTGAGAATCGTCTTACAGCGTTACCAGCAACATGGCGTGAAACTAACAAGAAGTGTGAGTTATTCAAGAAACAAGTCAGATACCTTGGGAAGATTGTGTCTAGAGAAGGTTACACTATGGATCCAAGAGAAATTGCTCCAGTGATGGCGTTGAAGAACAAACCTCCATCTACTGTAGGAGAGCTGAGGAAGATCCTAGGTTTCCTATTCTACTACCGAACCTACATCCAGAACTTTTCCAAGATTGCATCTCCATTATATGCTCTCTTGGCAGGAACTTCAAGTGCTGTGACGCCAGAGGAAAAGAAGATGAATCAAAGCAGAACTAAACCCAAAGGTAGATTTTCTACTTCTGCCCAACAACCTATCAACTGGACTTTTCGTCACCAGGAAGTACTGGAAGAACTAGTTGACTGTTTAATCCATCCACCAGTCATGGCATATCCAGACTTCAACAGTCCATTCATCTTACATTGTGATGCGTCTCAAGTGGGACTTGGAGCAGTCCTATATCAACGTCAAAACAGCCAGTTGAGAGTTATTGGCTACGGGTCAAGAACATTGACACCAGCTGAGAAGAACTACCATTTGCATTCTGGGAAGTTAGAGTTCCTGGCTATGAAATGGGCCATCTGTGAAAGATTCAGAGACTATCTGTACTACAGTCCAGTGTTTGTGGTCTACACAGACAACAATCCATTAACCTACGTCCTTACCACTGCAAAACTCAATGCAACTGGTCAGAGATGGGTTGCTGAACTTGCTGATTTCAACTTTAGTACCAAGTATCGCCCAGGAAAATCCAACACTGATGCAGATGTATTATCAAGAATGCTTTTAGAACCAGATTACTTCATGCTCTGTTCTGAAGAAGTTGGAATGGAAGATATTGTAACTGCCATCCAAGCAGTTCAAGTCCAAAGTGAAGAACACAAGCCCAATTGGTGTCCTCTTACAGTGGAAGAAACTGTGAAGGATTTAGAACAGAACCCTGCTGTTACCATTCGCCAGCTTCCAAAAGAAACAATCAGGAAGGCTCAGAAAGAAGACAGAGTTATTGGAAGAGTTCTCCACTACATCAATCAAGATAGATTTCCAAGCAAGAGAGAGAAGGAATCTGAAGCCCCTGCTACAATACCTTACTCAAAGATTGGTCTAAGTTATTCCTGACTTCAGAAGGAATTCTACATCACAAGAGAGGACCAAGCTCACAATTAGTGTTGCCAAAGATGTACCATCGCTTGGTGTTGAAAGAACTTCATGAAGAAATGGGACACTTAAGAATAGAAGGAACTGTGAACTTAATCCGTGAACGTTTCTTTTGGCCATACATGCAAAGAGACATTGAACGCTATGTGTCAAGGGATTGCGGTTGCTTGAAAGATAAACGCCCTTACAGACCAACAAGAGCACCCATGGGAAATATCACAACAACTTACCCATTTGAGATGGTGTCCATAGACTTTCTGCACCTTGACAAGTGTAAAGGAGGTTATGAATATATCCTCGTGGTCATGGACCATTTCACCAGGTTTGCACAAGCTTATCCAACTACCAACAAGTCTGGAAAAACAGCAGCAGAGAAGATCTTTAATGATTTCGCTCTGAATTATGGATTTCCAACCAAGCTCCATCATGATCAAGGAAGAGAGTTTGAAAACCAACTCTTTGCCAAACTTGGAAAATACTGTAGAATCCAGAAATCTCATACAACTCCCTACCATCCAGAAGGTAATGGACAAGTAGAACGTTTCAACCGTACCTTACTGTCAATGCTAAAGACTTTGACCTCTGAAGAAAAGAGAGATTGGAAGAATTCCTTACCAAAGTTGGTGCATGCCTACAACTGTACCAAGAGTGACGCAACAGGTTACTCCCCATTCTATCTTTTATTTGGAAGATCACCAAGACTTCCAATTGATATCATGTTTGATACTCCAGTTTCAGACACTTACAGAAGTTATTCTGAATATGTTCGTGCCTGGAAAGAACGCATGACTGAAGCCTACAACATTGCTTCTAAAGTTGTGACTGAAGGACAGCACAAAAATAAACAACACTATGATAGAAAATGTCATGGAGCGGAATTGACACCTGGAAGTCGTGTTCTAGTCAAGAACCTACATGAAAAAGGTGGACCTGGAAAACTTAGATCTTATTGGGAAGACAAAATCTATGTAGTTGTTAAAAGAAAAAGTGAAGACAGCCCAGTTTATGAAGTTAAACCAGAAACAGAACCAAAAGAAGATCCTGAACCAGCTGAACCAACCATGGACTCAGAACTTGTTGATCCAGTAATAGCTGAACCAGAACCAAAAGTAGAACTTGAACCAACCCAAGAAGTTGAGCCTGAGGTTATGGAAAATGAGGAACTTGAGACATCAGAAGTACTACCAAGTAGAAACACCTCTACTAGAGAAAGAAGAAGACCTATGACCATAACCTATGATACATTAGGTACACCCAGTGCCGTACCCAGAACTGTGAATCTGAAACTTGTTTCATTTCCCGTACATCAGGAAAACCAACCTGTGTGGTACATACCAACCACCTGTTTTTCAGAAGACTTTTGTATCTTTAAACCCTTTTTCTCATATTTGTCTTGATGGACTAAGGACATTCAAATGTTCTATCACTTAGTTTAGTCTTAGTTAGTTTTCAAGACTTAAGAAAGTGTTTAAGGACTCATGCATTATTAACCATTTGCATTTTCTTACAGGAAAATCTTCGAGAATGTAGTTAGCATTTATAGAATAGGATGTTATTTTTCTTACTGTTATTACCAATCATTTAACAATGTTTACAATTGTTTATGTGTTAGGCAACCACTTCCCTTTCACCTAAAAAGAGACAGGTGCAAAAACACTCAAGTAAATCTGGGAAAAAAACAACTAAACCAGTTTAACTGGGACCTCTGAGGGTATACCGGTAACCACTCTGGCGGTCATAGCTCAAATGGGATAACAGCGCATACCAGACACAACTTTGGTCAACCAACCAACCTGTCTACACCAGTTAACCCACTGATGTCGGGGACGACATTATTTTCAGGGGGGGAGAGTGTGGCCCAGGTAAAAACTGGGGTAACCTAATCTCTCATAGAAAACCCTGCATAACACAGCCTAGCTGCATAATACATAACAGCAGTGCAGGAGTTAACCCCTAGAGGCTGCTGTGGGAGAGTGACATCATCAACAGAGGTTATTTAAGAGCTGACACGTTCTAGAATAGTCAGTCTTATCAGAGCTGTTGTCGAGAGATGTTGTATTGAGTAGAGAGAACATGGATTGCTGAGAGAGGACCATGGATATAGCCATGCAGAGGAGTCTGTAGTGTGCCGAGTACAGAATGGAGCTTATTAACCCTTTTGAGAAGGAGCTACTACACAAGAAGGAGTTATAGTGTGCAGAGCAAGACAGAGAGATACCACAGAGAGACATCCGTGTGGGCCTAGGAGGAGCGGAGAGGAGTGTACTGAGCACCAATACACAAGGTACCAGTAGCATAGTCCCAGCCCCTAGTGTGACCCCGGTATCCTGTGAGCCTGTTTGCTGACAGTTTGAAGTACTTTGCTTATTGCTGATGCTGAAGTGGAAGTGTGCTTGCTTCAAATAAAGTTTGGAAAGACATTTGCATTGTGTGGAGACTCCACCAGCCCATATCCTAACCATCCCTCAAGATCCTAAAGAGCTCGTGACAGCTCGCCCCACATGTCAGCCGGCCCTGGTGTGGCATGTTTGTTACATATGCTTTCAGCATAATTGCTGTCTTGGCACTTTGTTTCTTTATCACATATTGTTTGTCAGTATTTATTGGGGATGCCCATATTTGTTCTGACTCATATACTGTGGTATCACATCACAATGGTTTGTAGGAAGTATTGTTCTTTTGTGCACATGTTTTCTCTCTTTTTTCTCCCTTTTTCTTCTTTTGTGGGTTGTGGTTTGCACCTGATATTTTAGAATGGATCATATATCACATACTCAAAGCATATATTAATGAGAGGATACTAGCAGAAGATTGTGAGGATGTAGAATCCTTGTGGGTAGAAGTAGGGGGCGATGTAAACAATGCTAAAATACAGTTTGGTGTAATCTATAGGCCCCCAAATATATATAAGGAAGTAGAGGGTCAACTGCATAAACAGATAGAGCGGGCGTCACAGGCTGATACAGTGGTTGGGATGGGGGACTTCAACTATCCAGGAATCGACTGGAGACACGGTTCGGCTTCCACTACAAGGGGGAGAGCATTCCTCAGCTTGCTACAAGATAATTATATGAATCAGTTCGTGGAGGCACCTACTAGGGGTGATGCTATTCTAGATCTTGTAATATCAAATAATGGTGACCTGATGGGGGCAGTAACAGTCCATGAAAATCTTGGTAACAGTGACCACAATATAATTGTATTTAACATAAACTATAAGAAAGATTTTCTGCCTGGGCAAAAACATTACATTTTAGAAAGGCCAACTTCCACAGGCTCAGAGCTGCACTCAAGGACATTGACTGGGAGCATCTGTTTAGGAATAAAGATACAGATGCCAAATGGGAGTGCTTTAAATCAATTGTGAGAAGCAACATTGCAAAATGTATTCCTACAGGTAACAAATATAGGCGGCTAAAATCAAACCCCTCATGGCTGACACCTGCTGTTAAAAGGGCAATAAAGAACAAAAAAAGGGCATTTAAACATTACAAGGCTGAACTCTCAGCTGTAACACTTGACAAGTATAAACTAGTAAATAAAATGTGTAAGAAAGAAATAAGGTTGGCAAAAGCACAAAATAAAAGAAATGTGGCCAAAGAAAGCAAAAGAAACCCTAAAAGATTTTTTAAATATATTAATTAGAAGAAAACTAAATCAGATCAGGTAGGTGCCCTAATTAATGATAACGGGGAAATGGTCACTGGGGATGCAGATAAGGTGGAGCTGTTAAATGGATTCTTTAGCTCTGTGTACACAAGAGAAGAGCAAGGAGCCAACACAGGAGATGCCACTGATAGCAATAGCCCAAGTATAATAATTAACAAGCTAAATGTGGATATCATCCAAGAAAAACTAAATAATTTAAATGTGAATTAGACTGGAGGACCAGATGGACTTCACCCAAGAGTTCTCAAAGAACTCAGTTCCGTTATCTCGTCACCTCTGTTGTTGATCTTTAAAGACTCACTAGCAACTGGTATAGTGCCAAGGGACTGACGTAAGGCAAATGTGGTGCCCATTTTTAAAAAGGGCTCTAGGTCTTCTCCGGGCAATTACAGACCTGTTAGCTTAACATCCATTGTGGGGAAATTGCTTGAGGGACTATTAAGGGACAACATGCACGAATATGTAACTATCCATAATATTATAAGTGACAACCAACATGGTTTTACTAAGGACAGAAGCTGCCAGACTAACCTGATTGGCTTCTATGAGGAGCTGAGTAGAAGCCTGGACAGAGGGGCGGCTGTGGATATAGTTTTTCTGGATTTTGCAAAAGCATTTGACACTGTCCCCCATAGACACTTATTGGGGAAATTGATATCTTCAGGATTAGAAAATGCAGTTTGTAACTGGATTGAAAACTGGCTGAAGGATCATGTGCAGAGAGTTGAGGTTAATGATACCTACTCTAAATGGTTAACGGTTGTAAGTGGCGTACCCCAGGGTTCAGTGCTGGGCCCACTATTATTTAACTTGTTTATAAACGACATAGAAGATGGAATTAAAAGCACTGTCTCTATTTTTGCAGATGACAGAAAGATATGTAGCACAGTTCAGTCTATTGAAGATGTTCACAAGCTTCAGGCTGACTTGGACACATTGAGTGTCTGGGCATCCACTTGGCAAATGAAGTTCAATGTGGAAAAATGCAAAGTCATGCACTTAGGGTCTAATAACCTGAAGGCCACATATGTCCTCGGGGGAGTAAAACTGGGAGAGTCACTTGTTGAGAAGGATCTGGGGGCACTGGTAGATCACAGACTAAATAACAGCATGCAATGCCAAGCAGCTGCTTCAAAGGCCACCAAGATACTATCATGCAAAAGAGGTATGGAATCACGGGATAGAAATGTAATTTTGCCTCTTTACAAGGCACTGGTGCTCCCTCACCTGGAATATGCCGTCCAGTTCTGGGCTCCCATTCATAGAAAGGACTATGGAAAGGGTGCAGAGGAGAGCCATCAAACTAATATGAGGAATGAAGGATCTTAGTTATGAGGAAAGATTACGAGAATTAAATCTGTTTAGTCTTGAGAGGAGGCGATTGAGGGGGGACATGATTAACTTGTATAAATATATAAATGGACCATACAAAAAATATGGGGGAACACTGTTTCATGTAAACTCCTCTCTAAGGAAAAGGGGGCACTGCCTTCGATTGGAAAAAAAGAAATTTAGTCTCCAGAGGCGACAATCGTTTTTTACCATAAGGACTATAAATCTATGGAATAGCCTCCCACAGAAGCTTGTTACAGCATCAACCGCTGACAGCTTCAAAAAAGGATTAGATGCTTATTTAGAAGAAAATAACATTAACAGTTACTATTAGCGGTTATCAGTAAAAAATAAAAACAAACAAATAAATAAATAGCTTCCCCTATAAAATAAAAAATAACTTCCCCGACCCCAACACCCTTGGTTGAACTTGATGGACATATGTCTTTTTTCAACCATATCAACTATGTAACTATGTATGGAACTATGTAACTTAATGACAGAAGTAACATGGAAAATTACTCGGAATACCCGGAAATAAGAAGATCAGGAACAGAAGATGCACGTTAGACCGGGGATTATATAGACAAGAAGCCCTTTTTTTTGCTTCTATTTAGGTCTACATTAATCTAAGGGCACATATCCTTACAGATAATTAGGCCGCCTTGTAGTTCTCGATTAGCTAATGATGTTCTTAAAATAATCCCTTTACTTCCCCTGATATGGGTTTTAGGTCAGCTTTAATCCATGGTAATCCCCACTAATCAAATCATTATGGGCTTTGGGGGGTCACGTATGTTAGTCACTTGATTTGACTATAAAATAATATAGAAAATATTAGTTTTTAATCTGGCTGCCTGACATGGGTTTCAGGTCAGCTTGAATCCATTGTAACCCCCACTAATCATAGTTTGGAGAATCACAATTGATAGTCATTTGATTTGATCATACAGTCAAAAAACATCACTTCAACATGGCTGCCACATCAATATCAACAAGGACAGTTTTAGAGTCCACACTGCACTCCCACTCCTGTATAGATGATGCTGTTTTATTGCATGCCTTCATATATATGTATTATTTTTGTTCATTCCGAGTATAGCTTTTATATATATTTTTTCGAATATGAATGGATTGGCACTGCCTTGTGTGCCCCCCTGCCCTCGTGCCTCTTGTGGCTGCCTTGCCCCTGCCAAGACGGCAAGGACAGGGACACCCACTCGCTCGGTTTCCCTGGCTGGTGGCTACTTCCTGTCCCCGACGTGTCCCCCCTCCCCTTCCTTCCCTCCTCTCCTGCCCGCGGTGGTGTGTGACATGGGTTAGTGTCCTTATGTGACACAGCACCGACGTGGGACCAGCAGGTATTCCCCCTTGGGGGGCGGGGCCGTTGGGGCTGGCTGTGATCACTGGCGATCGAATACCGGAAGTGATGTCACACTATCAGTGATGTCACTTCCGGTCCGGCGGAGAGTCCCGGGAGCTGCACACGCTGTTTTCTTTGTGTGCGGGCTCCATAGTGAGAGCACGTGGGCGGGGGTGAGTATATAAGGCATCCTC
Source organism: Gastrophryne carolinensis (assembly GCA_027917425.1). NCBI lineage: Eukaryota > Metazoa > Chordata > Amphibia > Anura > Microhylidae > Gastrophryne > Gastrophryne carolinensis. The sequence goes on from CM051236.1 coordinate 167,049,774, forward strand.
TCCACACCAGACATCCCCTCACCCAAGAAAGAAGCGGCACGGGAGCCGCGAGCATAGGTGTCGTCTTTGGCTGCCCCCATTCTCACCTCCCCACTCCAAGGGGACCAAGTGCTGCTGTATACTGAAAAACTGGTAACTTTGTATCTGTGCCCTTGCACATTGCACTTTGTGGTTTATTCCTTTTATATGAGCACTTGTGACTGAGATTTATGTATTATACTTATTGTTCTATTGGCTTAAATGTATTAATTGTTTTAACCCTATGGGTAATATTTTGTGCAATATCATTATATATAGTATGTGACTTTATTATTACTTTTCATGAATTAGGTGGATTTTGTAAAGGGGATAATATTACGTTATAGTGTCACTTATAGTGTCTTATATATACATAGTTATATAATTTTTTTTTTTGTGTCGGCACAAAAAATGTATATAAATTTGGGCAAGATACCGTTTTGTCACATGGATGCTTGATAGAGATGAGCGAACCGGTTCGGACGAACCGGAATTCGCTCCGAATTTCAGGAAATATTCGATTCGGCACGAACCCGAATATTTTGTGGTTCGTGCCGATCGAATTTTTCCTGAAATTAAAAAAAAAAAAATGCCGGCATGGTGGGAGCCGGCCGGCGGGCCGGTAAAGCCGGCCGGCCCGCTCCCACCATGCCGGCATTTAAAAAACCAAAAAAACCAAAAAAAAAAGCATTTTTGCCGGCATGGTGGGAGCGGGCCGGCCGGCTCCGCTGTCAGCGGAACCGGCCGGCCCGCTCCCACAATGCCGGCATTTCAAAAAAAAGCAAACACTTACCTGCAGGTCCGGAGCGTGGAGGCCGGCGCCGCTCTCAGCTGTCATCTGAGGGCGCGTCATCAGAGCGCCCTCTGATGACGCGCCCTCAGATGACAGCTGAGAGCGGCGCCGGCCTCCACGCTCCGGACCTGCAGGTAAGTGTTTGCTTTTTTTTGAAATGCCGGCATGGTGGGAGCGGGCCGGCCGGTTCCGCTGACAGCGGAGCGGGCCGGCCCGCTCCCACCATGCTGGCAAAAATGCTTTTTTTTTTGTTTTTTAAATGCCGGCATGGTGGGAGCGGGCCGGCCGGCTTTACCGGCCCGCCGGCCGGCTCCGCTGTCAGCGGGCCGGCTTTGCCGGCCCGCTGACAGCGGAACCGGCCGGCCCGCTCCCACCATGCCGGCATTTATGATGGGGAACTTCGTAAAAGTTCGATTCGGCCGAACCCGAATTTCTTTGTGAAATTCGGCGAATCGGCCGAATCGAACTTTTCAAAAGTTCGCTCATCTCTAATGCTTGATTATTATGGTATTCACATTGGTACATGATTTTTTGCTCTATTTGGAAGCTATTAATAGTGGGTTATTTGGAGGTTGAGAGATCTTTTTGGGGGGAAGCAATGGTTTTTAAATGTCTAGTATGATGTATGTTTTTTGTGTATACTCTTAATAAAAGTGATTATTTTATTTCACATGGTGGTGCTCCCTTTATAGGGGTTGCCAGGGCTTTGTTCCCTTACCCCCTTTAGCTTGGTATTACCTGAATGTCTGCAGTTAGGTCTTACAGCTTAAACACTGATATATGTTAAGGTACAATAAAGCAACAGACTGAACCCTAAAGATTCCGAAAGACTGCATAAAGGACTTACCCAAAATATGAACAAAATACTATAAGTGTGTACAAAACTGAACTTCAACTTTCAAGAATTCCATTTAATGTCACTACATGGTGAATTTTGACTTTCCCAGGTTTTGTTCCGTTCCATGATTTGGGAAACCCGGCTGTGTGAAACCCCCCAGTTTGCCCAGTTAAAGTCACCTCTCCTTGGTCCAATATCGCATGTGCAGGCACTCAGCCAATGAGAGCCGTTTGCTTTGTTTACCACTTTTGGCAAACAGCTCTCATTGACTATAATGGGGAGCCGCATCCACTGCATCACCAGCCGCGCTCACGCTCCCATCCCAGCCTATCTGAATGGCAACAATGAGAGCCGCCTGCCGAATAACATTAGTTCAGCAGATGGCTCTCATTGGATGAGAGCCTGTGCAGGCGCCATTTCTAAGACGAGTGTGTACGAGCGCCCTGGCGGGTTTCACACAGTGGCCCATCCCGATTCAGGGTGCCCCTGGGAAAAGCCAGCGGCCAGCCCTGGAATCTTTCAGATTCCATGCTGGCCACTGGTGGGTTTTATTCTGCTTTAAAGGGGACCAAAACTCAGGCTTTTCACGTACCTGGGTTTTGGCCCACTTTATTGGGGCATCCTGATTTGGGATGCCCTTTGTGTGAAATGGTGCTCTGGTGATCCCATGGTGCATGGGCAGACTCTCCCCCAATTAGAATAGATTGCGTCACCCAGCATAGCACAGTACCCCAAATCAGGTTGCCCTGGGGAACACATTTTGGTTGGCTTTAATTTAAAGAGGACCAACACCCAGGGGTGATCGGCCCGGAAATCTATAAGATTCCCGGGCCGATCACCTCCCACCCCGCGGGACATCCGAGATCGGGATGTCCCGCGGGGTGAAACCGCTCCCACCATGCTGGCAAAAATGCTTTTTTTTTTTTTTTTGTTTTTTAAATGCCGGCATGGTGGGAGCGGGCCGGCCGGCTTTACCGGCCCGCCGGCCGGCTCCGCTGTCAGCGGGCCGGCTTTGCCGGCCCGCTGACAGCGGAACCGGCCGGCCCGCTCCCACCATGCCGGCATTTATGATGGGGAACTTCGTAAAAGTTCGATTCGGCCGAACCCGAATTTCTTTGTGAAATTCGGCGAATCGGCCGAATCGAACTTTTCAAAAGTTCGCTCATCTCTAATGCTTGATTATTATGGTATTCACATTGGTACATGATTTTTTGCTCTATTTGGAAGCTATTAATAGTGGGTTATTTGGAGGTTGAGAGATCTTTTTGGGGGGAAGCAATGGTTTTTAAATGTCTAGTATGATGTATGTTTTTTGTGTATACTCTTAATAAAAGTGATTATTTTATTTCACATGGTGGTGCTCCCTTTATAGGGGTTGCCAGGGCTTTGTTCCCTTACCCCCTTTAGCTTGGTATTACCTGAATGTCTGCAGTTAGGTCTTACAGCTTAAACACTGATATATGTTAAGGTACAATAAAGCAACAGACTGAACCCTAAAGATTCCGAAAGACTGCATAAAGGACTTACCCAAAATATGAACAAAATACTATAAGTGTGTACAAAACTGAACTTCAACTTTCAAGAATTCCATTTAATGTCACTACATGGTGAATTTTGACTTTCCCAGGTTTTGTTCCGTTCCATGATTTGGGAAACCCGGCTGTGTGAAACCCCCCAGTTTGCCCAGTTAAAGTCACCTCTCCTTGGTCCAATATCGCATGTGCAGGCACTCAGCCAATGAGAGCCGTTTGCTTTGTTTACCACTTTTGGCAAACAGCTCTCATTGACTATAATGGGGAGCCGCATCCACTGCATCACCAGCCGCGCTCACGCTCCCATCCCAGCCTATCTGAATGGCAACAATGAGAGCCGCCTGCCGAATAACATTAGTTCAGCAGATGGCTCTCATTGGATGAGAGCCTGTGCAGGCGCCATTTCTAAGACGAGTGTGTACGAGCGCCCTGGCGGGTTTCACACAGTGGCCCATCCCGATTCAGGGTGCCCCTGGGAAAAGCCAGCGGCCAGCCCTGGAATCTTTCAGATTCCATGCTGGCCACTGGTGGGTTTTATTCTGCTTTAAAGGGGACCAAAACTCAGGCTTTTCACGTACCTGGGTTTTGGCCCACTTTATTGGGGCATCCTGATTTGGGATGCCCTTTGTGTGAAATGGTGCTCTGGTGATCCCATGGTGCATGGGCAGACTCTCCCCCAATTAGAATAGATTGCGTCACCCAGCATAGCACAGTACCCCAAATCAGGTTGCCCTGGGGAACACATTTTGGTTGGCTTTAATTTAAAGAGGACCAACACCCAGGGGTGATCGGCCCGGAAATCTATAAGATTCCCGGGCCGATCACCTCCCACCCCGCGGGACATCCGAGATCGGGATGTCCCGCGGGGTGAAACCCCCCAGAAACCCCAAAAAGGTCTTACCTGATCCGCCGCTGCCGCCTCCCGCCCCTCCAGACGTGCGCGCGCCCGCGCCGGCCCTCTGTGAATGGCCGGCGGGGGCGCGCGCGCGACGAGAGTGACGCGCGGGAGGCGGCGGCGGAAGCGGCTTGGACGTTCCTGTCCCCCGCCTGGACGTTGGCGGGGATTGGCTGCTGCGTTCACGTGGGAGCGTTGAGAGGTGAGTTTTTTGGGGTTTCTGGGGGGTTTCACACAGCGGGGCACCCCCGATCGGGGTGCCCCGCCGAAGTGGACCAAAACCCAGGATAGTCAAAATCCTGGGTGTTGGTCCACTTTAAACAAGAGAAATAAGTTCCCTAAGGGACACAACAAAAGATTTGGTATACAAGTTCAGGCAAAAGGTCCATACAGTGATCAAATAGAACAGGCTGTCATAGGCAAGGGAGCCTGGACACAATGCAAATAGCAATAGGCTGGTGGATATGCAGACCTAACAGCACCAACAGTACAGCACAGTACAGTAGTTGAGTGGTGTGGGTTTAGGACCTCTATCTGTATTAATTCAAAATGCAATGATTTAGCATTTATTTTCACATTATTGTTCAAGTAGACCAAAACTCAACTTTGGCGTAGCTTCTGCATTTCCCAGCCACTGGTAGTGGACTTGAGGATATGACTGAAGCAGGAATGATTGGTATTTTGCACGGCTTTCTTGGTGCTGCTAAGCTGCTGCTGAACTATTTGGGACTAGGTACCAACTCCCCCTCCTCCTAAACCATAACAGCCAAAGATAGCCTGCTAATCCCCAACTACAGGCCGATATCCTTAATAAACACTGATGTGAAGCTGTTGGCCAACGTGCTGGCAACTAGACTGAATAAGTTCCTGGAGGGCCTTATACACAGAGATCAGGTGGGTTTTGTGCCGTCTCGCCAGGCAGGGGACAATGTCAGGAGGGTTGCACATGTGGTTCACCATGCCCGGACGAGGGGTATCCCGGCTTTTCTGTTGTCCCTAGACATACAGAAGGCCTTTGACACCATCTCATGGGATTACCTACTTTGGGTTCTGCGGAAATGGGGTTTCGGGCAACGATTTTTAGATTGGATCAAGGCCCTCTACGATGCCCCGACAGCACGGGTGAAGTACTTGGGCTTTGCCTCTGAGACATTCCGGATTTTTAGAGGTACAAGACAGGGTTGCCCCCTCTCTCCGATTCTCTTCATATTAGCCTTGGAACTTCTGGGCATAGCAATAAGGCAAAATCCTAACGGCAAGGGGTTAGAAGTTGTGGGAGTCCACCACAAGGCCCTCTTTTTCGCAGATGACGCTATGTTGGCGGTCTCGCAGCCCATTACCTCCCTTCCAAATCTATATGCCATCTTGGATCACTTCGCCCGCATCTTCGGCTTGATCATAAATAATGAAAAGTCCCAAGCACTTAATATATCTCTGGCGTCGGATGTGGTGTACCAGATTAAAGCTAACTTTTCTTTCAAGTGGTCAACAGAACCGCTCTTATACCTGGTGGTACGTATCTCGGCGAAATATGAGGACCTCTATGGGGCTAATTACCGACACCTATTTGGGTCCCTGACACGACTACTTGACACTTGGATGCCATATCCACTCTCTTGGCTGAGCCGTATTAATGCAGTTAAAATGTCTATTCTCCCTAAACTGTTATACTTTTTCAGAACGTTGCCAGTAACGATTCCACCATATAGGCTTTGTGTGGTGCAGAGGAGAATATCGGCCTTTATTTGGTCCGGTGGACGCCCGCGAGCACCCAAACGTACTATGTTCTGCCATAAGTCTCTAGGAGGGCTTGGGGTCCCTAATATTACTATGTACTACAAGGCCTCCCAAATAGCCCAGCTAATCGCCATGCATTCCTACTCAAAACCCCCCCTTTGGACGTTCCTGGAACTTCCGGACTGCTCGCCGGCCCCTATTGATGTTCTGCTTTGGATGGATCCGGCGCTCAGACCCAAGACGCTTAGTCCCCTGATGAGGCACTCGCTCTCGGTGTGGGACTCGGTGAAATCTCTGGGGTAATCCAACTTTCCCCCCAGGCATGGAAAATAGACTAACCTTCAAATGGTGGATAGACCACGGGATAACTAGGGTGCTACGCCTTCTTTCGGAGAATGGATTCATACCTTTTAGTTCTCTGAAAGAAAAATATGATATTCCCCAGAGGGTCTTCTTTCAATACCTGTAGTTGAGGCACTGGATATCAGCCTTAACTAGTCTGAGGCCGACCTTCAGGAGATGTACCCCCTTCGAGGAGGTCTGCAGTGTGGACCCGTTCCGCAGGGGATTAATCTCCATGCTATATTCTATGTTGAACACCATAGGGCCGAGCACACATGTATACGTGGAAAAATGGGAACGAGATCTGGGCCCCTGCCGGGCAGACAGGGGGTGGACGGAAATTTGGAATGCCGCTTCCTCATGCTCTATAAATGTTTTGACAACTGAAACGGCTTACAAAGTTTTGTTTTGCTGGTACCTGGTGCCGAGTCGTCTCAGCAAAATGTTCCCAGGGCAGGCCAATACATGCTTCAGGGGTTGTAACGTAGAGGGTAATTTTATACACATTTGGTGGACGTGCCCCATGCTGACCCGTTTCTGGTCTCAAGTACAAAAGATGTTTTCGGACAACCATCAGAAAAGATCCCTGGGTGGCCCTTCTTCACCGAAGGCCCCCAGAACTTACCAAAAAGCAGAACAAATTATTCATTTACTTGCTCTTGGCGGCTAAGCTGACCATTGCCAGGGCCTGGAGGAGGTGTCGACTAGGATGAATGGGTTTTTGGTCAATGAGAGGCTCTCAAGCATCCTGGCCGATACCCAGGACAAGTTCCTCTCCATTTGGGAGTCCTGGATACAATATGCCTGGCCCAATGCGCCACCGGGCATGCTAAATTAGGTGACCAATGTGGGCTAGAGCGCGAGGGCCCCTCCCCCCCTGTCCCCCCCCTGTTTTTTCCCCCCCTTCCCTCCTCCACCCTATCTTTCCTTTTACTTCATCAACTGTGTCTACCCCCCACCCTTCTTGATTTCTTCCTTGTTTTTTCTTCTGCTTCTCGTTCAGCTGCCCCCCTCTAGCCAATTTCTTGGGCCGCTGGCTTCGGACACGGGTGTGCTTTGCGGCTGCTGGCGTGTCCTGGCTTGATGTGGTTCGGGTTGAGTGGCGGGGGGTGTGCTGCGATGAGATGCTAGTATGGTCTACTTGGAATCGCTATTCCCCGGCGCAGGAGGCAATATAACCGAAAACACAATACTGGCAGACCTTAGTGTACCAATTGTTTATTCAAGCCTCAGTTATGTTGTGATTGTACTGCCACTTACTACCCGGAAGGGCAGAGCTGTTGTGTCTTGTTCTCGTGTCAGTATACATATCTACTAAACCATAACAGCCTGCTCCTCCTTTCCTGAAATGTTTCCTGAGCTCCATGAACATGCAGCACTCATGTATCCTCTCTTTCCTTCTTTTCCACATTGTTGGTGTCACTCGTCACATAGTCATTGCCAGGTCCCCTTTGGTGCTCTGGTCACACCCCACACATGAGGTGGTGAATATGGGTCTTCTACATGAGAAAAGATTACTGAAATTGTACTAATCAGGCAATGCAGGACATTTGGGGGTTTATGCCCCCCTTAAAACACACCTTTATCTGGTCTGTTTTGTTTCTAGGATTCTTAAAAAATATGTTTTTGTAACTACCAGGAATTCCAAATGTATTATTGCCATTATTGTTGCTATGTGATATTCATGGCTACATTAAAGCGGACCTCTAGTCAAAAATAGAGAGTTTAGTATATTGCTTCCCTTCTTATGATCAGTAACATAAGCAGTTTGAGAGAGCTTAACCCCATGCAAATGTTGTGGAATGGCATAAGGATTGATCACACTTGAATGACATGGGAGCAGCCATCTTGCCACACACACAATAGTCTTGCTTACACATTAGAGTTGGGGTGAGCTACGTCAACAGCAATTCACAAAAAGTGATAAATGCCTCAGAAACAAAGAGAAGCTCATCTGTCATTTTTCACACACGCACACACTGAATAAACAGCTAATGTAGAAAAAGACATCTGCGTGAGGGAAGCTGTTACAATGTAACCCTATGGTGGCAGCTGCCACAAAAAGCCCTCGGTAAGGTGATACAATTAGGGATGAGCGAATCGATCCGGACGAACCCGGATTCGATCCGAATTTCATGAAAAATTCGATTCGGATCGAATCCGAATTTCCCCGTGCTTCGATCGCTCGAAGTTTTCCTTTAACATCCATTCATTTACATTACAGGCATTCTAAGATGGCGGACGGGACATGTCCAGACATCAAACCTGCGCCAGTGCAAGCTGGGGCAGTCACATGCAGCCTATCAGTAGCCAGCAAGCCCGGTGACGTCACAGCGCTATTTAAGTCGGCGGACATCTTGCTTTTCCTCATTTCTCTATTGAATTCGTGAGAGACAGGACGCTGCTGTAGTGAGGGAGAGACAGAGAGCCAGGGACAGACAGAGACAGGCAGGAGACAGGCAGGAGACAGGCAGAAAGTCAGCGAAAAGCAGGGAAAGTTAGGAAAAATCGGAGGCAGTCACAGGGAGATTTTTTTTTTTTTTCATCCAGCCTGAGTGTTACTGGCTGGCTGACTGGCTTTGTTAGCGTTTTCAGGCTGCTTATACACTTACTGTGCATATATACTGTACTGATCTCAAGTCTGCTGTGAGGCATCCCATTCTGTGACTACAACAGCCTCTATTTACTATAACCCTTTGCACTTATTCTAAAAGTAATTTGGCCTGATAAAGACACTTTTGCTGTGCATAGTAGTACTGCTGCCAGGTGCTCTCTGGTTGGGGCATCCCATTCTGTGACTACACCAGCCTCTATTTACTATAACCCTTTGCACTTATTCTAAAAGTAATTTGGCCTGATAAAGACACTTTTGCTTTGCATAGTACTACTGCTCCCAGGTGCACTGCTGTTGGGGCATCCCATTCTGTGACTACACCAGCCTCTATTTACTATAACCCTTTGCAATTATTCTAAAAGTAATTTGGCCTGATAAAGACACTTTTGCTGTGCATAGCAGTACTGCTGCCAGGTGCTCTCTGGTTGGGGCATCCCATTCGGTGACTACACCAGCCTCTATTTACTATAACCCTTTGCACTTATTCTAAAAGTAATTTGGCCTGATAAAGACACTTTTGCTGTGCATAGCAGTACTGCTGCCAGGTGCTCTCTGGTTGGGGCATCCCATTCTGTGACTACACCAGCCTCTATTTACTATAACCCTTTGCACTTATTCTAAAAGTAATTTGGCCTGATAAAGACACTTTTGCTGTGCATAGCAGTACTGCTGCCAGGTGCTCTCTGGTTGGGGCATCCCATTCTGTGACTACACCAGCCTCTATTTACTATAACCCTTTGCACTTATTCTAAAAGTAATTTGGCCTGATAAAGACACTTTTGCTTTGCATAGCAGTACTGCTGCCAGGTGCTCTCTGGTTGGGGCATCCCATTCTGTGACTACAACAGCCTCTATTTACTATAACCCTTTGCACTTATTCTAAAACTAATTTGGCCTCATAAAGACACTTTTACTTTGCATGGCAGTACTGCTGCCAGGTGCTCTCTGGTTGGGGCATCCCATTCTGTGACTACAACAGCCTCTATTTACTATAACCCTTTGCACTTATTCTAAAAGTAATGTGGCCTGATAAAGACACTTTTGCTGTGCATAGTAGTACTGCTGCCAGGTCCTCTCTGGTTGGGGCATCCCATTCTGTGACTACACCAGCCTCTATTTACTATAACCCTTTGCACTTATTCTAAAAGTAATTTGGCCTGATAAAGACACTTTTGCTGTGTATAGCAGTACTGCTGCCAGGTGCTCTCTGGTTGGGGCATCCCATTCTGTGACTACACCAGCCTCTATTTACTATAACCCTTTGCACTAATTCTAAAAGTAATGTGGCCTGATAAAGACACTTTTGCTTTGCATAGCAGTACTGCTGCCAGGTGCTCTCTGGTTGGGGCATCCCATTCTGTGACTACACCAGCCTCTATTTACTATAACCCTTTGCACTTATTATAAAACTAATGTGGCCTGATAAAGACACTTTTGCTTTGCATAGCAGTACTGCTGCCAGGTGCTCTCTGGTTGGGGCATCCCATTCTGTGACTACAACAACCTCTATTTACTATAACCCTTTGCACTTATTCTAAAAGTAATTTGGCCTGATAAAGACACTTTTGCTGTGCATAGAAGTACTGCTGCCAGGTGCTCTCTGGTTGGGGCATCCCATTCTGTGACTACAACAGCCTCTATTTACTATAACCCTTTGCACTTATTCTAAAAGTAATGTGGCCTGATAAAGACACTTTTGCTGTGCATAGTAGTACTGCTGCCAGGTGCTCTCTGGTTGGGGCATCCCATTCTGTGACTACACCAGCCTCTATTTACTATAACCCTTTGCACTTATTCTAAAAGTAATGTGGCCTGATAAAGACACTTTTGCTTTGCATAGCAGTACTGCTGCCAGGTGCTCTCTGGTTGGGGCATCCCATTCTGTGACTACAACAACCTCTATTTACTATAACCCTTTGCACTTATTCTAAAAGTAATTTGGCCTGATAAAGACACTTTTGCTGTGCATAGCAGTGCTGCTGCCAGGTGCTCTCTGGTTGGGGCATCCCATTCTGTGACTACAACAGCCTCTATTTACTATAACCCTTTGCACTTATTCTAAAAGTAATGTGGCCTGATAAAGACACTTTTGCTGTGCATAGTAGTACTGCTGCCAGGTGCTCTCTGGTTGGGGCATCCCATTCTGTGACTACACCAGCCTCTATTTACTATAACCCTTTGCACTTATTCTAAAAGTAATTTGGCCTGATAAAGACACTTTTGCTTTGCATAGCAGTACTGCTGCCAGGTTCTCTCTAGTTGGGGCATCCCATTCTGTGACTACACCAGCCTCTATTTACTATAACCCTTTGCACTTATTCTAAAAGTAATGTGGCCTGATAAAGACACTTTTGCTGTGCATAGCAGTACTGCTGCCAGGTGCTCTCTGGTTGGGACATCCCATTCTGTGACTGCAACAGCCTCTATTTACTATAACCTTTTGCACTTATTCTAAAAGTAATGTGGCCTGATAAAGACACTTTTGCTGTGCATAGCAGTACTGCTGCCAGGTGCTCTCTGGTTGGGGCATCCCATTCTGTGACTACAACAGCCTCTATTTACTATAACCCTTTGCACTTATTCTAAAAGTAATGTGGCCTGATAAAGACACTTTTGCTGTGCATAGTAGTACTGCTGCCAGGTGCTCTCTGGTTGGGGCATCCCATTCGGTGACTACACCAGCCTCTATTTACTATAACCCTTTGCACTTATTCTAAAAGTAATGTGGCCTGATAAAGACACTTTTGCTTTGCATAGCAGTACTGCTGCCAGGTGCTCTCTGGTTGGGGCATCCCATTCTGTGACTACACCAGCCTCTATTTACTATAACCCTTTGCACTTATTCTAAAAGTAATGTGGCCTGATAAAGACACTTTTGCTTTGCATAGCAGTACTGCTGCCAGGTGCTCTCTGGCTGGGGCATCCCATTCTGTGACTACACCAGCCTCTATTTACTATAACCCTTTGCACTTATTCTAAATGTAATTTGGCCTGATAAAGACACTTTTGCTGTGCATGGCAGTACTGCTGCCAGGTGCTCTCTGGTTGGGGCATCCCATTCTGTGACTACACCAGCCTCTATTTACTATAACCCTTTGCACTTATTCTAAAAGTAATGTGGCCTGATAAAGACACTTTTGCTGTGCATAGTAGTACTGCTGCCAGGTGCTCTCTGGTTGGGGCATCCCATTCTGTGACTACACCAGCCTCTATTTTCTATAACCCTTTGCACTTATTCTAAAAGTAATGTGGCCTGATAAAGACACTTTTGCTTTGCATAGCAGTACTGCTGCCAGGTGCTCTCTGGTTGGGGCATCCCATTCTGTGACTACAACAGCCTCTATTTACTATAACCCTTTGCACTTATTCTAAAAGTAATGTGGCCTGATAAAGACACTTTTGCTGTGCATAGTACTACTGCTCCCAGGTGCTCTCTGGTTGGGGCATCCCATTCTGTGACTACAACAGCCTCTATTTACTATAACCCTTTGCACTTATTCTAAAAGTAATGTGGCCTGATAAAGACACTTTTGCTGTGCATAGCAGTACTGCTGCCAGGTGCTCTCTGGTTGAGGCCTCCCATTCTGTGACTACACCAGCCTCTATTTACTATAACCCTTTGCACTTATTCTAAAAGTAATTTGGCCTGATAAAGACACTTTTGCTGTGCATAGTAGTACTGCTGCCAGGTGCTCTCTGGTTGGGGCATCCCATTCTGTGACTACACCAGCCTCTATTTACTATAACCCTTTGCACTTATTCTAAAAGTAATTTGGCCTGATAAAGACACTTTTTTTGTGCATAGCAGTACTGCTGCCAGGTGCTCTCTGGTTGGGGCATCCCTTTCTGTGACTACACCAGCCTCTATTTACTATAACCCTTTGCACTTAATCTAAAAGTAATGTGGCCTGATAAAGACACTTTTGCTGTGCATAGCAGTACTGCTGCCAGGTGCTCTCTGGTTGGGGCATCCCATTCTGTGACTACAACAGCCTCTATTTACTATAACCCTTTGCACTTATTCTAAAAGTAATGTGGCCTGATAAAGACACTTTTGCTGTGCATAGCAGTACTGCTGCCAGGTGCTCTCTGGTTGGGGCATCCCATTCTGTGACTACACCAGCCTCTATTTACTATAACCCTTTGCACTTATTCTAAAAGTAATTTGGCCTGATAAAGACACTTTTGCTGTGCATAGCAGTACTGCTGCCAGGTGCTCTCTGGTTGGGGCATGCCATTCTGTGACTACACCAGCCTCTATTTACTATAACCCTTTGCACTTATTCTAAAAGTAATTTGGCCTGATAAAGACACTTTTGCTGTGCATAGTAGTACTGCTGCCAGGTGCTCTCCGGTTGGGGCATCCCATTCTGTGACTACACCAGCCTCTATTTACTATAACCCTTTGCACTTATTCTAAAAGTAATGTGGCCTGATAAAGACACTTTTGCTTTGCATAGCAGTACTGCTGCCAGGTGCTCTCTGGTTGGGGCATCCCATTCTGTGACTACACCAGCCTCTATTTACTATAACCCTTTGCACTTATTCTAAAAGTAATGTGGCCTGATAAAGACACTTTTGCTGTGCATAGTACTACTGCTCCCAGGTGCTCTCTGGTTGGGGCATCCCATTCTGTGACTACAACAGCCTCTATTTACTATAACCCTTTGCACTTATTCTAAAAGTAATTTGGCCTGATAAAGACACGTTTGCTGTGCATAGTAGTACTGCTGCCAGGTGCTCTCTGGTTGGGGCATCCCATTCTGTGACTACACCAGCCTCTATTTACTATAACCCTTTGCACTTATTTTAAAAGTAATGTGGCCTGATAAAGACACTTTTGCTTTGCATAGCAGTACTGCTGCCAGGTGCTCTCTTGTTGGGGCATCCCATTCTGTGACTACACCAGCCTCTATTTACTATAACCCTTTGCACTTATTCTAAAAGTAATTTGGCCTGATAAAGACACTTTTGCTGTGCATAGCAGTACTGCTGCCAGGTGCTCTCTGGTCGGGGCATCCCATTCTGTGACTACACCAGCCTCTATTTACTATAACCCTTTGCACTTATTCTAAAAGTAATGTGGCCTGATACAGACACTTTTGCTTTGCATAGCAGTACTGCTGCCAGGTGCTCTCTGGTTGGGGCATCCCATTCTGTGACTACAACAGCCTCTATTTACTATAACCCTTTGCACTTATTCTAAAAGTAATGTGGCCTGATAAAGACACTTTTGCTGTGCATAGTACTACTGCTCCCAGGTGCTCTCTGGTTGGGGCATCCCATTCTGTGACTACAACAGCCTCTATTTACTATAACCCTTTGCACTTATTCTAAAAGTGATTTGGCCTGATAAAGACACTTTTGCTGTGCATAGCAGTACTGCTGCCAGGTGCTCTCTGGTTGGGGCATCCCATTCTGTGACTACACCAGCCTCTATTTACTATAACCCTTTGCACTTATTCTAAAAGTAATTTGGCCTGATACAGACACTTTTGCTGTGCATAGTAGTACTGCTGCCAGGTGCTCTCTGGTTGGGGCATCCCATTCTGTGACTACACCAGCCTCTATTTACTATAACCCTTTGCACTTATTCTAAAAGTAATGTGGCCTGATAAAGACACTTTTGCTTTGCATAGCAGTACTGCTGCCAGGTGCTCTCTGGTTGGGGCATCCCATTCTGTGACTACACCAGCCTCTATTTACTATAACCCTTTGCACTTATTCTAAAAGTAATTTGGCCTGATAAAGACACTTTTGCTGTGCATAGCAGTACTGCTGCCAGGTGCTCTCTGGTCGGGGCATCCCATTCTGTGACTACACCAGCCTCTATTTACTATAACCCTTTGCACTTATTCTAAAAGTAATGTGGCCTGATAAAGACACTTTTGCTGTGCATAGCAGTACTGCTGCCAGGTGCTCTCTGGTTGGGGCATCCCATTCTGTGACTACACCAGCCTCTATTTACTATAACCCTTTGCACTTATTCTAAAAGTAATTTGGCCTGATAAAGACACTTTTGCTGTGCATAGCAGTACTGCTGCCAGGTGCTCTCTGGTTGGGGCATGCCATTCTGTGACTACACCAGCCTCTATTTACTATAACCCTTTGCACTTATTCTAAAAGTCATTTGGCCTGATAAAGACACTTTTGCTGTGCATAGTAGTACTGCTGCCAGGTGCTCTCTGGTTGGGGCATCCCATTCTGTGACTACACCAGCCTCTATTTTCTATAACCCTTTGCACTTATTCTAAAAGTAATGTGGCCTGATAAAGACACTTTTGCTTTGCATAGCAGTACTGCTGCCAGGTGCTCTCTGGTTGGGGCATCCCATTCTGTGACTACAACAGCCTCTATTTACTATAACCCTTTGCACTTATTCTAAAAGTATTGTGGCCTGATAAAGACACTTTTGCTGTGCATAGTACTACTGCTCCCAGGTGCTCTCTGGTTGGGGCATCCCATTCTGTGACTACAACAGCCTCTATTTACTATAACCCTTTGCACTTATTCTAAAAGTAATTTGGCCTGATAAAGACACTTTTGCTGTGCATAGCAGTACTGCTGCCAGGTGCTCTCTGGTTGGGGCATGCCATTCTGTGACTACACCAGCCTCTATTTACTATAACCCTTTGCACTTATTCTAAAAGTAATGTGGCCTGATAAAGACACTTTTGCTTTGCATAGCAGTACTGCTGCCAGGTGCTCTCTTGTTGGGGCATCCCATTCTGTGACTACACCAGCCTCTATTTACTATAACCCTTTGCACTTATTCTAAAAGTAATTTGGCCTGATAAAGACACTTTTGCTGTGCATAGCAGTACTGCTGCCAGGTGCTCTCTGGTCGGGGCATCCCATTCTGTGACTACACCAGCCTCTATTTACTATAACCCTTTGCACTTATTCTAAAAGTAATGTGGCCTGATAAAGACACTTTTGCTGTGCATAGTAGTACTGCTGCCAGGTGCTCCCTGGTTGGGGCATCCCATTCTGTGACTACACCAGCCTCTATTTACTATAACCCTTTGCACTTATTCTAAAAGTAATGTGGCCTGATACAGACACTTTTGCTTTGCATAGCAGTACTGCTGCCAGGTGCTCTCTGGTTGGGGCATCCCATTCTGTGACTACAACAGCCTCTATTTACTATAACCCTTTGCACTTATTCTTAAAGTAATGTGGCCTGATAAAGACACTTTTGCTGTGCATAGTACTACTGCTCCCAGGTGCTCTCTGGTTGGGGCATCCCATTCTGTGACTACAACAGCCTCTATTTACTATAACCCTTTGCACTTATTCTAAAACTAATTTGGCCTGATAAAGACACTTTTACTTTGCATGGCAGTACTGCTGCCAGGTGCTCTCTGGTTGGGGCATCCCATTCTGTGACTACAACAGCCTCTATTTACTATAACCCTTTGCACTTATTCTAAAAGTAATGTGGCCTGATAAAGACACTTTTGCTGTGCATAGTAGTACTGCTGCCAGGTCCTCTCTGGTTGGGGCATCCCATTCTGTGACTACACCAGCCTCTATTTACTATAACCCTTTGCACTTATTCTAAAAGTAATTTGGCCTGATAAAGACACTTTTGCTGTGCATAGCAGTACTGCTGCCAGGTGCTCTCTGGTTGGGGCATCCCATTCTGTGACTACACCAGCCTCTATTTACTATAACCCTTTGCACTAATTCTAAAAGTAATGTGGCCTGATAAAGACACTTTTGCTTTGCATAGCAGTACTGCTGCCAGGTGCTCTCTGGTTGGGGCATCCCATTCTGTGACTACACCAGCCTCTATTTACTATAACCCTTTGCACTTATTCTAAAAGTAATTTGGCCTGATAAAGACACTTTTGCTGTGCATAGAAGTACTGCTGCCAGGTGCTCTCTGGTTGGGGCATCCCATTCTGTGACTACAACAGCCTCTATTTACTATAACCCTTTGCACTTATTCTAAAAGTAATGTGGCCTGATAAAGACACTTTTGCTGTGCATAGTAGTACTGCTGCCAGGTGCTCTCTGGTTGGGGCATCCCATTCTGTGACTACACCAGCCTCTATTTACTATAACCCTTTGCACTTATTCTAAAAGTAATGTGGCCTGATAAAGACACTTTTGCTTTGCATAGCAGTACTGCTGCCAGGTGCTCTCTGGTTGGGGCATCCCATTCTGTGACTACAACAACCTCTATTAACTATAACCCTTTGCACTTATTCTAAAAGTAATTTGGCCTGATAAAGACACTTTTGCTGTGCATAGCAGTGCTGCTGCCAGGTGCTCTCTGGTTGGGGCATCCCATTCTGTGACTACAACAGCCTCTATTTACTATAACCCTTTGCACTTATTCTAAAAGTAATGTGGCCTGATAAAGACACTTTTGCTGTGCATAGTAGTACTGCTGCCAGGTGCTCTCTGGTTGGGGCATCCCATTCTGTGACTACACCAGCCTCTATTTACTATAACCCTTTGCACTTATTCTAAATGTAATTTGGCCTGATAAAGACACTTTTGCTGTGCATAGTAGTACTGCTGCCAGGTGCTCTCTGGTTGGGGCATCCCATTCTGTGACTACACCAGCCTCTATTTACTATAACCCTTTGCACTTATTCTAAAAGTAATTTGGCCTGATAAAGACACTTTTGCTTTGCATAGCAGTACTGCTGCCAGGTTCTCTCTAGTTGGGGCATCCCATTCTGTGACTACACCAGCCTCTATTTACTATAACCCTTTGCACTTATTCTAAAAGTAATGTGGCCTGATAAAGACACTTTTGCTGTGCATAGCAGTACTGCTGCCAGGTGCTCTCTGGTTGGGACATCCCATTCTGTGACTGCAACAGCCTCTATTTACTATAACCTTTTGCACTTATTCTAAAAGTAATGTGGCCTGATAAAGACACTTTTGCTGTGCATAGCAGTACTGCTGCCAGGTGCTCTCTGGTTGGGGCATCCCATTCTGTGACTACAACAGCCTCTATTTACTATAACCCTTTGCACTTATTCTAAAAGTAATGTGGCCTGATAAAGACACTTTTGCTGAGCATAGTAGTACTGCTGCCAGGTGCTCTCTGGTTGGGGCATGCCATTCTGTGACTACACCAGCCTCTATTTACTATAACCCTTTGCACTTATTCTAAAAGTAATGTGGCCTGATAAAGACACTTTTGCTTTGCATAGCAGTACTGCTGCCAGGTGCTCTCTGGTTGGGGCATCCCATTCTGTGACTACACCAGCCTCTATTTACTATAACCCTTTGCACTTATTCTAAAAGTAATGTGGCCTGATAAAGACACTTTTGCTTTGCATAGCAGTACTGCTGCCAGGTGCTCTCTGGCTGGGGCATCCCATTCTGTGACTACACCAGCCTCTATTTACTATAACCCTTTGCACTTATTCTAAATGTAATTTGGCCTGATAAAGACACTTTTGCTGTGCATAGCAGTACTGCTGCTAGGTGCTCTCTGGTTGGGGCATCCCATTCTGTGACTACACCAGCCTCTATTTACTATAACCCTTTGCACTTATTCTAAAAGTAATGTGGCCTGATAAAGACACTTTTGCTGTGCATAGTAGTACTGCTGCCAGGTGCTCTCTGGTTGGGGCATCCCATTCTGTGACTACACCAGCCTCTATTTTCTATAACCCTTTGCACTTATTCTAAAAGTAATGTGGCCTGATAAAGACACTTTTGCTTTGCATAGCAGTACTGCTGCCAGGTGCTCTCTGGTTGGGGCATCCCATTCTGTGACTACAACAGCCTCTATTTACTATAACCCTTTGCACTTATTCTAAAAGTAATGTGGCCTGATAAAGACACTTTTGCTGTGCATAGTACTACTGCTCCCAGGTGCTCTCTGGTTGGGGCATCCCATTCTGTGACTACAACAGCCTCTATTTACTATAACCCTTTGCACTTATTCTAAAAGTAATGTGGCCTGATAAAGACACTTTTGCTGTGCATAGCAGTACTGCTGCCAGGTGCTCTCTGGTTGGGGCCTCCCATTCTGTGACTACACCAGCCTCTATTTACTATAACCCTTTGCACTTATTCTAAAAGTAATTTGGCCTGATAAAGACACTTTTGCTGTGCATAGTAGTACTGCTGCCAGGTGCTCTCTGGTTGGGGCATCCCATTCTGTGACTACACCAGCCTCTATTTACTATAACCCTTTGCACTTATTCTAAAAGTAATTTGGCCTGATAAAGACACTTTTGCTGTGCATAGCAGTACTGCTGCCAGGTGCTCTCTGGTTGGGGCATCCCTTTCTGTGACTACACCAGCCTCTATTTACTATAACCCTTTGCACTTAATCTAAAAGTAATGTGGCCTGATAAAGACACTTTTGCTGTGCATGGTAGTACTGCTGCCAGGTGCTCTCTGGTTGGGGCATCCCATTCTGTGACTACAACAGCCTCTATTTACTATAACCCTTTGCACTTATTCTAAAAGTAATGTGGCCTGATAAAGACACTTTTGCTGTGCATAGCAGTACTGCTGCCAGGTGCTCTCTGGTTGGGGCATCCCATTCTGTGACTACACCAGCCTCTATTTACTATAACCCTTTGCACTTATTCTAAAAGTAATTTGGCCTGATAAAGACACTTTTGCTGTGCATAGCAGTACTGCTGCCAGGTGCTCTCTGGTTGGGGCATGCCATTCTGTGACTACACCAGCCTCTATTTACTATAACCCTTTGCACTTATTCTAAAAGTAATTTGGCCCGATAAAGACACTTTTGCTGTGCATAGTAGTACTGCTGCCAGGTGCTCTCTGGTTGGGGCATCCCATCCTGTGACTACACCAGCCTCTATTTACTATAACCCTTTGCACTTATTCTAAAAGTAATGTGGCCTGATAAAGACACTTTTGCTTTGCATAGCAGTACTGCTGCCAGGTGCTCTCTGGTTGGGGCATCCCATTCTGTGACTACAACAGCCTCTATTTACTATAACCCTTTGCACTTATTCTAAAAGTAATGTGGCCTGATAAAGACACTTTTGCTGTGCATAGTACTACTGCTCCCAGGTGCTCTCTGGTTGGGGCATCCCATTCTGTGACTACAACAGCCTCTATTTACTATAACCCTTTGCACTTATTCTAAAAGTAATTTGGCCTGATAAAGACACGTTTGCTGTGCATAGTAGTACTGCTGCCAGGTGCTCTCTGGTTGGGGCATCCCATTCTGTGACTACACCAGCCTCTATTTACTATAACCCTTTGCACTTATTCTAAAAGTAATGTGGCCTGATAAAGACACTTTTGCTTTGCATAGCAGTACTGCTGCCAGGTGCTCTCTTGTTGGGGCATCCCATTCTGTGACTGCACCAGCCTCTATTTACTATAACCCTTTGCACTTATTCTAAAAGTAATTTGGCCTGATAAAGACACTTTTGCTGTGCATAGCAGTACTGCTGCCAGGTGCTCTCTGGTCGGGGCATCCCATTCTGTGACTACACCAGCCTCTATTTACTATAACCCTTTGCACTTATTCTAAAAGTAATGTGGCCTGATACAGACACTTTTGCTTTGCATAGCAGTACTGCTGCCAGGTGCTCTCTGGTTGGGGCATCCCATTCTGTGACTACAACAGCCTCTATTTACTATAACCCTTTGCACTTATTCTAAAAGTAAAGTGGCCTGATAAAGACACTTTTGCTGTGCATAGTACTACTGCTCCCAGGTGCTCTCTGGTTGGGGCATCCCATTCTGTGACTACAACAGCCTCTATTTACTATAACCCTTTGCACTTATTCTAAAAGTGATTTGGCCTGATAAAGACACTTTTGCTGTGCATAGCAGTACTGCTGCCAGGTGCTCTCTGGTTGGGGCATCCCATTCTGTGACTACACCAGCCTCTATTTACTATAACCCTTTGCACTTATTCTAAAAGTAATTTGGCCTGATACAGACACTTTTGCTGTGCATAGTAGTACTGCTGCCAGGTGCTCTCTGGTTGGGGCATCCCATTCTGTGACTACACCAGCCTCTATTTACTATAACCCTTTGCACTTATTCTAAAAGTAATTTGGCCTGATAAAGACACTTTTGCTTTGCATAGCAGTACTGCTGCCAGGTGCTCTCTGGTTGGGGCATCCCATTCTGTGACTACACCAGCCTCTATTTACTATAACCCTTTGCACTTATTCTAAAAGTAATTTGGCCTGATAAAGACACTTTTGCTGTGCATAGCAGTACTGCTGCCAGGTGCTCTCTGGTTGGGGCATCCCATTCTGTGACTACACCAGCCTCTATTTACTATAACCCTTTGCACTTATTCTAAAAGTAATGTGGCCTTATAAAGACACTTTTGCTGTGCATAGCAGTACTGCTGCCAGGTGCTCTCTGGTTGGGGCATCCCATTCTGTGACTACACCAGCCTCTATTTACTATAACCCTTTGCACTTATTCTAAAAGTAATTTGGCCTGATAAAGACACTTTTGCTGTGCATAGCAGTACTGCTGCCAGGTGCTCTCTGGTTGGGGCATGCCATTCTGTGACTACACCAGCCTCTATTTACTATAACCCTTTGCACTTATTCTAAAAGTAATTTGGCCTGATAAAGACACTTTTGCTGTGCATAGTAGTACTGCTGCCAGGTTCTCTCTGGTTGGGGCATCCCATTCTGTGACTACACCAGCCTCTATTTTCTATAACCCTTTGCACTTATTCTAAAAGTAATGTGGCCTGATAAAGACACTTTTGCTTTGCATAGCAGTACTGCTGCCAGGTGCTCTCTGGTTGGGGCATCCCATTCTGTGACTACAACAGCCTCTATTTACTATAACCCTTTGCACTTATTCTAAAAGTAATGTGGCCTGATAAAGACACTTTTGCTGTGCATAGTACTACTGCTCCCAGGTGCTCTCTGGTTGGGGCATCCCATTCTGTGACTACAACAGCCTCTATTTACTATAACCCTTTGCACTTATTCTAAAAGTAATTTGGCCTGATAAAGACACTTTTGCTGTGCATAGCAGTACTGCTGCCAGGTGCTCTCTGGTTGGGGCATGCCATTCTGTGACTACACCAGCCTCTATTTACTATAACCCTTTGCACTTATTCTAAAAGTAATGTGGCCTGATAAAGACACTTTTGCTTTGCATAGCAGTACTGCTGCCAGGTGCTCTCTTGTTGGGGCATCCCATTCTGTGACTACACCAGCCTCTATTTACTATAACCCTTTGCACTTATTCTAAAAGTAATTTGGCCTGATAAAGACACTTTTGCTGTGCATAGCAGTACTGCTGCCAGGTGCTCTCTGGTCGGGGCATCCCATTCTGTGACTACACCAGCCTCTATTTACTATAACCCTTTGCACTTATTCTAAAAGTAATGTGGTCTGATAAAGACACTTTTGCTGTGCATAGTAGTACTGCTGCCAGGTGCTCTCTGGTTGGGGCATCCCATTCTGTGACTACACCAGCCTCTATTTACTATAACCCTTTGCACTTATTCTAAAAGTAATGTGGCCTGATACAGACACTTTTGCTTTGCATAGCAGTACTGCTGCCAGGTGCTCTCTGGTTGGGGCATCCCATTCTGTGACTACAACAGCCTCTATTTACTATAACCCTTTGCACTTATTCTAAAAGTAATGTGGCCTGATAAAGACACTTTTGCTGTGCATAGTACTACTGCTCCCAGGTGCTCTCTGGTTGGGGCATCCCATTCTGTGACTACAACAGCCTCTATTTACTATAACCCTTTGCACTTATTTTAAAAGTGATTTGGCCTGATAAAGACACTTTTGCTGTGCATAGCAGTACTGCTGCCAGGTGCTCTCTGGTTGGGGCATCCCATTCTGTGACTACACCAGCCTCTATTTACTATAACCCTTTGCACTTATTCTAAAAGTAATTTGGCCTGATAAAGACACTTTTGCTGTGCATAGTAGTACTGCTGCCAGGTGCTCTCTGGTTGGGGCATCCCATTCTGTGACTACACCAGCCTCTATTTACTATAACCCTTTGCACTTATTCTAAAAGTAATTTGGCCTGATAAAGACACTTTTGCTTTGCATAGCAGTACTGCTGCCAGGTGCTCTCTGGTTGGGGCATCCCATTCTGTGACTACACCAGCCTCTATTTACTATAACCCTTTGCACTTATTCTAAAAGTAATTTGGCCTGATAAAGACACTTTTGCTGTGCATAGCAGTACTGCTGCCAGGTGCTCTCTGGTTGGGGCATCCCATTCTGTGACTACACCAGCCTCTATTTACTATAACCCTTTGCACTTATTCTAAAAGTAATTTGGCCTGATAAAGACACTTTTGCTGTGCATAGTAGTACTGCTGCCAGGTGCTCTCCGGTTGGGGCATCCCATTCTGTAACATACCATTAGCCTCTGTCTTTACTGTAAGCTGCACACTTATGTCAAGTAATTTGGCCTGTATGAGGCTGCTTACACACTGTTGCTGTGTGCATATATTACTGATCTCAAGTCTGCTGTGGGCATCCCATTCTGTAACATACCGTTAGCTTCTGTCTTTACTGTAAGCTGCACACTTATGTCAAGTAATTTGGCCTGTATGAGGCTACTTACACACTATTGCTGTGTGCATATATTACTGATCTCAAGTCTGCTGTGGGCATCCCATTCTGTAACATACCATTAGCCTCTGTCTTTACTGTAAGCTGCACACTTATGTCAAGTAATTTGGCCTGTATGAGGCTGCTTACACACTGTTGCTGTGTGCATATATTACTGATCTCAAGTCTGGTTGGGGCATCCCATTCTGTAACATACCATTAGCCTCTGTCTTTACTGTAAGCTGCACACTTATGTCAAGTAATTTGGCCTGTATGAGGCTGCTTACACACTGTTGCTGTGTGCATATATTACTGATCTCAAGTCTGATTGGGGCATCCCATTCTGTAACATACCATTAGCCTCTGTCTTTACTGTAAGCTGCACACTTATGTCAAGTAATTTGGCCTGTATGAGGCTGCTTACACACTGTTGCTGTGTGCATATATTACTGATCTCAAGTCTGCTGTGGGCATCCCATTCTGTAACATACCATTAGCCTCTGTCTTTACTGTAAGCTGCACACTTATGTCAAGTAATTTGGCCTGTATGAGGCTACTTACACACTGTTGCTGTGTGCATATATTACTGATCTCAAGTCTTCTGTGGGCATCCCATTCTGTAACATATCATTAGCCTCTGTCTTTACTGTAAGCTGCACACTTATGTCAAGTAATTTGGCCTGTATGAGGCTGCTTACACACTGTTGCTGTGTGCATATATTACTGATCTCAAGTCTGGTTGGGGCATCCCATTCTGTAACATACCATTAGCCTCTGTCTTTACTGTAAGCTGCACACTTATGTCAAGTAATTTGGCCTGTATGAGGCTGCTTACACACTGTTGCTGTGTGCATATATTACTGATCTCAAGTCTGCTGTGGGCATCCCATTCTGTAACATCACATAACCTACCTCTCTTATTTACACTAAGCAGCTCTCTTATTTAAACTAAGCAGTCCTCTTATTTACACTAAGCACCTCTCTTATTTAAGCTAAGCAGCTCTCTTATTTAAACTAAGCAGGTCTCTTGGAGGCTGATTGTCCACTTTTGGGTGTGCATTTATATTCGGTTTCATATACAGTGGGGTATCCCAATTTGTAAGATAACCTACCCCAACCATGTAAACTAAAGAGGCCTGTTACAGCCTGAGTTTCTCTGCTTGCGCATGGCCTGCATTACAATCTGTCTCTTTCAATGACACTGCTGCCTGGGGTATCCCAATCTGTAAGATAACCTACCCCAACCATGTAAACTAAAGGTTACGTCCTTCCAGAAGGAAAACTTATGCCGAACACTATTTTTGTTAGGGGCATTGACCTTTGGATTGATCGGCATGAAATTAAGGATTTTTTTTCAAAGTATGGCGCTGTAAAGAAGGTCAAAATTATTTCTCATACTTGGATTATTGTTACTTTTTGTTCAGCTTGAAATATACCAGGCCACACGGGCATCCCAAGGCACATGCTATTTTAACCCTATCTGTTATACAACATAAGCGTTGATCAGCATCAGCTGCTTTATTAAGCTACTTCAGTTGGCACTTGTTTTTGACTGCTTTTAATAAACCAGGCTGCAGGGCACCCCAAAGCTGCACCTTGCACCCTATCTGGTATACAACATAAGCGTTGATCAGCATCAGCTTCATTAAGCTACTTCAGTTTGCACTTCCTTTTTGACTGCTTTCATTTAACCAGGCCGCAGGGCACCCCGAAGCTACTAAATAAGCATCTACAGCCTCAGCTTTATTAAGCTATAGCATTTTGCATTGGTTTTTGTACTGCTGCCAAAACACTAGCCCATATGAGCATCCCAAACCAGCACATGCCACCCTATCTGTTATACTAAATAAGCTTCTACAGGCCCTTTTTTTAATTTATTTATTTTTAATTATATAGAGCTGTAATAGCTTATATAGTGAGGTAAATTTACCATTTTGCTTCATTATATAGAGCAGCCCCTGTGTAAATCTGAGGGGCAATAGTTTATATTATGAGGTAAATTCATGGTTTTGCACCATTATATGGAGCAGCCCCTGTGTAAATCTGAGGGGCAATAGCTTATATAGTGAGGTAAATTTGCCATTTTGCTTCATTATATAGAGCAGCCCCTGTGTAAATCTGAGGGGCAATAGTTTATATTATGAGGTAAATTCATGGTTTTGCACCATTATATGGAGCAGCCCCTGTGTAAATCTGAGGGGCAATAGCTTATATAGTGAGGTAAATTTGCCATTTTGCTTCATTATATAGAGCAGCCCCTGTGTAAATCTGAGGGGCAATAGTTTATATTATGAGGTAAATTCATGGTTTTGCACCATTATATGGAGCAGCCCCTGTGTAAATCTGAGGGGCAATAGCTTATATTGTGAGGTAAATTTGCCATTTTGCTTCATTATATAGAGCAGCCCAGTTGCCATCTAAATCAACTACTGTCCGGCCAGTACAGCTTTTCCAGGGCAAACTCTGCTAGTTGCGGACACAAGTCAAGTTTGGCTTCCCAGCAAATCCAGTGGATCCTGAAGGTGTGTTGGCATGGTCATGTCAAGGTATGACATGACCTGCTCTTTGAGGTCCAGCTCCAGGTCTTCCTGCTGCTCATGAGTAGACTCACTATGCGGGTGTAGAAAGCTACTCACTAGCGACTGAAGACTGAGGCTGCTGCTGATGGAGCTGCTGCTCCTTCCACCCCCCCAGCAGCCATGGCAGTGGAAGGTGATCGCAGAGGTCCCCCCGAGTCAGACCTGCGGGAGTATGGGCCATGGCGCAGATAGACATCGCCCAACTGGCTACATGGGATGTCTCTGTAGTAGGTCAGTTTTTCCTCCCTCTCAGTGGGCATAAAAAATGCCCCCATTTTGTGCCGGAAGCGAGGGTCCAATAAGTTGGAGAGCCAGAAGTCTTCCCGCTGACAAATGGAGACAATTCTGCGCTCACTAGTACGCAAGCATGTGAGCATGCATCGTGCCATTTGTGCAAGTGACTCGGAGGGACTACCTGTCTCCTTCTCCACTGTAAACTGCCACGGTGTGTCTGGGTCCTCTGTCTCGCCTTGCTCCCAACCCTCTAGCTCCTGTGGCTGCTCCTGCTCCTCCTCTCCTGTATCTGACAGGAGAGGAGGACAGGAGCAGCCACAGGAGCTAGAGGGTTGGGAGCAAGGCGAGACAGAGGACTAGATAAAATGGTCATTTTGTGAAACCTAAACTGTGGTTTGCTGTGCCCCACCCCCTCCTCCTCCTCCACTTCAGCCCCCAGAGGCTTCATGTGGCTGTGAAATGTATGTGCCATGTCTCCAGTGCCCTGACCAGCCATGGTTTCCAACATGTGTTGTAGTACATGAAGCAGTGGAATCTCATCGTTCATCTCATAGTCCTGGCAACTGACTAATAAAGTAGCTTCCTCAAAGGGCCTGAGCAAACGGTCGGTGTCATGTATGAGCTGCCAATGGTTTACATTGAATGTACACAGGGGTGTCCCCCTATCCATTTGGATCATCCAGAAATCCGTGATGGCTTTTCTCTGTTCCTATAGTGCAGTGGTCCTCAACCCTGTCCTCAAGGCCCACCAACATGTCATGTTTTTTTGATCTCCAAATAGCCAGCTCTATTGCTCTGCAGCTGCACTAATTACTCCACCTGTGCATCTTTGTGGAGATCTGCAAAACCTGGCCTTGAGGACAGGGTTGGGGACCACTGCTATAGTGGATCCTGCATATGGAGGGTGGAATTCCAACGGGTGGAAACATCGCAAATCAGACTATGCTGGGGTACACCGTTCTGACGCTGAGGCTCAATAAGGTTGTGCTTGGTGGTGTAGGAGTGCCAGAAGTGCATGCTAACTTTCTTTCCTGTTGTTCGGATGTCTTTCAGATGGGGGCAAGACTTCAGAAAACGATTGACAACTAGACTGAACACGTGTGCCATGTCAGGACGCATGACTCTGGCTTCCTTGTCGCAGTGCAAACAAGATGTTCTTCCAAGTATCAGTCACCATGGGCCCAAATTTGCTGTTTTCGTGGATTAAGCAATGATTTCATGGATTGAGTTCTCATTTTTAGTAGTTCCTCCCATGTGTGACTCAAGGAAAACCATGTGAAGAACAACGTGAAACCACAATCACCAAGGGGGCCTAAAAGTATATATATTGTCCACCATGAGTCCATAGTTACAGCTCCAGACGTAGACAACACTGTGCACTTTGGTACACACTGACAGGCTAAAGGACTGGCCCACCTTCTGTTCAACAACATTTTACAGGGCAGGTACTGCCATCTTTGCAAAGCAATGATACCATGGGACTCTCCACCTCGGCTCGGCACAAGCCATCAGTTTTCTGAAAGGTCCACCACTGGGTAATGCAGCAGGCTGGACTTATGGTGACGCTGTCTGAGAGGAGAAAATACCATTTTGTGAATACTCACCTGTAAAATGGGTATTATAAGTATGTCACACTCCCCACTTCAAACATTAATTATTACACTTGGGTTATACCACCAGCAGGTGGCGACGTTGCAGAGAAGTCATGAAAAACGAGCCCCTCCTGGTCTATACATACCTGGTACCTCCCACTCATTCCCCAGTATTCAAAACAGCAGTAAAGACAAGGTACCAGGAAAAAAACCCATTGGTAACCCTCAAACTGTAAACGAAACTTCACCTATAAAAAATCCGGGATACCAAAAAAGGGCGGGTGAAGTGGGGTGTGTGACATACTTATAATACCCATTTTACAGGTGAGTATTCACAAAATGGTATTATTCTAAGTATGTCACACACCCCACTTCAAACATTAATTATTACACTTGGGACATCCAAAAGCAGTGTCCAGAAAAGGGCGGGTATCCAACATGCCATAAAGCAAAACTCAAACCACTGCAGCTTGCAGAACCTTGCGGCCAAACACAGCATCCGCTGAAGCCCGCACATCAACCTTGTAAAAACTTGGAAAAGGTATGAACAGAAGACCAAGTAGCAGCCTTACAAACTTGTCCCACAGAAGCCTGGTACTGAAAAGCCCAAGACGCTCCAACAGCACGAATAGAATGAGCAGTGATACGAAAAGGGGGAACCTTCCCCTTGGCAGAATAGGCCCCAACAACAGCCCGACGAATCCATTTGCTAATGGAAGACTTAGCGGGAGCCAAAACCTTTCCTAGGCCCACAGGGCACCACGAAAAAGACATCAGTCTTACGAAAAGGAGATGTAGTAAACAAACAATACTACACACAGCATACCACATCCAAACAGTGCAAACCCTCTCCTTGTCATTCCTAGGCTTAGGACCCAAGGAAGGAAAAACAATGTCCTGGTTAAGAAGAAAAGCAGAGACCACCTAAGGAAAAAAGTCCGGTTTGAAGCGGAAAAACCACTTTGTCCTGATGTCTCTCAAAGTGAGTAGCCTGATCCGACAAGGCAACCTTCTGAGTCAGAGTAGAAAGAGCAATAACCTGCAAAGGCTCAAAGGAGGAGCCTGAAGAGCAGAGATAACCAAATTCAAAAACCCAAAAAGGGAGAAAAGGCCTCCTAGGAGTCCGCAATGCGAGACCCCCTGGAAGAATTCTTGACCAAAGGAGGAAACACAAAGGACTTTTGAAAAAACAGTCAGACAAGGCAGCAACCTGCATCAAAATACTCAGCTGAAGACCAGAGTCCAGCCCCGATTGAAGAAATTCCAAAATCCTAGAAACAGAAAAGACCCGACAGGGCAAAGATCTAGCCTCACACCAATCAATATAAGATCTCCAAGCCCTATAATAGATGGAAGAAGAGGATCTCTTCCTGACATTAATAAGAGTCCGAATGACCGAATCTGAAAGACCCTCCTCCTTTAAGATGGAGGTTTCAGCAGCCAAGCCGTCAAATCCAGCGATGGTAAACTGGGGTAGCACAGTTGACCCTGAGTGAGGAGATCCGTCCGAAAAGGCAGATCAAACTGATCCACTGCCAGACGAACGATGTCTGCGAACCACACCCGCCTTGGCCACCTTGGAGCCACAAGAATGGCGGGAACCCCTTCCAAAAACCAACTTTCGCAGCACCCTGCCTAGCATGGGGATCGGAGGAAACAGACAAAGAAACCCCAGGTCCCCCCAGCTCAGGGCCATGGCATTCGCCACCATAGCCAGAGGATCCAGGGAAAGCGACACGAATGTCGGAAGCTTGTGATTGTGACGAGAGGCGAACAGATCCCCCTCCGGCGTCCCCCACCAGAGACAAAGTGACCGAAACACCTGGGGGTGGAGAGACCATTCCCCCCGGCGGGAAGAACACCGGCTCAGAAAGTCCGCCTCCGTGTTGTCCACTCCTGGAATGCACACTGCCGAAATGCAAGGAACATGAGTCTCTGCCCAAACTAGGACCAGAGACACCCCTCTGAGGGCACCCAGACTGCGAGTCCCTCCTTGGTGATTGATGTAAGCAACTACCGTCCGATTGTCCGATCGAACCTGAACAGGCAAGCCCTGTAAATGCTGCGTCAAGTGAGACAGAACCAACCTGATGGCTCTCAACTCCAAAACATTGATGGACAAGTGGGCTTCCTGAGGACCCCACCGCCCCCGGAACCGAAGATCCTTCTAGAAACCTCCCCTTCCTGACAAACTGGCGTCCGTGGTGACAGTTTCCCAAAGCAGGGTCAGAAATGACCTGCCCTTCAAGAGATTGTCCGAGACCAACCACCACAGTAGAGACTGCCGAACCCGGGGGGACATCCGGAAGGACCGATCCAACGACCGCGGTCGCCGGTCCCAAGACGCCAACAGATGAAGCTGAAGCGTCCGCGTGTGAAACTGCGCGAAGGGAACTGCCTCGAAAGAAGCTACCATCAGCCCCACCAGTCACATCTCTAGACGGATGGACGGGCGAGAATTGGAAAGAAGAAGCTGAGCCAATTCCTGAATCAAAAGAACCTTGGCCTGAGGGAGAAAGACTCTGTACTGGCAAGAGTCCAAGGACATCCCCAGAAAGGTCACCACCCTGGCCGGAACCAGAGAGGACTTGGGGTAGATGATCACCCAGCCGAACCTCTCCAGAGTGGACACCACCGTGCTGGTGTCCCCATCCGCTTGACTGAAGGAAGGAGCCATGATGAGAAGATCGTCCAGATAAGGCACAATGCGAATCCCCTGAGCTCTGAGCAGGGCCATCACACCCGCCAACACCTTGGTGAAAACTCTCGGAGCCAAGGTGAGGCCGAATGGAAGAGCCACAAACTGAAAATGCCGATCCTCCACCACAAAGCGAAGAAACCTCTGGTGAGCTGGAAAGATCGGAATGTGAAGATATGCATCCGTGATGTCTATGGACATTATAAAGTCCCCCTGCCGAAGCGAATTGATCGCAGACCGCAGAGTTTCCATGCGAAACTTCCTGGGACAAACAAACAGGTTGAGAAACTCCAAATCCAGGATGGGACGGAACGACCCGTCCTTTTTGGGCACTGTGAAAAGATTGGAATAATACCCGTGCCCCACCTCCGAAGGAGGGACCGGGCAGATGACCGCCATTTCCAGAAGATTCCTTACCGCTGCCAGGAGCCCCTGCGCGGCTAAAGGATCTGAAGGGACACGAGACCTGAGAAACCTTGGAGGAGGGCGGGACTCGAACTCCAACTTGTAACCGGCCGACACCACCTCCCGGATCCATCTGTCCGAGACCTCCTGGTCCCATACCCGGGAGAAGAGTCGCAGCCGTCCCCCCACCCGTAAGGGTGAGGGCGCCCCCTCATTGCTGAGCGGGCTTGGCAGCTGGCTAGGGCTTGGCGCCCCAGACGTGAACGGGACAGCCACGGCCTTTACCCCTGTTCCAGCTGGCACCCCTGGAAGCCGAGAAGCCCGCACCCCTGCCAGCTCTGGCTCCCCGAAAGGAAGGATTGAAGGGGGCCGCCCCCCAAAAGGAGCGACGAAATTTCTTGCGCTGAGGTAACTTACCTCCCTTGGCAACAGCATCAAGCTTCTCACCGAAAAGTCACAAACCCAGAAAGGGAAGAGCCGTGAGCGATCTCTTAGAATTAAAATCAGCAGTCCACTGCCATGCTGAGCGGCGGATAGCTACCAACAGAGCCGTAGCCCTGCCACACATTAACATGGCATCGACCTAACCGCCAACAATAAAAGTGCCGAAGCACAAACAGGCCTCAAGACCGAACCCACACAGACAAAACCATGGTGGGCCAGCTGATCAATCCGGCGATCCTCGCCGTCCTTAAGAGAAGTCGTGTCAGGAGAATGTACAACCGCCGTATAAGACCGCCGTCCCAAAACCGGAGCATCAGCCTCGGGAGCGACAGACCAACGCTTCACCAAGTCCGCTGGAAAGGGATACTTTCTATCCCAGCTAGGCGGCACCCCAACGAGACGCGTAGGTTGCTCCCATTCCTTAAGGTCAACATCCACGAAAAGCTGTTGACTGGGAAACTCCAAGTGCGGCTTGGACACCCCAAAAAGCTGACCCTTTGGCCGAGGAGCAACTTCAGGAGGGTCCAAATCCAAAACCTCAAACATTAGGGCCAGAATGGAAGACGTGTCGGGGACCGACCCCGTGGCCTGGTCATCCTCAGCACCCAGCAGCTGCTGAACCTTAGGATCATCAAAATCCTCAATAAGCTCACCCTCTTCAAGGGGACGATCTGACCAATCCAGAGCCTCAACAACCTCAACATCTGAGTCCGACGGAGGCGGGGACAAGTGTCTCCGCTTAGCCGGAGCCTTCTGAGCGACCACAGCGGAAAACATTTTCTCGAGGCTGGCCAACCGGGCGCAAACCTCAGATTGCGAATCACCCCCAATGACAACGTCACACGGGGTCCGGAACAGGCGAGGAGGGGAGGGAGATGGCGCGGCCGAGGAAGGACCGGGCACCGGGGTGCCGGACTGGCGCTCAATGTTCCGCTGTGCACATGGAATACATATAATGACATCATCCCCTGGGAGCAGAGTCCCACACCCCCCGCACAACCTGGACTGCCCCGAAGGACCGTTTCCGGAATCTTTGGTAGCCTCCATATGGTGAATTTATGGTAATTGCAATAACCAGGGATTTACGCAATACGCGACCCGGGATGCCCCTTAATGTCTTTATTTAATTAAGGCCCTGAAATGGGGAAAATTGCCAAAAAAGCCAATAAGGGGAAAGTAAGGACAAAAACCCCACTAGCCAGGTATCCAAGACCGGGAGAGCCCTGCAGCGTGGGATCCCAGGATCTGAAAAAAGAAAGACAACAGTCACACCAATAATATATATATATTCCATACCAATATGTTTACACATGTGACGTGCCAGGGAAGCCCAATAAGGCTCCCAGCACAAAAATACAATGCTAGCATGACAAAGCCCCCAGGCAAGGAGGACCAGCACCAAAAAATGCCCCCAGCCAGAAGACCACCTTAAAAAGGCAACCACCCCAGCCTACCTTAACGCAGAGCTGCCCATTAGGCCGGAGCAGGAAAGGCTGTCACAACAAGGAAGCGGCGGAGGGAGCAGAAGGGCGGCCCAGCACGCGCGGGAGACGCTGAGGCCCCGCCCCTCCACCAATCCCGGCGAAGCGCGGGCCGCGCACGACGCGGCCCCGCCCCCCATCCAAGGAGCAAGGCACCGAAGGCGGGCGCCCAGACAATGGAGCCCGCACCAACAACCAGGCGGGCCGGTGGCACAGACGCCGCCGGCCCCGCCCGCACCACCTCCGGGGAGACCACGGCAGCGGGCGCCTGAAAAAGGCACCCGCTCCGACAGACAGGCGGGCCGACGGCACCACGCCGCCCGGCCCTGCCCCCCACCGTCCGGAACATAGTCGCGGGCGCCACAGACATGGCGCCCGCAATGACAAACACCCGCAGAGCGGCGGGCCGGCGCCACCCGACCCCTGCACGGGAACACACAGTCCGGGGGGGGCCCCAACAGAGCCCCCCCAACACTCACACACGAAAGGCGCGGCCCGGCGGCACACAACCCCCAGGCCGCCCGGCCCCGCCACCCAAGTAAAACACAGACACCTGACCCACACAAAGACCCCCCCCCCCACTCTCAAAAGGTGCAGGGAGAAGGGACCAAGCTGGAAGGGAGGAACCTAATAGGGACAACAGGGCCGGGGCATCCCACATCCGGATCACCAGGCCGGATAACCACTATGCCCCATAATATGGGGTCGAGTGGAGGAGCTAATCTCCTAGGCACCTTAAGTGCCGTCTACACTTTGCCCGGCCGACAGCCTAAACTGGGAGGCTACACATACAACAAGGGGCTGATAACAAAAAAGGCCGGGCAGAAATAGACCATGGGGGGGTGCCGGGGTCTGACCCCGGCTACCTGCAAGCAGGAGACTTCTTTCTTCTGTCTTCTCGCCATCTTGCAGAGAAGAAACACTGGGGAATGAGTGGGAGGTACCAGGTATGTATAGACCAGGAGGGGCTCGTTTTTCATGACTTCTCTGCAACGTCGCCACCTGCTGGTGGTATAACCCAAGTGTAATAATTAATGTTTGAAGTGGGGTGTGTGACATACTTAGAATATCCCTCAGACATCAAGATTAAAAATTCCAAGAATTTTTGAGGGCTAATTATTCAGAGGCATTGATACCCAGTTGTTTCTGATTTAATTACAAGGTGGAAACACACCCTCAAACAAAACTTCACTTTGGCAATACTATTGCATTTCTTTATTCATAATTTTATGTATATATACTAACTAACCTACTTTTTCTCCACAGGATTGTGGATGCTACCTGAAAAACTGCCACATCGCTGAGTAGCTGATTTTTCCTACCAACAGTCCCCAATAATTCACTGCTGCTGCTGCTGCCGCCGCCGCCGCAGACTCCAGGGACCCTCTTCCACTACCTCCGCTTGCAAAACCTCCTCCCACGACACTCTCCTCATCACTAATTGCCCGGCTAGTGGAAGAAGAGGCGAGTGTCTCCTCCACTTCTTGGCTGGGCAGTAGCTGCTGAATTTTATGATTATCAGATCTTCATCAATGGATAGTGGAGCTGAACCCAAAGCATAACAACAGACAGTTGACTGGGGGTGTCAGATGCCACTTGTGATGCAGTGGACTGCTTTTGCAGCACTTCCAGACAAAGTTGCTTCATTGGCTGACACAATGACTGGTAAAGCTGTGGAACATATGGTTGAAAAGCAAGAATAACCATTTGTTTTTATATGAAAAAGACCCTGGTTTATACATACTTTTCTTTTTTCCAGAGACTGCCCTGCGTGGAAATGAATGGCGCATGGATCAGCCAAGCTTTCCTCCCAACAATGCCTGATGTATTCCAGTAGATTGATGACGGGGCCAGACCAACACTAAAGAAAGATGGATCGTGCAAAACAGATTTAAGGCGCTGCTCTCCAGTTACAGACATTCCTCCACATCGGACCACAAGTAAGTATTGATAAAAAATCCTTTACGTTACTCTTACTTTTTATTAATATTCTTCGGATAAGACAGATCAGACATCCAGATTAAAAATTCCTAGAATTTTTGAGGGCTAATTAGTCAGAGGCAATGATACCTGGTTGTTTCTGATTTAATTAAAAGGTGGAAACACACCCTCAAAAAAACGTCACTTTGGCAATACTTTTGCATTTGTTTATTCATAATTTTATGTAGATATTACTAACTAAGCTTCTTTTTCTCCACATGACTCTCCACAGGGTGTGATTCATCCAATTTTTGGGCTCCTGAAGCCAACCCCAGTGTCTCTTTAAAGTAATGTTTGGGCTCCTGCTGCTGCTGCTGCTGCTGCTGCCAACTCCAGGGTGTGATTCATCCAATTTTTGGGCTCCTGAAGCCAACCCCAGTGTCTCTTTAAAGTAATGTTTGGGCTCCTTCTGCTGCTTGCAACTCCAGGGTGTGATTCATCCAATTTTTGGGCTCCTGAAGCCAACCCCAGTGTCTCTTTAAAGTAATGTTTGGGCTCCTGCTGCTGCTTGCAACTCCAGGGTGTGATTCATCCAATTTTTGGGCTCCTGAAGCCAACCCCAGTGTCTCTTTAAAGTAATATTTGGGCTCCTGCTGCTGCTGCTGCCAACTCCAGGGTGTGATTCATCCAATTTTTGGGCTCCTGAAGCCAACCCCAGTGTCTCTTTAAAGTAATGTTTGGGCTCCTGCTGCTGCCAACTCCAGGGTGTGATTCATCCAATTTTTGGGCTCCTGCTGCCAATTCCAGTGTCTCTTTAAAGTAATGTTTGGGCTCCTGCTGCTGCTGCTGCCAACTCCAGGGTGTGAATCATCCAATTTTTGGGCTCCTGAAGCCAACTCCAGTGTCTCTTTAAAGTAATATTTGGGCTCCTGCTGCCAACTCCAGGGTGTGATTCATCCAATTTTTGGGCTCCTGAAGCCAACCCCAGTGTCTCTTTAAAGTAATGTTTGGGCTCCTGCTGCTGCTGCTGCCAACTCCAGGGTGTGAATCATCCAATTTTTGGGCTCCTGAAGCCAACCCCAGTGTCTCTTTAAAGTAATGTTTGGGCTCCTGCTGCTGCCAACTCCAGGGTGTGATTCATCCAATTTTTGGGCTCCTGCTGCCAATTCCAGTGTCTCTTTAAAGTAATGTTCGGGCTCCTGCTGCTGCTGCTGCCAACTCCAGGGTGTGAATCATCCAATTTTTGGGCTCCTGAAGCCAACTCCAGTGTCTCTTTAAAGTAATATTTGGGCTCCTGCTGCTGCTGCTTCCAACTCCAGGGTGTGATTCATCCAAATTTTGGGCTCCTGAAGCCAACCCCAGTGTCTCTTTAAAGTAATGTTTGGGCTCCTGCTGCTGCTGCTGCTGCCAACTCCAGGGTGTGATTCATCCAATTTTTGGGCTCCTGAAGCCAACCCCAGTGTCTCTTTAAAGTAATGTTTGGGCTCCTGCTGCTGCTTGCAACTCCAGGGTGTGATTCATCCAATTTTTGGGCTCCTGAAGCCAACCCCAGTGTCTCTTTAAAGTAATGTTTGGGCTCCTGCTGCTGCTTGCAACTCCAGGGTGTGATTCATCCAATTTTTGGGCTCCTGAAGCCAACCCCAGTGTCTCTTTAAAGTAATATTTGGGCTCCTGCTGCTGCTGCTGCCAACTCCAGGGTGTGATTCATCCAATTTTTGGGCTCCTGAAGCCAACCCCAGTGTCTCTTTAAAGTAATGTTTGGGCTCCTGCTGCTGCTGCTGCCAACTCCAGGGTGTGAATCATCCAATTTTTGGGCTCCTGAAGCCAACCCCAGTGTCTCTTTAAAGTAATGTTTGGGCTCCTGCTGCTGCCAACTCCAGGGTGTGATTCATCCAATTTTTGGGCTCCTGCTGCCAATTCCAGTGTCTCTTTAAAGTAATATTTGGGCTCCTGCTGCTGCTGCTGCCAACTCCAGGGTGTGATTCATCCAATTTTTGGGCTCCTGAAGCCAACCCCAGTGTCTCTTTAAAGTAATGTTTGGGCTCCTGCTGCTGCTTGCAACTCCAGGGTGTGATTCATCCAATTTTTGGGCTCCTGAAGCCAACCCCAGTGTCTCTTTAAAGTAATATTTGGGCTCCTGCTGCTGCTGCTGCCAACTCCAGGGTGTGATTCATCCAATTTTTGGGCTCCTGAAGCCAACCCCAGTGTCTCTTTAAAGTAATGTTTGGGCTCCTGCTGCTTGCAACTCCAGGGTGTGATTCATCCAATTTTTGGGCTCCTGAAGCCAACCCCAGTGTCTCTTTAAAGTAATATTTGGGCTCCTGCCCCTCATAGTGATGCCACTTCAACTCTCTGCAATTGTGCCGCTCTGCGATTCTATTAGCGATGCCTCTGATCTGAATGTGATATTTATTCAAAGTATTATTTAACTAACCCAGCACGCATCCTGTGCGTGTTACAGCAAGGCAGAATGGTT
Organism: Gastrophryne carolinensis; assembly: GCA_027917425.1. NCBI lineage: Eukaryota > Metazoa > Chordata > Amphibia > Anura > Microhylidae > Gastrophryne > Gastrophryne carolinensis. The sequence goes on from CM051236.1 coordinate 167,086,903, forward strand.
TACAACCCTATTGAGGCTCTAGGAGGCTCAGAAATAGCCGTTTTTAATAGCGATTCGTCGCGAATAAATTCGGGTCGAAACAATTTTTGTCGGAAAATTCGGCAAATCAGTCGCACCAAATTTTTCAAAAGTTCGCTCATCTCTAGATACAATGTATATAATGATATTGTATTTAATTACGAGTCATTACAGCTGAAGCCTTACTACTTCTGGCTACAAATAAGAGATTATTGCATAAGGTTAGGAGGCAATTTTGACAGAGAAACTCTTTTTTCAGAATCAGCTTGCTTCTGTTTATGACAAGATGGCCGCTGCCATGTATGTTTAAGAGTGCAGAATCTGTCTGATATTTCCAACATCTGCATGGTGGTTATGGCTCTATATAAGCTTATGTCACTGTTGCATCCAGCCTGGCCCTGGAACCCTGCTTGGCCACACGCTGAGTTCAACGCAGCAGCATTACTGTATGTGCCCTGTCTGCCCTTATTCCTCATGGTGCCCGGGAGTAGCTCAGAGGTTGGAAGCATGGATGCAGTTGATTAGGACACGTCTGCCTGCAACCTCCACACCACTTACTGTGCTATAATCACGAATGCTTTATGTGATAGACCCAGGACTGTCTCTGTCACAGAAAGCAGTTGAAATTGTGAAGAGCCAACAGGTGCACTGTGAGAACAAGGAGAGAGGCACCCCCTCACTATGGCAAGTGGTGGAGGTCTTACAAAAGGGCGTGAGAAAAAAAGTTGTACTTTAATATAACAACAGATTTGCTTGGTTCTCTTATTGACAAATGATCTTGACTATTGTCAATTATACTGGTATATACCTGGAGAGTGATCTTTTATGTAGAGGGTCTGAGCTATAAAAACAATGCAGTAAATCACAAACTACAATATATCTCTGTTAAATCAGTAATATATATAATGAATGGAAGCATATTTATTTGACCTGTCTTTAATGGCATAAAGGCATTGTATTTTAATTAGAGCTTTCTTAAAACTAAAGCTATCATTGAAAACACGTGCTATACAACACTGTCATATAGCTAAGTGAGCTACCATATATTTGCCTGTCTCTACTCCAAGATCTGCAAGAAGAGAGACTTGTACAGTGCTGAATTTCTGTGGGCAAAGGGCTCACGTCTCTCATCTTGTAGATCTTGGGGTACAGGTTGGTGTACGGTTGCCAATAGCAAGAGACTGCAGGTCGTGAAAGCTGCCTCCATAAAACACATATTTGCAAACACAAGAAAAACTAAAACAACTGATGGTGGTGATTAATTTATGATAATCACCTCTCCAAGAGAAAGGATTATGCAGTTACCTGCTTCCTTTTAGTTATACAAAAATAAAACAACAGAAATACAGTTCATATATCTTGATTATGAATCAATTTGGATTTATACTATATACTATACATTACTATACTCTACTACTATATTTGCATGTACAGCATAATTTTAAACGTCTAAACACAATTTTGTATAAACGATTTGTATAAATAGTATTGATAGAGTAATTCCTCCACCCAATCCACAATAGTTCTCTGCTATTGCACCACTAACGACTTTCCATTGTTTAGCTAGGTGTACGTAGGTTTCTGTTTTCATAGCTATGTAAATAAGGAACTAAGGAACAGATCATTGTAGATATTGCCCATAGGCCCTTAAAATCAGCATAGTAATAATAATTGCTGTTGAGATGCAATCGCCCTAAGCCTTCTAAAGTATTGATTTGCATTTACTAAAAATAGAATGCTATTCATCAAAAAACAAATTGCACCTTCCATTACATGCAACAGATCTTTGGATGAGCTCATGTCCTGTAATAGCGACCCTGTGCCTAGAATTAGGTTTTCATGCTGCTGTAATGCACCACATTTACCTCTTCATTGACCTCCGAACCTCACCCCAGGTTTATTGATCAATTTTACCCAAGTGGCATTCTGTTTCTAGGCATTGGTTTTAGTTTTTGTAATAATTAGTTTTGATATTATATTTGATAAAAAGCAGGGAATATCCATGACAACGCCAACCTGTTCTCTTTTTTGCACTGGCATTAATTCAGTAAACTTGCCTTAAACTATCTGATGTAATTGAGAACTAAAGTCATATATAAGGCATGAGATAAAATAAGGTGAGTAAAGGGAGTATATGTTGGAGGCCCCAGATACAGTATTTTTTGTAAATAATAGTTCAGCCCAGCAGCTTAAAGAGGAAGTCCAGTCTTGGGGTAACCCCCCCCCCCCCCCCCGGCCTGCCACCTCCCCCTGTAGCTGAGAAAGGACGGGGGAGTTACAAATAAAAAAACGTACCTTACCGCAGCCCTTCTCTCTGTTCTCCTGGCCACATGTGGCTGAAGCACAGCACAGCTGAGCACTTAGTGGCACCCCCTGCTATGTGCATGCTCCTAACTGCCCATTCACTTGAAAGGACGGACGGGAGAGCGTGGGAAGCTTTGTGCTTCCTGTCCAAGATGGTAGACCCAGAATGCCGGAAGAACGACCCCAGACCACAGGCAAGGTAAGGCTTTTTTTCTTTGTGACTCCCTGTCCTGTTTCAGCACCAGAGAGTGGCAGAGTCTACTTTGTTAACCCCCCCAGACTGGATTTCCACTTTAACAAAATAGATGCATGCCTTTTGTCCCCCAGCAGCTTTTAAGTGATGTCACTCGCAGACTTACTATAATATCTGATTTAGTCCAGTGTGCCAAACAGGCAATAAACTGCCATCAATCACAGTGATGCTGGCACGGTCACTCCATTCACTGTGTTGGGTTTGCATGCCCCCTCCATTGCAGTGAATGGAGTGTATGTGCAAGAGTCACTGTGTCTGATGGCAGGAGGCTGCTGTGTATTGCAGAGGCTGCCTGGTGACAGCCAGTATGACATGGATGGCACAGGGGTCTCCTCCTCTGGAGAAATGCAACACCTATAATTGCTCCAATCACTCTAATGATCACTAAAGATGAGCGAACTTTTGAAAAGTTCGATTCGGCCGATTCGCCGAATTTCACAAAGAAATTCGGGTTCGGCCGAATCGAACTTTTACGAAGTTCCCCATCATAAATGCCGGCATGGTGGGAGCGGTCCGGCCGGTTCCGCTGTCAGCGGGCCGGCAAAGCCGGCCCGCTGACAGCGGAGCCGGACGGCGGGCCGGTAAAGCCGGCCGGCCCGCTCCCACCATGCCGGCATTTAAAAAACTAAAAAAAAAAGCATTTTTGCCGGCATGGTGGGAGCGGGCCGGCCCGCTCCGCTGTCAGCGGAACCGGCCGGCCCGCTCCGCTGTCAGCGGAACCGGCCGGCCCGCTCCCACCATGCCGGCATTTCAAAAAAAAGCAAACACTTACCTGCAGGTCCGGAGCGTGGAGGCCGGCGCCGCTCTCAGCTGTCATCTGAGGGCGCGTCATCAGAGGGCGCTCTGATGACGCGCCCTCAGATGACAGCTGAGAGCGGCGCCGGCCTCCACGCTCCGGACCTGCAGGTAAGTGTTTGCTTCTTTTTGAAATGCCGGCATGGTGGGAGCGGGCCGGCCGGTTCCGCTGACAGCGGAGCGGGCCGGCCGGCCCGCTCCCACCATGCCGGCAAAAATGCTTTTTTTTTTTTTTTTTTTGTTTTTTAAATGCCGGCATGGTGGGAGCGGGCCGGCCGGCTTTACCGGCCCGCCGGCCGGCTCCGCTGTCAGCGGGCCGGCTTCGTCCGCGCCCGCTGACAGCGGAACCGGCCGGCCCGCTCCCACCATGCCGGCATTTTTTTTTTTTAATTTCAGGAAAAATTCGATCGGCACGAACCACAAAATATTCGGGTTCGTGCCGAATCGAATATTTCCTGAAATTCGGAGCGAATTCCGGTTCGTCCGAACCAGTTCGCTCATCTCTAATGATCACATACAGTCCACATATCTGACTGTAACCAAAGCCAAAAGGAAAATAAATCAACCCATTTTTACCAACTAGATCTATGCACCTGTGCTGTGTATCTGGACCCCACCCACCAATAAAATAAGCTCCCAGTATCTCCTAGGAAGAGAGTGATGAAAAACTAAAGTGAAGAAAAGAAATATTTTCTTACTAATGCAGAATAAAAAACTTTGAAGGGGCTTATTAAAATGTATTTTTTCATTTTGCCTTCAGATGTCCTTTAAGACATTGTAATTTGCATGTCTGAAGTTACATTAGCTGTTTATTAGATAACTTTCATTGTTGCACCAAGCAGCTTAACATAACATCTTTTGTCACATTATGTAACGTATCACAAAATGAACTGCTGCTGAGTTGGCAGTGCAGATGATAACTGTGCCATACTGAGATCACAAAAGCAACATCTCATGTAGAGAGGCAAACTGAGATGGGTAGTGACTTTATTAGCAAAGAGCATTATTTATTGTATTCATTAGTATATGCAGCCTAGTGCTACTGATGAGACTTACAGAACTATTTACTTGCATGCAAGTTGCAATAGATAAAAATACATGTTTTAGGTAGGGATTACGTTAGCCTGTTGATTTGAAAAAAGTTGTTCGCTTGATACTTTAATGATACTGTTTAAAAACATTATTTATTGAAAAGCCCAGATCCTTAAAAACTATTCCCCAGCATCTAAACTTAATATGTTTTAAGGTTTTAGTCACTTACTTATTATTCTTTCTCCGCTGGGCTGCAACTCTGTTCAGGACTCCAGGATACGGCTGCCGCAATCTTGCCTCAGAATCCCAGAATGCAGAGCGGCACAGTAAGAAGACACTTCCTTTCAGAAGGCAGCCTAAGACTCCACGGGCCGCCATCTTGGATGTTTAAAGGCTCAGAAATGGTGCTAAGTGCAGGTAGGATGATTATTAATGTGGGCAATCTGTTTGTACAGGGTGGGGGGGGGGGTATTCAAGACATTTATTCAGGGTGAGGGTCCAGTTTAAATCAACATCTTATTATAGCATGACACTGAACTGCAACCCTCGTTGATTGGGCAGCGCCATCTTGCTTTTCTACTTCCTCCCAGCAGACTCTGTGCCTGTCCCCAATCTCATGTGTGTGCGGTGTCTGCTGTATAGGCTGCAGTGGGCTGAGAAGGCAATATTTATTTAGCGGCTAGGAGCAGGAGTTGGAAGCTAGTGAGTAACATCACAGCGACTAGAGCTGTTCCTGTCAAAAGTGGTGGGATCTTTAAATTCCTTTACCTGGGAAAGCAACAGGATGTCGGTGAATGGCCGACATTCAACAGGTATGCAGCACCTGGGATGGGAGTTTAAATAGCCCTAGTCCATTAGAAGTCTGTTGTTCCTTTTTAAACCAGAACAACCCCATATAGAAGTCTATGGGGCATTGTGTCTGGCATAATTTAGATTCCAGGGCTGGCCACGCGCTGCCCGCCGGCCCGCTTGGTGCCCCCTGCCTGCCCACATTTGGCAGCATATAAACCATTTTAAATCAAGAAATCTTAGCTTTCAGATTGATCCCCCCAGAGAACTCGAGCCTCCTGATTGGCCGCTGCCGGTGCGGCCAATCACGGCACTTTCTGGGGGATCTATCTGAAAGGTAAGATTTTTTTTATTATAAATGATTTATTTGCTGTCAGATGCAGGCGGGCAGAGGGGCACCAAGCCAGGAAGCGGGTGGGTGGGCAGCGTGTCTAGTCTAGTTACTAATTAGTGCAGAATACAATGCCCTATAGGCTTTTATGGGGGGGTGTTCTGGTTCAAAAGCTAGCAAGTTTGAGCTGGCTGCAGCCCCTTGCTGCTTCTCAATTCCCCCTGTTGCATACTGAGGCATGTCTACCAAAATGGTTAGATAAAATTAGCATGAAATAATAACAATATTTAAACTGTGATGTGTATCAAAAGTTACCACAGTTTTAACAAAGTAGTGCTGCACAGGTAACAATGTATGAAGATGTAGTAAAACATAAAAAGTTTAATTTATGATTCACTGTGTTTTACTTTTTTCACTTTACCAACAAAGTCGAAGGGTTAAATTTCAAAAACTATATTGTGCATAAATCCATATACATATATATATATATATATATATATATATATATATATATATATGTACAAATAAATAGGTAGATAGTCCAAAACAGCTGATGTTTCAGAGGCCCTTGTTTAAAGCAAAAATACAAAAAAATGACCTGTTTATTTGTATATCCATGGGCAGGGCAGCCCAGAGACCAGTACAGCCAATGCTCCAGAATGGGGACAATGAGCCTGGCTATAAACAGGGGGCCCTGGCCAGGCAAACCTGATGGCAGCTCTAACCTGAGACCTGCTGGCTGCCACATTATTGTTGATAGTACTATGATGATTGAGGGCATCTGCCCTCCCAGGCTGGTTTGCCTTGGAGTCCAACTCGCACTTGGAACCTAGCCATCACAAATAGGTTAAGGCAGACTCCATGCAGCATAAATTGTCTCTGCACCCCTCCCATAATCAATCACGTAATTGCTAGGCACCTTTTTTTTAACTTCGGGCCTTATTTCAGATATGCACTATTTCAGGGAAGATTCTAGGGATCGGCAAGCATGGTGCCTTAACCCCAGGAATCAGGGATTAAGGACCACTGTTAGCCATGGAGGCCATTACACAGGCCCCTCATCCCCCATTTGGACTCGATCATGGGGAGGGAGCATCCGGCACTGCAACCTTTTCAGTGCTAGTGTTAAATAAGCTGCTAGATGGTGGCAGCATCGGTGCTGCCATTTTTTCTTTCTTAAATCGCACACTGAGTGTCACTGAGGCCAAAAAAGTAGAGCTGTGTGATGCAGACATTTCTTAAATAAGGTTCCCTGTTTCCTATTGGGACCAAAACTATTCAGTCTATATTGTGTATGGTAGGAAGCACAAAGGAGGGACAGTCAGCTGAACACTTGGCGTGGCAGAAGTCACGTGAGCATGCTGTATAACAAGAAAGCTTGTGCGAGATGTTCATTTCTTGTCTAAATAGGGAACGATGCAATATATATATATATATATATATATATATATATATATATATATTCTTGGCAGACATAGGCCCTTATTCATCAAGCGATAGCGCCAGGTAGTGTCTGACGAGCGCCAGGTAGCGGCAGCTAACGGCGACTACCGACTCAAGTACGCCCGGCGGCGGTCACAATGACGCATTTATCAAGCAAAATGAGGCTAGCGCCGGCGAGAGCGACGGCTAGCGCGGCATTCATCATGAAGCCGCCTGGACCGAACAGCGCCGCTGCAAATTCCCTCACAGCGCCAGGTATGAGCTGTCGCTCCCTGGCGATGTCCAATGCATTTCAATGGAGCAATCTATAATTATTCCTAATTAATTGGTATTAATTTTTTTTTTTTTTTTTTTTAATGTCAAAAAATCGGAGACCACTTCTGCAATGTTAGGATTTATTTTTAAGTAAAAAAAAAAAATAAAAAAAATATGTGCAGAATTGATCTAACAGGTCTGAGATTAATGTATTCATATTACAAAATTATTCTAAAAACATGTATAATGTTACATTCAAAAAATATGGTTGTTTAGGGGTTAAAAACTAGTTAATACACATCGCCGCAAGCGCTCTGGGGTTTAAACAAGGAATGGACAGCGACAGCACATTCGGAGCGTGATTTGTTGATGAATATGAAGCAAGCCGTTCGCTCTGGCCATTCGTTGTCAGGCGCTCACATACAACGCTGGACCTGTGAAACAGCGACCCCCCAGCCCGTATTCAACATTACCGCACACCGACTGAGTCGCTGTCATCAAGCTAATGCCGGCCAAGCACAGCGAATACTGGCTGGCGCTGAAAAAATCACGCTACTGTCGCTCATCTGTCGCTACCTGGCGCTATTAATGAATCGGCCTCATAGTAAGTCAGCAGTCTGGGGCACCCCGTAAGAACACTGCGTCCTGGGCTTTTCCACGTACCACAGTGTGGGTAATCAGGTGGGGGTTATCACACCTCAACCCTTTGAATTGGTATAGGGATCCAAATGTAGCAAAAAACCCACACACTATCTAAAAAACAAATTGAATACAGTTACTTTAAAGGACAAGAATTATTTCCAGCTCCTCTGGGGCTAAATATGTTTTCATTGCAGATAGATCTCTGCAGAGCAAAAACATCTTACTGGCTGCTACTTTGTGATACCCTGTAATGATTTTTTATTATACAGTGTATCACAAAGTAACGACCAGTCATCTGAATGTAACAAATGAATCAGCTGACAGGGCAGAGAATGGTGGAGAAAATTGCCGGAGGAGCTGGCAAATGATACTTGTCCATTTAAGAGAAACAACACTCAAGAAATTGACTTGCGTTTCTTCCCCTGTGTGGTGGGGCATCCTGGCTTGGGATGCCATGCTTTATACAGTGTCAAACGCCGTCCCGTCTGGCAGTCTATGGTTTGCTCCTCTTCTTTGGGCAGAAGGGGTCAAAGTGACTCGAGAAACTTAAATAAACTGATGTGGCAATGACGTGTGCAGTAAAAGATGCAATCCACCATTGTGCATCACACTTCACACCAGTATCCACCACCAACTTAGGGTACTCTTACTAGTGCCTCTACATTTTCCAGCTATAATTCCTTACATAAACTAAATGCTTTAAGTTCCTCAAGGTAGTACTGTAATGAAAACCATCAATGCAAACGCTGATGCACCATACTCAGGTCTAGACAATATTAGCAGAGCTTCCAATGATGTCAAACCAGCAGAATACCCAAAAGAAGAAACAGAAATAGAGATCTAGCATAATAAAGTATGGAATTTAATAAAAATATTTACCCACAATGGACAATAAGAAATGCACATATTCACAATAGCAGAAACGCCAGATGTGTTCCTCCTCTGCCCAATCCAATAACTGCTGGTAAGGAAAGAGAGAAGTGATAGCTCTCATGACCTGCACAAAGTTCCTCATCAAAAGCTGCTGCTGATGCCTCCACCAAAGTGGCTGCTCTGCCAGCATTTGGGGTGGCAGGGAGACAAAGGTCCCTCCCTGCGTGTCCTGGCATCCCAGCCAGGAAGAATCCCAGGACATTGGGAAAGGAGACATTTAAAGTGGACCAACAGTCAAAATGAATTAAATCAGACACATCCAACACCCAGACACACAACAAACAGTGCTCATATGCATCCCTCCCTGGGACAATTTATATTGCTGCACATAACAATTAATTTACAACACCTGCTGGGATAAATTTTAAAAACAAGACGGCCACTCATGGGCTTGCAGGCCATCTGCAAACAAGGAGTCGTGCTGGGTTTCCTGTTACTGTTCATTTCAGTTATGTCAGTTGGGAGAGGAAGCTCCAAAATGGCTGCTACCTTTCTTTTCCAAGTGTGCCAGGCTGTTGTTCCGGTTTAAGTACAAGAGGCAGGGCCCTGGTGACACCCCTCCATGTAACTGTGTCACAATGGAAGGGAGGATCATGGAGGGGATCCCCCTCCAATGCACAACGCGGACGCAGACACAATGTCAAACACAAAGGCCCTTATTTAACAAGGGATAGCGACAGGTAGCGACTGGTGAGCGGCCGGTAATGATGGGCCCCGCCACGAGAACACCGGCTCCCCACCACAATCACACATTTATCAAGCCAATCCTGCTTAGCGACTGAGATAGCGCCAGATAGCCACTCATTCATTATTATTCCAGCCTCAGCCCACAGCACCAGCGTCCGACCTTGAACAGCGTCAGGTATGACCTCTCGCTACCTGGCGCTCTCCAATGCATTTCAATGGAACAATCTTTAAATATTCATAATTAATTGTTATTAATTTTTTTTTTTTTTTAAATGTGTAAAATTCTGTGGCCATTTTAAATAATTTTTTTAAGGTAAAAAAAGTTTAAAAAAAAATGTACAGAATTGATATTACAGGTCTGATATTAATGTATTCATATTACAAAATTATTTAAAAAACATGTTTTTTTTGGTTTCCAAAAATATGGTTGTTTGGGGGTTAAAAAACTACTTTTAACCCATTGCCGCCAGCGCTCTGGGGTTTAAACATGCATTTTACAGCGTGAGAATTTTTTGAGCGTGATTTGTTAATGAATATGGTGGGAGCCGGTCGCTATGGCCAGTCGCTATCATGCACTCCCATACAGCGCGGAACCTGACAAATAGCGACTCCTCACCCAATATTCAACATTACGGCAAACCGACTGAGTCGCTATCAACTACCGAACAACGGCCAAGCACAGCAACTACTAGCGGGCGCTCTGAAAATGCCGCTACAGTCGCTCAACTGTCGCTACCTGCCGCTGTCAATGAATCGGCCTCAAAGTGTTTTAGCCACAAAAAGAAACCCCCACAACAAGCATTGAACACATAAACGCTGATTAAAAGTGTGAACATAGCTTAAATGATACAGTTACCCTTTGTATATGCACACATGTATAAATATTTTGTGAGCAACCTAGTTACTCTGCAGTACAGCTTTCACAAATCATTTTGTATTTTTTTTTTTGTTTCATATTACCTTATGCCAATGATTTCTAATTGTCTAAATCTAGAAGGAATGAAATAAAAATGTGTAGATAATAAAGCTGTCCAAGTTAGAAGAACTCATCATTTTAATAACGATGGTAACCCTTGGCTGTATACTGCATATTATTTTGAATGCAAATCAAAATAAATAGTAAAAATTAATTATGCACAGGCACATTTGGTATTTACTTTCAACACAGACTTTTAGCAGGAGTAATATGCTGCTTATTGGTTGGCACTGCTGTTTACTTCTATTATGATCATTTTTTTTTTTTACAGGATTTCTTGTTGCCTAGCAACACTGAGATGGGTTTGCCTACGCTCCCTCTGCAGTGCGTGATGCTCACAGCCACTGACAGGGAAACTCAGATCTTCCAGGTAACAGGAAAAAAAAAAAACAGTCATTCGTGCCCTTTTATCATGTTATAATGAAGCAGCTTAGTATCACACACTTCAGGATGAAAGCACCCTCCGAAACACAGCTGCGTTTCTCAGTTCCATGAGGCAACGGACATTTTTTCCTAATAGACATATACAGTAGACCTCTGTGTTGCTACATGTTTGCCGTACAAAATGAGAAAAGTATTAAGAAAATGACCACTAAAAAAAATATTTGATAAGATTCTGCTCTGTCAGCAAACGGAGATGTGCAAGAACCAGTTTACTGGAGCATAGCTATTCACAAGCACACGTGTCAAGAATTAGACAGGCAATAGCGCACACGAGGTTTACAGTCCCAATACCAGTCGTTTGTCTGCACGTGTGCCCACGCAAATCTATTTCTCACAATAAACAGAATGGTGCAAACCGTTCAAATACTGAGGGTGCTCAAGTGAAATTAGTTGGCTCTATCCACACCAGAATGCTTTGTGTCTCTTTTCCTTTATGAGATCATCATAGATACACAACGTTTCGAGGCCGCTCAGTGACCGTTCATCAGGTACTATAGAAAACTGAAGGGGCCCTGAGTGGCCTTAAAACATAGTGTATCTACAAAGAAGATCTAATAAATTAATAGAAACACATTCACAGTCGTGTAGTTCTGTGGACATCCTACTGGTGGCACGGTGATGGCTTTTAGCACAGTTGCTGCAATAGCAGCCACTAACAAGGGTCCTGCAGAGCTGTCAACAACAATATGTAGCAAACTGGGGCTGGTATGGATGGTAGGCCTACTTCTTACATAAAACAAACAGAGAACAACGGGGATTAAACGGGCCTCCCCTCCAAACATCCATAGGGATCAAAGGCTCTAGCAACATCAAACCTCGCCGAATAGAATCATCAATTGCATATCAATAAAAACATCTTACATTTTATTGCTTGTATACATAATTAAAAAAAAAAATTGCATAGTATAAACACATTGTCTTTGTTACACATAAATACAGCGCATAGTGGATACAATGTATATCTCAAAAAACACCATATACACAGATTATTAAGTTCATGTGCTTAAATTGTGATCATTGTCTTGAACCAGTTGGATTGGTAGTTAACTTGAAAATTGGGCAAACTAGTTTCGCCTAGTAGGCTTCCTCAGTGCCCATATAATAACCTGTGGAGAGCATGAAATAGCATCACTACAAGATCCACTGGAAAACTATGAACTCATAGATATTGGTTACAACTTAATATAGGTTCATACCTACTTCATAAAGAATGACGGATGTAATTAATGACCCCTGGTTCCTGGGCTCTGACTATCTTCATCCAATATATATGTCAAATATAAAAAGCATCACTGTGTAAATTATACTCCAATCAAGAAGGAGCAGGGTCCTGCAGAGCTGCCTAGCTATCCAGACCCCATTAGCATTTAACGGCTGTTAAGGGTGTATCTCTTTCACATCCCTCAGTTAGATTCAGCCAAGATTTTGCTGATTTTCATTCCTTTGTTTTATGTCCCCGGGATAGCTGGCCTCATCAATCCAGGGGGTGGCGAGGCTAAATTAATATTTAGTAAATTGCTCCCCTTAATCACCCCTCTGATGATCAGTGGCATAAACTGTTTGAGAGGGTTTAACCCCATGTAGATAATGTGGAATAGCTGTGCTCCTAGAATGAATTAGGGGCGGCCATCTTGCCACACAGCTGACAGTCCTGCTTACTTATGATCATGTGCAAACAGCAGCCAACACCAAACTGAGAGAGATATATGCTTCAGAAACACAGGGGATTTTACACACACACACTGACAGCCGCTGGAGGAATTTTATTTGAATCTGTTACATTGTTTCTTCATGCTATGTGAATCCTGCAGCAGCTGGTTTGTAACCTCTTGGATTGCAACTACAATGTAGCTTGTTGCTTTCTGCTGTTAGTAGAGCAATGCTGAGTCATTACAGCTGATGGATTTCCACTTCTGGCTAGAAATAAGGGATGATTGCAGAGATTTGAGGCCATTTTCACAGAGTTTTTTTCTAGAAACAGGGCTTTTTTGTGTAAATCAAGATGGCACCGGAGGGGGCGTTAGAGGAGTAATTTACAAATCATTTTTGACTGGAGGTTTAGTTTATGCTTCCATCGTTTGCCTGCTGTAAGTTCTTTTTTGCTGCATCTACCTAATGTAAGGTCCTGTATTTCAGTTTTCTTTATTAACCCTCGTTAACCCCCAAATATCCCTGGTGTGGTCCCTGGTCCACAATCTTTTCTTTCCCTGGTGGGGAGCCTCCCTGTGACAAACTTTATAAAGAATTCTAGTGTGCCGGTGGAATATATTTATTATATATATTCCTCACAATGGGTGTGACACCAGACTGTGATAATGCAGGGATGTTGGTACCACAATACATTTCTAAATGATTGTCAGATATCTGGTGCCGGTCATAGTTGCTGTGGTCATCCTGGTCTTCTCCACATGCTGCTTCACTAGTAACAAAACTGCTTTACATTTTGGCTTACATTCTGGTCACAAATGACAGGAGGTCTGCTCACACCTCAACTCTGGAGCATCCCAATTAAGAAGCCCCTTTACATCCCACATGTGAGAGGGGCACAGAAGCGCATACCCCATGATTAGGCCTGCCTTATTTCAGGTATACTTTTACTGTTTGCACAAAGGGGCATCACTAATCAGGAGGCACCAGGCCTGGGGGGGGGGGGGGGGGGGCAGGTTTTTCCTCCTGATATGGATTATGTGTAAAATTGTATAGTCTTTAAATTTGATAGAGTACTGAGAATCTGTGCACTGGTGGGCTTTGCCAAGGCTGGCTCCAGGGCTTTGTGGGCCCCTGGGCAACAAAGTGTGAGTGGGCCCCTTGTATCGCAGCACACACTCTGCTGTGTGAAACCTCCTGGGGTCGCCGGTATACTCACATATTAGAATGGACCAAATTCCGATATTTGGACTATCCCCGGTTTTGGTTCTTGCCCCTGAAGCATCCTGATTTGGGATGCCCTACATAGTAACATAGTATGTAAGGCTGAATAAAGACTTTAGTCCATCCAGTTCAGCCTATTTTTCTCCTTCCAGTGGTCTAGTAGCCATAGCTGGGAATGTTATTACATGCAAGGAAGGCATCAAGGCCACTTTTGAACGTTTTTACTGTATCCTTCATTACTACCTCCTCTGGCAGCGAGTTCCATAGTCTCACTGCTCTTACAGAGAAGAATCCCCTCCTATGTCGGTGGAAAAAGCACCTTTCCTCTAACCTTAGTGGATGCCCTCAGGTTATAGTTACACTCCGGGGTATAAATAGATTGTGGGACAGATCTTTGTATTGACCCTGAATATATTTATACATAGTTATTAGATCACCCCTCAAGCGTCTTTTTTCTAAACTAAATAAACCTAACAAACCTAACAAACAAAACAATCTTTCAGGGTACTCTAGCCCCCGCACTCCTTTTATTAACTTTGTTTCGATTCTTTGAATGCGCTCCAGTTCTGATATGTCCTTTTTAAGCACAGGTGCCCAGAACTGTACACAGTACCCCATATCCCTGCTGTGTGAAACCCCCCTGGTCCACTTGTAAAACTTACCTAACCCCTAATCCAACAGCAGATGTGCAGGCATGCAGCCAATAAGCCTGCTCAGCTCTGTTCAGCTTCTCTTAGTTGATGAAAGGTTTTGACAGCTAATGACGCCAATGGCACTAGCCACGAGCTGGGGGTGTGCTTGTGCCGGCCATTCACAAATGCCTGGCACAGGTACGCACCTGGCTAAAGGTATAGTGGAGGTTATACCCCGTGCATGCACTGTTGGATAGGACTGAGGTATATTTTACTGTCAATCTGGTGGGTTTCACACAGCAGGGCATCCCAAATCAGAATGTGTCAAGGAGAGGGAATCAGGTGGCCCTGGAGTCCGCATTTGGTGCACTTTATTGTATGGCATAAATCTCTGTTTGCCCATAGAGAGAGGGGAGCTGACGGCATCCCCAGTTTCCCTCCGGTTGACATGTGTGCTCCCGCAGCTAGCGCCTGAGCGAGGAGTGCCTTCGCCTGTCTGGATACTTGGTGAGGGGTCAGGGGAACACCTTCAGTGGGGGGCCTTCTAGATACTTGCAGAGGTTAGGAGAGAACTTTCTGTGGGCGAGCCTGCCTGGGAGGTTAGGGGTGTGCTTTCTGTGGAGACCCTGCTTAGATACTTGGGGGGGGGGGGGGGTAGGGGTGTGCTTTCTCTGGGGGGGCCCTGTCTGTACCTGGGGAGTTAGGGGTGTACTTTCTGTGGGGGGCACCTGTCTGGATACTTGAGGGAATAGGGGAGGTTTTTCTGATGGGGCCCCTTGTTTGGATACTTGAGGGGGGGGGAAGCTCTTTCTTTGGAGGTGGCTGTTTGTATGCTTGGGGGTTAGGGGGCCAGCCTGGGGTGCAGGGGAGTACTTTGTGGGGGGGCCTGACTAGGAACATGGGGTGTCCAGGCATGTGGCAGTTTCAAGCACCCTTGGGTGGTTAAGCAAAATTGCAAGGGAAGTATCAGTGATGAGGGGGCTTTGCATACCCTCAACCCACCACCTCCTCGCTATTCCTGGACACTGGCCAGGGGGCACCAAGCTCTACAGTGGTGGGCTGCAGGAATCTTCTCCCTGGGTATTGTATGGGCAATATTGTGCTAGCCAGGACTTTACAAGAGATAGATTTAGGAATACTGATTACTGAAATCTGTAAGATGAGTGGACAATGTAGCCAGGCAGAGGGGAAAGCAGGATGCTCGGCTGCATAGCTTGAGGCATCACCAGTAAGAAGAGGGAAGCTGTGATGCCGCTATATAGAGCCCTAGTGAAGCCACATTTGTAATACTGTGTAGTTTTGGTGACTTCACCTACAAAAAGACAATTTTCAAAGGAAACAAAAATGGTGGAAGGGCTTGAACTTATCAGTTCTTAAAGATGACCAACCAGCATGTTTGCTGGCCTGGAGTCTAAAAGACCCCCAGGGCTTGTTGATGAAGTGACCCTGGGGGAACATGATAGAGACCTTTAAATGTGTGAAAAGGTTGAATAAGGTCCAGGGGGAGAGTATTTTTAAGAGGAAACAGTGATAGAACAAGGGGGCACAACCTAAAGCTAGTAGGAGCGAAGGTTAGGAGCAACATTAGAAAATGTTATTTTATAGAAAGACTAGTAGATGTTTGTAACAAACTTCCAGCGGAGATAATTGAAGAATCAACAGTAGGTGAATTTAAACATGCCGGGGATACATATATATATATCCTTAGATAAAGAAAACATACACACATATCGTCTTTACAAGCCACTGGCAGATCTATAAGATGCCTTTGGGGGGGGGGGAATCGACCATGACAGGAGTTACAAAAAGGTAAAGTAATTTTAATGTGCAGCAATCTGAATTGCCCTGGAGAGGAATATGTATTAGCACTGTTTCTTGTAAGTGTGTTTGTACGGTTTAATCTCAGTTCTCAATAGTAGGTACTTATTGGGCACAATAATTCCTTTGTGTTGCAATTTAGAGGACAATCCTAGAGTAAACAGATCATGATTGGTTGGGTCTACTGCAGGGTTTTACAACCAGTGGTACTAGTACCCCATTATATTATATAATATATTATTTTCAATATGCAAATGATTGTGTGTTTATTCTGCTGGTAGAATACTGTAGAATGTAGCACTCGTCTTTGCAGTTCTTCCATATAACAATTGTTGGGTTTTTGCCATGAGCTATTCTATACCTATATATAAACTATTTCAGTGTGTCAGAGTTCTAAAGCATGGAGACAAGGAGACACAGCGCCAACGCGATTACTGACGTGCAGGCATAATATATGGCCAATGCATTCATCCAAAAGCTTTCTGTCTGGCACTGCAAGAGAGTAATGGGCACATATCTCAGTGCTGCTTGTTTTGTATTCTATGGTGCTTCCCCAAAATGTGCATCATTATTCACTTCTTGTCTTTAAAGCAAAAAAAAAACAACTAAAATTCCTAAGAGCTGTGTCTGAATAATGTGTTGTATTTTAATATTGGTGTATTTGAACGACTTTATTTGGATATCCTATTGCATCATCAGCATTAGGACAGTTTCATTATTAATTGATGTTTTGCCATAAATAATGTCCTGCTTAATATTCACTGAAATCTATTCTGATATTCTGTTTCACACTCAGGGGCTTCCCAAAACTCAGGAGAGTGAACAAAACTGTTTTTTGTCCACTTTAAACTTGATCTATGAATAGTACAATGCATCTTTTTTCATATGAATGAATGTGAGCTTAACAGGGTTTATGTATTAAAATGAGCAAATACCCAGTAAGAATGTAGAGCTCCTCACCTCAATACACAATTAGGCTCACAATTTGTCCAATGTGTTAGAAACATCTTCCATTCTATAAGGCATTTACAGTGCCTATCAGGCAATCACAAGCAAAGCAATCTACACTTGCCTCACTGCCCACAGGCCCAATCCCACAGTACCCTGCAGGTTTCAGATGGTTTTGCTTCTGCACAGCTAGTTCTGGTTCTGAGGTTCTGATAGCGAGCTCCCTGGCCTGCCTTAGTGCATGTCCTTGCTGACAGTCCTGACAGTAGGAGACACACTACAAGAGTGTCCACTGCTAGTATGTTATCCGTGCTGGATGCTCAGATGATTGTTGGGAACTGGGTGAGAGCAAGCTCCCAGCTTTAAATCTGGTAGCTCAAAAACAGGACCATAAAAGATTGCAGAACTCTGTGGGATTGAACCTGGGGGGGGGGGGGTGTTCCTATAAGCTTCAACAATTCCTTTAATAGTCTGAACCCTCTTTATGTGTAGTAAAGACCTCTCCACATTTTGATAAATAACAATCCTTTGTGTGCATTTTACCAAATGGTGGATTTAAACACTGTTGAGTATCTTATCTAAGAAACATGAACAATTAGACTCCTCCTTATTATCTGCATTTGACTGGGAGAGTATTTTAAATATGTCTTTAGTTATTAAGCACGGTTTGTACCTTGGTCACAAGATAGGAGAGGAGGGAGAGTAGTGCCCTTAGACCAAATAAAAACAGGACTTTTGTGATTAATCAGGAAATCCAAGGTTAAGGTAATACCATTTTATGTTATTACCTTAACCTTGGATTTCCTGCTTACATCGATGGCTAACACAGTATAACAACTTACTGACACTGTGATTAATCAGAAAATAGAGGCAAAAGTTGGACAAATAAAATCTAATTAGAAGTGGTCAGACACCCCCACACATGCCATATGTGCTCTACCATGTGCATCATGGAACAAGGTGCAGTCAAGGGTGTTTTTTAGGTGATTCCAGGACATTGACTTAATCAAATTGTGTTTGAATTTGATAGGAGGGGAATTAGGGTGGCATTTTGGAGGGTGGGGGCAGGGGTTTATGTCATTTTAAGACTTCACTTAATAAATTCATTATCTCACCAGTATATGGCTACCAGGTACCGTTTATGTAGTAGTTATGTATAGTTCATACAGTCAGGTGTGCAACACGTGCACTTCACTGCCCCATAGTGTGTTATTCACCTGTGTGTAGTCACTGACATGGTGTTTATTCACTGGTGCATCCACTGAGTGTAATTCACGCGTGTGGAGTCACTAATACAGTGTTTATTCACTTGTGTGTTCACGGAAGTGTGTTCACAAGTGCACAGATGGGAAAATGCAGAGGTAACATTCCATGTGTGCATAAATACACAATGGCCACTATAAGCACTATTAATATTATTATTTGATCTATATATTGGTGAATAATGATGCTCTGCTTTAAAGCAGACCTATACTCTCCCTTGGAACTGGGTGTCAGGGTGGGTCCTGGTTCACAGGGATACTAACCCAACCAACTGTACCCCCTCAGTGCACCATCAGTGACCCCATTAGAGATATACTAGTGTACCTAGCAGAGCTGCATCCATTGGGGCTGTGGAATCCACAGTTCATCCAACAGGAGAAATGTATTACTGTAGTGCTCAGCTGTGATAGTATCAAAAACCATACTCACATTTGGGTGCTCCAAAAAGGGATTTAAGTGGGAATTGTACAGTAAAATATAAAATGTGTTGCTATTCCCATTTTGGTCACTAGATGGGGGTATAAGACCACAAATGAGAGGAGCAGAATTTATTAAACCTCAGAATTATAGTTCAGAGTTTCCCTTTTGGATGAGTCAGAGGACATAAGATACATTCAGATAACAACAGGAAACTGCTGAGATTGGTCAAGGGGAGGGGAAGTCAAAGGGACATACATCGAGATCGTCTATAACCATGTTAAGGGTAAGACTGGTGTAGCCTCCTGCATAAGACATCTGGTGGGGCTACTACCGAGATGAGGAAGTGAGTAGGAGGACGTGGCTGAAGCAGAGCCGCACTAAGTTGCTGAGAGATTAAGAAGGAGTGGTGCATCCGTGCAGAGATAGGAGGACCCTTTCGGGAGAAAGAGAACCCAGGGAAGTCCTGGCGTTGGATGTAACAGAGGAAGCACCCCAACCACTGTGTCTGAGACTCTAGTAAGGTGTCGCTGCCCATGTCTGAGGCCCCTGCCTTGCAGTGACTGTTGTGTGAGGGAGAAGCCTTTGTCTTGGGGGACTGTAGGGCCTACATGTCTGATGAGGAGAAGTTCCCTTTGTTTTACTCAATGGCAACCTGACGGCCCCTCTGCTGACACTGGACAATTCAGTTCAAAGTTGGGTGGTGGCCGCCCGAATCCCCCTCTGGAAACATTTAATTTACATTTAATTGGGAAATGCAATACTGCCTAGCCCCTATGTTGAAATGTTCTGACAAGCAAGAGTATCTGTGTCTGATGGACACAAGCCTTTTTAACCTTTATGCTGAAGCGTTCTGATAAGCAAGTGTACCTGTGTCCTTTTGACTAAAGGACACAAGGCTATTCAACCCTTACCCAGTGTAAGTTAAAGTTACGATGAAATATCCTTATGAAGCAATATGAAGCAAACCTTAAAATTGATTTTAATGGCATCTATTGCTTAACAATGTGTAATTTGGACACCAACAACTAAAACGCAGCCTCAACATATTGTAAAGTTTGCCCCCTTTGTCCCCAGCAGTGATTTCTTGTAACTGTAATAAAAAAACGCTGACCAGCGACGGAAAAATACAGCAACAAAGATTTGAAGGAGGAAAAACATGATAAATATGCTGGGGAGCACCATCAGTAAAAAGTGGCGCTCACTAGCGCTGGGCTAAACAGCCGGCAGGTTCAACAGGCGCTGACATAGGCCGGCCAATACCTAAGTGCAACAATCAAAGCTAAATAGCAGCGTTCTGCGCAGAGACTGCCAGCACCAACATGACGCACTAATATCGTCCATATTTTCAGGAGATATTTTTTACTTACACTTTAACTACAGAGATTTTTTCTTAGTCTTGGTCAAGTCTTGTTACGCTCTGCAAATGAACCATGACTAACAACCACAATAATTTGGACCTCTCACTCTCATTTACAAGACTTCTCCTGAGCTGCACCAATGCTATGGAATGCCCTACCCCCAGTAATGAGATCAGTTCATAATACTAAGCTTTATACGTTCCCTAAAATCTAAATTAGCTTGTGGCTGGCCCATACATAGTAGATACATGTAGATACTTTTATTATTTTTTTGCTAAGATGGCTGGGCAATGTTACAATGCACTTATTAGCTTATGTGTCACCCCATTCTCCTCTTAGACTGCAAGCTTGCAAATAGAACCATTTAGTTTCATAAGTTTACCTGTTTTTTTGTTATGTAATTTATTACCCTGGTTGCACATGAACACTCTGGTTGTAAAGCGCTGCAGGATATGTTGGCGCTATTTAAATAAAGATTACTATTATTATACAAAGAACGCTTTAGTGCTTGAGTCAAAAGACAGGAACAGAAATGAAGTTATCGTTTAAATATAATTTTTATAAACATTTAAATCAGAAAAATGAAAAATACATTACACATTTAACTGCTGAAATATGTACTTGTTATAACCTCGTTTTATATGTTCTATACTATAGAACTATATTACTATACAAAAATCATTTTGTATAGTAATAATGGATCTTTCCATTTTAATGCTATATTGCCACCTGCTGGTTGGTTTACGGAGTTGCATAGTTTTAGGTGGAAAAGTGAAGAAGTAAAACAAAACCTTTTATAGGCGGATAGTATAGTTTGTATAGTGAGTATATTTTAGGGGGAGCTTTTGAAAATACCTAGTTCTCTTTGTCAGACATGATGTTGCACAAGGAACCAAAAAAGCAGTCATTTATATACAGTAAACCAGCACACATCAAAAAACCTTTAAAAAGTATCAAGCGATAAGAGGGTCTTATAGAGCAAGCTATTGATAACTGACCCAAGAATAAATTTCAGATTAGTCAGGCACGAAGAGTCCACATTAAATCTTGATGGTGTCTATTTTTAGCAGGAAAAACAAGAATTGGCACCACACTTAATTTTTTAGATATAGTGGGACAGAAATCTTGCGTAAAGGATTGGTATCAATTGCCAACTGCTCTGGAGATGGGCTGTATTTATTTTCGTCAATGACACTTCTCTGCCCCTCAACTGATAAATCCCTTACTTCTCCTACTGCAGGGAAAACTTGTTACATTTAAATGCAGCTGTCCTTTTCTGATACACATGTATCTAAATGTTTCTCCTGTAGTAGGAGTAGTAACAAGTTTCATTGATGAAAATAAATACAGCCCATTGCCACATCAGTTGGCAAACTCTCACTGATTCATGAATGCCAGAAAAGATCTGCCCAAACACACCTTTTCCCTGGCTTCTACTGTGAAGTGAACAATGGCAGCCGCATCCCCAGCATTTATGGGCGTGCTCCAGTGCCCAGCCATTTATATAGGCTTGTGGGTGCTGCCCAGTCTAAAGTGAACATTAGATTCAGCAGCTCTTGCTCCCTATTGCCGAGCTCTGTGTCTACACAGAGCCGTCTGCTGGGCATTAAAATGGACCAAAACCCACAGATATCCCTCCCCCCAGGGCATGCAAAATCATGTGTGAAAACTCCCAGGTCGCCCATAAACTCACCTTGTTTTCCTGCTTAACAGCGCATGCACGAGTCGCAGCCGCATCACCGCTATCCCTCTAGCAAGATGACTGCCCGTGCCAGGCATATGTGAATGGCTGGCCCAGGCATGCTTTCTGTTAGAGGGTAGTGGGGGATGCGGCCACCAGTGAGCTCAGATCTGCTCCTATTAGACGAGCTCCTGGATGAAGGGACTTGAGCAGATCCGAGTGCGTTGATTGGATGAATGGCTGAGCATGAACGTAGGACCAGGAAGTGGTGAGTTTGTTTGGGCGACCTGGGTGGTTTCAAACAACGGAGCATCCCCGATCGGGGTACCCCAGGGGCAAGGACCAAAACCCAGATTAGTCAAAATCCTGGGTTTTGGTCCACTTTAATATGCATGGCATACAGCACTGATTGGATGAGAGGCTGCACATGTACCATGGGACTGGTGAAAAGGGGGGTTAACCATAGCAGGGCACCCCCAATCAAGATGCCTCCGGGGCAAGGATCAAAACGGGGGATTGTGAAAATCCCGGGTTTTGTGTCACCATCTGAGAGGAGCCAGATTAGGGATGCCCCAGTGTCTGAAACCCTCAGAATCGCCAGATTTCTGTCCCTGCTCCCACGACGCATGACCAGGCTTCCAGTCATTCAGAATATATAGTGGTAATTATTAACACCTGCCAATCTAATGTTAATAAAATGGATTACCGTTTCCCCCCTTCTGGCCCGGTGTGGAAGCACGCATCAGACGTTTTTTAGGGCGAACTGGGGGATTCCACACAGAAGGGAAAATTAAATTGAGTTGCCCCAAAGGGAATGAAACGTCAGGCTCTGGAGTCTAAAAGACCTGGCCGCCCATCAAGGATTTTGGTACACTTTAAGTTAGTTTTGCCACAGCATCAATAAGGATTTATGTGAGCTTCTACATGGTAAAGATAAACTTTCTGCCACCAGGCCTCATACAGCAGTTTCACCTTTTCTGCCCTCATGGTGGCACTATTAGGGGTGCTCTGCCGCCGTCCTCATTTGTGGGTGCCTCACCCCCCACCTGTCGATCTTGCTGTATTCCTCGTTCTCTGCAGTCAGGCACAGAGTGTTGAGTGAAGAGGACTGGTAATGTCATAGGGGCACCCGGGCTGGGTGAGGGGAACCTGAGGGGTCTTGGGGAGTTGAGTTAGCAGCAGAGGGCGGGATTAGCTGCTCCAGCTGCCTTAACCATAAACCATTAGGACTAAACCTGTCCCTATTGTCTAAAATAATCTAGGGCTGGTTAAAACTCTTCCTAGGGGCATCCCGATTTGAGATGCCCCACTGTGTGAAACCCCTAGGATCCCTTTGTTCCTCAGTCCCATGGTGTATGTATAGGCCTCTGGTAATGTATAAGCCACCGGTAATTAATTCAGTCAGCAATGAATGCTGAAAGCCAGCACATATGCCATTGAAGTAGGGTTGCCACCTGGCTGTTTTTTTTTTACTTTGCTGGCCACTGGGCTGGCTATTTGCTTTTTTACTGGTATATGAGGATGGGAAAATAGACCTGCATTTCCAATTACCAGTAAAAAAAAACAAAAAAACTGCACTGCCAGGCCAGTGGGCAGTAAAGTAAAAAAAAAAATACGGTGGCAACTCTACATGGAAGTGAGGATCGAGGTGAGTTACTGGGTAGAAACAGTAACACACAGATGTGTGCCCAACTGGGATGCCCCAGTAAAGCAGACCAAAGCCCAGAGGGGTAAAATCCAAGGCTGTCTTAGCGGGTTTGGGGTCAGGCTGCCATTATGGGTTTACACAGACAATTAAATAGTTAGATTTTTCTCACACTTAGCCTTTACATGTTTCTGATGTCCCCCAGCTCATAAGAGCTCTTTTTTCAGACGGTGTGCCTGAGGTGATATGAGGGAAGCTGTCAGTGCAAAGTGCAAGTCCAGAGAAAACCCGGGCAGGATTGGTCAGGCACTTGTCTCAAGAATTGTGAAGACTAGTTCCAGGGCCGGATTAAGTGTGGTGGAGGCCCCTGGAGACAAAATCTGGTGGAGGCCCCAGATACCGTATTTTTTTCCCTTTAAAATAATAGTTCTGATGGTTGTCTGGCACCTGCGCACTTTCTGAAATGTCAGATCGAGTCCCTTGTGCCACCATTGTGCGGGTGCGTGCTGCTCGGGGACTCCTGCTTTACCATTGTGGATGGGAAAGGGGTGTGGTCGGCCAGCAGAAAACAGTTCCCTGCATTGAGCTGCCAGTGGCTGTGCTTGGTGGCTTATGTGCAGTGAGTGGTCCCCGATTTACAGCTTTGCACGCACCCATCACTGTAGCGTTGCTGACGGTGGCTTTGCTGTTCTAGACTCATCAGCCTGCCCTGTGGTGGCTTTGGCTGCTGGTTTGAAAAAATGAAAAAAAAGGCTTGCAAGGGTGTGGGGGGTCCCCAATGCCGCTGATTGCTTTGTTGCCGGCCCCGCCGACCGTCAGACCAAAGACAAAAAAGACTCCTGGACAAGACCGTAACCCAAAGGTTGGTGGAGACCCCTTTTCCAGGGCAAGCGGTGGAGGCCCCCGGGGCGTGTGTCCGTCTTAATCCGGCCCTGACTAGTCCCCACATGCTGTGAGGCACAGGAGCTCTTCCTCAGAGATGATTCTCTCTCTACATGATGGGGAACAGCCAGTCCCAGCAGCCCAGGTACCACACACTGCAATATGATGTCACAGTCCCGCCATTCCCTGCACATGCAACCATCTCAGTGAAAGCTGAGTGCCACTGGGGGAAGGAGAAAAGGGTGGACACAGCCCCTTGGGCACCAACATACCTCTTCTCCGATGTTCCCCAACCCTCTCCTCGAGAGCCACCAACGGTTTATGTTTTGCAGATCTCCATCCGGATGCACAGGTGAAGTCATTTCTGATGAACACCCAGGGAATTCACCCCAAAGGCACCAACTAGCAGCTGGGGGAGAGCAGCCAGGACCCTACCACTACACTGCAAATGCTTGGGCAGGAAGCCTTCGGGTGTTGGACCTCACTACTTGCTACAAACTCCAACAAAGGGTATTATCCCACAGAAAAGGAACCCAAGTTGCTACAGACCAAAGGTATTGCCTTGCTACAAACTGTGGTTATACAAACTGGGCAAGGCAGAACTATTCGGCCCCCAGAACCAAATGGACTTTTATACCCACAGATCTTTATGATTGTCACTTTGTAAGCACTGTTCTTTTCTTTGCTTTGTCTCTGTAAATTAAATATTTTTTTCTTTTTTTGACTCACAATTGTGGACACTAGGTATGCACTATTATGCACATACTATACAGTGTGTGAGTAAAAGGTATTAGAGGATTCACCAGTTTTTCCCGCAAACCACTGAGTGACCCAATAGAGCTACTGAGAGGCACGTGGGAACAATAGGGGATCCAAAACCCCCCACTTTTCTGTGACTGTGGAAGGGAAATGCACAGAGCTGATCTGATGGTGTTCTATCGGCCCCTAGTGGCCACTGGCAGTACTGCCGCTGTGTGAAGCGCCTTTACTGTAATAATAACTCTCAATAATAAATCAGCTATTATTATGATTTTTCAACAATAACAATAATATCAATAATAATAAAGAAAGAAAGAGAAGAAAAGATAAAGAAAGATGCACTGTAGAGATAAAGGGAGCCAGAACACATAATAGATAAAGACAAAGAGAGATAGATAGGGTAAGAAAAAGTGGGGAGGGGACTGAGAGAAAGAAAGGTGGAAAAGAAAGACAAGGAAATGAGGGAAGGAGAGAGATGGGGGAAGATATAAAGAGAGTGTAGCAGGAAAAACTACGCCCATACCGCTTTATTCATTAAAAGGCTATTTATTTATGGAAACAAGGAGCGTAGGACGCAGGGAGGATAGGGTTATTGGGGATGCAAGTGCTTGTCATGGGAAAAGAAGGTATTCAGTCACTTAGAAACTGGGTTTAGTGTCCCAAAATTCTACATTGGGTACAGGAACATTAACATAGGCCCAGACGGGTGGTCCTGGGAATATGATTATTGTGGGTATTCTAGGGAGCTCCCGTGCCATCCCCGGGCGTTCCTAGATCATCCAGACAGGTTCTGATCCACGTCTGCAAAATTCATGGGAAAAGGTTAGTAAGCAGGGCACAGAGGGTTCTTCAGTCCTAGAGACGGGTAGCGAGAGTGTAGGGGAGGTACATCCTCAGTCATTGCCCTGGTGGGATTGGTCCTGGATGGGTCGGGGGAAGGATGGTTGCCCCATGCTGCCGCTGGGGTGCCACTGGCAGCCCTTGTGCGGATTAGTCGCCCCCATGGCATGAAGCTGTGGGAGCCCAAGGATGTCAGATGGGGCAGAGCTGCGTCTGGCTGGAAGGCTTCTGCCGAGTTTGGGATTCCAGAATGCGGTTTAGTTCTCCGTACAGGAGAGTGGACTTGCACACCAGGGTTCATTCCTGCAGCTCTCTCCCTGCTTTGCTTCTGTCCAACATTAGGATGGAAGATGAGAGGGCAGGGGGAGGAACTACCTTATGAAAAGAGAAAAGTGGGTGATGTTATCTTATAACAGGTAGGTAGTAGGAGGAGTTATCTTATAACCCGAGAGAAGGAATAGGAAAATAAAGGGGTGGATTGAGACTTTAAGCCAGAGGGAAAGAGTGGAGTTAGGCACTGAGATATAAGAAGGGGGTGGGGCCTCCCTAACTACCAAAGGATCGTGAGTGGAGTGCATGGTAGGTCACTGGGTAGGTCAAGGTATAAACGATCAGTGTCACGGGGACCCCCTTACACTCACCTGTCCTCCGGTCCCACGTCGGCTGCTCCCGCTCGGCCAGTGTGCGGGCTGGGCGGCGTCTCTGTCAGGCGTCTCGGCGTCTCCTCTCCCCGGCCGCCGCGAGCAGCCGCTCGGCTGTTTCCGGCGCGAGCGCTGCTCGGGCGGCTTCCTCTCTGGCGGCGTCGGGAGCGGCCGCGCCACTGTCATCTCGGCGCGCTCCTGGCGCGCAGCCTCCTACACGCGCGCGCGCGACTGCTGTCTCCATTTATGCCCTCCGGCGGCGCTGCACACAGGGCGCCCGCCGGAGGTAATTAGTTCTGGGCCAATGAGCCCAAGCTTGTTAGTTTGAATGGGGCAATCGGCCTCAGGGTTCCTAAATTGCACCGATCATTTCCCTCTTCCTGCTCCATCATTCCTATAAAGCTGTTCACTCTGCACTTGTTCCTTGCCCGTGATAGCGTGCTGCTGGGTGTGATTGTGATATCTGTTTTCCCTACGAATCTTGCCGTGTATGACCATTCCTGATTGCCGCCTGGACCGACCTTGCCTGTTTTGACCACGATTCCTGCCTGCTCCTCTGTACCACGTATCTCTGACCTCCTGGTGTGACCTTTGGCTAGCCCTGACTATTCTTCTATCTAAATCCTCCTGTACCGTGCACCCTCGGACTGATCTCCCGTGTATGACCCCTGCCCGATTGTCTCTACCCAGTCTTGTTCCTGGTTCGTTTGCCTTCCCCTGCATAAGTCAGCATCCTTTGTGCTAACAAGTCCTGGGGGCAACCGTGTCCGGTGAGGCGTATTCTGCATCCCGGCAAACGGGGGCTTGGCTATAGGCAAAGAAAGCAGCGGAGATTGGGGGTTGCTGACTTATTGGAAGGTAGGCGTCCCACGGGACCTGACATTATCACGGGCCCATAATTATTATCCTAGATGGAAGAATTAATGCAGCAGGTGCAAGCTATGGCCACCGCCATCAACCAGCTGGCCCAGCGTGTGGCTACGCAAGAAAGTCGCCTAATACCTGCACCTTTGGATCCTGGGCCTTCAATCGAGCCAAAGATTCCTCTTCCAGAGAAGTTCCTGGGGGATCGGACAAAGTTCTCAAACTTTAGGAATTCTTGCGAGCTTTATTTCCGTCTACGGCCCCACTCAACTGGATCAGAGTCTCAACGAGTTGGCCTTGTCATCTCGCTTCTTCAGGGTGACCCTCAGACCTGGGCATTTGGATTAACACCCTCTGATGAGGCCCTACAATCGGTCTCCTCTTTTTTTTCCGCCATGGAGCTTTTATATGCTGATCCTGATCGGGCTTCAACTGCTGATTCCAAGTTACGGAACCTTAGACAGGCCAAACGCTCTGCGGAGGAGTACAGCGCAGAATTCCGGCGATGGGCTATTGATTCCAAATGGAATGATCCAGCTTTGTGCAGCCAATTTAGAATTGGACTTTCTGAGAGCATAAAAGATGTTCTAGTCAATTATCCACAACCCAAGAGTCTGGATGACTACATGCAGCTGGCCATTAAAGTGGATAGACGTCTCAGGGAGAGACGTCAGGAGAAAAGCAAGGATCAACCGTGGGGACCCTCACGCCAAGAGTTAAGTTCTAGGGGTGCAGTCGCTTCTTCTTCTTCGGCACCCTAAGAACCTATGCAACTGGGAGTAACCCGTTTATCTCAGGCTGAGAAGGTTCGGCGTAGAACTCAAGGTCTCTGTCTTTATTGCGGAAATCCGGGCCACTTTGCCAAGAGTTGCCCAAACAAGGCTCCAGTGGCGGAAAACTACAGCGCCTAGATCCTGCTGAGGGACTTCATCTAGGCGGTCAGGTATCATTCCCTCTAGTTAATCGGTTACTCCTGCCCGTTATGATTTCTTGGGGGCCATCCAAGACAATTGCCTCCGCTTTCATAGACAGCGGAGCGGCTGGCAATTTTTTGGATAGGGCACTTGCCGCCACCCTTGATATACCGTTAATTCCGTTAGAGAATTCCCTTCGGGTCCTGGCGGTCAATAACAAGCCTATTGAGGGAGGGTTGGTGTCTTTTAAAACTCCCTTGGTTAATTTAAGGGTGGGCTCTGCTCATTCTGAAGAAATAGAATTTTTTATTATCGAGAGTCCCGTGTCCCCTATTGTTTTGGGGTTTCCTTGGTTAAAAACCCATAATCCTGTGATAGATTGGGAGTCTGGGGACCTTGTAAAATGGAGCCCTTTCTGTTACGATCACTGCTTCTCTATATCCCTTAGGTCCTCACCGGTCATCCTTGATGGGTTACCTCCAGCCTATGCCGATTGGGCAGATGTGTTCTCAGAAAAATCCGCTGAAATTCTCCCCCCACATAGGACCTACGATTGTCCTATCGATTTACTTCCGGGGACAATGCCCCCTAGAGGGAAAATTTATAATCTCACACGGTCAGAAGAGCTGGCCATGAGGGATTATATTTCAGAGAACCTCAAGAAGGGATTTATCCGTCCTTCCACCTCACCTGCTGGTGCAGGTTTCTTTTTTGTGGAGAAGAAGGATGGCGGGTTACGCCCCTGTATAGATTATCGAGGGTTAAACAAGGTTACCGTTAAGAATAGGTATCCGCTACCTTTGATCAATGACCTATTCAATCAGGTTTCGGGGGCTCAGATCTTCTCCAAACTAGACCTTAGAGGGGCTTATAACCTAATTCGCATTCGCCAGGGGGACGAATGGAAGACTGCCTTCAATGAAAAGGCGGCCACTACGAATACTTGGTGATGCCTTTTGGCTTATGTAATGCCCCTGCAGTGTTTCAAGATTTTGTAAATGACATATTCCGTGATTTCCTGGGTCGGTTTCTAGTGGTTTATTTGGATGACATACTCATTTTTTCCCGTTCCCTGTCGGAACACCGTCAGCATGTCAAAGCGGTGTTACAGAGGTTACGGGAGAATCATCTGTATGCAAAAATCTCCAAATGTGTGTTTGAAGTATCTGAAATTCCGTTCCTGGGATATATAATCTCCAAGCTTGGGTTGGTTATGGATCCCTCCAAAGTTTCCGCAATAATGGAGTGGGAGCAACCTAGAACCCTTAAGGCGCTCCAGAGATTTTTAGGGTTTGCGAATTTCTACAGACAATTTATAAGAGGATTCTCTGCTATTGTGAGTACCTTAACTGATCTTACTTGGAAGGGCGCTTTTGTTGAGGAGTGGCCTCCCTCAGCAATAAACGCCTTCCAACTACTGAAGGAAACTTTTACTTCGGCTCCAGTTTTGGTACATCCCAATACTAAGCACCCTTTTTTGTTAGAAGTTGACGCTTCTGAACTAGGGGTGGGGGCAGTCCTCTCCCAATATTCGGGCAATCCAGAAAAACTGCATCCTTGTGCGTTCTTTTCCCGTAAATTTTCTCCAGCCGAACGCAACTATGATGTTGGGAATAGGGAACTATTGGGTATTAAACTGGCTTTTGAAGAATGGCGTCACTGGCTAGAAGGCTCTCTACACCCCATTACTGTATATACTGATCATAAGGATCTAGAATATTTAGAATCCGCCAAAAGGCTCAACTCCCGTCAGGCTCGCTGGGCACTCTTCTTCTCTCGCTTCAATTTCATTATTACCTATAAACCTGGGAAGAAGAATGCCAAAGCAGACGCCCTATCCCGGAACTTTGGGGATTGTAAGGACCAGGTGGGTCCTGCGGAATCGATTTTGCCCTTAGGATGTGTAGTAGGTGCTCTTCTCCCTGACTTGTCTAACTCGTTGACGCTGATTCCAGGTTGATTCTCCTCCTGGTAAACCCTCTGAGTGTTTATTTGTTCCGCCTCATCTATGTCTTGCCGTTTTACAGGAATTACATGATGCCAAGTCCGCCGGTCATTTAGGTATTCGAAAAACCTTGGCTATCGCCAAACGCCATGTCTGGTGGCCTACCATCAGACGCGATATCACCGCCTTTGTCGAAGCATGCCCTGTATGTGCCCGGAGTAAAACCACCCATGGCTCTCCAGCGGGATTATTGGTTCCTCTAGAAATTCCCAGGGAGCCATGGTCACACATATCCATGGATTTTATTGTTGACCTACCCCCGTCGCAGGGGAATACTGTAATTTGGGTAGTGGTGGACCGCTTCAGTAAAATGGCCCACTTTATCCCTTTAACAAAACTTCCGTCGGCACCAGATTTAGTACAACTATTTATTAATCATGTTTTTCGCCTCCACGGTTTACCACAAAATATTGTCTCAGATCGGGGGGTTCAGTTTGTATCTTGTTTCTGGAAAGCCTTCTGTAATCGCTTAGGTATTAAAGTTTCTCTTTCTACAGCTTATCACCCCCAGTCTAACGGACAGACCGAACGGGTGAATCAGAGCTTAGAACAATATTTACGCTGTTTTGTGTCCGACCGTCAAGAGCAGTGGGCGGAATTTATCGACTTTGCAGAATTCGCCTTTAACAATGCGCCTAGCGAGTCGACTAAGTTTTCGCCGTTTTTCTGTAATTATGGTAAGAATCCTAAGGCGACATCCTTCTCTGGTCCTTCCTCCAACTTGCCGGCCTTGGAGGAATGGCTACGTGAAAGGAATAAGGTGTGGTCTGAGATACAGACAAACCTTAAGAAGGCCTCCAGAAGTTATAAGGGTTTTGCGGATCGACATAGGTCGCAAGAACCACCATTTCAGGTGGGTGATTGGGTTTGGGTATCTACAAAAAATATTGCCCTTAGACAACCTTCGTCTAAGTTAGGCCCTAAGTACATCGGTCCTTTCCCCATTACTAACAAACTGAGCAATGTTACCTTTAAAGTCAAGTTACCTTTATCCATGAAAATTCCGTCGACCTTTCATGTTTCTTTGTTAAAATCTGCCAAAAATATTCAGGTGTCATCTCCTCCTCCGGTCATAGTGGGAGATGAGCCTGAGTATGAAATTAATAGAATACTCCATGCCCGGATAGTTCAAAATTCATTACAGTATTTAATTGATTGGAAGGGGTTTGGTCCTGAGGAGAGGTGTTGGGTACCAGCTAGAGATGTCCATGCCAGAACCTTAGTTAATAGATTCCATCGTGAGAATCCGGATAAAGCGGGTAAGGGTCCTGAGGCCCCTCATGAAGGGGGGGGGTAGTGTCACGGGGACCCCCTTACACTCACCTGTCCTCCGGTCCCACGTCGGCTGCTCCCGCTCGGCCAGCGTGCGGGCTGGGCGGCGTCTCTGTCAGGCGGCGTCTCGGCGTCTCCCCTCCCCGGCCGCCGCTCGGCTATTTCCGCCACGAGCAGCCGCTCGGCTGTTTCCGTCGCGAGCGGCTGCTCGGGCGGCTTCCTCTCCGGCGGCATCGGGAGCAGCCGCGCCACTGTCATCTCGGCACGCTCCCGGCGCGCAGCCTCCTACACGGGCGCGCGCGACTGCTGTCTCCATTTATGCCCTCCGGCGGCGCTGCACACAGGGCGCCCGCCGGAGGTAATTAGATCTGGGCCAATGAGCCCAAGCTTGTTAGTTTGAATGGGGCAATCAGCCTCAGGATTCCTAAATTGCACCAATCATTTCCCTCTTCCTGCTCCATCATTCCTATAGAGCTGTTCACTCTGCGCTTGTTCCTTGCCCGTGATAGCGTGCTGCTGGGTGTGATTGTGATATCTGTTTTCCCTACGAATCTTGCCGTGTATGACCTGATTGCCGCCTGGACCGACCTTGCCTGTTTTGACCACGATTCCTGCCTGCTCCTCTGTACCGCGTATCTCTGACCTCCTGGTGTGACCTTTGGCTAGCCCTGACTATTCTTCTATCTAAATCCTCCTGTACCGTGCACCCTCGGACTGATCTCCCGTGTATGACCCCTGCCCGATTGTCTCTACCCAGTCTTGTTCCTGGTTCGTTTGCCTTCCCCTGCATAAGTCAGCATCCTTTGTGCTAACAAGTCCTGGGGGCAACCGTGTCCGGTGAGGCGTATTCTGCGTCCCGGCAAACGGGGGCTTGGCTATAGGCGAAGAAAGCAGCGGAGATTGGGGGTTGCTGACTTATTGGAAGGTAGGCGTCCCACGGGACCTGACAATCAGTTTATCGCCTAATCAGTGAAGTGGCAGGAATAGCAAGCGTGGCGCAGGAGCAGAGTTTTGGGATGTCTAGAGAAGGACCCTGTAGGGAGAGACCCAGGGGGGGTGCCTTGGCTTATATCTTATAGTGAAAGTGGAGTGGAATAGGCTGAGTGAAGTGCCTGGACTCTGGTAAGGTGCCGCTGCCCTGTTGGAGACCCTCAAGCCCCGGGGAAGTGTTGAACCCGGCATTGGTTCTGACTTCAGATTCTGAGCCACCAACCAGTGGGACCACTGGGACCAGTGGAAAACTTGAACCCAATGAGTTATTGTTCCTGTATTGGAGAAGCTCCCCTTTGCACTGATTTCTATGTGTGATTCCCTGCTTTATTTACTGGAGATAGTGCTCATCTCAAAGTGTGTGGGGGCGGAGGAACCACCAGAGCATTGTGATTAACTGTGGAACTATAG
This sequence comes from Gastrophryne carolinensis, assembly GCA_027917425.1. NCBI lineage: Eukaryota > Metazoa > Chordata > Amphibia > Anura > Microhylidae > Gastrophryne > Gastrophryne carolinensis. Next base: position 167,120,019 of record CM051236.1, read on the forward strand.
CCTCGATTCATAGACACATTTGTCTGGACTTCTGTAGCTGTCTGTGTATGTTTTTGTGGGTGTTTGTCATTTTTTTAGGTTTTTTCGTTGCATTTTTCATTCGTACGTTCGTTCGAGCATATGCGTATATGCGCTTTTGATGAACGAAAGTAAATCGGATCATTTGCGTTAGTTCAGATCATTTTCCCAGCTAAATCTGATATTTTGCGTTCGTTCAGATAACTTACATTATTGTTATGGGCTTGCGTCTCATTCAGAGAGCTGATTGCCGAGGGACCACCACCCTATAAAACCGTTTCATTTGCGATCCCCTTACGGGACCATTTTGACCTCGGATACCTTGCTTTCACCATGTTTTGTGCCTTTGTGGAGGAACATCACCAGCTCCAGCTAATGGGCATTGAATGTATCAGCAGGGCCGAGGCCAGATTGCACCGGCGACGCATGCATATCGATGGCATGCATGACGTTGAGCTGTTCGAGCTGACCAGACCTAATCGCGCTTCCCTCCATAAGTTGTATAGTGAGCTACGGCCATGGTTAGCCCTCACCACAAGCAATTTCAGGTATGACCAAGATGCTTGGCTGCCTGCAATTTTTGGTGAACGGCTTGTTCCAGAGGCTGGGTGCCCTCTCCATGGGGATGTGCCAGCCTACGCTGAGCCGTGCGCTATCCAAGTTTTTGGAAGGCATGGCTACCATTAGTCAGAAATTGATTTTTTTTCCTGACGACGTGGTAGCCTGGAACGTGCTTAAGCTGGCATTTTATAATATCGCCGACATGCCCAATGTCATGGGTGCAATTGGTCCCTCCTGCAGCCGACAAGTACATCTATAGGTAATTCAATCGGTCATTTTGTTATCTAGTTTTGAAAATTTGAATTTTAACTATCTATTAATCCCTCCATGTAAATTGTCCCTGTGAAACAGCTTACACTGTATATCTATTAATCCCTCCTTGTAAATTGTCCCTGTGAAACAGCTTACACTGTATATCTATTAATCCCTCCTTGTAAATTGTCCCCGTGAAGCAGCTTACAATGTATATATATTAATCCCTCCTTGTAAATTGTCCCTGTGAAACAGCTTACACTGTATATCTATTAAACCCTCCTTGTAAATTGTCCCTGTGAAACAACTTACAATGTATATCTATTAATCCCTCCTTGTAAATTGTCCCTGTGAAACAACTTACAATGTATATCTATTAATCCCTCCTTGTAAATTGTCCCTGTGAAACAGCTTACACTGTATATCTATTAATTCCTCCTTGTAAATTGTCCCTGTGAAACAGCTTACACTGTATATCTATTAATCCCTCCTTGTAAATTGTCCCTGTGAAACAGCCTACACTGTATATCTATTAATCCCTCCTTGTAATTTGCCCATGTGAAACAGCCTACACTGTATATCTATTAATCCCTCCTTGTAAATTGTCCCTGTGAAACAGCTTACAATGTATATCTATTATTCCCTCCTTGGAAATTGTCCCTGTGAAACAGCTTACACTGTATATCTATTAATCCCTCCTTGTAAACTGTCACTGTGAAACAGCTTACACTGTATATCTATTAATCCCTCCTTGTAAAATGTCCCTGTGAAACAGTTTACAATGTATATCCATTAATCCCTCCTTGTAAATTGTCCCTGTGAAACAGCTTACAATGTAATCCCTCCTTGTAAATTGTCCCTGTGAAACAGCTTACAATGTATATCTAATAATCCCTCCTTGTAAATTGTCCCTGAGATACATTTGACCGTCTTTAGCTTCATCAATGTTTTTCATGTCGGCCAAAGCCAAACATTTTCATGTGGAGCTTAATTATTCATTTTAAAGTTAATCTTTAGTTGATCCAACATACATATACTTTTTTGGGCCAAAACATACTTAGTTTGTGTTATTTGTATTGCCCAACATGTTTTTGGAGGATGTTAGGAGTTAGTGTTTGAGTAGTTTACCTTGCCTTGCTAATTTTTTTATTTATTTATTTTTTCCCAGGAACCGCAAAATGGGCCACTCACTGAATGTCCAAGCAGTGGTGGCCCCGGACATGCGGTTCCTTAGTGTCCTCGCCGGGTTTCCAGGCTCATCCCATGACACGTACATCTTGCGAAGATCTGGATTATACCGTCGGTTTGAATCTGGAGAATTCTCCGGTGGATGGCTCCTTGGTAAGTTTCCTCTAATTACGTCATTCACTTTTCAATGTATGCCTATGAATATAGTTTATGACCCATGTCTGAACCTATGGCTGTTTTAACCCCTTGACATGTTCAACCGGACCTTAACCATGATCTTTAGCAAAGCACAAACCCTTACAAACTGATTTCCCAGCATTTCAAAATAATATTTCTACTTTCTAGTAAATTACTTATTATTCTTCCCCACACTCGGCTGCAATTCTGTTCTTGACTTTATGATAGGGTCTGCGCCATCTTTGCTCAGATGCATGACACTTACTGAGTAGAGGAGAGCGGGATAAAGTGCAGGGGGCGTGTTAGAGCAGTGCTTGGCTCAGACAAAGCAGATCTGGGGTCCTGAAAAGGTAAGACATCCCAGAATGCTGAGCAGCACAGTCCTAAGCCAATTCCTGTTTGCAGGCTGCCTGATTTGCCCTCATCCGCCATCTTGCATGTTTAAAGGCTCAGAACATGCATTAGATGGTGTTAGGCTTTTTTTTTTTAGCTGAGCAATCTGTATGTACAGGGGGTGGCTACAATTTAAGATAGGCTGCTAGTCAGAGTGAACTACTGCTTGTCACAAAATTTATTTTTTAATTTATATAAGTATTTTCTTATTCTTTCAGGTGATTCCGGCTATCTGCTTCTTCCCTGGCTGATGACGCCCGTCTCTCGGCCACAGAATGCGTCCCAGGACGCCTACAATCGGGCCCACCGGAAGACCCGGGCCGTTGTGGAGAGGGCCTTTGGCCTCTTAAAAACTCGCTTCAGGTGTTTGGACCTTACCGGGGGGGCACTCCTCAGTATGACCCCAACAAGGTCATCGATATAATACTGGCCTGCTGTGTCCTCCACAACTTTGCCATAATGCAGAGTGTCCCCCGGTATGTGGATCTGCCCCCCTCTCCACCCAGCCAGGACCCAGAACATAACTACCGTGGCACACCTAGTGCCTCTGGCCAAGTTGTTCAGGCCAATTTGATAAGCACCCATTTTGCCTAATTTGTTTTTTCTGTTTGTTTGTTGCATGTAATTATTTATTTTTACTACAATTTGCCTCTGTGAATGCTTTAGTATTTTTTTTTGTATCAAATAGTAATGATTTAATTACTGAAATATTCACACATGATCTGAGCCTCATGCATATTTTTTGGGACATGTTTGTTTAGAAAAAACTCAATCTCAAAAAAACCCAAACATTAATGCATCAACTTAGTCAACAACAGCTAAAGTCACATTCAATATTTTTTTATTTCAATATTAAAAATTGGAGTTGAAGGAGACTCGCAGACTTCATGTACATACATAGGACACCATAAATATACATTGGTGCAGAATCATGGCACCTAGCAATTGGCCACATCCAGGAGTTTTTAAGTAATGCACTCCAGGCCGAAGGTTCAATAACAAATAAAATAAACAGACATAGGGAGCCACCATTTGCATGTCAATATTTGGCCAGTAATACATAGGGCCACATACACACCCTTTCCTGCTTGGCCACATTTGCCACAAGCACAGGTGGAAAGCAGCCATACCTATGCCACATCCATGCCACCAAAACAATAACCCGCAGTCCAAATACAAGTCCAGTCCAATCTTTGCCAGGGTTCAAGGTAGTAGTTTGCCAGCCCAGAATGTCCCCCAATCAGGCCTACAAACAAGATGAGCCAGACACAATTTCATTAGGCCCAAGCCTGCTTGAGCGGCAGCTGCAGTGAGGCTTTAGCTCAGGCATTGGCTAGTGGGGTATCTCAGAACTCTAATGAGCTATATGGGCGAAAATCCAAATCAGACAAGCACAGCCATAAAAAAGGCAATCTTGGTAGCGCTCACCAGACAGGTCAATACATTGTGGATGTAGAGGAAAGATGTGGAGCAGAGACAGAGCAAATAGCTGTTAAAATTATTTGTTAAGGTGGCCATGTGGCTGTTGCCCGTCCTAAATTCTGGGCTGGCAGCATGCGTCCAGCTTCACTCTGCTGCAGAGGATTTGGTGCAGTAGCATGTTGTGACAGTGGCAGATTAGGTTCCAGGGGGGTCAGTTCTGAAGGTCCCATCAAGCTGGCATCCTCCTCCATCTCCTGGATTTCCTCCATCAGTGTGTGGATCTGTTGGGACAAGTGCCAAAAAAGGTTACGTTTTGGCCCTAAATATATTTGTTATGCAAATTAGTCATGTTCATTCACATGCATCAGCAGATTCATGAAAATCCACTTACCCTATATATTTGGTCCTGGCTCCTAGGCAGCACGGAAGTTGATGGCGTGGTCAAACTGGATGAGGCTTCCACACTTGCTGAGGCTTGATGCTGGGTTGTATTTTAAATAATAAGTCACGTAAACACCCAAAAATCCCTTGATGATCTGGATTACTACATATGCTTCGAATAAACACGTGGCCAAGCAGGAATGCCAACTCCCACAGCTGTCCAAGGTGCTCTTCACTATGAATGTCATTATCTGTTATATGTATGACTCACCCTGTACATACACATTGGTCACCTTAAATAATACAAACATGCATGTACTGCATGTTATGAGGCTTCATTCACACACCCATAAAGGCCCATTAGGGACCCACACTTAGCTTGCAAATAGCATTTTGCTTAAGAGTATGCTGGTGGGCATTCTTCCTATGTATACCTTTCCCTGACCCCTGATCAAGTATTTGAGACCAAAGCACAGCTAAAACCCAAGTGGCCTAAAGACAAAGAAGGAAGTGTTGTACATGATTGAGTAGAATCACATAACAGGCAGTGCTTTGCTAATATAAAGACTTTAATAGTGACGATAAATCCTGTCCAAGGTCGTGTATGGCCTGCCAAATTGGAAAATGAACAGACCGCAGACATTAAACACCCTGCGAAAACTGTAACCTCCCCTACAAGCCACTCCCTAGGGGCATGTGTTCATATATGCCTGTGAGCCTCATTTTAGACGTTTACAACATTTCACATACACACTAGCATTACTAACCTGCTGGAATGGTAGGGATGTCCGTGCCCCATCGCCCAGCATGGCCCTCTAATGCCACGGGATGTATCAACGCCAGCACCATCTCCTCAGCTCGGGTAAATTGTAATTTTGTGGGGAAGCCTCCGCCAGTTTGTAAGCTGAAAAATATAGGTTGCCAAATTTAGTAAATTGTGGACAATACAACAATCAGACAAATGCACAACTCAAATATGTACCTGTAATTGCGCCATTTATTTTCTTTCTTCTGTGCTGCATACTTCAGGTCAGAAATTTTGCGCTGGATCTGCTCCACATCTTTAAGCTCCTCCCCCGCTGCATTGACCTGTCTGGGGAGCTCCTCCAAGATTTCATTCTTTCGCATTTTGCTTGTAGATTTGGATTTTCACACATATATCTTGTCATAATATAGGGTCAGCCTACTTGCCAATTCCAGAGTTTGGGCCTCACCAAACCTGCCACTCAACTGTCCTCGCCGCAATGTCCGCCCTAATGCTTGCTGTTCCGGCTCATCTCTGGATGTAGGCAATTCGGAGGACATTCTGGGCTGGCTCTGTTGTGTTGAAATGTTGGACAGGTGGCTTGATAAAGAATGGACTGGACTTGGAAATGGACTGGGGGTCCTTGCCTGGGTGGCCACTGAAATGGCAGGCGTGGATGTGGCATATGGATAGTTGCTTGCCACCTGTGCCGGTGGCAAATGTGGCCGAGGAGGAGAGGGTGGGCTTGAGGGTGTGGTGCTTCTGGCCCTGTGCCTCTTTGTGCCCCTGGGAGGCACTTGCACATGGCTCTGGAGATGCTGAGCTGGCTGTGCTTGGCCTTCTGGGCCTGTGGCTCTTGCTCTTTCCATGGCCATGGGTGTGTTTCCCACATGGCTCTGGAGATGCTGAGCTGGCTGGACTGGGGCTTCTGGGCCTGTGGCTCTTGCTCTTTCCATGGCTATGGGTGTGTTTACCACGTGGCTCTGGAGATGCTGAGCTGGCTGGGGTGGGTCTTCTGGGCCTGTGGCTCTTGCTCTTTCCATGGCCATGGGTGTGTTTCCCACGTGGCTCTGGAGATGCTGAGCTGGCTGGGGCTTCTGGGCCTGTGGCTTTTACTGGCCTTGCCAGTGGAGCGTTCTTTCAGAACGGATGTGGTAGGCCGGGGAGGAGATTTGGTGATTTTTGTGGGCTGGGGCTTCTCACCCTCTTAATTGCCTATTTTGCGGGCATACCTGCCTGCTTGGTTGTGGGCTTCTTCTTCGCTGCTCCCTCCTTGGCTTTGCTGGATGGTTTGGGTTTAGCGGACTTGGTGGGTAATGTCGCCTTGGCTTGGCCACTGTGGCTGCGCGTTTCCCGCACCTTCGACGTTGTAATTTGGGACCAAGTGGTCGGCCATGAAGAAGCCTCCTCAGGCCGCTGTGGCATTTTGCTGCTGGCCTCTTTGCCTGGTTTGGCCTTATCGACTTGTTTTTTGGCTGGCATGTTGAAATTCACAAAGAGAAAGAGCTGTGTGTCCAGGACCCTTTAAATACTAATGCCTGGGTATGAAGCTTTCGTTCGTGTACGCGTGCATACGGCCGTTCGTCCGGCCGCGCGGAACCCGGAAACCGCTGGGGCATTACTTATCTGCTGCGGACAAGAAGAAAGATGGCGCCCACGATCTTCATTCGCCAACAAGAAGAGCTGATTATGCTCGTAAGTGTATTGTAAGGACTTTGATTTGCCATCTAAATGCATGCCTAGGCCTTAACCTCCCTGGCGGTGTTCCCGAGCGTGACTCGGGGTTAATTTTCGCTGCAAGTAGCGGTAACCCCGAGTCACGCTCGGGGTAGATTAGGCAGAGGAGCAGTCTCCTTACCTTTTCCCTGTGATCCAGCGATGTCCCTGCTGTGATCGCACGTGAGAGCCCCGGCAGATGCGTCCGTCTGACTTCCTGGTTCCGTCTCTGTGAGCTGCAGAGGCTCATGGGGGCGGAACTGGGCGGCAGATTTAAACGTAATGGTAACGCTTTGTGCACAAAATTGCACATATAATCATAATGCCAGGGAGGTTAAGGAAGCGCAGGAAGAAACAGTTATCTTTAAAAATTTGTCTAAATCCGTGCCAAACAGAAATGTGCACATGTGCGAACCAACTCACTAACATCTAGAAGGATAGTTTGAGGCTAGGTGTCTGGGAATGTCATTTAGTCAACTGATCTAATTGTGACAGATATTTGTATGCCGTTTGATCTAACTATGTTTATTTTGTGTTTTTTAGATGATGCTTCAGCTCAGGTACGACTACCTGCCCAACTCTTTTGAGAAGAGGAACGTCGCCCTGGAGATTGTTTCCAGGATGCAGCAGGAGACGGACACCACCTTCACCCACACGGAGATCATGCAGCATTGGTCGGACCTGAAACGGCTCCACATGCCCCGGGTGCGGCGATTTTTCGGGCTCCATTTCCCAAGTAAGTACATAGTGATTGCAGGCTAGATGTAACTAATACAGAAGGTAGGCCTTTATTTATAAATGCTTTTCTTTTCTAGAGCTGGAAATGGAGTTCCGAATATGACGCACACGGAGGTGCACAGGCCGACCAGTGCTGCTTGAATCTGCAGCACAAAGTGAAGGTGGTGGATCTCCAGGACGACGGTCCTATCCCTCCTCTGTAGCGGCCTCCGACCAGCCCCTGGACCTTTCTACAGAGGAGGGGTGTCACGGCGTGGGCAGGGAGTCGTACCAAGCGATGGAGCCCTTAGCCTCTGGTATGTGACACTTAATGTAACCGCACACACATACATGCTATTTAAACAAAAGCTGATTCCCTTAATCTCTTTTTCTAGATGAATATGTAGCGGGTGAAGGATCTGGAGCAGGGACTGCAGCAGATCAGGCCCAGGAGACACATGGAGACGGTGGGCGATGTCACACACACATTCAAATTGTCATTTGCTTACTGTTGACTCTAGAAGTGACCCTATTTGACATATCTCTACAGCCTCAACTTCCCAGCAGTGGCAGGTCCCAGAACCCAGGGCGGTCACCGAAGCAGACGTCGGCCACCAACTAAGTAAGTTGTAATGTCATTCTTTTGAGTATGTGGTAAATGACATGATCACCAAGATACCTAAAGCCATAGTCAATGATATTAGAATAATGACATATGCCCTCTTCCCAAGATTAATTACTTAGAATAATGACATATGCCCTCTTCCTTAGATTAATTACTTAGCATAATGGCATATGCCCTCTTCCTTAAATTAATTACTTAGCATAATGACATATGCCCTCTTCCTTAGATTAATTACTTAGCATAATGACATATGGCATCATGAGTTAGCTTGCCACCTAAAAAACATTCCATCCACAGCTGAGAAACATGTATTTGCCAACAAATAATGTTTGTTTCTTTTATATACAGGGACCACACGTGCCAGAGTGGCAGCAATGAGTGCAAGGGTCCTTGCGTTGGTGGCCGACATGCAGGAGCTGCGCGACTCGTTGGGGACCACAGATGAATACTAATGTTCTGGGTCCTGCCATTGTTATGTATATAGTTTTGTATTTTAAAAATTTTAAAACAAAAATGATACATTATCTTATTTTTTAGATAAAAAAAATGTTAACGTTGGAAATAGAGATGAGCGAACTTTTGAAAAATTCGATTCGGCTGATTCGCAAAATTTTCCAGGAAAAATCGTTTTGGTACGAATTTATTCGCTACGAATCACTATTAAAAACGGCTATTTCTGGGCGTCCAAGAGCCTCCATAGGGTTGCAGAACGTTTTGCTTGGCTGTAACATGCATAGGATGCAGGCTGGGTTAGTGAAATACTATTGTAAAGAAGTATGACATGCAGATCAGAGGCGTCACTATTAGATTCGCTGACACAGAGTGGTACAATTACAGAGCCTTGAGGTGGCGTCAGCATGATGAGCCCATATATTGTCTGAAAGACACACAGTGGAGTTGACAGTGGAGCCCATATATTGTCTGAAAGACACACAGTGGAGTTGGCAGCAGCATTAGGAGCCCATATATTGCCTGAAAGACACACCCAGGAGTTGGCAGCAGCATAGGGAGCTCGTATATTGCCTGAAAAACACATTGGAGTTGGCAGCAGCATTAGGAGCCTATATATAGCCTGAAAGACACACCCTGGAGTTTGCAGCAGCAGCAGGAGCCCAAACATTGCTTGAAAGAGACACTGGACTTGGCAGCAGGAGCCCAAAATTTGGCCTAAAGACACACCCTGGAGTTGTCAGCAGCAGGAGCCCAAAAATTGGCCTAAAGACACACTGGAGTTGCCAGCAGCAGCAGCAGCAGCAGCAGGAGCCCAAACATTGCTTGAAAGAGACACTGGAGTTGGCAGCAGCCCAAAAATTGGCCTAAAGACACACTGGAGTTGGCAGCAGGAGCCCAAAAATTGGCCTAAAGACACACCCTGGAGTTGGCAGCAGCAGCAACAGCAGGAGCCCGGAGCCCAAAACTTGGCCTAAAGACACACCCTGGAGTTGGCAGCAGCTGCAGGATCCCAAAAATTGGCCTAAAGACACACCCTGGAGTTGGCAGCAGCAGCAGCCCAAAAATTGGCCTAAAGACACACTGGAGTTGCCAGCAGCAGGAGCCCAAACATTGCTTGAAAGAGACACTGGAGTTGGCAGCAGGAGCCCAAAAATTGGCCTAAAGACACAATGGAGTTGGCAGCAGCAGGAGCCCAAACATTGACTGAAAGACACACTGGAGTTGGCAGCAGCAGGAGCCAAAACATTGACTGAAAGAGACACTGGAGTTGGCAGCAAGAGCCCAAAAATTGGCCTAAAGACACAATGGAGTTGGCAGCAGCAGGAGCCCAAACATTGGCTGAAAGAGACACTGGAGTTGGCAGCAGGAGCCCAAAATTGGCCTAAAGACACACCCTGGAGTTGGCAGCAGCAGCAGCAGCAGGAGCCCCAAAATTGGCCTAAAGACAAACTGGAGTTGGCAGCAGCAGCAGCAGGAGCCCAAAAATTGACTGAAAGAGACACTGGAGTTGGCAGCAAGAGCCCAAAAATTGGCCTAAAGACACAATGGAGTTGGCAGCAGCAGGAGCCCAAACATTGGCTGAAAGACACACTGGAGTTGGCAGCAGCAGGAGCCAAAACATTGGCTGAAAGAGACACTGGAGTTGGCAGCAAGAGCCCAAAAATTGGCCTAAAGACACAATGGAGTTGGCAGCAGCAGGAGCCCAAACATTGGCTGAAAGAGACACTAGAGTTGGCAGCAGGAGCCCAAAATTGGCCTAAAGACACACCCTGGAGTTGGCAGCAGCAGCAGCAGGAGCCCAAAAATTGGCCTAAATACACACCCTGGAGTTGGCAGCAGCAGCAGCCCAAAAATTGGCACACTGGAGTTGCCAGCAGCAGCAGCAGAAGCCCAAACATTGCTTGAAGGAGACACTGGAGTTGGCAGCAGGAGCCCAAAAATTGGCCTAAAGACACACTGGAGTTGACAGCAGCAGCAGCAGCAGGAGCCCAAACATTGCTTGAAAGAGACACTGGAGTTGGCAGCAGGAGCCCAAAAATTGGCCTAAAGACACACTGAAGTTGGCAGCAGCAGCAGCAGGAAACCAAACATTGGCTGAAAGAGACACTGGAGTTGGCAGCAGGAGCCCAAAAATTAGCCTAAAGACACACTGGAGTTGGCAGCAGGAGCCCAAAAATTGGCCTAAAGACACACTGGAGTTGGCAGCAGCAGCAGGAGCCCAAAAATTGGCCTAAAGACACACTGGAGTTGGCAGCAGCAGGAGCCCAAACATTGGCTGAAAGAGACACTGGAGTTGGCAGCAAGAGCCCAAAATTTGGCCTAAAGACACAATGGAGTTGGCAGCAGCAGGAGCCCAAACATTGGCTTAAAGAGACACTGGAGTTGGCAGCAGGAGCCCAAAAATTGGCCTAAAGACACACCCTGGAGTTGGCAGCAGCAGCTGGAGCCCAAAAATTGGCCTAAAGACACACCCTGGAGTTGGCAGCAGCAGCAGCAGGAGCCCAAAAATTTGCCTAAAGACACACTGGAGTTGCCAGCAGCAGCAGCAGGAGCCCAAACATTGCTTGAAAGAGACACTGGAGTTGGCAGCAGGAGCCCAAAAATTGGCCTAAAGACAAACACTGGAATTGGCAGCAGCAGCAGCAGGAACCCAAAACATTGACTGAAAGAGACACTGGAGTTGGCAGCAGGAGCCCAAAAATTGGCCTTATGACACACTGGAGTTGGCAGCAGGAGCCCCAAAATTGGCCTAAAGACACACCCTGGAGTTGTCAGCAGCAGCAGGAGCCCAAAAATTGGCCTAAAGACACACTGGAGTTGGCAGCAGCAGCAGCAGCAGGAGCCCAAAAATTGGCCTAAAGACACACCCTGGAGTTGGCAGCAGCAGCCCAAAAATTGGCCTAAAGACACACTGGAGTTGCCAGAAGCAGCAGCAGGAGCCCAAACATTGCTTGAAAGAGACACTGGAGTTGGCAGCAGGAGCCCAAAAATTGGCCTAAAGACACACTGGAGTTGGCAGCAGCAGGAGCCCAAACATTGGCCTAAAGACACACTGGAGTTGGCAGCAGCAGGAACCCAAACATTGTCTTAAAGAGACACTGGAGTTGGCAGCAAGAGCCCAAAAATTGGCCTAAAGACACACTGGAGTTGGCAGCAGCAGGAGCCCAAACATTGGCTGAAAGAGAGACTGGAGTTGGCAGCAGGAGCCCAAAAATTGGCCTAAAGACACACCGTGGAGTTGGCAGCAGCAGCAGCAGGAGCCCAAAAATTGGCCTAAAGACACACCCTGGAGTTGGCAGCAGCAGCAGCAGGAGCCCAAAAATTGTCCTAAAGACACACTGGAGTTGCCAGCAGCAGCAGCAGCAGGAGCCCAAACATTGCTTGAAAGAGACACTGGAGTTAGCAGCAGGAGCCCAAAAATTGGCCTAAAGACACACTGAAGTTGGCAGCAGCAGCAGCAGGAAACCAAACATTGGCTGAAAGAGACACTGGAGTTGGCAGCAGGAGCCCAAAAATTAGCCTAAAGACACACTGGAGTTGGCAGCAGGAGCCCAAAAATTGGCCTAAAGACACACTGGAGTTGGCAGCAGCAGCAGCAGGAGCCCAAAAATTGGCCTAAAGACACACTGGAGTTGGCAGCAGCAGGAGCCCAAACATTGGCTGAAAGAGACACTGGAGTTGGCAGCAAGAGCCCAAAATTTGGCCTAAAGACACAATGGAGTTGGCAGCAGCAGGAGCCCAAACATTGGCTTAAAGAGACACTGGAGTTGGCAGCAGGAGCCCAAAAATTGGCCTAAAGACACACCCTGGAGTTGGCAGCAGCAGCTGGAGCCCAAAAATTGGCCTAAAGACACACCCTGGAGTTGGCAGCAGCAGCAGCAGGAGCCCAAAAATTTGCCTAAAGACACACTGGAGTTGCCAGCAGCAGCAGCAGGAGCCCAAACATTGCTTGAAAGAGACACTGGAGTTGGCAGCAGGAGCCCAAAAATTGGCCTAAAGACAAACACTGGAATTGGCAGCAGCAGCAGCAGGAACCCAAAACATTGACTGAAAGAGACACTGGAGTTGGCAGCAGGAGCCCAAAAATTGGCCTAATGACACACTGGAGTTGGCAGCAGGAGCCCAAAAATTGGCCTAAAGACACACCCTGGAGTTGTCAGCAGCAGCAGGAGCCCAAAAATTGGCCTAAAGACACACTGGAGTTGGCAGCAGCAGCAGGAGCCCAAAAATTGGCCTAAAGACACACCCTGGAGTTGGCAGCAGCAGCCCAAAAATTGGCCTAAAGACACACTGGAGTTGCCAGCAGCAGCAGCAGCAGGAGCCCAAACATTGCTTGAAAGAGACACTGGAGTTGGCAGCAGGAGCCCAAAAATTGGCCTAAAGACACACTGGAGTTGGCAGCAGCAGGAGCCCAAACATTGGCCTAAAGACACACTGGAGTTGGTAGCAGCAGGAACCCAAACATTGTCTTAAAGAGACACTGGAGTTGGCAGCAAGAGCCCAAAAATTGGCCTAAAGACACACTGGAGTTGGCAGCAGCAGGAGCCCAAACATTGGCTGAAAGAGAGACTGGAATTGGCAGCAGGAGCCGGAGCCCAAAAATTGGCCTAAAGACACACTGGAGTTGGCAGCAGCAGCAGCAGCAGGAGCCCAAACATTGGCTGAAAGAGAGACTGGAGTTGTCAGCAGCAGCAGGAGCCCAAAAATTGGCCTAAAGACACACTGGAGTGGGCAGCAGCAGCAGCAGCAGGAGCCCAAAAATTGGCCTAAAGACACACCCTGGAGTTGGCAGCAGCAGCAGCAGCCCAAAAATTGGCCTAAAGACACACTGGAGTTGCCAGCAGCAGCAGCAGGAGCCCAAACATTGCTTGAAAGAGACACTGGAGTTGGCAGCAGGAGCCCAAAAATTGGCCTAAAGACACACTGGAGTTGGCAGCAGCAGGAGCCCAAACATTGGCCTAAAGACACACTGGAGTTGGCAGCAGCAGGAACCCAAACATTGTCTTAAAGAGACACTGGAGTTGGCAGCAAGAGCCCAAAAATTGGCCTAAAGACACACTGGAGTTGGCAGCAGCAGGAGCCCAAACATTGGCTGAAAGAGAGACTGGAGTTGGCAGCAGGAGCCCAAAAATTGGCCTAAAGACACACCCTGGAGTTGGCAGCAGCAGCAGCAGGAGCCCAAAAATTGGCCTAAAGACACACCCTGGAGTTGGCAGCAGCAGCAGCAGGAGCCCAAAAATTGGCCTAAAGACACACTGGAGTTGCCAGCAGCAGCAGCAGCAGGAGCCCAAACATTGTTTGAAAGAGACACTGGAGTTGGCAGCAGGAGCCCAAAAATTGGCCTAAAGACACACTGGAGTTGGCAGCAGCACCAGCAGGAGCCCAAAAATTGGCCTAAAGACACACTGGAGTTGGCAGCAGCAGGAGCCCAAACATTGGCTGAAAGAGACACTGGAGTTGGCAGCAAGAGCCCAAAATTTGGCCTAAAGACACAATGGAGTTGGCAGCAGCAGGAGCCCAAACATTGGCTTAAAGAGACACTGGAGTTGGCAGCAGGAGCCCAAAAATTGGCCTAAAGACACACCCTGGAGTTGGCAGCAGCAGCTGGAGCCCAAAAATTGGCCTAAAGACACACCCTGGAGTTGGCAGCAGCAGCAGCAGGAGCCCAAAAATTTGCCTAAAGACACACTGGAGTTGCCAGCAGCAGCAGCAGCAGGAGCCCAAACATTGCTTGAAAGAGACACTGGAGTTGGCAGCAGGAGCCCAAAAATTGGCCTAAAGACAAACACTGGAATTGGCAGCAGCAGCAGCAGGAACCCAAAACATTGACTGAAAGAGACACTGGAGTTGGCAGCAGGAGCCCAAAAATTGGCCTTATGACACACTGGAGTTGGCAGCAGGAGCCCCAAAATTGGCCTAAAGACACACCCTGGAGTTGTCAGCAGCAGCAGGAGCCCAAAAATTGGCCTAAAGACACACTGGAGTTGGCAGCAGCAGCAGGAGCCCAAAAATTGGCCTAAAGACACACCCTGGAGTTGGCAGCAGCAGCAGCAGCCCAAAAATTGGCCTAAAGACACACTGGAGTTGCCAGCAGCAGCAGGAGCCCAAACATTGCTTGAAAGAGACACTGGAGTTGGCAGCAGGAGCCCAAAAATTGGCCTAAAGACACACTGGAGTTTGCAGCAGCAGGAGCCCAAACATTGGCCTAAAGACACACTGGAGTTGGCAGCAGCAGGAACCCAAACATTGTCTTAAAGAGACACTGGAGTTGGCAGCAAGAGCCCAAAAATTGGCCTAAAGACACACTGGAGTTGGCAGCAGCAGGAGCCCAAACATTGGCTGAAAGAGAGACTGGAGTTGGCAGCAGGAGCCCAAAAATTGGCCTAAAGACACACCGTGGAGTTGGCAGCAGCAGCAGCAGGAGCCCAAAAATTGGCCTAAAGACACACCCTGGAGTTGGCAGCAGCAGCAGCAGGAGCCCAAAAATGGGCCTAAAGACACACTGGAGTTGCCAGCAGCAGCAGCAGCAGGAGCCCAAACATTGTTTGAAAGAGACACTGGAGTTGGCAGCAGGAGCCCAAAAATTGGCCTAAAGACACACTGAAGTTGGCAGCAGCAGCAGCAGGAAACCAAACATTGGCTGAAAGAGACACTGGAGTTGGCAGCAGGAGCCCAAAAATTAGCCTAAAGACACACTGGATTTGGCAGCAGGAGCCCAAAAATTGGCCTAAAGACACACTGGAGTTGGCAGCAGCACCAGCAGGAGCCCAAAAATTGGCCTAAAGACACACTGGAGTTGGCAGCAGCAGGAGCCCAAACATTGGCTGAAAGAGACACTGGAGTTGGCAGCAAGAGCCCAAAATTTGGCCTAAAGACACAATGGAGTTGGCAGCAGCAGGAGCCCAAACATTGGCTTAAAGAGACACTGGAGTTGGCAGCAGGAGGCCAAAAATTGGCCTAAAGACACACCCTGGAGTTGGCAGCAGCAGCTGGAGCCCAAAAATTGGCCTAAAGACACACCCTGGAGTTGGCAGCAGCAGCAGCAGGAGCCCAAAAATTTGCCTAAAGACACACTGGAGTTGCCAGCAGCAGCAGCAGCAGGAGCCCAAACATTGCTTGAAAGAGACACTGGAGTTGGCAGCAGGAGCCCAAAAATTGGCCTAAAGACAAACACTGGAATTGGCAGCAGCAGCAGCAGGAACCCAAAACATTGACTGAAAGAGACACTGGAGTTGGCAGCAGGAGCCCAAAAATTGGCCTAATGACACACTGGAGTTGGCAGCAGGAGCCCAAAAATTGGCCTAAAGACACACCCTGGAGTTGTCAGCAGCAGCAGGAGCCCAAAAATTGGCCTAAAGACACACTGGAGTTGGCAGCAGCAGCAGGAGCCCAAAAATTGGCCTAAAGACACACCCTGGAGTTGGCAGCAGCAGCAGCAGCCCAAAAATTGGCCTAAAGACACACTGGAGTTGCCAGCAGCAGCAGCAGGAGCCCAAACATTGCTTGAAAGAGACACTGGAGTTGGCAGCAGGAGCCCAAAAATTAGCCTAAAGACACACTGGAGTTGGCAGCAGGAGCCCAAAAATTGGCCTAAAGACACACCCTGGAGTTGGCAGCAGCAGCAGGAGCCCACAATTTGGCCTAAAGACACACTGGAGTTGGCAGCAGCAGCAGGGGCCCAAAAATTGGCCTAAAGACACACTGGAGTTGCCAGCAGCAGCAGCCCAAACATTGCTTGAAAGAAACACTGGAGTTGGCAGCAGGTGCCCAAAAATTGGCCTAAAGACACAATGGAGTTGGCAGCAGCAGCAGCAGCAGCCCAAAAATTGGCCTAACGACACACTGGAGTTGACAGCAGCAGGAGCCCAAACATTGGCTGAAAGAGACACTGGAGTTGGCAGCAGCAGGAGCCCACAAATTGGCCTAAAGACACACTGGAGTTGTTGGCAGCAGAAGCCCAAAAATTGGCCTAAAGACACACCCTGGAGTTGGCAGCAGCAGGAGCCCCAAAATCGGCCTAAAGATACACCCTGGAGTTGGCAGCAGCTGCAGCAGGAGCCCAAACATTGGCCTAAAGACACACTGGAGTTGCCAGCAGCAGCGGCAGCAGCAGCCCAAACATTGCTTGAATGAGACACTGGAGTTGGCAGCAGGAGCCCAAAAATTGGCCTAAAGACACACTGGAGTTGGCAGCAGCAGCAGGAACCCAAACATTGGCTGAAAGAAACACTGGAGTTGGCAGCAGGAGCCCAAAATTGGCCTAAAGACACACCCTGCAGTTGGCAGCAGCGGCAGCAGCAGCAGGAGCCCGAAAATTGGCCTAAAGACACACCCTGGAGTTGGCAGCAGGAGCCCAAAAATTGGCCTAAAGACACACTGGAGTTGCCAGCAGCAGCAGGAGCCCAAATATTGCTTGAAAGAGACACTGGAGTTGGCAGCAGGAGCCCAAATATTAGCCTAAAGACACACTGGAGTTCGCAGCAGCTGGAGCCCAAACATTGCTTGAAAGAGACACTGGAGTTGGCAGCAGGAGCCCAAAAATTGGCCTAAAGACACACACTGGAGTTGACAGCAGCAGCAGCAGGAGCCCAAAAATTGTCCTAAAGACACACTGGAGTTGGCAGCAGCAGGAGCCCAAACATTGGGTGAAAGAGACACTGGAGTTGGCAGCAGCAGCAGCAGGAGCCCAAACATTGCTTGAAAGAGACACTGGAGTTGGCAGAAGCAGCAGGACCCCAAACATTGCTTGAAAGAGACACTGGAGTTGGCAGCAGGAGCCCAAAAATTGGCCTAAAGACACACTGGAGTTGGCAGCAGCAGCAGCCCAAATATTGCCTGAAAGACACACTCTGGACTTGGCAGCAGCATAGGGAGCCCATATATTGCCTGAAAAACACATTGGATTTGGCAGCAGCATAGGGAACTCATATATTGCCTGAAAGACACGCCCAGGAGTTGGCAGCAGCAGAAGGAGCCCATATATTGCCTGAAAACCACATTGGAGTTGGCAGCAGCATTAGGAGTCCATATATTGCCTGAAAGACACACCCTGGAGTTTGCAGCAGCATGAAGAGAACATATACAGATTTTCGGCACATATATCTTATCCGAAGAATATTAATAAAAAGTAAGACTAACGTACAGCATTTTCTCAATAATTACTTGTTGTCTAACACATTAGTAACATAGTAACATATTAGTAACATCGTAACATATTATTAACATATTTGTAATTAGTAACATATTTGTAATTAGTAACATAGTAACATATTAGGCCACAATTAATCAAGCAGAGGTCTCAGCAGACTAGGGGTAAGTGGCAGCAGGAGTCTCAGTGAGAGGCCTGATCTCCTGGTATCAGTTAGTGGTCGTGTCTTGACCAGCAACCCATCTGCCGTCATCCATTGGTTAACACTATCATCCACTTAACATGGCTATATGAAAGATGTGGAGGCAGAAGGCGAAGTGTGGCCAGGGTCCCAATGTTGGACCCACAGCCCTGCATCAACATTTGCAGCGTCACCATAAAGCGGCCTGGGAGAGTTGGCTCCAAAGTGGTGGTCCAGCCTGCTGCATTACCCAGTGGCACGCCACTCTCTGTTCCAGCCAGCCAAGGCTCCACTACCTCCTGTATGTCATACCCATCCTCTGTCGCTCCAGATGCTCCTCCTCCTCTTAATCCGAGTCAGTCATTCCGCCAGCAATCCATTGGCCAAGCTATGTCCAAGAGACAACAGTATGTGCCCACTCATCCAACGTGCAGAAGCTAAATGTGCTCCTGTATAAGTTGCTGGTGCTGCAGTCCCTCCCTTTTGAGGTGGTTGACCTTTCAGAAAACTGATGGCTTGTGCTGAGCCGAGGTGGAGAGTCCCATGCTGTCATTTCTTTGCAAAGAAGGCAGTACCAGCCCTGTACAATTTTGTTGAACAGAAGGTGGGCCAGTCCTTTAGCCTGTCAGTGTGTACCAATGTGCATGGCAGTGCCTACGTCTGGAGCTGTAACTACGGTCAGGGACAATACATATCCTTTAAGCCCCACTGGGTGATTGTGGTTCCTGCACAACCACAACAGCAACTTGGACAGGTCCCTCCGCTGTGGCCTCCATGCTCCTAGGCCGTTGTGCCTGTAACAGTGCACTTGCACTTAGCAATGGTGTCACAGAAAAAAGTGCCTAATTGACAATTACATATTAATTGTTAACATTTATCTTATTTGAACACATTTATAATAATAACATATAATAACATATAACATAATAACAATAACATATAACATAATAACAATAATGTTAATGTTATATCAATAATAACAATAACATATAACATAATAACAATAATGTTATATCTGTATCTGCCACCTCCTCCGTGGCGCCTGTATGTGCTGGCGCTGCGGAGGAGGCGGCAGGTACAGCTGCCTCCATCGCTTCCTCTCCGACACACGGCCTTATGCAGCGGTGGGCGTGGGCGATGCTCGAGCGTCGGCCACGCCCACCGCTGTATAGTCCGGGTGTCTCTATCTGCTGGGGCCGTGGAGAAGTGACAGGGACAGTGCGAGCGGCAATACCACTGCCGCTCGCACTGTCCCTGTCACTTCTCAACGGCCCCAGCAGACAGAGACACCCGGACTATACAGCGGTGGCCGTGGCCGATGCCACGTCCACTGCTGTGTGTGTCTGTGTGTGTGTGTGTGAAGACGGCGGGGACAGCGGGAAGGATTTAAAGGTGAGTTTACTTTTTTTTTTTTTTTTTTGCTATTGCCTATAAGGAGAATGAAAGGGGGTGGATGCCACACTACCTATACAGGGATGGAAGGGGGGGATACCCCACTACCTATACAGGGATGGAAGGGGGGGATACCACACTACCTATACAGGGATGGAAGGGGGGATACCCCACTACCTATACAGGGATGGAAGGGGGGATACCACACTACCTATACAGGGATGGAAGGGGGGGATGCCACACTACCTATACAGGGATGGAAGGGGGGATGCCACACTACCTATACAGGGATGGAAGAGGGGTGGATGCGATGGAAGAGGGGGGGGATGCCACACTACCTATAAGGGGATGGAAGAGGGGTGGATGCCACACTACCTATACGGGGATGGAAGGGGGGGGGATGCCACACTACCTATAAGGGGATGGAAGAGGGGGGGGATGCCACACTACCTATACGGGGATGAAAGAGGGGGGGATGCCACACTACCTATAAGGGGATGGAAGAGGGGTGGATGCCACCCTACCTATACGGGGGATGGAAGAGGGGGGGATGACACACTACCTATAGGCGGATGGAAGAGGGGGGATGCCACACTACCTATACAGGGAATGGAAGAGGGGGGGATATCACACTACCTATACAGGGAATGGGAGGGGGGATGCCACACTGCCTATATGGGGAATGGAGGGGGGTGCCACACTGCCTATATGGGGAATGGAGGGGGGAGAATGCCACACTACCTATAGGGGAATGCCACACTGCCTATATGGCAATGGGAGGGGGGGATGCCACACTGCCTATATGGGAATGGGAGGGGGAATGCCACACTGCCTATATGGGAGGGGGGATGCCACACTGACTATATGGGGAATGGGATGGGGGGATGCCACACTGCCTATGGGGAGTAGGAAGGGGGGAATGCCACACTGCCTATGGGAGGGGGACATCCCACACTGCCTATGGGAATGGGATGGGGGAACGCCACACTGTCTGTAATTGGGTGTTTTAGCACAACATTTGGCTTAGAATATTTTTTTCCTAGTTTTCCTTCCTCAAATCCTAGGTGCATCTTATGGTCAGGTGCGTCTTATAGGGCGAAAAATACAGTCTTTTTTTTTCTGCATTAAAAAAAACAAAACAAAAAAAAAAAAAAATATATATATATATATATATATATATATATATATATATTTATTTTTTAATTTTTTTTATATATATTTTTTCCATTGTTTTTTTTTAATATTTGTAAAAAAAATTTTGTTCATTTTTTTTTCTTAATATTTTTTTTTTCTGTATTTTTTTTTTATTTTTTAAATTTTTTTCAGTGCCCTTCCAGCCTACCATGTGTGCAGGACTCGGCGGTTTCACGCTGTTCTTCACATGGTTTGCCTTGAGCCACGGAGTCACACATGCGAGGAACTGCTAAAAATCATAAATCTCCACCCAAACTGCAAATAGGAACCATGGTGACTGACAATGGGAAGAACATCTTGCCTGCGCTGGGACAAGGAAGCCTGAGCCATGCGCCCTGTATGCCACACGTGTTCATCCTATTTGTCAAGCATTTTCTGAAGTCTTCCCCCCAGCTGCAAGACATGCTAACAACGGGAAGGAAACTTTGCATGCACTTCAGCAACTCCTTCACCGCCAAGCACACCCTTCTTGAGCTACAGCGTCAGAACGGTATCCCCCCACATAGTCTGATTTGCGATGTGTCCACCCTCCAAATGTTGGATCGACTATACGAACTGAGAAAAGCCATCACTGTTTTCTTGATGGTCCAAGCGGATAGGGGGACTCCCCTGTGTAACTTCAATGTTAACCAGTGGCAGCTCATACGTGACACCTGTCGTTTGCTCAGGCCCTTTGAGGAAGCCAATTATTAGTCAGTCGCCAGGACTATGGGATGAACGATGTGATTCCCCTGCTTCATGTACTACAATACATGTTGGAAACCATGGCTGGTCAGGGCAATGGAGACATGGCGCCTATATTTCAGGGCCACATGAAGCCTGTGGGGGCTGAAATGGAGGAGGAGGAGGAGGGGGTGGGGCACAGTGAAGCACAGTTTAGGTTTGACAAAATGGCCATTTTATCTAGTCATCTGACAGGAGAGGAGGAGCAGCCAGAGGAGCTAGAGGGTTGTGAGGAAGGCGAGACAGAGGACCCAGACACACCGTGGCAGTATGCTCCCTCCGAGTCACTTGCAGAAATGGCACGATGCATGCTCACGTGCTTGCGTAGCGACCAGAGAATTGTCTCCATTTGTCAGCGGGATGACTTCTGGCTCTCCACCTTATTAGACCCTCGCTACCGGCACAAAATGGGGGCATTTTTTTACACCCACTGAGAGGGAGGACAAACTGACCTACTACAGAGACATTCTACGTAGTCAGTTGGCCGATGCCTATCTGGTCCATACTGTGATGCCCAGCGGGACACCAGCCTTCTGTAAGCAGGCAACCCCAATCTCCACCGCCGCTTCTGCCTATAGTCAAGCCCCGGTTTGCCGGGACTCTAGGTACGCCTCACCGGACACAGTTGCCCCCAGGTCTTAATAGGCGCAAAGGATGGCTGCTTACGGTGAAGGCCGATGAACCACGAGGGTATCCCGAAGCCGAGGTCTTTCACAGGTAGTCAATCCGGAGGGTGCGTTAGAGTACAGGGATGAGACAGGTGCGTAGTCAGGAGTAGCCAAGGGGTCAAGTCGGGAGGTCAGAGATCGCGGGGTATCCAGAGGGGCAGGCAGGTTCGTGGTCAGACAAAGCAGAGGTCGGTACAGGCAGTAGACAGGAATGGTCGATCAAGCCGGGTCGGAATCAGATAACAACTAACAGAATCACACCCTAATCACAAGTGACCCGCGTAGTGAGGCTAATCATGAGCAGCAGAAAGACCTCGAGCAGGCCCTGAACCAGCAGGTAGTGTCATACCTTGACATGACCATGCCAATGTACCTTGAGGACCCGCTGGACTTCTGGGCAGCCAAACTTGACTTGTGGCCGCAACTGGCAGAGTTTGCCCTGGGAAAGCTGTCCTGCCCAGCGAGTAGTGTGCCATCTGAGCAGGTGTTTAGTGTGGCGGGGGCCATAGTCATGCCAAGGAGAACTCGTCTGTCCACGAAAAATGTGGAGAGACTCACCTTTGTGAAGATGAATCAGGCATGGTTCAGCCAGGATTTCCAGCCACCAATGGCTGATCCATGGCAGTAGCTGATGCATGGTAGCTCCTTATGCTGCTGCCAACTCCAGGGTGTGTCTTTCAGGCAATATATGGGCTCCCTATGCTGCTGCCAACTCCTGGGTGTGTCTTTCAGGCAATATATGGGCTCCCTATGCTGCTGCCAACTCCTGGGTGTGTCTTTCAGGCAATATATGGGCTCCCTATGCTGCTGCTGCCATCTCATATGTGTGTCTTTCAGGCAATATATGGTCTCCTAATGCTGCTGCTGCCAACTCCAATGTGAGCACTCTTAAAAGACACATGCTAGCATATTTGGGATGCCCCCCGGTTAAAGGCAATGGCTGCTGGCAATTTGACAACGTGACTTTCTTTACAAAATGCAACCAGTTAATAGACAGGTACTCTTGAAATATTAATGCTAGTGTTTGGGATGCCCCCTCCTCACATAGAGAGGTTGGCTCCTTTGATAGTGGAAAAGTGACATTGATTACAAAATCCAACCAGCTAATAGACAGGTAGTCTTGAAATATTTATGCTAGTGTTTGGGATGCCCCCTGCTCACATACAGAGGTGGCCTCCCTTGATTGTGGAAAAGTGACATTAATTATAAAATGCAAGCAGTTATTAGACAGGTAGTCTTGAAATATTTATGCTAGTGTTTGGGATGCCCAGTGGCCAGGGGTTTTTACAGCAGACACAAAAACAATTAAAACTGTGCTCTAGTTAGATGAAATCCCCTTTTAGAGCTGCTTGTGTGTAACAGATAGGGTTAAATGTGCAAACATGGCATGCCCAGTGGGCAGGGGTTTTTACAGCAGACACAAAAACAATTAAAACTGTGTTCTAGTTAGATGAAATCCGCTTTCAGAGCTGCTTGTGTGTAACAGATAGGGTCAAATGTGCTGATATGTGATGCCCAGTGGCCTGGGGTTTTTACAGCAGACACAAAAACAATTCAAACTGTGCTCTAGTTAGAAGAAATCCGCTTTAACACCTGCTTGTGTGTAACAGATAGGGTCAAATGTGCTAATATGGGATGCCCATTGGCCTGGGATTTTTACAGCAGACACAAAAACAATTCAAACTGTAATCTAGTTAGAAGAATTCCCCTTTAACAGCTGCTTGTGTGTAACAGATAGGGTCAAATGTGCTAATATGGGATGCCCTGTGGGCAGGGGTTTTTACAGCAGACACAAAAACAATTCAAACTATAATCTAGTTAGAAGAAATCCCCTTTAATAGCTGCTTGTGTGTAACAGATAGGGTCAAATGTGCTAATATGGGATGCCCATTGGCCTGGGGTTTTTACAGCAGACACAAAAACAATTCAAACTGTACTCTAGTTAGAAGAAATCCCCTTTAACAGCTGCTTGTGTGTAACAGATAGGGTCAAATGTGCTAATATGGGATGCCCATTGGCCTGGGGTTTTTACAGCAGACACAAAAACAATTAAAACTGTAATCTAGTTAGAAGAAATCCCCTTTAACAGCTGCTTGTGTGTAACAGATAGGGTCAAATGTGCTAATATGGGATGCCCTGTGGGCAGGGGTTTTTACAGCAGACACAAAAACAATTAAAACTGTAATCTAGTTAGAAGAAATCCCCTTTAACAGCTGCTTGTGTGTAACAGATAGGGTCAAATGTGCTAATATGGGATGCCCATTGGCCTGGGGTTTTTACAGCAGACACAAAAACAATTAAAACTATCTATTTATAGTTCTACACCCAAAAAAGAGAATATCGGCAGGTGCTTTGGTAAAAAGTGTTTCACGAGTTCAATGGGTTTTGGTCCTCTTTAAGGCTTCCCTTTCTCTATGCTGAAGATGTGTGTGTGAACAGAGCTGTATGTGGTGCATTCATATGCAAGGCATACAGTGCAGCTTGACTGAATGTCCGCACATGCACCAAAGGGCCAATGGAAAGGTGAGTTTTGAGGGGTGGGGCAGAGGGGGGCATCTCAAATCAGGATGCCTCAGTGACAAAGACGTATTACCAGGACAGTACAAATCTAGATGATACGTTCAGTTAAAATGGAGCATATTAGAAATATTTGTCATGTTATGGGAGCCAGTGTCACCTCTAAGTTCTGCAATATGTCGTTTTATAGACCTCGTAGTCTCGTCATTCTGAATATGTCATTTATTGCACAAAAGATACAATACGCCTGATGTACTACGAGGCCCCTAAAGCATCGTATTGCAGAACATAGAGGTGACACTCCCTGAGTATAATGACTATAAAGGTCATAGAGACAGTAAGGCTCCTGCTGCGCTGCATTTACTTGCGTTTTTGCTTGCATTTGCGTTGCCTTGCCATAGACTTCTATGAAGCTACTCTTGTGTTGTGTTGCATTTGAAACGCAGAATGCAGGAATTTTTTCAATGCAACGCAAACAGCTAGCTGTGAAAGGGGCCTAACACCTAAGTGTGAGGGGGGATTTGAGGAAGGTCCTTCCTTCTGACCTGTGAGGTGGAAGGTGGATTTTTAAGGTGGGAACTGGAATTGTTCATTTAGAAAGCTGCACCTTAAGAGGGAGGTCTCTGGAGGTAGAGAGGTGATCCAAACATTTAGCAGCCATTCCAGAATGCCAGAGGAGACTATGTATGTGCAAGGCATGAGGTAAAATATTGCCGACTCCAGGGGGGGTTCACACAGCTGGGTATCCCAAGAAAGGGATGCTCCTGGGTCTAGATTTCTTTGACTTTAGGGTGGGGGTCTGAGGGTTTTCATCTGCTTTAAAGTGGACCAAAACCCTGGATTTTGACTATTCTGGGTTTTGGTCCTTGCCCCCGGGGCACCCACTGTGTGAAACCTCCCAGGTCACACGAACAAACTCACCTCACCACACACACACACACACACACACACACACACACACGCATACAGACCAGGCCCCCCCAGCCCCACACACACACAATGCTGCCACATTTTTCTGCTATGGGGAAAAATTCTGCCAAATTATCTTACAGATTTTCCCCCCTGGGATACTGGCATGGTGTAGCAGCCATAGTAACTGGTAATCAAGGGGTTGGAGTCTGAGAGGCAGGCTCCA
This sequence comes from Gastrophryne carolinensis, assembly GCA_027917425.1. Lineage (NCBI taxonomy): Eukaryota > Metazoa > Chordata > Amphibia > Anura > Microhylidae > Gastrophryne > Gastrophryne carolinensis. Next base: position 167,145,625 of record CM051236.1, read on the forward strand.
GGCACTGCCAAGTTACTAAGTCCTTATCTTTGGTGCCTCGGACACCCATGAAAGAACATTGGGCCTGTCCCAAGGGGCACTTGGTGCTTCTGCACCCCTGGTAGACAGATGGCAGGAATGTGAGCCACACACCCCTGTTCAGGCCCATGGCAGCAAGGATTATAAATCAGCGATCAGGGGAGTTATTGATCTCCAGACTAGGACTGATCAGTTGTGCTGGACATAAGGTCAATACCTTAGTCACCAAGTAACACCCTCCCCCCGCCCAGCCACACTACCCTGGTGCTGAGGCAGGAGGGGTGAGGTTACAAAGAAAAAAAAAACCTTACCTTATCCAGGGGCCCACACCGCTCCTCCAGTGCTCCGGACCCTGGGCACCGGCATCTTGAGTGACAACACAGAGCCGCATCCCCCAGCTCTGTGCGCCCCCCCCATCCACCCATTGAAATGAATGGGCAGCGGGGTGCATGTGGACCCAGGGGATGCAGCTTTGTGTCAATTGCGGCAACAGCCTCACCGAGACCAGGAACATGGTAAGTTCTGAGGATAGGGTAAGGGTTTTTTTTTTATTTGTAACCCCACTTCTTGTCTCAGTGCCAGGGTAGCATGGCGGGGGGGGGGGGGGGGTTATTCGGTGACTGAAGTTCCGCTTTAATAAGGATAAAAAAGCTGAAACCATTTTAATGGATAATAATACAGCAACATGCATTGCTGAGAAACATTTATTACATGGAGGCAAAAGGGTTTTGTGATGAAAAACCTGCTAAGGGCGAGGTAACAAAAACATGTCATACCGAATAGCATAGGTGACTGCAATTAGATAAAGTCCCTGTCTAGACACATGATAGTTTCTCTTCCTTTGGGAGCAGTGTGAAATAAGGATCTCAAAATCTCAGATTATATGTAAAACACATTATGTAATCTGAGCGAAGGTGCTTTCTTCTGTGAAGCTTCTATGCAATGGATGAGCTGGTAACAGCATGTCATGGAACAGATTTTTGAGTCTTAATTGTGCTCTGTTGTGGTTGTGGAGACAGCTGCGGGACCACTGGGGCTTGCCATGCTGTAGTTCTGGACAAATGAAATAAAAAAAAGGTGGAAAACTTTGGAGCCCTGCTATGACTCCTGCCGGGTGCTGCAGGAAATGGAGGAGATGCACATGGGACAAGCATCAGGTGAGCTGCTTGCTCCTGCCTTTTTATTGGCATTGGGTTTACAGTCCCTAGAACTATGAAAAGACTAAGAAATATATCTGGATGTATAAAGCATAGACGCTGGTATTCCCAGGGATTAGAAATTGCAAGGTTGGCTTCTGGCCATCCTATATACCAGCTGTTATGCCCCTAGTTATTGATCCTGCGCTGTGCCATAAGTGCCACCAAAAATGGACAACCCCTCAAAGAACACGGGGTCAATGAAGGGTATCAGTCCCATTGCACCTCTGTGGGGGCTTATGATTGGGACAGTGTATCATCAAGCTCCCGCATACCATAGTTTACAGGTAACTTGCCATTCCTGCCCTATAAGCTGGTATAAGGGGTCCTTGAGACCAGCAGTGGAAAAGTTAATAAACACGACACCCTCGTTCACCTGGGGGGGGGGGGGGGGGGGGTACACGTTTTCTTTTATCAGTAAAGCTATATTAGTAAACACAACACAAATGCAAGCAAACCCCAATAAAAAAGCTATGAAATGTAACAGTTTAATGCAATTGCTGGTGATAAAGGCAGCCTAAAAGGTGCACCCATATATGGTATGTCCTGAGCTTGCTATCTTTCCTTCTGGGTTTCTGGTATCCTTTCAAGCTACATAACCTCGGTCCAAACTATTTTTGCATCTTGCTTAACAAGGTACAATATGTATTGTCTCTACACAATAAAAGTGCTTTGATGAGGGTGGAGAAGATTAACAAGATTAACAAGTTCTACTGCCAGATGTGATGGGTGTATATAGAATACTAAGTACACTATTTGTTTTAAAATGTGAAATGTAACTACAATAGAGTACATTAGTCTATACTCTCCTGAACTCATCTGATCTCTGAATACTATGCTCCATGTGTGATGGCATTTTTGTGCCAGTTCCCAGTGACATGAAATATGGCCAGTCGTAGAGGTAAAACTGGAGTGTACTTGAATCTTTCTTCCAAAACTCAGCAAAAGTTTCAAGACTTGTCTGTCAGGCTCTCCAGCATTTGGCTAAAATTGTAGGTCACAGGTGCATACTTCCCTCAAAAGACCAGCAGATGTAATAGCACTGAAAATAAGTTGTAGAAAATGTGGGCTCATTATAAAATGTGCTGCTCTGGCACAAAAATCGTGTCTGTTTGCCCCACGGGGTTATGCCCCAGCACTTACTGTATTTGGTGTTTAGAGTGTATTTAGTATGTAGTTGCAAGGCAGGGAGGGGTTGCAAAGGGTTAAATGCAGACAGTGTGTGTAGAGGAGGGAAAGGGTGCAAGGGGTTAAATTCAGACAGTGTGTGTATGGAGGAGGGGGAGAGAGCGTAAGGAGTTAGTGGCTGTACGTTATACTTATTTTCCAGGGTCCTGGCACACAGCCTGGAGGCAGGGAAATCAAGCCCTGTTAACAGCTGTGAACTTGTGCCCTCACCCCCCTGCACACACACCCACTGTGTCTTTCTGTGGATGGGGGGCAGCAAAGCCAGGACTGTATCTATAGCAGTAATAGAACACTCTATCGCACCCCCTCTGCAAGTGGCCCCCTATACACAGGCCTAGGTATGCCTAATGGTGAATACAGCTCTGGGCACTAATCCAAAAAGACAACCCCTACTGTATGTTCCTACAGGGACATCCCTGCTAACTCTAGGGTAGTGTTCATACTTGTGTGCTTTAGACCAGGGGTTGCCAAAACCTTTTTCATGAAGAACCACTGCCAAATATTCTAATTGTACAAAGCACCACCCAATACATATTTCTCTGGGAGGGTATAGGTTTACATTAAAGAGGACCTATACTTTACTGTTCTACCCCTGGGTGCAGCACAAGGTCCTGGCACCCACAGATGCTGCACATCAGAAGTCTAATGACCCTGCCTTCAAGTGCATCTTATTAGCACCATTGCACAAAGCACATGGGGACCTACCCCTTACCTTGGCAGTCTTTGCTCACACGTGGGCCTAAAGACTCCCTTGGACAAATATTCTGCCCCTAAGTGAGCAACACTGTACCTCTTCCCATCTGGTTCTTTATTTAAAGCCCATTTACAAACAGAAGGATATAGACGGCACCAAGTAATAAGTTATTTAGTATACAGTTGCCCTGCTCTTGTATAACCCAATGGATAGAAGGCAATACAAACACAAAGGGGTTCCCCAACCTCCAAAGAAGAGGGATATGACCAGAGACTGACAATGGCACTCTATTGAATGTGATTCATAATAAGTTTATATAATAATCCACATCACATACTAAGACACATTCAAAAGGTTTACTTTAAAAACATATAACACATATATATACACTGCCATCAAAATGGAGGAAGGGGGGTATTTATCTCAATGTATCCCAGTGGGGGAACCTACTATCTATAGAATAATTAATAATACTATAAATATAAATAAATACATAAAGTGTCAAGTGCTTTCAAAGTGCATCAGAATCAAATATGATTAGGCATAACCGTGTAAATAACACTGGAAAATGAGGTAGGTGCAAATCACAAAATAAAATACACAAATAAATGGCTTACTTATCCATAAGGTGCTAAGTGCATGCCACCACTGGGACCCCCGAAAAGAGCCCTGCAACGCGTTTCGTGACGTCACGTCACTTCCTCAGGCAGAGTACGCAGCGGATAGATGCTGGCTGCCCCTATTTTATACTCACCCTTTCCCCAGCCTCGCGCTTCAGAGAAACTGGTGGTCGGCGTGCACACTCCGGCCGGAAGTGCGTCACCGCCGGCTCGCCGGAAATGACGTGGCCGCAATCCAAACTGGGACGCAGGCCTACGTAGTTGGTAGACAGACGCCCCGGACAGTGGCCTGCCGCCTCCTCCACAGGAGGGAGGTTGTTCTGCCAACACCCTGCCTGGGCGCAGCGCGGGACTGGGTCTCGGGAGGTAAGCATCCCCTGTTGGGCAACGAGCACATAAAAATACAGTACAAACATACAAACAAAAATAACATAGTATGTACATATATACAGTGCTTCAAGATAGATATGAACATCATCATGCATAGTACTATACTTATAGCATCCTGTTTATCCATAATAGCTCTAGGTCATATATATTAAGTCTCAGAAGTTAATTGAAAGAGTAAAAAGAAGTCACTCAATATTGGGGGGTGATATCCCCAAAGCCAGCAGAAATAATTACCATCCCCTCAATCAACTCACACATATATAATCTATTAAACGAGCATCTATATATTCCGTTCAGCAAGGAAAACACAGTATTTTTGGTCTGTCGATCATATCAGGTCTCCACTATAGGAATGATTTTTTCATGGTAGCACTATTAGGAATCCAACTCCCAAGACAATTATAATTAGCTAGGAGAAAAAGGGGGGAAGAGGGAAGAGGGGAAAGGGGAAAGAAAGAAAGAAAAAGGGAAGAAAAGAAAGAAATGAAGGGAGGAAAGAAGGGGGGAAAGAGGAAGGAAAGGGTGATCTATAGAAAGAGAATGGAAAAAAAAGGGGAAAGGAAGAAAAACAAAAAGAAGAATGGGAAAGAAGGGGGGAAGAAAATACAGCGTCAGCATTTATGTGGATCTCTTGTACAAGTATGATCTTCTTCATCAAACTTCATATTGGATGATGTGTGAATCTTTCATCTGTCTCACTTTCCGTTACCTCTGACTTGAGGGATGCCATTATATACACAACTCACCAATCGATGTACAAAAAAACACAGTCAAAGTGAATATAAGGGCAAGTGACTGTCCCTAACCGAACCCCAAACACCACTTGGTGAAATTTCAAATGACCCCCTGTGGCCAAATCAACCGCATTGACCCATATAGAGTGACAAGAAAAGCAAATTTATATTAAGTGAAAAAAATTTTAACCAACACAAAACAAGTGAATGAACCAACAAGAACAAAAACACACCAATCAACTATCTCAACCTTGCCATGAACCTGTGTAAGGCAGGTTACTGCTATAGTAATATGGCCAACCCCTAATTTTAGCCTTTATCCACCCAAAAATGGTGCAAACGAGATGTCCTCGTTCAAGCCAAAAGGTTGATGCGCATCCATTTGGTATATCCAGCGAAGTTCCCTTTGTGTAGGCGTCTTTTAATATCCCCCCCACGTATTCTTAAGTGCACCTTTTCCAAGGCCACTATCTTAAGGTCCCCTAAATTACTGTCATGATGGTTCAACATGTGCGCTGCTACCAGGGGCACTGAGCGACCCTGATCCCTATTCCTTTTTGCTAAGCGGATCGAGGAGAAATGTGCTTGTATCCTGGCCTTCAATGTATTTTTGGTTTCGCCCACATAAATCATTGGGCAACTACATGTAAGCAGGTAGACTACTCCCACGGTCTTGCAATTCAAGAAGTTCTTTATAGGATATGTTCTTTTGGTCCTTAGGTTAGTCACTTCTTTTTTGCTGTCCATATGTGGGCATATATTACAATGCCCACAAGGATAGCTCCGCTTAGTACTAATGTCTTGTAGCCAAGTGCTAGGCCTGGAGAAATGACTTCTACAAATTTTATCTCCCAAATTGGGAGCCTTGCGTGCCACCATCTTGGGGCCATTCCTGGTCCATCTCGCCAGATAGGGGTCGGTCCTCAGGATGCTCCAATGTTTGTGTAGCAATGTACGTAGTTGGGGCCAAGCATTATTATATTGGGAGATAAATCTTACCTCGTTTTGGGCAGTCTTCTTCTTTTTAGGTAGCAATAGAGTTTCTCTTGTTGTCTTTTCAGCCCTATTCAGCGCCTTATTAACCACATGTTTGAGGTACCCACGTTTGTGGAAACGATCCGTTAGGGCCTTGGATTGAACAGAGAACTCCTCCATGGTGGAGCATTTTCGTCTTACTCTAAGAAATTGCCCAACCGGGATCCCATCTTTTGTGTTCTTGCCGTGAAAACTATCATAGTGCAACAGACTGTTTACCGCTGTGCACTTCCTGTATAGAGTTGTCTGAAGGGAGCCACTTCCCTGTTTGAGAATTGTAAGGTCCAGAAAATCGACTATATCATCTGCAATGCATGATGTAAGAAAGATGTTATAAGGATTTTCATTGAGTCTGTTTATAAAGGAGACACAATCATCTTTGGGGCCCTGCCACAACAGGAGTACGTCATCAATGTACCTGTACCACCCCAAAATATGTGGGTGGTACAGGGACATTTCGGGACCAAAAACTGTTTCTTTCTCCCACCACCCCAAAAACAAATAGGCAACTGATGGGGCGCATTTGGCCCCCATGGCTACGCCACAGACTTGTCTGTAAAATGACCCGTCAAATGTAAAAAATTTATGGGACAAGACAAACTCCAATAAGTTGATAACAAAGTCTTGTTTAGCAGAGTCACTACATGTTTCCATGTTCAAAAAATATTTGCAAGTCTGGATCGCTAACGTGCGTGAAATATTTGTGTACAGGGCTTCCACGTCTAGTGTCACCAAGTAACTTTCTTGTGGAAGATATAATTGGTTCAGCTGATTTAGCAAATCCATTGAATCTCTTACAAAAGAAGTCAAGGCTAGTACATGCGGTTGCAGATTTTTATCAATGTATGTACACGCCTTTTCATTAAGACCCCCGATGCCCGCAACAATAGGTCTACCTGGCGGGCAGCGGGGGTTCTTATGTATTTTGGGGAGTAAATAAAATGTGGGAATAATCGGATGTTGTACTTAACTACTCCCTGTTCCCATGCGTTGAGAATGAGGCGGTCATAATCCATTTTATAAGCCCGGAGGGGGTTGGCGGTCAGTTTTTCATAGTTGGTGGTGTTGAGGAGTTGCCGAAGGGCCTCACTTTGATAGTATTCTGTGGACATAACCACAATGTTCCTGCCCTTATCGGCCTCCTTCACAACCAGATCGGTACGTCTTTGCAAACTATGAATGGCCGCCAATTCCCCCTCAGAGAGATTCCCATGTTTGTTGTAACATTTCAACTTTTTTATGTCCTCACCCACCACTCGAAAGAAGGTGTACGTTGCTGGGCTGATCGTCCAAGACGGGACAAAGGTAGAGGGCTAATTCAAGTCCAGGTCTACCCCAGGTGTGTCAACCTGTTCCTGCAAGAGTTCCGTCAAGCCATCCAAAGCGATTCCCTCTTGCCAGGTAATATTACTATGAGTATGTTCAGGGGCCTCAAAATGTTTTTTTAGGAGGAGCTTTCTGCAAAAATGGTAAAGGTCTTTAATGGCCCCAAACTTATCCAACGAATTAGAGAGAGAGAGAAGGGGATGGACCGTCCATAGGATCTAGAGACTTTGTTCCCTTCTCGCCCTCTTGTTGGGGCCCTGCTGGAATTGCCGGTGCCCCACCGGTCGGTATTTTTTCCATGACTTGGACCTCCTCTTGCCTCCCCTCCTCCGTGGTTTTTTGGGCCAATCTGTTCTAAAAAATGGCGCAAACCAGTATTGGAGGTTCTACTTGAGACTGATGCGCTCCTACTGGAAGACCGACTTCTGGGGTTATGATGTCCTGATCTTTCATTACCTATATGTCGCCATTTATACATCAGGTTTAATTGCATGTCTAGCCTGTCCCTTTGTAGTTTTTCTTGTTTGTTATTCATAATGGTATTCTCAAACTGCTCCATCTCATCATTAACAATATGCTGTAGTCTCTCTATCTCATTAGCAGGGGCATTCCGAGGGATTTGTTCATAGAGGTTTTTTAATTATTTAGAGCCCACGCGGCAGCGCCCATCATCTTCTTCACTAAAATATGTATGAGCTTAAAGACAAAGACAAAATCCCAAAAAAACGATATGCTCACCTTAAACCGGACCTTCAGCATAATTTAATGAAGAGCCCACACCCTTAAAAGATCATTCCCCAGCATTTAAAATTAATATATGTTACATTTTTAGTCACTTACTTAAAGTGGACCATCACCCTCCCGTGATCGGCCAGGGAATCTATAAGATTCCCAGGCTGATCACCTCCCTCCCCGCGGGACATCCGAGATTGGGATGTCCCGCGGGGTGAAACCCCCCCAAACACCCCAAATCCCCTTACCGCCGCCGCCGCCTCCCTCGCGCCCCTCTAGACGTGCGCGCGCCCCGCGCCGGCCGTCTGTGAATGGCCGGCGCGGGCGTCAAGAGTGATGCGCGGGAGGCGGCGGCGGAGGAGCCGCTTGTCCGCTGCTGTCAAATCGCTTGTCCGTCCGCGCTGGGAGCGGGGAGAGGTGAGTTTTTCGGGTGATCGGGGGGGTTTCACACAGCGGGGCACCCCGATCGGGGGGTGCCCCACCGAAGTGGACCAAGACCCAGGATAGTCAAAATCCTGGGTGTTGGTCCACTTTAATATTATTTCCCCCACTGGGCTGCAACTCTGTTCAGGACTCCAGAATAAGGGCACCATCATCTTGCCTCAGAAGCATCACATCGTGAGTCCCCCCCAGTGACCCCATAACAGGCAGCATGTAGAATCCCCCCTAATCACCCCATAACAGGCAGTGTGCCGCCCCCCCTAAATCACTCCATAATGGGAAGTGTGCAGAATCCCCCCCCCCCCCCCAAATTGCTTCATAACAAGCAATGTGCAGAATATCCCCCCCCCCAATCACCCCACAGCAGGCAGTTTGCAGAATTATCCCCAATCATCCCATAACAGGCAGTGTACAGAATCCCCCCCCCCCCCCAATCACCCCATAACAGGCAGTTTGCAGAATTATCCCCACTCATCCAATAACAGGCAGTGTGGCAGAATCCCCCCATCATCTGATAATAGACAATAGGCTCGATTCAGAGACACATTCGTCTGGACTTCCGTAGCTGTCTGTGAGTTTTTAGTGGGTGTTTGTAATTTTTTTGCTTTTTTCGTTCATTTTTCATTGCGTATGCAAATGCGTATATGCGCTTTCGATGAACGAAAGCAAATCGGATCATTTCTATTAGTTCGGATCATTTTCCAAACAAAATCTGATATTTTTAGTTCGTTCAGATAACTTACGTTGTTGGGATGGGCTTGCGTCTGACGGACCACCACCCTATAAATCCGTTTCATTTCCGATCCACTTACGGGACCTTTGAGGGCTCGGATTGCTATTGTTGACCATGTTTTGCGGCTATATGGAGGAGTCTGCGCTCCTTTAGCACCAAGGCATTGCATGTATCAGCATGGCCGAAGCCATAAATTGTATAGCAATGCATACCTTATAGAAGCATTTTAATGCTGACCTTAATTAGTCCTTAGCATGTAAACCTTTATTTTCCCACACATCCATATAATTGCTATATTTTTTTAGACTTATGTCCTTTGTGAATTATATTTGGATTGTTGAACTTGAATCTTAATTTGTTGTAGGAGTTCTTGTTTTAGTCGGTTACCTTTGCTTTGTGTAATTATTTTATATTTGGTTGCAGGAACCGCAAGATGTGCCACTCGCACAACATACAAGCAGTGTTTGGTCCAGCTATGCGATTCCTCAGTGTTCTTGCAGGGCATCCAGGGTCATCCCATGATGCTTATATATTGCAGAGCTCCGGCTAATTTCGTCAGTTTGAGTCAGGAGAATTATCTGGTGGATGGCTCCTGGGTAAGTTTGCTCACATTCCATCAATCCATTTTCACTGTATGGCAATGAATATAGTTGATGACTCATGTCTTAACCTATGGCTTTTTAGCCCTTGATGACATGTTAAACAATATTGTAGCTTAGAATGTGTATTTTATGTTAGTATTTTTTAATTCTTTCAGGGGATTCTGGATATCCACTCCTGCCCTTGCTCCTGATTGTCAGTCTCCTCGCCTTTCCTGCCCTTCAAGGCATCATGAGCGCGCCATACCATGGACTGCATGCAGCAGCAGACATGCTCGGCTGCATGGTTTTAACAGAGCAGGCTCTTCTTCTGTCGCATGCTCCACAGTGACACCTGCTGTTCAGCCCATTGGAAGTGCACAAGGCCTAGAGTGTAAGCTCTTGGACTTGATTTCACTTCCTGGTGTCCTGAGTTTGAATGGACAGGAAGTGACTTCACCAGACTCTGGCACATCCCTCCCTGTGCTGATTGATAGCCCCATTTAAGAGGACAGCTGGCCTACAGCCAATGCTGTGTTATCAGCTTACTTCCTGGACCTTGTTTTCCTGATTCCTGAATACCTGATTGAATACCTGGATATATATACGGACGGATAACCTGATTTTTGACGCGGATTGCTTATGGACTTTGCCTGTTTTCTGCCTGCCTCTGACCCCGGATTCACCCTTGGACTCTGCTCGGACTTTTTATTTGCTCTTTGGAGTTTTTTCTGCTTTACTTCGCCCCATACCTGGAGCTCAGCTCAGCTCTCCCCATGATTGTAGCCAGGAGGCTTGACAGTATAACACAGCCATAACATGAGCTTCGGTGGGGAACCCTGTCAATTTGATAATTTGATGCAGCAAGTCTTTTCCCTCTGTGCAGCCGTCCAGGGCTTACAGGGAGGCTTTACTCAGCTTGTGGATCGGCTAAATCAACTCACGCCCCCAACAGTATCTTCTGCTACAGCTGTTCCTACCACACAGGGGGCAGATTCCGGGGTCACCCCTGAACCCCAAGTTCCTTTCCCGGAATTTTTCTCAGGAAATCGCCAGAAGTTTCGTGCTTTTAGGAACAGTTGTCAGTTATTATTTTCTCTACAACCACGAACCTATGCTGCTGAGGAGGTCCGGGTCACAATTGTTATTTCCCTTCTGCAAGGGCCTCCCCAAACATGGGCCCATTGTCTTCTGGAGCAAAATCTCATTGTCTGGCCTCTGTTGATCTTTTCTTTTCTGCTATGGCAGCCATCTATGATGATCCGGGACATGTTGCATCAGCAGAGGCAGCTCTCTGTAATTTGCGACAGGGTCGCCGTCCAGTTGAGGAGTATGTTGCCGATTTTCATTGCTGGAGTTTTGACACCCAGTGGAATGAGCCAGCTTTAAAACATCAGTTTCGTTTAGGTCTTTCTGAACTGATTAAGGATGAACTGGCCCACTTCGATACTCCTGAAACTTTAAATGAACTTATTCTTGCAGCCATTCAGGTGGATCGCCGGCTGCAGGAACGCCGTGAAGAGCGTTCAGCCCTAGCCCAATGGTTTGCTCTACGGTCCTCGCTTGCATCACCTGACTCTCCGCAGACCGATTCGGGGGTTATCAAGCCCATGCAACTGGGAACCATCCGGGCTGCTTTGTCCCAAGAGGAAAGACTGCGCCGGAGGCGGCTAAACCTTTGCATGTACTGCGGGAACCCCGGACACTTTCGGGTTAATTGTCTCACCAGACCCGCAGCTATGAAGAGATCAACACCTCTTGTTAAGAGCACACCACTTCCTGTGCCTGGTTCTCACCTCTCTGTGCTTCTTAGTTTACAACAACCGGAGGAAGGGTTGAGACCAGGGCCATGATTGACTCCGGGGCCTGCAGCTGTTTCATGGACTTAGAATTCGCACAGACTCACAATATTCCATGTGAAGTTCGGCCTACCCCTCTGCTTCTCACCTTGGCCGACGGATCTACCGTCAAGTCCGGACCGGTGTCCCATAGAACTAAATCGCTTGGCTGCTCTACTCCTGATGGACACTCAGAATTAATACACTTTGATTTAATGCACTCTGGACGACTGGTCTTCCGGTTCAGTTTCTTTGTTCTCTCCCTATTGCAACCAATTTTGCTGACAGCAGGAGAGTAACCTCTCTGTAGTAACCCTTAATCCACCGGATTCCCTTCCGCCTGCGTATCTAGAGTTCCAGGATGTGTTTGACAAAAGGTGCAGACCAGCTACCTCCTCACCGCTCTTATGATTGTCCAATAGACCTTCTACCTGGTTCGGCCATCCCTTTTGGACGTATTTATCCGTTGTCTGAAGCCGAGTTACAGACTCTCCGTGAATATATTGATGAAAACCTGGCTAAGGGATTTATTGGACATTCCACTTCGCCTGCAGGAGCAGGGATATTCTTCGTGGAGAAGAAGGATGGGTCTCTGAGACCCTGTATAGATTACTGGGCCCTCAATCAAATTACAGTCAAGAACCGATACCCTTTGCCCTTGATTTCTGAACTCTTCCAGCGTTTGGGGTCCGCTCGGTTCTTTACCAAGTTGGACTTGAGGGGAGCCTACAACTTAATTGGGATCCGTCAGGGTGACGAATGGAAGACGGCCTTCCGCACATGATATGGTCACTTTGAATACCTGGTCATGCCGTTTGGACTCGGTAATGCCCCTGCAACATTCTAGCACTTTGTAAATGACGTGTTCCGGGATTATCTTGATATTTTCATCATCTACCTGGACGATGTACTAATCTTCTCTTCCTCCCTCTCGGAACATCGGGAACATGTCCGTCGTGTCCTTCTGCGTCTTCGAGAGCATCAGTTATACTCCAAACTGGAGAAATGTCAGTTTGAACAACCTTCTATTCAGTTCCTGGGGTTACTTATCACCAGTACCGGCATTGTGATGGATCCTGAGAAGGTGGCTGCCGTCTTGGACTGGCCACAACCTATGAATCGCAAGGAAGTACAGCGTTTCCTTGGCTTCGCCAACTTTTACAGACGTTTTATTGAAGATTTCTCACATATAGTCCGCCCTATCACCGATCTCACCCGTAAGAATACTCCATTTGTCTGGTCTGAAGCTGCTGAGGAGGCCTTCTCTCATCTCAAGGAGCATTTCACTTCTGCCCCTATCTTGAGACATGCCGACCCCAAGCTCCCTTTTGTACTTGAAGTAGATGCCTCCGTCAATGCTGTAGGAGCAGTACTCTCTCAACGAGAATCTGAGCAAGGAGAACTCCATCCCGTAGCCTTCTTTTCCAGAAAACTGTCTTCAGCAGAGCAAAACTATGATGTTTGTGACCAAGAACTTCTTGCTATCAAACTTGCCCTGGAGGAATGGCGTTATCTATTGGAAGCTGCCAGACATCCAATTTTGATCCTCATGGACCACAAGAACCTGGAGTACCTTCGGTCTGCAAAGAGACTCCGGCCACGTCAGGCAAGGTGGTCACTATTCTTTTCCAGATTCTCTTTTCATATTTCTTACCGTCCAGGAAACAAAAATACCAAAAACCTGATGCACTCTCCCGTCTTTATCCTTCTGACCAAGGTCCTGAACCTGTGGAACCCACTATTTTGCAACCGAACCATTTTTTGTTACTTGAATCTGAACTCATTGCTGAGATTCGATGAGCATCTGATTCTATCCCAGAGAACCTACAATCTGAACTATCACGAGTAGATGGAATTCTTGTCCATCAAGAAAAGATTTTTGTTCCTGAATCTTTACGTTCCAGGGTTCTGGCCGAATTCCATGATCACCCCTTGGCAGGCCATTTCGGGCTCAAGAAGACGCTACATCTGATTCAACGTCATTTCTGGTGGCCCACCTTAAGAGCAGACTGTATATCACATGTTTCTTCTTTTGGGACGTGTGCCCGGAATAAACACATAACCACCAAACCTGCAGGTCTTCTCATGCCTCTCCCAGTGCCAGAACGTTCTTGGGAACATATTTCTATGGACTTTATTGTAGAACTTCCACCTTCGGACAACAACAACACTATCTTGGTGGTTGTGGACTATCTAACCAAGTTTGCTCATTTTATAGCTCTCCCCAGCCTTCCTTCGGCCTCAAAGTTAGCACAAGTTTTTGTGAAAGAGATTGTTCGTTTACATGGCCTGCCGTCTAAGATTGTGTCTGACCGCGGTTCCCAATTTACTGCCTGGTTCTGGACAGCGCTCTGTAGGAGTTTACGGATCACTTTGGCCCACTCATCGGCCTATCATCCCCAGACCAATGGACAAACTGAACGGGTGAATCAATCACTGGAGCAGTACATACGATGCTACTCCTCGGCCCTGCAGGACAATTGGACACAGTTACTCCCATTAGCTGAACTGGCTTATAATAACTCTGTCCATTCTTCGACCCGCCTCACTCCGTTTGCTACAAATTATGGATTTGATGCCAAGACCTTGCCTGATACCTGCATCCCAGTGAATGTACCGGCAGCTGCAGATTTAGGAGCTCATCTAACTGCCACTCATCAGATGCTCCGAACAACCCTTCGAGCTGCCCAAGAACGTTACAAAAGGACAGCAGACACTCATCGGTCTTCAGCTTCCAATTTTGCAGTAGGAGATCAAGTCCTGCTCTCTACCACTCATCTAAGGCTTCAGTTGGGTCCTAAGTTTATCGGGCCTTTTAAGATTAAGAGAGCTATTAATGAAGTTGCCTTTGAATTGGAATTACCTAATCGCCTGAAGATACACCCAGTTTTTCATGTATCCCTTTTAAAGAAAGGAACTTTTAGAGATTCCCAAGATAAACCTCCTGATCCAATTATTGTGGATGGTGAAGAGGAATATGAGGTTGAACAGATCCTGGATTCACGGAAGAGAGGTGCCTCCATTCAGTATCTTGTTCGTTGGAAAGCATACGGCCCAGAGGAAGATTCCTGGGAGCCATCTAGTAATCTCAATGCTCCACAATTAATCAGAGCTTTTCAGCGAAGACTCTCTAGATCGGCCGCTCAGAGGCGTCCTTTAAGGGGGGGGCAATGTCAGTCTCCTCGCCTTTCCTGCTCTTTAAGGCATCGTGAGCGCGCCATACCACAGACTGCATGCAGCAGCAGACGTGCTCGGCTGCATGGTTTTAACAGAGCAGGCTCTTCTTCTGTCGCATGCTCCACAGTGACACCTGCTGTTCAGCCCATTGGAAGTGCACAAGGCCTAGAGTGTAAGCCCTTGGACTTGATTTCACTTCCTGGTGTCCTGAGTTTGAATGGACAGGAAGTGACTTCCCTCCCTGTGCTGATTGATAGCCCTATTTAAGAGGACAGCTGGCCTACAGCCAATGCTGTGTTATCAGCTTACTTCCTGGACCTTGTTTTCCTTATTCCTGAATACCTGATTGAATACCTGGATTTATATACGGACGGATAACCTGATTTTTGACGCGGATTGCTTATGGACTTTGCCTGTTTTCTGCCTGCCTCTGACCCCGGATTCACCCTTGGACTCTGCTCAGACTTTTTATTTGCTCTTTGGAGTTTTTTCTGCTTCACTTCGCCCCATACCTGGAGCTCAGCTCAGCTCTCCCCATGATTGTAGCCAGGAGGCTTGACACTGATGCCTGTTCTTTGCCTGCAGAATGCGGGCCAGGGGTTCTCTAATCGGGCACTATGCAAAACCCGGGCCGTGGTGGCGAGGGCCCTCTTCCTTTTGAAGTCCAGATTTAGGTGTTTGGACCATACGGGGGGGGGGGGGGGCACTGCAGTATGACCCCAACAAGGTTATACCAATAATTCAATTTACGTTTTTTAACAGGGACCACACGTGCTAGAGTGGCACAACTGAGTGTCAGGGTCCTTCAGTTGGTGGGCGAGCTGCGCGACTCGTTGGGGACCACAGATGAAGAATAATGTTCTGTGGCCTGCCATTGCTATGTATTTAGTTTTTTATAGTTGTAAAAATGTGAAATTTTCAAAATATTTTAAGTTTTTATTTTATATTTTATGATGGTATAAAAAAAATGTTTCAGTGTCATTTCATTAACAAAATACATTAACATAAACCTAATGGGCCCAGAAATATTTAAAGATGAATATTCACATGACCGAGAAGTGATTTGGGTGAGCTTTAAGGGTCCAAAAGGGAAGATGGAGGATAGTGCTAAATGATTTAGCTAAACATTGTAGTAGAAGTGAGGGTGGCAAATATGTAGGCGAGCACTTTAATGAGTTATGTTTGTAGTGGGATCGTAAGGATTTCCATCTGGACGATGGGAAAAGGGCAAAAACGAAAGCCTACGTTGTAACATGTGAAAATGAAACGGAAAAGTCACGCTCGAAAATGACATCCTCGTATTCGTAATCTGCCGTACGAACGGACGGAAACTTTACAGAAGGATTGCAATGCATGCATAGAATCGCTCGCACACTCATACGAGAGCGGAAACATTTCCAAAAAAAACAGATCGGCACTAAAAAGAAAGTATTTTTTTGTCTCTCTGAATCGAGCCTAATGTTCAGAATCCCCCCCAATAACCTCATAACAGGCAGTGTGCAGAATCCCCTCCCAATCCCCTTATAAATCATATTGTGCAGAATCCCTACCCCCACCGTTACCCCATAACAGGCAGTATGCAGAATCTCCCCTATTCACCCCATAACAGGCAGTGTGCCGAATCCCCCCCAACAGCCCCATTGAAGGCAGTGTGGCAGAATCCCTCCTCCAATCACCCCATAATAGGCAGTGTTCAGAATCCACCACAAACAGACCCTGTATTTAAGTGTAACTGATCCCTGCCATCACATCGTTGCCCCACATTGCTTATCATCCTCATGTAGCTCTAGTTCCGGATGGCGGGTGGTCATGACCTGTGCTTACGGGCCAGCATCCATTGTTTTCAAAGCATGCCCACCCGTCAGAACCAAGGCTGCTGAAGCTCAAGCAAATCTAAATGACTGGGTGTGGTAGCGTGCCCCATCCACAAAATGTCAGGGATGAGCCGCAGCCCACGAATGCGCCGTTGGCCCGCCAGAGAGGTGAGTTATTATGGCAGTCAGTGGGGTTTTACATAGCAGACCACACGCTGAACAGTTTCTGTTCATTACTAGCTTTATAACTTCATTTTTAGGACTGGAGAAGATGGTTGTAAAGAACGTGTTACAGGATTTAACACATTTGATAGGTGTAGACATGATTTTATGTTTAAAACACAGGGTTAGACAACTTAAAGACTTGCAGCCTTGCAGCTTGTAACATGATAAGTAGCATTCTTCACATTTCCAGTTTCTACCCTCCAGCAGTGCTACATGGACTTGTGTTCCTACAAAAGTTCTGTTCAGCTGTGTGTGAAAGGCTTCAGCCTTAAGAAAAAATACTCATGGTGCCTGTTATTGACAGTTGTCCGACAATTTGCCAGAGTTATGGCAAAAATGCAAAAAGCAATGACACACAAGCTCTTAATGCGATGAAAGAATTTGCAGGTGACACCCTCTTCCACACCCCGCCTCCCGCAGAAGTGACTCACAATCTGCAAGGGGAGAAGCCTTACGGATGTTTTTTGTTTCTCTGTCATTGTAGTCTGTGTGCTCCTTTACAGCAGGTGACAAGTAGACTGCTGTGTCAGCCGGATAAAAGCGCCGTTCTACCTGCGGAATACTCGGTGCAAGGTAAGCTTCATGTGCATTGGCTATTCAGGTCTCCTTTATCTTATAATCATAGACAAATGACAGCTGGAGTCTGACTGTTGTAAGTAACTTCCAATCTTTTGACATGTATAGTAAGGCAATGAGCAGCTTACAACTTAATACAATCAATAGCCACCGATTTGCATTCATTACGGCTTCTGATTGATCATTACTGCTCTTCACACTTTCCTTATAAATAGGCTTGAATATGTGTATTGCACATTTTACCATTTAAGTTTAAAGGTAGATTTTATTTGTTCGTGATCTTTATGATTAGTGCAGCCATCAGGGCAGGGTATTGGTTGCAGCCAAAAAGCTACTTTGATGGGGCTCATTCATCACTAACTGCTTGTTGTTACATACTAACAGGGCACTTAACTTAACTAACCACCATTCTAATGATAGAACAAGGCAGAATAACTCACCAGGAGCATTGCTAGTTGCAACATATTTATACTGTGTGTAGCTCATGCAAAGTGTAAGGTTGGGTCATCTGGAAATAGGAAAAGCTCTAAAGAGGAGAAGTTTGAGTTTCTGGTTGTTTGGGAGGGGCTCAAAGTCTGGTGGCCTCTCTGCTAGAAATGTATCTTCATAGTACGGAAGCTTTAGCATTGTAGGGGTAAATACTGTGGCAGAGCTGGGTATGGCCCCCCACAACCATGATGCTGAGGCTATAGTTTTGAAGGGGTTGGTGGTATCTTGGGGGGTCAGTGGGGCTGGGTATAGGGAGAGGGGTTGGGGGAGACTTAGAAGTCAGGGACTAGAGGGGGAGCTAGAAGAATAATGAGTGGGTTTATAATTCAATTGCAAGTTAGGCCCTTATTTAAGAAGGGATAGCGTCAGGTAGCGCCTGGTTAATGAG
Source organism: Gastrophryne carolinensis (assembly GCA_027917425.1). Taxonomy (NCBI): domain Eukaryota; kingdom Metazoa; phylum Chordata; class Amphibia; order Anura; family Microhylidae; genus Gastrophryne; species Gastrophryne carolinensis. Next base: position 167,163,817 of record CM051236.1, read on the forward strand.
AGGTAGTGACAGATAGCGACTGTTCAACGCCGGACACGGCACGCAATTACACAGTTATTAAGCAGAATCTGTTAAGCGACTGGGATAGCGCCATGTAGCGTCTGATTCATCATTTTCACAGCCTCAACGAACAGCGGCAGCGTTCAGCCTTGCACAGCGCCAGGTATGACCTCTCGCTACCTGTCGCTCTCCCATACATTTCAATGGACGATCCTTTTCTTCTCTTTTAACGGGTTTTTTTTTTTTCAAAAAAATCACAAATATTTCTTTGACCTCTTCTGGCATTGAAAAAGCAGTTTTTCATAATTTTTTCATTTTTTAAATATTTCCTCAAAAATGACATTACAGGTCTGGCATTAAAGTGTTCATGTTACAATGTTGTCACAATGTAATTCCATATGTTTTCGCTTTGTTACTAGTTGACAGATGCTTGAAAACAGACTTTAAACACACCGCCTCCTGCGCTCTGGGCTTCAAACAAGCGCCAGAGATTTGTGAGGCTGTTTTTTTGCTGAATATGGTGTGAGTCGGTTGCTATGAGCAGTCGCTAACATGCGCTCCCATACAGCGCTGTACTGGTCAAATAGCGACTCCTCACAATGTATTCCACATTACTGAACAGCGACTGAGTCGCTATAAAGTAGCGACTCACGGCCGAGCACTGCGACTACTAGCGGGCGCTCTGAAAATGCCTGCTACAGACGCTCATCTGTCGCTACCTGCCGCTAATGATAAATCAGCCTCTTATATTAAATATCTGACACAAAACAATGCCTTTATTGTTCAGGTCTGTTAATAATGGACAATGGTTAAGGATGCACTTTATGTTACTATTATAATTAATAGTGTGCTATACTGGCTAGTAAAGCTAACACTTTCCTTTGCTTATAACAATTATCTGATTCATGAATATGCCTGTAAAAGTTTTCCTATCTGTATAAAACATATTAAGAATTGTATTCCTTGGAAAATAAAATGCTTTTTGTTGTAAATTTACAATCTACGTCTACTGTAGGTCTATTTCCTGCCACCACTGCCTGGCTGCTCCTACTTATTACTGACTGTCTGTTGTGTTGGAACCTAGAACATATAGATCTTCCAGCTTTGGACCCCTCAGTTGCTGCCTCTACTTTCTTTTCATATTGCCCAGGAGGCTCCCATGGATATGCTGAAATATTAGGACTTACCTCATATCTAGTAAACTAATGGGGCACTATTTTGTTTTCCAAAATCACAAGACAGCTCTGTTACTAAGAAACAAAGTAACCCTCAGTGTAAGGCTAGACTCCCTTATGTTTACTTTTCCTCAGTTCAGCATAAAACCAGAAAACTTCATAAAACATTTAATACTGCTCATTAATATCCACAATGCTGCATTGATATATGCACCTCCTACATGCATATATCAAAAGGGTCATGGTCATGGCAACACATTGCAGTGTTTTAATGAGCTGTATTAAATGTTACATGTTGGTTTTATATGGACTAACTTGGGGTAAAAAAATATCCCCTTCCGGGTCAATTCTCCTTTGTAAAACTCTCTACATTTGGAATTTTCAGCTTTTTGTAATGAATCTCAATAAGTGGCCTTGGCAACAGTAGAAAAGCAGATGGTCTGTAAAATTTCCCTTACTATTTTATTAATTGACCTTCATGTTAATGTAGGAATAGAAATCACATAGAATCAGGTAGGAATGGAAGCCGAAATAGGGGTAGTTTTCAGCAATGTTGGAAATACAAGTTGCAAGAAAGAAAACTCAACTGATGTTCAGGATATTTATTGCCAATCGCTTTCACCTAATATGTCAAGATAAATATTGCAAGAACTGTCCACGTTAAACATCCATTCAGGGTTAAGTCCTAAATAGCGATGCCCGGGGGAGGGGGGAGAGGGAAATTTGATGAGTCTGGTCTGGTTACACAAACTGCAGGGTGGTGCAGGACCGCTGCACATGTCTGGAGGGGGGGGGGGAGGATTCAAATTAGTGATGCCCCTCCCCCTGTAAATCTGGAATCCAGAAGAGGAGTGTGGAAGAAATTAGTTTTGGGTTCTCTGGCTATTCCGAGGGAATATAACCAATCAGGGTGCCCCCTAGGTATGAGCAGGGGCAGATTGCATGTAACACAAGAATAATTTTCCATTAAATCAGATTGTATTCAACTGGCATAAACCCCTCCCAGCCAAAGTACATTGGCTCAGCGTCACGATTTCTGATGCCCCGGACTTCGCAGCTTTTGAGCCTGCTTTAAGCACACATAGTTGCCATTGAATCAGACCTTCCCAAGTAGAATCTGTACATCTTGTGTCACATGGTATATTTTCCTTTATTTTTTTCTATGCTAGACAACATTTTTGACAGCTCTGTTGAGAATTTACGTTAGTTCTCATCTCAAATGACGCATTACAACTCAGTGATCTCCCCTTCATACAACACAAGCAAACTATAAAAAAACAAGCTTACCCACCCCTACCTGGAAAAACCTGTTGTGTGAGTTTGTACACCGTCACAAATAACTATGGTCTGCATTTCAGGCATATATGTTCTCTCTCCTCCTATTTATCATCCTCAACATTGTTTGGTCAGGGGGAAATGCCAATTACCACCCAGAACTAATGTAACACTGCTGGGCATATAATTAAGCTTAGTGCTAAGTTGTCCATGCATTTGTCTTGCTTCTCAATTTAGTAAAAGAACATTTTTGGGTCAAGAGTCGAGACTAATGCAAGAAAATGTAAAACATATCCCCCCCCCCTCCCCCACAGGCTGCAGATGATGATGGTGAGCAGACATCCTTTTGGGTGGTAGCATTGCTCTAGTTTTTCCTTCTTCTCAGCTGCCACTTTGGAAAATTACTTTATTGGAAATTACTTTATTGGCGGTATAATTCCATGTAACTACAGGGGATTCAGAGATAGTGACCGCATCAGGCCCATGAGATCAGGGGGTCCCATCACTGTTGCTTCTGTACCATATTTATCAGATTTGTGCTGCCATTATGCAGTGGGGTAAGTAAATAAGCCAGGCCCTGGTGCAAGCACTAAGTGGGGCCCTGTCAAGACTAATACAGTTTTTCCTTTACAAGTTAAAATTTGTCTTTTAACTGAACTGGATGCAGGACAACTAAAGACTAAAACAGCCGGGACAAAGGGTTTTTGCTTTTTCTAAATGATGCCAACCGAGCACAAATATAAATAAGGTGGAAGAGCAACAATAATGCCCCCCCAACCTTCTGGGCCACTGTAGGGTTGCCCCCCCCCCCCCCAATAGTTATGCCCCTGCAGCATGTATAGAAATTAATCACAATTGGTTCTTGGTTGCTGTTTCAGTCTTTATGATTCGACTTACATCCGATTAAATTAAAGAGGAACAACACTCAGGATTTTCACTCTTCTGGGTGATGTTCCTCTTCAGGGCAGCATTCCACTTTAGGTTGCCCTGCTGTGTATACCCCTATGCATCGCCTCATTTATTCTTTCTGGCAATTCCACAGAACATGCAGACAGCAAATCACTGAGCAACGCTCCATTCAAGTTCTGCTAGCAAGCTGCAGGCCGCACCCCTGCTCCTCTGCATACCTATTGCCATTCCTCTGCATACCCATTGCCATTCCTCTGCATACCCATTGCCATTCCTCTGCATACCCATTGCCATTCCTCTGCATACCCATTGCCATTCCTCAGCATACCCATTGCCATTCCTCTGCATACCCATTGCCATTCCTCTGCATACCCATTGTTATTACTCTGCATACCCACTGCCATTCCTCTGCATACCCATTGCCATTCCTCTGCATACCCACTGCCATTCCTCTGCATACCCATTGCCATTCCTCTGCATACCCATTGTCATTCCTCTGCATACCCATGTCATTCCTCTGCATACCCATTGCCATTCCTCTGCATACCCATTGCCATTCCTCTGCATACCCATTGTTATTACTCTGCATACCCGCTGCCATTCCTCTGCATACCCATTGCCATTCCTCTGCATACCCACTGCCATTCCTCTGCATATCCATTGCCATTCCTCTGCATACCCATTGCCATTCCTCTGCATACCCATTGTCATTCCTCTGCATACCCATTGTCATTCCTCTGCATACCCATTGTCATTCCTCTGCATACCCATTGCCATTCCTCTGCATACCCATTGCCATTCCTCTGCATACCCATTGCCATTCCTCTGCATACCCATTGCCATTCCTCTGCATACCCATTGCCATTCCTCTGCATACCCATTGTCATTCCTCTGCATACCCATTGCCATTCCTCTGCATACCCATTGCCATTCCTCTGCATACCCATTGCCATTCCTCTGCATACCCATTGCCATTCCTCTGCATACCCATTGTCATTCCTCTGCATACCCATTGCCATTCCTCTGCATACCCATTGCCATTCCTCTGCATACCCATTGCCATTCCTCTGCATACCCATTGTCATTCCTCTGCATACCCATTGCCATTCCTCTGCATACCCATTGCCATTCCTCTGCATACCCATTGTCATTCCTCTGCATACCCATTGCCATTCCTCTGCATACCCATTGCCATTCCTCTGCATACCCATTGCCATTCCTCTGCATACCCATTGTCATTCCTCTGCATACCCATTGCCATTCCTCTGCATACCCATTGCCATTCCTCTGCATACCCATTGCCATTACTCTGCATACCCATGTCATTCAGAAATGCCTGGTACACAGCAGTATAGCGTGGGTAGGGCTGTGGCCCCTGTATGTGCTGAGAGTATGTGTTTCTCTTTAATACTACAATAGGTTACCGTATGAGCTATGACGGGGCCCCATTTCAGCACAAGGCTAATGCTTCTGCTTGCACATGAGTTTTAAGTTGAATAGGTTGTCCAGCAAGCAAAACTTTAATAAAATAGTCCAGTTAAATTCAAAAGCGATACTCTCCCTTTGTCTAAAACTGTGAGGAAATCATCCCCCCTGAAGCCTAAAAGGCTACTGTACCTCTTTAAAACAACAATAGGTTACTGTATGAGCTATGATGGGGGCCCATTTTTAATTAATTAATGTATTTCCTTGTGTCTTGAGTTTTAAGTTGAAAAGGTTGTCTAGCAGGCATACGTTTAATAAAATAGTCTAGGCAGATATGAATGCAAACGGAATACTCTCCTTTCCTCCCTCAAAAGCTGATCGCAGGGGGTTTATTCATCAAGGGATAGCGGCAGGTAGTGCTTCATAGCGGCAGGCAGCATCTGGTGAACGCTGGGCGCTGTACGCAAAACCACATTTATGAAAGCGAATCTGGTGAGCGACTCTAACAGCGCCATGTAGCGTATGATTCATAATTACAGGTGGCTCAGTGTATAGCACCGGAGCTCTAGCTTCCAGAGCGGCAGGTATTACCTGTCGCTACCTGTCGCTCTCCCATACATTTCAATGGCTGTTCCTTTTCTTCTGTTTAAACAGGGTTTTTTTGTTCTCTCAAATAATTGTGTCACCTCTTCTGGCCTAAACATTTTATATTTTTTATATTGTTATGCAGAATAGTCATTACAGGTCTGGCATTAAAGTGTTAATGTCACAATGTTACAACAATGTGATTCCATGTGTTTTCGCTTTGTTACTGGTGGATATGTGCTCAAAAACAGACTTTAATCACACAGCGTCTGCCGCTCTATGCTATAGCGACCAGATCCAGAGCGCCTACGCTCTGTGTGTCTGTTTTTCTGTTGAATATGGTGTGAGTCGCTGAGAGTTCGTCGCACTGAGCTGGCGCTACCTTTCGCTATCTGCTGTTAGAACGCCCAACATACATCTCATTCATCAATGCCAGCCAGGTTACTACAGCGACTGAGACACTCTGTTACATCGCCTAATAGCCGATCACAGCGTATACTAGCAGTCGCCTCTGTAAAGGAGCTCATCTGCCAATACCTGGCGCTGGTAATGAATCAGCCTGCCCATGAATCATAAGATCGATTGTGAAAACCCCATCCAGGCCACATCCCCTATCAACAAAGATGCCATCAGTCACAGAGACACTGCCACGTCCTTTCCAATCACAAATCACCATGCTGTAGCTTGGTGAGGCTTGCCATGCCCCCTTCATTGCAGCAAATGAAGTGGGTGTGTCACATTCTGCCTGCTTTCAACACGAAAGTACTGTAAACCCAATTTTCCGCTCAAGTACCTCAACAGTAAGTGTCTACTGGTAGCAAACCAGGCAGCGTGAAATGTAGAATGTAACTGCCTCCTATTTAACTATCACTTTAAGAATAAAAATATGGATTGATGCTTACATTTATTTTTATTCAGTTTTTTTTTTTTTTTCGTATCCGACCTTTCTTATAGCAAATAACCCTTAAAGACAATTATATTTGGCTTTTCAAAGCAGAACAGGTTTAGTGTCAAGTAATTGTCCCAGTTTTTCAAGAAACCTATGGCGTACAGTTAAAGCAGGCCTAAACCCTGCTTCCCCTCACAAATCATGAGATACTAACCTTTTTTTTTTCTGCGGAGCTCTGTCCAACCAGGAACCTGGCAATGGCTGCACACGAGTGCAGTTTCCTTCTGATTTATTTGCAGTCTTGCACAGGGAACCTGTTAAAGTAAGGGCACATATTCTCCTATGTATTCTGCAAACAGAAGGCTGGTGTGTCATATAGAACATGTCCAGTAACTTTATGCTGCGCTGGGCGTATCAGGAAGAATTTCCATCAACGAGGGATTTGTTTGCTCTCACTTTGCATCATGTTGTTCTTATCGGAGACTGAATGTTCAGGTAACCTTAATGGGGTTGAGGACAGTTCCAGGCAGATGATCAGTAAAGGCAGTAAGTGGTAAGTAAATGATGGGGTTTCTTTAAGAAGCACTAGTGGAACGTAGCCCCAGCCTGCGCTAAGTTCCCTACAGCGCCAGATAGTACCAGACGCTCACTCTGCCCTGTGTGGCCTTATGCCATAGATATCAATGGGCTGGAAGGGTTGTAATTGTTATGGCCACTATTTTGGGGGGGGGGGGCTGGTGCATGTGCCACGGGATACCTAGGCTGTTTGTTTTTCTATGCATTTTTTGCACTTTTGGGTTGAGCTGCAAACTTCTGATTTTGGCCATACAAGTCCTGTGTCATGCATTTCAAGTGTATCACCCCAAAATAAAAAAAGGGGGATTGCAACAGGCACTGAACGCTTAGAAATCCCTTTTCACAGTGGCCGTATAGGTTCTATGTTTTTCTTAAATAATTCACTTTAACTGTGCTCCCAGCCGGTGCTAGGGGTCGATAATTCATAGGCTTATACAAGCTAGCACCCAAACGCCAACCAGGAATGAGTGAGGTATCAGCGCCAGCTCTGCAGAGTGGGCACCCGCAGATGCTCAAGTGCCAATCAGCACTTTTTGTAATAAATAAGGCTGCCTATAAAAATAATTTAATGGTCTCTTTCTGTATGATCATTTGGATCATCAGCTGAGGTGCATGTCTGCACATTTCTCTGGCTATAGGAAATGGTGTGACTTATATGTAATTTTAATTTTTTTTTTTAATTTTTAATGCATAGATGGCCATTGTATGCTTGCACACACATAGGAATTCGTCCTCTGCATTTAACCCATCCGTGCAGTGAGTGTACACATGTCCGGAGCGGTGGGCTGCCCTAATTACGGTGCCCGGGGAGCAGCTGCGGGGTTAGGTGCCTTGCTCAAGAGCACTTCAGTCATGTCCCAGGACCGGGATTTGAACCTGCAACCCTCCAGTCACAAGTCCACTTCTTTACCTCTAGGCCACAACTGCCTGGGCAGTGCAGTGCATATGCAAATTACTTGGCTAAAATCACATGCAGGAAATAGCTAGCTTTCGAGTGATTCAGAAAACTATCCAAATTAACTTTTCCGCATGGGAGAGATGGTGTGTCTTGCATGCTTTATGTTTTTAGTTTCACATGAAAGTTTTTCATTTTGCGCTCACATAAGCAGAAATACTGACGTTTTTTTTTTCAATGGACAATACACGAATTGTTTTTTTATTCATCTTTTTATTAATAAAAAAATATTTATAAATATAATTAAAAAGCGCTCTCCCCACACACACTAACAGCCGGGGCAACAGGCATAAGGGCTGGTAATCCAGGGCTCAGGGAAATGGCTGGTTCCTGGCCCTGCAGGTTTACCACCATGTCCTTTTGGATGGGTCAGTTGCTTGTCCAGGGGTGCCCAATAGGCAACAGGCTCTTCTGCAGCCCCGATGCCCCAAGAGGGGTGCAAGTAACGAGGCCAGCGGACAGGGGGGCCAGAATGTCATGTGTCTGCGCTGGTGGGTGATATGCTGGTACCCCCGTACAATTACTCATAATCCCCTGGGGGAATTGGGGGTGTGGAACAGCCCAGTGCCCATTGGTGTGTCTTTATAGGGCATTGCACTTTCTTATTTGGTCCTTGATATTTTATATTATTCTACAGCTGTTTAAATTGTATTACACTTGTCAATGATTTATATAAGCAAGCACTTTATATGTTTTTATATCTGTATTTATTATACTAATATTATGGATAATCATTTGGTGCTAAGATAAACATTGAATGGTTAATATGCATACGTATATATATTCCTGTGATGGCTGTAGCTTCCTTCCTGGACTATTCGAATTTACTGATGTTTTAATTTGTTTACGGTTAGTGGATTAAGTAACTAATTAATAAAATATTAAATTATAGTAACATAGTAACATATGGGCACTTTCACATGTCAGTGATGTGATTGATGGGCAATATAAATCGCCGTAATGCCGTGTTTTTAATGCGCACAGAATTTACAATCACTAGCAAACGCACTCCGTTGAATTGCACTATTGCTTGTAAATTGCGGAGAAAAACAGATTGCATTTGCTATTACTAGCACAAATGTATCGCCCATGTGTGAACGTAGCCTAAGGATGATAGTTAATCCCATTATTCTTAGCATGTGCCACATAATAGTTATAGAACCCTTTAAACCCATAGCATCTAGGGCTGGATGAAATGCTCCACAGGGGCATTCTGATTTGAACTCGATTGATCTTGAACTGGTGATCCCATGGCACATTAATGGGCCTCCACCAGATGCCCCTGCATGGTGCTATGGGAAGCATACAGTATCTGAATAGCTAGTGGTGGGTGCGAACAGCCAGGGGGAGTGACCAGCAGCAAGTGCATGGCAATGATCATTCAAACCTAGAGGCCGATTCATCAATAGCGCCAGGTAGCGACAGATGAGCGACTGTAGCGTGATTTTTTCAGCGCCAGCCAGTATTCGCTGTGCTTGGCCGGCATTAGCTTGATGACAGCGACTCAGTCGGTGTGCGGTAATGTTGAATACGGGCTGGGGGGTTGCTGTTTCACAGGTCCAGCGTTGTATGTGAGCGCCTGACAACGAATGGCCAGAGCGAACGGCTAGCCTCATTCATCAACAAATCACGCTCCGAATGTGCTGTCACTGTCCATTCCTTGTTTAAACCCCAGAGCGCTGGCGGCGATGTGTATTAACTAGTTTTTAACCCCTAAACAACCATATTTTTTGAATGTAACATTATACATGTTTTTAGAATCATTTTGTAACATGAATACATTAATCTCAGACCTGTTAGATCAATTCTGCACATATTTTTTTTTTTTTTTTTACTTAAAGCGGACCTTCACTCTAAATAAGAGTCTATCTTATATGTTTCCCACACCCTGTACATACAGATTGCTCACATTAAAAATCATCCTACCTGCATCTACTGCATTTTATAAGCCTTTAAACATCCAAGATGGCGGCTTATGGAAGCTGCCATTTTTGCAGGCAGCCTGCAAACAGGAAGTGCCTGCAAACAGGAAGTGACTGTGCTGCTCTGCATTCTGGGACTGCTGACCTTTCCCTGACCCCAGCTCTGCTCTGTCTGAGCAAAGCACAGCTATAACCCGCCCCCCTGTACCTTATCCCACTCTCCTCTCCTCAGTAAGTGTGATGCTTCTGAGTCAAAATGGCGGCGCCCGTATCCTAAATTCCCGAACAGAGTTGCAGCCCAGTGGGGGAAAGTATAATAAATTAGTGACTAAACATGTAAAATATATTAATTTTAGATGCTGAGGAATTATTTTTTAAGAGTTTGGGCTTTTCATTAAATCAGGGTGAAGGTCCGGTTTAAAAATAAATCCTAACATTGCAGAAGTGTTCTCCGATTTTTTGACATTAAAAAAAAAAAAAAAAAAAAAAAATACCAATTAATTATGAATAATTATAGATTGCTCCATTGAAATGCATTGGACATCGCCAGGGAGCGACAGTTCATACCTGGCGCTGTGAGGGAATTTGCAGCGGCGCTGTTCGGTCCAGGCGGCTTCATGATGAATGCCGCGCTAGCCGTCGCTCTCGCCGGCGCTATCCTCATTTTGCTTGATAAATGCGTCATTGTGACCGCCGCCGGGCGTACTTGAGTCGGTAGTCGCCGTTAGCTGCCGCTACCTGGCGCTCGTCAGACACTACCTGGCGCTATCGCTTGATGAATAAGGGCCCTAGTTGATCTCTCTAGTTGATGCATATACCAGTTTCAGGCCTATCTGAAAGGCTAGAGCAGACATGCATGATCGAAAGGGGCAGCGGCCAAAAGGGATGCAGGCTGCCCTCAGCTTTGTGTCAGTCTCATGTTTACTATCATTGTTATATGTTGTTCATTCAAATACTTGAAATAATGATTGAGGGAGTCTGCATATGCATTATGGGAGCATGGATAATTAAGCAGACCCAGTGAATTCAGGTTGTCACACAACGGGGTGCCTCTGGGACAGGAACCAAAACCCGGGTTATACAAAAAAATACCAGTTTTTGGGTCACTTGAAGAAAATCCTTTTATTATTATTATTATTATTATTATTATTATTAATACTACTACTAATAATAATAATAATGATTATGTATAAAGCATCATTATGCTCTACAATGTAGTAATTACAAACAGGGTAAAACAAATATCAGATAATACATGAGTAATATTAGTTAGTTGTGACATAAATGTTCTTATAACCTCTATATGTAGCAACCCAAGATTTTTGTGTCGTGTGCCAGCTTTGAAAGTAGATCTACAAGCTAAATTATACTTTTCAAATTATACAACACTACCAGACTAGTAGGCTCCACGCTGTGATTTTATGGAGATTATTGAGCTAATACATTGCAGTGGATATAGCTGGACATTGGGAGTAAAAGCCAATTCTACAAAGATTATTAGTTTTTTGAAGTGTGCCATTTTTTTGGCGCAGTTATTTTTTTTATAAGTGTGCATTGAATGGCTTATAAAGTCAAAACGTCTGTTCTTAAATAACCAGCTTGCATTGGTGCACTAGGTGCCTTATTTAAGAAGTGCGCAGTTTAATGCTATTTTGTTGGCATAGTCCCTGTTTTTGAGTGCTGGCATTTATTTCTATTTTGGTGCTGATATCAGTAATGAATAACACTGTAAGCCACAATGCCAATGTTAAAGAATCAGCTTGGCACTAGGAGGCCAATTCATTAATAGCGGCAGGTAGCGACAGTTGAGCGACTGTAGCGGCATTTTCAGAGTGCCCGCTAGTAGTCGCTGTGCTTGGCCGTTGTTCGGTAGTTGATAGCGACTCAGACGGTTTGCCGTAATGTTGAATATTGGGTGAGGAGTCGCTATTTGACAGGTTCCGCGCTGTATGGGAGCGCATGATAGCGACTGGCCCTAGCGACCGGCTCCCACCATATTCATTAAAAAATCACGCTCAAAAAATTCTCGTGCTGTAAAATGCATGTTTAAACCCCAGAGCGCTGGCGGCGATGGGTTAAAAATAGTTTTTTACCCCCCAAACAACCAAATTTTTGGAAACCAAAAAAAAAAAGTTTTTAAAATAATTTTGTAATATGAATACATTAATATCAGACCTGTAATATCAATTCTGTACAATTTTTTTTTTTACCTTAAAAAAATTATCTAAAATGGCAGAAGTGGTCATATAATTTTTCACATTTAAAAAAAAAAAAATTCATAACAATTAATTATGAATATTTAAAGGTTGTTCCATTGAAATGCATTGGAGAGCGCCAGGTAGCGAGAGGTCATACCTGTCGCTGTTCAAGGTCGGACGCTGGCGCTGTGGGCTGAGGCTGGAATAATGATGAATGAGTGGCTATATGGCGCTATCTCAGTCGCTAAGAAGAATTGGCTTGATAAATGTGTGATTGTGGTGGGGAGCCGGTGTTCTCGTGGCGGGGAGCGTCATTACCGGCCGCTCACCAGTCGCTACCTGTCGCTATTCATTCATAAATAAGGGCCTAGGTATTAGGTGGCCTGTGTCAGTGCCTTTTGGACCCGGATGTCGATTATAACAGCACCAGTGAGCGCCACTTTGTACCTGCGTCTGTTATGCGATGCGCGCTGTGTCACACTGAAAAGATTGGTGAGAGAATTGATCACAATAGGAGTTACAAAAGGGTAAATGAATTTTTATGTGCAGCATCTGAATTGCTCTGGGGAGGGATGCATATGAACACTGCATCTTGTAAGGGTGTTGGTCCGGCTTAATAAAATAAAATGGCAAATGTAGTCAACACAAAAGCCACCAGGTTAAATGATATACTGTATTTACATGGCTATCAAAGCTTTGTTTTTCACAGAAATAACAAACTAAGCAGTTTGAAAAGCCATTTCTCTTCCTTTGTATTTGTGTTTGCACATTATTAAATACTTCAATGCCTTTAATGCCTCATTTCACAGTCCAGGCAGGCGGCCTGAAGCAAGCATTAAGAGTAATATAAACACAGGAACAATGGACACCTTAGCATGAATGTTTATTTTATGACAGTTGCTGTAATAAGCGTAGGAAGATCTTGGGCTTGATGGTGTCCATAAGGTCAATTTTGCCCCTTTACCTTGGGTATCAGATTTGTGCTCACCCCACATCATCTACAGTATGTAGCACTGTTTGGCTCTCCTGTTTCAGTCTTAAACCAGACCAACACCCAACAGTGTTGGTCCCAGAGACAGTGAAAAAGAACAAGCTGGGGGGCATTCATAATGCTGGAGCTCCCCCAACATAACCCCCCCAGAATGGCTGCTTACCTTACCTTCAACTTCGGGAAAGAAGTCCCACAATTGTCCGCTAGGCAGTCACGTGGGCCATGGTCGCGTCCTCAGCGCCGGCCACCGGAAAACCCCACCCACGTGACTGCCCAGCGGCCAATCGCGGGACTCCTTTCCCAAAGCTGAAGGTAAGGAGATTGGGCGTTCTGGGTGGGGGGGGGGGGGGAAGGTCAAGGACTCCAGCATTCTGGATGCCCCCCCAAGCATGTTCCTTTTCACTGTCTGCTGGACCAACACCCAGTTAAAAACAAGTAATACAGTTCAGAGGGAAAATATTTAAAGTGGACCAACACCCAGGATTTTGACTATCCTGGGTCTTGGTCCACTTCGGAGGGGCACCCCGATCGCTGTGTGAAACCCCCCCAAACCCCCCAAAAAACTCACCCCTCCCCGCTCCCAGCGCCGACGGACAAGCCGTTTGACAGCCGCGGACGAGCGGCTCCTCCGCCGCCGCCTCCCGCGCGTCACTCTTGACGCGCACGCGCCCGCGCCGGCCATTCACAGACGGCCGGCGCGGGCGCGCACACGTCTAGAGGGGCGCGAGGGAGGCGGCGGTAAGGGGATTTGGGGTGTTTGGGGGGGTGATCGGCCCGGGAATCTTATAGATTCCCGGGCCGATCACGGGAGGGTGACGGTCCACTTTAATGCTATGACAGAGGCTCATTTAAATGTCTGCACCATGGCCCAGTCACATTTAGTTATGCTTTTGCTTTACGGCATATTAAACGGACATTTTCAGTTGAACTTAACACCTATACAGCCAAATCTATAGTATGCCATCACACATTTAGCAGAAGTGGTGGCAGTTGTCAGAATACAGGGACGCATTATAGCTGCACCACAGACAAAACAGGCTTTAGGGGTTATTTAGGAAGGGATAGCGGCAGGTAGCGTCTGGTGAACGCTAGGCGCTCTACGCAAAACCACATTTAAGAAAGTGAATCTGATGAGCTCCTCTAACAGCGCCATGTAGCGTCACATGTATTACTCCATGCAGCTCAGCGTATAGCGCCGATGCTCTAGGCTCAGGAGCACCATGTAGTACCTGTCGCTCTGTAGCGCTGTCCCATACATTTCAATAGGCTTTCATTTTTTGTGTATAAACAGCGTGTTTGCCAATTATTATTTATTTTTTGCTCAAATCATTGTGTGACCTCTCCTGGCTACACACAAACACTTTTATTTATTTATTTTTTTATTTTATATTTTTATGCAGAATTGTATGTACAGGTCTGGCACTAAAGTGTTATTGTCCCAGTGTTAAAACAATGTCATTCCATGTGTTTTCGCTTTGTTACTGGTGAATATGTGTTCAAAAACAGACTTTATTCACACAGCGTCTGGAGCTCTATACTACAGCGCCCAGCTTTAGAGCGCCGACGCTGTGTGTGTAGTGTTTTGTTAAATAGGGTGTGGAGTGCTGAGTGCCGGACGCACTGAGCTGGCGCTACCTCTTGCTCCCTGCAACGTTGTACTGGTGTTAGAGCGCCCAACACACATCACATTCATCAATGCTGGCCAGGTTACTACAGCAACCAAGACGCTCTGTTACAGCGCCCCATACCCTATTACAGCGTCTACTAGCGGTTGCCCTAAGTGCCACTATACAGACGCTCCTCTGGCCATATGTGGCGCTAGTAGTGAATCAGCCTCTTAGTTTATTTTTGTAGGGGCTATCCAAATTATATTGAGAGGCTTTGAGAGCTTTGTTTGGAATCCACAGAGACTGCTGTTATTTCTTAAAGCAGACCTCAAGTCAAAATATGAAAGATTAGTAAATTGTTCCCCTAATGCCACCCTCTGGGAATCAGTGATATAAGCTATTTGTGAAGGCTTAACCCCATGCAAATATTGTGTGGAATAGCAGGCACATTCTATGCTCTTAAACTACATAGGAGCTGCCATCTTTATTTAGACCAGAGAGCCCTGCTTCTGAAAAAACTCAAATCTCTGCGATCATACCTTGTTTCTAGCCAGAAATAAAAATCCAGCAGCTCTAAAGACTGCTAACAGCTGACAGCAACTAGTTCATTTTAGATAAATTAATTACACTGTGTAAATACTCTGTGGCCCTCTGCAGGATTCACATAGCACAAGGAGAAAATGTAACAACTTCCCCCTCACATAGAATTCCTCCAGCAGCTGTTCATTCAGTGTTTTTGTAAAATGATAGACAAGTTTCCTAAAGTTTTTTAGGCATGTATATCTGTCAGTTTGGTGTGAATTGCTGCTGGCAGAGGTCCCTCCTCATGATCATGTGTAAACAGGACAGTCAGGTGTGTGGAATATAATACTAAAAGAGCAGCTATTCCACATCTGCATGGGGTTAGGCCCTCTCTGTTCATGCCACTGATCATCAGATGAGTGGTTTTGGGTAGCAATTTATTTTTTGACTGGGGGTCTGCTTTAAAATGCAACTGGCAACCCCAGCACACTGTTCAGATGTGCATGCACTCCCGTCCCCAGCAATTCAGAAAGGATGGGCGCGGGAGCGAGCATGGCCGCAGGGAAGCCAGGCATGCATCCACCAGTGGAGATCACGTCACGGTACCCCTTGGGATGAGGTAAGATCACCGGCCTCGGCGGGACCTTTGGTGTAGGATGCCCCAGGGGCAAGCTAGCGGCCGGGCCTGGAATCTTTTAGATACCCAAACCTGATCGCTAGTGTTTTGACCCAATTTAAAAGAATTCTTCTCTTATTTTAACAGCAATCCATTCTTTATGCTCAGGAAAATGGGAGATCAACTTTAAAAAACATTTCTTTTTGGGTATAAATAGACCTGGTAATATTTAGGTAAGGGCTTGTGCTCCTATCTGTGACATAGTCATTACCATGGCCAGATTTACATCTCGGACCTTGTGCCTTTAAAAAAGTTTCACACTAATTCAAACTCCTAGTGATCTGCACCTATTTTGGATTGAATTATTCAGAGATTTTAGCAGTTTCCTTCACTTCATGGATTAACCGGACAGCGTGTAGATTCCATCAGCTAGCTGAAAACAATCTTTGAATTATGAATGATTTGAGCATGTTTTGTCTTCATCATTCAACTTTAAATCTGCAAAGCTACTCCACCAAACATTTGGCACTCAGTGATTACTCCTTGTCCATGCAGGCCTCCCTATTTGCTGGTATAAAACACATGATCAGGAAATAGGGAGTGTTGTGACCACATCATGGTACAGTACTCGAGTGTAGTATATACCGGGACATGAAAAGCAGCATTGTCTTGCCTGAGGTTCACTGCAACTGTCAGTTTTTTGGCATCTAAATTTAGTTCATGGGAAGAAATCAAGGGCATTGGCTCGCTAAATATTCTTGCTCCATGGCAGCAGGTAATTTATAAAGGGTTTTCCTTTTTCTTTTTAGCAGTCTGCAGGATTGTTAGTATGTTCTAATGCACTTTATGTCCACATCGAAAGGCTTAGTATCATTATTAAGTACTCTGAGAACAAAATATATCCTGATTAATACATTACGTATTAACTAAGAGAGCTATTCTTAGTAGAACAGGGTGGATTATGGGAGTTCAATTAGACTAATTACATGAGATGTGGAGTTCAATATACGGGCAATATCTTGAAAACAGGAAAGAATATTTATTTAAGGGAGAGGCCCACTTGGAATGACAGCCATAGATAAATGAGTCATTGTCACTGACAGTCTTGATAATCACAGATAAAACCCTTTAATAAGCCTGATTTTCCCACTCCCAAATCACTCAACATCTGATTGTTCAGCTACTGTGTGGAGATATATCAGATAGCTCACAATTGTTCAACTATTAGAAACAAGGACATTTTCATGAGGCATTTCTCAGCTACAAGTAGCTATTTGACCATCAGCATATAGGAAAAGTGATACATCTTAAACCGGACCTTCACCATAATTTATTGAAAAGCCCAAACCCTTAAAAAATTATTCCCCAGCATCTAAACTTAATATATTTTAAGTTTTTAGTCACTTACTTATTATTCTTTCCCCCACTGGGCTGCAACTCTGTTCAGGACTTTGGGATACGGGCGCTGCCATCTTGACTCAGAAGCATCACACTTACTGAGAAAAGAAGAGCGGGATAAAGTACAGGGGGGTGGGTTATAGCTGTGCTTACTCAGACAGAGCAGAACTGGGGTCAGGAAAAGGTCAGCAATCCCAGAATGCAGAGAAGCACAGTCAGAAGGCAATTCCTGTTTGCAGGCTGCCTGATGTTCCATGAGCCGCCATCTTGGATGTTTATAGGCTCATAACATGAAGTAGATGCAGGTAGGATGATTTTTAATGTGAGCAATCTGTATGTACAGGGTGTGGGAAAGGTATAAGATAGAGTCTTATTCAGAGTGAAGGAACGCTTAAGGTGGTATTAACTTACTAAATTTCCCCTATTATATGCCCAATTCATAGCCAAATAAATGTGATGAAATGTGGGTTGAATATGTGGCCACCTTTGGGGGGAACATGGACTGGTAAATATTCTGGGGGTTAAAGAGTGCCTAGGGTGGTCCTTCGTTCTCTGACCATCCTAAAATTTGGGCAGTTTAGCATCTTTCTGGTGGCTATAGCGCCAGTTTTAGAGCACTGGTATCTTTGTCTTTTCTGGCGCTGCGCTGCCCTTTGGACTACAGTGGCGCTAGAAGTCGCAGCACTGGATGCAAACTAATTTGCTTTCATAGTTAGGTATTGCTAGGCCTATATCAGTGCCTGTTAGACCCAGCGCCAGTGAGAACCACTTCGCAACGCTGTTTTTTTGGTGCTGCCCAGTGTATTTATGATTCTTTACCTCCTTGAAAAGATTGTACTGTATTTTTTCGGTGCTGGTCAGTGCCGCTGAGGTCAAAAAAGTGGCGCTGTGTCTTCTGGCTTCTGGCTGTGTCTGTAAGGGGATAATGGCCAAAAAGGCAGGGGGCTGGAGATCTACACCATATTGTCCGGCACTACTGAATTTCCTTGGCAATGTGATGGCGAAGGGGGCCCGAAAGTATTAAAGGCAACTCTTAAATGTGACTCCTTAAAATGATGTACCTGCACATTCCACAATGGAAGTGTGAGCATGTGTGCTTACTTTGGCACAGGGGACAAATGCAGAGAACTTTCACATGAACTACAGCTTTCAGTTTGAGTAATAAAAGACAGCAAGGAATATAAAAATTGCTATGTAAAACACCGAACTTAAAATTACATAAAATTGTTTTTAAAATAAGTCTTAAACTCTGTTTCAACATGCCGGACTACTTATTCCCAAAAAAGTCCCAAACATAAAATCTCCACAAATGGCACAGAGCACAAGTGTTCTTCACAAATAGAATTATTCACAATTATGCGACATCCCACGGTGCATGCACTTGGTTGATTTCCACATGTGTCCTCCACCAAATCACTCTACTTTATTTGGTAAGAGAAGAGTGATTTGTTGGCGGGCAACGTGTGGAGATCAACCAAGTGCATGCACCACGGAATATTGCATAAATGCGAATTATTCTGTTTGTGAAGAACACTTGTGCTCTGCGGCATTTGTAGAGACCTACTGACACCATGTGACTCTAACAGCAGTGACTGAGGTGACACATGCAGCCTTCATGTTACATTCTGGGTACCACTTTCCTAGATAATATACTGTATACATTTTATTTTTAAGAGACAACCTACCGAGTCTTTTCATATTGAAGAATGGTGAAAGAGATGGGTGAAAGAACATGTTGAAGTTGTTCCTGAATGATTTGGACACATATAGTCAGGATTGTACATACCACATAGAAGCAAGGGAGGCAGGTGCTACCAGGCCCATGGCAGAAGGGAGCCTCATGCCTCCCTGTACACCTTTGACAACCAGAGCTGGAAGAGGGGAGAACTAGGGCTCCCCCACTTGGGGGGTCTCCCCCACTTGTTAACAAGGGCAGCGACTTATCCACAGTTACTAATAGGGGGCCTCCACTAGACTTTCTGCCCAGTCCAGTTGGCAACAGGGTTGGATCAATGTCACTGCAGTATGCAGTGTTGGCACTGAGCACCGGAAGCCAGAGCTGTAGATCCACACGGCAGACCTTAGATGTATTGTTTCCCCCCCCAGCACTTTCTATATATAGTACTTCGGAAAACAAGGTGCTGACATCTTAGTTCCACCCTACAGAACCTGCAGCTGTGTTAAGGGTTTAGGCTTTTATGAAATGATGGTGAAGGTCCAGTTTAAACAGATCTTCTCAACATTTACCCTTTACCACACAATTTACTGATTAAACCTGATTAAAGATTATACTGCTGTAATAAAAATATCGGCAGCGTATCTTAGGGTTTTGACATTCCAAACATATTAAATCTTTACCCTGACAGATCTGTGCATACATTTTATAGTGTACCTAACTAAAGGCAAATAACAAGTGTTATTAACCAAAGATACCAAAGATAAATATATGTATCCTGGTTGGTTTTAGTTCTTTGTTTTATCTTTTCATACATATTTAGTGAAATGCCTGTAAAAAGGCTTTCTTAGGGCAACCCTCGTGGAAGACAATGGTAGCTAAGTTTAGCATTCAACTATACAGCATAAACAAGTCTTACACATGATATTGCTCACATTGGCTGGCTTAATAGCCCTGGCAAGTCTGCCTGGCCTGTCTCTTCCTCAGCTGATTTAAAACTAAAACCCTGTTTTTGCTAGCTTTTATCTGATGTGGCTAGTAGACATTCTTTGCCTCGCCCTCCTGTCTCGCTGTAGGCTCTCAGTTGTTTTGTCCTAGCTAGTCTAGTTTTTTTGAATTGTCATTCCCCTTAAAGTCTTTGTTGTTCTTCTTTTAATTTGTGGTTGTTTTCCTGCAGAGTCCTTTGATCCTATCTGTTTTCCCTCTCTTTTTCCACCACTTCAGTCTGAGTTCCCAAGGGTCAGACATGGTCAGGCTGATTAGTATGACTTGGGACATTCTAAGAGGCTTAATAGCGGCAGGTAGCGACAGTTGAGCGACTGTAGCAGTATTTTCACAGCGCCCGCTAGTAGTCGCTGTGCTTGGCCATTGTTCGGTTGTTGATAGCGACTGAGTTGGTGTGCAGTAATGTTGAATACGGGGTGACGAGTCGCTATTTGACAGGTTCCGCGATATATGGGTGCGCATGATAGCGACTGGTCAGAGCGACCGGCTCCCACCATATTCATCAAAGAATCACGCTCAAAAAATTCTCGCGCTGTGAAATGCATGTTTAAACCCCAGAGCACTGGCGGCGATGTGTTAAAAGTAGTTTTTTAACCCCCAAACCACCATATTTTTGGAAACCAAAAAAAAAAATTTATGAAGAATTGAATAATATGAATACAATAATATCAGACCTGTAATATCAATTCTGCACAATTTTTTTTTTTTTTTTTTTTTACCTTAAAAAAATTATCTAACATGGCAGAAGTGGTCACAGAATTTTTCACATTTAAAAAAAAACAAAAAACAAAAAAAACAATAACAATTAATTATGAATATTTAAAGATTGCTCCATTGAAATGCATTGGAGAGTGCCAGGTAGCGAAAGGTCATACCTGTCGCTGTTCAAGGTCGGACGCTGGCGCTGTGGGCTGAGGCTGGAATAATGATGAATGAGTGGCTATCTGGCGCTATCTCAGTCGCTAAGCAGGATTGGCTTGATAAATGTGTGATTGTGGTGGGGAGCCGGCGTTCTCGTGGCGGGGCCCGTCATTACCGGTCGCTCACCATTCGCTACCTGTCGCTATTCCTTCATAAATAAGGGCCTAAGTTGAACTCGCAATGGCCCATTTCCACAGATTAATTTATGAACAAAAAAATTGCTAAATCAAACACAGGCCAGAATGAATTCATGGAAATGACTCCTGCGATCAAACAATTTGTTTGTTGGTCAAGCGTCATATCGTATAGGCTAATGGTTCAGTTAATTACTGTGTTGAGCCTTTCTGATCATATCAATACTTTGAGCTGCAGTCTGCTTGTCTGCTTCCTGTATAGGAATGTAATGTATGTAAGCCACTACTTACATAAAATGCATTAAAAAAAAATATTTATAAAAAAAAAAAACTTGGTGGAAGACATGGTGGAAGAAACAATAATGTGAAACAACAACAATAGTAATGCTGTTCAAGAGCCACACGTGGCTCACAGACCGTTGTGTCTAAAACAATGTTGAGGATAGGGGGGTACATGGTGCCCAAGGCTGGGCATTGTCAGTGCTGTGCATGTGCAGGCAGAGAACTGTGCTGGTGTGATATTATGTCATTTTCGGGGGTGTGTGGAGAAAGTTGGAACAAGAAAGTGCAATAAATGATGCACTTCCTGTCTGCTCAGTTCTGCAATGTATCCTTTTTGGAATTGGACGGTCTTTTTGCATCTAGCAAGCATTTGTGGAAGGATCTGTGTGCACTATGCCTCTTCATTTTTTGGAGACTGGAGCTATCCATGTTCATTTTACCTATTCATTATTTGGAGGCCAGGAAATCTTTCTAGTGGTTTCGGTCCTATAATGGCAATATGGCTACTATGATCTATTCATTTTTGTGACCACTCTCAATGCTAAATCTGCCTCCCAACCATCTCAGAATGATATATGGTTCTCAATGTAGAAAAATGGGTATCTTGGTTTGTGTAATAATAGCTAAGGTCTAATGATTATTAAATGGCTCCAAAACCAAAATGTACATAATGTAATGCACCATCACACTATTGAGACAACAATGTATGCATTTTTTTCCTGCTAAGTTATAGAGCAGCATTGTTATGATACCGTACAAAAGTGGATGCCTAAGAAAATCAGGGCTATACAGGCGCAATCGTAATATGGGGCTTATAAGATGCCTTGCAGACAGAGCCCTGCTGTTTATTAGCCCTCATACATTTTAATTAGGATATCTTAATTATAAAGGTATTATGATTCTCCAAATAAAATTATTGTAAAGTGTAATAATACTTCTACTAATAATAAGAATGCTTTTATTGGGATATAATAGTTATTTTATGATGACACAGATTAATGAGGAAGGCTTGCATTTAATATTATGCTGGTACTGGGTATCAATGTATAGTTTCTATGGGAAGTAGAATTTCCTGTACTGTGGTGATCACTCATGCATTGCTACTAATAAGAACAGGCAAGACAAGGTTAAGACTACCATCCCTGCCCACATTTCTTGATGTCACATAACTGATCAGCCTAGAGAAATATTTGGCATAGAGCTGAGGAGGAGTGACTATAGCACCCGCCAGTTTCACTATGTGTACCTGCATATTTTAAAGAGGTGTGGAACCTGAGTCACCTTATCTAATACACTGCTTTGATTTATGAACAAGGTTAAAATTCTTATCACCTACTTGGTACAGTTGTATAAACTTAGTATTGTCAGGGAGGGGCAGTGTGATTATTCTTTTTATCTTGTTGACAAAGTCCAAAAAACATATTACTGAGCTTATAACGTTATTAGAATCTACTAGCCCAGTGTGCAAGAACCTCAGGTTTTTAGGTTTATCTCTGAGAGTGTTACTGTCACATTCTTTAACTGTAAGATGTACATTTTTTCTTTTTCTAGGGCAAAAGAAGCTAATCAAGATGGCTTTCCCTTTAAAGTCTGGAACTGGTGAGATATCGATGATATGTTAAAAAAATTTTTATCAAAAACAGAACACAACAAAAGTTTTTGCCTTGATGTTTGTTTTCATATAAATTAAGATACATGTTAAAGCCCTTTTCTGATGGAGAGACGCGGGGGGGGGGGGCTTTTAGGATTTAATTGACAGTACTACAAATCCTGCCTCTATTCTATGTTTTAATTTTGATGGTATGATGTACCCCGTGAAGGTCATGCTAAAGAATTGGTGAATAACATTTTCTTTTGGATGTGAACTGACATTCAAATCTGAGTGAGCTTTTTAACTTGTATAAACTAAACACATCTATAAAAAAGTTTTGTTCTAACTTATCCCAATAAATCACATATCCCTGCAATGACAAGGATACAGCACTACCCTATGGATATGCTAAAGCAGGAAAGTTTAGAAGCCAGAGGGACCGGTGTGGGGCACAAGTAATAACATTTTTTTTTTCTCCTGTGTGTGTTTGTTTTTTTTTACATTTAACCCTTTGCAAACTGGAAAGGCATCCATGAAACCCCTAGACCGGTTGACAAGGCTTAGGGGGCTGGCAAGTCACCTGCAACTAGTGGGTAACTTGCCATTAACTCCCAGCCCCTGATTACCTGCCACCCCAAAGCTCAGGGGAGCTGCAAAATAGCCTGGGGGCTGCGAAGGCTATGCGGGCTACTAGCCTCCAGGGCCGGGTGCCACCGAGGCTGACCATCGCGCCCTGGTATACAAGCCCCCATAGCTGGTGCTATTATTGGGAAGGGGTGACCCCAAGCCATTTTTTGCGGATTTTTAATCCTTAAAAATCCCCCTAAAATTGGGTCCCCCCAGGGGATGAACCCTTTATGTTCCATCACTCAGCAGGTATAAAAAGCTTCCAGAAGCAGCAGGAGAATAAAAACCAGA
The DNA here is from genome assembly GCA_027917425.1 of Gastrophryne carolinensis. Lineage (NCBI taxonomy): Eukaryota > Metazoa > Chordata > Amphibia > Anura > Microhylidae > Gastrophryne > Gastrophryne carolinensis. Next base: position 167,187,386 of record CM051236.1, read on the forward strand.
GTGATTGGCGTGGGACATGCTGTTTGAGGATGAATCGATAGGAGGTATTAAAAAAAAAAATTTTTTTTTTCTGAAGTGTGTTTTTTTTTTACACTTAACCCTTTGTGAACTGGTCAGGGATCCATGAGACCCCTATACCAGGTCACAAGGCTTGGTGTCTGGCCCTAGCCCCCAATACCTGCTGCAGAAGAGCCCAGGGGCTGCAAAGGCTGTGCAGGTTTGTAGCCTCCAGGGTGGGGGACCACCAAGGCTGGCCTCCACACCCTGGTCTACAAGCCCCCATAGCTGGTATGCTGGGAAGGAGGACCCAAAAATTAAGGGCTTTAAGTTTGGGGGTTCTCCTGGGCAGGTACGGGCAGCTAACAATACATATTAGATACCGTTAATCGGGAGAAATGGGACTTTTAAATGCAATATGGTTTCCTTGAATAAAATATATTTTTCATTACAAAAAACACTACAAGTTGTAAAAGGACCGGGTGTCATGGTTTTTATGTCTGCTATTAAGCAGTCAAAAATGGGGTGAATGAGACTTGTTCTCTGCTCATTCATTGTAAGGCTGGACAGGGTAGATTTGACCTTGTCTTAATTTTCAGAGGCTGTGGAATGGTCACCTCCCCTATTATATTGGGGCGGGGTTGTCTGGGTCCACACTATGTTCACTAGTTATTGGGGTCTGGGGGTTGCTCCCACGAAGCCTATTTATTTTGTGTCTGGGGGCCTCATGCTTATTCTGCCAAGTACTTGTTGGGCATTAGTTTGAGCTTCATAGCAATTCACTGACACTCTATTGATTTTGAGGTTTAGGGAGAACGCTTTAAATGACAGTGATAAAATATGGGCAGATGGCCATGGCAGTGAAGGGTTTGGTCCATTTCCCCAAAAGCCATTTTGGCTGAACCTGGAGTATATTCCTGGGACATCTGATGTAGGATGCCCAACCGTGAGGTCGTTGGTTAACTCACCTCACTAATGATTTCATGCTGCATCTGTGGGCTCTTGTCCTATCAGCGTTCTATGTTTGTCCACAGAGCCTGGCATAGAAAGTGGGGAGCAGCTAGATCCCTAGGTCCCTCAGGTCTGACATCTGCTCCCACCACCATCTGGATGACTTGGTGCATCAGCCAAGGAAAGCCATAGGAATGTTGATGGGGTAAGTATATCAGCAATCTCAGGGGGTTTGACACAGTGGGGCATCCCAAATCGGATGCCCAAGGAATAGATTCCAGGTGCATCCACAATGGGTTTTGGCCCACTAAAAATTGTTGTTTTTCAGTTATAAGAGAATTTATAGTTTGTACATTTTGGGTAGAGGTAATAAGTTGTGAATCACTGTTGGGTAAGTTAGAGGGGCACCACCCTGAAGTTTGGCACATGGTGCCACACTGCCACTGATCCTAAGGCTGGTCCTGAGTACTTGTTAGAGAGCCAATTACCAACCCACGCCTTCAGCAGAGCCTGCAATGGTAGTGGGTACACTAGGCCCTGGGAAGCTCTGTAGTGGTTGCCAACGAGAAAAGACAGCACACAACAAAGCAGATAGACATCTAGCTGGGGGGCTAGTGGATGGCCTAAGCCTATCACAGACAATGGAGTGCATGGTCCCCAGTACAGACAATGGGGGTCTGTGCCCCAGTACAATGAGGGTCATTAACCCCAGTACAGACTATGAAGGGTGTGGGCCTCAGTACAGACTAAGGAGGGCCAGAGCCTCAGTATACAGGTCACACGGTTACAGAGGGCTAGAGACAATCAATCAAAGAGATGCAGTGATCCAGCCCTGATGAGGGGCCATACACATACATTTATAGGGAAGAAGGGGAGGAAATTACAAAGACATATGTCTGTAGTTTTAATGAGTCTTTCCACTGGGTCCTCATATTCCCTCTCACAGTTTTTTGAAATTCCCTCCTCAGCAGAAGAGCAGTGGACTTACCATAACATGACAGACCAGAGCACACATTGTCGGTTCAAAGCCCCAGTCAGTCCTCACAGAGGAGTTTTCTGACCAAGTGTACAAGTTTGTATTGTCCCAAATCAACCAGCCATCTTTAAACCTGCCCTGGAAATGATGTCCAAAGGCTAACAGGCTGACTAACTGTGACTAACTAATGACTGACTAACTAATACAAAAACACCTACCCCCCACTAAAAATCCAAATGTTGTGGGTAAAAATGCTCAATAAGACTGCATGTCTCCTGTGATACAATAATAGCTCCTGAAAGTAATATATTTTATGTGGTCTCATCAACAGACTCTAAAAGTAATACACTGGGATCCATGAATAGGCAGAATGTAATACAAGAGACGAACAAGAAAAGGACCTTGCTGCAGGACAGTAGCTGGATAAAAAATCGCCCAGAAGAAGACGAGGATAAGATGTAAGAGAACATGAAGCTTGGAGCCTGAAGGCTTAAACTCTTTGGGAGTCTATCTTTAACTTCTAGTTACACTTGATACTTGTACTGTAGATACAATAGTTGTATTATAAAGCTTTGCCATATAAGGCACATATAAGTCATATACAAATAATATGAACATTTTATAGATAGGAAACATCTCTCCTTGGAACAGACCACCTTGAAACGTTACTATTTATGTCTGACCTGATGCATGCTTGACTTTTTTCTTACTATTACAGTAAAGATGCAAACTATGGGAAGAATATTCTAAACAAATACAAATCACAGGAGGACCTGGATAGGTAAAACTAACTCTTTACTTACTCACTGATATAACTGTTAGTGGTACTAGTGATTTGTTTATGATTTATGGTGGAAGCATGATTGTTTGATTAATATGGGTCTACTTTACTAAGTTAAAGTCTTATTAATGGTATACTAATTAGTACTACATTATACTAATAAACACTAATTAGTAAATGCTGAAAGATGGATTTATATATCAACCAGACTGGACTAGAAAGAATATTAAAATAGTTTATTACAGTAATACATTACATATTGTTTCATAAAGGGAATTGAGCTCTACCAGACTGGGACCCACCAAAGTCAGCATATTCTAGGAAAATCAAATTTTCTATGTGACAACCAATGCCTGTAACTGACCTGATTATTTATAATTAGCAAAACAAATGGTAAAATATCTTATCACAAGCGATCACATTTGTTCTCCAGAGCAAGTGAAGAAGACAAGAAGCCTATACACAACAGGTTCAAGTCTGATGATGCTTTGGACAGGTATTTGTTATTCATTTAGCTCAGCTTTCTTGGGACTCATCATGATAAGTATCAAAGGCACAACTGTTGCACAGCAAGTGGGTGTAATTTCTTTGTAATGTATAGGCAACAGAATCAAATATATTATGTTGCTAGAAAATAAATGTTAAAATAATGGGCCTACTTAAATAAAGCAGTTGATCTCTTTCAATATCAGTTAGGCTTATTACTGTAGAATTTAAAATAAGTTCATCCTTACCAACCTAAAACTAGTATACAGTCTAATATTCGTTTTGTAAGAGCATGGAAAGTCAAAATGGATTTGGGCCTAAGGAATAGTAGATTCCTTTTATGGTATTTTAGAAAATGATGATACCCTTAAAAATTTGGCAGATCTCTTTAAGGGGCCTCAAATCGATTGTTAGCTACAGTATTTTATATTTGTTATATAACGCTACATGTTTGTCTTACTGACATCAGAGTAAAACCAAATATACAAAACATCTAAACATTTTGAATATATTTTATTATTTTTACTCACATATTTTACTCACATTTAACCCCAAAATATGCTTGCTCTAATGTACCATTTGTATTATTTTTTAAAAAGTGACATGCATTAATATATTCACTTTTTTCTTTACTAACTGTATATGTTTAACAAATATAACTATGTTATTCCATTGTTTAACATTTTAACAGTTACAGTTTAACTGACTTCTACATTAAGTCAAGGTGCCAGGTTAACTAAGTAGCCAACGTTACATGAGACAGAGAAAACACTGAAAAACTATTCAGGTATCCTACCCAACCGGGTTTTTATTCACAGGAGTAACATCAGTAATGTATTACTTCATTACTTACCTTTACACAGTCCAGAGTAAGAAAGAGCCAACACTTGTGTAATATTTTTGCATATCCCTGTGTATCGGCACCTCTTTTATAGCAACAGTTCAGTTTGAACAGTTTTCAAGAGCTAAAGTCTATATACAATGAGGCGACTTTCATGAAACAGATTTGTATGATATAACCTGCAATGTTTTAAAAAGCGGATTCTTCATCTTCCCACAGAATTTCATTGAGAAACACATCTGAAATTGGAAATAAATCAGCAACATTGGAAAGAATGCCTATGAGGTAGCCTAGCGAGAAAAAAATAAAATTCTATGCATTCAATTGGCAATGTTATATTCTGAGCATTCTACAGATGCTATAGAGCTTTGTAGCAATTTCCCATCTATAAAAGATAATGCAGGGGATCAGATTCTTGTCAACAGCAGCACATTAACACACCATGATATGTGTGCTTATTATATTCTGCTTATCCTTTTTTTATTAGGCCACTCTTATTTAGAAAGTATACTTACAAAGGTTTAAAATGCACTCTGGCCTGGGTTTCTGGCCTCAAGCTGTAAAAGAGCCACTTGTATCAATTGTAGAACTGAGCAAAGGGGGTGGGAGTAGCTCCATCACTATTATTTATACAAAATTATTATCATTATTATTCAGGGCCTGGGAACCAATTTACCGCCCAGTTTAACCCTCTCATCATCCAAGTATTAAGCACCAAACATGTCTAGCTATGTGGAAAGACAGAGATTTGGTTGCACATATCTGCAGATACATGTGGAAGCCACACTGCCCCGGCAAGGCACTCTGTGTTTAGTGTGGTCCCTACTTATTTTTGAGTCCCCAAAGTTGGGACATGCAATGTAGAATGCAGAGGTCCTGCTGCATAGTCGGTGGTGTAAGAAAGGAGCCTGTTAAATCACTGTAGTAGATCGAAGAAGCTTACCATTGTTTGAAAAAAAGAACTGAAAAATAGTTTATATAGGGTAGACTGGGTGTTTGCCAAATCACTGATCAGACTTACCTCCCGACACAGAGCTTCTAGTCTCACCTGCCATCACTCCTGTGGCATCCATCATGGATTTTGGGGCCCAAGCATCTCTAGGAGCTCCCCACCAAGTCCACCCCCTTCCCGCTAGAGGTGTATGTTGGTGTACAAGACCAGCCTGAGGCACCAATAAAGAATTTTGGCTAGTACACTGCACACACACGGAAAAGCAGAGAGATGACAGAGATGATGTGGAACCCAACAAAGTGATGAATTGTCTCTGACAAGTCGCTGTTTGCATGCCACAGGGTGTTATTTCGAATATAAATTCTCTTACCTGGCTGTCAGTCATTGTTGTTTGTCCTGATCCTGGACCTGCATCTTCTGACTACTATTGGCTTTCCAGCTGACCTTAGCTTCTAATACAATCTCCTATTGTGAGCTCAGCTTGACTATGACATTTATTGACCTGTCCGGACCTTGGCTACTTTTATGGACTTTGTCTTTCCTGCCCTGTAGCAGAGAGATGACAGAGATGATGTGGAACCCAACAAAGTGATGAATTGTCTCTGACAAGTCGCTGTTTGCATGCCACAGGGTGTTATTTCGAATATAAATTCTCTTACCTGGCTGTCAGTCATTGTTGTTTGTCCTGATCCTGGACCTGCATCTTCTGACTACTATTGGCTTTCCAGCTGACCTTAGCTTCTAATACAATCTCCTATTGTGAGCTCAGCTTGACTATGACATTTATTGACCTGTCCGGACCTTGGCTACTTTTATGGACTTTGTCTTTCCTGCCCTGTATCAGTACTTCGACTTGGTTGAAACCAGTTCCTTCATGTTTGTACCTGCTATATCCCACAGCTACAGCTCCACATTCCTGAGGTGTCCTAGTCCTAACCTTGCCTGAATCTAACCTAATGCACCAAAGTCATGGGAGTGATGGTACAGTAGGTGAGCCAGGGAGTCTTGTGCCAGGAGGTAAGCCTGAACTGGTGTCTGATCAAGAAACTCCAAAAAAGTACAGCTCAGTTTTCCTTTTCTTTTGGTATTTTGAACTTCCTGTTTTGAAGAGCACCTATAGGTATAAAAATACTTTGCAAACCTCCACCACTGTAGATCAATGTAGGTATTAAGATCATTATGCTGCCAGATGTGTTTATCATGTGGATACATTGTCTGAAAACAATTATCTAAATAGGCATACATTTTTGCAACAGTGAATGAAGCAATCATAACCCTTTTTAGGCTGGGATCCATGATTTGTACTGCAATGGTTTGGTCTTATAGACCATTACATTTCTCAGCAGTTGTCCAAATTTAGAGTAATACCTAAACATAATAGGTTTAAGTGAAATTTACAAATGTTTGATTTGGTGTAAGATTTTAGCAGATGACTACACCTATTTTGTATGTTTATCTATTTCTCCAGTGGTCAAGACGCCGCCCTGAAAAGGTATGTGGTCTATTTATTTTTTTGCATTCTTTTGTAAGTCAACTTAATATTAAATATAAATATTACTAATCCAGTAGGCAATCCTGGGCTCCCAGCAACAAGACAACAACTACAACAACCACTACCACCGATGAATCAAAAAGGTACTCATATAACAAACATTCTATCATAAAATAGTTTTTTTTTCTCAATTTTCCAACAACTAGGTTTAATACAAAAGTCAATGCCTTAACCATAATCCAAACACTGAAAATGTATTTTGCCAAGTAGGTGCGGGCAAGATAAGGAAGTGCTATTGTTTTAAATTCTCATTAATGACTATAAGGATTATCCAAATTATTTTGCCTCTAAGAAGAAGAGTTTTGGAAGTCGTTGGGAGACGTTCTTATGAAACACAATAAAGTGAAAAGAATTTCTGTAGGAGAGGTGCAGATTGTTAGTAATGGGGTTAGAAATTTTAATCTACAAGTTTGGAAATAAAAGCAGCATATGCGGAATCCAAACAAATTAGAAAAGGGTACATTTTAAAGTGTCTGAAATCCATATAGGTTGCTATAATTTCTAAAATAAAACACTACCTCATTTTTTTTCATCCGTAGAACCACCCCATCACAGATGTGGGGAATTTTCTTATAAACCTATTTTTCCACATTATTGTGTATATAGTTATAAAGTCCTCTCAAAACACAGCCTTTCTAAAAACTGCAGAAATCAGGATAACCGTAATGCAAAATCAGGTGAGATAAGATATGAAAAAACTACCATTTATATACAGAGGTGACAAAGCTCAGAGGGCCATATATTGGTTAAACCTTGGGATCTATCTCTCCCTCCTGCTGTGACTATAACAAACAAGATGAGTCATACTGAAAAGCCTACCAGCTCACTGCTGAGAGGTCCACGCTTTGTACACGCTATTTGGAGCGCCAAATTGTGATCTGGCCTCCGCATGATTCACGGTCATCAATGGAATGCACATTTGTGTTTGTTCGCCAATGTGTCAATTTCGCGCACCAAACTGTCTCCCGCTCCTGATTTATAGTATGTTTAGAGGGCAGAAATGTGTAGTACATAGCTGGTGTCAAATCTCCACTTTGCCACTACAATAACCCCCCTTCCCCTGCATAAGTTTTAAGATAAAGATGGCTTGGGCCTGAATGAGGTCTATGTTTTAGAAAAACAGCTGAAACAAAGCAATTTAGTACCGCAGAAGCACAATATATGTCAGCAGACTCGCAAGAAATATTGTTTTCTGTCGTTCCTTACTGACGAATGGTTGAATTAGCATTGAATTGCACATCTTTTGGTTATTTCCTGTATTCAGGTAGTGGAGATTTACTATTATTGAGCTACTTAAAAAGTAATATACATTTAAAATTGTTTTATGTTGTTTCAATATATATGTACTTCAAAGTAAGCCCCATAATCTACATTTTAGTGGTCATGGAAATGCCAATTAAGGTCCCTGTCCGAGCATAAAAGAAAAAGATTATTATACTTACCTTATACTTAGGGAGCACAATAAGGCAGCACACCTTTTCTGCCTCAGTTAATGGAGCCCTGCACTACAAACACTACAATAATGCAGATAGGTTGAGTCATATCCACTATTCTCTTTTGAAAGGTGGTCAAACTTTGAAAGAGTCCCTATTTTGCCCACCTGTCGTAAGTTTCAGGGCAGCGAAAACTGTACTAGCTGCTGTGGAAGATAAGAGGAGGGTATAAACTTTTTTGGCCTTGACAGTCCCTTTAATAATTGCATTCCCTTTGACTCTCCCCACCTACTCTGTTAGGTTAAAAGGTTAAAGAAGAAAAAAAGCTGAAACATGACTGTTTATTTACTGTAATTCTGTGAGCTCCTCTTACTATACGAAAGCCTATTTATGTTAGGTTGGACCTTGTAATGTAGCAGTAAAGTACTCATCTACATCTGCAATCTAGGCACTGACAAAACATAAGCATTTTGTAATCCTATCTTCCAATGTAATATCATACATGTAAGCACTTAGTGTTTCCTTTTAGATAGTGACCTAACTAAAGTGCACACCCTTAGAGATTACTCTGACCTCATCTGTCAACCCAAAGTTAATTTCTGCACGTATATCCCTATTACACAAGGGGATTGAGATTCCTTAATGGGTTGTTGCATACATCTGATTTTTTTTCTTGTTCATAATTAGCGGTAAGGTAACAATTAGGCACCATATATAAGGCCCTATGACCTTAAGTGGACCAACACCCAGGATTTTGACTATCCTGGGTTTTGGTCCACTTCGGCGGGGCACCCCGATCGGGGGTGCCCCGCTGTGTGAAACCCCCCAGAAACCCCAAAAAACTCACCTCTCCCCGCTCCCACGTGAACGCCGCAGCCAATCCCCGCCAACGTCCAGGCGGGGGACAGGAACGTCCAAGCCGCTTCCGCCGCCGCCGCCTCCCGCGCGTCACTCTCGGCGCGCGCGCCCCCGCCGGCCGTTCACAGAGGGCCGGTGCGGGCGCGCGCACGTCTGGAGGGGCGCGCGGGAGGCGGCGGCGGCGGAAGCGGCGGCGGATCAGGTAAGATCTTTTTGGGGTTTCTGGGGGGTTTCACCCCGCGGGACATCCCGATCTCGGATGTCCCGCGGGGTGGGAGAATCTTATAGATTTCCGGGCCGATCACCCCTGGGTGTTGGTCCACTTTAATGGCAGCGTTGATAAACCCTCACTTCCCTGTAGCTGAGAATGATGCCATTTTTGAAGGCATGCTTTTGTTTTGTTTGGTGATATATATATGATTTTTTCTATTTCTCTTGTTAGGCATTATAAAACAAATCAGCCCCAGCAATGTGCAAATAGTTAACTCTTTAATGCATGGAGATGTAAGGGCCCATTATATTTCCAGCCTCAATGAACAAATTCAATGACTTCGGACTGGTTGCCCTTATAACTGAGGTCATGACATGCTCCAGTCCAATCATTTTAATATTAATGCACGAAACAAATTGCCGTTCAAGCTGGAGCTCCGGCATAAGCAATCGAAGTGGCCACATCCCTGGTCTCCCGGTGGACTGAGACAAGCCACGGCCACTGAACACAGCATGGGGCCCAGGAAGGTGAGTGTTTTTTAGGTAGTCGGGGGGTCATGCTAGGGAATGTTTTACATTACACTTCACCATATGTGTAAGCATTTGGAAAACCTAAACTGCTATGTCAGCATTCTCTTTTTGGGCTTTAGTTCATAAGTACGAACATTCTTGTGGAAAAGATGACAAAACTAAGCATTTTTCTCACATCTGCATAGGTAGCGGTCTAATGGAGAGAATCCAGCTAGTGAGACTTGGACCTTTCAGGTCACACTACAGCACATCAATAAGGACATCAAATAGGGCTATGCTATATTACCAGTGTTTCCCCTTGATTCCTCTTTCTAGGTTGATATTTGTGGATGATTCAGCTGTCACTAGTCTTGTCAGAAAAGGAAATGAGGAGGTCTATCAGGGTGTAGTAGATGGCCTAGTTGATACTGGAGACACAGCATGGTGAATAACTCAAAAAACTGTTAAAAAGCATCTGCAAGCATTAATAGCAACCCAAAAAATATTTTTTTTTCGGGATTTTCCCTGTAACTGTAACTTCTAAATTCTGAGGGAGACTGAGGCTCCAGAATGTGGCTGGTGGGATGGGTTCAATAAAAAAGAAGAAATAATCAGTGGCACCTGTAATCTATAGTTATAATTTAACTGTATGGACCCCATAACTGCAAAGCATTTTACAAACCCCATACTAGGGTTGTGCCTGTGCAGCCTGATTTTCTTAAGCAGACACTTTTGTACAGTATCATAACAATACTGCTCTATAACTTGGCAGGTATAGAAAAATGCATACATTTGTTGTCTCAGTAGTGTGATGGTGCCTCAGATAAATTATGTGGATTTGGAGCATTTTAATGCATCACAAGCATTATTATTTTTTATGGCATTATGAGCCTTATTTATGATGTGCGTCTTTTAGCATCATTTTTATGGCTATAGCGTCAGCTTCGGAATGCCGGCATCTAATCTGGTGCTGTGCTAGGTAATACATTGGCGCTAGCAGGCGTTGCGGTGAACGCTAATTAAATAGCTTTGATTGTTGCCCTTCGGTATTGGCCAGCCTATGTCAGCTTATGTTGGACCCGCTGGCCGATCCCAGCGGCAGTGAGCGTCACTTTGTACTGCCGTTATTCCAGCGCTCCCCAGCATATTTATTTTTTCCTCCTTGAAATCTTTGGTGCTGTATTTATCTTATGCTCGTCAGTGTTTCTTCATTACAGTTATAAGAAATCACTGCTGGGGACAAACTTTACAGTGTGTTTATTCCGTTGCTGATGTCCAAATGACACATTTTGACCAAAAGAAGCCATTAAAATCAATTTTAATAACTCCCAAAACAAAAATACATATTGGACCATCTCGGTACGGCTTTTCAATTATTGACAAGTCCCAATGCAAGTTCTGTACAAATAAATGTGTTTAATACTAATTTTAAGTATTAAACGCTTCAATCCAGTTCTGTCCATTGTGCTCTTTGGGATCTTGAGCTACAGCACCAGGTTTCAAATACAAAATTTCAAACAATAACTTGCACACAATATACTGAACATATGGGCCTTTATCTGACCAATGCAGTTGCATACTGGTCACAACGATTACTATACAGTTCACAGAATTATGCTGGCTTTGTTTTTAAGGCCTACTGTACAAATCTATGTTTGAACTGGAAAAGTTTTGCTTACTTTGGCTTTAGTCACAACATTGTGCTCTTTATGGAAGAAATCAGAATGAAAGCATTTAGTGTTCTTTGCAGTCTGTGTTATTGTTGCATATAATTTTGTCACTGTAATTTACAAGGCGTCAGTATAAACCCTGACAAACAATAGATAATAGAAAAACGGTTTGTGTGAACCAGTTCTGTTGTGTCACAAAATGAAAAAAACACGTATTTAGTAATCAAAGTGGATACCTAATTCAATCTTCCTGAATGAAATAATAAAACTTGGTTAGGTGTCTTGCTCAGTCAGGTCCAACTGCTGAGCTTACAACCATCTGGTCATAAGGCCACTTCCTTACCTCTAAGCCACAACTACCTCTTAATATATTTGGCATGGAATTATATTGGTTGAATGTGATTTAGAAATTGCTATATGGTAAGACCTATTGTAATTGTGCCATGCTGGCACGCCTCCAACTAGGGAGGTTATTTAAGAAAGGATAATGCCAGGTAGTGCCTCGTAGTGGCAGGCAGCGTCTGGTGAACGCCAGGCGCTGTAGGCAAAACCACATTGAAAGCAAATCTGGTGAATGACTCCAACAGCGCCATGCAGCGTCACATGTATTATTACAGACGGCTCAGCGTATAGCGCTGACGCTTCCTATTAAATTTTATTACATTTCAATGGATGTACATTTGCTTGTGTTTAAACAGCATGTTACATTTTTTTTTTGCTCAAATCATTGTGTGACCTTATGCACATATGAATTAGAGCCACATATCTTAGGTCCCACCTCCATGGTATATTTTAATGTATTGTTTTTAATTGTCCTGTGTCCTTAATGTTTACATGTTGATGTTTCCTCAATAAAGGCTAATCACATTTTTTACAATGTATATGTAGTCAGGCTTATTTTGAATAGGGGTGCTCTGGACTGTACTGGCAGTCCAATTATTTTGTTCTTGTTATAATGAAATGAAAACCTAGAGGTGGGGGTAGGTTTTGGGTTAGGTTACCATTCCACTTTTACAGGGTTAGCTATATCAGTCCCTACCCTGTAAAAACAGAATACAAAGTTCTCAAACCTGTTAGTCCTGATTCTTCTTCCTTCCAGTATAAATAAAAAAAAACCTTGTCTTGATATTTAAGAAATCCCTCCTCTTGCTATCTTTTTTTGCTGATTTGTATTTCTTATTTGGGATGGGCGAACTCCCCCCCCCCCCAATGTTCGGGTGCGCCAAGAGTCATAATTACTATGGCCCTTATTCATCAAGCGATAGCGCCAGGTAGTGTCTGACGAGCGCCAGGTAGCGGCAGCTAACGGCGACTACCGAGTCAAGTACGCCCGGCGGCGGTCACAATGACGCATTTATCAAGCAAAATGAGGCTAGCGCCGGCGAGAGCGACGGCAAGCGCGGCATTCATCATGAAGCCGCCTGGACCAAACAGCGCCGCTGCAAATTCCCTCACAGCGCCAGGTATGAGCTGTCGCTCCCTGGCGATGTCCAATGCATTTCAATGGAGCAATCTATAATTATTCATAATTAATTGGTAATAATTTTTTTTTTTTTTTTTAATGTCAAAAAATCGGAGAACACTTCTGCAATGTTAGGATTTATTTTTAAGTCAAAAAAAAAAAAAAAAAATATGTGCAGAATTGATCTAACAGGTCTGAGATTAATGTATTCATATTACAAAATGATTCTAAAAACATGTATAATGTTACATTCAAAAAATATGGTTGTTTAGGGGTTAAAAACTAGTTAATACACATCGCCGCCAGCGCTCTGGGGTTTAAACAAGGAATGGACAGCGACAGCACATTCGGAGCGTGATTTGTTGATGAATATGAAGCTAGCCGTTCGCTCTGGCCATTCGTTGTCAGGCGCTCACATACAACGCTGGACCTGTGAAACAGCGACCCCCCAGCCCGTATTCAACATTACCGCACACCGACTGAGTCGCTGTCATCAAGCTAATGCCGGCCAAGCACAGCGAATACTGGCTGGCGCTGAAAAAATCACGCTACAGTCGCTCATCTGTCGCTACCTGGCGCTATTGATGAATCGGCCTCCCCATTAGTATGTACCTTACATACATATATACAGGGGATTCCTTTTGGCAAGACAGCAAGTACATCAGATCTGGGAATAGAAAGGAACGTAACAACCTTGTGAGAGGAGCAATTATTGATGGCTGAGGACCTAAGATATATGGCTCTAATTCATAGAGGCTCTAACTCATATGTGCATAAGTTCATATATATATAAAAATCCAGTGTTTGTAGCCAGGAGAGCTGTGACCAGTACTGTGGTGACATACTGGTCACAGCTCCCATTACACTGTCACACATTGACCCTGTTGCTGTGGGTAACAATAAAACAAAAAAACAAACCAGGGGTAATTCTCTTTAGCTGTGTCAGTACAATAAAATGTCTAAGTAATGCTCCCCCAAAGCTCGGGCCAGACAAGTTTGGCTAAACTTTAAATAAATATTCTGGTTTGGGACCCAAACCCAGTCCCCCTTGAAATCAATAGGGACTTTGGGGGGTGGCGCAGAGTGTGCAGCAGTAAGCGTGCTGCTTTAACTCACCTCAGCACGATCCTCTTCCTCAGCAGCAATTGCGCCGGCAGCAGAGCAGAAGTGGTATTTTAATTTGGTCACAGTCGGGGCTACAAAAAGATGGCCGACGGCACCCATGAGTGAGGACATTTCTAGTGCCAGCTGCAGTGCTGAGAAGGAGGATCAGGCTGAGGTGAGTTCCAGCAGCAGTTGCTGCATCCTTTAGGTAAAGTGAGTTGATGGGATGCATTTCTGTGTTTGTGACGGACGTTGAACCGGAACAGACTTCTGGCAGAAGTCCTTGTTCGGGTTTGGGACTCGGTATGGTTCATGTTTGCCCATCTCTATAACTATATCATTTTTTTTTGCAATGGAGCTCCTTTGAGTTGTCTTGGGACAAGTGTTTAACAGCAATGTATTTAGCAGGCAATAAATATTCACCCATCCAGTGTGTAAATATTATATATATATATATATATATATATATATATATATAAAATAAAGCATTTTGTAATCATAATTAAAGTTTATTATGTGTATACAAAAATTATGCATAAATAGTGGTATGTAGTGATTGATACATTTTGTTTATATCATGCATGAGAAATACAAAGCATGTGTTTTATAACAAGATAATTAGTATATATGAAACATTGTGACAAGTGGAAGCTGAAATATTATTTTTTCCATGCAGGAAGTCCTGGGGTCCAGCAAGCAGAAGCACGACTACCACAACCATTACCACTACAACCGAAGCAAATCAGTAAGAAATAATATGACACCCCACTTGAACTATCCACATATGTATGCATGTGCAGAATTATGTTGGAACTGGCTGGCAAGGCATAAATCACACAGTGTATTATTGTACTTATATGGGAAAGAAAACGTACCCAGATACATGTCTATGATTGCTATAGGAATAACACTAGAGACTACACTGTCACACATTTACCCTGTTGCTGTGTGTAATAATATAACAAAAAAACATCAGGGGCAATTCTCTTTAGCTGTGTCGATACAATAAAATGCTTAAGTAATGCCAAGATGGTCTATAAGAGTCTAGGGTCAGTGGATTCCTTCAAGGGGGATCCTGATCTGGGATGTCCTGCTGTTTCAAACCTCCTGGTTTTCTGGGAATTTTACCTGTGTGGGCCATGGCAGCCAACTTTTGGGCCCCATACAACAGCGATGTCTGGCCCCCACTTATAACCAATGTGTGATGGGCCTCTGGCCCCAAGGCAACCAATTGTACCTCGAAACTCAGACAGATTATATAGAAAACAAAAACTCTAGGACTAGACAGAGTAGGGGCCCAACCATCACATTCTAGGTTATGGGCCCAGACACAATATAAGTTCTATAGACTTTGTCCCCCTCTCTGAACTACGTGTGATGGCTTGGCCCCTAGTTTGAATTGGGCCCCAAGACAAACCAGCCCAGGGTAGGGGAAGCAGACACCTTCATTCATTATGAATGCCAGAAGCAACAGTGTGGCAGCCTGTGGGTCTCAGGTTAGGGTGACCAATAGGGCCACCTGGCCAGGGCCCCCCTCTTCACAGCTGGGCCCCACAGTGGAGTCTTGGCTCTCCTGCATGGCAGCCTCCTCTGCATCCCTTTGGCTGCTCCGCGCACCCATGGGAGTGGTCAAAGGATGACAGGAGCTGCTTGCAAGCTAGCACATTTAGTAATGTTGAATATTTAAAATATAATTGGTATATATGTGTAATTTTGGTAGGTACTAATAAGGCTATAAATATAGATGTCTTCTGTTCTCTGTCAACAGGGCTGTGCCTGGCAAACCAGAAGGACAAAAAATGTAAGCTCTCCATTATAATACAGATAATAGGCAGCTTGGATAATGACATCAATTAAAATCATGCATTGGTACAAGGGTGTGCTTCATTGGTAATTTGGCATTTTAAATCTGTCCTAATATATTGGTTGGTAGTTCTAGTAATGAAGATATGACAATTCTGACTGGGAACAACCATCCCACCTCTAGTCTATAGGACACTAGGGGTGGTGGTCTATCTCTTTATGGAGCATCCCATCCCAATCAGGATACCTCTTTGTGTGATATACCTGTGTGAAACCCCTGTGTGAGACTCCTTTCTGCATCTTGGTGCCGTGGCAGAATCTCCGCTATATCTTTTGCTAAGTGTGCATGCTTGCTAGGCCTTTCTGAATGGCTGGTGCAGGCACAGCTAGAGGTGGGGTGGGTATGCGGACACAGATGCTCCCTCCATTCAGATTTTTATTTCTGCTCTTAACTCAGAGCAGCAAGGGAATCTGGATGGATGCCTCTGATCGGTTGAGCACATGTGCCGTGGGAATGAGGAAAAGGTGAGCTTACAGGCAAGCCCGGGAGTACAAACAGTGGGGTGTTTATTGTAACCCCAAAACAGCTAAATAAGTATGTTGCTCACAATATGTTCTTGCATACAATAATTATGTGTTTGGTAGTCTTTGCCACTAAAAACATGGACACAGTGGCTTGTTTAAACAGGACCAACACCCTTACAAGAAACGGTGCTCAAATGCAAGGGCAATTCAGACTGCTGCACATCAAAATGTATTTGACTTTTTGTAAATCCTGCTGTGGTTGATTCCCCCCCTCCCTTAATGCTATCCAATGGTGCTGCAGGTAGCCTGCAATGAGGAAGTGCTGCTGGGATTCCTGCCACAGTGCATTGTGGGTTGTGTCAGTTAAATACAGGCAGCAACATGGTTGGGAATCTGAGAAAGTAAGCCTCTTAGGTTCTGCAAGATGATCGCAACCAGGTTAAAATCAATAAGATGGAGGTAGGAGCAAATGTAAGTGCTGACAATGATTCAGTATCATGCATACAGATAGGGCAAGTGGATTTTGGGGGGTTACAACTGTGCAAGGTTGTTGGTTTGGTTTAAATTGCCTTATTTTGTTTTTAATGAGATATATAAGGTCTCTACACAAAACACGTAGTCTGTTTATGCCCCCATGCTCCATAATCTAATGTATAACCCATTTTTGGTGCTGGAAATTAACTTCTGTTCTTCAAAAACTTTGAAATAAAAGTGGGTAAAAGGACTATTTGTTACTATTTCATACCTAGGCTTTATTATTTAATTTGATATTATTTGTGATCCAATGACAACACTGATTTATGTCTGTGCATATTTAGCACCATTTACTCATCGGACACAAAAGCTACAGACAAGCCAAGAACAACTTTTGTAGACAGCACCAGATCGAGGTATGTAATATTGCCTCCTGCTCCTGCCAGGTCTTTCTTTTACATGGTACCGTGGTTACATGTCCATGCACAAGATCTTACAAAAAGAGGTCAATATAATGTAAATGGGGGCATGTGCAATAAACCTAGTATGAAAAAGCCTCAGTTCAAAAATAAATGTTGAAATACAGGAGTGAAAAAAAGGGTCTAAGCGGGAACCTGGGAACTACAGACCGGTAAGTTTAACATCTGTGGGGGGCAAGCTAAAGGTTTTTTAAGGGATATTACCCTGGAATATCTCTGTGAAAATGACCTTATTACTCCATATCTGCATGGATTTATGAGG
Source organism: Gastrophryne carolinensis (assembly GCA_027917425.1). NCBI lineage: Eukaryota > Metazoa > Chordata > Amphibia > Anura > Microhylidae > Gastrophryne > Gastrophryne carolinensis. The sequence continues at coordinate 167,204,712 of CM051236.1, forward strand.
AATCCTGTCAGACAAACCTAATCAGCTTTTATGAGGAAGGAAGTTCAAGATTGGTTCAGGGAGAGACATTGGCTATCATAGATTTTGACTTTTCTAATACATATGATACTGTGCCACATAAAAGGATGAAAATGCTTGGACTGGGGGAAACGTGTGTACATGGGTGATAAATTGGCTTAATGATAGGAAGCAGATGGTGGTTTTCAACAGTACATGCTATGATTGGGTCAAAGTTACTAGCGGAGTACTTTAAGGGACAGTTCTGAGCCCAGTTATTTTAAATATATATATTAATGACATATAGTACCGATTAAACAGTAAAGTCTCAATCTTTGCAAATGATACTAAACTGTGTAAGATAATTAACACAAAAGAGGACAGCAGGCAGCTACAAACAGATTTAGATAAATTGGAAGCATGGGCAGTAAAATAGCAAATGAAGTTTAACACAGATAAATGAAAGGTTATGCCCATGGGAAGGAAAATCTGTGCCATGAATACACACTAAATAAAGAAATGCTTGGTAAAGCTACAGAAGAAAATGACCTAAGGGTTTTAGTTAACAATAAACTTAACTGTAGTAATCAATGCCAGGCAGCAGCTGCCAAAGCAAACAGGACCATAGGGTGCATTAAGAGGGGCATAGGTGTCCATGACCAGAGCATCATTTTACCCCAGACCCTATCAGACCCCATATGGAATACTGTTCTGGGCACCAGTGTGTAAGAAGGACATATCAGAACTGGAGCGCGTCCAAAGGAGGGCAACTAAGGTAATAAATGGAGTGCGGGGATCAGAGTACCCTGAAAGATTGTCAAAGTTAGGTTTATTTAGTGTGGAAAAGACACACCTGAGGGGTGACCTAATAACTATGTAAAAATATATTAGGGGTCAATACAAAGATCTGTCCCATGAACTATTTAAACCCCGGAGTGTAACCATAACCTGAGGGCATCCACTAAGGTTAGAGGAAAGGCGCATAGGAGGGGATTCTTCTCTGTAAGAGCAGTGAGACTAGTAATAGTAGTAATAGTAATGTAGGACACTCTAAAAGCATTACGTGACTGCTGGCGGAGGTTTAGGTAAGGATTGTGGGGGGTTGTGAGGGGAGTTCCAGTAATCTGGATGCGGCCCCACACCTATTATGTAGAAAATGGTTGTGGTATTGCTTTAAATCAAAGACCATTTTATACCTATATCTCTACAGAAAATATTGAAAAAAAACTAATTTTAAAGATTGGCAATTGTGTCGCCTTGGGAATTACTTGGCAGTAACGGCAGCTCTGTGTAAGGAAATGTGCGGGTTAATGTAACTCAGCTAGACTTAATCTGCTCAGTTCTAAAACTGATAGACATTTACATTTTAAAGGTTGCTATGGCAACTCCATTCCCTTTCAATTGCACACCCAGTATATAAATACAATGCCTCTGCTGTATGTAATACATGGCTAATAGGCAAAATCCTATAAAAGCACTACATATTATCATGTCATTGCTGTTAAATACTATACATTAAATTGTTTTACTTAACATTGTAAGATTAAATTAGGTTCTGTATAATGATTTTCTATTTAATTTGTAGATTTGAAAAGGGTGAAGAACCAATTAACCCACCCAATTCTTTACCAGCAAAATCAGACAACCAGTAAAATATTTAGTTCAAATGAAAAATAATGATAAAACTGGACATTCAGATAAATTATTTTGTGTTCTTTTACACAGTTGTACTGTGGAAATATTGTTATGTTAATCATACCACCTTAGGGAGAAACCCATGTTAGGCTTAAAGTGGACCCACCCTATCATAGTCTATCAAAGGCTCACTCCCTCCCCCGAGGGCATCCTAAACTGGGATGGCCTGCTGTGTGGAAACCCCCCAGGGCGTGCAGTAAACTCACCTTTCCCCCCGACACCACAGTGCACTTGCAATTGGCACTGGCATCACTTGCTTCCCTCCTCAGCTGTGCGTGGCTCTGCCGCCACAACTGAGTGGCTGTGCAGTGCCATGAACAGCCGAAGGGGACCGAGTGATGCCGGCTAGGATTTGAGCCGGCTGCTCTAGCCACAGTGTGGGCCTAAGTAGAGGTAAGTGGACTTAGTGACCTGGGGGGTTTCACACAGTGGGACAGACCAAAACCTGGGTTTTGCTCCACTTCAATGTAGTGGGATAAGAGATCGAAAAGCTCCCTATTAAAGGGTACAAGGTAAAGAGCACTTTCTTAATGCACAAGGTATTTACATGGCACATAAAGACCAAAAATACCAGGCCAGACCCATCATTCGTAGTGAGTAGATAGAGCTTCTTTTTGTTTCTATGCTACATTAAGGGCTCAGAAAAGAACCGAATAAGCGAACACAATGCTTGAATCTAGCGTATTATATCACCTGGCACTTGTGACACATGTTTGAGGCTTTAGGTTTGTAGCACAAGGGTGCAATTTGATGGCTGTATGAGGGGTGAGACTTTGAGAGCACTGTACCAGTGGCAACCCATCATTTTCAGTGTAATATATGTGAGGCTTTAGAGTGAATCTGGCACCTTAAAGTGTAAGTCCAGTCTCGGGATCCGCCCTTGTCCTTCCTTCCCAGCACTGAGAAGGATGGCGGGGCTTACAAAAACCCTTATCTCGCCCGGATCACATGCCATTCCCACAGGCACAGGCGGCATCCCCTTCCTATCCAACCATTCAAGTGCCAGGGGAATGACTCTGGATCCTGGGCAAGAAAAGGTCAGGACTCTTAGGAAAACTTACTGGGGGGGGGGGGGGGGGGCTTGGGGTGTTGAACTCTAATTTGAAAAAATGGCAGAAATATAAACTGTGCATTAGGTCAGGGGTTCCCGACCTTTTTTCATCAAGTACCACTTTCCATTTATAACAATTACCACCTGGTTGGTGCTTAAGCGTTCTCAGTCACCTAAAACTGTAATCAAAAGACACAAAACCAAGACATTTAAAGTGAATGAACCACACAAACAATGGGGCAGTTTTTTTCTTTATGGTAACACTTGAGTAAAGTATAAATGGCAGAAGATTAGGCTGGGGTATAGGTCCACGCCTGGTCAAGTACCAACTGAGAGGATCTCGAGTACTATCACTGGTGCTAGTATCACTAGTATCACTAGTCTATTTTATCAGCTATGTCCCTCACTCCCCAGCAAAGTTCACTGTAGCAGCTTTCTCCAACCACATGTTATGAATTATCTAAGAAGGCCAAATACCTCTTTAATTTCACACATTTTCATTAAGAGATAAAAGCGTTGCACATGTGTTATGTTGAATATTTAAAGTGAATCTGGTACTTGAAAGGCTCAGGTCAGAAAATGTATGCAGATATAATGAAGGCTCCCCTAAAAAATAAAAGAGATTTTAAAGTGACAGTCCAGACAGGTCATGGCGTTCTCTTTCTACTGGCAGCTTCCACATGATCAGTAACAGGGAGGTGTGCTGTTGGTATTACTTTCATTTTCTGCAGTGAGTCTGCCTTTTTGGTTAAAATAGGAGGTAGAAATCTCAAACATTTTTAAGTTATGCAAAAATGATTTTTGTGAACACACCAAATGTTAAAGTTGTGTACCTTGTATTGTGCTGCATGCATTTATTTAGAGTTGGAGTTGGAGTTTCCTTCAGTTAACATATGTAAATATCATACTAACCAATCATTTTTTTCATTTACCAAGTTGCCTTTATATCCAATTTACTATGGGAGTCATGATATGTACAGCTTTAAAACTCCAATCTTATTTGATAGAAATGTTATTATTCTTCAAATTCCCCACACCTGACTGTGTAATGGAATAGGGAGAGCAGTAAGTTAGCAGTAAGTTAGAAAGGGGCCATTGTATATTATTGCCTTGTGCTAATTTGCTTTTTTTATATTTTTATACTCTTCAGAACAGAAGAAAAGCCAAAGCTGCCACCACGCTCACCAACTGATGCCAAGTAAATAACTTTTTCAAATCCATATTTAATATACATATTTAGAAGATAGGTTGTTTGCTTACCACTTGTGTTACATTACTTACCACACAATTATTTAGCTTACATTTCAGTCTTTAATATAAAAAACTAAAATCTCACACTCACTTTACCACCAGGGAATTGGATCTAGTGCAGCACTGTGTAAATAAAGCATTTCTTCTCTGAAGCTTCCCTGGTTGGCTCTATAATGTGTTTCTACACTTCTGCTCCAAAAGGCAGCCAGAGTACAAAATACCAGTCACTGATGCTGCTTCAATAGGATGCATCAACTGTCAGCAGTATGCACCCCCCACTGGAGGTGGTAGAGGAGCACATAGGGAAAAAGGAGAAGGGGTGCCATGGGGTGCTGTGGCTAAGCTTATCCAAAAGCAGCCAGTGGCACGTCTGCTCCCTCTGCCCCTGCATGGACAGACATTCAAATCTGTTGGATGCAATGGGGGGCGGAGCAGGGATGCTGATTGAGGCCCACGAGTGTGCAGTGATAAAGGGTCAAGTTGAGTATGTGGCAAATTGAGAGGGTTTCAAACTGTGGCAAATATCACAAATTGGGAGCATTTAAAAATGATTAGTTTTGCTCCTCTTTCAGATCTTTTTTTTTCATAACAAAACGATGATGAATTTGAACACACAAGTAAAAAAAGAATCAAATATAATAGTATTTTTTCTTTAAAGGCCTGCATATCCTGCTAAGCCTGTCTTTACAGAAAGTGCGGAAAGAAGAAGTGCAGTGGAAAGAAAGCAGAGGTATGAAACATAATAGGATGAATATGTGCATGCCTATTCATAAGGCAGAGCAAATGGCAATGATAAGGAGTGCTGATCAAACAATACTAAGCCATTCAAATGACTATGTAGCTACAGTTACTGTGAGAGTATTGCTACTTGCCCAATACATTATCTGTGGAATGAGTGCTTTTCTTGCAGTGAAATAACTAAACTAACATAGCTTTTATGAAATCTACTTGCCAAGGTGTAGTCTACAAATATGCAAATTGACTACAGAAGGGGTCCTGAACTTTTAGCTTGGGAGTGACCCACTGACCCTTATTAGGGTTGCGGGCTGTCTTCTAGACAAGATCACTTGCAGAGGTCTATCTTGGACTTTGCCAGCATTGTTAGTGGTGTTAATGCAGAGTCAGGTAGGCAGAAAAGGGTACTTGCTTCCCTTTGTTTGCAGCTTTCGGTGCTCCTATCAATTCTGCATTTTATCCCCTCTTTGATGCCGGGGTATCAGTTTGTAAAGGGAAGTAATTTAAAGAGGGGGATCAGTGAGAGCTGGGGAGATCCTTGCACACTTACGTATTTTATTTTGGGGATTTTTGGGAGTCAGTGGAATCCACATGGGGTATGCTTATGTTTGTTGGGTGCTTGTATTGGTGATACATTACCTTTGGGGGTTAGGGAGGTTCTACATGCACTCTGCATAATGTTTCGGGGAAGGGGCTGGAGGATCGCTATGCAAACTGCTTCAAGTTTTTCATTGCATTATTTGGAACTCATGCAAGGTTTTCCCTGTTCTATAAGGTTATGTGGTTTCTTTAAGTACTTGCATGATTATTTCTTAAGTCGTTTTTGGGGTTTCTTGTAACTGTCTTCATGCTCCTGAAAAGGGGGAAAAATATTATTTAAATTAATATTTGCTTCACAATAATCTCCAATATTTCTTAGTTAGTAATTAGAGATTAATACTATAGATATCGCAAATACTAATAATCATATCAGCCCAGAGGCCACTAATTTGATACAAATCAATGGTCACTGAGGCTGTCCTCATACACCCAGTGAAATGTCCTAAGAAGAAATATATTTAATACCTTAAATACCTTGCAACGACAATCTATTGTGTAAGAAATTATCCAGCACACACACAGTAAGATGTATAAATTAAAATGGGTTTAATTTACCAGCACAATAAATAACCTTTACTAACCCAATATGTTCATGAGCTTCTCAGATAACCTTAAATATTATGGGCAGTTGTTACATAGTAAGTTATACATTAGTTACAGTACATTAAATGTTATAATGGTAAGAGAGAGATAATGGAGAGATAGATGAAGATATAATGGAGGATACTTATGGTTGCTTTATCCTGGTAAGGGGTCCATCTATTGTCTCACTGGCTAATCATGCAGCTTCCTAATCAATTAAACACTAGGGAGAGTTGCCAGCATTCCCCGCCTCGTAGGAGTGTCTGGCAAGATCTGCCCACATCCGGTTTCTATGAGATTAGATATATATTTTATAAAGGGTATAACTCCCACAATATGCATGTAATCATATTGTAACCAAGAAATTCATGGTTTTGACTATCCTGGGTCTTGGTCCACTTCCCTGGGGCGGGGGTGCCCCGCTATGTGAAACCCCCCAGATCGCTTGTAAAAACTCACCTCACCCCACTCCTACAGCGCATGCGCGCCCACTTGTATGGTACTATGTGGATTATCAGGCTCTGGACAATATATGTAGACCATGTTTGCTATCAAATGAAAGGTCTTATAGTCTTGAATAAGACTCTCTCATCAATATAGTCATAACTGTACAAGAATGACACTGTTCTTCCACAAATAATATCCAATACTCACATTGTGTATTTGCAGTGTCTGCATCTGATGGCCTAATTAGGAATTCAAGGATTCCTTTTCAAGGGAAAACATCCCAGCTGTTGATGTATCTTTTGGCAGCTAGGTGTGGATATGTGAATATAGATGTCTATTGTCATGGTCTGTCTTCTATAGACATGGCAGGATTCCCGGCTCACACCCTATTTTGAGTGTTAGGAATTCAGGTGCATAATCATACAAAGCACAATAAATATGCCTATAATTATTATACTTTCTTCACCCTTTAACAGCTCCCATGATGGTAATAAGGTTAAATAAAATGTAAACATGCTCTGTTTGTAAAAGCATCATTTGTCTGGGGTCATAAATGATAGAATTAATTGCATAATTACATTTTGGTTACAGAAGTCAAGACTTGAATAACCTCATTGAAGTTTCCACTACCAAAGTTGTGAGCAGAAAAGGGTAAGCTCTTGTTAGGAATTATACCAATCGTCATGCCATCATCACACAGCTTTACCACCTACAAGGCAATTTGGACAAGTGCCTATGTCCCTGTATATTTTCAAGGGCCTATTCATGGTTTATGTTTTACTTAAAGTAACATATCATTATACAGTCTTTATTAAAGTAACAATTATATGAAATGTTCTTATAATTTTAGCATATTTCAGTTGTGCTCCAAGTCATGTCCAAGGCTAAAGAAACCCAAATATACAGACATTTTTCAATAAAACAAACATTATCACATTGTGTTGTCCGTCTATAGTCATGCTTAGTGGTAGGAAATTAATGAAGATTTTGCTTCCAAAGCAAATAGTTGTGGATGATCACACTCCTGCAGCTCTGTTGTATAAGGCTTTTTCTTATATATTGGTTATTCATTATGCATTTTTGAAAACAGAAGTCAAGATCTGGATGATCTCATTGATGTTTCAAAAGCTAAGAGCGTGAGCAGCAAAGGGTAAGCTATGTGCTGAAATAGTAAAAATGCCAATACACAAGAGAGTATTCTATTCCATAGATTATACTTGAAGCATCTACATGGGTGCTTTCATTTTAATTTAAATCTGACCCTTGTCCTTCCACATTACTTGACACATTGAAGAACTAATTTAAACAAAAATAGTCTGACCATAAAACAAGATGACAGGATGCTGTCCAGATCATAACATGTAAGGTGCCTACAGCTAGGGGGGTTGAAAATACTTTCCCACCAATAAAGCACACAGAAATCTTAAATAATAAAGGGATCCAACACCCTTTTAATGAAAAATGGGTGTTGATCACTCCTGATTTCAGTGAGGGTGGCATCCTGAATGGTGATGCCCCCCTGAGCATACCCCACTGCATACACAGTCTCAGACACTCTTACCTCCTCCTTGCTGCCTTGGAGAGACCAGGTCCCATGACTGGCAGTCCCAGTTTCTGAAGTACATTTCTTAATTATGCATTTTTGAAAACAGAAGTCAAGATCTAGACGATCTCATTGATGTTTCAAAAGCTAAGAGCGTGAGCAGCAAAGGGTAAGCTATGTGCTGAAATAATAAAAATGCCATTACACAGGAGAGTATTCTATTCCATAGATTATACTTTAAGCATCTACATGGGTGCTTTCATTTAAATTTAAAGCTGACCCTTGTCCTTCCACATTACTTGACACGTTGAAGAACTAATTTAAACAAAAATAGTCTGACCATAAAACAAGATGACAGGATGCTGTCCAGATCATAACATGCAAGGTGCCTACAGCTAGGGGGTTGAAAATCTTTTCCCACCAGTAAAGCACACAGAAATATTAAATATTAAAGCGATCCAACACCCTTTTAATTAAAAATGGGTGTTGATCACTCCCGATTTCAGCGACGGAGGCCTAAATGGTGATGCCCCCCTGAGCATACTCCACTGCATACACAGTCTCAGGCACTCTTACCTCCTCCTTGCTGCCTTGGAGAGACCAGGTCCCATGACTGGCAGTCCCAGTTTCTGAAGTACATTTCTTAATTCGGAGCCTGGTAAGAAAACTCAGTCCTTAAATTGTCTCCCTTGGGGCTGATTCAACAACTGGATGTAAATTTGCACCTGGTGATAAATCAGTCCCAAGGTAGGCAATGAGTGAATGGCAATTGTCTCACCTGGTTTTGACCTATGGAACAGAGAGAATAGGGGTAAGTTATATGGAGGCTCTCAATCAATCAATAATGCATAATGTCCTAAAAGTCCCCAGCCCACTGCTGCTTCTGTGGATATTCCCCTAAAGAAGGACTTAAAGAGTAATTCCACTTTCAATGGCATTTTTAAAATTTTCCATTATTGTGTGGCAAAATGATGTCTTCAATGTGATAAGATGATCTGTTAATAATTGTTAATTCCATTCCAACACTGATCAGACCCACAGCTATAACAGTAAGAGACAATTTCAGCGGATCAGCTAGTGCCGCAACTGTTAATTGCTTTTATCATTGGAGTTTTGCAGTTGTTGTTAAATTCTTCTACCTCTACCTACCTGCAAGCTCATGCCTTTACAAATGTCTATTTTAAAGTACGGTCTCTAAAGTTTCTAAAGTGAAGCCTGTGTCCGTTGCCACCCCTGAATGGGGTTCATAGTTTGTTCTGTCACTGCCAGCTCTCACCAACAGGATGCACTAACGCATCTTATTCCAGTTGCACCAATGCTCTATGTAGCAGACAACTGTAGGCTCACCAGCCACCTGCCTAAAGGGAAAAGGGATGCAAAGTGAAGCCTGTCTATTAGGTACCACTTACACCTAGGGCGAAGGTCTACTTTAAACCTAAATCTCCAGATCTGACAATTAAAGCTGTATAGTAATTTGATCTGAATTTTTTTTTAATTCTAGCTCACAAGACCAACTGGATAGCTTTATTGAAATATCCGACTCTGCAAAGAGCCCTCGTAAAAGGTACAACACACGTATTATCATTCCATCTTTATACAAAGGATTTGTAATAGCTTATAGTAACTATTCATTGCTTTAATATGGGCCTATTGGGGAGAGTGTTTACTGATTTGCTGTTCTGCAGAACCTCACACCCACTAGAAAAAAAAAACATTCTCCATTGTCCAGGAATAAAAATAAAAAAGGCTATACTCACCACATATACACTATACTATACCATAGTCCGGTGATCCCTGATTGCTCTTGCGCGGCCCGCCTGATCGTCTAAAAGAATTACAGAAGAATTACAGTTGCAATAAGTTGTTATTTCAGTAGAAGTTGGCTCAGGAGCAAGGCAATCAGAGTACCAATTTCTCCTGTAAAAGCAGAATAGTATGTTCAAAACATGTCACCCCTGATTATTCTTCCCTCTATTAAAAGAAAGATACAGGCTTGGGGTAGATTGTTTTGATGCAATATGTATAATAACACCTCCTCTAGCTATATTATTATTGGACCATTTGCTTACTAAAGCACACCTTCAAGTAGGCATTCAAACATCTTTGTTTTTTTTTTCACTCTCAAACGTTTGAATGGATTTTTTTCCCAAGTTTATATAAGTTTAAATTCGTTTTGCAATCTAACATGTTACTAAGCATTTTTTAATATTAAGCCATTTGTGACTTGGATCTCCTTTAAAAAAAACAAACAAAAAAACGCATAAGTAGTAGGTTAATGCAAATGTTTGGAATGTGAGCTCTCTTCCTATATGTAGCAGTAAGCAAAATGATATTCTGGATAATAATCAATTAAAATAAATATCTTTTAGGGAAGACGAACTAAACAGCTACATTGAAGTGAAAAAACCTGAACCAAAAACCGGGTAATTGTTTCTTCTCTTGTATTTTTATTGTCTCTGCCTCAGGGAAAAGGGATGAATGGGAGAGAAACTGTAAAGAAGAGGGATGGATAGACAGAACAGGAAGGGCAGGGATGCATGGAGAGAGAGCTGGGAGAGGGGATGGATGGGCAGAATTAGAAGGATAGGAATAGATGGGCATTTGGGGGGTGGCCAGAGCTGAAAGAAATGGTAATGGATTGGCAAAGCTGTGAGCCCGGGGTATGAATGAGCAAAACAACAGAGAGACTGAACTGGATGGGACAGGAATTGGATGGGCAAATCTGGGAGGACAGGAATGGATGGGATAGATCTGAGGGGGAAATGTGTGGATAGGGCAAAGCTGAGGGCACAGGGATGGATGGGGCAAAGCTAGGGGGGGGGGGGCGGGAACAAATAGGGTATAGCTGGGGGTAGTACTTGCCGTGCAGTACTTCATATAGCAATGCTAGGTGCCAGGTGACACAGGCAGGGACACTAAGCACTACCTCACCAGTCAGGGGGCAGTGCTGAGCACGGCAACACAGAAGCTGCTGAGTGCAGGACTGTCAGGGCAGGGGCCTGGAAATCTGACGCCTAGGTCCGCATTCGGCCCCCGGTCCGTAGGGGTTTGTTTAACCAGCAGTTGGTCAAAAACACAACTACTCTCTCCAACCTCCCCTGCAAGTAGCTGCCACCAAGGTCCCTGCTGCACTGACTACATTTAACTACTTTGTTAGCCAATCACAAACAGTAGCTCAGCTGCAGTTTAGGAAGATTGGCTGGCTAGGCAGTCAGTCACAGTCAGTATGGCAGCTTGAATGCCGGGAAATGGACCTTTACAGTGCTGCTCCTGCTGGGAAATCTTACGGGTCAGGTTTGTTAAATTCCCAAGTGAGGGGGGGTTGGGAAGGGGGGGTGGGTGTTTTTTATTTTATCCTGGATTTATGCTTTAAGCTTGCATTGATATGGCTTAAAGCCTGATCTGTAGTTTATTACTTTAAACTTTTTCCAACAACTGTTTTGCACATCACAAAAGCTATGATGCCCACACAGGAGGGCAAAGCAACACGGCACAGCAGACTTTTGTAACTTTGGCTTTACCAGTGTTGTGCCATTTGCCATTGGCTTACAAACCTCAATGTAGTGCAAATACTGAGCTTTACCTGCAATGTAATGCCACAGAATTCTAAATTATAAAAAAAGTTGATACATTATGTTTTTCAGGACTTCAGATTTTGACAACTTAATCCGTATTAAAAATACTACAGCTAATACAAATAAAGGGTAAGTAAAATGTATGAACCAACCATTTTATTTCATGTGAACAATGGGAGAACTGGGATCAAAGTTGTGTCATTTTAAAAGGTCTTTCCAGACATGGACACAAAAACCTATACTTACCCCTTTGTCCCCCACAGCTCTTCTGCCTGGCTTGGGTGTCTTAAAACCTACTGGTTGCCAAGATTGTCCATCACTGGTCTCCATTCAAGCCTTGTCACACCACCTTCATTGCAACAAATGAAGTGGGCATGCAGAGGGGGGATTTATGTTTTGAAGGAGGCCGCAGTTCCGCTGCAAATGGATCCTGGCATGGGATAGTGGTCATTTTAGTTCCGATGGACACAAGAGTATATATTTTTTTGCGTTCATGTCTGGACTGAGCCTTTAAAAATTATGGAATTGTTGCACCACCACTTTGGTTCTGGAAATATCAATGCATTTGTCATTACTATTCCCTAATTGTGCCCAAGCAGCGAACACATAAAATAAAATGAGGTATCTAATAAGGTACGAACCATATAATTAGCATGACACACATTTTTTTTACCTGCTCAAAATGTATTAATTCCCAAGATTGGTTCATTGGTTTATGCAGTGTACACAGTCCCAGGGATACCTTGGGAGCTCGTCTACCATTTACAAACATATTGGTGGATAAGACTCCATGCCCACCTCTGTCTCAGTAACTGGAGGGCACCTCTCCATTCATTGTGACAGAGGATGCTTGCGGGTGAGTGATGTAGTAAATGTAAATACAATTAGGGGCAATTTAGGAACCTAATATATGCTACATGATTAACATTTGTTTAAAGGGCCTGTAAACACAACACAAAAACTAAAAGTACTCCCCCTTTTTGACATCCCACAGCAGGTCCCAGCTGGCTCCCCTTGCATCAGTGCATCAGTACCCCTCTCCCCTCCATTTACTAGGATGTCTCAGTATTGTGTAGAACTTTGTTTTTACAAATGTGCCATTGTGGTCACTGAAATAAAGTAAGGCAAGTGTTTTTTTTTTAATTAATCATTGTCATTATTTTTTCCTCAATTTTTGGTTGATTGAAGAAATACAGATTTGGATGACCTTATTGCCATAACTGGAGAACAAAACAAAAGGTAAGAATAACATTTCTGCATAGAACATCAGTTAGAATATTCCTAAAGGAAGGTGGAAGGTAGTTATTACTTTCACACTAGACATATGAATACAGAACCAAATGTAAAATTTAGCAATATCTTTTGTAGGTTAGCACTATATAGCATTCAGAACCATATTGATATATTGTTTGGCAAATGCTATTACTTCTTTTAACTGTACATTGAAATAGGAATGGGTTTTGTATTGTCAGTAGCTGTGTCCAAAGATGTGTCGAATACAATAATAGATACATTTCCTAGTAGGATGATGCTGTGAACAAATACAGTACCAACAGAGCATTTGTGTGGGGCCATCTGAAACCTGAAAGGTTCTATGTTAACAAATTACTATTAACACTGAGTACATCCAGGAAGTCATAGGGGGTTATTTATCAAGGGAAAGCGGCAGGTAGCGCCTCGTAGCGGCAGGCAGTATCTGGCCCAGTATCTGGTAGTAACCAAGGCGATTCTGGTGAGCGACTCTAACAGTGTATAGCGCCGGAGCTCTAGCTTCCAGAGCGCCAGGTATTACCTGTCGCTCTCCCATACATTTCAATGGATGTTCCTTTTCTTCTGTTTAAACAGGGTTTTTTGTTTTTAATATTTTTTTCTCTTAAATAAATGTGTCACCTCTCCTGGCCTAGAAAAAGTCATTTTTGAAAACATTTCTTATTTTTTATATATATATGCAGAATTGTCATTACAGGTCTGGCATTAAAGTATTAATGTCACAATGTTACAACAATGTAATTCCATGTGTTTTCACTTTGTTACTGGTGGATATGTGTTCCAAAACTTGATTACATAGCGTCTGGCACTTTATGCTATAACGACGCCTACGCTTGTGTGTCTGCTTTTTTGTTGAATATGGTGTGAGTCGCTGAGAGTCGGTCGCACTGAGCTGGCACTACCTTTCGCTCCCTGCAACTCTGTACTGGGGTTAGAACAGCCAACATACATCTCATTCATCAATGCGGCCAGGTTACTAGAGCGACTGTGGCGCTATGTCACAGAGCCCGATAGTCAATCACAGCGTATACTAGCAGTCGCTTTTAGCGCTGATATACAGACGCTCATCTGCCGATAGCTGGTGCTAGTAATGAATGAGCCTGCCCATCTCACTATTTAAAGCATAATTTAGTGGTCCCACATTTAAATGGTAAGACTTGATCAAGACAACAGAAATTATGCATTATCTAAAGGGGGGCACTAAGGCCAAAAAAGCCAGTACCCTTTTATTCAGCCGCTTCTTCCTAGTTTTTATGTTTAAAGTGGACCAACACCTAGGATTTTGACTATCCTGGGTTTTGGTCCACTTCGGTGGGGCACCCCGATCGGGGGTGCCCCGCTGTGTGAAACCCCCCAGAAAGCCCAGAAAACTCACCTGACCCCGCTCCCACGTGACCGCTCCAGGGAATCACCGCCGACGGAGAAACAAGGCCCGTCAACGGACAAGCGAGCGCGCCTGCCGCCGCCTCCCGCGCGTCACTATTACAGGGAGCGCGCCGGCCATTCACAAACGGCGACGCGGGTGCGCGCCCTGCTAGAGGGACGCGCGGGAGGCGGTGGCGGCCCACGCAGGAACGGGGAGAAGGTAGGATTTGTGGCCTTCCTGGGGGGTTTCACCCCGCGGGACATCCCGATTTCGATTCCCGGGCCGATCCCCCCTGGGTGTTGGTCCACTTTAAAGTGTATCCATTTCTCAACATGTGTAAATTAATATGCATAAGCCCCCTACACTTGAGGTAGAGAGCTTGCAACATAATAATAAAAGTAAATAATAAAAGTAAATAATTCTATCATTAAAGGTTACTCAAGGAACCATCACATTTCTTGTAGTTCTATCTATCTATTTCAGCTAAAATCCTATGTTTCTGTTATAGATATTGCTCTCTGATATACTATTCATATATGTTTAAAATGCATCTCTAATTTTTTTAAGGGAAGCCAATCCTCCAGTGAATAGCACCAATACTACAAGCCGTAGTTCCACCGCCACTACTACTTACAATGTTACCAACGAGTCTGATGCACCAACCAGACGTTCTGCTACAACTAGAACTTACAACATTGCCGGTGACAGCTCAGAGCTACCCAACAGACTCTCTACAACTACAACCTACAAAGTTACAGATGACAGTTATAATCCACCATCTAATCGCTCATCAACAACAACCACTTACAGAGACCTCAGGAATGGACCGAACACTCCATCCAATGTTACTGTCACTCAGGAGACATGGTAATTCCAAACATGAATTAGGTTTATTTAGGTGTATATATTAAAAATGTGTATTCATTTATGAATTATTTTTAGTTGGAAACAATAAAATATTTAAAGCAATATTAAATAAAAAAATGCTTGACCTTGTTCTATATATAAATATATATATGTATATAAATATTATATATATATACCATTTTGGGGGGACTCTGAGTCTGAGGAGTGGCTTATCCACAGGCTTTGAAACCAGGCCAATACCCGTTTTTTCTCGCTGACACCTCATAAAAACAAACTTGGGGGTCATCCAGAATCAACTATACCCTGACTGCAGCTTGCACATGACCCAACACTTAATCCCTTTTATGTGCAGACTTCTGCTGGCGTTTCTTTAAGGCTTTCTACTATTGTCCATAAACCATCTCACTAACCTTATGCTGAAGGATCTATGCCTGCAGTACTAGAGACCAGGCAGTCACAGTCACCCTGTATATTATATATTATATTTTTATTATATATTTAATTTAAAGCATTTAAAAGAGTAAGTCCACTTTCATGTCCAAGGCTTCTAGAACAGATGCGCCAACAGGCACAAGGTGACTTCAGTCTGAAATGCTCCTATTGACTTCAGTGTGTGCCTTACACCAAGAACTTTGGTATACGGAGTCGCCCATTAAAGTCTACTTCCACACAAGCCTCTTATGCACTGTTGGTGGGAGAAAAGTGGCACGGGCGGTGGGTATGTAGGTCACCTTGTGAATGTTGGCAGATCTGGTGTAAGATCACAAAGTAAGGTGTGTGAATTTGAGGGAAAAGGGATAATAATGTAGGTTTAAGTTATTTTACTTTGTATGCAGTTATATATATATATATGTGTGTGTGTGTAACTTCACGGGCACCTTGCAAATTTTCAACTTTATTATCATGTCTCTGCTTATATTCCAAACAGCTTCTTAGATATTTAAAATACAGTACCACAGATACAATGGGTGAAATTTGCTCAAATTATATAAATAGCCTTATTATACATTTCAAGTATATAATCATACAATATATTTAATTTAACAGGAAGTCTTCAACAAATTCAAATGGACAGATCATTCCATCAAATTCTATTAAAACTGTCTATTCCACATCTGATCGGTAAGTACGGCATTCAAGATATTAATGGAAAATGTAATAGACCCTAACTAAAGCATTATACAAATATATTCTCATATTGGGAGTTGCACACCTTCGCTTAAAGTGGACCAACTGCCTACTTGGCTCTCTGATCCTGCCAATTTGAGGCACCCTGATTTGGGATGTCCTGCTTTGTGAGCCCCCCAGATCGACCCACATCATCTTAACTTCCATGGCTCCCAGGCCACATCCCCAGCACCCCTGTAGCTGAGGAGCGCTCCCGCACCCAGCCATTTAGATGGGATAGGTGTGGTAGCGCACCACACACTGCAGGGAAAACGGGGATGCACCTTCTCCCTTATGCCTCTGGGCTCTCTGTTTAACCAGGGCTGCATGCCGATCATTAATATTAATTAATATTTAATATTAATTAATATGGCACTAATTGGACAAGAGCCAGGACATCTGATGTGGGACCGTTTTTGGGAACAACTGGGGAGGTCGCACAGCTGGGCATCCCGATTGGGGACTTAATGCCTAGATGCGGGAGCGCACATCAGCTATGTGCCTGAGAAGCCGCTGCAATCAGCATGCGTGTTGTGGGACCAACATTACATCATTCTAGTTTCTTGCCAGTTGGACTTAAAATGCAATTATAAATTATATTACTATATTACTATTTACTATTAGTTATTTCTGGTACAAGCAAGGGAGGAACATGGTTTCTTTTGTTTAAGAAAGCATTGTGCTCCAAAATGTACATATACTCCTGGCACAATTTGTGAAATAGTGGACCTAGGGGAGAGAGGTTCTCCGCAATTTGATAAATAAACCAGGATAAGACAGCCCTATCTATTGTGAACAATTCTGTTCTGTTTCTTTTGGATCTAAGAATATAACTTTTTTTTCTAATTACACTTTGGTAGACACATAATAATAATAATTTATTATATGTTGGGTAGAACTGTCATTGAAAAGGACTTATGTACCTACTGCCGGAAGCCACTCGGTATTGATGCCAAAATGATTCTCAAAGATTTGAGCATATGCTGCCATGCAACATGCTTCAAGGTAAGTAAAGAAGCCTTTATACAGTGTGGCATATGTGATATCTTAAAGAACCTGACCATTCAAAAAGGGTATTTGGCTTTAATTTCATACAGTCTAAACAAATGTAATCACTAATAGAATGCTATGAGACCTATAGTATAAAAGGTCTGACTAGATGCAGTAAAATGTCATCATGATTTCTAATACTCTGTACCGCATTCAAACGTATCTAAGTATTTAGGAAATTGGTTTTGGGTTGCACTATATAATTCCTAATAGTTTATAATATACTGTAGATTATGAGAACTAATAGAAGCCCCTTAGAAATAGTGATCCTGCTAATGTAATAAATAAAAAAAACACTCACCTTCACCCTGAATCCAGCCCCCGAAGTCAGCAGTGCTGCAGCTGCTGCACCAAACACCCCCCCACCATCTTCATGAAGTCACTGCTGGCCACTGTTAGCAGACACTGTCTGCATCGCTTGCGCTCCTGCCTGCCCATTCACATGAATTGTGGGGCGGGAACACGCGTGATGCAGAGAATGCCGTTCCAAGCGGCCAGCCGGGACTACCAGAAAGATGGCAATAGGCAGGATTCGGAGTGACGGTGAGTGTCTGTTTTTTTCTTTTATTACATTAGCAGGATTTCTATTTGGAGGGAGCAGGGTGGAGGTTATGTTTATTTTTCAGTAAGGGGCTGGAGTTTCCCTTTAAGATCTTAACATCTGTAAAATATGTTTTTTTTTTTAGTGTGAAGCATGTTCTGGCTCCTTGGGAGGTCTAAGGGCTGGTGACAGTATGTGGATCTACAAGCAAAAAATTCACTGTGAGCCGTGCTATTTTAATACAAGAGGTAAGCTGTGCATAACAATAGTAAATACTTCCAATACAGTTTACTAAACAAAAATGGCTATATATATATATATATGATTTTTAAGGTGATTTTTTGGCGTTTTATTTGTCAGGGCTGTTTCTAAGAGGGGGCAAGCAGGGCCCTTGCCCTGGGCGAAAAGTTCATTGGGGCCTTTATCCCAGCCAGAGCCACTGTAATTGGTGCAGGCCTTAAGACAGCCCCCTCATCTCACATAATGGGCTCAATCATGGGAAGAGGGCACTACCTGCTGCTTAGCATGGCATCTACCTGTAGCTGGGACAGCAGCAGCACCATAGAAGGAGGCAGACTTTTTTCGTTATTTTGAAATACACAGAGTTCATGCTGCTTACCAAATTGGGCTGTCCCGCTGTCTGAAACCCCCAGGTTACCTCTTCCTGGTTTAATGGCGCATGCGCAGGTTCTCGCCCAATCGGAGCTGTTTGCCGTGCCTATGTCATTCTAAGTCTATCTGAATGGCTGGGACAGGTGCGTGTGCATAGCCCAAAGATGCGGGGATGTGCCTGCTTTCGCCCCCCCCCCCCCCACTGCAGAATGGCAGAGCCATTTGCCGATTGACATAGGCACAGCAAACGCCACTTCTTGGATGAGAGCTGGCATATGTGCCGTTGGACTGGGAAGAGGTGAGTTTTATTGCGCAAACGCAGAAGTTTCACACAGCAGGGCATCCCAAATCGGCATGCACCCTGGGCACGAAAACAAGACCTGGAGTAGTCAAATCCTGGCTTTTAGATGCAAACTATTAAAAGCTGCCAGCTGATTGGATAATAAGCATTGTAGCTCAATCTTCTTGTCTTGCATTATAAACAACATAAGTAAGCATGACAAAGAGCCGTATTTATGTTTTTTTCTTGCGGCACTAGATGAGGGCCTCTTGCAAGACGCTCTCTGCGCAGCACCGCAGAGTCAGCTGTAAAATGGGCAATAGCACCGGGTTTTTAAAAGCTGATACGTTAGCGACCACGAGCCCCCGCTGGGAGCGCAAGAAAATGTTGAATTCATGGAGAAAAAACACAGTGCCCGAAGGGGTGTTTGCAACACAAAAAAAAAAAAAACACCAGGAATTGCATTAGGGACACTTGAAATACATGACACAGGTTTTGCATGGCTCAAATCACAAGTTTGCAGCACAACAAAAAAAAATGGATACAATAACAAATCCAAACAGCCTAGGGAACCCGTGGCAGGTGTCTGGTAATATCTGGCACTGCAAGGGAACTCAGCGCCGGCATTCATCCCATAACTGGCACTGATGATAGATGGGACACTACATGTCACTATCAGAGGCACTCTGGATGCTTTACTTGATAAATACACCTTTTGCACTGAGACCTGACATTCACCTGACATTCATCTGGCACTACAAGACACAACACAAGACACTAGCGCTTCTTAAATAAACCCCATATTTGTCACATGTGAATTGCCGAGTGTCAGTGTTCTAGCAGCAGCAGGCACTTTACAAATCAGATTAGCTCTGCTTGTTTTGCATAGCAGTCGTCTTTTATTAAACAGATCAGATTATTTCTCCAGCTGTCTGGCTTAGAACTGATTCATTTTATGGAGCAATTTTGTGCTTTTATCTGCGTGCAGACTAACAAGCATCATTTATCTGTTTTAGAGAAATGGATTATCTAAACTCACGATCAAGAATCGGGCAACAGAAGATCAAACTGGAAATATGTTAATATATCTTTTCTCTTTTTTTTTTATCTGAAACATATTGGGGTGGGATTATAGAGAATAAAGCATGCTCAATATATTACCTTTACTACTTTACTTGTTGTGTGTTAAAACCAACAATAAAAACAATTTAACAAGAAATTGGGGAGGAAGGAGACATTTGGGAGGGACAGATGTAGTAAATATTACATTGAACTTTCCTACAGCTGACACAGACTTAATAATAAGAAATATTAGCCTGCACTGCCATACCTAACCACTAACCCCAAATGAATCACAAAAATACTCTGATTTGCTATAAGTCACGTAGATGACCCTTGCTGCTTATTCTGGGGCCAGACAGCTGCCCTGATAGGACCTTAGTGAAACCTTTGTAGGGAAGTGCTCAGTTATCACCCCCAAAACAGCCCCTACACCTTCATCCCTTCATGTCCCTGGTGCAGCCCAAGAGAACTACTGCAGACATTGGGAGACAAAGGTGTCACTTAAGGTCCTAGCATAGCTGGGTCATCTTCCACTGTGAGAACAGCACAGGGGCTTTCCAGCTGAGGTGACCCAATATGCAGCAGATGAGTACTTTTTTTTGTATCAGTTACTTTAATTTAAGAATTGAAGGCAAGGGCATACATACCAGAGAGGCAGTGCAGACACCTGCCCCCGGGCCCGTGGATCTGTAAGATTAGTAGTTAGTAGTAGTAGTTGATTTATTTAATGTCTGCACTTAGGATTTAGGTACAACCATCATGTTAATATTACTATAGGTAATTATAGTGTAGTCCATAAAAAGTGGAGCAACGGGCCTTCCCCTGGAACATTCCAAATCGGCACCGTCTCTGGCAGCTTCCTCTGCGATGCAAACAATCGGGAGCGAGAGCAGTTGCGATCCCAGCATTTAACCTGGACAGACCCTTTTTTGTTACCTGTACCATGCTCCATGCATGATGGCCAGAGTTCTCCTTTAACACATTTTGATACATCTGTTTTATTTATCTGATCTGTTATTTCATGGTCTTTTTGATCATATAAGGGTATTTTCTTACATTACTTATATTTCACTTTTTCTTTTCTACTGTATTACATTTTGAATGTAAAAAACAATAAATGCATTTAACCAAACCTTGTTGTTATTGTGTTTGTTATTCAAAATAAATAAGCAACATTTCTATTCCTTAGTATTATTAAACCCTTTTAAAGTGGACCAACCACCTTGTATATCAGCCGGATGGTCTAAAAGACTCCAGGGTTGGCCATTCAAGTCCCTCCTGGGGCATCTGTATTGGTATGCCCCATTCTGTGAAACACCCTGATCGCCTTTCTGGGGCTCCCACGCTGGCTTTGGGGGTCGTTTCCCGCACCTCCCTGTAGCTGAGACATGTTCCTGCATCCAGCTATTCACATATTTAGCTATTCAGGGCCCTGTGTCTAAACAGGCCTGTATGCCGTGCAGTAATATGCACAGCATAAGCTGCTGCTTGGAGGGAGTCTATACCTGCAATGCTGCATGCTGTACTAATTAGAATTTTTTTTGCCTTAATTTCAACTAATCTAGGCTACCTTTCCTCTAGTAGCTGAAATCAGATCACCAATTACAGCCCTTTGATTTAGAGTGGCCTAGATTTGCCTCCTAATAATTTAGAACAGGGCTTCCCAACTAGTGGGCACCACTGGTGTTACGTGAGATCCTAGCAGATGGTGCTCAGTCTGAGCTGCTGCCATCTATACTTTACCCATGCCTAAAACTTCCCCAGTAGATGATGAAAACAACTTTTGGGAGTTATTTAGGAAACGCTAGCGGCACGTAACGTCGGGTGAACCCTGGTGAGCACCTCTAACAGCGCTATGTAGCGTCACATGTATTACTAGAGGTGGCTCAGCATATAGCGCCGGCACTCTAGGCTCAGGAGTGCCATGTCATACCTTTTGCTCAGTAGCGCTCTATGGTGTTTCATTTGGTTGTGTTTAACTCTTTAAGTGCCAGCCTACCTGGAGTTTTTGTCACCCTTTGTTGCCAGACTATTTTGCACTATTTTGTGCTCCCCATGATTTTTGAAGGGATTTCCAAGGATTTCCCAGGAAAATTATATATTGTTTTTTTCAGCATAGTCTGGGCTTTAACATGAAATGTCTTGTTTGTCATTTTTTAGGTGTATTCTCAATATTTTTGGGACAAATATGTGCAAAAAAATAAAAAAAAAAATCGATTTTTTACAATTTGTAGTGTTTTTTTGTAATAAAAAATGTAAGTTTGTCAATAAAATCTTACTGCGTGTGAAATCCCAATTTCTCCTAGTTACAGCGGTAGCACATATGTATAGGTAGACACCCTTTTCTGCCCAGGAGAGTCCCCCAAACTGAAACAGCGCTTTAGGGGATTTTCAGATAAAATACAACTATGCTATGCGCTTTGCGCAACTTGCAGTTTTTCCAGAAAAACAACCCTTTACATTTGAAAAACCCCCAACAAACTATTATATTCTCTGAAAGTACACACCTCAAGCTTTCTAGGTGTACCAGGCTTGTTGATGTGGCCACAGTTTTCTAGAAGTAATCCCTCAACGTATTCTTTGGTTGCAAAGAGTTTCCCTAAAAAAAGGATAAAAAAGCAGAATCAAAGCCACATTTTCCTAAAAACACTATATGCAAACAAGGAAAAACAAGTTTATTCTGAAAAAGCAACATCCCCCGAACAGAACAATACCCAGCATGCATAGCTACTGTCAAGGAAAGAGTTGCCAAACACCCCAAAGTAAAGCATGTGCATAACGGTAATTTTACTTGAAAATTTCAGCTCTGCAGACAAAGTGCGCACCTTGCGATTTTTCAACCAAAACAACCCTTTACATTTGGAATATTCCCCATAAACCATATATTCCCTGAAAGTACACATGTTAAGCTTTCTAAGTGTACCCAGCTTGTTGTAGTGGGCTCATCTTTCTGGAATTAATCCCTCAAAGAATTCTTTGGTTGCGCAGCTTTTCCTAAAATATAAATATGCAAACAATAAAAAACAAGCTAAGTCTTAAAGTGCAAGGTCCCCCGAACAGAACACCTACTTGAGAATTTGTCACCCTCCGTTGACAGGTCATTTTTCCCCATTTTGCGCCATGTTTTGCGCCATTTTTGCTGGAATTTTCAGGAAAATTATATATATATTTTTTTGCAGCAGAGTTTAGGCTTTAACATGAAATGTCTTGTTTGTAAATGTTATTCTGTTTTTTACAATATAAAATAATTTTACAATATAAGTAAAAAATAAAAAATAAATAAATAAAAATTTTACAAAATTGCCTCCTTAATTTTAAATAAAAAATTTATTTTATTAAAAAAACCATATTGCATGTGAAAGCCCCATTTCTACCGATTAGAACGGTACCACATATTTATCGTTCCTGCCCAGGAGACCCCCCTAACTGAAACAAGTACTTTATAACATTTACAAATAAAATACAACTACTATCGACACTACAAAGGGTTAAATCGAGAAAAAAAATCCCGGGGGGGCCTTTTTTGTGGGGATTTTTAAGGGTTAAAAACCCTTAAAAATCCCCCAAAAATTGACATGGGGTGCCCCTTACCCGAAGTAACCGGCCCGGGACCAGCTATGCAGGGCTTGTAGGAACAGGGTGCAGGGGCCAGTTTTTGTGGCCCCTGGCCCTGCAGGCTACAAGCCCACATAGCCCGTGGCCACAGGCTCTTCTGCCCTCCCCTGGGCTTTGGGGAGGCAGGTAATGGGGGTTCCGGGGTGACTAGCCGCAGGTGACTTGCCAACCCCCCAGCCTTGTGAACTGGTATAGGGGTCTCATGAACCCCTTACCAGTTTACAAGGGGTTAAATGTAAAAAATAAACACACCACACACAAAGAGAAAAAAATATTTTATTATTATTTTTTTTTTTAATACTTACCTCCCATTCATCCTGGAGCACTGTGCCCCTCGGCAATCACCGGCTTCTGCTCACCTGCTGGAAGCCTTTTATAGCTGCTGGGTGACAGAACATAAGGGGTTAATTAAAAAAAATGACATAGGGTCCCCCCTCCCAGGGGATTGGAGCCTCCTCGCCTCACACCCGCCCTGCTCCGAGCTCGGTGAGGGTATAGGAGGAGCCGAATGATGTCACACTTGTCAGCCAGCTTAGCTAGGTTATAGCACTCGACACCCGCTTCTACTAGTGGTCGCTCTAAGTGCCGCTTGTTCTCCGTGAGCTTGTTTGACATGTAATCATATTGGACGATTAGGGGAAGTTCACAGAGCGGAGATCGGGGAGATGGAAACAGCTGGCCCTGGAGTCTTATAGACTTCAAGGACGGTTTTGGTCCTCTTAAATGAATGGTTTATTTTAAATCCCAAAGAAGCCACTGGGGGGCGCTACCCAAAAAGGCAAAATAAAACAACCTAATAGATAAAAAATTAAAGACATTCTGCAGGCAGTAAAATAAAAAACGGTATACCCCTTTAATCCCCCACAGGCGATAGCTGATAATCTGGCGCTCAGGCAATTACTGTATCACACAACCTCAGTCTCGCACATCCACCACCATCATTATGCAGCTCTTGTCCATTCAACACCCACTGGACCGCCCACACCATTCATCAAAGGACCTATGCCACACTCCCCTCTATTGCAGTGAGTGTTAGGGGTGTGCTGCAGTTAAGTGGGGAGGACAGAGGGCTACTGCTGATTTTTGATTTCTGATAGTCCTATATTGGTTTTATATATTGCGTTTGCGATTGGATGTTCATTGGTTCATACCTCATGTGGATGGCGCTTATTGGATCTGATAGTAGCACTGTATAGGCTTAGTCATAGGGTAGATGCACTTTCTCTTTTTTTGCACATGGCACTTTCTTTGTATTTATTTGCATGATTGCACGGGCTTTTTGATTTGATTGTTAGCACTGCAAGTTCTGAGCAGTGCGCTTCATCACATATAGACAAGGCACCTTATAAGTAGGCACCAGGCACTTTATGCACTCAGCACTTTCCATAAGCGCCTTTGCACAAAGAGATGTATGACTATGACATTGATTATTGAATAAGGTATATATTGTTAATTGAATTCATATTTGGGTGTAGTACAGCCCAGCAGTTCCTCCCCACTTTTCTGGGTTTTTATTATGTGTTTTTTAACTGTGTGTATATATGTTGTGATGTATATGTAGTACTGTAGATTTGTAACCTATGCTCCAATAAATTGTATATTTGATTCAGCAGTGTGCAACTAGCATCTGTGGACCTTTTGGCGGGCCAGCCCTGGGGCCCTACAATATTAAACGGGGTGTGCTGCAGTTCCTGTGACAATGGCGCGGAGCGGTCCATCAGATGTTGAATGGACGCAAGGACCTGGAGATGGCGGCATAGGCCTGGATCAGGCGCTCCAGTAAGTGTCTAAGTGTGGACTATTAGCGAGCAATTAGTGGCCAATTTAAGGTGAGTATAGCGTTTTACTGCCTGCAGAAAGTCTTTATAATGCATTTTATTATTAACCTATAAGGAAAAATGGACGGAGGCTTTACAAATGCATTTTTCTATTTAGAACTGCTAAACTGCTTATTGTATTAAAGGGCAATGGATAAACAGCCATTTAATAACAAAAATGAGAAAATGTGAGTATTAATAGTGGATGTAGTAATGTAGTAGTACTAGTAACAATGAATAGCAGAACAAGGGTGAGAAGGCTTATTCTTAATAGTATATGTAATAGCATCCTTAGATGACACCATGCAATCTAAAGAAGCTATGGCTTATTGCAAACCCCTTTCAGACTTAATAAAACTGCACCTGCATCAAATCCTTACAATGTTCTATTTGCAATATTTAAATCCACCAAATAAAGAGGCTGTAATTGCACCCTTCACAATCTCAACTATAATTATAGCTCACTCCAAAATGTATTGCCTTTTGTTTGTTTTTTTTTGAGGGTGGGGGGGGGAGAAACAGCTTTGTTTTATGCAAATACACTGGTCTTTTTATTTATAGGAGATTTATTGTAAAAAAAAATGATCGAATGAAATGAAAAAGTCCACACAAATATGCTAGCTAGAAAGAGGAGGAGGTACATGTATGATTTGCATAAAAAAGATCCAGCCAAGCTTGTTTCTTTCCTTTACTGAAATGTAGGGTTTTGAATGTACCATTCTGCTTTTACAGAGGAGAACTAGTGCGATTCCCAATACTCCAATGTGATGAAATCAGGAAAGGGATCCTGACCATTGAAGTCAATGGACTCTTTATAATGCGCTTTTTATTTTGGGAAACAATGCATGCTGTGTTTGCCCTGCAGCATAATCACAATGCAGCCCATAGATATCTATGGGCAGCAGAGGTACTTTTCCTGCACATGCACTATAGCCCCCATCATTTTTGATCTGGTATAGGGGACCCTTGGATCCCCTACCAGTTCATAAGCAGTAAATACTAGTATATCACTTACCCCTCTGCGTCTTCCTTCTTCTGTCCCCCCACCGGGCATCACAGGAGAGCATGCCCTGGCGTATCCCCTCCATGCCCCTCCCCTTAATGACTCATATAGGTAATAGGGGGATTCCATAGAGACCTTGCCTCTGTCTTATAAAAGCTTCATCCTCAGGCAGGGGTGAGGCAGCTGCCAAAGCCTCTGCTGCCAGTATTGGAACAACAGTAGCAATCACTTTGATCGGACAGGACACATTGTACGCTGCAGGCATGGCCCAAGGGGACACAACCACAGCGCTCCTCTAACAGAGCCACAGCACAGTACACAAAAGTAGTGAACATTTCTTTGAAAATATAGTGGCTTGAGGGAGGTCATGCTACACATTTCAGCGTTTCTTATGATGCTAAATTGCCCTCCTGGACTTGCAGCAACAGAACGGTCTAAATTGACATCACTTCAAGCTAATTGAATATGCTGGACCCTCCATCTGTATCAGCAGATGAAAATGGTCATCAGTGGCATAACTAAATGTAACAGGGCCCTGTTGTGAACATTAAATGGAGCCCTTTCACGGCTCTTACAGTAAACTTTTCTTCTGTTCCTTAACTCAATCGGATGCAGCAAGACAAAAGACTGGAGAGTAAAACAGAACAGACAAATGATGCGTCCTTTCTAAAGAAAATAAGGTGGAGAAGCACCAATGATGGGGGCCCCCTTACATTCTGGGCCCTGGTGCGGTCACACCCCCTGCAGCCCCTTAAGTTTTGCCCCTGATGGTCATAGTAAATCATGCGCCCGAACACAGGGAAGACTTGTAAAATTACGATCAGGAATTGGCAGCTCTTCAGGGATATTACGGCCCTTTTGATATGACCATGCCACCAGATTTGTAAGGACAACTATGGTATCAATAACATCCTACTCCTGATAATTGTACTGGAACAAAAGCTCCCACAGAGACATGTGGTGGAGTAAAAAGAACTATCTACCTACTTCCCTGAGGCTGTTGAGCACCAGAAGGAAGTGGAAGAGGTAGAACCTTCTTTTTCATAAATTACCAAATTTTTCGCCCTATAAGGTTGATATGCTGATGTGCCAGAACACACCCATTCCCGAGCAGCAACAAGCAGCCTGCAGAATCCGCCCTTCCCATATAATAGACAGCATGCAGAAACCCCCATAACAGGGTAGTGTGGCAGATTCCCCACCCCAATGCCACTGAATTCAGTTAGAACAAAAACTTCATAACTGCACTGCGATTCAGAAGCCACCACTTTCCACAGCCAGCGCGCGCCTATGCCATTGATGTATTGGCGCAAACTGGCTGCGGAGCGTGGTGACTTCTTCAGGATCGTGGCACAGGTATAAAGTTTTTTTTTTTTACTAAATGGCTAAGTCTGGGATTGGGGGGTTGGTTTGCAGCCTTCACCTTCGGCCTATAGGGCGCGCATGGGCATTTCCCCCCACTTTGCTGGAATATAAGTGTGTCTTATAGGGCGGAAAAATACGATAGAAGTCTAAAAATCATCTTGTTGCTGTTCAAAAAGAGGAGTATACTTTGAAGGTTATTCCATCTTTAAAATTCCTTACATGTCTGAAAATCACTTTGTTGCTACCTAAGAAGGGATCTTTTTGGAAGGTTAAAATAAGCCATTTCTTTCCTAGCATCTGCTACTCACCAAAAAGGGTAATATTTGGACAATTGCTTCTACCATTACCATTGAGTGTGCATAAGCAACGACTGGCATCTGCACCAAAAAGTGTAAACAATCGCTGTGAGTTATAACAGGCTGTTACCAGCCGTTCTCATGCTTTTGCCCCTAGCTATATATATTGCTGTGATTTTGAAATGTGTAATAGGCTCAAGGAGGGGTGCTTGCATTTACTTAAAGGGATTTTTTATGCAAAAGGTTAAATAAAGTAAACAGTAGCTTACCTTGCGTTCCTCCAACACTATTCTTTCCTCCAGCACTGTGCCTCCACTCAGCTCGGCGCCATGAACGAGAAAATACACTTCTTCATTGACCCTTCCAGCGCCACTTCACCGATTTGGGCTACCAATAATAGCTCAAGGATCTAGTGCAGACCACTCCCCTTTTCTATTAATAGCTTGAATGGTGCTCTCAGAGCTACCATTTAAGCCCAGCTAACCCTTCCCTCCTTCATGCCTGGCCTCTTCCAAGCAAGCCCTCTCACTCCCAGCACTAAAAACTAGCCACCCTGGATTAAAG
Organism: Gastrophryne carolinensis; assembly: GCA_027917425.1. Taxonomy (NCBI): domain Eukaryota; kingdom Metazoa; phylum Chordata; class Amphibia; order Anura; family Microhylidae; genus Gastrophryne; species Gastrophryne carolinensis. The sequence goes on from CM051236.1 coordinate 167,233,062, forward strand.
CCGGCTCCAAGGGCCACGCCCACATGCATCAGAAAAGAATAACGTAAAAGTGTAAACCTTGATATCCCTGCTATTTCTGCTTTTATTTAAAAAACAAAAACAGTTTAGGACAGTGACAAACTTAGCTGAACATAATGGTCTAACAATTGCCTTTGCCTGTTCTATCACTTTAAGATGTTGTGCGATATATTTGCAGATGCTGCGCTTCTGGACTACATGGAATGGGCATCTTGCCATGCGCCCAACAGACATAAGGGGGAGGGGCTGTGCCAGCAGCAGCTTGCATAAGAGGAAGATTTATAGGCCTTAGAAAAACAGGAAAGCATCATGCTACATGCACATTCAACGACAGCTGCTGGAGGAAAGGAATGCTATGTCAGGGAAGCTATGTAGCTATGGGCCTGATTTATCAAGCACTGCTGCCAGATTACAACACATCAGTGCAAATTACAGTAGTGAAAAATATATTTTATATATTCTTTATAGCATGTTGCTGCACCGCCAATGTTAGCAAATGTGTTTCTTACAGTGCAGCAACATACATCAGTGTAAAAAAATATATATAAATTAGATTTTGTAGCTCTCTAATTTCCAACGATGTAGCGTAATCTGGCAAAAGTGCTTGATAAATTGGGCCATATGTATCACTATGCAGTCAGCAGCTGCAGAGCATGTTAACAGTTAAAACTATAAGGTCAATTCATGCCCATGAGTAAAGTAATTTACGCACACTTTTCATGAGTAAAAATGGTTTACTCACGTTTTTCGCCTTCCCCAATTCAGCAGACACATTTTTCGTGCACCTATTTTTGCGAGTAAATTTATGCATAAAGTAAGATTTCATGCACAAATTTACTCACAAGAGTATATTTGCATGTGATTCAGGGAGTGTTTTGAGGGCTGAAAAGTGTGCGCAAATGTGTCTATTTCATGCTGCAATTTTCTCCTGCAAAAATCAGCAGAAAACTGCCAACTTCACTAACTGACATGCTTATTTCATTCATAAAACACATGCTGTCAGAAGCCAGCATGTTTTTATGAATGAAAGTTTCAGCTGGCAGTTATTTTTCTTTTTCTATATTTTACAATTTTATGAAAAATAAAAAATTGGAAATAGTTGTAGAAGTTTACAAGTCTAATAAGGGTTGATTCATCACTGTCATTTTTTTACTCACTCTTTTGGGAGTGAACACTTTTTTTGTTTTAATTTTTCCCTAAGTGCAATTCAGCATCACATTTGTTTAAAAAATTGCACAGCTAAATATGATGCTGAATTGCACAAACAAAATAGCAATTTCTCTTCAAAAACCATGAGTAAAAAAGTGACTAATGGTGCAGAATCGACCCTATTTGTAAGCTACAAACCCCAAAAAGGTGGACATTTTGCCACAAATGTTTGAATAAAAAAACATGAAGATACAATATGTTAGTAGCTCCATTATTAAGCAATAATACACTAACCAAACCAGGCAGGGAAAGAGGGGTAAAGAGAACACCTGGAACAAAACATTGGGAAACACAACACTGTAGGTCACCTGGAATCAAGATAACTCACTCTAAAAACTCCACACTACAAAACAAAGAGAATACAGGTGCAACAAGGAATACACTACAGATTGGAGATTAGAGATTTGTCACAAAAACAGTAGCTGGAGATGCAAATTCACCACTGCTAAACAGTAAAAGACGGGGGAGAAACATAGGCACCAGCCAGGGGTACCATTGGCTGCAGGAAGTGCACTGAGCTTGGCCAGTTCTGCATGAAAAGAGCTGACTTACATGCGCAATGCGAAAGTTTGCACATGAATCAGAAACTTGCGATCACACTTAACGCATGCCATTTTGTTTGATGTGTGGGAACCGTTCGCACAGTGCCATGAACCATGCACTGAATCGTTTCCGTATGAGCATTCACATGGATTTGGTGTTTTTGTTGTATGGTCATGAATCGACCCTAATGTTTCTAGGAGCTTGCGTTTATAACAAAACAAAGTGGAGATCCAGTCTACCAATCCCACTGTGGCAGGGCAGGGGTGCTCCTGAGGTGGCCACACAAACAGTGCACAGCATGGCATCTGTATGTTCTGTATGTTCACTTAAATGTGATGATGGGGCTGCAGGAGATGCCGCTCTGTGAAACCGGTCAAATATAGCTGTGCCCAGGACCAGGACTGCAACCAGAACCTGCCTCAGGGCCAGGGGAGGAGGGGGGTTGATTGGTAGACTGGACATCCACTTGAAGCAATTTTGACTGTGAGACTGGGTTTTTCATAAGTAGTGTTAACTGCCACAAATATCTTAGGTCACTGATTGCTTTAGGGGATCATTTTATTAAGCTTTGTTTTTTTTTTGCCTGGATGTCCACTTTAATTGCCATCAGTAGTCAGAGTGGGTTTATCTACTCCCATTAGGATTTAGATTTTTATTTTTTTGGTTTCTTAATAGTCACTACCGCTAGTTATTTTGAAATGTAAGGCCAGCGTAGTTATTTCAACACATTCATATAAGCCAGTTTGAATACCAAGTGTGTGTCCTATCTGTCACACTATGGGAGACAATGGTTTCTCTAAAGCCTCCTATGTTTACTCAGCATGGACCGAAGTGGATATTTTATAGCTGTGTTGCAGTGTGATTTTACACATTCTGCATTCCCCTAAACACTCCCTGGCAACTCACTAAACCAACCTAAATTACACTCTCATGCTATCAGTGAGCCCTGCTTTTGTGAGATGCTGATCTTTTCCTAATGGAGCCCTATATGACAGGAAACAGCTATAAATGTGCAGCGGCTGCATTTCCTCCAGTGGAAGGCTAAGAGGCTGATTCATTAATAGCGACAGATAGCGACAGATAGCGACAGTTGAGCGACTGTAGCGGTATTTTGACAGCGACTGCTAGTAGTCGCTGTGCTTGGCCATTGTTCGGTGGATGATAGCGACTCAGTCGGTGTGCCGTAATGTTGAATACAAGATGCTGAGTCGCTATTTGACAGGTTCGCTGTTGTATGGGAGCGCATGATAGCGACTGGATATAGCGACCGGCACCCACCATATTCATTAAAAAATCAGCCTTAAAAATTCCTAGCGCTGTGAAATGCATGTTTAAATCCCAGAGCACAGTAGGCGATGTGTTAAAAGTCGTTTTTTAACTCCCTAACCACCCAAAAAAAAAATGGAATGATTTTGAAATAATCAAACCTGAATAGTTTTAAATCAGACTTGTAATATCAATTCTGCAAAAAAAAAAAAAATTTTTTTTAAATCCCCCAAAAATACATTTTCAAAGGAAGAAGTGTTCACAGATTTTTTTTTGAAATTTAAAAAAAAATATATATATTAAAAAATAATTATTAAAATACATTCTGCCATTGAAATGCATTGGAGAGCGCCAGGTAGCGAGAGGTCATACCTGTCGCTGTTCAAGGATGTTCGCTGGCGCTGTGGGATGAGGCTGGGATAATGATGAATGAGTTGCTAGGTGGCGCTATCTCAGTCGCTAAGCAGTATTGGCTTGATAAATGTGTGATTGTGGAGGGGAGCCGGCGTTCTAGTTGCGGTACCTGGCTTTACTGGCCGGCTCCCCAGTCGCTATCTGTCGCTATTCCTTGATAAATAAGGCCCTAAGAGACTCAAGGACCAGGTGATTCCCTGTCCCTGGGGGGAGCATCCCAATTGGAGATTCCCTACATTATGAACGCCTCCTGGTGTCACTGCTCATATGTGGCTCGGCCCTGGCATCACTGTCGTGCAGGCATGGTGGAGGTAGCAGGAGGGCATCCAAAATTGGTATGCTCCACTGTGTGAAACCCCCCAAGTCGCCCCGTTCACTTACCTAGTTTCCTGGTCCAACAGCACATGCGCGAGCTGCGGCCACATCCCCGCTATCCCTCTAGCAGGGCGCAGGCACACTCCCTGTAAGAGGGAAGCAGAGGATGTGGTCACCAGCGCGCTTGGAGGCGCTGGCCTTAGACGAAGGCGTGGAGGCTGATTCAGCGCTTAGAGCAACCGCTAGTAGACGCTGTAAGTGGGTGTCTGGCGCTGTAACCTAGCATAGCGGTCACTGTAGTATCTTAGCTGGCATTGATGAATGTGATATGTGGTGGGCGCTGTAGAAGCTCTCTCCCTGATTCACTGCAGAGCCAATGGAGAACGCTAGGTGGTGTCTTAAGATCAAAGTGCCCAAGACTACACCACATCTAACAACAGTATAACGTTGCAGTGAGCAAGAGGTAGCGCCAGCTCAGTGCATCCGACACTCGGCGCTCCACACCATATTTAACAAAATACACACACACAGCGTCGGTACTCGAAAACTGTAAAAAAAAGTAAGCCGCCTGTAATAATACATGTGACGCTACATGGCGCTGTTAGAGGCACTGACCAGATTCGCTTTCATAAATGTGGTTTTGCGTACACCGCCCAATGTGCACTAGACGCTGTCTCCACTACAAGGCACTACCTGCCGCTATCTTTTCTAAAATAACCCCCTTTGACGATGTGATGTCAGTGGCTCTGACCACGCTGATTGGACGAGCGGGCGTGCATGTGCAGTAGGACCGGGAAGAGGGAAACACCACCTAAGAATTCAATTAATAATACAGGCAATGCCTTCGCAAACACGTCACAGACAGGGGCTGTAGTGAGAGGGGCATCCCTCCATTCTAGCCAGTGAGGGGCATTCCTCCAATACAACCAGTGAGGAGCATCCCTCATACCAGCCAGTGAGGAGCATCCCGCCATACCAGCCAGTGAGGAGCATCCCGCCATTCCAGCCAGTGAGGAGCATCCCGCCATTCCAGCCAGTAAGGGCATCTCTCATTCCATGCAGTGAGGGGCATCCCTCATTACAACCAGTGAGGGACATCCCTCAATACAACCAGTGAGGGCATCTCTCATTACAACCAGTGAGGGGCATCTCTCAATACAACCAGTGAGGGACATCCCTCAATACAACCAGTGAGGGCATCTCTCATTACAACCAGTGAGGGACATCCCTCAATACAACCAGTGAGGGACATCCCTCATTACAACCAGTGAGGGGCATCCCTCATTACGACCATAGAGGGGCATCCCGCCATTCCAGCCAGCATTCCAGCCAGTGAGGGGCATCCCTCATTACAGCCAGTGAGCGGCATCCCTTATTACAGCCAGTGAGGGGTATCCCTCATTACAGCCAGTGAGGGGTATCCCTCCTATACAACCATTGAGCGGCATCCCTCATTACAGCTAGTGAGGGGTATCCCTCATTACAGCCAGTGAGGGGTATGCCTCCATTTCAGTCAGTGAGGGGCATCCTGCCATTCCAGCAAGTAAGGGGCATCCCTCCAATACAACCAGTGAGAGGCATCCCTCCAATACAAACAGTGAGGGGCATCCCTCATTCCAGCCAGTGAGGGGCATCCCTCATTCCAGCCAGTGAGGGGCATCCCTCATTGCAGCCGGTTAGGGGCATCCTTCATTACAGCCAGTTAGGGGGTATCCCTTATTACGGTCAGTGAGGGGCATCCCTCATTACAGTCAGTGAGGAGAAACCCTCATTACAGCCAGTTAGGGACATCCCACGTTACAACCAGTTAGGGGCAACACAGACAACAGACACACACACACACAGACACACACACACTCACCAATGCAGGCTATTTCCCCCTCCTGCATGATCTCAGCGAGGCCAGGCTTCTTCCTGGAGTCCCGCCCACCCACTGAACCACCAATGAGCTTAGCGAGAAAAAAAAAAAACAGCCTGCCTTCCAGATGCCCAGCTGCTTTGGCCACACAGGCGCCCGCCGCCACCAGCCTTGACTGTGAGTACTCGGCCGCACACTCGGGGCTGGTGACGGCAGACACCTGAGAGGCCGTGGCAACCTTCCGTCCAGTAACAGGTGATGGTACAGGACAAGTGCATGCGCTGTGGGACACCGGGACCAACTGACTGAAATCGGGATTGTTCCGGGGAAATCAGGGCGGTTGGGGGTATAAACACTTTGAATGGCCAAATAAATAATTTATTGATATGCATATTAAACCTAAAAAACCTTAAAAAGAAGGACAGAGAAGAACAACAAGGGACATGGACTCAAAAGAGGGATAAATCAGGGACAGTTGGGAGGTATGCCTCCTGTTGCAACAGTGAGCATGAGAGGACCTCCAGCCATGTCGGTGCATCATGCATGCTGGGGGTATAATGTGTGCTGGGGGGTATAATGTGTGCTGGGGGATATAATGTGTGCTGGGGGGTATAATGTGTGGTGAGGGGGTATAATGTGTGCTGGGGGGTATAACGTGTGCTGGGGGGTATAATGTGTGCTGGGGGGTATAATGTGTGCTGGGGGGGGGGTATAATGTGTGCTGGGGGGTATAATGTGTGCTGGGGGGGTATAATGTATGCTGGGGGTATAATGTGTGCTGGGGGGTATAATGTGTGCTGGGGGGGTATAATGTATGCTGGGGGTATAATGTGTGGTGAGGGGGTATAATGTGTGCTGGGGGGTATAATGTGTGCTGGGGGGGTATAATGTATGCTGGGGGTATAATGTGTGGTGAGGGGGTATAATGTGTGCTGGGGGGGGGGGGGGTATAATGTATGCTGGGGGTATAATGTGTGGTGAGGGGAGGCTGCCGCTCTTCCCATTAGCCGGTGCATCCCCCCGGAGCCTGGCAGCCTTTGTTCCCATCCACCCCCCCTGCTTTCCTTCCTCCTCCCCGCCTTGGTGGGAGGGAGCCAGGCGCTCGCATCCATATTCCCCGAGCCGCCGCCGCCGCTGCTGACAGGAGGAGGATGCAGGAGCAGCATCAGCCTGCGCCCAGCCGCCGCCATCCCTGAGCTGAGGAGCCGGCATTTGGCCGAGCCGCCGCCGCTGCAGCGCCATGGCTGAGGTGAAGTGCGCTGTTGCCGCCACCAATGGCCTGGTGGTGAACGCGGAGCTGGAGGTGAAGAAGCTTCAGGAGCTGGTCAGGAAGCTGGAGAGACAGAATGAGCAGCTGAGGAACCGCGCCAGTGCTGTGAGCACCTGCACCGCCAGCCCGCACCTGCCTCCCGCCATGAGGGGCCTCTGCCTGCCCAGCCCGGTGCCCACCCTGCTCTGCAACCTACCCGGAGCCCTCTACCCACCGCCCGACACCCGCCCCTGCTATGGCACCAGCCGCCTCTCCTGCCTAGCCGAGCCTGGGGCCACCCTGCTGGACGAGGTGGAGCTGCTGGACCTGGAGGATGGCTACTGGCCCGAGGACGAGGAAGAGGACACCTGGTAATGGAATGGAGGGGCTGTGACTGGCTATGGGTGGCACCTGCCATGCATGCCAATGAGCCCTGCCTGCTGGCTTTCTAGCCCGGCCATTATTAGGCCAATAGGATTTGGCCTCAATCTGTTCCAGGCAATGGGATTTACTAAATCCCTTCTGGCTTTATGTGCTCACTTCACTCCTGAGAGGCGCTTCTATAGAGGTGTGTGTGTGTATTGCTGCTGCCTGATGCTGCCTCCATGTTTTTTTTGTAATTTGTGAACAGCACATCGGCATCTGTTTTTGTGGCGTGTTGCATCCGATTGGCAGGGAAGAGGGTGGGTGTTTTGTTTTGGATCACGCCATTGCCTGGCACCTATGCAGTGCAGCTGGGAAGATGCCAGAGACCAGCCATGCAGCCCCCCATTCTCCCTTTCTGTGGGCTTGGTGGCATTGCATGCGCCAATCCTTTGTCACCTAGCAAGCCGGATGGCATCCCTATTCTCTGACATGCCCATCATAACTAGGGACATCAACGCCCAGCTTTACAGCCAAGGCAGTAGCATCAATGAATAGAAGGGCTATTAATGCTGATTCTTATTTATAAAGCATCATCTGCTGTGGAGCTGTACAATGTAGATATGACAATTCTCTCATAATACTCAAATGTGACGGAGTGCAATTTCTCATTCAACCATCTCATTGTATAACTGTAAGAATAAATCGGTTCAACTGGACTTGCTGCTTTATATTCATTTCACTATCGGATTTCTTAATTCTGATTTGAGAAACCCAGTGGGATGACTTGCAAAATGACTTCAGGAAATAAAAACAGCAAATCCAGATGCCTTGATCTATTTCTACAGATATGTGACTTAAATGTAACAAATACACATTGTTAACTGGATACACTAGCAATGAGAGTTGTGCAAACTTGCAAACTCACACTCTAAAGGGTGTAAGTCTGATGTCAACAATATTAAAAAGGAACAACAGCCAAGAAATGTAGTTTCCTCTCTGGCTGACCATCCTGAATTGGGATGCCCTGCTGTGTGTATTCCCTGGGATCACCTTTACCCTGTTCTCATGGCACATACGCGGATTGCTCAGGCAATCAGCGACGCCTGTTCCTCTAAGATTTCTTGAGCAAGTGCAGTTGACCTCATCCCTGCCTCCAGCTCTGGGTATGCTCGCAGCAGCAATTCAGAAAGGTCTTGTGCAAGGGCACACCTAGCTAGAGGTATGCTGGGGATGCGGCTACATGGCGTAGATACGGCATGCAATCTCGGAAGATGTGAGTTTCAGACAGTAGGTTTTCCCAATTTAGGATGTCCCACAAAGAGATAGACCAACTCCCTCAATAGACTAGAGGAAGTATTGCTCCTCTTTACAGAACCCTGCTTTCTGTGTTTCAAGTACCTGTCTGGGCAAACACAACAAACAATACCTCTTCCCCCCCCCCCCCCCCAAATAGTTAATGTCAGATGTCTGATTCGTACTTGAAACTTTGTTCCCGCTACATCCATGTGCACCTCTGCCACCACTAGCAGAGGGAGTGGGCTGAGGCAAAGGCTGTCCTAGGAATTAGAATGCTGTGTACTCCAGTCACAGTGATAAAGACATGACTGGGCCTCATCCACCAATGTGCTTGCAAATGGTGAACAGCCAGCTAAGAATTCCCCTGGTGAACACATGCTGCAGGACTTGATCTTAGAAAAGAGTGAGGTTAAAGAGGAACAAAAGCTGGGAATTTTTAGGATGCCCCACTGTGTGAAACCCCCCAGATCGGCAGGTTCAGTCTCACCTCTTCCTGGTCCAACAGCTCCTGCGCAGGCTCTCGTCCAATCTGAGCCGCCCACTGAAGTGACCTAATTCTGCAAGCAGCTCTGATTATTCTGAATGGGGAGCACGAACTTGCCAATCTGAATGGCTGGGAGCTCTCGCTCCCCATTCATAGCAAATAGAGCTGCCTCACTGAATTACATCAGTTCAGCAGACATCTTTGTTTGGACAAGGATCCACGAATGCATCGTTGGACTGGGGAAAGGTAAGTGATTACCAGCTCCCTCGGGGGTTTCACACAGCGGGGCATCCCAATTCAGGATGCCCCATGGGAACCCCAGAGGATTTTGTTCCACTTTTAGAATGCTTAGCGCTGACAGTGGAACAACAATGAACTATGGTACCCTCCCCCATTTTGGTGAATGGAAGGGGGCATGCCATAGTTCTTGTGACAATAGCGTGGTCCATCAGGTATTGAATGGAAGAGAGTGCCTTGGCTATGCCTATATCTAGCTCATCTTCTGGTTCTGGTTCAGTTGGCAGCCGGTAGTCACGTAGGTCCGGCTGCCGATGGAACCAGTCCCAAAAAAACGTACGTTTTTGGGGCCTGGGTTCTTGGGCTTGCAGAGGGCTATGCACGGGGGGCATCAAGAGTTGCGATTCGCACCAGACACAAACAGTGGTCCTACAATACTCTGCAGGGTATGGGAGTGCTTTTAAAGCGGACCTTCACTCTGAATAAGAGTCTATCTTATATGTTTCCCACACCCTGTACATACAGATTGTCCACATTAAAAATCATCCTGCCTGCATCTACTGCATGTTATGAGCCTTTGAACATCCAAGATGGCGGCTTATGGAAGCCGCCATCTTAAAGTGGACCAACACCCAGGATTTTGACTATCCTGGGTTTTGGTCCACTTCGGCGGGGCACCCCGATCGGGGGTGCCCCGCTGTGTGAAACCCCCCAGAAAGCCCCAAAATCTTACCTGTCCCCGCTCCCACGTGACTGGACGGTCCAATCCCCGCCAACGTCCAGGCGGGGATCAGGAACGTCCAAGCGGCTGCCGCCGCCACCGCCTCCCTCGCGTCACTTTCGGCGCGCGCGCGCCCCCGCCGGCCATTCGCAGACGGCCGGCGCGGGCGCGAGCACGCCTACAGGGGCGCGAGGGAGGCGGCGGCGGCCGGCCGCCGCCGAAGATCAGGTAAGGTGTTTGGGGGTTTTTTGGGGGGTTTCACCCCGCGGGACATCCCGATCTCGGATGTCCCGCGGGGTGGGAGGTGATCGGCCCGGGAATCTTATAGATTTCCGGGCCGATCACCTCTCGGTGTTGGTCCACTTTAACAGGCAGCCTGCAAACAGGAAGTGCCTCCTGACTGTGCTGCTCTGCATTCTGGGACTGCTGACCGTTATCTGACCCCAGCTCTGCTCTGTCTGAGCAAAGCACAGCTATAACCCGCCCCCCTGTACCTTATCCCACTCTCCTCTCCTCAGTAAGTGTGTTGCTTCTGAGTCAAGATGGCGGCGCCCGTATCCTAAATTCCTGAACAGAGTTGCAGCCCAGTGGGGGAAAGAATAATAAGTTAGTGACTAAAAACGTAAAATATATTAATTTTAGATGCTGGGGAACCATTTTTTAAACCGGACCTTCAGCGTGATTTAATGAAAAGCCCAAACTCTTAAAAAACGGTTCCCCAGCATCTAAAATTAATATATTTTACGTTTTTAGTCACTAACTTATTATTCTTTCCCCCACTGGGCTGCAACTCTGTTCAGGAATTTAGGATACGGGTGCCGCCATCTTGACTCAGAAGCAACACACTTACTGAGGAGAGGAGAGTGGGATAAGGTACAGGGGGGCGGGTTATAGCTGTGCTTTGCTCAGACAGAGCAGAGCTGGGGTTAGGTAAAGGTCAGCAGTCCCAGAATGCAAAGCAGCACAGTCAGGAGGCACTTCCTGTTTGCAGGCTGCCTGATAAGATGGCGGCTTCCATAAGCCGCCATCTTGGATGTTTAAAGGCTCATAACATGCAGTAGATGCAGGTAGGATGATTTTTAATGTGAGCAATCTGTATGCACAGGGTGTGGGAAACATATAAGATAGACTCTTATTCAGAGTGAAGGTCCGCTTTAAGAGTTTGGGCTTTTCATTAAATCACGCTGAAGGTCCGGTTTAAGTCGACTTTAAGGATCTGTCCAGCAACCAATAATGTCTTCTCTGTTGGCTAATGGACAGACTGCACAACTGATTTCCAGTTAAACAATCCTGTTCTTCAACTCACACAACAGGCATTTATAGGCAAACCCGCCATGTGTATCTGCCATAGTCAGGGTCAGTGGGACAGAAACGACTGCAGTGGTCACATCTTGTGGAATTCCACACCTGTGGAATTCTAAGTGTAAATACTCCCCTATTGTGATGAATGGCACATGAGATTGTAACACCCAAGTGTGTTGCAAAATTGTAAGCCCTCAGCTAAAATCACACTTATGTGCAAATAACAGCGGCACATAACTGGGACAGCACAGCTGCTAATGTGTTTATAATGGTGATCACAGTGTCATGAGACTAAATTGTGTGGCCAAGCCCTATTACTCAAGGAAGAGCACCTGGCTGCCTCTAAAGCCATGTCACTATAGTGGGATGACTAAACTAAGCTGGTAGGTTGCTCATTAATCACACCTATATGATGCCCCCAGATAGCAATGGAAACAATCACAAGGAATAGCCCTGCAAAAACACATCTGGTTACTCAGGCTAAGTATGCTTTTTTTTCTATAAAAAAGACCAGTACCTACCTTACTGATATCAAGTTTCCCATTTCTACCTCTGTGGGTGCTGCTGCATGCAAATCTGAGTTGGGATAGGACCCTGTACATGAGGTAGGATCATCCCAATTGTCATGCATAAGATTGCAATGACTAAAGTGGAAAGTGAAGAATAGACTGGCATTTGATGTAGCTGCTTAAAGATAGTGGAGCCCACAAAATGTGGGGAGCATACTAGCTTGCTTATTAGTTGGCCAGCGTATACAGTTCTTGATGTCTGCATGTGCACGCATGTGTGATTGTATCACCAAGCTGCCTTGAGCACACTAGGTTTAAAATGACTGGAGGTAAATTCACACCTCCACCCCCTGGGGGCATCCTGATTTGGCATGTCCTCTCAATGCAAATAAAGATTGGCATGAGCACACTTGACCAGAGAACCCAATACTTTGCTATTGATGGTTAAAGATCTATCAGTGTCCGGATTTTTGAGTCTTTTAGACTTCCTGGATGGTGTGGACATAAATCTCTTTGTAAAGGGGGACATGCAATAGCTATGTGTCATCAAACGGAGCAGGTGCAGCTGCCACTACACGTGTGTATTGTATGTATTCCATGTCCCCAATCAGATGAAGCTCTGCAAAGAAAAAGGTGAGAATCTCTATAAAAGTAAACACATTTTTAGTGTCCCTGTGAACCAGGACCCTCCCTGGCACAGAACTAAAAGGGAGGGAATAGGTCTGCTTGAACTCAATCTGTCACTCCATGGTTTCACATGCCGGAAAACTGATCCACTCTCTTTAACCAAGGTCCTCCATCTCTGTCCTCCCTAACTCCTAGATGCCACCACAAATTAGGCCTTTGATCAGGAGCATTACCTTCTTCTTTCCCGCTCCCCTTAAATTTCTGCTCTACAGGATTTTCCTCATCCCTCCCCCTCCTTTACAACCCTTTCTCATCACCATTTGTCATTCGTTAACGTCAATAAATTCACCCCCCTCATAAAATTCATCTCCCTATACAAACCTTTAATATATTGTATTTGCTGCAGAGACTGACTTGGCACCGACTTGGCACACACTTATGTGCCAAAGTATGTGCTCTAAACATAAAAAACCCCAATGTTTATTTTTTTAGTAACGCCCTCCTTTGTTGGTGCTTTATATAAATAAACAGCAAGAATAATACCTGATAGAGTAACTAGCAGGCACTGTATTCCCAACTAAGATCTCAAGTGATATCTCAAGGTCCAAGCGGTTCTAATATTATTGAAACATTTTTTGTAAGAACTTTGTTTTGCAGATTTGATACAGTAGTTCCTAAAAATATGTCAGCCAGTAAGCAGGGATTCCAGTATATTAATCATCTACTGCTTGTTTAGCCTTCTCATTGTAACTTGTTTGCGTATCTAGATTTGAATGTGTTTCCCTCTGTGCAAAGCAATTTTAGGAATATTCATTTACTTGTTAATGTCACTTGGCAGTGGAATAAAACATAAATAAAATGTTCCCTACACAATCCCCAGTGAGGTAATTAGAAAATAAAAAGAAAACACCGGGCACTGGCCCCACACCAGTATTTGGCCCCTACTGTTCCTGAATCTGCTCTGCAGATTGCACTGGGATGATGAGTGACAGGCTGCTATGATTGGATGACAAGTCACATATCACGTCAGGTTACGTGTCCCTACTTCTGCAATCGGAGCAGGTGAGGTAGATTGATTTTTAAACTACCTCTTTGGACATTTCTTGTGGGCAGGGATGGGAGTTAAGTGTATGTTTTTTTCCACTGGAAAGTCATTTTAATGTGAAGGCCCAGACTACGCATCAATATATGGGACCATGCAGTGGCTAGAGATGAGCAGAAGACCCTTTGTTACAAGTGACCTAAGGTCATTTTGACTGGAGTCCCACTTTAATAAAATGCCATGCATGTTACTGACAATACCTTAAACCGGACCTTCAGCGTGATTTAATGAAAAGCCCAAACTCGTAAAAAACGGTTCCCCAGCATCTAAAATTAATATATTTTACGTTTTTAGTCACTAACTTATTATTCTTTCCCCTACTGGGCTGCAACTCTGTTCAGGAATTTAGGATACGGGCGCCGCCATCTTGACTCAGAAGCATCACACTTACTGAGGAGAGGAGAGTGGGATAAGGTACAGGGGGGCGGGTTATAGCTGTGCTTTGCTCAGACAGAGCATAGCTGGGGTCAGGTAAAGGTCAGCAGTCCCAGAATGCAGAGCAGCACAGTCAGGAGGCACTTCCTGTTTGCAGGCTGCCTGATAAGATGGCGGCTTCCATAAGCCGCCATCTTGGATGTTTAAAGGCTCATAACATGCAGTAGATGCAGGTAGGATGATTATTCAGAGTGAAGGTCCGCTTTAACATAGTAACATAGTAACATAGTATGTAAGACTTTAGTCCATCCAGTTCAGCCTGTTTAACTCCTTCCAGTGGTCTAGTAGCCATAGCTGGAAATATTATTACATGCCAGGAAGGCATCAAGGCCACTTTTGAATGTTTTTACTGTATCCATCATTACTACCTCCTCTGGCAGCGAGTTCCATAGTCTCACTGCTCTTACAGAGAAGAATCCCCTCCTATGTCGGTGGAGAAAGCACCTTTCCTCTAACCTTAGTGGATGCCCCCGGGTTATGGTTACACTCCGGGGTATAAATAGATTGTGGGACAGATCTTTGTATTGACCCCGAATATATTTATACATAGTTATTAGATCACCCCTCAATCGTCTTTTTTCTAGACTAAATAAGCCTAACTTGGACAATCTTTCCGGGTACTCTAGCCCCCGCACTCCTTTTATTAACTTTGTTGCCCTTCTTTGAACGCGCTCCAGTTCTGATATGTCCTTTTTAAGCACAGGTGCCCAGAACTGTACACAGTATTCCATATGGGGTCTGACCAGTGACTTGTACAGGGGTAAAATGATGCTCTGGTCATGAGCACCTATGCCCCTCCTGATGCACCCCATGATCCTATTTGCATTGGCAGCAGCTGCCTGGCATTGATTACTACAGTTGAGCTTATTGTCAACTAAAACCCCTGGGTCCTTTTCCATTGTTGTTTTACCAAGTGTTTCTTTATTTAGTGTGTAATCATGACACAGATTTCTCCTTCCCATGTGCATAACCTTACATTTATCTGTGTTAAACTTCATTTGCCATTTAACTGCCCATGCTTCCAATTTATCTAAATCTGTTTGTAGTTGCCTGTTGTCCTCCTTTGTTTTAATTACTTTACTCAGCTTAGTATCATCTGCAAAGATTGAGACTTTACTGTTTAATCCATACCCAATGTCATTTATATATATATATTGAAGAGAATTGGTCCCTTTAAATAATTTGTTGGTGCCACAGGTCACCATTCAGTGTCCCCAGTATTATATTGTGAAACTGTACAAACAAAATGTTGCTTATTTGGACATTGTAGCTTAGTATACTGTACTTACATATCTGTTACACCAAATTGTTCTGCACTGCACTAACTGCAAAACTTCAGTTATTTTTTTACCTTTATATTTTGTCACTTGATAACTGGCACTTAGAAGCTATGTTTTTCTGCTTTGCTGTGCATTCCCACTATTCAAGCTTTTCTCCAGAGACTTCCCTTTCTAAGTGGGTCATGGAGTGAGTCAGACCATTCTTTGTGAACAAGGCCTGACGATTAGCTTCACTTTCAGGGCATTTGACAAACTGCTTTTGGAGAAGCCACACTTTTTTTTCTTTGAAAAGTTTCAACAAGGCCAGGATGGGTATATCTCTTGTCACTTCTCGTTTGTACAAAGAAATCTGCCTCTCAGGTTTTCTCTTGGTTTTGTTGCTCTAGAGGGTTGATTCACAGGACTCTGCAAAACTGTAAGGACAAGGCTGGGGTGGTCACATTATTATTTTTATTATTATTTTTAAAGTGTCCTTGTCTTCTGTGGCAATAACAGACAAGATAAAACATGTTGTACCTCATTTAATACAAAGAAGGTGCTAAAAAGTAAAGGCCGCAATCAACACCCATTTATAAAAAATGCTTTAATGCAGCACCCAGCCTCTGAAGATGTGCTCTTCATTTACTTTGAAGAGAGAGGGGTGGCATTCTAGCTACAGTTCTGCTCTTAGTAGATCATAGGTGCTCAACCCCATCCTCAAGGGCAACCAACTGGTCTGTATACTGGTCTATACACCATATTTTTCGCCCCTATAAGACGCACTAATTTTTCCCAAAAGTGGGGGGAAAATGTAAGTGCATCTTATTGGGCGAATGTAAAAAAAAAAGAAAAAAAGTAAAAACATATACTTACATAAGCTTCGCGCCGCAGCCACTG
The DNA here is from genome assembly GCA_027917425.1 of Gastrophryne carolinensis. Taxonomy (NCBI): domain Eukaryota; kingdom Metazoa; phylum Chordata; class Amphibia; order Anura; family Microhylidae; genus Gastrophryne; species Gastrophryne carolinensis. The sequence goes on from CM051236.1 coordinate 167,249,169, forward strand.
GGACGCCAGCCAATGAAAGAGCGACAGGCAGGGTAACTGAACCCCGCCCACTGACAGTGGATGAGATTCAGTTACCCTGCCCTCTCCCTGCACGCTGCGCTTTCATCGGTTGGTGTCCCGGGGGCTGCAGCGTGAGGCCGATGAAAGAGCGGCGAGTAGGGAGAGGGCAGGGTAACTGAACCCTGCCCACTGTCCCCGCTCTGGCCACTGCCGACACCACCGGAATTTCTCGTGCCGGCGTGCGCTCACACCCTGTCCATGCAGATGGGACCTGGATGCAGGCCACGCCCACTGGCTGCACAGACCGGGTGTGTGCACACGCCGGCCCGAGAAGCAGCGGTGGTGTCGGCAGCGGCCAGAGCGGGGACAACGGGCGGGGTTCAGTTACCCTGCCCTCTCCCTACTCACCGCTCTTTCATTGGTGAGACTGGGCGAGGCCGATTCATTAATAGCGCCAGGTAGCGACAGATGAGCGACAGTAGCGTTATTTTCACAGCGCCCGCTAGTATTCGCTGTGCTTGGCCGTTGTTCAGCTGTTGACAGAGCGCTGGCGGCGATGGGTTCAAAGTAGTTTTTTAACCCCCAAACAACCATATTTTGACAACAAAAAAAAAAACATGTTTTTCAAAACATTTTGTAATATGAATACATTAATATCAGACCTGTAATATCAATTCTGCACAAATTTTTTTACCTTAAAAAAAAATCTAACATTGCAGAAGTGGTCACAGAATGTTTGACATTAAAAAAAAAAAAAAAAAAAAAAAATAATAGCAATTAATTATGAATATTTAAAGATTGCTCCATTGAAATGCATTGGAGAGCGCCAGGTAGCGAGAGGTCATACCTGTCGCTGTTCAAGGTCGCTCACTGGCGCTGTGGGGTGAGGCTGGAATAATGATGAATGATTCGCTATCTGGCGCTCTGTCAGTCGCTAAGCAGGATCGGCTTGATAAATGTGTGATTGCGGAGGGGAGCCGGCGTTCTCGTGGCGGTGAGCGTCATTACCGTTCGCTCACCATTCGCTACCTGGCGCTATCCTTTGTTAAATAAGGGCCTAAGTATCTTTTTCTCTCCAGTGTGGGGTGGGGATTCGGGGGGGGGGACTAGTCAGCCACACTCTCTACAGTGAATTAATACTGTATGTACGTCTAGAAGCAATGAATATTTGAGTGCTTGTGCATGGACTGAAACACGGGATGGTCAAATCCTGGGTTTTATACCACTTTAAAGAGGAGCTCTGGTCAGAAATGACATATATATATACAGCAGCAGTTCAGCCCAGATTGGCCTGCCCGGCTGTGCATCAGCATAATAAGGGAAAGAACAAGGCCATCCAGGTACTCTTCCAGGATCCTTCTAGGGCAGCTGTGGAGCATCCTATCAGACTTGCACGGTAGTTTGCTCCGCCGCTGGCTGCCCCAATAGGCTGCTTGCGGTCATGTGGGAGTATCCGGGCGGCCCCGTTCTTTCCCTTAGTTTTGCGGCGCTGATTCACAGTAGGGTAGCCCGATCTAGGCTGCTCGGCTGCTGCATATTAGAAGAGCGAACCCGGTTATTTCTGACCGCAGTTCCTCTTTAAGTTCTAGAGAAATCAAACTAAATACATGATTGCCATTAAAATGATGCACAATTTTAGCCCTACTTAATGTTTTTTTTCTTGCTTTTGTCCCAGGCTTTATATATCTCCTTTTAAGAAGCAGAGGCCATTTGCGACTGCAACTAGCCCACTGGAGTGGTGTAGGCAGGTTCTCGATAATCCATCTCCAGAAATAGAAGCAGCAAAGCGATCACTTTGCTTCCGCCTCGAGCAAGGTAATCAATAAGATGTGTATTATGTTATCACTGCTGATGCTGTTTCCATCTATATTCCTATATTACACTAGCTTGTCCCATACAATGTATTTAATGAGATTGGAAACCTAGGTTACGTTTTGTAGTGTAACTGGTACAGAAGTAGTCAATGGAGCAGCTTTTAATAATAAAATAAGAAAGGAGACCATATGCTGCAGGATAATAAATATAGAAAGATAGCAATGGGGAGCCTTATTTAAGAAGCTTCAGCGCCATTTTTTTGGCTCTCAACGTCCGATTCCAGAAATAAAAAAGCAGCAGTGTGAATGCGCCCGCCAACTAGCATCTTATTTAACACTCGCGCTGAAAAGGTTGCAGTACTGGCTGCTCTGGTTGAAGTGCTGTAGGTCAAGATTCCATAGAGCACAATGGGCAGAAATTGATCAAACTATTTAATGCTTATAAATAATATTACACACATTTATTTGTACAGAACTTGCATTGGGACTTGTCAATAATTGAAACGCAGGTCCGAGGTGTCACAAAATAATTCTTTTGGGGGGGGGGGGTTATTAAAATTGATTTTAATGGCTTCTTTTGCTTAACAATGCTTAAAGTGTGTCCCCTTTGTCCCCAGAAGTGATTTCTGATTTCTTATAACTGTAATGCCAGAAAAATACAGCGCCAAAGATTTCAAGGTGGAAAAAAATATGGCGCTCACTGGTGCTGGCAGGGCCGGCTCCAGGTTTATGTGGGCCTCTGGCAGCATAGTCTCAGTGGGCCCCTTTGCGGTGGATAGTCACGGGTCAGGGGTCTATATATTGTATGGCCAAAACTAAGAAGGGCTGCTTGCCCTCCAACCCCCTATTGGAGCTATTTTTTTAGTTTGGCCCCACATGAATAAGGAAGTATTGAGGAAGAGGGAGGCTGAGGGAACATAGATGAATGGGACAGAGCTAAAAGAACAAGGATAGATAGGTCAGGGCTCAGGGGATAGAGATGGATGGGGCAAGGCTGAGTGGATAGGGAAAGATGGGTCAGGGCTCAAGGGATAGGGATGAATGGGTCAGGGCTCAGGGGATAGGGATAAATGGGTCAGGGCTCAGGGGATAGGGATGAATGGGTCAGGGCTCAGGGGATAGGGATGAATGGGTCAGGGCTCAGGGGACAGGGATGAATGGGTCAGGGCTCAGGGGACAGGGATGAATGGGTCAGGGCTCAGGGGATAGGGAAATATGGGTCAGGACTCAATGAATATGAATAAATGGGTCAGGGCTCAGGTGATAGGGATGGATGAGGCAGAGGTGACATACAACCAATGGCGCAGAGCTGAAGAGACAGGGATGGATGTCTCAGTAAAGACAGAGAAAGGAAGTGTGTGCAGTTCTTTAACCACATTGTGCCAGCTGTCAGTGGGCCCCCCTGATGGGTGGGGCCCTCGGCAGCTGACTGGGCTTGCCAGGTGCTGACGCCGGCCCTGGGTGCTGGTATAATCGGCAGCTGGTTCCGATAGGCGCTGACATATCTAGTGCTATCATCAAAGCTAATTAGTTAGCATTTTGTGTAGCGACTGCTAGCGCCAATATGGTCCACAGCATAGCACCCGATGCCGGTGCTCCGGAACTGGCGCTATAGCCACAGAATAGATGCTAATTGGCACACATAATAAATAAGGCCAATAATCTTATTTGTACTTTTATGGGAATGGACTTGGTCTGGCTAAGATATAACTGATTTTTCAAAACTCTATACTATTCTAGGTATCTATGCTGCAATGCAATGAGATGATTACATTTATCTTAGTATTTACCATGGAGGAAAAGTGGTTCTGGGACGTGTATCAGCAGGCTTTGGTTCTGCAATTCCTCTTTGGGTCATAGCAGAGCTAGAAAAAAATGCTAATATTTACTCTGCATGTGATGTTGCATGGATACAATGACTGAGGCAGAACAAATGTTGCTTTGTAAACCAAGAATGTTTCTATAAATGGTGTTCTAAAGCTCCAGGAAAGCCTAGCACTTCGCCATGGATGCTGTGTGTCCCGGGGCCTCCACCACTTATCCTGCAAAGGGGGCCTCCAACCTTTGGGTTATGGTCTGTTCCAGGAGGCTTTTCAGTCTTGGGCTGATGGTCCGCGGGGCCGGCAACAAAGCTATCGGTGGCAGTGGAGGCCCCCTGTGCTTGGGCAGCCAAAGCCACCACAGGGCAGGACGGAGAGTCTAGAGCAGCAAAGCCACCGTCAGCAATGCTACAGTGATGGGTGCGTGCAGAGCTGTCATTGCACATAAGCCACCAAGCACAGCCGCTGGCAGCTCAATGCAGGACCAGCTGGGTGACTACACCCTCCACCCAGAATGGCAAAGCAGGAGTTTCCGAGCAGCACTCACGTGTACAAGGGACTCGATCTGACGTTCCAGTAAGTGGGCGGGTGCCAGGCAACCACCAATCAGTTACTTGGCTGGACTTAAATCGGCCCTGCATGCAGGGTATTTAGTAAAAGAGCCAATCAAATGAAAGCTGAAAATATACTCGGGCTCCTATTATTTGTGTAACATCTTTCTCGCTGTGCAGCTAGCAGAGCCGAATGGCGCAAAGCGAATCTTAGTGTGCTGATTGGCTAAGCGCTCCACGTGGGAACCAGGAAGAGATCAGTTCCTGGAGTGATCCTGGGGGTTTCACTCCTGAGAAGAACAACACCTGGACACATAGACCTGAACACATAGACCAAGAGTTATGTAATTTCCTACAATGTAAATGTTTTTACATCAGAGAGTTGGGGCAAATATGTATCTCATAAAGAGGGTCAGCCCTTCTATTATAAGGTAACAGATCGGGTAGGAGATTTACTATATTTTCTTGTGGGCCCAAGATGAGAGTTTCTTGCGAGACTCTCTCTGCGCCCGCACCGCAGCGCCGGTTGTCTGTGCTCGAGCGCTCCTGGATGGGCGTTGGGGCGGTGCGTAGGGCCTGTATAAGCCTATGCGCTAGCAACCCCTAACACAGGCAGGGTATGCTGGAATTGCAGTATATTTAATACTGCAAACACACAGTGCCTGCACGGGTGCTGTAAAAAGCGGAAACCAGGCATACAGTGCCTGATGCAATCCCTGTGTTTCTATTTTTTGTTGGAAGGCAGCACAATTTCAATGTTAAAACACCCGGAATTTCATTGGGGACACTTGAATGACATGACATGATGGTTTTGCATGGCCCAAATTGCAGCGTAACCTAAAAGTGCAAAAAATGTATACAAAAACAATTCCGAACAGCCCAGGGATCCCGTGGCACATGCACCAGCCCCCCCAAAAAATAAATCAATAAATAAAATGGCCCAAGAAATTATAACAAGCCCAGCCCATTGAAATCTATAGGATAAGGCCACAGTGCATGGTATGGGTCTGGTCTTATGTGGTGCTGTAGGGAACACATCACTGGCACTCATACACTCGCCGGCGCTGATGATAGATGGGACACTACCTGGCAGTGGCGCTATGGATTTTTTATGGACTTTATCAAAACTATACCTTTTGCACTGGGACCTGACATTCACCTGATGTTCATCTGGCACTATGTGGCACTAGCGCCTCTTTAATAAACCCCTAAATACACTTTGGAACAGACTTTCATGCAACACAAAGAGATAGACTCTACACAACAAAAGTTTGCATTGAATTAATTTCCTTGTCATAAAGCAATAATCTTTGATCACAGCACCATAGTCTGTTAAGTTCAGGAGACATGTGGCATATGTATACATCCTTAACATGCTTCACTGCTTTCAGAGAAATGACTCTGCTCTCAGGATTCACCTGAACAGTCCAGTGCTCCTCTAATCACTGTGATCTTGTAACTGTCCTGGTTGAGGCGGCCATGCACAGTTTATAATCATTTTCTGGAGTCATGGTTCACTTGGCATCAGGCAGTAGCAAAGCAGCGCAGATTTTAGTATACTGAATGTGCTGTATGAACCTGCTTTCCAAGCACTGGGCCTAGACACTGTAGACAGATTTTCATATACTCTATGTACTTAAAGTATATGCGCTATGCCTGAATTGATTAACTGCAACTTGCAACTGGGTTTTAGTATTTTTCTGCATGGAAAAAAGGCCCTGCTCAGTAGCTTTCTGCATCAGAGTGCCTCGATGGTGAACTATATGGGGAAGTGCTGGCAATCAGTAAAGTTCATGAGTGAATCCAGCCATCAAAATGTTGGCAGGTAACACTCATTTTCCTCATTATTATACTTGTAAGACTAGTTTTGGCTTTTCACAAAGACGTTCTTGTGTGCCTTCTTCCTTTTATTATTCTACAGATCATTTTCTTAGGCTGCACTGTGTAGGCAAGAATACAGAAGTCTTTTTATGCTGGTAGAATATCATTTCCAGTCTTCATAACTAAGCTATTGCAAAACATGTTTTTTTATTTAGATTTATATCTGTTTTTATTTAATTTAAGCAATACCTGGAGCCTTTAGATTTCCCACCTTATGCGGGGAGGCCGATTCATTAATAGCGCCAGGTAGCGACAGATGAGCGCCAGTAGCGTAATTTTCACTGCGCCAGCTAGTATTCGCTGTGCTTGGCCAGGGTTTGCTTGTTGACAGCGACTCAGTCGGTGTGCGGTAATGTTGAATACGGGCTTAGGGGTCGCTGTTTCACAGGTTCAGCGTTGTACGGGTGCGCCTGACAGCGAATGGCCAGAGCGAACGGCTTGCTGCAGATTCATTAACAAATCACGCTCCGAATTTTTTCGCGCTGTGAATTCCTTGTTTAAACCCCAGAGCGCTGGCGGCAATGGGTGTAAAATAGTTTTTAACCCCCAAACAACCATATTTTTTGCTTGTAAAATTATACAAGTTTTTATAAACATTTTGTAATATGAATACATTAATATCAGACCTGTAATATCAATTCTGCACAAAATAATTTTTTTTTTTTTTTTTTTAACCTTAAAAAAAATTCCTAACATTGCAGAAGTGGTCACAGAATTTTTGACATTAAAAAAAAAAAAAAAACATTAATAGCAATTAATTATGATTAGTTAAAGATTGCTCCATTGAAATGCATTGGACATTGCCAGGTAGCGCCAGGTCATACCTGTCGCTGTGATGGGATTAGCAGCGGCGCTGTTCGTTGCAGTCGGCTACATGATGAATCCCCCGGTAGCTGTCGCTCTCGCCGGCGCTAGCCTCATTGAGCTTGATAAATGCGTCATTGTGGCCGACGCCGGGCGTACTTGAGTCGGTAGCCGCCGTTAGCTGGCGGGACCTGGCGCTCGTCAGACACTACCTGGCGCTATCGCTTGATGAATAAGGGCATTAGTATCTGAGATCTGGTAACTGCAGTGATGACTTGCAGGATAATGCATGTCTTAATACTGTACCAGTGTTTCTTCTCTCATCTGAAAAAGACACACTAACTATGTAAAATGAGTGGATAGCAATACTTCAACAATGGCTTTAAATTCAGTTATCATTGTAAATGTGGATAAACAGTTGTTGTAATATAAGCATTAAGCTTGAATGTTGAACCACTTTCCTAGAGTCTATAAGACTTTAGGGCAACTGGTCTACATCTTTGTGCAGCATCCTGATTTGAGACGCCCTAATGTTTAAACTCCCTGGATTTTCTTTCTTTTAAATTTAAAAGCCACCACATCCTAATTTGAATTGAGGATGATTCCTTTCTACTGGAACATGGGCAATGTACAGGGCCTTGACTCTGTACATGATAATACCTCTCCAACACTCTTAACAAACATGCAACTGGTTTCTCTGCCACACCCACAGGTAAGGGACAAACCAGTTTCAGTATTGGTTTCTATGTCTGTTGTATCCTACTCAGCTGGCCACAGACCCACCCCCATAACTTGCAGAGATTAAAGAAGCATTGTCGTATAATTACAGGACCCTAAGAACAAAGAGTGAGGGCCTTATTTAAGAAGTGCACTGTTAGCGTAATTTTGCTGGCATTGGCGTCGCTGTTGTTACAGAATGGCACTGCAAGTCACAACACCTGATGTTAAATAATCAGCTTGGATTTGGGCACTAGGTATTGGCCGGCCTGTGTCAGCTCCTGTCGGACCCTTATGCCAATAAGAACAGCGCCAGTGATCGCCACTTTGTTACTGCGTCTTTTATTTACTGCACACCATATATATATACATTTTTGTAATGCTGAAAAGATTGATGTTGTATTTAACCAGCACTCGTCAATTCATTACAGTTACAGGATATCATTGCTGGAGACAAAGGGGACAAATTACACATTAATAAGGCAAAAAGCAAAGATAATTTATTTCACAGAAAACAAAATGACATTTGACGACATTGCATTTACATTATTGACAAGCCATATTGTACGTTTTGTACAAATAATTGTCTATAACATTATTTATAAGCATAAAACACTTAAAAGGTAAAGGGGGGTGTTTCTCATCTTTACATTGTTGTGTGACATGCATACTCATGAAGTGTTGGATGGTGACTGGCTGTGTGGCCCATGCATGAAACCATGGGAGTGGAGAATAAGGTGAGTTTCTGGGTGATCCCGGTGACACCCAACTAGGTATCCCAAATCGGGATGTCCCTATCATTACAACTGGACTCCTGTGCCGGTGACACCCCTTTGCTCCCAGTGACACCCATGTTTTTTTATTAGATTTACTATGGGGCTCCTTCATGGGTGTCACAGGGAACAGAGTGGTGTCACCGACACAGGAGTCTCATATTAATCTAACATAAAAGCCATAGGCATAGGCATCACAGGGAGGAGAGGGGTGTCACCAGCACAAGAGCTCCATATTAAAGTGGACCAAAATGGCCCTGGAGTATATAAGATTTCAGGGCCGTCTCATTCCTCTGGGGCATCCTGATTTGATAGCCCTAGTCTCCTGTAAAACATACCTTCTCCCCATTCCAACATGCATGGGCCACAGCCACCATAAGCAATACCTTTACTCCGGCACGCACCCGAGTCAGTCATTTGTTAGTGACCGGGCACACACCCTGTTTAGAAGCTAGCAGGGATGTGGCTGCCAGCACACTCGCTTATTTAGCGCCTTAGCTGATTCAATGGGTCAAACTGGGGGTTTCACACAGCTGGGCATCCCAAATCAGAACAAAGACCAAAACCTGGGTTAGTAAAATACTGGGTTTTGTTCCACTTTAAGTAGATCATTGCCAGCTCCCCTAACCTCCCTTACCAGCTGCCAGCCTAACGAGAACCAATCATCTAAAAGATGTATCAGGCGGTAACTGACCTTTTCCCGGTCCCAATTCTGCAATTATTCAGATAAGCTCTAGTCAAATAAGCCAGTGTGCTGGCAGCCGCATCCCTGCTAGCCTCTAAACAAGGTGTGTGCCCGCCCCAGCCACATGTTGGATCAGGGAGAAGGTATGTTTTACAGGAGACTAGGGCTATTGAATCAAGGTGAGCTTTATTAGGTCTCCAGTCTTAAAATACACAGTAAATGAAGACCAAAACACCACATATAAATGCAAGACTTTACTACACACTGTAGTTAGATTCCCTATTTTATCAATTAATATATGGCAGCTGCAGCTTGAGCTTTTGCTGTCAAGACATTCTTTCTGTCGCAGGCCCCCGAGGGTTGCTACATCCTGCTAGACATTTTGGTGCATCAGCTATATGAATGTTTGATGATTTGTTTTGTTACTTACAATACAATGGTTGCCCTACCACTACAAGATCTTAATCTAATCAGCACAATCGGCTACCTGTGGCTATCTCGGGTTGCCAACTGACATTTACCAAACCCCTCACCACAGTTTCTCACTGCAGTGTTTACTGTGGCAGAAGACCCGTTATTAAATGTGGATAATTTGCATCTGGACCTTTAAAACCCTACAATTGGTTGGCCCTCTATTAGACCCTATGGCTGGCCGATTGCATTTCTTTGTGGCATACTGTTTTTGAAGGCCCTGCTGTGTGAAACCCCCTGGGATCACTGGTAAACTCGCCTTTGATGCTCCCACAACGCTTCCATGAGAATCCCCGGCACCTCTTACCTGAGAAGCACTCTGAGGCCCAGCCATTCAGATAGGCTGGGGCCAGGAGCTAGCATCAGACTACTGGAAATGTTGGATTTGTGCAATGGCGTGTCTACATCACCTGGCATATTTTTAGATTAGCCAACCAGCTATCTCAAATTTGCCAGGTCAATGTTGCTACAAGCCCTATTCACAAAAATCAAGGAAAGGAAAGAATAAGAAGAATCACCTCCAGGTACTCGGGGGAGGGGGGGGGGGAATCGAGGGGACAGGGAGGACGAAAAAAGGGTTTTACTTTTACTACTCAACGTCACTTTCAGAAGATTACTGCATTACTAAGCATATGTACACAATTTCAAAATAGCATACCTCTGGATATATTGGAGTTCTCTTCTGAGGTCTTAAATGGGTTAATTAAGTATCTTAATTTTCATATAGTTTCTTCCTTGGACAGTTCTCCACTCAGTGTTAAAGCAGACCTCCTAAAAGAAAGTTTAGTAAATTGTTCCCCTATCCTGGTGATCTGTGGTTTGGTGTAAGCTGCATGAGAGGGCTTAACTCCATGTTGCGGAACGGCTTGCAAATGTGTCTCTCCAAAACTACATGTGACTGGCCATATTGCTACACTACTGACAGACCTACTTGCAGGTGCAGCTGTGCCACATTATGTGTGTCAGAGCGAGAATCTGTAACAATGTATCTTTATAGAGTCGCCAGCTGCAGAGCATTTAGTCGGTGGAAACAATGTATAATCTACAAGCTAGTCGCTGTGAGCAAAGCAATGATGAATCATTACAGCTGATGGCTTTTTACTTTTGGCTAGATATAACGAATGATTGCACAGAGATTTGAGGCAATTCAGGCCTCGGGTTTTTCAGAAGCAGGGCTCTAATATGTTTGTAGGATGAATCCCATGCAATTCAGAAGCACAGAATCAGCATGCTATTCCATAAAATCTACATGGCTAAAGTTGACCAAATGTGGGATTTTGTTTATCCCAGGTTTTTGTCCTCGCCCTTTGGCATCTCAGTTTGGGATCCACTGGTGCCAACATTTGAAGGTAGCTGTTCTTGAACTGTTGCAGGCCAGTTGTTAATTTTCTGAGCTATTTTATTTTTAGTTCATCAATGTTTTTAAAATTGTTTCAGCCATTGCCTCTGTTATTGAATGCCCACCTTTGTTCTTACTGCTTTAGGGTGTCTTGTCAGTTAAGAATAAGAAGAAAACCTGTGTTTTCAATGTAACAAAAAGCAAAAGATTTTCATACTCACCATAAAATATTTATTTTAGGTTATATGTCATGAGCCCCTCCCTCTTGATGGCTTCAGTCATTGTCATGTAGTTTCAGATATGTCGCATCCCTATCCTGTGTTTGTTGACTTCAAATGATCAGTGATACTCCCCACTAGACTTCTTTCTTAAGAATAGGAAGACACATATGTCTTCCACATGACTTTGAATACAAAGCTGAAAACAAAAATCATCTATAGTAAAGTGTATTGATGTACTGCCTGCTTGAATGCATCCAGTTTGGCTTTCACTGGATTTAAAGAATTTTCACTTGGCTTTTGGAATGGCTACTGGTCCAACACTGATGTTTAGATGTGGCCTAGCTAACACAAATGCTTTGAAGGTGTAACAAATTGTTTTTTTTTTTTTTTGGTGAGGTAAATTGCTAAACTGTAGCAGAAGGATTTAAGGGAAAGGAAGAGACCCTAGAGCAGTGATGCCCAACATTTTTGGTCTAAGGGCTGCATTGTCTTATTTTTTCACTTGAAGGGGCCGCCATAAAATGTTTGCTGAAGGCACGCTTTAACCTTAAAACAAATTATTTTATGTATATGGAACATGAGCAGGTATGAGGCAGGAAGAGGTGGGGAGAACAGAAGTGGGCAGTGGTGAGACGGTAGGAGATAAGGTGAGCAGAGGTGATATGGGCAGAGGTAAGCCAGGAAGAGTTAGAGGAGAAAAGAGGTGAGCAGAGGGGAGGTGGACAGGGGTGAGGTGAGCAGAGATCGGGAGAGAGAACAGAAGGTGGATAGAGATAGGCAGAGATGAGCAGAGTTATGGTGAGAAGAAGTAAACAGAGCCGGTGGAGGTAAGACAGGAAGATAAGTCATGGATTGAGGTGAGGTGGGAAGAGAACGAATAAGGTGGGACAAGCAGGAAGACGTTAGGTGGGGAAAGGTGAGATGAGATGGGAAGATGTAGGGCAGATGGGAAATAGAAATGCACTGAGCACAGGTAATGTGGGACAAGGTAAAGAGAGGTGAGATGGGCAAGAGTCTAAATAGGCATGTCTAGACACCCAACACAAACACACCAGTCACCAGTAGCAAGTGCGTATAACCCACTTCTACAGAGAAGTACATCAATGCCTCAATTCCTGCTTCAGGAATTAGTGATAGAATGCCAACTGCAGACAAGGCAAGTTCTCCAAATCCCTGGGCATGCTAGGGGCCACAACTGATGGCAGTGGGGTTGCAGGTTGTCAAACCCTGAGCTAGAGTTTGGCTATTCTTTTTGGGGTAGGGGGAATAAATGGGAAATGTTGCTTACTACAGATAAATAGATAAATACATAGATATTTGTCTCTATAAGACTCTTCTCATAGCGAGGGCATTATCTTGTTGTAAATAGACTAAGGTTGCATTATGGAAATTACTGAATATGCGGTGGCTTCACAGTGGTCCCAACTTCTTCAACCTTGATTGGGAGATCCTAACAGTGGTGTCTCCATGAGATATAAGTGGCTCATAAATGATTCTATTGTTGCAGCCTTGCACAGCTGACACATCTTTGGCCATTGTTGACCTATGACTTCGTTTTCAGCCTGGTCCATGTCTTAATATGGTAATGATCTTAAAATATTACTAATTGGTCATTTTTGTTCCTTTATGTTTAGCTGGCCGCTGGAGGAGTCTCTTTTCTACTCCTGTTTCCATGTCTTTTCCATATAGTCCAGTTGCGAGACTCACTCCATATTGCAACAGCGCTAATTCTCCCAGCATCCTTAAAACCCCAACTAAAGCAATACTAACACCAGAAAAGACAGGTAAACCTACAACTCATTTTTCGTGGACTGAAATTGTTGTGGGTTTTTCTCCCTTTACAATGTATTGGCTTTTTGGTTTATATTATTTTGCTTCTGCTGCTTTTTGTTTTGTAGGTGTTGTGTGCCACTGTGCTTTTTGCTTTAGCGCTGCTAATCTTTCTTGCTGCCTTTCTATTATTGTCTTTTTTAATGATTTCTGTAATTTAAGTAAATGCTGGAGTGGGCAATTGGATGGCTGGCTGATTTATACAAAGATGTAAAGTAATTCTATATACAGTATTATTTTTTTTGTATTGTAACCCTACAAGGTAAGCAGAAGTTATTTAACATATAACATATTTTGTGTTAATGCATTTGTTGATTTATGTTTAATTTCTGTGATTTCTATGCTGTTACATCTGCTTAAGATTGTCTTTGATTTAGGAAGAGAGAAGCAAATTACAAAAACTAAAAGCATACCATGTGTAAAGCAAAATGTACAAGGCTCTGTCTAAGTACAGTATACGGTATACCTTACAGTATAATAGGTTAGGAAACGGTACATTCGATTTCAAATGGGGGTGTGTAATTCCCAGCTGATCACCAGCCTAAGTTCAGATGCCAACCCCCAATCTAACATTGCCGTCTTCACCTACAGTCAAGCCCCCGTTTGCCAGGAGACATTACAGGATTTAAGGTCGCAAAGAATGGCACCTGAGGCCACAAAGAATGATGTTCAACTGGGTAAGACTAACAATACACAAGGGGAAGTCAGAGATAGCCAGGTCTGCAACAGATAATCAGTCCTACCAGGACATCAGTCCTACCAGAGTCAACAAAGCCGAAGTCCAGGGAAGGCAAAGGTCAAAGCAGAGTAAATCAGAGAGTGGCAGTATCCAAAGGGTCAGGCAAAAGCGTAGTCAGGATGCAAAGCAAACTAATCCGGTCAGCAGGAAATAAACCAACACACCACCAGCAAGACTCTATCACAGGCAGTGTGTGCTGAAGCCTGGACAGCTTTATGTGACTACTGACCAATGGGAGGTTGGAAGGCCGGGCTGCACAGCAGTTGCTTAATTGACACACTACTCCTAGTGAGCCAGACAAAACCTCTAAGTTAACCCTTAACTGGACCTTAAGCTACGCTGAATACAGCGAGCTGCAATACGCCGCCACAAGGCATATGAGGGGCGGGACCCTAAGCCTGTCAGTCTGTTTCCGCAATGATGTTTGAATGTTCTAAGTGCGGACAGGTAAACACTTGGATCTAACAGGGTGTTGACAGAAGGTGAAGACCTTTGTGAGTTGATGATTCATTTCTGAGCTTTCTGGGCAGATGTACTACAAGGCAGGGGTTCTGAATGATTTATGTGTGTGTTGTAAGGTGGCTTCAACATCAAAGTCCACAATGTGCAAATGGATTAAAGTAATTCAGCAAGCAATACCACACACTGGCCCATTGTGCAGGGCTACACCTGGCCATTTCCTAAACTTTTTTCTGTTTTTAAAACAAAGTTTTTGTTGCTGAGATAAACAGTTTAACAGTTTACTTTCACTTTCTCTTTCTCACACATGGAGGGGGATTAACCATGTAGAGCACGGGGGAATGTAATACTGTACCTGAAACAAGCTAAGAGGGACTTGGGGGCGGACCTTGGTCACAGGAGTGAAAAGATTTTTATTTGTTAATCATCAAAGCAAATCCAAAGGGGGAGGACGAGAAATCAGACACTGTAAATCTTGCTCCAAGCTGCACATATGCACCAAAGACATTTAAACAACATTCACTTAAGAGATGAGGAGGCTGCAGGTTTTTTTTCAACCCCTTGTGTAGAGAGTCCCTTTAAATTGGCTTTCTTTTCAAATCTTCTCAAAATGTCATAAGATATAGATTTGTGGCTGCAGAGTGTTGCAGGCAGCAGTCTCTGTCACACTGTTATTTCAGGTTCTTGTTCTGTTTAGTTTGAACCGGTTGCTAGTGTTGGGGTTCCTGCTCCCAGTTACACTTCTTTTGGACATCACAGCTGTATCTGAAATTCACTTATTCTAGTTGCATGGGAAACACAGCTGCCTCCCAGTTTGACGCCTACATCTCTTGTCTTCTTGTTACAGACTGATATCTGCATATGGAGATGTTCATAAAGTTTTCCCTGAAATAGTTCTGCTTGCTACAAATATACATAATGAATAAAACTGTGGTTTTGTACCTGCTAATGCTATGTATTTAAATAGATAGACTTTTTTTTTTTTAATTGTGAACTTTTTGTTTGTACAGATTAAATATTCTGGCAGGAACTACGTTTTACACTAATGTAAAACTTTGGAGTGGTAAAGCCTGTCACAATTAGCTTGCTTTTGCACCAATATATTGTTTGCCTTGCATTAAATGTTTATAATTAAAAATCAATAACAAGCATATACCGGTAGTTGCTGATTTTGTTTCAGGATACAACTTGAAAAGCTCTCCGCTGAGCCCCCCTTCATCAATAGACAGTGAACTTAGCACTTCAGAACTGGAAGATGACTCAATTGCTATGGGATACAAACTACAGGACCTCACTGATGTTCAGATAATGGCACGATTACAAGAAGAAAGTATGTGTTTTTATCATGGTGGACATTAATCTATAAAGAGACATTCCAGGCAATGATTTACATTACCGTGCTTTCTACACTTAGATTGGACAACCATTTTACAGTCTATTTCCAGGCAAAATAAAAACACCATGCTTACCTGACTACCCAAATACTTAATCCCCTGGATTCCTGTGGGCTAAATCGTTCCATACTCAACAGACTCCCTCATCAATTGGTAGGAGTGGTCAATGCCTTCAGTCATTGAGGCTTAAATTCACACTGGAGGTAGTTGGGGGTGCACTGTAAGCAATCAGTGTTGGTATTGCAGATTCTCGATCCATAGGCCTGCAGGTGATTACGTAAGTATAGGGTTTATTTTTGCCTGTGTGCTCATCCCGATTTGGTGTGTGAAACCCCTTGAATCGCACATAAACTAACTATGCCAGATTTTTCCACTGAGCATGCACAGGCTGCGGCCACATCCCGCTATACCTCTATGTGAGGTGCGTACCCACGCCAAGCATTTATGAATGGTTGGATGGGGTATGGAGTGGGGCAGGGGGTGCAGCCTCTGCTCGGAGCCACAGGGCAGAAGCCTAATGCAATGCAAGCTGGTGACTGGCCGTCAATCTGCGCTCGTGTCATGGGATAGAAGAAAGGGTGATTGGCGATTCTGGGGGGATACACACAGCCTGGCATCACAAATCTGAATGCCCCGGGCAGGAGGAGAGAAACTCAGGATAGTGAATATCCAGGGTTTCTTCTTTAAGTCAGAGCTTTTAATTTGCACGTAAGTTCCTGGGCAGTGGCTGACTAATGCTCCTGCAGCACATAACCGACTACTGTTGGCTGTGCTGCTGCATTTGTCTACTGCTTTTTTTTTTATTTTGCGTTTTAAAGACTTTCAGCCTGCTTTAATTCAAATATGATCAAATGCTGTACGGACTTGTGATGTTGTATTTTAGGGAATGTTGGAGAACATTGAGAAACCAGGATTTGGGGATGAGCTGTGTTACTATAAACTGATAGAATACATTTTGAAGAAGATACATACATTGCCATTATAGTTTAGCTCTGCTAATTCGAAACTGAGCCTACATTTTACATAGACTCCACTAGTATAATGTAAAGGTACAAATATCAGAAATAATGAATATGATACATGTCTAGCTGTTTAAAAAAATGTCTCACAAAACTATCCTATGTTTTTAGGTCTAAGGCAGGATTTTGCATCTACCTCCGCTTGCAGTTCAGTATCTCGCCATCGCTCCAGCCTTTCTTTATACTCTGGAAAGAAATTACCATGTGCCAATAGCGACCAGGAATCTGACCAATACAGTGTTGAAGATGATGATGAGGACTTTGACCTCCTGCCACCACCTCAGCCACGCCTTAGTCGTTGCTCCCCTCTTCAGCGAGGCATTCCGCATTCTCAAACTTTCTCTAGCATTCGGGATTGCAGGAGAAGTCCTAGCTCCCAATTCCTTAATTCAAATGGCTATCAGCAATATAGTTTTTCATCTCAAGCTCACACAGCAGAGCAAACACAAAGCAGAAGCAATGCAGGTAATCTTTTTGTTTAACTGGCACCTCTAGTATGATCACATCTGCTGGTCATCTGATGATGTTGCTGCAAAATGTACAGGCTTGAGAGGTCATCTCCATAACAAATGGTCCTTTTTGTATCCTAAATGATATCTAAAATTCTCTGCCCAGTATGCTGGATATATACAATTCCCTACAGTGCATTATTTGGAGAGCCATTAGGTTTAATTTGTGATTTAAAATGCTGTTACAGAGAGGCAGCTAGCAATTGCTGGCAGGGTTTAAAACATGTTAAAGTGGACCTTCAGCATGACTTAATGAGCCCAAACCCTTAATAAAACTATTCCCCAGCATCTAAAATTAAAAAAGGTCATACATTTAAACTGATCACTGGCCAATGGAAGCAGAGCGTCACTACACTAAAAAGTAAAACTTTACTATAGAGAGGACCAAAATCTATGCCCCCCCCCCCCCAGCAGCATTGGGACTTAGGATGGCTCACTTACTTACCTCATTCCAGGATCCCACTGTGCATGCGTGGCCCTTCCCCGCAGAGTGTGTCATTTGATTTGTAAAGCTTTACTAATTAAAGTGGGCGAAAACCCCCATGAGGAGCACCTTTTGCCAATTTTCACTGCTCCTGCTTCACTCCAATCCCAGATAATGGTGCCTTTAGATGTAAAGCTTCGCCTCCTCCATTCATTGCCACTGTTGTGTGTGGCAATTATGTCATTGCCAAGCATTTGCAATGACTGGTCGCCTGTCATCTTACAGAGAGGATCAACAAAAAAAATGTTCTACGATGATTTGAAGAACGGAAATATCCGTTTTTAGTTCTACACCCTAAGAAGGGAGTATTGACAGGGGCTTTGGCCAAATGTATTTCACTAGTTCAGTGGGTTTTGGTCCGCTTTAAGTAGAGAGCCCACAAAAGCTGGAAAAGTAGAATAAAAACTCCAGTGTGGTGTGGAATTTACAGTGGGTACAATGCAGAGAATTTGCAAACATGGAAAACATGGCAGCATTTCTCCTGTTAACTTCTGCTTAACTTGCTACTATCAGACCGTTGAGGAAAAAGTGCATTAACAAACAGGCATCAGACTACAATGTGTGGGGCTTTAAAATTATTAAATGGCTTAAAATGTTTCAGTAGTAGCAGGCTCCAGAGATGTAGAATATGAAACAAATGAGATATACTAAAATATATTGAACAGGTTTGATGAATGTTAAAAATGATGTATGCAACAAATGAGGCACAATTGTGAGCTTTTCTGGCGATGCTTTATAAATATGGTTGTGAAAAGTGAGAAATGTCATGTTTATGCAGGGGGATGTCGGGGGTTAAAGCTAAACCACCATTACACTTTAAATGGAGAACATCAGTTAGAGGTTATAACATTTTCATTTACCTCGAAGACAGATTTGTAACTGCAGACCCTTTTTTTACTACTAGATAAACTGCGTAGAAGTATGCCGAATTTGGCTCGAATGCCAAGCACACCCGCAAGCACTGTGGTTCCCCCAGTAACTGTAAGAAACAGCCAAAGTTTTGATTCGAACCTCCACGGGGCGGCAAACGGGATGTCCAGGCTACAGTCAAGTAGTGAGTATTTCTAATGAATATCATGAGCACTATCATGAAATTGTGTAATATTAAAAATCGATATAAACACATCGGCTAAAGAGAGGAGGGGCCACTTATACACCCCAACTGAATAAAACTCCTGCCAAGCTTGTGGTTTATTCTCTCATGGTAGAAATAAAATCCGGCGTGACAGGTTTAGCCTATCAGGCTCTGTCACCCCGGATGTGCTTTTCCTTCCATTAAAAGAAAGAAAAACAAGACAGGCTGGATATTTCTTGATGCTGGGTGTATAAGCGACCCTTCCCCCAGCATCCAGCATATTTAAATGGATTTTTATCATTGGGCCATTTTTGGGCTCCTTTAATTATTTCTTTTGACATATTTGTTCTGAAAGCCTCCATTTGTAGGAATTATAACCCATATGTTTAGGGTCGGCAAGTTTGGATGAACTTTGATAAAAGGTTTGGGGACCCGAACAAAGAACCTTGGAGGGTAATCCCAGACTAAAAAAAGGATGGCAGGTGTGGCGGAGGGGGGCGCAGAGCGTGCAGCAAAAAGCACTGCTGTACAACTTCCCTGAGCCCTGCAATACTGGTCCTGATGGCGGTGGTGTTCCGTTCAAATAGTCCTTGGCTGGGGCCACAGAAATATGTCCGCCTCTCCCATGAATGGGGACACTGCTAGTGTCAGCTGGCAGTGCTATATTTCTGTGGCCCCAGTCGAGGACCATTTTGAAAGGAATGGCAACAGGACCAGGTAAGTTGTACAGCAACATCTGCATATTTCAAAAGGCAGGAGCTCCACAGTTATTGGTGGTGACGTGGCATGGGAGGAGGCGTTTATAGGTTATTGTTTCTTTATATTGCGTTGTTATATTTTGGATAACAAGATTTTGGCCTTATGGTTGCTTCACTAGGTTAACCAAACTTTAATACATGTGAAGCTGTCTGAATTAACAACATTTCAGTATTTAAAAACTGGGTACAAAAATGGCCCTATGGTTGTTTCACCAAGAGGCTGATTCATCATTAGTGGCAGGTAGCGACAGATGAGCGTCTGTAGCAGGCATTTTCAGAGCGCCCGCTAGTAGTTGCAGTGCTCGGCCGTGAATCGCTAGTTTATAGCGACTCAGTCGCTGTTCAGTAATGTTGAATACATTGTGAGGAGTCGCTATTTTACCAGTACAGCACTGTATGGGAGCGCATGTTAGCGACTGCTCATAGCGACCGACTCGAGCAAAAAAACAGCCTCACAAATCTCTGGCGCTGAAAAATACTTGTTTGAAGCCCAGAGCGCAGGAGGCGGTGTGTTTAAAGTCTGTTTTCAAGCATCTATCAACTAGTAACAAAGCGAGAACATATGGAATTACATTGTAACAACATTGTAACATGAACACTTTAATGCCAGACCTGTAATGTCATTTCTGAGGAAATATATAAAAAATGAAAAAATTATGAAAAAACTACTATTTCAATGCCAGAAGAGGTCAAATAATTATTTGTGATTTTTTTGAAAAAAAAAAAATAAACCCGTTTAAAGAGAAGAAAAGGATCGTCCATTGAAATGTATGGGAGAGCGACAGGTAGCGAGAGGTCATACCTGGCGCTGTGCAAGGCTGAACGCTGGCTCTCTTCGCTGAGGCTGTGAAAATGATGAATCAGACGCTACATGGCGCTATCCCAGTCGCTAAACAGTTTCTGCTTGATAAATGCGTGCCGTGCCCGGCGTTCACCAGTCGCTACCTGTTGCTACCTGTCATTAACCAGCCAGTACCTGACGCTATCCCTTCTTAAATAAGGGCCTAAGTTAACCAAACTGTAGTACACGTGAAGCTGTCTGAATTAACAACATTTCAGTTTTTTAACACTGGGTAAAAAATTACAACATATAAAATGTTACCATATTACTTTATTGTTTAAATATTTTGTTTTGTATTTGTTTTGACATGTAAGTTTTTATGTAGTGAAACAGTATATCATAGTGATAACTATGACAAATCTATGTATTTGCCTAACAGTTCTCCTACCACAGAGGCTATCACAGCCATCTGCATTCAGTAATACAGAATTGTAGGCCTACTTCTACTGACCATTCCTCTGCAGTTCTTACCCTCTTGTCTCTTGGAGCTCTCATTGCTAGTGAGCATGGCAAGTCACAGTGTTCCTGCAGCTGGCTCTGACCACAGCAGACCAACCATGCCTAAGACCCTGCACCATGATATGCCCTTCCCAGCTCAGGCATGGGCAGAAATTAAAGTAAAGCCAGTAGCTTCACTTACAATATATAAAATGCTTTAAAACTGCTCGTTTTACACAGTTTCTATGGGGGATAAGGTGGAAGGAGATTAGCGTGTGACTGGACAGGTGTTTTGCCAATTGGATCAGCCGGAACCGGAAATAGCCGGACAGGATATGACGTTCCCAATTGGCAAGGGACCTGCTAGCCAGGACCCCTGTTCGGATTCCCGCGCTGAAGGAAGCACTACAACTCCAAAATGTGGTAAAATATAACTTTAATAATGGCAAAGATATAATGACAGCTTAAAGCACATAAATAGCACAACTCTTATATAAAACCAAAGAACATGAAAACACTTAATCATAACTTTAATCAACACTGCTTTAATGGTACCTTCTTATCTATTCCAAATTGTATCCTATATCCTTCAGATACATCTAAACACAATCAACAACTATTCCATGGAATGTTTAGCTTACCTACCCAGCATGCATATGGTTAATCATGAGTCCTGGTCGCCGAGGAGCTCCACGGCCGATGCGATGGGGCACAGCGAGATCAGGATGAGCTTGGGAGGTTAGTGGGTTAACAGCCCCACAGATCACTGTCCATGACAGGCGTCCCTCGTCAATGGCTCTTGAGCCTCCTGATTTCATAGTGGAATACCCCTCATATTTATGGCGCTGTCACCCCAAAAAGCTGGCCAAACTCCAAGGGGTGAAAGCAGCCTGTTTCTTCATAAGAGTTTATCTAATATTCCATACCTATCTCACCCAAGAATTGGCCAAATTCCCAGGTAAGATAAGTAAGGAACATATGTCACAAATCCATATGCTATACTGATAAGCCCCCCACTCCACGTCACAGCTGTACATTTTGAAAAACATGTTTTTAACTTTGGTAAACATGTTTTTCAACCTTATCCTCAGAAAACACATCTTAAACTCACTTTTGAAAAACATGTTTTTGACTTAAAACTCTGGTAAACATGTTTTTCATTTAAATTTGCTATATCATAGTTGTTTTTCACATTCTGGACATGTCAGGGCATAATCCTGGCTTACATTTGCTATGCTATAACACTATGATCACAAAATGTCTGCCAGTGGCATCCATCTTGGAACACAAAATGGTGGATGGTAATAACATTTACACAAGATGGCGGACAAAACCTAGACAAAATGGCGGACAAGATGGTGGCCAGATTGCCATTCCACCTATTATTATCACAACAGGCCCACATTTATCTTCACGATCCTTGTTAGAGGCCTGGGAAGGCCAAAATAATTACCCTTGCACATACCCTGGTGGCCATTGGGGGAGGTCTTCTTAGGCCAAAAATTGGGCAGGACTACACAGTTGACCATGTGACTGTGTGTTTCACATAACTGCTGGTGACCAGTAGGTTTTGCCAGGCAGATGTGCACATGCCATTCAAGGGGCTGTACATGCCCTCCCAACCCTCCAATCTTGGTGAACATGGACAAATAGGAAATATATTCACCTGCTCCCAGCTTATATGGTTCACGGGGCAGGCGTTTATATGCTGTGTGAAATGCTACACATACCAACCCACTAGGGGAACCTAACTGACCAAAAACGCATAAGGTAATTTTTTAGAGATTCGTAGCAGACCTTAATAGCAGACCTCCAGCTAGAGGAAATCCCAGTTTGGGAATTGAGATATCCAGGGGAGGGCTTGCTGCAGGAGTTTAGACTGGAGGTCTGCTTTAAAGTAGCAATTTATATCCCCCCAGCCACTGGGGGGTATGCTCACCTTTTCCATGCCAGCAATTCTCTTTTATTGAGGTCCGGGAAGCTGAGTGTTAGTGACACTTCTGTCAGCCAATCACTGCAGTAGCTGGCCTAGTGACAGCAGTATAGGCAAGGCCGTATTTTGCGTTCATGCTGCCCTAGGCAGCGCTTGTATCCCCTTTTGTTGAATAAGGTTGAGCAGGGCTGGCTGTAGGCTTATGCAAACTCTTGAGCGATAGAGTATCAGTGGGCCCCTTGCGGTGTGCTATGACTCCATACATGGTGATAAAGTTGCATGTATGGTGAAGAATTAAAAGAAAAATATAATAGAAGGAATGAGAAAGTATATATGTAAAAAAGAGAAATAATGAACATAAGATTAGAAGGAATGACAGGAAATATGTAAGCAGAAAAAAAAAGAAAGTCACAAAAAAAGAAATAAAATAGATGGAACAAAATTAAAAAATATATGCAAAGAAACAAAGAAGGAAAGCACAAAAAGAATGAGACAAAGAAATAGAATGAATGCATGACAGAAACAAAGAATAAACGGAAAGACATGACAAAAGGAGGTAACACAGAGAGATTGGAAAAATAGAGCTGGAAGGAAAGAACGAAGGCCTTACAGAAAAGGAGAAGAAAAGACAGAATGAATAGAAGAAATGACAGAAAAAAATAAAAGGAAAGAAATGACAGATGAAAGAAAGAAACAAGGCATAGATAGAAAGAAAGAAAAAGACTAGAAGAAAGCACTAGGATAGAGCAAAACAAAGAATAGAAGAACTGACAAAAAAGTCAGCTCTCCCAATGGCCAATTTGCCCCTGGTCCTGGTTACTGCACAGCTCTGCATAGGGGCTCAGTGCTGACACCTGCCCGGACGTCGGGCATAGAAGCATGCACACACAGGAGTTACATGGCCACAACAATAAAGTGGAGAGGACAGAGTGCCAACTATTTTTTTTTACTATACCAGTAACGTCAGCACCCCCCCCCCCCCCCCCGGAGGTGGGCACCCTAGGCACAGGCCTAGGCTTGCCTTATGGTAAATACAGCCCTGAGTATAGGAGTGCTTTCTAGACTGCTATACATAGCAAGGTTCCTGAAATAGAGGCTCAATTCTACCATCAGGAGATATGGGGCGATTGCCGTTGTATAGCTAATGATTTCCAAATGCAGAAACTCTGTATGACAGTGCAAGGTATGGAGTGGACATCCTCATTTCTCTTTAGGGTGGCATTGTAGCAGGGAAGAATGGCATTGATAAATGAGAGGGCAGTGAGGGCAGTCTGCTCAAACTAACCTAAAAGCTCCTTTTAACAAACGGCAAAACAGGGGTTTAAATGAAGGGCCTGCATTACATCACCTTGCCAGAAATGTATTTGTGGTGAGTGATTAGCGGTTAGTATCTAGTGTACATGTAATTTTCAGCCACTTTTTGGAGAGACAGCTGCAGCACAGATATTGTGTGATAAAAATGAAGTACTGTAACATCTGAGTTCTGTAGAGAGAGCTATTGTCTCTTTGAAGGACCCATTCATAGTCTGTGCCTAGCGCCGATTAGCCATGGCTGGGCATTGCTGAAACAGTCTGAGAGTCCTTTCTTGCACAAAAGCTATTTTATAACTGAATGTGTTACCTGTGTCTGCTGCTAAAACATATCTTCCTTCATCCTCCTTTTTGCAGCCTGTCTACAGGGTCCTTTTTAATGAAAGTGTTCTTCCCTTCCCAAGACATTGGTTGCACCACAGACCATTTAATTGTGGCAGCCATTCAGTAGCTGACATTTCTACATTCTGCACCTATGTCAAAGGAAGGCTGCTCATTTTATGGATTGTACTGGAAGATTAAAGTGGAGGGGAGGGTGGACTTTTTGTACACAAATCCAGCATTTACCCTCTTAGGACCCTGTCCAGGCAACATAAAAAGGCAATCCATAGGCTTGATATATGGCTCCTAAGCCGCAGCTCTCACTTGATCGCTCAATCCATCTCCCTTGCCCGGTCGAGCGCACGTCTCTCTCCTTCCCTCTGACGTGGAGACACCCCCAGCCTCGTCACTGTGAGCTGGCACTGCGCCTTCCATTCACTGCAATGAAAAGGGGCGTGTTAGGTCTTCACATGCCCCTTTCTATTGCAGTGAATGGACGGGGGTGTGCCAGCTTGCTGTGACTGATGGTGAGGGCGTCGCCGCATCAGCAAAACAGGAAGAGATGTGCAATTGAACGGGCAGCGAGGAAGCCATCAGATGAGAACGGCACCTGAGGCTTAGGAGCAATGGGCTGCCCTGAAGCCTTGACTCCACTGCCCTCCTGGTCACAGATTCAGCTCATATTAAGCATTTGACATACACATCAGTATTCTATGTATTTTTAATTTATGTCATATGCATTAAGGTTGCTCTTTCTTTGGTTTGTCTATGTTACATTTGCTGTAACCCCTATTTGTCCTAAGTCATATTGTCGATTTTACCATGCAGAAATATGACTTTGTGGACAAATGGCAATCAGATCTAAAAAGTCCTTTTTGTGTCTTGACTATTTTGATGTTATGTTCTCTCTAGTGTTTTCCAAACATACTTACTTCCTTGATACACTGACTAATGTGAGCAAACTAAACTTAGATTCTAACCTATTTTGATGAATCTTGAATCTCCAACATTAAAGGTCTGATGCAATGCTTTGTGCACTGTAAAATGGATGATGCTTTCTGAGCTGCTCAGTTACAGACAAAAAGGAAAATCAATATGTGCACTTCCTGTTCGAGCTCCCATTTCAGAATCCCAGATGATTTTAAAAGAGCAGATGGACAAACCAGGGGTATGACTTTTATGGCCTCTGTATTTGAACAAGGCATATTTCAGCTGAAAATCTGGCCAGCAAATGGGTAAAGAATATCAAACAGTAACTAGCACTGATTATATGATCTAAAATGCACTGTGTGCTGTATTACATTGTTATTTAATTCTGAAGGAACACACTTTGGTACACACCTTTCCGCAAGGAAAAAAGGTTTCAAAGTAATTACAAAGGGACTAGCAGAAGTGTAGTGTATGCAATTACCTCTGTTTCCCTAATATGCCATGTCCAAGCTCTCACCAATCTCCATCAACCTCTGCAGTCAATGGGATTATAGTGTAAAATACTGAAGACCAGGACATGGGTCAAGGAATAGGCTTATAATAGATATCCCCATCTCCTAAATGTCATGAAAGTAGACTTCAAAGGGACTATCTAGGCAACATAAAAAGATAAACATGGCCCCTGCTGCCTTGCAGGAACGTACAACGTGGCTTGCAGGGAAATGCACTGTTTACACCAGAGCCAACTGCACTGAAACCAATAATACTGGATGGGCTGCATGGGAGATTAGGTGAGTATAGCTTTTTTATCTTTTGCCTGAAATGGACTTTCCTGCTGGACTTTAATTGTGCATTAGTATGTGTATATACCTTACGTGCTGTTTTTTTGGCAAGTCAGATTTGGTGACAGAGGTACTTTAACTCTCACTCTTTGTGATTATCATTGTATCTAACATGTTTAAGCTTTGCATATATGCATGTATGTAATTTATCTTTATATCCATATCATATTTTTTTCTAGTACCGGCTCCTGGTCAGCTTCAGCAAAGAGTCCACAGTGTTGGTAATTTCCCTGTATCTGTGAGACCACCTTTGAAAGCTACAGCCTATGTGAGCCCCACTATACAAGGCAGCAGTATTCCCCAGTCACATAGTTTACAATCTATATCCACTTCTGGGATCCCTATGCCAAACAAATCCACAAGTTCCTTGCCTGTAAGAAGTGCTCTCCCCCGACCAGCACTGTCAAGCACCCCTGGGAGCAGTATACCCCGCAGCAAAATTGCGACTCCACCTCGAAGGTAAAAACGTTGAAATACATAAATAAATAAAAATAAGATATTATTTTTTTACGGGTGTCAGAGGGCAAATTAATTAAATACATAAATATATAAGTTAAAAAAAGACTGCTGCAGGTATCTTCCTGCAGGTTTATTTTTTAATATGTTTTTGTAATTTTTTTTTACCATTTTTCGTCAGATACTATTTTTATCTAACAAGAAATATCCTTACTTTTTATTTTTTAATTGTATTTCTTCAGTTTTAAATGTTTTACAAAATGCCTCTAGTAAAAGGTATTCAATTTAACATTGAAACTGCCTTCTGGTTTATTTTTCTATATTTTCTGGAAATAGCTTTGTAATAGATTTGCTTCCATCTCAGTGTAGAAAAGGGTGGATCAGATTCATGCTATAAGGCCCACCCCCCCCCTTTACTCAAGGACCAACAGTTAATATTGTGTGGATTTCCATATAGCTGACTCTATAGCTCTGTCTCAGTGCTAATTACCCCATCTGTGCGTCTATGTGGAAATCCGCAAAGCATGGCCTGTTGGTGGCTCTTGAGGAGGAGGGCTGAACATCTGTGCTATAAGGTTTGCATTAGATTAAAGCTTATTATGCTTAACTTTTCAGCCTGATGTTTCTAGCCAAGTTAGACGCTTGAACTTTTTTGTTATTCTAAGTATACAGCACGTCCTGTTCCAGAAGATATTCCTTACACTTGGGTTATACATCCAGTAGATGGCGCTGGACTGCAGAGAAAGAAAAGTGGCTCCTCCCGGACCCATATATACCAGGGACCTCCCACAAAATCCCCAGTTCTTCTCTGCAGTCCTGGCTGCGATGACTAGAAGATGGCTCTCTCTACTCGCAGGTGAGCGGGGCTATTAGCCTGCGGCCCTGTAGGACTATTCCCACCCGTTTCCTTTTACTGCCTCCCAGCTCAGACTGCTCTGGTTCGGGTGAAGGTAGGCAGCACCGCTGTCAGGTGCTAAGCAGCGCTGCTCCAACCGCAGTCCCCCACCAAAGGGTAGGCGGTATAGGCCCATGGTGAGCCTTATGGGATGCCCCTCCCGCGTCTTATGCCCCTCGCCCCCTGTCCCCGCAGTTGGCTCCCTTTAGGCTGGCCGTCGATTCCCCTTCGCTCTCCCTGGTAGATCTCGGGGGGGGGGGGGGGGGCGGGGGATCTCTGGTGCATGTCTTTACTATATGTTGTGTGTTGTGTTTTGATCCCTTTTGATTTGATTGCACTGGTTTCTTTTGCCGCCGCCGCACGATTGTACTACGCTCCGCTGTAGGCGGCGACATCATTGGCTGGCCTTGTCAGGTGGGCGCGTGTTCGCGCTCTTCGGGGGGGGGGGGGCCTTGCGGCTGACGCGTTCTGCATCACTGTCTCCGCGGCCGTGGAGGATCAGCCTAGGGGTTATGCTGAGTCTGGGTCTGACCCATGGGCTTCAGATGATACTGACAGACTTTTGGCTCACATTTTTGAAGTGCTCTGTATCTCTCCTCCTGCCGTGGCCCCGCGGCAGCAGGGGGAGCTGTTTCATACTGTTAAACCACGCTTGGAGTTTCCTGAACAAACTCGCTTTAATAATCTGGTGCTCAAAGAGTGGGAACGGCCTAGCCGGCTTCCCGGGGTGCCAAAGAGTTGGGATAAGAGGTATCCCCTTCCTGCTGAGATGGTTAAACGTTGGTCATGTCCTCCAGAGGTGGATGCACCAGTTCTGGGGTTGTCTGACACATCAGTCATGCATTCCCCTGTCTCTACTACACTGAGGATGGGGAGGACAGGCGCATTGATCAGCTTGCTTGCCATGCTTTTGCCTGTGTGGGGACTGCACTCCGTCTGGTCTCTGCCTCTGCTATTACGGCTGTTGCTATTAAAAGCCTGCTCAGGGGTCTCTTAGATGGGGCCCCTGACGATGCTGGTAGTGAAGAGTATAGAGCTCTTCTGCGTTGTGAGGAATTTGTTGCATATGTTCTCTCTGCCCTGGATGATACCATTAGAATGTGTGGCAGGGCTTCTGCCTTATTGGTGGCAATACGCCGCTCTGTCTGGCTGTGCCAGTGGGCAGCTGACAACGCTGCTAAAAAGGCTCTCACTGGGCTTCCCTTCGGGAGATTTTTGGGGCAGAGGATGTGGCCGCCCTGGCCCCCCCTGGGGTCCCAAGACTAAGTCCTCCCCCAAGCCCCCTCAGGCATGAAGGGGCGCCCTCACCCATCCGGGTGGGGGGACGGCTTTGGCTCATGTCTGGAGGCGTCATGTCTCAGACCGGTGGATTCAGGAGGTAGTATCCTCCGGTTACAAGATAGAGTTTGCAGCCTGGCCGCCCCCAAGATTCATCAAATCTCGGTTAGCTCAAAAACCTTTGTCAGCTTAGCATCTCTCCCTGGCTGTCCAAGGCCTTCTAGATCTAGGTGTCATCTGCTGGGTGCCCTTGAAGGAAAGGGGCAAAGGCTATTATTACAATCTTTTCATTGTGCCCAAAAAGGATGGGTCCATCAGACCTATCCTGGATTTAAAGCTTCTCAACAAATTTGTCAGATTCAGACGCTTTCGCATGGAGACTCTGCGCTCAGCTGTGACTTTCCTACGCCCAGGGGACTTCATGACCTCTGTAGACATCAAGGATGCTTACCTTCACGTACCTATCTTTCCAGGTCATCAGAGATTCCTCAGGTTCGCTCTGGAGGATCAGCACTACCAATGTGGCCTTGCCCTTCGGCCTCACCTCGGCCCCCAGGGTATTCACCAAGGTGCTGGCAGGAGTGATGGCCCTGCTGAGATCTCAGGGCATTCGCATTCTCCCCTACCTGGACGACATGCTTATCGCTTCTCAGTCCTTCTATCAGGCAGAGCTGGACACTCAGCGGGTGGTTTCCACACTGGAATCATTCGGCTGGGTGACCAATCACCCCAAATCTTCCCTATCTCCTTCCATGCTGAAGTCTTTTCTGGGCATGATTCTGCATTCAGCTCAGGTCAAGATCCTCAGCAGAAGGTGGAGGTCCTTCAAGAGAAAGCTCAGCTCCTGCTTTCTTGTCCTCATCCATTCATCAGGCAGGGAATGCAGCTGGTGGGCCTGATGGTGTCCTGCTTCGAGGCCGTTCCATATGCTCAGTTCCACATGAGGCCTCTTCAGCTTCACCTCTTGTCAGTATGGGATTGGGACCCTGTGTCCCTGGATCAGGTGTTTGTCTTGTCCCCTCTGGTCAGGCGGCCTCTAATGTGGTGGCTGGACTCAAGGAACCTGCTGGGGGGCAGGTCCTTTCTGGCCCCCTGCTGGGAGACTGTCACCACGGATGCCAGTCTGGCAGGTTGGGGGGATTCTGGAAGTCCCTGAAGTTCCAGGGTCAGTGGGGCCCTCAGGAGGCCCATGCCCCTATCAACATTCTGGAATTGAGGGCGATCAGGTTGGTTCTTGCCCACTTAACCCCACACCTGAGGGGTCGGGCTGTTCAGGTCCGCTCGGACAACCAGACGGCGGTTGCCTACATCAATCATCAGGGAGGGACCCGGAGCAAGAGGGCCCTCAAGGAAGTGTCCCTGATACTGTCCTTGGCAGAGGAAAATGTTCCCTGCATCTCAGCTGTGTACATCCCGGGGGTGGAGAATCTGGAGGCAGACTCTCTGAGCAGGGGGACCTCTCGTCTGGGAGAATGGTCCCTCAGCAGCAGGGTGTTTCGCTCCCTGTGCCACCGCTGGGGTCAGCCGGACGTGGATCTGTTTGCGTCCCGTCACAATCACAAGCTTCCAGTCTTTGTCTCTCTGTCCCAGGATCCTCTGGCCTTGGTCACGGATGCCCTGGCAATGTTTTGGACAAGGTTCCAGCTCCTGTATGTGTTTCCCCCGTTTCCACTGCTGGGCAGGGTGCTGCGCAAGATAGTTCAGGAAGGGGTGCCAGCCATTCTGGTGGCCCCCTATTGGCCAAGAAGAGTGTGGTTCGCAGACATCGTGCAGTTGGCAGTAGATCAGAACGCCCTGCCACGGGTTCCAGATCTGCTCGCTCAGGGACACCTACGCCACCCCAATTTACAAACGCTGGCTTTGACGGCCTGGCTGTTGAAACCTCCATCTTGATGGAAAAAGGGCTGCCTGCCTCGGTGGTAAATACCATGATCAGGAAGAGGTCCTCTTCTTCCAGCTATTACAGAGTTTGACGTACTTACATTGACTGGTGCGAGTCCCACTCGCTTCCCTGTCGTGTGTTTTTTATTCCTAGGATTCTGGAGTTTCTCCAACATGGTTTGGATCTGGGTCTTCAGCTCAGTACTCTGAACGGCCATGTTTCTGCTTTGGCTATTTTTTTCCAAAGATCTTTTGCTCAGCATCCCCTGGTCAAGACCTTTTTCCAGGGGGTTACTCACGTGCGTCCCCCACGTAAGCCTATGTTACCAGTCTGGGACTTGAACTTGGTCTTATCTGCCCTGTAGGGGTCTCTCTTTGAGCCCTTGCAAGGGGCTCCTTTGTCCATTCTCACGCTTAAGGTGGTCTTTTTGTTGGCTATCACTTCTGTTAGGCGTGTTTCTGAGTTGGCTGCGCTTTCCATCAAGCCTCCTTATTTTGAGAGACACCAGGACAAGGTGGTGTTTCGTTTTAAGCCAGATTTTCTGCCTAAGGTTGTTTCTGCCTTTCATCTCAATCAGGGCATTGTTTTGCCTTCTCTGTGTCCTAATCCCAGTAACCCTAAGGAGAGGGTTTTACATTCTTTAGACGTAGTCAGAACTCTGAAATTCTATTTGGTGGCTACTGAATCCTTCAGGAAGACTTATGCACTTTTTGTGCTTCCGTCTGGACCTAATAAGGGTCTGGCTCCGGCTAAGTCCACTGTCAGCAAGTGGATACATCAGGCTGTGATACAGGCCTATTCTGCTAAGGGGAAGGAGCCTCCCTTCCATCTTACTGCTCATTCTACTCGTGCTATTGGTGCCTCTTGGGCTTTTCAGCACCTAGCTTCTGTTGAACAAGTTTGCAAGGCCGCTACTTGGTCTTATGTTCATACTTTTTCATTGTTTTACAAGGTTGATGTTAGGGCCTCAGCTGATGCTGCTTTTGGCCGCAAGGTTCTGCAGGTGGCAGTGGTTTAAACTGTCTGCTGTTACTTTTGGGGATCCCACCCTACCTTTACGGACACTGCTATTGGATGTCCCAAGTGTAAGGAATATCTTCTGGAACAGGACATGCTGTATACTTAGAATAATACAATTCTGTGATTACTCACCTGTAGAATTGGTATTATATGTATGCAGCACGTCCTGTTCCACCACACCCTTGTTATCATTATCTTTAGTTACCTCTTTATGGTGATTGTTCTTATGTTCAAATTTTCATATAATGGTTATAGTTCTCCCGGTCTCATTTTAACTGCTTTTCAATACTGGGGATTTTGTGGGAGGTCCCTGGTATATATGGGGCCGGGAGGAGCCACTTTTCTGTCTCTGCAGTCCAGCGCCATCTACTGGAGTATATCCCAAGTGTAAGGAATATCTTCTGGAACAGGACGTGCTGTATACGTATAATACCAATTCTACAGGTGAGTAATCACAGAATTGTATTTTTGTTGCATTCATTCAGCTTTGTTACTACTTTCTCATTAAATGTGTTAATAAAGTTACTAAATAGGAACAAAAAATGTAGTGCAGTACATTTGAGAAACACAGATAAATATATGGTGTACTACTGGTGTTCTACTGGTGTACCTACACCCCAAGAACACTTTTTTTTTAAAGCCGGGTGCACATTTTAGCCATAAGAAAGACATGTTTTGGAAAGGCATGAAAGAAGGCATTTGTGTTAAAATAGAGTATTCAAGCTTAAAGAGAAAGTGCAGACAATGGCAATAACAAGGAGATTATCTGATGCCTTCTTATGTCTTTTGTTCCTCTCCTTCCTTTACTGCAGTGCACTGGAGATGCAGTAATGGGTCTCTAAAGTTTGCCCCTTCCCTATGCTTTATTTTTTCATGGGCACGCTTTAAATGTGGTAGCATTGCCGCCCATGTCCCTCAGCATTCCCAGCGTGATATAGCTAACCAAGCATGACCACTGTGGCTTGCCATGCTGGTTCATGCTGATACATTTGAGAGACAGGGTTGGCTGTGCAACCCTATTTCTGCATGGTCGTGAAGAAATGGAATTGAAAGGAGGGAATGATTTTGGATTCCTGCTATAGCATCTACAGGGCCCTGCAGGAAATGGAAGAGAGACACATGGGACAGGCATTAGGTAAGAAGAAGCTTAATGATAGAACAAGGGGGCACAACCTGAAGCTAGTCGGGGGGAAGATCAGGAGCAATGTTAGAAAATATTATTTTACAGAAAGAGTAGTAGATGCTTGGAACAAACTTCCATCAGAGGTAGTTGAAAAATCAACAGTCACTGAATTTAAACATGCCTGGGATAAGCACATATCTATCCTAAGATAAAGAGTACATACAGTATACACATAAGGGCAGACTAGATGGACCGTATGGTCTCCTTCTGCCGTCAACCTTCTATGTTTCTATGTAAGTTCCTTGCTGCCATTGCCTGGACTGTCCTGTAAGAAGAGGTGTGTCTGGGACAGTGGCCATACGTCTGCCACATGCTTTGCTGTCTTAACATCACGTAACATCCATTCTTGGCAGTTTAACTCAATACAAAGAATGAAAGAAACTGGCATATCCCTAAATGTTAGTGTTTTTTTTCTTTTTTTTTCCGTGATTTGGTTAACTGTCCTTGAAAGAGAGGTAATTGATTTGTTTTAAGGCAGTTGCATAGAGGGAGGCTGCCATCTGTCTTTTTGTTGATTCCTTCTGTCACTAGTATCTGTTTACTTGGAGAAATAATAATTTAGCTTAAAGCGTTTTCTGCACTTGTAGCCCAATTCATTTTTTATTTTATTTTCCGAACAGTTTTATTCAACCTCCAAAGACCCTGTCATCATTGAGCACTTTGCGAGATGGAAACTGGAGAGATGGATGCTACTGATCTTTTAAGATTGATGAACGTACACTTAAATGAAAGCAATTTTGAAATTTGCGTGTTTTTCCCAGCTGGCTGGGTAAAAATAGTGTCAGGCGATACAGTCTGCCTTTCAGATTTTAACATTTGTAACATATGTGTTGTGTGAGAGAACGATCAATGACAATGTAGCTCTTAAATGTTTAATGTGAAGCGCTAAACAATTTTACTACAATACCTGTATTGTTTATCACTATACTGTACAACAGGCAGGACGTTTGCAACAGCCCATCAACTCATTCATGATTAAGTTAAGTATTGAATCTGATTTCTTTTCACTGAAGAATTGTGCAAGCACTTATTTCTTTTATACAGTGAAACATTACAGTACAGTGAAACAGCACCTCACTAATTTTCACGTCAGTTTCCGTGTATTGGATGCCTCCTAATTTAGCACCTGAGATGATTCTCATTTCAAAATCTTTTTTTTTTTCTACATCAAGTTTATATTATGTTACAAAAGCACAACAAAAAAAGGAGAATCACTATCATGGTCTACACATCACATTAATTATGTCTTGTTTTATTCAATTTTATGTTAATTTATTTTTTAACTATTTAATGTTGTCTTCTGAATAATATTGAATTTACTCTGCAGCTCTGCTGTTATGTGGGTTGGGTTTTTACTTATGGACTCAGTTAACAGTTATTTACTGTTAAAACAATGAAGATCAATGCTGTCAAGGAACATACTGTACATTTTGATAGGCATTTTACACAATTAAATTGCACTAATGATTTAATAAGACAGTATCTGATTTCATACCGATGATGTCTGTATACTGCTGTTTTGGAATGTTTCAGTAATAAAGAATATTTTTCAGAAATGTTTGTTGCTTATGTTAAAAATCACAGTAATCAAATTATTTGAGTCAAATTATTGTGACCACCATCTAATATCCAAAGTAACAATCATATGCAGCACAGGCAATAGCTAAATGGGCTGGGAGGGTCTCAAAATCTGCTGTAGGTTGCGTGGGGTTTGAAAACATGAGTGAAGTGGTCCTACAGATCATATTTTTGAAATTAGGGCACCAGGGTAGTACTTGGAAGTCTTGGTCATGCTCTTATAACCAATGTTGGACATTTATGTGACATATGTGACGTGAAGAGTAGACAATCACTATGTGCCTTCCACGTGGATGAGTGGGCCCAGAGATTAGGAACATTTCCAGGCCATAACACCTTTAGGGTGTTTCTCGCCAGGCATGCCAATGTCCATAAATTCACTGAAGCAGAAAATGTGACTCATCAGAGAAAGCAACCCTTTCAAAATCAGCAGTAATCCAATTTGGATACTGTTGTGAAAATTGAAGCTTTTTCTTCATTTGCGGAGGTGCAGTTACAATCCATCTGCTTCAATCTGCTTGAGTTTCATGCGCAGAAGGGTTCATTGAACTGTTGTTTTAAGTACATGTCTGAGTGAAGGACTGCCTGCCATGGCGACTGGGAGTCGAGTGAGTGACCCATGAGGACATTCAAGTTGTTTATTTGCAATGGTGCCATTTCAATGGTGCAATTGGACCTGGAGTAGCAGATATGGTGCAATGGTGACATCAATAAGCATGGTTTTAGGTTGCCCGTGTTGGTTTTGCTTAGATAGGGGGGTTCCACACAGTTTTTTAAAACGGTTTAACCCCTTAAAGTTTCTTTTTTTTAAAGCATGGCGTTCTCCCCTCCTTAAAGGTTTTTTTCAGGCAAAGTATAAAAACAGTGGAGAGGTTGCCTTACCTTATTTTGCAGGCTCTCCAACAACTTGCAGCTCTATGCAATCAGCCAGGAAGTGATTAGGATATGCCAAACCCTGTCCTCCCTGACCTCCCCCTTCCATGTGGTGAACAAAGAGGATTCTCATCTTCTGGGCGCATAGATGCCCACCAACGATTAAGCCTGCCCCCTCCTTGTGTAGTCTGCCCCTGTCTCTTCCTGGCTCCATTCATTTTGCCTGCCCTGTGAAGCGTTAAGGAGGCAGCAGAGAGCGGGGACAGCAAGAGCTGCGATGGACGCAGCTGGCTTCATGCTGCAGAATTTTAAGTTTCCCTGCTGCTGCCCCCGACGAGTACTGCCCTCCATGATGCCCACCCTCCTCCCCCCCGTGTCAACATCTCCACTGCTGATGCCCCCCCGCTATGTATGGCCCTGCGGCTGATGCCCCTCTCCTCCCACCCAGCGAGTACTGCCCACAGCTGATGCCCCCCTGTTCCCCCTGTGTGTACAGCCCCACTGCTGCATGTGCATGTTAAAATGCATGCATGCACATGGGAGTGCATGTGGGAGTGCATGTATGCATATGGGAGTGCATGTAAAAGTGTGTACATGTGCATGTGGGAGTATGTGCATGGGAGTGCATGTGGGAGTGCATGCATGTGTGTAGCAGTGCTTGCATGTGCGTGTAGAAGTGCATGCATGCATGTGGAAGTGTGTACATGAGCATGTGGGAGTGCATGCATTTGCGTGGGAAGGCATGTATGTGAACGTGGGAGTGTGTGCATGTGTTTGTCAAGGCCATTTCTTCTTTAATTCAGTTGATTCATCTGAATGGTTGGAGCCCTTTGCCGAAAGGAAGTAAACATGACAAGTGGCTCTGATTGGATGAGAGCCCGCTCATGCACCATTCAAGCATGAAAGGTGATTTTTTACAGACGCCCTGGGGGTTCCACAGGATGACAGGACATTGATCACTCCATTATGCTGCAGCTCTTTTAAAAATCTGTATATACTTTTAAAGGATGACTTTAGGCTAAAATTAAAGCCATGCATTAAAAAGCAACACCCTGGAACCTTCCCTTATACCTTAATATTAACATTTATTTTTTACATATTTTAATGTGCACCCACTCCTGCTTGAAGCATTAGGGAGAAGAATTTAGGCCACACTGTTAGAAAAGTATACAAGAAAACGATACAGCAAGCACTATTGGTTATAGTGACTAAGGTTTTATTTAATATGGAAAATAGAGTCACCCATACATATCAGTGCCATTGGCCTTTAAAGGTATAGGCAACAAAAGGTTTATAAATAAATGTTAAATATTGCACCGCACAAAACACTCAAAAAGATTTAAAAAACCGCTCTCCAAAACACAACCCCAATCACGCTACCACTCATGCGACATATCAAGGGTTTCCAAAAAGGGTGTAGGGGGGCTGTACTTCTTTACTCCACTACTTTCAAAGTACAGCTAGTTACTGCAGGTACACAACATTTCAAAGATGGCAAGACATTATGCTGCAGAATCCTGGATAAGCATAAGGATAATAATACATTCTGCTGCCTGCATCAGTAAGAACTTGCACAGGTTGGATACGTTTTAGAGGATATGCACAAGTGTGGGTAAGAAGCACTGAAGGGGGAGGCACAAGGGAAGAGCAGCTAAGCATATCTGCTAGTACATAGCCAAAGGGGGTCCAGGTTACACATATAATTATCCCAAATGGTGGGGTCCAAACTAAAACTGGTTACAGGAATGCCTGTAAACCTGTATCAGTGTTAAGACCTGGGGGTGGGGTGTCCAGAGTGAATAATCACCAGGAATCCTTCTGAAACAAGAGATGGTTGATGTCACCCTTGTGTCTAGATCTGTTCACTATTTGTATGCCACAGGCCATCAGGACACTTTTGGATATCCCATTTTCTACCAAAAATGCACAGCAACAGGACTCCTTGGACAATGGGTAGCAATATCCTTTGTGTGCACACTAAAACGGACCCATAGTTTTACCTGTATATTTTTTACTACATGGACACAGACTGCAGTTTATGAATTATTTTATTACAAATATAGAACTCCTGACCCTCTCAGTAGCCCAGATGTAAAAAGGCTCAGGCGGTATTCCGAGTCTGCTGGAAGAACTCATCCATCGAGGTTAAAGTTTTTGACAAGCACAAATTGCAACAGTTCCAGGATTAACTCATTATACGCATCTTCCCCAATGCCTAATACTGAAAAGAAATATCTTTGTCATGTGGTATGGAGGTATACAAGCTCTCAACGTTGGTGCCCACCAAAAGCCAATCGGCATCCATCTCCTCCTCACCTGAGATCTTTTAGAGCAGTGGTCCTCAACCCTGTCCTCAAGGCCCACCAACATGTCATGTTTTTTGGATCTCCAAATAGCCAGCTCTATTGCTCTGCAGCTGCACTAATTACTCCACCTGTGCATCTTTGTGGAGATCTGCAAAACCTGGCCTGTTGGTGGGCCTTGAGGACAGGGTTGGGGACCACTGTTTTAGAGTAGATCCCCAGTGTCCAAACAATAGAAAGGAGGGTCTTGAAAAGCAGCTGAAGGCATTCATTGATGAACCTTGCTACAAATGGGCCTCCCCATTGGCTGGCTGCTGTTCTTGTGGATTTTAGAAATAGTGTACAAAACAGGGATATTATATTTCCTTACATGGAGATACTCAAATAGCTTAGCAGTTTACAATCACTCTCATCTCTATCCAAGCAGAAAAGGATTGTTAGTGCACAAGTGGACCTGGAGTAGCAGATACGCTTAGCTACTCGGTCCTTGTGCTCCCCCTCAGTGCTGTTTATCAACACTGGTGCATATTCTGTGAAGCTATTCCAACCTGTGCAAGTTCTTACTGATGCAGACGGCATCATTTGCTATTACTAAGGCTAGATCATGCATTTGGTTACAGTGAAGGATTCGGTGGCAAGTGCCCTCTTTGGAACTGCTGTATGTAGGGCTAGATTAAGTGTGGTTGAGAAGTGGATGTCCAGTCATAGCACAACCCACTTTGCCATGCCTCTGTCCCCTGGTGCTTAGGTAGGATGGGGCAGTTACAACAAAAAAGCCTCACCTCGGTTCTTGCTCTGTCACCAGTGCATGGAAGGCGGCAGCACACAGGGTGCGTAGAGCTGCATCTCTCTCTCTGTGCATGCTCCCTCGCGCCCATGTGAACTCACATATGGTAAATGTATAGCCCCAAAACAGGCCATATCATTTTAATCGAAATCGTAATGTCCCCTTGAAATCATTATTCACAGTTACTAGAGATGCAATAGTCCAGTAACTTGGTGTCACTTTACAGCAGACTAAAAGTCATAATAGATTTAAGTCCGCTTAAATGTTTCCTAAGTTGCCCCCCAGTGGAAAGCCATTAAAAAACTCCTGCAGCTCAATTGGCATATTCGCCTAGTTCCAGGATCTAGTGCTGCAGAGTGAAACAGCTCTGCCCAGTGCCTCAATTTAACAGAACGTGCTCCCTAAACTAAGGGATAAAGCTAACTGGGCTGCAAGGGACTCCCAAGGGCTTCTACCGCTAACATTCCAAGGAAATATTTTAGTGGACAAAAAGTCCATATTTCGATTTTTGGTCCACTTTAATGCACGCAGTCTTTTGTACGTGTCACTCACTAACTGACCAATCCCCTGAGCTAATACCGTGTTTTCCCTGTAAATAAGACAGGGTTGTAAATTAAAGTTATACTAATGGCAAGCTCGACTGCTGTCCCATTGTCTCAGGCTACAAGTTGCACTGTAATACGTTTTTTTAAAAATGACCCCGTAGTTATTTGTAAAAATGTTAGAGCATTGGAGATTTATAGAAAATATGAAGAGAAACAGTGGGCGTGGCAACAGCGATGTGATGTAAGCAAGTAAATATGTATTATAACTCAGGAATCAAGACATTCAGGCAGCTAGCATTTTATGACGAGGTTATAAATGGGAGCACATGATTTTTGCATGGCATTCCATCAAACTTTTTGTTGAAAGAGAAATTTAGAGTTTGAAAGAACTGAGAGAATAGTTTAGTTGTACCTTCAGTATACACAACAAACATTTCTAACAAAACTGGATTTAGCCTTTAATTTTTCTTAACAATAAAATTGTATAAAACATTTGTATTGTCTCAATTTTTAACACAACCCATAATCTGCTGTTTTGCAGTGATTTGTATAATTGTTTTTTTCTAATTCCATGAATTAATCTAGAGTTAATAATTGAGTCTCTGGCTTTGCCTTATGCTTCCTGAGCTTGTGCTGCCCAAGGCTATGTCTCAGTCTTCCAGCTAAAGTTAGGCTTTTATGAAGAAAGTTCCTCCACTAAGCGTGAAAAACATAATAAAAGAATTACTGGCCTAATATTGTGAGACTGGTGTGTTATAAGGATTTGTTTCATTCCTAAAAAAACGTTTAATGCTTGAATAATTTGAAGTTTATGCCAAGACCAGGTCCCTGCCCCAAGTCCCTAGGCATGCATGTAAAATAACCCATTTCAAAGCATCTCAAAATCTCTTTATTATACATAAATACTGTCTTTTTCGCTCCATAAGAAGTGGAAGAGGGCAGGGTGAATGTGTGTGCGTCCTATGGGGCGAACATAGTCTCACATGCCAGGTTTGTACCTCCAAATTATGTGGCTCAAAAAAGTCTCCAGGGAGCTGGCAGTGCTCATGAATCATGGCGCAGCTGGGGATGAGGGACAGTTGCTAAAACCTGCGTCTGCACCATGATTCATCAACACTACCGGCGGCCTGGGGACTTTTTTCAGCCACATCATTTGGAGGTGCCAACCGATGTGCAGTGCTAGGATTATTATCTGACGGGAGGTGGACGAATAGACGATTTGATATGAGGGGGGGGGGGCCTTGTACTGGAAGAGTAACCCCTCTCCACCACTTCAGTGCTGGGGCATCTCCCAGGAACTTGCCTGAGTGCAGGGAGTTCCTGATGAAATCGAGAAAGGGGACAGCTGTGGTGCCGCCTGCAGCGTGGAGAAGGGAGAGGGTCTAGGGGCCACAACGGGAAGCGTAACCCCCTCCCACATCATGGAACAGTCAGCAGCCCCCCTGGATCTTGACTGACTGTGGGGACCTCCTCATGCCATGGAAAAATGCTGAAAGCCACGGGCTTGTAAAACAGGGTGCAGAGGCCAGCTTTGGTGGCCCCCTGTCCTGCAGGTTACAGGTCCACATAGCCTCTGTGTGTTTCTCCCCCCAGGCTTTGGGAAGGCAAGTAAGGGGAGGGCTTGGGGTTAATGGCAAGTCATCCACTAGCCGCAGGTGACTTGCCAGCCCCCAAACCTTGTCAACTGGTATAGGGGTCTCGTGGATCCCCCACCAGTTTGCAAAGGTTAACTATTAAAAAAAGACACTGACATAGAAACTGACTGTGTCCCACAGCGATCGGGTGACAGCTGCCGGGGTGAACGCTGGAGAGGGCTGTGGAAGCAGGGCATCACAACCCCATGCCCCTCCAACTTCCTTCCATCAATCAACCCCAGCATCTAACAGATTAGCGTCGGGAGCCCGGCGGGGGGATTGGAGGTCCCCCCCGGTAAGACCTGGTGATAGGGATCGTGGGTGCAAATGAGTAAATGTCTCTTTTTTTAAAGTTAGTGGTGGGTGCTGAAGTGGGGAGGCTATACCGGGCCAGAAGAGCCCTGGTGGCGGGATTGGGTGCCCCCTGGGTGAAGAGAAGACCTGGCCGAATCGATCAAGGTGTCAGAGGTCAGGTTTTTTTTACTTTATTTGGCCACTAGTAAGGGGGTAAGCCAGCCCACTTTCACAAGCTTGACGATTAACACCAAGAGAGGAAACCACGTGAAAGTTACATGCTTGGCGTTTAAAGGGTTAACATGTCATGTTTGTAATTTTTCAGTGTTTTATGTTTTATTTTTTGGATACAAAAATGTAAAAAAAAAAAAAAAAAAAAATGTAAATTAAATCAAGAAAACCATATTGCGTGTAAAATCTTCCTGTTTACAACAGTACCATCCCCTAAGCTCCCTGCTTTCCTCTTTTGTTTTAATTACTTTACACAGCTTAGTATCATCAAGATTAAGGCCCTTATTTAAGAAGGTATAGCGTGAGGTAGTGGCTGGTTAATGAGAGGTAGCGACTGGTGAACGCTGGACATGGCACGAAATTACACATTTATCAAGCAGAATCTGTTGAGCGACTGGGATAACGCCATGTAGCGTCAGATTCATCATTTTCACAGCCTCAGCGAACAGCGCCGGCGTTCAGCCTTGCACAGCGCCAGGTATAACCTCTCGCTACCTGACGCTCTGCCATACATTTCAATGGACGAACCTTTCCTTCTCTTTAAATTGTGTTTTTGTTTTGTTTTTTCAAAAAATCTCAAATAATTCTGTGACCTCTTCTGGCATTGAAAAAGCAGTTTATTCACATTTTTTTCATTTTTTATATATTTCTTCAGAAATGACATTACAGGTCTGTCATTAAAGTGTTCATGTTACAATGTTGTTACAATGTGATTCCATATGTTTTTGCTTTGTCACTAGTGGATAGATGCTGAAAAACAGACTTTAAACACATCGCCTCCGGCGCTCTGTCCTTCAGAGAAGTATTTTTCTGCGCCAGAGTTGAGTGAGGCGTTTTTTTTCTTGAATATGTTGTGAGTCGGTTGCTATGACCAGTCGCTAACATGCGCTCCCATACAGCGCTGTACTGGTCAAATAGCGACTCCTCACAATGTATTCAACATTACTGCACAGCGACTGAGTCGCTAAGAACTAGCGACCCATGGCTGAGCACAGTGACTACTAGCGGGCGCTCTGAAAATGCCTGCTACAGACGCTCATCTGTCGCTACCTGCCGCTAATGATGAATCAGCCTGCCCGTTTAATGTTTAATCCGTACCCAATGTCATTAATATATATATTGAAGAGAAATGGTACCAGAACTGACCCTTGTATTACTCTGCTAGTAACGGTGACCCAATCTGAGGCCCTTATTTATGAAGGAATAGCGACGGGTAGCGACTGGTGAGCGGCCGGTAATGACGTGCCCCGCCACGAGAACGCCGGCTCCCCACCACAATCACACATTTATCAAGCCAATCCTGCTTAGCGACAGAGATAGCGCCATATAGCCACTCATTCATCATTATTCCAGCCTCAGCCCACAGCACCAGCGTCCGACCTTGAACAGCGACAGGTATGACCTCTCGCTACCTGGCGCTCTCCAATGCATTTCAATGGAACAATCTTTAAATATTCATAATTAATTGTTATTAATGTGTTTTTTTTTTAAATGTGAACAATTCTGTGACCACTTCTGCCATTTTAGATAATTTTTTAGGGAAAAAAAAAAAAAAAATTGTACAGAATTGATATTACAGGTCTGATATTAATGTATTCATATTACTAAATTATTTAAAATACTTTTTTTTTTTTGGTTTCCAAAAATATGGTGGTTTGGGGGTTAAAAACTACTTTTAACACATCGCCGCCAGCACTCTGGGGTTTAAACATGCATTTCACAGCGCTTGAATTTTTTGAGCGTGATTTTTTGATGAATATGGTGGGAGCCGGTCGAGCTGACCAGACGCTATCATGCGCACCCATACATCACGGAACCTGTCAAATAGCGACTCGTAACCTTGTATTCAACATTACGCCACACCGACTGAGTCGCTGTCAACAACCGAACAACGGGCGAGCACAGCGACTACTAGCGGGCACTGTGAAAATACCGCTACAGTCGCTCAGCCTCATAGTGTTGATAACCAGTGATAACCACCCTCTGCTTCCGATCATTAAGCCAAATTAAATTAAAACAAAATGTGTGCCTTTTTAAATCTAAAAATGTGTGTGTCATGAACAAACAGACATCACAAATAATATTAGTCAATAATACATTTATGGCAATGCATAATGTGCAATATATTTACAGTGCACAATGAAACTATAAATAAAAAAAATGAGTATGGTGGTAAAAATTAAAGTTGTGTTATTTGTGTTGTTTTGTTATGTCCTATTTTGTCCAGAAGGGGGCAGCATTGGGTTATGTTATTTCAGTAAACAGTGTTAGTGACTAGTGTAACCGTGTTTTACTGCCTGTAATCTCATTTAAGGAAAAGCTGTACAGTAGTAAGTGGAAATGGAACACAATTACCAGGGACTATATATAGATATGTGAAATAAAATGGTAATGAGTAATATGGCTACCCCATGTAGCTTGATGGGATTGTAATATCAGGTTGCACACATGCTAATAAATCCTAAAGGAAGACATAAGTCTGTTTTTTTAAGGACTACATCAGATATAAATGTTTCTCTTGTTAAAAAATAAATAAAACCTAATTTGATTGCATGTTAACATAAGTTTTGGCATAAGGGGCTTCATAAATCTCATCCAATCAAAGCCGCTTGCCGTGCATATGTAATGTTCGGCAAACGGCTCTGTGATGTACTATAGATCAATAAGGGGTAAGGACAAGGCCCTGATATGATTGATTGGAGGTCCCCTGGGTTTCCCAGTGATAAAGCGCACTAGTAACCAGAGAGATGTGTGTCACAGCTTGCCTGGAGAGCATGTCTGCCTCTTCTCATTCTACAATACAAATGTTTCTGGTATTGGAAAAGAACTTGTCTCAGGTTACTTGAGAT
The DNA here is from genome assembly GCA_027917425.1 of Gastrophryne carolinensis. Taxonomy (NCBI): domain Eukaryota; kingdom Metazoa; phylum Chordata; class Amphibia; order Anura; family Microhylidae; genus Gastrophryne; species Gastrophryne carolinensis. The sequence goes on from CM051236.1 coordinate 167,292,936, forward strand.
TTAAGATGAGAAATAACATAACAATTCTGTGTAAATGCACTGGAATATTATCAGTTTCTTATTAGACATGCAAAAAAATGTATATATTTGATTAGCCTTTTTTTTCTGCCAAACGATTCAGATAATAAAGGTTTTTTTTGCAGATATATCACTGAGATACAATAGCTAAGCTATTTTTATTCCATCCAGCTTGACAAACAAAAGAAGTGGAATAATTGCAGGCTCTTGCGGCCAGGGGGTGACTGGGGTGAAAAAACGGCCCGGGACTTTTCTGGTCACACCGGCCCTTCTGCAATGTGTGCGGCCTGGTATTTACTCCCCCTCCCAATTACAGGCAGTGTGCAGAACCCCCCCCAGGCCAGAGGCTAAGTGGCAGAATCCCCCCATAATAGGCTGTGAGCAGAGGCGGACTGGGGTGAAAAAACGGACCGGGACTTTTCTGGTCACACCGGCCCTTCTGCAATGTGTGCGGCCTGGTATTTACTCCCCCTCCCAATAACAGGCAGTGTGCAGAACCCCCCCAGGCCAGAGGCTAAGTGGCAGAATCCCCCCATAATAGGCTGTGAGCAGAGGCGGACTGGGGCCAAAAAATCATCCTGAGCTTTACCTGGCTCTGATGTACTGGGCCCAGTGCAGCCTGATGAAGTGAAAACGCCCTGCACCATGCATTTTGGCAGACATGTTGTCTGAGACAAACACACATTACTATGTCAGGAACTACTAAGAGTAAAAATAAGTTGCATCCTACCATGTGTTGCTAAGCTGTGCTCTTCTGCTGAATTGCAGCACAGGAATATAGCACCCAGGGGCAAAACTTGAGGGGGTGCAGGGGATGCGACCACACCAGGGCCCAGAAAGTCAGGGGGGGGCCCGTCATTGTTGCTCATCCACCTTATTGCTCATATTTGTGCTCATTTGGCATCATTTACAGAAAAGAAGCATCACGTGTCTCTGCTGTTGTTGTTGTCTGCTATTGTATGAGCCTTGTATGAGAGCTCTCTGTGGATCCCAAAATAATATGCAGAGAAAAAGTCCCCCCCAAAAACCAGCACATCCCACCCCAGAGATGAATATGCAGAGCAAATATAGATTTCCCCCTGCAGACCCAAACATTATTATTCAGTGTCAGCAGACCCCCAGATCGAGTTATTAAAGAGGACCTTCAGTCATAAATGACTTGAGGCACAGTACAGTAACTTCAACCAGACCTGGTGTCGGTTCCGTTTCAGTGGGGGGCATCCCGAATTGAAATGCCCTGTTGCGTGACACCCCCAGTTTCTTACCCGACCAACGGTCACATGGCACATGTGCAGGCTCTCCACCAATCAACATGGCTGTACCTTCATTCATGTTTTCTAAGCAGCGTGGCTGGCTGACGTTTCTTTTTAAAGTCGTGCTTGAGTAGAGGACAGGATGCTAAATGAATGGGGTCTGTCTGATATAGGAGTGAGGAGCAAAACCCAAGATAGTGAGAAACCGGAGTTTTGTTCCTCTACAATCCACCGTCACTTCATGTGTGCTGCAGAGAGGGGACAGGGAGGGAAATAGAGCTCTGGCCGCTTTAACTTGCCAACATCTTTGTAAGGGGGCTGTAAAATGAAAAGCATCCAGCCACCCCTCTGTGTGTGCAGGCCAGAGGAGGGGACACGTTCCTGTGGGCATTACACTCACATGCTGCCGGCTTCTGTTCTGTCCTCCGCGCTCTGGAAAACCCCGGTGTCATGTGACCGCTCGGATGATGTCATCTGCCTGAGCCTCAGAGGTGACACAGAGTCTGGCAGCATGAACAGTGCACCAGCACACTTCGTACACAGGGGGGCGCTTCTTGCCATAATGTGGGCTGGACGGCCCAACTCTCTTCCCCGCAGCGTGTCCTGGCCAATGAAACAGTACACCTGCTTGCGGCTGTATGTCATTTACATAAGCAACATCAAATCTGTCCATCTTTTTTTTGACAATGACACAAGAGATGGATTTGGCTAGCCGGACATCTGCGCATCAGACAGATACCTAATGTGAATATGTATAACCATATACAAAGGAAAAGAAAAAGTCAAGACAAGCATGTCAGTAAATCCTTCACTCTGAATAAGAGTCTATCTTATATGTTTCCCACACCCTGTACATACAGATTGCTCACATTAAAAATCATCCTACCTGCATGTACTGCATGTTATGAGCCTTTAAACATCCAAGATGGCCGCTCATGGGACATCAGGCAGCCTGCAAACAGGAAGTGCCTTCTGACTGTGCTGCTCTGCATTCTGGGATTGCTGACTTTTCCTGACCCCAGATCTGCTCTGTCTGAGAAAAGCACAGCTATAACCCGCCCCCTGTACTTTATCCCACTCTTCTCTCCTCAGTAAGTGTGATGCGTCTGAGTCAAAATGGCGGCGCCCGTATCCTAAAGGCCTTAACAGAGTTGCACCCCAATGGGGGAAAGAATAATGAGTGACTAAAAACTTAAAATATATTAATTTTAGATGCTGGGGAATCATTTTTTAAGGGTTTGGGCTTTTCAATAAATCATGGTGAAGGTCCGGTTTAAGTGGACCAAAACCCATGGAGATTGGCCCAGGAATCTATAAGATTCCCAGGCCTATTGATTCCTTTCCCCGGGGGAATCCAGAATCGGGGTGCCCCGCTGTGTGAAACCCCCCAGGTCGCCCATAAACTCACCTTCTTTCTCAGTCCAATGGAGCATGCGGGAGCAGCGGCCGCATATCCCGCTACCCCTCTAGCTGGGCGCGTGCGCAGGCATTTGTAAGTCGCCGGTACGGGCGTGCTCCCTCTTAGAGGGTAGCACGGGATATGGCCGTCAGCATGCTCATATAAGACAAGCTCCTGGATGAAGGGGCACATGTGTCATAGGACTGGGAAGAGGTGAGTTTGTTCGGGGGGTTCACACAACAGGGCACTCCCGATCGGGAAAGGACCAAAACCCAGGATAGTCAAAATCCTGGGTTTTGGTCCACTTTAAAGCCAAAATCAGTATCACATGTATTATTAGAGGCAGCTCAGTGTATAGCACCGGCGCTCTAGGCTCAGGAGCGCCATGTAATATCTGTCGCTCTGTAGTGCTCTCCCATACATTTCAATAGGCTTTCATTTGTTGTGTATAAATTGCGTGTTTGCCTTTTTTTTTTTTTGCTCAAATCATTGTGTGACCTCTCCTGGCTGCAAACAAACACTTTTAATATTTTCTTTTTAATTTTTTATTTTATGCAGAATTGTCATTACAGGTCTGGCACTAAAGTGTTAGGCCCTTATTTAACAAGGGATAGCACCAGGTAGCGAATGGTGAGCGAACGTTAATGACGCTCACCGCCACGAGAACGCCGGCTCCCCTCCGCAATCACACATTTATCAAGCCGATCCTGCTTAGCGACTGACAGAGCGCCAGATAGCGAATCATTCATCATTATTCCAGCCTCACCCCACAGCGCCAGTGAGCGACCTTGAACAGCGACAGGTATGACCTCTCGCTACCTGGCGCTCTCCAATGCATTTCAATGGAGCAATTTTTAAATATTCATAATTAATTGCTATTTTTTTTTTATTTTTTTTTTAATGTCAAACATTCTGTGACCACTTCTGCAATGTTAGATATTTTTTTTAAGCTAAAAAAAATAAATAAATAAATTTGTGCAGAATTGATATTACAGGTCTGATATTAATGTATTCATATTACAAACTGTTTTGAAAAACATGTTTTTTTTTTTTTCTAAAAATATGGTTGTTTGGGGGTTAAAAAACAACTTTTTAACCCATCGCCGCCAGCGCTCTGGGGTTTAAACAAGCATTTCACAGCGCGAGAATTTTTGGAGCGTGATTTGTTAATGAATATGCTGGGAGCAGTTCGCTATGGCCGTTCGCTGTCATGCGCTCCCATACAGCGCGGAACCTGTCGAACAGCGACTCCTAACCCCGTATTCAACATTACCGCACACCGACTGAGTCGCTGTCAACAGCCGAACAATGGCCAAGCACAGCGAATACTAGCGGGCGCTGTGAAAATAACGCTGCTGTCGCTCATCTGTCGCTACCTGGCGCTATTAATGAATCAGCCTGCCCATGTCACAGTGTTAAAACAATGTCATTCCATGTGTTTTCGCTTTGTTACTGGTGGATATGTGTTCAAAAACACAATTTAATCACACAGAGTGTGGCGCTGTATGCCATAGGGCCCAGCTTTAGAGCACCGGTCTGTGTTGTTTTTTCTTAAATATGGTGTTGAGCACTGGGTGCCGGTCTGACTGCCGGCTCGCTGCAGCACTGTACTGTTGTTAGACTGCCCACACACATCATATTCATCAATGACGGCCAGATTACTACAGCGACCACTATGCTAGGATACAGCGCCTGATACCTGCTTACCCGCCTACTAGCGGTTACTCTAAGCGCCGCTATACAGACGCTCATCTGACAATACATTGCATTAGTACTGGATCAGCCTCTTCAGGCTGGCCATCAACTCTGTTCAAGACTCTAGGCCGCCATCTTGCCCCAGAAGCATCACATACTGAGGAGAGGGGGTAGTGCAGGCGGGCGGGTTATATCTGTGGGGCAGAGCTGGGGTCAGGAAATGGACAGCAATCCCAGAATGCAGAGCAGCACAGTCAGAAGACACTTCCTGTTTAGCTAGTTAAACTAGCTAAAGCTAGTTTCACACTATACGATCACGAGACTCTTTCGGCTGAGCACCCTGCAATCACTGTGTTCAGTGTGGAGGGCATTCAGCGCTAGTGCTCTCCACTCACATGGATGCTGCTGCCAGGCCTTTTGCAGAGCACTCCACAAACGCCTAAAGCTTATGTGAAAGCAACCCATAGTTTACTATGAGCAGCTTTTCATGTGAACCCGCAGACCCACTGGTGTGAAACTAGCCTCAAGGTGAGCTAGTAAGTCTCTTCATCTTCAGTTTATTTCACTTTTTGCTTCTCATTTGTTCATTCTGGATCTGATTAGCTTGTCCTTCTTCTTTCCTTTCTTCTTACTTTACTAGCTCAAGCAGGCAAATTGGAATCTGGACTAGAGCAGACCAATTGAAGTTCGGGTTAGCCAAGTTCAGATGAACTAGCTATAGTTCGAATTGGGTCTGAACTAGCGGCCAAAAATGGCTTTAAAATGGGGGTCGCAAGGGCTGCAAATCGGGGGGAACTCCAGGGCGATTGCCCTGCACAAAGTGGGCTGGGGAAAGTACTCAAAACAATAACAGAAAACAAAAATGTTAAACAAATACATAAATAAATATAAAAAAATCTAAATATTAATTTTCTTACAGGTGTCAGAGGCCCAGTTTGGGGGAGGGGGTAGTAACACCTGGGCGATTGCTCAAAATGGGGTAAGGAAAGTGCTCAAGGTAATCCCACAAAACAAAAAAATTTAATGAAAACAAACGAACGAACAAAAAACTAAATTGAAACAACAGATGTCAGTCTCGGGGTTAACACCAGGGCCCTCCACAAAATGGGATTGGGAAACTACTCAAAATAATAAAACAAAACTTAAGGATAAAAAGAAAATTAGATATTTTTCTGATATTTTATCAGATATACATCCTGTTTATCATTGGTAAGTGAAGGAGTCAATTTCCAAAGCTAATTGTCCATTTCATTGCACTTCCATGGACAGGTGGCTCATATACTAAGGGGGAGATAGGGACAAAGAAAACTCTGCTAATTGTCCTTTTCAGACCACTTCCAGGGACAGGCTGCTCATATACTGAGGTGGAGGGAAAAACATCTGCTAACTGTCCATTACAGGCCATTTCCAGGGGCAGGTGGCAGATAACGAAAGGGGACAGGACACTGTCAGTAACTTCAAAAATGATACAATCAGCAAATAAGCGACAGGGACGTTGCCGTGGTGCTGCTACAGCTGCTGGTAGTAATGTAGCTGGTGCTGCAGGAAGACTACACCTTCCTCTGGTGCCAGCAGGCGTCAGGCTTTGCGGCGTATACTTGTAGGCCCCAATACTGCTACCAGAATGGTGTGACCATTGATAGATAAGGTGGCACACAGAGCTTCTAGTTCCAGTCATCAGGGATCTACAAAGCAAGCATAAAAAAACAGTATTATTATTGTTTTATTTATAGAGCTCTATTGCATTCAATTCAAAAATTACAGGAGGGTGGAACTCACCACGCCCAGGCAATTAAAAAAAATGTTATTATTTAAACATTGGCATTATTATTATTATTATATTTTTTTCTTCCATCCCTTCCCCTTTTTATTTCCTCTGGTGCAAGCAGGCACCAAGGTTCTTGTAGGCCCCGCCACCACTGCCAGAATGGTGAGGCAAGACCAGGGTGAAGCATTCAGCAGGGCCGTCTTAGCCAAAAGTCATGGAGCAATCACTAATGATCTATGATTAGGGTTGTCTCTAGGGGATGGCAAGCAGGATGATCTCCCTGGGTGCCAAGACCATGGGGGGCGCCCTTATCCCAGCCATCCTGTTTTCTGCAGATGAGTCGGCGCCACTGTTAATGATGCAGGCATAATACAGGCCCCTCATCCCCCATATTGGTTTCAGTCATGAGGAGGGGGCACTGCCTGCTGCTAATGTAGAGGCACAATGTGGCACATACCTATATGGGACAGACGCAGCACCATAGGATGGGGGAGAACTTTAGCCTTCCCGCACTGACTATTTTGCCTAGAAACGGCCCAGTCTATCAAAGGATTCAGTGGGCCATCCACCTGCCCCAGTTGCAGACACAGGAGTTCCCAGATGCCCAACAACTTGTGTTGGAGGATGAGCATGTGGGCAGCAGACCATCGCAGGACATCTACAATGAGGATGAAACCCAGTTGCCGACTGCTGCGAGGGAAGACAATCCGAGGGGTGATGAGGAAATCCTAGGTCCAACATGGACTGAAGGCAATCAGGCTTTGGTGGAAGAGGTGCCTGCAGAGTTGCCTGCATAGTCACTTGTGCCAATTACTGGGTGGCCACCCTGCTGGATCTGCTATAAGGATAACATCACTTCCTTGATTCCACCACTGGAGCATGATAGAAATTAGAGAGTACAGATGCAACCTAGCGGAGGAAAAACTGAGGCATTTTGTCTCAATGGCTGCACGAGGCTGAGGAGGAGGAGGAGGAAACCGACAATGCAGAACACCTTGCTTAATTCTCTGCCACCTCCTCCTCCCCCTGAACCTGTGACTCCTGTTATTATTATTATTATTTATTTATGTATTTATTTATTATATGTATTTATTTATTTAGTTTCTGTGAGGGGAGGCACCTTTGCCTCCCTTCATATTTCCTGCCACTGCCTCTGCAGCCGCCATCCTCTTCTCCTACACCCCTGCAGCCACCACCGCCATGTCCTGTGATGCCTACATAAACAACTTAGTGGATGGTAGGTGGTGTGCGGGTGCCATCTAGAGCCTGTCCATGCACAGGGTGTTTAAATTCCCCTTTTGTCAGGTTTTTTTATTGTTCTCCTCATTTAGAATGTAAAATAATAATTTGTGTTAGGATTGTGCCCCCATACCTGTGATTTACTTCTCTACACACTGTTTCCAAAAACCTCATATGCCTGGTGCTCTTTGTTGCTACAGTGGGAATGGTTTTCCTGGCCTTGAGTAAAAACTACTGACTAAAAGTCCCAGAACTTGTCCAATGTAACAGACGAGGTTATCAGTCAAGCAGAAGTAATGACCTCCGCATGTGAGAATGCTTCCAGTAACCCTTTAGCTAATAGAACACAAGACTGTGACCTCCCCAATCTTAAGAAGTTGAATTAGAGCAGAAGGGGGTTAATCTGTCATATCTGTCTTAGTCAAGCATATTATTAGAAAGCCAGAGTGAGGGAGTCCCTGATCTGTACATCAAATGCACTTGATCTAGACTGATCAATCTACACTGATTGTACAATGTAGTTCAAATGTGGTATACAATTCCCACTAGCTGACCCTTAAGTGGCATGAGCAAGTGGATACTTCACTAATACTTGTTTTTTAATAGCAGTGACCCTTAAAGTGGACCAACACCCACTGCTGATCGGCCCGGGAATCTATAAGATTCCCGGGCCGATCAGCTCCCTGCCCGCAGGGCACCCCGATAGGGGGTGCCCCGCTGTGTGAAACCCCCCAGAACCCCCAAAAATCCTACCTTTTCCTCGTTCCAACGGCGCATTTGTGAATGGCCGGCGCGGGTGTGCTCCCTGTTAGAGGGAAGCGCGAGAGGTGGCGGCGGGCGCGCTCTTCTTGTCCGGTTCATATTCCAGCTTGTCCGTCCGCGCTGATTGGCGGAGCGCTCACGCATGCGCCGTAGGAGTGGGGTGAGGTGAGTTTTGTTGGGATTTCTGGGGGGTTTCACACAGCGGGGCACCCCCCCAAGTGGCCCGAGCAAGTGTATACTCCACTATTATTTGATATTAAACTGCAATGACACCCAAGTGATCTGAGCAAATGGCTGTGCCCCTATTACTTGATATTAAACTGCAATGACAACCAAGTGGTCTAAGCAAGTTTATACTCCACTATTACTTGATATTAAACTGCAATGACAACCAAGTGGTCTGGGCAAGTGTATACTCCACTATTATTTGATTTTAAACTTTTTTGTGAACCCACATTTGCTTAGCCTTCCAAGAACTAATTGCAGGACAAGTATTATTTCAATCAGTGGTCACATCTTAAATTCATGATAGTGATCCTTTAAGTGTATACTCCACTATTATTTGATTTTAAACTTTTTTGTGAACCCACATTTGCTTAGCCTTCCAATAACTAATTGCAGGACAAGTATTATTTCAATCAGTGGTCACATCTTAAATTCATGATAGAGATCCTTTAAGTGTAAAGACTACAAGGCTACACCACAGTTTTTTGCTCTATCCAATCAAACTGTATTTAGAAATAAAAATTAAACTTACTAGAAAGAGAGACACAGAGGGACAGTACCCCACAAAGAGGGACAATTAAGAGCTATGTTTTAAAGTAAAAGCTTTATTGCTGAAAATATGTGAGAATTAGAAATAATTGGGGGCAGCTTTGTAAACAGAAATGAAAATCAATGACAAGCATTTAAAAAGATGACTGTAATTTACATTGCATTACTTTTAGTAGTTATACACTCTGGCAAAAATATTTTGCGTTCTTTTTCTAATTATCTAGTGAGTCTATTATTCCAGCATTTAGGCCAATCAAACCATCAGGCTTAATTGCGATCTATTTGAATTCAGATTAATTCAGCTACTTTTTATTAGCACAAGTGTTTTAAGTTTTCAGAAATGCGCCTCTGCTCATATAATTTTGCACAAGACTTTACTTGCTGGAAAACAAACAGATAGATTGTGTGGTGAAATAATAATCAGTGATCTCTACTCAACATATGATGGAATTTAAAAGAAAAATAATCGAAACCACGATATATGGGGCTCTTATTTATTTTTTTAATGACTTCCTAAACTTTGATGAATACCTTTGCACTGGGTTTTGTGAACTCCTACCCTCAGTGGTGTAACTAAATTTGATGGGGCCCTAGTGCAGGCATTAAACTTTTTTCGCCGCTGCCTAATCAACACACAAAAATGTGCAATATGCATCTGACTGGTGTTTGCTGCACAGCAATTCTCCAGGTAAAATGTAGATTTTTTCCAGTGTTTTCCCTAAAGTTTTTTTTTTTTTTAATTGTATATAACCACAACGTTTGAAGTTGTAATTTCATTTAGAGATGTTCTCCATCTTGGTGAAGCTTAGAAAAACACATTAAAAAATATACCCCACTGGGTTCAAATTTGTAAACATAAAAAACCTATACTCACATTTTGTCCATGCAAAGCCCCCGTCCAGTGTCGACATCCACATACTTACTGAGAACGTGGATCCACTGAGCCAGTCTCCCAGCATTGCTCCCTCAGTGGCATCCTGGGGCCCTGTTTATGCCCCTAAATGCCTACTCCATTCATTGCAATGGGGGGGTGCCAAGGGGGGTTGGGCATGCTGCATCTTGCCTCATGGCAAGGAATGGAGTAGGCGTGTTAGGAGGGGTGAAGGTAGCCTGATAGACACTGCCATGTGTCCACAGTTCCAGGGAAGGAATCCCTCGATCCCCACCTTTGATAAGTATGAAGATGGTGGCACTGCACGAGTAGCTGCAGACTTTTTTTAATGCTTGGACTTTAAATATTGGAGAACCTCTGCCCTCCATAATATTATTTTACTTCACAAATATAAACCGTGTACAAGAGTATTCCTTGTCCATTGGTTGTGTTATTCTTATCAGTAGTTTTTGCGGATACTTTAGCCATTTGCATTGCGATTGCGATTGCCTTGCAATTGCCTGTGAAATGCTGCCCATAGTAGCCTACTGTGCTTGTAAGGTGATTGAATTTGATGCACAAAAGCCCTGACTACAGCAACTTGAAGCTGGACATGACAGCGATTCCATTTGAGTTGCAACTGCATGAATCGAGCCTTAGGGTTTCTTTGAATTAGGAAAGTTTTGTTTGTAAAACACAAGTGTTAAACTATTGCTTAATAAATATTTTACTCCATATTTGAGTCCATATTATTAAAAGAGTGGTGCCACTTTATTTTGGGTATTTTGGGGGGTTTGGGGGGACCCCCCCTCTTATTGTTCACAAGTTAAAAAAAAAGTTAAAAAGTTGAGTATCTGGGTGTAATTGGAATTTTCATTCAGTGAATAATTAAGCCAAAAGCTAGAACGTTTTTTTTTACTTTCTAACAGTGCTTTCAACACAAAATGGTATAACAGCTAATTTCCCCTCTGTACAGCCTATTAAGTAATATGGAGAGCCGGGAATAGGGGAAGGGGGTCATTCTAAAAATTTAGTGAAGCGAGTTTGGGTGTGTTTTAAACATATAGAATAGAAAAAAAGCTTGTGGACATCATTTTGCCACACAATAATGGACATTTTTTTTTAAAAATGCCATCGAACTTGAAATGACCTTTTAAAGCAAAGCAAAAGTGTGCCGCCTTCCTCGGCCCCAATACCATGGGCGATGTTGCTGTCTCGGTGGTGGCTGGGTTTAAAAACAACAGTATTTTCCACCGCCAAGGCCACACCCACTCTGCAATTTTGAGATCACCAATTGGCTGATCTCAAGAGTGCCGGATGACATTGGGTAGCAGGCTGGCCATATCCCCAGTCTTATTGAGCACATGCAGTGCCGTGCCCAGCCATTCAGATAGGCTGCGTGTGGAAGTGCACACAGCTACAGGGATGCCAGGGATACGTCTGCCGGCATTCACAGCCTCGAAGCCACCAGTAAAGATGAGTATACCGGGGACCCCGAGGGTTTAACACAGCAAGGCATCCTGCAACAGGATGTCTCAGGGGGAAGTTAGCGGCCAGCCCTTGAGTCTTTACAATTCCAGCGCTGTCCATCAAGGGTTTTCATCCGCTTTAAGTCTACATTTGCTTTGAGAATGAAAATATGTGCAGTTTCTTGTATGTTGCAGAGTATAACGCTACAGATTAGGAAGTGCCTCAAAAGAGTTTGTACAGCTGAACTGAGTCCTATCTGCACAGTTTAGGTAATCTACTGTATGAATAAACAGAAACATTTGGCATTCCTTGCTTTCCCTTCACCGGGGCCTTTTGTGGACCATCTGGCAGCATTTTAGTTTTCTGCTGATCCCACTACCCAATGCAATATGCACTGTGGCAGCTGAAAAAAGCGGCATGGTTTGACAGCAGTCCCGTAATTCTTGAAGATACTTGTCCTTTAAGGGAGGATTTCTGTTTTATTCAAAACAGTGTTGTCTAAAACTGTCATTTAAACAAAATGATTGCATTGATGTCCTACTATTACAGCGACCTGGCAAAGATTTGCGACTAAGAGAACTTTTATACTCACCCAACCAGGAATGGGGGGTTGAAAAAAACTGCATCAGTTTCTGCATGTGATTAAGGGGTAAAAAACGATTTTCTATTGCAATTAGATAATAATTGCCCCTGTGGAAATGGTTGTGTCAATGTAGAGATTTGCGAGAATAGTGCATAGGTTGCGTGTCGTATCATTTTAACTGGCACAAAATTTCTCATTTGTCGCATTACAGTGGAAACATAAACAAAAAATAGAGTGGACATGCATATAAGCACACCTAAAGAAGGAGCACCATAACTAAGTGAAAAGGTAATTATACAAAATTGCTTTTATTATAGATGTAATACAAAAAGAAGCTAAAAACACATAAACCACAGACAATTAAAAACAACCGATCATGACCAATATTAACCTATACTTGATGCCTCAATGGGTATATCCAATTAATTAATACCCCAAGGCAAAATAGCCCATCATTTGTCACCCTGAAATAAATATTTTGTGCCGGCACAAAACTAATAATCAATATCCTACATGTGTTGGCAACATGAGAAAAAATAAAGTGCTGAGTGCATACAAATTACTAAACATACATGTATCAAAAAATCCTATTCACACACAACTAATAATGCAACATGAAGCCAACCACACACCACACGTGATGAACAAAAAATATGAAACTATCAACCTATCATAAATAACTAATTAAAAAAATGCATCAACATTGCCCAAGTAATTATAACCACATATCTTTAACCTAAATATTGCACAAACCTCATCCAATGGACTTGAATGTGAACCATGTGAAACAAACAAAATAAGTATACAATAGCAAGTGTCGATAGACAATACACCATAAATCTCACAATATCAGGGCCACCCGGGGTATACAAACATAGGGTCAAGGTCGGTATAATCCACCTGCGCACGCGGCTCCCATGCCGCTTTTTTGTTTATATAGTTCAGTTTAGTGAGCACATCTTAGTTATGGTATTTTAGTAGTGGCGGTGCACCCGACCCAATTACATTACAGTGGAAACACAAATTGACCCGAATCAACTGACAAAAGGGGGTTAAAAATTAGAAAATGCGTGTTTATTACAATTTGATCAGCCCACTGAGTGTGTTGGTTGGAAGCACATGTGAATTTTCTTCCCATGCTCACAATCAAAAGTATATACAAAAGAAATGTGCGGCTCTACCTTCTTCTCCCTTGCGCAGAAATAAAAACGAAAACTCAATAGCCGGCGCGGGCATGCTCCCTGTTGGAGGGTAGTGGGGGATGCGGCCGCAAGCTCACTGATTGGACGAACGGCCGTGCATGCGTCGTAGGACCGGGAAGAGGTGATTTTGTTTGAGCGACCTTGGGGAGTTTCAGACAATGGGCATCCCCGATCGGGGATCCTGGATTTTGGTCCACTTTAATTGCTATTGCTTGTTTTGTTTTGGTGCCATGAATTTGAAAATATATATATATTTTATGAATTTTAGGAAGCCATTTTTCAATGGAGAGGCACACCGGTTGAAAGACTTTATAGAAACATATTGATCTTTTACTTGCCTGTGGAAAGGGAAGAACTCTGAGTATGCCAACAGAAATAAAAAGAAGCACTTGACTAACAGATTGAGGTTTCCAATAAATATTTTCTTTGGTGGATTTGAAACTCGTCAATCAAAAAATTTAGAATCTCAGGACAGTGTATAAAAAAGCTCAACAGCATGGAGTCAAATTTTGGTGCGGGAATTGATGAGCTCTACACACCTCGATTATGGGACTTTTTTACAAGGGACCAAGAATTAGCTTGGTCTTCCTTATGTGCAATGCGCAGTCCAGAATTTTCAGAATCACAAGACACCGAATCAGTTGCTATAGATAATGACTTAAAGGAGGTGTATCACAAAATTGTGTAATATATAAATAATTGACCCCATAGTGGCACCATTTCCTAATAGGTTTTAAATGGGCATATTTAATAATATCTGTAAGCTTCCTATTGGGATACGATGATCTTTCCCTAAGGCTTCTTACACATATCTTTATATTAAACTGTGTTGCAGAGCCCATGTTAGATATGATATGATCTGACAGTAAACAATACATACTAAGCATCATAATAATTGAGGATGCATCAATCAGAAGAAGATACTACATTTTACATAGACAATCGAGGCAGCACCCAATATATGTATTACACTGTACAGATGCAGCCTTCCTTAAAGTGATTGGCAAGTCAAACATTACAAAATAAATGTCAGTAGCTCTCCTTCCTGCTGTGTCGGTGTAATTAGTAAGCAGATCACTTCCTTATTGAGCTTTTAGTCTATACCCAGCTGACCTGGTCCAGAGGACAGAGAGCGGAAATACCCCCCACTCCCTCCCCAGACGTTCTGATTGGCTGCCCCTCTCTGCAGCTATGAGAATCAGCCCACCTCCCTCCTCTCTGGTCACACTATGTGCTGGTAGGCTGGAAAAGCTCTTAGCCTGCAGCATCTCTCACCTTTTTCTGATCACACTATCCCCTCGATTCAAAGAGCAAAAGTTAATTGATTTCGGATCGAGAATCGTAAGTTTGGGTGGGTGTTAGTCATTTTTTCCTGTTTTTTTGGCCATTTACGACTCGCACAAGCCTACGTTCGAATGCGTATATGCTCTTACGATCATCGCAAGTTCGTTCCTAAATTTTAGGATCAAAACGTAAAACTTAGGATCAAATCCTAAAACTTAGGATCAAAACGTAAAACTTAGGATAATCGGATGTGTTTAGGTGTGATTCAGAGAGCAGTTTTCCAACCTCTAAATACGTTTAAAAAGAAAGCCACTGCCGACACCTTTTAGCAGTCGGATTGCTGTTCTTGAACAGGTTTTTTGGCTATGTGGAGGAGTCTGCGCGTCTTGAGCTGCAATGAACTGCATGTATCAGCATGGCCAAGGCCATAAATTGTATGGCAATGCATACCTGATTCATGTATGCCTTATAAAAGCATTTTAATGTGGACCTTAATTAGTCCTTTGCATGTAAACCTTTATTTTGCAATCTATTTGCGTTAATTAAAGAAACTTATGTCCTTTGGTATTTATTTTTAAATTGATGTACTAGAATAATATTTTTAGATTGCATTTATTGGTGTAGTTGTTTACCTTTGCTTTGTTTAATTATTTAAGCACATCTTTGGTCAGATGCATCACACTTACTGAGGAGAGGAGAGCGGGATAAAGTGCAGGATGTGGGTTACTGCTGTATTTTGCACAGACACAGCAGAGCTGGGGGCACGGAAAGGTCAGAAATCAAAGAATGCAGAGCAACACAGTCACAAGGCCCTTTCTGTTTGCAGGCTGCCCGAGAATACCTGACCCACCATCTTGGCTGTTTCTAGGCTCATAACATGCAGAAGTTGCTGGGTGTTTTTTAATATTTGAGAGCAATCTGTATGTAGAGGGTGTGGGTAACCACACACAAAATTTTAAGTTGTACCATTTGAAGCCAAAATATTAAAATTAAATCCACAAGTAAAAAATGCAAGTTAACTAAAAATTAAACAAAGTAAGATTTACTTATGCAAATGCATTCATTAATGGTTGGTTACTACAAAATGAATGAAATAAAGAAAAATAAAAGACCAAATATTTAGAATGCACTTTAATGAGGTAAGTTTGTAGTGCGCAGCCGCAAGATCAGAAGGATTTACGTCCAGACAAAAAAGGAAAAAGGGCAAAACCAATGTTGCAACCTGAGAAATGAAACGGAAAATTCAGGATGGAAACTGACATAGGTCTGATTCCCGAACTGCCATACGAACGGACGTAAATTTTAGGATAGAAACGTATTTGCTTATAGAATCACTCGCAAGTTCATACGAACGCACGAGCGCACGGGAAAAATAGGATGATCGGCACCAAAATCCAAGCTGTTACATGTTTCTTTGAATCGACCCTTATGTGTTGGCAGAAATAACTAGAGGCACAACAATGAATTTATTTTTTTACTATGGTGTATGTAAAGCACACAGTGTGCTTACATCACATTGCTGTAGTCACACCCACTGTTTCCTCTCATGCTTTCTCTGCATCTCCAATGCTCTAATACTTTTACAGGGACTATTTGAAAATGGATTGAAGTTTGGGACAGTGCAACGTGTAGCCCGAGACAATGGGTCAACAATCGGGCTTGCCTTTAGTATAACTTTAAAACAAGATAAAAAGTCAAAACTACCAACAGAGGGGGAGGGGGGTTGGTGTGACAGCAATTTACCCCTCCCCCTCTCCGACTGAGCCACATACTTATTTCACCAGTAACCTGAAGCTGAATTCTGTAAAAGAAGTATGTGCATTTCCAGTGCTGAATTTTACTGCAGAGGATCCCATAAAGGTTTGTATGTGTCTCTGCCCGAAGGTTTACACTGCAATACCCCACTGCGGAACATCACAAATTAGGATGCATTTAATGCATTTTAAGCTGTGCTGAGACAGTTTAGTTATGTTCCTGAAATTAAAGGGACTGTCTGGGCAAAAATAATAAACTAAACACACTCACATCTAGTCCTGCACAACTAATCATTCCTATTCTAGGAGTTTGAAACTCTTGAATACCTCTGCTGGAGATCCAGACATGGCATTGGTCACACCCGCTCTATTCATTTCAATGTAGGCGCGGCCAGTCACTGTTACTGAGGAGAGGAGACCGCTCAGATCCACGACGCTGGGGTAGCGGGGCTGAGATTCCCAATGCTGGTAAGTTTTGAACTGCCAGTATTGGGCAAATCAGCTGAGCGGGACTAATTTGAGTATCTGTTAATTGTTTTTGCCTGGACAGGGATTTTAAGAATTGCTGTAAATTTCTATAGGAAAACATAAAATGTAGGCTTGTTGTGTATCATATTCAAAACTCACATGATACATAACGTGTCATCATACTTGCAATGCCTTGCATAACATATAGGTTGCTGGAGTTTAATGAACTTAAATGCTTTACTGTAATCTTTAATAAACAAAAGATAATTGACTAATTCTGTATGTCCAGGAAAAATGCAATTTATGACGTAGGAGATCCATAGTTAGTAAAAGTACAATCAATTTTGTTTCCCTGTTTTAAAGTTCATTGAACTTGACATGACATCCTTACACCATCTGATGTGTAAACAATTGAATTATCATACCATTCTTGTTCTATTTAGAGTATGTTCCATTACCACAATGATTACTTGGGTCAAAGATTTGGTGGTCTTAAACTTGCAGATGCCTAACTATCTATTGCTTGTTTTCAGTGCTCAATATGTATTTTATATTGTATTAAATTAAAAAGCAGTTAAAACATAGGATGTTTTGTTAGATTGTCGAACTGTTGAGTCCATACAATAAAGTGACATTCCAGGCAATGGCAAAACCTTTCCAATTCTTTCCTTAACGACCACCTACAAATGTGATCGCATGGTCACTCTCTATCCTTCTGTGCTTCCAGTATGAGCAAGACTGGCAATCCACAGAGCTCACACTTGCCGGGTTCACTTGCACTTGGAGGAATGGAATCAAAGGAAGGGCAAACTTTGGAAGTGCTGCAGGAAAAGGAAATGAAGGAGAGGTACATGGGAAAGGCTTCAAGTGAGCTCACTGCTGTCTTATTATTGCCATTTCCTGGACTGTCCATTCCTGGGGCCATGTTACCTTGAAATGGTGCATATAACCGATAATAGAAACAAAAGATTGTTTGCCTTAGAAAGTCAAGAAGAAGAATATATATATATATATATATATATATATATATTACATCTAAATGCAACTCTTAGTCAGGGCTATTTGGGGTCCAATGGAGGGGACATTGCAGATGAGCTGATCCTGTGTGCAGAATTTTCAGTAATTTTACTCAACATTTTCTTTTTAATGCATAGATGGCCATTGTATGCTTGCGCACACATAGGAATTCATCATCCACATTTAACCCATCCGTGCAGTGAGTGTACACATGCCCGGAGCATGCAAGTCTTGAAATTATACCCTTATATTATAGGTGAACATATGGGGTACCAGACAAAGTATGTGCTTACATTTGCTGCACCATCAAACTCATTGAAGGTAATCCAAAAGTAGACCGAACATCCAGATCCTTTAATAGTGCTAAACACCTTGTAACCGTTAAATTAAAAGTAGGTTAGGTGACAGGTGTAGGTTTCTGGAATATAATGGGTTTCTGTGCCCAATGACATTAAGGGCCTTATTTATCACGGGCTAGCGCCAGGTAGTGTCTGACGAGCGCCAGGTACCGCCAGCTATCGGCGGCTACCGACTCAAGTACGCCCGGCGGCGGTCACAATGACGCATTTATCACGCTAAATGAGGCTAGCGCCGGCAAGAGCGACGGCTAGCGCGGGATTCATCATGAAGCCGCCTGGAACGAACAGCGCCGCTGCAAATTCCTTCACAGCGCCAGGTATGACCTGTCGCTCCCTGGCATTGTCCAATGCATTTCAATGGAGCAATGTTTAATTAATCATAATTAATTGGTATTATTTTATTTTTTTTTTTTTTTAATGTCAAAAATTCTGAGACCACTTCTGCAATGTTCGGTTTTTTTTTTAAAGTAAAAAAAAATAAAAAAAAAAATTTGTGCAGAATTGATCTTACAGGTCTGATATTAATGTATTCATATTACAAAATGATTCAAAAAACATGTATAATGTTACAATCAAAAAATATGGTTGTTTAGGGGTTAAAAACTAGTTAACACCCATCGCCGCCAGCGCACTGGGGTTTAAACAAGGAATGGACAGTGCCAGCAAATTCGGAGCGTGATTTTTTAATGAATATGAAGCAAGCCGTTCGCTCTGGCCATTCGTTGTCAGGCGCTCACATACAACGCTGAACCTGTGAAACAGCGACCCCTAAGCCCATATTCAACATTACCGCACACCGACTGAGTGGCTGTCATCAAGCAAACGCCGGCCAAGCACAGCGAATACTGGCTGGCGCTGTAAAAATCACGCTACAGTCGCTCATCTGTCGCTACCTGGCGCTATTAATGAATCGGCCTCTAATTCTCTTTGACATTCATGGTGTTTCTGTTACATTAACTTTCTGTTTCGTCTCATAATCTTATAATCGAGTCACAATCAACAAAACACAAAACTCACTCTAACCAAAACTGTTTTCTAGCAGTTGAGTTGTAATTGTGTAAAACCTTTGACTCTACCGAGAAGATTATGCCTCATTTTCCATTTGCCAGTAATTTCAACAGATTATCTGTAGATACTTTTGGGCCCAAATATTGGTATTGAAAGCAATGGGGCCACTGTAGATGATCAAGCTATTGTATATCTCCATCAAAAGGAAGATTACATTTTAACACTTTTAACTCTCACCAAAGCTAAAAAAAACTTTTGGGGGGATTTGAATGTGGTTTAAGACAGAATAGTTTTAAACTTACATTCTATTACTTACAGGTGCCTAATAGTGTACCCCCTGTTAGCTTCAAGAGGCTGGTTCTAATATGCAGTCTTTACATTGAAGGTCATCTTATATTGCAGTAGACATGGCAAGACATGGCAAAAGATAGATATCCAATAAAATCTTCCAGTTTTGTTGTAATGCAGTAAAAAATCCAAATATAGGGATGACAGCAATACGTGCAAAACAAATGCATAAGATTGGCATTGCTATTCCTCTAAATGTGAAATTTAAGCCTACCTGTGGCGTATTATTTTCGTATTTCCTGAACAGTTGTCACATGAATAAATCTCAGTGGGAATAGATGAAGACAAATCAGTTTCTAAATTTCTCACTCTGAATTACGAAAGCTAGTCAGATGACTAATGAAACATCTTCAGGAAAATAATAATAAACAGCAAGTCCAGTTGCTTTAATTTATTCCTATAGCTATACCATCACTTGGATAAATGAGAATCATCATGGACACATTTAAAGGAACCATCGCAAAGCAAACGTTAGGTTTTGCACTTTGCCAGCTGTTCCACAGGAAAAGTGTTGCGTGCAATTTATTATTTACGTAATGTTTTGTTAGCTTCCTCACCAGGGAAAAACATCTGTAATGGGAGGAGCACAGATATGTTGAAAAAGTTCATAAATACCGAAAACCTTTGAAGAGCTTTAGCTGTCACAAATGAAGCTTGACTACTACTCTGTAATAATTGAAAACATTCAGACTTCTTATTTTTCTCAGATTTCAGCAATTACTAAATACAAAATGCTTTGTGGATAGGAAGGGGTACCAGCAATTTCAACTAAAATGGAGCACCTTATATCTTATATGATTATTTGGCCAAAAGCAAATGCTTTAATACCATAAAATAGTCTAAAAAACTGAGCATGTTATTTTGTTGAAAAGCCAGTATCAAATTTTATTCAGTAAAGAGCCACATGACATATTAGGCAAAACATATTAAAAACACTAAAAAACATATACAGATACACAAATAACATATAACATACCAGACAGACAAACATAAACCTTAAACGACCAATGATGAGATGAGGTACTGGACATAGAGCAGTGGGTAGCTTTCCCTGCGGTTCCTGTAGTATCTGTGATTTGATGGTCCCTTCTATTAGATTTGGCAGTGTACTAACAGATAATGAATATAAGATTAAGGATTACATGAATTGTATCACTAGAGGGGCCATCTATGTGATTCATTGCTCTAAGACATATGTTTGGGAGACGTCACAGCCCTAAAGATCTGTTTGGGACAAAGAGACCGTTGCGATGGGAAGGTCTTAAGTGCCCTGGTGACCCATTGGGTTGATGTTCATCAGAGTAAGACAAATGAAATGAGTGTTCGAGCTATTGAAAGAGCTAGACTGACAGTCATGGGGTGACATCAATATACGATTGAGACAGCTTGAGAGCAAGTGGATTTACAGGCTAAATACCTGCACCCCGTATGGATTAAATAAAGATTTTTCTTTAGCTCAGTTTTTGGGTTAATAGTGATTACATATCATTTGGCATAGATGTATGACTCCATATGGGGGTGTGGGGGTCAAGGTGGATGAGGTGTCTACTTTTATGCAAAGTAAGTTATTGAATAACCATTCAGGATATAGGATCCCCCCTTTCCTTTTTTTTTTATTTAAATACAGATTGTTTGTGTAACATTTACTCAGCTTATGGGCTTGCACCCACTGCTGTGTTGTCTTTACACACGGGTATCTTATTTTGGGTATTGCAGTGGAGGTAACACTGCATCCCTTTATGGGTGGCACTGACGATTTCACATAATTGTGGTAATTTTGGTAGATATATGAATCTACTTTTAGTTAGTATCTACACTGTAAATTTCTAATGCACATTTTTGGTGCTTACATAATTTTTTGTTTCTTAACTATACATTCGCATTATGGTGGTTGGTGTGTTATTATAACTTTTTCAGATACAAGTGGGGTGTTTATTAGTTTATTAGCCGGTCACGTGGGGTTGTTGTGGGAGGTTTTTCAACACATGCTCTGGTTGCAATCATGGACAAATGATGATTGAGATAAGATTATTGACATCTAATATTTGGAATATTAATATTTTTTACATTTTTTTGGGAAGGTATCTATATGATTGGCGTGACAGTAATGTTATATTGTGGGTCACTTACTTTACACATGAAGGACTTGAGAGAGATGTATCCCTAAATGAGCATGGAGAATGATTATGGTTAATATGAGTGCCTTGCCACGATGTGATGTGATGCCATTGAAAGAATTACTGTTGTTGGTTAATATAAATATATTTATTTATTTTTTTGTATCTCTCGTTGTTTGCGCGCTTTGACACATTTTAGGAGCGAAAAAGAGTTCCGTTTATTTCCTAAATTGCTTGAAATCCATGGCCTGCTTAAAGTGAACAAAAACCTGATAGATTTTTACTATTTTTGGTCCTGACTTGGGATGCTCTGCTGTGTAACACCCCATCTGCTGTGTAACACCCCATCGGTTACCAATTATATTTACCTCACAATGATCCCACGGCACAAGCATGGCTCTGCTTCTAAAAAAAATGAAATCTAGGTCCTGCATTTACATTATTTACAAGTCACAATGCAAGTTCTGAACCAACACATGTGTGTAATATAAATTTTAAGCAAAAAGCACTTCAATATAGTTCTGCCCATTGTGTTCTATGGGATCTTGACCTACAGCACCACTATAAACTGGCGATGTCTGAACTAGAGAGCACAGTGGCCTATATGGTGCTAGTTATATATTAGAAGCAGACTGGAGGTTGCATTGGCTCTGCCTGTTATTTGTATGTTTAATCGGACACTGAGTGCTGCAAAAATATTGGTACTGAGTGCTATTAACAAGCTCTGACGCTTGATAAATCAGGCCCCCAATTTATTTGCATAATAATTTGGATTGCAGTGTATTATTTTGGCCATAGATGTCAAACCCAGAAAGTCAGTTTGACAGGCAACTTACATACTCATACATTTAGCTGTAATATTCAATAAGGTTTAATACGTTTTCAGAAATCTGTCATGACAATTTTGCACACTAGGTGGCAATAGGGTCTGTTACAGCATACAAAGATGAATGGCGCAATGCTTTTTCAAATTAGCCAGATGTATCTTTCATTTGTGGAAAAGTAATCACCAAACTGCTTTGACAATAAAGCCATCCATGCTAATTATTCTCCAGTCATCTTATTTTGAGCATGAAGGTGCTAATAATGTGGCTTAATTTAGACACGTATGTATTGTTGATTAAAGCCACAAGCAGGAGTTTTTCAATAGACATTTGGGGACAATGCATTTCAGATGTACTCTGCTGAAAACACCTAAGGGGCAGTACTTATTATATGTTTCCCCAGCCAGCTGAAAACAAGATTTTAAATTGACTTTCAAAATGTTTGGCAGATGCTAAAAAAAGATTCTGCATAACATAGGAAATGAGCCTGGAGTCAGCCATGAGACTTTAAAGTCACCTTTTATAGCATAGCAGGGTCACTGGTAGGCAATGTAACCACTCCTAATATTTTCTGCTCTACATTGTTATGACTTTCTCTTTTGAAGTTTACATGGTCTCTTTGAGAGTAGAGAAAGTCTACCTTGAAAATAAAGCTCAGCTTCAGATCTGTATGTGGGAGAACCCTCCATATCCAGTGCTGTGGGAGAACTCGATTTGGGCTTTTGGGCTTCTGAAGAACTCTTGTCTGGTGGAGATCTCTTCGTGTGGATGAACTTTTACCATCTCAAGTTGTTCTTATGTGGCAGAACTCTCCATCTCATTGAGCTCTCCACATGTGGGGGAACTCTCCAATGTATTGACTTCTCTATCTCAATGAGCTCTCCTCAAATGACATAAACTCATGAAGGTTAGAACAACTAGCTGACCCAAACAGACCGCATCACTCTGGTATAAAATCAAATGTTAATCTTTAATGAAAATATATATACAACAAACATACAATTAAAATCAGGACATGACAAAATAACAATATATTAATTATATATTAATACAATATAACACACTGGTCCAGAAAAAAGCAAAAACAAATTCATCATAATATGTATCATGTGTAAATCAATTAAAAGTGCTAGTGAGACAAAAAGATTTTTTAAAAGCTCTAAACTAATATTAAAGAGATAAAGTGCAATGTGTCACAAACTATCCAAATAATACCAACAATGAAACCTCCATAAATATCTATAACTGACCACATGTGCAACAACAATAAATAATACAAGGACCAATAATAATTATGCAATGGCCATTGATACATCACCCAGAGGAATCCTCGCGCCCACAGCATCCACAAGGCCATGGCTACCATGCCACTTCCAAAGTCACCCTTCACCCTTTGGAAGGGTGTGTATGCCAGTACCGCACGCTCCAAAGTCAACCAGAAGTTTACTCCAGTGCTTGGATCTGTCTCTGCTAATGGAGACAGACTAGTAACATTTTCAGGAGTTTTTTAATATTTACTAGGAGGTTAATGAAGTTTGGGATGATAGATAGTAGGTATGTGCGATTGAGTTTGGGATTGGTGTGGGGTGTATGAAGGGGAGTTAATTGGTGGTTGTTTTTGCAATTAAGCAGTAGATATCTAGTAACTTATTTATTAAATATTTAAAAAACTTAATTCTGAACCGTGTCATTTAATTGTGGCCTGTGACCAGTTACCAAACCGCAGAAGTGTCCGGCACTCTTCAAAGGGTTGTGCACCTCTGGTTTGGGCCTTGACTGAGTTTTTCCTCCCCCCCACAGCAGAAATGTTTATTACCTTATGAATAGTAGTAAACATTAAAAAGTAGTTGATTGATTGAATCTGTGCTTTTAATCTTGTCTGTCACCTACTCCTCGCACACAATATGATACGGTGTATGTGGTTATACTCAGTACAATCGAGGATCAGTCTTTCTCCTCCAACACCTGAATGGTTAAAGTCATTGGGGTCGATTCAGAGCCAGGTGAGAATTCTCACTCCTTTGTTAGGAGAGAAAACTGCCCTTAATTTCTACTGGGTGTACATTTTCACCTGGCTCTGAATAAGCCCCAAGGCAGAAAATGAAAGTCAATGACAGTTTTCTCTCCTAAAAAAAAAGAGTTAGAATTCTCATCTGACTCTGAATAAACCCAATTTTGTAAGAGATAAAGAACAATTCCGCAAAGTTAAAAAACTGTCTATCTTTTAGTTGATGTTTTGTTTTTTGTGCCATACTTATAGTAGAAGTTTTCTTGCTGTAGAAGCCACATATATATAGGCAGTTGGGCTTTTGTTTCCCCCAATTTATTTTAGGAAATGTTCTCACTTAGGATAGGCTTCTTTCTTCTTAATCTTTCAGTCTTGCAGTGCTTCATGGGACTGTCATTTCTAAGAGGCTGATTTATTAATAGCGACATGTAGTGACAGTTCAGCGACTGTAGCGGTATTTTCACAGCGCCCGCTAGTAGTCGCTGTGCTTGGCCGTTGTTCGGTTGTTGACAGCGACTCAGTCGGTGTGGCGTAATGTTGAATACAAGGTTACGAGTCGCTATTTGACAGGTTCCGCGATGTATGGGTGCGCACTGCGCATGATAGCGACTGGTCAGAGCGACCGGCTTCCACCATATTCATCAAAAAATCACGCTCAAAAAATTCAAGCGCTGTGAAATGCATGTTTAAACCCCAGAGCGCTGGAGGCGATGTGTTAAAAGTAGTTTTTTAACCCCCAAACCACCATATTTTTGGAAACCCAAAAAAAAAGTATTTTAAATAATTTAGTAATATGAATACATTAATATCAGACCTGTAATATCAATTCTGTACAATTTTTTTTCTAATCTAAAATGGCAGAAGTGGTCACAGAATTTTTCACATTTAAAAAAAAAAAAAAAAAAAAAAAAAAACATTAATAACTATTAATTATTAATATTTAAAGATTGTTCCATTGAAATGCATTGGAGAGCACCAGGTAGCAAGAGGTCATACCTGTCGCTGTTCAAGGTCGGACGCTGGCGCTGTGGGCTGAGGCTGGAATAATGATGAATGAGTGGCTATATGGCGCTATCTCAGTCGCTAAGCAGGATTGGCTTGATAAATGTGTGATTGTGGTGGGGAGCCGGCGTTCTCGTGGCGGGGCCCGTCATTACCGGCCGCTCACCAGTCGCTACCTGTCGCTATTCCTTCATAAATAAGGGCCTTAGTGTCCTGAAAAATGTAGCACGTTAAAGCTCCAAAGAAGCTTGTCACTTACAGCTTAGTAAAGTACATAAGATGCTTTATCTGTGTTAGGGGTAATACAGACCGGCAGAAACACTTTTTTAGCTCTTGGTTGTTGTGACCTTTTTCACTGCAAGAAAATGCAAATATTATTTTCATGGAAACTACCACCTTCTGCCAGTATATGCAAATAAGGGGTAAATATTTAACAATATAAAAAAAACTTTGTTTTATATAACAATTTTTGGGGGGTAAAATCTGGGTGTTCTAAGTGTGCGATATGCAGAATCCATAAGATGGAAACGAATTATGTGTTTTTGCATCTTTCTATCTTACTATATTCCAGCAAAGCTGCCATTTCATTTATTTATTGCTGACAGCATCTCTTTACAGCCAGGTGAGATGTTGGAACCCGGACAGTTACAAATTACCTTAGCTTGCCAAAAGGAAAAGGTTTGGCACTTACAGATCAAGGGTATTCTATACGACTAACAATAGCTTCTTTTACAAAATGGTTAAATCACGGTTTAATAACATTTATAATAATTTTTATTAGCATTTGATTGAGTGTTAAATGTTATTAAATTTTAAACTGACTGCAATGTCAGGGAGGTATTATTGAGACACTACACAACATTGCAGTGTGCCAAAAAATTTTAGGTCACCTGTGGCGTTCCCTTAGTGGTTGGTTTTGTAAGTGTAAGAACTTGTATAGACGAGATGATACTATATAATGAGACAGTGCTTCATTATATATGGGGTGTTGTTGGTGCAGCCTCCATCTAATAAATATACAAGTACATGTTAAGTGTAACATTATGCAGGCAATCAAATGTAAAAAAATGGATTTAATATCACTGAAAGATATATATATATATATATATATATATATATATAATATATAGTTATACGCATTAATAGAGCCTTTAATAAACCCACGGGACCAGGTGCGGGAGAGTCGCCCATGGTAGCCACTGGACTTCAGGCAGAGGATGGGGGCCCACAGCAGGCCCCCACCCCAGAGGCATCTAATCGCATCCTAGCCACGCCCCCCACATCATACTG
Organism: Gastrophryne carolinensis; assembly: GCA_027917425.1. Classification (NCBI taxonomy): domain Eukaryota; kingdom Metazoa; phylum Chordata; class Amphibia; order Anura; family Microhylidae; genus Gastrophryne; species Gastrophryne carolinensis. Next base: position 167,319,449 of record CM051236.1, read on the forward strand.
TGGTAAACCCACTATTCCTGAATGACATTGTGCGTGGGAGTGGAAGGGTGGGTGTAGCAACCCATCACAATGCAGCAGTGGCTCCTCAGAAATAGAGATAGCACCCACACACAACACATAGAGCTAAGCTAGATAGCTAACCTCCATGAGGATGCTGAGACATCGGTGAGGCTGGGGAAGGAGGAGGGGCCCAACAGCAGGAGAGACTTCCATCCAGGTCAAAACCCTCAGGAGTGGTCTGGGTTTTCTGGGGCCAGGAATCAAGAAGTCCACATAGGGTACTTGGGCTCGCTGTTTATAGAAACCAGCGAATCATAGAGTCCTGACCCATATCACCTACCCCACCAGAAACCCTGGAGAAACAGCAGCGGCATCAGGACCGGATTATGAGGAGGGTGCAAGGAGTGCGTGCCCCGGGGCCTCCACCACTTGTCCTGCAAATGGGCCCTCCACCAACCTTTGGGTTATGGTTTACAGTCTTTGGTCTGACCAACCACAGGGCCAGCAATGATGCGGCAGCAGTGGGGGCCCCCTTCGCACCTTGGCAAGCCTTTTTTTTGTTGTTGTAAACCTGCAGCCAAAGCCACCACAGGGCAGGATGGAGAGTCTAGAGCAAAAAAGCCACCATTAGCAATATTACAGTAATGGGTGGGTGCAGAGCTGTCAATCGGCAGCTGCTCACTGCACATACGCCACCAAGCACAGCCACTGGCAGCTCAATGCAGGGCAACAGTTTTCTGCTAAACTAACTGGGTGACTACACCCCTCCCCCCACCCAGAATGGCAAAGCAGGAGTTCCCGGGCAGCACACGCCTGCACAAGGGGGGCAAAAGGGACTTGATCTGACGTTCCAGTAGGTAGGCAGGTGCCAGACAACCACCAATCAGTTACTTGGCTGGACTACCAATTTAAAGGACAAAAAAATACTGTATCTGGAGCCTCCACCAACATTTGTGCCCAGGAGCCTTCACCGCACTTTATCTGGCCCTGAGCAGGCTCATTAGGCATCACAATAAAGGTGTCTGTATGGTACACCACAATCCTTATCCCAGTTTTAGAAAACCCCGCTCTGGCCCTGTCAATGTGCCCCCAGCCTAGATACCATTCCCTGCCAACCGCGTACCCATGTCCAGTTTGGTTCTCTCGTATAACAGCTGGTTCATCAAGAGCGGGGAGGAGCCCCAGCGGTGGCAGGTTTATGTCTCATAACCTTTACCAAAACAGAGAAGAGACAATATTATCTCCAATCTACAAGAATGAAAGATATATTGCTGACCCTCTCACAGAGTTGAGACAAGAAATCATTGCCATAAGACAAGCTATCCCTTCCAAAGCAGATCTGGAGGCTGTGGGCTTGCGGCTAGAGGGCACCCTTCATCATGACATCAAGGATCTCCTACTAAAATCTTTATCCCTAGAGACCAGAGTCCCCTTGGTATAAGGAGGCACTCTCACCAGAGTCTTTACTGCAAGTAGTGGTATAAGGTGACACACTCACCCCAGTCTTTACAGGAAGTTGTTTTATAAGGGGACACTTTTACCTCAGTCTTTGCAACAATTTGTGGTATAAGAGGGCACTGTGATCCCAGTCTTAGAGGCAACAGATGTGATATCAAACAGCGTCTGGTGGCACTAGAGGGTGCCCAGTCTACCACCCATCAACAGATGACAAATGTGTTTTTACAGATGGATGGTAAGTCACACATGGTCAGTAGAGGAGGTTTCAAATAAACTGGCCTCCAATCAGGTGATGCACAGCGCTTGTGGTGCCTATCAATTCCTAAGCAGTACCCAGGCCAACCACATCATATCTGGCCCCATTCACTGAAGCCAAGCTTTCAGCGGTTACCAGACAACATTGCATTTCATTTGGATTGTTAATTTGACCTTTTCATTAACTTTAGCTCCAACTGGTCAGAATAAATTTGGGTGGGGGGGGGGATCTCGTTATAGGAGAGTTATCCTATAATATTTCTACAAAATCTTTATAAAATCATTTTGGGTATGGACATTACTTTGATGACATGGCTAACATAACGGTTGCAACTACTTGAACAATAGTCTTGACTTGCAGTTTAAGGTTTAAGCTATAGGGGCCAAATTACATTTTCAAACCTGACTAATAAGGGGGCAGCATTTGCAGGTTGTATGAAAAAAATTGCTTGCCCATCAATGTTATACATACGTTTCTCCCATATGTATATGGTATAATGTATCCAAGTATGTCTATAACAAACAGATTGAGATTAGGAATGTAAAAATGCTGGAGCCAGCAAATCTGTCTGTCTACTGTAGCTGTACTAATGAGAAGAACAGCAGTCACTGGTAGTTATCTACAGAGAGGAAGCAACCACCTTTGGGATAGATATGAATTATGACTTATTCTATGAATTGTTAACTCTTATCATGTTTTTACGTCAAGGAAACACCAGAATAACTTAGGGAAATGGAAAGAGATTTTTTTATCTCTACGTTACAACTAGATGTGCTAGATACAATATTCATCCCCTTGGAAGTTATCATATTTTATGCTTTTGTATTTTTTACATTGAGCAACAGGAGAGACGATCTGATCTGTCCAAGTAAAACACATCTATGAAAAGCACTTTAATATCCCTGCATATTATATTTTTTCTGGAGGGGGGCTGAGCGGGTTTTCTTGTGTGTTAGCAAATTATTGGGTGTGAGGGGTTTGCCACACACATATTAATTTTAGTGTGCTTAAAGAAAATCTTTGCAGGTTGAGGGGACCAGTTAATTTTTAAGTGCTGGATGCTGGACAAAATCGCGTCTGTTTAATGGAGTAATCTGTGATGTGAGTGTGACCAGCACAGAGAGCAATTCACACCCACACATTGGTACCACCAGCTGCCAGCACCACCATTTAAATACTATTTAAACAAAATCAGCCCCTGTGACACCTGGCCCTAAAGAGCCGCAAAAGCCGCACACACATACAATTGCCTGCACAGAGGGTATTAAACATTTTTTTATTATTAAATTAAAATAGAACACAAACAAACCATGAATAAAAAGAAGGGAGTAACCCCGCCCCACACACATACACTATATCAGTGCATAGATTATATCAATATTGACACACATCCATAATAGAAACAAATACACACCAAACATACCTTAGCAGATAATAATATCCAAAATTCATAAAAAAACCTCAATACCTCGAGTACAAGTGCTTATCACAATGTACAAGTGCTTACACATTGTGATACGTACTTGCACTCTTTTTGAGTCACTTTAAGTTTTTTTTAAATTTTTTAGATTATTATCTGCTAAAGTATGTTTGGTGTGTATTCGTTTCTGTTACGAATGTGTGGCAATACTGATATAATCTATGGTCATACGTGCACTTATATAGTGTGGGGGGGGGGTTAATCCCTTGTTTTTATCATGTGTTTGTAAACTATTTTCATTTAATAATAAAAAAATTAATACTCTTTGTGTAGCTAATTGTGTGTGTGGGGCTTTTGTGGCTCTTTGGGGCCATGTGTCCCGGGGGCTGCTTTAGGTGCTTGTATTCCCTCCCTATTGATTTATAGTGCCACCAGTACATCTCTTTGTAGAGATGAGCGAACTTTTGAAAATTTCGATTCGGCCGATTCGCCGAATTTTCCGGGAAAAATTGTTTTGGTCCGAATTTATTCGCGACAAATTGCTATTAAAAATGGCTATTTCTGGGCGTCCGAGAGCCTCCATAGGGTTGCAGAATGTTTTGGTTGGCTGTAACATGCATAGGATGCATGCTGGGTTAGTGAAATACTATTGTAAAGAAGTATGACATGCAGATCAGAGGCGTCGCTATTAGATTCGCTGTCGCAGAGCGGCACAATGACAGAGCCTTGAGGTGGCTTCAGCATGATGAGCCCATATATTGCCTGAAAGACATACAGTGGAGTTGGCAGCAGCATAGAGAGAACATATATCGCCTAAAAAAACACCCTGAATTTGGCAGCAGCATAGGGAGCCCAAATATTGCCTGAAAGACACACAGTGGAGTTGGCAGCAGTATAGGGAGCCCATATATTGCCTGAAAAACACACCCTGAACTTGGCAGCAGCATAGGGAGCCCATATATTGCCTGAAAGACACACCCAGGAGTTGGCAGCAGCATTAGGAGCCCATATATTGCCTGAAAGACACACTCTGGACTTGGCAGCAGCATAGGGAGCTCATATATTGCCTGAAAGACACACCCAGGAGTTGGCAGCAGCATAGGGAGCTCATATATTGCATGAAAGACACACCCAGGATTTGGCAGCAGCATAGGGAGCCCATATATTGCCTGAAGGACACACTCTGGAGTTGGCAGCAGCAGCAGTAGCATTAGGAGCCAATATATTGCCTGAAAAACACATTTGAGTTGGCAGCAGCATAGGGAGCTCAAATATTGCCTGAAAGACACACCCAGGAGTTGGCAGCAGCATAGGGAGCCCATATATTGCCTGAAAAACACATTTGAGTTGGCAGCAGCATAGGGAGCTCAAATATTGCCTGAAAAACACATTGGAGTTGGGAGCCGCATTAGGGGCCCATATATTGTCTGAAAGACACAACCAGGAGTTGGCAGCAGCATCAGCAGGATTAGGAGCCCATATATTGCCTGAAAAACACATTTGAGTTGGCAGCAGCATTAGGAGCCCATATATTGCCTGAAAAACACATTGGAGTTGGCAGCAGCATAGGGAGCTCATATATTGCCTGAAAGACACACCCAAGAGTTAGCAGCAGCAGCATTAGGAGCTCATGTATTGCCTGAAAGACACACCCAGGAGTTGGCAGCAGCAGCAGCAGCAGCATTAGGAGCCCATATATTGCCTGAAAGACAAACCCAGGAGTTGGCAGCAGCATTAGGAGCCCATATATTGCCTGAAAGACACACACAGGAGTTGGCAGCAGCATAGAGAGCTCATATATTGCCTGAAAAACACATTGGAGTTGGCAGCAGCATAGGGAGCTCATATATTGCCTGAAAGACACACCCAGGAGTTGGCAGCAGCATCAGCAGCATTAGGAGCCCCTATATTGCCTGAAAAACACATTTGAGTTGGCAGCAGCATTAGGAGCCCATATATTGCCTGAAAAACACATTGGAGTTGGCAGCAGCATAGGGAGCTCATATATTGCCTGAAAGACACAGCCAAAAGTTGGCAGCAGCAGCATCAGGAGCTCATGTATTGCCAGAAAGACACACCCAGGAGTTGGCAGCAGCAGCAGCATTAGGAGCCCATATATTGCCTGAAAGACACACCCAGGAGTTGGCAGCAGCATAGGGAGTTCATATATTGCCTGAAAAACACATTGGAGTTGGCAGCAGCATCGGGAGCACATATATTGCCTGAAAAACACATTGGAGTTGGCAGCAGCATTGGGAGCCCATATATTGCCTGAAAGACACACCCAGGAGTTGGCAGCAGCATTAGGAGCCCCTATACTTCCTGAAAGACACACCCAGGAGTTGGCAGTAGCATAGGGAGCTCATATATTGCCTGAAAAACACATTGGAGTTGGCAGCAGCATTGGAAGCCCATATATTGCCTGAAAGACACACCCAGAAGTTGGCAACAGCAGCCGCAGCATTAGGAGCCTATATATTGCCTGAAAAACACATTGGAGTTGGCAGCAGCATAGGGAGCTCATACTGTATATTGCCTGAAAGACACACTCAGGAGTTGGCAGCAGCATCAGCAGCATTAGGAGCCCATATATTGCCTGAAAAACACATTTGAGTTGGCAGCAGCATTAGGAGCCCATATATTGCCTGAAAAACACATTGAAGTTGGTAGCCACATTGGGGGCCCATATATTGTCTGAAAGACACACCCAGGAGTTGGCAGCAGCATAGAGAGCCCATATATTGCCTGAAAGACACACCCAGGAGTTGGCAGCAGCATCAGCAGCATTAGGAGCCCATATATTGCCCGAAAAACACATTTGAGTTGGCAGCAGCATTAGGAGCCCATATATTGCCTGAAAAACACATTGGAGTTGGCAGCAGCATAGGGAGCTCATATATTGCCTGAAAGACACACCCAAGAGTTAGCAGCAGCAGCATTAGGAGCTCATGTATTGCCTGAAAGACACACCCAGGAGTTGGCAGCAGCAGCAGCAGCAGCATTAGGAGCCCATATATTGCCTGAAAGACAAACCCAGGAGTTGGCAGCAGCATTAGGAGCCCATATATTGCCTGAAAGACACACACAGGAGTTGGCAGCAGCATAGAGAGCTCATATATTGCCTGAAAAACACATTGGAGTTGGCAGCAGCATAGGGAGCTCATATATTGCCTGAAAGACACACCCAGGAGTTGGCAGCAGCATCAGCAGCATTAGGAGCCCCTATATTGCCTGAAAAACACATTTGAGTTGGCAGCAGCATTAGGAGCCCATATATTGCCTGAAAAACACATTGGAGTTGGCAGCAGCATAGGGAGCTCATATATTGCCTGAAAGACACAGCCAAAAGTTGGCAGCAGCAGCATCAGGAGCTCATGTATTGCCAGAAAGACACACCCAGGAGTTGGCAGCAGCATTAGGAGCCCATATATTGCCTGAAAGACACACCCAGGAGTTGGCAGCAGCATAGGGAGTTCATATATTGCCTGAAAAACACATTGGAGTTGGCAGCAGCATCGGGAGCACATATATTGCCTGAAAAACACATTGGAGTTGGCAGCAGCATTGGGAGCCCATATATTGCCTGAAAGACACACCCAGGAGTTGGCAGCAGCATTAGGAGCCCCTATACTTCCTGAAAGACACACCCAGGAGTTGGCAGTAGCATAGGGAGCTCATATATTGCCTGAAAAACACATTGGAGTTGGCAGCAGCATTGGAAGCCCATATATTGCCTGAAAGACACACCCAGGAGTTGGCAACAGCAGCCGCAGCATTAGGAGCCTATATATTGCCTGAAAAACACATTGGAGTTGGCAGCAGCATAGGGAGCTCATACTGTATATTGCCTGAAAGACACACTCAGGAGTTGGCAGCAGCATCAGCAGCATTAGGAGCCCATATATTGCCTGAAAAACACATTTGAGTTGGCAGCAGCATTAGGAGCCCATATATTGCCTGAAAAACACATTGAAGTTGGTAGCCACATTGGGGGCCCATATATTGTCTGAAAGACACACCCAGGAGTTGGCAGCAGCATAGAGAGCCCATATATTGCTTGAAAGACACACCCAGGAGTTGGCAGCAGCATCAGCAGCATTAGGAGCCCATATATTGCCCGAAAAACACATTTGAGTTGGCAGCAGCATTAGGAGCCCATATATTGCCTGAAAAACACATTGGAGTTGGCAGCAGCATAGGGAGCTCATATATTGCCTGAAAGACACACCCAAGAGTTAGCAGCAGCAGCATTAGGAGCTCATGTATTGCCAGAAAGACACACCCAGGAGTTGGCAGCAGCAGCAGCAGCATTAGGAGCCCATATATTGCCTGAAAGACACACCCAGGAGTTGGCAGCAGCATAGGAAGCTCATATATTGCCTGAAAAACACATTGGAGTTGGCAGCAACATTGGGAGCCCAAATATTGCCTGAAAAACACATTGGAGTTGGCAGCAGCATTGGGAGCCCATATATTGCCTGAAAGACACAATCAGGAGTTGGCAGCAGCATTAGGAGCCCATATATTGCCTGAAAGACACACCCAGGAGTTGGCAGCAGCATAGGAAGCTCATATATTGCCTGAAAAACACATTGGAGTTGGCAGCAACATTGGTAGCCCATATATTGCCTGAAAAACACATTTGAGTGGGTAGCAGCATTAGGAGCCCATATATTGCCTGAAAGACACACCCAGGAGTTGGCAGCAGCATTAGGAGCCCATATATTGCCTGAAAGACACACCCAGGAGTTGGCAGCAGCATAGGGAGCTCATATATTGCCTGAAAAAACACACTGGGGTTGGCAGCAGCATTGGAAGCCCATATATTGCTTGAAAGACACACCCAGGAGTTGGCAGCAGCATAGGGAGCTCATTTATTGACTGAAAGACACACCCAGCTGAAAGGATACGTAGGTATAGAGTAACAAAATGGCTTCTGCAAGGCTTACACTTAAGAGAATTACTTTAACCCTTTCGCTGCCAGCCTACCTGCAGCATTTGCCACTCCCTGTTGCCAGACTGAGTTTGACTGTTTTGCGCTACACATGTTCAACTGTCATTTTCGAAAGGCTTTCCAGGGATTTCCCAGGAAAATTATATATTGTTTTTTTCAACAGAGTCTGGGCTTTAACATGAAATGTCTTGTTTGTGTTTTTTAGGTGTATTCTCAACATTTTTGGGTGAAATGTGTGAAAAAAAATAAAAAAAATATATTTTTTTACAATTTGTAGAGTTTTTTTGTAATAAAAAATGTAAGTTTGTCAATAAAATCTTATTGCGTGAGAAACCCCAATTTCTCCCGCTTACAGCGATACCACATATGTATAGGTAGACACCCTTTCCTGCCCAGAAGCCTTTTATAGCTGCTGGATGACAAATGGTTAATTAAAAAAAAAAAATGACATAGGGTCCCCCTTCCCGGGGAGGGGGACCCCATTTTTTTTTGGATTTTTAAGGGTTAAAAACCCTTAAAAATCCAAAAAAAAAAAATGACGTGGGGTCCCCCTTACCCAAAGTAACCAGCCCGGGACCAGCTATGGGGGCTTGTAGGCACAGAGTGGGGGGGCCAGCTTTGGTGGCCCCCCCACCCTGCAGCCTACGAGCCCACATAGCCTATGTGGGCCCGGGCTCTTCTGCCCCCCCCTGGCCTTTGGGGAGGCAGGTAATGGGGGTGCGGGGGTTAATGGCAATGCCACCCCCCCAGCCATGTGAACTGGTATAAGGGGTCTCATGGACCCCTTACCAGCTCACAAAGGGTTAACTGTAAAAAAAAAAACACCACACAATAAAAAAAAGTATTTTATTAAAAAAAAATAATTTTTTTTTACTGTACTTACCTTCGATTGCAAGCTCTTGTCCCTCGCCGCTCAGCTGACAGATGCCGGTGATCGGTACAGGAGAAGGAGGAGGCAGGAGATCAGAGGATCTCCTGCCACCTCCTTACCCTGTGCCGATCACCGGCATCTGAGAAGTTGAGAAGGGTGAAGCCAGATATCGGGGGCCGGGATGACGTCATAAGCGGCAAGATGGCGGCCGCCATCGAGGATCAAAGGGGAGAGAGCCTCTCAGGCTCTCTCCTGAAGATCGGTAAGTCCTGGGGGGGGATCGGAGGCCCCCCAGGTGAAGAGGAGGGACAGCGGGAGCCAGCGCACATGGAGGTAAGTGAATGTCATTTTTATTTTTTTTTTTTTTTTACAGTTAGCAGCTGCTGCTGCAGAAGCGGGGGGGGGCGGCCTATTCCGGGGGCTCTCCTGGAGCCATCCGACCCCCCACGGGGGATCGGATGGCACCAAATTAAAGGGGAGACCCGGCCGGATCCAACAAGGGGTCAGGTGAGTATTTTTTATTTTTATTTTTTAAACTAGAAGCGATCAAAGTCAAGCACGTAACACCTACGGGCTTGGCACTTAAGGCCCAGCCAAGCCAGCACGTAGGTGTTACGTGCTTGGCAACAAAAGGGTTAAGGTTCAACTGTGAGAATAACGGAGCCTCAGCCATTATCTGTGTGAACGGAATGTGTTGACTGCAGAATAGAACATAACAATCTGTTTCTGTGAGAAATGTCCATGGGTAAGTTGAATGTCTGGAAAATCCCATGACACACAATGACACACAATGGGGTGATGTACAGCCACCCCCAGCACACACCCCTGACAGTAAGGTGTTGATACAGCTACTCCAATTAAAAGGCAAATGTCCACTTTAGAACCTTTTCCCCGCCTAGGCCTTATCATGCTTTATATACTGAAAATCGTGATGTAATAAACAGTTCACACCGAGAATAGCTGTTTTGTGTCTTTCTTGTGCTTGGTATGGGCTCCGGAATTCCGAAGTGTGAAGGTAACTCTGGTCTACAGACAAATAAGGTAATCCCAGGTAGAGGACTCAGTGGGAGTCGCTCTTAGGTGTCTGCCGGTAATAGGGGCAGATATTTTTTCAGTGGTGGAGTTTATGCGGGGCAAGTCTCCTTGAAGGGCGTAAGTGATTTATACGCTTAACCCCGAGGGAAGGTTAAAGGACTTGTGCCCTTGTGCCTCTCGCAGACACCCCCAGGAGTTGGCAGCAGCAGCATTAGGAGCCCATATATTGCCTGAAAGACACACCCAGGAGTTGGCAGCAGCATAGGGAGCTCACATATTGCCTGAAAGACACACCCAGGAGTTGGCAGCAGCATCAGCAGCATTAGGAGCCCATATATTGCCTGAAAAACACATTTGAGTTGGCAGCAGCATTAGGAGCCCATATATTGCCTGAAAAACACATTGGAGTTGGCAGCAGCATAGGGAGCTCATATATTGCCTGAAAGACACACCCAAGAGTTGGCAGCAGCAGCATTAGGAGCTCATGTATTGCCAGAAAGACACACCCAGGAGTTGGCAGCAGCAGCAGCATTGGCAGCCCGTATATTGCCTGAAAGACACACCCAGGAGTTGGCAGCAGCATAGGGAGCTCATATAGTGCCTGAAAAACACATTGGAGTTGGCAGCAGCATTGGGAGCCCATATATTGCCTGAAAAACACATTGGAGTTGGCAGAAGCATTGGGAGCCCATATATTGCCTGAAAGACACACTCAGGAGTTGGCAGCAGCATTGGGAGCCCCTATACTGCCTGAAAGACACACCCAGGAGTTGGCAGTAGCATAGGGAGCTCATATATTGCCTGGAAAACACATTGGAGTTGGCAGCAGCATTGGAAGCCCATATATTGCCTGAAAGACACACCCAGGAGTTGGCAACAGCAGCCGCAGCATTAGGAGCCTATATATTGCCTGAAAAACACATTGGAGTTGGCAGCAGCATAGGGAGCTCATATATTGCCTGAAAGACACACCCAGGAGTTGGCAGCAGCATCAGCAGCATTAGGAGCCCTTATATTGCCTGAAAAACACATTTGAGTTGGCAGCAGCATTAGGAGCCCATATATTGCCTGAAAAACACATTGGAGATGGCAGCCGCATTGGGGTCCCATATATTGTCTGAAAGACACACCCAGGAGTTGGCAGCAGCATAGAGAGCCCATATATTGCCTGAAAGACACACCCAGGAGTTGGCAGCAGCATCAGCAGCATTAGGAGCCCATATATTGCCTGAAAAACACATTTGAGTTGGCAGCAGCATTAGGAGCCCATATATTGCCTGAAAAACACATTGGAGTTGGCAGCAGCATAGGGAGCTCATATATTGCCTGAAAGACACACCCAAGAGTTAGCAGCAGCAGCATTAGGAGCTCATGTATTGCCAAAAAGACACACCCAGGAGTTGGCAGCAGCAGCAGCATTAGGAGCCCATATATTGCCTGAAAGACACACCCAGGAGTTGGCAGCAGCATAGGAAGCTCATATATTGCCTGAAAAACACATTGGAGTTGGCAGCAACATTGGGAGCCCATATATTGCCTGAAAAACACATTGGAGTTGGCAGCAGCATTGGGAGCCCATATATTGCCTGAAAGACACACCCAGGAGTTGGCAGCAGCATAGGGAGCTCATATATTGACTGAAAGACACACCCAGGAGTTGGCAGCAGCAGCAGCATTAGGAGCCTATATATTGCCTGAAAAACACATTGGAGTTGGCAGCAACATTGGGAGCCCATATATTGCCTGAAAAACACATTGGAGTTGGCAGCAGCATTGGGAGCCCATATATTGCCTGAAAGACACACCCAGGAGTTGGCAGCAGCATTAGGAGCCCATATATTGCCTGAAAGACACACCCAGGAGTTGGCAGCAGCATAGGGAGCTCATATATTGACTGAAAGACACACCCAGGAGTTGGCAGCAGCCGCAGCATTAGGAGCCTATATATTGCCTGAAAAACACATTGGAGTTGGCAGCAGCATAGGGAGCTGATATATTGCCTGAAAGACACACCCAGGAGTTGGCAGCAGCATCGGCAGCATTAGGAGCCCACATATTGCCTGAAAAACACATTTGAGTTGGCAGCAGCATTAGGAGCCCATATGTTGCCTGAAAAACACATTGGAGTTTGCAGCAGCATAGGGAGCTCATATATTGCTTGAAAAACACATTGGAGTTGGCAGCAGCATAGGGAGTTCATATATTGCCTGAAAGACAAAACCAAGAGTTGGCAGCAGCAGCATTAGGAGCTCATGTATTGCCAGAAAGACACACCCAGGAGTTGGCAGCAGCAGCATTAGGAGCCCATATATTGCCTGAAAGACACACCCAGGAGTTGGCAGCAGCATAGGGAGCTGATATATTGCCTGAAAACACACTGGAGTTGGCAGCAGCATTGGGAGCCCATATATTGCCTGAAAAACACATTGGAGTTGGCAGCAGCATTGGGAGCCCATATATTGCCTGAAAGACACACCCAGGAGTTGGCAGCAGCATTAGGAGCTCCTATATTGCCTGAAAGACACACCCAGGAGTTGGCAGCAGCATAGGGAGCTCATATATTGCCTGAAAAACACATTGGAGTTGGCAGCAGCATTGGAAGCCCATATATTGCCTGAAAGACACACCCAGAAGTTGGCAACAGCAGCCGCAGCATTAGGAGCCTATATATTGCCTGAAAAAAAACATTGGAGTTGGCAACAGCATAGGGAGCTCATATATTGCCTGAAAGACACACCCAGGAGTTGGCAGCAGCATCAGCAGCATTAGGAGCCCATATATTGCCTGAAAAACACATTGGAGTTGGCAGCCGCATTGGGGCCCATATATTGTCTGAAAGACACACCCAGGAGTTGGCAGCAGCATAGAGAGCCCATATATTGCCTGAAAGACACACCCAGGAGTTGGCAGCAGCATCAGCAGCATTAGGAGCCCATATATTGCCTGAAAAACACATTTGAGTTGGCAGCAGCATTAGGAGCCCATATATTGCCTGAAAAACACATTGGAGTTGGCAGCAGCATAGGGAGCTCATATATTGCCTGAAAGACACACCCAAGATTTGGCAGCAGCAGCATTAGGAGCTCATGTATTGCCAGAAAGACACACCCAGGAGTTGGCAGCAGCAGCAGCAGGTGCTCATGTATTGCCAGAAAGACACACCCAGGAGTTGGCAGCAGCAGCAGCATTTGGAGCCCATATATTGCCTGAAAGACACACCCAGGAGTTGGCAGCAGCATAGGGAGCTCATATATTGCCTGAAAAACACATTAGATTTGGCAGCAGCATTGGAAGCCCATATATTGCCTGAAAAACACATTGGAGTTGGCAGCAGCATAGGGAGCTCATATATCGCCTGAAAAACACATTGGAGTTGGCAGCAGCATTGGAAGCCCATATATTGCCTGAAAGACACACCCATGAGTTGGCAGCAGCATAGGGAGCTCATATATTGCCTGAAAAACACATTGGAGTTGGCAGCAGCATTGGGAGCCCATATATTGCCTGAAAGACACATCCAGGAGTTGGCAGCAGCATAGGGAGCTCATATATTGCCTGAAAGACACACCCAGGAGTTGGCAGCAGCAGCCGCAGCATTAGGAGCCTATATATTGCTTGAAAAACACATTGGAGTTGGCAGCAGCATAGGGAGCTCATATATTGCCTGAAAGACGCACCCAGGAGTTGGCAGCAGCAGCAGCATTAGGAGCCCATATATTGTCTGAAAGACACACTCTGGACTTGACAGCAGCATAGGGAGCCCATATATTGCTTGAAAAACACATTGGAATTGGCAGCAGCATTGGGAGCCCATATATTGCCTGAAAAACACATTGGAGTTGGCAGCAGCATAGGGAGCTCATATATTGCCTGAAAGACACACCCAGGAGTTGGCAGCAGCAGCATTAGGAGCTCATATTTCGCCTAAAAGACAACCCCAGGAGTTGGCAGCAGCAGCATTAGGAGCTCATATATATTGCCTGAAAAACACATTGGAGTTGGCAGCAGCATAGGGAGCTCATATATTGCCTGAAAGACACACCCAGGAGTTGGCAGCAGCAGCATTAGGAGCTCATATTTCGCCTAAAAGACACCCCCAGGATTTGGCAGCAGCAACATTAGGAGCCCGTATATTGCCTGAAAGACACACTCTGGACTTCGCAGCAGCATAGGGAGTCCATATATTGCCTGAAAAACACATTGGAGTTGGCAGCAGCATAGGGAGCTCATATATTGCCTGAAAAACACACCCTGAATTTGGCAGCAGCATAGGGAGCCCATATATTGCCTGAAAGACACACCCAGGAGTTGGCAGCAGCAGAAGAAGCTAACATGCATCAGCTACTCGCATGCATCAGCTATTGGTGGGTGGAAATCCTGGTTGATCCATGCCTGATTCATCTTCACAAAGGTTTCGTGGACAGACGAGTTCTCCTTGGCGTTACTATGGCCCCGCAGCACTAAAGACCCGCTCAGATGGCACACTACTGGCCGGGCAGGACAGCTTTCCCCGGGCAAACTCTGCCTGTTGCGGCCACAAGTAAAGTTTGGCTGCCCAGAAATCCAGCAGATCCTCAAGGTGCGTTGGCATGGTCATTTCAAGGTATGACATGACCTGCTGGTTCAGGCCCTGCTCCAGGTCTTCCTGCTGCTCATGAGTAACCTCACTACTCATGGAGAAAGCTACTCATTAGCGACAGAAGACTGAGGCTGCTGCTGATGGAGCTGCTGCTGCAGATAGGCATCGGCCAACTGACTACGTAGAATGTCTTTGTTGAAGGTCAGTTTGTCCTCCCTCTCAGCTGGTATAAAAAATGCCCCCATTTTGTGCCGGTAGCGAGGGTCCAATAAGGTGGACAGCCAGTAGTCATCCCGCAGAAAAATGGAGACAATTCTGCGGTCACTACGCAAGCACGTGAGCGTGCATCGTGCCATTTGTGCAAGTGACTCGGAGGGACTACTTGTCTCCATCTCCACTGCATACTGCCACGGTGTGTCTGGGTCCTCTGTCTCACCTTCCTCACAACCCTCTAGCTCCACTGGCTGCTCCTGCTCCTCCTCTCCTGTCAGATGACTAGATAAGCTGCCCATTTCGCCAAAACTAAACTGCGCTTCACTGTGCTGCTCCTCCTCCTCCTCAGCTCCCACGGGGTTTATGTGGCCGTGAAATGTATGTGCCATTTCTCTAGTGCCCCTGACCAGCCATGGTTTCCAACATGTGTTGTATTACATGAAGCAGCGGAATCACGTCGTTCATGCCGTAATCCTGGCTACTGACAAATAAAGTGGCTTCCTCAAAGGGCCTGAGCAAATGGCAGGTGTCATGTATGAGCTGCCACTGGTTCACATTAAAGTTACACAGGGGAGTCCCCCTATCTGCTTGGATTATCAAGAAATCAGTGATGGCTTTTCTCTGTTCGTATAGGCGATCTAACATATGTAGGGTGGAATTCCAACATCGCAAATCAGACTATGTTGGGGGATACCATTCTGACGCTGTAGCTCAAGAAGGGTGTGCTTGGCGGTGTAGGAGTGGTTGAAGTGTATACAAAGTTTCCTTCCCATTGTTAGGATGTCTTGCAGATGGGGGGAAGACTTCAGAAAACGCTTGACAACTAGGTTGAACACATACAGGGCGCATGGCTCAGGCTTACTTGTCGCAGCGCAGACAAGACGTTACTCCCATTGTCAGTCACCATGGTACCCATTTCCAATTTTTGCTGAGTAAGCCATGTTTTGATTTCTTGATGAATGAATTTCAGGAGCTTCTCCCCTGTGTGACTCCGTTCGCCAAGGCAAACCATGTGAAGCACAGCGTGACACCGCCGTGCCCTGCACACATGGTAGGCTGAAGGGGCATTGAGAATTGACCGTACAGTGGAGGCTGAGGAGATGGCGGAGGATGAGGAGGCAGAGTCGCACACTGTGACAGGCAAAATGGCCTGGGAGCATGGAGGCCGAAGTGGTGTGACCTGTCCAAGTTGCTGTGCAGGAACCACATTCACCCAGTGGGCCATAAAGGACATGTATTGTCCCTGACTGTAGTTACAGCTCCAGATGTCGGCGCTGCCATGTACTTTGGTGCACACCGACAGGCTCAAGGACTGGCCCACCTTCTGCTCAACAAATTTGTGCAGGGCTGGTACTGCCTTCTTTGCAAAGAAATGACGGCTTGGGACTCTCCACCTCGGCTCGGCACAAGCCATCAGCTCTCTGAAAGGAGTCCACCACCATAAAAGGGAGGGACTGCAGCAACAGCAACTTGGACAGGAGCACATTTAGCTTCTGCGCCGTAGGATGAGTGGGCGCATACTGTTGTCTTTTGGACATGGCTTTGCTGATGGATTTAAATATAAATATATAAACACAGAGCAGAAAGAATGCCTCTATTAGGTCTAATTAGGAGGTATTGGCTCCTTGGTTGGCTCCTATTCTTAGAGACACTACTCCTTTAACACTTCTAGTGTTAAAATTCAAATTAGGAATACAGAGCTCATTCTTAGAACGCTGCACCTTTAGCACCTCAGGTATCAAAGTTCAAATTGTAAATATAAAACTACAGAGAAATGCTACTAGCAGTTTTCTTAACAGGTGACATTGGCTCTTTAAATAGTCCTTGTTTATATAGTGGTAGAGTTATAATTCTTCCTCTTCCATTCAAAGTGATATCTGGCTGTAGTTCTTTCTTATACAGTATTTTCAGTGCCCATAAACTTATAAAGTCACCACTGTGCCCGTCACCGTTGCTAGGTACTCTTACCGGCTGGTGAATGAATATAGAGCTGTATATATTAACTCCTCTTAGATCTCTCTCCTCTGTGTAGATATCCAATTAGGGGCTATAGGTGCTGGTTGCACTAGATTTCAGCTCACCAGGGTAGTACAGGTGTAGGATAAAACAAAAGAGAGAAAATCTAGTGTATTCCCGCTTTTTAATGTTAAAAATTATAAAATGCAACCTACAAGTGCGCACTCACATTTAAAAAGTGACAAATCGCTTGTTTTAAGGATAGGCGAGGCTCTCACCCGACTCCAGTCACCACGGCCGTTGGTGTTACTGTTTAGAAGGGCGGGATAGCTATCCCAAGTGGATCCTCTTTGGTTTCATATGCCTGTCACCGTCAACCTTGCTGATGGATTGCTGGTGGGATGAGTGACTTTTAGTAGGAGGAGCAGAAGCATCTGGAGCGGCAGAGGATGGGTATGACGCACAGCTACCTTCGGCTGAGGTGCTGGAGCCTTGGCTGGGTGAAATTGGGAGCGGAGTGGCACTGGCTGACGCAGCAGGCTGGACCCCCACTTCGGGGCCTCGGTTCTCCCAGGCCGCTTTATGATGACGTTGCATGTGTTGCCGCAGGGCCGTGGTACCAACATTGGGGCCCTGGCCACGCTTGACCTTCTGTCTACACATCTTGCATGTGGCCAGGTTACCCTCCTGCGGATGCTTGATGAAAAAGTGCCACACTGCCGAGTAGCTAATTTTCCCTCCAACAGTCCGCACTAATTCACTGCTACTGCTGCCAACTCCAGGAACCCCTGCTCCACTGCCTCCCGGAAAGGCAGCCTGCCAGGCAGCAGGTGGTCTACCCCGCCCCCGGCCACGTGTGGCTCCAGAGATCCCAATTCTGCCACCATGCTGACTGCCAACCCTACTGCCACCATGCTGACTGCCAACACTACTGGCACCTTGCTGCCTCAGCTGCTGACTCTGGGGCAACCTGGGACCCTCTTCTGCTGATGATGATGAAGCCCCTTCTGCACCGGGCTCCCAAGTGCGATCGTCTTCATCATCATCATCGAGTTGTATCTGCACGTCACTGATGTCCTCCTCGGTTTCCACAAGAGCGTGTGCTGCAGGAGACGGAACGCTCGCCACACCACCTCCCACGCCACTCTCCTCCTCAGTGTTTGTCTGCCTAGCGGAAGAAGCGGCGGATGTCTCCTCCATTTCTTGGCTGGGCAGTAGCTGCTGACTGTCCTCTAACACATCGTCCTCACTGAATAGTGGAGCTGAACCCAAAGCATAAGATACGGCGGCTGGAGGGGGGGGGCGTAGGACAGAGGCAATGGAAGGACAGGGGCTGCTCCCGGGCCATGCCAACTCAGGGTTGTGTCAGAGGAACCTACGGACTGTTGACTGGGGGTGTCAGATGTCACTTGTGATGAGGCCAATGACCGCGTTAACCAATCGATGACGGCAGATGCGTTGCTGGTCGAGACACGACCGGGAGATACCGGGAGATCAGGCCTCTCACCGCAACTCCTGCTGCCACTCGCCCCTAGTATGCTGCAACCTCTGCCTGATGAATCTAGGCCTCTCCTCGGTGCACATCCTGGCACATCTCTGCCTGACATTTTTACTGCATTTAGGAGGGGCAAACAATATACTACACTACACCTACAACAAAAGTTTTGTAACAGCAGTTGTGTAGTAGTTTTTTATACAAAAGGCAAAAGGTTAGTAGGCAGGTACTCTTAAAAGATAAGTGCTAGCACTGACAATGGCCCCTGGTGAAAGGCAATGGGTGCTTTAAACTTGTAAACCAGATTTGTTATATACAAAAGGCAAAAGGTTAGTACGCAGGTACTCTTAAAGGCTAAGTGCTAGCACTGACAATGGCCCCCGGTGAAAGGCAATGGGTGCTTTAAACTTTAAAACCAGACTTTTTTATACAAAAGGCAAAATGTTAGTAGGCAGGTACTGTTAAAGGATGAGTGCTAGCACTGACAATGGCCCCCGCTGAAAGGCAATGGGTGCTTTATACTTGTAAACCAGACTTTTTTATACAAAAGGCAAAAGGTTAGGAGGCAAGTACTCTTAAAAGATAAGTGCTAGCACTGACAATGGCCCCCGGTGAAAGGCAATGGGTGCTTTAAACTTGTAAACCAGACTTGTTTTATACAAAAGGCAAAAGGTTAGGAGGCAGATACTCTTAAAAGACACGTGCTAGTATTTGGGATGCCCCCTGCTCACATACAGAGGTGGCCGCCTTTGATTGTGGAAAAGTGACTTTGCTTAAAAAATGCAAGAAGTTATTAGACAGGTAGTCTTAAAATATTAATGCTAGTGTTTGGGATGCCTCCTGCTCACATACAGAGGTGGCCTCCCTTGATTGTGGAAAAGTGACGTTAATTATAAAATGCAAGCAGTTATTAGACAGGTAGTCTTGAAATATTTATGCTAGTGTTTGGGATGCCCCCTGCTCACATACAGAGGTGGCCTCCTTTGATTGTGGAAAAGTGACATTGATTATAAAATGCAAGCAGTTATTAGACAGGTTGTCTTGAAATATTTATGCTAGTGTTTGGGATGCCCCCTGCTCACATACAGAGGTGGCCAACTTTGATTGTGGAAAAGTGAAGTTAATTATAAAATGCAAGCAGTTATTAGACAGGTAGTCTTGAAATATTAATGCTAGTGTTTGGAATGCCCCCTGCTCACATACAGAGGTGGCCTCCCTTGATTGTGGAAAAGTGATGTTAATTATAAAATGCAAGCAGTTATTAGACAGATAGTCTTGAAATATTTATGCTAGTGTTTGGAATGTCCCCTGCTCACATACAGAGGTGGCCTCCTTTGATTGTAGAAAAGTGAAGTTAATTATAAAATGCAAGTAGTTATTAGAAGGTAGTCTTGAAATATTAATGCTAGTGTTTGGGTTGCCCCCTGCTCACATACAGAGGTGGCCTCCTTTGATTGTGGAAAAGTGACATTGATTATAAAATGCAAGCAGTTATTAGACAGGTAGTCTTGAATTATTTATGCTAGTGTTTGGGATGCCCCCTGCTCACATACAGAGGTGGCCAACTTTGATTGTGGAAAAGTGAAGTTAATTATAAAATGCAAGCAGTTATTAGACAGGTAGTCTTGAAATATTTATGCTAGTGTTTGGAATGCCCCCTGCTCACATACAGAGGTGGCCTCCCTTGATTGTGGAAAAGTGATGTTAATTATAAAATGCAAGCAGTTATTAGACAGATAGTCTTTAAATATTTATGCTAGTGTTTGGAATGTCCCCTGCTCACATACAGAGGTGGCCTCCTTTGATTGTAGAAAAGTGAAGTTAATTATAAAATGCAAGTAGTTATTAGAAGGCAGTCTTGAAATATTAATGCTAGTGTTTGGGATGCCCCCTGCTCACATACAGAGGTGGCCTCCTTTGATTGTGGAAAAGTGACTTTGCTTACAAAATGCAACCATTTAGTACACAGGTAGTCTTGAAATATTTATGCTAGTGTTTGGGATGCCCCCTGCTCACATACAGAGGTGGCCTCCCTTGATTGTGGAAAAGTGACTTTGCTTACAAAATGCTACCAGTTAGTACACAGGTAGTCTTGAAATATTAATGCTAGTGTTTGGGATGCCCCCTGCTCACATACAGAGGTGGCCTCCCTTGATTGTGGAAAAGTGATGTTGCTTATAAAATGCAAGCAGTTATCAGACAGGTAGTCTTGAAATATTTATGCTAGTGTTTGGGATGCCCCTTGCTCACATACAGAGGTGGCCTCCCTTGATTGTGCAAACGTGACGTTAATTATAAAATGCATGCAGTTATTAGACAGGTAGTCTTGAAATATTTATGCTAGTGTTTGGGATGCCCCCTGCTAACATACAGAGGTGGCCTCCTTTGATTGTGGAAAAGTGATGTAAATTTAAAATGCAAGCAGTTATTAGACAGGTAGACTTGAAATATTTATGCTAGTGTTTGGGATGCCCCCTGCTCACATACAGAGGTGGCCTCCCTTGATTGCGGAAAAGTGACTTTGCTTACAAAATGCAACCAGTTATTAGACAGGTAATCTTGAAATATTTATGCTAGTGTTTGGGATGCCCCCTGCTCACATACAGAGGTGGCCTCCCTTGATTGTGGAAAAGTGACGTTAATTATAAAATGCAAGCAGTTGTTAGACAGGTAGACTTGAAATATTTATGCTAGTGTTTGGGATGCCCCCTGCTCACATACAGAGGTGGCCTCCCTTGATTGTGGAAAAGTGACGTTAATTATAAAATGCAAGCAGTTATTAGACAGGTAGTCTTGAAATATTTATGCTAGTGTTTGGGAAGCCCCCTGCTCACACACAGAGGTGGTCTTCTTTGATTGTGGAAAAGTGACGTTGATTATAAAATGCAAGCAGTTATTAGACAGGTAGTCTTGAAATATTAATGCTAGTGTTTGGGATGCCCCCTGCTCACATACAGAGGTGGCCTCCTTTGATTGTGGAAAAGTGATGTAAATTTAAAATGCAAGCAGTTATTAGACAGGTAGACTTGAAATATTTATGCTAGTGTTTGGGATGCCCCCTGCTCACATACAGAGGTGGCCTCCCTTGATTGTGGAAAAGTGACGTTAATTATAAAATGCAAGCAGTTATTAGACAGGTAGTCTTGAAATATTTATGCTAGTGTTTGGAATGTCCCCTGCTCACATACAGAGGTGGCCTCCTTTGATTGTAGAAAAGTGAAGTTAATTATAAAATGCAAGTAGTTATTAGAAGGCAGTCTTGAAATATTAATGCTAGTGTTTGGGATGCCCCCTGCTCACATACAGAGGTGGCCTCCTTTGATTGTGGAAAAGTGACTTTGCTTACAAAATGCAACCATTTAGTACACAGGTAGTCTTAAAATATTTATGCTAGTGTTTGGGATGCCCCCTGCTCACATACAGAGGTGGCCTCCCTTGATTGTGGAAAAGTGACTTTGCTTACAAAATGCTACCAGTTAGTACACAGGTAGTCTTGAAATATTAATGCTAGTGTTTGGGATGCCCCCTGCTCACATACAGAGGTGGCCTCCCTTGATTGTGGAAAAGTGACGTTGCTTATAAAATGCAAGCAGTTATCAGACAGGTAGTCTTGAAATATTTATGCTAGTGTTTGGGATGCCCCTTGCTCACATACAGAGGTGGCCTCCCTTGATTGTGCAAACGTGACGTTAATTATAAAATGCATGCAGTTATTAGACAGGTAGTCTTGAAATATTTATGCTAGTGTTTGGGATGCCCCCTGCTAACATACAGAGGTGGCCTCCTTTGATTGTGGAAAAGTGATGTAAATTTAAAATGCAAGCAGTTATTAGACAGGTAGACTTGAAATATTTATGCTAGTGTTTGGGATGCCCCCTGCTCACATACAGAGGTGGCCTCCCTTGATTGCGGAAAAGTGACTTTGCTTACAAAATGCAACCAGTTATTAGACAGGTAATCTTGAAATATTTATGCTAGTGTTTGGGATGCCCCCTGCTCACATACAGAGGTGGCCTCCCTTGATTGTGGAAAAGTGACGTTATTTATAAAATGCAAGCAGTTATTAGACAGGTAGACTTGAAATATTAATGCTAGTGTTTGGGATGCCCCCTGCTCACATACAGAGGTGGCCTCCCTTGATTGTGGAAAAGTGACGTTAATTATAAAATGCAAGCAGTTATTAGACAGGTAGTCTTGAAATATTTATGCTAGTGTTTGGGAAGCCCCCTGCTCACACACAGAGGTGGCCTTCTTTGATTGTGGAAAAGTGACGTTGATTATAAAATGCAAGCAGTTATTAGACAGGTAGTCTTGAAATATTAATGCTAGTGTTTGGGATGCCCCCTGCTCACATACAGAGGTGGCCTCCTTTGATTGTGGAAAAGTGATGTAAATTTAAAATGCAAGCAGTTATTAGACAGGTAGACTTGAAATATTTATGCTAGTGTTTGGGATGCCCCCTGCTCACATACAGAGGTGGCCTCCCTTGATTGTGGAAAAGTGACGTTAATTATAAAATGCAAGCAGTTATTAGACAGGTAGTCTTGAAATATTTATGCTAGTGTTTGGGATGCCCCCTGCTCACATACAGAGGTGGCCTCCCTTGATTGTGGGAAAGTGACGTTAATTATAAAATGCAAGCAGTTATTAGACAGGTAGTCTTGAAATATTTATGCTAGTGTTTGGGATGCCCCCTGCTCACATACAGAGGTGGCCTCCTTTGATTGTGGAAAAGTGACGTTAATTTTAAAATGCAAGCAGTTAGTACACAGGTAGATTTGAAATATTTATGCTAGTGTTTGGGATGCCCCCTGCTCACATACAGAGGTGACCTCCCTTGATTGCGGAAAAGTGACTTTGCTTACAAAATGCAAGCAGTTATTAGACAGGTAGTCTTGAAATATTAATGCTAGTGTTTGGGATGCCCCCTGCTCACATACAGAGGTGGCCTCCCTTGATTGTGGAAAAGTGATGTTAATTATAAAATGCAAGCAGTTATTAGACAGGTAGTCTTGAATTATTTTTGCTAGTGTTTGGGAAGCCCCCTGCTCACATACAGAGGTGGCCTTCTTTGATTGTGGAAAAGTGACGTTGATTATAAAATGCAAGCAGTTATTAGACAGGTAGTCTTGAAATATTAATGCTAGTGTTTGGGATGCCCCCTGCTCACATACAGAGATGGCCTCCCTTGATTGTGGAAAAGTGACGTTGATAATAAAATGCAAGCAGTTATTAGACAGGTAGACTTGAAATATTTATGCTAGTGTTTGGGATGCCCCCTGCTCACATACAGAGGTGGCCTCCCTTGATTGTGGAAAAGTGACGTTGATAATAAAATGCAAGCAGTTATTAGACAGGTAGACTTGAAATATTTATGCTAGTGTTTGGGATGCCCCCTGCTCACATACAGAGGTGGCCTCCCTTGATTGTGGAAAAGTGACGTTAATTATAAAATGCAAGCAGTTATTAGACAGGTAGTCTTGAAATATTTATGCTAGTGTTTGGGATGCCCCCTGCTCACATACAGAGGTGGCCTCCTTTGATTGTGGAAAAGTGACGTTAATTTTAAAATGCAAGCAGTTAGTACACAGGTAGTCTTGAAATATTAATGCTAGTGTTTGGGATGCCCCCTGCTCACATACAGAGGTGGCCTCCCTTGATTGTGGAAAAGTGACTTTGTTTACAAAATGCAAGCAGCTATTAGACAGGTAGTCTTGAAATATTTATGCTAGTGTTTGGGATGCCCCCTGCTCACATACAGAGGTGGCCTCCCTTGATTGCGGAAAAGTGACTTTGCTTACAAAATGCAAGCAGTTATTAGACAGGTAGTCTTGAAATATTTATGCTAGTGTTTGGGATGCCCCCTGCTCACATACAGAGGTGGCCTCCCTTGATTGTGGAAAAGTGACGTTAATTATAAAATGCAAGCAGTTATTAGACAGGTAGTCTTGAAATATTTATGCTAGTGTTTGGGAAGCCTCCTGCTCACACACAGAGGTGGCCTTCTTTGATTGTGGAAAAGTGACGTTGATTATAAAATGCAAGCAGTTATAAGACAGGTAGTCTTGAAATATTAATGCTAGTGTTTGGGATGCCCCCTGCTCACATACAGAGGTGGCCTCCTTTGATTGTGGAAAAGTGATGTAAATGTAAAATGCAAGCAGTTATTAGACAGGTAAACTTGAAATATTTATGCTAGTGTTTGGGATGCCCCCTGCTCACATACAGAGGTGGCCTCCCTTGATTGTGGAAAAGTGACGTTAATTATAAAATGCAAGCAGTTATTAGACAGGTAGTCTTGAAATATTAATGCTAGTGTTTGGGATGCCCCCTGCTCACATACAGAGGTGGCCTCCCTTGATTGTTGGAAAGTGACGTTAATTATAAAATGCAAGCAGTTATTAGACAGGTAGTCTTGAAATATTTATGCTAGTGTTTGGGATGCCCCCTGCTCACATACAGAGGTGGCCTCCTTTGATTGTGGAAAAGTGACGTTAATTTTAAAATGCAAGCAGTTAGTACACAGGTAGATTTGAAATATTTATGCTAGTGTTTGGGATGCCCCCTGCTCACATACAGAGGTGGCCTCCTTTGATTGCGGAAAAGTGACTTTGCTTACAAAATGCAAGCAGTTATTAGACAGGTAGTCTTGAAATATTTATGCTAGTGTTTGGGATGCCCCCTGCTCACATACAGAGGTGGCCTCCCTTGATTGTGGAAAAGTGACATTAATTATAAAATGCAAGCAGTTATTAGACAGGTAGTCTTGAAATATTAATGCTAGTGTTTGGGATGCCCCCTGCTCACATACAGAGGTGGCCTCCTTTGATTGTGGAAAAGTGATGTAAATGTAAAATGCAAGCAGTTATTAGACAGGTAAACTTGAAATATTTATGCTAGTGTTTGGGATGCCCCCTGCTCACATACAGAGGTGGCCTCCCTTGATTGTGGAAAAGTGACGTTAATTATAAAATGCAAGCAGTTATTAGACAGGTAGTCTTGAAATATTAATGCTAGTGTTTGGGATGCCCCCTGCTCACATACAGAGGTGGCCTCCCTTGATTGTGGGAAAGTGACGTTAATTATAAAATGCAAGCAGTTATTAGACAGGTAGTCTTGAAATATTTATGCTAGTGTTTGGGATGTCCCCTGCTCACATACAGAGGTGGCCTCCTTTGATTGTGGAAAAGTGACGTTAATTTTAAAATGCAAGCAGTTAGTACACAGGTAGATTTGAAATATTTATGCTAGTGTTTGGGATGCCCCCTGCTCACATACAGAGGTGGCCTCCTTTGATTGCGGAAAAGTGACTTTGCTTACAAAATGCAAGCAGTTATTAGACAGGTAGTCTTGAAATATTTATGCTAGTGTTTGGGATGCCCCCTGCTCACATACAGAGGTGGCCTCCCTTGATTGTGGAAAAGTGACATTAATTATAAAATGCAAGCAGTTATTAGACAGGTAGTCTTGAAATATTAATGCTAGTGTTTGGGATGCCCCCTGCTCACATACAGAGGTGGCCTCCCTTGATTGTGGAAAAGTGATGTTAATTATAAAATGCAAGCAGTTATTAGACAGGTAGTCTTGAAATATTTATGCTAGTGTTTGGGATGCCCCCTGCTCACATACAGAGGTGGCCTCCCTTGATTGTGGAAAAGTGACTTTGTTTACAAAATGCAAGCAGTTATTAGACAGGTAGTCTTGAAATATTTATGCTAGTGTTTGGGATGCCCCCTGCTCACATACAGAGGTGGCCTTCTTTGATTGTGGAAAAGTGACGTTGATTATAAAATGCAAGCAGTTATTAGACAGGTAGTCTTGAAATATTAATGCTAGTGTTTGGGATGCCCCCTGCTCACATACAGAGGTGGCCTCCCTTGATTGTGGAAAAGTGACTTTGTTTACAAAATGCAAGCAGTTATTAGACAGGTAGTCTTGAAATATTAATGCTAGTGTTTGGGATGCCCCCTGCTCACATACAGAGGTGGCCTCCCTTGATTGTGGAAAAGTGATGTTAATTATAAAATGCAAGCAGTTATTAGACAGGTAGTCTTGAAATATTTATGCTAGTGTTTGGGATGCCCCCTGCTCACATACAGAGGTGGCCCTCTTTGATTGTGGAAAAGTGACGTTGATTATAAAATGCAAGCAGTTATTAGACAGGTAGTCTTGAAATATTAATGCTAGTGTTTGGGATGCCCCCTGCTCACATACAGAGGTGGCCTCCCTTGATTGTGGGAAAGTGACGTTAATTATAAAATGCAAGCAGTTATTAGACAGGTAGTCTTGAAATATTTATGCTAGTGTTTGGGATGTCCCCTGCTCACATACAGAGGTGGCCTCCTTTGATTGTGGAAAAGTGACGTTAATTTTAAAATGCAAGCAGTTAGTACACAGGTAGATTTGAAATATTTATGCTAGTGTTTGGGATGCCCCCTGCTCACATACAGAGGTGGCCTCCTTTGATTGCGGAAAAGTGACTTTGCTTACAAAATGCAAGCAGTTATTAGACAGGTAGTCTTGAAATATTTATGCTAGTGTTTGGGATGCCCCCTGCTCACATACAGAGGTGGCCTCCCTTGATTGTGGAAAAGTGACATTAATTATAAAATGCAAGCAGTTATTAGACAGGTAGTCTTGAAATATTAATGCTAGTGTTTGGGATGCCCCCTGCTCACATACAGAGGTGGCCTCCCTTGATTGTGGAAAAGTGATGTTAATTATAAAATGCAAGCAGTTATTAGACAGGTAGTCTTGAAATATTTATGCTAGTGTTTGGGATGCCCCCTGCTCACATACAGAGGTGGCCTCCCTTGATTGTGGAAAAGTGACTTTGTTTACAAAATGCAAGCAGTTATTAGACAGGTAGTCTTGAAATATTTATGCTAGTGTTTGGGATGCCCCCTGCTCACATACAGAGGTGGCCTTCTTTGATTGTGGAAAAGTGACGTTGATTATAAAATGCAAGCAGTTATTAGACAGGTAGTCTTGAAATATTAATGCTAGTGTTTGGGATGCCCCCTGCTCACATACAGAGGTGGCCTCCCTTGATTGTGGAAAAGTGACTTTGTTTACAAAATGCAAGCAGTTATTAGACAGGTAGTCTTGAAATATTAATGCTAGTGTTTGGGATGCCCCCTGCTCACATACAGAGGTGGCCTCCCTTGATTGTGGAAAAGTGATGTTAATTATAAAATGCAAGCAGTTATTAGACAGGTAGTCTTGAAATATTTATGCTAGTGTTTGGGATGCCCCCTGCTCACATACAGAGGTGGCCCTCTTTGATTGTGGAAAAGTGACGTTGATTATAAAATGCAAGCAGTTATTAGACAGGTAGTCTTGAAATATTAATGCTAGTGTTTGGGATGCCCCCTGCTCACATACAGAGATGGCCTCCCTTGATTGTGGAAAAGTGACGTTGATAATAAAATGCAAGCAGTTATTTGACAGGTAGACTTGAAATATTTATGCTAGTGTTTGGGATGCCCCCTGCTCACATACAGAGGTGGCCTCCTTTGATTGTGGAAAAGTGAAGTTAATTATAAAATGCAAGCAGTTATTAGACAGGTAGTCTTGAAATATTTATGCTAGTGTTTGGGATGCCCCCTGCTCACATACAGAGGTGGCCTCCCTTGATTGTGGAAAAGTGATGTCAATTATAAAATGCAAGCAGTTATTAGACAGGTAGTCTTGAAATATTTATGCTAGTGTTTGGGATGCCCCCTGCTCACATACAGAGGTGGCCTCCTTTGATTGTGGAAAAGTTAATTATAAAATGCAAGCAGTTATTAGACAGGTAATCTTGAAATATTAATGCTAGTGTTTGGGAGGCCCCCTCCTCACATACAGAGGTGGCCTCCCTTGATTGTGGAAAAGTGATGTTAATTTTAAAATGCAAGCAGTTATTAGACAGGTAGTCTTGAAATATTAATGCTAGTGTTTGGGATGCCCCCTGCTCACATACAGAGGTGGCCCCCTTTGATTGTGGAAAAGTGACGTTGATTATAAAATGCAAGCAGTTATTACACAGGTAGTCTTGAAATATTAATGCTAGCACGCTTTTTAAAGAATGACACCAGGTAAAGGAAACGCTAAATAGGCAGGAGTGTTATTAACACTAAATAGGCTTGAAAGCTAATGCAAACAGTTTAAACTGTCCCTGTCTTTATCTGTCACTGTCACAGGCTCTCTCCTTCTCTATCTGCCCCTCGCTCTGCTTCTTCTGTTCTTTGTTCTATCTATCTATCTATCTATCTATCTATCTATCTATCTATCTATCTCTCGCTCTATCCCTGCCTGATCTGCTCTGGCCGCAATACAGTGTCAGAATGATCTTCCGCAAGATGGCAGCCGTTTATATGAGGCTGTGACATCATCGGTAAGCCTGTCTGCTGATAGATAGCATGTGACACCTACCCAACATTCCTTGCCCCATGGGACATGTCCTGACATGTGTAATGAATTTGGGTTCGTCAGAATCGATTCGCTCATCTCTACTCTTTTGTCCCTACTATTTAAAGAGTTAAATGAGTCTGGTGAAACCCCAATCACTATACGATCAAACTCTAGTGGTGAGTGTCACCACAAACTTCAACTCTCCACATTCAAGCATGTAAGGCAGGCACAGACAATCCACATGGATTCTATCACACACTAAACACTGGGAGACTCGGCTCTGCTGTCATATGATCAGATATCATCAGGTTGTAATTGTCTCCTGGCTCACACACCTGCACTACACAACACTATAAGGTTAGTAACACTTTTACAATTATTCATTAGGTACAATCGATCTTACTCTGGGGTAGTTCAGTTGGCTCTTTAGAAACCATTTTCCCTTTGAGAGCTTTAGGAGAATAAGCATTAGAAATTTCTAATTGCCAATAGACCTGTGCTTAAATGGAAAAATATAATTAATGTTTTTATAATGTAATTAATGGAATGAATAACAAAAGAATGTAATGAAATAGGCATACAAGTTACAGTTATAAAATTAACGGGAGGAAAATACTGAACATTCTATATGTTACCTAGCGGTACAAGATCTTCAGGTTCTGAGGGCTGGAAGGGACAAGATGAACATGACCGTATATTGGACCCCTTGTTAGTGACCATTTTCAATTCTTGGACAGATCAATTTATGCCCACAATGTGAGGGAGGAGTTGTCAAACCCACGGAAAGGAGGGAAAATGGCTCCAAATTCATTCCCTCACCCAGTAAAATCCTACAGCACATGTGCAGACTCTCGTACAATCAGAACAGTTTGCCATGCATAATAAATGTTTGGCAAATGTCTCTGTTTACGGCAATTGAGATCTTGTGTGGCCGCATCCTCAGCAGTAGGATTGCTGCACGGGGCATCCCTTTAGATTCCAGGGAAGGGTTCTGTTATGCTTTAATAATCTGCTACTGGAAGATTGAGAAGTTTCACAGTCATCCCTAAGAGAACTTATAGGAAGTACTTATTGTAATTTGTTGTGGATCTTTCTGGTAACAGTTTAATTGTGTGCAGATGATGCTAGGTATTGGTCAGTACAGATCTAGTAAAATCTCTGGCACCTGGAACCTATTGATCTTGTTAACTGAGCAACTGCTTATTTAACATGATAAATACAAAGTGTATACATATCAGCACTGATAGAGGTGAAGTACCAGCCACATTGACTTTTGACTCACACATAAGCTACATGATACAGTAGGGATGCTGTCAACTGGTTTAAGGAGTACTCAAGACTATTTTAAAATCTAAATAAATAATAAAGTGGTAACTGACAACTTATTAACAACTACTTGTTATCTGTCATCTCTGCCTATCTACCTACCTGTCACACTTTCTCAGCTCAAATGCCTAATGTTTTGATAAAGTGCATCTTATGTTTGTTTAAATATTCTTCTGGTTACTTTTTTTATCATTTAATAATTCATTTGCTTTGCTAAGAGCACCTCTAGGTGAACTAATTAGAAGCATATATAGCAATTTACTGTGAAACATTCTGGTGACAGAAGGCCAGCGGCTCATAATAAAACACAATTGGATGAAATTGTATGCAGATGATTCTATGTCATGGACAGTACAGATCTAGTGAATTCTCTGGCATCTGGAATCTATCAATGTTCTTAATATTGCTTATCTAACATGATAAATACATATATTATACATATCTGCACTGTCAGAGGCTCATGTACCAGCCGATTAGCCTTTTGACTTCCAGATGAACTACATTGATGAGATAGTAGGAATGCTGTCATCAGGTATGTGGTTGATCTATTTCAGCTGATTTCAGGAAAACAAAACTATGCTTTGATAACACCACATTAATATCTTTGTTGGTTAGAGTTCATTAGAATAAAGCAAAACACTATTGCTTTCTCTTTCTCTTTTAATAAATCAGACTAGACAGAACAATTCTAACACTGACCTAACTCTCTGAGTTTTCTAAAAAGAGACTATTCAACACTTTGAAACTGAACATACTTAAATAGTTAACTATGGCCCTTATTTATGAAGGAATAGCGACTGGTGAGCTACCGGTAATGACGGGCCCCGCCACGAGAACGCCGGCTCCCCACCACAATCACACATTTATCAAGCCAATCCTGCTTACCGACTGAGATAGTGCCATATAGCCACTCATCCATCATTATTCCAGCCTCAGCCCACAGCGCCAGCGTCCGACCTTGAACAGCGACAGGTATGACCTCTCGCTACCTGGCGCCCTCCAATGCATTTCAATGGAACAATCTTTAAATATTCATAATTAATTGTTATTAATGTTTTTTTCTTTTTATTTTAAATGTGAAAAATTCTGTGACCACTTCTGCCATGTTAGATATTTTTTTAAGGAAAAAAAAAATTGTGCAGAATTGATATTACAGGTCTGATATTAATGTATTCATATTACAAAATTTTTTACAAAACTTGTTTTTTTTGGTTTCCAAAAATATGGTTGTTTGGGGGTTAAAAACTACTTTTAACCCATCGCCGCCAGCGCTCTGGGGTTTAAGCATGCATTTCACAGCGCGATAATTTTTTGAGCGTGATTTGTTAAGGAATATGGTGGGAGCCGGTCGCTATGACCAGTCACTATCATGTGCTCCTATACAGCGCAGAACCTGTCAAATAGCGACTCCTCACCCAATATTCAACATTACTGTACACCGACTGCGTCGCTGTCAACAACCGAACAACGGCCAAGCACAGCGACTACTAGCGGGCGCTGTGAAAATACTGCTACAGTCGCTCAACTGTCGCTACCTGCCGCTATTAATGAATCGGCCTCTATTTTGGGAGCATGAGAGATCACACACGTCAGGCCTCCAAAAGTGAATGTATCTACCCGTGGCTGCAAATATTTCTTTCTTATCATACTGAGGAGAATTCAGAGATTCAGAAATGAGAGATGGGCTATATTATATGTGCAAACCAGATGAGAAACAAAAAAAATCTCCCCCCTCCTCCCGTGACATCAGAGGGCGCTCAGTTCCTGTAGTCTTGCAGGAGATGGACATGCTGCCATCATCCATTAGCCAGTAGTTTCATTCATTCTGTTTATTATTGTACTGGGCCTAATAGTATCCTCCATGGTGGTAGAGATTTCGCACCAGATCTCTACAGCTCCATATTCTGGTGTAATGGCACAGGTCTCCCTTGTCCCTCTAAGCTGTCCCCTGAGACCAGGTCAGACATGAGGGGTGGCTACAGTCCACCAGGCTTTCTCAGAGCCAATCCTACCAATTCAGTGGAAAGTCCTCAACACAGGAGCCATCCTGTAAGGCTGGGACAGAATCCTCTGGAGCAAGATGGTCCAGAGACCGCAATCAGGGAATGTGCTTGGGCTGAAGGCCACTTTGCTAGGCCCATGTCACTAGTCCCTGATTCTAAAAGGGCATCCAGTCAGGTGCAATCCGATGATGCCAAAGCATTTGCATACATCAATGACCAAGGTGAGACAGGAAGTAAGGCCATTATGACAGGATCTCATATAATTCTTCTGTGTGCACTAAGTTATGTTTTAGAATTTCTAGAGATGGACACAGGGGTATTACTTGAGGGGGTTCTAAGGGTGCGACCATACTGGGGCCCAGGAGGACAGGGACCCCTATTATTGTTGCTCCTCCAACTTCTTTTTATCATATTTGTGTTCATTTGGCATCATTTAGAGAACAGAAGAACCATATTTCTCTGCTATCTTTAGGTATCTAGCTGCATCCAAAAAAAAAGTTCACTGTATGAGCCGTGAAAGGGCCCCATTTAATGTTTGCACCAGGGCCCCCTCACATTTAGTTTCGCTACTGGGGGACTATGTTATGGTAGACTACCTGAGCAGACAGCAGGTGCCTCAAGGAGTGGTCCAAGAGGTGTCCAGCCAACTCTGTTGCCGATGGGAAAACTGGATATGAACATTTTCTGGTCTAAGGCAAATGCAAATGGGAAGGTGCATAGATTTGTAGTCATTGTTTGGTCACTGTTTGGGACATCTTAGTCATATCTGACTATCTGGGTCCCAGTTTCCCTTTATGATCAATAAAGAGAAACTGGGACCCAGATACTATTGTCTTTTCAGATATCCACTTGGAGCTGACATATGGCAAAGTATGTATGGGAGCCTTCTCTGGGCCGTACCGCTGGCTCTAACTTGAGCTTTCTTTGTAGGTTTGGAAAAATAGGAACTGGGAATGTTATCCTGTATAGTATGTATCAATTGCACAGTCATATCTGATTATCCAACCCACCCCTACAGGAATTCAGGAAATGGACTTTCCAGTCTTAAAATTCTTCTGTTCCCTCCCACCTATAACAGCAGATACAGTCTCTATGCTTGACTTGGAGTTGGTGAGTTTTTTCTGGGCAATCCATGAGATTTCACACATTGGGGCATTCAAGATCAGGATGTCCTGCTGGAGAGTACCAACACCCAGGTTTCCACACACGGTATCTAAAAATGTATTTTGCTAGAGCCCACTTGAAGATCCATTTTTCCAAGGCTGTGATTACAATGCTACTAGCTTTGACTATGACTCCTGCTTTAGTTATATTACATTTAAAGTCCCTGTCCAGGCACATGCTAACTTCCTATGTCCCCTTATAGCAACTGTGTAAAATGAGCCATTTCAAAGCATCTCAACATCTTTGATTATGTGTAAATAATACGTATTCAAAGAAAACCTGCTGGCTCATTCATTCCTGCGCATAGCTGAGCTGTGATGGGAATGAAAGCTGAGAGTTCCAAGGGACAGAATGAGAGTTAGACCAATTATTTTGCATGGTCCTGATCAGGCTGCCCCGCTGCTGCATATTAAAGAGGGGCTACAGACATTTCTGACCATAGTTCATCTTCAATATGTAATTCATTATCAAATTGACTTTTTTGATATATCTAGCTGTGCACCTCACATTGCTCTTTTTGCCCAATATCTTCCTAAATCTTATTTGGCTCTGGGTAAGTATGGCGCCATTTTTTGCATATTTTTGATACCTTGCCGGCACACTTTTCTTCTTTTTGTCCTGGATAAACCAGTGACTTGGGATTGCGCAATATGCACTAGAAGTACTGGCCTGCATCACTAATAGTGTGTTATGGGAAAGCTAATCCAGTGCATCTGGGGGGAGGGGGCCTTATATTGAAAAGATGTCTTTTTTGTCCAATGTAGATCATCTGACCTTCATAAAAATCAACCAGGCTTACACAACTCCCCTGACAGATCCCTTTAAGCAGATACTGCAGCTCTTTTTATTCTTTGGAAAAGAAAGATTTGTAATATGGCAATCATGGTATTGACATTATAATGGCAATAATGCTGCTTTGTGATGGTTGGTGCAACTGCTGTCACCGTGTCACTATTGCTTTATAAGGACTATTACATTTACCGTGCTTTGATGGACCTAGAGTCTATAAGACTTTAGACTTGGTTAAATAACTTCCCTGGGGCATCCCAGTGTGCGATACGCCAATAGCACCTTGTTTAGTCTGTGTTTGGCCACACCTGTTACGGGTGACCGATGGGCCTTCCTACAGCAGGCTGCCCCAGGATTAAAACCCGGGATAGCCCCACATAATAACAATGCCGAATTTTGGTCTGCTTTGAGGATTGCAAAGAGCTGAGCTCCCATGTAAGGGCCTTTCACTTGCATTTCTTCTTCCTCTCTGCCAGTCTACTGCTTAAGGTACTTTCCAGAGCAACGTTAGCTTGAAGTGCTCTTGAGTTGAGTAATGGTATGTTCAGCCACCACTCACTATAGAATATATATATATATATATATATATATATATATATATATTAATTGTTTTCCTTTAAACAGATAGAACTTCAGTTCCCATATTGGAGCACAGTACTGAAGGGCATGCCACATATCAAAATCGACAATTAATAAAGCATGTCTACAAAACTTTGGCATCCAGAATAAACACAAACTTGTTTTTACAGGAAAATATGTTATTGGCTTTGCATGAAACATTACTAGCAAATCTAATCTCAGTGTTTTGGTGATTAGAAACAAATATTCATGAACCGTATGTCCTTGCTTTTATCAGTAAATATAAATTGCATTTGATGCACCAAACAGGAAATAAATTATTTCAGAAAGTGTGGGAATTAATTTTCTGATATTTGCTAGATTACTGTCATTTTGCTCAATGCAAGCCTGTGGCGCAAAATGCCAGAAAAGAAAGCACTAAGAGGGGTCCACAAAATACCAGGAAAGAAAGCACTAAGAGGGGTCCACAAAATACCAGGAAAGAAAGCACTAAGAGGGGTCCACAAAATACCAGGAAAGAAAGCACTAAGAGGGGTCCACAAAATACCAGGAAAGAAAGCACTAAGAGGGGTCCACAAAATACCAGGAAAGAAAGCACTTAGAGGGGTCCACAAAATGCCAGGAAAGAAAGCACTAAGAGGGGTCCACAAAATGCCAGGAAAGAAAGCACTAAGAGGGGTCCACAAAATGTCAGGAAAGAAAGCACTAAGAGGGGTCCACAAAATGCCAGGAAAGAAAGAACTAAGAGGGATCCACAAAATGCCAGGAAAGAAAGCACTAAGAGGGGTCCACAAAATGCCAGGAAAGAAAGCACTAAGAGGGGTCTGCAAAATGCCAGGAAAGAAAGCACTAAGAGGGGTCCACAAAATGGCAGGAAAGAAAGAACTAAGAGGGATCCACAAAAATGCCAGGAAAGAAAGAACTAAGAGGGGTCTGCAAAATGCCAGGAAAGAAAGCACTAAGAGGGATCCACAAAATGCCAGGAAAGAAAGAACTAAGAGGGATCCCCAAAATGCCAGGAAAGAAAGCACTAAGAGGGGTCCACAAAATGCCAGGAAAGAAAGCACTAAGAGGGGTCCACAAAATGCCAGGAAAGAAAGCACTAAGAGGGGTCCACAAAATGCCAGGAAAGAAAGAACTAAGAGGGATCCACAAAATGCCAGGAAAGAAAGCACTAAGAGGGGTCCACAAAATGCCAGGAAAGAAAGCACTAAGAGGGGTCTGCAAAATGCCAGGAAAGAAAGCACTAAGAGGGGTCTGCAAAATGCCAGGAAAGAAAGCACTAAGAGGGATCCACAAAATGCCAGGAAAGAAAGAACTAAGAGGGATCCACAAAATGCCAGGAAAGAAAGCACTAAGAGGGGTCTGCAAAATGCCAGGAAAGAAACCACTAAGAGGGCTCCACAAAATGCCAGGAAAGAATGTACTAAGAGGGATCCACAAAATGCCAGGAAAGAAAGCACTAAGAGGGGTCCACAAAATGCCAGGAAAGAAAGTACTAAGAGGGATCCACAAAATGCCAGGAAAGAAAGAACTAAGAGGGGTCTGCAAAATGCCAGGAAAGAAAGCACTAAGAGGGGTCTGCAAAATTCCAGGAAAGAAAGAACTAAGAGGGATCCACAAAATGCCAGGAAAGAAAGCACTAAGAGGGATCCACAAAATGCCAGGAAAGAAAGCACTAAGAGGGGTCCACAAAATGCCAGGAAAAAAAGTACTAAGAGGGATCCACAAAATGCCAGGAAAGAAATCACTAAGAGGGATCCACAAAATGCCAGGAAAGAAAGCACTAAGAGGGATCCACAACATGCCAGGAAAGAAAGCACTAAGAGGGATCCACAAAATGCCAGGAAAGAAAGAACTAAGAGGGGTCTGCAAAATGCCAGGAAAGAAAGCACTAAGAGGGGCCCACAAAATGCCAGGAAAGAAAGCACTAAGAGGGATCCACAAAATGCCAGGAAAGAAAGCACTAAGAGGGGTCCACAAAATGCCAGGAAAAAAAGTACTAAGAGGGGTCCACAAAATGCCAGGAAAGAAAGCACTAAGAGGGATCCACAAATTGGCAGGAAAGAAAGCACTAAGAGGGGTCTGCAAAATGCCAGGAAAGAAAGCACTAAGAGGGGTCCCCAAAATGCCAGGAAAGAAAGCACTAAGAGGGATCCACAAAATGCCAGGAAAGAAAGTACTAAGAGGGGTCTGCAAAATGCCAGGAAAGAAAGCACTAAGAGGGGTCCCCAAAAAGCCAGGAAAGAAAGCACTAAGAGGGGCCCGCAAAATGCCAGGAAAGAAAGCACTAAGAGGGATCCACAAAATGCCAGGAAAGAAAGCACTAAGAGGGGTCCACAAAATGCCAGGAAAGAAAGTACTAAGAGGGATCCACAAAATGCCAGGAAAGAATCCTCCTCTGAATCTGACCCCCCCACCCCTCCCCCACCTCCCCCACCTACCTCACCTCCCCCACCTACCACCCCTCCCACCCCTTCCCCTCCTGGGCCAGCCAAAAAAACCCGCATGCGTGTGGATAGCCGCGTAAATGGCCAGGTGGTCAAAGTGAGTATGTTTATCTTGGATTTTAGGTTTAAAGTGGACCAACACACAGGGGTTATTGGGCCTGAAATCTCGTAGTTTTCAGGACCAATCTGATCACTCCCCGCGGGGCATCCCAAATCTGGATGTCCTGCGGGGATGAACCCCCCTGGAGGCACAAAAACCTTACCTCAGCCCCGTCCCCTCTCTGCATGCGAGAGCCGCGGAAGCGTCTTGCGCTTTCCTCTAGCAGGGTGGGCCCCTGCGCCAGACATTTGTTAATGGCCGGCGCAGGCGCCCTCCCTGTTACAGTGAAACGCCACACGCGTCCTTCAGCGCTCAGAGGCAGCTGAGCTGGTATGCAGGTCCAAGCGGCCTTGGACGCGCATACCACAGCGGCGCAGAGCGCTGTGCTAGCCTGGCGCAGTCACGTGGGAGCGTGGTCAGTGGTGTATTTCTGGCCTTCCAAGGGGGTTTCAGACAGCGGCCCACCCCCGATTGGTGTGCCCCACCAAAGTGGACCCAAACCCAGAATAGTCAAAATCCAGGGTGTGGGTCCACTTTAATCTGGTCTCAGTATAACTGTTTATGCCATTGTTCTGATGTCATGTATTGATTTGTGTTTGTTTTTCATTTCTCATAGGATTTCTGCATCAAGCAGTATGACTATGCCCGTGGGGGCAAAAAACGAATAGCCATGGAGGTGAAGGCCACAGTGTCCTGGCGCTTCAACACCCAGCTCTCAGTCCGAGCTATACAACAAAAGTGGTCGGACTTCAAGCGCCGGGACCCTGAAGGCGTGTACCGCCTATATGATGCCTACGCATCAGGTAAGTTTAAGCTTATGCTATGTTTATACTTTTGTTTAAATAATCTGCTAAGCTGTGTCCATTTGGGGTCTTAATATTAATTATTTTCATTCACCCCCTCAACACAGATAAGCGTCCTCCCCTGGGGAAACGTGGGAAGGGATTCCTCGCGGCTCCTATTTAGAGGACCCAGGGGAGGAAGGGGATGACGCCCCAGAGGAGTGTGCTGCTGGGGGGCTGGCAGGATCAAGCCTCAGCTCCTCACACTCTGACTCTGAGGAGTCTCACCAGCCAAGGGGCCACTCTCAAGTGGGGAGTCCAAGTGGGGTGGAAGGAATGGACTCTCCCACACTCCCTGAAGGAGCAGGGAGTGAGAGGGAGGAGGGTGGCCCTTTGGCTGGGGGATCTTCGGAGCAGAGTGTGAGGAGCCGAGGCTCCCCGCCTCCTCCTCAGAGCCCTCCCTGGGCTTCAAGTGGCGGATCATCCCCTGGTGAGTGCACATTTTGTCATTGTTAGTCTGTGACAGGTTTCATCTGGCCATTTGTACTTAGCCCTTGCCATTCCTCTCTAATTTGCAGGGCATCATATAGGCGGCACCTCCATGGCCTTTTGGCAACGCCTTCTCCACGGGCATAGTCATGGTAAGTGTTTGTTGTTATCCCTCACATTCCCTATGTTATGACATTCCTTAAAGTGGACCAACACCCATTGTTGATTGTGCTTGGAATCTCGAAGCTTCCATGCCCAATCACCTCCCTCACCCAGGGCCCACCCCCCAAAAAGCCCACAAACTCCTTACCTCATTGGGGGTGGCAGAAGCCACCGCCGCAGCCTCCTGCGTGCCCCTCTAGATGTGTGTGCGCCTGCGCTCTCTGTTTCCTAATGGGCTGCGCGTGCGCACACACTGGAGGAGTGATGTGCGGAAGGCAGCGGCGGCGGACGGTGTCTCACTCAAATTGTGGTGCTCTGCCAAAGTGGACCAAAACACAGAATAGTATCAATCCTGGGTCTTGGCCCACTTTTAACAGACACATGTTTCCTGGTCCATAGTACAAGCTGGTTTGATAATGTACATTAACATCACAAACCCCACTACAGTGCAATCCAACTGGCAACCACCCCTATGTTTCTGCCCACACCATGATGGGGGCTAGCAAATGTGTTATTTGGTTAAGTTGTTCCGGCTAACACATGTTGCACACTAGTAACATTCGACAATCAACTGCAAATTAGTCCTTACCATTGCACTGTCAAGGTTATTGGCACATTATCTTTATGTGTCCATGTTGCAAGCATAAATAATTTACATGAACTCATGGACCAGGAAATATGCTAATGTTGGACAACATGTGTGTAACCATGCAAGCATTTGATTTTTCAGACTCCCTAACCAGATGGATGTCAAATAGTCAGGTGTCATTGGCCCACTAATTTTGCTTTTCTCTTTTGCTTTCTCCTGACAGATGTTGCCACGCAGACGGAGCCGGTGACCATCCTCCCCACCCCAGCTCCAGGGACGGCCAGCAGCATGGGCCCCCGCCACAGCTGCGATGGTGAGTACATCCCACTTCATATGCTTAAAGACTTGTGAACCCTATGTCTTATAGTCAAATCTGCAGACATTTACAATGTACCTATGTGTTTAATCAACACACATCTAGGTTACATGTGTTTGGGCAACAATCCTACATGCCTGTCTGCATGCTTGACTGTTGCCTCACATTCTTGAGTTTGCCACATAGAGACAATTTGTGGTTTATACACAACCAAATGGGCCTGCTTAGGTCGTGACCTCTAAGATTCT
This sequence comes from Gastrophryne carolinensis, assembly GCA_027917425.1. NCBI lineage: Eukaryota > Metazoa > Chordata > Amphibia > Anura > Microhylidae > Gastrophryne > Gastrophryne carolinensis. The sequence continues at coordinate 167,359,078 of CM051236.1, forward strand.
GGGACAAACTAGTTTACTCGTTAGGACTTAGGCCCTGATGTTTGGCTGTGACTAAACACATAAATGTCCACACTGGGACTTATACCTTCTTTTATTCCCAAGAGTTAAGAGTAAATGTATGCTTGGGATGTGGTGGCCACATTTAAGCCAGCCACTAGTACTCATATAATGTTAACACCTAAGGGCACAGTGGGCAACAATGTTAATGTGAGTGTCAGCTAATTGGACCCACTGACATTACATTTCTACACCTGTGTCTGTTGAGGTCACATTCCATTTATTAAATCTGTTTTTTTTTTAAATCTCTACAGCTTGTGAAAACCAGCATCGCAGACTGTGGCGGTCGATCCGGCGTCTTCGCCTTATGCTGCTGGCCAAGAAGAGGCGGCGTCGTTAGGGTGGGGGGATGACTGGCCCCTTGTTGTAGCCCCTTTGTGGGCCAATGTTGGGCCTGTTGCCCGTGTTTATTAAAATTTTGATATTTTGCTAATTACAGTGTGTTGTGCCTTGCCAAGCATAGTTTAAGTGTGGGCAAACCCATTTGTGTTTAAATTTTGCCATACCTTTGTAGCCATTTAATGTGTAAACCATAGTAAGCTATGGTCACAAATGTGTGGCATTAATTTTGGCCTACATTTACATATGTAGATCAAGATACTCATCCCTGACTGTGTTCTTAGCTAAGTCTTTGGAAAAACACAATTTAGAGGTGGGTTAATGAAATGTATTTACACAAAACAAATATAAACACAAACAAATTAATATTCTTGGCTGGGTTGCCGGGGAGGTTGTGAGTCATTGCTAGGGGCGGTGTTGGGGGCCAACAGTGCAGTAAAAAAAATAGACTGCTGTTGTATGAGCTGTTGTGTCAACAACAAACTTTGTTCCTGCCGCTGGAGACATTCTTCCTGGTGCTGTAGAGATTGTTCCTGGCGCAGGAGAGATTGCTCCATGAGATTGGCAAGGCGACCAAGTTCCTGGTTCTGTTGCTGTTGTTGTGCTTGTAGCAACTGGTCGATCTTGCGCTGCTGGGCCTCATTTTGTTGCTGACACATCAGCACCTGATGTTCCAACGCCGCAATGCGCTCATTAGTTCCATCACGCGGCTGTTGGCGACTGTAGTCCTCCAGCATCCGGACCCCTAGCTCATAGAAATCATGACTGGTTGGTGCCACACCACCTCTTGCTCTGGTTTGAGGCTAACAAAATAGCAAACAACATTTTAGTCAAACAGAACCAATGCAGCTATGCCCCTCAAAATCATTTGGCCAAACTTTAACAATACAACTTACCCTTGTTGGAGCCTCTGAAGCTTGGCCGCATGGCACTTGGGAAGAGGTCCCAGCTTGTGGTTCTGGTCCCGCCTCCTGCCAAAACAACCAAGAAAGGAAATGTGACATGTTGGTTCATCGCCTACCCACGAACATGGCAATGTGGTTATTGGTCCTCTAAATCAGCCATGTTACCTCCGTGTCGTCCGCCACAGGTAGGAGCGGGGTATCGCTGCCAGAGAGGGGCAAATCCACATCCGAGAGCTCCGGCAAGTTGGCATATGCTAAACAGGAAAGTCAGGTTAGTAGGTCAGTGAACCAAACTCAAAAGTAACATGGATAGCCTATCGAGGCCTCCACAAAGTGCCAGATTACACACTAGCCAAAAGGTATCTGTTAAACTCAGATTGCTAACATGTATGTTAGAGGAATATGAGGCAATAATTTGTCAAAATAAGATCAGACACATTGGTAAAATTACACATACCCGCAATCTCCCAGATGTCTGGAGTGGGGACCTCACTCGAGCTTTGCCCTGAAAAATACATGTTGAAACACAAGTTGCCTGAAGAAAGTGCCACAAAAGTAGAGCCAAAATACATACTAGATCATCAAGCCAAAAAAACTTACCCTCATCTCTGGCAGCCTCAACGTGAAGGGCCCTTTCCGGACAGCCACTTCCGATATTCTGGCCAACTAAAATACACAATTAATGTCTCTAAATATTCCTCCAACTACTTGGGTGAATGTTTGTCTAAAAATATTTAAAAAAAAATGCATTGCAATCACTCAAAAAACTATTAGACTGACCCTGGGGATGGAATAAGCACTCAAAATAGGCATCTTCAAGTTGACAGAGCAAACATGTAGATTATTAGACTAACCAAATAGAACCAGTGTAACATAAACAGCATAAAGGATACATTATTTATTGCAATACACACCAACAGGGTCCTGTTGACCTGCAACATCGGAAGTGGGGTCCAAAGATGAACCAGTCACTTGGCCTACAAAGAAAAAAGAGGAATGATACACATGCACTTGTGTTAAAGCGGATAAAGCAAGGTTGACACATGCACTTACCGACATCCAAAGAGTAGCTTGGCTCCTGAGGAGATGCTGGGGCCAATGGCGGGGCAGCTAGGCAAAAACAAAGCAAACATTTAGCCATTGGTAATGTGCGGCAAAAAATAAAACATGCATTAAGGTGTGTGTGAGCAGCTCATTCACTAATATTCACTAATCAAGGCCAGTGTGGCTTCCACATGTATATGCAGATATATGGCCACACATCCCTGGCTTCCAACATAGCTACACATGTTAGGGCCTTGTTAGTTAGTTGCTGTGAGGGTTAAAGTGGCCGTGAAATTAGGCCGCAGGTCCATATTATTAATCCTCAACAGTGGCCCACTCTATTGTTTGAGGTGCTCCCACACCCATTTGGTCCCCAAAAAACCAGCACCTAAATTAGTGTTAAATACCTTCAATGGCAGACTGGGTTAGGCTTGAGGTTGGTTGAAGGGCAGGAGTTGGTGTGTCCTCAGCCAAATCCTGGACAGCACCATGTGCACCTATGCAGAAAGCAACAGACAGGAAAGTAAAACATTTATGAGGTATAATGTACTACTTCACAGGTTCTACTGTTAGTTGGCCTGAAAGAGAAAAAGCAAATCACATACATTAACATTAGCTGCCAAAAATATGCAGAAAATATGTACCTTCAGTCCAACCTGTGGCGTCATCCCCAGGATCCACACCCTGCAGTCGAGCAAGTGGAATTTTGGCCTTCAGCATCTCCTCATACGGCCTGTAGGTACTCTTTGGAGCCTGGATGGTCCCACTGTCCACATCAAGATCGTGATTCATCTTTTTGATAAGGGCCCCTCTCAAAGTGTAGAAGCGTTTCCTGCAGGATGGGCCACTACGTGGGTGTTGAGCAGTGCTACTAAGCTCAACACCAATGGAATCCCACAGTTTGCTTCTTTCTTGTTTGCCTATTGACTTGCTTTGGGAGCCAAATATCAGCTCCCATTTAGCAAGGGTAAGGCGCACAAGATGATTATTCTCCGCCAAATTAAATTCAGGCTCCCTCTTGGCACCTGGGCGCTTAGCCTGGGGTGCTGCACCACCTTCAGGCTGGGCCCTTTTCCTTACGGGAGGTCTGCGCACAGCACCCACCACACTCCTACTTGGGCCTGCTGTGGCCGGCAGATGTCCTGAATTTGGCTCCATCCTGTAGCTGCACACACACACCAATACACAACCAACAAGCACGCATGCAGACTACAGAATGGCATCGCACTCTCTTTGGGTTGGCCAGGTTTTATGTGCTCTAACAGCCAATCACAAACCGGTCCACTTAATAGATTCACACATACTGGCCAGGTGCTTGGAGCCACACCTCCACTGCACTGACTGAAGCATGTGTGTTAGCCAATTAACTAATTACAGACCTCATTAACCAAACAACACACAACCAAATACAACAATGTACTCATGTATATTAAACACTTGTGACATGTGGCTATCCTAACGGCTATTTAAAGAAACAGCAGCTTACCTTTCATTGGCCCACCACAGAATTTTCTGCCATGTCCGTTAATGCACGCAAGTTGCGGCTCACGTACGCTAGTAGCGCTACTAGCGTGCGCGTGCGCACTCCGTTTCACGCACACCTGGGTCAGCTAATTGGCGCCTGGAAATAGCAGAGCAACGCAAAAGGTGGCAAAGCGGACCTGTCCTTTTTGAAAGTGAAGTATAAATGGCAGGATTTTGCAAGCTTCTGGTATTGTTACACTGTGGCAAAGGCTGTGGTGTGGTGCTTGTTTCCCTTAGCTCATTTGAGTGTCTGTCTGGGTTTGGTCCTCACTCTCTGTGGCTTGTTGGGTGATTTCTGACATCAGTGCTGTTTCTTTAGGAGATTGATTTTGTTGGCATATGCAAATATTGTGGAGCATACAGCAAGTGAGGCTTGATTTTGGGGCCTTTTGTGGGCTGTGCAGCAACTCCCCTCTTGGTTGTGCCTAACTTAGAAAGCTGTTTTTCAGCAGGCTGGTGGTTTGGACCACTATACTTCTGGTTTTGTGGTGAGCTGCATTGTAGTGAGTGTGTGAGGAGTGTGATTGTTTGTGTGTGTGGTGTGTTTCTGGTTTTTGGTTTTGTTTGGTTGATTTTGTATATCTGTTGAGTGTGTGTGTGATGGATAAGAGGGTGATGTATGGTGTCTGGGTGGATGGATGTATGCATATGCTGGAAGAGCAGGAGGACAGGGAGCGGGGTGTTGTGAGGCTTAGGGCACCCCACTCCTTTGGAATCCGCCTTTCAGTATGGGACTTAAGTGACGAGCAGATCAGGAGCCGCTTCCGTCTGAATCGTGCTGCACTACAGTCCCTATATGATCAGATTAAGCACAAAATCGAGCCATCCACCAAACGCACTCAATCCATTCCAGGCATAGTACGCCTGTGTGCCACTCTGAATATTTTGGCACGAGGGACCTTCCAGGCAACCTCTGCCCTCCTCAGCGGGATCAGCCAGGCTACTATGAGTCGCATATTAATCCAGGTAGTTCTGGCGATTTGTGATTTGATCCCAATTTACATCAAGTTTCCTGAGGATGAGGAGGAGGTTGCCAAAATAAAACATGCTTTCTATCTAATGGGAGGGATCCCGAATGTGCTAGGGTGCGTTGATGGTACACATATCCCTTTCCGCCCTCCCCGTGCACAGGAGCTGTATTACCGAAACAGGAAACAATTTCATTCATTCAACATCATGGTGGTCTGTGACCACGAAATGAAGCTGCGGGCGGTGAGATCGGGGTTCCCCGGCTCATGCCACGATTCTTACGTCTTGCAGCGGACAGTCCTGTGCCGGAAGTTTGAGAACAACGAAATGCCAGCTGGCTGGCTACTGGGTAAATAATTAACCATGTCAAAGTATTTGGCCTAAAATATGTGGCCCAGTAAGCCAAATTATAAAAAATGAAAACAAAAACATGTACTAGTACTAATTGCTGTCTCTCTCCTTGTGTTTTTTCCACAGCGGATAAGGGATATGGGCAGAGAACGTGGGTGCTGACTCCGGTCAGGAGCCCACAGACCTCTGCCCATGAACGCTACAATGCAGCACACCGCAAGACCCGAAGCATTGTGGAAAGAACCATCGGCCTGCTGAAAGCACGCTTTCTATGTTTGGCACGCCCAGGAGGAGAGATGCTGTACAGTCCACAGAAGGTCTCCAAGATCATCCTCGCCTGCTGTGTGCTCCACAATATATGTATATGCCACAGAATTCAATCCCCTGAAGAGACAGCCCTGGTGCCCGAAATCCCCAACTTGCCCGCAGAAAGAAGTGAGGACACCCAGACTGGCGATGAGCTAAGGGAAAGGATGATCACTTCCTTTTTTGCGGTAAGCTAACTACCCTTCACTCTAATCCAAGTACTGCACTACAGGGAAAATTTATTTGACCTCCAATCATAATTTGGCCAAAACCACTATAAGGGGGGTGTAAGATGACCCAAACCACTATAAGGGGGGTGTAAGATGACCCAAACCACTATAAGGGGGGTGTAAGATGACCCAAACCACTATAAGGGGGGTGTAAGATGACCAAAACCACTATAAGGGGGTGTAAGATGACCAAAACCACTATAAGGGGGGTGTAAGATGACCAAAACCACTATAAGGGGGGTGTAAGATGACCAAAACCACTATAAGGGGGGTGTAAGATGACCAAAACCACTATAAGGGGGGGTGTAAGATGACCCAAACCACTATAAGGGGGGTGTAAGATGACCCAAACCACTATAAGGGGGGTGTAAGATGACCAACACCACTATAAGGGGGGTGTAAGATGACCCAAACCACTATAAGGGGGGGGTGTAAGATGACCCAAACCACTATAAGGGGGGTGTAAGATGACCCAAACCACTATAAGGGGGGTGTAAGATGACCCAAACCACTATAAGGGGGGTGTAAGATGACCAAAACCACTATAAGGGGGGTGTAAGATGACCAAAACCACTATAAGGGGGGGTGTAAGATGACCAAAACCACTATAAGGGGGGTGTAAGATGATCAAAACCACTATAAGGGGGGTGTAAGATGACCAAAACCACTATAAGGGGGGTGTAAGATGATCCAAATCAATATAAGGGGGGTGTAAGATGACCAAAACCACTATAAGGGGGGTGTAAGATGACCAAAACCACTATAAGAGGGGTGTAAGATGACCCAAATCAATATAGGGGGGTGTAAGATGACCAAAACCACTATAAGGGGGGTGTAAGATGACCCAAACCACTATAAGGGGGGTGTAAGATGACCCAAACCACTATAAGGGGGGTGTAAGATGACCAAAACCACTATAAGGGGGGTGTAAGATGACCAAAAACACTATAAGGGGGGTGTAAGATGACCAAAACCACTATAAGGGGGGGTGTAAGATGACCAAAACCACTATAAGGGGGGTGTAAGATGATCCAAACCACTATAAGGGGGGTGTAAGATGACCAAAACCACTATAAGGGGGGTGTAAGATGACCAAAACCACTATAAGGGGGGTGTAAGATGACCCAAACCACTCTAAGGGGGGTGTAAGATGACCAAAACCACTATAAGGGGGGGTGGAAGCTGACCAAAATCAATATAAGGGGGGTGTAAGATGACCCAAACCACTATAAGGGGGGGTGGAAGCTGAACAACATAACAATTAGGGTTGTTGTGCAAGTTGGACCCAAATGTTTGTAACAAATTAATGCAATATTTTTTTACAGCAAAAAAGCCACATTAAATATAAATACTAACTGCACTTTTTAATCTTTTTCAGGCACCCCGAGATTCAGCATGACATTCCTTTTGTTTTGCTCTAACATTTAAGTTAATTTTCTAAACATTTCAAACCAAAATAAAAAAAAACAAAAGAAACATGTTGCAATGTGTTTACTTCTGAAGGTACTTGATTTCAAGCCCACAGCAAAGCAAAGCGCAGGCGCTGTGTTGAATAGCGTGGTCAAATTGACAGCGCCTACAAAGCTGAGCTCCAACATCATATTCAGCAATGTAGGCGTTGTTCCCAACAACGCCAGGTAGCGACTGAGGAGGCCTGCTATAGCGAATTGCTACCGCCCGCGGCTTACGCTAGCGGCGCTCATAGCGCCATACTTCAGTCGCTCATCTGTCGCTACCTGGCGCTATTAATGAATCGGCCTCCCCGTTTTTTTACTTGTCAGAGAGGACAGCATTATTTACATTCAATCCGATTTGCTTGAACGCATCATGGTAATGGTAACAACTTTTTCGCTTGTACCTGGTTTAAAGTAGACCAAAAGCCCTCCAAACAACTCAATCTATTTTGCTCCCCCATCCCAGGTACATTACCGTTTGAATGTTTTCTGCCCTCAATGCTGCTTGGTATTCCTGTTACAGTGATTTTAATTTTCCCTTTCCCCAGCTATGCCATTTGTATGCCATTGGTTTCTGACGGATTTTGGTCTGTTTGTTAAGGGAAAGTAGGATCAAGCCACATAGATGGTCAGTTTTAAAACCAATGGGGTTGATTTTGTAATGAAAAGCATTCTTTTGGTAGTAACAAAAATCACTTTAGGCAAAAAAGGCCTGATTTCACTGTTACTGAATCACCAGCTAGAAAGACAATGAAAGTCAATGGCACTTCTTACTAAAAAAGTTTACTACTTTTCTTGGGAGTGAAAAGTGCCATTGACTTTCATTATCTTTCTAGCTAGTGATTCAGCAACAGTGAAATTCTCATACCTTTTTACTACCAAGAAACTCCTTACTGAATCAACCTCATTGTATTCTAATCAACACCAATATCATATCGTAACCCACTCATTTATTTCACTTCCTCTTTAAAAGGTCACTGAAGCAAAGTCACTGGTGGTCAGTTAATTGATACAGGCAAGTGACCAGGGTGCTGTCATCTGACCTTAGGAGCAGTCTCCCAATGTAAAGACGGGGAGGCCGATTCATTAATAGCGGCAGGTAGCGACAGTTGAGCGACTGTAGCAGTATTTTCACAGTGCCCGCTAGTAGTCGCTGTGCTTGGCCATTGTTCGGTTGTTGATAGTGACTGAGTCGGTGTGCAGTAATGTTGAATATGGGGTGACGAGTCGCTATTTGACAGGTTCCGCGATGAATGGGTGCGCATGATAGCGACTGGTCAGAGCGACCGGCTCCCACCATATTCATCAAAAAATCACGCTCAAAAAATTCTCGCGCTGTGAAATGCATGTTTAAACCCCAGAGCGCTGGCGGCGATGTGTTAAAAGCAGTTTTTAAACCCCCAAACCACCATATTTTTGGAAACCAAATAAAAAAAAAAATTTTTTTAAAGAATTTAGTAATATGAATACAATAATATCAGACCTGTAATATCAATTCTGCACAATTTTTTTTTTTTTTTTTTTTTTTTTTTTTTTTACCTTTACCTTACCTTACTATCTAAAATGACAGAAGTGGTCACAGAATTTTTCACATTAAAAAAAAACAAAAAACAATAAATAACAATTAATTATGAATATTTAAAGATTGTTCCATTGAAATGCATTGGAGAGCTCCAGGTAGCGAGAGGTCATACCTGTCGCTGTTCAAGGTCGGACGCTGGTGCTGTGGGCTGAGGCTGGAATAATGATGAATGAGTCGCTATCTGGCGCTATCTCAGTCGCTAAGCAGGATCGGCTAGATAAATGTGTGATTGTGGTGGGGAGCCGGCGTTCTCGTGGCAGTGCCCGTCATTACCGGTCGCTCACCAGTCGCTACCTGACGCTATTCCTTCATAAATAAGGGCCAAGGCCCTTATTTAACAACTACCGAACAACGGCCAAGCACAGCGACTACAAGCGGGCGCACTGAAAATGCCGCTACAGTCGCTCAACTGTCGCTACCTGCCGCTATTAATGAATCGGCCTCCCCTTCCTCCTTTCAGATAAGGTCCCAAGACCAGTTGCTAGGGCTTCTGGCTCTCCACCTTATTGGACCCTCGCTACCGGCAAAAAAAGGGGGCATTTTTTACACCCACTGAGAGGGAGGACAAACTGGCCTACTACAGAGACAGCCTACCTAGTCAGTTGGCCGATGCCTATCTGCGCCATCGTCCATACTTTCGCAGGTCTGACTCGGGGGGCCCTCTGTGCTCACCTTCCACTGCCATAGCTGCTGGGGGGGGGCTGACAAGAGCAGCAGCAGCAAGCCCATCAGCAGCAGCCTGAGTCTACAGTCGCTAATGAGTAGCTTTCTTCACCCGCATAGTGAGGCTACTCATGAGCAGCAGGAAGACCTGGAGCAGGACCTGAACCAGCAGGTCGTGTCATACCTTGACATGACCATGCCAACACACCTTGAGGATCCGCTGGACTTCTGGGCAGCCAAACTTGACTTGTGGCCGCAACTAGCAGAGTTTGCCCTGGAAAAGCTGCCAAAAGTAGCGTGCCATCTGAGCGGGTGTTTAGTGCGGCGGGGGCCATAGTAACGCAGAGGAGAACTCGTCTGTCAACTAAAAATGTGGAGAGACTCACCTTTGTGAAAATGAATCAGGGATGGATCAGCCAGGATTTCCACCCACCAATGGCTGATGCATGCAAGTAGATTCAGCATGGTGCCACATTTGACACTTTCCAAATGGTGCAAAACATATTTATGTCTTTAGGCTCCTGCTGATGCCAATTCAGGGTGTGCCTTTCAACCAATTTTTGGGTTCCTGCTGATGCCAACTTCAGGATATGCCTTTCAGACAATTTTTGGGTTCCTGCTGATGCCAAATTCAGGGTATGCCTTTCAGACAATTTTTGTGTTCCTGCTGCTGCCAACTCCAGGGTGTGTTTATCAGTCAATGTTTGGGTTCCTGCTGCCAACTCCAGTGTCTCTTTCAGCCAATGTTTGGGCTCCTGCTGCTGCTGCCAACTCCAGTGTCTCTTTCAAGCAATGTTTGGGCTCCTGCTGCTGCCAACTCCAGTGTGTCTTTAGGCCAATTTTTGTGCTCCTACTGCCAACTCCAGTGTCTCTTCAAGCAATGTTTGGGCTCCTGCTGCTGCTGCTGCCAACTCCAGTGTGTCTTTAGGCCAATTTTTGGGCTGCTGCTACCAACTCCAGGGTATCATTCAGTCAATGTTTGGGCTCCTGCTGCTGCTGCCAACTCCAGGGTGTCTCTTTCCAGCAATGTTTGGGCTCCTGCTGCTGCCAACTCCAGTGTGTCTTTAGGCTAATTTTTGGGCTCTTGCTGCCAAGTCCATTGTCTCTTTCATGCAATGTTTGGGCTCCTGCTGCTGCTGCCAACTCAATGTGTGTCTTTCAGGCAATATATGGGCTCCTAATGCTGCTGCCAACTCCAATGTGTTTTTCAGGCAATATATGAGCTCCCTATGCTGTTGCCAACTCCTGGGTGTGTCTTTCAGGCAATATATGGGCTCCTAATGCTGCTGCCAACTCCTGGGTGTGTTTTTCAAGCAATATATGTGCTCCCTATGCTGCTGCCAAGTCCAGAGTGTGTCTTTCAGGCAATATATAGGCTCCCTATGCTGCTGCCAAATTCAGGGTGTGTTTTTAGGCAATATATGGGTTCCCTATGTTGCTGCCAACTCCACTGTGTGTCTTTCAGGCAATATATGGGCTCATCATGCTGATGCCACCTCAAGGCTCTGTAATTGTGCCGCTCTGCGTCAGCGAATCTAATAGCGACGCCTCTGATCTGCATGTCTCATACGTCTTTACAATAGTTTTTCACTAACCCAGCATGCATCCTATGCATGTTACAGCCAAGCAAAACGTTCTGCATCCCTATGGGGGCTCTTGGACGCCCAGAAATAGCCATTTTTAATTGCGACTCGTTGCAAATAAATTCGGACCAAACCGATTTTTCCCGGAAAATTCGTCGAATCAGCCGAATCGAATTTTTCAAAAGTTCGCTCATCTCTATTCACAATCATCATATTTGTTAGTTTTACAAATACCCTGGACTACGCTAACCTTGTCCCAAAACACTTCAGCCATTTGTCCGTCTAAGCCTAACACTAACACCAACAAAGCAGGAAAAAGAAGAGTAAAAACAATAGACTCGATTCAGAGAGACACAAAAAAACTTCCGTTTTAGTGCCGTTGTCGTATCATTTTCAAAAGTTCTCTCGTATGAATGTGCGAGCGATTCTATGCATGCATTGTAATCGTTCTGTAAAGTTTCCGTCCGCTCGTATGCCAGAGTACGAGTACAAGGATGTCATTTTCCATTGAGACTTTTCTGATTCATTTTCTCAGGTAACAACGTAGCCTTTCGTTTTTGCCCTTTTCCCATTGTATCCTCACACGAATCCTTTACGTTTCCCGATACATTCTGTTTCACTTTTTCCAAAAATAATCGTCCAGACGGAATCCTTACGATCTTGCGCCTGCGCACTACAAATAGAGATGAGCGAACTTTTGAAAAATTCGATTCGACTGATTCGCCGAATTTTCCGACAAAAATCGTTTCGACCCGAATAAATTCGCGACGAATCGCTATTAAAAACGGCTATTTCTGAGCCTCCTACAGCCTCAATAGGGTTGTAAACCATTCAGCCTTGCTGTAACACGCACAGGATGCGTGCTGGGTTAGTTAAATAATACTTTGAAGAAATATCACATGCAGATCAGAGGCATCGCTAATAGAATCGCAGAGCGGCACAATTGCAGAGAGTTGAAGTGGCATCACTATGAGGGGCAGAAGGAGCCCAAATATACACTGGAGTTGGCCTCAGGAGCCCAAAAATTGGATGAATCACACCCTGGAGTTGGCAGAAGTTGGCAGCAGCAGCAGCAGGAGCCCAAATATACACTGGAGTTGGCTTCAGGAGCCCAAAAATTGGATGAATCACACCCTGGAGTTGGCAGGAGTTGACAGTAGCAGCAGCAGGAGCCCAAATATACACTGGAGTTGGCTTCAGGAGCCCAAAAATTGGATGAATCACACCCTGGAGTTGGCAGGAGTTGACAGTAGCAGCAGCAGGAGCCCAAATATACACTGGAGTTGGCCTCAGGAGCCCAAAAATTGGATGAATCACACCCTGGAGTTGGCAGGAGTTGACAGTAGCAGCAGCAGGAGCCCAAATATACACTGGAGTTGGCTTCAGGAGCCCAAAAATTGGATGAATCACACCCTGGAGTTGGCAGGAGTTGACAGTAGCAGCAGCAGGAGCCCAAATATACACTGGAGTTGGCCTCAGGAGCCCAAAAATTGGATGAATCACACCCTGGAGTTGGCAGGAGTTGACAGTAGCAGCAGCAGGAGCCCAAATATACACTGGAGTTGGCTTCAGGAGCCCAAAAATTGGATGAATCACACCCTGGAGTTGGCAGAAGTTGACAGTAGCAGCAGCAGGAGCCCAAATATACACTGGAGTTGGCCTCAGGAGCCCAAAAATTGGATGAATCACACCCTGGAGTTGGCAGGAGTTGGCAGCAGCAGCAGCAGGAGCCCAAATATACACTGGAGTTGGCTTCAGGAGCCCAAAAATTGGATGAATCACACCCTGGAGTTGGCAGAAGTTGGCAGCAGCAGCAGCAGGAGCCCAAATATACACTGGAGTTGGCTTCAGGAGCCCAAAAATTGGATGAATCACACCCTGGAGTTGGCAGGAGTTGGCAGCAGCAGCAGCAGGAGCCCAAATATACACTGGAGTTGGCTTCAGGAGCCCAAAAATTGGATGAATCACACCCTGGAGTTGGCAGGAGTTGACAGCAGCAGCAGCAGGAGCCCAAATATACACTGGAGTTGGCTTCAGGAGCCCAAAAATTGGATGAATCACACCCTGGAGTTGGCAGGAGTTGACAGTAGCAGCAGCAGGAGCCCAAATATACACTGGAGTTGGCTTCAGGAGCCCAAAAATTGGATGAATCACACCCTGGAGTTGGCAGAAGTTGGCAGCAGCAGCAGCAGGAGCCCAAATATACACTGGAGTTGGCTTCAGTAGCCCAAAAATTGGATGAATCACACCCTGGAGTTGGCAGGAGTTGACAGTAGCAGCAGCAGGAGCCCAAATATACACTGGAGTTGGCCTCAGGAGCCCAAAAATTGGATGAATCACACCCTGGAGTTGGCAGGAGTTGACAGTAGCAGCAGCAGGAGCCCAAATATACACTGGAGTTGGCCTCAGGAGCCCAAAAATTGGATGAATCACACCCTGGAGTTGGCAGGAGTTGGCAGCAGCAGCAGCAGGAGCCCAAATATACACTGGAGTTGGCTTCAGGAGCCCAAAAATTGGATGAATCACACCCTGGAGTTGGCAGAAGTTGGCAGCAGCAGCAGCAGGAGCCCAAATATACACTGGAGTTGGCTTCAAGAGCCCAAAAATTGGATGAATCACACCCTGGAGTTGGCAGGAGTTGGCAGCAGCAGCAGCAGGAGCCCAAATATACACTGGAGTTGGCTTCAGGAGCCCAAAAATTGGATGAATCACACCCTGGAGTTGGCAGGAGTTGACAGCAGCAGCAGCAGGAGCCCAAATATACACTGGAGTTGGCTTCAGGAGCCCAAAAATTGGATGAATCACACCCTGGAGTTGGCAGGAGTTGACAGTAGCAGCAGCAGGAGCCCAAATATACACTGGAGTTGGCTTCAGGAGCCCAAAAATTGGATGAATCATACCCTGGAGTTGGCAGAAGTTGGCAGCAGCAGCAGCAGGAGCCCAAATATACACTGGAGTTGGCTTCAGGAGCCCAAAAATTGGATGAATCACACCCTGGAGTTGGCAGGAGTTGACAGTAGCAGCAGCAGGAGCCCAAATATACACTGGAGTTGGCCTCAGGAGCCCAAAAATTGGATGAATCACACCCTGGAGTTGGCAGGAGTTGACAGTAGCAGCAGCAGGAGCCCAAATATACACTGGAGTTGGCTTCAGGAGCCCAAAAATTGGATGAATCACACCCTGGAGTTGGCAGAAGTTGACAGTAGCAGCAGCAGGAGCCCAAATATACACTGGAGTTGGCCTCAGGAGCCCAAAAATTGGATGAATCACACCCTGGAGTTGGCAGAAGTTGGCAGCAGCAGCAGCAGGAGCCCAAATATACACTGGAGTTGGCTTCAGGAGCCCAAAAATTGGATGAATCACACCCTGGAGTTGGCAGAAGTTGGCAGCAGCAGCAGCAGGAGCCCAAATATACACTGGAGTTGGCTTCAGGAGCCCAAAAATTGGATGAATCACACCCTGGAGTTGGCAGGAGTTGACAGTAGCAGCAGCAGGAGCCCAAATATACACTGGAGTTGGCCTCAGGAGCCCAAAAATTGGATGAATCACACCCTGGAGTTGGCAGGAGTTGACAGTAGCAGCAGCAGGAGCCCAAATATACACTGGAGTTGGCTTCAGGAGCCCAAAAATTGGATGAATCAGACCCTGGAGTTGGCAGAAGTTGACAGTAGCAGCAGCAGGAGCCCAAATATACACTGGAGTTGGCCTCAGGAGCCCAAAAATTGGATGAATCACACCCTGGAGTTGGCAGAAGTTGGCAGCAGCAGCAGCAGGAGCCCAAATATACACTGGAGTTGGCTTCAGGAGCCCAAAAATTGGATGAATCACACCCTGGAGTTGGCAGAAGTTGGCAGCAGCAGCAGCAGGAGCCCAAATATACACTGGAGTTGGCTTCAGGAGCCCAAAAATTGGATGAATCACACCCTGGAGTTGGCAGGAGTTGACAGTAGCAGCAGCAGGAGCCCAAATATACACTGGAGTTGGCCTCAGGAGCCCAAAAATTGGATGAATCACACCCTGGAGTTGGCAGGAGTTGACAGTAGCAGCAGCAGGAGCCCAAATATACACTGGAGTTGGCTTCAGGAGCCCAAAAATTGGATGAATCACACCCTGGAGTTGGCAGAAGTTGGCAGCAGCAGCAGCAGGAGCCCAAATATACACTGGAGTTGGCTTCAGGAGCCCAAAAATTGGATGAATCACACCCTGGAGTTGGCAGGAGTTGACAGTAGCAGCAGCAGGAGCCCAAATATACACTGGAGTTGGCCTCAGGAGCCCAAAAATTGGATGAATCACACCCTGGAGTTGGCAGGAGTTGACAGTAGCAGCAGCAGGAGCCCAAATATACACTGGAGTTGGCTTCAGGAGCCCAAAAATTGGATGAATCACACCCTGGAGTTGGCAGAAGTTGACAGTAGCAGCAGCAGGAGCCCAAATATACACTGGAGTTGGCCTCAGGAGCCCAAAAATTGGATGAATCACACCCTGGAGTTGGCAGAAGTTGGCAGCAGCAGCAGCAGGAGCCCAAATATACACTGGAGTTGGCTTCAGGAGCCCAAAAATTGGATGAATCACACCCTGGAGTTGGCAGAAGTTGGCAGCAGCAGCAGCAGGAGCCCAAATATACACTGGAGTTGGCTTCAGGAGCCCAAAAATTGGATGAATCACACCCTGGAGTTGGCAGGAGTTGACAGTAGCAGCAGCAGGAGCCCAAATATACACTGGAGTTGGCCTCAGGAGCCCAAAAATTGGATGAATCACACCCTGGAGTTGGCAGGAGTTGACAGTAGCAGCAGCAGGAGCCCAAATATACACTGGAGTTGGCTTCAGGAGCCCAAAAATTGGATGAATCACACCCTGGAGTTGGCAGAAGTTGGCAGCAGCAGCAGCAGGAGCCCAAATATACACTGGAGTTGGCTTCAGGAGCCCAAAAATTGGATGAATCACACCCTGGAGTTGGCAGGAGTTGACAGTAGCAGCAGCAGGAGCCCAAATATACACTGGAGTTGGCCTCAGGAGCCCAAAAATTGGATGAATCACACCCTGGAGTTGGCAGGAGTTGACAGTAGCAGCAGCAGGAGCCCAAATATACACTGGAGTTGGCTTCAGGAGCCCAAAAATTGGATGAATCACACCCTGGAGTTGGCAGAAGTTGACAGTAGCAGCAGCAGGAGCCCAAATATACACTGGAGTTGGCCTCAGGAGCCCAAAAATTGGATGAATCACACCCTGGAGTTGGCAGAAGTTGGCAGCAGCAGCAGCAGGAGCCCAAATATACACTGGAGTTGGCCTCAGGAGCCCAAAAATTGGATGAATCACACCCTGGAGTTGGCAGGAGTTGACAGTAGCAGCAGCAGGAGCCCAAATATACACTGGAGTTGGCTTCAGGAGCCCAAAAATTGGATGAATCACACCCTGGAGTTGGCAGGAGTTGACAGTAGCAGCAGCAGGAGCCCAAATATACACTGGAGTTGGCTTCAGGAGCCCAAAAATTGGATGAATCACACCCTGGAGTTGGCAGAAGTTGGCAGCAGCAGCAGCAGGAGCCCAAATATACACTGGAGTTGGCTTCAGGAGCCCAAAAATTGGATGAATCACACCCTGGAGTTGGCAGGAGTTGACAGTAGCAGCAGCAGGAGCCCAAATATACACTGGAGTTGGCCTCAGGAGCCCAAAAATTGGATGAATCACACCCTGGAGTTGGCAGGAGTTGACAGTAGCAGCAGCAGGAGCCCAAATATACACTGGAGTTGGCTTCAGGAGCCCAAAAATTGGATGAATCACACCCTGGAGTTGGCAGAAGTTGACAGTAGCAGCAGCAGGAGCCGAAATATACACTGGAGTTGGCCTCAGGAGCCCAAAAATTGGATGAATCACACCCTGGAGTTGGCAGAAGTTGGCAGCAGCAGCAGCAGGAGCCCAAATATACACTGGAGTTGGCTTCAGGAGCCCAAAAATTGGATGAATCACACCCTGGAGTTGGCAGAAGTTGGCAGCAGCAGCAGCAGGAGCCCAAATATACACTGGAGTTGGCTTCAGGAGCCCAAAAATTGGATGAATCACACCCTGGAGTTGGCAGGAGTTGACAGTAGCAGCAGCAGGAGCCCAAATATACACTGGAGTTGGCCTCAGGAGCCCAAAAATTGGATGAATCACACCCTGGAGTTGGCAGGAGTTGACAGTAGCAGCAGCAGGAGCCCAAATATACACTGGAGTTGGCTTCAGGAGCCCAAAAATTGGATGAATCACACCCTGGAGTTGGCAGAAGTTGACAGTAGCAGCAGCAGGAGCCCAAATATACACTGGAGTTGGCCTCAGGAGCCCAAAAATTGGATGAATCACACCCTGGAGTTGGCAGAAGTTGGCAGCAGCAGCAGCAGGAGCCCAAATATACACTGGAGTTGGCCTCAGGAGCCCAAAAATTGGATGAATCACACCCTGGAGTTGGCAGGAGTTGGCAGCAGCAGCAGCAGGAGCCCAAATATACACTGGAGTTGGCTTCAGGAGCCCAAAAATTGGATGAATCACACCCTGGAGTTGGCAGAAGTTGGCAGCAGCAGCAGCAGGAGCCCAAATATACACTGGAGTTGGCTTCAGGAGCCCAAAAATTGGATGAATCACACCCTGGAGTTGGCAGGAGTTGGCAGCAGCAGCAGCAGGAGCCCAAAAATACACTGGAGTTGGCTTCAGGAGCCCAAAAATTGGATGAATCACACCCTGGAGTTGGCAGGAGTTGACAGCAGCAGCAGCAGGAGCCCAAATATACACTGGAGTTGGCTTCAGGAGCCCAAAAATTGGATGAATCACACCCTGGAGTTGGCAGGAGTTGACAGTAGCAGCAGCAGGAGCCCAAATATACACTGGAGTTGGCTTCAGGAGCCCAAAAATTGGATGAATCACACCCTGGAGTTGGCAGAAGTTGGCAGCAGCAGCAGCAGGAGCCCAAATATACACTGGAGTTGGCTTCAGGAGCCCAAAAATTGGATGAATCACACCCTGGAGTTGGCAGGAGTTGACAGTAGCAGCAGCAGGAGCCCAAATATACACTGGAGTTGGCCTCAGGAGCCCAAAAATTGGATGAATCACACCCTGGAGTTGGCAGGAGTTGACAGTAGCAGCAGCAGGAGCCCAAATATACACTGGAGTTGGCTTCAGGAGCCCAAAAATTGGATGAATCACACCCTGGAGTTGGCAGAAGTTGACAGTAGCAGCAGCAGGAGCCCAAATATACACTGGAGTTGGCCTCAGGAGCCCAAAAATTGGATGAATCACACCCTGGAGTTGGCAGAAGTTGGCAGCAGCAGCAGCAGGAGCCCAAATATACACTGGAGTTGGCTTCAGGAGCCCAAAAATTGGATGAATCACACCCTGGAGTTGGCAGAAGTTGACAGTAGCAGCAGCAGGAGCCCAAATATACACTGGAGTTGGCCTCAGGAGCCCAAAAATTGGATGAATCACACCCTGGAGTTGGCAGAAGTTGGCAGCAGCAGCAGCAGGAGCCCAAATATACACTGGAGTTGGCCTCAGGAGCCCAAAAATTGGATGAATCACACCCTGGAGTTGGCAGGAGTTGACAGTAGCAGCAGCAGGAGCCCAAATATACACTGGAGTTGGCTTCAGGAGCCCAAAAATTGGATGAATCACACCCTGGAGTTGGCAGGAGTTGACAGTAGCAGCAGCAGGAGCCCAAATATACACTGGAGTTGGCTTCAGGAGCCCAAAAATTGGATGAATCACACCCTGGAGTTGGCAGAAGTTGGCAGCAGCAGCAGCAGGAGCCCAAATATACACTGGAGTTGGCTTCAGGAGCCCAAAAATTGGATGAATCACACCCTGGAGTTGGCAGGAGTTGACAGTAGCAGCAGCAGGAGCCCAAATATACACTGGAGTTGGCCTCAGGAGCCCAAAAATTGGATGAATCACACCCTGGAGTTGGCAGGAGTTGACAGTAGCAGCAGCAGGAGCCCAAATATACACTGGAGTTGGCTTCAGGAGCCCAAAAATTGGATGAATCACACCCTGGAGTTGGCAGAAGTTGACAGTAGCAGCAGCAGGAGCCGAAATATACACTGGAGTTGGCCTCAGGAGCCCAAAAATTGGATGAATCACACCCTGGAGTTGGCAGAAGTTGGCAGCAGCAGCAGCAGGAGCCCAAATATACACTGGAGTTGGCTTCAGGAGCCCAAAAATTGGATGAATCACACCCTGGAGTTGGCAGAAGTTGGCAGCAGCAGCAGCAGGAGCCCAAATATACACTGGAGTTGGCTTCAGGAGCCCAAAAATTGGATGAATCACACCCTGGAGTTGGCAGGAGTTGACAGTAGCAGCAGCAGGAGCCCAAATATACACTGGAGTTGGCCTCAGGAGCCCAAAAATTGGATGAATCACACCCTGGAGTTGGCAGGAGTTGACAGTAGCAGCAGCAGGAGCCCAAATATACACTGGAGTTGGCTTCAGGAGCCCAAAAATTGGATGAATCACACCCTGGAGTTGGCAGAAGTTGACAGTAGCAGCAGCAGGAGCCCAAATATACACTGGAGTTGGCCTCAGGAGCCCAAAAATTGGATGAATCACACCCTGGAGTTGGCAGAAGTTGGCAGCAGCAGCAGCAGGAGCCCAAATATACACTGGAGTTGGCCTCAGGAGCCCAAAAATTGGATGAATCACACCCTGGAGTTGGCAGGAGTTGGCAGCAGCAGCAGCAGGAGCCCAAATATACACTGGAGTTGGCTTCAGGAGCCCAAAAATTGGATGAATCACACCCTGGAGTTGGCAGAAGTTGGCAGCAGCAGCAGCAGGAGCCCAAATATACACTGGAGTTGGCTTCAGGAGCCCAAAAATTGGATGAATCACACCCTGGAGTTGGCAGGAGTTGGCAGCAGCAGCAGCAGGAGCCCAAAAATACACTGGAGTTGGCTTCAGGAGCCCAAAAATTGGATGAATCACACCCTGGAGTTGGCAGGAGTTGACAGCAGCAGCAGCAGGAGCCCAAATATACACTGGAGTTGGCTTCAGGAGCCCAAAAATTGGATGAATCACACCCTGGAGTTGGCAGGAGTTGACAGTAGCAGCAGCAGGAGCCCAAATATACACTGGAGTTGGCTTCAGGAGCCCAAAAATTGGATGAATCACACCCTGGAGTTGGCAGAAGTTGGCAGCAGCAGCAGCAGGAGCCCAAATATACACTGGAGTTGGCTTCAGGAGCCCAAAAATTGGATGAATCACACCCTGGAGTTGGCAGGAGTTGACAGTAGCAGCAGCAGGAGCCCAAATATACACTGGAGTTGGCCTCAGGAGCCCAAAAATTGGATGAATCACACCCTGGAGTTGGCAGGAGTTGACAGTAGCAGCAGCAGGAGCCCAAATATACACTGGAGTTGGCTTCAGGAGCCCAAAAATTGGATGAATCACACCCTGGAGTTGGCAGAAGTTGACAGTAGCAGCAGCAGGAGCCCAAATATACACTGGAGTTGGCCTCAGGAGCCCAAAAATTGGATGAATCACACCCTGGAGTTGGCAGAAGTTGGCAGCAGCAGCAGCAGGAGCCCAAATATACACTGGAGTTGGCTTCAGGAGCCCAAAAATTGGATGAATCACACCCTGGAGTTGGCAGAAGTTGGCAGCAGCAGCAGCAGCAGGAGCCCAAATATACACTGGAGTTGGCTTCAGGAGCCCAAAAATTGGATGAATCACACCCTGGAGTTGGCAGGAGTTGACAGTAGCAGCAGCAGGAGCCCAAATATACACTGGAGTTGGCCTCAGGAGCCCAAAAATTGGATGAATCACACCCTGGAGTTGGCAGGAGTTGACAGTAGCAGCAGCAGGAGCCCAAATATACACTGGAGTTGGCTTCAGGAGCCCAAAAATTGGATGAATCACACCCTGGAGTTGGCAGAAGTTGACAGTAGCAGCAGCAGGAGCCCAAATATACACTGGAGTTGGCCTCAGGAGCCCAAAAATTGGATGAATCACACCCTGGAGTTGGCAGAAGTTGGCAGCAGCAGCAGCAGGAGCCCAAATATACACTGGAGTTGGCCTCAGGAGCCCAAAAATTGGATGAATCACACCCTGGAGTTGGCAGGAGTTGGCAGCAGCAGCAGCAGGAGCCCAAATATACACTGGAGTTGGCTTCAGGAGCCCAAAAATTGGATGAATCACACCCTGGAGTTGGCAGAAGTTGGCAGCAGCAGCAGCAGGAGCCCAAATATACACTGGAGTTGGCTTCAGGAGCCCAAAAATTGGATGAATCACACCCTGGAGTTGGCAGGAGTTGACAGTAGCAGCAGCAGGAGCCCAAATATACACTGGAGTTGGCCTCAGGAGCCCAAAAATTGGATGAATCACACCCTGGAGTTGGCAGAAGTTGGCAGCAGCAGCAGCAGGAGCCCAAATATACACTGGAGTTGGCCTCAGGAGCCCAAAAATTGGATGAATCACACCCTGGAGTTGGCAGGAGTTGACAGTAGCAGCAGCAGGAGCCCAAAAAATGGCCTAAAGACATAAATATGTTTTGCACCATTTGGAAAGTGTAAAACGTGGCACCATGCTGAATCTAGTCGCATGCATCAGGCATTGGTGGGTGGAAATCCTGGCTGATCCATCCCTGATTCATTTTGACAAAGGTGAGTCTCTCCACATTTTTAGTTGACAGACGAGTTCTCCTCGCCGTAACTATGGCCCCCGCCGCACTAAACACCCGCTCAGATGGCACGCTACTTGCCGGGCAGGACAGCTTTTCCAGGGCAAACTCTGCTAGTTGCGGCCACAAATCAAGTTTGGCTGCCCAGAAGTCCAGCGGATCCTCAAGGTGTGTTGGCATGGTCATGTCAAAGTATGACATGACCTGCTGGTTCAGGTCCTGCTCCAGGTCTTCCTGCTGCTCATGAGTAGCCTCACTATGCGGGTGTAGAAAGCTACTCATTAGCGACTGAAGACTGAGGCTGCTGCTGCTGATGGAGCTTCTGCTGCTGCTGCTGCCAACCCCCCCAGCGGCCATGGCAGTGGAAGGTGAGCGCAGAGGTCCCCTCGAGTCAGACCTGCGAGAGTATGGACCATGGCGCAGATAGGCATCGGCCAACTGCCTACGTAGAATGTCTTTGTAGTAGTTGAGTTTGTCCTCCCTCTCGGTGGGTTTAAAAAATGCCCCCATTTTGTGCCGGAAGCGAGGGTCCAATAAGGTGGACAGCCAGAAGTCATCCCGCCGACAGATGGAAACAATTCTGGGGTCACTACGCAAGCATGTGAGCATGCTTCGTGCCATTTGCGCAAGTGACTCGGATGGACTACCTGTCTCCATCTCCACTGCATACTGCCACGGTGTGCCCGGGTCCTCTGTCTCTCCTTCCTCAAAAACCTCTAGCTCCTCTGGCTGCTCCTGCTCCTCCTCTCCTGTCCGCTGACTAGATAAACCAGCCATTTCGCGAAGCCTAAACTGTGTTTCGCTGGGCAACTCCTCCTCCTCCTCTTCCTCCTCCTCCTCCTCCAGTTCAGCTCCAAGGGGGTTCATGTGGCCGTAAGATGTAAACGCCATGTCTCCAGTGCCCTGACCAGCCATGGTTTCCAACATGTGCTGTAGTACATGAAGCAGTGGAATCACGTCGTTCATCCCGTAATCCTGCCGACTGACAAATAAAGTGGCTTCCTCAAAGGGCCTGAGCAAACGGCAGGTGTCACGTATGAGCTGCCACTGGTTGACATTGAAGTTACACAGGGGAGTCCCCCTATCTGCTTGGATCATCAGGAAATCCGTGATGGCTTTTCTCTGTTCATATAATCGGTCCAACATGTGAAGGGTGGAATTCCAACGGGTGGAAACATCGCAAATCAGACTATGTTGGGGGATACCATTCTGACGCTGTAGCTCAAGAAGGGTGTGTTTGGCGGTGTAGGAGTGGCTGAAGTGCATGCAAAGTTTCCGTGAAGTTGTTAGGATGTCCTGCAGATGGGGGGAACACTTCAGAAACCGCTTGACAACCAGATTGAAGACGTGAGCCATGCAGGGGGCATGGGTCAGGCTTCCTTGGCGCAGCGCAGACAAAATGTTCTTCCCATTGTCGGTAACCATGATTCCCATTTTAAGTTTTCTCGGAGTAAGCCATGTTTGGATTTCCTGATGAATACATTTAAGCAGTTCCTCCCCTGTGTGACTCCGTTCGCCAAGACAAACCATGTGAAGCACTGCGTGACACCTCCGTGCCCTGCACACATGGTAGACTGGAGGGGCACTGAGACTTGAGCCTACAGTGGAGGGTGAGGAGATGGCGGAGGATGAGGAGGCCGAGTCGCACGGTGTCACAGGCCCAATGGGCAGAGAGCGCGGAGGCCGAAGCGGCGTGACCTGTCCAAGTTGCTGCTGCAAAGGGACCACATTCACCCAGTGGGCCGTAAACGACATGTACTGCCCCTGACCGTAGTTACAGCTCCAGATGTCGGCGCTGCCATGTATTTTGCTACACACCGACAGGCTCAAGGACTGGCCCACCTTCTGTTCAACAAAAGTGTGCAGCGCTGGTACTGCCTTCTTGGCAAAGAAATGACGGCTTGGGACTCTCCACCTCGGCTCGGCACAAGCCATCAGTTCTCTGAAAGGTGCAGATTCCACCACCTGAAAAGGGAGCGACTGCAGCACCAGCAACTTGGACAGGAGCACATTCAGCTTCTGCGCCGTAGGATGAGTGGGCGCATACTGCTGTCTCTTGGACATGGCTTCGCTGATGGATTGCTGGCGGGATGCATGACTTGGAGGAGGAGGAGGAGGAGCAGGAGCGACAGAGGATGGGTGTGACGCACAGCTGCCTTCGGCTGAGGTGCTGGAGCCTTGGCTGGCAGAAATTGGGAGCTCACTTGGTGAGGAAGCAGACTGGACCACCCCTTGGGAGCCTCGGTTCTCCCAGGTCGTTTTATGGTGACGCATCATATGTTGACGCAGGGCCGTGGTGCCAACATTTGGACCCTGGCCACGCTTCACCTTTTGCCTACATATCTTGCATGTGGCCATGTTACCCTCCTGCGGATGCCTCAGGAAAAACTGCCACACTGCCGAGTAGCTACTTTTCCCACCCCCTGGCCTCACTGATTCACTGCTGCTGTTGCCAACTCCAGGAACCCCTGCTCCACTACCTCCCGATAAGGTAGACTGCCGCACAGCAGGTGCTCTACCCCGGCCCCGGCCCCGGCCGGCTCCAGCCTTTGGAATTGTGCCCCCATGCTGACTGCTACCACCTTGCTGCCTCAGCTGCTGACTCCGGGGCAACCTGCGCCCCTCTTCTCCTGATGATGACGATGAAGCCCCTTCATCACCCGGCTCCCAAGTGCGATCGGCTTCATCGTCATCATCATCATCATCACCGGGTTGTGGCTGTACGTCACTGATGTTCGTGGATTCGTCAACAGTGTCTGGCGCAGGAGCTGGAACGCTCGCAGCACCCACGACACTGTCCACATCACTATTTGTCTGCCTAGCTAAAGAAGCCACCTCCATTTCTTGGCTGGGCAGTAGCTGCTGACTGTCCTCCTGTATCTGATCGTCCTCCTCACTAAAGAGTGGAGCTGAACCCAAAGCATAGGATACGTCGCTGGGGGAGGGAACGGCGTAGGACAGAGGCAATGGGAGGACAGGGACTGCTCTCGGGGCATGCCAACTCAGGGTTGTGTCAGAGGAACCTACTGACCCTAGACTGGGGGTCTCAGATGTAAGTTGTGATGATGTTGTTGATGAGCGCGTCAGCCAATCTACCACGGCAGATGCGTTACTGGTGGAGACCCGACCGCTAGCAGATACTGGCAGATTAGGTCTCTCAGCGTGACTCCTGCTGCTACTGGCCCCCAGTCTGATGCGAGCTCTGCCTGCGGAATCTTGGCCTCTGCCACTCCTCTTTTCACTTCCAGGCACTTGTCTGCCCGACATAGTCTAACTGGCGTGGTAGTAGGTGATATTTTAAGAACCCCCAGGCAGCAGTGGGTCTATATAAAACAGAATATAATGCACACCAAAAGTGAGCAGTAACACTCAGCCTCCAACAGGCCTGCTTAGTGTAAATAAGAGAGCTGCTTAGTGTAAATAAAGAGGGGTATGCTATGTTACAGAATGGGATGCCTCAACAGAAGTGCACCTGGCAGGCAGCAGTAAGCCTATGCCCAGCAAAAGTGTCTTATAATATAAATATAATAAGAGCAAATGCTTATATGGTCTTAAACAGAGGCTGCTTTAGTCACAGAATGGGATGCCCTGGGCAGGAATCGACCTGGCAGGGTCCAGTAGTGCTTTGGCCAGCAAAAGTGTCTTTATCAGGCCTAATTTCAAATATAATAAGAGCAAATGCTTATATGGTCTTAAACAGAGGCTGCTTTAGTCACAGAATGGGATGCCCTGGGCAGGAATCGACCTGGCAGGGTCCAGTAGTGCTTTGGCCAGCAAAAGTGTCTTTATCAGGCTAATTTCAAATATAATAAGAGCAAATGCTTATATGGTCTTAAACAGAGGCTGCTATAGTCACAGAATGGGATGCCCTTGCAGGGTCCAGTAGTGCTATGCCCAGCAAAAGTGTCTTTATCAGGCTAATTTCAAATATGATAAGAGCAAATGCTTATATGGTCTTAAACAGAGGCTGCTTTAGTCACAGAATGGGATGCCCCGGGCAGGAATCGAGCTGGCAGGGTCCAGTAGTGCTTTGGCCAGCAAAAGTGTCTTTATCAGGCTAATTTCAAATATGATAAGAGCAAATGCTTATATGGTCTTAAACAGAGGCTGCTGTAGTCACAGAATGGGATGCCCCGGGCAGGAATCGAGCTGGCAGGGTCCAGTAGTGCTTTGGCCAGCAAAAGTGTCTTTATCAGGCTAATTTCAAATATGATAAGAGCAAATGCTTATATGGTCTTAAACAGAGGCTGCTTTAGTCACAGAATGGGATGCCCTGGGCAGGAATGGACCTGGCAGGGTCCAGTAGGGCTTTGGCCAGCAAAAGTGTCTTTATCAGGCTAATTTCAAATATGATAAGAGCAAATGCTTATATGGTCTTAAACAGAGGCTGCTGTAGTCACAGAATGGGATGCCCCGGGCAGGAATCGAGCTGGCAGGGTCCAGTAGTGCTTTGGCCAGCAAAAGTGTCTTTATCAGGCTAATTTCAAATATGATAAGAGCAAATGCTTATATGGTCTTAAACAGAGGCTGCTGTAGTCACAGAATGGGATGCCCTGGGCAGGAATGGACCTGGCAGGGTCCAGTAGGGCTTTGGCCAGCAAAAGTGTCTTTATCAGGCTAATTTCAAATATGATAAGAGCAAATGCTTATATGGTCTTAAACAGAGGCTGCTGTAGTCACAGAATGGGATGCCCTGGGCAGGAATGGACCTGGCAGGGTCCAGTAGGGCTTTGGCCAGCAAAAGTGTCTTTATCAGGCTAATTTCAAATATGATAAGAGCAAATGCTTATATGGTCTTAAACAGAGGCTGCTGTAGTCACAGAATGGGATGCCCTGGGCAGGAATGGACCTGGCAGGGTCCAGTAGGGCTTTGGCCAGCAAAAGTGTCTTTATCAGGCTAATTTCAAATATGATAAGAGCAAATGCTTATATGGTCTTAAACAGAGGCTGCTGTAGTCACAGAATGGGATGCCCCGGGCAGGAATCGAGCTGGCAGGGTCCAGTAGTGCTTTGGCCAGCAAAAGTGTCTTTATCAGGCTAATTTCAAATATGATAAGAGCAAATGCTTATATGGTCTTAAACAGAGGCTGCTTTAGTCACAGAATGGGATGCCCCGGGCAGGAATCGAGCTGGCAGGGTCCAGTAGTGCTTTGGCCAGCAAAAGTGTCTTTATCAGGCCTAATTTCAAATATGATAAGAGCAAATGCTTATATGGTCTTAAACAGAGGCTGCTTTAGTCACAGAATGGGATGCCCTGGGCAGGAATGGACCTGGCAGGGTCCAGTAGGGCTTTGGCCAGCAAAAGTGTCTTTATCAGGCCTAATTTCAAATATGATAAGAGCAAATGCTTATATGGTCTTAAACAGAGGCTGCTTTAGTCACAGAATGGGATGCCCTGGGCAGGAATCGACCTGGCAGGGTCCAGTAGTGCTTTGGCCAGCAAAAGTGTCTTTATCAGGCCTAATTTCAAATATGATAAGAGCAAATGCTTATATGGTCTTAAACAGAGGCTGCTTTAGTCACAGAATGGGATGCCCTGGGCAGGAATGGACCTGGCAGGGTCCAGTAGGGCTTTGGCCAGCAAAAGTGTCTTTATCAGGCTAATTTCAAATATGATAAGAGCAAATGCTTATATGGTCTTAAACAGAGGCTGCTGTAGTCACAGAATGGGATGCCCCGGGCAGGAATCGAGCTGGCAGGGTCCAGTAGTGCTTTGGCCAGCAAAAGTGTCTTTATCAGGCTAATTTCAAATATGATAAGAGCAAATGCTTATATGGTCTTAAACAGAGGCTGCTGTAGTCACAGAATGGGATGCCCTGGGCAGGAATGGACCTGGCAGGGTCCAGTAGGGCTTTGGCCAGCAAAAGTGTCTTTATCAGGCTAATTTCAAATATGATAAGAGCAAATGCTTATATGGTCTTAAACAGAGGCTGCTTTAGTCACAGAATGGGATGCCCCGGGCAGGAATCGACCTGGCAGGGTCCAGTAGGGCTTTGGCCAGCAAAAGTGTCTTTATCAGGCCTAATTTCAAATATGATAAGAGCAAATGCTTATATGGTCTTAAACAGAGGCTGCTTTAGTCACAGAATGGGATGCCCCGGGCAGGAATCGAGCTGGCAGGGTCCAGTAGTGCTTTGGCCAGCAAAAGTGTCTTTATCAGGCCTAATTTCAAATATGATAAGAGCAAATGCTTATATGGTCTTAAACAGAGGCTGCTTTAGTCACAGAATGGGATGCCCTGGGCAGGAATCGACCTGGCAGGGTCCAGTAGGGCTTTGGCCAGCAAAAGTGTCTTTATCAGGCCTAATTTCAAATATGATAAGAGCAAATGCTTATATGGTCTTAAACAGAGGCTGCTTTAGTCACAGAATGGGATGCCCTGGGCAGGAATCGACCTGGCAGGGTCCAGTAGTGCTTTGGCCAGCAAAAGTGTCTTTATCAGGCCTAATTTCAAATATGATAAGAGCAAATGCTTATATGGTCTTAAACAGAGGCTGCTGTAGTCACAGAATGGGATGCCCTGGGCAGGAATGGACCTGGCAGGGTCCAGTAGGGCTTTGGCCAGCAAAAGTGTCTTTATCAGGCTAATTTCAAATATGATAAGAGCAAATGCTTATATGGTCTTAAACAGAGGCTGCTGTAGTCACAGAATGGGATGCCCCGGGCAGGAATCGAGCTGGCAGGGTCCAGTAGTGCTTTGGCCAGCAAAAGTGTCTTTATCAGGCTAATTTCAAATATGATAAGAGCAAATGCTTATATGGTCTTAAACAGAGGCTGCTTTAGTCACAGAATGGGATGCCCCGGGCAGGAATCGAGCTGGCAGGGTCCAGTAGTGCTTTGGCCAGCAAAAGTGTCTTTATCAGGCCTAATTTCAAATATGATAAGAGCAAATGCTTATATGGTCCTAAACAGAGGCTGCTTTAGTCACAGAATGGGATGCCCTGGGCAGGAATGGACCTGGCAGGGTCCAGTAGGGCTTTGGCCAGCAAAAGTGTCTTTATCAGGCTAATTTCAAATATGATAAGAGCAAATGCTTATATGGTCTTAAACAGAGGCTGCTTTAGTCACAGAATGGGATGCCCCGGGCAGGAATCGACCTGGCAGGGTCCAGTAGGGCTTTGGCCAGCAAAAGTGTCTTTATCAGGCCTAATTTCAAATATGATAAGAGCAAATGCTTATATGGTCTTAAACAGAGGCTGCTTTAGTCACAGAATGGGATGCCCTGGGCAGGAATCGACCTGGCAGGGTCCAGTAGGGCTTTGGCCAGCAAAAGTGTCTTTATCAGGCCTAATTTCAAATATGATAAGAGCAAATGCTTATATGGTCTTAAACAGAGGCTGCTTTAGTCACAGAATGGGATGCCCTGGGCAGGAATGGACCTGGCAGGGTCCAGTAGGGCTTTGGCCAGCAAAAGTGTCTTTATCAGGCTAATTTCAAATATGATAAGAGCAAATGCTTATATGGTCTTAAACAGAGGCTGCTGTAGTCACAGAATGGGATGCCCCGGGCAGGAATCGAGCTGGCAGGGTCCAGTAGGGCTTTGGCCAGCAAAAGTGTCTTTATCAGGCCTAATTTCAAATATGATAAGAGCAAATGCTTATATGGTCTTAAACAGAGGCTGCTTTAGTCACAGAATGGGATGCCCTGGGCAGGAATGGACCTGGCAGGGTCCAGTAGGGCTTTGGCCAGCAAAAGTGTCTTTATCAGGCTAATTTCAAATATGATAAGAGCAAATGCTTATATGGTCTTAAACAGAGGCTGCTTTAGTCACAGAATGGGATGCCCCGGGCAGGAATCGAGCTGGCAGGGTCCAGTAGTGCTTTGGCCAGCAAAAGTGTCTTTATCAGGCCTAATTTCAAATATGATAAGAGCAAATGCTTATATGGTCTTAAACAGAGGCTGCTTTAGTCACAGAATGGGATGCCCTGGGCAGGAATGGACCTGGCAGGGTCCAGTAGGGCTTTGGCCAGCAAAAGTGTCTATCAGGCTAATTTCAAATATGATAAGAGCAAATGCTTATATGGTCTTAAACAGAGGCTGCTGTAGTCACAGAATGGGATGCCCCGGGCAGGAATCGAGCTGGCAGGGTCCAGTAGTGCTTTGGCCAGCAAAAGTGTCTTTATCAGGCCTAATTTCAAATATGATAAGAGCAAATGCTTATATGGTCTTAAACAGAGGCTGCTTTAGTCACAGAATGGGATGCCCTGGGCAGGAATGGACCTGGCAGGGTCCAGTAGGGCTTTGGCCAGCAAAAGTGTCTTTATCAGGCTAATTTCAAATATGATAAGAGCAAATGCTTATATGGTCTTAAACAGAGGCTGCTTTAGTCACAGAATGGGATGCCCCGGGCAGGAATCGAGCTGGCAGGGTCCAGTAGTGCTTTGGCCAGCAAAAGTGTCTTTATCAGGCTAATTTCAAATATGATAAGAGCAAATGCTTATATGGTCTTAAACAGAGGCTGCTGTAGTCACAGAATGGGATGCCCCGGGCAGGAATCGAGCTGGCAGGGTCCAGTAGTGCTTTGGCCAGCAAAAGTGTCTTTATCAGGCCTAATTTCAAATATGATAAGAGCAAATGCTTATATGGTCTTAAACAGAGGCTGCTTTAGTCACAGAATGGGATGCCTCACAGCAGACTTAAGATCAGTTCAGTATATATGCACAGTTAGTTACTATAAGCAGCCTGAAAACGCTAACAAAGGCTGGATGAAAAAAAAAAAATCTCCCTGTCAGCCAGCTCCGTTTTTCCTACCTTTCCCTGGCTTTCTGTCTGTCTCCTGTCTGTCTCCTGCCTGTCTCCTGCCTGTCTCCAGCCTGTCCCTGTCTGTCCCTGTCTCCAGCCTGTCTAACTGCCTCAGCTACACAGCGTTCTGTCTGTCTGTCACGAATGCAATAGAGAAATGAGGAAAAGCAAGATGGCCGCCGTTAAATACCGCTGTGTGACGTCACCGGGCTTGCTGGCTGCTGATAGGCTGCATGTGACTGCCCCAGCTTGCACTGGCGCGGGATACATGTCCAGACATGTCCCGTCCGCCATCTTAGAATGCCTGTAATGTAAATGAATGGATGTTAAAGGAAAACTTCGAGTGATCGAATCGCGGGGAAATTCGGATTCGATCCGAATCGAATTTTTCCTGAAATTCGGATCGAATCCGGGTTCGTCCGGATCGATTCGCTCATCCCTAACTACAAACTTAACTCATTAAAGTGCTCGCATACATATTTCACTCCCATCACTTCTACTACAATGTTTAGATAAACCACTTAGCGCTATCCTGCATCTTCCCTTTTGATCCCTTAAAGCTCACCCTAACCACTTAGCGCTATCCTGCATCTTCCCTTTTGATCCCTTAAAGCTCACCCTAACCACTTAGCGCTATCCTGCATCTTCCCTTTTGATCCCTTAAAGCTCAGCCTAACCACTCAGGTGAGTATTTGTGATTTGTATTTTTTTTACTAGCAGGGGGGAAAGTCAAGCACGTAGATTCTACGTGCTTGGCACTTAAAGTGGACCAACACCCAGGATTTTGACTATCCTGGGTTTTGGTCCACTTCGGCGGGGCACCCCGATCGGGGGTGCCCCGCTGTGTGAAACCCCCCAGAAACCCCAAAAAACTCACCTCTCCCCACTCCCACGTGAACGCCGCAGCCAATCCCCGCCAACGTCCAGGCGGGGGACAGGAACGTCCAAGCCGCTTCCGCCGCCGCCTCCCGCGCGTCACTCACAGAGGGCTGGCGCGGGCGCGAGCACGTCTGGAGGGGCGCGCGGGAGGCGGCGGAAGCGGCGGCGGATCAGGTAAGATCTTTTTGGGGTTTCTGGGGGGTTTCACCCCGCGGGACATCCCGATCTCGGATGTCCCGCGGGGTGGGAGGTGATCGGCCCGGGAATCTTATAGATTTCCGGGCCGATCACCCCTGGGTGTTGGTCCACTTTAAGTGGAGTAGAAGCAAGCATGTAGAAACTACGTGCTTGGCACTGAAAGGGTTAAAGCTCAGCCTAACCACTTAGCGCTATCCTGCATCTTCCCTTTTGATCCCTTAAAGCTCAGCCTAACCACTAAGCGCTATCCTGCATCTTCCGTTTTGATCCCTTAAAGCTCAGCCTAACCACTTAGCGCTATCCTGCAGCTTCCCTTTTGATCCTTTAAAGCTCAGCCTAACCACTTAGCGCTATCCTGCATCTTCCCTTTTGATCCCTTAAAGCTCAGCCTAACCACTAAGTGCTATCCTGCATCTTCCGTTTTGATCCCTTAAAGCTCAGCCTAACCACTTAGCGCTATCCTGCAGCTTCCCTTTTGATCCTTTAAAGCTCAGCCTAACCACTTAGCGCTATCCTGCATCTTCCCTTTTGATCCCTTAAATCTCACCCTAACCACTTAGCGCTATTGTGCATCTTCCCTTTTGATCCCTTAAAGCTCACCCTAACCAATTCGCGGTTAGGTTCTTGTTCCATTTTATGTCCCTAAAACGTACCCAAATCACTTAGCGGTTAGGTTCTTCTTCCATTTTAGGACCCTAAAACGTACCCAAATCACTTCGCGGTTACGTTCTTCTTCCATTTTAGGACCCTAAAACTTACCCAAATCACTTAGCGGTTAGGTTCTTCTTCCATTTTAGGTCCCTAAAACTTACCCAAATCACTTAGCGGTTAGGTTCTTCTTCCATTTTAGGACCCTAAAACTTACCCAAATCACTTAGCGGTTAGGTTCTTCTTCCATTTTAGGACCCTAAAACTTACCCAAATCACTTTGCGGTTACGTTCTTCTTCCATTTTAGGACCCTAAAACTTACCCAAATCACTTCGCGGTTAGGTTCTTCTTCCATTTTAGGTCCCTAAAACTTACCCAAATCACTTATCAGTTAGGTTCTTCTTCCATTTTAGGACCCTAAAACTTACCCAAATCACTTCGCGTTAGGTTCTTCTTCCATTTCAGGTCCCTAAAAAGTACCCAAATCACTTAGCGGTTAGGTTCTTCTTCCATTTTAGGACCCTAAAACTTACCCAAATCACTTAGCGGTTACGTTCTTCTTCCATTTTAGGTCCCTAAAACTTACCCAAATCACTTAGCGGTTAGGTTCTTCTTCCATTTTAGGTCCCTAAAACTTACCCAAATCACTTAGCGGTTAGGTTCTTCTTCCATTTTAGGTCCCTAAAACTTACCCAAATCACTTAGCGGTTAGGTTCTTCTTCCATTTTAGGTCCCTAAAACTTACCCAAATCACTTAGCGGTTAGGTTCTTCTTCCATTTTTGGACCCTAAAACTTACCCAAATCACTTCGCGGTTAGGTTCTTCTTCCATTTTAGGACCCTAAAACTTACCCAAATCACTTAGCGGTTAGGTTCTTCTTCCATTTTAGGTCCCTAAAACTTACCCAAATCACTTCGCGGTTATGTTCTTCTTCCATTTTAGGACCCTAAAACTTACCCAAATCACTTAGCGGTTAGGTTCTTCTTCCATTTTAGGTCCCTAAAACTTACCCAAATCACTTAGCAGTTAGGTTCTTCTTCCATTTTAGGACCCTAAAACTTACCCAAATCACTTCGCGTTAGGTTCTTCTTCCATTTCAGGTCCCTAAAACGTACCCAAATCACTTAGCGGTTAGGTTCTTCTTCCATTTTATGTCCCTAAAACTTACCCAAATCACTTAGCGGTTACGTTCTTCTTCCATTTTAGGTCCCTAAAACTTACCCAAATCACTTAGCGGTTAGGTTCTTCTTCCATTTTAGGTCCCTAAAACTTACCCAAATCACTTAGCGGTTAGGTTCTTCTTCCATTTTAGGTCCCTAAAACTTACCCAAATCACTTAGCGGTTAGGTTCTTCTTCCATTTTAGGTCCCTAAAACTTACCCAAATCACTTAGCGGTTAGGTTCTTCTTCCATTTTTGGACCCTAAAACTTACCCAAATCACTTCACGGTTAGGTTCTTCTTCCATTTTAGGACCCTAAAACTTACCCAAATCACTTAGCGGTTAGGTTCTTCTTCCATTTTAGGTCCCTAAAACTTACCCAAATCACTTAGCGGTTAGGTTCTTCTTCCATTTTAGGACCCTAAAACTTACCCAAATCACTTAGCGGTTAGGTTCTTCTTCCATTTTAGGTCCCTAAAACGTACCCAAATCACTTAGCGGTTAGGTTCTTCTTCCATTTTAGGACCCTAAAACTTACCCAAATCACTTCGCGGTTACGTTCTTCTTCCATTTTAGGTCCCTAAAACTTACCCAAATCACTTAGCGGTTAGGTTCTTCTTCCATTTTAGGACCCTAAAACTTACCCAAATCATTTCGCGGTTAGGTTCTTCTTCCATTTTAGGTCCCTAAAACTTACCCAAATCACTTAGCGGTTAGGTTCTTCTTCCATTTTAGGACCCTAAAACTTACCCAAATCACTTCGTGGTTAGGTTCTTCTTCCATTTTAGGTCCCTAAAACTTACCCAAATCACTTAGCGGTTAGGTTCTTCTTCCATTTTAGGACCCTAAAACTTACCCAAATCACTTAGCGGTTAGGTTCTTCTTCCATTTTAGGTCCCTAAAACTTACCCAAATCACTTAGCGGTTAGGTTCTTCTTCCATTTTAGGACCCTAAAACTTACCAAAATCACTTAGCGGTTAGGTTCTTCTTCCATTTTAGGACCCTAAAACTTACCCAAATCACTTCGTGGTTAGGTTCTTCTTCCATTTTAGGTGCCTAAAACTTACCCAAATCACTTAGCGGTTAGGTTCTTCTTCCATTTTAGGACCCTAAAACTTACCCAAATCACTTCGCGGTTAGGTTCTTCTTCCATTTTAGGTCCCTAAAACTTACCCAAATCACTTCGCGGTTACGTTCTTCTTCCATTTTATGTCCCTAAAACTTACCCAAATCACTTCGCGGTTACGTTCTTCTTCCATTTTATGTCCCTAAAACTTACCCAAATCTGAATCTTCAGCTCTAAATATGTATTTGCCCCTTTGTTTGTTGTAAATGTATGTGTTTCAAGAAATGACACAGAAACATTGGTTTCTTTTTTTTTTTTTTCATTATAAAATATTTATCTAATGTTAACTTTTTTTGGCTTTTGTATAAAAACTTTTTTTTTGTTTTGGTCTGGTCTGGTAAATTTTTTTTTAAAACATTTGCTAAAAACTTAAAAAAAACTTTTTAGAAAAAAAAAACAGAACAATGTAATAAATTGGGCCAGCAGAACAGGCCTAGGACCCAGGACTTTACTCCTCCTCGTCTTCTTCTGTTGTCCCCAATGAGTCAACCATCACCTTCATATCGGCCACCAACGCAAGGACCCTCCGATTCATTTCCAAAATTTGTTGCCGTGTGGTCCCTGTAACAAATGGATAAAAAAATCATTATTTTCATACCATACATGTTTGCCACCTGTGGATTGAATGTTTTAAAGTTACACAAATAAAGGCTACATATGTAATTCTGGCAAGTCATTAAGCTAAGGAAGTGGCCATAGATCAGTCTGGCAAGTCATTAAGCTAAGGAAGTGGCCACAGGTCAGTCTGGCAAGTCATTAAGCTAAGGAAGTGGCCACAGGTCAGTCTGGCAAGTCATTAAGCTAAGGAAGTGGCCACAGGTCAGTCTGGCAAGTCATTAAGCTAAGGAAGTGGCCACGGGTCACTGTTATATTGCCATTGGCTAGGGCTTGATGTATCTGTGTGTTGATGTCAAGTACCACATAAATGCTAATAATGCCCTGACTACTTACTTGGTTGGTGGCCGAGAGCTGGCTCGTTGGGGACAACACGATGAGGTCCTGGGTCCTGGCTCTGCTGTGAAGAAGTGCCTGTAGAAACACGGGAAATACGTTCATTTTTATGGTCAAATTCCTCAGTAAGAAAATGTCTATTGGCAAGTCTGGTTCACATCACTCACCTTCTCCAGCTTCTGCTTGTAGCACATCTGCTGCCTCTTCCACTTCCTCACCCACTCCAGAAGCATCTAGACAAACAGATGAAAGGAATCAGTTGGGTAGGAGATAGCATGTATATGTGTGTGTGTAGACATGAAGAGTGACATACCAGAGGCTCCCGCATGCGTGGCAGGGTACGACTGCCTGCCCACGCTGTGCCGCCCCTCCTCTGTTGTAAGGTCCAGGGGCTGGTCTGAGGACCCCACAGAGGAGGGGTAGGCCCGTCGCCCTGGAGATCCACCACCTTCACTCCCAGCTGCAGAATCATGCAGCACTGGTCGGCCTGTGCGCCTCCGGGTGCGGCGAATGCGGTAATCCATTTCCAACACTACCAAAGAAAAGGCATTATAAATTCTTCTGTCGTAGTTTCATCTTGCATGCAATCGCTATGTACTTACTTGGGAAATGGATACCAAAAAACCTCCGCACCCGGGGCATGTGCAGTCGTTTCAGGTACGACCAATGCTGCATGATCTGTGTGTGGGTGAAGGTGGTGTCGGTCTGTTGTTGGATCTCCGAGATGATCTCCAGGGCGACGTTTCGTTTTTCAAACGAGTTGGGCAGGTAATCGTACCTGCGCTCCAGCATGGTCTACAAAACACAAATCAAACATAGCAATAAATTATACATGCCTATAAAAAATTACGACCTATACATTTTTTGGGTCAATCACATTAAAACATACCCACACACACTTCTAGGCTAAGTTAACTTTCAAATCTGGCCGCACTGTTGTTTGGCACGTGTCTGGCGTGCGTTTGGGTGTGCATATATTTTACCCAAATTTGGATCAAATCTCTTACTTCGTGCGCATCCTTAACATGTCGAGCAGTATTTAGATGTCACTTGAAAGACCTACAAATACACTTACGAGCATGATAATCTCTTCTTGTTGGCGGGTGAAGATAGTGGGCGCCATCTTTCTTCTTGTCAGCAGATAAGTAATGCCCCAGCGGTTTCCGGGTTCCGCACATCCGTGCGAACGGCCGTACGTGTGCGTACGTGAACGCGTAGGCGTCACACATTAGTTAAAGGTCCATGCACATACAGCTCATTCTCTTTGAGAGTCCAGGCAAAATACCAGCAAAAAAACAAACCACGCAGAAGAAGGCTACCAAGCGGACTGAGCATGGCGAGGGCCCAAAAACAAGGTCGCAAGAGGCCAAAGCGAGGCTAAGGCCTACCACAAAGGCTGCGGCAAAAATGGAGGTGGCAGCAGGCCAACCAAAGAGCAAGGCACCAAAGGATACACCACCTCATGCCCTGCAAACGTGTAAGAGGCGACGAAGCCCCACCCCACCCTGCCCCACATCCTCCCCCCACGTGGCACCAAGGCACTTTCCAAAGGGACCAAACACAGGCCCAGAAGCCGCAGCAGGGCCAGAAGCCGCAGCAGGGCCCGAAGCCGCAGCAGGGCCAGAAGCCGCAGCAGGGCCAGAAGCCGCACGTGGCTACCAAACCAAGGCCAAGAGTGGCTGACCCACCAGCTATGGCTCACCCCAGCCAACTACCTCAAAGGGCCCACAGAGCCACAGGGCCACAAGCAGCAGCTCCAGCTCCTCCAGACCCTCTCTTCCTTGTCCACATTCTCCTCCGGCACAGGTTGTCATGCATTCCCCCTATGCCACATCAACACCTGCAACTTCAGTGGCCACCCAGCCACGAACACCCAGTCCCTTTCCCAGTCCAGTATGATCCACAGCCAGCCTCCAGTCCTTGAGGTCTCCTCTATACCCACAGGCCAGAATGTCACCCCATTTGCCACCAAACACTGAGGAGCCACAACCAACCCAAACAGGGCGCACATTGCGCAGAGGCCACTTGAGTGGCTGTTTTGGTGAGTCCCAAACTCTGGCATTGGCTAGTGGGCTAACGTTATATTATGATGACCTATATGGGAGCAAATCCAAAACTACTAGCAAACAGCGCAAATCTGAGACAATGTAGCGGGGGACGAACTCAAAGATGTGGAACAGATTCAGCGGAAGATATTGGACCTGAAATATGCAGTACGGAAGAAACAGAATAAAAGGCGGCAGTACAGGTACATAGCTTATTTGTTGGTTTTTAGTCTTCATGTCTATCCATCAGTGCGGTTAATTATGCTCACTATGTTTTTCAGCTTTCAAACTGGCGGAGGATTCCCCACTAAATTGAAATTTACCCAGGCTGAGGAGATGGTGTTGGGCCTGCTACATCCTGTTGCCTTAGAGGGACACTCGGCACAGCAGGACACGGACAACCTGCCAATTCCAGCAGGTTAGTAATGTATGAATGACCCAAATAATGTGGCTAAACTTAGAAATAGGCAGCAAGGCATAGCTAAACACATGGCTCTAGGGTGTGGCAGCAAGGCATAGCTAAACACATGGCTCTAGGGTGTGGCAGCAAGGCATAGCTAAACACATGGCTCTAGGGTGTGGCAGCAAGGCATAGCTAAACACATGGCTCTAGGGTGTGGCAGCAAGGCATAGCTAAACACATGGCTCTAGGGTGTGGCAGCAAGGCATAGCTAAACACATGGCTCTAGGGTGTGGCAGCAAGGCATAGCTAAACACAAGGCTCTAGGGTGTGGCTTGTAGTGGAGTGCTCACTTTGACCAGGGTGTGTCATGTGTGTCGACAGGTAATGTACAAATTAGCACGAACATACATGACGTTTAAAAACATTTATGAAGAGTATGAAACTATGGAGCTTAGAAAATGAATGCGTGCTATTTATTAATTGACAATCACACGCCACACTAACATCTTTTGCTGTTCGGCAATTTGCTAAGAGCTGGGTTGGGGGCCCAACGGATTAAGATGGTGTGATTGAAATGTTTTAAGAGATACAATGTTCCCCCACCAGAATCATATTGTAACTGCTATTTGCCACCTTGTGTGTTAACTTCATGGCCTATAAGGGATGTGGAAACACACACAACAGCCATTACTTGCATGTTTGTTTTTAGGCACGGGACCAATGTGTCTATTCTGGTTTAACAATCCATGCACTAATCTAATGGCATTCATAGTGAAGGCCAAGTGGCAACGTTGTGGTAGTGGCCATTCCTGCTTGGGCACGTTTATTTTGTTAGCATATGTGTTATTAACGATCAACAATGCATAGTTGTGTGTTTTCATTGCTCTTTTTCTTCTAATGCAGCCCAGCCTCATCCCTCAGCTAGTGGGGACTCCTCTGCCATTTTACCTCTGCCGTCTTCTTCCGTGCTGCCTCGGACCCAGGAGCCGATATCTACGGTAAGTGTTTTTTGATGCTGTTGCATATGCATGTGGCTTGCCATGTTTTTATTGTCTGATTTACATATGTATTCCCCACACTGAACCTTTTTTTTTTTACATGTCCCCAACAGAGCCACACACTGATGGAGGAAATCCAGGAGCTGGAGGAGGATGGAAGCTTCCTGGGAGCTTATGAAGATCTCCCCCTGGGCCAGAATCTGCAACTGTCCCAAAATGTTTCTCCGCCAAATCCTCAGCAGCAGAGGGAAGCTGGCTGCATGCTGCCTGCACATCGTGGGCAGCATGCAGAGAC
Source organism: Gastrophryne carolinensis (assembly GCA_027917425.1). Taxonomy (NCBI): domain Eukaryota; kingdom Metazoa; phylum Chordata; class Amphibia; order Anura; family Microhylidae; genus Gastrophryne; species Gastrophryne carolinensis. The sequence goes on from CM051236.1 coordinate 167,398,168, forward strand.
TGACTGTCCAGTCCCCAGTTTCAGATCTGCTGTTGAGGATTTGGCCAGCATACCTGTGGCTGTTGGGGGTCCTAGAGCAACATCATCTGCACGCCCCACAACCCGGGGAATTGGGAGGCGTACTCAGCAACGTCGCCCAGTTTCCCAGGGGAGGGGCGTGCAGATGATGGAGGCAGCATGGCACCATGAGAGGCGGCTTTTTCGTCGCCAAAATCAACTAAATCAAGAACATATTCGGGGCCAATTAGATTCCCTCAATAATACCTTAAGTGCCATGCTGACTGAATTTAGGACCCATAACAGCCACATGGCCAACTTGACCTCAGAAATCAGATCCAGCATGGCAGAAATGCAAAGTAACCAAAGAAACATTTTGGAACAGTTGCAGATTCTGAATGCAACACAGGCCCAGGTTAGGGCCCACCCCCAAGGGCCCCAACCTCGGTTCTATGGGCATCCCCCATATTAATGTGTTTTTGGCATGAATCTGTTCTACATCTTTGATCGACATCCCCACTGGATTGACTTGTCTGGTGAGGCCTACAAATCGCTAGTATGTTTAGGATTTTCCCCCATATAGCTCATTAAAGTCCTGAGGTAGCCCACTAGCCAATGCCAGAGGACAAGCCTCACTGAAGCGGCCACTTAAGCTGTTGCGCTGCAGCCTTGGGCATAATTACATTTGTGGTGGCTCCTCATGTTTGGAGCCATGATTGGGTGACATTCTGGCCTGGCAGACTAAGACCTTGGACCCTAGTTGTGATTGTACTGTACTTGGATTGGGACTGGGTGTTCTGGTTTGGGTGGGCCACTGAGTAACAGGTGTAGATGTGGCATAGGTATGTCTGCTTTCAACCTGTGCCTGTGGCAATTGTGGGCAAGCAGGAGAGGGCTTATTTGTGTGCATTTTGCTGTTATGGCACATGTTTGGAAATTAATTTCATGTCCATGTCTGCCCCCAAAGTATGTGAGTGGCCCTCACCTACCATTATGTTGTTATAAAAGGAACCATTTAAAAATTAGTAAAATTTTTTGTTGGCCAAGTTAATGTCTGTGGTTTTTTGATTTAGAAATATGAGTTCAAGTAGGCACCATAACAAACACTAACAAATATTTCAAAATAAGTCCACAAACATCGTCATAATGAAATTAAAAACCAAAAAAAAAACAATGTAACAAAACAATCACACCAAACAAAGTCCAAAGAAACAAAAACAAAGCAAAACACAAGTTAACCAAAATGGGTTTCAATTAAATTTTCACGGACGGCTTGGCCAGACGCACTGTGCTGCCCAACATAGGCGTCGTCTGGCTCATCAGCGGGTGGAAAGGATGGCAAATCCACATAGCGGGGGACCCGCTGCAAGATAGCAAAATTATGCAGCGCTGCACAGGCCATAATTTTATCGATGACCTTTTTGGGGTCATACTGAAGGGAGCCCCCAGTGTGGTCCAAGCACCGAAATTGCGTCTTCAAGAGTCCAAAGGCCCTCTCCACCACTGCCCTGGTTTTTCTGTGCACCCGATTATAGGCCTCTTGTGCTGGAGTCTGTGGGCGGAGGACAGGAGTCATCAGCCACGGGAGGAGTGGATACCCCGAATCTCCTTGAAAAATTTAAGGGAAACAAATATTACCATTAATGCATACATTGCAGCGCAAAATTCCTAAAAAAACATGATTAATAAGGTAGGTGACATTGTCACACAAACATGAGCATACATATTGCACAGGCAAAAGCAAGAAATAAACATATGTGATAGATGGGGGACCAAAGTTGGTAAATAATACTGTGGATGCTGGCCAATCAGGCAGACTGTTACCAGCTATTGTTTCCTGTCTGTGCTGCAGCACAATGTAGTATGGGTTAACTTTACATGACCCATTTTCTGTTTTGGCTTAGTCCAAAACAGGTGTAGGGCAGCCCCTGCACTTTATCCCGCTCACCTCTACTCAGTAAGTGTAATGCATGTAAGCAAAGATGGCGCAGACCCTCTGCTAAAGTCACTAACAGATTTTGAGCGAAAAGTGTTGGGAAGACTGTTTCAGACTTTTGCTCTCATTACACTTTGTAGTTAAAACAATGCAGGACAAACAATTTTGCAGCCAATGTAGGTTGGATAATGTAATGGGTCCAGTCGGGTTTCACATGTTCCCAAGGTGATGACCAAGGCATCGTTTAGGAAAGGTGACTCAAACCAAAATCCAAGCCAGGCATATAAAATCTAAATATGTAATTGCACTCAACTTACCAAGGAGCCATGCACCCGCAAATTCCCCTGACTCAAACCGCCGGAATAATCCTGATCTGCAAAGGATGTAGGCGTCATGGGCTGAGCCAGGGTAGCCTGCCAGGACGCTCAGAAAACGGGCCACCACTGCTTGCACATTCAGTGAGTGGCCCATTTTTCTGTTTCTGTGTAAATGAACGCTTTGCAAAATAATCAAACGCTCACTTCTAACACCCTAAGTCAAACGTTAACATCAAGACAACTAACACTAACCAACTACCTTAAATTTAAGTGCCCACCAAAAGGAGATGTATGTTAGAGCCTTTACAAGGTTGAGTTACTTGTTCAATTTGAAGTACACTTTCAAATGTTTGACTTTGACCAAACTTTCTGTTTTAATAATGGAAAAATATGGCCCATTGTTTCACATACACTCTTTGCAAGGAGGGAGCATTAGCAAGGAGGGACTGATTCCAATGAGGGAATATATAAAAGGAGAGACTAGGAACAATTAAAAGGAGGGACTATTAATGTTGAGGGCTAAATTACAAGGAGGGACTATTCACAATGATGTTCTATTTACAAGGAGGGACTATTCACAATGATGGTTTAAAAAAAAGGAGGGACTATTCACAAGGATGCTATTATTAAAAGGAGGGACTATTAACGTTGAGGGCTAAATTACAAGGAGGGACTATTCACAATGATGTTTTATTTACAAGGAGTGACTATTCACAATGATGGATTTAAAAAAAGGAGGCACTATTCACAAGGATGCTATTATTAAAAGGAGGGACTATTCACAATGAGGTATTTTAAAGAAGGAGGGACAAAAACAAATAATGTTATTGCCCAAAGGAGGGACACCAAAAAAATTTGATACAATGGCAGAATAAACTTGCCTGTATATGTACTCGTCGCAAGCAGGAGGGACAAGGGCAACGTGTGTGCAGTCAATGGCACCCATGACGTTGGGCATGTCGGTGATATTATAAAATGCCAGCTTAATCGCGTTTCTGGCTAACATATCCCCAGGAAAACAAATATATTTCCGAGTTAGGGTAGCCATGCCTTCCAAAAACTTGGATAGCGCGCGACTCAGCGTAGGCTGTGAGATCCCCACGGATAGGGCACCCAGCCTCTGGAACGAGCCGTTCGCCAAAAATTGCAGGCAGCCAAGCATCTTGGCCATACCTGAAATAGCTTGCCCCTTCCTTGTTGTGCGGGCTAACCATGGCCGCAGCTCAGCTCACTATACAATTTAAGGAGGGAAGCGCGATTAAGCCTGGTCAGCTAGAACAGCTCAACGTCATGCATGCCATTGATGTCCATGCGTCGCCGCCGGTGCAGTCTGGTCTCTGACCTCCGGACGATCTCAATGCCAAGGAGCTGCAGATCTTCATGCTCCTCAAATGCAGTAGACTCGTCCGTAAGTGGATCGACAATGAAACGGATTTATTGGGTGTTGGCCCCTCGGTAATCAGCTCTCTGAATTAATGGACAGCCCATTGCAATAACGTAAACTTTCTGAACGGTCGAAACATTTCAGATTTGGTGGAAAAAACCTCCCAAATTAACGAAAAACTTCCGATTTGCTTTGGATCATCGAAAGAGCATATACGCATTTTCCCGAACATTCGTACGAATGAAAAATGGATGAAAAAAAGCAAAAAAATGACAAACACCCACCAAAACTTTCACAGACAGCTACGGAATGTGTCTCTGTCTCTGAATCGAGGCTAATGTTTGTATGTTCCCCATAGGCTGTTGTTCTTTCCAGGAAAAGCACTTGTTTTCAAGGGCATGGGGGCTGGTATACCTGTAGGATCGTAGGCTGGTTGTGCAGCCTCTGGGTCCATGGAAACCAGTCCTAACCAGTCCTCCCCATAGACTTTTTCGGTGTTGAGCTTGGAGGATAAAAAAATACTAGGTAAGAGGCAAACCTCCCCCAAAAGACTGCTGGACCACAATTATACAGATACTCTGGCTGGAGAGTAACAGTATTAGAGACGGCTAGCAGTTCCTTTTGGGGAACAGCATGTTTCTTGGTTGCTGTACAAGATGTGCCAGCTGTTGGCTGTGTAGCTAGCGGTGATGATGTTCCTGTGCTTTTGGGGTCGATTCAAAGACAGGTGAGAATACTCACTCCTTTTATTAGGAAAGAATACTGCCATTGAGTTTCATTGGGGCTCTAACTCTAATTCTCACCTGGCTCTGAATCGACCCCTTTGTGACAAAGTTTCTCTTTGTATTAAACATACCTTTCAATGATTTTCTGTGCCCATGGTACTAAGCAGAATGCAATTTTCGGTTCTGCTTTACAGCATAGATGTAAGTTAAAAGGCTGTCATGGTTCTTGGAATTAAGGGTTGATGTACACTCGCATAGCAACTGCCTAAGACATAATCAAGCTGGACAACAGTGTTTGAAAGGACTTTAAAGAAGTAAACATGATCAAAGACTGTGATGGCACAACAGGTCTCCAATAATGCGTCTCATATGCAGGAGAACACTCATTTTACAGGACACATGATCTGCCCAGCCAGGTCTGTAATTTGGTTGTAGTTATCAAAGTTGGTCAGAACCAAGTAACAGGAACGGTCATGAGCGCAAGCTTTAATTATTAACTTTAAAACATGTGTTTGCCAGTAAGTTTATATGCTGTCAGCTGTGACTTACAATCTGAACCGTACAGTATACGACCATCATTTTTTTGAAGCTGCATTTGATGTAATAATGTTCTGCAAATGTTTTTTTTACCACTTACATAAGACCATTCTCCCTAAAGGGAACCTGTCATCAGTATTAATTTTTGTTTATATTCTAATGTAGGCTTTTCCTCCCAGGCATTTGAGTATCCCGGGAGTTCTAAAAGGTGGCTGCTGCTGTATGCAGCTGTTAATTTTCTGTCAAATCAGCTTCTGAAACCCCTTTTTTCTTGGTCCTTCCTGCTCCTCCTAGCAGACTGGGCTGCTACAGATACTGATGTCATATGAACTGTGAGAAGGTTTCTATAAATAATTTTACTAAATATTTTACCTTGATAAAGCTGCAGATTGTTAATATATTTTGTCTGGAAACTTAACATGACCTAAGCTTCTATCTGCATAGGCCTATTCTGAAATAGGATCAGTCTGAAGTTCTGAGACAGGCCTGAAGACAAAATAACAGTGCACTGTCAAATATATATCAAACTTCTTCAAACTTACATGATAAGCAGCATCGTACGTGGAAGAATCAGAGCCAGATTATGAGGGGGGTGCAAGGAGTGCACCCCCGGGGCCTCCACCACTTGCCCTGCAAGGGGGGCTTCCACCAACTTTTGGGTTATGGTCTGGATGGCAAAGCAGGGTTCCAAAGCAGCACATCCCTTCAAAAGGGTGGCACAAGGGACTCGATCTGACGTTCCAGTAAGTAGGCGGGTGCCAGACAACCACCAATCAGTTACTTGGCTGGACTTTTATTTTAATGGAAAAAAAATACTGTATCTAGGGCCTCCACCAGATTATGTGCCTATGGGACTCCTCTGCACTTAATCCGGCCGTGGGTAGAATGAAAGAAAGCAAATTCTAGAGGTCACAGCTGGGCTCCTGGAAAAAGAGGCGGGTGCCAGACAACCACCAATCGGTTACTTGGCTGGACTATTATTTTAATGGAAAGAAAATACTGTATCTGGGGCCTCCACCAGATTTTGTGCCCAGGGGACTCCACCACACTTAATCCGGCCATGAATAGAATGAAAGGAAGCAAACTCTAAAGATCACAGCTGGGATCCCGGAAAAAGAGTGACAGCGGCGAACATCCGTGGCGGGACGTGGGCTCTGTAGACTACAAGTACCATGATGTAATGCTCCTCTCGCTGCTCCATGAAATGAACACATGTTGAGCTGTGCTGGCGAGGAATACAAAAGCAGTGAGAGGAGGACTACACTGGACTAACAAAATACACAACAGGATTTTGGTTTTAATTAGAGATGAGCGAACTTTTGAAAAATTCGATTCGACTGATTCGCCGAATTTTCCGACAAAAATCGTTTCGACCCGAATAAATTCGCGACGAATCGCTATTAAAAACGGCTATTTCTGAGCCTCCTAGAGCCTCAAAAGGGTTGTAAACCATTCAGCCTTGCTGTAACACGCACAGGATGCGTGCTGGGTTAGTTAAATAATACTTTGAAGAAATATCACATGCAGATCAGAGGCATCGCTAATAGAATCGCAGAGCGGCACAATTGCAGAGAGTTGAAGTGGCATCACTATGAGGGGCAGAAGAAGCCCAAATATACACTGGAGTTGGCCTCAGGAGCCCAAAAATTGGATGAATCACACCCTGGAGTTGGCAGAAGTTGGCAGCAGCAGCAGCAGGAGCCCAAATATACACTGGAGTTGGCTTCAGGAGCCCAAGAATTGGATGAATCACACCCTGGAGTTGGCAGGAGTTGACAGTAGCAGCAGCAGGAGCCCAAATATACACTGGAGTTGGCTTCAGGAGCCCAAAAATTGGATGAATCACACCCTGGAGTTGGCAGGAGTTGACAGTAGCAGCAGCAGGAGCCCAAATATACACTGGAGTTGGCTTCAGGAGCCCAAAAATTGGATGAATCACACCCTGGAGTTGGCAGGAGTTGACAGTAGCAGCAGCAGGAGCCCAAATATACACTGGAGTTGGCTTCAGGAGCCCAAAAATTGGATGAATCACACCCTGGAGTTGGCAGGAGTTGACAGCAGCAGCAGCAGGAGCCCAAATATACACTGGAGTTGGCCTCAGGAGCCCAAAAATTGGATGAATCACACCCTGGAGTTGGCAGAAGTTGGCAGCAGCAGCAGCAGGAGCCCAAATATACACTGGAGTTGGCCTCAGGAGCCCAAAAATTGGATGAATCACACCCTGGAGTTGGCAGAAGTTGGCAGCAGCAGCAGCAGGAGCCCAAATATACACTGGAGTTGGCTTCAGGAGCCCAAAAATTGGATGAAACACACCCTGGAGTTGGCAGGAGTTGACAGTAGCAGCAGCAGGAGCCCAAATATACACTGGAGTTGGCTTCAGGAGCCCAAAAATTGGATGAATCACACCCTGGAGTTGGCAGGAGTTGACAGTAGCAGCAGCAGGAGCCCAAATATACACTGGAGTTGGCTTCAGGAGCCCAAAAATTGGATGAATCACACCCTGGAGTTGGCAGGAGTTGACAGTAGCAGCAGCAGGAGCCCAAATATACACTGGAGTTGGCTTCAGGAGCCCAAAAATTGGATGAATCACACCCTGGAGTTGGCAGGAGTTGACAGCAGCAGCAGCAGGAGCCCAAATATACACTGGAGTTGGCCTCAGGAGCCCAAAAATTGGATGAATCACACCCTGGAGTTGGCAGGAGTTGACAGTAGCAGCAGCAGGAGCCCAAATATACACTGGAGTTGGCTTCAGGAGCCCAAAAATTGGATGAATCACACCCTGGAGTTGGCAGAAGTTGGCAGCAGCAGCAGCAGGAGCCCAAATATACACTGGAGTTGGCTTCAGGAGCCCAAAAATTGGATGAATCACACCCTGGAGTTGGCAGGAGTTGACAGCAGCAGCAGCAGGAGCCCAAATATACACTGGAGTTGGCCTCAGGAGCCCAAAAATTGGATGAATCACACCCTGGAGTTGGCAGGAGTTGACAGTAGCAGCAGCAGGAGCCCAAATATATACTGGAGTTGGCTTCAGGAGCCCAAAAATTGGATGAATCACACCCTGGAGTTGGCAGGAGTTGACAGTAGCAGCAGCAGGAGCCCAAATATACACTGGAGTTGGCTTCAGGAGCCCAAAAATTGGATGAATCACACCCTGGAGTTGGCAGGAGTTGACAGTAGCAGCAGCAGGAGCCCAAATATACACTGGAGTTGGCTTCAGGAGCCCAAAAATTGGATGAATCACACCCTGGAGTTGGCAGGAGTTGACAGCAGCAGCAGCAGGAGCCCAAATATACACTGGAGTTGGCCTCAGGAGCCCAAAAATTGGATGAATCACACCCTGGAGTTGGCAGGAGTTGACAGCAGCAGCAGCAGGAGCCCAAATATACACTGGAGTTGGCTTCAGGAGCCCAAAAATTGGATGAATCACACCCTGGAGTTGGCAGGAGTTGACAGTAGCAGCAGCAGGAGCCCAAATATACACTGGAGTTGGCTTCAGGAGCCCAAAAATTGGATGAATCACACCCTGGAGTTGGCAGGAGTTGACAGTAGCAGCAGCAGGAGACCAAATATACACTGGAGTTGGCTTCAGGAGCCCAAAAATTGGATGAATCACACCCTGGAGTTGGCAGGAGTTGACAGCAGCAGCAGCAGGAGCCCAAATATACACTGGAGTTGGCCTCAGGAGCCCAAAAATTGGATGAATCACACCCTGGAGTTGGCAGAAGTTGGCAGCAGCAGCAGCAGGAGCCCAAATATACACTGGAGTTGGCTTCAGGAGCCCAAAAATTGGATGAATCACACCCTGGAGTTGGCAGGAGTTGACAGCAGCAGCAGCAGGAGCCCAAATATACACTGGAGTTGGCTTCAGGAGCCCAAAAATTGGATGAATCACACCCTGGAGTTGGCAGGAGTTGACAGTAGCAGCAGCAGGAGCCCAAATATACACTGGAGTTGGCTTCAGGAGCCCAAAAATTGGATGAATCACACCCTGGAGTTGGCAGGAGTTGACAGTAGCAGCAGCAGGAGCCCAAATATACACTGGAGTTGGCTTCAGGAGCCCAAAAATTGGATGAATCACACCCTGGAGTTGGCAGGAGTTGACAGTAGCAGCAGCAGGAGCCCAAATATACACTGGAGTTGGCTTCAGGAGCCCAAAAATTGGATGAATCACACCCTGGAGTTGGCAGAAGTTGGCAGCAGCAGCAGCAGGAGCCCAAATATACACTGGAGTTGGCTTCAGGAGCCCAAAAATTGGATGAATCACACCCTGGAGTTGGCAGGAGTTGACAGCAGCAGCAGCAGGAGCCCAAATATACACTGGAGTTGGCTTCAGGGGCCCAAAAATTGGATGAATCACACCCTGGAGTTGGCAGAAGTTGGCAGCAGCAGCAGCAGGAGCCCAAATATACACTGGAGTTGGCTTCAGGAGCCCAAAAATTGGATGAATCACACCCTGGAGTTGGCAGGAGTTGACAGCAGCAGCAGCAGGAGCCCAAATATACACTGGAGTTGGCTTCAGGAGCCCAAAAATTGGATGAATCACACCCTGGAGTTGGCAGAAGTTGGCAGCAGCAGCAGCAGGAGCCCAAATATACACTGGAGTTGGCTTCAGGAGCCCAAAAATTGGATGAATCACACCCTGGAGTTGGCAGGAGTTGACAGTAGCAGCAGCAGGAGCCCAAATATACACTGGAGTTGGCCTCAGGAGCCCAAAAATTGGATGAATCACACCCTGGAGTTGGCAGGAGTTGACAGCAGCAGCAGCAGGAGCCCAAATATACACTGGAGTTGGCTTCAGGAGCCCAAAAATTGGATGAATCACACCCTGGAGTTGGCAGGAGTTGACAGTAGCAGCAGCAGGAGCCCAAATATACACTGGAGTTGGCTTCAGGAGCCCAAAAGTTGGATGAATCACACCCTGGAGTTGGCAGGAGTTGACAGTAGCAGCAGCAGGAGCCCAAATATACACTGGAGTTGGCTTCAGGAGCCCAAAAATTGGATGAATCACACCCTGGAGTTGGCAGGAGTTGACAGCAGCAGCAGCAGGAGCCCAAATATACACTGGAGTTGGCCTCAGGAGCCCAAAAATTGGATGAATCACACCCTGGAGTTGGCAGAAGTTGGCAGCAGCAGCAGCAGGAGCCCAAATATACACTGGAGTTGGCTTCAGGAGCCCAAAAATTGGATGAATCACACCCTGGAGTTGGCAGGAGTTGACAGCAGCAGCAGCAGGAGCCCAAATATACACTGGAGTTGGCTTCAGGAGCCCAAAAATTGGATGAATCACACCCTGGAGTTGGCAGGAGTTGACAGTAGCAGCAGCAGGAGCCCAAATATACACTGGAGTTGGCTTCAGGAGCCCAAAAATTGGATGAATCACACCCTGGAGTTGGCAGGAGTTGACAGTAGCAGCAGCAGGAGCCCAAATATACACTGGAGTTGGCTTCAGGAGCCCAAAAATTGGATGAATCACACCCTGGAGTTGGCAGGAGTTGACAGTAGCAGCAGCAGGAGCCCAAATATACACTGGAGTTGGCTTCAGGAGCCCAAAAATTGGATGAATCACACCCTGGAGTTGGCAGGAGTTGACAGTAGCAGCAGCAGGAGCCCAAATATACACTGGAGTTGGCTTCAGGAGCCCAAAAATTGGATGAATCACACCCTGGAGTTGGCAGGAGTTGACAGTAGCAGCAGCAGGAGCCCAAATATACACTGGAGTTGGCCTCAGGAGCCCAAAAATTGGATGAATCACACCCTGGAGTTGGCAGGAGTTGACAGTAGCAGCAGCAGGAGCCCAAATATACACTGGAGTTGGCTTCAGGAGCCCAAAAATTGGATGAATCACACCCTGGAGTTGGCAGAAGTTGGCAGCAGCAGCAGCAGGAGCCCAAATATACACTGGAGTTGGCTTCAGGAGCCCAAAAATTGGATGAATCACACCCTGGAGTTGGCAGAAGTTGGCAGCAGCAGCAGCAGGAGCCCAAATATACACTGGAGTTGGCTTCAGGAGCCCAAAAATTGGATGAATCACACCCTGGAGTTGGCAGAAGTTGGCAGCAGCAGCAGCAGGAGCCCAAATATACACTGGAGTTGGCTTCAGGAGCCCAAAAATTGGATGAATCACACCCTGGAGTTGGCAGGAGTTGACAGTAGCAGCAGCAGGAGCCCAAATATACACTGGAGTTTGCTTCAGGAGCCCAAAAATTGGATGAATCACACCCTGGAGTTGGCAGAAGTTGGCAGCAGCAGCAGCAGGAGCCCAAATATACACTGGAGTTGGCTTCAGGAGCCCAAAAATTGGATGAATCACACCCTGGAGTTGGCAGGAGTTGACAGTAGCAGCAGCAGGAGCCCAAATATACACTGGAGTTGGCCTCAGGAGCCCAAAAATTGGATGAATCACACCCTGGAGTTGGCAGGAGTTGACAGCAGCAGCAGCAGGAGCCCAAATATACACTGGAGTTGGCTTCAGGAGCCCAAAAATTGGATGAATCACACCCTGGAGTTGGCAGGAGTTGACAGTAGCAGCAGCAGGAGCCCAAAAAATGGCCTAAAGACATAAATATGTTTTGCACCATTTGGAAAGTGTAAAACGTGGCACCATGCTGAATCTAGTCGCATGCATCAGGCATTGGTGGGTGGAAATCCTGGCTGATCCATCCCTGATTCATTTTGACAAAGGTGAGTCTCTCCACATTTTTAGTTGACAGACGAGTTCTCCTCGCTGTAACTATGGCCCCCGCCGCACTAAACACCCGCTCAGATGGCACGCTACTTGCCGGGCAGGACAGCTTTTCCAGGGCAAACTCTGCTAGTTGCGGCCACAAATCAAGTTTGGCTGCCCAGAAGTCCAGCGGATCCTCAAGGTGTGTTGGCATGGTCATGTCAAAGTATGACATGACCTGCTGGTTCAGGTCCTGCTCCAGGTCTTCCTGCTGCTCATGAGTAGCCTCACTATGCGGGTGTAGAAAGCTACTCATTAGCGACTGAAGACTGAGGCTGCTGCTGCTGATGGAGCTTCTGCTGCTGCTGCTGCCAACCCCCCCAGCGGCCATGGCAGTGGAAGGTGAGCGCAGAGGTCCCCTCGAGTCAGACCTGCGAGAGTATGGACCATGGCGCAGATAGGCATCGGCCAACTGCCTACGTAGAATGTCTTTGTAGTAGTTGAGTTTGTCCTCCCTCTCGGTGGGTTTAAAAAATGCCCCCATTTTGTGCCGGAAGCGAGGGTCCAATAAGGTGGACAGCCAGAAGTCATCCCGCCGACAGATGGAAACAATTCTGGGGTCACTACGCAAGCATGTGAGCATGCTTCGTGCCATTTGCGCAAGTGACTCGGATGGACTACCTGTCTCCATCTCCACTGCATACTGCCACGGTGTGCCCGGGTCCTCTGTCTCTCCTTCCTCAAAAACCTCTAGCTCCTCTGGCTGCTCCTGCTCCTCCTCTCCTGTCCGCTGACTAGATAAACCAGCCATTTCGCCAAGCCTAAACTGTGTTTCGCTGGGCAACTCCTCCTCCTCCTCTTCCTCCTCCTCCTCCTCCAGTTCAGCTCCAACGGGGTTCATGTGGCCGTAAGATGTAAACGCCATGTCTCCAGTGCCCTGACCAGCCATGGTTTCCAACATGTGCTGTAGTACATGAAGCAGTGGAATCACGTCGTTCATCCCGTAATCCTGCCGACTGACAAATAAAGTGGCTTCCTCAAAGGGCCTGAGCAAACGGCAGGTGTCACGTATGAGCTGCCACTGGTTGACATTGAAGTTACACAGGGGAGTCCCCCTATCTGCTTGGATCATCAGGAAATCCGTGATGGCTTTTCTCTGTTCATATAATCGGTCCAACATGTGAAGGGTGGAATTCCAACGGGTGGAAACATCGCAAATCAGACTATGTTGGGGGATACCATTCTGACGCTGTAGCTCAAGAAGGGTGTGTTTGGTGGTGTAGGAGTGGCTGAAGTGCATGCAAAGTTTCCGTGAAGTTGTTAGGATGTCCTGCAGATGGGGGGAACACTTCAGAAACCGCTTGACAACCAGATTGAAGACGTGAGCCATGCAGGGGGCATGGGTCAGGCTTCCTTGGCGCAGCGCAGACAAAATGTTCTTCCCATTGTCGGTAACCATGATTCCCATTTTAAGTTTTCTCGGAGTAAGCCATGTTTGGATTTCCTGATGAATACATTTAAGCAGTTCCTCCCCTGTGTGACTCCGTTCGCCAAGACAAACCATGTGAAGCACTGCGTGACACCTCCGTGCCCTGCACACATGGTAGACTGGAGGGGCACTGAGACTTGAGCCTACAGTGGAGGGTGAGGAGATGGCGGAGGATGAGGAGGCCGAGTCGCACGGTGTCACAGGCCCAATGGGCAGAGAGCGCGGAGGCCGAAGCGGCGTGACCTGTCCAAGTTGCTGCTGCAAAGGGACCACATTCACCCAGTGGGCCGTAAACGACATGTACTGCCCCTGACCGTAGTTACAGCTCCAGATGTCGGCGCTGCCATGTATTTTGCTACACACCGACAGGCTCAAGGACTGGCCCACCTTCTGTTCAACAAAAGTGTGCAGCGCTGGTACTGCCTTCTTGGCAAAGAAATGACGGCTTGGGACTCTCCACCTCGGCTCGGCACAAGCCATCAGTTCTCTGAAAGGTGCAGATTCCACCACCTGAAAAGGGAGCGACTGCAGCACCAGCAACTTGGACAGGAGCACATTCAGCTTCTGCGCCGTAGGATGAGTGGGCGCATACTGCTGTCTCTTGGACATGGCTTCGCTGATGGATTGCTGGCGGGATGCATGACTTGGAGGAGGAGGAGGAGGAGCAGGAGCGACAGAGGATGGGTATGACGCACAGCTGCCTTCGGCTGAGGTGCTGGAGCCTTGGCTGGCAGAAATTGGGAGCTCACTTGGTGAGGAAGCAGACTGGACCACCCCTTGGGAGCCTCGGTTCTCCCAGGTCGTTTTATGGTGACGCATCATATGTTGACGCAGGGCCGTGGTGCCAACATTTGGACCCTGGCCACGCTTCACCTTTTGCCTACATATCTTGCATGTGGCCATGTTACCCTCCTGCGGATGCCTCAGGAAAAACTGCCACACTGCCGAGTAGCTACTTTTCCCACCCCCTGGCCTCACTGATTCACTGCTGCTGTTGCCAACTCCAGGAACCCCTGCTCCACTACCTCCCGATAAGGTAGACTGCCGCACAGCAGGTGCTCTACCCCGGCCCCGGCCCCGGCCGGCTCCAGCCTTTGGAATTGTGCCCCCATGCTGACTGCTACCACCTTGCTGCCTCAGCTGCTGACTCCGGGGCAACCTGCGCCCCTCTTCTCCTGATGATGACGATGAAGCCCCTTCATCACCCGGCTCCCAAGTGCGATCGGCTTCATCGTCATCATCATCATCATCACCGAGTTGTGGCTGTACGTCACTGATGTTCGTGGATTCGTCAACAGTGTCTGGCGCAGGAGCTGGAACGCTCGCAGCACCCACGACACTGTCCACATCACTATTTGTCTGCCTAGCTAAAGAAGCCACCTCCATTTCTTGGCTGGGCAGTAGCTGCTGACTGTCCTCCTGTATCTGATCGTCCTCCTCACTAAAGAGTGGAGCTGAACCCAAAGCATAGGATACGTCGCTGGGGGAGGGAACGGCGTAGGACAGAGGCAATGGGAGGACAGGGACTGCTCTCGGGGCATGCCAACTCAGGGTTGTGTCAGAGGAACCTACCGACCCTAGACTGGGGGTCTCAGACGTAAGTTGTGATGATGTTGTTGATGAGCGCGTCAACCAATCTACCACGGCAGATGCGTTACTGGTGGAGACCCGACCGCTAGCAGATACTGGCAGATTAGGTCTCTCAGCGTGACTCCTGCTGCTACTGGCCCCCAGTCTGATGCGAGCTCTGCCTGCGGAATCTTGGCCTCTGCCACTCCTCTTTTCACTTCCAGGCACTTGTCTGCCCGACATAGTCTAACTGGCGTGGTAGTAGGTGATATTTTAAGATCCCCCGGGCAGCGGTGGGTCTATATGAAACAGAATATAATGCACACCAAAAGTGAGCAGTAACACTCAGCCTCCAACAGGCCTGCTTAGTGTAAATAAGAGAGCTGCTTAGTGTAAATAAAGAGGGGTATGCTATGTTACAGAATGGGATGCCTCAACAGAAGTGCACCTGGCAGGCAGCAGTAAGCCTATGCCCAGCAAAAGTGTCTTTATCAGGGCTAATTTCAATTATAATAAGTGCAAATGGTTATATGGTCTTAAACAGAGGCTGCTGTAGTCACAGAATGGGATGCCCCAAAAAAAGATCCAGTAGTGCTATGCCCAGCAAAAGTGTCTTTATCAGGGCTAATTTCAATTATAATAAGTGCAAATGGTTATATGGTCTTAAACAGAGGCTGCTGTAGTCACAGAATGGGATGCCCCAAAAAAAGATCCAGTAGTGCTATGCCCAGCAAAAGTGTCTTTATCAGGGCTAATTTCAATTATAATAAGTGCAAATGGTTATATGGTCTTAAACAGAGGCTGCTGTAGTCACAGAATGGGATGCCCCCAAAAAAAGATCCAGTAGTACTATGCCCAGCAAAAGTGTCTTTATCAGGCTAATTTCAAATATGATAAGAGCAAATGCTTATATGGTCTTAAACAGAGGCTGCTTTAGTCACAGAATGGGATGCCCCCCAAAAAAGATGCAGTAGTACTATGCCCAGCAAAAGTGTCTTTATCAGGCTAATTTCAAATATGATAAGAGCAAATGCTTATATGGTCTTAAACAGAGGCTGCTTTAGTCACAGAATGGGATGCCCCCCAAAAAAGATGCAGTAGTACTATGCCCAGCAAAAGTGTCTTTATCAGGCTAATTTCAAATATGATAAGAGCAAATGCTTATATGGTCTTAAACAGAGGCTGCTTTAGTCACAGAATGGGATGCCCCCCAAAAAAGATCCAGTAGTACTATGCCCAGCAAAAGTGTCTTTATCAGGCTAATTTCAAATATGATAAGAGCAAATGCTTATATGGTCTTAAACAGAGGCTGCTTTAGTCACAGAATGGGATGCCCCCCAAAAAAGATGCAGTAGTACTATGCCCAGCAAAAGTGTCTTTATCAGGCTAATTTCAAATATGATAAGAGCAAATGCTTATATGGTCTTAAACAGAGGCTGCTTTAGTCACAGAATGGGATGCCCCCCAAAAAAGATGCAGTAGTACTATGCCCAGCAAAAGTGTCTTTATCAGGCTAATTTCAAATATGATAAGAGCAAATGCTTATATGGTCTTAAACAGAGGCTGCTTTAGTCACAGAATGGGATGCCCCCCAAAAAAGATCCAGTAGTACTATGCCCAGCAAAAGTGTCTTTATCAGGCTAATTTCAAATATGATAAGAGCAAATGCTTATATGGTCTTAAACAGAGGCTGCTTTAGTCACAGAATGGGATGCCCCCCAAAAAAGATGCAGTAGTACTATGCCCAGCAAAAGTGTCTTTATCAGGCTAATTTCAAATATGATAAGAGCAAATGCTTATATGGTCTTAAACAGAGGCTGCTTTAGTCACAGAATGGGATGCCCCCCAAAAAAGATGCAGTAGTACTATGCCCAGCAAAAGTGTCTTTATCAGGCTAATTTCAAATATGATAAGAGCAAATGCTTATATGGTCTTAAACAGAGGCTGCTTTAGTCACAGAATGGGATGCCCCCCAAAAAAGATGCAGTAGTACTATGCCCAGCAAAAGTGTCTTTATCAGGCTAATTTCAAATATGATAAGAGCAAATGCTTATATGGTCTTAAACAGAGGCTGCTTTAGTCACAGAATGGGATGCCCCCCAAAAAAGATGCAGTAGTACTATGCCCAGCAAAAGTGTCTTTATCAGGCTAATTTCAAATATGATAAGAGCAAATGCTTATATGGTCTTAAACAGAGGCTGCTTTAGTCACAGAATGGGATGCCCCCCAAAAAAGATCCAGTAGTACTATGCCCAGCAAAAGTGTCTTTATCAGGCTAATTTCAAATATGATAAGAGCAAATGCTTATATGGTCTTAAACAGAGGCTGCTTTAGTCACAGAATGGGATGCCCCCCAAAAAAGATGCAGTAGTACTATGCCCAGCAAAAGTGTCTTTATCAGGCTAATTTCAAATATGATAAGAGCAAATGCTTATATGGTCTTAAACAGAGGCTGCTTTAGTCACAGAATGGGATGCCCCCCAAAAAAGATGCAGTAGTACTATGCCCAGCAAAAGTGTCTTTATCAGGCTAATTTCAAATATGATAAGAGCAAATGCTTATATGGTCTTAAACAGAGGCTGCTTTAGTCACAGAATGGGATGCCCCCCAAAAAAGATCCAGTAGTACTATGCCCAGCAAAAGTGTCTTTATCAGGCTAATTTCAAATATGATAAGAGCAAATGCTTATATGGTCTTAAACAGAGGCTGCTTTAGTCACAGAATGGGATGCCCCCCAAAAAAGATCCAGTAGTACTATGCCCAGCAAAAGTGTCTTTATCAGGCTAATTTCAAATATGATAAGAGCAAATGCTTATATGGTCTTAAACAGAGGCTGCTTTAGTCACAGAATGGGATGCCCCCCAAAAAAGATGCAGTAGTACTATGCCCAGCAAAAGTGTCTTTATCAGGCTAATTTCAAATATGATAAGAGCAAATGCTTATATGGTCTTAAACAGAGGCTGCTTTAGTCACAGAATGGGATGCCCCCCAAAAAAGATCCAGTAGTACTATGCCCAGCAAAAGTGTCTTTATCAGGCTAATTTCAAATATGATAAGAGCAAATGCTTATATGGTCTTAAACAGAGGCTGCTTTAGTCACAGAATGGGATGCCCCCCCAAAAAGATGCAGTAGTACTATGCCCAGCAAAAGTGTCTTTATCAGGCTAATTTCAAATATGATAAGAGCAAATGCTTATATGGTCTTAAACAGAGGCTGCTTTAGTCACAGAATGGGATGCCCCCCAAAAAAGATGCAGTAGTACTATGCCCAGCAAAAGTGTCTTTATCAGGCTAATTTCAAATATGATAAGAGCAAATGCTTATATGGTCTTAAACAGAGGCTGCTTTAGTCACAGAATGGGATGCCCCCCAAAAAAGATGCAGTAGTACTATGCCCAGCAAAAGTGTCTTTATCAGGCTAATTTCAAATATGATAAGAGCAAATGCTTATATGGTCTTAAACAGAGGCTGCTTTAGTCACAGAATGGGATGCCCCCCAAAAAAGATGCAGTAGTACTATGCCCAGCAAAAGTGTCTTTATCAGGCTAATTTCAAATATGATAAGAGCAAATGCTTATATGGTCTTAAACAGAGGCTGCTTTAGTCACAGAATGGGATGCCCCCCAAAAAAGATGCAGTAGTACTATGCCCAGCAAAAGTGTCTTTATCAGGCTAATTTCAAATATGATAAGAGCAAATGCTTATATGGTCTTAAACAGAGGCTGCTTTAGTCACAGAATGGGATGCCCCCCAAAAAAGATGCAGTAGTACTATGCCCAGCAAAAGTGTCTTTATCAGGCTAATTTCAAATATGATAAGAGCAAATGCTTATATGGTCTTAAACAGAGGCTGCTTTAGTCACAGAATGGGATGCCCCCCAAAAAAGATGCAGTAGTACTATGCCCAGCAAAAGTGTCTTTATCAGGCTAATTTCAAATATGATAAGAGCAAATGCTTATATGGTCTTAAACAGAGGCTGCTTTAGTCACAGAATGGGATGCCCCCCAAAAAAGATCCAATAGTACTATGCCCAGCAAAAGTGTCTTTATCAGGCTAATTTCAAATATGATAAGAGCAAATGCTTATATGGTCTTAAACAGAGGCTGCTTTAGTCACAGAATGGGATGCCCCCCAAAAAAGATGCAGTAGTACTATGCCCAGCAAAAGTGTCTTTATCAGGCTAATTTCAAATATGATAAGAGCAAATGCTTATATGGTCTTAAACAGAGGCTGCTTTAGTCACAGAATGGGATGCCCCCCAAAAAAGATGCAGTAGTACTATGCCCAGCAAAAGTGTCTTTATCAGGCTAATTTCAAATATGATAAGAGCAAATGCTTATATGGTCTTAAACAGAGGCTGCTTTAGTCACAGAATGGGATGCCCCCCAAAAAAGATCCAGTAGTACTATGCCCAGCAAAAGTGTCTTTATCAGGCTAATTTCAAATATGATAAGAGCAAATGCTTATATGGTCTTAAACAGAGGCTGCTTTAGTCACAGAATGGGATGCCTCACAGCAGACTTAAGATCAGTTCAGTATATATGCACAGTTAGTTAGTATAAGCAGCCTGAAAACGCTAACAAAGCCTGGCTGTCAGGCTGGATGAAAAAAAAAAAAAAAAATGACAGCCTCCGATTTTCCATTCCTTTCCCTGTTTTCCGCTGACTTTCTGTCTGTCTCCTGTCTGTCTCCTGCCTGTCTCCAGCCTGTCCCTGTCTGTCCCTGCCTGTCTAACTGTCTGTCTCTCCCTCAGCTACACAGCGTTCTGTCTCTCACGAATGCAATAGAGAAATGAGGCTGGAAAGCAAGATGGCCGGCCTTAAATACAGCTGTGACGTCACCGGGCTTGCTGGCTGCTGATAGGCTGCATGTGACTGTCCCAGCATACACTGCCCCAGCTTACATGTCTGGACATGTCCCGTCCGCCATCTTAGAATGCCTGTAATGTAAATGAATGGATGTTAAAGGAAAACTTCGAGCGATCGAATCGCGGGGAAATTCGGATTCGATCCGAATCGAATTTTTCCTGAAATTCGGATCGAATCCGGGTTCGTCCGGATCGATTCGCTCATCCCTAGTTTTAATGTGGACAAATATGAAGCAGAATTTTTATTGTATACTGAGGGAATTAAATGAAGTTTTTGATGTGCGTCTAATCCAAGTGCATGCAGCTCAACAGGCACAGGAGGACTGACGTCATCATCATACGAGGAGCGTCATATTTCTGCGCTGAAGAGAGTGAAAGGTCTTAGGTGGCTGAATGCTGACACCATTCCTGAACTGCTTTCTTTAATCTATAATAATACTGCACAGTACATTATCGGTGTTCAAAACGGCGGTACCCAGACATTTTCAGGACTCCACCTTTTGAGTGAATATTTGAGAGATAATAGTTTGCGATGCAACTGATTAAACGGCTGTGCAGTTTTTCTATATCTCATAGAGTAAAAGGCTAGGAGAACTCTGCTCTGCTCTGTCTTTGAATTACAAAGAAAGACTAATACTGGACTTTAACCCTCTGAGTGACAACCCAGTACCTAGCATTTTGGCAGAAACAGTGTGTTAACTGTCTGCCCCCAGCCACCGACTCACCTGTTAGACCACCTACCTACCTGCTGCCCACCTATCTACCTACCTGCTTGACCGTCCATCCACCTGTCTGCCCATCCACTTCCCCGCCTATCTGTCCTCCCACCTAAGTACGTGTCTGCCTGACCTCTGAAACACAAGGAGGGTCAAAAATGTTGGTCATTGAGGGGTTAAAAAACATTTCAGAAACCAGAGTTATGCGCCACCTTTATTCACATGTGACATAGATTTCAGATCTGAAATGAAAAAACAGGACATTTTCGGGCGCGCATTTTCATTTTTTATTTGTCAGTTAAGGGGTTAAACAATAATCACCTTATAAGGCTGCAGCTGTGTATATCCACTAGTCCCATTAGGTTTCTTTTTGTTAATAACAGTGCAATAATGATGTAAACTGTTATTTCCAGTAATCGTTTTTTTTTCTCTCAAATAACTGTGTCACGTCACGTCTAGAAAGAGTCATTTTTGAAAACTTTTTTGATTTTTTTTGTTTTTTATGCAGAATTGTCATTACAGGTCTGGCATTAAAGTATTAATATCACAATGTTACAATGTCATTCCATGTGTTTTCGCTTTGTTACTGGCGGATATTTGTTCAAAAACAGACTTTAATCACACAGCGTCTGGAGCTCTATGCTATAGCGAGCAGATGCAGAGCGCCGGCGCTGTGTCTGTGTAGTTTTTGGATGGTATGGTAAGTATGGTGTGAGTCGCTGAGATTCGGACGCACTGAGCTGAGGCTACCTCTCGCTCGCTGCAGTGCTGTACTGGTGTTACAGCGCCCAACCTACATCACATTCATCAATGCCGGCCCGGTTACTAGAGCTACCGAGACACTCTGTTACAGCGCTGATACCCGCACATGAGCGTCTACTAGCGGTCGCTCTAAGCTCCGCTAGACAGACACCCATCTACCGATAGAAATGAAGAAAGTAGAGTGGTAACATTAGAAGAATCTAAATATATATATATATATATATATATATATATATATATATATATAATCTCATCACACTGACATATTTTTGTTCTTAATAATTGTTTAAATGGGGGTGTATTTTTTCCTTTAAATTGTATCACTGTATGTACATGTGTTTATTGTAGTTATGCTATGGCTTGTTGCGGACTGGGTTGAAAAACAAAAAGAGCCCATAGGGATACCGATCTCTGTGCTTGGTGTGGCGGGCTGGTAGTCCTGGCAGGAGGTGTTTATTAAAACAGTGATCTGAAAAAAGTAAAAATTAACCCTCGCAGGAAACCTTTTATAGGACATGTTCACAACTAAGGATGAAAGTGGGAGACAACACATGCTACTATTTATTCATTTTAAGCTAGAACATCCTTAAAATTTAACCAGAATAACACCCCCAAAATGTTTTTTCTGCATCTAGATTGCTCTCCCTGGATGGCCTAGAGGGCACATGTGCCAGGCCTGCCCCCTTCCAACTGGGTATGTGCAGGCAGCGATTTTAGCGACAGTGGGAGTGTGCTGCTCGCACAGTAGATAAATGGCGCATCTGCTTTGCCAGCCATAGCATTTCCAGGGGCGGCCATTATGGCCTGAAATATTTATACTGATAAAAAGGTGAGCACTTTTTTTTTATTCTGCAATCTGGATAGCGCGGGTGCACAATCCAGATGCAGAAAAGGCATTTTAGAGGTTGTATTCTAGTTTAATAGAACTTTTACATTCTGTCAAAAACGAATAAATGTTAATGTTACCACAAGCCCCGTGACCGTGACAACTAATCACAGCACTGGATTTCTCCAGGGGAAGGAGGAGGATGGTAAGATTTCTACAGTTCTTGCCTGTTGATGCACAGATGGGCATCCACAATCAAGATGCCTCCCTGCACCCAGAAAAACACAATTTTTTGGAAAAATTTGTGTTCCGGTTTAGGTGTCTATAAATCCCTAGGATCTTGAGCCAGGCGCCTATTTATCTAGGTCATGAACATTTTGAAAAACTGCTAAAAAGAGACTGAGGGTCATCAAGACAAGCTCTGCCTAACACAAAAAGAGTGAAACTTTACATAATATACCATTTTTTTTGCACTATAAGACGCACCTATTTTTCCCCAAAATGTAAAAAGAAAAAGTAAACTCACCTGTTACCGGTGCTCCCGCATTGCCTTCCACACTGCGGGAGCCCAGAAGAAGACAGAGGAGCAGAGGGCTGTCCCCGTCCCAGCCGCTGCTATCACTGTCTCTTCTGGCTGGGCACACGCGAGCACCCAGGTCAGTGCAGCAGGTGGGCATGGCCTGCACCGACTGCAAGCCACACCCACCCACTGCCCTGACGTTGGTGTTCGCCCATGCCCAGGAAGAGGCAGCAGATGGAGGAGCGGCGGGCGCTGTCTTTGTCCCTGCCCCTGCTGTTGCTGCCAGAAAAGACAGCAATAGCAGTGGCCGGGATGGGAACAGAGCCCGCTGCTGCTTCTCACTGGCTGGGGGTATACCACATGGCCAATGGGAATGGGATGGGGCATGCCACACTGCCTATGGGAATGGAGTAGGGGGAATGCCACACTGTTTGTAATTGTGTTTCTGGTTTAAATAATTTTTTTTTCTTATTTTCCTCCTCCAAATCTTAGGTTCGTCTTATGGGCAGGTGCGTCTTATAGGGCAAAATTTGAGTACATGTATTCCTTTTAAGTTACAGTTATCATGTAAATAAAGTTATTTATGTTTATAGCTGACATGTGCATACTTAGCATATCTTGTCACTTTCTATGCTCTGCATTGCCAAGACAATTTCCTCTAAGGTCTGCACATGCTTGACAAGGAACCTGTTTCTGATTTTAATAAAAACTGTTACTGACTGCTTGAAAATTTTTAGAGACTGTAAGAAATTGCTTCCATATTACAAACAAATGCTATAGAGCCTGCAGACATAACATGTCAAGCCTTCTCACTTCCTTGTAAACTGTGGTGTTACAGTATTTACTGTAAATCCATAAATCTGAGCTGATCGTAGGCTAAACACAGAGGTTGTGATCCCCAAAGTTTCTTTTATCAGGATCTAGAGCACTCAACCACTTCTTGTAAAGAATCACAGACCTCTGGTGGGAGGTGAAGGTCCAGGCAGGGGACTGTCTCGGGGGGGGGGGGGGGGGGTTAGTTAAGAAACAGCACACTGGGGGGACGCCCCAAGAATCATATTGGCCACTGGGGAAAACTGTTTTTTTTGGGGGGGGGGAACCTACATCTCTGGCCCGCAGTACACTGCTTAAACCCGCCTGTGCATTCTGTGCAGGCTGTGTACAGGGGTTGATTGGGCCCAAAATGTTACTTGCAATGAGGTCTGGTAATTAGGATGGATAGATAGAGCTGGAAGGAGAGGGATAAATGGGAGAGAAGCTGTAAGGAAGAAGGACGGCTACCAAGAACAGAAAGGGCAGAGAGGGATGGAGAGAGATGGGCAGAACTTGAAGGACAGGAATGGATGGGCAGAGCTGGGGGAATAGATGGCCAGAGCTGGAAGAAAGAGTCATGGATTGGCAAAGCTGGGAGGCCAGGGATTGGATGGGCAAAACTGGGAGGACAGGAACAGATAGAGCAGAGTGACTGGGCTGGATAGGGCAGGGCTGAGTGGACAGGACTGGATGGGGCAGGTCTATAGGGACAGGGATGGATGGGGCAAAGAAACAGAAAAACAACGTTTTTGTGTACCTTGCAGTGCCACTTCCCACCCGCACAGTACTTCATATTGCAACGCTAGGTGCCTGGGAGCAGAGTCATGACACTGCCAGGGAGACTAAGCACTACATCGATGATCAAGTAAAGGGGCAGTGCTGAGCACGGCAACGCAGAAGCAACTGAGTGCAGGGCTCTCAGGGCAGGGTTACAGAAATCTGTCTCCGAGGTCCACATTTGGTCTCCGGTCCACCAGTTGAGAGCAGCTGCTCTAGAGGCTGCACTGCATGGGCCAGGCTAATATTCGAACGTGTTACTCACATCCTGCAATCACTTGTTAATGCTTTAACGCCAAGCTTCGGCCAAAGTCCACCTGCCAAAGGTGTTTGGACTTCAAGCACCAGGACCCCGCATCAGTCTACAAGCTCTATGATGCCTATGCCTCCGGTAAGTGAAGAATGTTGGACAGCATTGGTTGATGTAGGAGCACAATCAAAGAATTTGTCCTTGATGCCTCTTCTTGTTTTGTGTCTTCACAGATAAGCAGCATCCCCTCTACAAGCATAGCAAGGAGGTTCTCCCCCTTCTCCCTAACACCTGGACCTGTGTTGAGACCCTAAGATAATGTGTGTGTTGTAAGCAAACAGCATTAGAATTAAATGTTTAAAATGTTTAGATATCCATAACCATTCCCATGTGTTGGACCAGCTGGTATCTGGTTTATGTGTTTCACAAACATTTTGCTACCTTCAGAACTGTTGTTAGTGAGCCTTTTATTAGCAGTGTGCAATGTGTTGCGTATTCAAACATGCATCTCCTTTAGCTACAGAGCTTTAGGATATTAAAAATCATTGATATCAAATTTGAGCATGATTTAAAGTGCTACAGCAGGCAAGGTAATTGGTACACCATTATGTAGGACTACATTTGGCACTTTTCTGAAGTGTTTTGCATTTGTAATTTGAAGCAGAAATGGCTGAGATATCGCAGTATATGGGTTCAGGCAATGACATTCTCTTTTTCATCCTCAGCTCAGCAGAGTGGGACAACATTGCTGGTCCTTCCCTCCTCACACCCATCCCTCCGGCTTACCCTTCATCTCCACATTCATCACATTGCTGATTATTATGCAGATTCATAGATCCAATTGCCACGCCCACTTGTTTCAGAAGAGAAATCCTGGGGAGAAAGTGTAAACCATGATATATCGTCCATTTCTTCTTCTATTTAAAAATAAAAAACAGTTTAGGACAGTGCCAAATGTTGCAATGGTGTCTCATTTACCTTTGCCTGCAGTAGCACTTTAAAGCCCACCCACCAAGACGCATCCCAATTCCTGGGTTGACACCTGAATCATTGGATGTCTCCCTTACAGATGTCATTTGTGGAAGTCCTTCTAACAATGGATCATCCTGGAAATCGACACAAGTACATTTTGAATTTTTTGCCATACAAAATCGTAAAGCAAAATGCAGTAAATTGAAGTAATTTTACATTGAAAACAGCAGCCAAACATTACATAACCCAGTCAAAAAAACAAAACAACGAAAGTCTGATTATCTGTATGATGTTGTTACGGCAACACATAGAAGATATTAGTAGCAACAATGTTTGGCCACATAACAATCCGTAAATGTGGCAGAGAGCTGGGTGGACTCTGGAAACAACGATATCATAAATACTGTGCCAGAATTTGGATTCACAAGGGTAGGCCTTACAATTTGTCTATAAAAAGAACTAAAAAATTAGTTTAGAAGTAGTCTAAGATGGCTATAGATGGGACAAATGAACAATAATAGTTATCAGGCGGGTCTCACACACATGTGTGATAAAGGAGTTTGGTATGGACATGTCAATAAACCCATAGGTGTTGTCAATACACCCATAGGTGTTGTGGACATCAATGCTGTGTATACATACACACACCACAAATTAGGCCAACAAGAGTGAATCTCAAGTTATTGTGTTAATTTTGACATTTCAATTCAACAGAGAAACAATCAAATAACAACACAATAAGCCATATGAACAGGGGCTGTCTGACCAAACATGAAGGTTGTGGCATTGGTTTAGCGTGCCCCATTGTGTGAACCTACAGACAGGCTTTGGTTGGCTTGAGGAACAGCTGACTGTGAGTAGCAGCTTGGTGTGCATGTGTGGACATGGTGACTAGTGGTGGCTCCCACATTAACTTCTAGCTGTTGGCTGTGGTTAGGTTGTGCATCTGCAGCTGCGCCAGACAACAAAGCAAAAGTTTGAGCTTAAACATTTAAAAAGAAAAAAAAAATCAAAACAAATAAAACAGTTACCTTCTACCAAGGCTGTATTGTCATCCCGTGCACCTCCCAGGTTAGTTATAAAATGGTCTGAGCGGCTGCCACCCCCCTTTGTTTCTTTTGAATTTGTGCAAGCACATGGTGTGTGGGGTCTAGGCTGTATTGCAAGGTCTTTGACCCTTCCACCCCATGGCTTGCACTTGAGAGGTTTAGGGCAACCTCAGGTAAGCCTGCTCCCAATTTATCTATTGCACTGTATGTCCCAAATGGGCTCTCAGAGATTAGAGTTAGGACTGCACCCCACAGAGGCACTTTGGCGTAGTGGTGCAGCTTAAGCATACTTCTGCAGATGTGTGTGACCGAGTCCTCTGTTTTTAACGAAGTTTAGAGACAGAATATAGGCTGGCCTGCAAGCTAACAGGGTTGAGTGCTGTGGCTCCTTTAAGACTTTTGTATTGTCATCCCGTACATCGACACCCTGCAGTCAACATAAAGGTACCTTGTGCTTCAACATAATCTCATATTCATGGTAGCTATTCATGGTTCCTTTATGTGCAGATCTGACTCCATTTTTTTGGTGAGGGCCCTGTGTAGCATGTTGAATCTTTCTACTTGCTGCAGTGGTATGCTGATGTGTATTGATGGTCTCAGCTACTTCAGCCAGATTTTGATGTGCCGTGGCCATGATTCTGTGGCTCATACAAGAGTGATCATTTTGCAATGGTGAGGGTATCAGCCATATTGAACTCCCCTCCAATAAACCAGTGGCAAATTCAGGGGTGTCAGACAGATGTGTCTCATGCTCAATAACAGTGAGCTGTTGGGCTGACCAACAAAGCTTGATAGTATCGGAGCATTTGTGGACACCTTTGCAGCAGTCACTGAGCTAACTAAAGCCCTGTTGTTGTTGCGTAAAATTCTTCCACCATGCCCTTTAGCCACAGCATGACTAAGAGTATCACCTAGGCCACGATCATGAGTCAAAACTCTTGGGCTGTGCCCCACAGGGGAATTGACCAGTGGACATGTGTGATGCCTGTGTGATGGGTGTACCCACAATAGAACCCACAGCAGCAAGATGTTGGCGGTTGTCCATTATATTTATGTAAATGCAGGACAAATCAGGCGCAGGGTGCTGCCTGAGACGCTAACCAGTGAAATGCTATGGGGTTGTCTGGATGATTTAGAACCTGCAAACAACCAATAGGTAACAGATGCTTGCTGTAACTGTTAAAAAAATGTTAATGATATTATTCATCAATATCAATAAGCATCAAGGCGCAAACTGTTTGTAAACAACAGAAAAAGCCCAGTAGTGCAGAGCAAAATGTTACGTTTTTTCAAAAAATGATTAGTGCTTCTCTTTGGCAGAAAACATGGAGGTGTCATGTGTGTTTGGATCAGGAAACGGCCAACAACGCAGAGCTACAGGCAGAGCCTCTTCCAACATACCTGCGTAGTATTTTTCCTAGTTGAGCTAGCATGGAGGAGGAAGATGGAGAAAATGTAGCATTGCTGTTATCCAAGCATATTATTATTATTAAAGTTTATTTATAAAGTGCCATCATCTTCCATGGTGCTGTACAATGTGAAATTACAAACAGGGTAACAACTAACTTACAATACAGAAAAGCACAAATACACAGTCATACTGAAATGCACTAGGAGAGATGGCCCTACCCTTGTGGGCTTACAATCTAAAGGATAAGGGTGGAGACAAAAGGTAAGTCACAAGTAGTACATACTTAGTAGGATGGCAAGTGATCTGAAGTGGCTCAGGCTTTTACGTAGGTCAAGTGATATGCTCTTCTGAAAAGGTAGATTTTGAGGGCACCCTTAAAGGCTTGAAGGCTTGTGGAGTGGCGGATTGTTTGGGGAATGCATTCCTGAGGAATGGGATGGAAGTCTTGGATGCGGAAGTGGGAGGAGGTGATTAGGGTTGATGATAGGAGGAGCGGAGATTGCATCTGGGTTGATATTTGTTGGAGAGAGCTTTGTATGTTATGGTTAGGATTTTAAATTGAATTCTCTCAGATATTGGCAGCCAGTGGAGGGACTGACATATGGGTCGATTCAAAGAAACATGTAACAGCTTTGATTTAGGTGCCGATCATCCTATTTTTCCCGAACGCTCGTGCGCTCGTATGAACTTGCGAGTGATTCTATAAGCTAATACGTTTCTATCCTAAAATGTACGTCCGTTCGTATGGCAGTTCGGGAATCAGACCTATGTCAGTTTCCATCCTGAATTTTCCGTTTCATTTCTCAGGTTGCAACATTGGTTTTGCCCTTTTTCCTTTTTTGTCTGGACGTAAATACTTCTGATCTTGCGGCTGCGCACTACAAACTTACCTCATTAAAGTGCATTCTAAATATTTGTTTTTTTATTTTTCTTTATTTCATTCATTTTGTAGTAACCAACCATTAATGAATGCATTTGCATAAGTAAATCTTACTTTGTTTAATTTTTAGTTAACTTGCATTTTTTACTTGTGGATTTAATTTTAATATTTTGGCTTCAAATATTACAACTTAAAAATTTTTGTGTAGTTACCCACACCCTCTACATACAGATTGCTCTCAAAAATTAAAAAACACCCAGCAACTTCTGCATGTTATGAGTCTAGAAACAGCCAAGATGGTGGGTCAGGTATTATCGGGCAGCCTGCAAACAGAAAGGGCCTTGTGACTGTGTTGCTCTGCATTCTTTGATTTCTGACCTTTCCGTGCCCCCAGCTCTGCTGTGTCTGTGCAAAATACAGCAGTAACCCACATCCTGCACTTTATCCCGCTCTCCTCTCCTCAGTAAGTGTGATGCATCTGACCAAAGATGAGCTAAAATAATTAAACAAAGCAAAGGTAAACAACTACACCAATAAATTCAAACTAAAAATATTATTCTAGTACATCAATTTAAAAATAAATAACAAAGGACATAAGTTTCTTTAATTAACGCAAATATATGGATGTATTGCAAAATAAAGGTTTACATGCAAAGGACTAATTAAGGTCCACATTAAAATGCTTTTATAAGGCATACATGAAATGTATTGAATCAGGTATGCATTGCCATACAATTTATGGCCTCGGCCATGCTGATACATGCAGTTCATTGGAGCTCAAGACGCGCAGACTCCTCCACATAGCCAAAAAACCTGTTCAAGAACAGCAATCCGACTGCTAAAAGGTGTCGGAAGTGGCTTTCTTTTAAAACGTATTTAGAGGTTGGAAAACTGCTCTCTGAATTACACGTAAACACATCCGATTATCCTAAGTTTTACGTTTTGATCCTAAGTTTTAGGTTTTGATCCTAAGTTTTAGGTTTTGATCCTACAATTTAGGAACGAACTTCCGATGATCGTAAGAGCATATACGAAATCGTACGTAGGCTCGTGCGAGTCGGAAATGGCCAAAAAAACAGGAAAAAATGACAAACAACCACCCAAACTTACGATTCTCGATCCGAAATCAATTAACTTTTGCTCTTTGAATCGAGGGGATAGAGGAGCAGCACTAGAGAAGCGAGAGGAGAGATGAATGAGTCGAGCAGCAGAGTTGAGAATAGACTGGAGTGGTGCCAGTCTGTTTGTTGGTAGACCACAAAGGAGAGTGTTGCAGTAATCTAGTCGGGAGAAGATCATGGCATGCACTAAGATTTTGGTGGTATCAGGTGAAAGGAAGGGTGGATGTGGGAGATGTTTTTGAGGTTTTGAGGAGGTGCCAAATGATTGAATGGGAGGTGTGAATGAGAGAGAGGAGTCCAGTATAACTCCAAGGCATCATACTTGGAGAGTTGCAGTAATTGTGAGGTTAGTGGCAGATATAGTTGGTGTGGAGGCAGTATGAGATTTTGATGGTTGGAAAACAACAAACTCAGTATTGTCCATGTTTAGTTTGAGGGAGCGAGGTGACATTATTGATGAGATAGCTGTCAGTCTGGAACACGGGATAGGAGAGAAGAGAGATCTGAGCCAGAGAGGTAGATTTGAGTGTTGTTTGCATAGAAGTAGTATTGGAAGCCAAATGAGTTTATGAGTTGTCCAAGACCATAGGTGTAAACTGAGAAGAGAAGCAGTCCATGAACAGAACCTTGTGGTTCACCAACTGGCAGAAGGCAGGGAGAGGAAACCACAAAGTTAAGAGGAAAGCCATGAAAGTGCACGGTCTTGAATTCCCAGAGATATTAGAATTTGGAGCAGAAGACGATGGTCGAAAGCAGAGAATAGGTCAAGGAGGATAAGGATAGGGTAGTGGCCTTTAGATTTTGCTGTTAATAGATTGTTAGTTACTTTGGTGAGGGCTGTTTCAGAAAAGTGATCGGAGTGGAATCCAGATTAAAGAGGATCTAGTAAGAAGTTAGCAGAGATACAGTGTGCTAATTCAGAGTGAAGGTGAGGTTTCAGAAGTTTGGGTGAAAAAGGAAGCAGCAAGATAGTTTGGTAACTGGTGAGGGCCAACAGGTCCAGAGAGGATTTTTTGAGTATTAGGGTTCTAACGGCAGGTTTGAATAGTGAAGGAAAGGTGCCAGATGAAAGAGAGAGGTTAAATAGTGATATTAGAGCCGGTGTGAGGGATGAGGTCAGTTGTGGAATAAGGTGGGATGGTATGGGGTCTAGATGGCAAGTAGTGAGGTGGGCCTTAGATATAAGGGAGGACAGTCTTTGTTCTGATAGCAGAGTGAAATGGGTTAGGGAAATCGCTAGAGGGGGAGTCACGTGGAGTGAGGTAGATAGATTTAAGCCAGTGTGAAGGCTGTCATTTTTGTTAGGGAAGAGTGTGACAAGCTGCCCAGCTGTTACTTGGGAGGCAGGAGGAGGAGGTAGTTGGTGAAGCAGAGAGTTAAAGGTTTTAAATATTTGTTTGGGATTCCGGGCCTGAGAGATGTAAAGTACACTTGCTTAGCAGATGAATGAGCAGTCCAGTGTTCCTGAAGGGCTTGTTTATATAGAAGGAACGCCTCATTGGATTTCAAAATCCACCAGCCAGTAACTCTGGAATGCCATTTCAGTTTAGTGATTATGTTTAGCCAGGTTGTTTGTTGAGGGTGGTTGTGGGCGAGGGGAGCAACAGAGTCCAGGGCTGAAGTTAAGGTGTAGTAGTGCAAGGCTGCAGAGTCTGCGTCCTTGAATGAGGAGAGAGCACGCAGAGGTTTCAAAGAGTCAGCAAGTCAATGAAGGTCAAGCAAGTGTATGTTTCAGAGCAAAGTTGCCTGTTTGTTGGTAGCAGAAGTAGAGGGAGTAGAAGAGAGGGTCAGAGTTAGCAGGTTGTGGTCAGAGAGTGATAGAGGGGATGAAAGGAAGTTTGATAGTGAGCAGAGGCTAGTAAAATGGGGGTCTAAGGTATGGCCATCTTTGTGGGAGGGAGAGGAGGACCACTGTGTGAGGCCAAAGGAGGAAGTTAGTAAGCGTAGTCTGGCAGCAGCAGGAATGACAGTGTCGATAGGTATATTGATATCTTCCAATGATTATTGCAGGTATGTCAGTGGAGAGAAAGTGAAGGAGCCAGGTTCAGAAGTGGTCAAGAAAAAGTGCAGAGTGGCCAGGGGGGTGATAGATGACTGCAATTCGAAGCAGCAGGGCAGACTATAGGTGGACATAGTGAAATTCAAAGGTAGGAAAGAATTATGATGCTAAGGCATGGACTGGGCTGAAGGAGCATTGCTCAGAGAGTAGAACCCCAACACCCCCCCCCCCCCCACATTGTTTGTTTGTTTGTGGACCTGGGGTGTGGCTGAATTTTAGCCGCCCATATGAAAGGGCAGCTGGGCAGACTGTGTCTAAGGTGGTTAGCCATGTCTCTGTTAGGCCCCGGACTGTAAGGGATTTGGTGAGGAACAAATCATGGACAGATGTAAGTGTGTTACATACTGACCTAGCATTCCATAGAGCACTGGTAACAAAAGTCGGGGAGCGTGGGCTAGGTGTTATGTTTATGAGATTAGTAGGGTTATGGATGTGAGGTGTAGTGCAGTGGAGGGAGTTAGTAGTGCTTCTGGAGATAGGGTTCAGGGGAGAATGCGGGCAGAGACCTATGCCCAGATTAGGCGAGACGAGATGTTCTGGGAGGTTTAAAGGAGAAGAGAGAGAAAGAAGAAGGGGTTGCTGTGAGCTGAAACTTCTTCCTTTTATTGATTCACACCTATTACAGTTAGTAGTGCTTCTGGAGATAGGGTTCAGGGGAGAATGCGGGCAGAGACCTATGCCCAGATTAGGCGAGACGAGATGTTCTGGGAGGCTTAAAGGAGAAGAGAGAGAAAGAAGAAGGGGTTGCTGTGAGCTGAAACTTCTTCCTTTTATTGATTCACACCTTATTGTAGCACGTTCTCTCCATTGCAGGCACATGAGGGGGAAGGAGAGCTCTTGGAAACTGGAAGGTCTCTGAGTGGCAGACCGTCATTAACAGTAAGAAAGCACCATTTGTCTCTATTGCTTTAGCGTTTATTTTCCTAGTATCCAAATGAATTGAAAGACTGTTAAGCTTAATGTATGAGCCTTGACAGGGCCCCATCTAATGTTTGCACCAGGGCCCCATCACATTTATCTAGATTCTAGGCCACTGGGCGAGTTCCCATTTTTTTATTTTGGGTTTAGTGACCCTTTAATAAGCTTTAGTTTGTTTTTAGATCTTGAAACTCCGTGAAGCTGTGCCTGTATTTATACCCAGAGGATTCCTGCGTTATCACAAAGTCTAAATAAACTGAAAATCCAACGTTCAAGCTTGTTTACATCACCAGGCTGAGCTCTGTTTTGAAGTATAGTTAATATACACATTATTGATAAAAAGATCTGGGGAAATTGAGCTTAGATGGAAGTTATTACAGTGTTATTATGGTTTAAATGCTGTAATTAACATAAGATATGCATAAGATAGAAATAGAACATTTTTGTGTGCCTCAAACGTATTTGACTGTACAAGAAAACCTCAAATAAACCTTTGAATGACCCTCTAAAAAATAAGTATACACATGCTAATAGATATACATCACAGAAACATCTAAAACTATTAAAATCACTGAGGTTATGAAGGCAACAGCAGGTACTGAGTCTGTAAATGGTAACACAAGTAGTAACAAGCTGCTGGTGATCACGTGAATTCATCAAAGGTGCCCAATTGATTGAAGGGACATTCCAGACAAAGGGTTAATGGGGAGGCTGATTTATTAATAGCGACATGTAGCAACAGTTGAGCGACTGTAGCGGTATTTTCACAGCGCCCGCTAGTAGTCGCTGTGCTTGGCCGTTGTTCGGTTGTTGACAGCGACTCAGTCGGTGTGGCGTAATGTTGAATACAAGGTTACGAGTCGCTATTAGACAGGTTCCGGGCTGTATGGGTGCACATGATAGCGATGGCTTCCACCATATTCATCAAAAAATTATGCTCAAAAAATTCAAGTGCTGTGAAATGCATGTTTAAACCCCAGAGCGCTGGCGGCGATGGGTTAAAAGTAGTTTTTTAACCCCCAAACCACCATATTTTTGGAAACCAAAAAAAAAAGTATTTTAAATAATTTAGTAATATGAATACATTAATATCAGACCTGTAATATCAATTCTGTACAATTTTTTTTTTTTTTTTCCCTTAAAAAAATTATCTAAAATGGCAGAAGTGGTCACAGAATTTTTCACATTTAAAAAAAAAAAAAACTAATAATTAATTATTAATATTTAAAGATTGTTCCATTGAAATGCATTGGAGAGCGCCAGGTAGCGAGAGGTCATACCTGTCGCTGTTCAAGGTCGGACGCTGGCGCTGTGAGCTGAGGCTGGAATAATGATGAATGAGTGGCTATATGGCGCTATCTCAGTCGCTAAGCAGGATTGGCCTGATAAATGTGTGATTGTGGTGGGGAGGCGGCTTTCTCGTGGCGGGGCCCGTCATTACTGGCCGCTCACCAGTCGCTACCTGTCGCTATTCCTTCATAAATAAGGGCCTTTATTTTTATATTATGTGTGATGTTAGCACTGCACACTATAGAAATGTGTGCACCCATAATCCAGAATTGTATTTGTAAAATTGTCACATTTACCATACCCCCCGAATCCCCTGGCCACGCCCCCAGGCATTTCTTAAGATCACCGATTGCCTACATACTAGCCAACTATCTCCAACATCCCTCTCTTTTAGCATCAGCAATGCACAGTGGGGGAGCCCAACCCGGGCTGCCCCACTGCTACATATTTAAGAGGGACCCCTTCATTTCTGATCATAGCTCCTCTTTAATTTGTTGTTTTATATTGCTGTACTGTAGTATAGGAAATATGTGACTCCAAAAATATGCCTAGAAATGTCAAGTCTATCAAAAAAACACGACTGCAAAAGTAACTAAAATAACTTTATTTACTTTCTATTCTGTTTTATAAACATTCTATATAAAGACACATATTTGATTTTTTTTTCTAAATAACTTCTATACAATAAAATACAAATACATGATCAAAGTTGTGTTAAGAAATAGAAACAATACTTTTATGCTTTGAAGCCTCTGTAACATTTGCCTTTGTGTCTTAAAATATTCAATGATGCATCTCATACAGGTATCTGTGCATTTGGAATACAATTTAAGTACAGTTTGTCCGTTCCATTGAAGTAAATACAGTAGTAATGTATGTCTAAGGCAGGTGGAATGCACTATACACGTGCTTTACATGTATTTTTTTGTTCAAATGTTTCTCTTTGTAAAAATACATTAGATATAGTCATATAAAAATACTACTTATAATAGCAAAACGCTTGTCAAATGCATAAAAACTGCAAAAGTACAAAATGTATGAAAGTGCATATGTGGTTACTCAAATGATTTTGTGAAGCCTTTCTCTCTTTTGGAGGGTTCCATTTTTGTAGCTTGTTTCACTCAGTACATAACAAAGTGGAAAAAATGTTTTCTTCTGTAAAAAAATCATCTGCACCTGGGATGGGGCAGTTCTACAGAGAAGGTGCAGATATAGAAGTTTTTAGAGGTTTGGAAATAACTATGAGGAATACAAACACATTAAAAATAAACCAGCACAATTTTAGCATCATTATTTCCAGACTTTTAAAATTAAGAGCCTTATTTATGATTTGCACCATTACCATTTTTTAACTAGCATCCCCTGAATTGCCCCCCCCCCCATGAATAGCACCTTTTGCCAATTTTCGCTCCTGCATCACTCTAATCCCAGATAATGGCGCCTGTTTTAGCTGTAAAGCTCCGCCTCCTCCAAGCATTGCCACTGTTGTGTGTGGCCAATGATGTCATTGCCACACCTATGCAATGACTTATCCACTGTCATCTTACAGAGAGGGACAGCAAAAAAAGTGTTCCAGGACTTTTCGAAAAGCGAAATATCTATTCTACGCACTAAGAAGGAAGTATTGGCAGGAGGTTTGGCCAAAGTATATCAAAAATTCTGTTTAACATCTTACTGGTGGCTACAGCACCAGTTTTGGAGTGCCAGGATCTTTTTCTATTTGGGTGCTGCTATCATGTCAACACAACTATAATGGTGCTGTAAGTCTGAGTGGTATTGGCTGGCCTGTGTCTGTGCCTGTTAGACCCGAAGGCCGATTATGCCAGCGCCAGTGAGCACCATTTGGTACCGCCGTATTTTCGCCGCTGCACAGCGTATTTATACATTTTTTGCGACCTGAAAAGATTGGTGCTGTATTTTTCCGACGCTGGTCTGCGTTTCATCATTACAGTTACAAGATTTCACAGCTGGGGACATTGTTATTGGCAAGCAAAAGAAGCCATGAAAAAACATTTTCCTCTAAGAAAAAAATACATAAATAAATAAAAATAAATTTGGCGACCTCTAGGTCGTGCGTTTACATGATTGACAAGTCACAATGCAAGTTCTGTTCAGAAAATTGTGTGTAATATTAATTATAAACATAAAACACTTTAGTACAGTTCTACCTATTGTGCTCTATCTTGACCCACAGAGCCTCTCTAAAATGGCGCTGCTTCAACCAGAGGACCCGGCACTGCAACCTTTTGGGCGTTAGTGTTAAATAAGACGCTAACTGGTGGCCGCATCAGCGCATCCTGTTTTTTGTTTCTGAAATCGAACACGGAGGGAAATTGAGCGTTGAGGGAAATAAGTGGTGCTGACGCTTCATAAATAAGGCTCCCCATATCTACCCCATGAATATTGTGCACATCACATGGAGAATGGCCACATTTCAGGTGCAGGGAATGTTTTATTCCTCTTTTTATTTTATTATTTAGTGTGTGCAAGTAAAGCTCTTAAAAATATCCACCTCCAAAATTTCCATAGGTTCTTAAAATATAGGCTTAGTAATTTACGGCCTAGTTCAAAAAGCTGTTGGGCTAGCATCACTTAAAAAAAAACTCAGACATATTCACATATAAAGGTTCAAATACAAAAT
The DNA here is from genome assembly GCA_027917425.1 of Gastrophryne carolinensis. Classification (NCBI taxonomy): domain Eukaryota; kingdom Metazoa; phylum Chordata; class Amphibia; order Anura; family Microhylidae; genus Gastrophryne; species Gastrophryne carolinensis. Next base: position 167,434,658 of record CM051236.1, read on the forward strand.
ACTCTGAAAGCACCAAATAGTGACAGATTTATTAGCACTCCTTCAGGTTAGCAAATGGGGCATTCCATCATATTTAACATGCTGAAAGGGCCCCAGGAAATAGGTAGTGTATGCCCCACAAAAACCATTGTACTGCCATTTACAATGTTGTTTGTTGTAATGGAATGAATATCAACTTACAAATGATAAAGTGTGTAAGTCACATACTCCTATACTCCATTTTTACAGTAACCCCGTGGACAGGCTTACTGTAACAAACTAATTCAACCGGTGCTGTGTCCCCCGGAAAAAGACAAAATCTTACCTTTCAAACCACTCCCCCAGCACAATTGGGCCCTGCAATTGGCCACAGTGGTCAGGTGGTCCTCTGGTCTCTCTATGGTATCTGGACACTGGGAACCACAAGTCCACAATGGCCAGTCACAGGACTCAATTTCAGGCAGGGATTTGAAAGATGAGATTTTGTCATTTGCCGGGCATTACAATGCAGGTGAGGGCCCACACAGGGAGCAACATCCATTTGTTGGCCTCAAATAGATGTGTCACATTTATTTATAGGGCTGCCTTGGACGAATATTTTATCTGAATTAAATCGCAGGCAGAACTTTTTCAGTTAGGGAGCAGGAGTTAGAGATATTTTCCCAGTAAGGTAAGGTTAATGAATTAATAAAATGTTATACGCCTAAAGTGTAGAACTCATCCCATCAGGTGGTTAGAGTTTCATATGTTAATAAATACTGTATTTGTTTCAGGTGCAGCAAACCACATTCCTATAAAGAATTTATATTTTCTACACCAGGGGCGTAGCTGGGGGGGGGGGGGGGGCAGGGGGGCACGTGCCCCAGGTGCAGCAGGTCAGGGGGGTGCCAAAGGTGGGCCTGGGTACAGGTGGGGGGGGGGGTCATTTGGAATCTTTGCCCCAGGTGGCAAAAAGCCTAGTTACACCTCTGCTCTACGCTGATTATTTTTATGATTACCATGCATATCCTGATAACACATTTCTTCTGCTGATCTAATCACGCAGGTTACTTGCATTGAAGAGGTAGAACAAAGTTTCTGCTTTGTGGAGCAGAAATGCTATTATGTACAAATGCCTCATGTTTAGAGTATCTTATGGCCAGGCTCAGACTGGCCCACTGTGGTACCAGGGAATTGCACAGTGGGGCCATGGACTCAATAGTACTAATGTGTAGTTGTCTAATGAGTAGCTGAGAACAACAGCCCTGGCACCCAAATGATAATGCACACATGGCTCAGTACATGATAATAATGATTTTGCTGTCCTTTTTTCTCCATGACAGGAGCAGCAGGTATTGCTGACTGCCCCAGGAGAGCACAATTTATCCTGGCAGGATATTGTGAGTTAAGTTGGAAAGTCCTTCAAAAGCTCTTAAAACTCAGACTTCAAAAATTGCATTGGTTGTCAACATTTTTATATGATTATAAAATAAACTAGCCAAATGATTAGACTTTTTTGTTCACTTTTTTTTGCTTATTTCAGTACATTAGATGACTCCACACAAAATAGCAGAAAACATTTAAGATGTTTAAATAAAAAAAAAAAAAAAAAAAAACTTCTAATACTGATTTTTTTGTCTTGCTCACTTTCAAAACTTGAATAAAAAAAATATAAATGATTCAATTATTCCAAAGATTGAAGTCATTTAAATCCGTTCTTGGAAAGGCTATAGATATTATGAGTATATCTTCATTGGCTCTATGGCCACATGATTTTAGGAAGTCTTTTGGACTTGCACAAACCCAGATGTGGACATTTAGTTGCAAATGTAGTAGATAAATCCAATCTATTAAAAAAGGTCTCATTTCATTTGGGAATGTACAAAACCTAGATGCATCTGGGTGTTATAGTATAAGTGCTTACTCAGATCCTTTGGAGTGTTCATTGCCTGTTTTAAAGGGCCAATTGATCATACCATGTCCAAAATGTCATATACCTAAGCCCTTGTTGAATTTCCTATTGATTAATTTAGAATACGTGAGGAAGCATACTACACCGACACATCTTCTTTGTTAGCAAGGATTGCCTTTACTGTGGGAGAAAAGGACTCGTATGCATGATCAGGTCCCTTGACTTTTATACAGGGTTGCTTATCTTCTATATTCATCAAATCTTTGGGTTGACACCAGCAGCATAAGCAAGACTGAAACAGAAAAAAAACGACAATGTTAAAACATTTATGTTATGGCAAGTCTCAGTTCCAGATATTACAAAAGTAAGATGTAATCAATGGCTAAAACTACGAACATGAAGTGTGAGACTGAAGGCCAATCATAATTTTTAATGTAAACAAAATAAAATTTATGTTTAGAATGAAGTAATATTTGCGATCAAACAAGTAACAAGGGGACTAGATTTGCAAGATTACTTAGTTCAACTGCATTTGATTTACAGGGGGTTTATTATAGCTATGGTGGTTTCTTCTTATTCATTTGGTCTAAGGACCGCATTGAGGTAAGGTAAGAAGAAGTGGGCAGAAGCAGGAAGAGGTGTGGTGAGCAGAGGTGGGAAGTGGTGAGATGAGTAGCCATGAGATGAGCAGAGGTGAGGTGAAAAGAAGTGGACAGAGCTGTGGTAGGCTGAGGTGATGCAAATAGACATGAGGCTAAAAAATGTGAGGTCAGGCAGGAACAGGTGATGTGGGCTGAGGTAAGGTGGGAGCAGATAAGGCAAGAAGAGCTCAGATGAGTAAAAGTGAGGCAGGCAGAGGTGAGCGACGGTGAGGTGGGCAAAGATGAGGAAAGCAGGGATAGGTAGAGGAACACAGGATACAAAGTATTGTATTTTACCAAGATACAAGGTAGAATTCTGTCACCCTGGCTAGGGAGAAATCCTTTATTTCAAGACTCCCAGCAGCTGCAGCACATAAGGAGGCCTAACGAGCCAGGGCGGGCATGCAAGGCTCCTGCTTGTAGCCACTGAAATAGCAACTGTGCAAAACAAAAGCACATCATCCCCAGCCAGAGGTCTGCAGAGCTTCTAGACCGTGATGCCTACATAAAATACAATTTACACCATAGATCAGGAAAGCTATCTCCTCTACTGAATGAACAGTTGAGTCCTTAGTAATGTACTACCTTAATTGTTCTGTTTATGTTTAAGTGCACTTAACATTTCTTCAGTTACCCAAATTATACTGTTTTCAGACATTATGGGTTGAAATGCTAGAAAAGAGCTTGGAGTTGAGATTTAAATATGGGTTGCATTTGCTGTTATAAGCACAGAGGACCCAATGTTATACCTACATGATGCAGGGTATGGAAAGCCACCATTCCCTGCTATTCCCAATACTTTGTTTGCAATAGGGAAACTTTCTTGTACAATAGATTAAGGCAGAACTCCAGTCAAACTAAGGTCTTAGGGTCATTGTAAGAAACTCCCATTCACTGTAGCATTTCAGTGTAAAAAACTTTGAAACAATTTTTCAGATTAGCCCCCACAGCCTAGCACATAGGCCTCTGATGGCTGCCGGTTGCTGCCGCCGTAGAGCCCAATTCTACTCATTGAAGATCCTATCAGGCTGGCACCTCAGCTCCTTTCGGCTCTTTTCAGCCGAAATGTTGCCTATCACAAGATTTCCGGCAGATTCTGAGCTGGAGCCAGGTGCTGTCTTCTACCCTTCTCCTGCTGTTGCTGATTCAGTCATGAAAGAGGACATCTATGTGGCTCCCCAGAGCGGACGTGCCCGACCTCCGGCATTTCAAAAGCAAAATGGAGCTTCTGCGCCTGCTCAAGGGTTCTTTCAGGCACAGTGGTACCCAGGAGTAAAAGAAAATGGCAATGCACAGCACTGGAATGGGAAACAAACGCCTATGGGGAACAATTATGTTACTAGTGGGTATTATTTATTCTAAGGGGCTCGAATGTCTAATGGGGGGAAATGCCCACCCCCGTTTGAATGGAATTCTGCTTTAAGTGTATTTGTTTATGCAAATAAATGAAGCTCTAAAAGCATGAGTCCAGTAGAAAACTGCAGACCCCCTCCCCTAAAGACTCCATTCTTTGGACAGGTTAGTGAGGATAGACATTTATACACATTTATCATATAACTGGTAGGTGATGAAAAACATTCAGAAAACATTTTGATACTCTTACCTTAAAGCAGCTTTTAAACTTTCTGCTTACTAGGTAAAGTGCAATAGGATTGATGCAGGAATTCAAGTTAGCCATGTTTATACCAATATAGTCCAAAAGAAGCAGAAAACTGCAGATGGAAAAAAATGTATATATAGTTTAATTACACTTAAAGTTGACACGCAGGCTATGATTGTTTCATTAAACAAAAATAAAACAGGGTCTCTTTTATCCAAGGTTATGATATATATACAGTAATAAGTCAATGTAACTGGGCTTGTGGTATAGTCGCGGAGGCATGTTACTAATCTAACTTTATCAATAAATGAATGCAAGAATTTCCAGTACCTTAAGTGTGGGATACAAGGACCTCACGCAGCTAAGATGTTAATGAAATTTGTGATAGGAGGTTAGATGGGTGTTAAAACAAAAACCTCTCACTATCTGGGCATTACTCCTTTACCGGAATGCAAGGTTAATGCCTACTAAAGTAAACTGTAAAATGTAAAGCCTAGGTATATCCCACTCTATATATAATCATAAATAATATGTGGTACTGTCCATTAAAGCTGTCCCACACCCTGCAAGGAGGTGTTGGACCGCCAATCTTGTCGGGGGAGATATCCTGATTGGTCAGTCTCTTGAAAGCCCAAGAACCCACACCCTGAATACTAACCACTTCCGGGACTGATACTATCTGCCGGCGGTTACCTGGAAACCAAGAGAAGTGGTGAGTTCAAGGGTTCTCATTTTCAGGCTTGGGGGGGCATATATATATTTTTGAATCATTCTGTCTGTATGGATGCTGGTGTAAAAGCTGGTTCTTTTCCTCAGCACACCTCACTACACTGGACTGCATACACAGTACTGTTCTTTTTGTGCTAACATATTGGTTGTTGGGATCTTTTGAACTGTTTCTGCCCGTGTGCGCAATTCTGCACAGTGAGGAGTGCCTTGTCTTTTACATTGGAGACAGGACTCACAGTAGCTTTAGGTGTACCTAAATTTGAATAATGGTCACTCATTTGGATAAAGCCAAGCTTACACCTTGGACACAGAAGAGGACTGCTTCAAAAGAGATGTGAATTCTATTTATGTTAAAAAGAAGAAATAGACGGCAGGGGTGTGGGTTTGACATATGAAGAAATGCTTTAATGCGATAAGGTTATACCTCAGAAGATCACATCTCTTCATGTCTTCAGATTCATAAAAAATAAACTTGATCATGCGGCTGAGGTGCAGAGGTAGCCAGCAAATAGCGAAAACAAGTACTAAGCAAAATACTGTTTTTGCCACGTCCCGTCTCTAAAAAAACAGCATAAGTGCTAAATGTCAGTCAGTTACTGGGGTGTTTTAATTATTTTCTTAGTCTATATTAAGCATCAATATCAAACAAAGCAAATCACAATATTCCAAGTATTGTAAATAAGCATGTAAATCACAGATTTTCAGCAACCCCCTATATATTTGGTATGGTCCGGTGATGAGTTATTTTAACATAGGGCTAAATAAATTAGCCTCAAACTGCCTCAAACATATTCCTTAAACTGTGGAGGCCTCTCCATCTCACTTGTCGAGCTTTTGGTCTTAGTTGACTGGTATTCAAAAAAGTTTGAAGAGTTCACTATCTTAACACACAGTTAAGTCATGTTTGTTTTTTTCTATTCTGCAATCCTAATTGGGTTTAAAAATATGGAAGGTAAGCAGGGAAGGAGCGGAGATTTTAGTAATAAGGTAGATTTTAAAAATTAGAAAACTGTTGAAAACCATCCATGGGGCAAAAAACTTTACACATTTTTATAAGTTAAAGAGCACCAAGAGTACAATAAGTAAAAATAATTAGCAACATAGGCAGCTAAACATTTAAACTATATTTTGTGCCTGTAAAGTCTATGCCTTGTTGGTAAGTTAATATGGCACCATGTTGGTCCTTGTTACTGGCTCACCAGCTCCATCCTTTCTGCTTGTTAAGAGTAAAGTTAGACTTTTAAGTTAACTAACCGGTAACCTAAGGTTGTAATCCAGTGATCTAAACTGTTAACACTTCTGGGCCAATATTTGATTTTGCAGGTTACTCAATAAAAGTTCTTCTTTTAACTACTCATTTCTTAGCACTAAGCAACTGTTAATATCTTAGTGCCAGCCAAGTCAAACAGGACTGTGTAATTGTTACTTAAACTTAAAGGTAAAAACAATGTATTTGATATATAACATTGATCAAATATCCAGCTGGGAACATAATAGAATTTTTTTTCTTACTTGTTTAATGTGGTCACTTAGAGAAATTCCGATCCCGCATTTCCTTCGTAGTAACTGACAAGTCATTAGAGTATAAAAGACTGCTGTGACAAACAGGGGAAGGCAAAAATAGAAGCTAAAAAGCCACAGGTCCTTGTAGGTTTTGTAGAACTAAGAAGAGAAAGACAAAATTTGTTAAGTAGAAATAAACACTATGGGCAATAATCAGATTAGGGAAATGTACATTGTAGTAGGAAGCATTTGATCCCAATAATGTTATTTCAGAGATGGGCATTCCCACCCTCACAAAACCACTTTTGATGTAGAATGCTACTCTAAAACGTAAGAAATCCAACCAACATGGAGAATTCAGGGATTATGGGCCTTATTTACGAAGCAATAGCGCCACGTAGTACCACATAGTGACATGTGAGTGTCTGACGCAGTATGTGAAAACCATATATATGAAAGTCAGACTTGAAAGCTCCTCTAATAGGGTCATGTAGAGTCACATGTATCACTAGCGGTGGCTCAGTGTAAAGCACCGGTGCTGTGTGTTCAGCAGCGCCATGTAGTACCTGTAGTACCGTTCTCCAATACAATTCAATGGTCTTTAATTTGTTTGTGTATAAAGAGTTTGGACCCACTTTTTCCCACTATTAGATTATGTGATGATTGTTTTGGCTCTCGTGGCCATCAACCAAAGACTTATATTGTCATTTATTAATTTTTTTTTATTTTTGCCAGAATTGTATGTGTTGGTCTGCCATTGCAGTGTCAGTGTTACAGTGTTGAAACAATGTCATTCCATGTGTTTTCTCTCTGGGGCTGGTGTATATATGTTCAGAAACAGACATTTGATATATTGCGTCGTCGGGAGATCGCCCAGTTTTATAGCGCCAACGCAGACTTTGCGTTTTTTTCTTAAATATGGGCTTCAGCATCGAGTGCCAGAAGCACTTAACTGGTGCTACCTAACGCTTGCAGCAGCGTTATCCTTTGTTATATGTAGCATCGCCTTGGGTGGCTTTCCGTCGGGGTGCTACAAACAAACAATAGCAGCATTGGTACGCTAAGGTGCTGCATTGATTCAGGGAGAGGGCTTCTACAGTGCCCTCCAGACATCACATTTATCAATGTGACTACAGCGTCATTTGTGCAGCGCCAAAGCTACATTATAGCTCCAGACACCCGTTTGCAGCATACTCTTGCGGAGCTCTAAGTGCCGCTACATAGACGCACAAATGGCAATACGTGGCGCTAGTCTTAAATCAGCCTCCACATCTTTGGATTTTCTGAAGGCTTGAGAAAAATGTTTTTTTTACAAAATTTTCTTAAAAAATCTTTCTCCTAGTACTGTAGCAACTTTTTCATATGCCACTGCGTGGAATTTTAGCTTACCTTCATAAAGGCAGTATCTTGATTGATGAGAACCATACAAATATCTATTTTCTGTCCCTTGTTGTTGTAACTGAAAATACCAAAGGCTATGGCTTCAGGGATTGCCAACACAGTGGATGTAAGCCATATAACTGCGATTTCCAGCAATGTCCATTTGGAAATTCCATTTCCACCAATGCGGCTCCGGGATGCAACAGCTCGGTATCTAGAATAACAACATTTATTTCATATGTGATAGTGAAAGTTACAAATAATTTACTTGAACTTTTTGGCCATTTCAGATAATCTAATTCTGATATTTTTGACAGGCCAAAAGACCACCCAATAGCACTGGTTGGGATAACAAGGATAAAGAAAGTTTTCCCGTGAGACTGGTTGGCTGCAGCTGTGAAAACATTTGAGATCAATGTTGGATGCTGCTGGATGGCCTATTCTGCTTTAAAAAACCTTGAAATGAAAGGAAAAAGCCTTACCTGTCTATACTAAGTGCACACAAACTTAGTACAGTGATTCCCACAGAAGCCTTTTGCAGGAACGGGACTAACTTGCAAAGCTCAACTCCAAATGGCCAGGTCTGACTTAGAAGCTATGAAAGTAAAATAAATATGAGTTAGTTATACTGTTACACTGCATGTTTGTGTTTACTACATTGTCATTTTTCTAAACCAAAATTTACAAAGCTGCGTCCAGACCTAGCTTTGGTGGAGCAATCATGCATTCAGGGCAAGGGCCCCTCAATCTTTGAAGTGCAGAGCATGGAAAACGTGGGTGGAATCGCTATCGCAGTGCCCTTCAAACCGCTTGGTGGCAATTGCGATCACACAGTGAACGCAATCGCCTCCATGAATGTTACCATAGCTGAGCATTGGCTGCGTTTCCAAACTGATTGCTATGCAATTAACCTGTTATTGCCTTGGTCTGTAAGGAGCCCTAACATTTTGATTTTGGTTGGAATTTTTTCAAAACAATATTTTTGATACAGACAAAGTTTCTTGCATTAAGCCCTCATTCATACCTGTCAGGTACTGTATGCACATTTGTGTTTGCGGCAGATACTGTGGTACTGCAAAATAAATCCAACAATGGCACCTCTATCGAGGCAGAGAGGAGGAAAACATGGCATCTTGATAAAGTGGGTTTACCCCACGAAACACGTGGGCAATAGAGGACACAGCGGGGACGTCATACAGCCTTCACTCTGGTGATATCTTTTTATGTTGATCTTTATTGAGCACTGTTCTTTGATTACATTTTCTCTTTCTGTATTTGAATAGCTGGGATTGCGCATAGCACCTTAAGGCACTGCACTTTGATAGTTGGATTAGAGGATATCACTTTGCACTTTATAACTTTTTGCACACATATTAGACATATTGATTATTAACTGTCTGTGATGAATTATACTTTTGGATATAGCTTGCTATTTTTCTGGCTGAACTACCCCTGCTGTGGAAATATGTGTTTATAATGTTGTAAGTGATTGCTTTAGATTAAAAATACAGATTTATTATGAGAAGATAGTTTTCTGATTTGTTGGGTTTTTTGGTGCTTGTGGGATGTCCTTTTGTGGTTGCTGGGCCCACAGCTCTTCATCTCGGTATGGCTGCAAAAAGTCCCGCCTGCTGCGTCGGGGCCGCAAATGCACCCCATTAAAGTCTATGGGTCCACAAATGCGAACTCAAGTGCATTTCTTAGTGAGGTACTGCATGCATTTAGCATTTAATGGGATTCAATAGACAGGCAGACAGGGCATAGGACCCAGAAACAAATATTTTTTATAGCACAAATGCAAAAGCAAATAAAAATGTGCAAACAAAAAGAGACACACAAAGCAGAATTCCTACCGCAATTCCTGCCGCAAACACTGCCGTAAAATGCATGACGCAAATGTGACAGGTGTGAATGTAGCCTAAGGCCTTTTGAGATTATTTTTAACATTTTAGAGAATATCTTCTCCTCAAAATTAAGGTAATTACAAAGTAGGATTTCATTTACACCTGATTGGGGGTTGAGATAGAGAAGCTATTAAATTCCCTGTCCCGACAATAAAAGTATAGACTCAGCTTTTGTCCCCCGCAGCTCATTGGTGCAGGCCAGATAAGGGCGAAAAAGCAATTCAGTCCTCCATTGCTGGGTAGACGTGGCAGCATCTATCAACAGGACTTTATGCCCCCCTTACACACCTACACCATTGAGGGGGTGTACCAAACCTGCCTCGGCATGGGCATAGGAGTAGGGACATAAAAATGCTCCATGGATTAAATCCCTGGCTCCCCACCATTTATACCAGTATGAAGATTAGATCCTGTGGCAGAGAGACCCCTCATGACATGTCATAATGACCACTATAGACAAGAGAGGAGCACGGCTGTATCTAACTTTTTGCTGAACCAGTCTACCTTTTTGCTTAAAAAATTATATAACTTGTTGTCTGACACATTAAAGAGTGGGACCAACCTTTTAAATGTTAGAGGTACACAGTGCATGGCATTCATATCATTGTACCCATACATAGAACAAAACTCTACATCGCATGCTAATTATTTAGTGAAGCAAGGCGTGTGCCTTCTGGTGTGAATTGGAGCATGCGTTTGGGTAAGCATTTTTAACCTTAAAGTGGATCAAAACCCTCCCCCCTCCCTGCGCACCAGCCCAAGTACCTCGGGTGATGCTGCTGGCTGGTCAGGGGCCCGCTTTTATATAAAAAAAATAGGTTTTGCCCCCACCGAAGCAATCCCCTCTGGCAGTTTTGAGATTGCTGATTCACTGATCTCAAGACTGACGATGATGGGCACCAGCCGGCTGGCCACATTCCCAGTTTTCCTGTAGATTACGTGGGAGCGTGCACAGCCGCAGGGAAGCCAGTGTCACAGGAGGAGGAGTGAAGGTAAGAGGTGAGGCAGCCCTGGGGGTTCCACACAGCAGGGCATCTTGGTATAGGATGCCCATTGGGAAGGCTAGCGGCCATTCCTGGGGTCTTTTGAATCCCAGGGCCGGCCCAGTTGGCTTTTGAGCCCCTTTAGCTTGCAAACATGTGCAGTCAAACATTTTGGTTCCAGTTTTTGCCTGCACATGCGACTGGGCATTTTTACAGATAGGGTCCATCTTTTTTCCAATGAGGTAAAGGATATATATATATATTTTTTTTTTATTTAGAAATAAATGGTTTACCTAATCTGTAATAATCCCCATTGCATGTGAAGGCATTTTGTTGGGGAAAAAAACAGATATTGCAGATTCTTGTGTATTAAAATGAAAAATCTCACTTAGGTGCAGGTTGAAGTTCACCCCATTTAAAGGAGCACTATCGTGAAAAAATGGGCCAATGATAAAGATTTATATAAATATGCTGGATGGTGGGAGGAGGGGGTCACTTATACAACAGGCACCAGGAAATATCCAGCCAGACTTGTTTTTTTCTTTTAATGGAAAGAAGTGGAAATGGGGGGAGTAGGTTATGTCACCCCTGATGCAATCAAACCTGGCACCCTTAGATTTTATTCCAACCAGGAAAAAGAAAACCACAAGCTTGGCGGGATTTTTTTTTCAGTTTTTAGTTTGGGTGTATAAGTGACCCCTCCTCTCATTAGCCGATGTGCTTATATGGATATTTAATATTACACAGTTTTGTGATACATCTACTTTAAGCTACCTATTTTCTTGTCTTTTTTCTTGTATATCAATACAATAAATTGTATATCAAATAATAAAAAGTCAAAAACACAAAAATAAAGGTCCAAACAATTCAGGAGATGGGGTGCAATGGCAAATAAAGGTGACAGGTGGAGGGACACAGTGACATTGATTGTAAGGCACCACCCCTGGGTGAAATCTTTGTCACAATAATAAGGTCAAATTGTTTTTCTATAATCATTTTATGCTTAGCATTGGTGGGAGCTTAGATGGATTGATTGGTGAGAACATATTTACTGCATAATGCCGCACCATTGTCTTCTATTGAGATGTGAGACAAAGCACTACCCCTCTCTTCTCCTCTCAATAGAAGACAATGGAGTGGCATTATTATTATTGTTTATTTATATAGCTCCATCATCTTTCGTAGCACTGTACAAAGTAATTAGCATTATGCATTAATTTCATAATGGCTGCTCCCATGAACAATAAGAGTTAGTTAGGCTGGACTGGTACTTTAGGATGTGGGACTGATGCGGGAGGGCAATAAATAATGGACTTCAGAGAGGTAAGCCAATTGGCATGTGCATTGCTTTATATGAATATAAGCGTGTGGTGGAAGGACATACAGTTTGTAAGGACTGTTGGTATTCTGACTGTTGAAGAAAATCTTCAATATGCTATTCCAAATGAAAAAATTCTGAACCTCCTCATTGTGGCCGTGACCAGGTTCCAAATTATTTAAGTGGCCTGCGCTCATCCAAAAGAATGAGCAACCATGATATAGCATTTGTGTTTCAACAGAAAACACAACGTTTTGCCCACATTAATGAATAATATTAATAATACTTTCAGAACAGGTTTTTATGATTTGTACATTTTCCAAATACATAAGTCATAATAGTCACATATAAGAACTGGAGAGATTCAGCTGAGGCATGACATAATGAAGTACTGTCAGGTTTATAGACAATGCATGGGAATTTTAGCCTTGACAACCAAGTGATGATAGATGCCTTTCTAAGTATGGGAAAGCACTTTTTCACAACAGGCTTTGTAAGCTGTGGGTGGCACCACATATCCTCAATACTGTCACATACAATATTCAGTTCTTTACATGGGTCAGTCAGTCTTCACAAAAATATTGTTTGACGTAACAATAAACCTTTTTTTTTTATTGAAATAGCAGACGTCTAGACACTGGGCCATGCATGATTCTAATTTGTGTTGCTATGAAGAAAGTTTCAGTCTCCATGTACTTTATTTTCTTGTGTTTTTCATGTATACATTTTATAGACCTGCTGTTGCTTCATTTACCTTCCCTGATAGTAATGCCCATACACTTACAAGTGAAAAAAAAAAATCTGGGCTGCTATACTTACTTTCGACACACACCCGGGTCCAATTTGCTGAATACATAACTACTAGGAAGAGCCAACAGTCGACCCACAATGAGTGACAGGTCAGTAGACCAGGTTTTTGCAGCTGCAAGCAAGGAATCCAGGCTGCTGGGGGTCATAGACCAGATTTAAATGTAAATGGTACTAAAGAGTTAGTTTATGGCTATTATGAAAATGGTACTCAGCAAACATAGTTAGCTTTATCATTGTGGTGAGTACTGAAACTTAAAATAAAAGGGACCAGGTCAAGGTTCACCAGGACCTCAACCCAACCAACCATAGGACCTCAACCATTAGAAGATATTCATATTTTCATCATAAAGCTCTCTATGATGGGGACCAGAAAACATCCAGTTCACAGTCACACACCATTCACCGAAGGAGGTGCAGATGTGTCACTGATATTTCTTCCCATTCATTTATCAGGGGAAGCTCTGCTAGGAAAGGAGAAACAGTATCTCTACAATACAGGGTGTGTAGATGACATAAGAAGAAAGGTTAGGGTAGCTTAGTGTCCCTGGACCATGACCAAGTCCCTAGATTATCTTATTGTCAGTTCTAAGATACTGTAAAAGTTACACTGAGATGTGCCTGCTCTATTAGATATGCAATGCCTTTTATTACTGTATTAAACAGCAGTTGTGCTTTAGAGGAAGATATTACAAATAAAGGGGGAGGAGGCAAATGTTTCAAAGATACCACCAACTTCTCCTTGACTTTGTGCCACTGCTTTAATGAAATACACTGCTAAAGAGAAACAACACACCTGATTTTCACTTTTTGGGGTGTCTTTCCTCTGAGTGGAGGCATCCCGATTTGAGATGTCCCGCTGTGTGTATGTCCCTATGTCACTCACCTCCCTGTTGCTCTCACGACGAGCGTTGATTGAGCGGTTCATGCGATCAGCACGCTCGTTTTCATTTGCCTTCCTTCTGCTCCGCTGATGGCTAAGCAGCTGAGCAGCGCCGAAGGGAGCTGAATGCTCCACTGGCTGCATCCCCCGATTACCTCCTAGCTGTCGCAGGTGCATGTGCGCGCTCGGGTAGAGGTGAGCCGGGATGCAGCTGCGGCACAAAGACACAGGGAGGGCTCCGGGACAAGGGCTTCTGGGGGGGATTTGAAACTCGGATGGTCCTGAAGTCTTTTAGATTCCAGGGCCTCTGATGTTCCTCAGGCTGTGGGAGCTGTTTCTAATCTGATTAGCCACTCCCTCCTCTGTTGAGAGATGTCATTGAGATGCGAACAGGGCATAACATTTCCAACCTGGCAGAAGGTGCTGAGTGAAATTGTCTGGCGCAGCCTGAAACATACTCCCCAGCTTTTACTGGGAGGCTGATTCATCATTAGCGGCAGGTAGCGACAGATGAGCGTCTGTAGCAGGCATTTTCAGAGCGCCCGCTAGTAGTCGCAGTGCTCGGGCGTGAGTCGCTACTTTATAGCGACTCAGTCGCTGTTTAGTAATGTTGAATACATTGTGAGGAGTCGCTATTTGACCAGTACAGTGCTGTATGGGAGCGCATGTTAGTGACTGCTCATAGCGACCGACTCACACCATATTCAGCGAAAAAACAGCCTCACAAATCTCTGGCGCTGAAAAATAGTTGTTTGAAGCCCAGAGCGCAGGAGGCGGTGTGTTTAAAGTCTGTTTTCAAGCATCTATCAACTAGTAACAAAGCGAAAACATATGGAATTACATTGTAACAACATTGTAATATGAACACTTTAATGCCAGACCTGTAATGTCATTTCTGAGGAAATATATAAAAAATGAAAAAAATATGAAAAAAACTGCTATTTCAATGCCAGAAGAGGTCAAAGAATTATTTGTGATTTTTTTGAAAAAAAAAACAAAAAAAAAAAACCTGTTTAAAGAGAAGAAAAGGATCGTTCATTGAAATGTATGGGAGAGCGCCAGGTAGCGAGAGGTCATACCTGGCGCTGTGCAAGGCTGAACGCCGGCGCTGTTCGCTGAGGCTGGGAAAATGATGAATCAGACGCTACATGGCGCTATCCCAGTAGCTAAACAGATTCTGCTTGATAAATGTGTAATTGCGTGCCGTGTCCGGCGTTCACCAGTCGCTACCTGTCGCTACCTCTCATTAACCAGCCACTACCTGACGCTATCCCTTCTTAAATAAGGGTCTAAATGTCTGTTAATTAGGACCAGCAGTCCTGATGCACATTGACACAAGACATAGTTGCAGTAAGTAACCTTTTCCTTTTATTCATCCTGGATGTCTTTTGTAATGTAGTGCTTTCCACTCTAGTGAACAATATTTGATTAGACCCAGACATTTTACATTTATAAATCTATGTTTATTTTCTACTGTTCTGGGAAGAGTCCAATCCCTGTACACTGATTTATCATGACATAAAGTAGGGGTGTGGGCAGCATTATGGTTGTCAAACAGGGGCAACTCCAATGTTTTACTGGTCGATAGCATAATTATACTGACTAATTTAACAGAAAGTAAAGAAATAAAGGCGTGGAGGATGATTCACTAGTAACGCCATGTATTGCCATATCAGCGTCTGTATAGTGGCGCTTAGAGCGACCGCTAGTAGACGCTGTAAGCAGGTATCGGGCGCTGTAACAGAGCGTCTCGTCACTGTAGTAACCTGGCCGGCATGTGATGTGTGTTGGGCGCTGTAACATCAGTATAGCGCTGCAGCGAGCAAGAGGTAGCACCAGCTCAGTGCGTCCGGCACCCAGCGTTCCACACCATATTTAACAAAACACTACACACCCACAGTGTTGGCGCTCTACAGCTGGGCGCTATAGCATAGAGCGCCAGACTCTGTGTGATTAAAGTCTGTTTTGAACACATATCCACCAGTAACAAAGCGAAAACACATGGAATTACATTGATGCATGAAAATATTAAAAGTCCAAAAAATTTCTAAAAGTGTTTGCTTGCAGCCAGGAGAGGTCACACAATGATTTCAGCAAAAAAAAAAAAAAAAAAAAAAAATTGGCAAACACGCTATTTTTACACAACTAATGAAAGCCCATTGAAATGTATGGGAGAGCGCTACAGAGCGACAGTGGTATACACTGAGCTGCCTGTAGTAATACATGTGACGCTACATGGCGCTGTTAGAGGCACTCACCAGATTCGCTCTCTTAAATGTGGTTTTGCATACAGCGCCCGGTGTTCACCAGACGCAGCCTACCGCTACAAGGAACTACCTGGCGCTATCCCTTCTTAAATAACCCCCATAGTATATTTAAAGGGACAGCCCAGGCAACAAAAAATAAATTAAATATCTATAAACACCTTTTGTCCCCTGCAGCTATTCTGACCTGCTCTGGTGATTTAAAACCTAGCGGATGCAAAAACCAAGTCACCCACTGTCCAGGGCCAATCTCTATTCATAGACGCCTCCTCTAATGGGCATCCATCCCTCAGCATGGCAACTCCATTCACTGAAATGGAAGGGGCATGTGGGGGCTTGGCATGCCCCCTTTGTAGCATTGGGCATGTCCTGGGTGACCCTATGCCTATAGGAACACTATCTTGATAGAAACAAAAGGTGACAAAAGGTGAATATAGATTTTTACTATTTAATTTGCCTAGATTTTAACCCTTTATCTGCCAGCCTACCTAGATATTTTGTCACTCACTATTGCCATATGATTTTTAAGTATTTTGCAATATATGTTTGCAGTAGCTGTGATTGACTGTTTGTAGGGATTTCCAGGAAAATTATATTTTTTTTTCAGCAGAGTCTGGACTTTAACATGAAATGTCTTGTTTGCAAATGTGTGCTTTCGCAATATTTTAGGTGAAATATGTGGAATTATTTTTCCATGTAAAGCCATATTGCTCCCAAATACAACGGTACCACATATGCATCAGTAGAAACTGGTTCTTGCCCATTTTTCATAGTGAAAAAAGAGCTTTATGAGATTTTCAAATAAAATTCAACTAACTGCACTTTGCAGTTCATTATCAAGGGTTAAATATAATGAATAAATAAAAATGGCGTGGGATTCCTCCTCTCTAGCAAAACCAGCCCGAGGCACGAGTTATGTGGGCTGGTAGACCAGGGTGCGGATGCCGAGCGGCCAATGCCGGTCCTAAAGTCTACCAGCCTGCATAGCCCACATGGGCACCAGGCTCTTCTACACCCCCTGGACCCGGGGGATACAGGTAATGGGCTGGGGGACTTTGGCAAATCCCACGCTTCCTGGCAGGTAACTTGCTGGCCCCTCCTGCCCTTTGAACTGATATGATGAGGTCTAAAAACCAAGGGTTACATTTTTACTGCTTACTACCTCCTTCCATTACTGATTGCTGCTCTGACATTCAGAAGTGAGTGGCAGAAGCCGGAGGTGCCCTGGCTTTCACCACTTATTCTGGGCTTTGTCTCCCACTCCTGCTGCAGGGAGGAGCCTTTTATACTGGCGGGGTAAGCTGACATCATCTCACTACTGGTATAAAAGGACCCTCCCTGCAACAGGGACGGAGTCAGAAGCAGGAGCACAGGGCAGGTCAGGGAAGGTCACTGCAGCTATTGCTAGGAGACCAGTAAATGCTGCGGCTCTCTGCTATCACCTCACTGAATAAAATCCAGCAGATACCATTTACCTTTTTTATACTTTTGCCACATTATTTAGACATATGCTAGAAGCTTTTGTGTGGCTATTTTATTATTTATTTTTCTCAATGTAAATATTCATGATAGTACTCTTTAATTCTTCACTTTCAATAATTAACATGGTACAACACATAATGGCTAAATTTGGAGGCTCTATGAGAAGTAAAAGGTTGCTGAAAGGGCATAATACTAGTGCAAATGTAACATCATAGTGCTCAGCTATATCTAAGTCAGTTATTATTATTATTTAAATAAATAAATAACACTGTCAGAGAAGTAACAATAAGGGGTGCGACCACGCTGGGGCCCAGGAGGGCAGGAGGACCCCATCATTGCTGTTACTCCTTATTTATCATTTTTGTGCACACTTGCCATCATTTGGAGAAAGGAAGGATCATTTGTCTCGCTTGTTTCAGTCTTTAGCTGCCTAGCTGAATCCAATTGAGTTAGAAGACTTACATCTAACAACACTGGATGATGTGTATCTCATGTATCAATAGAAATGCCTCTCAAGTACTGTCTTGTATTGTACTGATAGTGTGGTCTGAACTGAACCTAAACTGAAGGCAGTATGTTGCACCATGTAGCAATAGATAAGAACGAATTGATCATCTGCATGGAACTTATCCGGCACATTGATGGATTTGTGTCCATCATTTTGAGATGAGCTGACAGAATGGTAGCATCAAAATTCACTTCTAAAAACAAGATAAAAACAGCATTCTGCCTTGACAGCAATGGCAACTATCATGCTGGACCATCTAAAGTTTTGGTAAATTCTAGCTATGTCAGCCAACTTCATTTGAAAATTTCTAAAAACATACAGTTCATCCTCCAAACAGCAAGAGCACAGATAGAAGACTAGTCTTCAAAGCATATTCAAAAATAGGTTTCCAACTCTTGTCCCGTAGAGAAAAAAAATCACTTTTATCACATATTTAAATCCTGGGTACAAAAATCCATAAACAATCAATAAAAATGTTAAAAAACTAGTAAGTAAAAAAAGTACCACGGCACGATGTGTTTGACACAGATGACCCCCTTTGTCATGTGTAACCTGCTCAGTAAAACCATCCACTTTTCTATTGTTCTGGCGCAGAGAGTGGGTACTCCCACTCCCCACCGGATAAAACCCAGGCAGAAAACCTGGATACTCACCCAAATCCAGGTTGTAGCGCGGGACCTAATCAGAATCACATCGGGAACGTTCAATGAAGAACCCTGACCAACAGAAGTCGGTTTCTTTTCCGGGTGTCCCTCACCATGAACATCATGCAGAGACTCCAGGAGGCATGAGGTTCCAGTTCCCTGAATCCACCAAGATCTCCTTGACCTCATCGGATCCAACACATGGAAGCTGGGGCAATGATTTTGCCAAAGATCTTGCCAGAGATTGTGAGAATGGCAGGGGGCTTCATGACATGCTAGTGTGTCCCATCGTTGGCAATTTAAGTCCCTGCATCTTGTTCATGGTGAGTTACTCAGGGAAGGAGTTCATGGTGAGTGACTCCATGTAAGGAGGGGCCATCTTTTTCCATTCAGGGGTCTCCAATGTGCATTTTCAACTAAATTCTGTTTGGGTCCTTCACAATTGCCTGGATGTGGATGCGTATCCCGGTATTCTTCCTTTTGGCTTTTCCTGGGGAAAGGGGGGTGGACGAGTGCCCACTCTCCATTGTGCCAGAACAATAGAAAAGGGGTTATTATTGAGCAGGTTACACATGACTAAGGTTGGTGATCTGCTTGAAATGCTTTGTGCTGCAGTAAAAATTCAGTGGATTGATTATGAATATGTATCCAGGATTTTGATATTGTGAATAAATAAAAGTTATTTTTTACTACAAAACAGGAGCTGGAAATCAACCTTTATTTTCCTTTCTAACATGTGTCTACCATTAACTAACTTCAATAATAATTCCATAATAGTGGGTGGGTTTATGATAAGGAAGCCCTACTGATGAATAAATAAGAAGGAATAGGGCATAAGTTAATACACAACTAGTTAAGGGTTATATGCTGCTCTGTCATGTGACTATCAGTGATGATGTAAGACATCCATCACGTCAGTAGTTTCCAACAGATAAGATAAGAGTAGTAAAATAAATCTTTAGTCTCGCTTGTTTAAATATGTTGTGTGCAATGACGAGGCCCATCATAGATTATTTGCATATAAGAATAGAGGTAAAGAACATTCATGCCTCTCTTTTAAGGATTACTACTACATTTAATTTATGACACTTAGGAAGCATAGAAATTTGCAATTGTAATGCCAATAAATTATTTTATCTAGGCCTCATCCTTTTAAACAGAACCAGACGGAGAGAAACCTTAGCCAGGCTTGAAAATGGAAAACAGCATTAGATAAACAGCCTTCTGTAGGAGACTACAGCAGCATGAGCAGCATAAGGGTAGTGTGAGTATGCTTTGTCTATAGATTAGCTATAGATTGCCATTAAGAACCAAGCATTGTTAATTAAATTAAAAAATATCTAGATTAAGACTACAGAGAATTATTTTACAAGCTCTTATGTATTCACCATCAAACAATAGTGACCGCTATGACCTAAAAAAAAGAATGAAATGCACTTGAACATCATTATTTGTGTATGGAGAATTGGTTTTACTGATTTATGGCCTTAATATCAGAAACAGATATCATATTATATTTGAGTCATTCTCTTTGCATCTGTGAACCCTAACTGATGTACTGTACTCTACATTCATCCTCATATGCAGCTCATACTAAATATTTCTTTATTAAGGAGACATACGCATCATTGTTTTCTGCAAATGTTCTGGCTTCCTAGGTACTCTGCTTCTCTTCTACTGACACTTATTTGTGGATTTGTCTTTGAACCCTGACTGAAGAAATATCTCTCCGAAATTCTGATATGTGGTAAAAACGTCTTTGATTTCTTCTAAGAAATGGGCAATAGTGAAAGGAGTGGGATCACAATAAGAATAAGCATGAACTGTGGTAATACTGTATAAAATATGTGTACGTTTAACTCTTTGTAGCAAAGCATCAGATTCCCACAATTCACTACTCCTTAGTCCTAGTTCCCTGATCCAATACTGGAAGTGGGTAACATAATCATTCATATGCATGGCTTCTTGAAGCTTGATAAGAGTCTATTTATTTTATTTGGTTTGTATGCTACATTTTGGATGCTTTTGGATGGTTAGCTTTTGGATGCCCCCCCCCCCTTTCTTTTACCTTCTATAGAAAGAAATGTTGGGTGTTGGTGAGACATAGGGATAGGGATATTGTTCTTTTAGTTCTTCTTAAAAGCCCTCAACGTTTGAAATTATTATTATAATTGTTTATTTATATAGCGCCATCATCTTCCGTAGCACTTTACAAAGTAGTAATTACAGACAGGGTAGAAACATACGGTACATATACTATTTCAAATGCAGTTTTACAGATTTGACAGTGGATATTCTGAGTACAAGATACTATAGGGGAGAGAGCCCTGCCCTTGCGAGCTTACATTCTAAAGGAATTTAAAAAAATATGGCAGGGTAGGACTAGCACTTTTTAAGTCCAGTCTTCTAAGTACCCTCCTGCCCTGCCACCCTTCCCTGTCATTGAGGTAAGACAGGGGGCTACAATATAAAAGACTTCTTACCTCGCCTTGGAGACAGTGCTGCCTACCAGCAATTCTGGCGCTGGGAGTTGCCATCTTTGATCTGCTACACAAAGCAGTTCCCCCACTCTATGTGTGGCCCCGTCCACTCATTCACTTGAATGGGCAAGCAGGAGTGTTCACAGAGCAGGGGATGCCACTCTGTGCAGCAGATCAAAGATGGTGCCAGCCTCCGCAGGCGCACCAGTAACGTAAGGGGAGGGTGGCATGTTGGGGGGAGGTACACTTTAAAGGGGAACATTTCAGGTATTGGGTAGTTAATAAAAACTCTCAAAGCTGGTTTGAAAAACGCTCACCCCCCTACCTCTCTGGTTTCACTTTATACAACTTTTGACTTACCTGTCCGGTTGCATCGCATTCCGGCATCCCCCGGTCCCGCATCGTCTCCATTGGGCAGATCCATCTTGCCATCCCATCATGCACTGCGTCGCCCCTCAGATCTCACGCATGCGCAGTGTCACTGCATAGAGATCTGAGGAGCGGCCTGGGACATTTGAATAGAGGACGGCTAGAGCTATGGATGGTTAAGCCTGCAGCCTTCACACATCGATGGCTAAGGGGGAGTGGAAAGGGGCCATGAATACTACCGGCTGTCGACCTCCAAAAGGTTGTGGGGGAGGGATGTTTAGAGAGAAACATCAGAAAAGGCCTGATGTTCCCCTTTAAAGGTGTTATTCAGCATCTCTCTGCCTCTAAATGTCCTTACATAAATATCTACCCTGACATATATGCAGCCTTGCATACAAATTGCCATTGGAAAAAGTGCCTCTGAACTTAGTGAATAGGTTTGTTTTGTAAGTAGGCTTTACGTGATGATAACATTCCACCAATGAAATCAAGCACCAAGAATTTGATGATTTTAAGAGCCATTGTTTTTGCATTGACACTAGATATGTATCTAATATAAGAACGCTTCCTGTTATTTGTTAGCTTAGACAAAAATAACTACTACTGTTTACTGTTGGGACCTACATCATTAAAATCTGTTTCAATGCAACTCTCTGTAGCCCATGTTTATTGAGAAAAGATCACTTTGAAAAGCTGTTTACTACTTGGACTTGGCAGAAAGAAGCCCCTTCATCTCGCAGCTTTGTGATTTATCTTACAACGTTAAACTTAATTTCCTTTGGATGGGGTCATGTTAAAAGCATTTTCACAATTTTCATGGCACCTTATCAAGAGCTTTACTGTAACCTCTTTACAGTAGAGGGATGGAATAGCTCTACAATATGATGAGACAGATGGCATTGTAAACTCGGTCATTATGCCACCATGGTCTGTTTTATATGTTTTACAATGTTTACACACCATTTATGTAATGTGTACAATGAATCATAAAAAGCATTTTTTCTTTATTATAAATAGGAGTCTGGCAAAAGAGCACTTAGGCTGACTCTAGAAGGAAATATTATCTGCTAGAGTTAACCAGCAAATACCTAACATGAAGACCAGCCTTGAACAATGCCCAATTACAATATAATTAAATGCCCCTCATATTACATGGTTAAGGTTTTGTATTTGGTAATACTTAGGCAAATAGTAGTCCACCACGTATTCAATGTAATACTAAATACATTAAAGGCGTGACAATTTAATTATTATTAATATTTATAGGCAGTGTCAAAACTTATTTTATTCAATGCCCATGATAGATATCATAGAAATATTTAAGCTACTGTATAGTATATATGTAGTGTGATGGTTTAGGCATTACGTCCATCTATGCTATATCTGAGCAAGTAGGCAATTTGTTCAATCCGTTTCAACTTTAAAAAGTTCATAACTTGGAAATAAAGTGTTATGCTCAGCAGACTGAGAGACCCGTATATGACCAATGTGTATTTGCATTTCATTATTGGGGCTTTGATATTTCAACTGCATACATTTGTCTACAATTAACCTATGTTTGTATAACTGGCTAAAGCTTGCACTTGTTTATTTTACTATTAGACAAATTTGTGCTGCAGAAATATATGCTTTAATGCCGGCATCACCATACTCAGTTAACAGTGGTAATCCCATTCCATGTACAGCATTCTACATGACTTGTCTGGAATAATAAATTGCCCCCTCTTAGCCTTAACCTCTGTGTCAAGTTTGGTAAATTTACAGTAATTTCCCTTGTCCTTCCTCTTACATCATAGCATACCATTGCACAACATTATTTTAGAAACAGATTGCAGGGGGGATAAGGATAAGCCTAGGGTACATTATTTTCAGTAATGCATGAATGAATGACTAAACATATGACAAGTCATTATAATACAGTTTTTACTGATATTGTATAGACAACCACAACACCATTTACAGCCTTCAGTGTCTACTTTTGATTATGTGATGCATAAAGAGCAGTTACATGCATATACAGATTAACATTGGGTTAAGCCAGCATTGTAATTTGTATTCATACCTGTCTGATTTGCCCTTGTCCAAGCTTGGTAATAGATAAAGCAAGGTTGCAAACAGATTTCAAAAAAAGCTACAACTTAGCCACAATATAATAAAAGAATAAGAACCTTATTTAAGAAGTGTCAGTTTTTGGCCTTAGCGGCACTCAGGGTCTCATTTAAGAAATAAAAAGCAGCAGAGCCGATGTGACCACCAGCTTGCGTCTTATTTAACACTAGTGCCAAAAAGGGTGCAGCATCAGGCGCACTGGATGAAGCAGCGTCAGGCAAAACCTAGCTATGTGGGTCAAGATCCCATAGAGCACAATGGGCAGACCTAGATTGAAGTGTTTTATGTTTATAATTAATATTAAACACATTTGTTTGTACAGAACTTGCATTGGGACCTGTCAATAATTGAATCGCAGGACCTATATGTCACAAAATGTATTTTTTGGGGGGTTTATTAAAATTGATTTTAATGGCTTCTGTTGCTTAACAATGTGTAATTAGGACAACATCATCTAAAAAGCAGAAAATACTGCACCAAAGATTTTAAGGAGGGAACAATATGATGTTGAGTGCCGGAAAAATGGCGGTCCAATGCACACTGGTGCTGGGATAGCCAGCAGGCAGATCCAACAGGTGCTGACATAGCCGGGCAAAACAATTGCAACAATTCAAGTGAATTAGTATTCTGAGCAGTGACTGCTAGCACCAATGTAGTCCACAGCACATCGCCAGATAAGACAAAAATGCTGGCGCTCCAGAACTGGCGCTATAGCCACAAAAGAGATGCTATTTTCCGTACACCATAAATAAGGCCCCACTACAGTAAAACAAAGCCCATTAACATACATGAGTCCCATGAGCAAGGTTCTTTAGCATCTAAGTTAAAGATAGTGCCCCTCCCATTTGCACTTCCTCTTTCATTTTCCAGAGAGATAGTAATACATGAAAGTGCATTTCATGTTATGTTACTACATGGCGTATATATATATGTGATCAATAAAAAAACATTGAACCCCCGGTATGTACTTTACTATGAATTAATGATTCACCAAGGTACCCAAATTTTCTGCCACTACTTGGGCACAGCCATGAGTTCTGTCTTTTATACATATTAGCAAATACGATTATATCTATCTATCTATATATATATATATATATATATATATATATATATTTATTATTAAATTAACTGCTATGTTTAAATGCCATTTTCAATAATTCACCAGACCATTTTCTTACCTTATATGTGGTTATTGGCATATCAATGATGATGTGCAGGAAATCTCCCAGAGCTAAGCTGCCAATCAGCAGGTTGGTACCATTTCTCATACTTTTATCCTTGTAGATTATTCTTAAAAGTGTTAAATTGCCAATAGTACCAACAATGAAAATCATGCAGGATACTACAGCATTTATGTATCTGAATGTGTCTCTGAGTTTAATAGGTCTATCGCACATTGGAGGCATTCTGCTTTTTCCAGATTGTAAACCATTGTTTTCAGCAGCGCTGTAATTTAATGCTTTCACATTCAAAGTCCTAAAATCAACTGACTTTGCTGTTGTGGGCACAGTTCCCAAAACATGTCCTTGATTAGGTAATGGTTGAAGGGATGGACCATACTCTTCTCCAAAAACTACTGCTGCAGAACACAGCACTGCCATCAAACTTAGACACTGTTGCCTGATCTGCATGATGGTTCAGGTTAAAAATTAATATTTGAGTTAATATGTGCAGGGAGAGATAGTAAATCAATCAATACATCCAGTCCAAACCTAGGCAGAAAGACAAATTCTGTAAATACACTGCACATTGTAACTTTCGGATTACAAATCATAAAATAAGATGTACTTTTGGTTATATGCTTCTTTGGTGACTGCTGTAAATTCTCATCTTTATAAGTTATATTTATAAAAAATAAGTGATAACTTCTATAAGTAAGAAATTACAAGTTAAAAAAATGATTTAATGTAATAATCTGTCTTAAGATTTTAATATTGAGTATATTGGTTATAATGATCACATTACCATTTAAAATGCAGCCTAGATCACAATGATAAAAAAGTAATACGATTTATTATTTGTATATCCTATTAACTATATATATATATATATATATATATTACTTTGCACAGCGCTACGGAAGATGATGGCGCTATATAAATAAACAATAATAATAATAATATTAAATATACAATATAATATGTTTATAGAGTATATTAGTAAAGAAAAGTCTAGTGTTTTGATTTACTTTGTATACTCGCAATAATTAGCATCTATCCCAGTTGCACAAATCATAAAGTAGTCAGCTATTCCAATTGTTAAGTAGATTTTCCTGATATTATATATAATATAATAAAAAAATCCATATTTGAAAAAACAAGTATAAAATAAGTTTACCTTATTTGTGTAGTATTCAAGATGGAAAGGTGGAGAAATGCGAAATGGCAGCAGATTTGCAGTTTGTCGGCAGTCCTGGGCAGTCAGAACAGGCACTGAATCTCCTGTAACATCCCAGTGGACATCAGTGTAATGAGCATATTAGACCTTTCTCCTGGTATGTGTGTGTGTCTGCAATCCCCAAGTCAAATAGTTGTACATCAGTCACTGACAGACCCCGCCTGCTCCCTCCTACTAAACAGCAACCTTTTTCTCCCCGGCAAGCTGTCTGGACAGCGTCACTACAACAGATGAGAAAGTGGGCTATCACTGCAGACAAATCTGGCTCCTAAAATCTCAGTTCACAGACCTTTTTTCTGTTAGTGCATATTTGATAGGAAAAAGCACTTCATCTTACAGCCTGAATGACCCTTCAAGTGTTTATCATCACATTAGCCATGACAGCAAGTTGCATAGATTGTTAGTTCTACACAGACCATATACCGTAGTCGCCAAAATGCCATCTAAAGAGGGGTTCTCTTCTGTCTCAGAGCTTGATCTGCTTTGTTTCATTTTATCCAGCACATCAGGTACTTTATAATATAGAAAGTATGAATGGTACAAGAGCTGAGGTGCTAGGAGTCCAGGGCATAGAATCTTCTATAAAATCTTAGAGGCCGATTCATTAATAGCGGCAGGTAGCGACAGTTGAGCGACTGTAGCAGTATTTTCACAGCGCCCGCTAGTAGTCGATGTGCTTGGCCATTGTTCGGTTGTTGATAGCGACTGAGTCGGTGTGCAGTAATGTTGAATACGGGGTGACGAGTCGCTAATTGACAGGTTCCATGATATATGGGTGCGCATGATAGCGACTGGTCAATTTTTTTTTAAGAATTTAGTAATATGAATACAATAATATCAGACCTGTAATATCAATTCTGCACAAATTTTATTTTTTTTTTTACCTTAAAAAAATTATCTAACATGGCAGAAGTGGTCGCAGAATTTTTCACATTTAAAAAAAAAAAAAAAAAAAAACATTAATAACAATTAATTATGAATATTTAAAGATTGTTCCATTGAAATGCATTGGAGAGTGCCAGGTAGCGAGAGGTCATACCTGTCGCTGTTCAAGGTCGGACGCGGGCGCTGTGGGCTGAGGCTGGAATAATGATGAATGAGTGGCTATCTGGCGCTATCTCAGTCGCTAAGCCAGATCGGCTTGATAAATGTGTGATTGTGGTGGGGAGCCGGCGTTCTCATGGCGGTGCCCGTCATTACCGGTCGCTCACCAGTCGCTACCTGTCGCTATTCCTTCATAAATAAGGGCCTTAGTGGACATCAGAGTAATTTTTTTACATTGAGAAATATATAAAAGTTTTTATAGTATATATCATCTATTGTTTATGTGGTTTCAGCATCTTCAAGTGGACCAATCACAGCCCGGGCCAGCCCTGGAGTACTTTAGCCAACTAGGTGCCCCTGTGGCATTCTGATTCAGGATGCCCCAATGTGTGAACACCCCTAGTCACTCAGGCTGGGCACTGGGAAGCGCGCACCCCCAGGAAAACCATCAATGCAGCCACCGCTGCATCCCTATGCCGATGCTTAATCAAGACAACGGATAAAGGGGCAATCAGGGGGGTTTCACAAAGCAGGACATGCCAAACTGGGATGCCCCTGGGGCAGGGACCAATCACCAGGATTGTGAAACTCCACTTTAAAGTAGACCACCACGCTTTCTAGCAACTCTATGCCTGGTGATGGTGGGGGGGGGGGGGGGGGGGGGTTAGGAGCACAGAGATCCATAGACTCAGAGCTTCATAGAACTTATCCTAAAGAGTTTTGTGATTTTGTCTTTCTAAGGATCTTTAAACCAGTGCACCACTTTTTTTTTAACAAAATGGGTGTTGCTCCCTTTGTGAGGTGGGCATCCCAAATGCATCTGCCCACCCTCTGTGCTGTAACTCCCAGTAAAACACAAAATTGCTCCCCCTGGAAAATCGAGCCCCGTGATTGGCCCGTTGAGGTCATGTGCCAGGGGATCGTTTTGAAGGGAAGATTTTGTATTTTACCGGTCATTATAGCGAAGGGGGATTTCCCCCATGCAAGGAACAACCCCAATTTTGTTAAAAAAAGGTGGTTTAAAAGTTAAAAAATCCCCAGGAAGCCAAAATCAAAAAAGAAACTCTATATGATGGGGTTCTATTGTTCTCTTAAGTCTATGGATCTCTGCACACCTCTCCAACTTCCCCCCCAGGCGGAGGGAACAAGAACCATTTTGTTAAAAATGGGTGTTGTTCTGGTTCAACTGGAGGGGAATCCAAAATTCAGGGTCCCCTGGATTAGACCTAAAGTCATTGACTAATGGCCTGCTTTAAGGCCTAATGTTGGTTAATTATCCATTAGAAAACGTCTGAATATTTTCCAAATATCTGCAATAGTATTGTTCAAAGCTGTAATTGTTTTTCAGATAATCACGTTGTGAATAGAGCCTTACATATATAGGGCCAGTCTAGCCAGATGGCCTGTTTTAAAAGTTCCCCCACCCTGCCACTCCTGGCGCTAAAGCAGGGTGGGGGTGTAACATAAAAAAAGCACATAAATATTGTTATGAGCTGCATATTCAACAATTGTATATAAGGTTAATTAAAAAAACACGGAACACTTATTGACCCCCCCCTAGCTGAGGTGTCCACAAGAATTAATGGATTTTTTATTAACAAGAAACTTACCAGCACTCTCAGTGATTCCCATAAAGAAAAAATTGGCAAGCTGGAAACCTGGGTGAACATTGCCTTATATGGCCCTGTCTACGGTGAACTGATGTGGTCTGGTTAAGCCATGGAAAAGTTATGGACCCCCCATCCCTCGCCCATTACCCTATTCCAGGTTCTTACTGTACACTAAACCTTAACCCTCTCCTCTGTTAAGTCAGTTATTTTTACTAAGGGGTCTATTTCAGAAGCACTAGTGTCAGGTAGTGCTAGATGAATGTCAAGTGAATGTCAGGTCTCAGTGCAAAAGGTGTATGTATGAAGGTCAAAATCCATAGCGCCTCTGATAGTGCCAAGTAGTGTCCCATCCATCATCAGTGCCAGCTAGTATATGAGTGCCGGCGCTGAGTTCCCTACAGTGCCACACCATGCACTGAGTGGTCTTATCCAATAGATTTCAGTGGTCTGGGCTGTTTATAATTTTTTGCTGCATTTTTTGGGAAGTCTGGTACATGGGCCAAGGGATCCCTGTTTGGAATTGCATTTGTATGCATTTTTGCACTTTTGGGTTGCGCTGCAAACTTGCGATTTGGCCAATGCAAAACCTGTGTCAGGTCATTCAAGTGTCCACAATGTTTTTGCTGGTGTTCGCGGCTTGTAAATGTGCTGCCATCACCCCTAAAATCAAAAGTCTGGGATTTCACCAAGGGATGTGTGCCTGGAATCCCGTTTGTATAGTGGCAGTGTGGGAGCTGTGTTTTTTTCACATTGGTTTGAATTCTGACAATCCCAGGGGAATCGCTAGAGCATAGGCTTATCCAAGCCCTGCACAGCACCCAGTGCCCAAGACACTCATCTTGCTTTTTTTGATGAATTAAGCTCCCATTTTACAATTTACTCCCTATTTATAATTCCTAATCTACTTCCTGGTTTGCCATTGATGGGATTAAGGACCACAATTTGTGGTAATAGCTATTTGGTCACTGTTATTTATATACTTCTATATTAATTCTGATCTACCTGTATCCTCAGGAGCTTATAACTTACACTAATGTATGATTTCCCTGTTTACTGTAAGTACTGATAACCTCTCCTGAAAGGGATGCTTTACAATATATTATCATGCTTATACCTGCTGTTTCAACTACATGACTTGTGCAAAAATATATAATAAAAGAAGAAAATCACTCAAACACCTAACTAAACAAGCCTGGTAAACATGCCCTAAAATATCTCATGAAAAAATGCGTGTTTCATGTTTTATTTCAAAAAAAGATAGGGAAGCCAATTTATTATGAATGGTGCGGGCGGTACTTGAGCGCCTAATCCGAGACGCTCAGCAGCGCCTGCACCGCAACGTGGGCTTCAGGCTGGCGGCGCTGTCAGCTGTATCGCTACAGGCAGTGTTTTATAAGCCTATGCACTAGCGACACCTAGGGCTGTCTGAGAGCGCTGCAAGATGGATATATTTATGAAAAAAATACATAGCACTCCCAGAGGCGGTCAGAAAACAGGATTCCAGGCACACAGCACCTGTTGGTATCCCAATATGTAATTTTTTAGGGTCGTGGATTTTTTTTTGTTAATAAAAATGGGAATTGCATTGGGGACACTTGAGATACAGTTCAGTTAGCACATCATTTGCACTTAAAACTTTCACAAGAGTTGTTGACAACTTATTTCTATTGCTTTTTAGAATACATCTTATGTAAACTGTAAATATTTTACAGTCAGTCAGTTTCACAAAGTGAATGTTTTAGATGTTAATAACCAACATACTACATGTGCGCTTTTAAGAATTTAAAAAATCCTTTCATGTTCTCTCTTCTTTAAATAACCCCTTTTTTACCTCTTGTCCTATTCTGAAATACAGAAAAAAGGCCTCTGTTTAGTAAGATATCTTAAGGAATGTTTCCTGAATCAAGACCAATGCCTGGACACAAATGCTAACCACTGGTTCACAATCTTTTTCTGAATATATTTTCGTTATATTTTCTTAATTTGTTTATTTCAGAAAAGTAATTCATGATTTGAGGGGAAAGTATCCTGATGTTGCATTGCCTGCAGTGGTCACAACGTTTTGATGCTCCAGTAGTAGGGTGGGCTTTGTATGATTCTGGCCACTTTACGGTCATACTCCATATCTATTACAATTGGACCATTTGAGGATTCCCAGCAACTTAAAGGAGCAGTATCGCAAAATTAAATAGTTGTGTGAAACAACCCCTGGATAACCACAGATCCCCCCATTTTTCTGGCGCGCTCACGCAGATAGTCATTTAGACAGGCCGGGCGGCCAGGAAGGTTACTGCTCAGGCTCCCCACCTGCGTGCAAACAGTGCTGATTGGATGAGAGCCCGCGCACAAAACAAAACTCCAGATAGTGAAAATCCTGGGTTGGGCTTTGCTCAAACACACAAAGCTGAAAGAAAGATCATATGGAAAAATGTGTTGAGAAAAGAGAGAGAAAATGGTAAACTGAAAGATTCTGCAGCAGAGCCAACATGAAGGGAAAACTGTCAAAATCAGCTAAATGACTTCTAGAGCTTTTCTCTCTGTTTTAGATATATAAGTTCTGGCCAGGCAATGTTGTTATCTTATGCTGGACGGCTGCCAGCACTGAACAGCTGAGACTTTGATACATTGTTTACCCCTCTCCTCAGCATGGAACAGGCCAGAGTGTCGGGCTCCGACACTCAGAAGACATAAACATGAGCTATTAGTCTCCAGCTGCTCAACACACACATCATTTTTTTATACATTTGTAATTCTTACTCCAACACTTACCTACATTCAAAGTACCATTTAAATATAAGTCACCAAGAAAAATTCGCGATACTGCTCCTTTAAACAAGCTGTTTTTGTGAAATATAACTGTAATAAACATATTGGATAGTGAGAAGATGTGCTACTTATACAACCCAAATGAAAAAATGTCCTGCCAAGCTTCTAGTGGTTTTATTCTCGTAGAAATTACATCCAGGGTTGACAGGTTGTTGAGTGCATTATTCCACGTATGCTTATAGGGATAATCTGATTCATTCCAATGATTAAAGGAAGACGTTTTTTCCAACAGCTCACAGTCTATCCAGGAGTCACATGCATGGAAAAGGAGTCTGATCTGCAGAATGAAACAGTAGATAACTCTGGCAACCTTCTCTGCTCTTCACATACTTGTGCCATGTTGTTAAAGGATTTAGTAAAAGTTATATTTTAACCAACTGTCCCAGGACATCCTTGCTTTTTCTCTCCTCTATCCACTGATTCATTCCAATTCCTGGCTCCTGAGCCAGACTGTGTGGAGCAGTAGCATTTAACTAGTCTAGAATATATTGAAAGCATTGCATGATGGAAGATCAGAAGATTCACAATAGCAATAAAAGCTATTATAGTGGTGCACGTCCCAGGTAAAAGCAGAACTTTCAAACCTGTCACCCCCTCTGTAGAGAAAAAACAGGCTTTGGTGGATTTTTTTCATGCAGGGTGTATAACGTGCAATCCAACATATTTATTTGATATTTTATTATAGGACCGTTATTTTTCAATAGCTGTTATGTTTTGTTTAAAGTTGCCTCATTGAATGGACCATCAAATACTGGACATCCCTTGGATTAAAATTACTATAGTTCCACATTATTAGTTGGCAGTGAGGCAGCAGGACCCAGGCAGGATACCCACCGCTTCTTCCAGGCCTCTTCTGCGTCCACCATGGCGCAGCCCATCAGACTCACGAGCAGAGATGATAGGCTCACCTGCAGACTAGTTGAAAGACTCCTCACGGTGACGCTCCCACATGATCATGAGCAGCCTATCAGCCCGGCCAATGACCAAGCCTAACAGGGCTGGCCCTGGAGGCTGATAGGCTGCGCCGCAGTGGCTGCAGAAGAGGCCCAGAAGCGGTGAGTATCCAGGATCCTGGTTTCTTGTTTTCGCAGCGGTGATACGCAGCGGGGCAGCCTGGTTCCTGTTGCCCTGCTGCTAACTAGTAATGTTGGACTATAGTCATTTTTGACTGTAGTTCCACTTTAAATGGTTTTTGTAGGCTTGAAAAATGTAATACTCCTCTTAACTCTAGAGATACTCTGTACCTGATATTGTGTTGTGTTCTTTACATGGGCTCCAGACATGCTCTCCCCACCATCTGCAGCAAGGCCAGACCCACTATATTGAGCATCATGATTGTCAGATCCCCTAACTTTCCCTCCAACTAATGAGGGAGCCTGATCCCCCCTGACTAGATGAGTGGGGTGAAGTGTGTCTGGAGCTGAGAGAACAGAGCAAAAAATGGTAATGTGTCAGGAGCCTGCATTACACTGGGTCATGTCTCCTGAGGGTAAAGTGAGTTTTGGTTTTTCTTCAAAGCCATTAATATTTTGGTAGTAAAATGGGGAGAGTAATCCCTTCCACCACAATTTGGGTGCAAATAAAAGTGTCCCATCACCACTAAATAAGTTGTCTGGGGGATCAACACCCATTAAAGGAAAAACAGGTGTTGGTCCGCCTGTCAACATGTGCAGTTCATCTTTACATGGCTAAAGCCTTGATTCAGTAAACTTTCCTTAAAATATCCCATTAAAATATCTCTCAAATATACTTCATGCACTATTTTAGAATAAGGTATAAGGCAGAGTTAATCATCTATGACTAAGGAGGTGTAGGATTGGTCCGAAACACGTAAAATTAATATTATTTTGCTCGTGTCCTATGATGTATTCCCTATATGCTAATTTTATACTTGTTCTATGG
The DNA here is from genome assembly GCA_027917425.1 of Gastrophryne carolinensis. NCBI lineage: Eukaryota > Metazoa > Chordata > Amphibia > Anura > Microhylidae > Gastrophryne > Gastrophryne carolinensis. The sequence goes on from CM051236.1 coordinate 167,467,914, forward strand.
AGTTTCTTTCTGTATACTCCTCTTTTAAATGGACTTAACAAATGATACATTTTAGATTATTGGGTTGAACTGGCAAACTGGCTAAACATATAAAGATAAGAAATATGTGATATAGACATATATAAATCTGAAGAGATAAAGATATAGGGGCATCATTCCTGTGCATTGCTATTTGCTGTACTGATTCGTCCAGTAATGTTATTAGCTGCAGAATATTTGAGCACATATTTTGTTTAACTGCCTTGCTTTACGTCATATCATATTTCCCATCTTTCCTGCTCATTGTATGCTGACGCTGTGTCTTGTAGCATAATGTGGAGGACGTAAAGCTTGTATGGTTGGCCTGTGAATGGAGCTGAATGAGACTATTGTAGTTCAGGGCTGTGTCCTGTGAAGACACAGAAAGGAATGTTAGTAAGGATATGAAGCTGAGAGCAGCCCCCAGGGCACACATTGACATCCGCATGTGTCTTTTCTAGCATTCAGATAAACTTTGTGATTTTTGCATTACAGTTATGTGTTTGTTTTTAACTTTTTTTTGCTGAAAAATGACTTTCAGTCATTTTCAGTCAAGGAACAAGATGTGCTGGTGCAATGGACCAATTATTTCTTATTTTAGTTAAGAACTCTTTATAGTAAGTAGTTGCCCAATGCAACAAATATAAACACATCTTTTTATATGGTCCTTGTCCTGGCTTAGTGAGTTATTATTTTGTTATTTACATGTTCTAAAATTTTAAGCTAGAGTTTTCCCCTTGTCTTCATTACAAGAATATGAAGCATATGAAGCACAGGTCTGTCATTAAAATTCACTGGGATCCATACATTTGGAATCTGCAGATTTTTGGACCTCCAACCCCTATTATGCCTACACTCTTTCCTGATAGCACATTATTTTCCTGGATTGCTTTGTTGCATGCTGTTTTCCATGATGCTCCTTTGGTGCATTCTTTTCTATTTTCTTTTTCTCTTTGATGAATACTTACCTTATTGCCTACCTACTACTTAACCAGCATCTTTATCTTGGTGCGTCTTGTTTTTTTTTTCTTCACAGTACTTGTAAACTTATAAGGGGTCCCAAGGGGCTGTATATCAGTTTTAAGGGTAATGGGTACAAAACAGCTATCTGGCATGTAGCAGGTGGTAAGCCAATTGCACCCGATTACCCAATTTCTGGTTCCCAGAGGCAGATATGGGCCCGATGTGCTGAAGGATATAGGAGCTGGTATGCTGCCATGACCAGAGGCTGTCCATTTGGCCTTTTAGCCCTGGGGATACCAGCCCTATGTCTGGTGCACTTGCTGGTAGAGGTAGGGAGCTGTAACAAAAACTATAAAAAGGGGGAAAAAGTTATTTGGCTGAGTTGGCCTTTCCTGTGGTCATGATGTGAAGCTCCCAGCTGCACATTAACCGGCTGGTCACTCAACCCCGTCACTCCATTCTAAATGGAAACTAACCAATATTCTTACACACATACAGTACTCAGGTTGTGCTGCATCCCCGCTGCCCTCACAGCGCTGTTTGGGATGGTGGCAGCCGGCATGCACCATTGGAGGGGAGTGGGCTAAGTCAGTCTGACTGGAGTTTACCCAATATTTTGACCTGAACGGCGATGCCAGGGTGAATACATGGATTGTGTTGCATCCCCTTACCTTCAGGCTGCTTGCCGCACCTGCGACAGCCATATTATCTAAATGGCTCATGGGGTTGGACACCACTGGAGAAGAGTGGCTTGCTCCTGAAATTTATTCTGAATGGATTGCTGGGGTTACACTGCTTCCATCCAGAAGTGTGCACCCACTTTGACACATTCAGACAGGGAGTCACAAGGCTGTGGAATCGTTTAGACTCCAGGGCTACTTGAAGTGGCTTTTGGCTTGCTTCTAAAGAAACAGTGTACCTTTTTTTAGGTTGATACCTACCTGCCCTCATACTGGCCCTATCCAAAATAGTAACATATTCCACAGCTGGGCTGTTTCGCTGCTATCTACTCAAGGAGCTGATGTAGCTCAGCATGATCGGCTTGGGGTGCACGTCGGTTACTGATACTGATAGAGGCAAAATGGTACAAGGCAGGTATAAGGCAGGGTGACGGCAGATGCATACTATAAAAATGGTGGCACTGTTATTTTCATTCTCGTCACCAGTGACTCTCTTTTACCTTGGCCCAGGTGGGCAGAGACTGACAGTGCTGCCTGGCATCCTGTGCTTCATTATATATCTGCCAGGCAGAAACAAGCCTCTGCATGCAGTCCCGGGCTGTCAGAGGGACAGAACACATGACAGAAATTCTACACTGCTCCACTGTTTCTGCCCGATGGACATTTAATGAATGCCATGTGGCTCTGATAAGCGATCATTGCAGCTGAACCATTGCAGCCTGGCCACCTTCTCTGTGGGGTCCAGGAAACTGGTAAAAACTGATGGCCAGAGTCTACCGCTGCTATAGACATTATTGAAGATCTAAATGCTAGATAGTTGTGATAATTGAAGCCTAATAAATTTTTTTTTTTTACCTTATCGCTAACCATGGCTGACACCCAATTTTTGTCAGCTCTGAACAGGTATGTCGTGCCGTGTTCGTCTTCCATGCCAACCCAAATTGTTGGTCAGAAGTAGGAACAAGCCTTTAGCTGTGGATTAGCAAGTAATGCTGATTTAAGGAACCATAGTGACTTAATCATTTGAAAACAACTTCTTTTCTGGCGATAAGCCACTATCAATCATTATTAGTAGGAACATGTCCAAGATGATCTGGGCAGCAGGAGGTAAGCAATCATGCATAATGATGATAGTTGTGGTGAGAGTGGACGTCTGTTATCTGGTTCATTCTGACAAAGGTAATTGCTATACATTGGCTCTCAACAGTCTCCTTTACTTGACTGTGATAATGCCCAGATCGCACTAAAAACACGTTCCACTGGGACACTAATGGGGGGGGCATGCCAGCCTGTAGATGTCTAAATGAGCTGGTTCAGGCCACATGTCTACTTAAGTGACCCAGTAAACCATAGAGGCTAAACAGAAGTCAAGCTACCTGAAATGCTGAAACAGACCATGCAAACCTGGGCCTGCTTGTGCAGCCAGTTTGACAAAAAAAGTTGGCTGCTGTGTCCAGTTCAATGGATAAATCTGCTTTTGTGTCAGCAGCACTAATCAGAGATGATTCTATTATAGGCAGCTTATACTGGATCAGGTGGGGTTTCTTTGCTCTGCACAATGGTCTTAGCTGCTGCTTTAGCTTGCCTGAGTAACAGGCAGACCTCAGCAGAGCATGCTCAAGACTTATAAACCTACACCATGACATACGCTTCCCAACTTAATCACTACCCAGAAATTGTAGGAAGAAAGTGACTTTGCATAGTATACACATGGTATATAGATATACAATATTTTTCGATCCATAAGAAGCACTTATTTTCCCCCCAAAACTGGGGGAAAATGCTCCCGCATATTATGAAGGGAATGTAAAAAAAACCCAAAAGCTAAACTTATATTACATGTGCTTCTGCAGCAGCCTGGGCTACCTCCCTTCACTTTGGCCCCTAAATAGGCTACGCCCAACCACAAAGCAGTTGGTAGTAGGTATACCGTTGTGTGTGTGGGTCTTTGGGGTCGATTCAGAGTCTGGTGAGAAAGCTCACTTCTTGTTTCGGAGAGAAAACTGACATTCACTTTCATTGTCTACCGGGTGCCAGACACTGCCTGTAATGGGGAGTGCCGCACACTGCCTGTAATGAAGGATGGCACACACTGGCTGTAATGAGTGATGCCACTCACTGGCTAAAATGAGGGATGCCGCTCACTGGTTGTAATGAGGGATGGCGCACACTGCCTGTAGAGTGAGATGCCACACACTGCCTATAATGAGGGATGCTGCATACTACCTGTAATGAGGGATGTCGCTTACTGACTGTAATGAGGCATGTTGCACACTGCCTGTAGTTAGGGAATCCGCACACTGACTGTAATGGAGGATGCTGCACACTGCCTGTAATGAGGAATGCAGCTTACTGCCTGTAATGAGGGATGCTACTCACTGGCTGTGATGAGGGATGCTGCTTACTGGCTATAATGAGGGATGCCACTCACTGGTTATAATGAGGGATAGCACTCTCTGGCTGTAATGGGGGATATCAAACACTGGTGACTGGGGAGGGGATGCAGCATACTGTCTGTAATAGGGGACGCTGAACACTGCCTGTAAGGAGGAATTCCGCTCACTGGCTGTAATTGGGATTCTGATCAATGCCTGTAATGAGGGATTCCGCACACTGCCTGTAATAGGGGATGCCGCACACTGCCTGAAATGTGTGATGCCTCTCACTGGCTGTAATAAGGAATGCCACTCACTGGCTAAAATAGAGGATGCCTCATACTGCTTTTAATAAGGGATGCCACACATTGCCTGCAATGGGAAATGCCATTTGATGCCTCTAATGGAGTGATTTGGAGGGGGATTTTAGCACACCATTTGGTTCAGAATTTATTTTTCTAATTTTTCTCCTTTAAACCCTGCATGCGTCTTATGGTCAGTTGCATCTTATAGTGCCAAAAATATGGTAATGATACATTTTGAGATGCATTTAAATGCCCAATTTTACTCTGTTCCCAAGGTGGATATGGTGGGATGAAAGTTATAATTAGCCAATAACAACCCCCACTTTGTAGGGGAGGTGAAAAATGTGCCTCATTTTGCTGAATTACCTCCTGCTGAAATATTGTCCCCTGTGGTCATTCTGGCATAGAATATTATGGAGCAGGCATTTATGATGGAATGATTGATGGGATTTATGACCTCTAAAACCCTGCCTGTTTCAAATCAAGGGTGGTTGCTGAGATCTGGACGTTATTCTGGGGAGTATTACAAATTAGTTTTTCTAGTAAAAAATTTTAAAGGAAAGAAAAATGGATTGCATAATAATCTCCGAAGAAGATTAATGGCTTATATTTGCATTCCTAATATCCCAAACAGACATGAGATCATTGTTTGAAACAGGTGCTGTTGGTTGGGAAATTGGTTATTTCAGCTGCTTGACTTAGGAATCAAAGATTGAAAGTAATAAGGATGTATTGAATAGCAAGACTTTGATCATAATCAATAGCATTGCAATTTAATATATACATACCTTTTCTTTTTTGGGCAAAGGTATTTCTTGCTATAGTAGGTCAATCTGATGAAATGTTGATTATCATACACCATTTAACTAATACAAATTCGAATGAATTGGATAATGGAAATAACATTGGGGGCTATTCAGAAGAATTTGGAGAGGCAGACAAGGTGGGGCTTGAAGAGCCTTGACCTACCCAAGAGGTTGCTGTTATTCCCAGCCTTACCTGTAGAACTCGCCCCTTACATATGCAGTAGACTTTCTGTGAGATCTATGCCCAGCTGCACAGACGCTGCACAGAGCGACTCGCTTAGGATTTTTTTTTATAACTCCCATCCTACCTCAATGTAAGGGGAGACTGGGCATCCATTTTAAAGCAGGAATTGTTTTAGGATACACACAGTATATAACATTATAAACATAATAAAAATAAAGGATAACAAATTAATATTTCATTTTACTAATCATTATTGTGCTCACAAACTTTAGCAAAGTTTCATGCCTGGTAAGTGGTCAACTCTTACCGAAATTATAAGGCTGAATAGAAAATGTTTAAGATTAATGTGGAGTAATGCTTTATACCTTGCGGGGAGTTAAAGGTTTGTCCAGGCTACATGTAAAGACAAATCATTGTTTTCTTACTCAACATGTAGAACAATTATTGAGATGTGCTACTGAATAGTTGTTGAAGCCGAGATCTAGCCTCCCCTCTTTAGCCCAGCCCCAGGATATAATTTATGCATGACCAAATTTTTTTCCCCCATTTAGAGGCGGACCTATCTCCCCGTCTTACATCTGACTGATCTAGCTCATTCTTCAGTTGGTCTGTCTTTTATGTGTGTTTGAGCAAATAAAATGATTCATATTCTTATGCTGGTTGACGAGTGAGTGAGTGACAAATGCACAGCCATGCCAAAATACATGGACCTGCTTTCACAGAGACAGAAAATTGCAACCAAGCTGCAGACAAGAAACATGAAATCATCCCAACAATTCTCTTTTGAGACTGGAAGAAATCAACTTTTAGGTAGGTAAGATTTTTGGGTCAGGCTATACTGTTTCTTTAAGTGAATCTCTATATCCTGTTTCCCATCCCAACACCACATTCCTTAGCCCTTACACCCCTTTATACAGGTCACCAACTGCTACCAACAGGTAGGTAAATGTTTTGGGTCAGACTATACTGTTCCTTAAAGTGAATCTCTATATCCTCTTCCCCATCCCAAAACCACATTCCATAACTATTACACCCCTCCATACAGGTCACCAACTGTCCTTCATTTATTGGCAAACTAATCTTGCAAGAGATATATGAAGCCAATGAACCAAACCACCAGGGAAAACCCACTGCCCTCCTGCCTATAGATTACTTGATGCCTCTCATCCTCCTTTGTCCTTTTACACTAATTGCTGGTTTCCACCATTTATCATCTACCATGAATCCTTCCACATTCTTCCCTGCCCCACGCAAATTGTCTGAGGGTCCCTGCACTAAGGTATATCTATATCTATGTATATCTATACCAGTTGTTCCTTTTTATAAACATTCCCACCTTCCATTACATATTACTGATGTCACCCCTTCTTCCTCTCTGAACCAAGCTTCTGAACCTGCCACCTGCATTCCATATGTGTATATAAATATAAATATGTATTTACTCTGACAAATAGACCTTATTAGAAAAATGACAAATGATAGGAAAACCTCTGGCCAATATAGAAAACCATTAATTTGTAAAACACTACATGTGTTGAGCTTCCATTTTTGTGAATCACAAAAAAGAATTTCTTAAAAAGCATAGATGAAATAAACTGTTTGGATGATATACAAGAACGTCAGGTGCTAAAATTGTAGGCAGAATACGTGATGCCAGAAATGTTCCTTCGGGTGTTCCCATCACCTGTTGCCTCCTGCTTCTGAAACTGCCAGAGCAACACTTCGGTTTACTTTAATGGTTTCTGAAACAACATGAAGTCACAAAATATCCAAGGTTTCATCTGCATGTGAGCTCAAATAATAACATCTTAATTCACTATGCTCTGCTGGTAGACACTTTAAAAGCAAAGCTGTGACAGTTATTATGCTCCTTCTAACATAAATATGCCTTGCTACATTATCAAGAGAGAAAACATATTGAGTATATAGAATGAATATTCCCTGTTATTTCCCAAACGGGTCTGCTGGTCTTTTGTAGAAGCAGTCTGAAGACACATATGGAACATAACTTTCCTCATGCATTTTTTATGAACTGCTTGCATTTGATATTCACTACAGTGGTGTCTCCTAGCTTGCCAACTCTTTATATTGCATGTATGCTTTTACACAGTTCCAATGTAAAGTCTGATAAGGAATTATACTTGATTAAAAAAGTATATCAATTTACATGGGCGTTAGGTTCTCCGTCAATATCTTTATTTACAGATCTGCCTAGATGCTCTGATTGACTCAGTATGCTGTGTTTAGGAATAGACAGGTGTGATCTAGATGATCTAGAGCAGGGGTTTCCAGCATTTTTATACCAAGTATCATTTTCTAATTTTCTTAGGAACTACCTGATATGTGCATGTGGGTTGTCAGACAACAAGCAAAAGTGCATAAAACACACAAAAGTTGCACCTAAATCATTTTTGTCACCTTTGGGAGCATTTTTGTACTTGTGTCTAAATGTGTCTAAGCAATATTAAGGGATTGCATAACTTATTTTTGCCAGTTCTTTGTTCTGACAACCGCTACAATTTTAACAACTATTTCTGCAGAACCAGAGAGAACCTGCCCAGGGTTTAGGTATAAGTATAGATGACAGCAGATCAGGTTGGGATACAGGACAGGACAGGCAGGACAGCAGCCTTGTTATGCACCACCTGATAGGCTCCCAAGTACCACCAGTGGCACTAGTATCCCTGGTTGGGATCCTGATCTAGAGTCCACAAAAATATATATAAGGGTATATATTTCCAAGAGCACTGTGGTTTACTGTGCATTGCTTTTACAAGATCACAAGGACTGGAACCTCTAAGCGACCAGCAATACCCTCCCCCCCACTCCCGCTATTCCTTGCTTCCCTGCTGAAGGTAAGGTAAGTCTCATCACCCAATTACAACATTAGGAGGTTGCTGGCAGGACCCCCCCCCCAAAAAAAAAAAAACCCAGGACAAAGGACCCACTTTCAGTCAGAGTTGGGAAAGGCTGAGACCAGGCAAGTTCATCAGGCGAGTGGGGAGGCAGCTTTTTTTTACACTAAGGTAGATCTTTTATTAATATGTTTTTGTGCCTTTCAGAGCCTCACTTTGGGTCTATTGGCATGCTGGGATCTAAACTTCAACACAAAATAAGTTGAAAACATTTGACATGAAACAATGATTAACTGTTTTTCCTTTAAATATAAAAATTGCTACAAAATTGCTTTGTCCAAGTTTTCTATATTTCAGTGGATCTGTCTTGGTAAAGTAAGAGTGGCTTTCTTGCTCTTCATTAAAGATCCTAGTATCTTTATTTCACTACAAATCCCAGAAACCTTCAGCTGTAACATGTGTGTTTATTAGCAGCTTTGGCTAAACAAAGCAGCAGCAATCACCCTTTTCACCTGTGAGCGCCTTTAGCTTCTTGAACACAAGACTGATTCCCCCTATCGGAAGAGATTGAAATAATGCAGATGGGGTTAAATTTGTCATGTCTGCCTCAGCCAATCAGATGATTAGCAAGCCAGAGTGAGGACGCGTCTGAAATGTACATATGAAGATCAGTTTGATGTACCTTTCTACAGTAAACACATTGTTGCTATGGAGAACTATTTTCCATTATAACATGGAGATGCAAATACACAGAAAAGTAAAATAAATTATTGACAAACTCAGCACCTTGAGCTGAGGCACACTAGACTGGAAACTTTTAAAATGACATTGAAAGTGGAATTAGCCTTTAACAATTTTTATATTCTCCCTATTGTTGTCTGGAACTTCTTGAAAGTTCGATTCGGGCGATTCGCCGAATTTCCCCAAGAAAATCGGGTTCGCCCGAATCGAACTTTCAAGAATCGCTCATCTGAAAAAAAAAATGTGGTGGCAGCGGGCAGGCCGGCTACGCTGTCAGCGGGCGGCGGACTCCACGCTCTGGCGCCGCTCTCAGCTGTCATCAGAGGACGCGTCATCAGAGGGTGCCTGAGAGCGGCGCTGGCCTCCACGCTCCGACCATGCAGGTAAGTGTTTGCTTTTTAAACAAATGCCGGCATGGTGGGAGCGGGCAGGCCGGCTGCGCTGTCAGCGGGCCGGCTTCCGCCGCCCGCTGACAGCGTAGCCGGCCTGCCCGCTCCCACCATGCCGGCATTTTTTTTTTTTTATTTCAGGGAAAATTAGATCGGCACGAACCAAAAAAAATTCGGGTTCGTGCCGAATCGAATTTTCCCTGAAATTCGGAGCGAATTCCGGTTCGTCCGAACCAGTTCGCTCATCCCTAATTATCACATGATATCAGAGATAAAATCTTACAGCTCTACTGTGTTCCTATTATTTTCTTGGCAGTGCACCTACAGTAAAGGCACAATTTAGTAAAATTGGTATGTGAAAGAATGTTTAGGCTTGCTAGTCCAGATGGCAGATGTGATGTCTCAAAAAGTTTGGTGAAGTGTGGTGAAGACCAGTTCACCCGGTAGGTGTGGACACAATACTTATTCACAATTCAGGACTGTCCAATGTTTCTTTAATTTACAATTTATTAACATATGTTGCTTCCCATACTGAAGTACCAATACAAATTAATGTTTTTCTTTTGGCTTTTCCTTCAGTTGTGTCCAGGCCAATTTGCGTACTTTATTGGCGTAGTATTTTTGGATAAACCTTTGTCTAAACACCTCTGCTTATTTAATCATCCTATTACCCAATACTCATGATCCCTGGGTACTATATTTTATACAATCAATTAGGGTGGTGGTGAAAACTACGAAGTAGGACATATGAGTTCATTTTTTTAAATAGTATGTCTTAATTATCAGATCCTTGGTTTTTCATTTCCATATTTAGAAGTTTATCCCTAGTAGACCATAATCAGCTGCACATTCGATCCCCCAGTCATTTGACATTAAACATTCCTAAACGTCTAATATTGTATATTACTCGCCCTCTCAAAACATCAAAATATTGTCTATAAATTGTTTTAAAAACAGCTTGGAAAATGAGAAAAGGGCAGATTTGTGTTTTGGTGGAGGTCCAGAACTTCATGTTCCTCTAGAATCCTATCAAGCTTGTAATTCAAGCCCTTTGAGCAAGTCATTATATAATTCATATTAGGCTGTGTTTTCATTGCTTGGTTTCCATATTGGAATAAATCTGGCTAACAGTATTGCTAAAACTGATTCAACTATGTCTGAGATAGTCACAAATGTGCTGGCACAAAGCAGATTTCTTTTATTTATTACATATGGTCTAAAGGAAGTGTTTTATAAACAAAATTACGTCTGGCTGTATTTTCACATTATTATTAAGCTTTAAAACATAAATAATTCTTCCAAGATTTGTTTTTAGGGCTTTGGTTATGCATAAACAGCGCAGTTAGGAAGACAAAGAAATATAAGTAAAAACACTTTAAGCACCTATGAATAAACATGCAACATGCGGCATCCTGGGAAATTGAAATAAATATTTTTCAGCTCAGAGCAATAGACAAAAGAGCAGCAATGAGCTATGGAAATAACGGCACAGTAGATTATCTGGTAGCCTCTATGTCAATGTCCCTAATCATTTATGGTCATGGAGTTCTAAGAATTCCAATTATAGTCAAACATAGTTACTCTGATTTGATGATTAAGTATGCCACACAATAAGTTGCATATTTATGTAGCTATGTTTCGCTGCAGTAAAAATATGTCTCTAAACCACAAGGCATCCAAAAAAGAGTATATACAAAATATGACACGAACATCAAAAAGTTATATCTCAACAAAATAATCAGAAACTCGTAAAACATCAACTGAATGAAAGAGAAGCTCAGTATAATCCATAGCATGAGCCACACGTGTCAAGGCTGCTTGCTAAAATGAAAAAGTAATGAAAATGTAATATTACTTAATAAGAATTCCCTCTATATACAACAGTATACAAATAAATGCATAAACACCCAAAATACTGTTTAAATTAATAATAAATCACCCTAATCAAAAAGAAAGTCAGCACATCCACAGTGTGATCCTCGTGTTTTGCACCCTGTAATTCAGGCTCCCACACAGTATATGTTATTCTTGTAAACTAAGGCATGACTGGATTTTAGACAAGAAAAAAAATCTTTAGCAAATTGTATTTTTGGTAGCAGACCTGCTAATATACTGTAGTTGTTGTTGGTGGGGCTATTTGTCTTGTTTGAAAAAATCTCAAGTACAGCAGACAATTTGCCTGGTCCCATGCTGAAATCTAAGAACTGTATCCTCTGTTTATCTTGAAGCTGAGACACAGGGGATAATGGAAAATGGTTTTGTTGCATATCACTGTGCTACCAAACACATGCACGTACTCCCAAACACATGCACCCACCCCCACTCTTTCAAACACATGCACACACTCTTAAACACATGCACACCCTCCAAACAGGGTAAACGGACAGGCTGGTGGGTGGCCGAAAAGGTAGGTAGATGGCCAGGCGAACAGAAGGTAGGAAAGTAGTAGTGGCCCCGGCTCAGGGCAGCCAGTGGCCTACCTGCAGGCAGCTCCAACTACCAGTGGTCGCATCTGGCAGTGGCAGCTTCTCTACATGGCTCATGGGGGGGTGATGGCATCACATAGCTTGGGCAGCTGTGGGCAGCTCACCTTGGGTGGGTGGTGGGGCTTGCTGCCCAGTGACATTTGCCCTGACGTGGGGGGGGGGGGGGAGCTGTCAGTGCTTAGAGAGAGAGCGCTAGTAGGAGGAGATTGGGCAGGGAGGTGAGAGGGAGGGGTTAGCTGGGCTTGAAGCCAGGGTGGGCCTGGTTCCGTTATAGGACCTCCATGATGATTAGTGGCCAACATCGGCAGGGTATGGCTGGAGCCTCAAGTGATGAAGGGGATTTCCTTATTCAGGGTGCCGACCATGGAAGAATGATGGTGCTGGAGGAACATTGGGCAAGGTAAGCTGCTGTTTATTTTTTTTTTTGCCTTTAAAATCATTTTAATTATACATTTCCATAAAAACAAACTTCTTTCTTCCTTTTTCTGTACACTGGCTAAGACAAGACCTGCCAGGGTGGATTTCACACAACGCTGCTGCCTATATTTATGTGGCTGATAGGTGTCATATTGAACAATGTTACCTTCTGCACTTTACATAGTCACCCTAGACCCAAAGAGTCAAAAACATTTTTAACAGTGGAAACTGTTTCCTGAAAACTATAGCGTTAACCTTTATCCCATAGAATCAAGTGAAAACTACAGATTCTAATATTGCCACTAAGCATAAAGGAAAAGGAAGCAGCATTGCGTGCAATTTATACACACAGGATGAGAACAAATACCAAAAATCACACTTAAGGCATAAAATAAGTGATGCCACACTAAATGTAAACACATAGAAAAATGCCTAAAATCAAACTTTAGAGCGTAAAACCATTAACAATGACGAGGCAGAAAGCAGCTCACCTGATGCCTGTTCCATGTGCCTCTCCTCATTTCCTGTGGCACAGTATAGAAGCCGTAGCAGTGCTCCGTCTGATGGTCTGAGCGTGAGCATGACAAGTGCCTGACATGTCCTTCCTAACTCAGCTGCAACACAGAAAGTGAAGTGAAGAAAGTGGCTTCACTTAGAATACATAAGCTTTTTGCATATAATCTGAGATGCTTTTAAAAGCCTTATTTTATACTGTTTCCAAGGAGGATAAAGTGTGTGTCTGGACAGGGACTTGTAGAGTAAAGAAAGTAGGAAAATGGAGTATTATGTTTCTGAACTGCTTTACCAGCTTTGCCAAACCTCCTTTTTATATAGAGAGTCATTGGGTCAGTCCTGGGTGAATTCTATCACCGGGCACTCGGGGCAGTTTGGGACTGGGAAGACTGAGGTGGCTCTTAGCTATCCTATAGTAGCAATGGTGACTACACGATGTTGGGATGCTACAGACCAGGAACTGAGCAGTTAGAGTCACAGTTTGGGAACATGTGAGCAGAGGTACATACTGAGAACAGGTACGCAGAGGCACAGACTGGGAACAGGTGAGCACAGGCACATACTGAAACAGGTGAGCATAGGCACAGACTGGGAGCAGGTGAGTAGAGGCACAAACTTGGTACATATACTTATGGTTGTGGTCTGGTATTCGACAGAGAGCCTGTAACTAACCTGTGTCTTCAGCCGAGCTCCCAATGTTAGAGAATGCATAAGGCTCCAGGTTGACTTGGGAAAGGGGAGGCAGAGGGCAGACTGATTTACAGTACATCAGGAACCAAAGGCTAGTGGTTGTACTACCCCCGACACAGGCAATGGAGGGCCTGGGCCGCAGTACCGACAACCGAGGGTCTGGGTCCCTGTATGCAGAAAAAAGAACAAGGGTCACAGAGGGCTGGAGAGCACAAATACAGCCAGACAAGGGATGTAATGATCCAGCCTATGGCAGGTAACACAAACCAGAAGGGCCAAGGGAAAGACACATAAATGCAATAGGCATGAAAAGAACAGACGGTGGCTTAAAAGGGAGAATAGAGGATTTCACCAAACATTGCCGGTTCTAGGCCCTGTTAGTGTAAGTCCCCACACATTGCTTGTTTTGTGCTGGCAGGTTTTTGGTGTACTCCTAGGCTCTGTTGTTCTCTTGGAAGTTGAGTCTAAAGGAGTGTCTTTTGAGAATGAAAGAGCATCTTCTAATGAGGTATCTAAGCTGCTAGGACCTTTTATGGTAGACCTTCTCAAACCAGTTGCATTCATTTTGAGCGATTTAATCAGCTGTAATATATTATATTATTATATGCATTTTATTACCATATCTCAAAATATACACAAAGCAGTTTAGGTTATACAGAATAACACTAGGAGCTTGAGAGCTGGGGCATGACCATGAGTAGAGATGAGCGAACTTTTGAAAAATTCGATTCGACTGATTCGCCAAATTTTCTGACAAAAATCGTTTCGACCCGAATTTATTCACGATGAATCGCTATTAAAAACGGCTATTTCTGAGCCTCCTAGAGCCTCAATAGGGTTGTAAACCATTCTGCCTTGCTGTAACACGCATAGGATGCGTGCTGGGTTAGTGAAATAATACTGTAAATAATTATCACAAGCAGATCAGAGGCATCGCTAATAGAATCGCAGAGCGGCACAATTGCAGAGAGTTGAAGTGGCATTACTATGAGGGGCCCCTATAGTGTCTGAAAAACACACCCTGGAGCTGGCAGCAGCAGGAGCCCAAAAATTAGCTGAATCACACCCTGGAGTTGCAAGCAGCAGCAGCAGCAGCTGCAGGAGCCCAAACATTGCTTTAAAGAGACACTGGAGTTGGCTGCAGGAGCCCAAAAATTGGATGAATCACACACTGGAGTTGCAAGCAGCAGCAGCAGGAGCACAAACATTGCTTTAAAGAGACACTGGATTTTGCTGCAGGAGCCCAAAAATTGGATGAATCACACCCTGGAATTGCAAGCAGCAGCAGCAGCAGGAACCCAAACATAGCTTGAAAGAGACACTGGAGTTGGCTGCAGGAGCCCAAAAATTGGATGAATTATAACCTGGAGTTGCAAGCAACAGCAGCAGCCCAGACTTAGCTTGAAAGAGACACTGGAGTTGGCAGCAGGAGCCCAAAAATTGGCTGAATGACACCCTGGAGTTGCAAGCAGCAGCAGCAGCAGCCCAAACATTGCTTAAAAGACACACTGGAGTTGGCAGCAGGAGCCCAAAAATAAGCTGAATTACACCCTGGAGTGGCAAGCAGCAGCTGCTGCAGGAGCCCAAACATTGCTTTAAAGAGACACTGGAGTTGGCTGCAGGAGCCCAAAAATTGGATGAATCACACCCTGGAGTTGCAAGCAGCAGCAGCAGCAGCAGGAGCACAAACATTGCTTTAAAGAGACACTGGAGTTGGCTACAGGAGCACAAACATTGGCTGAATCACACCCTGGAGTTGCAAGCAGCAGCAGCAGCAGGAGCCCAAACATTGCTTTAAAGAGACACTGGAGTTGGCTGCAGGAGCCCAAACATTGGCTGAATCACACCCTGGAGTTGCAAGCAGCAGCAGCAGCCCAAACATAGCTTAAAATACACACTGGAGTTGGTAGCAGGAGCCCAAAAATTAGCTGAATTACACCCTGGAGTTGCAAGCAGCAGCAGCAGCAGCAGCTGCAGGAGCCCAAACATTGCTTTAAAGAGACACTGGAGTTGGCTGCAGGAGCCCAAAAATTGGATGAATCACACCCTGGAGTTGCAAGCAGCAGCAGCAGGAGCAGCAGCAGCAGCAGGAGCACAAACATTGCTTTAAAGAGACACTGGAGTTGGCTACAGGAGCACAAAAATTGGATGAATCACACCCTGGAGTTGCAAGCAGCAGCAGCAGGAGCCCAAACATTGCTTTAAAGAGACACTGGAGTTGGCTGCAGGAGCCCACAAATTAGATGAATCACACCCCGGAGTTGCAAGCAGCAGCAGCAGCTGCAGGGGCCCAAACATTGCTTTAAAGAGACACTGGAGTTGGCTGCAGGAGCCCAAAAATTGGATGAATCACACCCTGGAGTTGCAAGCAGCAGCAGCAGCAGGAGCCCAAACATTGCTTGAAAGACACACTGGAGTTGGCAGCAGGTGCCCAAAAATTGGCCTAAAGACACACTGGAGTTGCAAGCAGCAGCAGCAGGAGCCCAAAATTGCCAGAAAGACACGCCCTGGAGCTGGCAGCAGCATGAAGAGAACATATACAGATTTTCGGCACATATATCTTATCCGAAGAATATTAATAAAAAGTAAGAGTAACGTAAAGCATTTTCTCAATAATTATTTGTGGTCTGATGCGGAGAAATGTCTGTAACTGTAGAGCAGCGCCTTAAATCTGTTTTGCAAGATCCATATTTCTTTAGTGTTGGTCTGGCCCCATGATCAATCTACTCTAATGCATCAGGCATTGGTGGGTGGAAATCTTGGCTGATCCATGCTCATTTCCAAGCAGGCCAGTCTCTGAAAGAAAACATGGAGAGTGACAGATTAGTAACATATTAGTAACATAGTAACATATTAGTAACATAGTAACATATAAGGCCTCATTTCATCAAGCAGAGGTCTCTGCAGAATAGGGGTGAGTGGCAGCAGGAGTCTCAGTGAGAGGCCTGATCTCCCGGGATCAGCTAGCGGTCGTGTCTTGAACAGCAACCCATCTGCCGTCATCCGTTGGTTAACACGATCATCCACTGCATCCCAAGTGACATCTGACACCCCCAATCAACTGTCTGTTGATGTTATGCTTTGGGTTCAGCTCCACTATTCAGTGAGGACGATCTGATAATCAGAAAAATCAGCAGCTACTGCCCAGCCAAGAAGTGGAGGAGACACTTGCCGCTTCTTCCACTAGGCGGCAAGTAGTGATAAGGAGAGTGTCGTGGGAGGAGGTGTTGCAAGCGTTTCGCCTCCTTAAGCAGACACTGTTGAGGAACCTGAGAAGGACATCAGTGAGTTTTGAGGGCACTTTTAAAGGCTTGGAGTGATGGAGAGTGACAGATTTAGCAGCCAGCATGGTGGCAGAAGGGGAAAGTATGGAGGCAAATGTGCTCGGGGTAGACCACTCTCGCGACAGGCTATCTTCCCAGGAGGTAGTGGAAGAGGGTCCCTGGAGTTGGCGGCGGCAGCAGCATCAGTGAATTAGTGCGGACTGTTGGTAGGAGAAATCAGCTACAAGCCCATGTTGCAGTTTTTCATCAAGCATCCGCAGGAGGTTAACATGGCTATATGAAAGATGTGTAGACAGAAGGTGAAGTGTGGCCAGGGTCCCAATGTTGGACCCACAGCCCTGCGTCAACATTTGCAGCGTCACCATAAAGTGGCCTGGGAGATTTGGCTTCAAAGTGGTGGTCCAGCCTGCTGCATTACCCAGTGGCACACCGCTCTCTGTTCCAGCCAGCCAAGGCTCCACCACCTCCTGTGTGTCATACCCATCCTCTGTCGCTCCAGATGCTCCTCCTCCTCTTAATCTGAGTCAGTCGTTCCGCCAGCAATCTATTGCCAAGCCATGTCCAAGAGACAACAGTATGTGCCCACACATCCAACGCGCAGAAGCTAAATGTGCTCCTGTATAAGTTGCTTGTGCTGCAGTCCCTCCCTTTTGAGTTGGTGGACCTTTCAGAGAACTGATGGTTTGTGCCGAGCCGAGGTGGAGAGTCCCATGCTGTCTTTTCTCTGCGAAGAAGGCAGTACCAGCCCTGTACAATTTTGTTGAACAGAAGGTGGGGCAGTCCTTTAGACTATCAGTGTGTACCAAAGTGCACAGCAGAGCCTAGTCTGGAGCTGTAACTATGGTCAGGGACAATAAATATCCTTTTAGGACCACTGGGTGATTGTGGTCAGGTCCCTCCGCTGTGGCCTCCACGCTCCTAGGCCTTTGTGCCTGTGACAGTGCACTTGCACTTAGCAATGGTGTCACAGAGAAAAGTGGCAAATTGTCAATTACATATTAATAATTAACATTTATCTTATTTGAACATATTTCTAATAATAACATATAATAACATATAACATAGCAACAATAACATATAACATAATAACAGTAACATATAAAATGTACCAACATTTTTTTGGTTAATTTAGTATTGTTTTTTAATATTTTGTATTTTTTAGAAACATATATATATATATATATATATATATATATATATATATATATTATATTTCTTTTCCATTGCCTTTTAATACCGCATTTTTCGCCCTATAAGACGCACTTATTTTTCCCCAAAAGTGGGGGAAAAATGTCCGTGCGCCTTATCGGGCGAATGTAAAAAAAAAAAAAAAAAAACTCACCCGTTCCCGGCGCTCCCGCGTTGTCTGCCACACTGCGAGAGGCCAGAGGAGCGGCGGGGGCTCTGTCCCGGCCCCACCGCTGCGATCGCTGTCTTTTCAGGCAGCGATGACAGCGGCGGGGCCAGAGACAGAGCCTCTGCAGCTCCTCCATCTGCTGCCTCTTCCGGGCTCAGAGTACACGCGAGCACGAAGGTCCGGGCAGTGGGTGGGCGTGCCCTACACCGGTGCAGGCCACGCCCACCCGCTGCCCGGACCTTCGTGCTCGCATGTGCCCAGGAACAGCAGATGGAGGAGCGGCAGGGGCTCTGTCTCTGGCCCCGCCACTGTCATCGCTGCCTGAAAAGACAGCGATCGCAGCGGCGGGGCCGGGACAGAGCCAGCTCGTGAATGGGGTGGGCGTGGCCTGCGCCGACACTGCGGCACAGGCCACGCCCACCCCATTCACGAAGCCGGCCGCTCGGCACAGCGGTGTCAGCGGACAGGTGAGTTTAACTTTTTTTTTTTAAATATGCATGGCGCCTGCCTATACTAATGGGGGGAGGGGGTGGGAATGGGGGGAGAGGGGCCACACAGCCTATTCTAATGGGGGGGAGAGGGGCCACACAGCCTATACTAATGGGGGGAGGGGGATGCCACACAGCCTATGGGAATGGGGAGAGAGGGATGCCACACAGCCTATGGGAATGGGGATGGGGGATGCCACACAGCCTATGGGAATGCGGATAGGGGGATGCCACACAGCCTATGGGAATGGTGAGAGGGGGATGCCACACAGTCTATGGGAATGGGGGGAGGGGGATGCCACACAGCCTATGGGAATGGCGAGAGGGTGATGCCACACAGCCTATGGGAATGGGGAGAGGGGGATGCCACACAGCTTATGGGAATGGGGGGAGGGGGATGCCACACAGCCTATGGGAATGGAGAGAGGGGGATGCCACACAGCCTATGGGAATGGGGGGAGGGGGATGCCACACAGCCTATGGGAATGGGGAGAGGGGGAGGCCACACAGCCTACGGGGAGAGGGGGATGCCACACAGCCTATGGGAATGGGGGGAGGGGGATGCCACACAGCCTATGGGAATGGGGGGAGGGGGATGCCACACAGCCTATGGGAATGGGGGGAGGGGGATGCCACACAGCCTATGGGAATGAGGAGAGGGGGATGCCACACAGCCTATGGGAATGGGGAGAGGGGGATGCCACACAGCCTATGGGAATGGGGAGAGAGGGATGCCACACAGCCTATGGGAATGGGGGGAGGGGGATGCCACACAGCCTATGGGAATGGGGAGAGGGGGATGCCACACAGCCTATGGGAATGGGGGGAGGGGGATGCCCCACAGCCTATGGGAATGGGGAGAGGGGGATGCCACACAGCCTATGGGAATGGGGGGAGGGGGATGCCACACAGCCTATGGGAATGGGGGGAGGGGGATGCCACACAGCCTATGGGAATGGGGAGAGGGGGATGCCACACAGCCTATGGGAATGGGGAGAGAGGGATGCCACACAGCCTATACTAATGGGGGGAGGGGGATGCCACACAGCCTATGCTAATGGGGGGAGGGGGATGCCACACTGCCTATGGGAATGGGGAGAGAGGGATGCCACACAGCCTATACTAATGGGGGGAGGGGGGATGCCACACAGCCAATGGGAATGGGGGGAGAGGTGGATGCCACACAGCCTATGGGAATGGGGGGAGAGGGATGCCACACAGCCTATACTAATGGGGGGAGAGGGGGATGCCACACAGCCAATGGGTATATGGGGAATGGGAGGGGGGATGCCACACTGGGTATACGGGGAATGGGATGGGGGCATGCCACACTGTCTATGGAATGGGGGCATCCCACACGGCCTATGGGAATGGGATAGGGGAATGCCACACTGTCTGTAATGGTGCGTTTTTGGTTTAAAATATTTTTTTTCTTATTTTCTTCCCCCAAATCCTAGGTGCATCTTATGGGCATGTGCGTCTTATAGGGCAAAAAATACTGTATTTTGGGAATTTTTTTACAAATTTCTTTTTTTACTTTTTTTTCTAAATGTTTATTTTTTCTCTTTTTTTTAATTTCTTTTTTTTTTTTTCCCAGTGCCCTTCCAGCCTACCATGTGTGCAGGACACGGCGGTTTCACGCTGTTCTTCTTCACATGGTTTGCCTTGAGCAACAGAGTCACACATGGGAGGAACTGCTAAAAATGAGAACTCAATACATGAAATCATGGCTTACTCCACGAAAACTGCAAATGGGACCCATGGTGACTGACACTGGGAAGAACATCTTGTCTGCGCTGCGACAAGGAAGCCAGACCCTTGCGTCCTGCCATGGCACACATGTTCATTCTAGTTGTCAAGCGTTTTCTGAAGTCTTCCCCCCATCTGAAAGACATCCTAACAACGGGAAGGAAACTTTGCATGCACTTCAGGCACTCCTACACCGCCAAGCACACACTTCTTGAGCTTCAGCGTCAGAACGGTATCCCCCAACATAGTCTGATTTGCGATGTTTCCACCCATTGGAATTCCACCCTCCACATGCAGGATCGACTATAGGAACAGAGAAAAGCCATCACGGATTTCTTGATGATCCAAACGGATAGGGGGACTCCCCTGTGTAACTTCAATGTAAACCAGTGGCAGCTCATACGTGACACCTGCCGTTTGCTCAGGCCCTTTTAAGGAAGCTACTTTATTAGTCAGTCGCCAGGACTATGAGATGAATGATGAGATTCCACTGCTTCATGTACTACAACACATGTTGGAAACCATGGCTGGTCAGGGCACTAGAGACATGGCACATACATTTCACAGCCAAATGAAGCCTGTGGGGGCTGAAGTGGAGGAGGAGGAGGGGGTGAGGCACAACGAAGCACAGTTTAGGTTAGACAAAATTACCATTTTATCTAGTCATCTGACAGGAGAGGAGGAGCAGGAGCAGCCAGAGGAGCTAGAGGGTTGTGAGGAAGGCGAGACACCCACTGAGAGGGAGGACAAACTGACCTACTACAGAGACATCCTACGTAGTCAGTTGGGCGATGTCTATCTGCGCCATGGTCCATACTCTCACAGGTCTGACTCGGGGGGCCTCTGCGCTCACCTTCCACTGCCATGGCTGCCGGGGGGGGTGGCAAGAGCAGCAGCTCCATCAGCAGCAGCCTCAGTCTTCAGTGTAGCTTTCTACACCCGCATAGTGAGTCTACTCATGAGTAGCAGGAAGACCTGGAGCAGGAACCTGAACTCATACCTTGACATGACCATGCCAACACACCTTGAGGATCCTCTGGACTTCTGGGAAGCCAAACTTGACTTGTGGCCACAACTAGCAGAGTTTGCCCTGGAAAAGCTGTCCTGCCCGGCCAGTAGCAACTGGGCTGCTCTATATTATGCTGCAAAATGGCAAATTTACCTTACAGTATAAGCTATTGCCCCTCAGATTTACACAGGGGCTGCTCTATATTATGCTGCAAAATGGCAAATTTACCTCACAATATAAGCTATTGCCGCTCAGATTTACACAGGGGCTGCTCTATATTATGCTACAAAACCAAGAGCGGATTTAACTCACACAATATAACCTATTTCTCAGGTTTATATAGGGACTGCTTTATGTAATTGTGCAAAACCATGAATTTACCTACAATATAAACTATTCCTGCTCCATATAATGGTGCAAAACTGAATTTATCTCACAATATAAACTATTACTCCTCAGGTTTATATAGGGGCTGCTGTATATAACAGTGCAAAACCATGAATTTACCTCATAATATAAACTATTGCCCCTCAGATTTACACAGGGCCTGCTCTATATTATGCTGCAAAATGGCAAATTTACCTCACTATATAAGCTAATGCCCCTCAGATTTACACAGGGGCTGCTCTATATAATGCTGCAAAATGGCAAATTTACCTCACAGTATAAGCTATTGCCCCTCAGATTTACACAGGGCCTGCTCTATAGAATGCTACAAAACCAAGAGCCGATTTAACTCACACAATATAACCTATTTCTCAGGTTTATATAGGGACTGCTCTATGTAATGGTGCAAAACCATGAATTTACCTCATAATATAAACTATTGCCCCCCAGATTTACTCAGGGGCTGCTCCATATAATGGTGCAAAACAGGGCAAATGTATTGTCCAATATAAACTATTGCTGCTCTGATTTACACAGGAGGGCCACTCTAAAGAATGGTGCAACATGGCGAATTTAGCTCACAATATAACATAGATTGCAAAATGAGATTTTCAGACAGGGCCTGCTCTATAAAATGGCAACATTACCTCACAATATAAACTATTGCTCCTCAGATTTACACAGGGATTTAGGTTGATATATATATATAATAGTGCAAAACAGCGAATTTACCTCACAATACTGTATAAACTATTGCTCCTCAGATTTACACAGTGGGCTTCTATATATAATGGTGCAAAATGGCGAATTTACCTCACTATATAATCTATTACTGCTCTATATAAAAAAGAAATAAATAAATAAAAAAAAGAGCCTGTAGAAGCTTATTTAGTATAACAGATAGGGTGACATGTGCTGGTTTGGGATGCCCATGTGGGCTAGTGTTTTGACAGCAGGACAAAAACCAATTCAAAATTTAGTATTACAGATAGGGTGCAACGTGGTGGTTTGGGATACCCTGCGGCCTGGTGTATTGACAGCAGGACAAAAAACAATTAAAACTGCAATAGCTTAATAAAGCTGAGGATGAACAAGCTTATTTAGTGTGACAGATAGGGTGCAACGTGGTGGTTTGGGATGCCCTGCAGCCTTGTTTTTGTTACAGGACGCACAAAACCAATTCAAAATGCAATAGCTTAATAAAGCTGAGGCTGTAGACGCTAATTTAATATAACAGATAGGGTGACATGTGCTGGTTTGGGATGCCCATGTGAGCTGGTGTTTTAAAGGAGGCCAAAAACCAATTCAAAATGCAATAGTTTAATAAAACTGAGGCTGAACAAGCTTATTTAGTATAAAAGATAGGGTGACGTGCTGGTTTGGGATGCCCATGTGGGCTGGTGTTTTGACAGCAGGACAAAAACCAATTTAAAATGCAATAGCTTAATAAAGCTGAGGCTGTAGACGCTTATTTAGTATTACAGATAGGGTGCAACGTGGTGGTTTGGGATATCCTGCGGCCTGGTGTATTGACAGCAGGACAAAAATCAATTCAAACTGCAATAGCTTAATAAAGCTGAGGATGAACAAGCTGATTTAGTATGACAGATAGGGTGCAACGTGGTGGTTTGGGATACCCTGCGGCCTAGTGTTTTGACAGAAGGACAAAAACCAATTCAAAATGCAATAGCTTAATAAAGCTGAGGATGAACAAGCTTATTTAGTATGACAGATAGGGTGCAACGTGGTGGTTTGGGATACCCTGCGGCCTAGTGTTTTGACAGAAGGACAAAAACCAATTCAAAATGCAATAGCTTAATAAAGCTGAGGATGAACAAGCTTATTTAGTATAACAGATAGGGTGCAACATGCTGGTTTGGGATACCCTGCGGCCTGGTGTTTTTTTTAAAAGCAGGACAAAAAACAATTCAAAATGCAATACTTTGATTCAGCTGAAGAAGGATGAACAAGCTTATTTAGTATAACAGATAGGCTGCTAAGTGCAAGTTTGGGATACCCTGCGGCCTAGTGTTTTGGCAGCAGGACAAAAAACAATTCAAAATGCAATAGTTTGATTCAGCTGAAGAAGGATGAACAAGCGTTAGTATAACAGATAGGCTGCTAAGTGCAGGTTTGGGATGCCCTGCGGCCTAGTGTTTTGGCAGCAGGACAAAAAACAATTCAAAATGCAATAGTTTGATTAAGCTGCGGAAGGATCAACAAGCGTATTTAGTATAACAGATAGGCTGCTAAGTGCAGGTTTGGGATGCCCTGCGGCCTAGTGTTTTGGCAGCAGGACAAAAAACAATTCAAAATGCAATACTTTGATTAAGCTGAGGAGGATCAACAAGCGTATTTAGCATAACAGATAGGCTGCTAAGTGCAGGTTTGGGATACCCAGGTGGGCTGGTGTTTTTTTTGTTAAAGGCAGACCAAAAACCAATTAAAAATGCAATACTTTGATTAAGCTGAGGAAGGATGAACAAGCGTATTTAGTATAACAGATAGGCTGCCTAATGCAGGTTTGGGATACCCAGGTGGGCTGGTGCGTTTTTTTTGTTAAAGGCAGACCAAAAACCAATTCAAAATGCAATACTTTGATTAAGCTGAGGAAGGATGAACAAGCGTATTTAGTATAACAGATAGGCTGCTAAGTGCAGGTTTGGGATACCCAGGTGGGCTGGTGTTTTTTTTGTTAAAGGCAGACCAAAAACCAATTCAAAATGCAATAATTTGATTAAGCTGAGGAAGGATGAACAAGCGTATTTAGTATAACAGATAGGCTGCTAAGTGCAGGTTTGGGATGCCCTGCGGCCTGGTGTTTTTTTGTGTTAAAGGCAGACCAAAAACCAATTCAAAATGCAATACTTTGATTAAGCTGAGGAAGGATGAACAAGCGCATTTTCGTATAACAGATAGGCTGCTAAGTGCAGGTTTGGGATACCCAGGTGGGCTGGTGTTTTTTTTGTTAAAGGCAGACCAAAAAATTCTAAAGCTAATCCAGTTATATTATGACAAATGCTTGTGTGTAACAGATAGGGTTAAATAAGCCACTGCATAGATGGCATGCACAGTGGCAAGGCAGATTTACAGCGCAAAGAACTGAAATTGAATTGAAAACTGATCTGGTTAATGAAAAAAAAAAATTTTCATTGTCACTTCTAAGCTGTCCCTGGCTGGATGGTTCCGGTTTTTCCCTATCTTTCACTATCTTTCCCTGTCTCTGTCTACCTCTCTGTCTGCCTCTCTGACTCTCCCTACCTATCTCTAACTCTCTGTCCCTGTCTCTAATGAGCTGTGCTCTGGCCGCAATAGAGCGCTGAAATGCGCACAAGGAAGATGGCCGCCGCTTTATATAGCACGGTGACATCACCGGGCTTCCTGGCTGCTGATAGGGTGGATGTGACTTACCCATGATACCTTGCCCCAGGGGACATGTCTGGACATGTGCTTCCCCCATCTTAGAATGCCTGTAATTGAAATAAATGGACTTTAAAGGAAAACTTCGATCGATCGAATCGCGGGGAAATTCGGATTCGTTTAGAATCAAATTTTTCATGAAATTCGGAACGAATCCGGGTTCGTCCGGATCGATTCACTCATCCCTAACCATGAGTATGGTGGAGGTATTTCTTCCTTCCTTTCTCCCAGTGAATCCCCAAGCAAACACATAAGATGTCTTGGCCCTACTGTCCCTACCTTTGTTTCCAGACAGAAGTGCACGGTTTACAGTCCAGAAATAACCACTGATAAACTTTCAAGATGGCTGCTGCCAGACAAAAACAAAGGTAGGACAGACATTCTTGCCCATGTAGGAGGAACCAAGCAGGCTGCAGATAAGAACGTGTGGGGAATTGTGAAAATGTATTTATACTGGAGACATTTCATACTAGGTCTGCTTTAAATACAAGGTTTAATCAATTTTGAACAAGAACTGAGTATTTGGGTTTAGTGAACTTTTTTCTTAAACTTTTCCATATCATCATACTGACAAATGCTGGTCTGCTGGTCTCCTGCTCCTTAGTGGTCCATGCCAGCTGAAGCATGTAACTTTTTCATTGGAATCATCTTCTGTTCTGAGATCCAAGCAGAAGAGCAAAGAGATGCTTGGCTTCATGGCGGTTATAATCACAGACAGGATGTTATTAAAAAGGTCACGAAAAAAATCCAGCCCATGGGCTAAAATTGCAGTGCCTGGCGTCCAGATTTGTTGAGCCTTAGATAATGTTTGAGGATATGTGGCTTCATCTGGATAAACCATAGATATAAATAGAATAATAGTACCACATGTCACCTGGCATTGGAATGGTATGGAATTGGAATCCCATTGAAGAAGTAATGCATTGAAGCCCAGAAACTATCCCCGCTATTCACCCCCCCAAATATAAAATATTATACCTAAATATATAACAGATTGTATCTAAAAAGTCATTTGAGTCTGCAGTACCCTTTAATCTCATGGGCATCCTGATCTGGAATGTCTTTGTTTTTACTGATCGCGCTATTAGTGTAGCTCTACTCCACCTTGGCCTTCCTCAGCAAGTCCCTGCCATTTTGACAGTCACATATGTCCACTGTTACAGGTTAGTGCAAGTCTCTTGGTGATAGGAGCTGATGCATCTATGCTGCATTCATTTCAGATGCTGCACAGGTAAGACTGGTTTTTGGCATACAGCTGCTCCATGTTTGGAAGTACATACTCCTATGGTCTCTATTTCTCCAGTGTTAATATTATAGACCAGTGGCACTGAAACAACAGAGACAAATGGAGCTTCATTTCTGTATATTATCCCAAAAGAGAACAAATCTGATTAAAAAGATGAAGAAGCCACATTAATTGTGCCCTCTGACTTTAATGGTCCCAGTGCAGTCTCACCCCCTAAAATGAAGCTCTTGTTGTAGACTGTCCCCATTTTCCATACAAAAAATATGACCTAAACATGCAGCTATTAGGACACATTATAAAGTTGCAAATGTATGGTATATTTATTTCCATTCACAGCATAATTATTTGCACCATAGGTGGTGGAAAGAACTTTTTGTTCAGGTATGTAACAAGAAGTGGAATAAAACACAATAGGACATAACTTAGGGCTTCACTTCTTACCTCTACTGTTCATTTCCTTTCTGTACATCCTTCTCATCAAAGATTAATAGCAGATTATGATTGATGAGTTATTAAATAAGAAAAGAATAAAACAAAGTTATGTTACCAATTGCAGGGAGGTTTTCCTTTGATCGCCTGTTAAAGCGTAAAAAAGCAAACATGATAAAAGTTCAGCTTTGTTAACACATTCAAAATATTGGGAGGGTTCTTTAACATACATGCTTATCTTATTATTGCAGCTGCAAGGCCATTATGAACTCACAAAGAGCACGAGCTTTGTTCAACATTACATACTGTTGAAAATTAATTGAAATTCTATTATGCCAGCAGATACACTGCCTGGCCGAAAGTTGAACATTTATTTCAAAACCAAAAGCAGCAATGAGCTAGAACCTTCCACTTTTCTATATCTATATATTCTTAATATCTTTTCTAGCTGATTCTGAAAAATAGCTGGAGAGATAGGACATAGTCAAATACAAAAGCACGACAGATGAGGCATGGTGGGCAGTTATGGTTTGGGTTAGTTCCAAAGTTGTTCACTAGAGATGAGCGAGTAGTATTCGACCGAGTCGGTATTCGATCGAATACTACGCTATTCGTCATACTCGATTTCGATCGAGTACAGCGGCGATGGCGCACTCACAATTCGTTTCCCCTCACACCTTCCCTGGCGCGTTTTTTACACCAATCACCATGCAGGGGGGGTGGGACAGGTCCTGGGAGGACGCTGGCATCGCGAGAACGGCGTCTAGACGCATTGGCTGGAAAAACCATGTGACCTCGAATCTACAAAACTCAGCACTTCCTCTTCGTCAGCATTAGCAGCTTGAACTTAGTGAGGGATAGACGCTCACAGCAGGGAAAGACAGGCTGTAGCTGGCAGGGCCCCAGAAGCTCGGAATATCGCATTTACCACCATATATACCAGCTACCAGAAGACAAGAGAGTCATTAAGAGCCCTTATTAGGGCTACTATGCTGAACGGTATATAGCTCATATGTAGGCAGGCAGGGCCCCAGAAGCTCAGAATATCGCTTTTACCACCATATATACCAGCTACCAGAAGACAAGAGAGTCATTAAGAGCCCTTATTAGGGCTACTATGCTGAACGGTATATAGCTCATATGTAGGCAGGCAGGGCCCCAGAAGCTCAGAATATCGCTTTTACCACCATATATACCAGCTACCAGAAGACAAGAGAGTCATTAAGAGCCCTTATTAGGGCTACTATGCTGAACGGTATATAGCTCATATGTAGGCAGGCAGGGCCCCAGAAGTTCAGAATATCGCATTTACCACCATATATACCAGCTACCAGAAGACAAGAGAGTCATTGAGAGCCCTTATTAGGGCTACTATGCTGAACAGTATATAGCTCATATGTAGGCTGGCAGGGCCCCAGAAGCTCAGAATATCGCATTTACCACCATATATACCAGCTACCAGAAGACAAGAGAGTCCTTATTATTAGGGCTACTATGCTGAACAGTATATAGCCCATATGTAGGCAGGCAGGGCCCCAGAAGCTCAGAATATCGCTTTTACCACCATATATACCAGCTACCAGAAGACAAGAGAGTCATTGAGAGTCCTTATTATTAGGGCTACTATGCTGAACAGTATATAGCCCATATGTAGGCAGGCAGGGCCCCAGAAGCTCAGAATATCGCATTTACCACCATATATACCAGCTACCAGAAGACAAGAGAGTCATTGAGAGCCCTTATTAGGGCTACTATGCTGAACAGTATATAGCCCATATGTAGGCAGGCAGGGCCCCAGAAGCTCAGAATATCGCATTTACCACCATATATACCAGCTACCAGAAGACAAGAGAGTCATTGAGAGCCCTTATTAGGGCTACTATGTTGAACAGTATATAGCTCATATGTAGGCAGGCAGGGCCCCAGAAGCTCAGAATATCGCATTTACCACCATATATACCAGCTACCAGAAGACAAGAGAGTCATTGAGAGTCCTTATTATTAGGGCTACTATGCTGAACAGTATATAGCCCATATGTAGGCAGGCAGGGCCCCAGAAGCTCAGAATATCGCATTTACCACCATATATACCAGCTACCAGAAGACAAGAGAGTCATTGAGAGCCCTTATTAGGGCTACTATGCTGAACAGTATATAGCCCATATGTAGGCAGGCAGGGCCCCAGAAGCTCAGAATATCGCATTTACCACCATATATACCAGCTACCAGAAGACAAGAGAGTCATTGAGAGTCCTTATTATTAGGGCTACTATGCTGAACAGTATATAGCTCATATGTAGGCAGGCAGGGCCCCAGAAGCTCAGAATATCGCATTTACCACCATATATACCAGCTACCAGAAGACAAGAGAGTCATTGAGAGTCCTTATTATTAGGGCTACTATGCTGAACAGTATATAGCCCATATGTAGGCAGGCAGGGCCCCAGAAGCTCAGAATATCGCATTTACCACCATATATACCAGCTACCAGAAGACAAGAGAGTCATTGAGAGCCCTTATTAGGGCTACTATGCTGAACAATATATAGCCCATATGTAGGCAGGCAGGGCCCCAGAAGCTCAGAATATCGCATTTACCACCATATATACCAGCTACCAGAAGACAAGAGAGTCATTGAGAGTCCTTATTATTAGGGCTACTATGTTGAACAGTATATAGCTCATATGTAGGCAGGCAGGGCCCCAGAAGCTCAGAATATCGCATTTACCACCATATATACCAGCTACCAGAAGACAAGAGAGTCATTGAGAGCCCTTATTAGGGCTACTATGCTGAACAGTATATAGCCCATATGTAGGCAGGCAGGGCCCCAGAAGCTCAGAATATCGCATTTACCACCATATATACCAGCTACCAGAAGGCAAGAGAGTCATTGAGAGTCCTTATTATTAGGGCTACTATGCTGAACAGTATATAGCTCATATGTAGGCAGGCAGGGCCCCAGAAGCTCAGAATATCGCATTTACCACCATATATACCAGCTACCAGAAGACAAGAGAGTAATTGAGAGCCCTTATTAGGGCTACTATGTTGAACAGTATATAGCTCATATGTAGGCAGGCAGGGCCCCAGAAGCTCAGGATATCGCATTTACCACCATATATACCAGCTACCAGAAGACAAGAGAGTCATTGAGAGCCCTTATTACGGCTACTATGTTGAACAGTATATAGCTCATATGTAGGCAGGCAGGGCCCCAGAAGCTCAGAATATCGCATTTACCACCATATACCACCATTTACCACCATTTACCACCTTTAAGCTTCCCTTACTGCTGGGGTGACACACTGTAACAAACCTCCTCCTGTAAGCTTCCCTTACTGCTGGGGTGACACAATGTAACAAACCTCCTCCTGTAAGCTTCCCTTACTGCTGGGGTGACACACTGTAACAAACCTCCTCCTGTAAGCTTCCCTTACTGCTGGGGTAACACACTGTAACAAACCTCCTCCTGTAAGCTTCCCTTACTGCTGGGGTGACACACTGTAACAAACCTCCTCCTGTAAGCTTCCCTGACTGCTGGGGTGACACACTGTAACAAACCTCCTCCTGTAAGCTTCCCTTACTGCTGGGGTAACACACTGTAACAAACCTCCTCCTGTAAGCTTCCCTTACTGCTGGGGTGACACACTGTAACAAACCTCCTCCTGTAAGCTTCCCTTACTGCTGGGGTGACACACTGTAACAAACCTCCTCCTGTAAGCTTCCCTGACTGCTGGGGTGACACACTGTAACAAACCTCCTCCTGTAAGCTTCCCTTACTGCTGGGGTGACACACTGTAACAAACCTCCTCCTGTAAGCTTCCCTGACTGCTGGGGTGACACAATGTAACAAACCTCCTCCTTTAAGCTTCCCTTACTGCTGGGGTAACACACTGTAACAAACCTCCTCCTGTAAGCTTCCCTTACTGCTGGGGTGACACACTGTAACAAACCTCCTCCTGTAAGCTTCCCTGACTGCTGGGGTGACACACTGTAACAAACCTCCTCCTGTAAGCTTCCCTTACTGCTGGGGTAACACACTGTAACAAACCTCCTCCTGTAAGCTTCCCTTACTGCTGGGGTGACACACTGTAACAAACCTCCTCCTGTAAGCTTCCCTGACTGCTGGGGTGACACACTGTAACAAACCTCCTCCTGTAAGCTTCCCTTACTGCTGGGGTGACACAATGTAGCAAACCTCCTCCTGTAAGCTTCCCTTACTGCTGGGGTGACACACTGTAACAAACCTCCTCCTGTAAGCTTCCCTTACAGCTGGGGTGACACAATGTAACAAACCTCCTCCTGTAAGCTTCGCTTACTGCTGGGGTGACACACTGTAACAAACATCCTCCTGTAAGCTTCCCTGACTGCTGGGGTGACACACTGTAACAAACCTCCTCCTGTAAGCTTCGCTTACTGCTGGGGTGACACACTGTAACAAACCTCCTCCTGTAAGCTTCCCTTACTGCTGGGGTGACACACTGTAACAAACATCCTCCTGTAAGCTTCCCTTACAGCTGGGGTGACACAATGTAACAAACCTCCTCCTGTAAGCTTCGCTTACTGCTGGGGTGACACACTGTAACAAACCTCCTCCTGTAAGCTTCCCTTACTGCTGGGGTGACACACTGTAACAAACCTCCTCCTGTAAGCTTTCCTGACTGCTGGGGTGACACAATGTAACAAACCTCCTCCTTTAAGCTTCCCTTACTGCTGGGGTAACACACTGTAACAAACCTCCTCCTTTAAGCTTCCCTTACTGCTGGGGTAACACACTGTAACAAACCTCCTCCTGTAAGCTTCCCTTACTGCTGGGGTGACACACTGTAACAAACCTCCTCCTGTAAGCTTCCCTGACTGCTGGGGTGACACAATGTAACAAACCTCCTCCTGTAAGCTTCCCTTACTGCTGGGGTGACACAATGTAACAAACCTCCTCCTGTAAGCTTCCCTTACTGCTGGGGTGACACACTGTAACAAACCTCCTCCTGTAAGCTTCCCTTACTGCTGGGGTGACACACTGTAACAAACCTCCTCCTGTAAGCTTCCCTGACTGCTGGGGTGACACAATGTAACAAACCTCCTCCTGTAAGCTTCCCTTACTGCTGGGGTGACACACTGTAACAAACCTCCTCCTGTAAGCTTCCCTGACTTCTGGGGTGACACAATGTAACAAACCTCCTCCTTTAAGCTTCCCTTACTGCTGGGGTAACACACTGTAACAAACCTCCTCCTGTAAGCTTCCCTTACTGCTGGGGTGACACACTGTAACAAACCTCCTCCTGTAAGCTTCCCTGACTGCTGGGGTGACACACTGTAACAAACCTCCTCCTGTAAGCTTCCCTTACTGCTGGGGTAACACACTGTAACATACCTCCTCCTTTAAGCTTCCCTTACTGCTGGGGTGACACAATGACACAAGAGGACATGTCTGACCACATCTCACACACACACACACACACACACACAATGACAATTAGGGGTGGGGTCTATTTATTTTCCCCCTTGCCTATGCCATCTGTGGTTGTCATTAGGCAACGTGATTTTAAGGGGTGCAGAATTTTGTTCTTCTTTTTTGTACAGTTTGGCTTGGGGTCCATGGCAATGTAGAGGAAAGAAGGTTTCCTTGTCTTGTCTCACTTTACGTAGAAGTTATATTGTGTTTGGAGTGTATTGTTGAGTGGCTGTGATAGTGGCGTAATAGTGCGACTTGGGCGCGTTATATGCACCCAGACATGCTTCCCCTGCTGTCCCAGTTGCATTCCAGCAGTGTTGGCATCATTTTCTGATGTTTCAGGGTGGACTTGGTGACCTCCAAGTGGTCGAATTGAGATTTCCAAGTGGCGAGCATTTTTTTCCCATAGACTATAATGGGATTCGATAATCGGTCGAGTAGTCGAGTAACGCGGTCTATTCGAATCGAAATTCGAAATTTCGAATATTTCACTACTCGCTCATCTCTATTGTTCACTAGAGCAAAGGCTTGATCTCTGTGTTGGCTTGTCAAGTGCTTATACACAATATTTAATAAATAATTTCTATGAAGTTTAGTTATTGCACAGGGCCATTGCCATTGAAGACAGCAAATGGCTGTGCACAGTTCTAGAATGTAAATTTATTTGAATATTACCTTTGAAGAGAGTAAGAGTGAATGAAGAGTTCAAACCATAATGAACAACCCCAGACTTCTACTGTGCACCCTCAAAGTTAACATTATACATGCAGGTAGCTTTGAAGCCTGCAATAATAATCAAAAGCTCAAAATGACAAGTGCTTGTGATTGTGTTGACCTTCCACGGAAGGTTTTGGACTTGGTTGTGGGTGTTGCCTTGAGAGCAGAGTTACATTATGTCTTACGAATTGCTAAAGCCTAAAAATCCCTAGAATCCAGTATTTCTTATTGGAGATTTTTACTCCTCTACAATTATCTCATTTAGGGTAAAACTTATTTAAACAGGAACATTGGACCAATAAAAATGGGGGCCGATCCCCCCATCACCCCCTACATCACCTTTTGGATGTCGCCACTGCCTGCTGCTGCGACAACCAGTGTCTTCAGGGCCCGCCCCCTCCCTGCCGCATTAGCCATCTGTAAGTGACTTTAATGTCCCGAGCTGCTTTGCAAAGTCTCGCGGGAATTCAGGCAGCTCCATTGCATCCCTTTCATGGCCACTGCACAGGCACAAGATCGGGAGCCTTATGCAGTGCCTGATGGAATACAAGATGATTGCCCAGAATCTGAGGGACCCAGAAGATGGATCCCCGGTGAAATGAGTAAATAGCATCCGAAGGTAAAACCGGAGGGGGGGTTCAGATCAATGAGGTTCGGGGGAGGTTTTGAACTCCCGCTATGTTCTCCTTTAACATGTTTATCCAAAGGTAACACATCATAGGCTCCTTTAGATGTATGGGGACGCCTAGTCCAGTAGAATGCAATGTGTAGCACAGAACTGCAATTACATTTTATTAAAATTTTTTTACATTTCATGTAGTGAGGATTGCTATAGCAATTTGAGGAGAGGTTTAAAAACACGGGGGGAGTGCGAGGAGGCCAGTATACTGGGCTAGAATTATGTAACATCACAAGCAGACACAGTAAACTACTATGAAGTAGGTATACTTCCCAAAATCAATTGGCCAAGTTTCAGTATTTTTGGGAGGTTACACAATTGGCTTCCCTGAAAATTTGTTAAAGCACATCCAGAAAAATGATTTACTGTTAATATTACTAAAGCTCATCTCCACAGGAGCTTACTATAGCCACTTATTGTAGTACACATATAAAATGTGATATGTGCATGCTTAGCTAATCATTGCCAAATATATTTGACAACATTTTTTTTGTTTTCGATTCTGCTCCGACAAATGCCATTGACAATACACTTTTGTATGACTGTCATATATTTGCCCTGCTAAGGTTTGTTGTAATATCTACTGTAGTGTCACATTATATCAGTACTAGGGTACTACTATATATATATATATATATATATATATATATATATATATATATATATAGAGAGTTGACAGCGTCTTTAACAATATGAAAGTATACATTAAAACTATACATGTTGGCTATTATTAGTTGCATTATCTTGCAAGGCATTATACTTCAATTTTAGTCACAGGACAAAAAACAAAGATACCA
This sequence comes from Gastrophryne carolinensis, assembly GCA_027917425.1. NCBI lineage: Eukaryota > Metazoa > Chordata > Amphibia > Anura > Microhylidae > Gastrophryne > Gastrophryne carolinensis. The sequence continues at coordinate 167,502,356 of CM051236.1, forward strand.
TTTTGTTGGGGAGGCCGATTCATTAATAGCGCCAGGTAGCGACAGATGAGCGACAGTAGCGTTATTTTCACAGCGCACGCTAGTATTCGCTGTGCTTGGCCGTTGTTCGGCTGTTGACAGCGACTCAGTCGGTGTGCGGTAATGTTGAATACGGGGTTAGGAGTCGCTGTTTGACAGGTTCCGCGCTGTATGGGAGTGCATGACAGCGAATGGCCATAGCGAACGGCTCCCAGCATATTCATTAACAAATCACGCTCAAAAAATTATCGCGCTGTGAAATGCTTGTTTAAACCCCAGAGCGCTGGCGGCGATGGGTTAAAAGTAGTTTTTTAACCCCCAAACAACCATATTTTTTGTAAAAAAAAAAACATGTTTTTCAAAAGATTTTGTAATATGAATACCTTAATATCAGACCTGTAATATCAATTATCAATTTTTTTTTTTTTACCTTAAAAAAAATATCTAACATTGCAGAAGTGGTCACAGAATTTTTGACATTTAAAAAAAAAAAATAAAAAAAAACATTAATAGCAATTAATTAAGAATATTTAAAGATTGATCCATTGAAATGCATTGGAGAGCGCCAGGTAGCGAGAGGTGATACCTGTCGCTGTTCAAGGTCGCTCGCTGGCGCTGTGGGGTGAGGCTGGAATAATGATGAATGATTCGCTATCTGGCGCTCTGTCAGTCGCTAAGCAGGATCGGCTTGATAAATGTGTGATTGCGGAGGGGAGCCGGCGTTCTCGTGGCGGTGAGCGTCATTACCATTCGCTCACCATTCGCTACCTGGCGCTATCCCTTGTTAAATAAGGGCCTAAGTATTCTGTTTTTGGGGGGGCACAGATGGCCATTGTATGCTTGTGCACACATAAGAATTCTTCCTCCGCATTTAACCCATCCATGTAGTTAGTGTACACATGCACGGAGCGGTGGCCTGCCCTAATTACTGCACCCGGTCAGGGTAAGTCTGCTCCCTTACCTTTTGGTCCATCACTGCCCCTACATTAAATTATATTACATTGCTAATCTAAAATGTCTTTTCTCCTTCTATTGATATACTAATATATTCAATGATGCAAATAACTACCACTTTGTTCTTTTGCTGACCCCCAATGCCTAGGCCCTTCCATACTGGTAGAGAGACCATGCAAAGCAGCTGCCCAGCTTCAGGTCATGTTTCTATTTGCTAATTTTTAGATGCCTCATTATTACTTCCTGTGCTCCATGGAGTGCAAGACAACACAGGTCAGTAATATACTGTAGTAATAATAAACTCTGAAACAGTTTATTTAGTTAATACTGGAAAATGTGTATCTAGCTATATACTATATATATACCCGGGAATATGTGCACAGACTAACTAAAGCCCCAGCTGGGACTTTCATTGTGTTGTTACACTGTGTATGGTCCATTTATACTTGGAAGTTAACCTTTACTACATCGTTCCTAGTTCCTAGTACTGTTATACATGACTGTGTCAGTGAATGACAAGGTAAATGGTTGCTGGGAGCAGTAGCCCCTGCTCCAAATGTATTGTTTTGCTTAGACAACTTGATCTATTTGCCAAAAAGGTGTTGGGTGGAGGCACTGGAACACCAACCCCACTCTTCCACTCAGCGAAGGCTCAGCTTCTCTTCATTAGAAACAGGTTAGCGCCATAGCCTGTCTTGAGTGGGGTGTTTACCATCACCCCCCCCCCCAAAACAGCCTTACATAAATAAAGGATTCTTAAAGGGTACTGAACTTTTGTCCCCCACAGCTGATCGATCCAACTCCTGCGATCAGCAACTCACGCAATCGCTGGATCGCACCCCCTGCCGGTCAGATCATAACTATAATTACTGACAATTCAGTTTCAGTCTCATTCCCTTCGGCCATCAGTCACAAAAGCGCTGCCACGCGCTGTCCAAATTATTGCTGGCAACAAATTAACGCATCAATTTAAAAAGACCATGATGTTGCCTATTGCACAGAGTCTGTGCAGCCTTGCTGCAAACATGGCAGGGACTGCCGAGGGAATGGGCATGACTGTCGGAAAAGAGGGCTCTTTGTGTTGTATATCTTTGTAATTACTGCTTACCAAAAGACCCCCCTATTCACTAATTTAATAAATGATCAACCAGTCCTATCACTGGGGTCTTTTTTCTTGACCCATCAAAGGTTGATTGTCCTAGTTACACAATTAGCATAGCAAGTTCAAGGGACGGGGTTGGGGAAAGTTATTTTTATGTTTTTTTTTTTTTTTAACTGATAACAGCTAATAGGAGTTATTGTTCATTCCTGCTAGAAAATCATCTAACCCTTTTTTGAAGCTTTAGATGCGGTGACAAGTATCTGTGGGAGGCAATTCTACAGATTTATAGATCTTATGCTAAAAAAATATTGTCGCCTCCAGAGATTGAATCTTTTTTTTTCCGGACAAAGGGAGGATTTTAGTTGAAATCATTTTCCCCATATTTTTGTATAGGACATTTATATATTTATACAAGTTAATCACCCCCCCCCCCCCCCAGTTGTCTCCTCTCAAGACTAAACAGATTTAATTCTTGTAATCTTTATTCATAACTAAGATCCTTCATTCATCTTATCAGTTTGGTGGCTCTCCTCTGCACCCTTTCCAAAATCAGGGTGTCCTTTCAATGAATGAGTGCCCAGAATTGTACATCTTGTAAACAGGCAATATTTCATCTCTGAAATTGAATGCATGATAATACCTTGGTCACCTTAGAAGCAGCTGCTTGGCATTATGTACTGTTATTTAGCTTGCAGTCTACTAGTACCCCCAGATTCTTCTCAACTAGTGACTTTCCCAGTTTTACTCCCCAAAAGGCATATGTGGCTTTCAGGTTATTAGACCCGGAGTGCATCACTTTACACTTATCCACATTGAACTTAATTTGCCTAGTGGATGCCCAGACACTCAAAGTGTCCAAGTCAGCCTCAAGCTTGTGAACATCTTCAGTAGACTGCACTGTCCTACAAATCTTGGTGTCATCAGAAAAAATACAGACAGTGCTCTTAATGCCATCTTCTATATCATTGATAAACAAATTGAATAATAGAAGGCCCATCACTGAATCCTGGAGTACAACGCTTACAACCGGTAACCATTGAGAGTAGATATCATTAACCACAACTCTCTTTAAGTGATCCTTCAGCCAGTTTTCAATCCACTCACAAACTGTATTTTCTAACCCTGAAGACCTCAATTTCCCCAATAAGTGCCTATGATGGACAGTGTCAAATGCTTTTGCAAAATCCAGAGAAACTATATCTACAGCCGCCCCTCTGTCCAGGCTTCTACTCACCTAGTCACTGAAGCCAATCAGGTTAGTCTGGCAGCATCTGCCCTTTGTAAAACCATGTCGGCTGTCACTTAGAATGTTATGTATAGTTACATAATCCTGTATGCAGTATCTTAGGAGTCCCTCAAGCAATTTTCCCACAATGGATGTTAAGCTTACAGGTCTGCAGATCAAAAGCAGAGGTTCTGAAATAACTGAGCTGAGTCCTTTAAGAAATCTTGGGTGAAGTCCATCTGGTCCTGGAGTCTTATTCACATTTAAATGATTTAGTTTTTTTTGGACGATATCCATGTTTAGCCAGTTAAGAATTATACTTGAGGTATTGTTTGCAGTGGCAATGCCTAAATTGGTACCTTGCACCTCATTTGTGTACACAGAGTTAAAGAACCCATTTAGCAGCTCCACCTTTTCTTGGTCCCCAGTGAGCAACTCCCCATCACCATTAATTAGAGTACCTACCTGTTCTGATTTTGGGGCCCAGTGCAGGGTTTCTGTGCCATGGCGTTTGCTCCACCATTATTATGTAGACTATATCGAAGAGCAACAGCATATACCGTGCGTGTGTGTAACAATAATTAGGGATCTGCTGTTTTTATGATGAATAAACAATGTCATATGTATGTCTAGAAAGGAAGAAATTTGTCATTTGCAAGCAGACTGTGCAGTGTAGAAGAAGATCAATGACCAAGCCATCTTTCTTGAATCTTTTACATTATGTAATAGCATATAAAAAAGGAAGAATTTACAACATGGTTAGAAAATCCAAACCAAAATATCTGTCATAGATGATGCCAGAAAATGTTAGATTTATGATTTCGATTCTGAAGTTTTAGTCTTACTTGGTGGGCCCTAGGCATAGAGCCCAAAGGTGCCTTATGAAAGGTTATCCTCGTGTGTGTCTTGGATTACGCCTTTGGAAGTATTTCAGAAGCTTTTTAAGATTGAAGTAAAAGCTAACACTGGGACTCCCTTCAAAGCAGAAATAACCAGATACATTGAAATATATTAAATCATATGAGCTTTTAACATTTTTTTCACTCATTTTAAATTACAAGCTATGGCAATACATGTGCTCATTTTAGTATCAACCTACGGGGGAAGCATTTGAGACAACATTTTTTTAAATCAAATTATTTATAAAAACATTGTAAGATTGCATGAAAAGTTCTGCACAGTATGTTTAGCTGATATGAAGCATTTGTCGATTTGGGAGAATAAACCTTAAAAATATCTGTAGTAAATAGACTACCATGGCTTAAGTAGAAAATACATCCATCTGCTTAGCTTGAACAATTCCAATGTCCAAGTACAGTACCTGCTCTTTCACCAAGATCCATTACAGCATTAAGGCCCTGATTTATCAAGCACATGCTGCCAGAATTAGCCACACTGGTCAAAATTAGAGTAGTGCAAAATATAATTTATTATCTTTTCTGCATGTTGCTGCCCTGCTAGTGTTTTAATAAATGTGTTTCATGCAATACTGCAACATGCCCCAGTGTCAAAAGAAAATTCAAAATTATAATTTAAGCTTCTCAATTTTTTACAGATGCGGCGTATTCTAGCAGATAGTGCTTGATAAATCAGGCCCTAAGTATGAATGCCTCACTTTCCTCATTTCAAGCCCTCACATTTCAGTAGTCAGCTGGGGCATAAAATCATCTACATCTATCTTGTGCTCCTATTGGTGGCCAACTCCTCTTTTCTTCCTAGGTGGCACTGACAGAATCGCCAGGCTGGACCAGGAAGTTGCCTAACAGGGGACAAAGTGAATGCTCTATTAGATCATCTAGACTAAAATAAAAAAATATCCATTTTTTGTCCCCTGCAGGTTTGCTTTTTTTATGAAACATAGTGTGTCTCGACATGCATGCATTTGCTGAGAGATTCTTCGGGTGCTTGTCCAACCTTTGCAAGCAAATTAGTGAATGATGCCAAACCCTGCCTCTATCACAGTGACTGGGGCGTGATGACTTTTGGTAGTAAGCAGGTGAGGCACACCTGGATGCCCTCTCCCTGAACACAGGACATATATAAAAATATAAACTTGGTAATCGCCTTTTGTCTCCCACAACTGATGGATCTGAACCTTATCTGATCATGAGATCGAGTCCTGCTTCATCCAGGCCCAATCTCGAGGCACCAACGCCACCGGTGACAATGACTGGTTTACTCCCACTTTATTCACTGCCTGGCTCTTTTGCTAAGGGGTAGATATTTTTTTTCTTCTGTATATTGAGAGCCTCTCTACCCCAAGCATATTACCATTCCCTATCTCTCTTAGTGCTCCCCTCCTCCTCTCTAAAACCTTGAACAGCTATTACCCCTACATTGCTCGCTATTAATGAAGTGTTCTGCAAACCACACTGATCCACCCAGCCCCTAAATTTAGCTGATTAGATGTGCAAATAATATAAATATATAGATTAAATTATTTACCTACTCAACCAATATATCATATATATTGGTTTATGACATGTTAAATGTAAGCAGGACACCAGTATTTGGACAGAAGATGTGGCTCCATTTCCTTGAGACTAGTTTATTACATCCAATTTAGATAGACACAGTAAGTATGCACTTTTTATAGCGTACTGTGGGAGAAATGATGAGTTCAATGCACAGTTCTTTGTATCTGCCATCAGTGGCGTCTCTTACTACTTATTTCAAAGGTATGTGTCAGGCTATATCTGGTGTAAGGTTTAATGTGTTGAACTTTACTGAACTTCCCACCATTTAAAGGGTCAGTGGCACCACAGTCTATAATGTCGCTTTTTACAGGACAGATTGTCTGAGGTTGTTTGGCATGGTTGTCTGCAGAATATTTGACGTCTTAGAACCTTAATTGAGCTCTTTTGTTGAAGCAGTGTAATTAAGCACTAATTTGACTTGTTGCACAGTATGACAACAGTGTTCTGCCTGAAAAGGGTCAAAGATCAGTCATTAGAGGACTGTCGCCTGGCTGTGGCTTTCCAGTTTGTGACTGGAGATGCCTTTGAAAAAAGACAGAATATGTGTCACATACCTCCCATGCAATGTATAAACAAAATTAGCTCTAAAATGAAGGGCAATAATTTTGTTAGATTAAATGTAAACTCCATGTACATCCTAAAACTACAACGAATCCCAAAGAGCGCCACCTAGCTATAGAAATGTTACTTAATCTGCAATTATAGCCATTACATTACAAAGTATTTGAGCCACTGATAATGTTCCACCTGAAGGCGATAACTTAGATGTTTTGGGACACTCTAAATCTGGCATAACAATTCTGGAGTAACATACTGACAAAGTTCAAATGTCAGGATGTTATTCATGGACTTCTTTTTCTGCATTTAACACCATAGTCCCAGACATGGTATATGGTAAACTTATCAGTGACTTTCTAACAGGGCATACTCAGTATCAAACTGGGGGCTGTCAGGTCCAGCACCAAAACCCCCAAGGGTGTGTTCTTCCATCACTTTGAATATCAATGACTGCATTTCTGCATCAGACTCTATCGAGCTATATAAATCTGTGGAGGAAATTACACTTGTGGACCTAATAAAAAACAACAGTGTAAGTCCATCCAGACTGCCTGTGTTTTATGCCCCTAGAGCTGAAGCAGAATGGGGGGGGGGGGGTTACGTAAAAAAAAGCCCTTCCCTGGCCCGCAATCCAGTGCCGATCATCGGATGAAAGGAAGTGTGCACGGGGTAGTGTAAAATGTTGCCATAATAATAGAGACATTATAATGATATGTGAACATAACTCAAGGCAGTCTAAGCCACTAAGCTACCCGTTTTAACTATTTAAACTGAAGAACTGGTGGGTCATATATAAATATACACATAACAGTAAATGACAAGGATTTGCAGAAATGTACACTTACTTGCAGCATAAGAACAAAAAAATATTTTCTTGTTTCGCTTATCAAGATTAGTAATCTGTTTTAATATAATTCATTGTAACATAAATATCCTAAATCCATGAGAACACTGCACTGACCAGTTCAGAGATTCAAGAAATCTGTCACTTAAATGACCCTTATTTTATGGCTATTACAGTATGTTGGAACTAGTACAAAAAGATTATTATCTCTAAAGGCCTTTGTGGCTCCTGGTGTAATAAGTACCTTGTTCTATCTCATGCCTGGGGCAGATAGACAGATTATTGATAAAGAACATTTATGTAGTTAAAAGGGTTTCATACAGCCCAAGACCTATGCTATTAGAATATCGCTTTTTGATTTACCAAATAACCCTTTGGTTTCTGAGCTTGGAGACAAAAGAGATGCATTTTACGGCTGAAAGCGTGCATCTGAGCACCCATCTCTTCTGCTTATAGGACTAAGCCTTTTGTTACAAAAAAATAAAAATTAAGGAAAGCAGAACTACAGTCAAAAATGACTATTGTTCTGCACTACTAATTAACAGCAGGGCAGCAGGATCTGGGCTGCGCATCAGTGCCGTGAAAACAATAAACCGGGTGACCATGAATCTGATAGGCGGTGCCGCGGCTGCAGGGGAGACCCAGAAGCAGTGAGTATCCGGGCACCCGATTTCTTGTTTTCAGAAATGCGCAGCGGGGCAGCCTGGTCCTGCTGCTAACTAGTTGTGCGGAACGACAGTCATTTTTGACTGTATTTACACTTTAAATAATATAGTAAGATGGCAGTAAAGGTACTGAGATTATACCATTGTATACCATTTGGAAAGATTACATATATAACTTGCTTAAGAGCAATTAAACCCAGCTTCATGAAAATGGTATTAAAATAACAGGTATGCCTTGTAAATATGGATGAGTGAACCCCCCTAAGATAGGGTCAGGCAAGTTTGTCTGAACTTTGAATAAATGTTGAAATAAATTGAAATCAATTTAAGTTACAGCAGTGCTTCTTGCTTAGCAGCCCATCAACCAGCTTTTCTGTGTTTGGGCCAGGCGAAGAACTCATACACGGATTTCTGGCTGAAATCCGTGTCAGGTTTGGGAACCCGAACTCACAAAGTTAGGTACGATCCCGAACTTTGTGGTTGTATTATGCAGTAAGTAGTTATTATGAACTAAGTTTGGTACACAGGGCCATATATTGTTTAGCCTTATTCAGCTACTATTCTATTCCACATTGTGGCAAGTATCAATCAATTAAGGTCCCTGTCCAGGCAAACACTAACTTTCTCCCACATCATTCCCCTTGGGAACAGTAAATAATAAGACATTACAAAGCACCTGAGAATTGTATGTATTCTAGGTGAAGCCAATTTCGTTGCTTCGTGGCTGATCTGGATAAGGCATGTCATGGTGCAGTTTTATGAGTCTTAAACATGCTGTGCTATGCTCAGACACAGATGTGAAACTACTTTGGCTTGCTGTGCTTGCTCACACTAAGAGGACCAAGAGACAAAGTGGTGGTTGGACCACCTTTTTGCATGGTCCTGGAGGATTAAATTCAAAAAAAGCGCAAACATTGGAGCCCTGTGCTGCAGTAAATGGGGGAGAAGAGGCACATGGGACAAACATCAGGTGAGTTGCTTGCTGGCTAATTATTGTCATTGAGTTTAGAGTCCCTTTAAGTAAGGAAAAATGACAGTCCATCATAACATATAATTATATATAAGGCACAAAGGTCAGTAAATTGCAGAAAATCACAAGCACTTTAAAGATCACTTATAGTGATGTACTGTAATGAAAACCTTAAATGTTATGAAGAGCTTGGCTGTCTTGAGGACCACACCTTAACAGCATCTCAGATTAGAGTCCACATAAATGCTGCACAGAGATCAAATACCAGACACATCTAAATTGTTCAGAGGAGACTGTGAGAAGCAGGCATTTATGGTCAAATTGTTGCAAAGGTACCAGTATTGAAGTACAAGAAGAAGACAATTGCTTGGGCCAAGACCAATAATTTCTTGTCTACGAATCCACTACATCTCTTATATGTTACAGTTGTAGGGGGTTAACCACTGACTTTTTTACAGCAGTGAAAAGAAATAGCAGTGGCATCTGCTCTCATTAAGTACACAACTGGACCAATATCCATTTTTTCTTTAACGGGTGTTGGCCCCACAGACAGTGGGACAGAGAAAGAAGATAACCCCTCCAGAACACGCAATATCCTTACCTTCACCTCAAGCCAGTGCCGGGAAAGGAGTCCTGCCATTGACCGCCAGCCACGTAGGCCATGGTTGTGTCTGTGGTGCTGGCCACCGGAATGCCCTATCCACGTGTGCCAATAGCCAATTGCGGAACTCCTTTCCTGGCACTGGCTCAAGGTGAAGATAAGGATATCGGGTGTCCTGGGGGGGGGGGTTATGTTCTGGGGGCTCCAGCATTCTGGATGTCCTCCCTGAGCTTGTTTTTATTTGTTGTTTTTAGAGCACCAAGCTGGTTTTAGGATTTATGTCTGCTTCAAAATGGACCTAAGTTATTTTTCCATAAGTTCCATATATGTCTATTAGAGGTGGTATCATTTAAGTTTTCCCACAAGCAATAATCGATTGGTGAGACTAAACTGTCCAGCATTGTAATCTGCCTTGCAGTTGTGTACAAATTAGACAGCAGTCTTAAATTCTAGTAGGAAGATCAAGGAAAGCAAACGATGGCTGTAGCCATACAGTCATCTGGGTTGGCATGATTTCTCTGCAAAAAAAAAAACAAGAAAACCACCTGGCATCAGAAAGACAGTGTTAAGAATTAAGAACATCAAGATCATGCGTTCCGCACTTCAAGGTTCAAGGTTCATTTTATTGGTCACATACATCAACATACAGAAACATGGCATGTAGTGAAATGCTCCTTTTTACAGCTGCCTGAATCTACCAAGGGAGAATATAAAGAACATAAGGAATATAATATCTAATTTAAGGAATATAACGTTTATGATATATAATAGACAGTACATTAGGAGATAAGGGAACTTGGTAATTAAACATTGTAAATGTATTTACTTCCATCCAAGGTGAAAGTCACTTTAAGATCATGTTAGAAAAAAAAATATTTACATGTTTTTTACATTTCTTTTGAAGTCATGTTTGGAAAACATGTTTAGCCTGTTGTTGAAAGAATTTAAAAATGACCTAATCTTCTCTTTTGATGTTTCCTTAACAAATTACTGATGGTAATCAACATTCATGTCATGGACCACCACTTAATTCTTCTGTAGATAATACATACTGGTAAGTCAAATACAGTGGGAAATAACCAGAAGTGTTTTAAAATGCTGCCACTAAAAGAAGAAGTGAAATATAATATTGTAGTTTAGAATAGACAGATGACATGGTTTTAAACTCTGTTAGATGTAGTTTGATTGCGGATAAGGGCCTGGTGATAAGTAAATATTTAGATGCTTTAAGTGGTTATGTGTTAGCACCTTTTTTTTCAGGTCCAGTACTTATAAAACTCTCCTGATCTTTAGCCCTCCCATAATGCAGGCGAAACTGCTTCTTTCATCTAAATCTATCTAAATTGGGTGGCATATGGATTCCTATGTTTATATATATGGAGACTGGATATCTAGTATAATTATGCCTCTGCAAGCAATACAAGCTAACCTCTGGATGCATAGCCAGAACATGTTGCCAGCTCCAAATCTTGACGATAAACTGGACTTTATCAGCTTCAGACTATAAAATGACAGACTATACAACCAGAACTGATAACCTTAGTTTAAACTTACTGCGAAGATAAAATAAAATATTTCAAAATTTCCTATTGCAGCACATCAGTCTTATCATCTTTCTGATAGTCGTCGTATTTCTGCTCACTCACAGCGTGCTCTGCTTAGTATCATTGTCATCAAGAAAGCAGAGATTTACGGGCTGTGAGTGTCGGAGACCTCAATGTTGGCCTTAATTTAGTAATCTAATTTAGTAATTATAGTAATGATTTATAAAAGAGACTTAGACCAAAAAAAACTGTTGCATTTGTTTGTTTTTTCTGTACATATATGGCCAGGGGAATTTTTCCTCTGCATTTAACTCATTGGTGCAGTGAAACAAACATAAGCAGTGAGTGTACAAGCGCCCAGAGTGGTGTGCTTCCTAAACTATAGTGCAGGCAAGCATTTGGAGGGTTAGGTGCCTTGCACAAATGCACTTTAGCCATGTCCTGGCCAGGAAACAAACCTGCAACCCTCCGGTCACAAGATCACTTCCGTATGACTAGGCCACAACTGCCCCTTGTTGTCTGCAGTCCAAGCCCTTCCTGACTTGCTCCAAAAGTTCCTGAAAGACAAAAGAGTGAAAGAAGGACACCAATTTCTGTATACTTGGTCAATAGGTGATTGTTGCTAACTAAATGCTCAGCAAGCAGTAAAATATAACCTTTATCAACCAGAATACATAGTACAGCCAGTTCCTTTAACCTTTCTAGTGTCAGCTACGTGAGTCTCACGTAGCAGTCTCTACGTAGCTGGCTTTAAACCCCCACAGTAAAAAAAATATAAAAGTAAAAAACTCACCTGACCCCTCGTTGGATCCGGCCGGGTCTCCTATTTAATTTGCTGTTATCTGATCCCCCACGGGGGCTCAGATGGCTCCAGGAGAGCCCCCGGAATAGCACCCCCCCGCTTCAGCAGTGGCCACTGCTAACTGTAAAAAAAATAAAAAAATAAAATGACATTTACTAACCTGTGGCCGCGCTGTCTCCCGACGGGTCTCCTCTTCCCTCCGATCGCCCCCCCAAGTTGAGGAGAGGGCAGAAACCCCCCCCCCCACTTCCTGGATCACGACTGCTAGCCCCACCCCCTTAGAATCAGTCTTGTCGGGTGCTTGGAGAAGAGAGGTGGGGAGGTGGAGGCCCCAGGCTCTCTCCTCCAAACACCCAGCAGCTGTCATCGCAGATCGCCGGGGGGCAGAGGATCGGAGGTGAGTAAAGAAAAAAAAAAGTAAATAAATGTCATTTTTTTAATTGTGTGTGTGTGTGTTTATTTATTCTGTTAACCCCTTGTGAACTGGTAAGGGGTCCATGAGACCCCTATAAGTTGAAAAAAACAATATATATATATATATAATTTTCTGGGAAATCACAGTTGAACATGTGTAGCGCAAAACAGTGAAACATGGTCTGGCAACAGAGGGTGACAAAGCTGCAGATAGGTTGGCACTTAAAGGGTTAATAAACATACTAGCTGCAACTCCCCAGCAAAAAATCAGTCTGGATAAGTTGCCTTGTGGGATTGATGATTTCACTATAAGAGCCAATTCATAAATCCAAAAAAATTACAGGTGTCACTCAGATCTGCAATACTATCACTTTAAAACGGCTACCAAATTGCTACAAAAACATTCTTCAAAAATGTAGCTTTATACATTGATGTGTAGGGGGTGAAAACAGGCAAACAAAAATGTTGCTGTCATGATCGACTCACCTGGGCAGCGGTCCCACGCTGTCTCGAGGGAGCTGGCCGAGACGCGCCCTGCCCGGCGGCCGCTCCGAGAGTCTGCTCGGGCGGCGCTGAGCACGGCCACCTCCTCTGTTCCCCGCCGCGTCCCCGGCCTCCCTTGTATAACCTCCGGCGGCGCGGTGTTCAGCGCGTCCGCCGGAGGCTCCAGTGAAGGGCCAATGAGCCCTGCGCATGTGTGTGTGTGTGTGTGTGTGTGTGTGTGTGTGTGTGTGTGTGTGTGTGTGTGAATAAAGGGCCAATGAGCCCTGTGTGTGTGAGGTAGCCCTGAGTTTGGACCAATGAGCCCAAGGTTGTTCTGGGCGGAACGCCCTATAGTTTGAATGGGGCAATCAGCCCTAGTGTCCTAGGCTACACCAATCATGTCCCCCCAATCATGTCAGCCACTTCCTATAAAGGTGTTTCCCTCACATTTGGTCTTTGCCCGTGATAGCGTTCTGCTGAGTGTGATTATCAGTATCTGAACTTTCCGTTATTGATCTTGCTGTGTATGACCATCCCGTGATTGCCGCCTGGACCGACCATTGCCTGTTTTCGACTACGATTTGCCTACTCCCTTGTACTGCGTACCTGTGACCTCCCGGCTTGACCCCTGGCTCGACCTTGACTACTCTTCCGTCTCATCCTTTTGTGCCGCGCTTGTCTGGACTGATCTCCCGTGTATGACCCCTGCTTGGCCGACCTCGCCCAGTCTCGTTCCTGGTTCATCCGCCTTCCTCCCCGTAAGTCTGCATCCTTTGTGCTACCAAGTTGTTTTGACAACTGGATCAGCCAGAACCAGAACCGGAAATAGCCGGACAGGATATGACGTTCCCAATTGGTGGGGGACCTGCTAGCCAGGACCCTTGTTCGGATTCCCACCCTGGAGGAAGCACTACAACTCCAAAGTGTTGTAAAATATAACTTTAATAATAGCAAAGATATAATGACAGCTTAAAGCACATAAATAGCATAACACTTATACAAAAACAAAGAACATGAAAACTTAATCATAGCTTTAATCAACACTGCTTTAATGGTACCTCTATTTCAAACTGTATCCTATATCCTTCAGGTACATCTAAACATAATCAACAACTATTCCATCGAATGTTTAGCTTACCTACCCAGCATGCATATGGTTAATCATGAGTCCTGGTCGCCGAGGAGCTCCACGGGCCGATGCGATGGGGCACAGCGAGATCAGGATGAGCTTGGGAGGTCAATGTGTTAACAGCCCCACAGATCACTGTCCATGACAGGCGTCCCTTGTCAATGGCTCTTGAGTCTCCTGATACTGATATTTATGGCGCTGTCACCCCAAAAAACTGGCCAAACTCCAAGTGGTGAAAGCAGCCTGTTTCTTCATAAGAGTTTATCTAATATTCCATACCTATCTCAGCCAAGAATTGGCCAAATTCCCAGGTAAGATAAGTAAGAAACATATGTCACAAATCCATATGCTATACTGATAAGCCCCCCATGCCACGTCACAGCTGTACATTTTGAAAAACATGTTTTTGACTTAAACATGTTTTTCAACCTTATCTTCAGAAAACACATCTTAAACACACTTTTGAAAAACATGTTTTTGACTTGAAACTTTGGTAAACATGTTTTTCACTTGAATTTGCTATATCATAGTTGTTTTTCACATTCTGGACATGTCAGGGCATATTCCTGGCTTACATTTGCTATGCTATAACACTATGATCACAAAATGTCTGCCAGTGGCCTCCATCTTAGAACACAAAATGGTGGATGGTAATTACATTTATACAAAATGGCGGACAAGACCTAGACAAAATGGCTGACAAGATGGTGGCCAGATTGCCATTTCACCTATTATTATCACACAAGTCCCCCCAACCGTGCCCGGTGAGGCGTATAAAGCGTCCCGGCAGATGGGGGCTTGACTATATGTGAAGCTAGCAGCGGAGATTGGGCGTTGCGGACTTACTCAGAAGGCGGGTGTCCCACGGGACCTGACATTATCACGGGCCTCGAAAATGGAAGAACTTGTGCAACAGGTGCAGGCTATGGCCACCACCATCAATCAACTAGCCCAACAAGTGGCAACGCAGGAAATTCGCCAACTACCTGCACCACTGGCACACTTCAAACTTCAAGAATTCGTGTGAGCTCTACTTCCGCCTGCAGCCCAACTCCTCTGGGTCTGAGACACAAAGAGTGGGCCTAATCATTTCGCTTCTTCATGGTGACCCACAAACCTGGGCATTTGGACTGGCACCTACCAATGAGGCCTTACAGTCAGTCTCCGCCTTCTTTGCCACCATGGAGGTCCTGTAGGCTGACCCTGACCGGGCTTCTACGGCAGACTCTAAGTTACGGAGTTTAAAACAAGGAAAACGGTCGGTCGAAGAATACAGCGGCGAGTTCCGTCGATGGGCCATCGACTCCCAATGGAACGATCCAGCCCTGTGCAGTCAGTTCAGAATCTGCCTCTCAGAAAGTATTAAGGATACTTTAGTTAATTTTCTGCAGCCAAAGAGCCTTGACGAATACATGCACCTGGCCATCAGAATGGATAGAAGGCTCAGGGAGAGATGTGTAGAAAAGGTCAAGAACCAGCCATGGGGTCCTCCTCGTCAAGTATTCAGCCCTAGGGGACCCGCTGCCTCGTCCTCTCTGGCACCCGAGGAGCCCATGCAACTTGGCGTGACTCACCTCTCACAGGCGGAGAAGATAAGACGCAAATCGCAAGGGCTTTGCCTGTACTGCGGAAATTCGGGTCATTTCGCCAAGAGTTGCCCTAACAAAGCCCCGGCGGCGGGAAACTACAGCGCCTAGAACCGGCTGAGGGAACTTATCTAGGCGATCAGGTACCACTTCCTATATAAATAGATTGCTTTTACCAGCTATGATTTCTTGGGGACCTTCCAGGATGTCTGTCACCACCTTTATTGATAGTGGGGCGGCTGGCAACTTCATGGATAGGTCTCTTGCATCTACTTTAAATATTCCTTTGATCCCCTTAGAAATTTCCCTTCAGGTCCTGGCTGTCAATAACGAACCAATTGTGGGGGGATTGGTTTCCTTTAAAACTCCTTATGTGAATTTAGTGGTGGGTTCCTCCCATTCCGAGAAGCTAGAATTTTTTTATCTTAGAGAGTCCTGTTTCTCCTATAGTACTAGGATTTCCATGGTTAAAGGCCCACAACCCGGTTGTTAATTGGATATCTGGGGACTTGGTTAAATGGAGTCTATTTTGTTTGGATCAATGTTTTTGTACCGCCCTAAGATCGACTCATGTCTCGCTTGAGGGCTTACCACCGGCCTATGCAGATTGGGCGGATGTGTTTTCCGAAAGATACGCTGACTCTCTTTCTCCACATAGGGCCTACGATTGTCCCATCAATCTGTTCCCAGGTACCATGCCCCCTAGGGGGAAAATATACAATCTCACCCGATCAGAAGAGACAGCCATGAAAGAATACATTGCGGAGAATCTTAAGAAAGGATTCATCCGTCCCTCTACCTCCCCTGCTGGCGCTAGGTTCTTCTTTGTCGAAAAGATGGACGGTGGTTAAGTCCCTGTATCGATTATCGGGGACTAAACAAGATCACGATAAAGAATAGATATCTGTTGCCTTTAATCGACAATCTCTTTAACCAAGTATCTTGGGCACAGGTTTTATCTAAACTTGATCTTAGAGGGGCGTATAACCTAATTCGCATACGCCAGGGAGATGAATGGAAGACAGCCTTTAATGTAAAAGATGGGCACTACGAGTACTTGGTTATGCCCTTTGGTCTGTGCAATGCTCCCGCGGTCTTCCAAGATTTTGTAAACGATATCTTTCGTGATTACTTGGGCTGATTTATGGTGGTTTATTTAGACAATATACTAATTTTCTCCTGTTCGGTGCTAGAACACTGCCAGCATGTAAAGGCAGTGTTACAAAGATTACGGGAGAGCAGGCTATATGTCAAAATTTCTAAGTGTGTATTTGAAGTTTCTGAAATTCCGTTTTTAGGGTATATGATCTCTAAGCGTGGGTTGGTTATGGATCCCTCCAAGGTGTCCGCAGTATTGGAGTGGGAGCAACCAAGAACCCTTAAAGCGCTTCAGAGGTTTCTAGGATTCGCTAACTTCTATAGGCGGTTTATAGGGGGGTTCTCTTCTATAGTGGGCCCCTTAACGGACCTAACTCGGAAGGGTGCTTTTGTTGAGAATTGGACTCCCTTAGCAATAAGCGCCTTTCAGACTTTAAAAGAAACTTTTACTTCGGCTCCAGTTTTGATCCACCCCAGTATCAATCACCCGTTTCTTTTGGGAGTAGACGCCTCCGAACTTGGCGTGGGAGCTGTCCTCTCTCAGTATTTAGGTGGTCCTGAGAGACTACATCCCTGTGCCTTCTTTTCACGAAAGTTCTCTCCTGCTGAACAAAGTTACGATGTTGGGAATAGGGAACTGTTGGGTATTAAACTGGCCTTTGAAGAATGGCGACATTGGCTGGAAGGCTCCCTGCATCCCATTACTGTATATACTGATCACAAAAGGAGTATATAGAATCAGCCAAAAGGTTCAACTCTCGTCAGGCTCCCTTGGCACTCTTTTTCTCCCGTTTTAACTTCATTATCATCTTCAAGCCGGGAAAAAAGAATACCAGAGTAGATGCCTTATCACGCAATTTCGGAGAATGTAAGGATCGATTCGATCCCACAGAACCTATTTTACCTTTTGGCTGTGTAGTCGGTGCCCTTCTTCCTGATTTGTCTAGTTCGTTGATTCCGTATTGGGTTGATGCTCCTCCGGGAAACCCCCTGGATGTCAGTTTGTTCCACCTCAGTTGCGTCTCTCCGTCCTGCAAGAATTTCATGACGCCAAGACTGCCGGTCACTTGGGGTATCGGAAAACACTGGCCCCGCCAAGCGCCATGTATGGTAGCCAACCATCAGACGCGACGTGACCGCCTTTGTCGAAGCATGTTCTGTATGTGGTCGTAATAAGGGAATCCATGGATCTCCAGCAGGGTTGTTAGTACCACTGAAGATTCCCAGAGAACCTTGGACCCACATATCCATGGATTTCATTGTCGACCTGCCACAGTCTCAGGGTTATACTGTAATCTAGGTGGTGGTCGATCGCTTCAGTAAAATGGTGCATTTTATTCCCCTGGCAAAGCTTCCGTCAGCTCCGGAGCTGGTGCAACTATTCATTAAACATGTTTTCTGCCTCCATACCCCAAAATATAGTTTCGGATCGGGGGGTTCAATTTGTATCCCGCTTCTGGAAAGCATTTTGTGCACGGTTGGGTATTCAGGTGTCTCTTTTCTCAGCCTATCATCCCCAATCTAACGGGCAGACTGAGAGGGTGAATCAGTGTTTGGAGCAATACTTGCACTGCTTTGTGTCAGATCGTCAAGAACAATGGGCAGAATTTATTGAGTTTGCAGAATTCGCCTTTAATAACGCGCCTAGCGAATCAACTAAGTTTTCGCCTTTTTTCTGTAATTATGGCAAGAATCCCAAGGCCTCTTCCCTCTCTGGCCCTTCCTCCAATTTGCCGGCCTTGGAGTAATGGTTACGAGAGAGAATAAATGTTTGGTCTGAGGCACAGGGAAACCTTAGGAAAGCCTCGGTTAGGCATAAAGTTTTCGCAGATCGACATAGGTCACAAGAACCACCGCTTCAGCTGGGAGATTTGGTCTGGGCATCCACTAGAAATATTGCTCTCCGTCAACCCTCGCTGAAGTTGGATCCTAAGTATATTGGTCCCTTTCCGATCACTCATAGACTAAACAATGTTACCTTTAAAATTTATCTTCCCCCGTCTATGAAAATTCCAAATGCATTTCATGTATCATTATTAAAATCCGCCGAGAATGTTCAGGTGTCATCTCCTCCGCCGGTCGTGGTGGAAGATGAACCTGAGTATGAGGTTAACAGAATTCTTGACTCTCGATTTGTACGGAATTCTTTACAATATTTCATTGATTGGAAGGGGTTTGGTCCTGAGGAGAGATGCTGGATCCCAGCTAAAGATGTCCATGCTAATGCCTTGATTAGAAAGTTACATCAAGAACATCCCGATAAGCCGGGTAAGGGTCCGGAGGCCCCTCGTGAAGGGGGGGTAGTGTCACGATCGACTCACCTGGGCAGCGGTCCCGCACTGTCTCAAGGGAGCTGGCCGAGACGCGCCCTGCCTGGCGGCCACTCCGAGCGTCTGCTCGGGCGGCGCTGAGCATGGTCGCCTCCTCTGTTCCCCGATGCGTCCCCGGCCTCTCGAGACGTGCTCACGCGTCCCTTGTATAACCTTCGGCGGCGCTGTGTTCAGCACGTCCACCGGAGGCTCCAGTGAAGGGCCAATATACTTAGGACCCAACTTCGGCGAGGATTAACGGAGAGCAATATTTCTAGTGGATGCCCAGACCAAATCTTAGTTAGTACCACTGAAGATTCCCGGTCCTTGGACCCACATATCCATGAATTTCATTGTCAACCTGCCACAGTCTCAGGGTTATACTGTAATCTGGGTGGTGGTCGATCGCTTCAGTAAAATGGCGCATTTTATTCCCCTGGCAAAGCTTCTGTCAGCTCCGGAGCTGCGTGTGTGTGTGTGTGTGTGTGTGTGTGTGTGTGAATAAAGGGCCAATGAGCCCTGTGTGTGTGAGGTAGCCCTGAGTTAGGACCAATGAGCCCAAGGTTGTTCTGGGAGGAACGCCCTATAGTTTGAATGGGGCAATCAGCCCTAGTGTCCTAGGCTACACCAATCATATCCCCCCAATCATGTCAGCCACTTCCTATAAAGGTGTTTCCCTCACATTTGGTCTTTGCCCATGATAGCGTGCTGCTGGGTGTGATTATCCGTATCTGAACTTTCCGTTATTGATCTTGCTGTGTATGACCATCCCGTGATTGCCGCCTGGAACGACCATTGCCTGTTTCCAACTACGATTTGCCTACTCCCTTGTACTGCGTACCCGTGACCTCCCGGCTTGACCCCTGGCTCGACTTTGACTACTCTTCCATCTCATCCTTTTGTGCCGCGCTTGTCTGGACTGATCTGCCGTGTATGACCCCTGCTTGCCTGACCTCGCCCAGTCTCGTTCCTGGTTCATCCGCCTTCCTCCCCGTAAGTCTGCATCCTTTGTGCTACCAAGTCCTGGGGGCAACTGTGCCCAGTGAGGCGTATAAAGCGTCCCAGCAGACGGGGGCTTGACTATAGGTGAAGCTAGCAGCGGAGATTGGGGGTTGCGGACTTACTCAGAAGGTGGGTGTCCCACGGGACCTGACAGTTGCATTTCATCTGCAAGAAAAAAAAGCTATTTTTACTGTGATAGTGAACTTATTCATCATATTATTATGAGTATAGTCAATATCAGTAATTGCTCAATTGCATAGTATTGGCTCAGGGTTCCCTCTCCGACAAGAGCCACCAGCAGGGCAGGATTTGCAGGTCTCCCCACAGATGCACACGTGGAGTAATTAGTACAACAACAGGGCTATAGAAGCAGCTATGTCGAGATCCACAAAATGAGCTGTTGGTTGTGCTTGTTGGAAATGTTTGGGGACCACTGGTATAAACCACTGGTATAATAATGTTTCTGTAGTAGGCAAAACTAAAAATGTTTACTGTCATGAGTGCAAATATATTCATGAATATTTATTACATGGGAGATGAGGCACCCCTCCTGTGATTTTTAGAGCTTCCCGAAAACAAAATGGGTGTTGGAAACAGCGCCAAGGGCATCCTAGTTGCCGATGCTCACTGCAGTTGGCTGTGGACAATCATGCAGTAAAGAATTCCTTTACAGGTTTGCGATCACTGAAGAAAGTCCAAACTGCTAGTGGTTTATCACGGCCCCCATTTTGTGGGAGGAGTGAAGATAAGGAAAGAAAACCAGGGCTTCCAGACAGGACATGCGCTGGGGCATTGGGAATTAGGAGGACTCCCTTTCTGCGATGGAAGACCTGTTTTGTAAGAAAATTATTTTATTCTTTTTAAACACCATCCATCTTAAGACAGGCATTTGTCTATTGTTTATCTTTGAAAATCGTTGCTGCCCTTCTTCCTTGGTTAGTCCCATAGTGGCAGGTTTCCCTTCTCCTCCTCATCAGGTGTCAATCTACCTTCATATTGGAATGTTATTTGTATTATTGCCTGTTTAAAAGCTACTCTTTTTAACAACTGATATTGGTTAATCCTTGTAACGTTACTCAATTTTTCCAGCTATGTTACACAACAGGACAACACACAATAGATAGAATTCAGCCTGCTTCATGTGGTCTTAAATACCTCTGGACCTTGTGCTGACCCACAAATGATATGCTTTGATGCCATTCCATATACCGATAGCCCTTCTGAGCTTATCTAAACCATATCTAATTTACAAAAAATACAGTAAAATGGTCATTAAGCATTACATATAAGCGTTTCATTTGGATAAGATCTTTAAAAAAAACGATGTGTGTCTGTGCACTTTCAGTACCTTTCTGTGTAATACCATAAAAGTGTTATCACTTAAAGATCTTAAAGCATTGTTGAATAAGCCTTTTTATCTCAAGTGAATAATGCATGTGCACAACAGATGTACTAGAATTTAGCTTTAAAGATCTGCTTTAACCTATGCACTGCGAAACTCAAAGAACACTCACAGACTCATTTTCAAAAATAATACAAAACCTATATTAACTTCCTTTTATTCATTATTTGTGGTAATAAAAGTACATTAGGATGGGAAGATAATGATAGTCAGGTTAAAATAAACCTTTAGGGCCTATGAGTAAACAAACAACAAAACAGTATGCCTCCCCTGGCTGCACCAGATTGTCATTCCATTATCCCACCCAAGCATTCTGTTCTCCTACCCAAGCCTCCTATTCCCCATCCCACTCACTGGTGTCCCAGATACCTGCCCCACCAGTGGTTGTCCCAGATCCCTACCACTCAGTTACACTGTGCCCCCCTTAATCTAAGTGCAGACAGATCTTCCTTAATCAGACTTCTGGCCCACTAAGTAGGTTCTGCTCCACTTAGGTTCCTACTGTTGGGTATCCAAAATGTGTATGTCTCACAGTGTGAGTTGCTACAGAAAATCCTGGTGGTGTGCTGTATACTTCTGGGTTCCTGCAGCAACCACGTGTAGATGCTGCTGCAAAGTACCAACCTCTCTTCTCACTCCACTCCGCACTCTAAAGAGCCATCGGCGTGAGAGTTTGGGTGAACTCGTGACGTGTATATTGCACAGCACCTGTTTTTTTTATAGCGAATCCCAAATTGGGTTGCCCCCTAAAGAATACTGAGAGTAGACAAAAAGTCTGTTTAGACTTTTGGTCCACTTTGAGATTTTCTTTCTTTTACATTTGCATGGGGATACTTTGGCATTTGTTAAAACGGACCTTCACCATGATTTATTGAAAAGCCCAAACCCTTATAAAATGATTCCCCAGCATCTGAAATTAATATATTTTAAGTTTTTAGTCACTTACTTATTATTCTTTCCCCCAATGGGCTGCAACTCTGTTCAGGACTTTAGGATACGGTCGCCCCCATCTTGACTCAGAAGCATCACACTTACTGAGGAGAGGAGAGCGGGATAAAGTACAGGGGGCGGGGTTATAGCTGTGCTTTGCTCAGACAAAGCAGAGCTGGGGTCAGGAAAAGGTCAGCAGTCCCAGAATGCAGAGCAGCACAGTTAGAAGGCAGGCGGCCTGATGTCCCATGAGCCGCCATCTTGGATGTTTAAAGGCTCATAACATGCAATAGATGCAGGTAGGATGATTTTTAATGTGAACAATCTGTATGTACAGGGTGTGGGAAACATATAAGATATGCTCTTATACAGGGTGAAGGTCCGCTTAAAGGCTGCAGATCTGTTAAAGTTCTTCCCTAGGATGTTTTGGTAAATGGCCTAACTATTCTGGTCTGAAAAAATCAGACCAATATAGCAATTTAAATGAAGTCCAGCCTGGTGCGATAAGCTCAGAAACCTGTAATTTTAAAGTAGCTCCTTCATTTAAACCGACCCCGACAACACATATTTAAACCTCCTATTGCATTGTTACTATTAGTGCTTTTTTAAAATTTAAATGACAAAAATGTCCCAACTTTTTTTTTATTTTACCCTTTGTATGTATAGGTTTATACAGTTTATACAGTATACTATTGCAGAGGAAAGGTCATCTTGATGTGTAGTGCAGAGCATCTCTCTATCAGCTGGCATGATGTGAGTCTTCTTTTTTAAATAGGATATTAAACAGTCAAGGCTGTTAATGCTGTTAATTGGCTGTCAGCTTTATTCTGTGCTTTGTTGCGGGTAGAGATCTATGCCTCCATGAATTAGAGGAAACAGCAGCATTGGTCCACCTTCTTATGTGGTTGATGTCATTCTTGGCCCTTAACCCTTTAACCGCCAGTTTACCTTGAGATTTTGTCACCCTTTGTTGCCAGACCATTTTGCACTATTTTGTGCTCCCCATGTTCAACTGTGATTTTTGAAGGGATTTCCAGGGATTTCCCAGGAAAGTAATATATTGTTTTTTTCAGCAGAGCCTGGGCGTTAACATGAAATGTCTTGTTTGTCATGTTCTAAGTGTATTCTCAATATGTTTGGGTGAAAATTGTACAAAAAAATAAAAAAAAACAATTTATTACAATTTGTAGTGTTTTTTTGTAACAAAAAATGTAAGTTTGTCAATAAAATCTTATTGCATGTGAAACCCCAATTTCTCCCGGTTACAGCAGTACCACATATGTATAGTTAGACACCCTTTCCTGCCCAGGAGACTCCCCCAAACTGAAACAACGCTTTTCAGATAAAAATACAACTATACTATGCGCTTTGCGCACCTTGCAGTTTTTCAAGAAAAACATCCCTTTACATTTGAAATACCCCCCACAAACGATATATTCCCTAGAGGTACACACCCCAGGCTTTCTAGGCGTACCAGGCTTATTGACATGGGTGCAGTTTTCTGGAAGTAATCCCTCAATGTATTCTTTGGTTGCACAGGGTTTCCTTAAAAATGAATAAAAAAGCAGAATCAAAACCACATTTTCCTGAAAACAACTATATGCAAACCATAAAATCTGAAAAAGCAACATGCCCCGAACAGAACAATACCCAACATGCATAGGTTCTGTCAAGGAAAGAGTTGCCAAACACACCAAAGTAAAGCATGCGCATAGCGGTAGTTTTACTTCAAAATTTCAGCTCTGAAGACAAAGTGCGCACCTTGTGCTTTTTCTACCAAAACAACCCTTTACATTTGGAATATCCCCGATAAACCATATATTCCCTGAAAGTACACATGTTAAGCTTTGTAAGCATACCCAGCTTGTTGTAGTGGGCTCATCTTTCTGGAAGTAATATCTCGAAGAATTCTTAGGTTGCACAGGATTTCACAAAAAATGTATAGAAAAGCAGAATAAAAAACACATTTTCCTAAAATATCAATATGCAAATAAGAAAAAACAAGGTAAATCTGAAAGCGCAAAGTCCCCCGAGCAGAACAATACCCAACATCCATAGGTACCTGTAACCTTTTAACTGCCAGCCTACTTGAGATTTTGTCACCCTCTGCTGACAGGATATTTTTCACCATTTTGCGTGATGTTTAACTGTGATTTTTGCAGAAATTTCCAAGAACATGGCATATTTTCTTTTTGTGGCAGAGTTTAAGCTTTAACATGAAATGTCTTGTTTGTATTTTTTCTACTTTTTTTATATATTGTTAAGTAAAAACTCCTTTATTTTAACAAAAACATTTATTTTATTAAAGAAAACCATATTGCATTTGAAAGCCCCATCTCTCCCGATTACAATGATACAATGATACCACATATGTATCGGTAGCCCCCCGTTCCTGTCCAGGTGAACCCCTAAACTGAAAAGAGCACTTTATAACATTTGCGAAATAAAATACAACTACTATCCACATAATAAAGGGTTAAATAAAAAAAAATTTTGGGGGGAGGCAGGTAATGGGGGGTCTCGGGGTTAATGGCAAGTCACCCACTAGCCGCAGGTGACTTGCCAGACCCAGAGCCTTGTGAACTGGTATAGGGGTCTCGTAGATCCCTTACTAGTTCACAAAGGGTTAAAAGTAAAAAAAAAAAACACACTTTAAAAATAACTTTATTAAAAAATAATAAATTTTTTTAATTATTTTTTTTAATACTTACCTCCCATCCATTCCTGTGTCCCACGCTAATCACTTAGGCTTCTGCTCTCCTGCTGCTGCTGGAAGCCTTTTATACCTACTGGGTTACAGGTAACATAGGGTTAATTTAAAAAAAAAATGACATAGGATCCCCCTCCCAGGGAGGGGGACCCCATTTTTTTTGGATTTTTAAGTGTTAAAATCCTTAAAAATCCCCCCAAAAAATGGCGTGAGGTCCCCCCTACCCAGCGTAACCAGCCTGTGACCAGCTATGGGGGCTTGTAGAACAGGGCGCAGGGGCCAGCTTTAGTGGCCCCTGGCCCTGCAGGCTACAAGCCGGCATAGCCTAGGGCCACGGCTCTTCTGCCCCCCCCCTGGGCTTTGGGAAGGCAGGTAATTTGGGGGGCTCAGGGGTTAATGGCAAGTCACCCGCTAGCCGCAGGTGACTTGCCAGACCCACCGAGCCTTGTGAACTGGTATAGGGGTCACATGGACCCCTTACCAGTTCACAAAGGGTTAAAAGTAAAAAAAACATACAGACACACTTTTTAAAAATATCTTTATTAAAAAAAAAAAAAATGTTTTTTAATATTTCTTTTTAATACTTACCTCCCATCCATCCCTGTGTGCCACGCTGATCACCAGGGAGGGGGACCCCATTTTTTTTTTTTGATTTTTTAAGGGTTAAAACCCCAGAATCCAAGATGGCGGCCGCCATCGGAAGATGTAAAGGGAGGAGGGCTGTTATGCCCCCCTCCAGAAGATGGAAGAGCCGGGGGGGGGGGTTCTGAGCCCCCCCCCCCCATGAAGAGGAGAGGCGGCGGGAGCCGGGGGGAGCGGAGGTGAGTAACTGTAATTTTTATTTTTTTCCAGGCCAATCCCGGCGGCTGCTGAAATGGGGGGGGGGCACCCTATTCTGGGCCCTCCCCTGCAGCCGGAGGAGCCCCAATCAGCGATTGGAGCCCCTCTGGCTGAAGAGGAGACCCAGCTGGATCAAACAAGGGGTCAGGTAAGTGATTTTTTTTAATACTTTTTATTTTATTAATGGGGAAATTCAGGCACGTAAATTTTACGTGGCTGGCGTTTAACGGTTGGAGAGGCAGTAGAAGGGTTAAAGGGTTAAAGTCTTAATATCTTTTTCTATTTCATGCAAAACTGAAAGTGTTGGAAAGCCACTCACTGTTCATTTAAACACCTAATACATTTGTTTTCAAAGGTTAGACTTCCCCATAAAGAACTGAGTCTGGAAAATAATTAATACATTGTCACTAGTACACAAGAAGAAAAGCCTTCTAACACTACAACAAAGATTCTTAACAGCTATAAAATGCATTTTGGCCATTTTGTGTTAACGTTGTGAAATTTGTCTTCTAAAAGTGATGTATGTTTTTTGTCTTGTCACTGCTGTTTGGATCTTTTCTTAGATGAGGTTTAGAAAACTTTCTAAGGAATATTTAAGGGGGATTTTAACTATCCTTGTTCCCGGTTTTGGATGCCCCTCTCTGTGAGCTGTTTGCATACCGATGGCTGTTGCATAGTGCATGGAAGTTCTCTTCTCCAGTAAGCTTTCTTAGGTGTACATATTAATATGCTCCCCTCCGGCTGTGCATACTTGCTTCATTAAAGGAGCAGTATTGTGAAATTTGCATTAAAAAGATAAATTAAATAGCCACACAATAGCTTCTAATGTGTATAAATAATGTGGCGATAGAAAAAGAAAAAATATCTGCCTTTCTTTTAAATTGTATAATGACAATGGCTCAGTCCATTTGCTGAATAGGGGGATCTGCTGGGTTGTATTTAGTAAGCTGCTTCATTTAGCCCACTGGTCTCCTAGCAACACTTTACCTCAGAGGCTGACACTGTAATCAGTGGTAACGGCTGTGTGTGTGTGAGGTGCTGCTTTTGTTATGAGACCAGGTGACTCAAATGTGTAAAATCTATACAAAATAAACTAAACTGACTGAAAATAACTGAAATTCTTCTTTGAATAACTGTGCAGGAAAATCTATAGGTATAGGTATCTAGGTATTAAAGTGGAACAAAATCTTGAGGGGCCGACCATGAAGTCTATAAGACCCGGCCATTGACCTTCCCCCTTGGGCATTCTAAATTGGGATGCCCCACTGTGTTAAACCGGACCTTCACCATGATTTATTGAAAAGCCCAAACCCTTATAAAATGATAACCACAGATCCCCCATTTTTCTGGCGCGCTCACGCAGATAGTCATTTAGACAGGCCGGGCGGCCAGGAAGGTTACTGCTCAGGCTCCCCATCTGCGTGCAAACAGAGCCAGCCTAGCAAACAGCGGTGATTGGATGAGAGCCCGTGCATGCGCTGTGGGACAGGGCAAGGTACGTTTTCACAGGCGAACTTGGGGATTTCACATATCAGGGCATCCCAAGTCGGGATGCCGCTAAAGGCACAAAACAAAACTCCAGATAGTGAAAATCCTGGATTGGGCTTTGCTCAAAACACACAAAGCTGAAAGAAAGATCATATGGAAAAATGTGTTGAGAAAAGAGAGAGAAAATGGTAAACTGAAAGATTCTGCAGCAGAGTCAACATGAAGGGAAAACTGTCAAAATAAAAAATGTTTAGAGACTTGAACCAATGACTCTCTGGTTCAAACTGACATTGAATTTACCAATGAGCTAAATGACTTCTAGAGCTTTTCTCTCTGTTTTAGATATATGAGTTCTGGCCAGGCAATGTTGCAATATTATCTTATGCTGGACAGCTGCCAGCACTGAACAGCTGATTACTTTGTTACATTGTTTCCCCCTCTCCTCAGCATGGAACAGGCCACAGTGTTGGGCCCCGACACTCAGCAGACATGAACATGAGCTATTAGTCTCCAGCTGCACAACACAGACATCATTTTTTTCTACATTTGTAATTCTTACTCCAACACTTACCTACATTCAAAGTACCATTTAAATATAAGTCACCAAGAAAAATTCACGATACTGCTCCTTTAAGATAAACCTAGTGTGGGCGCATGCAGCAGCTAGGGGATGCTGAGGATACTGGGAGCCCACATAAGAAAACACAGCGAATTAGAAGGTTTCACACGGCAGACTGGATATATCACAGGGTGAGTTGCTACATACAACCCGGGTGTGGTTTTTTTATACATTCTTGTAGGCAACAATCGTGCCGCACCTGTAGAAGCTATTGGTGCCACATTTGATCAGCGTGGGAACATGGGTGAAAGTTAGTATACAGCATAGCATCTGTTTTTGCTTTTGCAAATCCCAATGCGGGGAATTCCAAATTGGGATGTCTTCTAGGTAATACTGAGGGCAGACAAAAAGTCTGTTTAGACTTTTGGTCCACTTGGAGCCTTTCTAACTTTAACAGTTGCATTGAGATATTTTGGTTAAGGCTGCAGTGGGGGCTGATGTGTGCATTGTCTTGGTCTGACATGCTGTAAATGTGAGTGTTTTCAAGTATATAATGGATTTAAACACTATTGCAAAATAGTTTTCTTTCTTTTTGGGTCATAATCTGTTACAGCCAGGAGTTCACAGTTGGCTTTCAGACACTTAGGGCCTTATTTATCAAGGGCTAGCGCCAGGTAGTGTCTGACGAGCGGCAGGTACCGCCAGCTAACGGCGGCTACCGACTCAAGTACGCCCGGCGGCGGTCACAATGACGCATTTATCACGCTAAATGAGGCTAGCGCCGGCGAGAGCGACAGCTAGCGCGGGATTCATCATGTAGCCGACTGCAACGAACAGCGCCGCTGCTAATCCCATCACAGCGCCAGGTATGACCTGTCGCTCCCTGGCGATGTCCAATGCATTTCAATGGAGCAATCTTTAATTAATCATAATTAATTCCTATTAATGTTTATTTTATTTTTTTTAATGTCAAAAATTCTGTGACCACTTCTGCAATGTTAGGATTTTTTTTTAAGGTAAAAAAAAAAAAAAAAAAAAAATTGTGCAGAATTGATATTACAGGTCTGATATTAATGTATTCATATTACAAAATGTTTATAAAAACTTGTATAATTTTACAATCAAAAAATATGGTTGTTTGGGGGTTAAAAACTATTTTACACCCATCGCCGCCAGCGCTCTGGGGTTTAAACAAGGAATTCACAGCGCGAAAAAATTCGGAGCGTGTTTTGTTAATGAATCTGCAGCAAGCCGTTCGCTCTGGCCATTCGTTGTCAGGCGCACCCATACAACGCTGAACCTGTGAAACAGCGACCCCCCCAGCCCGTATTCAACATTACCGCTGTCAACAAGCAAACCCCGGCCAAGCACAGCGAATACTAGGTGGCGCTGTGAAAATCACGCTACTGGCGCTCATCTGTCGCTACCTGGCGCTATTAATGAATCGGCCTCTTACGTTTGGTAAGTTTGATTGATAGTGGTGGTGGGGAGAGCACTGATGGTCCTGCAGAAAGAAGTTGTTTCTCTCATAGTGGTGGAAATCATCCTTTTTGGTCAAGACATCTAAAAACCAAGAACCCTTGTGTGGACCTTTGGTATTAGTTGTTGTTCTCCGCTACATTTCTTTGAATGCAAGAGAAAGCCTATAAATAGATAAATTACATTTGCAGACCCGAATAAGTAAAGAGGGGGCTATAGTGCTGGTGTAAGACTGTCAATGTCTGTCAAGATATTGGTGTTTTATAGAAATGGTGCTTGTATAATACTGTATGGTAAGTGTTAGATTGACAATAACAGAAATTACATTAAAACATTGACAGGATGGATGTAAACTCAAGCATCATCCCACAATGCTGATAGCTGGAAGTCTGATAAGTTGTATGGAAACAAGTGTTTTATGTTTTTTCAAAAGGAGCCTAATAGAGACCATCTTACAATAAATCTTTTGTAATAACATTATATGAAGTCAGTGAAACTATTATAGATCTCACATGTAGGAGAAAGTTACTAGGGAGAGTATAAAACAGCTGATATTAGTTACCGTATTTTTCGCCCTATAAGACGCACTTATTTTTCCCCAAAAGTGGGGGAAAAATGTCAGTGCGCCTTATCGGGCGAATGTAAAAAAAAAATTAAAAAAAAATAAAAAAAAAATTAAAAAAAAAAAAAAAACTCACCCGTCCCCGGCGCTCCCGCGTTGTCTGGCACACTGCGAGAGGCCAGAGGAGCGGCGGGGGCTCTGTCCCGGCCCCGCCGCTGCGATCGCTGTCTTTTCAGGCAGCGATGACAGCGGCGGGGCCAGAGACAGAGCCCCTGCAGCTCCTCCATCTTCTCCTCCAACCGCGAGCACGAAGGTCCCGGCAGTGGGTGGGCGTGGCCTGCATCGGCGCAGGCCACGCCCACCCGCTGCCCGGACCTTCGTGATCGCATGTGGGGGAGCAGATGGAGGAGCGGCAGGGGCTCTGTCTCTGGCCCCGCCGCTGTCATCGCTGCCTGAAAAGACAGCGATCGCAGCGGCGGGGCCGGGACAGAGCCAGCTCGTGAATGGGGTGGGCGTGGCCTGCGTCGACGCTGCGGCGCAGGCCACGCCCACCCCATTCACGGAGCCGGCCGCTCAGCGCAGCGGTGTCAGCGGACAGGTGAGTTTAACTTTTTTTTTTTTATTACTATGGCGCCTGCCTATACTAACGGGGGGAGGGGGATGGGGATGCCACACAGCCTAAGGGGATTGGGGGGATGGGGATGCCACACAGCATTTGGGAATGGGGGGATGGGGATGCCACACAGCATTTGGGAATGGGGGGATGGGGATGCCACACAGCCTAAGGGGATTGGGGGGATGGGGATGCCACACAGCATTTGGGAATGGGGGGATGGGGATGCCACACAGCCTAAGGGGATTGGGGGGATGGGGATGCCACACAGCATTTGGGAATGGGGGGATGGGGATGCCACACAGCCTAAGGGGATTGGGGGGATGGGGATGCCACACAGCATTTGGGAATGGGGGGATGGGGATGCCACACAGCCTAAGGGGATTGGGGGGATGGGGATGTCACACAGCCTATGGGAATGGGGGGAGGGGTATGCCACACAGCCTATGGGAATGGGGGGAGGGGGATGCCACACAGCCTATGGGAA
The DNA here is from genome assembly GCA_027917425.1 of Gastrophryne carolinensis. Taxonomy (NCBI): domain Eukaryota; kingdom Metazoa; phylum Chordata; class Amphibia; order Anura; family Microhylidae; genus Gastrophryne; species Gastrophryne carolinensis. Next base: position 167,533,207 of record CM051236.1, read on the forward strand.
TGGGGGGAGGGGGATGCCACACAGCCTTTGGGAATGGGGGGAGGGGGATGCCACACAGCCTATGGGAATGGGGGGAGGGGGATGCCACACAGCCTTTGGGAATGGGGGGAGGGGTATGCCACACAGCCTATGGGAATGGGGGGATGGGGATGCCACACAGCCTTTGGGAATGGGGGGGAGGGGTATGCCACACAGCCTATGGGAATGGGGGGAGGGGGATGCCACACAGGCTATGGGAATGGGGGGATGGGGATGCCACACAGGCTATGGGAATGGGGGGATGGGGATGCCACACAGCCTATGGGAATGGGGAGAGGGGGATGCCACACAGCCCATGCTAATGGGGAGAGGGGGATGCCACACAGCCCATGCTAATGGGGGGAGGGGGATGCCACACAGCCCATGCTAATGGGGAGAGGGGGATGCCACACAGCCTATTCTAATGGGGGGAGGGGGAAACCCACACAGCCAATGGGAATGGGGGGAGAGGTGGATGCCACACAGCCTATGGGAATGTGGGGAGAGGGATGCCACACAGCCTATGGGAATGTGGGGAGAGGGATGCCACACAGCCTATACTAATGGGGGGAGGGGGATGCCACACAGCCAATGGGTATATGGGGAATGGAAGGGGGGGATGCCACACTGGATATATGGGGAATGGGATGGGGGCATGCTACACTGTCTATGGAATGGGGGCATCCCACACGGCCTATGGGAATTGGATAGGGGAATGACACTGTCTGTAATGGTGCGTTTTTGATTGAAAATTTTTTTTTCTTATTTTCTTCCCCCAAATCCTAGGTGCGTCTTATGGGCAGGTGCGTCTTATAGGGCGAAAAATACGGTAAATTAATTGCTAAGTTTCTCAATCCTACGAAGCACTAAAGACCCCACATAAGCTTAGTCATAAAAACATAAGGAAATAATCTAAAGGTGCATTCAAATATTTTCAGAAGTTGTTTCTAATCAATAGCCATGTGTGATATTAAAGCCTTTTATGATTTTCTTGAATAACCGTATTGGGTGGGGAGTCTTCATATGGTTGTTCATGTGCTCAGATGACTGAGAATATTTTTTTACTTGTTTAAAACTCTGAGTATAGATGCTGCATGTGATCATGTTTTTGTCATCAGTCAGGATATTGAAGGATATCAAAGATATCAAAGAATGACCAAACTGCAGAGGTCTGATTAAAAACCTAGCCATGAGCCTTAATTTGTCTTATGCGCCTCTGCTGACAGAGGATGCTGCTGCTAATGGCAACTTTGGGACACCCTGTTCCCTGAACCAAAATGTTTCTGTACCACATCTTTCATTTTTATCTTCTTCCCCTTCCATTTGCTCTGCTGTTTTGAACCTTTACTCCTTTACTGACCACTCTTCCAATCTTCCACCTCCTCCCGATTGAATTGGAAGACAGTACACACTGACGAGTTCTGCTCTTAGATCTTTAGATCCTTCTCATCTTCCTTCTGAAGGTAAAATATCTGTGGGGTTTTAGTGGAGGAACAGGCACTATTTAGTAAGCGGATAGCAGAGAGTTAAAAGCCACTCTTGGATCTGGCGGTTCTGCATGGGGGTAGTCTGTAGTGTCACTCCAATGGGAGGGTCTTAAAGAGAGCAAGGCCAGGGGGAGAATTGTCTGAGATTATCCTCCTGGCATGTGCTAAGATCCACTTCTCATGCAATACATAAAGTGGTGGTAGGTGAGCACCTATGATCTTTTAGTCAGTTCTGATAATCTGCTGGAGTCTGATCTTGTCCCTCTTGCTCGCGCCTTCAAACCAGCAAGTGCCCTATTGAATGCCTGCATAACCTTGTACTTAGCCCACCTGGAGTATAAAAAATAGATCTGGCATAACATCAGCCTCATTCAGCAGTAGGTATTGTACAGTAGCTGTAATAGAAAGGATAGCTGAAGTATTTTTTACTATTTGTGAAGTGGCTTATGGATCTTTAATTATTTAACAATAATACTAGCACATCTAATTGGTTGAAAAACCTGCCACACTGCCCCAACAAAGCCCCTCTGTGTTGTGTCGGCCCTACTCTAATGTGTGGTGTGTAAGCCCCATAGTTGGGGCATTCACCGCAGACAGTAACATATACATTTGGTATACTACACATGGGGATGGGTCCAAACCCACTATGCATACACCATGCTAATACAAATAAAAGAAAATTGCAAGTTGCTGTAGCGTAATTGTAACTGGTGTACTAGAAGAAGATTAATAGAAGTGCCAACCAGTCCTGTTAAAATTCAGTGTTTTTACAAGCCACACATATAATTCTCTGAATGTACAAAATCAGAATTATTATTTCTGATTCTGTAATATACTTTACATTGCACATACTAAAAATTTGTTGTTGCAGGGAAGCTAAATACAACAGGTGGGGGACTAAATATTGAATCATTCCAGCATGAGCAGAAAAGGAAGGTGTCACATGACGAGGACCCGGTCCCAGGAAATTAAGTGCAAAGAGCAGCTACTTGACTATGGAGCCACATTTTGTTTGGAGGAAGTTGGGAGAAAGAAAGAACCTAAATTACAAACCTATTATCCATGCAGCCATTCCATTACAGTTACCACATGAGGAGGGTGCCAATCTAAGGGGAAAAACAAAAAAATGTTGGTTGGAGTGAAAAAAACTGTTTAAAATAAAGGATGGGGTCTCCTTATATTAGGAGCCTTCTACTTAGGCTTCTATTGAGGAAACGAGGAGAAAAAGTTATTATATTTCATTTTAGTACATGTTACAGATTAAACATTTTGAAAACTACTCCAGGGGCATTCACATTTAGGACTTCCAACCTTCTGAAATCCTTTAAGAATACTTAATACTCTTTCCATGATCCTATGGTCAAGGAATTGCTTCAGCAGATGATCAATAGGAATAGGAAGTCCCTGTCCAGGCAACAACAAAACAAAATATACATGGTAGTCATTATCGTCACTGAATGGCAGGGAACGCAATATTGTATCAAGTATGTTTTCACACACTGGAGCAGGAAACCTGTGGGGATAAAAGATGAGCAGTTATTTTGGTTTGTGCCTAAGCCAAACTTCAGGCACCCAAGAGCATACAGATCTGCATACCAATTTAATGCTTGTGGTGGGGGGGGGGGTGCTTTAAAGTATCTGGAATCTTGCTTGATACAGCTAGTGTAAGTTTTGTCAATGTTTTTAGAGGTCACAAACATTCACTGCACTTGGACCAAAACCCTGGTAACCTGGCTTGAGACTCTGAAAGACTCAGGGCCAGGTTAAAGCTTGTCTCCATGGAAGTGGGGATTAGGGTGAGTAAGCAGCCAATTCCAGGGGTTACACATACAGGGTCATCACAAATTGGAGGTAAAGGCCGAATGTTATTTTAGTGGTTTTTGCAAACCACAAATTTACCAACATTCCATTGACAGTAACATATGAGAAGAAGTTAACATATGTTTCAAATGGACTGTTGAACAGCTAGGGATGCTTTTGTTGTTTTCTTTTTGTATCTTTCTTTTACGCCATGGCATGCAATAGGTCAGGTTTCATTCCCTAAAAATGTGCAGTCCATCTCAATTTTCTAGTATTTTTTTAAATGAGAGGTTAACTTTGTGCTTGGTATGCAAATATATTTCGTCTTGACATACCTTTTTTCTTTTAATTTCAAAGACATTCTTGCTCAGATGCTCACGCACCTGCACCCGGGTTTACCTGCTCATTATGCGGGCTTTCAAATGGCATATATTAGCATTCAATATACAGAACACCAATAACTGACCTTTCAGTAAGATGCTTGTTTCTAGACTAATTCTAGAGTCTTTCTTTTCAATATTTAAACTAGGCCAGCACACTAGGTACACAGTAAACACCAAAACAGCATCTGGATTTAAATTCCTTTGTGTTACATAACAGGACTATCTTTTTTTGATTAAAATTACTTTATTGAAATTAGAATTTTGCAATGTTGTAGTCTAAATTATTCAGTAGCTTTCTTTATAATAGCTTAGTCTGTGCCATGGATTACAAACAGCTGCAAAGAGAACCTATTTTCTTGTAGCACAAAAATCTCGTCATAAGTACATAACATAAAAATGTAGTATAGTATATGTATAGTATTAAGGGAAACAGAGGTTTTTAGATTTTCTATAAAGAAATGACCAGCAGGATATCCATTCTGTAATAATACAAACATTATAAACATACAAATTATAAACATTTCAGAACTGCAGTTGGATCTGACCAATGAAAAACTTCAGACAACTTCCTAAAGGTGTTACTACTATTTACTTTATAGGCTTTCATGAACAAAATACCTACTGTATGTTAAGTACTTCTTAACAGCAACTCTTAACCTTGGCTATACAATATAAAGCACGAGAGGATTGGTTGGATTTCATATTGTGCTTATGTGTCTGTGGTCAGCGTCTTTCCTCGCATATGGGGCATTTATGATGTGTCCCATTTAGCATATTTTTTGTGGCTATAGCATAAGCTTCGGAGTACCGGCATTACTGTCTTAACTGACGATGTGCTGTGTACTTCACTGGCGATGTGCTGTGTACTTCACTGGCGCTAGCAGTCGCTGCGCAGAAAGCTACTAATTACCTTTGACTGTTGCGCTTTGGTATTGGCCGGCCTATGTCAGCGCCTGTCGAACCCATCGGCTGTTTAGCACGACGCCAGTGAGCGCCAATTTGTACTGATGTTTTTCTGCCAGCATATTCATCAGTATATTTATAATTTTTCCTCCTTGAAATTTTGGCGCCGTATTTTCCCACCGCTGGTCAGCATTTCTTCATTACAGTTACAAGAATTCACTGCTGGGGACAAAGGGGACAAACTTTACAGTGCATTTCCAATGTGTTTATCTGTTGTTCTTCAAATTACAAATTGTTAAGCATTAAAATAAATTTTTATAACCCCCCCCCCCCCCCCCCAAAAAAAAAAACTTTTTGGACCATCTAGGTCCTGTGTTTCAATTATGGACAAGTCCCAATGCAAGTTCTGTACAAATTAATGTGTGTAATATTAATTATAAGCATTAAACACTTCAATCCAGTTCTGCCCATTGTGCTCTATGGGATCTTGAGCAACAGCACCAGGTTATATCTGGCTCTGCCTTAAACACAGCACCTGGCTCTGCATTATTTTTGGCGTTAGTGTTAAATAGGACTATAGGCGTCCACCGCATCCACGCTAGCATTTTTTTAGTTGTTAAATCATACGGTGAGTGCCACTGAGGCAAAAAAAGTGATGCTGTGTACAGCTGACGCTTCTTATATAAGGCTCATGGTACCTACACGTGTCTGTCAACAGGCTTCTTTGGTTTATCTCTGTTTCTTTTCAGTCTCACATGTCCCTGATATATAAAGTGTATCCGCTAACTAATCTAGTGGATAACTAATATAGGGTTTATTCACTAATAGTGTGTTTATTCACTAATATAGTGTTTATTCACTGGTGTGTTCCCGCAAGTGTATTGTTCACAAGTGCACGGATGGGAAAATGTGAAGGTAAAAATCCATGTGTGTGTTGGCACACAATGGCACTATTATTAATCTTTCCTGCTGGAACATTGTCCTTTTTAAAGGGAATTTTCTCTAGGTGCTGAGCTTACCTGCTATTTTTTTATGTAAGCAAATGTGCATTTTATGGATGCAGTTTTCATTGCTATTGGCTATTGGCATCAGATCAGCTCACCCCTATCAAGACATCCTTTTTTCACAAAAAAATGCACTTTCATATATACGGTCCAAAGTGGACTTTCCATTATGGTCTTTGCTACCAGCCCTTGCTTTTACTGTTGACTTGGTATCTTGATATTCCAGATGTAGTCATCTGTCTCTTTCTTAGTCCCTGCTTTAGAGTCTGATTTCTTGTAATGCTCATTAGTTGTCTTCTGTTTGGTTTGTCTCTATTGTGCTCTGCCTGTCTCCCATCAGCTTGTACCCCATCACTACTATCAGAGGCTACACATTCCTTCTGACTTTGTTTGTCTTTATCCTGGCTCCTACCTAGGAAATGGCAGAGGGCCACAGCAGCCAGAAAATTGCCCTCAAAGAGTTTCATACATGTAGAGCCCAATTTATTACTAGCGCCTCGTAGCACCACTTGAGTGTCTGCGGAGAGGCCTGCTTGTATGGGCGGAAGCAGATGAGCAGCGGTGACAGAAGCAGGGGGAGACGTCTGCTGTGGCTTCTGGGCCAGGTGGTCTCTCCAAGGTACAGAGTGGTTGGTCATGTAGTAGCTGCCCATCTTGCTTAGCTTCTTGCCTCTGCTCAAGCACTGACCACGGACATCACAGATGAGCACTGACTTATCTTGCAATGTGACAATAAATGTCCATAAGACTGATGTCTTTCTAGCTGAGCTAGCGATGACCCTAGGCTGTTTTGCCCTGTCTGGGCTGGGAGATCTTGCTGTTTTAAAGAACAAGAAGCTTGCCATGTGCCACAACCTGTGTTTAATTATACACAGGGTAAATGTTTGTTAGAGTTTATTTACATAGGTTGAGCAATGTGTCTTTACTGCCTTTTTCCCTCCCAGGTCCTTGTAGTCTAGCTGTGATGCAAGCAGCTCATCCATTCTTCATCTCTCCCTCAGCCATTTAGTGCCTAGTATTGAGGCAGTGCACGTGTCTTTCCTGCTGTTATGGATGTACATCACAAGATTCCTGCTGTTATGGGTATACATCTTAAGATTCCTGCTGTAAGAAGTGTTGTTGCAAGATACTGAAATAAAGCTCTTCAGGAACTTATCCACGTGCATCATCATCAGCTGAGTAAGCTATCTGCCAAGCCTTATGGAGTAAGTACACATCTGATACACACACAGACTCACACAAGGAAGCTGTCTCCAGGATCTACATTACTGCCATCTGGTGAGTCAGAATAAAGCTCCCTAATAAAGAAAGGGAAGCTGCTGCCTGCCCTTTGCAAGCTTTGCCTTAAAACAGATTGGTTATGTAGTAGCTGCTTTTGTAACTAACCTACTTTGCCCCTTACCACCTCAACCATCTCCATGCCTGCCAGAATTGTCCATTCCTTGTGTTGTCTCTATTTTATAGTCATTTTTTTAAACACAACTACACCTAAGCATGGAGTGATTTGGCGTCAAGCAAAGGACACTGCCTGGTATACCGCTGGCTTTTAATTGCTGTTCGACAATGTTTAATTACAGCCAACAGCACCAGTATAGTTTGTGTGGTGGCTGCTTTTTGAACCTACGAACCTTGCCCCCTTCAACCTCAACCATCCCATGCCTACCACCTTTGGTCATTACACCTTTGGGGAACTAGAAGAAAATAACAGTAAGCAGAAGGCACTGCCAGGTATACAACGATTTTAAATTGCTGTACAACAAAATTTTATCAACTAACCTACCTTGCCTCCTTCCACCTTAACCACCTCCACCATAAACACATTTGGCCATTCCCTGTGCTGTCTCCATTTTCTAGTTTTCTTTTTTATAACACAACTGCACCCCCCTCCCCCCCAACACAAGCATGGAGTGAATTGGCACATATTAATGTCATACAGAGGGACGGCCCAGTAAAAGTCTGCTTTATAATTGCTGTGAATTGGCAATCACAGGGCACTGCAAGGTATATGGCTGTTTTTGATTGCCGTGTACCTGGCAGTGTCCTCTGCTTGCAGCATGATGCTTAGGGTTACCTAATCACCTGTGCAATGTGACAGCGCTGGTTTCCGGACAGGATAAGGCATTTTTTTAGCCCCCCCGCCAGGTGAGGCAGACGGGGGCAGTTTACTAGACACTGAACATGCCCTTTAAAAGCAATAGCCTTGCCCGGGCTTTCATTAAGATGATGGAGCTGTTCTTATCTCAGTGCATGCTTGCAAAGATGGTGACTCCAAAGGAACTTCATGGTCTTGACCCTTTTTAATTTCCCACCCATATATGCATATAGGTGTGTGATAGTAGGGGCTCTCCTAAAATCCCCAACCAACTTAAACATCTTAGAGCAGGGGTTACCAACTTGTGGTTGTACCACTGGTGGTACTCAAGCTTCTCTTTGGTGGTACGCACTACAGACAAGTAATCTGGGATGACTGCATTACTGAAGAATTCCTTGCATTGCCTTGGTATGTCTGTACTAATAATAATAGTGATAATAGTGGCCATTATGGACCAACGCACACATGGAATTTCTTCTCTGCATTTTACCCATCCATGCACTGTGAACAACACAACTCCGTGTACACACCAGTAAATAAACACCATGTGAGTGACTATACACAAGTGAATTACTAACTAATTACAAAATAGGAAGTAGTTCTCCATGAAGAAAGTTGGGAAACCCCCATAGAGGAGTTACAGCTACAGTCTGTAGGTGCAAAGCCATGACAGTTCACCACCAATTTATTCATGTTGGTGAAGTTGGACAAGTTCTGTATGTGCCTTCAGCATGATGCAGTCCTGGAAAAAGATAATTTATCTACCTGTACGTAATTGTAAAATTGCAGTGGGCTGGTGAAGCAACTGAAGTTGCTGTGTGCTGTCTAAAAGACTGTAATTGTGGGTTGTCTTCTTGACCGCATCCCTTTTCCTTGGCTATCTGCATATGATCAGTAAACAGTCCAGAATAACCTCTACATTTCTAAAGAGTGTCTATATAATGCACACAAAAATGCACCCTTAAAGTAAATGGAAACCTCAATCTATGCCCCCCCCCCCCCCCCCCCCAGCAGAGCAGCCGGGAGCTGCTGTTGGCAAAAAGTGTCGCTGTGACAAGGTGCAGCCAGTTGGCCGCACCCCCAGCATGCTGTTTGGGGCATGCATGCGCTCCCACACCCAGCCATTCAGAAAGGCTTGATGCAGGAATGCACATGGCCTAAGAGAAGCCAGGGATGTGGTGCCAACGGAGATCGTGTTTCGGGACCTGCCAGGATAGGGGGCAGGCTAGCAACCAGGCCTGGAATCTTTTTGATTCCATTCCCTAGCCTCAAGGGTTTGACCCACTTTAAGGCTCTTAGACTAGCAGAGAGAACTAAGCAAGTGTCCAAACCTTGATGACACTTCTAGATCTCAGGAACAACAAGCTTTTAATAGATGATGTACATATTGCATATTATGTGCTTATTTTATTCCAATGATGCAACTTTATTTAACAAGTGACCCTCGATTACCAGGGATTAAGTACTTAGTGCTTGATTTATCAAGCAGTATCTGCCAGACCGTGCCAGACTGGTGAAGATTTGACTTTTTTCTGTAAGTTGTTGCAATGTAAAGGTGTTTCTTGCAGTGCAGCAACAGCAACATGTGCCAGTGTAATATATATATATATAAGAATTATATTTTGCACCACTGTAATTTGCACCAGTGTGGTATAGTTTGGCTTGATAATTCAGCCCCTTAGTATTTTCATGGACTAAAAATGTATTCGTATATAGTACGTATAGTATGTATAATATATATATATATATATATATATATATATTTATAGGCTGCCCTAGCATAGATGTCTAAGTGACTTATTCCATCAGGTTGATTGCTCTGCTCTGACATTACCCCAATTTAAATTGGCTTCGTAACAAAATTTCATTCAAATTTTTTACTACTTGAGCCAAGGTGGAATGAGAATTTTTTTGCGGAAGTGCATGTACAGAGCAAAAATATTTTTAAGTAAAAGTCAGGTCAAAATTGAAATAATCTGGTAAAGCATTCTAATGATCAAGATGCCAAGGGAGCTTTAAAAGGGTATTATAAAGCACATAAAACATATCATACTTGCATTTACTTGCAGACTGCAAGTCACACTGGCTTCACTAAATATTTAGCATGACCCTCTATATGAAACAGTTGCTCTTGAGCAACTATAATCATAAAAATAATCATTCTATAAATTCTATGTTTAGGCATTTCAGTAAAATCTGCATATTTTTTTTCTTGTAAAATTGTCAAATAAAGTAAAGCAAGGCACAACAACATACACTGATTTACTCCATGAGGACTTTGAACTTGAGATAAGCACAGTGTGCTCTACAGGTGTTTCCTGTTAAGCCTCAAGCACTTTGCAGAAGATGTTTGGGTTGCCTTTCCCATCTGGACAGAAACATGGCATGGATGTGAATACTTGTGTAATGCAAACCAGGAATAAACAGGGTTTAAAAAAATAGAAGTTAAACCTGTTTACTCCATCCAGTCAGTGTTTAATGCTCATGTCATTGCAAAATACAATTAATTAAGGTGCTTCGTTCAATATCCATTTGGCAAGATGAGAGAAGAGTAATAAACTATTTAAAGCATTTATTAGTGACAAGGGACAGAATAATAAACCCAGACATTCTGAAACACAGAGAAAACAATCTAATAATAAATAATACACTATATTCCCACATGAGTAGAGAATGTATTCTTACTGTAGGAAAAGCCAAGATGACTTGTGATTAGGGGTGGGTGAACCCAATAAAGTTTTGGTTCGACAAGTTCAGTCGAACTTGTTGCAAAAGTTTGTTTCGAGACCCCAAACCCCATTGAAGTCAATAGGGACCCGAACTTGGGGGCCCAAAAATGGCTGTAAAATGGGGATAACAAGGGCTAGAGGAATGAAAATTGGGGGGAGGAGACCAGGACTGCACAAAATGGGGAAGGTAAAATACTCAAAATAATAACAGAAAACAAAAAAATTAAGAAATTCATAAATAAATACAAAATAAAAAAAATGTTTAAGGGTGTCAGAGGGCAAATCAGGGGGTAACACCAGGGAAATTGCCCTGCACAAAATGGGGTAGGGAAATAAAAGAGTTTTTCCATGTTTAATTCCGTCCCTCTACAGGTAACTACCTTCGGGTTTATTTTTTTATATTTTTGGTAATTTTTTGGCCATTATTGGTTAGGTACAATTTTTATCTAGTGAAAAATAACCTACATTTTATTTATAAAAGTTTTTTACTAAATGCCCCTTATGAAAGGTATTTAATTTAACATTGAAACTGTCTGCGGGTTAAATATTCTTTGGTAACTTTTAGGCATTTTTTGTTAGATACAATTTTTATCTAATGAAGAATAGCCACAACTAACCTATTAACACTTTCATGCTATTGGTGAGCCCTACATTAGGGAGATGCTAACCTTTTCCAGGCAGCGCTTTATCTGACGAGGTGCAGTAAAAACTTACAATAGGAGACATGCATCACTGTACTGAACATCTGTATGTGAGCCCCCTAAATACTGGCAGGCTGATTCGTGACTAGCGGCAGGTATCAGCAGATGAGCGTCTGTACAGCGGCGCTTAGAGCGACCGCTGGTAGATGCTGTGATCGGCTATTGGGCGCTGTAATAGAGCGCCTCAGTTGCTGTAGTAACCTGGCCGCCATTGATAAATGAGATGTATGTTGGGCGTTCTAACACCAGTACAGCATTGCAGGGTGCGAAAGGTAGCGCCAGTGTGACCGACTCTCAGTTACTCACATCATACTCACACTCACAAAGCGTCGGCACTCTGGATCAGGGCGCTGTAGCATAGAGTGGCAGGTGCTGTGTGATTAAACTCTGTTTTTGAACACATATACACCTGTAACAAAGCAAAAAACACATGGAATGACATTGTTGTAACATTGTGACATTAATACTTTAATGCCAGACCTGTAATTACAATTCTGCATAAAAATATAAAAGATCTAAAAAGTTTTCAAAAATGACTCTTTCTGGGCCAGGAGAGGTGACACAATTATTTGAGAGAAAAAAAAAAATTAAAAGCAAAAAACCCTGTTTAAATAGAAGGAAAGGAACGTCCATTGAAATGTATGGGAGAGCGACAGGTAGCAACATGTAATACCTGGCGCTCTGAAAGCCAGAGCGACGGCGCTATACGCTGAGCTGCCTGTAATAATGAATCGGATGCTACATGTCGCTGTTAGAGTCGCTCACCAGAATAGCCTTCATAAATGTGGTATTGCATACAGTGCCTAGCGGTCACCAGACGCTGCCTGCGCTTACAAGGCACTACCTGCCGCTATCCCTTGATGAATAAACCCCATAGTTTCTTGCCCAATTTTGGTTTCCTAGGGAATCCCAAATTGGGATATCCCTATGGCAATTAATGAAAGGAAAACAATGTAATTTCTGACCCACTCATAGGAGGTATATGCTTTCAGTACTCCAATTTCTCCACCACTCTAATTCCTTAGTGGGTTCATGTCTCTAGGCTAATAGCAGTCACTCTGTAGTAAAGAATATTAGAGTAGAGCAGTGGAACACATGCAGAGTTTTACAAACTCAGGATTACAAATAATATTATAAATAGGACATTTGGACAGATAACATCTAATTCTGATAAATAAGGTTCTGATTATATCTGATAAATGATGTCACCAACATGGGACAAGCCAAAGCCCTTTCACCTACCCGTATATATTAAAAGAGATAAAGTGTAGTAAAAAGGACCTAAAAAGAAAACATGGTTGTAATGATCAACCAAAAGGCAGCAGTACCCAGTACCAGGAGCAGCTATGAAAGCAAAGTGTGAAAATACAATGTAGGTACAATACCGTCATGGATTTCACCGGGACCAGAGAGAAGGATCACTCATATTTTTGTTACTGTCCAGTCTTAACTGAATGAAAAGGCTTAATCCTCACAGTGATGTCACAGACAACAAAGAGACCCCTTTATTGGCTTTAAGTATTCCCCTGGCTTCCAAAAACTTAAAAAAGAAAGTTCTGCCTGGCGGTCATATTTAAACTACTACTTAGGCCCTTATTTAAGAAGGGATAGCGTCAGGTAGTGGCTGGTTAATGACAGGTAGCGACAGGTAGCGACTGGTGAGCGCCGGACACGGCACGCAATGACACATTTATCAAGCAGAATCTGTTTTGCGACTGGGATAACGCCATGTAGCGTCTGATTCATCATTTTCACAGCCTCAGCGAACAGCGGCAGCGTTCAGCCTTGCACAGTGCCAGGTATGACCTCTCGCTACCTGTCGCTCTCCCATACATTTCAATGGACGATCCTTTTCTTCTCTTTAAACGGGTTTTTTTTTTTGTTTTGTTTTTCAAAAAAATCACAAATAATTCTGTGACCTCTCCTGGCATGAAATAGCAGTTTTTTCATAATTTTTACATTACAGGTCTGCCATTAAAGTGTTCATGTTACAATGTTGTTACAATGTAATTCCATATGTTTTCGCTTTGTTACTAGTTGATAGATGCTTGAAAACACACTTTAAACACACCGCCTCCTGCGCTCTGGGCTTCAAACAACTATTTTTCAGCGCCAGAGATTTGTGAGGCTGTTTTTTTGCTGAATATGATGTGAGTCGGTCGCTATGAGCAGTCGCTAACATGCGCTCCCATACAGCGCTGTACTGGTCAAATAGCGACTCCTCACAATGTATTCAACATTACTGAACAGCGACTGAGTCGCTATAAAGTAGCGACCCACGGCCGAGCACTGCGACTACTAGCGGGCGCTCTGAAAATGCCTGCTACTGACGCTGATCTGTCGCTACCTGCCGCTAATGATGAATCAGCCTCTTAGTTGTTACTATTCTTTGATTATGTAATCATATAGCAAATGCTGATTTTTCTAAACACTAATAATTTTACATACAATGTTTATATTAGTCACCCATCATGTGTGTGTTTGAGCATGTAATGATAGATATGTCTTCATGTACTCAGCATGGGTTTCCCATTTATTCAGGACATAAAGTCCTAACAACAATAAATGATCTAATTCTAATCTATTTATGTAGGTATGAGTTTGTGTGTGTGTGTGTGTGGTCTCACTTCCCGAATCAGTCTGTACTAAAATAATAAACTATATATCTTTACATAATTACAGTAAAAATGTAAGTCACACAAGTACAAAATGTATACAATTACATCTGACTTGTGTTTAAAATGGCATTGATGAATTAATTTGGGTTGTTCACGAGACCATTTTAAAACATGAGAACATAAAAACGAGAACATCCTGGCTGTTAAAAGGAGAAAAGGGGCTAATCTTTACATTTCCTAAATGATATTCTTTTTGTTTTTCTATTTATAGCCTTCCTTTAAAGGCAGAACTTGACCTGTACTTCAGTATTTTGCCTTGTGAGTTTTTGGTGAACTTGTCACTACTAAAACTTTCGATGCTAAATAGTTAGAGATAAACATAACCTTATAACCTGATCCTGACTTTTCCTGCTGGGAAAATCACTTTGGCTCCCTTTTTAAATCTGCCAGACTAATCTGAACAAATTAAGCGATTTAGAACAGGATACACTACATTACTCTCCTTATCGCGTATCAAGTTCAGTGCCCTTGAGAGTTACAGCTATGATACGCATTATATGTACTAATATATGCAGCTAATATGCTTATAGGACTTTGGAGAACCCAGTGGTGTCAGTGGTTGCTTTTTCATTCAAAGCTTAAATCTACAATGTTATTTTGAAGACCTGTCTATTGTATGATTATTTAAAGTGGACCGAAACCCAGGATTTTGACTATCCTGGGTTTTGGTCCACTTCGGTGGGGCACCCCGCTGTCTGAAACCCCCCCGAAAGCCCAGAACACTCACCTCACCACGCTCCCACGTGACCGCTCCAGCCAATCACAGCGCTCAGAGCCGCTGTGGTATGCACGTCCAAGGCCACTTGGATGCACATAGCAGCTCAGCGGCTCTGAGCGCTGGAGGCCGCATCTCGCGCTTCCCTCTAACTGGGAGCGCGCCTGCGCAGGCCATTCACAAACGGCCGGCGCGGGTGCGCGCCCTGCTAGAGGGAAGCGCGAGACGCGGCCGTGGCTCACGCATGCGCCGATGGAACGGGGCTGAGGTAAGGTTTGTGGGCCTCCTGGGGGGTTCCTCCCCTTATCTTATAGATTCCCGGGCCGATCCCCCCTGGGTTTCAAGCCACTTTAAAGTTCCCTTTAATAACAAACCTATTCAGCACTAGGTGCAAAAAGTACACATTAGAGTGCACATCAGGTGACAAATAAAATATAACCAATAAAAGTGATTTTCTAAACCCATATATCAACCCTTTGTCTGCCTAAACGGTCAATTCAGCACTAAATGTAAAAATAATACTATTTTCTTTTTTACCTAAAGTGAACTTTTTACAATTGGTACTGAACTGACGCCAAAAATAAAGCATTAACCAACTATTAGTAACATGTATAAAAAAAAAATTAATAATTTCTCTGTAGTGGGGCATCCTGATTTAGGATGTCGAGCTTGGCGTATCCACAGAGATTGTCTGTTAACTCACCTGTTCCTACAGTTCTACAGCACATATGCGGGAACCTCAGCCAATTGGCAGCCTTCACTCTATTCAGATTTTCTTTGACACAAGGAAATCTGAATGGAGCGAGCTCCTGTTCCTCGAATCTAGCTGTAGACATGCCCATGATGACCATTCAGAAAGGCCTGGTGGGCATGCACCTAGCTAGGGGTATGCTGGGGGAATGTTGTCATGGCGGAGTTGAGAGAATCAGGCGATCCAGGGGTTTCTGGATCCTAACGATGCCTCATAAAGCGGTAGATCAACACCCCCAGAAATGTTATAGACTCAAGGGGGGTGTTTCTCCTCTTTAAATAAAGTGTGTTTTGATCTCTTTAATTCCCCTATATGTCCTAACATGGGTCTCTACCTAAAGTAGCTTCTAACTATGTCCTGAGACTCTCAAATCTCACTCCCTATACAGCCATCTATCTCCAGCCCTGTCCTGAGTAAGGGCAATACCCCGAAACACGTGTCTACAAGTTGGAGTGGAGAGCTGTGTAATCATTACCCAAATGTTGCACAGCCTGGCAGTCTCCAAGAACTTTGTAAGATGATCATTTACATGCCTACTACAAAGGATCATAGAAGATATTCTTAATTTGTATGCACAATGTAAATACTTCTCTGCCACTCATGTCATCATTAACTGCCTGTAGATTTAAATGATGTTTCTACCACATGCATATCTCATGTAGCAACCACTTCCTCCGTGAAAACATTTTTTCCATGAGATTTTCAATGTTCTGTACTCCAATTCTACTATTTGATAATTTCCAATTGATTGCAGTTGTCTTTGGCGCTTTAGCACTTCGAGCAGCTTTGAGATGTTCTGAGCATCACCTTATTTCGCCCTTCTAATTCGCCCCTAATCCAATTACACTATTGGTACGCCAATTACTTTTTTATGTTAATTTCTTTCCTGTTTGTTTTTTTCACAAACAGGAAGCATAGCTTCCTAATAGTGTCACATACAACAAAATATTCTGGAAACAAACATAATAATAAATGGCAGTTTTCCGCATTATAAGACGCTCCTGCCCATAAGACTTTGGATTTATAGGAGGAAAATAAGAATAAAGATATTCTGAACCAAATGTTGTGCTAAAACAATGTCCCCCCAAGAACCAAATGATAGGCAAGGTCCTATTTACAGGCAGTGTGGCATTTTCCCTCATCCAATTCCCCATATAGGTAATGTGGCATCCCCCTCCCATTCCCATAGGCAACATGGCATTCCCCCCATCCCATTTAACAAAGGCAGTGTGGCATTCCTCCTCCCATTCCCGTAGACATTGTGACATTCCCCCCATACGTAGTGTGGCACCCCCTCCAATTCCCCATAGGCAGTGTGGCATTCCCCTTCCATTCCCATAAGCAGTGTCCCCCCCCGATGCAGTCTGACTGCCGCTGCCACTGCGCTTCTCGAACCAGTGCACACACACGCCCAAGCCCACTGGACGTGGTCTACGTTCTTGTCCATTGAGGGCAATAGACATGGACACAGGCCACGGCCCCCACTGTGCAGCACTCAAGCCAGCGTGGGAACAAAGCTTATGTGATTAGATTTTTTTACTCAGTGTCAGGAAGCAACGGTGGCAGCCATATGAGGGACGGTGGTCAGGGTTTATTGCCGCCCCTCCATCAGCGGGCCTCCTAGTGGCAGCGATGTGGGAGAAAGGCTCATGTAAGTTTTCCATTTTTTTACATTTTTTACATGTACGCCTGATAAGACACACTGACATTTACCCCCCACTTTGGGGGGAGAAAGTGTGTCTTATATGCTGAAAGATACAGTAATGACTGCAGTTCAGTTCTACTATGAAAATTGGGAGTCTATTCAGGTACTTTATTTAAAGTGGACCTTCTCTCTGTGAAACACCCCCAGTTAGCTGATATCCTTACCTGTGCAATGAGCCCATGACAAATGCACGGTCGGTGACAGCATCATTTGCACCCCCTTTTGGCCATGTACGGCCACACCCACCGCAACTGAATGGCTGTGTGTGACTGTGCCCAGGTGATGTGTGCGAAGCTGATTGGACGAGAGGCTGCGCATGCGCTGCTGGACCGAGGGGAGGTGAGTTTACTGGGCGAATGGCAGGGGGGATGGACCAAAACCTGGCATAGTGAAATTCCTGGGTTTTGGTCTACTTTAAAGTGGACCAACACCCAGGATTTTGACTATCCTGGATTTTGGTCCACTTTGGGGGTGCCCCGCTGTGTGAAACCCCCCAGAAACCCCGAAAAACCCACCTCTCCTCGCTCCCACGTGACCGCCGCTGCCAAGCCCCGCCGACGGACAAGCGGGAGGCAGCGATGGACAAGAGAGCGTGCCCGCCGCCGCCTCCCGTGCATCACTCTTACAGGGCGCCCGCCCGCGCCGGCCATTCACGAACGGCTGGCGCAGGTGCGTGTCCTGCTAGAGGGACGCGCGTGAGGCGGCGGCGGGCACCACTGGATCATGGATAAGGTAGGGATTTAGGGGTTTCTGGGGGGTTTCACACAGCGGGGCACCCCCGATCGGGGTGCCCCACAGTCAGAGGTCTGATCGGTCCAGGAATCTTATAGATTCCCAGGCCGATCATGGGAGGGTGTTGGTCCACTTTAAGTCAATCACAGTGATTTTTAAAAATTTCTAACATTTTTATGGAATTTTTTTGTTAGCTAACATGATATACAATAAAATATAATTGTATAATTATAATTATAAGCGGTATGCAAGAGCATTAAAAGTTCAGTGTAATTCTAGGAAACATTTGGCTAAACCTATTTGAGGGGCTTCATTAGCAAACTAAGGTTATTATTACCAATAACAAAATCTACAATGTAAGGCATCAGACACACTGAATTTTCGTGGACTTACCCCGCAATCACCAGACACAAGATCGCCTGCCAGAGCTCTGCTGCTAACAGCATCTAAGCTATGCCCTATTGCCAAAGGAAGCCTAATAGAACATACTTTAGTTTTGGTCTGTTGAAAAATTCATTAAAGTGAAAACATTGTGAACCAACAGCTAAAATGTTAAACTTCAGGCACTTTCAAAAAGGCCCTGTTCCAAATTCCCCCAAGGATAAAATCTTGATCTTTAAAGTGATTGCCCCCCATATAACAAAACACTTAGAGGCCGATTCATTAATAGCGGCAGGTAGCGACAGTTGAGCGCCCGCTAGTAGTCGCTGTGCTTGGCCATTGTTCGGTTGTTGATAGCAACGGTGTGCAGTAATGTTGAATACGGGGTGACGAGTCGCTATTTGACAGGTTCCGCGATGTATGGGTGCGCATGATAGCGACTGGTCAGAGCGACCGGCTCCCACCACATTCATCAAAAAAGCACGCTCAAAAAATTCTCGCGCTGTGAAATGAATGTTTAAACCCCAGAGCGCTGGCGGCGATGTGTTAAAAGTAGTTTTTTAACCCCCAAACCACCATATTTTTGGAAACCAAGAATAAAAAAAAATTTAAAGAATTTAGTAATAGAATACAATAATCTCAGACCTGTAATATCAATTCTGCACAATTTTTTTTTTTTTACCTTAAAAAAATTAACTAACATGGCAGAAGTGGTCACAGAATTTTTCACATTTAAAAAAAAAAAAAAAAACATTAATAACAATTAATTATGAATATTTAAAGATTGTTCCATTGAAATGCATTGGAGAGCGCCAGGTAGCGAGAGGTCATACCTGTCGCTGTTCAAAGTCGGACGTTGGCGCTGTGGGCTGAGGCTGGAATACTGATGAATGAGTGGCTATCTGGCGCTATCTCAGTTGCTAAGCAGGATCGGCTTGATAAATGTGTGATTGTGGTGGGGAGCCGGCGTTCTCGTGGCGGTGCCCGTTGTTACCGGTCGCTCACCAGTCGCTACCTGTCGCTATTCCTTCATAAATTAGGTCCTTTATTTCCCCCCGCAGCTGATTGGTCTGACTCCAGCAATCAGAAACTCATCTGATCCCTGCATCTCATCCCCTGTGGCCCAGGGCTCCAACAGCAGTCTGCGGTGTTTCAATGTCCAGCTCATGCCCCCTACAAAATTCACAGGAGTGCTACCACACCCTCTCCATTTACTACAATGGAAGAGCCATGTCAGGCCATAGCCCGGCTTCTGTGACTGATGGCAGGGGTGGAAGGCCGACACCGATTTATTTTCGAATTGGGGCCCTGGCTGGCGCAGGACATTTTGATGAATACTTCATATTTAGAGAACTATAGATGGGTAAACTTGATGAATATTTATCAGATGTTTACCACTGTCTTTGTTGCACAATACATCCTTGTGTTAAAAATAACTTACTATAACTTCTCTTTTGAGCCTGGCAAGACATACCACTGATCCAGTAGGTGTTAGGAATATGTTAATTATTGTAACCTAATGCTCCTTAGCAGTAGTGTGCTTTGCATGGGGCCCCCACATGAGAAAAAAGGCTACTTCCTTCCATCATTTGTCCCTCATCATTATTATTATTATTTATTCCTCTATATTGTGTTATATCAAAATGCCTTTGATATAATACCTTTGACACAGCTTTGCATGGGGCCCTAGAAATTATAAGCCCACCCCTGCTCCTTAGGAGCATTACGCACAACGAAAAAACATGCCCCATTGGAATCAATGGGCACTCTCACAAGCATGCAGCATTTTGACTATAACGTGTATACAGTACAGTCTTGGACAGTGAAGGCAATGCAGATGTATGACACTTTACCTGCTCTGCCCTGCATTGCAGTTTGGTACTCATTGCTGCCTCCTGGAACCTCCCATTCTCGGCTGTCTCTCTGCTGCATCCTCAACTGCTGCTGTCTCATCCGATGTCTAATACATGGGTACCAATTGGTCTGGGTCCTCCGCTGCCACTACCTGATCCTCTTCTTCTGCTTACAACTCAAGATCCTCCTGCAGTCAGCATCTGCAGTCAGTATCTGTCTTTGCTACCTTCTCTGCTGCTGCCTCTTTCTCGGGATCCTTAACACCAGCTTTGGTTGTCCGATTGCTGCTGAATGCTTTATGTCCAGGCTTCAGGCCTTAATGTTTGATAATCCAAAATATGGTATCAAAAAGTTGAATGCAGTGATAAATGTTGTGTTACAAAGATGCTTACACCATCAGTGCATACCCTCCATTCTGTTTTACTTGCACCCGGCGTGTGGTAATTAAAAGCTAACCATCCCCATCTGCTTTTGCAAATAAGGCCAAATTAGATAATTTAGACAATTTGGAATAAATTGATCAAAAATGAGCCTTTGAAAGTACCAACAGGTGTTCAGACAAACTATCGTCTTAAAAAAGCTAATAAAATGATGCTTGTGTCATTGCACAGAACAGAGGCCCAACTATTCCAAGGGTGGCCATACATGGTTACTCTGTGCTCTGTTGTTACAAATTATTTTGACAGATTTACAGAACAGCTATAAGCAGCCCAAATTAGCAAACGCCTTATGGCAGGTTTATTAAGGCAAGATAATAGTGAGCAGTATGGGACAATTGATTGGTCGTTCTGGAAAATGGACCGGACATCATCGATCTGCCCACTTTTTTATTATGGTTTTAAGCTGTAAATAGCAACTGTGTATTTTACGGTATTTTTAGGTCTCAACCATGTGTACTTTGCTTTTGCAGGCTAATCTGCTGACCATAAGCACTTTCTTTTGAATTGTAAAGAGACAACTATTTATAAGGATCGTCTAATTAGATGATACAAAGAATGTAATTTTATATTGCAAATATGAGTTCAATGACCTTTGTATCTCATAAGTATATATTTTTGCACTTTTTCTCATTTTTTTTTTTACTGTGATCGAAGACATTTTGTTGTTAAGCATTTCTATGGCTTCCTGAAGCAGACCAGATTTCATCCAGGAGTTTGTATTTAGTTTATACTATTGTTGCGTCATGACTAAAAATAGAAGGTTTTAATCTAACTAAAGCCTAATTGAGGACCCAGGAAGGAATGTTCTAAGTATGTATCTTTTATGAGGCTAAATTTAGCAGACAGCTTGAGGCTATTATCTAATTACAGACACCGACCCAAAACAGAAGCACATTACTATAGAAAGTAAGCAAAATACAAGCCTTTGTGTTTGATGGTGATCCCTGTATGTGTGTGTGACGCACTTCATTATGTGGCCAGAGTTCACAGTACGTATGGTCAAAGTGTTACCCTAAAGACAGACAGAGGTTTCCCAGAACAAGCAGCACATTTTATTTCATTATATACTTAAAAAAATATTGCCGGAGTTGGACTGTAACAAAATAGCTGTTAAGACGTAGGTCCCTGCACAAGAGCAATGTTTGGAAGCCAGCTGGACAATAGTTTATATACAAGGGCTATTTTAAACTTACCGTAGCTATTGAATTGTGTACAGACAGAAAGAGGCTTGTCGTGACGGATATTTAAGTCCACTAAAATATTGAATATGCTGTTACTTTAGCAAGTGATAAGCAGCTTAGAGGTTCTCAGCACCAACCTGCAGAAAATCGTAAGTAAAGTTATAAAATTGTTTGCCTAACTCAAAAGACTGAGCATGCAAGATTGAATAATCAGCTGATTACATTAGCTAAAATATGGTATTGCTTTAAGAGGAAAGTCCACTATAGAGGACTTTCCCTAGCAGGTCCCGTAACAGATCTGTCAACAAGCAAAAGGCATCTATCTGGTCCTTAGGTCCAAACATCTCTGTTGGCTCCATGCCAGGTCCTGCACCTTTGTCAGGGTGTGTACAGTAAAGTACTGTATAAGACCAGATCAAGGTGCCTTTAAGGGCTAATGGGTGCCCTGGGATGGGCTTGTACTACACACAAGCCAATATAGAGGCCAGAGGTTGGAACTGCAAGAGAGATGTTGGGCCCCAACTAACGGGATAAATAAGGACTTTTTATTTGCCAGAAGTGTTGGTTGGATGTACACTTCGTTTGAAGGTATAAGGACAAATCATTCCTAACTACATGACTGCCATAGGGTCCAGAGAGGAGACCTAACAATGTTATTTTGATTGAAATGGGGCTAATTTATGAATATTTCCAGGACACTATTACATCACTGGATGTATAAAATGTCATCCAAAACAGAATAAAATTAGTATTGACCATTATACACTCATAAATGGGTTGGTTTTATTACCCAAGAAGTGAATAACTAGTAGTCTGGGGGCTTAATTAACCTCCAAAAAACAAATCATTCCTAACTTACAGGAGAAATGTACCCCTTATATTAGAAAAACGGGGACATTGGCCAGATATTGTATCTGATGTTTCCGGTGCTGTTTAATGTGTTTGGCTCTGCAGTGACCCCTGCAGATTGCTGCACAATGCTGCATGTCATAGGAACATAGGACCCTCCATGGTGCAGCGTTTTCTTGGAGGATTTAGGTCCACTATAAAGCAGTATGCTAGACAAAATCTGAATATATATTTTAGAAGCATATATGCACTTACCCTTAGTGAAGTACCCTACTAAGATGCCCAACTTTCTGTAGAAAAGATGTCTGTGTGACAGTGCTCACATCAGCACATTCTCTTGTCATCCTGCTTTCAGTCAACATGGCTAGACTACAGGCATGCAAATCCCTCCTAACGCTAAGGCATTATGCTCCTTTTACTCTGAATGCAATTTTTTAATTTGTACACGTATTAAGAACATAAAGCACATTTACCTTATGACACCTTCTCTTCCCTAGTGTAAAAATTTGAGTATTTCAATATTTCAATCCAGGACCCCCTTACCTTTCAGCAGCACTTATTTACCTATGCAATACTATTATTTCACCTAGGCCTCAACAGAATCATTTCATAGTTTTACGGTACATTTTATATTTCCTTGCACTCATCTCAAATTCCCTAGGATGGTTAATGTTCCTAAATAACTGTTTAATGATGTTATGATAAGTCTTTATTTAAACTAGGTTATTTGTGCTAAAATGTCAGTACACTTTTATTATGAGAGACTCGTGGTCTTATCAGGTCTCAAAGAGGAAATCCCAAAATGGAGATTTGTGGCATAGCGGAGCAGTAACCAAGACAGGGTAAGATTAATTGTTTTTATAGTAATGTAGCCCAGATGTCTGAACTGTGAAATATGTATTTGACTGTTTTATTGCCTGTCCATAATTATCACTCGCTTTATAGTTATCTGTTTTAAAATCACTCACCAAGGACACAGCGACACATGTGCTTGGTTAGATAGGCCATTAGTGTGTTTAAGAAAATCTAACTTTGCTGGCCACACACCTTACAATCTGACCACAAAATAGCAGCTCTTGCTTTCCATATGAAATAAAAAGATTCACTATGACAAATTTTTGATAAACATTACATGGTGTATTTTTTACCCTTGCTCTAGCAAAATCCATACATATTACTATACTGTATTGTGGGACTCTTGACATAATTGTTTTAAAGTGGAACAAAAGGTTTGGCCATGGGGGGTTCGTTCTGATTCAAAGATTTCAGATCCAAAAGATTCCAGGGCTGTCTGCTGGCCTTTCCCCAGGGACAACCCAATTTAGGATGCCCCACTGTGTGAAACACCCCTGGTGTGTGAAAGTCACTTGCTTCCTTGCTTCCATTGATCGATGTAAATACCGGGCAGCTGCATCCCAGCATCTTTGGGCTGTGCACACCATTCAAAAAGGCTGGGGGCCCACTTTTGGGGATGCACCCACTTTCACTCCAGATTTCCATAAACAGAGCCATTTGCCAAACATTGCATATGCACAGCTCTGACTGGATGAAAGCCTGAGCTTGTGCCATAAGACTGGGGAAAGGTGAGTTATTCTGGGTGATCTGGGGGTTTCACACAGCAAGGCAGCCCAAATCAGGATGCGTCCAGGGCAAAGCCCAGGGTTGTTCTGTTTTAACTCTGGCCTTGACTCCATCATACCCAGTAGATTAGGTCTGGGTTTAGTTAAGAAGAGTGGAAATAGCATGGCAAAGAAGATGACCATAGTACACCAGGACATCCCAGGCCCTGGAAAACTATGGAATCTTTGTGTTTTACTATTTAAGCTGAAGGATAGAATGAACTGGAGGAAAACTCAGGTCATGCATCAACAAACTTTCAAATACAAAGACATCTGGAAGTCAGGATCATGCTGTACTGTAGGTTCAAATATGGAGTTCAAGTCAACGTCAGGGGCTGGTGCCAGATAAATTACGATGGGGGACTCAGAAGCTGAGAGTCTAGGAAACCAAGATGGTACACAGGAAATGAAACCAAATTAACAAGAGCCAGGAACTCACATCATTCATAACTACACATCTTTTAAAATTTTAAAATCCTGTATGTGTAAAATGTGAACACACAACTACAAGCCTAGTGTGTATGGTGTGTGCATAGTTTCCCCCATCCCAGAAGTGTACTAATGACTGTGAACAATCCCCCACCAGCAGTCAGACAGCTCCTTATATAGGCTCTGCTGGAACTACCAGTTGGTGATTGGCTGGAGAGTCTGCTGTATGTACCAATCTCTCCATAGATACAGACTATACACTGCGGGACTAGAAATTCCTTCTGCCTTGCATGAAGAACTACTTAACGTAAAGGGGTTCCTACATATATAGAGAGAGGCACACTGATGTGGAATACTATAATACGATTTAAATAGTAATTAAAACGGACCAAAACTCACTGAACTTGTGACATAAATTTGGCCAAATCCCCTGCCGATACTCTCTTATGGTCTAGAACTAGAAATCAATATTTCCGCTTTTCGAATTGTCCTGGAATGCTTATTTTTTTGGCTGTACCTCTCTGTAAGATGACAGGTGATCAGTCATTGCATAAGTGTGGCAATGACACCCAACAGAGGCAATAAATGGAGGAGGCGGAGCTTTGCAGCTAAAATATGCACCATTATCTGTGTATTAGAGTGAAGCAGGATCAGTGAAAATTAGCAAAAGATACTCTGCATATGGGGAGCAATTCAGGGGATGCAAGTTAAAAATGTGGGTTTTGATCTGCTTTTAAGTGGCACTATACTCACCACGTCCTCAATCATGGTGTATGGCACCAAATGGCAGTTAATCAGATGACCAATATAAAACATTTAGGTTTTATGTGCAAGCCCACTGGGAAATCCAGATTGGAGCTGTAAGATTCCTGCTGTGTGATATTTGTAGCTGTTGGTCACTATAAAGGTATATGGAAACTATCCAGGATATGCTGGTTTTTATAGCACCTATGGGTATGTTATATGCTAGCCTCTATCAAGGGTTGTTAGGAACAATTATCAGTTTGTGTAGAATTTGATTTGAACATTTTTCTGGAATCTTTTTTCTACAAAAGTCTTAAAGGAGCCACAGCACTCAACCCTGTTAGCTTGCAGGCCAGCCTATAATCTGTCTCTAAACTTGGTTAAAAACAGAGAACAAATTTGGAGATTAGAGTTAGGACTGCACCCCACAGTGGCGCTTTGGCGTAGTGGTGCAGCTTAAGCATACTTCTGCAGATGTGTGTGACCGAGCCCCCTGTTTTTAACCAAGTTTAGAGACAGATTATAGGCTGGCCTGCAGGGTTGAGTGCTGTGGCTCCTTTAAGACTTTTGTATCCTAATTGCCCTGCACCTCCCAGGTTAGTTATAAAATGGTCTGAGCGGCTGCCACCCCCCCTTTGTTTCTTTTGAATTTGTGCAAGCACATGGGGTGTGGGGTCTAGGCTGTATTGCAAGGTCTTTGACTCTTCCACCCCATGGCTTGCACTTGAGAGGTTTAGGGCAACCTCAGGTAAGCCTGCTCCCAATTTATCTATTGCACTGTATGTCCCAGATGGGCTCTCAGAGATTAGAGATAGGACTGCACCCCACAGAGGCACTTTGGCGTAGTGGTGCAGCTTAAGCATACTTCTGCAGATGTGTGTGACCGAATCTTTTTTCTGTGAGCTATTGCTGGACCTCCAGTGATATAATGGTGTAGTTCAGGTGTTCAGAGTGGGCATAAAGGCAGGGTTTAGACTTGTCTGGCTGAGATTTGGAAAAGACACAAGCATCAAATGGTTCCCTGTTCATTTTGTCTGATATTGATTATGGACACTGCAAACCCCCAATGAATTTGAATGTGTATGTACTTTAGACATGAGGTCTACGAATACTATGAATACTTTACTGACCGCTAAGTAAGTACAGGATACATACAGGGAATACTTCTTGGAAGGGAGGTGCCCCGTTAGAGCTATAAACATTAATAAAGAAAAAAAAAAAACATTTGACATATCATACATATATTATACATATTATACATTTTTTAACATATTTACATATGATCTTGGTAAATCAGTGACATAGTAAGACAGGAAGTGTGTGGCAGATTGTTCAATGTTGATTATTTATTATTATTATTATTATTATTATTATTATTGTTTATTTATATAGCGCCATGAACTTCCGTAGCGCTTAACATAGTATGCTTACAGACAGGGTAAAACATATAGTACAGAGAATAATACAAAATTAGATGCCACAGGTTAAAAGTGTTGTGAGCACAGGAGACAATAGGGAGGAGTGCCCTGCCCTTGCGGGATTACAGCATAAAGGATGGGGGGGTCACAAGTGGTAGAGCTTGAGTATGGCTGCATGTGCCATTGAAGGTTATAGGAGTTGCTTAAGCCACGTCATATGCTTGTCTGAAGAAGTGAGTTTTGAGAGCACTTTTAAAGGCTTGGAGTGATGGAGAGTGGCGGATCGAGTGGGGAAGGGCATTCCAGAGAAGTGGAGAGGCACGGAGAAATCTTGAAGGTGGGAGTGCGAGGAAGTAACCAAGGAAGAGGACAGGAGAATGTCAGAGGAAGAGCGGAGGTTGCGCTTGGGTTGGTAATGCTGGATCAGAGATGAAATGTAGGGAGGGGCCTGGTTAGAGAGAGCTTTGTAGGTTAGCGTTAGATGTTTGAACTGAACTCTATAGGAGACAGGTAACCAGTGGAGGGATTGACAGAGGGGGGTAGCACTGGAGAAGCAAGAGGAGAGGTGGATGAGGCGAGCAGCAGAGTTTAGAATAGATTGGAGGGGAGCTAGTCTGTTTGTTGGCAAACCACAGAGGAGGGTGTTGCAGTAGTCCAGTCGGGATATGACCAGGGCGTGCACTAGCATTTTAGTGGTGACAGGTGAGAGGAAGGGACGGATGCGGGAGATATTTTTGAGTTGGAGACTACAAGAGGTGGCTAGGGAGTGAATGTGAGGTGTGAATGAGAGAGAGGAGTCCAGAATGACGCCCAGGCATCGAGCTTGATGAGTTGCAGTTATTGTAAGAGTATTTACAGAAATTGTGGTGTTAGAGAGGGGAGGGGAGTGAGATGGTGTGAAAATGACCAGTTCTGTTTTGTCCATGTTTAGTTTAAGGGAGGGAGATGTCATGAAGGAAGAGATGGCTGTTAGACAGTCAGGAAGGCAAGAGAGGAGAGAAGAGAGATTCGGACCAGAGAGGTAGATCTGAGTGTTGTCTGCATAAAAGTGATATTGGAAGCCTAGCGAGGTTATTAGTTGTCCCAGACCAGAAGTGTATATTGAAAAAAGTAGGGGTCCTAGGACTGAGCCTTGTGGACCCCCAACAGACAGAGGCCGGGGAGAGGAAATGGTGTTTGAGTAAGATACACTAAATGTGCGGTGAGAGAGATAGGAGGAGAGCCAAGAGAGTGCGAGACCTTGGATTACAAGAGAAGAAAGAATATTGAGAAGCAGAGCATGGTCGACAGTGTCAAAAGCAGATGATAAGTCGAGAAGAATGAGAGCAAAGTAGTGGCCTTTGGATTTGGCTGTTAGTAGATCATTGGTGACTTTGGTGAGTGCAGTTTCGGTGACATGAGCGGAAACCGGATTGGAGGGGATCTAGGAGGGAGTTTGTAGACAGATAGTTGGTAAGTTCTGTATGGACATGCTGTTCAAGATGCTTGGATGAGAAAGGGAGCAGAGAGATTGGGCGGTAATTGGGGAGGGCAGAGGGGTCCAGAGAGGGTTTTTTGATGAGTTGAGTTATAACAGCATGCTTATAGGCGGAGGGAAAGGTACCAGTGGAGAGGGAGAGGTTGAATAAAGATATTAGGGCTGGAATGACAGATGGAGACAGTTGAGGGATAAGGTGGGATGGAATGGGATCAAGGGAGCAGGTGGTCAGGTGAGCATTGGGGACCAGGGAGGAGAGACCTTGAGCAGTTAACAGTGTGAAATGAGTTAATGAGTGGGGCAGGGGGGATGTTGGTAGGAGACAGGTGTTCTGAGGGGTGAAGCCACTTCGAATCATGTTGATTTTATCTTTGAAGTATGTGGCAAATTGCTCAGCTGTGAGGATGGAGGAGGGGGCGGTGGGCGGAGAAGGGAGTTGAAAGTGTTAAATAGCTGTTTTGGATTCCGGGCCTGTGCCGATATGATTGATGTGAAATATTCCTGTTTAGCAGATGAAAGGGCAGTCCTGAGTTCCTGAAGGGCTTTCTTGTATAACAGGAAGTCCTCCTTGGTTTTGGATTTCCTCCAATGCTGTTCAGCAACTTGAGAATGCCGTTTCAATGTTGCAGTGTTAGTATTAAGCCAAGGTTGTCTTTTTTTTTGGCCTGAGGGCGGCTGTAGTTAAGGGGAGCAACAGAGTCAAAGGCAGCAGTTAATGTATTATGGTAGTATGAAGGGGCAGTGTCTACATTGGTAAATGAGGGCAGGGTGTGAAGGGGATGTAAAGCATCGGAGAGAGATTGAAGGTCTAGGTTTCTGAGGTTCCTGCGAAGAATAGCAGGTTTGTGTGCAGGGGGGGTAGTGGTAAGGGAAGAGAGTGTTAGTGTTAGTAGGTTGTGATCAGAGAGGGGAAGTGGGGATGAGGCAAGACTGGATACAGAGCAGAGGTGAGTAAAGAGTAGGTCGAGCGTATGTCCATCTTTGTGGGTGGGGCTGGTAGACCATTGTTTGAGGCCAAAGGAGGTGGCTAGGGATAACAGTTTGGTGGTTGCAGGGTTGTTGGTGTCAACGGGTATGTTGAAGTCCCACATGATTATAGCCGGGATGTCAGAGGACAGGAAGTGGAGAAGCCAAGTTGAGAAGTGGTCCAGAAAGAGAGTGGCAGGTCCAGGAGGGCGATAGATAATGGCAATATTTAGGTGACAGGGAGAGTAGAGACGGACACAGTGAACTTCAAAAGAGGGGAAAGAAAGGGAGGGGAAAGAAAGGGAGGGTAGAGCAGGAGTCGGGTTAAATGAGCAGTATTCAGACAGAAGGATGCCAACACCTCCACCTTGTTTGTTGCTTGGTCTTGGGGTGTGGCTGAACTGTAAGCCCCTATATGAGAGGGCAGCGGGTGAGGCTGTATCAGAGGGAGTGAGCCAGGTTTCAGTAAAGGCCATGAAAGTGAAGAGGTTGGTAGTGAAGAGGTCATGGATGTATGCCAGTTTGTTGCACACTGAACGTGCATTCCACAGTACGCAGGTGACAATGGGGGGAGTGCGTGGGGAGGGGGTGATTGTTAAGAGGTTGGCTAGGTTTGGTGTGTGTGCTGGTTTGATACTATGGTGAAGGTTAGTCTGTGATGAGTTGTGGGGTGTAGAGGAGCGGGGAGGTGAAGGAAATGGACCTGGGTTTTGAGCAATGTCACCAGAAGCAAGTAGGAGCAGAGAAAGGGAGAGGAGGTGACTTTGGGATTTAAAAGTGGCAGAGCGTGTTTTTTTGCGGGTGCATGGAGAAAGGGAGAGAGATTTAGCCAGTGAGATAAATTCATGCGAGCACAGGTAAGGGGATGAGAGCAGTGATGCAGAGGTATAGAGAGACTTACCAGGTGCAGGGGGATGCTGGGAGTTCAGGAATTTTAGAGTGAGAGGAAGCAGTACTGTGAAATACCAGAGGAGCATTGTTGGGGATGAAAGTTCTTCAGACGAGCAGAGTCTGGTGCCTGTTCCCTTCTGGTCACTTCGGGCTCATTTCGGGCCTAATTCTTCGATGGACTTAAAAAATCCTGGACTGCAGCCCAGGCTGAGTGCAGCCATTCCCCTGAGATATATTACCACTTGTGAGAGGCCTTGATTAGCTCAGTCAAACAGCTGGGGGGTGGGTGGTACTAGGGCAATAAAGTTGCTTAGCTGGGGTTATCAGGAGGTGAAGCTAGGGGGGGTCGCAAAACAAACAATATTTATGTGAACAGGGTCATTGCATAGACAAAAGTAGTGATGGGTGACAGCCTTATTGCAATACATATGGGACAATACATTAGCATACAGAGATGTGTCATAATACATGAAAAGCTCCAAAACACAGGCTATGAGGTGTATGACCACTGGGAGAAGTAACAGGTCATTAGCAGCAGATAAGTCCTTGTTCCCAGGGGACATACCTAAATGCAGACCCAAACTGGCTGGCAATGAAGGGGTTAATAGGCAGGAGGTGATAAGTCCTTGTTCCCAGGGGACATACCCAAATGCAGACCCAAACTGACTGGCAATGAAGGGGTTAATAGGCAGGAGGTGATAAGTCCTTGCTCCCAGGGGACATACCCCAATGCAGACCCAAACTGGCTGGCAATGAAGGGGTTAATAGGCAGGAGGTGATAAGTCCTTGTTCCCAGGGGACATACCCAAATGCAGACCCAAACTGGCTGGCAATGAAGGGGTTAATAGGCAGGAGGTGATAAGTCCTTGTTCCCAGGGGACATACCCAAATGCAGACCCAAACTGGCTGGCAATGAAGGGGTTAATAGGCAGGAGGTGATAAGTCCTTGTTCCCAGGGGACATACCCAAATGCAGACCCAAACTGGCTGGCAATGAAGGGGTTAATAGGCAGGAGGTGATAAGTCATTGTTTCCAGGGGACATACCTGTTAAAGTGGACCAACACCCAGGATTTTGACTATCCTGGGTCTTGGTCCACTTCGGTGGGGCACCCCCGATCGGGGTGCCCCGCTGTGTGAAACCCCCCCGAACCCCCCGAACAACTCACCTCTCCCCGCTCCCAGCGCCGACGGACAAGCCACGGACAAGCGGCTCCTCCGCCGCCGCCTCCCGCGCGTCCCTTTTGACGCGCGCGTGCCCGCGCCGGCCATTCACAGACGGCCGGCGCGGGCGCGCGCACGTCTAGAGGGGCGCGAGGGAGGCGGCGGGTAAGGAGTTTGGGGTGTTTGGGGGGGTTTCACCCCGCGGGACATCCCGATCTTGGATGTCCCGCGGGGAGGGAGGTGATCGGCCCGGGAATCTTATAGATTCCCGGGCCGATCACCCGTGGGTGTTGGTCCACTTTAAAGAAAGAAAGAGAGCGTCAGTAGCAGCGTGGAGAAGATGAACAAAGCAGTTCAGGATGCAATGATGTTAATTCAGAAATCCAGGACGACAGCCATTTCCCTCAGATATTTTACCACTTGATTATTTAGCGCCTTAACGGCTATAGGAAAAAAGCTCTCCGGAGCATACTCAATCCTTATATAGAATTCAATGCTTTTGCTAGGTCTGTGCGGATAAGCTTATTGCAGCATTCTGGCAGCATTCTGACAACTCTCTAACCAGGGCAACAATATCAGCTGAGATCAGTTGGCAGAGGCTAGAGAGCAGCAGCAGATGACAAAAAGGAGGCACATCACTGAAGGAGTCAGGTGTGGATTTGAAATGGACCGGTTTGAAGAATTTGAATTAGGTCGCAGATAACCTTCAATTTCTAAGAACATGAAGACACAAATCATGGAAGTCACACGCCATACTTTTCCGTGTAACATTTCCAAATTTTATGCATATTGATCATAATATATTGTATAGCTGAAATGCAGGGTAAAAGTTATGTTATTAATATAGCTGGGAAGAATACTGTGGTCACTACCTATGCACAAACCTTTCATGTTAATTTTTAGATACTTTCTGATTCCAATTTTTCTGTTACAGTTAATATTACTTTGTAATCCTCACTCTTTAAATGCCAATGACATAATTCAACATAATAAAAAGATAAAAAGCAAAGTACAGTTGACATATAACATAACAGCCATCAAAGGTTAGTCACTAACACAAACATCCTAGTTTGACATGCTGTTTGTAGAACATTATATATGATCCCTAAGGCTCCAATACAATGAATAACACATCTGTGTATAGTGATTTTCATATTAAATAAAGTTGTTACAGAGTTGTTTCCGCAGTTTATGTTCAGAAACATTTGATCTTTGCATTCTATCAGTTTTAAATCAGTATGTGAAAAGCATGTTTATATTGGCTGTACATTTTTGCAGAGAAGCTAAAATGTCTTGTCTGGTTATACTAGTGGAGTTGTATAATTCCAAATATACCTCAATGAGAACTTGGTCCTCACAGGTTTCAGTAAAACACGTGGGGCCAAGTATGAAAAACATCTTCTGTATCAGATTAGGTTTTGGGGCAGCATGACCCTACATAGTCCTATAGAGATGACCATTTAAAAAGTAAATAGATCATTAAAAGGTGACAGATGACAAGTACTGGTCATGACCTGGAAGTCATCTGCACAGGGTTTAAACCAATTTTCTCTTGGTGGTTCCATATGTCTCTAAATCACAAGCGGCTGATACCACATTTTAGAAGCAATAAGTTCATTTTAGTGGCATCTGGATGAGGAGTTCTAGAAATAGGAAAGCGTGTTTTTGAACACTTCTCTGTAATTGGCAAAGCTGCTATACTGGGCTGCACCTGCCAAATTAAAGGAAGGAATGATAAAGATGGGCAGGACAGGGCTATTTTAAGACTGAATTGGTAACATACCACACACACTTTACAAAGAGAATACAAAGAGAAAAACACCCTTGTATTTAATGCTTGCATAAAGATGAAAGCAATCTAAAATGTAGCATTATTTTAATGGTCAATTATACAATGTTATACCATGAAGTCGATATAGCACTTAATTTTTGGGTAACTTTGGAACATAGGGAGGAAAAAATAAATGCTTCCTTTACCAAGATAGAAAGCTAACTTTCACCAGAGCCCTAACATCTGCTCAAAACTTATATTTGTATAAAACAACAGTTATTCCTGCTTAGTGGGGGATATCTATGACTGCTCCTAATTCTCCCCCACCTTAAAGTGGACCTAATCTCTCCTTTGCAACTGTGTGCCAAGGAGGGTCCTGGTTCACAGGTACACTGACCAAACTCAACATCACACCCTCATGCCCCCCATTACAGAGATACTAACATTTCAATAGAGCTTCCATAGATGGGATAAGTAATAGCTGAATGCCCACATGTCTACCAACAGCAGACATATGACACTAGAGTTTGCAACTGCACCCCGGTTCCCCATTATACTGTGCTCCTAAAGGTAAAGGTAAGTATTTAATGAATTCATGGCAGCATGAGTAGATGGATAAGGGTCTCATCATGGGCAATGCATGCTGGGAGAGGCTTGGTTTTATGTCGCCATCGGCCAATCAAAACAGGAGGCCACCCATGGCCTGATACCCCAGTGCTGGCCCTTAAACCAGACCAACACCCGCTATTACTTTAATGGGTGTTATTCCCTCTCTCTGCTGATAGGAAGAACCTCGGGGGGGGGGGGGGCATCCAGAATGCTGGCACTGGCTCGTAATGAAGGTCTGTGCAGTTAGGTGCGAGGGGGCTCCTGCTTTCTGGATGTCCCCCTCCCCGAGGTCCTTCCTAGTAGCAGAGAGGGACCAACACCCGTTAAAGTAATAACGGGTGTTGGTCTGGTTAAAGTCAGTAAGCCATATTTATCATCTGCATTCCCCTAAAGCCCAGAGCGATACTGACAGCCAGAGCACACAGGGAAGGTGATTAACCAGCATGTGAGGAAGCTAAAACTGTGACACATATGGCCTCTCTCACATATTACACATGATTGTATAGCAGGTGTGACGTGTTTTAGGTAGAAAAAAATCGTTTGGCATAAGCCTTAAACTTATGGGGTTCTTCCAGGGGTGCACACTTAATGAGGCCATTTGAGGCAGCTGTCTGGGGCAGCACTGCAGGGGGAGGGGCAGCAATTGCTGGACTTATTTAGTGGTTCAGCAGAAATTGGGGGGCACTGCTGTATGCTGTTGTGTTTTTACAGTCAAACATTTGTGGCTCAGTGGCTGTGGCCCTGTAGCATGCCCTGGAGGGGCACTATTTTCTAATTCGCCTCAGGCAGCAGAAAGGCTAGGTTCACCCCTTGGGTCTTCTCCATAAAACATGTCACATCTGTATGTAAGTCATCTGTAATATGTGACTAGAGACCATATGTATTCTGTAATTACTTACATGAGGGGATAAACTGTGCTCTCCAACTGTTGAATGAAGGCTCCAGCATTACCTGCTGCTCCTATCATAAAAATGACAAGCATGATCACTACCATTACATAGTGTTTAAACTGCCTGTCTGTTTCCTCTAGACCCTCAAAGTCCTATTGGATCCCCAAACTGTGTGAGTGCTGGGTGTAGTGGAACAAGGTGCTGGGTACAGTGTATAGGGAACTGGCTTTACTGGAACATGAGTGCAGTAAGCGAAGGCCACCTTACATGGTGGGTAAAATAGGCAGCAAAAAAAAGTCAGAGATTACCTCATTGTACAGGAAAAACAACACAATTAAGCATTGGTAACAGCAACATCTAGTGTCCTAAATGTAAACTGCACCCAAGCAAAAACGAGCTGATGCCTAGAGATAAATTAGTTTTTTTTACTAAAAAGGTCTGGGAGTCAGATGGAGGCACATAAAAGCCGCGGATCGCAGGAAATCACAGAAAGGCTACAGGACAGAAAGAATAGGGAGATGCAGATGGGCGGTGGGTCAATGGGAGGCTTAGACAGGCTGCAGATCAGGGGGAGCAACAGGATGCCTGTGGATCAGAGGGAGGAACACTAGGGCTAGTGGTCACAGGGGGGGGGGGACAGAATGCCTACAGGTCAAAGGGAGGAAAAGAATGCTTGGGGGTCAGAGGGAAGAACAGAATGTCTGCAGGTCAAAGGGAGGGACACTAGGGCTAGTGATCACAGGGGGCAACAGAATGCCTGGGGATCAGAGGGAAGAACAAAATGCCTCGGGGTCAGAAGGAAGAACTGAATGCCTCGGGGTCAGAGGGAAGAACAGAATGTCTGCAGGTCAAAGTGAGGGACACTAGGGCTGGTGATCACAGGGAGGAACAGCATGCCTGCGGGTCAAAGGGAGTAAAAGAATGCCTGTGGGTCAGAGGGAAGAACAGAATTCCTCGGGGTCAAAGGGAAGAACCGAATGCCTGTGGGTCAGAGGGAAGAACAGAATGCCTGTGGGTCAGAGGGAAGAACAGAATTCCTCGGGGTCAGAGGAAAGAACAGAATGCCTGTGGGTCAGAGGGAAGAACAGAATGCCTGTGGGTGAGAGGGAAGAACAGAATTCCTCGGGGTCAGAGGGAAGAACAGAATGCCTCGGGGTAAGAGGGAAGAACAGAATGCCTCGGGGTCAGAGGGAAGAAAGGAATGCCTCGGGGTCCGAGGGAAGAACGGAATGCCTGTGGATCAGAGGGAAGAACAGAATTCCTCGGGGTCAGAGGGAAGAACCGAATGCCTGGGGATCAGAGGGAAGAACAAAATGCCTCGGGGTCAGAGGGAAGAACTGAATGCCTCGGGGTCAGAGGGAAGAACAGAATGTCTGCAGGTCAAAGGGAGGGACACTAGGGCTGGTGATCACAGGGAGGAACAGCATGTCTGCGGGTCAAAGGGAGTAAAAGAATGCCTGTGGGTCAGAGGGAAGAACAGAATTCCTCGGGGTCAGAGGGAAGAACCGAATGCCTCGGGGTCAGAGGGAAGAACAGAATGCCTCGGGGTCAGACCGAAGAACAGAATGCCTCTGGGTCAGACCGAAGAACAGAATGCCTCGGGGTCAGAGGGAAGAACTGAATGCCTCGGGGTCAGAGGGAAGAACAAAATGCCTCGGGGTCAGAGGGAAGAACAGAATGCCTCAGGGTTAGAGGGAAGAACAGAATGCCTCAGGGTCAGAGGGAAGAACAGAATGCCTCGGGGTCAGAGGGAAGAACAGAATGCCTCGGGGTCAGAAGGAAGAACCAAATGCCTCGGCTTCAGAGGGAAGAACCGAATGCCTCGGGTCAGAGCGAAGAACAGAATGCCTCGGGGTCAGAGGGAAGAATGCCCCGAGGTCAGAGGGAAGGAAAAGAAGCAGAGGAAGGAAAAGAAGGAATGCTGTTCAAATTGAGGAACAGAATGAAACCAGGCTCTCCCACTGTAGAATGAAGGCTCCAGCATTACTCCCTGCTCCTATCCTAAAAAGACTGCATAAACATTACCATCACTTAGTGCTCCATCTGACCAACAAATACCCTCCCAAGATCAATTACTAACCTTCAAAGCCCTGCCATCTGAGCCCTAATAATCAAAAATCCATATTGAACACCAAATGTATAAACATCAAAGTAGCCAACACTAGCCAGCATTGTATCAGATAAAGCCAGCATCCAGTTAAAACGTGTACTTTATTCCATTTGATATTTAAAAAGAGCCTTACAGGTGGCAAGTTTCGATTTAATAAATCACATTGGCCAGCATTGCAGTGGAACCATTAGCAAAGCTGCTACTAGTGCATACAGTATGTGTGTCCTAAGCCTCATCATCACCTGTCATGCTGTATAAGTTAAAGAGATTTCCCAGGCTAAAAAACAAAACAAATTCAAAGCTATACTCACCTTTAAATCTCATATCTTGACAGGTAGAGATGGGCGAACTTTTGAAAAATTCGATTCGACTGATTCGCCGAATTTTCCAACAAAAATCGTTTCGAATTTATTCGCGACGAATTGCTATTAAAAACGACTATTTCTGAGCTTCCTAGAGCCTCAATAGAGTTGTAAACCATTCTGCCTTGCTGTAACACGCATAGGATGCGTGCTGGGTTAGTGAAATAATACTGTAAATAATTATCACATGCAGATCAGAGGCATCACTAATAGAATCGCAGAGCGGCACAATTGCAGAGAGTTGAAGTGGCATTACTATGAGGGGCCCCTATATTGCCTGAAAAACACACCCTGGAGCTGGCAGCAGCAGGAGCCCAAATATTGGCTGAAAGACATCCTGGAATTGGCAGCAGGAGCAGCAGGAGCCCAAAAATTGGCTGAATGACACCCTGGAGTTGCAAGCAGCAGCAGCAGCAGGAGCCCAAACATAGCTTGAAAGAGACCCTGGAGTTGGCAGCAGGAGCCCAAAAATTGGCTGAATCACACCCTGGAGTTGCAAGCAGCAGCAGGAGCCCAAACATCACTTTAAAGAGACACTGGAGTTGCAAGCAGGAGCCCAAAAATTGGATGAATCACACACTGGAGTTGCAAGCAGCAGCAGCAGCCCAAACATAGCTTGAAAGAGACACTGGAGTTGGCAGCAGGAGCCCAAAAATTGGATGAATCACACCCTGGAGTTGCAAGCAGCAGCAGGAGCCCAAACATAGCTTGAAAGATACACTGGAGTTGGCAGTAGGAGCCCAAAAATTGGATGAATCACACCCTGGAGTTGCAAGCAGCAGCAGCAGGAGCCCAAACATTGGCTTGAAAGAGACACTGGAGTTGGCAGCAGGAGCCCAAAAATTGGCTGAATCGCACCCTGGAGTTGCAAGCAGCAGCAGGAGCCCAAACATTACTTTAAAGAGACACTGGAGTTGGCTTCAGGAGCCCAAAATTTGGATGAATCACACCCTGGAGTTGCAAGCAGCAGCAGCCCAAACATAGCTTGAAAGAGACACTGGAGTTGGCAGCAGGAGCCCAAAAATTGGATGAATCACACCCTGGAGTTGCAAGCAGCAGCAAGAGCCCAAACATAGCTTGAAAGATACACTGGAGTTGGCAGCAGGAGCCCAAAAATTGAATGAATCACACCCTGGAGTTGCAAGCAGCAGCAGCAGGAGCCCAAACATTGGCTGAAAGAGACACTGGAGTTTGCAGCAGGAGCCCAAAAATTGGATGAATCACACCCTGGAGTTGCAAGCAGCAGCAGGAGCCCAAACATAGCTTGAAAGATACACTGGAGTTGGCAGCAGGGGCCCAAAAATTGGATGAATCACACCCTGGAGTTGCAAGCAGCAGCAGCAGGAGCCCAAACATCACTTTAAAGAGACACTGGAGTTGGCTTCAGGAGCCCAAAAATTGGATGAATCACACCCTGGAGTTGCAAGCAGCAGCAGGAGCCCAAACATAGCTTGAAAGAGACACTGGAGTTGGCAGCAGGAGCCCAAAATTGGACAAATCACACCCTGGAGTTGCAAGCAGCAGCAGCCCAAACATAGCTTGAAAGAGACACTGAAGTTGGCAGCAGGAGCCCAAAAATTGGATGAATCACACCATAGAGTTGCAAGCAGCAGCAGGAGCCCAAACATAGCTTGAAAGAGACACTGGAGTTGGCAGCAGGAGCCCAAAAATTGGCCTAAAGACATAAATATGTTTTGCACCATTTGGAAAGTGTAAAACGTGGCACCATGCTGAATCTAGTCGCATGCATCGGTGGGTGGAAATCCTGGCTGATCCATCCCTGATTCCTTTTGACAAAGGTGATTCTCTCCACATTTTTAGTTGACAGACGAGTTCTCCTCGCCGTAACTATGGCCCCCGCCGCACTAAACACCCGCTCAGATGGCACGCTACTTGCCGGGCAGGACAGCTTTTCCAGGACAAACTCTGCTAGTTGCGGCCACAAGCCAAGTTTGGCTGCCCAGAAGTCCAGCAGATCCTCAAGGTGTGTTGGCATGGTCATGTCAAGGTATGACATGACCTGCTGGTTGAGGTCCTGCTCCAGGTCTTCCTGCTGCTCATGAGTAGCCTCACTATGCGGGTGTAGAAAGCTACTCATTAGCGACTGAAGACTGAGGCTGCTGCTGATGGAGCTGCTGCTGCTGCTCCTGCCAACCCCCCCAGCAGCCATGGCAAGGTAAGCGCAGAGGTCCCCCCAAGTCAGACCTGCGAGAGTATGGACCATGGCGCAGATAGTCATCGGCCAACTGACTACGTAGAATGTCTTTGTAGTTCCGTCTCGGCGGGTTTAAAAAATGCCCCCATTTTGTGCCAGAAGCGAGAGTCCAATAAGGTGGACAGCCAGAAGTCATCCCGGCGTCAAATGGAAACAATTCTGGGGTCACTACGCAAGCACGTGAGCATGCTTCCTGCCATTTGCGCAAGTGACTCGGAGGGACTACCTGTCTCCATCTCCACTGCATACTGCCACGGTGTGTCCGGGTCCTCTGTCTCGCCTTCCTCAAAACCCTCTAGCTCCTCTGGCTGCTCCTGCTCCTCCTCTCCTGTCCGCTGACTAGATAAACCAGCCATTTCACCAAGCCTAAACTGTGCTTCACTGTGCCCCTCCTCCTCCTCTTCCTCCTCCTCCTCCTCCTCCAGTTCAGCTCCAACGGGGTTCATGTGGCCATAAGATGTAGACGCCATGTCTCCAGTGCCCTGACCAGCCATGGTTTCCAACATGTGCTGTAGTACATGAAGCAGTGGAATCACGTCGTTCATCCCGTAATCCTGCCGACTGACAAATAAAGTGGCTTCCTCAAAGGGCCTGAGCAAACGGCAGGTGTCACGTATGAGCTGCCACTGGTTGACATTGAAGTTACACAGGGGAGTCCCCCTATCTGCTTGGATCATCAGGAAATCCGTGATGGCTTTTCTCTGTTCATATAATCGGTCCAACATGTGAAGGGTGGAATTCCAACGGGTGGAAACATTGCAAATCAGACTATGTTGGGGGATACCGTTCTGACGCTGTAGCTCAAGAAGGGTGTGTTTGGCGGTGTATGAGTGGCTGAAGTGCATGCAAAGTTTCCTTGAAGTTGTTAGGATGTCTTGCATATGGGGGGAACACTTCAGAAACTGAAGTAGCTTAATAAAGTAGCTTAATAAAGCTGATGCTGAACAACGCTTATGTTGTATAACAGATAGGGTGCAAGGTGCAGCTTCGGGGTGCCCTTGCGGCCTGGTTTATTGAAAGCAGTCAAAAACAAGTGCAAACTGAAGTAGCTTAATAAAGCAGCTGATGCTGATCAACGCTTATGTTGTATAACAGATAGGGTGGAAGGTGCAGCTTTCGGGTGCGCTGTGGCCTGGTTTATTGGAAGCAGTCAAAAACAAGTGCAAACTGAAGTAGCTTAATTAAGCTGATGCTGAACAACGCTTATGTTGTATAACAGATAGGGTGCAAGGTGCAGCTTTGGGGTGCCCTGCGGCCTGGTTCATTGAAAGCAGCCAAAAACAAGTGCAAACTGAAGTAGCTTAATAAAGCAGCTGATACTGATCAACGCTTATGTTGTAACAGATAGGGTTAAAATAGCATGTGCCTTGGGATGCCCATGTGGCCTGGTGTATTTTAAGCTGAACAGAAAATATTAACACTAATCCAATTATGAGAAATGCTTTTGTTTAACAGATAGGGTTAACATAGCATGTGCCTTGGGATGCCCATGTGGCCTGGTGTATTTTAAGCTGAACAGAAAATATTAACACTAATCCAATTATGAGAAATGCTTTTGTTTAACATATAGGGTTAAATAGCATGTGCCTTGGCATGCCCATGTGGCCTGGTGTAT
The DNA here is from genome assembly GCA_027917425.1 of Gastrophryne carolinensis. Classification (NCBI taxonomy): domain Eukaryota; kingdom Metazoa; phylum Chordata; class Amphibia; order Anura; family Microhylidae; genus Gastrophryne; species Gastrophryne carolinensis. Next base: position 167,573,888 of record CM051236.1, read on the forward strand.
TTTAAGCTGAACAGAAAATATTAACACTAATCCAATTATGAGAAATGCTTTTGTTTAACAGATAGGGTTAAATAGCAGAAAGGGTTAAATAGCATGTGCATGGCATGCACAGTGTGCAGCTGTATTTAAACCAAGCCAAATATATTAACAGTAACCCAGTTATTATGAAATATGAATCATAGCACTAAGCACCCTGTCACTGTGACTTGTATGCTGCTGAATTGTTCCGGTTTTAAATCTATCTTTCCATAGCTCTGTCTACCACTCTAAATCTCCCTAACTATCTGTCTCTCTCTTTATCTGTAACTGTCTCTAGCTATCGCTAACTCTCACCTAACTATGACTAACTGTCTGCCCCTCCCTGCAGCTAGCTCCGTTTTCTCTGCAATGCAAGTCTGAACTGCGCAAAAGGAAAATGGCCGCCGCTTTATATAGCACGGTGACGTCACTGGGCTTCCTGGCTGCTGATAGGCTGCATGTGACTGTCCCATCGTCACTTGCCCCTGGGGACATGTCTGAACATGTCCGCCCACCATCTTAGAATGCCTGTCATTGTGTTTTAAGGAAAACTTCGATCGATTGAATAGCCGGGAATTCGGATTCGTTCAGAATCAAATTTTTCATGAAATTCGGAACGAATCCGGGTTCGTCCAGATCGATTCGCTCATCCCTATTGACAGGTGTTCTAGTAGAAATGAGACAAGAGTGGTAATAAATATTAAAACAACAGATCCTTGCACAAAGTGACATGTGCCTGCATCAATACCATTACACTGCCAGTACTGGCTGTCTATGAGGACACTAAGGGGGGGGGGGGGGGGGTTATAAGAATGACAGGGTAGTGGCATGGAGTGCTTGGCAATCAGGCACTGCAGAAATTCTAGGGGAACCTGAAGTACTTAGCATGTAAGAAGAAACTTTATAGTAAATGTTACTGTTCTCCAGAATCACACATATTTGAAAATGCTAACCAATCATAAATGCTAACCAATATCATAAAGAGCAATCAATGACTGCCAAACATACTAGTGCTTGGAACACTTCTTTAAAGAATAATTCAGAATTTAATGGCATTTTTAATATTTCCCTTACTGTGTGCAAAAATGATGTTCTCAAGGTGCTGACCTTATCTGTTATTTTTTCACTTTTCTCTTCATTAATTTGCCACTGTGCATTAAAAAAGAAAACAGTTTTCCCTGTCAACAATGCATTTGTCAGCAATGTAAATCAAAGTGGTGTGTAGTACAGGCGAAGGTAGTAGTAGTGGAAGTAGTGTACTGGCAAAGACTTCCTGACTCTGGCTTGGCTGGCAGAGATGACAGGTTTAACCCATTCTGCTCTAAATCAGTATCTTCAGTATGTTCAGATAAGAGGGATAACAATCTTGTGTTCCAGTAGCAAAAGGGTTACTGACAGTGTTCTGACCTGGGGAGATCATTACTGCTGCTTGATTTAGCTAAAGCTGCTGATGAGTTCAGCTTTAGCTAAATCAAGCAGTACTTGGTAGCTTTTAGCTAGGAAAGCCGATCCTACTGGTATCAGGGCATAATAAACATGTTTATTTTACATTCCTTAAGGAAATCAATAAGTCAGAGCACCATAATTTTGACAAAAGGAGTTTTCCTTTAAGCATGAACATTTCAACTCTCCGTTGTGTGTAGGTAATAGAGGACTAGTGATGAAAGAAGTCTGTCTCCCTCTAGTGGTAATGTGATACACTTTCTTTTCTAGACCACTACTTGTATCAGCCAAAGTTTTTTTCCAGTTATCCTTTTTGTTTTTCTTTATTAATAAGTGTAGGGTGGGTTAGCAAACACATATATAATAATATAAAGTACCTACTAAAGTTATTAACTAGGACGTCATGATTTATTTACATAACATGTTAGACAAATAGATGTTTTAACACATGAACAAAAACTGAAAATCTCATGTCAAAATACATTTTAAATGTAAATGTTTCACTATGAAAAGATACTATATGTATTGAATAATAACATTTCTAATTAAAGGGACAAGATTAGTCAAATGGAAATCACTTGGGTGCTGTCAAGGCGTTTCAAATGATTGTAGTCAGGGTCAATGTTAGAGGAGGCAAACTGAGCAATTGCCTTCAGTTCCATAGAGGTCCCTGGGATACCTTTGATGTACAGCAGGGCTTATCATGTGAGCAATGCTCACATTCATCAGAGTAAAAGCTGGTTAGAACTTGATTTCAGCACAGTGTACAGCCCCGGCGCTGTCGGTTCTGCATTCATTGAGTTAAAGCCCTATATACAGGAGCGTAACTGAAAAAAGTGGAGGTGAACAACAGAACAGGATACTGGTGAGGGGTGGAGGAATGTGATGGTGGGGTATGGTTGGTACAATATTTCAGAATTGGAGGCCCCACTTTTATATTTTGCCCAGGGGCACATTCTGTCTGAAACCAATCCTGATTGTAGGACAAATCCCAATCTATCTGGTCAGACTGCTTGTAAATGAGTAATGTGACACAACCTACATTGCAAAGACAAATGAAAAAACTAGGGTACTAGAAAAAAGAACAACATGAGGTTACAAAATGGGTAGAAAAGTGGCAAACGACATCTAATATTAATAAATGTAAGGTCATGCACTCAAGTGGAGAGTGGGACATCAGTTTATACTATACGCACCTCTCCAGCAATCCCATGGCACACGCTCAGCCAGCAGCAAATTAGTGGCTGACATCCCATTCAGCTTTCTCTGTTGTCAGAGCAGCTAGAAACCTGAATGGAGCCCAAGCTTCTGGCCACTCCCCTACCTACCTGTGCCAGCCATTCAGAAATGGCCAACGAAGGTGCGCACATCAGCCTAGAAAAGGGATGGGGCTGTGACCTATGCATGCACGCATGCAGGGATAGCTGGAGACGTGTATATAGAAGTGATCTGGGGGATTTCACACAGGTATGGGGGGAAAGGGATAGAGATATTGGTCTTTACATTCCATGGAGGCTGATGTTCCTCCTTAGAAGGGCTGTAAAGGCAACATCAATTATATGGCAGCAATCAGCTCACTTGATGCCTGTCTCATGTGCCTCTGCTCTATTTCCCTGCAGTGTCAGGTAGAAGTTTGCCCTCCTTCCACTTCCATTTCTCTAGAACCACATAAAATTGTTGTCAGCAGGTATTCTCTCACTTGGAGCTCTCAGCACACATGAGCCCAGCAGGCCACAGATGCCATATATGCGCCATGATGTGCCACCTCCAGCTCAGCCACACACATAAATGTTAGCAAAGCCAGTGGCTCACTATACATAAAGTATTTACTTATAATTAGAGATTTCAGACGCTTTGAAATGGCTTATTTTTACTGTACCCACAGGAATTAAGTTGTAAGGAAGTGAAGGGGCTTGAACTATATATATATATATATATATATATATATATATATATATATATATATATATATATATATATATAGTGGGCTGACTGGCATAAAGAGGCCAGCACTGGCAGAGTTCTTGTGCAAACACAGGATTACAGGATTTTTATTCTCAGACACCAGTTCCAGTTCAGCATTGCATCCAAAGTCCCAGCCAAGTAACTGATTGGTGGTTGTCTGGCACCGGCCCACTTACTAGAACGTCAGATCGAGTCCCTTGCGCCACCTTGTGCCACCCTTATGCAGGTGCGTGCTGCTGAGAAACTCCTGCTTTGCCATTGTGGGTGAGGGGTGCAGTCGCCCGGCTGGTCCAGCAGCAATCAGTTTCCCTGCACTGAGCTACCGGCGGCTGTGCTTGGTGGATTATGTGCAGTGAGAGGCCGCCGACTGACAGCTCTACACATATCCCTCACTGTAGCGTTGCTGATGGCGGCTTTGCTGCTCTAAACTCTCCGTCCTGCCCTGTGGTGGCTTTGAAGAAAAAAAAAAAAGCTTGCCCGGGTGCACAGGGGAAGGGGGGGGCACCGCTTTGTTACTGGCCCTGCAGCCCAAAGACTGAAGCCTCCTGGACCATAACCCAAAGGTTGGTCGAGGCCCCCTTTGCAGGGCAAGTGGTGATGGCTTCAGGGGGCACGCCCCTTACGCCCCCTCATATTCCGGCCCTGCTTGAGTGTTCAGCCAGCAGTTTGTGAATCCTGGACCGGAGTGCAGGAGCGGCTATCCCACCTAGACACTACTGCCACCCTTTAAATCCCAGACCCAGAAATCCAATTTAAACAAACTGCTTGACAACTTAATTGTTACCAGCCATTAGATTTACCTGGGACTTATGTCACTGAAAGCCTCAGAGGCGCATAACTCCCATCCAGGACCAACCATGCTGACTGCTTACTATATATATATGTATATATATGTATACCCAGCACTTACTGCCTCACCTACATTATTCGATTGGGAAGTTGACTGGGGGGTGTAGAGCAGGGGATCAAAACCAATGGAACTAGCAACGCTGATGGTATTCAAAATGCTATTATGTGGTACTTCACAAACTGCACACTGATCACTACCTCAACCATCAATATGTCACCTAAGTGTGTTTTGCTCAATAGTTAACAAAAAACACTCCAAAGCGTGATCTTCTTAATTCTGTGTGTATTTACCTCAGTTTTAGGTGACTGACAGGTGGTACCTTATATTAATGGCCTAATGACTCCAGGTAATTTTTGTATGTCTCGGGGGGAGAGGGCCACAGGGAGAAATGGGATTGGCTTAGCCCACAGGATTTATTTGGTGGACATCAAAGTATTTCTTTGGGGTGTAGGGGTTTACATGGACCTTAAAACAGAACAAAACCCACCAGCAGCTGGCCTGGACCTAAAAAATCCCCCCGGGGCATCCAGAATTGGGATGCTCGCTGTGTGAAACTCCCCAGGGCGCTGGTAATAACTCACCTTACCCTGGTCCAACGGCCATGGATGGGCTCTCGTCCAATCAGAGCCATTTGCCTTTCGGAAAGTCAAATTCCTGGAATTTTTTCTGTTTTAAAGTACATTTTCAGACAAAAAATTAAAATAGCTATAATCACCTTTCCTCCATGCAGACCATTGCTCCTAGTTCGGGGCTGCAGCACTCACCTGACAGGCTGTATCCAGGTTCCTCGCCGCCTGGCACCATATGCGGCACTGCTAAGAGCGACAATCTGCGTGGGTGAAAAGGTGAGTATAGCTTTTTTATTTTTTGCATGAAAATGTACTTTAAAGTGGACCAACACCCAGGATTTTGACTATCCTGGGTCTTGGTCCACTTCGGTGGGGCACCCCCGATCGGGGTGCCCCGCTGTGTGAAACCCCCCGATCACCCTAAAAACTCACCTCTCCCCGCTCCCAGCGCCGACGGACAAGCGGTTTGACAGCCGCTTGTCCGTGGCTCCTCCGTTCACAGACGGCCGGCACGGGGGCGCGCACGTCTAGAGGGGCGCGAGGGTGGCGGCGCCGGCCGCCGCCGAAACTAAGGTAAGGGGGTTTGGGGGTTTTGGGGGGGTTTCACCCCGCGGGACATCCCGGTCTCGGATGTCCCGCGGGTAGGGAGGTGATCGGCCCGGGAATCTTATAGATTCCCGGGCCGATCACCCGAGGGTGATGGTCCACTTTAAGGCCTATATGTAGGTTGTACATTTTAACTTAACTCACCTACCTTATTCATGACATCTCTGGAGTAGGTGCTCTCCAGTAGGCTTCAGGGAGCAAGTTCTTATCCTGATTGCAGTATTGACCCACAATGACAATGTTGAAATCAGCATTGTGGAAAGGAGGTTAAAAATAGGAGAAGATGGTCAAAATAAACAGACAGACATTGCGGGGTTAGGTGACTGCAGATCTCGTAGGCATGCCGATAGGCTTCTTATCCTGTAACCATGTTTTACGTAGAGAGCATTCTATTAGTGAAATTGGTAACTGATAACCATGCTATACAAATAGTAAATACTACACCTCTGCCTTGTCTCTTATCCCTAACCAGCACTATAGAAAATGCCAAATAAGTAGTGACATTATTATTTTTATTAGTAGTAGCTGTAAATCAGTGCTGTGACTAGTGTTCTATGAAACTGCCCTTCTTTTATTTCTCCACAAGATGGCAGATTTGGCTAAAATACCAGAAGGATTCTAAACAGACTTTAGATGACCTTGGTTCCAATAAAACTCGCCATCATTTTTAAGAAACATTAATCGTATGGGCATAGATTAGTTTATATGCATTGATAGTCTTATGTTAAACTAGGCATAGTAATTCTTGATTTAAACACAGATCACCTTCTATTATTGTGTGTGTGTGTTTATATATAGGGGAGGCCTATTCATTAATACCGGCAGGTAGCGACAGTTGAGCGACTGTAGCGGCATTTTCAGAGCGCCCGCTAGTAGTCTCTGTGCTTGGCCGTTGTTCGGTAGTTGATAGCGACTCAGTCGGTTTGCTGTAATGTTGAATATTAGGTGAGGAGTCGCTATTTGACAGGTTCCGCGCTGTATGGGAGCGCATGATAGCGACTGGCCCTAGCGACCGGCTCCCACCATATTCATTGAAAAATCACGCTCAAAAAATTCTTGCGCTGTAAAATGCATGTTCAAACCCCAGAGCGCTGGCGGCGATGGGTTAAAAGTAGTTAACCCCCAAACAACCATATTTTTGGAAACCAAAAAAAACAAGTTTTTAAAATAATTTAGTAATATGAATACATTAATATCAGACCTGTAATATCAATTCTGTACAATTTTTTTTTTCCCTTAAAAAAATTATCTAAAATGGCAGAAGTGGTCACAGAATTTTTCACATAAAAAAAAACACATTAATAACAATTAATTATTCATATTTAAAGATTATTCCATTGAAATGCATTGGAGAGCGCCAGATAGCGAGAGGTCATACCTGTCGCTGTTCAAGGTTGGACGCTGGCGCTGTGGGGTGAGGCTGGAATAATGATGAATGAGTGGCTATATGGCGCTATCTCAGTCGCTAAGCAGGATCGGCTTGATAAATGTGTGATTGTGGTGGGGAGCCGGCGTTCTCATGGCGGGGCCCGTCATTACCGGCCGCTCACCAGTCGCTACCTGTTCTTTAATAGGTTGATCAAAATACACTCACAAAGATAGATAAAAAGACAGCTCTAAGATACAATCACGATCTCACCGATCCAGAAATCAGACGGTCTCCTCAGGTCTCCTAGGCTCCGCCTAGTTAAAGTTAAAGACGGTCTCCTAGGCTCCGCCTAGTTAAAGTTGCCTTACGGCGACGAAACGCGTCGGCGGTGGCGAGCGGTGGAAGTTCTTTGGATCCATTTGACTTTTAACTTACCATTAACGGGAATGCCTTTTTATTCTTTTATGGAATTACCTGAGGAGACCGTCTGATTCCTGGATCGGTGAGATCGTGATTGTATCTTAGAGCTGTCTTTTTATCTATCTTTGTGAGTGTATTTTGATCAACCTATTAAAGCCATAAGTTTTTATAGAATTACACTATTTGGCTTTTCTTTCACTTTTTCCATTCATGTCCAATCCAATTTTGCCCATTTGGGGGTATGATCTGGAGGAGATGTTCTGATTGAATCAGCACTATTTTATCTAAGCATCATTTGATTTGGTGGATAATCATCTTACTTGGAGGTGGAATCAGCAGCCACGCTGTCTGATATCAGTTTAAAGTGCTTTGCTGACTTACAGCTGGTAAGAGTCTGTATTATTGGTGGAGGATTCTTCAGGCACAATTTTGATGTGAAGTTCATGCACCGTGGGACACTTTGTACTTTGTTCTGTCACATGATTAATTCTTTTGGGACTATTGGTGTTCTTTATAATAGTTTTGCTCTGTGATTTGCATTCTTTATTATTATATAGTCTACTTTATTCTATAATAAATCTATTCTATTTTATTTTTGCACCTGATATATAACTCAATATCCTTGAGTTAACCCCATGGACATTTATTCGGACCCAATGATTTTAGATGATTACTCTGTATTTGTTTTACTCTGGTGCAATGTTTAGCCTGTTATTACCCATTGTATCCTGTCCAAAGGGATTCCATGTCCATGTTGTATCTTTTTGGCTAATCTATTTCTGAGCCTTTACCAATTTTCTCCATTAGTGTTCAACAAAAATATGCCATTTAAATATCAAAAAGTTGAATAATAGTTTAAAATAAAAAAGTGACAGTAAATAGAAGGTGTAAGTAGATTACATACAATAGAGTACATATGAATGAGCATACTTTAAACTGATTGACACAGGCTGGCTTAAAGTTATTGTTCAGAAACAAATTTTTGTTACACTTTAACGCCATGGTGTTCACCCTCTTTGGCAAAGCCAACCAGGGTACCAGCTATGAGGGTTTGTAGTCCAGAGCTTGGAGTTCACAAATGGTTATAGTTGAAAAACACACACACACACACATGCAAACACGCACACCAGAAAAAGTCCTTTAATAAAGTCTAATATCACACCATTATTTACCTCCTTCCTCGCTATCCATCAGCATTTTGCGTCCCACTTGTTCACTGGATTTCCGCGCTGCTCTCCGCTGAAGACAGCCGGATGGAGGACATTGATTCTCCGCCCTGCCCTGGACTCCGGCCATTGAGGGGGCTATTTATAGTGCCAGGAGTGAGCTGACATAGAGAAGGCCCTTCACATGCCCTGTCACTCACAGTGACATCAGAGGAATTTCCTGTGATGTAATCAGTAATCATGTGTGCAATTGTGTGTGATGGTGTGTGTGTCTGCTTTGGGAATGTACACATGCGTATCTAGGTGCGCGCATGGACTTGGGGGGCACGCATGCGTTTTGGGGTGCACACATGCGCTTTGGGAGTATATGCAATCGGTTTGGGGAGTGTCTGAAGCAAATTCTCAGACTCTTAAAGAACCCACCCATTATGCTGATTATTAAGCAACATCACAGTTTAAAGGGCCACGTCCACTTTTTTCTAAGCGAAATCATGATACGCAACTGCAAACCTCGATATCTCGGCCATAAATGGTGTAACAATTTCCTTTGCCTGTAGTAGCATTTTAATGCATACATATGTGTAAACATTTTGATATTAAACATGGAGCTCCCCAAAACATAGAGGCCGATTCATTAATAGCGCCAGGTAGCGACAGATGAGCGACAGTAGCGTTATTTTCACAGCGCCCGCTAGTATTCGCTGTGCTTGGCCGTTGTTCGGCTGTTGACAGCGACTCAGTCGGTGTGCGGTAATGTTGAATACGGGGTTAGGAGTCACTGTTTGACAGGTTCCGCGCTGTATGGGAGCGCATGACAGCGAACAGCCATAGCGAACGGCTCCCAGCATATTCATTAACAAATCACGCTCAAAAAATTCTCGCGCTGTAAAATGCATGTTTAAACCCCAGAGCGCTGGTGGCGATGGGTTAAAAGTAGTTTTTTAACCCCCAAACAACCATATTTTTGGGGAAAAAAAAAAACATGTTTTTACAAACATTTTGTAATATGAATACATTAATATCAGACCTGTAATATCAATTCTGCAGACATTTTTTTTTTTTTTTTACCTTAAAAAAAATATCTAACATTGCAGAAGTGGTCACAGAATTTTTGACATTTAAAAAAAAAAAACATTAATAGCAATTAATTAAGAATATTTAAAGATTGCTCCATTGAAATGCATTGGAGAGCACCTGGTAGCGATAGGTCATACCTGTCGCTGTTCAAGGTCGCTCGCTGGCGCTGTGGGGTGAGGCTGGAATAATGATGAATGATTCGCTATCTGGCGCTATCTCAGTCGCTAAGCAGGATCGGCTTGATAAATGTGTGATTGCGGAGGGGAGCCGGCATTCTCGTGGCGGTGAGCGTCATTACCGTTCGCTCACCATTCGCTACCTGGCGCTATCCCTTGTTAAATAAGGGCCATAGTAAATGCAATTTGCTGTAGAAAAATATATATTGCCAGCCCCCCCCCCCCATTTTGTATATACTTGCAGACTTATTTTTATGTGTGAGTTGGGGTAAAAAATGGGCACCAATTCTCATGACCTGGTTAAATAGCATGAATGCGTAATATAGGTGGTCCCTGTAAGTAAATATGTTTTTTGTCAGTGATAAATAAACTCTCTCTATTTGGTTCTGCTTACCCTTACCCTGAGCCTAGTGTTAGTGTCCTCTGTGCCATTTTCCCACCTTTTCTAGTCACCATGTGCACTTCCTTGCACTCCAAGCTGGATGGTTTTGAATGATGTTTTTTTTTACTTAAATTGCTAATCAGCCATTATATGCCAACTTACCCCCCACACATAATGTTATTCATTTGAAGTTTGAAGTTAGGATTAAAAAAGTACAGACGTAGTAGTTTACCAATTAGTGTTCAAAATGTGCAGTTCTGTTGTCAGAGACTGTCTGGGCAATCGATATAAAAAGTCTACTCACCAGGTTTTCATCATGTAAAAAATAAGACAAAGAAGAATGAATTTAGTTAAATTGTGGGCTCTGCCAGCTGGTAGCATTCAGGACTAGGGGGGCGCCCTCTCGGACTCCATGTCCTGGTCTACCAGCCTACTTAGCTGGTGCCTGGGTTGGGTTTACCTGTAAGAGCGGAGCCTCTTTTAAGGGTTAAACCTTTAAAAATGTCAAAAACACATGTGGGGTACCTCCTGGAGAGTGGAGACCCCACGGCATTAAAGAAAAGGCACTCTGCCTTGAGAAAGAAACCCACGTCTTAAAACGCGTGGGCTTGCGCAAAACGGGGGGGACGCACTTTTTGATGGATAAGTAATTGTTCCCTTTACCTTGCACTGTTTTTTCCCATTGATTTGTGTTATTGCCTTCCTCTGTATGGTAACATTGGAATCCTTTTTTTACACTGAGTTCTATTATTAATTGATGTACTCTTGGGGATAAGCACTTAGCACTTTACTAAGAATTGGCACTTTCATGAATTCTTTTTTTATATAGATGTTGTAACACTGTATATATATCTTTTTATTCATATCCAATATTAAGGCAGTAAGACTGACTAGCGCCCCCTCCTGGCAGTATGTATTTTAGCATATTGTATATGTTTTTTAATAGTCTGTCTTTCATGTAAAAAATGAACCTTTTTATTATTTGAGTGTAATAAAATCACATATTAATCTTACTTCTTGGTGTTGTGCAGTTATAAGACTCTGTTAATCACCTTTTGGGGGGGGGGGGGGTTTATAGTGGGGTACCCCCCCAACTTCTAGTCATTAAAAAAAAAAAATTAAGGGTTTAACTCTTGATAGTGCGAATAGTAGTTATATATTATTTGAATATCTCAGAAAGCTTTTTTCAGTTTGGGGGGGTCTCCTGGGCAGGAACTAGTGTCTACTGATACACAAGTGGAACCGTTGTAATCAGGAGGAATGAGGCTTTTACATGCAATATGATTTTCTTAAAAACTTACATTTTTCATTCACACAAAAATGCAACAAAATTTAAAACAATGTTTCCACATATTTCATAACCCCCCCAGAACTCCCATAATCATCACCTTTACTACGAGCCAGCGCCGGGAAAAGAAGCCCCCAATTGGGCGGTGGGCATCATGGGGGGCAATTTTTCTGGTGGCCGGCACCAAGGATGTAACCATGCCCCCGTGATCACCCGCCCGCCAATCACAGGACTCCTTTCCTGGCGCTGGCTCGTTGTGAAGGTGAGGATTATGGGCGTTCTGGGAGTTATGTGCGAGGGGGGTACTCCAGCATTCTGGATGTTTCCCCCGAGCTTGTTTTGATTAGCTGACTGCGGGACTAACACCCGTTAAAGGAAAAATGAGTGTTGTTCCGGTTTAAAGCTGAAATAGATGCATCTTCTTGTTCGTGGCCCCTATCCCTCCAACTCACTATGCATGGACCTGAAGAGCGATAATGGTGACAAGAAGAAAATGTTGTATGTGTGCATGTGGGGACCTAGGGAGATGGGCGGGGGTGAGACTGAGTAGAAAAGCTCCTCCAGTCAGCTGTGGGGTATCTGCTAGAGATGAGCGAACTTTTGAAAAATTCGATTCGACTGATTCGCCGAATTTTCCGACAAAAATCGTTTCGACCCGAATAAATTCGCGACGAATCGCTATTAAAAACGGCTATTTCTGAGCCTCCTACAGCCTCAATAGGGTTGTAAACCATTCAGCCTTGCTGTAACATGCACAGGATGCGTGCTGGGTTAGTTAAATAATACTTTGAAGAAATATCACATGCAGATCAGAGGCATCGCTAATAGAATCGCAGAGCGGCACAATTGCAGAGAGTTGAAGTGGCATCACTATGAGGGGCAGAAGGAGCCCAAATATACACTGGAGTTGGCCTCAGGAGCCCAAAAATTGGATGAATCACACCCTGGAGTTGGCAGGAGTTGGCAGCAGCAGCAGCAGGAGCCCAAATATACACTGGAGTTGGCTTCAGGAGCCCAAAAATTGGATGAATCACACCCTGGAGTTGGCAGGAGTTGGCAGCAGCAGCAGCAGGAGCCCAAATATACACTGGAGTTGGCTTCAGGAGCCCAAAAATTGGATGAATCACACCCTGGAGTTGGCAGGAGTTGACAGCAGCAGCAGCAGGAGCCCAAATATACACTGGAGTTGGCTTCAGGAGCCCAAAAATTGGATGAATCACACCCTGGAGTTGGCAGGAGTTGGCAGCAGCAGCAGCAGGAGCCCAAATATACACTGGAGTTGGCTTCAGGAGCCCAAAAATTGGATGAATCACACCCTGGAGTTGGCAGGAGTTGACAGTAGCAGCAGCAGGAGCCCAAATATACACTGGAGTTGGCCTCAGGAGCCCAAAAATTGGATGAATCACACCCTGGAGTTGGCAGGAGTTGACAGTAGCAGCAGCAGGAGCCCAAATATACACTGGAGTTGGCCTCAGGAGCCCAAAAATTGGATGAATCACACCCTGGAGTTGGCAGGAGTTGGCAGCAGCAGCAGCAGGAGCCCAAATATACACTGGAGTTGGCTTCAGGAGCCCAAAAATTGGATGAATCACACCCTGGAGTTGGCAGAAGTTGGCAGCAGCAGCAGCAGGAGCCCAAATATACACTGGAGTTGGCTTCAGGAGCCCAAAAATTGGATGAATCACACCCTGGAGTTGGCAGGAGTTGGCAGCAGCAGCAGCAGGAGCCCAAATATACACTGGAGTTGGCTTCAGGAGCCCAAAAATTGGATGAATCACACCCTGGAGTTGGCAGGAGTTGACAGCAGCAGCAGCAGGAGCCCAAATATACACTGGAGTTGGCTTCAGGAGCCCAAAAATTGGATGAATCACACCCTGGAGTTGGCAGAAGTTGGCAGCAGCAGCAGCAGGAGCCCAAATATACACTGGAGTTGGCTTCAGGAGCCCAAAAATTGGATGAATCACACCCTGGAGTTGGCAGGAGTTGACAGTAGCAGCAGCAGGAGCCCAAATATACACTGGAGTTGGCCTCAGGAGCCCAAAAATTGGATGAATCACACCCTGGAGTTGGCAGGAGTTGACAGTAGCAGCAGCAGGAGCCCAAATATACACTGGAGTTGGCTTCAGGAGCCCAAAAATTGGATGAATCACACCCTGGAGTTGGCAGGAGTTGACAGTAGCAGCAGCAGGAGCCCAAATATACACTGGAGTTGGCTTCAGGAGCCCAAAAATTGGATGAATCACACCCTGGAGTTGGCAGGAGTTGACAGCAGCAGCAGCAGGAGCCCAAATATACACTGGAGTTGGCTTCAGGAGCCCAAAAATTGGATGAATCACACCCTGGAGTTGGCAGGAGTTGACAGTAGCAGCAGCAGGAGCCCAAATATACACTGGAGTTGGCTTCAGGAGCCCAAAAATTGGATGAATCACACCCTGGAGTTGGCAGGAGTTGACAGCAGCAGCAGCAGGAGCCCAAATATACACTGGAGTTGGCTTCAGGAGCCCAAAAATTGGATGAATCACACCCTGGAGTTGGCAGAAGTTGGCAGCAGCAGCAGCAGGAGCCCAAATATACACTGGAGTTGGCTTCAGGAGCCCAAAAATTGGATGAATCACACCCTGGAGTTGGCAGGAGTTGACAGTAGCAGCAGCAGGAGCCCAAATATACACTGGAGTTGGCCTCAGGAGCCCAAAAATTGGATGAATCACACCCTGGAGTTGGCAGGAGTTGACAGTAGCAGCAGCAGGAGCCCAAATATACACTGGAGTTGGCTTCAGGAGCCCAAAAATTGGATGAATCACACCCTGGAGTTGGCAGAAGTTGACAGTAGCAGCAGCAGGAGCCCAAATATACACTGGAGTTGGCCTCAGGAGCCCAAAAATTGGATGAATCACACCCTGGAGTTGGCAGAAGTTGGCAGCAGCAGCAGCAGGAGCCCAAATATACACTGGAGTTGGCTTCAGGAGCCCAAAAATTGGATGAATCACACCCTGGAGTTGGCAGAAGTTGGCAGCAGCAGCAGCAGGAGCCCAAATATACACTGGAGTTGGCTTCAGGAGCCCAAAAATTGGATGAATCACACCCTGGAGTTGGCAGGAGTTGACAGTAGCAGCAGCAGGAGCCCAAATATACACTGGAGTTGGCCTCAGGAGCCCAAAAATTGGATGAATCACACCCTGGAGTTGGCAGGAGTTGACAGTAGCAGCAGCAGGAGCCCAAATATACACTGGAGTTGGCTTCAGGAGCCCAAAAATTGGATGAATCACACCCTGGAGTTGGCAGGAGTTTACAGCAGCAGCAGCAGGAGCCCAAATATACACTGGAGTTGGCTTCAGGAGCCCAAAAATTGGATGAATCACACCCTGGAGTTGGCAGGAGTTGACAGTAGCAGCAGCAGGAGCCCAAATATACACTGGAGTTGGCCTCAGGAGCCCAAAAATTGGATGAATCACACCCTGGAGTTGGCAGAAGTTGGCAGCAGCAGCAGCAGGAGCCCAAATATACACTGGAGTTGGCCTCAGGAGCCCAAAAATTGGATGAATCACACCCTGGAGTTGGCAGGAGTTGACAGTAGCAGCAGCAGGAGCCCAAAAAATGGCCTAAAGACATAAATATGTTTTGCACCATTTGGAAAGTGTAAAACGTGGCACCATGCTGAATCTAGTCGCATGCATCAGGCATTGGTGGGTGGAAATCCTGGCTGATCCATCCCTGATTCATTTTGACAAAGGTGAGTCTCTCCACATTTTTAGTTGACAGACGAGTTCTCCTCGCCGTAACTATGGCCCCCGCCGCACTAAACACCCGCTCAGATGGCACGCTACTTGCCGGGCAGGACAGCTTTTCCAGGGCAAACTCTGCTAGTTGCGGCCACAAATCAAGTTTGGCTGCCCAGAAGTCCAGCGGATCCTCAAGGTGTGTTGGCATGGTCATGTCAAAGTATGACATGACCTGCTGGTTCAGGTCCTGCTCCAGGTCTTCCTGCTGCTCATGAGTAGCCTCACTATGCGGGTGTAGAAAGCTACTCATTAGCGACTGAAGACTGAGGCTGCTGCTGCTGATGGAGCTTCTGCTGCTGCTGCTGCCAACCCCCCCAGCGGCCATGGCAGTGGAAGGTGAGCGCAGAGGTCCCCTCGAGTCAGACCTGCGAGAGTATGGACCATGGCGCAGATAGGCATCGGCCAACTGCCTACGTAGAATGTCTTTGTAGTAGTTGAGTTTGTCCTCCCTCTCGGTGGGTTTAAAAAATGCCCCCATTTTGTGCCGGAAGCGAGGGTCCAATAAGGTGGACAGCCAGAAGTCATCCCGCCGACAGATGGAAACAATTCTGGGGTCACTACGCAAGCACGTGAGCATGCTTCGTGCCATTTGCGCAAGTGACTCGGATGGACTACCTGTCTCCATCTCCACTGCATACTGCCACGGTGTGCCCGGGTCCTCTGTCTCTCCTTCCTCAAAAACCTCTAGCTCCTCTGGCTGCTCCTGCTCCTCCTCTCCTGTCCGCTGACTAGATAAACCAGCCATTTCGCCAAGCCTAAACTGTGTTTCGCTGGGCAACTCCTCCTCCTCCTCTTCCTCCTCCTCCTCCTCCAGTTCAGCTCCAAGGGGGTTCATGTGGCCGTAAGATGTAAACGCCATGTCTCCAGTGCCCTGACCAGCCATGGTTTCCAACATGTGCTGTAGTACATGAAGCAGTGGAATCACGTCGTTCATCCCGTAATCCTGCCGACTGACAAATAAAGTGGCTTCCTCAAAGGGCCTGAGCAAACGGCAGGTGTCACGTATGAGCTGCCACTGGTTGACATTGAAGTTACACAGGGGAGTCCCCCTATCTGCTTGGATCATCAGGAAATCCGTGATGGCTTTTCTCTGTTCATATAATCGGTCCAACATGTGAAGGGTGGAATTCCAACGGGTGGAAACATCGCAAATCAGACTATGTTGGGGGATACCATTCTGACGCTGTAGCTCAAGAAGGGTGTGTTTGGCGGTGTAGGAGTGGCTGAAGTGCATGCAAAGTTTCCGTGAAGTTGTTAGGATGTCCTGCAGATGGGGGGAACACTTCAGAAACCGCTTGACAACCAGATTGAAGACGTGAGCCATGCAGGGGGCATGGGTCAGGCTTCCTTGGCGCAGCGCAGACAAAATGTTCTTCCCATTGTCGGTAACCATGATTCCCATTTTAAGTTTTCTCGGAGTAAGCCATGTTTGGATTTCCTGATGAATACATTTAAGCAGTTCCTCCCCTGTGTGACTCTGTTCGCCAAGACAAACCATGTGAAGCACTGCGTGACACCTCCGTGCCCTGCACACATGGTAGACTGGAGGGGCACTGAGACTTGAGCCTACAGTGGAGGGTGAGGAGATGGCGGAGGATGAGGAGGCCGAGTCGCACGGTGTCACAGGCCCAATGGGCAGAGAGCGCGGAGGCCGAAGCGGCGTGACCTGTCCAAGTTGCTGCTGCAAAGGGACCACATTCACCCAGTGGGCCGTAAACGACATGTACTGCCCCTGACCGTAGTTACAGCTCCAGATGTCGGCGCTGCCATGTATTTTGCTACACACCGACAGGCTCAAGGACTGGCCCACCTTCTGTTCAACAAAAGTGTGCAGCGCTGGTACTGCCTTCTTGGCAAAGAAATTACGGCTTGGGACTCTCCACCTCGGCTCGGCACAAGCCATCAGTTCTCTGAAAGGTGCAGATTCCACCACCTGAAAAGGGAGCGACTGCAGCACCAGCAACTTGGACAGGAGCACATTCAGCTTCTGCGCCGTAGGATGAGTGGGCGCATACTGCTGTCTCTTGGACATGGCTTCGCTGATGGATTGCTGGCGGGATGCATGACTTGGAGGAGGAGGAGGAGGAGCAGGAGCGACAGAGGATGGGTGTGACGCACAGCTGCCTTCGGCTGAGGTGCTGGAGCCTTGGCTGGCAGAAATTGGGAGCTCACTTGGTGAGGAAGCAGACTGGACCACCCCTTGGGAGCCTCGGTTCTCCCAGGTCGTTTTATGGTGACACATCATATGTTGACGCAGGGCCGTGGTGCCAACATTTGGACCCTGGCCACGCTTCACCTTTTGCCTACATATCTTGCATGTGGCCATGTTACCCTCCTGCGGATGCCTCAGGAAAAACTGCCACACTGCCGAGTAGCTACTTTTCCCACCCCCTGGCCTCACTGATTCACTGCTGCTGTTGCCAACTCCAGGAACCCCTGCTCCACTACCTCCCGATAAGGTAGACTGCCGCACAGCAGGTGCTCTACCCCGGCCCCGGCCCCGGCCGGCTCCAGCCTTTGGAATTGTGCCCCCATGCTGACTGCTACCACCTTGCTGCCTCAGCTGCTGACTCCGGGGTAACCTGCGCCCCTCTTCTCCTGATGATGACGATGAAGCCCCTTCATCACCCGGCTCCCAAGTGCGATCGGCTTCATCGTCATCATCATCATCATCACCGGGTTGTGGCTGTACGTCACTGATGTTCGTGGATTCGTCAACAGTGTCTGGCGCAGGAGCTGGAACGCTCGCAGCACCCACGACACTGTCCACATCACTATTTGTCTGCCTAGCTAAAGAAGCCACCTCCATTTCTTGGCTGGGCAGTAGCTGCTGACTGTCCTCCTGTATCTGATCGTCCTCCTCACTAAAGAGTGGAGCTGAACCCAAAGCATAGGATACGTCGCTGGGGGAGGGAACGGCGTAGGACAGAGGCAATGGGAGGACAGGGACTGCTCTCGGGGCATGCCAACTCAGGGTTGTGTCAGAGGAACCTACCGACCCTAGACTGGGGGTCTCAGATGTAAGTTGTGATGATGTTGTTGATGAGCGCGTCAGCCAATCTACCACGGCAGATGCGTTACTGGTGGAGACCCGACCGCTAGCAGATACTGGCAGATTAGGTCTCTCAGCGTGACTCCTGCTGCTACTGGCCCCCAGTCTGATGCGAGCTCTGCCTGCGGAATCTTGGCCTCTGCCACTCCTCTTTTCACTTCCAGGCACTTGTCTGCCCGACATAGTCTAACTGGCGTGGTAGTAGGTGATATTTTAAGAACCCCCAGGCAGCAGTGGGTCTATATAAAACAGAATATAATGCACACCAAAAGTGAGCAGTAACACTCAGCCTCCAACAGGCCTGCTTAGTGTAAATAAGAGAGCTGCTTAGTGTAAATAAAGAGGGGTATGCTATGTTACAGAATGGGATGCCTCAACAGAAGTGCACCTGGCAGGCAGCAGTAAGCCTATGCCCAGCAAAAGTGTCTTATAATATAAATATAATAAGAGCAAATGCTTATATGGTCTTAAACAGAGGCTGCTTTAGTCACAGAATGGGATGCCCTAGGCAGGAATGGACCTGGCAGGGTCCAGTAGTGCTTTGGCCAGCAAAAGTGTCTTTATCAGGCTAATTTCAAATATAATAAGAGCAAATGCTTATATGGTCTTAAACAGAGGCTGCTATAGTCACAGAATGGGATGCCCTTGCAGGGTCCAGTAGTGCTATGCCCAGCAAAAGTGTCTTTATCAGGCTAATTTCAAATATGATAAGAGCAAATGCTTATATGGTCTTAAACAGAGGCTGCTGTAGTCACAGAATGGGATGCCCCGGGCAGGAATCGAGCTGGCAGGGTCCAGTAGTGCTTTGGCCAGCAAAAGTGTCTTTATCAGGCTAATTTCAAATATGATAAGAGCAAATGCTTATATGGTCTTAAACAGAGGCTGCTGTAGTCACAGAATGGGATGCCCCGGGCAGGAATCGAGCTGGCAGGGTCCAGTAGGGCTTTGGCCAGCAAAAGTGTCTTTATCAGGCCTAATTTCAAATATGATAAGAGCAAATGCTTATATGGTCTTAAACAGAGGCTGCTGTAGTCACAGAATGGGATGCCCCGGGCAGGAATCGAGCTGGCAGGGTCCAGTAGTGCTTTGGCCAGCAAAAGTGTCTTTATCAGGCTAATTTCAAATATGATAAGAGCAAATGCTTATATGGTCTTAAACAGAGGCTGCTGTAGTCACAGAATGGGATGCCCCGGGCAGGAATCGAGCTGGCAGGGTCCAGTAGGGCTTTGGCCAGCAAAAGTGTCTTTATCAGGCCTAATTTCAAATATGATAAGAGCAAATGCTTATATGGTCTTAAACAGAGGCTGCTGTAGTCACAGAATGGGATGCCCCGGGCAGGAATCGAGCTGGCAGGGTCCAGTAGGGCTTTGGCCAGCAAAAGTGTCTTTATCAGGCCTAATTTCAAATATGATAAGAGCAAATGCTTATATGGTCTTAAACAGAGGCTGCTTTAGTCACAGAATGGGATGCCCTGGGCAGGAATCGACCTGGCAGGGTCCAGTAGGGCTTTGGCCAGCAAAAGTGTCTTTATCAGGCTAATTTCAAATATGATAAGAGCAAATGCTTATATGGTCTTAAACAGAGGCTGCTTTAGTCACAGAATGGGATGCCCCGGGCAGGAATCGAGCTGGCAGGGTCCAGTAGGGCTTTGGCCAGCAAAAGTGTCTTTATCAGGCCTAATTTCAAATATGATAAGAGCAAATGCTTATATGGTCTTAAACAGAGGCTGCTTTAGTCACAGAATGGGATGCCCTGGGCAGGAATCGACCTGGCAGGGTCCAGTAGGGCTTTGGCCAGCAAAAGTGTCTTTATCAGGCCTAATTTCAAATATGATAAGAGCAAATGCTTATATGGTCTTAAACAGAGGCTGCTTTAGTCACAGAATGGGATGCCCTGGGCAGGAATCGACCTGGCAGGGTCCAGTAGTGCTTTGGCCAGCAAAAGTGTCTTTATCAGGCCTAATTTCAAATATGATAAGAGCAAATGCTTATATGGTCTTAAACAGAGGCTGCTTTAGTCACAGAATGGGATGCCCTGGGCAGGAATCGACCTGGCAGGGTCCAGTAGGGCTTTGGCCAGCAAAAGTGTCTTTATCAGGCTAATTTCAAATATGATAAGAGCAAATGCTTATATGGTCTTAAACAGAGGCTGCTTTAGTCACAGAATGGGATGCCCCGGGCAGGAATCGAGCTGGCAGGGTCCAGTAGTGCTTTGGCCAGCAAAAGTGTCTTTATCAGGCCTAATTTCAAATATGATAAGAGCAAATGCTTATATGGTCTTAAACAGAGGCTGCTTTAGTCACAGAATGGGATGCCCTGGGCAGGAATCGACCTGGCAGGGTCCAGTAGTGCTTTGGCCAGCAAAAGTGTCTTTATCAGGCCTAATTTCAAATATGATAAGAGCAAATGCTTATATGGTCTTAAACAGAGGCTGCTTTAGTCACAGAATGGGATGCCCTGGGCAGGAATGGACCTGGCAGGGTCCAGTAGGGCTTTGGCCAGCAAAAGTGTCTTTATCAGGCTAATTTCAAATATGATAAGAGCAAATGCTTATATGGTCTTAAACAGAGGCTGCTTTAGTCACAGAATGGGATGCCCTGGGCAGGAATCGACCTGGCAGGGTCCAGTAGGGCTTTGGCCAGCAAAAGTGTCTTTATCAGGCCTAATTTCAAATATGATAAGAGCAAATGCTTATATGGTCTTAAACAGAGGCTGCTGTAGTCACAGAATGGGATGCCCCGGGCAGGAATCGAGCTGGCAGGGTCCAGTAGTGCTTTGGCCAGCAAAAGTGTCTTTATCAGGCTAATTTCAAATATGATAAGAGCAAATGCTTATATGGTCTTAAACAGAGGCTGCTGTAGTCACAGAATGGGATGCCCCGGGCAGGAATCGAGCTGGCAGGGTCCAGTAGTGCTTTGGCCAGCAAAAGTGTCTTTATCAGGCTAATTTCAAATATGATAAGAGCAAATGCTTATATGGTCTTAAACAGAGGCTGCTGTAGTCACAGAATGGGATGCCCCGGGCAGGAATCGAGCTGGCAGGGTCCAGTAGTGCTTTGGCCAGCAAAAGTGTCTTTATCAGGCCTAATTTCAAATATGATAAGAGCAAATGCTTATATGGTCTTAAACAGAGGCTGCTGTAGTCACAGAATGGGATGCCCCGGGCAGGAATCGAGCTGGCAGGGTCCAGTAGTGCTTTGGCCAGCAAAAGTGTCTTTATCAGGCTAATTTCAAATATGATAAGAGCAAATGCTTATATGGTCTTAAACAGAGGCTGCTGTAGTCACAGAATGGGATGCCCCGGGCAGGAATCGAGCTGGCAGGGTCCAGTAGGGCTTTGGCCAGCAAAAGTGTCTTTATCAGGCCTAATTTCAAATATGATAAGAGCAAATGCTTATATGGTCTTAAACAGAGGCTGCTTTAGTCACAGAATAGGATGCCCTGGGCAGGAATCGAGCTGGCAGGGTCCAGTAGGGCTTTGGCCAGCAAAAGTGTCTTTATCAGGCTAATTTCAAATATGATAAGAGCAAATGCTTATATGGTCTTAAACAGAGGCTGCTTTAGTCACAGAATGGGATGCCCCGGGCAGGAATCGAGCTGGCAGGGTCCAGTAGTGCTTTGGCCAGCAAAAGTGTCTTTATCAGGCTAATTTCAAATATGATAAGAGCAAATGCTTATATGGTCTTAAACAGAGGCTGCTGTAGTCACAGAATGGGATGCCCCGGGCAGGAATCGAGCTGGCAGGGTCCAGTAGTGCTTTGGCCAGCAAAAGTGTCTTTATCAGGCCTAATTTCAAATATGATAAGAGCAAATGCTTATATGGTCTTAAACAGAGGCTGCTTTAGTCACAGAATGGGATGCCTCACAGCAGACTTAAGATCAGTTCAGTATATATGCACAGTTAGTTACTATAAGCAGCCTGAAAACGCTAACAAAGGCTGGATGAAAAAAAAAAAATCTCCCTGTCAGCCAGCTCCGTTTTTCCTACCTTTCCCTGGCTTTCTGTCTGTCTCCTGTCTGTCTCCTGCCTGTCTCCAGCCTGTCCCTGTCTGTCCCTGTCTCCAGCCTGTCTAACTGCCTCAGCTACACAGCGTTCTGTCTGTCTGTCACGAATGCAATAGAGAAATGAGGAAAAGCAAGATGGCCGCCGTTAAATACCGCTGTGTGACGTCACCGGGCTTGCTGGCTGCTGATAGGCTGCATGTGACTGCCCCAGCTTGCACTGGCGCGGGATACATGTCCAGACATGTCCCGTCCGCCATCTTAGAATGCCTGTAATGTAAATGAATGGATGTTAAAGGAAATCGCGGGGAAATTCGGATTCGATCCGAATCGAATTTTTCCTGAAATTCGGATCGAATCCGGGTTCGTCCGGATCGATTCGCTCATCCCTAGTATCTGCCCTGAGACAATGTACCCCTGGATGGTCGCTCCGGAAAAGAGTGATGGGAGTTATAATACTATAATACCATTTTTTTGTAAGAGAATTATTAAAGTTTTGCAGAGAAATAACAGCAATAATCTGTGCTGTTGGACATAATTGCTAAACTAAACTTTAAAGTGAGCAAAGGGTCCCTAATGTCTGTCCTATCCCCCTCCTCCCCTCGTGCATCTCAAATTGGGATCCTACAAATCAGCCCCTATACTCACTCATCTGCATTTCTGCAGCCACAAAACTGGGTGTCCTATGTCATTCATGGGGCTGCTTGGCAAAGCTTATTGCTCACTAATTAGGACCCTCAGCACAGTGCTGAAGTGTGGAAAGATTAAGGCCCTTATTTATGAAGGAATAGTGAAAGGTAGCGACTGGTGAGCGGCCGGTAATGACGGGCCCCGCCACGAGAACGCCGACTCCCCACCACAATCACACATTTATCAAGCCAATCCTGCTTAGCGACTGAGATAGCGCCATATAGCCACTCATTCATCATTATTCCAGCCTCAGCCCACAGCGCCAGCGTCCGACCTTGAACAGCGACAGGTATGACCTCTCGCTACCTGGCGCTCTCCAATGCATTTCAATGGAACAATCTTTAAATATTCATAATTAATTGTTATTAATGTTTTTTTTTTTTTTCTGCCATTTTAGATAATTTTTTTAAGGGAAAAAAAAATTGTGCAGAATTGATATTACAGGTATGATATTAATGTATTCATATTACTAAATTATTTTATAAACTTTTTTTGGTTTCCAAAAATATGGTGGTTTGGGGGTTAAAAAAACTACTTTTAACACATCGCCGCCAGCGCTCTGGGGTTTAAACATGCATTTCACAGCGCTTGAATTTTTTGAGCGTGATTTTTTGATGAATATGGTGGAAGCCGGTCGCTCTGACCAATCGCTATCATGCGCACCCATACATCGCGGAACCTGTCAAATAGCGACTCGTAACCTTGTAGTAAACCTTATGCCACACCGACTGAGTCGCTGTCAACAACCGAACAACGGCCAAGCACAGCGACTACTAGTGGGCGCTGTGAAAATACCGCTACAGTCGCTCAACTGTCGCTACCTGCCGCTATTAACAAATCAGCCTCTAAGTAGTTATACCTGACTTTGGGCATTTCCGGGAGCTATTTAGCATCCCAAATCAGGTTGCAAACTGGGGTATTCATTTTTTGGGGGCTGGGTGTCCACAATATGCAAAAAAGAAGCATGCATTGAAATAAGTCAGTAATTATGCACCAGTGAAATAGGAGTTAAAGTATTAGTTGACCTTATTAAATAAATGTTATTATATTAACAATAATAATTAAAAAAATAATAATATTGGTGTTCAAAGCATGCAACAGATTCCTTTATGCTGTCTTTAATGTATTTTGTGTGTCAGTAATTATTTCCAGCTTAGAATTGAGCAAATTGTTGGCAAGCTGACATTTTTCAGACAATAAGGTCAAACCGGTCCACTGGGAATACCTCCATTAACAGCATTTAGCCAATTAAGGTATCATCTTCACAGATTTACAGGATGATGATATTCCAGGATAAATATTATAAACCTCTTAACACAAACAGGAGGATTTAATACCAGTGAATTGTTAAGAAATCCAACTTTACTGTGTTAGAACATCTGTCAGGAGGGGCACATTTGGCCCCAAAATGATTGTGAAAATAATCCCTCGAGCATAAATGAAGTTGTTACCCTTTTACTGTTAGTCGGAAAAAAAAAACAATACAGTTCTACAACACTAATATCACACTTGTCATGGCAGGTAATGAGTTAATTGAGGCATTCTGTTTCCTCTTCACCATCTGCTCAGAACACTTGGGCAAGATCTGTTTTCATACTATGGTGGCCCCCTAGGGACCCTTCCCAAGAGACACCCAAGACACTTAATGAGAAGAAAGATGATGTTGTTTTTATTTTCAAAATAAAGCACATGTATCTTATAGCTGTCGTGCTGTCTAGTAATTATATAGTGCTTTGAAAAAAGCTTTGGCATCTCAAAGATTAGTACTATAGCTAATGCAAAAAGTCAACGTGTGATGTGCAAGACACCTTAACCCTCAGGTACCAGTAATTAACCATTCAGATATGCATTTGTAGAAGCATCCTGACATGGATTTCATACCCACCTGCGGTTTGGAACACTTCCTTACTGGGTTTCATGGTTCTGATGCATAGGGCTAGTCCCTCATATGATGGGAATCAGAAGAGCTTCCCAGTCTATAGTTACTTGCTCATATAATATGAAGGGTTGTAAATAAAGATCTAAAACCCTGCTGCAAGCTTGGAACTCTTAAGATACCATAACTCTAAAATAAAATAATATAAATAAATATTTTTATTTTCTTTTATTCCTATTCCTTCCTTAAAATGTCAATTTTACTGGCTATAGCAGGGGTACTCAGCCACTTCTTGTAAAGGTCCACATACAGGCATCTGGTGAGAGGTGAAGGTCCGGGTGGGGGGGTGGATAGTTAGAAATCAGAGCACGGGAGGTGGCTATAGATTCCGTAGACAAAACTAAAAAAAGCTGGGGGGACAGGAATGGATGGGGCAGAGATGGTGGGACAGGAATGGATGGGGCAGAGATGGCAGGGCAGGGATGGATGGGGCTGAGCTGGTGGGACAGGGATGGATGGGGCTGAGCTGGTGGGACATGAATGGATGGGGCAGAGATGGTGGGACAGGGATGGATGGGGCAGAGATGGCAGGGCAGGGATGGATGGGGCTGAGCTGGTGGGACAGGGATGGATGGGGCAGAGATGGCAGGGCAGGGATGGATGGGGCTGAGCTGGTGGGACAGGGATGGATGGGGCAGAGATGGCAGGGCAGGGATGGATGGGGCTGAGCTGGTGGGACAGGGATGGATGGGGCAGAGATGGCAGGGCAGGGATGGATGGGGCTGAGCTGGTGGGACAGGGATGGATGGGGCAGAGATGGCAGGGCAGGGATGGATGGGGCTGAGCTGGTGGGACAGGGATGGATGGGGCTTAGCTGGTGGGACAGGGATGGATGGGGCTGAGCTGGTGGGACAGGGATGGATGGGGCAGAGATGGCAGGGCAGGGATGGATGGGGCTGAGCTGGTGGGACAGGGATGGATGGGGCTGAGCTGGTGGGACAGGGATGGATGGGGCAGAGATGGTGGGACAGGGATGGATGGGGCTGAGCTGGTGGGACAGGGATGGATGGGGCAGAGATGGCAGGGCAGGGATGGATGGGGCTGAGCTGGTGGGACAGGGATGGATGGGGCAGAGATGGCAGGGCAGGGATGGATGGGGCTGAGCTGGTGGGACAGGGATGGATGGGGCTGAGATGGTGGGACAGGGATGGATGGGCTGAGCTGGGGCAGCGGGAAAGGAACGTTTGTGTGTACCTTGCAATGCCACTTCCTGCCCGTGCAGTACTTCACATTGCAATGCTAGGTGGCAGGAAGCCATGACACTGGCAGGGAGACGCCGATCAAGTAAAGGGGGCAGCACTGAGCACGGCAACACAAAAACAATGCCTGTTAGGGCAAGGGTCCAGAAATATGGTGCCGAGGTCCGCATATGAACCCCAGTCCGCCAGTTGAGTACCACTGGGCTATGGTATGACACTTTTCATAATGATTTAACCTATAAGCCTACATGGGAATAAAAAACAACTTGTAGATAACCAAAGCAAGGTTAGTAAGTAAGGCATATAAGTAGGAACAGACTGAGGCCTTGGCCAGCCCATCTCTGGCCCAAAAGCTGCTAAGACCCACCCCCAATCTGATTCGGCAAGTACATTCATTGGCTGGGGCCAAAGAATTGCATGGATAGGTCATGCCTATGGTCACTCTGAAAGTGTGACCACCCCAGTTTGGGTTGCCCACTGATCTTAGCTTCCCTCTAGCCCACGGCGCAGGTGCGGCTCTTGTCCAATCCTCTTCACTCACCGCACATATTAATTAATAGAATCCCATCATTCGGCCATACACAGCCATTCAGTTTTGGACAAGGAGTGGGGCCTTTTTCTGTACTATAAACCTTAAGAAAACCGCGCTAGATGTTTTGATAATAGTGTTTAAAATATTTTTGTAATAATCTTATGTAGTGCTCAACGTGTATTGATCCAATTATCCCCGTGGATCCCACAAATAGTCTTATATAAAAACACAGAGCATTAAAGATAAAAAGGAATGATGAGAAAAATTTCCCAATTGATTAGCAACTTAAACTTTAACTTGGCGGACTCATTGTTAACATTTAAGTTGCTAATAAATTGGGGACATTTTTCTCATCATTCCTCTTTATCTTCAATGCTCTGTGTTTTTTTATATAAGACTTTTTCTGTGCTGCCACAAAGTTCTGCTGCCACTGCAGGTGGATGTCCATTCTACCATCTTGCCAAATACCTGCTTACACGTAAAAATTAAGGGGCTGCTGTGCCAGCAGCAATTCACACCAAACTGAGAGAGATATATGCCTCAGAAACAAGGAGAACCTTGCATGTCATTTTTCATACACACATACACTGAATAAATAGCTAATGTAGCAAAAGACATCTGGGTGAGGGAAGCTGTTACAATGTATCTCTAGCCACAAAATCACTCATTCAGAGGATATAATGTATACAATGTATTTTATTCAATGATGAGTAATTACAGCTGAAGACTTCCTACTTCTGGCCATGAGGCAATTTTGACTCAGAGATTTGTTTTTTTTAGAATCAGCTTCTTCATGTGTGTGGCAAGATGGCCGCTGCCATGCATGTTTAAGAGTGTAGAATCTGTCTGCTAATCCAAACATCTGCATGGTGTTTATACCTCTCAATAAGCTTATGTCACTGATGGCCACAAAGGGGCTTTAGGGGAGCAATTTACTAAGCTTTGATTTTTTTTGACTGGAGGTCCACTTTAAATGTATGCTGATCAGACAAGACTGTGGTGGGGCTATCCTGAAGCCCTCACCATTTTGATTGTTGTTCCAATGTTAGGCGCCAGATTGTTCTCATTGCACCCCAGATACATGGGCCACAGCCACACCGGGGGCCCAGAAGGTGAAAGGACCCCATCATGGTTGTTGCTGCACATTATTTAGCATATTTCTGCTCCCTTGGCATCATTTAGAGAGAGGAAACATCATTCGTATCTGCTGTTACAGTCTTGTCTAACTGCATCCACTTTAGTTAAAAAAGAAAAAAATGCTGTATATGCCCTGGAAGGAGCAAAAGGATAGAGTTATATGTACAACTTTATTGTTATTGGTAGGTATTTCAGGCTACTCTTAATAGACTTATCTGCTGCAGGGGTCCTCGGCCCTGAGTTTATTGGTGCATAGGAGATTCGGACAGTCCGAACCTTATTCCTGTGCACCAAGAAACATGGGGACCAGGACCCCTCCAGATTTGTCTGGTATGTGGTTTATTCTTTTATACTATGAGCCTTGGATAGACCCCAATGTTAACTCCAGGGCCCTCAACATGTTACTTTTTTTACCCCTTTGTCCCTTTAAGTGCAGGTAATGAATTTTTTGCCCTTAAAGGAGCAGTATCGCGAAATTTGCATTAAAAAAGATAAATAATGAAATAGCCACACAATAGCTTCTAACATGTGTATAAATAATCTGGCGATAGAAAATGGAAAAAAGATATGCCTTTCTTGCATTTTGTGAGCTGCTTCATTTAGCCCACTGGTCTCCTAGCAACACTTTACCTCAGAGGCTGACACTGTAATCAGTGGAAACGGCTGTGTGTGTGTGAGGTGCTGCTTTTGTTATGAGACCAGGTGACTCAAATGTGTAAAATCTATACAAAATAAACTAAACTGAGTGAAAATGACTGAAATTCTTCTTTGAATAACTGTGCAGGAAAATCTAAAGGTATTAAAGTGGAACAAAACACTGAGTGGCCGACCCTGAAGTCTATAAGACCCGGCCATTGACCTTCCCCCTTGGGCATTCCAAATCGGGATGCCCCACTGTGTGAAACTACCCCCTGGATAACCACAGATTCCCCCATTTTTCTGGCGCGCTCATGCAGATAGTCATTTAGACAGGCCGGGTGGCCAGGAAGGTTACTGCTCAGGCTCCCCATCTGTGTGCAAACAGAGCTGATTGGATGAGAGCCCGCGCATGCGCTGTGGGACAGGGAAAGGTACGTTTTCACAGGCGAACTTGGGGATTTCACATATCAGGGCATCCCAAGTCGGGATGCCCCTAGGGGCACAAAACAAAACTCCAGATAGTGAAAATCCTGGGTTGGGCTTTGCTCAAAACACACAAAGCTGAAAGGAAGATCATATGGAAAAATGAAAAATAAGAATGTGAAAGAGAAAATGGTAAACTGAAAGATTCTGCAGCAGAGCCAACATGAAGGGAAAACTATCAAAATAAGCTAAATGACTTCTAGAGCTTTTCTCTCTGTTTTAGATATATAAGTTCTGGCCAGGCAATGTTGCAATGTTGTTATCTTATGCTGGACGGCTGCCAGCACTGAACAGCTGATACTTTGTTACATTGTTGCCCCCCTCTCCTCAGCGTGGAACAGGCCAGAGTGTCGGGTCCCGACACTCAGAAGACATAAACATGAGCTATTAGTCTCCAGCTGCTCAACACACACATCATTTTTTTCTAAATTTGTAATTTTTACTCCAACACTTACCTACATTCAAAGTACCATTTAAATATGTCACCAAGAAAAATTCGCGATACTGCTCCTTTAAAGACCAGTACAATAAATGGATAGTTTTGAAACAAGAAGCATTTGTAAGTTGCAAAATGAGACGCTTGAATATTCTGTAGTTTGCTATAATAAACAACTGGAATGCACTAGCACTGCTTGTCTGTCACTGACTGAATCTTCCTTCTATAATTATCGATGATAATAATAGATTCAAAAGCTGTGCTATCACAAATCATTTTATTACTTCTACTCTAAGGGCCCTATTCATGATGTGAGCCTTTTAGTATCATTTTTGTGGCTATAGCGCCAGTTCCGGAGCACGGCATTACCGTTTTATCTGGCACTGTGCTGTGTACTACGTTGGCGCTAGCAGTCACTGTGCCAAACGCTACTATTAACTTTAAATGTTGAACTAATGTATGGGCCAGCTTTTTGTCGGCATCTGTGGGACCCGTCGGGCGGTTATTCTAGCGCCAGTGTGCACCTCTTTGTATTGCTGTTATTCCGGTGCGCAACATCATATTTATTTATTTATTTTTGTCCTCGAAATCTTTGGTGCTGTATTTTTACAGCGCTGGTCAGTGTTTCATCATTGTAGCTACAAGAAATCACTGCTGGGGACAAACTTTACAGTGCGTTTCAGCTGCATTTTAGTTTTCCAAATTATACATTGTTAAGCAAAAGAAGCCATTAAAATCAATTTTAGTAACCCAAAACCAAAAAAAAAAACACGTTGGACTATCTAGGTCCTGTGTTTCCATTATTCACAAGTCCCAATAGAAGTTCCGTATGAATAAATGTGTGTAATATTAATTCTAAGCATTAATTAAACACTACAATACAGTTCTGCCTATTGTGCTCTATGGGATATTGACTTACAACACCAGGTTTCATCCGGCGCTGCTTTAACCAGAGCACTCAGCGCTGCAACCTTTTCAGCGCTAGTGTTAAATAAGACGCAAGGCAGCGGCCTCATCAGTGTTAGGGTGTTTTCTTTTGTTGCTATATCACACACTTAGAGGCTGATTCATCATTAGCGGCAGGTAGCGACAGATGAGCATCTGTAGCAGGCATTTTCAGAGCGCCCGCTCATAGTGACCGACTCACACCATATTCAGCAAAAAAACAGCCTCACAAATCTCTGGCGCTGAAAAATACTTGTTTGAAGCCCAGAGCGCAGGAGGCGGTGTGTTTAAAGTCTGTTTTTCAGCATCTATCAACTAGTAACAAAGCGAAAACCTATGGAATTACATTGTAACAACATTGTAACATGAACACTTTAATGGCAGACCTGTAATGTCATTTCTGAGGAAATATATAAAAAATGAAAAAATTATGAAAAAAATGCTATTTCAATGCCAGAAGAGGTCAAAGAATTATTTGTGATTTTTTTGAAAAAAAAAACCTGTTTAAAGAGAAGAAAAGGATCGTCCATTGAAATGTATGGGAGAGCGTCAGGTAGCGAGAGGTCATACCTGGCGCTGTGCAAGGCTGAACGCCGGCGCTGTTCGCTGAGGCTGTGAAAAGCAGATTCTGCTTGATAAATGTGTAATTGCGTGCCGTGTCCGTCGTTCACCAGTCGCTACCTGTCGCTACCTCTCATTAACCAGCCACTACCTGACGCTATCCCTTCTTAAATAAAGGCCTTAGTGCCACTGAGGCCAACAAGTGGCGCTGTGTGGTGCTGATGCTTCATATATCAGGCTCCCAATCCTTCTAACTAATGATTTATTTTACAGCTGCACCGACCCCAATTTTGTCTGTCTGACAGCAGAATGGCACTGACCCTATCTTTGTTTCAGCTTTGTACTCTTGAGTTGAACCAAATACCAGGTGAAGCCAGAGACCAGTCTTAACAATTCCAAGCTGCCTAGACTATAATGTGAAAGCTCATTAAATATTGGTGATGTTCAGCTTGAACTGAATCGAACTTAAGCACTGATATCAGGGTTAATTGTATTCATGACCCAAACCAGAGAAGTAACCATGATGATTTAAAGCGGTCCTTCACTCTGAATAATAGTCTATCTTATATGTTTCCCACACCCTGTACATACAGATTGCTCACATTAAAAATCATCCTACCTGCATCTACTGCATGTTATGAGCCTTTAAACATCCAAGATGGCGGCTCATGGAACGCCAGGCAGCCTGAAAACAGGAAGTGCCCTCTGACTGTGCTGCTCTGCATTCTGGGATTGCTGACCTTTTCCTGACCCCAGCTCTGCTCTGTCTGAGCAAAGCACAGTAACCCCACCCCCTGTACTTAATCCCACTCTCCTCTCCTTAGTAAGTGTGATGCTTCTGAGTCAAGATGGCGGCGCCCGTATCCTAAAGTCCTGAACAGAGTTGCAGCCCAGTGGGGGAAAGAATAAATAGTAAGTGACTAAAAACTTAAATTATATTAATTTTAGATGCTGGGGAATAGTTTTTTAAGGGTTTGGGCTTTTCAATAAATCATGGTGAAGGTCCGGTTTAAGAAAATTCATTTTATAGAAACACATTTGGCCAATCCATTCCACAGCTTTCACCAGACTGATCATTCGCTGCTTATCCCTGGGTTACAACAGGTCGAATTTTATGGAACGGTAACTATTATAGTACCACATGCCCCATGTAGCAGAACTACCTGTTCATTTTGTATGCTTCATAGGCCCTTATTTAAGAAGGGATAGCGTCAGGTAGCGCCTGGTTAATGAGAGGTAGCGACAGGTAGGGACTGATGAACGCCGGACACAGCACGCAATTACACATTTATCAAGCAGAATCTGTTTAGCGACTGGGATAGCGCCATGTAGCGTCTGATTAATCCTTTTCACAGCCTCAGCGAACAGTGCCGGCGTTCAGCCTTGCACAGCGCCAGGTATGACCTCTCGCTACCTGTCGCTCTCCCATACATTTCAATGGATGATACTTTTCTTCTCTTTAAACGGGGTATTTGTTTTTTTTTTTCCAAAAAATCACAAATAATTCTGTGACCTCTTCTGGCACCGAAAAAGCAGTTTTTTCATAATTTTTTCATTTTTTATATATTTCCTCAGAAATGACATTACAGGTCTGGCATTAAAGTGTTTGTGTTACAATGTTGCTACAATGTAATTCCATATGTTTTCGCTTTGTTACTAGTTGATAGATGCTGAAAAACAGACTTTATAAACACCGCCTCCTGCGCTCTGTCCTTCAGACAAGTATTTTTCAGCACCAGAGATTTGTGAGGCTGTTTTTTTGCTGAATATGTCGTGAGTTGGTCGCTATGAGCAGTCGCTAACATGCGCTCCCATCCAGCGCTGTACTGGTCAAATAGCGACTCCTCACAATGTATTCACCATTACTGAACAGCGACTGAGTTGCTATGAAGTAG
Organism: Gastrophryne carolinensis; assembly: GCA_027917425.1. Taxonomy (NCBI): domain Eukaryota; kingdom Metazoa; phylum Chordata; class Amphibia; order Anura; family Microhylidae; genus Gastrophryne; species Gastrophryne carolinensis. The sequence goes on from CM051236.1 coordinate 167,606,501, forward strand.
CGACGAGCACTGCGACTACTAGCGGGCGCTCTGAAAATGCCTGCTACAGACGCTCATCTGTCGCTACCTGCCGCTAATGATGAATCAGCCTGCCCGATTCTTGCACCGATTCCATTGTGTTCTACATGTATTACATTGCCATTGAGTCCTATTAGCCCATTGGCAGCGACATCTACTGATACTTTTGTAGATGACATCTTCTTTGAATGTGTTTGATCAGTTTATCAGTTTGCTTATCAGTGCCTTACCTTTACTAAGAATGTGCGCTCTGGCTAGATTGCTATCCCTGGCCTGTACTTTCCCAAGAGCACCCTGGTCTTGAATACAGACTTTCTCTTTCATAGAAGACATTTTGCTTACAGCCAAGCAAACCATGAATGCTGTCTGGTAAATCCAGATCTATCCTTTCATTCCAGCCTTGGCATAGCACAGTCCTACTTATCCTATACATTATTCCTCAGTATCTTTATATCTCCTGTGCTGCAGTTAGTTCCCACTAGGTCCACACAAATAGGTATCAGACCATAGTTATTTCAGTCATATCATGTATGTAGTGTATAGCAATGTTATTTTCCATGTTGTCTATTGTACCCCAGATACTAAGGATCATTATTTCTTCTCTACATCTACCTCCTGACTAAATAGTTAAATGAGCCAGCATCAAGTTAATGCATTTGAGGGAAGGAGTTAGATGGCTGCCACTCCGTTCTGCCCATAGATGAGAGGGTGACAAAACATATGTGAAAAGCATTTTAAACTTCCTTTTTGGTAAGTGTTTGATGTTCTGCCTTATTGTTTTCCACTTTTGGAACGTAAAATAATAATTTGCGTTAGGATTGTGCCCCCAGACCTGTGATTTACTTATCAGCACGCTGTTTTCCTGATTCTCATATTCCTGGGGCTACAGTGGAAGTGGATTTCATGGCCTTGAGTAAAAACAAGAACTACAAGTCCCGCAATTCTTACAAATGCAACAGGTGAACTCTTTAGCAGCTTTGGCTAAGAGGCCGATTCATTAACAGCGGCAGGTAGCGACAGTTGAGCGAATGTAGTGGCATTTTCAGAGCGCCCTCTAGTAGTCGCTGTGCTTGGCCGTTGTTCGGTAGTTGATAGCGACTCAGTCTGTTTGCCGTAATGTTGAATATTGGGTGAGGAGTCGCTATTTGACAGGTTCCGCGCTGTATGGGTGCGCATGATAGCGACTGGCCCTAGCGACCGGCTCCCACCATATTCATTAAAAAATCACGCTCAAAAAATTCTCGCGCTGTAAAATGCTTGTTTAAACCCCAGCGCGCTGGCGGCGATGGGTTAAAAGTAGTTTTTTAACCCCCAAACAACCATATTTTGGGAAACGAAAAAAAACAAGTTTTTTAAATAATTTTGTAATATGAATACATTAATATCAGACCTGTAATATCAATTCTGTACAATTTTTTTTTACCTTAAAAAAATGATCTAAAATGGCAGAAGTGGTCACAGAATTTTAAACATTTAAAAAAAAAAAAAAAATTATGAATATTTAAAGATTGTTCCATTGAAATCTATAAGATTCCCGGGCCGATCACCTCCCTCCCCGCGGGACATCCGAGATTGGGATGTCCCGCGGGGTGAAACCCCCCCAAAACCCCCAAACCACCTTACCTTAGCTCTAGGCGTGCGCGCGCCCGCGCCGGCCGTCTGTGAATGGCCGGCGCGGGCGCGCGCGCGTCAAGAGGGACGCGCGGGAGGCGGCAGCGGAGGAGCCGCGGACAAGCGGCTGTCAAATCCCTTGTCCGTCGGCGCTGGGAGCGGGGAGGGGTGAGTTTTTAGGGTGATCGGGGGGGTTTCACACAGCGGGGCACCCCGATCGGGGGTGCCCCACCGAAGTGGACCAAGACCCAGGATAGTCAAAATCCTGGGTGTTGGTCCACTTTAAGGTTTACCTTCCTGCAATGGAGCAGATGCTCCAGCCCTATGCTGCCATGGGCCAGGTGGTAAGTGTGACCTTCCGCAGCAGGGTGGCCACACGCTTTAATATAGTATTGGCCCCATCTTCCTGCCAGCCCACCTCTTCTGTTGCCGTTACTCCTGCCCCCAAACTTCCCAGCCCTAGGAATGTTTTATTTCATTTATCTCTTCTACTTTAAATCTGGTTGCCAGTATTAAGGTGATGAGCATTAAAGGAAACTTGCTCTTCAAATTCCATCCTGCTTGTCTACACCGTCATGCCAGCTATGGGAGCCCCTACACAGCCCCCCTGGTAGAAAGGTCAGCCTAAAACACTCTGTATAACCCTTTTAGTGTAGAAAAGGAAGGGGTAGAGCTTGTTACACACCTGTTCTACTTAAAGCAGAACACACTTACACACCACTTAAAGCAGAACAAAAGTCAAAATAGATTTTTTGTCTGCTTGAATGTGGGCAGTGTTAACAAGCAGATCTTCGGCCAGATCTGGAGTCTAAAAGACTCCCAGGCCAGCCGATTCCATATCCATATTCCATATATATTGAGGCATCACAATGTGGAATGCCCCAAGGTGTTCTGGCGATCCCACTGCACATGCGTGGGCTGCATCCATCTGGCTGATGCGCACTACTCCATTTTTGAATGGCTAATGTGCAGCAGTGTCCAGCGGCTCGCACTCCAGCTTTACTAAGCTGCTCTGATGGGTTGGTAAAGCTCAGTGGAATGGAAGCTGCTGATTGGAGGTGCTCCTGTGTCCCAGAGGTGAGTTTTATAGCAATTTGGAGGTGTTACACAGCAGGCCATTCCTAAGGGCAACATTGAGCAGAGCAGCTTCACTTTGCACAGCACCCCCCTCTCTATACTCTACTCACGCCATCACCAGATATCAAGTTTGCCAAGAGCGCAGATTAGGGATGCTACTGCAGAGCAAAGTCACAATGCTCAGTGCTGAAGATGAAGATGCAGCTCATTCTGCGGGAGATTCCTTGGAGGATGCACCTAGTACATATTCATGCTGACCAAAAGTTTTTTTTGTTTTTTGATCCTTTTTAAATCAGACCAACAGGATATTTGGTCTGTTCTTTGCCAGAGCAGCATGCAGAGCAGAGGAATGCTTAATTTAGCGGCTCCTGCTCAGTGAGACCTGACCTCAAGAGACCACCAATAGATAATCATTCTTACATATCACTTGCATACGACTGTCCAGCAACTGGTCACATGAGGTGAGAAAGCAGGAAAAGATGAGTTTGGGAAACCAGCAGCCAATCGAACTTGCATATCACTGTGCATACCACTGTCCAGCCACTGGTCACATGAGGTGAGATAGTAAGAAGACCTGAACTTTAGACCCCCAGGACTAGGCTTGAAATGTGTATGGGTATTTACAGGAGGGCATCAGCATTTAGGATGCCACACCAGACTAACTGTCATTTGTGCAAAAAGTGTAAAGTCTGCTAACACACATTTTCAACCATAGGTGTTGGTATGGGAACAGGGCCTTTCCTGCCAGCCCCATTTTTCTTACCTGCACCATTTTACTCTGGTGAAATCTGGCCCCACGATCGGCATCCTGGTGGTCACATAGTCTGGGTTTCTTTTTCAGGATTCCTGCTGCTGAAGGAAACCCCCACCACATGACCACCAGCAGCCAATCATGGCATTGGATTATAGCAGGGAGAATGCGGTTAAACAAACAAGGTCTAGCAGCAACGTATGTATGGGCATCAGAATTATCCAAGCTGCTACTGATTGATTCTGTGTCACCCTGACCTGAGACAAAAGCATGGAGCATTCGAAAGAGGAAGGCCAAACTGACCAGTATTCACCAACTTCTGTGTTCCCACATTATCACTGGTGGCCAGTAAGGTTTGAGGGGCAGGTTTTCACACTGCTGTGCACCCGCCCACTCGCCTAGTGAACCCTACAGGTCAACAGCAGTCATATAGGGTCATGATCCTATTGCGGAAGTAGATAAGTATAGGGACTGGGGTTTGGACTTCTCAGGCCAGTATGCAGAGTGGGCCATTACTCTTTAGGATGACTCCAGCTTCCCAATTTGGGGAAACTATTATATAATATAAATATATAAATATTAATATAACTATTTTTATTTGACTGGAGAGTCACATTAAAGAGGAACCAACAGGTAAAAATAAATGTTGGTCCTTTGTGACCTGCAGCAGGGGGGAATCTAACTTCTGGATGCCCCATGCTGCATAGCTCCCCACTCCTTAGGAGAAGCAAACTTGTTTTCATTTTCTGATTTTTTCCCATTTTATTGGTCCCATGTGATCACTGTCAGCCAGTGAAGTTCACTGGCTTGGTTTACACAAACCCTCTCCTTAAGGGCCACCAATGGGTCATGTTTTGTGTATTTCCATATAGCCCGCTCTAAAGCGATGTCTGGGCACTAAATACTCCACCTTTGCATAAGTGTGGAGATCTGCAAAACATGGCCTTTTGTTGGCCCCTAAGAAGGTTTGAGCATGTGGGGCTTACAAAGTGCTGTGTGTGTGCCCAACCTGCAAAACCCACTGGCTATCTATCCGGAACATGCTGTGAAAGTATTGGGGCTAGGGTTATGTTTCCCCAGGGGACAGGGCTAGTATGTAGAGAGGGGCATCCTGCAATCAGCCGCCTGCACCACTGCCTCCTACCCCCCTGCAGGGCTGAGAATCACATTTTTGACTGTTGGTCCTTAAAGTGAAAAGAGGAAGATAATTGTATCCATTTGTTTCTTATGGTCAGATGAGACAGTGATGGATTTGGGGCGGTTGGAGGCGTGATGTTAGTGGGGGGCCCCATTAACAAACTGCTCTGTACCTTAATCTGGCCCTTGTAAGGAGATATAATATAGAGAACTAATTTTCATTATTACCCAAACCAAAGGCAAAATGATAAATCCAGAAAAGTCAGAGACAACAGACAACAAGGATGTGACAGAGATGCTGTATTGCTGTATAATGATATTTTTCAATACAAAATCTAGTTTTAATCATGTTTCTCAGAGAAGGGGGGCTTTTAGCTTGGGGGTTAAAGAGGAACAACACACAAGAATTCCACTTTTCGAATTGGGATCCCTCCCTGTGTGTACCCCCCCCCCCCAGGTCGCCCCTATTTCACTCGCCTTCTTTTTGCTCCCATGGCGCAGTCTTGGCCCGAGAGATAGTGCGAGAGCCAGCCACATCCCCCGCCCACCTTGCACGTGCCTGCATCACCCATGCGGTCGGAGCGCACATACGCGGCAAGGGCTCCAGGAGAAGGGGAGTGAAACTGACGATTGGGGGGGTTTCATCCCAATTTGGAATGCCACAAGAAGTGGAACTCGGAGAGCCCTGGAGTATTTTAGACTCCAGGGTCTCCAACGATCCTCTATAAAAAATGGTCAAGTTGGCTAAAACCAGAAATTAAAACCCAGTTATCCCTGTAACACGATTGCAATCAGCAGGCCTTATTGTCAAAGAAAGGGCAGGATTCTTTATGGTCAGCAGCATCCTTGATGTTAGAAATTTTAAAGTGTCATTCGACTATCAATGGAATTTGTAAAAGTTTCCATTATTGTGCGCTAAATGACGTTAAGGTGCTGAGCTTATCTGTGATTTTTTCTTTGTTATTTGTTTGAAATGTAAGAACACTTTTTTTTTTCTAGCAACAATGCATTTGCCTTAGCAGCCTACTCCACCTAGTGTGTTTGGCATTCATGCACTTACTGACTCTGGCATGTTGATTGGCTGAGGCAGAGACAACGCTTCACATTCCTGTGCTCACAAGTTTAACCCATCCTGCTGTAATACAGCTTCTTCTTCAGATGAGTGGATCACAATATTATGTTCCAGTAGCTTAAGGGTTTTTGGCATTCTCACCTTGGTAGGTCATTACTGCTGCTTGATTTAGCCAAATTTGCTGATAAGCTCACCTGTTACAGTGGAAGGATTGTGGGCTTTGTACTTTGTAATTCCTCCTGGTCATAATATGGTAGAGTCATTTAGGCCAAAGACTGACAGTGTGCCATAGTGAAGAGACGGTTGATATAGCAAGCTTGCACCCAGCCAGCATCAAGCATCAAAAAGGGAAGAACATTTAAGACTTGTACAATTTTTATTTACTAACTTTTACTCTGTATATAAGCCACCCTGAACCTGCTGTGAGAAAAAATGAGGAAGAGATACCAGCTCCTGCTGTGTAAACTAAAGGAAAAGAAAAGAGAGCTAGAGGCAGTGACAGCCTGTAGCTGTAGCAAGTGTCCAGCAGTAAGGCAATTACATTACAAAAAAGAACTATTTCAAAGTTAGTTTAGAAAAGCTTTTAAAGTAAAGGGAAAGTACCATATTTCTGCTCATAAGACGCACCTAGGATTTGGAGGAGGAAAATAATAATAATTCTGAACCAAATAGTGAGCTAAAGTACCCCCCCCATTACCTAACAGGACCCGCCAGAAACCACATAACACAAGTGTGCAAAAACTCCCCTATAACAGGCAGTGTGCCAAATTCCCCTAAAAACACTATACCAGGCAGTATGGCAGATCGCCCCGAAACCCCAATAGCAATCAGTATGCAGAATCCCCCATCCCCCTATAACAGGCGGTATGGCGGGTCCCCAATCCATCTCCAAAAATAAGCAGCATGTAGAATCCCACCTTCCCCATATAACAGACAGTGTGCAGAACATCCCCAAGCCATCATATAACAGGCAGTGTTTCCCGAATCCCCCATCCCCCATAACAGGCAGTGTGGCAGATTCCTCCTCCATCTCCAAAAACAAGCAGAATTTAGAACCCCCCCCCATAAAACACACACCTTGCAGAATACCCCCCAAAACACTATACCAGGCAGTGTGGCATATCCCCTTCAATCCCAAAAAGCAAGCAGCATGCAGAATCCCCCCTCTCCCCTATAACATGTAGTGTGGCAGATCCCTCACCCATCCCTAAAAGCAAGCAGTGTGTAGAATCCCCCCGCCTCCATATAACAGGCAGCGTGCGGAACAGCCCAACCCACCCAATACCAGATATCGTGGCAGATCCCTCCAGTCCCCAACTGCCACTGAGGCATTCATTTAAATATGCTGGCGGAGGGGCACATGCACATTGGCAAGTAACCCACCGTTCTTTGCACTGTCAGTGCAGCCGCTGCGCGCCAATGCTATTAATAGCTTGGCAGGGGTCAATCATGGTTTACGGGAGGTTAAACGTTTTTAGGTTTTGTTTTAACAGCTGGAAAATATGGTAAATTCTTTTTTGTCATTTCTAAAAGATAAAATATGATGTTAAAAGAGAGAATCTGCTTTTGATAAGACAGTTTATGGTCGATTTGGTTGGAGACATTGAGCATCCACTTACAGCTTAGCTTAGTATGTGATCTGCATCTATATTGCTAGGTCAATGCAGTTTACGTTTCATGACAGTAGATGGCGCTGATACATAAATCTATGTGTAGTCTCTGTTGTACATTCTCTACTGCATGTTGTGTTTCATATATATTGTGATGACCTTTGTGACTTCTTTTTCCTGTCTATGTTATCCACCATGTAAGGCATCTTTCTCTTACTGCACTCATGTTCCAGTAAAGCCAGTTACTGTAACACCACAAATGTCTATTTGGATATGACTCCACTGCACCCAGCACTCACACTCTGCAACAGTTTTTTTCATTCTGTCTGTTACACCTTTACAATCACTTTTTTAACCATGAAAGTGCTTTATTTGACCAAATTAATGTTTTCCTCCACTGTGATAATGGTCACATGGGGCAGGGGGAATGATAGTTAACCACTGTGAGAAACCCCACAGTTCACCTGGTCTTACATTTACCACAAGCCCGTGGTGCCCGTGGTCCCAGGTTTGGGTCCACTTGTCCATTGTGATTTTTTTCATAAAACTCTCAAATCAAGTGGTGGATGTGGACAGTAATTCTCATTCCATAGTTAATACATTGCTTCTGCACCTGTCATGCTGAGCTGACCAGTAGCAAGTATGGGGGTAATTCAAGAAGGGATAGCGCCAGGTAGTGCCTCATAGTGGCAGGCAGCGTCTGGTGAACGCCGGGCACTTTACACAAAACCATATTTATGAAAGCGATTCTGGTGAGCTACTCTAACAGCACCATGTAGCGTCCGATGTATTATTACAGGCTCAGTATATAGCGCCGGCGCTCTAGCTTCCAGAGTGCCAGGTATTACCTTTAGCTCAGTGTCGCTCTCCCATATCAACCATTTCAATAGGCGTTCATTTGCTTGTGTTTAAACAGCGTGTTTGACTTTTTTTTTTTTTTGTTAAAATCATTGTGTGACCTCTCCTGGCTGCAAACAAACATTTTTAGAAACTTTTTGGACTTTTTATATATTTATGCAGAATTGTCATCACACAGCGCCTGGCGCTCTATGCTATAGCAACCAGATTTAGAGCACCAACGCTGTGTGTGTCCTTTTTTGATAAGTATGGTGTGGAGCGCTGAGAGTCGGTCTCACTGAAATGGCGCTACCTTTCACTTGCTGCAGCACTGTACTGGTATTACAGCGCCCAACATACATCACATACATCAATGTGGGCCAGGTTACTACAGCGTCTGAGGCGCTCTGTTACAGCACGCGATACATGTCTACAGCGTTTACTAGCGATCGCTCTAAGCGCCGCTATGCAGACGCTCATCTGCCGATACCTACCATTAGTGATAAATCAGCCTCCTTGCGATTTTACATGCAGCATACACTATACATACAATATATTCCTGCAATTGAGTAAATTATTTCAGCCAGGGTTCTATTTTAATAAATAAAAGAAGCTGAAACTAAAATACCACCAAGCATTCCATTTATTGGGACAATGTCTTAAATAACACTTTGTTTTCCCAGTAGCACGTGATCCAGCTGGTCTTCTTGAATGTATCACCTTTTCTCCATCATGAGGGCAAGCATTAGCTTTTATCCTGCTGCACTGACTGCAGTTTAAAGGCTCAGAGGCTGGTGCGCAGTTTAAAGCTGAAACCAAGAGAGGGAGAATCAATTGCAATTCAACCAAAAATCAATGAAACATGGTTTGCAGAATGGGACTGGGTGACAGACCTGCTCCGATTTGTGCACAAGTTGCATTGCGCTGGTCCTTTTCACAGCAGGTCACTGAATCTGTGCATCCTCCATTCTCCATGTCAATCTATATTTTGTTTCAATCTTCTTCTATCTGTTCTTGGAAAGGCACTTAGTAAAGTCTATGGGAAACACAGGAAATGCCAGCAAAGTCAAAAAGATAACCAAGTGAATAAATATGCGAAATGCATGGCGTCCTTTTTTCTGAAGGACCTGAATTACTTTGGAGACTGTGTCAATTTCCTGGCAAAGAAAGTAGATAAAGGATCATTTTATCAATGTCTGGAAGAAGCAGGTCAAGGGTATTTTCCTGCTGAAGTCATGGCAAAACCCTGAGAACAATCTAAAAACATATGCTGAATTACTTATTTATAAGCCTTTTCTCATGTCTGACACAAAAAATGCAATATTAAGAAACTCACCCTGACCTTCAACCTGTACACACAGGGCTGTGTCCAAAGCCACGTCGGGAACGTATGTGTCACAATGTTTTATTGATATTTTAAATAAAGCTAGCAATTGAATATGATTATAATCTGCCAATTATGTCAGCTAGTTTCAACCTTTAACCACATCTCTGGTAGGGTGGATGTTTGTAACTTTACTTACTGTATATAAGCATTACAAAATATATGCAGGGCTAAAGGTAAAAAAAATATGATTCAGTTCCATGGGGTCTCAACATAGCATATTAGGTGACACATTATTTTGAGAGACACAATCACCCTGGAGAAGTGGTAGGAAACCACGCAACACGTTGGTGTGGTGCGGCTCTGGCGTTCCCTTGGTTCCTTCATATGATGATGTAGATTGACTAGATCTTTGCACTTACCTGCTCACTAATAGCTTTGCACATTCTGTTGGCTTACAGTCACTTTGGTATTATTATATTTATTGTAATGGAAAGCCAATCAAGTTTCACACAAAGTTTTTGTAAATGTATTTAGTCTCCGATTCACATACAGTATATGAATTTATTTATTGAAATTATATTCATATAAGCACTTGCACTTTATTAATTTTTGCAAATATAGCGTTTTTTGCAGATACTTAGCACTTTATACATGTGGCATAATGTGAGTTGGTTATTCATGAGATCTTACAGCTCTTGTCATACAACCAGGACTGTTCCTATGATTTCCCAGCACAGGGCGCCAAGGTTCCCCGTGCGCTCGCTTTTGCGCATTTGCAGGGGCCTTTAAATACTGGCGAGCCCTGAGCTTCATTGCCAGTTGGTCTTTTCTCCTGCTTGTTCCTGAGTTACAGTCATCCATACCTGTGTACCGACCCAGCTTGATCCTGACTACTCTCCTGTTCTCCTGACGACCTCGGCCTGTTTACGACTCCGATCCTGATCTGCCTGCCCACAACCTTGGCTTGTTCTACGTTCCTGTCCAGCTCTGGTCTGCCTTCTACCCAGAACTTGGTAATACCCACTCCTAGGTTGCCTGACCTGGGACCTTCCTGCAGCCCAGTCTATCCTCACCATTAGAGGCTCTAGTGGATACCAGGTTGGTCCTTAGATTCCAGGCTTCCCGGTCGAGGGGTGAGCCGGTTCTTAGTCTCCGCAATCAGGGTTCACACCCAGTAGCCTGACAGCTCTACAATTTCCATTGATCTGCCAAATATTTGTGAATTGTATTAGAGCCCTGTTTGTTTATGCCATTGCCCTTGTCTTATGTGTTTTTTAATCTGTGATGTCAGTATATATTTGTGAGTAGTTTTTAAGTGTGTACAATAAATAGCATATAGTTTCTCCGGGGGGTATTTTGGGCTTACCTGAGGGCCCTTTATCTGTTGTTGTTCACAAGCGGGAACTCTGGTCTGATGCTCCTGCGCCGTGTCACATGACCCGCTGCTCCAGAGAAGCGAGGTCGGTGATTGAAGTGTGGTGTGCTGATAGGAGACACCTGACCTTTGTCCCCCCTCACTACAGATGCCGGTGGAGTGGCTGTAATAGCCGCTCTACATCATTAAGAAGATGACAACTGACAACATGGGGGTAGTCCCCAACTTGGTAGACCTGCATAAAGGAGGAAGACGTGGCGAAGGTGAGCTCTTGTAAATTTTTTAAACTGATTGTGAACTGGTAATGGTTTAAAGAACATCTATACCAGCGCACATGTAGTGGTGGCCTGAGCAACTGTATCTGGCATTTGGGAGTACCGAATACCCCATACTGGAGACTATACTTCCGCAGGGCTTTAGAACCAGATAGACCCCTTTCCAACTCATCACTAGTTATGGAAATGTTGCTCAAAAGGAAATGCATATATTAACATTTTTAGAACTATTTTGTTGAATAAGATTCCAGGGGACTGTTGTAACTGATAAAATATTAAGAGCAACAACTTTGTTTTATATTAATATTAATTGCATTTGTTATTTTAGTAAATGTAGGTATTCAAATTAAAGTATGAATTTTGCTAATATATATATATATATATATATATATATATATATTTTTTTTTTTTTTTTTTGTTTTTTATTATTCTTATTTTAACTTGAATTGTTGGACAATTTATAAAGTCTTCCCATACTTTTCTTTATCTCTCCAAAGATCTAACAACATAGACGGCTAAGCCCTTATAATTATCCATCCGATCTGTGACAAGCGTGGCCTAATCAGTCTCTTAGGGAGTTACCCTGCAGATCACGGAGGAGTGTGTGCATAGTAGGCCTCAGTTCTTTTATCAAGCTATTTTGGTGCCAGCATAGCACAAGAAATGCCAACATGTTATTATGGAGATAAGCAAGACTATAAACAAGACAAGCACAGGATGTGCTAAAATGCTTAAAATATATAATAAATATACTTTAACATTCACAAAAAAAAAATAAAAAAATATGTTGAAAGCATTTTGCTGTAATCCCATATTAAAAGATTAGAAATAACATCTGAAGAAATCAGAGAGAGTCTAATTGAGGTTCTTGGCTTTAATCCTTTATGTAAGCTCCCTCTTGGTTTGAAAGATCTGTCAGTGGAGAGTCTTGGGACTCCTCTTTTTAAGAAGAATAAACGGCAAGAGGTGGACACACAGTGTGTTTTATGACCCCAAAAAGGGGGGGGGTGAGCATATTGGTTAAAATATACATAGATTTCAAAGTGAAAGAGAGCAAGTGAATGACATTTGAAGAGGCAAATGTTATAGATAAAATGTAGAGAAATGTGTGTTGATATGTTTTAAATAGTCATTGGCAATGGTGCTAATATAATACATACTATTACAGTTTCAATAGTTAGAAGAGAGCACCCAGGTTACCTAAAAATGGACCATAACTGGCTCTGGAGTCTATGAGACTCTAGGGCCGGCAGATTCCCTCTCCCAGGGGCATACCTCCCCCCCTGGTTCGCACACCTTTCCGCTGAGCCCACGGCGTGCGTGTGGGCGGCGGCAGTGGCATCACTCCCAACCCATTTTGGCTGTGCGCAGCTACACCCGGCACAACTGAATGGCTGTGTGTGGCCATGCACAGCTGAAGGATGCAAGTGATTCCACACGCCGCCGATGTGTGTGGCTGGGATTCCATTCAGCTTTTCCAGCTGCACATTAATATGCGCGCCCGGAGAAGCTGATTGGATGAGTGGATGCTAATGCACTGAGGAGAGGGGAGAATGCTCGGTGAACGGCAGGGTTTCATACAGCGGGGCATACTAAATCAGGGCAGACAGACCAAAGTTGGGATAGTAAAAATCCTGGAATTTGGTCCACTTTAAGGAACTAGTAAGGTGCAGGAATTTGTGTATATCTGAGCCAGGGCTTGGCTTAATTCACAGGTAAGTGCTAATTCATCTTCCTGGTCAGGCTTTTTGTTACTTATATTAGCAGATGGCTAGAGGTGATGTGCTATCTGCTACAACCATGGTATGTCAAAGGGGAAATAAAGGGCAACTCTGGACAGGTATCAGGTGATTCAGACATTCTTATATGATTACACTGGATATTCCCTTCACAGGTGGATCTGATTTGTAGTCAGGAAGCAAGCCAGGATCATATAAAAAAGCAATCAAAAGTGTAGTAAAGATGCACAGCTGGGTGTACATGAGCAGATCAGGAGGGATGCATTTTGTCAAAGATTGTATTGGCTTTTTACCTGAATAAGGATATTGTGCACATATCTCTTTACCTGACATATAACAAGAAAAGGATGTTGCAAGGCACGGCGATCACAGTGCCATTGTGCTAAGGGAATAATCTCTTAATGGTTCTTGAGAGGCCAAGGAAGGGTTTGGCAGCTTCCAAATCTACTACCAAAGAATGGACTAGACAGTTGGTGGCTAAGGCAAAAGTTTGGAGCCATTGTTCCTGATTGCAGCTGACTTTATTACTGCCTGGGCCTTCAAAAATCAGGACTTGGTGGATCAAGTTTCATGAAAGTACTGTTGTACCTCCAGAGTTTGGTCTTTACAGCCTGCTACTGTTGGGAAAAAATATAGAATTAGGGTGGGCACAGCCTATGTATGCCGGGAGGAATTTTACTTTTTGTGCTTTCAGTCTTACTGAATGTTTGGAGGAGTCATCCCACAAGTTTCCCTTGTTCCAGAATAGATATGGAGGGAATTACATTTTACAGGAGAGTACACACAATTTTTATTTTGGCCATGAAATCTAATATACGGGTGCAGGTGTATGACTGGCAAAAAACAAGAGTTTAAAATAGGTAATAAGCAAACTTCTCCCTTGTTTTAGCTGATTTCGACCCCTCGTGACTGCCTATGTACTAGGAAACACATGTAGTTTGCAGTCTAAGAGCATTTTATATTGCACTTGTATTTAAGTGTATAAATTGTAGAGTGCTTTTCAGGTTTTTTTTTCAATTTTCAAATGTACTTATTGCCCTCTAAATCTCCTGTGATTTTTGTGCCCGAGACGTCCTCCAGTACTTGTTACGTCAGTCTCACTTTTTGACCTGAGAATCTTAGATACTGCTTTCATATGAGCTGTACTGTAACCCAAAAATAATATAAGCCCGTGGTTGTCGCCTATATTTTGACATATGACCTGGCAGTGGAAGGGATTGGTGATGCTCTATGGGGTACTGCTAGGCACTCCCACTTAACACACATACTGTAGTTCAGTTAAGCTAGTCCCCATTGTTTCTTCCAGATGATCCTTGGCCTGGGGTTCCAAATTGCTTTGCATTCTACAAATGCATAAAACACATTTCCAGTTAGTTAAATAAATGGGATAAGCAAATAGTACCTAAAAATACATGCTTACATTCTCATTTGTGAAATATTATTTCCTGTAAAAAACATTGTACTTGTTAAATAAAGCCGGTAAATTGACTTCTCTGAAAATCTGAAAGTGAAGCTTCTGTAAATAATTGTCTGTCATTGTTTTTCATGTTGTTTATAATGCTTTCAATGTTAATACAAATACATTTCCATTATCATCGTTCATGTCATGTATATCACTCATTTACATGTCAAAAATTATTTAAAGGGCTACTGCAGGCAAAGGTAATTGTTACACCATTGCGTCGGGCTACAGTCGGCACTGTCCTAATTTTTTTTTTTTTTTTTTCAAATTGAAGAAGAAATAGCCAAGATATTGAGGTTTACAGTCTCACCTCATTATACACCCATTACATCCCTCCAATCAGCTCAGCAGAGCGGGATGGAATTGCGGGGGTCCTGTCCCTCCTCTCTTACCTCCCCCGCCTCCTGCAACTTCTCAGCCTCCCTGCTGCTCCACACCGCGCTCAGCAGGGATGTCAGTGGCCTTGCATGAGTGAGCGGCGGGGGGGGGGGGGGGGGGGGGTGAAGAATCATGCCCCAGGTGGATGCAAGTAATTATAAAATAAAGTTTCACCTTCTGCTGTACTGTCCTCTGTAATGGGTGTGGCAGGGTTGAGTGATGCAAGAACACTGTGTGAATTGCATTTGAGTGTGCTGAGGCTTCAGTCTTCAGGGGGATTGGGGTCAACCTAACATAAGCCTCAGGCTTCAATTTGTGGTCAAGATGGGGGGGAGGCGCTGGAGGTAGAGGAAGAAGAAATTCCTCTTCCTTTCTGCGATCATAGCAAAGTGACAGCATGGAACTGACGCTGCACCAGGTAAGCTGCCAGGCAATTGCTTTTAATTGGCAGTGCAGCTTGTTTTTTCCTACCTTTGATGGGGACAACACATTCAGGCAGCTCTTCCCATGGGGGCCTGTAGCAATGCATAGTTGGTAGTGTTAGCTAACAATGTTCATGTAAAGGGACATGACATGAGCAGTGGGAGTGGAGCACATTTATATAATTACTGGCAAAAAAAGTATATGTCTCTGCCACAGCACCCCTAGAACTTGCACCCTGTGTGGCTGTGGGCACACCCCTAAGGCCTCCCTGTCAGGGCCATACATACCAGAAAGGAAGATGAGGCAGCTGCCACTGGGGCCATGGCAGAAGTGGAAGGTCTGGTTCAAGTGGCCCCCTCCCTGATGGAAGCTGCACAGGACTAGTGAAGCCACAGTTTACAGTTCTGCTGCAAGCTCAGGGACCAGAGCCATAGATTTTGCAGGAGGGAGCTAGTTCCTTATATCTTACTTCTGTTCTTTATAACCTATGGCTAGGGTCCCCAGGTGCTTTCTGCAGACTGTGGCAGCACAAGATGAAACTGACCTCACCAGGCTTCACTGATGCTGACAGTAGTCCCACATAGTGCAGTCCCTGCATTTCACTGCAGATAATTTAGCTTATGCTGGAGTTACGTCTTGAGGGGGAGACTTTTATGGTATTTGAACCTGCCACTGTTTTTTTTTTTTTAATTTTTGAAAAAGCATTAGGGACACTTTTGCTTTTGCTCTCATTTTTCATGTGGAAGACTTTTCTATGTACACAGTTTTTTCTCTTAAATATTGTTTACAAATGTATCTAGATCTGTGTTTGTGAGCACTTCTCTTTTTCTGAGATTAGCCACCCACCTCACAGGTGTGGCATATCAAAATTCTGATTAGACAGCAGATTATTGCACAGGTGTGCCTTAGGCTGGCCACAATAAAAGGCCTCTGTAAAATGTGCAGTTTATCACACAATGCAATGCCACATATGTCACAATTTTGGTGGAGCATGCAATTTGCATGCTGACTGCAGAAATGTTCATCAGAACTGCTGCCCATGATTTTAATGTTCATTTCTCTACCATCTCCAAAGAAAGGAAGTTCAGAAATTTTGGCAGTATATCCAACTGGCCTCGCAACCACAAACCACATGTAACCAGACCAGCCCAGGACCTCCAAATCCAGCATCTTCCCCTCTAACATGGTCTGAGACCAGCTGTGGTTCATCGGTTTGCATCATGTTCATGGCATCGGTTTGCATCACCAAAGAGTTTCTGAACAAACTGTCAAAGAAAGCTCACCTGCATGCGAGTACTAATTACAGGGGTCTCCACCTGACTGCAGTTCAAGTGATAACCAACTTGATTGGGCAAATAAATTCATTGGTGCCAATCACATTACAGAAGAGTTCTCTTCATGTATGATTGTCGGTTTTCACTGTACAGAGCAGATGGCTGACTGTGTGTATTGTGTCGTTTGGGTGAGCGGTTTGCATTGTGAATCGACTGGCCCATAGTGGTGTTATGGGGGTATGGTATGGGCAGGCATATTTTATGGACTGCGAACAGTGGTGCATTTTATTGATAGTATTTTGAATGCACAGAGATATTGTGACAGTATTCTGAGGCCCAGTGTTGTACATACATCCATGAACATCAGGTTGCAGCATGATTATGCACAGCCCCATGTTGCAAGGATCTGTACATAATTCCTCAAAGCTAAAAACATCATGCATGCTGTGGAACGATGTATAAGGCAATGTGTTTTAGTTTATGCCAATGTTAAGCAACTTCACACAGCCATACTCGCTCCCCCGGTGCAGCCTGATCGGGGGTGCCACGCTGTGTGAAGCCCCCCAGGTCGGCCGAAAACTAACTTTCATTCCCGGTCCTACAGCGAATGCGCAAGCAGCAGCCGCACCCCCGCTATCCCTTTAGCAGGGCCTACACCAGGCATTTGTGAATGACTGGTGCAGGCACGCTCCCTGTTAGAGGGTAGCGGGGGGGAACGAACGCCAGCGTGCTCGCATTAGATGAGCTCCTGGATAAAGGGGCTAGAGCGGATCCAAGCGTGATGATTGGATGAGCGTCCATACATGCGTCGTAGGGCCGTAGGAGTTTGTTCGGGCGACCTGGAGGGTTTCACACAGTGGGGCATGGACCAAAACCCAGGACAGTCAAAAGGCAGTAGACCAACAATTCACACGTTACAATTAACAACTTGGTAATCTCTATGCGACAGAGATGTTTTTGCACTGCGTGAGAAGCAAATGGTGGTCACACCAGATGCTGACTGTTTTGTTGAGCCTCTCAATACAGTAACACTTCACACTTTAAAGAGGCTTTTTATTGTGGCCAGCCTAAGGCACACCTGTGCAATAATTTGTGCTGTCTAATCAGTATCTTGATATGCCACACCTGTGAAAGGGAAGGAAAGTGCTCACTTACACAGATTTAGGGCCTTATTTATGAAGGAATAGCGACAGGTAGCGACTGGTGAGCGGCCGGTAACGACGGGCCCCGCCACGAGAACGCCAGCTCCCCACCACAATCACACATTTATCAAGCCAATCCTGGTTAGCGACTGAGATAGCGCCATATAGCCACTCATTCATCATTATTCCAGCCTCAGCCCACAGCGCCAGTGTCCGACCTTGAACAGCGACAGGTATGACCTCTCGCTACCTGGCGCTCTCCAATGCATTTCAATGGAACAATCTTTAAATATTCATAATTTTTTTTTTTAATGTGAAAAATTCTGTGACCACTTCTGCCATTTTAGATTATTTTTTTAAGGTAAAAAAAATGTACAGAATTGATATTACAGGTCTGATATTAATGTATTCATATTACAAAGTTATTTAAAAAACTTGTTTTTTTTGTTTCCAAAAATATGGTTGTTTGGGGGTTAAAAAACTACTTTTAACCCATCGCCGCCAGCACTCTGGGGTTTAAACATGCATTTCACAGCGCGAGAATTTTTTGAGAGTATGGTGGGAGCCGGTCGCTAGGGCCAGTCACTATCATGCGCTCCCATACAGCGCGGGAGCTGTCAAATAGCGACTCCTCACCCAATATTCAACATTACGGCAAACCGACTGAGTAGCTATCAACTACCGAACAACGGCCAAGCACAGCGACTACTAGCGGGCGCTCTGAAAATTCCGCTCAACTGTCGCTACCTTGTGAACAATATTTGAGAGACAAAGGCATTTTGTGCACATAGATAAAGTCTTTGTGTTCAGCTCTTGAAAAATTGCAGCAAAAACAAAAGTTTTGCGTTTCTATTTTTTAAGTATACATACAGAACAAGGGAATGGTAATAATATCATACTAGTTTAGACTGTATGGAAAAATTGTACAAAGCCATGGGATCATTTCCTATTTCACTTTAGACATGACGTTCAATGATTGATTTCTTTCAAGGTACTGCTCTTGCTACATATTCTGCTGTTCATTCATCCAGTCATGTCAAACAACTATGACGGTTGTTTATGATTATTAAGCAGTGGATTTTGAAATGTTCTTTTGATTAAATTTTCAGGCCCATTAAGCCTCCAAATTGACAGTGATGTTTCATAGATTAAAGCGAAGCAATTACTGCTTAAAAATTGGAAGACGTTTTTTTTTTTTTTCACATTACTTTTTACCTGCAGAACTTGCAACATATTTTTTGCAGTTAACTGTAAGACAGATACAGTGAAAGCATTATAAACAGTTTGCCTGTCATAGATCCCGTTGGAGTCTTATTTTAGGCAATCTACATTATCTTAATGCACAAAATATCCAAAAAGGAAAAGTGACTGCTGGTTCACCTACACCATCCTTATTGCCCCCCTGTGCATAACCAAGCAGCAAGCCCAATAGCACATTCTCTTTAGTCGGCCACCAGTTCTCCACCCCACATGGGGGCCTCAATGGGTGGACAAGTGCATAGCGCTATACAGGTCTCACCTGAGACCAGACTGTCGAATGGGCAGTCACTTGGAGCAGCACACCATTGGCTTCCAACAAGTTAATGCATAGGTAAATTTGCTGTTTTTTTTGTGGTGGCAGTAATTTTTTTGCTCTAGGGCTTTAACACCCATTCATGAACTTTGCCATTAACCCTTTAAGTGCCAGCCTACCTAGAGTTTTTGTCACCATCCGTTGCCAGACCATGTTTCACTATTTTGTGCTACACATGTTCATGGGACAAAATATGGGCAAAAAAATAAAAACAAAATTTTTTTTTGTAATAAAAAATGTAAGTTTGTCAATAAATGTTATTGCGTGTGAAATACCAATTTCTACCAGTTACAACGGTACCACACATGGTAGACACCCTTTCCTGCCTAGGAGACTCCCAAACTGAAACAGAGCTTTAGGAGATTTTGAGATAAAATACAACTATGCTATGTGCACCTTGCAGTTTTTTCAAGAAAAACAACCCTTTACATTTGAAATACCCTCAACAAAATATATATTATATGGAGTACACACCTCAAGCTTTCTAGGCGTACCAGGCTTGTTAATGTGGGTGCAGTTTTCTGGAAGTAATCCCTCAATGAATACTTGCACAGAGTTTCCCTAAATAAGAATATAAAAGCAGAATCAAAGCCACGTTCTCCCGAAAAGGTCTCCCAAAAAAAAAACAATACACAACTTGCATAGGTACTGTTAAAGGAAGAGTTGGCAAACACCCTAAAGTAAAGCATGTGCGTGAAAATTTCAGCTCTGCAGACAAAGCGCACACCCTACGCTTTTTCTACCGAAATAGCCTTTACATTTGGAGCACCCCCCACAAATCATATATTCCCTGAAAGTACACATGTTAAGCTTTCTAGGCATACCCAGTGTGTTGTAGTGGGCTCATCATTTTGGAAGTAATCCCTCAAAGAATTCTTAGGTTGCACATGGGCCCCCCACCCTGCCAGCTACAAGCCTATAGCCTAAATTGGCCCGGGCCCTTCTGCCCCCACCTGGGCTTTGGGGAGGCAGGTAATTGGCGGTGACAGGGGTTAATGGCAAGTCACCCACTAGCCACACACACACACACAGAATACAAAATTACATTTATTTTTCTTTACTCACCTCCGATCCTCTGCTGTCCCCCGGCGATCATCTCGGATGACGGCTTCCGGGTGATCGGTGGAGGGGGCTGGGGGGCAAGAGATCACAGCCCTCTCACCCCTCCAACCTTCCTCCTTTGATCCCCCGGAGCGACTTAGCTTCTCGGGGTGGAAGAGAAATGCCGGCTGCCGGGTGATGTCATAAATGACATCATTCATCCCACCCACAAAGAGCTAGCAGCCGACGACACAGGAAGTGAGGAAGAGGGCAATTTTCGCCCTCTCCTCACTACGGAACAGGTGAAGAGGAGACCTGGTGGGAGGAATCATGGGCACAGGTGAGTAAATGTAATTTTTTTTACAGCTGTTAGAGGTAGCAGGAGCGGGGAGGTGGAGTATTTTGGGAGCCAGAGAAAGTCACAAGAGCCCCAGTGGGGGAGGGGGGGTCGAATGCCCCCGGGGTGAAAATGAGACCCAGGCGGATCGAACGAGGGGTCAGGTGAGTGTTTTTTTATATTTTTTTTAAACTAGCAGGGGGGAAAGTCAGGGTAAAGGGTAATTCCATTTTCAATGGCACACTCCGTGTTATAAAAGAAAACAGTTTTCCATAGCAACAATGTGTTTACCTAAGCTATGTCCAGTGGTGATTTGGAGTACATATCAAAGACTTCCTCACTCTAGCTTGCTAATCATCTGATTGGCTAAGGCATGGGTGACTGATTTAACCCATTCTGCTGAAATTCAGCTTCTTACATTTGGAATGAAGTTGGAATTGAAATGATCACAGTTTTAGCAGCAAAAGGATTAATGGCTGGGATCTCAGGTGGATAGGTAGGCCATTAAGCTTCTTAGACTTAGCCAAAGTTGCTAAAGAGCTCACCTGTTACATTGGAAGAATTGCGGGACCTGTCCATATTTTTACTTAAGGCCATGAAATTATATATTGTTTTTTTTCAGCTGAGTTTTACATGAATTGTCTAGTTTGTAATTTTTCAGTGCTTTCTCAATATTTATGGAAATATGTAAAAGAAATTTCAATTCTCAGCATTTTTGTAAAATAACGTTTTTCAAGAAAATCATATTGCGTGTAAAACCCCCATTCTTCCTGATTACAACTGTACCACATATATGTCAGTAGACACCCGTGTCTGCCCAGGAGGCACCACAAACTGAAAAGAGCGCTTGATGAGATTTTCAAAGAAACAACTATTTGCACTATCAAAAAATTTTTGAGGGTTAAGCCCTTATTGATTTTTCTTTTAAACAGCGTGTGGCCCCATTCCCCAGTGAAACCAGCCTGGGCACCAGCCATGGGGAGTTGTAGACCAGCGCATGGAGGTTAAGCAGCCAGCACCCCGCTCTGAAGGCTACCAGCCTGCATAGCCCATATGAATCGCGGTCATTTCTGTACTCCACTGGGCTCTGGGAATGTAGGCAATGGGTGGGGGGGGGGTCTGAGAAGTCACCCTCTTGCCACAGGTAGTAAAGTCCTTTTTTTCTACTTCCTTACATCGCCAATCCCTGCTATCCCATGCTGTAGATTTTCAATTGGAAGTGATTGGCAGAAGCAGGAAGCGTGGCAAAGGATTGGTGCCCTCTTCCCCATGGACATTTTTATACTTCCATCAGCTCACTCGCCATTTTAAAAGGCCCCTTCCTATGGTGGCTACTGAGATATCAGAACAGGGCGGAGAACGTTCTCTACACTGCTGAAGACCCCAAAGGGGAAGAGGAGACCCCTAGGACTGGATCCCAGAAAGAGGTAAGCGTTTTGTTTTTTATTTGGTAGCAAACTTGGGAAACGCCAAGAATGTAGAATCTATGTGTTTGGCAGTTAATGGTAGGAGAAAGGAGGCACGTAGATTCGATGTGCTTGGCGTTTAAAAATTAAAAAGGTTAAGTAAAAAATGGCTCAAGCTTCTCTTATCTTAGCAGCTGCGCATGGCCCCTGGAAGTTCTGATACTGGGCACCTGCTACTCATATCCCTTACGTGGTTCACCGCCCTCCACATGACCAGCAGCCTATGAAAAGATAGGAGAGGGTCCAGGATTTTTGACTTTTTTATATATGTTTTTGGTCTTTTATACCAATTCCTAAAAGTATTTAAAAAAATATTGTATAGTCATTAACAGAAAACTTTGCTAAAAGGTTATGTGACCTCCACAACCTGAGTTCTTCCAATATATATATATATATATATATATATATATATATATATATGTACACACAACTGTAGCACTTTGCACGTTGCACTGAACACAGATACATTGTGGATGTAGCATCAAGCCCTACACATTGGCTTTGCTCTCTGCCTTTAGTATCAGCAGCAAGAGCTACACTATGAATCATTCATGGTTTCCCAGCTGAGAAGGGCTTCAAAGGGGGTTATTCTGATTGGATGTCCTATGTGTATTACCATGCTACAGATTCCCAACACCCTGAGCACTGGAGGGTTGAGGATGTACTTTCATCTGTTCCTCCAAAGTGTTCGGGGTCACAGTTCACCAGGAGATAACGATGTAGATGTACATTCTGAATTAGCTGCACAGATACCTGTGTAGTGCGGAGCAGAAAACTGAGCTAGCTCTTTCCCTTGTGGATGCTAAGAATCAATTACTGTATTCTGAATACAAGGTTGGCTGCAGGGGATAAACAGATGTCAGAAGATGTTTCCCTAATAAGACCCCAGAAATAGAGGAGCACTGTCACTTTCATTTTACATTAAGAACATAATTTTCCTTTATAGGGCCACTTTCATTACACATTCACAGATATTCTATGCAGAATCTTTAGAAGAAAGTCCATGTACAGCTAAAGGAACAGAGAGAATCTCACTGAAAATGAAAGAATGGCGGGTTTTAACTTTTTGTCATTTCACATTATGGGGCAAAAAAAATAATATAGAAAATATAAAGTGGAGTTTACAGCATTGGTAATGCATAAAAAGCAAAGGACCATCTTAAAAAATAATCTCCTGAAGAGCTCCCTTCAACTTTTCCATATAGTTTAATGATTAAGAGTCCAATTTATGAAGTTCACCTTTATGTGTCATTTACACCTTGCCTGGCCCTGGAGAAGTGACGCGGGAAGTCACGCAACGCGTCGGTCTGGGAGAGGAGGGGTGTATGTGGCCGGTCATTGGAACAATTAAGGTACTGTGAACAGTTATATGCATGTTTGCTCGTTCCTCCCTATGGCTGTCCTTGGGTTAGTTGTAAACAGTTTGGTTTGACTTATGGCACTTAGCACTTTATATAGATTTATACATTAATCCTTTTTTGCACATTTTTTATATATGAATTAAATAAGGTATACACTGGACACTCATGGATAGGCAGCTGTAGATTGGATCAGAGTAGCACCAGATTAAAAGGCACTAATTAGTCATTGATCCACAGGGGGTGTTTCCATCAGGACACCCTGGTTAGAGTGCCCGCCCCCCCCTCCATACAATCGGGTCCTCCCTTGTTTTCTTTCCCCCTCATGTGTGGGGGATTGTTTGTAAATGTAAATATATGTATTTTAACTAATGTTTTTTAAACTAAATGTATGTACATAGTAAATGTATCCAAATAAAGTAACATGATTTGAGTGTGGGGGGGTGTGTAAGGGAGTGTGGGACTCTCTGTTTTGTTTGGTATGTAGAAATATAACATTTTATGAAAACATAGCACTGTGTTATGTATTGATCAAGTACTTTTTAATTCATTAGAAATTAATTCATTAGAAAGCTGAAGCAATTTTGTTAGAAGAAGTTATGAGGCATTTGCCAATTTTTCCATTGGCTCAGTTTTTGGGAATAGCCCGGGCACGGGTTAAAAGAGAAGATCAAACAAAAAGGGTATAATGTTTAAAGGTTTTTCTTAACTTTCTTTAACCCTGTACAACAAAAAGCCTTGTCCGTACCAAAGACGTTATGCTCCATTGTCTATTTCCATCACCAGGCAATATTACAAAACAGGAAAATATTGTGAAATGTATATAACGTATATTGTAGAGATGTTCCATGAACTCAATCTTGAGTGGTCTAGTGGTACCTCCCACATACTGTACTTTGCACAGCATGCAGGTGACCACATACACCACCCCCTTGGTTCCACAATTTAAAAAAACCCTGATGGTATAGGTCTTCCCTAAACTACTAGACATAATTGTGCTGTCTCACGATTTAATGTGAGAACAACAAGACAATCTAGAGTGGCCACATGGATAGGTACCCTGCAACGTCAACCATGTTTGTGAGTGGGATATCCTCTCTGGCAAGACAGGTGGTGAAAGGGTAGAAGTCAGAGTAGGGGCCCTACTGGGGACCACACGAACACTGTTTGCTAGTATCTTTTTCCTATCTTCTGTTGGTGATGGGCAAGCACACCAGCACCAGCTAACAGGTATGACTGGGGGAGGGGGTTAGCCCTGAAATGCATTTCCATACACTAATCTTTGTTTCGACTTGGGAGTGCTTGGCACAGAATTTATGGATTTTAATTGTCTGGAATAACTATTGGAATACTGTTGCTGAATAATAGGCCCCTTCATAATGAATGCTTAAGAAAGCAAAAGGGAGAGTTGGACGGGAGATTTTTAAATGCCGATTTTTCATTTTTGGATACAAGCAAATACAATAAAATTTACTTTAAACAAGTAATGTGGTCCCTCAATGTACCACTTTCTGATACTGAACTTGTACTAGACTTGCATAACTGTGTGTCCAAAAGTGTCTAAGTTGTTATATCTACAGAAATAAAATGCGGAACTCCATCAACTAAATATTTTACATGCTTTACATGTTCTACTTGAAGAAATTCTTGATTTCCCTGGAGTCATCGGTCCATAATCTTAGCGTTTATGTACAATGTAGTTTGAGAGTGTGGACATTCACTTAAGGATGGCCTTGAAGAGTTGGTGAATCAATGATTTAGAGTTATGCTGTATTGTTGATACTGTAGGTGCTGGGAATCAGTCTGGTTGTCTCTTCTAAGCGCTTGCTTAGTAATATAAATTATAACACTGCTTTATGAGAATAGATTCTAAGTCTTTTTTTGGCAAAATAACACAAATAAACAATATGAACATAGAAAACCCTACACAAACCTGATAATAGGCTCGATTCAAAGAGACAAAAAAATACTTTAGTTTTAGTGCCGATCTATTTTTTTTTTAAATGTTCCCACTCTCGTATGAGTATGCGAGCAATTCGATGCATGCATTGCAATCCTTCTGTAAAGTTTCCGTCCGTTCGTACGGCAGATTACGAATACGAGGATGTCATTTTCCAGCGTGACTTTTCCGTTTCATTTTCTCATGTTACAACGTAGGCTTTCATTTTTGTCCTTTTCCCATCGTATCCTACAATCCTCCCACAAAAATCCTTTACGTTTCCCGTTAGTTTCTGTTTCCCTTTTTCAATAAATAATCGTCCAGACGGAAATCCTTACGATCTTGCGCCTGCGCACTACAAACTTAACTCATTAAAGTGCTCGCCTACATATTTGCCACCCTCACTTCTACTACAATGTTTAGCTAAATCACTTAGCACTATCCTCCATCTTCCCTTTTGGACCCTTAAAGCTCACCCAAACCACGCGGTTAGGTTCTTCTTCCATTTTAGCCCCCTAAAACCTTCCCAAATTACTTCTCGGTCATGTGAATATTCATCTTTAAATATTTCTGGGCCCATTAGTTTTGTGTTAATGTATTTTGTAAATGAAATGACACTGAAACCTTTTTTTATTCCATCATAAAATATAAAATCTTTAAAAATTTTGAAAATTTCAAATTTTTACAATTATAAAAAACTAAATACATAGCAATGGCAGGCCACAGAACATTATTCTTCATCTGTGGTCCCCAATGAGTCGCGCAGCTCCTGCATCTCGCCCACCAACTGAAGGACCCTGACACTCAGTTGTGCCACTCTGGCACGTGTGGTCCCTGTTAAAAGTGGATATCCAGAATCCCCTGAAAGAATTTAAAAATAATAACATAAAATACACATTCTAAGCTACAATATTGTTTAACATGTCATCAAGGACTAAAAACAGCAATAGGTTAAGACATAAGTCATCAACTATATTCATTGCCATACAGTGAAAATGGATTGATGGAATGTGAGCAAACTTACCCAGGAGCCATCCACCAGATAATTCTCCTGACTCAAACTGATGAAATAAGCTCTGCAATATATAAGCATCATGGGACGACCCTGGATGCCCTGCAAGAACACTGAGGAATCACATAGCTGGACCAAACACTGCCTGTATGTTGTGCGAGTGGCACATCTTGCGGTTCCTGCAACCAAATATAAAATAATTACACAAAGCAAAGGTAACCAACTAAAACAATAACTCCTACATCAAATTAAGATTCAAGTTCAACAATCCAAATATAATTCACAAAGGACATAATTCTAAAAAAATATAGCAATTATATGGATGTGTGGGAAAATAAAGGTTTACATGCTAAGGACTAACTAAGGTCAGCATTAAAATGCTTCTATAAGGCATACATGAAATGTATTGATTCAGGTATGCATTGCTATACAATTTATGGCCTCGGCCATGCTGATACATGCAATGCCTTGGTGCTAAAGGCGCGCAGACTCCTCCACATAGCCGCAAAACATGTTCAACAATAGCAATCTGAGCCCTCAAAGGTCCTGTAAGTGGATCAGAAATGAAACGGTTTAATAAGGTGGCGGTCCGTCGGTAATCAGCTCTCTGAATCAGACGCAAACCCATCCCAACAACGTAAGTTATCTGAACGAACGAAAAATATCAGATTTTGTTTGGAAAATGATCCGAACTAACGCAAATGATCCGATTCGCATATACGCATTTTCCCGAACGTTCGTACAAATGAAAAATGAACAAAAAAAAGCAAAAAAATTACAAACACCCACTAAAACTTTCACAGACAGCTACAGAAGTGCAGACGAATGTGCCTCTGAATCGAGCCGAATATCTCTGGTTAAAAAAGATCCTTAATAATAGTGACAGATAACAGAAATTATGTGATATTAAGACAACACACAGTAGCAATATTGTTGCATTGTTGCTATCCTGCTATCCTAAAACCAGTGCCTGCACAGATCTTTAATAGATCAGATAGTCTGCGTACAGGACAGTCATACTGATACTTCTTCAGATTCTTGACCACAGATCTGAAGGATTTCGGAGCTGTGACACTCACTTTAGTAATAATTAGGGATGAGCGAATCGATCCGGACGAACCCGGATTCGATCCGAATTTCAGGAAAAATTCGATTCGGATCGAATCCGAATTTCCCCGCGATTCGATCACTCGAAGTTTTCCTTTAACATCCATTCATTTACATTACAGGCATTCTAAGATGGCGGGCGGGACATGTCTGGACATGTATCCCGCGCCAGTGCAAGCTGGGGCAGTCACATGCAGCCTATCAGCAGCCAGCAAGCCCGGTGACGTCACACAGCGGTATTTAACGGCGGCCATCTTGCTTTTCCTCATTTCTCTATTGCATTCGTGACAGACAGACAGAACGCTGTGTAGCTGAGGCAGTTAGACAGGCTGGAGACAGGCTGGAGACAGGGACAGACAGGGACAGACAGGGACAGGCTGGAGACAGGCAGGAGACAGGCAGGAGACAGACAGGAGACAGACAGAAAGCCAGGGAAAGGTAGGAAAAACGGAGCTGGCTGACAGGGAGATTTTTTTTTTTTCATCCAGCCTTTGTTAGCGTTTTCAGGCTGCTTATAGTAACTAACTGTGCATATATACTGAACTGATCTTAAGTCTGCTGTGAGGCATCCCATTCTGTGACTAAAGCAGCCTCTGTTTAAGACCATATAAGCATTTGCTCTAATCATATTTGAAATTAGGCCTGATAAAGACACTTTTGCTGGCCAAAGCACTACTGTACCCTGGCAGCTCGATTCCTGCCCGGGGCATCCCATTCTGTGACTAAAGCAGCCTCTGTTTAAGACCATATAAGCATTTGCTCTAATCATATTTGAAATTAGGCCTGATAAAGACACTTTTGCTGGCCAAAGCACTACTGTACCCTGGCAGCTCGATTCCTGCCCGGGGCATCCCATTCTGTGACTAAAGCAGCCTCTGTTTAAGACCATATAAGCATTTGCTCTAATCATATTTGAAATTAGGCCTGATAAAGACACTTTTGCTGGCCAAAGCACTACTGTACCCTGGCAGCTCGATTCCTGCCCGGGGCATCCCATTCTGTGACTAAAGCAGCCTCTGTTTAAGACCATATAAGCATTTGCTCTAATCATATTTGAAATTAGGCCTGATAAAGACACTTTTGCTGGCCAAAGCACTACTGTACCCTGGCAGCTCGATTCCTGCCCGGGGCATCCCATTCTGTGACTAAAGCAGCCTCTGTTTAAGACCATATAAGCATTTGCTCTAATCATATTTGAAATTAGGCCTGATAAAGACACTTTTGCTGGCCAAAGCACTACTGTACCCTGGCAGCTCGATTCCTGCCCGGGGCATCCCATTCTGTGACTAAAGCAGCCTCTGTTTAAGACCATATAAGCATTTGCTCTAATCATATTTGAAATTAGGCCTGATAAAGACACTTTTGCTGGCCAAAGCACTACTGTACCCTGGCAGCTCGATTCCTGCCCGGGGCATCCCATTCTGTGACTAAAGCAGCCTCTGTTTAAGACCATATAAGCATTTGCTCTAATCATATTTGAAATTAGGCCTGATAAAGACACTTTTGCTGGCCAAAGCACTACTGTACCCTGGCAGCTCGATTCCTGCCCGGGGCATCCCATTCTGTGACTAAAGCAGCCTCTGTTTAAGACCATATAAGCATTTGCTCTAATCATATTTGAAATTAGGCCTGATAAAGACACTTTTGCTGGCCAAAGCACTACTGTACCCTGGCAGCTCGATTCCTGCCCGGGGCATCCCATTCTGTGACTAAAGCAGCCTCTGTTTAAGACCATATAAGCATTTGCTCTAATCATATTTGAAATTAGGCCTGATAAAGACACTTTTGCTGGCCAAAGCACTACTGTACCCTGGCAGCTCGATTCCTGCCCGGGGCATCCCATTCTGTGACTAAAGCAGCCTCTGTTTAAGACCATATAAGCATTTGCTCTAATCATATTTGAAATTAGGCCTGATAAAGACACTTTTGCTGGCCAAAGCACTACTGTACCCTGGCAGCTCGATTCCTGCCCGGGGCATCCCATTCTGTGACTAAAGCAGCCTCTGTTTAAGACCATATAAGCATTTGCTCTAATCATATTTGAAATTAGGCCTGATAAAGACACTTTTGCTGGCCAAAGCACTACTGTACCCTGGCAGCTCGATTCCTGCCCGGGGCATCCCATTCTGTGACTAAAGCAGCCTCTGTTTAAGACCATATAAGCATTTGCTCTAATCATATTTGAAATTAGGCCTGATAAAGACACTTTTGCTGGCCAAAGCACTACTGTACCCTGGCAGCTCGATTCCTGCCCGGGGCATCCCATTCTGTGACTAAAGCAGCCTCTGTTTAAGACCATATAAGCATTTGCTCTAATCATATTTGAAATTAGGCCTGATAAAGACACTTTTGCTGGCCAAAGCACTACTGTACCCTGGCAGCTCGATTCCTGCCCGGGGCATCCCATTCTGTGACTAAAGCAGCCTCTGTTTAAGACCATATAAGCATTTGCTCTAATCATATTTGAAATTAGGCCTGATAAAGACACTTTTGCTGGCCAAAGCACTACTGTACCCTGGCAGCTCGATTCCTGCCCGGGGCATCCCATTCTGTGACTAAAGCAGCCTCTGTTTAAGACCATATAAGCATTTGCTCTAATCATATTTGAAATTAGGCCTGATAAAGACACTTTTGCTGGCCAAAGCACTACTGTACCCTGGCAGCTCGATTCCTGCCCGGGGCATCCCATTCTGTGACTAAAGCAGCCTCTGTTTAAGACCATATAAGCATTTGCTCTAATCATATTTGAAATTAGGCCTGATAAAGACACTTTTGCTGGCCAAAGCACTACTGTACCCTGGCAGCTCGATTCCTGCCCGGGGCATCCCATTCTGTGACTAAAGCAGCCTCTGTTTAAGACCATATAAGCATTTGCTCTAATCATATTTGAAATTAGGCCTGATAAAGACACTTTTGCTGGCCAAAGCACTACTGTACCCTGGCAGCTCGATTCCTGCCCGGGGCATCCCATTCTGTGACTAAAGCAGCCTCTGTTTAAGACCATATAAGCATTTGCTCTAATCATATTTGAAATTAGGCCTGATAAAGACACTTTTGCTGGCCAAAGCACTACTGTACCCTGGCAGCTCGATTCCTGCCCGGGGCATCCCATTCTGTGACTAAAGCAGCCTCTGTTTAAGACCATATAAGCATTTGCTCTAATCATATTTGAAATTAGGCCTGATAAAGACACTTTTGCTGGCCAAAGCACTACTGTACCCTGGCAGCTCGATTCCTGCCCGGGGCATCCCATTCTGTGACTAAAGCAGCCTCTGTTTAAGACCATATAAGCATTTGCTCTAATCATATTTGAAATTAGGCCTGATAAAGACACTTTTGCTGGCCAAAGCACTACTGTACCCTGGCAGCTCGATTCCTGCCCGGGGCATCCCATTCTGTGACTAAAGCAGCCTCTGTTTAAGACCATATAAGCATTTGCTCTAATCATATTTGAAATTAGGCCTGATAAAGACACTTTTGCTGGCCAAAGCACTACTGTACCCTGGCAGCTCGATTCCTGCCCGGGGCATCCCATTCTGTGACTAAAGCAGCCTCTGTTTAAGACCATATAAGCATTTGCTCTAATCATATTTGAAATTAGGCCTGATAAAGACACTTTTGCTGGCCAAAGCACTACTGTACCCTGGCAGCTCGATTCCTGCCCGGGGCATCCCATTCTGTGACTAAAGCAGCCTCTGTTTAAGACCATATAAGCATTTGCTCTAATCATATTTGAAATTAGGCCTGATAAAGACACTTTTGCTGGCCAAAGCACTACTGTACCCTGGCAGCTCGATTCCTGCCCGGGGCATCCCATTCTGTGACTAAAGCAGCCTCTGTTTAAGACCATATAAGCATTTGCTCTAATCATATTTGAAATTAGGCCTGATAAAGACACTTTTGCTGGCCAAAGCACTACTGTACCCTGGCAGCTCGATTCCTGCCCGGGGCATCCCATTCTGTGACTAAAGCAGCCTCTGTTTAAGACCATATAAGCATTTGCTCTAATCATATTTGAAATTAGGCCTGATAAAGACACTTTTGCTGGCCAAAGCACTACTGTACCCTGGCAGCTCGATTCCTGCCCGGGGCATCCCATTCTGTGACTAAAGCAGCCTCTGTTTAAGACCATATAAGCATTTGCTCTAATCATATTTGAAATTAGGCCTGATAAAGACACTTTTGCTGGCCAAAGCACTACTGTACCCTGGCAGCTCGATTCCTGCCCGGGGCATCCCATTCTGTGACTAAAGCAGCCTCTGTTTAAGACCATATAAGCATTTGCTCTAATCATATTTGAAATTAGGCCTGATAAAGACACTTTTGCTGGCCAAAGCACTACTGTACCCTGGCAGCTCGATTCCTGCCCGGGGCATCCCATTCTGTGACTAAAGCAGCCTCTGTTTAAGACCATATAAGCATTTGCTCTAATCATATTTGAAATTAGGCCTGATAAAGACACTTTTGCTGGCCAAAGCACTACTGTACCCTGGCAGCTCGATTCCTGCCCGGGGCATCCCATTCTGTGACTAAAGCAGCCTCTGTTTAAGACCATATAAGCATTTGCTCTAATCATATTTGAAATTAGGCCTGATAAAGACACTTTTGCTGGCCAAAGCACTACTGTACCCTGGCAGCTCGATTCCTGCCCGGGGCATCCCATTCTGTGACTAAAGCAGCCTCTGTTTAAGACCATATAAGCATTTGCTCTTATCATATTTGAAATTAGGCCTGATAAAGACACTTTTGCTGGCCAAAGCACTACTGGACCCTGCCAGCTCGATTCCTGCCCAGGGCATCCCATTCTGTGACTAAAGCAGCCTCTGTTTAAGACCATATAAGCATTTGCTCTTATCATATTTGAAATTAGGCCTGATAAAGACACTTTTGCTGGCCAAAGCACTACTGGACCCTGCCAGGTCGATTCCTGCCCAGGGCATCCCATTCTGTGACTAAAGCAGCCTCTGTTTAAGACCATATAAGCATTTGCTCTTATTATATTTATATTATAAGACACTTTTGCTGGGCATAGGCTTACTGCTGCCTGCCAGGTGCACTTCTGTTGAGGCATCCCATTCTGTAACATAGCATACCCCTCTTTATTTACACTAAGCAGCTCTCTTATTTACACTAAGCAGGCCTGTTGGAGGCTGAGTGTTACTGCTCACTTTTGGTGTGCATTATATTCTGTTTCATATAGACCCACCGCTGCCCGGGGTTTTTTTAAATATCACCTACTACCACGCCAGTTAGACTATGTCGGGCAGACAAGTGCCTGGAAGTGAAAAGAGGAGTGGCAGAGGCCAAGATTCCGCAGGAAGAGCTCGCATCAGACTGGGGGCCAGTAGCAGCAGGAGTCACGCTGAGAGACCTAATCTGCCAGTATCTGCTAGCGGTCGGGTCTCCACCAGTAACGCATCTGCCGTGGTAGATTGGTTGACGCGCTCATCAACAACATCATCACAACTTACGTCTGAGACCCCCAGTCTAGGGTCGGTAGGTTCCTCTGACACAACCCTGAGTTGGCATGCCCCGAGAGCAGTCCCTGTCCTCCCATTGCCTCTGGCCTACGCCGTTCCCTCCCCCAGCGACGTATCCTATGCTTTGGGTTCAGCTCCACTCTTTAGTGAGGAGGACCATCAGATAGAGGACAGTCAGCAGCTACTGCCCAGCCAAGAAATGGAGGTGGCTTCTTTAGCTAGGCAGACAAATAGTGATGTGGACAGTGTCGTGGGTGCTGCGAGCGTTCCAGCTCCTGCGCCAGACACTGTTGACGAATCCACGAACATCAGTGACGTACAGCCACAACCCGGTGATGATGATGATGATGACGATGAAGCCGATCGCACTTGGGAGCCGGGTGATGAAGGGGCTTCATCGTCATCATCAGGAGAAGAGGGGTGCAGGTTGCCCCGGAGTCAGCAGCTGAGGCAGCAAAGTGGTAGCAGTCAGCATGGGGGCACAATTCCAAAGGCTGGAGCCGGCCGGGGCCGGGGCCGGGGTAGAGCACCTGCTGTGCGGCAGTCTACCTTATCGGGAGGTAGTGGAGCAGGGGTTCCTGGAGTTGGCAACAGCAGCAGTGAATCAGTGAGGCCAGGGGGTGGGAAAAGTAGCTACTCGGCAGTGTGGCAGTTTTTCCTGAGGCATCCGCAGGAGGGTAACATGGCCACATGCAAGATATGTAGGCAAAAGGTGAAGCGTGGCCAGGGTCCAAATGTTGGCACCACGGCCCTGCGTCAACATATGATGCGTCACCATAAAACGACCTGGGAGAACCGAGGCTCCCAAGGGGTGGTCCAGTCTGCTTCCTCACCAAGTGAGCTCCCAATTTCTGCCAGCCAAGGCTCCAGCACCTCAGCCGAAGGCAGCTGTGCGTCATACCCATCCTCTGTCGCTCCTGCTCCTCCTCCTCCTCCTCCAAGTCATGCATCCCGCCAGCAATCCATCAGCGAAGCCATGTCCAAGAGACAGCAGTATGCGCCCACTCATCCTACGGCGCAGAAGCTGAATGTGCTCCTGTCCAAGTTGCTGGTGCTGCAGTCGCTCCCTTTTCAGGTGGTGGAATCTGCACCTTTCAGAGAACTGATGGCTTGTGCCGAGCCGAGGTGGAGAGTCCCAAGCCGTCATTTCTTTGCCAAGAAGGCAGTACCAGCGCTGCACACTTTTGTTGAACAGAAGGTGGGCCAGTCCTTGAGCCTGTCGGTGTGTAGCAAAATACATGGCAGCGCCGACATCTGGAGCTGTAACTACGGTCAGGGGCAGTACATGTCGTTTACGGCCCACTGGGTGAATGTGGTCCCTTTGCAGCAGCAACTTGGACAGGTCACGCCGCTTCGGCCTCCGCGCTCTCTGCCCATTGGGCCTGTGACACCGTGCGACTCGGCCTCCTCATCCTCCGCCATCTCCTCACCCTCCACTGTAGGCTCAAGTCTCAGTGCCCCTCCAGTCTACCATGTGTGCAGGGCACGGAGGTGTCACGCAGTGCTTCACATGGTTTGTCTTGGCGAACGGAGTCACACAGGGGAGGAACTGCTTAAATGTATTCATCAGGAAATCCAAACATGGCTTACTCCGAGAAAACTTAAAATGGGAATCATGGTTACCGACAATGGGAAGAACATTTTGTCTTCGCTGCGCCAAGGAAGCCTGACCCATGCCCCCTGCATGGCTCACGTCTTCAATCTGGTTGTCAAGCGGTTTCTGAAGTGTTCCCCCCATCTGCAGGACATCCTAACAACTTCACGGAAACTTTGCATGCACTTCAGCCACTCCTACACCGCCAAACACACCCTTCTTGAGCTACAGCGTCAGAATGGTATCCCCCAACATAGTCTGATTTGCGATGTTTCCACCCGTTGGAATTCCACCCTTCACATGTTGGACCGATTATATGAACAGAGAAAAGCCATCACGGATTTCCTGATGATCCAAGCAGATAGGGGGACTCCCCTGTGTAACTTCAATGTCAACCAGTGGCAGCTCATACGTGACACCTGCCGTTTGCTCAGGCCCTTTGAGGAAGCCACTTTATTTGTCAGTCGGCAGGATTACGGGATGAACGACGTGATTCCACTGCTTCATGTACTACAGCACATGTTGGAAACCATGGCTGGTCAGGGCACTGGAGACATGGCGTTTACATCTTACGGCCACATGAACCCCCTTGGAGCTGAACTGGAGGAGGAGGAAGAGGAGGAGGAGGAGTTGCCCAGCGAAACACAGTTTAGGCTTGGCGAAATGGCTGGTTTATCTAGTCAGCGGACAGGAGAGGAGGAGCAGGAGCAGCCAGAGGAGCTAGAGGTTTTTGAGGAAGGAGAGACAGAGGACCCGGGCACACCGTGGCAGTATGCAGTGGAGATGGAGACAGGTAGTCCATCCGAGTCACTTGCGCAAATGGCACGAAGCATGCTCACGTGCTTGCGTAGTGACCCCAGAATTGTTTCCATCTGTCGGCGGGATGACTTCTGGCTGTCCACCTTATTGGACCCTCGCTTCCGGCACAAAATGGGGGCATTTTTTAAACCCACCGAGAGGGAGGACAAACTCAACTACTACAAAGACATTCTACGTAGGCAGTTGGCCGATGCCTATCTGCGCCATGGTCCATACTCTCGCAGGTCTGACTCGAGGGGACCTCTGCGCTCACCTTCCACTGCCATGGCCGCTGGGGGGGTTGGCAGCAGCAGCAGCAGAAGCTCCATCAGCAGCAGCAGCCTCAGTCTTCAGTCGCTAATGAGTAGCTTTCTACACCCGCATAGTGAGGCTACTCATGAGCAGCAGGAAGACCTGGAGCAGGACCTGAACCAGCAGGTCATGTCATACTTTGACATGACCATGCCAACACACCTTGAGGATCCGCTGGACTTCTGGGCAGCCAAACTTGATTTGTGGCCGCAACTAGCAGAGTTTGCCCTGGAAAAGCTGTCCTGCCCGGCAAGTAGCGTGCCATCTGAGCGGGTGTTTAGTGCGGCGGGGGCCATAGTTACGGCGAGGAGAACTCGTCTGTCAACTAAAAATGTGGAGAGACTCACCTTTGTCAA
This sequence comes from Gastrophryne carolinensis, assembly GCA_027917425.1. Lineage (NCBI taxonomy): Eukaryota > Metazoa > Chordata > Amphibia > Anura > Microhylidae > Gastrophryne > Gastrophryne carolinensis. The sequence continues at coordinate 167,642,382 of CM051236.1, forward strand.
AATGAATCAGGGATGGATCAGCCAGGATTTCCACCCACCAATGCCTGATGCATGCGACTAGATTCAGCATGGTGCCACGTTTTACACTTTCCAAATGGTGCAAAACATATTTATGTCTTTAGGCCATTTTTTGGGCTCCTGCTGCTGCTACTGTCAACTCCTGCCAACTCCAGGGTGTGATTCATCCAATTTTTGGGCTCCTGAAGCCAACTCCAGTGTATATTTGGGCTCCTGCTGCTGCTGCTGCCAACTTCTGCCAACTCCAGGGTGTGATTCATCCAATTTTTGGGCTCCTGAAGCCAACTCCAGTGTATATTTGGGCTCCTGCTGCTGCTGCTGTCAACTCCTGCCAACTCCAGGGTGTGATTCATCCAATTTTTGGGCTCCTGAAGCCAACTCCAGTGTATATTTGGGCTCCTGCTGCTGCTGCTGCCAACTTCTGCCAACTCCAGGGTGTGATTCATCCAATTTCTGGGCTCCTGAAGCCAACTCCAGTGTATATTTGGGCTCCTGCTGCTGCTGCTGTCAACTCCTGCCAACTCCAGGGTGTGATTCATCCAATTTTTGGGCTCCTGAAGCCAACTCCAGTGTATATTTGGGCTCCTGCTGCTGCTGCTGCCAACTTCTGCCAACTCCAGGGTGTGATTCATCCAATTTTTGGGCTCCTGAAGCCAACTCCAGTGTATATTTGGGCTCCTGCTGCTGCTACTGTCAACTCCTGCCAACTCCAGGGTGTGATTCATCCAATTTTTGGGCTCCTGAAGCCAACTCCAGTGTATATTTGGGCTCCTGCTGCTGCTGCTGCCAACTTCTGCCAACTCCAGGGTGTGATTCATCCAATTTTTGGGCTCCTGAAGCCAACTCCAGTGTATATTTGGGCTCCTGCTGCTGCTGCTGCCAACTTCTGCCAACTCCAGGGTGTGATTCATCCAATTTTTGGGCTCCTGAAGCCAACTCCAGTGTATATTTGGGCTCCTGCTGCTGCTGCTGTCAACTCCTGCCAACTCCAGGGTGTGATTCATCCAATTTTTGGGCTCCTGAAGCCAACTCCAGTGTATATTTGGGCTCCTGCTGCTGCTGCTGCCAACTTCTGCCAACTCCAGGGTGTGATTCATCCAATTTTTGGGCTCCTGAAGCCAACTCCAGTGTATATTTGGGCTCCTGCTGCTGCTGCTGTCAACTCCTGCCAACTCCAGGGTGTGATTCATCCAATTTTTGGGCTCCTGAAGCCAACTCCAGTGTATATTTGGGCTCCTGCTGCTGCTGCTGCCAACTTCTGCCAACTCCAGGGTGTGATTCATCCAATTTTTGGGCTCCTGAAGCCAACTCCAGTGTATATTTGGGCTCCTGCTGCTGCTGCTGCCAACTTCTGCCAACTCCAGGGTGTGATTCATCCAATTTTTGGGCTCCTGAAGCCAACTCCAGTGTATATTTGGGCTCCTGCTGCTGCTGCTGTCAACTCCTGCCAACTCCAGGGTGTGATTCATCCAATTTTTGGGCTCCTGAAGCCAACTCCAGTGTATATTTGGGCTCCTGCTGCTGCTGCTGCCAACTTCTGCCAACTCCAGGGTGTGATTCATCCAATTTTTGGGCTCCTGAAGCCAACTCCAGTGTATATTTGGGCTCCTGCTGCTGCTGCTGTCAACTCCTGCCAACTCCAGGGTGTGATTCATCCAATTTTTGGGCTCCTGAAGCCAACTCCAGTGTATATTTGGGCTCCTGCTGCTGCTGCTGCCAACTTCTGCCAACTCCAGGGTGTGATTCATCCAATTTTTGGGCTCCTGAAGCCAACTCCAGTGTATATTTGGGCTCCTGCTGCTGCTGCTGTCAACTCCTGCCAACTCCAGGGTGTGATTCATCCAATTTTTGGGCTCCTGAAGCCAACTCCAGTGTATATTTGGGCTCCTGCTGCTGCTGCTGTCAACTCCTGCCAACTCCAGGGTGTGATTCATCCAATTTTTGGGCTCCTGAAGCCAACTCCAGTGTATATTTGGGCTCCTGCTGCTGCTGCTGTCAACTCCTGCCAACTCCAGGGTGTGATTCATCCAATTTTTGGGCTCCTGAAGCCAACTCCAGTGTATATTTGGGCTCCTGCTGCTGCTGCTGCCAACTTCTGCCAACTCCAGGGTGTGATTCATCCAATTTTTGGGCTCCTGAAGCCAACTCCAGTGTATATTTGGGCTCCTGCTGCTGCTGCTGTCAACTCCTGCCAACTCCAGGGTGTGATTCATCCAATTTTTGGGCTCCTGAAGCCAACTCCAGTGTATATTTGGGCTCCTGCTGCTGCTGCTGTCAACTCCTGCCAACTCCAGGGTGTGATTCATCCAATTTTTGGGCTCCTGAAGCCAACTCCAGTGTATATTTGGGCTCCTGCTGCTGCTGCTGCCAACTTCTGCCAACTCCAGGGTGTGATTCATCCAATTTTTGGGCTCCTGAAGCCAACTCCAGTGTATATTTGGGCTCCTGCTGCTGCTGCTGTCAACTCCTGCCAACTCCAGGGTGTGATTCATCCAATTTTTGGGCTCCTGAAGCCAACTCCAGTGTATATTTGGGCTCCTGCTGCTGCTGCTGCCAACTTCTGCCAACTCCAGGGTGTGATTCATCCAATTTTTGGGCTCCTGAAGCCAACTCCAGTGTATATTTGGGCTCCTGCTGCTGCTACTGTCAACTCCTGCCAACTCCAGGGTGTGATTCATCCAATTTTTGGGCTCCTGAAGCCAACTCCAGTGTATATTTGGGCTCCTGCTGCTGCTGCTGCCAACTTCTGCCAACTCCAGGGTGTGATTCATCCAATTTTTGGGCTCCTGAAGCCAACTCCAGTGTATATTTGGGCTCCTGCTGCTGCTACTGTCAACTCCTGCCAACTCCAGGGTGTGATTCATCCAATTTTTGGGCTCCTGAAGCCAACTCCAGTGTATATTTGGGCTCCTGCTGCTGCTGCTGCCAACTTCTGCCAACTCCAGGGTGTGATTCATCCAATTTTTGGGCTCCTGAAGCCAACTCCAGTGTATATTTGGGCTCCTGCTGCTGCTGCTGCCAACTTCTGCCAACTCCAGGGTGTGATTCATCCAATTTTTGGGCTCCTGAAGCCAACTCCAGTGTATATTTGGGCTCCTGCTGCTGCTGCTGTCAACTCCTGCCAACTCCAGGGTGTGATTCATCCAATTTTTGGGCTCCTGAAGCCAACTCCAGTGTATATTTGGGCTCCTGCTGCTGCTGCTGCCAACTTCTGCCAACTCCAGGGTGTGATTCATCCAATTTTTGGGCTCCTGAAGCCAACTCCAGTGTATATTTGGGCTCCTGCTGCTGCTGCTGTCAACTCCTGCCAACTCCAGGGTGTGATTCATCCAATTTTTGGGCTCCTGAAGCCAACTCCAGTGTATATTTGGGCTCCTGCTGCTGCTGCTGCCAACTTCTGCCAACTCCAGGGTGTGATTCATCCAATTTTTGGGCTCCTGAAGCCAACTCCAGTGTATATTTGGGCTCCTGCTGCTGCTGCTGTCAACTCCTGCCAACTCCAGGGTGTGATTCATCCAATTTTTGGGCTCCTGAAGCCAACTCCAGTGTATATTTGGGCTCCTGCTGCTGCTGCTGTCAACTCCTGCCAACTCCAGGGTGTGATTCATCCAATTTTTGGGCTCCTGAAGCCAACTCCAGTGTATATTTGGGCTCCTGCTGCTGCTGCTGCCAACTTCTGCCAACTCCAGGGTGTGATTCATCCAATTTTTGGGCTCCTGAAGCCAACTCCAGTGTATATTTGGGCTCCTGCTGCTGCTACTGTCAACTCCTGCCAACTCCAGGGTGTGATTCATCCAATTTTTGGGCTCCTGAAGCCAACTCCAGTGTATATTTGGGCTCCTGCTGCTGCTGCTGCCAACTTCTGCCAACTCCAGGGTGTGATTCATCCAATTTTTGGGCTCCTGAAGCCAACTCCAGTGTATATTTGGGCTCCTGCTGCTGCTGCTGTCAACTCCTGCCAACTCCAGGGTGTGATTCATCCAATTTTTGGGCTCCTGAAGCCAACTCCAGTGTATATTTGGGCTCCTGCTGCTGCTGCTGCCAACTTCTGCCAACTCCAGGGTGTGATTCATCCAATTTTTGGGCTCCTGAAGCCAACTCCAGTGTATATTTGGGCTCCTGCTGCTGCTGCTGCCAACTTCTGCCAACTCCAGGGTGTGATTCATCCAATCTTTGGGCTCCTGAAGCCAACTCCAGTGTATATTTGGGCTCCTGCTGCTGCTGCTGTCAACTCCTGCCAACTCCAGGGTGTGATTCATCCAATTTTTGGGCTCCTGAAGCCAACTCCAGTGTATATTTGGGCTCCTGCTGCTGCTGCTGCCAACTTCTGCCAACTCCAGGGTGTGATTCATCCAATTTTTGGGCTCCTGAAGCCAACTCCAGTGTATATTTGGGCTCCTGCTGCTGCTGCTGTCAACTCCTGCCAACTCCAGGGTGTGATTCATCCAATTTTTGGGCTCCTGAAGCCAACTCCAGTGTATATTTGGGCTCCTGCTGCTGCTGCTGCCAACTTCTGCCAACTCCAGGGTGTGATTCATCCAATTTTTGGGCTCCTGAAGCCAACTCCAGTGTATATTTGGGCTCCTGCTGCTGCTGCTGTCAACTCCTGCCAACTCCAGGGTGTGATTCATCCAATTTTTGGGCTCCTGAAGCCAACTCCAGTGTATATTTGGGCTCCTGCTGCTGCTGCTGTCAACTCCTGCCAACTCCAGGGTGTGATTCATCCAATTTTTGGGCTCCTGAAGCCAACTCCAGTGTATATTTGGGCTCCTGCTGCTGCTGCTGTCAACTCCTGCCAACTCCAGGGTGTGATTCATCCAATTTTTGGGCTCCTGAAGCCAACTCCAGTGTATATTTGGGCTCCTGCTGCTGCTGCTGCCAACTTCTGCCAACTCCAGGGTGTGATTCATCCAATTTTTGGGCTCCTGAAGCCAACTCCAGTGTATATTTGGGCTCCTGCTGCCCCTCATAGTGATGCCACTTCAACTCTCTGCAATTGTGCCGCTCTGCGATTCTATTAGCGATGCCTCTGATCTGCATGTGATATTTCTTAAAAGTATTATTTAACTAACCCAGCACGCATCCTGTGCGTGTTACAGCAAGGCTGAATGGTTTACAACCCTATTGAGGCTGTAGGAGGCTCAGAAATAGCCGTTTTTAATAGCGATTCGTCGCGAATTTATTCGGGTCGAAACGATTTTTGTCGGAAAATTCGGCGAATCAGTCGAATCGAATTTTTCAAAAGTTCGCTCATCTCTAGTAATAATGAGAGTGATTGAAAGGCTTGTGATGAATCATCTGTAGCGAGCAACTTTGACCCCCACCAGTTGTGTACAAAGCAAACTGGTTGACTGAGGATGCAATGAACATGTGCACTAGAGTACTCACTTGAGCACTTGAACCAGGCAATATTGTTTGCTGACCTCAGCTCAGCTTTTAATATCATTAATTCTAACATACTTCATGACAAGATGATGAACTGTTGTTGCCTGTCAATGGCTGCTTTAAAAACACCCTAGTTGGCCGATCACAATGTGTTAAACTAAGCTTGTTAACATTAAGCTCAATATATAAATCAGTACAGGAGCTCTCCAGGGTCATGTTTTGTCACCACTACTGTTCAGACTATAGGCAAATGACCACAGCACCATCATCTCATTAGTGACTGATGAGGACAGCTGAACTGAAAGGTAAATGGATTTTTATGTGCAGTGGTTTAATGCTGTTAAGACAGTAGAGATGATAATAGACTTTAGAAAATTCACAAAAAATCATATTAAAATCCCAATTGAGGGGGCCACAGTAGAGTGTAAAAATACTCCCTTGCTTTGGACAAGCATTGCCCAAGACTAAATATGGAGTAGACATATTGATGCAGCAGTGAAAACAGCTCAACAGCTGGAATGCAATCCTCCCTGAGAAAGCCAGTTGGGTGAAACGCGTTGGAGGAATCTAACGCGAAATGATGTGTATATCACTTTCCAAAACAAAATTATATACCCATATGGTCAGAGTTAAACCCCTCCCAGGTTGCAAAGACGATGAAGATGAGTTGTCCTCTTTATGGTTGAAAGAAAAAAAAAAGTATAATTATTCTTTCGAAAGCACTAACCAGCCTGCCAAACCAAATCATAGAGGCTGGTGAGCCCAAAGGGAAGGGCAACGGGCCTCGGGCCCTGGTGCATTACCAACCCCTATGTCCTTGGGCAGGGCCCCTCGCTAATAGAGCAAAGATACTTGTAAACCATCAGTCCAAATGTTGGACAGGTGGTTTGCAGCAACCCTACCCGGTCCCTGGGACCCTTTACTAGTTCACCTAAAGTGAATAGAAAATACAGCACACCATAAAATTTGTGCAATAATTATTTTAAATTACACTATTACTTAACGTACCTCCATGTGCTTTAGCCTATGCTATGGGAAGTCCTCTTTATCAATTCATTTGCACAGTTCCAGGAGAAGCCAATGTTCGGAACAGACACCAGTTTGGGTTAACTCATCTCTAATCACGGGATTCATACTCATCCTGGCAAGACTGTTGTCGTGGTTTGGGTTTCTGTAGCAGGAACTGCCAGATACAGCTTTTTATCAATGACAGGCCAACTACAGGTCCAATCTCTTCTGCCAACTATCTCATACTTTAAATTGTAAGCTTGCAAGAGCAAGTAATAAAAAAGTATTAAATGGCAAGTATTACAAAAATATTAAATGTGTATAGTATTTGTCACATTAGAACATGATCTAGAACTGTGCGCAAGGTTTTCTTCTATACTCTGTTTTTAACCTACCATTACCTATTTTATTTCAGTTATCTTGTTCATTAGTCTACATAGTAAATATTTAATTTTTTAAGAATAATTGGCAGCAAATTCCACCTAACTGGTCAGAGCAGGATAATGTGGTGTAAAAGAGTTCATTAGACTTCTACATCATCCTATAAATAAACAATAATAATACTAAACAGGGAACTTTCTCATCACCCACTACAGGACTAAATGGCACTCTATTATTATGCATATACATGGCTTCCATATGAGCATTTTAAAGTAGAGTATTGCTATTGCAGTTACTTTAGTTTTTTTGTCGTATTAAATATAGTTGTATGCAACATAAGAAATGTTGCAATTAATGTTGTTTCAGTGTTTAGCATTCGCATGTAAATGACTCATGTCAGGACAAAGAGAGTCACTTGTTGGAGAATAATGCTATAAAACTACCCCACAAGAGGAAAGCCCTATTTGTATGACCTATGTGCATACTACTATTTGTTCTTAGTTCTTATATCCTCCTCTATGTTTTTTTTTCCTATGCAACCAGGTGATTATATAGCAAAATCCTTAGCAAAATCTAAATAAACCGCATTTGCAACATTTGCATTCTCTATCTTACTTTCCATTTCACCTTTTTTATAAATATATTAGAATAGAATCTGCTATTGCCCAGTCCCATGGATCTGTCGGGGAATCAATCAAAAATGAATATTGAACACCATCTGGCCCAGGTGCCTGTCTATTTTTATTTTGCTAACTTGCCTCCTCTATTTATACAGCAATGCACTTTAAAGGAACTGTCCAGGCAAAATGTAAAAAAACATGATTCACAGCTTACCTTGTCATGTCTGCTCTCTCCCTTCCTGTAACCCTACAGCAGATACAGATATTCTAGAAGCAGAACCAAGGAGGAATCACGGCTCAAAAAATGAAAAGTTTGAGCCAAGTAACGCACTGAATCTCATAACTAGAAAAGTTGGGAAAGCTCTTCTTGCACTCAAGTTTCAGTTCACACCCTAAAGCACAGTTAAACGTTGCTAAATAATTAGCATGACCCCACTTTAAGATATATAAGATAAATGGATCACAGTACACATTAGTATTAGAGATGACAGAAATATAGATAGATAGATAGATAGATAGATAGATAGATAGATAGGAATAGACAGAGTATATAATAATTTCAAATGCTATTAATAGAAGATGGGGCAGAGCAAAACACATATTTTAGTGGTGAACTGTAGGTATTAAACTTTTGAGAGGAGCCATTCATGATGGACACTCATTGACATAGGATAAAGACGACATACAGCTTGGTGTAGGTAAATGCTGCCAGGTCTTGGTGCAGGTTAATTAATTTGGGCCCTGGTGCTTCTCGGTTGGACGGTCATGGCCTAGTGTCAGGGAACCAATTTTGTGACTGGAGGGTTGCAGGTTTGGGTCCTGGCTGGCGAATGACTGAAGTGCTCTTGAGCAAGGCACCTAACCATCAACTACTCCCTAGGCGCCATTTCTAGGACAGCCCATCACTCAGGACATGTGCGTATATTTAATGCCTTGTGTGTGTACTAGTGTATTTCACTTGTTTGGTTCACTTTTGTATGCTGTTATCACTGCATGAATGGGAATGCAGAGCACAAATTTCTGTATGTGTGCGCAAGCGTACAATAGTCATATCAGCCCATTATCATTATCAGTAACCTTATTCTCATCTCATTCAACACTTAAGATGGTAATTTTACCCATTTTAGACTTCTAAAGTATGGAACCGCAAATACAACTGCTGCGTCTAACAAATACATTTTGGGGCCCCGAGCCTCATGGGCATGATGCAGTTACTACCTCCTCACCCCCTGCAGCAGCATCATGATTATTCACAGAGATTACAGCACAACCTACACTGTAGTTTTAGCTTGGTGGGCGACTGTAATCACCCTAGTGGGGATAAACCATCCTTTGAGTAAAATAAGCCATCAATTGCTGGCTGGTCTGAATGGTGATTTTATCAATATATAACACAAAAAAATGCGGAGAGGACATCAGGAACAGGTGAGTGAAATGGGTTAATCCGTGAGGTTTCACACATGGATTCCCCAGAGAGTGGGACTCAAGTGGTCCGTGAGTCCTGTGGGTTATTTGGCCTAATTTCAAGCTTCCTTTTAATTGGTAGGTTTAGAGAACCTTTCGTTTTTACTGGAGATCAGCTTTAAGAAAGAAGAGAGTCCGCTCTTTCTTTTTTAAAATATCCAGGGCAATGATTGGATGTTTAAAGTGGACCTAAACACTCCCTTTTGTCCGGCAGGTTCCAGGTCCACAAACAACCTAACCCATCTACTCATGCTGCTCATGAGCCCCGAAGACATTTAACTTTTCTTCATGCAGTGTTTTATGCCTACCATTGAAGGAGGTGAAGTTGCATGCAGTGTTGCATGCCTCATATTAATTTGGGCAGTCCAGAGCAGGTCAGACTATTTTCTGCCAGGCTACTATCAGAGCTGGTGTCCAGGCCTCCATTCTTTGCTGGGCCCCATACTGTAGTCCTACCTTTACAGCCCTGATGGTGGCCCTGTCTACCTTTTTCAGTCTATGATAATACTGACTACAGAAATGCTCAACTCTTTCCTATTTCTAGCAGTTGCTAACTGACACAAGCCCTGTATTTGTTTCCTGGGGCAGAGAGCGAAACAAACAATATACACTTTGGTGCTTTACATGCAGCATCAGAACAAAAACTTTTTGCTTTGTCTTGTTAAACTTAAAGTCAACAACTAGGTGATATAATTAATTAATGATGAATCTGGTACTTTATTGAGCACTGCATGGTACATGCCAGATAAATGGTAGTCACAGCTTTTGAGCTTTTTTTCTGCAATGAAAGGGATGTTAAACACGCAATAGCACCAGCGGTGGCTCATATAGCTTCTGGGGATGTCTCGCTTCTCTTGATCTTAGGTCCACTTACTTTGCGTTCATATTCAGAGGTCACTAGCCCTGCGATCAATAATGGGTGATGAGAGACTTATTTCTTACCTTCAGGACAAATTGTTTGTTTTACCTTTTCCCCAGGTAAATATGTGCAAATTAAAGAAAATAATAAATGATGCATAATGAAGTCATGAATAAATAAAGACTCCAAGATTCCAGTTTTCATGATATACTATGATGATTATTTTCTTTGAATTGATGTGATTTCCTGGGAATTTATGGGAGTAGCATTATGCATTTCATAGGGCATGGTAGGTATGGCCTGGCTTATGGGGGTTATCCAAAGGAGTTAGAGAGCCTCTGCGAATAAGTTGTGCTAAACTATGCTAGCCTGGTACAGCTATACAAGAAAGAAAACTGGTATTCACAAAAACTACTTCCCTTTGCCACATTTACACACAGAAAGGAAAATCTTTTTACCATGCGCTGAGCTCTTGGCTCAAGTCATTGCGCAGCAACATGCTATTCTCCTTTAGTTGGCACAGGAGATGTACCCCAATACACCGCAATGGCATTGTTATGGAGTATATACAAGTTTTTTATCCAATAAAGTTAGAAGAAAAAGAAAACCCGAAAGTCACAGGCAGACTGTGTGACTAGATAAAATCACAGTGTGTGGTATGTACATGAGAAGCAGCTGCTGGTGCTGCTCCATACAGAGAGTCTTGCTGATATATTAAGCTCTATTGGCTTGATGCAGAGCCTCCCCGCTCAGCTATCCCGTGCGTTTTCCCATTGGTTTTGGGCTTTGATCGGGTCAGGAAAGGGTGCTACGTTGATTTTAGTGTGCGTTTATGCGCTCCGGTGTGCAAAACGGACGCCTCGTTCATTGTTCCGTTTTTTTCAGTGATGCAGAGCCTTGTTTTCCGATTGAAATCAGCCTAATGAAACGGGGCCGCCGAGCCTTCACTTACGGCAAGTCAGAGCAGCCGTATTTGCACTCGGGCAATAATATGCAGTCCTCTGTTGGAGCACATCAGCGGCGCCAGCTCCGATGTCTTGTCCTGCTGAGTATGGCAGAAACCAGGCTGCACCTATTTGAGCTCACCCGCCTTACTGGGTATGTGTATGAAACTTGTATTGGTTGCCCACCCTGTCTGACTTTGTTTTTTCCCTTAACACACTATTTGGTAATTTTTTTGTTAGCATCTTTTTAGCCTAATTTTTTAACTTTAAATTAAATGGGTTAAGTGATAGAACCCTATTGCGTCATGTTCTTGCCCTCTTATGTAAGTAGTATTCCCCAGACTTTTTTAATGAGTGTACAGGTTGGATGTGCATGTAGGCTCATTACAAATGTCCTTTCCTCCAACCCTACCCCGCTCACCTTTTTGTCCCTCTTTTCTATTGTTGCAATGCACACCTTTTTTTATTTTTATTTTGTTTGTTTTTTTTATTGTTTTTGTGCAGGAGACTCTGCCTATCCTTTGCTCCCCTGGCTGCTGACCCCAATCCTGCACCCATCTTCACAGGCAGAGGAGCCCTACAATACTGCCCCCAGGAGGACTCGCTCTGTGGTGGAGCGAGCCTTTGGTCTCTTGAAGATGAGGTTCCGTTGTCTTGATCAGACTGGTGGGGCACTACAATATACGCCTGCAAAGGTCATTAAACTAATCATGGCTTGTTCCACTTTAAGAGAGGGAGTCTGCCATTGCTGAGTAAAGTCTCATTAAAAAGGGTTTCACACAGTGGGGCATCCCGATCTGGGATTTCCAGGGGGAAGACCAGTGGCCGCTCTGGGTTTTGTTCTGCTTTATGTGAGGGAACCTGTGTTACTTTAATAATAATGTAAAGGAGGTGGGTTATTCCATCCTAACCTGATTTGGTCATGATGTTTTAAAGTAGGACAAAACCCATGTAACCCAGCCCTTTGGAGTGTGAAGAAATCCAGGGCTGGGTTACAGGCATCATGTCTCTGGGGCATTCCAATTTGGGATGTCCTGCACGTCACTGCGGGGGAACGTCAGAGCTATACCAGGAGCTATGCCATCTTTACACAGGAGCAGGACGACATCATCATGGATGTGAGTATGCGAGCGTGCGTTTATGTGCGCGCACACATTCCTTATAATAAAAAAAAAACAAAGCGCAAGAATAGTCTGAAACAACTTAGTTTGTCACGTTAAATACAAGCCCACCTTAGTTTAACCCATGTACGCAGCTACAAACTAGGCTACATGCAGATAGAAGAACTAGGGCAATGTGAGGCAGCAAAAGGTTAATAAAGTGACTTTAGTTAGGCCAGGAAACTTGTTAATGTATTTTGTGGATTAATGGTGGGACCTTGTATCTTTTTTTTACAGATGATGCTGCGGAATCGTGTTTTTAGAGTTTGGGCTTTTCATTAAATCACGCTGAAGGTCCGGTTTAAAAAGGGCCCCAATAAAACAACGCCCAACCAAACCATAAAAACAATGCTAAACTAAGGTTGTTTTTCATTCACAGATCAAAGAAAAACACAGCCACAAGACCCCGAGGCCTAATTTTTAACATGTTTAATTCAAATTTAAATTGTTTTTTACTTTTGTTTTATCAAAAAAATAATCTCAAAACCACAAAACCAAAAAAAAGTTTGATTTTGTGAGTTGTCTTTCCTGCAAATGTACAATCACACAACATCATCACACATTTACATGACACAAAAAGTTTAGATATGGGACAAAAAATCTGAAAAACTCACAACCAATTACGGTAAACATTAAAGGCAAGGAAGAAGGAACACCAAGGAGATTAAGGTATGCATTAATGGCAAGAAAGAAGGAACACCCAAAAATAAATTTGACAATATATATATATGTGTCAAATTGGCAGTTGGTGCCATATGCATATTCCAATGGAGGTTTAGGGATGTGCGCTTGCGTGTAGCCAGATTGGCAACTGAAGAGCCATGGAGATGTAAGTATACTTGGAAAAATCACCAAAATGGAAGGTCAAATACGACGGAAACCAAGCAGGTACGTTCAAAAATCAAGGAAAAAGCAGGGAAAAACGGGCCGCCCGTGTGAACGGGAATGGAAACCCCGATCAAATTGAAGGCACCCGAGAGAGCAATAAAAACTTCCCGAGTAAAGACAAATTGACGGATCAGTTAGGGAGCCATTCCGACGGAGGCTCTGCATCACATTTGTGCCACGATTCAAACGGGAGCCCCGGACAATCGGAAGGTTTTAAGCTCAGACAGGGGGAGGCTCTGCATCAGGCCCTATATTTTGGATCCAGACTATTTCTGAATAAACAACCATTACTGTTGCATGCATGGAGAGTATCCTGTACAATCCGCTGCCAATAGATTATGGACCCAGAGCAACAGTAACCGAAAGCAACAGTCAAGAAGTGAGAAACAGGGAATATGTCCACTAGCATCAATCCTGTCAAATTAACATTGCCATGCCTGACCAACCAGAACTACCAATACTGTAAATTCAAGGTGAAGAGGCTGCTCACTGACCGGTCCGCGACCAGCATTCCCTGTAAGGTGCGCGGCCGCGCGCTGCTGACGCCCCCGCCTCTCAGTCCCACCCACTGTCCGCACAGTCTTGCCAGAAAAGATAGTGCCGGGTTTGAACAGCACTTTTGCCCCTCTGAAGTGAGTCTAATGTAGTGGGGGCGTGTGTGGATTAGAGCCTGCTGTCCTATTGGACAGCTCCCTCCTGCAGGTTTGGCTGTGGGCGGAGTTTCTCTTCCTGTACTGTGTGGCATGTGTCAGTCGCTGCAGAGCTGACACCGGAGATGGAGGTACTCCAGCCACTTGTCTGTGCCTCCCTTGTACTCCACACCAAATGTGAGTCCATTTCTGGCCAGACCAATGCCTTTGGGAGGGCGGGGGGACCATGCTGCAGCCACTGGTCTCCCTCCCCCGGGCATCCCAAATCGGGATGCTCTACTTTTTGAAACGCTTTTTATTCAGTGGCAACGTGAAAAAAGGCGGACTCCTTCTCTGAAAGCAGAACAAAACCCAGAGCGGTTCAACTATAACACATACTCGTACCAGCTCAAAACAATGCTATTTACTGCTTTTTATAAAGAAATACAATTATATAATGCAGAATTGAGTTCAGCCTTTTGGCCCGGCCCTCCACAATATGTTTAGTTTTTCATGTGGCCCCATGGAAAAAATAATTGCCCACCCCTGGTCTAAGCTAAGTGAAGGCTTTACGAGGGCTTTATAAGAAACATCCTAGAAATTCTGTGTAGCTGCACTGCTTCTTATTGCTTCGGAAAGGTTTGCCACAAAAGTCACTGTACTCAATACTTGGCCAGATGATGAGATGATGAGCTCAGGTTGGAGTATGTTAAATGCAAACTGGTAGATGAGTATAATTAAATAACTGAGCCTACCTAGCAGCAGTAATGAATCCACAGCAGAAGCAGTGTCTAAAGGCATTTTTCTCTAAAAATAAGTGCCATCTAAAGGAAACTTGTGAATGTTTCATCTGTAAAAAGCTGCCAGCTACCTACATGTAGAATGAGCTTAAAAAGCAGAACAGTCATTAAAAGGTCAAAACTGCTGTAAGGGAAGCTACCAATCCTGTGCCAGCACATATCCATCTGCAAACCATGTATGGTGAAAGCAATATTCTCTCAGTAAGGAAGCATACAAAACGGGAGTTTTAAAGATGACGGCTGCATCATCTCAAAAGAGGATCACACTCTTGCAGAAGGAAAAAAATCAAAGGTGAACTTTTTAGCTAAAATGCTAAGAAAGTATTTATAGGGTATAAATATATATATATAAGTATATATACAAGTTTCCATGTATGGCAAATATGTTTTGGGCATAGAGACCCAGCATTATAACCAGAAAAATGGCGGCACATATACAAAGCGACGCGCACAATAACCAGAAACATGGCCGCACGCGCCCTAAGCGATGCGCTCCAAGAGACCGGAAGGGGCAGCACAGGGAAATGAGGTAACAGCGCCATCACCAAGACGACGGATCCGCCCTCTCCCCGCGTCCGGCCCTGACATTGGCCAGGACAAAACTGAGGGGCAGGCCCCCTCACGTGTGCGACCCCCTGCGACGAAAAGTGAAGGGCTTTTTAGCGCGAACAGCGAGCACTTAAAGAGAAACACGCCATAAAGCGCGAACAGCGCACACCTTTAAAGCAGATGCAATTAGCAGGTGAGGACACGCAGAAACGGACCTTCACCACCCAACAGCGCAACCCGACCAGAAGCTCCAGGTTGGAAAACCAGTACAACGCGGCGAGCGCTTAGTCTACATCAAATAGCAAGGTAAAATACCTCTTATACTTACCTAACGGCAGCATTACTAGGCTCAGAGAATAGGCCATCTCTAAAACCCTTTATATATACATATTATATTTTTTTCTAGAGGACAAACGAGCAAGCAAAATACAAGGTAACAGAGTGACAGTAGGCAGACCTAAAGCCCACACCTGTTGAATACTAATAATAATAACGGCCCTTCCTTATCTGAAAATCTTGCCAGATCTGGCATATCCTGATGGGAAACTTGCAAAGAAATATACCCATAAAATTAAAGTAAGTGCACTCACTAATGATAACAAAAATATAAGCAAAAAGTATGTCTATAGAAATATGTGTATCTTAAATATATATGCACATCTTCTATCTTGAATTATAGTAACTGGTGTACTGAGGAAGCAATAATGCGAAACGCGTCTACACCTATTTGAAGGGTACAATATACTTGCTACAAACTGTACCACTTGCTACAAACAAAAACTCTTGCTACAAACTGTATTACTTGCTACAAACAAAATTCTTGCTACAAAGCTGACCCAAACAGACAAGTGTAACTGAAACACAAGCAATAAATGAAAATCATTTGTATTTGAAAAAAGTTGCATGCGCTGTTGTATTTTCTTCTTTTTTCATATAAATAATGAATTGTGCATAAGATATTCTGTATATAAGACATATTATACTGTACATAAGATATACTCAAATTAGCAACAAGGTATAGAGTAATAAAAAAAAAACACTATCTTTTGTTTCTTGTACCCCGCCAAACCGTCCAAAGGACTGGCGGGAGACACTAAACAACCCCCCTAACAAAATTAGAATACTAAGGGGTACTCTATCCTTTTCGAGAGGAGGGAGCAGTCAATAAATAAAAAGAGGATAGACAGAGAAAAATCACCAAGATTGATACTCACCTCGATCTATCCCCCTTTTTATTTCCCCCATTACATTAGACCCAGCATTAAGCTCGGCTAGCTGATGGTATTGCAACTGACCAGTGTAGTCAAATGATTTAATAGCTTGTTTCTTTAAAATCCCTGTTCGAGCATTATTTTTTTTTTAACGCCTATACTCACCTTTTGTCCTCTGCAGCTAATCCAGGCAGTGCCACTGTCCTCCTTCTTACTGGAACCAGCACAGCAGCATCCATCAGGCTGCCTTCGCAGAGCCTGCCCCGGCACACCCCTCTATTGAAGGATTGGAGTAGGCATGTGGGGAGCAAACAATGCCCCCAGGATGCTGCTGAGAGAGTCCACTGCGCCGGCAGATAAAAATGCTTTATCCTGGCCCAAGGTAAGAAGGCAGATGTTGAAAATCGATCGCAGCATGTGGGGGAGGATCCCAATTGTCGATGCCCCCTTCCATTCATACCTTGCTCTCAGCAGTCATGTGATTTGGAATCCTCAGCAAGAGAACACATGACTGCTGACAGCCAATCAGGTGGCCCCATCCCCAGCAAAAACAGGGCTTGCATGGGAGTATTCTATGGGGTGGGGGTACTGGCAATTGCAATGCCCCCTGCACTGCGATTGAGTGCAATCAACACTTGTTTTAATAAATGGTTGTGGGATTGCTTTAAGATGCAGTACACTCAACTGTAGTGTTTTTATTTTTTGGCTATTATATGAGATGAAAATAATGCTAAACCAAATAATATATTCAAGACTTTTTCCCTGATAACCTCCTAAAAAATTCTATCCCCTAAACTAGCAGAAAAGACATAGGCAGGTGAATTTCAGTCACTCTCTTCTTTAATAGAGGCAGTCACATCTCTCGGGTCCTTTTATCACACTAAGCACTGACAGCCTGTTGATGTCAGGAAATGTTGACAAAGTTTCTTTGGAATAAACTTTAGCCTTTCATAGCCAGCCCTTAGGCGGCATTATTTTGCTTTTGAATTTGGATTCTATTACCAGCTGTCGCTTTCTAGATAGGCTCGAATAGCATTTAGGTTGGAATTACCTTTTTGCCACAAATATGATCAACCAGTCTTTTTGCTTCAATAATTATGACAAAAATGTATCATACTTGTTGCTTTCATTCTATGTATGGGTAGAGTGAAATAATGTTGTGTTTGTGTTGTGTTGTGTTGTGAAGAGTCCCTTAAAGACCATAAAACAAAAATAGCAGGAACGTGTCTTCAAATGTTCAGCTTAGGGATTCCTTCTCACTTAATTTAAAAGGTTTGTGGCACTGCTTTGCAAACACATTGTATTACTGTCATGCCTGGTAAAAGTAAACAGATTCACTAGGGCTTTAGTATTTTAGGATTTTTTAAGTCAAAAGGTCTCGTTCTTACTGCCAGGAGCACGTTATCACCATTAGGGCTGACAGTGTGCTCCTGGAGGTTCCTCCGGCCGTCCAGTCATGAACTATCATGTGGTGTGCCCCCTGCTGACCATAAGTAACTGACCTTGATCCTTTGCAACTGGAGGCCCAATGCCACCAAAGCTAACTGGGGGTACACTGTAAACATCAGAGCTGAACAGGACCTGTCCAGCCCTCAGGACCCAAAAAGGAGGTAAGGTCAATGTAACTTTTTTTTTTATTTAATGAAGGGGGGCAGTAATTAGGGACCTCTTAGCCTGGTTTACTTCTGAGATACCATACATGAGAAACAAGAATGGGAAACCTGTAACAGATTGCTGTGTGGTTTCCCTTCCCTATCCCAGCTGAGATTGTAAGTCCTTAAAATGGACAAACACCTTTACAAGACACAATGCTTATATGCCCCCCAGGGCAATTCAGATTGCTGCATAGAAAATTGTATTTAACTTTTGTAACTTCTGATGTGGTCATTTTTCCCCCTAAATTGTGTCCTATGGATTTACCAGTGTTCTACAAAGAAGAAGTTCGGTTTGCATTGTGCTAGACAAGTAAGAAGCCTTCAGGGTGCTCCAAAAAGGCCATGACCAGGAGATAATCGATGTGGTGGCATTTAAGTTTTGAGTGGATGCAGGAGAAAATATAAGTGCTTTTTTTTTTTAATTCTTTATTTATTGAAGATTTTCAGAAAAAAGAAAAAAGAACATTATAACAGGTCCAGCATGCGACAGATACAAATCATACAATGTCAATTGTTCTCCCTGTAGCACAAATCAATAAAAACATTTCTAACCAGCCACAGGTATTCTTTGTTATGTACACCTAGATTAAGCTCTATTTAAAACTGCGTGGCATTCCGGATTGCTCGGGCAATTAACATCAAAGAAATACAAGCAATCCGAGCTGGAGTTGAACACAAAAGAGTGTGGGGAGAAGGGAAAAAGGTAGGGGAAGAGTCAGGGGGGGGAATGGCAATGGGGGGATCCTCTACTCAAGCCCACGAGGGCCACAGGCCTCTCGTGCATATTGCTCACCCGTTACTCTCTCCTCTCAGTAGAGGGGGCGTCTGGGAGGGGCAGAAACCCCGCCCTTGGACCAAGTAGAGCTTTGCCCTCTGGCGTCTCCATGTACGCCATCCAACCATACCAGGTCACCGCAAACTTCTCGTAAGAATCGTCACGTGAGGACATGAGGTCCTCAAACCTCATGATGTCGTTTACCCTCTGACACCAGCTACTGATGGAGGGGGGCTCCCCACTCTTCCACACCTGCGGGATGCGGGCTTTTGCTGCACTCAGCAGGTGACACGTTATGGAATTCCAGTAGCGTTTCATGGGGATCTCCGAGGCGTGGAGGAGGCAGAGAGCCGGGTCGATAGGGACCGTCACACCCGAGACCTTCTCCGTGACCCGCCTAACCTGGGTCCAGTATTCCTTCAACTTGGGGCAAGACCAAAATATATGCAACAAGTCTCCCCTCCCCTCGTCACATCTCCAACAGTTTGGGGGGATTCCTGGGAACCATCTGTTGAGGTCCGCTGGGACCATCTGGAAAGCAATTTATACCCGGATTCCTATACATATTTAGGACTTATGCGGAAGTGACAATATCTTTTGGCGTTGCTTGGGCGTCCAAGTTAAATTTAGATCTCTCTCCCATTTGTCTAGGTATGGCGGGTCTTCTGCATCCGGGGGGGCCACTAGCAGTTTGTATATCCTCGAGAGGGCATATCTCTCTGTTTCATTGTTTCAACACATCTCCTCGAAGATCGTAAGCACCCGTCCACCCTCCCCATGCCTCTGTAGGGAAGCCAGAAAGTGCCACAGTTGCATACACTGCCAGCTGAACCATCTAGGGATCCCAGCCCTCAGAGCCAACTCGTCCAGGTCCGCCCAACCACCCTCTGAGGGGAAGTGACCCGTTCTGTATATATTTGCTTCCTTCCAGGCTCTCACTTGATGACCTCTGCAGCCTGGCGTAAGCAGCAGGTTACCCAAGACAGGGTACATGGGGGAGGGGGAGATCTCCTGACATTTAAACGTGACTCGCATACCCTGAGCGTGTGACCTATCGTGGGATGCTGGCTCCCGATTTTATCCCCCTTTGCGTGCCACCCAGGGTGCCCCCCTGACCGGGATCTCTAGGAAACTTTGCTCCAACCCCACCCACTGCTTATTTTGTCCGTGGACACACCAGTCAACCACCCTACAGAGATGCGTTGCAGAATGGTACAATATTGGGTCCGGTACACCTACGCCCCCCTGCTCTTTTACTCTGGTCAGGATCTCCCTCCTCAGTCTCGGCTTTTTCCCGGCCCAGATAAAGCTAATGAAAACTGAGCGAACCTTCTGGAGGACTGAGCGTGGGATAAACACCGGGAGAGCCTGAAGGAGATAGAGCAGGCGGAGGAAGAGAGTCATTTTAACCTCGCCACATCTGCCGAACCAGGAGAGCTTCCCCTTGCTCCACCTGGCCATCTCCCTCTCAAAATTTTTCAGCAGCGGGGGGAAGTTGAGGGCGTAGATTTTTAGGAGGTCACTGCAAATGTTTGTCCCCAGATATTTTACACTCTCAACGGCCCAGCGAAATGGGAAGGCATTTTTAATTCTCTCAAACCTGTATGGGGGAATGTTAATATTTAATGCTTCGGACTTCTGGAAGTTAATCTTATAGCTCGAGAGACTCCCGTATTCCCTGAGCTCCTTCAAAAGATTTGGCAGTGAGACCTCTGGGCAGGACAGAGAAAAAATTAAGTCATCGGTGTAGGCCGCGACCTTGTAATGCCCCGAGGTGTTCTCCACCCCCCTGACATCTGGATTTCCCCGCACCCTGCATAAGAGAGGTTCAAGAGTCAGAATAAAGATCAGCGGCGACAAAGGACACCCTTGCCTTGTCCCGTTCGAGATCTCAAACGATCCCGACAGGCAGCCATTTACTCCCACCGACGCAGAGGGAGAGCTATATAAACTCTCTATCCAGCTCAGCATGTTTGGGCCCAGACCCACATGACTGAGCACCGATCTCATGAATTGCCAGTTGACTCTGTCAAAGGCTTACTCGGCATCGGTAGAGAGCAAAAGGGCGGGCGTGTTCTGTTTCTGAGCCAGGTGTATCAGATTCAACACCTTGGTGGTATTGTCTCTAGCCTCTCTAAGAGGCAGGAAACCCACCTGGTCAGGACCTATCACTGTGTGCAGGTGCGGGGCAAACCTAGAAGCCAGGATTTTAGCAAAGAGTTTGATGTCCGCATTGAGCAAAGAAATTGGTCTATAACTTGCACAAAGGTTAGGATCCTTTCCCTCCTTAGGGATCACCACTATATGTGCCCTTAGTGTGTCCACGGGGGGGGGTCCCCTCAATGATGGAATTCATCATTAGAAGAAGCTTCGGGCCAATATGGAAAATAATTTTTTGTAATACTGGAGATGCAGCCCATCAGGACCTGGCGTCTTGCCTGTGGCCGTGCTAGCTAAAGCATTCTGCAACTCTAGCATCAAGATAGGAGTCTCCAACTCTGCAACAACCTGTTCCGGGAGTTTGAGCATCCCCGAGTCCTCGATATACTGCGTGCATCTCCTCTGAAAGCCACCCTTCCGAGGTGCAGGCAAGTTATACAAATCCTTATAGAATTTGCGAAACTCTTCGGCAATGTCCTCTACCCCATGAACCAGCTTTCCCCGGGTATCTGTTATTGTAGGTACAAAAGGTGTGACCCTCTCCGTCCTCAGAGCCCTGGCCAACATTCTGCCGCATTTATCCCCGGACTCGTAGAAAGCCTGTCTACATCTTACCATCTATGCTTTCAATCTAGCACAGCAGGCTGTTTTCAGTTTTTCCCTTAACGCAGTAAGGGTCGATATATGGGCTGCTGACAGTGATTTCTTGTGCAGGGTCTCTAGTCTCCCTATTTCTTTCAGGAGACCTGCGATGCATTCCAACTTCTCCTTCTTAATTCTGGTCCTCTGCCCTATCAGTACCCCCCCGATGAAGCATTTGTGGGCCTCCCATTGGATCACAGGCGCCACCTCCGGCCCAGCATTTGATTCAAAGTAATTTTTAAGATCATTCTGGACAACTTCCAACACTCTCTGGTCCTCCAGAAGTGAGTTATTCAACCTCCAGGACTAGCTTCTGGGGGTTGGGTAGGGATTTCCAATCGTAATAGTGATAGGCGCGTGGTCAGACAGGGTGATGTTGCCTATTGTGGTGTCGTCCACTCTGGCCAGCTGAGGGTGCGGGATTAGAAACATGTCCAACCTAGAGTAGGAGTTATGTGGATGTGAGAAGAATGTAAAGTCCCGTGTACTCGGGTGTTGGATTCTCCAGGGGTCCACCAGTTGAAACGAATTAAGGATTCTCCTGAGGCATTTTAATTTAGAGTATGCAATGTGGGGCCCCCCTTTAGAGTTATCTAGGAGCAGGTCAAGCGTCATGATTTGGATATTTGCCCCATTGAAGATGACATTTCCTTTCCTCCAAGCCCCGCGGGCAATGTCCTCCTTCAGGGTGTAACGGTGGACCCTGCAAATCACATCTCTCGGTCTGGAGGGGTCTGGGCCAGGAGAGCCCAGAGCTCTATGCACCCTGTCTAATTCAATTGAGGCGGCGGGGTCTCTCTCCAGGACTGAATTAAAGACAGCCGTTGCGATGCATTTGAGGTCTTCACCCGCGGAGGCTTCCGGGATGCCCCTCAGGCGAAGATTGTTCCTGCTGCTCCGGTTTTCAATGTCATCTAAATGCAACATCTGGGTCTGGAGTAGGGCCTCTTGCATGTCGCATCTCTCCTCGAGCATTTTAAGACGGCTGGCGGATGAAGGCCCCTCAGATTCCAGGGCCGTGACCCGCGCCGACACAGCTGAGATTTGTTGCTTGACCTCCCCCATCTCACGCTTGTGCGCCTCCTCATACTTCACGATTAACCCCTTGATGTCGGCTCTGGTGGGGAGGCCTCTCAACAGTGAGATTGTTTCTAGATGAATGTCAGCACCATTGGAGGTCCCGGGGTCAGCCGACCTTCTGGACATCAGGGGGTTGACCGTGGGGCCCCGTCAGGGGAGTCGTGCGGCCAGGGGTCCCATGGGCCTTCTCCCTGCTCAGGAGAGAAACAGGGTTGTGGCGGCGATATCGGTAACAGGCCAGACCCATCAGCAGGCCATGAGGTCTCTGGGGACGGCAACAGAGGAGGAGATGGCGGGCTCAGGGGGGAAGGCTCCTTCCACTGTACCAGTACTTCTGGCTCCAGAGGGGGCGGGTGCCGTGGTCTCTGCAGCCTCTGAGGGAGACCTGCACAGGGGGAACCCCCACTCAGAGGCCGTCTGCTGCCCTCTGCATCCACTCCCTCACCTCTCTCCTTTCTTGAGATAAATGCGAATTTATGGAGGTTAATGTTCAAAACCGCACTGGATATTGGCTCTCTCTGCGATTGTTGCGGGGCGACCCATGAGCTCCCCCCATCATGATTGGGAAGCATATCGCCTATGGGAGAGCTGTGGGCAGTATGGTCTGAGTGAGCTTTGGTAGGTGTGGAGGGGGGCACATCTGGCTTCATCATTGCACTATGTGTGCTGGCTTTTGTAGCTCTCAGCGTCTCTGAACTTCCCCCTCCCTCACACCCGCACTGTTATCCCTCACCTCAGTGTGAGACGCTTCTCGATTGCAGCGTCGGGGCTCTCCCACCCCTCTCAACAGCTCCGGCGACGCTGACCAATCCTCGGTGGCCCCGCCCCTCAGCATCATCCTCGCGTGCTCCCTCTCACTGCTGGACTCCATCTTGGCACACCCTCCAGCTCCCGTAGCCTCCACCGTGGCCTCCCCTCCGTCGCCGCCCAGGGGAGAGGGCAGTTACTCCGGCGCCGGACCCAGGTTAGTCGCAGCTTCCCGTGGCTGCTTCACAAAAGCCGTCTGCTCCGTCGGGGGAGAGGGACCTCCCTCCTCTCTTCTCTGCGGGTCTGCCGCCATCTTGCTCCTCCCCACTCCGGGGGAGGCAGCGCCGGTCTCTCCCCGCATCTCGCCATGGCACGGCAGGTGCCGAACATGGGTCTCCGCTCCTGTCTGCACCCGCTGGGGGGGCACCATCACCCCCTCCAACCCCTCCGCCTCATCCTCAATGATGGTCATTTGCCGCGCCATCTTGTCACTCCGACCTGATCTTCTTCAAATCGGTGGGTTGATGGCGCAGGGGCCCTCCTTTCAATCCCCCTCCTTTCCTCAGGGCATTCCTCCTTCTTGCCATGTTGTCTCCGATGGGTTTGCTGCACAATAAAACTGTTTTAAGGGCACTGGTGCGGGAGCTCTGGGAAAGGGGCTCCTCACAGCTCCATGTCTAGGACACGCCCCAGGGAGTTGGTCCAGTTTAATAAATGCTTCAAAGAGTACTGTAGAGTACTGCAGTCCATAACATATTTTCCAGCCACTAATTATCACACAAGAACAATTAAGGAGAGTAGTAGCAGAAGTTATCTACTCACCACCTGCCCTTTCGTTTTAATTCTAACTTCCTGGAATTCTTGAATTCAGACACTAAGAAAAATACATTGTTCTTGATATGAAGATCTGCAAACACTATTGGAACCTGATCTTGTGTGGCTTCTCTATCCAATGAGATGCCTTCATTACAAATTTGAAGCGATGTCCTGTCTTTCTCATGTATAGACATACTATATATAGCTTGACCTTGACAAATTGCTGAGCTGAACAAACATCATGTCTTACCCAAACTTTTCTGTGGTGTGTCCTTCACCAGAATTCTGAGTAATGCTTCAAGGACTTTGGGGTTGTCACATGTTAAATTTGAAGAGCAAAATTTGGGAAAAAAATGTTTTTGTTGCAGAAAACCCCTAATATAAAAAGTGAATTTGCTAAAATCTATTCAAATGGAGACATTTCCCAGCAACAAAAGTTCAAAACACGTCCAAAAATGTTTTTATCCATGTGTCATACATAAGGTGAAAGATGCCTCATTTAAATAGCATCATCTACAATGTGGTCTATGGCCACCTAAAAGCACATACATACTGTTTTATCAAGATTGGTGCAAGAATTGTTTAACTAACTGCAGTAGTTTCCAGGGGCAACTAGTCAGAATGCTGGTTTAAAATAAATGATTAAATTTAATGTTACTTAATGAAGCTGTTTTAGATTTACGCCATCTTTGTTCTATCTTGGAAAAGGCTCTCCTCTGCAGTAAAAGTTACAGTAGTAGCAGTAACAGTTCAGTCATGTGTGGTGTGTTTTTAAACTACAACACCTAACACCCCGAAAGTCTGCCCTTCACCGATTAAAATTACCTTTTTTTTTTAATGTTTTTTATTTTTAAAAGTTCACCGCTTTAGGCTTATATTAAATTGCTTCAAATCAAAAAAGTTGAGCATTATCATCGAACAGACCAGAGTATGCCAATCACAGCACAACACAACAATAGGTCACTAATAATAGATCAGCTCTGAAGCAATAAATATATATTCTAATGGACAAAAATCACATAGACTTTTTATAATATCAATTTAAAATCCTACACAACATTACAAAACATCATATTATCCTGGATGATCCAAGCCCATGAACTATTAGCAATGGCAGCAACAAGATTGTACAAGAATCCATCTTCATCTATTCAGAGGGTAAATTCCTCCTGAGAAGATCTGAGTTGGAATGCTGTACATTTTACAACCAATATAAAACTTACTCTATAATAAGTACAAAAAAACATGAAAACCTTAGTTCAAAAGGTTAATCCTAAAGCAATAGTAACAAGAACAAAAATGTGGTTTGTTTTTAAATTAAGCCTTGTTGGTTTATTTAATAAATGATTAATAAATGATTAATTTTCATTCATTGATAAATTTAAAAAGCTATTTTTAAAGCTTGCCTTTGATATGTTTATGCTGAACAACAATTACCACAGATTTAATTAAGGAAAATTACTAAATTCTTAGCATCATATTACATAAATAGTTTTGAATGGTTAAGCACCAGATAGTTCTACCCTTATGCTTTTATATGCCAGCTTACATGTTGTTAATTAATAATTCATTAATAAAAATAATAGATTTAAATAAGCAAGGTACCTGCTGTGGGGAGGCAGCGGGATTAAATATCACAGTAATGTCATTAGCTTGAAAAAGTAAACTACTTTATTTTTTCTTCCTTTGAAACACATATATGTTTAAAACCGTGTATATATAAGGCCATGATAGACATTTCGTTTAAGAAAAAAATGACCTAACAAATTGCCGTGTTTATTTGTTTCTAATATTTTTTTTTTTTCGAAGAACTCCTGCACATTGTTCAATCTTGAAATCTAATTTCATTGACAGGAAAATATAGCTCACAAGCTTGAAACCTCAAATTCACAAGGCAAACAAAGCATCATTTTTTAATGAATCTTCTGAATACATCATTCGCAGCAGCTTGCCTAGACCTGCTTGTCATAATGGTTTCTTCAAACGTTCTTTAAAGTTTGTGATGTTCAAGGCCTTAGCCTTCCCCCTCACTTGCTTGTTTTTTTTATCTGTCACAGTTGTCAACTGAAATAGAGCACCTAGCCTTTGTTTCAAGATGGTACCTGATCAATATCATCAATCCGCTTTTCTCCCGTTCCATCTCTCTTTCTCTCTCCCTCTCTCTCTCCCTCTAACACACGCTCTCTCCCTCTCTATAGCTGTATCCATTTCCTCCTGGCAAAAAGGGACTTTATGAATAAATGATACTGAAATGCTGAGGGTTCAGATACTAAATAATGAATTTCACCACCAAAAACACAACAACTTCTCCAATCATAAAATACTGCTCCTTCTATATTGATTGTGCTTTGGCAACCAGATGCAGTGCTAGGCTTTACTCTGCAAGGTGTTTAAATAGAAATACAGGTTTACCCGGGATTTATCATATGTGGAAATATGTATTGTCTAAGTAGACTGCCTGCTAGTAGATGGTATGCTATTTCTTCCTGATCCTGGTTAACCCTTGTCAGTGAAAGGGGAGGAAAGAGTGCCACTGTCTCGATGGGAACTCTTCTCTGTGGGACATTACAGTAAGTGCGTCACCTCTTCTGTGCTTTGCTAGCTAAATCTGCTGTTATTTGCTGAGAGTAAATGATGTGCATCAAATGTTTTATTTCCTTGAATGCTGGTCTATAGTGTAGCTGATAATATAGGTCGTCTCACAGTGTCTTGGTACTGTTCCACTTGCAGTTACCAGTTGGGTCGTTGACTGTTTATATTGGTCGCATACAACTTGTGACTCCCTTTTCTGTTGTTCATAAACGGTCTCTTCTGTTGCATTTCTGATGTGCAACGAGTGTCAGTACCTCAGTGCTAACGCGCTGGAGGTCAGGGGGTAGAATTTTGGCAAGTGCCTAGGAAAAGTCTGCCTGCTCTCAACTTCCAAGCTATCATTTTTTGAGCAAAATATTCAAAATCCGCCTTTAATTTTGCTTTAATCCTTATTAGTGTCACAGATGCTTCAGATTTAATTAGCCAATGCAAGGCTGACTTAGTGTTGATGGAGATTTTTTTTTTGTTTAACTTCAAGGTTTCACGCTGTCTGCACTCCAATGAGATTAATATTCTGTGTATTATGTGTCATTAGGGGAATGCAAGTTTCTTAAATATTTATGCCATCATGCTTTCTGGATATTACTACCAACTTTTTTGTTGCAACGTCAACATTATTAGTAGTTTGTTGTAGTTTGATAAATAACATATACACATATGCATCCTTTCAAGTAATATGGTCTTTTGATTTAATACTGTACTACTGGGGTTACATAATACACATCAACAGATAAATGGGTGAAATCTAAATTTAAACTTCTTCTGTACAGCAAACTTTCTGCAAGAAAAATAAAAAAGCATTATTAAAATATTATTTAGTACAATATAATTTAAAATGTAATATGGCCGAATCTAAATGTGTTAAAAGTAAATGCATGTAGCAATTTTAGCTAGGAATTAAATAAATAAGTTAATTAATTTTTCAGCAGTAGTTAATCATTATACCTGATACAACATAGATATATTTTACCTCAACATTTCTATAAATATATTCAGCTGTAAAAGATATAGGGCTCATGTGAAACATTATAAATCTTGTGTGTTATTATATATTGCTATAGTAATATAAGTCATGTAAAACATGCTCTTAGATGCATGCAAATTTGATGAAAATAAAGGGGGTTACCTAATTTATTTTAAAAATTAAAATCAGTCTACGTATAATGTTTAATATAAATATATCAGGTTTAATACAGAAGATGATATTTTCTCCTATGGAGGCACTTGCTTTCTGTATTTTTCCATATTAAAAAGTTTTTTAAGTACCACGTAAGAGTTAGTTGTAGATTTTGGATATAATGGCCACATGTAGAGTCAGTAATTACAATTCTAGGCCTTAAGCATATTAAAAAAAGTTATATGGTGTCAGAATAACATTTTTAATTTTTTTACCAATATTTTTAAAGGAAATGTTAGTTAATGTTAAATTTGATGTTGATTTTAGTTAGATTATCGAGTGTTAGTCCTTAAATGCTATGTATGAATTATCATAATGTAGATATGGATTTATAAATGGATAGATAGATACAGTTAATAATTAGACTATATAAATAAAAAGATTGATATGCTGCTTAAGCAGTGTCTTCTTAGTAGCTATTTAAGTGCATTTCATTAAACTTCTGTAAAAAAGTGAATGAATGGATAATATAGATAGATTACATGCTGCTTATGCAGTGTCTTTTCATATTTTAGCAAACTAATGTTTATTGACGATAGATAGATAGATAGATAGATAGATAGATAGATAGATAGATAGAAAGAAAGATAGCTAGATATATAGATAGATAGATAGATAGATAGATAGATAGATAGATAGATAGATAGATATGGATTGAAGAATAGATAGATTGATTTGCTGCTTAAGCAGTGACATTTTAAAAGCTACTGATATATATTTTATTAAACTAATGATGATTTACCATCTGTGGATAGATAGATAGATAGATAGATAGATAGATAGATAGATAGATAGATAGATAGATAGTAGATAAATAAAATGATAGAAATATAGATAGATCCATTTGATGTAATTTAAATAACTATTTCTTCATATTTAAAAAAATAATGTTTATTGACAATAGGCAGGTAGATATGGATTGATTATTGGATAGAAGCACAGATAAATGCAGAGCTAGATGTGCTTCTCAAGTAACTGTTTCTGTACATTTTAGGTAGATGGATTGATTGATTAATTGATTGATTGATAGATAGAAATATATATATAGATACTGTAGATAGATGATTTCCATTAAATGTTGCTCACACAGTCCTCTTGCTGTGAACTCTGCAGGAAAAACTTAATTACTTTCCAGTTTTGCACGTGGAATTAGAAATCCATGTCTACATGTTACCATTTGTACGTCTGCTTCAGCAAAAAAACATATAAACATATTTTTCCAAATAGACCTTTCAGATACTAAACCAACAAATAATAAATAATGTCAATAACCAGCTACAAGATGAAAACACAAACTATTCTGGTATATTATCCAATTAAATCCACCCTATAATGAACTTCCTGTTATTTTAATGTTTACTAATCTCTTTAATAAGCTGCAACTTCACAAGTGATCTATTTATATGTTTAGTCGCTGTAATAGTAATACAAATCACATAGCCAATCTAGAACACCAGCAATGTACCTAATAAAGTAACTCAAAATAAAAAAAGACTGATGTGACAGCCGATTGATAATTAAAAAAAAACTAGCATTATAACAGCAGCCATTTAGATATAACAATGTGTACTCTACTAGTAAATTGTCATTCTTTGTGTAGAAACAATATATATCACCTGATTGATGTCATATTTTACAGGGAGTCAAACTGGGGGACAACTGTAACAGAGCACTGGGTTGCAGGCATTATATAAATACCAGGGTATTACTGGCATTATTAAAATCATTTGTCTTTGCATGAAATAATGTATATCCATTAAGACACTATTCTGCGCTACCTCACTCTGTTTTAGATGAAGACAGACACACACTCAGACACAAGCGTGTTGCAGCGCAGGTTAGTGTGCAGCCTATTAATGTTTCATGCTAATCAAGGATCCTGGGAAATAGAGCTGACAGGTGCTTTCTACTCTGCTTATTCCTGTCTGCCTGCATTAGGCATAACTAGTTGAGAAAATACAGCGCTCTGAATGGATCTGTCTATTGTCTGCTGAGGAGGAGGACATACATAGTCTTTCAATAAGCCTATAATGTTGTATACTAAGCATAAAATAGTAAAATACTAAAATAAAAAAGCAAAATCACAGTACTAGTACTTTATAGTAAAAGTTCAACTATGTGGGAGGTTACCTACATGATTTTGAGAGCCTCCACATTTCCACAGTTCTACAGAGGTGTAGAATTTCTTCAATGATTTTTATACATTTATTAATAACTAATGCATACGGAGAATTCAGACCATTTGGAGAGGCTAAGTTTTATTGTGTCTGAATACTACATGGAGAGAATGTATTTCCAAGTGTATAAAATAAAATATCTTCTTCTGTAATAAATCTAACTAGGTTCTTTAAAAAACATTTTTTTTACTTAATCTTCAAAATAATTTGGATAACTAACATTATGAAGGGGTGGACTGGTTATAGCATGGGGAGAATTCCTGGTAGGCAGCAACGCTTTGGGGCCAGGGGGGCGGAGCCTCCAGCCTATCTCATTGCCTATGCCAGAATTTACAACAGCTCCCTGCTTCTCTCAAGTTTTCTTACAATATTTCTTCCCACATATTTGGCCCCACTGTACAACCTTACCAAGACATTCCAACCCATTCCATGCCCCTGCAATGCTATAGCTTCAGTATCATGGCTTTAAAAGAGACCATATTTACCACTGCCCCTGAGCTGTTCCTGTACTGCTATAGCCTCAGCTGGTGAACATACGCAGAGACCAGCTGGAAGGCACATTAGAGGTGGGACCCAGCATGTAATGGGATGGTCATGGGATGGCTGGGGCCAATAAAAATCTAGGCTGTGTTTTGCACCCTGTCTACAAAATACAGAGGAGGGTGGACAGAAAAAAAGTGTATACAGTAGGATCGGTAGGGAAAAAACTGTTTGTGGGTGTCTTAGTTGGGAAAAAAGCATGTATATATGTGGGTAGGCTGATGAGGAATACAGGCAAGGGGGGGGGGAGAACCTTTCAACTCTCTAGTTTAGTCCCAATACACAATAAAGAACACATTATTTTATTTTTATTTTTGGGGGGTTCCATAAAATCTCACTGGAGAGGATAGCCCCTCCATTCCCCACCCTGCAAGTGACAAAAAACATGCCCCACCAAGCTCAAGACTTAAGGGCTGAACTTCTGTCCTCTAGTATTTACCAGCCCATATGTCCCTTGGCACAGTTCCAATGCTCTTCTTTACATCCCTGACTGGTTGGAGTAAGGGCAATAGGGGTTGGACAGGTAGCTCACCTCCAAACCTGTGTGAGAGTGAGAGTGGACAGGGGCTGGCCATGTGTGCTGGGAAAAGGGTGGAGATGGGAGATGTTTGTTGGAGTTGGAGATAACAGGAGGTGGCTAGTGTAATGTTACGGTACAGAGCAATAAATAAATAACACCTTAAGTGAAATACAAAGAAAAATAGTTAATTCCACATATAAAGTGTCACAATTAACTTAGGAAAAACGTGAGTTTAGATCATTAATCCAACCCCATGAATAATGTAATGATAAGTGTCCCAAAGTCCATGCACCACAGAAAGTGCCAAATTGTGAATATAGTTCAAGAGGGATACAAATGCGCACTCCGCCAGACCTCCCCCGTTGGTGTGCTCCACAAGGTGATGATCTTCACACCGTGATCACTCCTTACACTTATATGTGCTTACCAGAAAAAAGAATCAAAAAATCCTTATGATCAAAATCTTAAACCATTGACCACGTGATGATGCCAAAATTCCATGCGATCAATTCCTTTCTTGTATACAATCCACGGTACTCAGTAGTTATGTGAAAAAGAAACAGAAGAAAATAGTGCAACCCCGCTTGATATATTCAACTATTTATTAAATCAAATTGCACTCACAAAATTTCAGAAGCATGTACACATTGAGTATATAAAGATGGTTCCTGCTCCCTGTTCCACTATGGCCAGTAGTAGATGTGGGTATAGACTCAATGGCACATTCCCCTTTAAGAAAAAGAAAGAGAGAAACTTCGCCGCTACCCTGCCTAACGCGTTTCACTGCCCATGCAGCTTTGTCAAAGGCTGGGAGCGGTAAGGCGGCTTTTAAAATGACAACTCGTACAAAAGGAATAAAAACACCAAACAAGCTTTGATCCATGATAAAGGACCTACCTTTAACCCTGGTGCGTTTGTCTACCACGTGTATAGGCGTCTGCAGTACGCCAGCATTCCCAGCTCTGAACAGGGCCGGAAACAAATACGGAAGCCGGGTCTGATAACCACACCCCTCGTGTGCGTCACCGTGTAGTCTGAAAGCCGGCTCAGCAGCCTGACGTTACAGGCCCGCCCTTACTACAGGACGGGGCACTACGCCCCCTCCAAACGTCACAAATACGTCAGTGAAGCCGGGTTTGATGTCCACGCCCCACATGTACGTCGCCGTGCAGCCTGAAAAGCAGTAGGGGCGGGCCTGTAATGTCGGGCTGTTGAGCCGGCTTTTCAGGCTGCACGGCGACGTACATGTGGGGCGTGGACATCAAACCCGGCTTCACTGACGTATTTGTGACGTTTGGAGGGGGCGTAGTGCCCCGTCCTGTAGTAAGGGCGGGCCTGTAACGTCAGGCTGCTGAGCCGGCTTTCAGACTACACGGTGACGCACACGAGGGGTGTGGTTATCAGACCCGGCTTCCGTATTTGTTTCCGGCCCTGTTCAGAGCTGGGAATGCTGGCGTACTGCAGACGCCTATACACGTGGTAGACAAACGCACCAGGGTTAAAGGTAGGTCCTTTATCATGGATCAAAGCTTGTTTGGTGTTTTTATTCCTTTTGTACGAGTTGTCATTTTAAAAGCCGCCTTACCGCTCCCAGCCTTTGACAAAGCTGCATGGGCAGTGAAACGCGTTAGGCAGGGTAGCGGCGAAGTTTCTCTCTTTCTTTTTCTTAAAGGGGAATGTGCCATTGAGTCTATACCCACATCTACTACTGGCCATAGTGGAACAGGGAGCAGGAACCATCTTTATATACTCAATGTGTACATGCTTCTGAAATTTTGTGAGTGCAATTTGATTTAATAAATAGTTGAATATATCAAGCGGGGTTGCACTATTTTCTTCTGTTTCTTTTTCACATAACTACTGAGTACCGTGGATTGTATACAAGAAAGGAATTGATCGCATGGAATTTTGGCATCATCACGTGGTCAATGGTTTAAGATTTTGATCATAAGGATTTTTTGATTCTTTTTTCTGGTAAGCACATATAAGTGTAAGGAGTGATCACGGTGTGAAGATCATCACCTTGTGGAGCACACCAACGGGGGAGGTCTGGCGGAGTGCGCATTTGTATCCCTCTTGAACTATATTCACAATTTGGCACTTTCTGTGGTGCATGGACTTTGGGACACTTATCATTACATTATTCATGGGGTTGGATTAATGATCTAAACTCACGTTTTTCCTAAGTTAATTGTGACACTTTATATGTGGAATTAACTATTTTTCTTTGTATTTCACTTAAGGTGTTATTTATTTATTGCTCTGTACCGTAACATTACATTTCATTTAGGCTTTTCTAGGGACTTGAAGTCTGGTACGTTGTAGCATCTCATAGTTTTACACAGGTTATAGGAGCGCGGTGTTTTATTTAATTATTTTATTAGGAGGTGGCTAGTGACTGAATGTGAGGCATGAATAACAGTGATAGTTAGGTCAATAACAGAAATTGTAGAGATAGTAGTAGAATTGGATGGTGGGAAAATATCAAGTTCTGTTTTGTCCATGTTCAGTTTGAGAGCGAGATGACATGAATGAGGGGATAGCAGTCCAGGTACGTGATAGAAGGGAAGCTAGGTCTGGGCCTGAGAGGTAGATTTGAGTGCCATCAGCGTAGATGTGATGTTGGAAGCCAAATGAGTTTATGAATTGGCCAAGGTCATAGGTGCAGATTGAACATATTACATGTCCCGGGGTGGATCCTTATGGTACCCCGACAGACAGAGAACGAGGAGAGGAAATTGTGTTGGAGTGGGATAGACTAAAATTGTGGTCTGAGAAGTAGAAGGAGAGGCATGAGAAGCATTCTTAGCTAGGCAAGTAACTGGTGTAGAGGTGTAAAGAGTAAAACAAAAATAGTGTGTCAGTTCAGAACATGTTGCAGAAGTTTGGTTGTGAAAGGGAGCAATAAGAATGGGGTGGTAATAGGTGAGGGCAGAGGGGTCCTTGGGAGGGTTTTGAGTAATTGGGTTATGACTGCATGTTTGAAAAGAGAAGGGAAGGGCCATTTAAAGGAAAATGTATGAGCCCGTATAAGGTGTTGAACAGCTGTTTGGGATTCTGGGCTTGTGAGTATATGAGGTAAGATAATTGGGTTTTTGAGTAATTGGGTTATGATTGCAAGTTTGAAGAGAGAAGAGAAGGGTCCATTTAAAGGGAAATGTATGAGCTAGTATAAGGTGTTGAACAGTTGTTTGGGATTCTGGGCTTGTATATGAGGTAAGGAAATATTTTTGTTAAAGTGGACCAACACCCTGAGGTGATCGGCCCGGGAACCTATAAGATTCCCGGGCCGATCACCTCACACACCGCGGGACATCCGAGATCGGGATGTCCCGCGGGGTGAACCCCCCCTGAACACCCCAAATCCACCTACCTGGTCTTCGGCGGCGGCCGGCCGCCGCCGCCTCCCTCGCGCCCCTCTAGGCGTGCACGTGCCCGCGCCGGCCGTCTCTGAATGGCCGGCGCGGGCGCGCACACGTCAAGAGTGACGCGCGGGAGGCGCCGACGGGCAAGCTGCTTGTACGTTGCTGTCAATCAGCTTGTACGTCGGCGCCGATTGGACGGCGCGGCCACGTGGGAGCGGGGAGAGGTGAGTTTTGGGGGCTTTCTGGGGGGTTTCACACAGCGGGGCACCCCCGATCGGGGTGCCCCGGGGAAGTGGACCAATACCCAGGATAGTCAAAATCCTGGGTGTTGGTCCACTTTAAGCAAATTACAACAGCATTCCTGAGTTACTGAAGGGGTGGTCTAAATAGTAGGACCTTGCCACTGGCTTTAGTCTTCCACCATTGCCGTTCAATAACCCGAGAGTGCTTTTTCACTCTGCCAATGTTCGTGTTGTGCCAGGATTGGCGGTGTGAAGGAACGGTCCAGCTTAAGTTAAGAAACCTCACATATCCAAGGTCTAGAGTTTCCCTTTATTCCGCCTGTTCTAAATGCACAAGTCCTTAGCCATTCAGGAAAAGAAATTAGCATTTACAGGTCAAACAGCAGAGATCACAGACCACCCGTGATGCTGCTTTCCTGCCGATAGTCGCACCTTAGTCTGGGAAGAAGCCGTTAAGTCTGCAGATGGTCGACCCCTTGCTGTGAATTTGTCATAGCAAGGATAAGAACCACAGATGATCCGGTACCAACAGAAACTGGACCATAACTGCGCGCCCATGTGTCGCAGCACCAAACCAGTTACAGAATCAGAACCGGCTCACAAAACCGCATAAGGGGATATGTAATTGCGTTCCTAGAAAAAAAGGACAAGGCCGTAAATGGAGATCTAAGGTTCTGAACCACTCAGGAACCTCAATTTTGGACTCATTGGGAGCACGGCATCCAGCCCGAAAGTTTGGTACCGCTTACAAGGCCATACGACCCCCCTGCTCCGAGTTTTAACCTCTAAAGGGTTTTTGGGCAAAAGCATGCGCCAGAACCAGAGGAGGTGACATCCCGCCCCACAGAGGGGAGGGGGGCGGAGGGCCCTCACAGTATAAATAGGGTGGTCTTGAACCAGGTAGGGGTCACTCATCTGGAGGGGATATGCGGTCAGCATACTGGGGGTGGCCATCATCATCGATAAGCTCTTGACACACCCCTTGTGAGAGCTCCCCATCATCACTACTACTCTGCAACTGCATACTAAGGTAACTGCTTATTGTTTCTCTGTGTAATGCACTCAATCCTGTAACCATCTCAGAATAGCATAATTGTATCATCTGTATCATATTATATTACATCATAGTTAAATGCTTGTTATCAGTGCCTAGTGTGCTTATAGCATTAAAACTTACATTTTAACTTGAGTGATCTGTTTGCCTTAAACCAAGAATCTGCG
This sequence comes from Gastrophryne carolinensis, assembly GCA_027917425.1. NCBI lineage: Eukaryota > Metazoa > Chordata > Amphibia > Anura > Microhylidae > Gastrophryne > Gastrophryne carolinensis. The sequence goes on from CM051236.1 coordinate 167,678,007, forward strand.
TGTCCGTGGCTCTGGGCCTTGTATCCCTGTTAGGAGGGGTCGGACAAAGGGTTTTGGGAATGCGGTCATTGTGTCGGGAGGTCCCTGGTTTGTAGTGGGACCACATGACTCGCGGTTCCCTGACAGGTGGGTTGTCCAGAAAGTGTAGATCTAGATCAGAGGGTTGACATAGGGAGAGAATCATGGTTATATATAGTGGTCTAAATTAGAACATTACGTTTTACGTACTTACATTGCGATTTATGCAATTTATGTATAAAATTACATAAGATTTTCGGTTCCAAAAGCAGGTGAAGAGAACCAAATGAGTCAGGAATAGCAGACTCGTCATTTATTTATTGGCAAATCCAATATCCAATATCATCCAATGATCCAGTATCACATATCTGTGAGTGCCAAGTAAGTGAACCTTTAGAATTAGCATATATTATAGAGGTGAAATTAGAGTCGGGAGTATACAATAAATGGGATGACAATTGGTTGTGTGTTAGTCACACAGGACCCTGAATGGTCCTGTGTGTCACTTGTAGGATGTGGCCGCTGTTAGACTCACATACTCTCAAACCCATACACATTGGGGTTGATTCAGACAGTTGTGAAAAAGCTCAATTGTTTTTTGGGGGAAAATTACCATTTGAAAGTGAATGGCAGTTTTCTCTCCTAAGAAAAGAGTGAGCATTCTCACCAGGCTCTGAATAAAATCCATACCCCATACAGTCCCAATTGATAAAGGTCCATTTCAACTTCTAAAATAGTTTCACAAGTACAAACAATGCTATAAACTCAATCTTCAGAAGCTCTGGGCTAATGTTCCCACTTGCTCCCAGCTGTTTTATTTGACACCATACAGTCCAAAACCCAGAGGTACTGTAGCAATCACACCAGTACCTCCTGCACAGGTCCTTGCTAGTTGCTTACTGTCCTAGACCCTGTTCCTGGTTCTCACTGTTCTGCGCTTGACCTTTGCAACCAGTGTTGCTTGCCAGCTCCACTTGTGCTGGGCATTGAGAGCCAGGAATGACCACATTGGTGCATAGTTAAGGAAAAATGGAAAGGAAAGGAGGGAAAAACTTTGGAGCTCTTCAGTGCGCTGCAGAAAACGGAGAAGAGACACATGGGACAGGCTTCAGGTTAGCTCCTTACTGCCTTATTATTACCAAAACCTCTGCTGTGCCTTTAAATCCCCTTTAAGATTTAAGAGTTTTTATTGTCATATGCACAGAAAACCACATTTACACTGAACAATGAAATTCTTTTTCTGCTTTACCTCCATTCCGACTCAAAAATAATATATGAACAACATAAAATTTCAGTAACATAAAGAAAACATATATGTATATGTTAAATGTAAGACTTGTGAACGTCTCAGTCCAGCATGGCATTTGTATGTAACTGCATGTTCAGGTGACTGAACAATAGATTTACATACAGTCATTCACTTGAATAGACTATTGGGGGTGTGGCTTTGGCATATAAGCTAATTTCTAATCTGGCTGTCCTTGATCTCAAAGATCTGTAATGTCTGGCAGATTTAAAGAGGCAGATTTAAAGAGGAACTCCCTTTAATATGTCAGACTGCCCCTGCCAGGCTGCCGTGCTGTGCTAAAGGAAAGAAAGTATGGAGCCATCTGGATACTCACCTCTTCTGGGTTGCTGATACACAATCCAGGTGCCCCACTGCCGCATATGAAACAGGGAGTCTGGTCATTTCTGTCTGGATTTCCACTTTAAGAGCTTCCTTCTACAGCTTATGTAATATTCAAAACTGTAGCACAATAAGGGACTACCTGAAACGAGTAAGTTACTGCCAACATTCAAACATCAATCAGACATTGGCCTTGGTTCAGTAAGAGTTGAAAAAGTTGTAGCAAGGATCCAAAAACACGACCTTCAATAATAATTGTTTCGTTTTTTATTATGTGCTTATCATTTTTTAGGCAAACAAGGATAGAATGTGCCTTGTATGCAAGAATGGCGCTGGGTGCAAATTCTTCTTATTCTAGGTCATCTTCACTGTCATCTTCATGGTTGGTTAATGTGATGACTGGGCAGACAGTTTCCTTGACTTCAGGTGCTATGTAAGCAGTCTCTTATTGCTCACTTGCTTTCAGTATTCCCTACCTCCCTTAGGCATCCTACACCTTAAAACTGACATAACTGAAAAACAATCATAGCTTATGCTTGTCTTGCTGTGCCAAGTTCACAAGGTTATTCCATGGCAATATCAGTAAATCAAGCCGGGCTATTACCTATTTCTTACCTGATTTGCCATGTGTTACAGTTTTAGTTTCCTGCTCAAAAGAATTAAACACACAACAGGTCTGCTAGATAAATCCCTCTGTATAAGGCTGAAGCTGACCAGCCCTGGACCCCAAGCAGAGAACATGAGACACTGATATATTTGTATTGTATGAATTAGTGGAAGTATTAAAGGTGGAATTCCAGTGGGTAGGTGGATAACTCCTTTTTGTAGGTTTTGGTATTCTGCCTTATGGTTTTCTACTTCTTGGATGTAAAATAAACATTTGTGTTAGGGTTGTGCCACCAGACCTGTTTCCAAGTTTCTTATAGTTGTGTGTCCTGCAAATCCCATAATGCGTCTACTGTAACAGGTGAGCCCATCAGCAGTTTTGGCTAAATCACACATTGCCACTGCCAGTAACACTGCGGGTACACAAGGTTGAGATTCACTTATCTACAGAGTTTGAATTAAAGGAGGTGAGGTTAAACATGTCATATGTGCCTCAGCCAATCAGAGGAAGTCTCTGATGTACTCGAAAATACCAGTTTGGTGTACGTTGCTAACATAAACACATCATTGCTACAGAAAAGGGTTTCTTTTATAACTCAAAGTTGCAAACAAACAAAAAAGAAAAGAATCAACGATAAGCTTAGCACATTGAGTACATCATTTTGGCTCACAATAATGAAAACAATAATGGAAAGGCCATTGAAAATGGAATTACCCTTTAAACTCAACTGTTGAGAGGAGAGACCCTGTGTTTCTGGTAGCAGTAGCTGTTGTCTGTTAGCACATGATTTACTAAAGTGAGTGCTTAGTTTCTTGACTTCCAAGACATTATTATAGACATAATACTTCTAAAATATCTGAACTACCAGGTTTAAGCTCGGGACATTTCTTGGTCATTGTTTTGGGGTGTATGGCTTGCAAAGAGGTCCCTTAGCAACATGCTTCTTATTTCTAGACCCTGCAACCACAGTACAACAATGCGTCTTGCTGATCTAGACTGCACATTTGGTTTATGTCTTAGGTGGGTTTGTCTGGTGATCTGTTAGTGCCAATGTATCAACATTTACTGTTATTGCCTTGTGATACATTAGGATTTAGGATCGGCACATGCCTAGTGGGACATTAGGATCTAGGATCTACACATGCTCAGTGCAGATCCTAATCATGGGCACTATTATAGATGAAGATAAGTGATTACAAGATGTGTATTTCAGGGTCTAGCTGATCTACCTGTAATGTAATCCCTGTGGGCATGGTTAGTCCTCCTTGCTATAGTGGAAAATGGAATATGGAAAATAGCCAGACCTGGATACTCATTGTACAAGAAATACAGAATAGAAAGAAGGTGGTGTTACCATGTATGTCAAGAATACTCCAAAAAGTGATTATTTTCCCTATATCCAGTCCAGGTCGTCCCAGAAGTAATGACATGTGGGTATTCTGCCCCCAGGGAGTGCTCGTCTGCAAGATCAAAAGCTGTCGCTCCTCCCGGCCCCCTATAAAGGCAGGTGTCTCACTATGATTTCCTAGTGTTCATCTTGCAGTCTGGCTGCTGAAGATCACTGGATACTCTCTCCTGGATTGTGCAGCTGAACGGGGCCTCCTAGCCCGTCGGCTGCTGCGACCTTATTACCACTGATCCCGTGGACCCACTATTGCCTCCCAGCCATGGCTGATCGGGACGGTGACGGTAGGGAGAACGCCGGGGTCAGGCATTTGGCAGAGCTAGGCTCTGGGCCGCAGACCCTGTTTAATGGGTAGCCGGCCATAGGCTGATGGTGAGCCTATAGGGGAGGGGGTACCACTTATGCCACACTGGCTTTATACCCTCCCTGCCCCACAAGCTTTATTACTGTGTTGTGTTTGGTGTGACCTTCACTTATACACTTTGCGCAGACATTGTAGTGGCTCATTGGAAGTAGTCCCTCAATGAATTGGTTTATGCACTGTGTTTTTATACATACCCCCCCTCGCTCCCTCGAGTTGTCCTGCTCCTCTTTCCCCTCCATCTCTGGCTGCTACGCTGTGAGGGGTGGGCGGCGCCGCTAAGCGGGGTTTTTTATGTCTGAGGGCGAAGCTCTCCTGGCTGTGGAGGTGCGGCCACGTGCGCACGCCACACAGGCTTGTATGGGGGCCCCTCCGCGGGCCGCCCTGTGTTTTTTCTGCTGCGATGGCTTCGTCCTCCATTTTGTGGTGGGCTTTTCACGACACTGCTGTGCGGCCCGCCCCTCGAGGAACACGCCGAGCTGCTGGCTCTGCGCCATATTGTGCTGCCTTGCCCTGCCATGCTGCCTGGGAGTCCTTCGAGCTGCTGAGCGCTGTCGGTGTCGTGAGTCCCTCTTGCTAATATCTATTGTTTTGCTTGTATTGCACATGTGCTGTGGGATACTGATGCCCACTTTTTTGCTTGTGTCTTCTAGGTGGGCCCTTTGATAGACTGAGGGTTGTGGTTCCTCCCGGTCTCCCGCCCCCCACACCCTCTCCCTATTAAGAGGGATCACAAAAGAGGGACTATTTCAGAGGGATTATACGTTTGGGCCGTCAGTGCCTTGAACCTGCATACCAATTATTCTATTCACCATAATGGAGGCATCTGGGGATAGTGAGCTAGGGGCCCTATCTGGTAGGGTGAATCTCTGCCCAACGTGCAGTGCAAGCCCTCTGGGCGGATTCGACACTGTTTGTACCACTTGCGCCAGGAGCGTCATTTTGGAGCATGATCGGGCGAGCGTATCTGCCCCTAGCCCTTTATTGCCTGCGGCCTCTCTAGAACCCCCTCTGCTGCACTCAGCCCCCAGTGAGGGGGAAGCCAGCAGGGGGTCCCATGTTGATTTGGCATACCGGATGGCCAGTCTCGAGAGACAGATCTCGCAAACGGCCCCTAAAAGGCCACGAGTAAGAAGTGGCACATCGAGCCCGTTTACTCGGATAATGATGATGATGATCTTTTTGGAGGTCTGGGCTCCGTGGAGGAAGGCGAGTTGCAGGAGGACTCCATTTCCACTGTGGATTATTCTGCTGGCTATGACAGCGGGCCTGGTTCTTCCTCAAAAGAGGATACGTGGGTCCCTGATGATACGGAGACGTTGCTGGCTTACGTCTTTGAGACGTTGCACATTGTCCCTCCAAAAGCAGCTAAGAGGAAGCAGGGTGATTTGTTTCGGCCTGAGAGACAGAGGCGAGTATTTCCTGAGCAGGCCCATTTTTCTAATATGATTTTCAAGGAATGGGAAAGGCCTAACAAGCTACCGTCGGTGCCTAAGGCCCTGGACAGGCGGTATCCCTTTCCTGAGGAGCTGGTCCGCTTATGGTCCCATCCCCCCGAGTTGGATTCCCCAGTGTCGGGATTGTCCAACACTACGGTTATGCCGTCATCCGATACCGCTTCCTTACGTGATCCAGCGGACAGGCGCATGGATCAGCTGGTCTGTCATGCCTTCACCTTTGCTGGTGCTTGGTTTCACCCTGTGTGTGCCGCGGCTATTGTCTTCCTAGCCATAAGAAAGAAGGTGAGACGCCTTGTGGATATTGCTAAGTCTCGCAAGCGGGCGGAGGAGTATAAAGACCTCAAAGCTAGTGTGGATTTTATTGCCTTCGTTGTTTCTGCCATGGACGATGGTGTCCGGCTCGGTGCCAGGGTTTCGGCCCTGCTTGTTGCACTTCGCCACTCGCACTGGTTGCAGCAATGGTCAGCTAATGCCGCAGCCAAGAAGTCGCTCACAAGTATCCCCTTCGTGGGGCACAGGTTGTTCGGGGAGCGTCTGGACCTCCTAATCAAGGATGGTAGACTCCGTCAGCGACGGAAGCCTGCGCGGCCCTTTCGGGTTTCTTCTGCCTATAGCTCCTTTCGAAGAGGAATAGGTTGTTCATTTTCAGGTGGCCAGATTTCTGGGGACGAGGTAGGTCCCGCCGCCGACCCAATCCCTCCTGGGGATCCAAGTCTAAGCCCCCTGCCAAGGCTCCTCAGGCATGAGGAGGCGCCCTCACCCATCCGGGTGGGGGGACGGCTTCTGCTATTTGCTCATATCTGGGGACAGCACGTCTCGGATCGGTGGATTCAGGAGGTGGTGTCCTCTGGTTACAAAATAGAGCTGGCAGTCAGGCCGGCCTCAAGATTTCTTAAGTCTCGCATATCCCAGAACCCATTGATGGCACAGGGCCTGAGAATGGCCGTGCAGCACCTCCAGCGGTTAGGGGTGATTTGCCCTGTGCCTCATCAGGAACAGGGCCAAGGCTTCTACTCCAATCTGTTCACGGTTCCCAAGAAGGATGGAACGCTGAGGCCTATCCTGGACCTGAAGGGTCTCAACAGGTATGTCAGAGTCAGACATTTCCGCATGGAAACCTTACGGTCTGCGGTGAGCTCGCTTTGGCCCGGCGATTTCCTTACCACGGTGGATATCAGGGATGCCTATTTGCACATCCTAATATTCCAGGGATATCAGAGGTTCCTGAGGTTTGCGCTGGAGGACCAGCATTGCCAGTTTGTGGCTCTGCCATTCGGGATATCCTCAGCCCCCCGGGTTTTCACCAAGGTGCTGGCGGGCATCATTGCTATTCTGAGGAATAAGGGCATTGGTGTGCTGCCTTATCTGGACAATTTACTGATTGCGGCTCAGTCCCTTCAGCAGGCCGAGAACGACACCCGGACGGTGTTATCCACTCTGGAGGATTTTGGATGGGTAGTCAATTACTCCAAGTCTTTGATTACTCCCTCAATGGTGAGGTCCTTCCTGGGCATGACGTTAGACACCTCTCAGGTCAAGGTATTCCTGCCACAGCAGAAGGTGGTGGGCCTTCAGACGCAGGTGTAGGCCTTGCTGTCTTGTCAGCGGCCATCGATCTGTCTGGGGATGAAGCTGGGTGGCCTGATGTCACCACCAGCGCTGACACAAGCACACAGGTCTGTGTAGCGGGTGGGGATGGCCTGCATCCATGTCCATCAATGTGTCAGCGCACGCTGGTCCAAGAGGTATCGGCAGTGACGGCGATGGAAGCCAAAGCAAGGACAGCGGGCTGACTGTCTGACTGCTGCTTCTCCATCGGCTGGCCTTCCAATGGGTTATGGTCCAGTAGAGGGCGAACTTCTGCAGAAATGAAAGCAAAAAAAAAGCCCCTCCCGGTCCATAAATACCTGGGACCTCCCACACATTCCCCAGTATATGATACCAGGAAGAGCGAATAAAGCATTCTTAACAATAAAAGGTTCACCATATAAAGGATCCAGAATACCAAAGGGCGGGATGAAGCGGGGTGTGTGACATACTTATAATACCCATATTACAGGTGAGTAATCACAAAATGGTATTATTCCAAGTATGTCACACACCCCGCTTCCACTATTCATGACATATGGGACATCCAATAGCATTGTCCGTCATGGGTGTGGATCCAAATACAGCAAAAAATGCACCAATTTAAACCACTGCAGCTTGCAGAACCTTGCGGCCAAAAACAGCATCTGCTGAGGCCCGCACATCAACCTTATAAAATTTGGAAAAAGTATGGACGGAAGACCAAGTATCAGCCTTACAAACTTGATCAACAGAAGCCTGGTGCTGAAAGGCCCAGGAAGCCCCAACAGCACGAGTAGAATGAGCAGTGATCTTAAAAGGAGGAACCCTCCCCTTAGCAGAATAGGCCCCAACAATGGCCTGAGTATCCATTTACTAATGGTAGACTTGGCTGGCGCCAAACCTTTCCTGGGCCCAGAGGGCACCACAAACAAGGCGTCCATCCTACGAAAAGGAGAAGTAGCGACCAAATAGTACTTCACACAACGAACCACATCCAAAGAGTGCAAAACCCTCTCCTTGTCATTGCTAGGCCTAGAACACAAGGAAGGGAGAACTACATCCTGATTGAGATGGAAAGCGGAAACCACCTTAGGAAGGAAATCTGGTTTAAAGCGAAAAACCACCTTATCCTGGTGTCTCTCAAAGTAAGGGGCCTGAATAGACAGAGCCGCCAACTCAGAGACATGCCGAACAGAAGTAATAGCCACCAAAAAGGCCACCTTTTGAGTGAGCACAGAAAGTACCACATCCTGCATCGGCTCAAAAGGAGGCCCCTGGAGGGCCGAGAGAACCAAATTTAGGTCCCAAACGGGAACCAAAGGCTTTCTAGGGGACCGAACATGAGTGACCCCTTGGAAAAAAGTCTTGACCAGATGATGCAAAGCAAAGGACCTTTGAAAGAAGACAGCCAGGGCAGAAACCTGACCCTTCAAAGTACTGAGCTGGAACCCCAGATCCAGACCGTGTTGTTGAAACTTCAAAATCCTAGGAATCGAAAACACCCTGCAAGGTAAGGCCTTAGCCTCACACCAGTCAATATAGGACCGCCAAGTCCTATAGTAAATGGTAGAGGAGGACCTCTTCCTAGCTCTAATCAATGTCTGAATAACCGCCTCCGACAAACCTTCCTCCCTCAGGATGAAGGTTTCAGCAGCCACGCCATCAAAGCAAGCATTTGTAAATTGGGGTAACGTAGCTGACCCTAAGAGATCAGATCCGGAAAAAGGGGGCAACCTGTACTGATCTACCACCAGTCTTACGACGTCTGCAAACCAAACCTGTCTTGGACACCTGCCAGAATTGCTGGTGCCCCCTCTAGAGCCAGCTTGCGCACTACCTTGCCTACCATGGAGAAGGGGGAAACAGGTACAGAAACCCCAGATCCCTCCAGGCAAGGGACAAGGCATCCACTGCCAGGGCCAGAGGATCCTGAGACAGAGATACAAAGGTTGGGAGCTTGTGATTGTGCCGAAAGGCAAAGAGATCCACCTCTGGAGTCCCCCACTTGTGACACAGGGCCCGAAATACCCTGTGGTTGAGAGACCATTCCCCTCGGCGAGAGAATCCCCTGCTCAGAGAGTCCGCCTCCGTGTTCTCCACTCCCGGAATGTACACTGCCGAGATGCAAGGAACATTGCTCTCCGCCCATGTCAGAATCAGAGAGACTTCCCTGAGGGCACTCCTGCTGCGAGTCCCTCCTTAGTGATTGATGTAAGCTACCGCAGTTCGATTGTCTGATCTAACCTTAACCGGTAAGCCCTGTAGGTGGAATATCAGACGTGACAGAACCAAACAAATAGTTCCAAGACATTGATGGGGTTGTGAGCCTCCTGAGGACCCAACAACCCCTGGAACTGATGATCCTTCCAGAAACCTCCCCAGCCCGACAGGCTGGCATCCGTGGTAACCGTCTCCCAACAAGGGGCCAGAAAGGATCTGCCCCTTATCAGATTGATTGGTTCCAGCCACCACTGAAAGAACTGCCGAACCCGGGGAGACATCAGAAAAGACTGATCCAAGGACTGTGGACATCTGTCCCATTTCAGCAATAGATGGAGTTGAAGCGACCTACTGTGGAACTGAGCAAAGGGGACTGCCTCGAAGGAGGCCACCATCAAACCTACCAGAATCATCCCTAGCCAAATAGAAGGGCGAGGATTGGTCAGGAGAACATGTATCAGTTCCTGGACCCTCTGCACCTTTGGCTGAGGTAGGAACACTCTGGCCTGACTGGTATCCAGATTCATGCCCAGAAAAGATCTCTCCCTTGATGGGGAGAGAGAAGACTTGGGGTGGTTGATCACCCATCCGAACCTTTACAGCGTCGCCACCACCGTCCTGGTGTCCCACTCCGCCTGGCAGAGGGAAGAAGCTGTAATGAGTAGGTCGTCCAGATACGGCACCATGCGAATGCCCTGGGCTCTGAGCAGGGCCATTATGCCCGCCAGAACCTTGGTAAACACCCTCGTGCCGAGGTCAGCCCGAACGGGAGGGCCACAAACTGAAAATGCTGATCTCCAACCACGAACCTGAGAAATCTCTGGTGTGCTGGGAAAATTGGTACATGAAGGTAGGCATCCTTGATGTCTATGGACGTCATGAAATCCCCCTGATGAAGGGAACAGATGGCTGAGCGCAGAGTCTCTATGTGGAACTTCTTGGTTCTGATGAACCTGTTGAGAAGCTTCAAATCCAGAATGGGTCTTATGGAGCCATCCTTTTGGGGAACCTTGAAGAGGTTGGAATAATAGCCCCGGCCTCTCTCTGAAAGAGGAACTGGGCATATGACCGCCATGTCCAGGAGATTCTTTACAGCCAACAGGAGCCCCTGTGCCGCCCGAGGATCCGATGGCACCCGAGACCTTACGAATCTGGGAGGAGGCCGGTACTCGAACTCCAGTTTGTACCCAGACGAGACCACTTCCAATATCCACTTGTCTGTGACCTCCTGGGCCCAGACCTGGAAGAAGAGCCGCAACCGCCCCCCCCCCCCCCACCCGCAAGGGTGAGGGCGCCTCTTCATTGCTGAGCCGGCTTGGCAGTGGGCTTGGGCTTGGAACCCCAGGTAGAGGCCGGACGGGCGAGTCCCCTGCCTCTGTTCCAGGAATCACCTCTGAAGCTAGAGTAGGCAAGACCTCTGCCCACTCTGGCACCGCGAAAGGAAGGATTGAAGGAGCTTGCCCCCGAAAGGAGCGACGTTGCTTCTTACGCTGAGGCAGCTTCCCACCTTTTGCCACAGAATCCAATTTGTCACCAAACAGCCGCATACCCAGGAAGGGCAGTGCTGTGAGTGATTTATTGGCCGCTATGTCAGCCGCCCACTGGCGTAGCCATACCGATCGACGCATGGCCACCAGCAGAGCCGAGGTTCTACTACACATGATAATAGTGTCATCCATAGCCGCCAAAACAAAGTTCATGAACAATTCACACCTTTTAAGGGCTGTGAATTCAACACTGGCCGGGTTGAGTTGGGACCCTTTTAACATGTCCCTAACCTCAGACCTGGTAGCCACAGCTACGAGTGCAGAAGCACAAACAGGCCGCAAGGCTGAACCCACACTGGCAAAGGCATGGCATGCCATCTGATCAATGCGCTTATCCTCACCATCCTTAAGGGTAGTGGCGTCAGGAGTATGTACAACGGAGGTGTTGGACAATCTTAAGATGGGCGCATCGACCTCAGGAGGGGAAGACCATCACCTCATCGTGTCCACCGGGAAGGGATACTTCCTATCCCATCCCTGCGGAACACCGGGAAGCCGACTCGGCTTCTCCCATTCTCTAAGAATCATGCTATCAAAATGATCCTGATTTGGGAACTCCAAGCGGGGCTTAGATGGGCCAAAGAATTCCCCCTTCTTCGGAGGGGCATCCGCTGGAGGGGAAATATCCAGAACCTCTAAAAGATGGGCCAGGACTTTGGGGGTATCCACAGCATCCCCCAGCGCCTGCCCGGCATCAGAATCAAGGAACTGCAGTTCTTCAGTCTCAGATTCCCCAAACAATTCCCCCTCCTCAAGAGGGGAATAATCAGACCAGTCAGGGGAGTCATAATCATCAAAATCAAGTACCAGCATAGACGGCGACAGATTCTTTTTCTATTTTATTTTTCTTAGCAGGGGCTTTTCTGCCCACTGAGCTAGAAATAATTTTCTCTAGGTTGGCCAGCCTGGCACATACATCAGAGTGCGACTCCCCACTAATGACAGTGTCAACTGGGGTACAGATAATGCGGGGTGGGAGATGAGACGGGCGGCACTGACCCAGACGCCTGGGATCCCGAATGCCGCGTTATAGCCTGTTGCGCACATGGTATGCAAATTAGTACATTTCCCCCCCGCAAGGGGTACCCCACAACCCACACACAGCCGGGATTGTCCCGAAGGGAGCCCGAGCCCGATATCCTGTGGAGCCTCCATATGGTGATTTTTAAAGGTAGTCGCAATGACCAGAGGGAATTACGCTGATAAGCAACCCAGGATGCCCCTTTAAGTCCCAAGTGGGAGGATTTTTGGGATGCCCAATTTACTCTAGGGACCCTAGGACCGGGAGAATCCCCTTTTAAGCAGGTAGCACGGAGTCCTCCTGAAAGACACAAGCAATGGTCATAAACACATGCGCGCACACACACAGATAAAGAGCAAAATATCCAACAAATAGTTAATCACACAGTGTGACCTGCACTGCTCCCAGCTGAAGGGAACACAATTATGCTGAATAATGATTAAAAAGCAGGGCCCAAAGAGGGCACTCACGTGTCACACAAGATGGCAGCCAGCAGCACAGCACGAGAGAGAGAGAGAGAGAGGGGGGGAGAAGGAAGGGCGGGCCAGGGCGGATCACACGCCCTTCCCTCACAACCAGCAGCGTGGTACCCAGCTATAGGGTTCTGCAAAAGCGCCAACAGGAGGGGGCGGGCCGTGGCAGCGGGCTGCGGAAGCTCCCCTCAGCGTATAACAAAAATATGCGCAAATACACACACACAGTATAAAGAGTGAAAAGCTGAGCAGGAAAAAGACCCCCCCCCCGGAGGGCTACGAGGGGGACCCGGAAGGGGGGGAGATCCCGCACCATGGGTGTAAGGGATATACACATAAATATATATTAATACATATATATATATATAGGGACAGGACATCCCAAACCGGGATCACCAACCTGGATTCTCCTACCCTCACCCGGACCTGTAGCCGAGGCTGGGAGGCTAGTATAGGGACTTACAATATAAAGGTCCGGGCAGAAATAGGGCAAAAAAGGCAGGGGGCAAGCCCGGCTTACCTGAAAGGAAGAGCAGCATACATCTTCTGACTTGCTCGCCGTCCTGCAGAGAAGGAACTGGGGAATGTGTGGGAGGTCCCAGGTATTTATGGACCGGGAGGGCTTCTTTTTTGCTTTCATTTCTGCAGAAGTTCGCCCTCTACTGGACCATAACCCATATGTCATGAATAGTGGAAGCAGGGTGTGTGACATACTTGGAATAATGTTACTGCAAGAGCACTAGATGCTTGGAACAAACTTCCAGCATAGAGTCTTCATCATATAGTATGCATACACCAGGATAAACTCAGTTTGCAGGACACATATAGCTTTTGTGCCAAAGCCGGAGGATACCTGGTTTGGCCTACAAATTTGGTTATTTAAAATCATGAACACTTCTACCTATGAAGCTATGATACAGCCTAAGAGAGGCATTCGCCTTTATATTGTCTGAGTTTAGAATGCTGCCTATATTCCCCTGTTTGGAAAGGACTGAAAATGACAGGATTTGCAGCCATACAATGAATGAGGAAGTGGTGAGTTTTTGCTGACTTGACTTTACTTCCTCTTGGATACAATTAGAATCAGATTAAATTAAAAAAAGTTACAAGCAATAGTCATAGCCCCCCCCCCCCCCCCGACCTCATGGGCCAAGATGTGGTCATTCTCTTCATGCAATTGTGTTAGAGATTTGCATCTTAGACTGGCCTTCATTGGAAAATATTTCAAGGCTTGTATTGTGTATATGTTACATATGTTTTAGCATTTCAAGTCATATTTGGCTGTTATGGTGGATGTCGGTTCTCTGAATTAGGGGTACAGGTGTTTTTCATCTTTAGAGGGGTATAATATGTTTATGTATAGTTTGGTGTGTTTTTGTACTAATAACGTTTTTGTACCTGAAAGATGAGGCAGTAAAGATGTGTTTTTGCAATTTAGGTTAGTGAAATATATGGACATATACCGTATTTTCCCCTCAACAGTAGGGGGGGGGGGGTAAGTGTGTCTTATCGGGTGAATGTTAAAGAAAAAACTTACATTAAAAGTCACTCCAGCACTGCAGCGGAAAGATGGAGCAGCAGGAGGACAGGCCGCTGCTACTGGGTCTGGCGAATTATATGGGCTTTGTGGCATCCCCCTCTAACAATGACCCATTATATAGGCTGTGTGGCATCCCTCTCCCATGCCCCATTATATAGGCAGTGTGGCGTCCCCCTCTCCGATGCCCCATTATATAGGCAGTGTGGCATCCCCCTCTCTCATGCCCAATTATATAGGCAGTGTGGCATCCCCCTCTAACAATGACCCATTATATAGGCTGTGTGGCATCCCTCTCCCATGCCCCATTATATAGGCAATGTGGCGTCCCCCTCTCCCATGCCCCATTGTATAGGCAGTGTGGCATCCCCCTCTCCCATGCCCCATTATATAGTCAGTGTGGCATTCCCCCTCTCCCATGCCCCATTATAATGGCTGTATGGCATCCTCCTCTCCCATGCCCCATTATATAGGCAGTGTGGCATCCCCCTCTCCCATGCCCCATAATATAGGCAGTGGGGCATCCCCCTCTCCCATGCCCTATTATATAGGCAGTGTGGCATCCCCCTCTCCCATGCCCCATTATACAGGCAGTGTGGCATCCCCCTCTCCCATGCCCCATTATATAGGCAGTATGGCATCCCCCTCTCCCATGCCACGTTATATAGGCAGTGTGGCATCCCCCTCTCTCATGCCCCATTATATAGGCAGTGTGGCATCCCCCTCTCCCATGCCCCATTATATAGGCAGTGTGGCATCCCCTCTCCCATGCACTATTATATAGGCAGTGTGGCATCCCCTCTCCCATGCCCCATTATATAGGCAGTGTGGCATCCCCTCTCCCATGCCCTATTATATAGGCAGTGTGGCATCCCTCTCTCCCATGCCCCATTATATAGGCAGTGTGGTATCCCCCTCTCTCATGCCCCATTATATAGGCAGTGTGGCATCCCCTCTCCCATGCCCTATTATATAGGCAGTGTGGCATCCCTCTCTCCCATGCCACATTATATAGGCAGTGTGGAACCCCCCTCTCCCATGCCACATTATATAGGCAGTGTGGCATCCCCCTCTCTCATGCTCCATTATATAGGCAGTGTGGAACCCCCCTCTCCCATGCCCCATTATATAGGCAGTGTGGCATCCCCTCTCCCATGCCCTATTATATAGGCAGTGTGGCATCCCTCTCTCCCATGCCACATTATATAGGCAGTGTGGAACCCCCCTCTCCCATGTCCCATTATAGGCAGTGTGAAATCCCACTTTTCAAAGTCCCATTATAGGCAGTATGGCAGAATCACCCATTCCTGAATTTGCTTTTTAAAGTAAATCTTTCTGAATCCTTATACCTGCTCAGAGTGAAAGTTTTAGGTTTTAATAACAAGCATATGTGTCCTTTTAAAGCTGAACAAAACCCAAGCAAGCTACCACACAGCAGGATGCTCCCCCCCCCCCCCCCGGGTCCTTGAAAAACTCACCTTTTCCGAAAGGAGTGAGAGCGGCCATCTTCATAGCATCTCTGGGATGTGGCACACCCCCACGCCCAGCCATTCAGTTCGCTTGGGGGCCGGAGCGTGCCCGTGTCTGGGAATGCGCTGGGGCAAGGAACAAAACCTGGTATAGTCAAAATCCTGGTTGTTCCACTTTAAGCATTTAGAAACTCCTGTAATGTTCTGTCTTATTTGAATCACATCTCATTTTGATTCCTAACTGACTCTGAAATAAAGCATGAAGTAGGTCTAATTTTCATGAGCTAAGGAACGTTTACTGAATTAAGGCCTTAGCTTGAATAACACACTTTTTCTATTATATATATATATATATATATATATATATATATATATATATATATATAGTTTATTTGTTTTATTTGTGTACTAATGTAGCTCCCCTGGCCTTTTTTTATATTTTTTTTAAATTAATAAATGTTTTTTGGGATTGCTTTTGATATATTGTAGTAGTGTGACCGTTTGCTGTATATATAGTATGGATCTCATTTGCCTCTGGTTTAGCCTCTATGGTTTGAGTTAACTGATAAGCAGAAACGAACAAGTTTGTGCTAAAAAGAGCTCCTGAGGCAGCCTTAAACCCAATGATGGCTGACATCAATGATGATGATGATGACCTCGTCATGGCTGCCCTCTCCCTTCCTGTCAGAATGCAGCTGCTCCTGGAAGTAGAAACAAGGCAAAGAGTAGTGGCAGACCCCCTGAATTCCTTTGCCATAATCATAGGGCTCGAGCCTATAGCCCCATTGCTTGTCAGCTCAGCAAGAATGAGCACACTTGTATTATGCAGCTTTAGCCAATTATAGTCAGCTCCCATTCCACCCCCCCGTTTGTGCACTGTGACCCTAATTAGCGTACACATAGCCATCACCTGTTTGTGAGCTTTTGGTTGTGACTAGGTGTCACAATCGCAGCTTTGGAACAAGACAGTAGAGCCTGTAACCCCTCCCTTCACTATTAATCCACTGTGGACACTGTGGATTAGAAACTCTGCTGGTGTGTATAAACTGATTCTATTCAATGTATAAGATGGAATATTTTGTAAATGTATATAATAAAAAGTTACTCACATTTTTTTTGTCTATTGTTTGCTGTATGCTATGGGAGTGATTTACAAAAGGATTCGCCAGGTTTCCGCTAGTTTCCGCATTTACCAAGTGAAGTGTGGCATGTGGCATCACCGCTGGTGATGTCCATGTTTTTGGATTTACTTCTACTTCAGTTTGGCTTTGCGAACGCTGGTGAACACACCTTTTGCGCTCGCCAGCTTTTAGTGGTAAACCCCATAGAAATCAATGTTATTCTTCGAGAGATCGTGTCTTTAGGTCTTTTTAGCATCTTTAAATTATTTTCCGAGCATGAACATCAGATAGTTTCCCAGTATTTGAAAAACAGCTAATAATAATGTTTTTACATGACTTTTATATTTTCAAATAAACTTGAATTCATAAGCTTTTCAAACAGCCCAGGCACCTGTAGATACCCCACATATATCCTGAGACCCCTCCAATGCCGACATATGCTATAAAAGTGTTTTCAGCAAGATTTTATGTATTTTATTAAACAATTCTGCCGCAGTAGTTCACCGGCAATTCAATGGCATTCTCCAAACCACTTTTCAATGTAAATACCTGTGACTTTCACCAGCAAATTTTGTGGAAACCCAGCAAAATGTATTGCAAAGTCTGCGTTCACTGGTGTTGGCTGCTGTAAGTTTTGCTCTATTTGCTGGATTTTCTCCTCTGGTCGCACACATGGAAAAAGCAGGGAAGCCAAAAGTTACACGAACTAACGCACTTTGTGAATTACTCGCTGTGTAAAAGAAATGTGTTTATAGTGTATATCTTAATTTCAATCACATTATGGGCCTGATTTATCAAGCACTATCTGCCAAAATACACCACATCGGTGAAAATTAGAATGGTGAAAAATATAATTTAGAATTTTCTTTCTATGTTGCGGCATTGCAAGAAACACATTTATTAAACATTAGCATTGCAGTAACATGCAGAAAAACGTTATTTTGCAACACTTGTGTGGCAATGTGGCAAACTGCTTGATAAATCATATATATATATATATATATATATATATATATATATATATAGGAAAGTGTGCATGCTCTTCAGGGGGTGTGCGCTTGTGGGTGTGTTGGCATACAACTACAGGCGTGTGCATATGCACGTGTGGGAATGCATCCATGCGCATCTCGGAGTGCATGTGTTTCTGGGAGTGCGTGCATGGGGAAGAGCTTAAATGCATCTTCGGGAGTGTGCATCTGGAGGTGCACATATGTGCCTAGTGGGTGCGAGCATACACATGTGCGTCTGGGGGGTACATGCATGTGCCCTCTGTCCCCCATACAGAATATACCCAAATAATAGAAGATAAATATGGACAACTGCTACTACCTTATATACAGTCAAGTCAGGATAAAATATTCCTCATACATTGTTTTTGTGCTGGCACAAAAATATGTTTGTGTGTGTGTATATATATATATATATATATATATATATATAAATGAACTTCTCATACAAGATTGCATGTGCACGTGGGGGTACATGCATGTGCCTGTGGGAGTTCATGCATGCGCGTATGGGGGTGCATGCATGAGTGTCTGGGAATGCTGGTCGCCTAGCAACAGGAAGAGAGGGAGAAGAACAGCCATGAGAATGCCTGTGTGTGATATCGGGCACTTACAGACCCTGCTCATTAGGCTGATTATTATGCAGCATTACAGAGCCAAGGCCCACTTGCTTCAGTAGAGAAATCATGAGGTAAAATTGTACACTTGGGCCCTTATTTATGAAGGAATAGCGACAGGTAGCGACTGGTGAGCGGCCGGTAATGACGGGCCCCGCCACGAGAACGCCGGCTCCCCACCACAATCACACATTTATCAAGCCAGTCCTGCTTAGCGACTGAGATAGCGCCATATAGCCACTCATTCATCATTATTCCAGCCTCAGCCCACAGCGCCAGCGTCCGACCTTGAACAGCGACAGGTATCACCTCTCACTACCTGGCGCTCTCCAATGCAATTCAATGGAACAATCTTTAAATATTCATAATTAATTGTTATTGTTTTTTTTTTTTTTTTTTTTAAATGTGAATAATTCTGTGACCACTTCTGCCATGTTAATTAATTTTTTTAAGGTAAAAAAAAAAAAAAAAATTGTGCAGAATTGATATTACAGGTCTGATATTATTGTATTCATATTACTGCACACCGACAGTCACTATCAACAACCGAACAATGGCCAAGCACAGCGACTACTAGCGGGCGCTGTGAAAATACTGCTACAGTCGCTCAACTGTCGCTACCTGCCGCTATTAATGAATCGGCCTCCCCATATCTCATCGCCATTTCTGCGATTTAAAAATGGAAAACAGTTCAGGAGAGTGCCAAACGTAGCCAGACGCAATGTTCTAACAATTGCCTTTGCCTGCTGTATGCCTTGAAAAGAATTGCCATCAGGCTCCTTAGTAGCCTTTTTCATGAGCCAGGTGATGTGTTTCAGGCAGGTGCTCTTAGAGGCTGATTCATTACTAGCGCCAGGTATCGGCAGATGAGCGTCTGTATAGCCACGCTTGGAGTGACCGCTAGTAGACGCTGTAAGCAGGTATCGTGCGCTGTAACAGAGCATCTCAGTTGCTGTAGTAACCTGGCAGGCATTGATGAATGTGATGTATGTTGGGCACTCTAACACACGTACAGCACTGCAGGGAGCAAAAGATAGCGCCAGCTCAGTACGACCGACTCTCAGCGCTCCACACTATACTTATCAGAAAAGGGCACACACAGAGCGTCGACGCTCTAAAGCTGGGCGCTGTAGCATAGAGCGCCAGACGCTGGCTGTGTGATTAAAGTTTTTGAACACATATCCACCAGTAACAAAGCGAAAACACATGGAATGACATTGGTTTAACACTGTGACATTAACACTTTAGTTCCAGACCTGTAATGACAATTCTGCATAAAAATATAAAAAGGCTAAAAACTTACTAAAAGTGTTTGTTTGCAGCCAGGAGAGGTCACACAATGATTTGAGCAAAAAAACAAAAAAAATGCCAAACATGCTGTTTAAACACAAGCAAATGAACAGCCATTGAAATGTATGGGAGAACGACAGGTAGCGACAGGTAATACCTGGCGCTCTGGAAGCTTGAGCGCTATATGCTGAGCCTCCTGTAATAATACATCGGACGCTACATGGCGCTGTTACAGTCGCTCACCAGATTTGCTTTCATAAATGTGGTTTTGCGTACATCGCCCAGTGTTCACCAGATGCTGCCTGCCGCTATGAGGCACTATCTGGCGCTATCCCTTCTTAAATAACCCTCTTAATCGTACTGCCTACAACTATCTGACAGGACACTCTCACCAGCTGGTTACAATGTGCGTTCTTGCTTCCAGTCACAAGGAAGCAGGCTGCCTGCTGATTGGAGGGTGGAGTTTCCACCACCAGATCACTTATCCCAGCAGTGGAAGGAGTCTACACACAGCTTGAGAAAGCTGCACCAGCTCTCAGGTTGACAGAAGACCAACCAATGAGTTTCAACAGCCACTTTGCAGTAGAACGGAAGGTTTTGACCGATAGGCTATTTTAAAAACTACGTGTATGACCATTGCATCACCATTTAGTATCCTAAACCAAACTAAGGCCCTTATTTAAGAAGGGATAGCATCAGGTAGCGCCTGGTTAATGAGAGGTTGCGACTGATAGCGACTGGTCAACGCCGGACACGGCACGCAATTACACATTTATCAGGCAGAATCTGTTGAGCGACTGGAATAGCGCCATGTAGCGTCTGATTCATCATTTTCACAGCCTCAGCGAACAGCGCCAGCGTTCAGCCTTGCACAGCGCCAGGTATGACCTCTCGCTACCTGACGCTCTCCCATACATTTCAATGGATGATCCTTTTCTTCTCTTTAAACGGGTTTTTAATTCTGTGACCTCTTCTGGCATTGAAATAGCAGTTTTTTCATAATTTTTTCATTTTTTATATATTTCCTCAGAAATGACATTACAGGTCTGCCATTAAAGTGTTCATGTTACAATGTTGTTACAATGTAATTCCATATGTTTTCGCTTTGTTACTAGTTGATAGATGCTTGAAAACAGACTTTAAACACACCGCCTCCTGCGCTCTGGGCTTCAAACAAATATTTTTCACCACCAGAGATTTGTGAGGCTGTTTTTTGCTGAATATGGTGTGAGTCGGTCGCTATGAGCAGTCGTTAACATGCGCTCCCATACAGCGCTGTACTGGTCAAATAGCGACTCCTCACAATGTATTCAACATTACTGAACAGCGACATAGGCCCTTATTTAACAAGGGATAGCGCCAGGTAGCGACTGGTGAGCGAACGGTAATGACGGTCACCGCCATGAGAACGTCGGCTCCCCTCCCTGCTTAGCGACTGAGATAGCGCCAGATAGCCACTCATTCATCATTATTCCAGCCTCAGCCCACAGCGCCAGCGTCCGACCTTGAACAGCGACAGGTATGACCTCTCGCTACCTGGCGCTCTCCAATGCATTTCAATGGAACAATCTTTAAATATTAATAATTAATTGTTAATAATTTTTTTTTTTTTTTTATGTGAAAATTTCTGTTACCACTTCTGCCATGTTAGATATTTTTTTTAAGGTAAGAAAAAAATAAAAAACAAATTTGTGCAGAATTGATATTGAGGTCTGATATTAATGTATTCATATTCCAAAATGTTTTTATAAAGTTGTTTTTTTTGGTTTCGCAAAATATGGTTGTTTGGGGGTTAAAAAACTACTTTTAACCCATCGCCGCCAGCGCTCTGGGGTTTAAACATGCATTTCACAGCGTGAGAATTTTTGGAGCGTGATTTTTTGATGAATATGGTGGGAGCCGGTCGCTATGGCCATTCGCTATCATGCGCTCCCATACAGCGCGGAACCTGTCAAATAGCGACTCATCACCTTGTATTCAACATTACTGCACACCGACTCAGTCGCTATCAACAACCGAACAACGGCCAAGCACAGCGACTACTAGAGGGCGCTGTGAAAATACCGCTACAGTCGCTCAACTGTCGCTACCTGGCGCTATTAATAAATCAGCCTCTGAGTCTCTATAAAGTAGCGACTCACGGCCGAGCACTGCGACTACTAGCGGACGCTCAGAAAATGCCTGCTACAGACGCTCATCTGTCGCTACCCGCCGCTAATGATGAATCAGCCTCCCCGTATATTTTGCAAATGTTCCTTTTAAACTCTGAAACAAGATGTAAACTTGTCCATTTTTGTTAATATTTGGCTGGTTGTAATGAGGGCATTATCACAATAGGACGTGTTTGTATATAGAAACCTGATATTTCACCATCCTTTAGATCAGCATTATACACTAGGTCAGTTCATTAAGGTTAATTTGTCCAAAAATATTGGAATCATTAATTTCTGGCACACAGCTAATGAGTGCTCCGAGCCAGTGTCTTGTTTCATCATTAGTGTCAGTAAGATTATAACTCACACCCAACTGTTTTTACACTATGTAATAGAATCAATTGATGGCGTGCTTGACAAGGCCCTGTTTTGCATTTTGTCATCTTCCTAATGTACATGGCTTAGAGGCATTGGAATCTATAATGCCGGGCAGTTTTCTGGGAGGCACAGAATAGGCTGGAGCTGCAAGGGCCATTTTCATCAAATATTAATGGCACTGAAAAATACACTGGGGTTGAAGGCTTGTCTGCTAAATGCAAGGTAAAAATCTATTCTGCTTTCTGATGACTGTAATTAGCAGCCCTAATTAAAAATTCAAACCGTGTATATATTTGAAAGCATGAATCTTAGCTCTTGAAGTGTTTATTCCCTTTAAAAAGTATTTTATTTTACAACACTAATTGAACAGGATCCTTCCTGGCTTGACAGCCACAGATGGCTGGAGCCAGCACACGCCTCCAATCTCTTCCGACTACTTCCCTTTCAAAGTCGTAAAACATGTCTAAAACACATCTACAGTCTCGTGAAGGCATTAAATCTGTGTCATCCCTCATGTATTCCAACAGCATTGTGGATGTGGCTTTCCCAGCCTCCTTTGCAGACGTAATGTTGTCCTGATCTTTAATAATTCATGAAAAATGACTTGTGTTTAATGGCCTCCAAACTGCTAGAACATGTCCCAGTTTTCCTATGCTACATGGACTGGTGGAGAAAGGCAAAAAATGGAAAACGTTACTCATGACATAAACATCCATTAGTCTAATGAGAGAGCTTTTTCTGACCACGTGGAGTAGTAAAACAATGACGGCCCCCAGGGATTATACCACTGCAGCAGTATTATTACCGATGACAGTAAATAAAATGGGAGTTCTGATCATTTAATAAACACTCAAGAAAATATCAAAATCCACACAGTTTAATACATCAGGATGCCCCACTTTCTAATTACTCTTATAGATCCACAAAACAAGCTTTCAACACTCACCTTGCGCGATACCTATGACGGCAGCCACAACCTTCTCCTCTGGCAAACAATTAGGTACACAATGCAGGCATGCACAATAACGCCTTTATTTTTCCTATGCTGAGTCACAGGTACCTGTAAAACAAAAAAAAAAGATCAGCTTAATTTTAAAGTTGACCAAAAAGATTTTGACTATCCTGGGTTTTGGTCCTTACCGGGGATCGGAGATGCCCCACTGTGTGAAACCCACCAGGTCGCCCAAACTCACTCACCCTTCCTCGGTCCTAAGGTGCATGCGCAGCCTCTCGTCCAGTCAGCGCGCTCGGATTCGCTCCCACCCGTTCGTTTAAGAGCTCGTCTGTTAGGGCGAGCGCTGCACGCCCGTCTCACAGCAAGTCACTTACCTCCATGGCTGCATGCAGCCGTCATCCATCTTGCAGCACTTCCCTCATGGCTGCATCCAGCTGCCGCCCTTCCCCCCGTGCTTCCTCCTCACATGCTCAGGTGCACGCACGTCTCTGCCCACTAGAGGGCGAGCGCACTGGATTCCTGAGATTTAAAGGGCCTGTACAGCACTGATTGGTGTTTGGTCATCCAATCCTGCATCCTCTTCCCCTATTTAAAGAGGCACTTCCTTCCTTCAGTGCCGGATCTTGGTCTCTCCATGCTTGTTGAAAGTCAGACATTCTTGGATTGCTCACCCGTGTACCGACCTCTGCCTGTCCCCAACTCTGAACCTTTGCTGCCTGCCCCGACCTCGGCTACTCACCTTTACTGCAAACCTGTGCTGCCAGCCCTGATCTCTGCCTGTACTTACTACGCCTTTTGCCTGCCACTTGTGTACCTCGCTGAACCTCGGCTGACTGTGGGACTGGGCCGCTGTTGGGGGGTAGCGACCTGGGGGTCACTCGCCGCACAAGACCAACCTGCCTTGCGGTGGGCTCTGGTGAATACCGGTGGCCCCTTAGACTCCGCTCCCCTGACACGGTACCCGCCATCGGTCCCACGGTTAAAGCGGATACACACCTGAGTCCGCTCCACCCGGTCCGTGACATCGTCTAAGGCGAGTGGATCCTAGCGCACCTGCGGAAGAATCCCCACTACCCTTTAGCAGGGAGCGTGCCCGTGCCGGCCATTCACAAATGTGGAGATAGTGGGGATGCGACCGCTGCTCACGCATGTGGCGTTGGACCGGGAAAGAAGTTGAGTTTTCGGGTGACCTGGGGGGTTTGACACAGTGGGACATCCCGAATCTGGATCCCCTGGGGGAGCAAGTACCCCTGCCCTGGAGTGCTCTGGTTCACGTTAAAAAAGACATTTTTCTGTTGGCCTTTGGCTATTTTTCTGTTGGCCTGATAGCCTTTGCTGAATCAGGCCTTTTGACTTTTGTGAAATTGTTATCCTTTCAAGATCACAACAGTCTTTTGGACTGGAATGATTTCTTTTCTTTTTCTTTTACTAAGTTTTCATAATTATAAAAATATATTTATTATTGTTTTAATTTATTTTTTACATTTAAATCTTTTTGTAGGGAAATGCACATATGATATGCTTTCCTCATCCACTAGGAGGCTGATTCCTTCTTCTGTTTTCTGGGCCATGGTCTGCTAATTGTTGGCTGCAGTCAGAATAGTGCACTAGAGGCAGCCTGGGCACGGTGTGCCCCCAAACACTGCAGGTCATAGATTCAATGCCTGATCAGCTGGTCCAGGGGTAAAGACATCATAAGCTGTTTTATTTCCCTGGAGTTTTAATCTCTGACTGAGACCAATACTTAAAGGAGCATAACATTGTTGAATATTAAAAAATCCATATAAACATGCAGTGGGAGGTGGCATTATCTATACAATCCTCCAAGTTTGTGTTTTATTTACTTGTAGGAATACAATTCAGGACTGTCACATTTGTGAGTGTGCCATTTACTTTTACAGAGAGAACATCTCATCTGTAACTGCTTGTGCCAGCCTTTGAGAAACAGTTGCATCACCCTTGCTCACATCTGCCCGAAGTATTGCATGATGGGTAAAAGCATTTACAAAAATTGCAATAGCAATAAGCTGTATTAAGAGTCATGCAGTTGTCCCCTCTAAAAGCCAAATAGTACATAAAAAAAAACTCCTGATTCTTCTTCCCTCCAGTAAAAGAACCACACTTGTCTGGGTATTTTTTGGGATGCAGGGTGTATACAGAATCCCTCCTTTTTTATATAGGGGGTGTTCAAGTAGCTGGGCATGGGCATCTCAAACTGTTATGCCCCAGGAGAATGGACCAACACCTGGGATGATCTTGGTTCACTTTAAAGCAGAACAAACCTGCACTGCTTGTTATGGGGTGATTTTGGGGGATTCTCTGCTGCACTGCTTGTTATGAGGTGATTTGGGGGGATTCTCTGCTGCACTGCTTGTTATGAGGTGATTTGGGGGGTATTCGCTGCACTGCTTGTTATGGGGTGATTTGGGGGGATTCTCTGCTGCACTGCTTGTTATGGGGTGATTTTGGGGGATTCTCTGCTGCACTGCTTGTTATGAGGTGATTTGGGGGGATTCTCTGCTGCACTGCTTGTTATGAGGTGATTTGGGGGGTATTCGCTGCACTGCTTGTTATGGGGTGATTTGGGGGGATTCTCTGCTGCACTGCTTGTTATGGGGTGATTTGGGGGGATTCTCTGCTGCACTGCTTGTTATGAGGTGATTTGGGGGGATTCTCTGCTGCACTGCTTGTTATGAGGGGATTTGGGGTGATTCTCTGCTGCACTGCCTGTTATGAGGTGATTTGGGGGGATTCTCTGCTGCACTGCATGTTATGAGGTGATTTGGGGGGATTCTCTGCTGCACTGCTTGTTATGAGGTGATTTGGGGGGTATTCGCTGCACTGCTTGTTATGGGGTGATTTGGGGGGATTCTCTGCTGCACTGCTTGTTATGGGGTGATTTGGGGGGATTCTCTGCTGCACTGCCTGTTATGGGGTGATTTGGGGGGATTCTCTGCTGCACTGCTTGCTATGGGGAGATTTGGGGGGATTCTCTGCTGCACTGCTTGTTATGGGGTGATTTGGGGGGATTCTCTGCTGCACTGCTTGTTATGGGGTGATTTGGAGGGATTCTCTGCTGCACTGCTTGTTATGGGGTGATTTGGGGGGATTCTCTGTTGCACTGCTTGTTATGGGGTGATTTGGGGGGGTTCTGCTGTACTGCTTGCTATGGGAAGATTTGGGGGGGTTCTCTGCTGCACTGCCTGTTATGAGGTGATTTGGGGGGATTCTGCTGCACTGCTTGTTATGGAGTGATTTGGGGGGATTCTCTGCAGCACTGCTTGTTATGGGGTGATTTGGGGGGATTCTCTGTTGCACTGCTTGTTATGGGGTGATTTGGGGGGGTTCTGCTGTACTGCTTGCTATGGGAAGATTTGGGGGGGTTCTCTGCTGCACTGCCTGTTATGAGGTGATTTGGGGGGATTCTGCTGCACTGCTTGTTATGGAGTGATTTGGGGGAATTCTCAGCTGCACTGCTTGTTATGGGGTGATTTGGGGGATTCTCTGCTGCACTGCTTGTTATGGGGTGATTTGGGGCATTCTCTGCTGTACTGCTTGTTATAGGGTTATTTGGGGAGGGGTTCTGCTGCACTGCTCATTATGGGGTGATTTGGAGGGATTTTCTGCTGCACTGCTTGTTATGGGGTGATTTTGGAGGGTTATCTGCTGCACTGCTTGTTATGGAGAATTTTTTTTTGGGGGGGGGTCTCTACTGCACTGCATGTTATGGGGTGATTTGGGATGATTCTCTGCTGCACTGCTTGTTATGGGGTGATTTGGGGCATTCTCTGCTGCACTGCTTGTTATGGGGTGATTTGGGGGGATTCTCTGCAGCACTGCTTGTTATGGGTCGATTTGGGGGGATTCTCTGCTGCACTGCTCATTATGGGGTGATTTGGAGGGATTTTCTGCTGCACTGCTTGTTATGGGGTGATTTTTTTTTTTTGGGGGGGGGGTCTCTACTGCACTGCTTGTTATGGAGTGTTTTGGGGGGTATTCGCTGCACTGCTTGTTATGGGGTGATTTGGTGGGATTCTCTGATGCACTGCTTGTTATGGGATGATTTGGGGGGATTCTCTGCTGCACTGCTTGTTATAGGGTTATTTGGGGGGGGGGTATTTGCTGCACTGCTTGTTATGGGGTGATTTGGGGGGATTTTCTGCTGCACTGTTTGTTATGGGGTGATTTGGGGGGGGAATTTGCTGCACTGCTTGTTATGAGGTGATTTGGGGGGATTCTCTGCTGCACTGCATGTTATGAGGTGATTTGGGGGGGGAATTTGCTGCACTGCTTGTTATGAGGTGATTTGGGGGGGGAATTTGCTGCACTGCTTGTTATGAGGTGATTTGGGGGGATTCTCTGCTGCACTGCTTGTTATGGGGTGATTTGGGGGGATTCTCTGCTTCACTGCTTGTTATAGGGTTATTTGGGGGGGTATTCGCTGCACTGCTTGTTATGGGGTGATGTGGGGGGATTCTCTGCTGCACTGTTTGTTATGGGGTGATTTGGGGGGGGAATTTGCTGCACTGCTTGTTATGAGGTGATTTGGGGGGGGGGGAATTTGCTGCACTGCTTGTTATGAGGTGATTTGGGGGGATTCTCTGCTGCACTGCTTGTTATGGGGTGATTTGGGGGGATTCTCTGCTGCACTGCTTGTTATAGGGTTATTTGGGGGGGAATTCGCTGCACTGCTTGTTATGAGGTGATTTGGGGGGATTCTCTGCTGCACTGCTTGTTATGGGGTGTTTTGGGGGGTATTCGCTGCACTGCTTGTTATGGGGTGATTTGGTGGGATTCTCTGCTGCACTGCTTGTTATGGGGTGATTTGGGGGGATTCTCTGCTGCACTGCTTGTTATAGGGTTATTTGGGGGGGAATTCGCTGCACTGCTTGTTATGAGGTGATTTGGGGGGATTCTCTGCTGCACTGCTTGTTATGGGGTGTTTTGGGGGGTATTCGCTGCACTGCTTGTTATGGGGTGATTTGGTGGGATTCTCTGCTGCACTGCTTGTTATGGGGTGTTTTGGGGGGTATTCGCTGCACTGCTTGTTATGGGGTGATTTGGTGGGATTCTCTGATGCACTGCTTGTTATGGGATGATTTGGGGGGATTCTCTGCTGCACTGCTTGTTATAGGGTTATTTGGGGGGGGGGGTATTTGCTGCACTGCTTGTTATGGGGTGATTTGGGGGGATTTTCTGCTGCACTGTTTGTTATGGGGTGATTTGGGGGGGGGAATTTGCTGCACTGCTTGTTATGAGGTGATTTGGGGGGGGAATTTGCTGCACTGCTTGTTATGAGGTGATTTGGGGGGATTCTCTGCTGCACTGCTTGTTATGGGGTGATTTGGGGGGATTCTCTGCTTCACTGCTTGTTATAGGGTTATTTGGGGGGGTATTCGCTGCACTGCTTGTTATGGGGTGATGTGGGGGGATTCTCTGCTGCACTGTTTGTTATGGGGTGATTTGGGGGGGGAATTTGCTGCACTGCTTGTTATGAGGTGATTTGGGGGGGGAATTTGCTGCACTGCTTGTTATGAGGTGATTTGGGGGGATTCTCTGCTGCACTGCTTGTTATGGGGTGATTTGGGGGGATTCTCTGCTGCACTGCTTGTTATAGGGTTATTTGGGGGGGAATTCGCTGCACTGCTTGTTATGAGGTGATTTGGGGGGATTCTCTGCTGCACTGCTTGTTATGGGGTTATTTGGGGGGGTATTCGCTGCACTGCTTGTTATGGGGTGATTTGGGGGGGAATTTTCTGCACTGCTTGTTATGGGGTGATTTGGGGGGATTCTCTGCTGCACTGCTTGTTATGGGGTGATTTGGGGGGATTCTCTGCTGCACTGCTTGTTATGAGGTGATTTGGGGGGATTCTCTGCTGCACTGCTTGTTATGGGGTTATTTGGGGGGGTATTCGCTGCACTGCTTGTTATGGGGTTATTTGGGGGGGTATTCGCTGCACTGCTTGTTATTTGGTGATTTGAGGACAGGGTGCAATGCTTCACTGCATGTTATGGAGTGATTGGGCGGACTCTGCCCACTACCTATTACTGAGGGTGGGAGGGATTATATTGGGCTGGACACATTGCATGGCATGAGCCATTGTGACCCAATAAGTCCCGGGCCATTATTTAACACTAGTCCGCCCCTATATGAAGACATATTTAATAAAGGGGCCACCCAGTGACTGTACTGTAAATGATGCTGATCTAAACACAACCAATCCACATTCTAACTTCAATTTTAACCCTTACATATCAACACAAAGGAACAAAGCAATATTTAATAGTAATTATGCATATGTTTAAATGAGCTAAAAGGGATCAACATTAATTACTACTGGAAGTAGATTATTGCCGTTTGTTTTGCATTTGTTGTATGTGCTTTCGTGAATCAGTGTAAATCACAAAGCAAACAGCGAGTAAATATTTATACCATTCACTGGTGTAGCATTTTATAAATAAATGTTTGTTTAAATGATTAAATAATAATAATTCCGCATCCTCATTTCAAAAAAGCGAAGTTGGGTTGTTAGAAGGATTAAGAAAGCAAACTGCTGAGATAGAGAGAGACAGTATTGTGTCTAACAAATACACACTCACTTTCTATGCAGAAGTTATAAAGCCACACATCTGGATTAGGTAGCATGTCTTTTACATCTGGATTCAGACCTGTTTCATGTCTTGCTAGTGGTAATGGGAGAAACATGGATAGTGGTGGGCCTATCGGGCACTTAATCATCTTTAAATGAGGTGGGGTGAAATCTTTAGGTTTAGTGAATGGGTTGATACAGAGCCAGGTGAGAAAACTCACTTCTTTTCTAGGAGAAAAAACTGCCATTCACTTTCATTGTTTACTGATGTACTGATGTACATTTTATACATGGCTCTGAATCAGCCCCAAGGTAGACAATGAAAGTAAATGGCCTAAAAAAGAAGTGAGTTTTCTCACCTGCCTCTGAATCGACCCCCATGTCTGCAACGCTGATCCATTGGTTAGCAGATATTTTAACTCTTTTTCATGCGTAAATTCTAACCAGGAATATAGGCTAAGGCATAACAAGGTACTATAGAATATATGAGTAAAACAAAATATTACTAAACATACTGTACTGTCATTAAGCCTGATTCATAGCCTCTCCCATACTTATTCCTGCATCCAGGAATTCATAAGAATCTTG
This sequence comes from Gastrophryne carolinensis, assembly GCA_027917425.1. NCBI lineage: Eukaryota > Metazoa > Chordata > Amphibia > Anura > Microhylidae > Gastrophryne > Gastrophryne carolinensis. Next base: position 167,708,020 of record CM051236.1, read on the forward strand.
GATTTGGCCATTTTTCCAGCTTGTGAAATCTCTTCTCCTGACAGAATGGCAGCCTGGAACGCAATGAAGATTTTTCAACCTGGCAAATATGTCGAATGTTATGGGTGCCGTCAACTGCCAGCATGTGGTGTTTGATGCCTCCCATGGCGTAGGAGAATATGTATCGGTAGGTTTAGTTGCTCATTGGCGCTCCTTCTTGGCAAGTCTCCTCTGTTTAAACTAGCCTTTGACCTGCTCCCCTAAACTTTCTAATCCTTGTTGCCCCCTGATCCCTATGTCCAAGTTGCCCACGTATCTGCTTGCTCTTTGCTTGCTACTGTAATGCTGCTAATGTATTAACCTGTATCTGTTGTCCTTTTCTTCTAGAAACCATAAGATGGGACATTCTTTAAACGTCCAGTGTGTGGTAGGTCCCGATCTATGGTTTCTCAGTGTCTTGGCCGGCTTTCCCGGCTCAAGCATTGATGCCTTCATCCTGCTCAGCTCGAGCTTCTCTACTTGTTTTGAGACCGGCGTTTTAAGTGGCATTTGGCTTCTGGGTAAGTGTGTGTATCATTGATGCCTTTCTGCATTTGTATTGTTAGCCTTGCATTTTCAATGTTGGATGTTGTTATCATCTGGTTCCCATAGTATGTATTTTTTGGCCTTTGTGTTGCCTATTATTCTTTCTGCCATCCCTCTTCAATTGTGTGCGCATTTCCCTAGTTTCAGTCCCCATTCCCCCTGTTCCCTGTTTGCCCTTGTTGTGTGTCTTATCTTTAGTTTGGCCTGCAAACTGTCTGTCCAATGCCAATAAAAATCTTGACTTACTTACTTTAAGAGCAACTGTGGCCCCCTATCTCATAAGCCTTACTTTTGTTAGATATTTATTTTCTGGCCCATTTGCCCTTCTGGTCCCCCTTCTTAGTAGCTCTCTGTGTCTTCACATTGTTTTGGGAATGTAATTTTTGTTATTTTTGGTTTGTTCTTTTAGGTAATTCAGGCTACCCCCTATTGCCCTGGCAGATCACAGTTTTTGCGTCATAGACGCAAGGCCAGGAGCTGAGAAGGTTGTAAAAATAATTGTCACCTGCATTGCCATCCACAATTATGTCTTGTTGGAGAGGGTTTCGGCAAATCTGGAGCAGGCAACCTCCGCTGCTGCTTCAGAGGTGCCTGGCCATCTTTATTCTGACACCCAGAGCTGTGCTGGGCGATCAGTCCGCCAGCACCTGGTTGACTCCTTTACTTACATAGTCTGTTTTGTTTTGGTTTGATTTGTTTTGTATGTTCTTTGCTGCTGTACCCACTTTGTTTTGTTTTGGTTGGGACCAAACATACCAAACAAATTTGTTTTAAGTGTAATTTATGTGTGAAGCTACCACACTGGGCCCCACAAATGATGCCTCAGGCCAAAAAAAAGGGTTAAAAAAGCTTGCCATGCAAGATTATGGCGATGTAGCCTGCTTGGTGCCTGTCTGGCCTCCAGGAGGGCCAGCGTTCTTTCGGTGTAATTATTTTGCTGCTTCATTTGGGGAATCAGCACCTCAAAATTGCGATTGAGGCCCTCACAATTACTATTGAGGCGCTGCTGCTCAACCATCCCTGCAGCCAGGTCCTCATGGAGCAGACAGGCAGTCCTCCACACCACTTTAAAATATTTGGTGGAATTCTGTCGGGAACTGGTGCTGTTTGCCCACCAGTCTGCCTCCATCATTTGGCAAGACCATTCCCAGATATTATTGCTCACTAGTATTTTGGTAGCACTGGAGGCATTAGGGGACCTGCAGTGTTTTTAATGTGTTGGTCTTTTGTATTGTGTGCTGTATGTGTCATTTCAATAAAATTATGTATTATTAAGTTTTAGATTTGGATTAGTAATTTGAGTGGTGCTCCTATGGTTGGGGTGGAGTTGGACTTGTTGTCCTTCAGCCCCTTGATGTTGATTTAGCTTGTTGTATAGTGTAGCACACGGCTATTTATAGGTGGTGCACCCCTTTGTGCATATTTTGGCAACACCATGCCATAGAGAGGTGCAGTCTGGATGCAGGGTGTGGTTGTCTGACTCTGCTCGGTGGAAGTTGCTAGAAGATTGGCTGTTGGTGTTGAAGCTGGGAGGCAGCTTGGGTTCCCGGAGTGGCGGAGTGGATGCTGGTGTCCATAGGTGATTTGAGGACATCTCCTCACTGGGCTGTCCCTGGGGCTCTTCTAGGTCTTGGATTGCTTCCAGGAGAGATGGGTCTGTGTGGATAAAGGTAAACATTAGTGTTTGTTTGTGACCAAGGTCCCACACAGCAAATACATGACTTCATTTCATTAGCCTGAGCCTACACATCCCCCATGCCCCTTTCCATCAGCACCTTGTGGCCCCACATTTACCTAATTTAAGGGTTGGGTCCCCTCACTGTGTGTGGGGCTAGTGAATGGTCCAAGTCTTGCAGATGTTTCTGGTGGAGGAAGCGGAGCCAGGGTGGCTGGAGGCCCAGTGGGTGCCAGAGGCCGAGGCATGGCTCGTGGCTGGGTAGTTGCTGAACACATTCCTTATCTGCACTCCTTAAGCTACTCAACATACTGAGCACCACGGACACTTGTGCCCACCACACCTTTGCAAGCAATTACATTGGCATGAAAATTGTAGGTAACCCCATCTGGCCACTAGCTTGGCCAACATGTGTGTCCCAGGCAAACACCTCCAGTTGTTGTGTGCGTTTAGCCACTCATGTTTTTCTCCTCCCCCCTCCCAAATTTAGCATTGTGAAGGCAATTCTTACCACTGGTGGGCAGGTGTCGCCGATCGGTGTCGAGGGTTCCCAACACCCCCTGGTATGTGTCAGAGTACAGCATCCCATAGACACGCTGCTCAGCCTGTTTGAATTCTATGGTTTTCGATAACCCTCCACCAGTTTGCAACCTAAAACCAAACACAAGCGGATGAGATTCTGAGTGTTGAAATGTGTGCCCCAATAGCACCCACCTTGGCCCTCCCCACTTACCCCTCAGCCTGTCTCTGGTTTATTTACTTCCGGACCACCGTTTTCAATTACACTAGTCACCAAGTGGGCAATCTGTTGCAGACTACATGGGATGCTCCTCAGGGAACCAGGAGAAACATGAAGAAGAAGGTGAATGACACTGCGGAGATGTACACTACATGGGATGCCCTTCAAGGAACTGGTAGGGAGAAAGTAAGTCACACTGCAGGGATGCACACTACATGGGATGTTCCCAAGGTGGAGTGCAGCGAAGGAAAAAAACAAATAACCTGTATGTGTATGCAGGCATACCAGCAAGATGGCCACACTGATATCCAAGGAAACATACTACTGGAAACAGGTACAAACTTGTTCGCCAGACAAAACTGGCATTGCTTTGCTAAATCAAAAGCTGCCGCAAAGCATTTGAGATCACAAACGCCATGGCTGAGAAAATCTCCGGATGCAGCTGAAAAAAATACGAGTGTTCCCAACTTCCAGTTTTCAAGTTGGCTTCTTCAAATAAATGAGCAATCATGAAGAGGCTTAGAATCAGGCAAAATAGGGTTGATTCTGCACCAGGTGAAAAAGTTCACTTAAGATAAAATAAAAATAGAAATGTTCTATTTGCACCTGGTGCACTCCCACTGTAGCAAAACAGAGCCACAGAAATATTAGAAACTTGGAAGCAGAATGCTGATAATTAAATCACAGGTGTAGGGGCCCAATCCTAACAGGAGAAGTTTAAAGTGGACCAACACCCAGGGGTGATCGGCCCGGGAATCTATAAGATTCCCGAGCCGATCACCTCCCACACAGCGGGGCATCCGAGATCGGGATGTCCCGCGGGGTGAAACCCCCCCCCCCCAAAAGCCACAAAAAACCTTACCTTATCAGCGAGGGATCAGCCCCGCTGAAGTGGACCAACACCCAGGATAGTGAAAATCCTGGGTGTTGGTCCACTTTAAGGAGAAAACTCCCTTTTTGTCAGGTTTTTTGGTATTATGCCTTATTGTTTTCCTCTTCTGGAATGTAAAATAAACAGTTGTGTTAGGCTTGTGCCCCCAGACCTGTGATTTACTTATCAGCATGCTGTTTCCTTGTTTCTTATATTCCTGTTGCTCTGACTTTCCTGGCCATTAATAAAGCTGTAAGTATCCTTTCTGACTACACGTACCAGAATCCTTCCACTGTAACAGGTGATTTTTGCCCTTATTCATCAAGCGATAGCGCCAGGTAGTGTCTGACGAGCGCCAGGTCCCGCCAGCTAACGGCGGCTACCGACTCAAGTCGGCCACAATGACGCATTTATCAAGCTAAATGAGGCTAGCGCCGGCGAGAGCGACAGCTACCGCGGGATTCATCATGTAGCCGACTGCAACGAACAGCGCCGCTGCTAATCCCATCACAGCGCCAGGTATGACCTGTCGCTCCCTGGCGATGTCCAATGCATTTCAATGGAGCAATCTTTAATTAATCATAATTAATTGCTATTAATGGTTTTTTGTTTTTTTTTAATGTCAAAAATTCTGTGACCACTTCTGCAATGTTAGGATTTTTTTTTAAGGTAAAAAAAAAAAAAATGATTTTGTGCAGAATTGATATTACAGGTCTGATATTAATGTATTCATATTACAAAATGTTTATAAAAACTTGTATAATTTTACAATCAACAAAATATGGTTGTTTGGGGGTTAAAAACTATTTTAAATCCATCGCCGCCAGCGCTCTGGGGTTTAAACAAGGAATTCACAGCGCTAAAAAATTCGGAGCGTGATTTGTTAATGAATCTGCAGCAAGCCGTTCGCTCTGGCCATTCGTTGTCAGGCGCACCCATACAACGCTGAACCTGTGAAACATCGACCCCTAAGCCCGTATTCAACATTACCGCACACCGACTTTGTCGCTGTCAACAAGCTAATGCCGGCCAAGCACAGCGAATACTAGCTGGCGCTGTGAAAATCACGCTACTGGCGCTCATCTGTCGCTACCTGGCGCTATTAATGAATCGGCCTCTTTATTAGCAGTTTGGGCTAAATCAGGTAGCATTAATGTCCTACCCAAGTGAGAATGCTGCCGATAACCCTTTAGCTACCATTGCACAATACTGTGATCTATAGAGGTTGAATCTCTGCCTTAGCCAATCAGATGATTAGCAAGTCAGAGTCAGGAAGTTTCTGATGTACTCCAGAAAAGCACTTTGGTGTACATTGCTAAGTTTCGCCTCATTTTGCTGACATAATAAGGCTCACTCCTATAGAAAACATTTAATTGAAGCATTTAATTTGATTTGCAGTTTACCAGGATTTTTTTAAATTTAAAATGGCGTGAGTAAGCACCTGACAAATCAGTAATATAAGAATAATAGCAATAGCAATAAGCCATTATTCCAGCACAGGATGGGTCGGCATACAATCCTAGAGTTGAGCAGTTTTCCCCCATAAAACCCAAATGGTATGTCACCCCTGATAATTCTTCTTATTAGGAAAAGAAGGAAAAAAGTGTTTGCTGGTATTTATATATGCAGGGCATATTGCCATCTAGGATATTCATGTGAATTTGTATTATTGGACAATATTTTCATAATAGTGCTTCCTAAGTGGGCAAGCCCTGAGAGGGAAACATTTTTGTGAATACCAGATCTGTCTGTTCTACTGACTTTATTTAGAGTTTAGTACAGCCTAATACATCACAACTATTGTTTAAGCATATAAAATGACAGTATCATTTTTTTTAAAACAATTTTTAAAGAAATGTAAGTTTTTTATGTCAATCTGAAGAATAGAGGTATGCACACATTTTTTTATTTAGATTTATAGTTTCCGATTAAAAAAAACTATATATAATTAATTTGCAATATGTATATTTTATGCATTGTGATAGTAAGATAGTTTTAATGTAAATGCCTTAACTGGTAATGAATTAGTTTTATCCATGAATAGCAGCTGGGCATAGCCATAATGCATGCAAGTCACATACTAATGACTGTTTACCTAGCAGTCATTGCCATTACTTATATACATACAATTGTGAACAGTGAGCACTTAACCATTTAAACTCATCTTGCGCTGTTGACAGTGCCAGAGAAATGACCCTCCAATAACTGGTGAAGGATTACTGGTGGCCTATACCAAACAATGCCTTATTATATGCATGACAAGATTTCCATAGTTATGCAATGCATCTTTGCCTTCTGTGACACATGGTGCCCGTTTAAATTCCAAGCCCAAATTTCCCAAGGTATTTCATAACTTTAAAAGCAGCACAGTGTGTAAATCAAATTGCTGCCTAAAATTGGTATTCCTGGCATTTAGTATAAATCTACATACATTTTGCATTTGTGATATTATGCTTGTTTTATTTCTCTGGTGCACTTTCCCAATATATTTTTCTAATATTAGTTTACTTAATTTATTGTAGCCCTTGCACCATATGCTTTAGCAAATATTTGTACTTGTGTTTTTTAATCAAATCATTTTACTAGTATTTAGATGGCATAGATGTGATTTCTACTTCTACTGGGAACCTATATTCCTCATTTAATATTGAGAGTGAACATTTATATTTAACACAGTTTAAATATATATATATTATATATTATTTTATATACCTTACTGAATCTCAGCCAAAATTCTTAAGCAGCAGTTTAACTAGAAAACTCTTAACCCAGAGCAAACTTTATACCCCCCCCCCCCCCCACCTAATAAAGATCACCCTGGCCAAACTAGTACTTCTCATTGGTAATTCAGCGGGTATTAGGCGCACAACATGGTGCAATGCTTGTTTTTTAATTAACAGCCTTATTCATTATATAAACCTGCGGGCGCCACTTGAGCATCTCTTGCGAGAGGCTCTCTGCGACTGCACTGCATCTTGCTCTGCACCCGTGCAATCCTGACCATGTGCTGAGCGCTGTGCATGGCTCTTAAAAGCCTATGCGCTAGAGACACCTAACACAGGGTGCAAGCGCTGAAAATCAACCACATATAAGAAGGAAAATACCCGCTCTGGCGCTCAAAAAAAGGATGTCTAGGAATATAGTGTACAGTTGCCTTTTGAAATCCCAGACTTTGCACTTGGGGGGGTGATAGCAGTACAGGGACAATGCACAAACACTGCAATGCAATGTCATTGGGGACACTTGAATGACATGACACATATTTTGCAGGGCAAAAAACACAAGTTTTCACTGCAAAACAAAAGTGCAGAAAAGGCATGCAAAAATTATTCCAAACAGGCCAGGGGTCCTGTGGCACATGCACCAGCCCCCCCAAAAATGTGAAAAACTTTTCAAAAAATGTACATACATCCCAGCCCCGTTGAAATCTATGGGATAAGGACAGAGAGCAAATGGTGTGCTCATGGTGTTATGCGGCACGGTTGGGAACACAGCACCTGCGCTCATTTCATTGTCAGCACTGTTGATACATGGGACACTACATGGCATTATCAAAGGCACTATTCATCTTTTAACTTGATAAATACACTTTCTGAGCTTACAGGGCCTTAAAACATGCTACTATTCTCATTTGGTCGGTGGTTATTATCACCTACTCTGGATAGACAAAATGATCCAGTGGCAGTACAACTTATAGTTTTCTTTAAATTTACTTTAAAGAGTGAATTAAATATGTTGTCCAGGTGCTCTAGTTGAAATTTTAGGTGGTAATCATGCCTCTTACTTTCTCCTCTTTTGATACTGATCTTCTATTTCCAGAGGAAAGTTTGTGGAATCAGTTTGCCAACAGACAACAAAGGAATGTGTGGTAGCCATAAGATACCTACAGGGGTGGACTGGCGCCAAAAAGTAAGCTAGGGATGTTACTGATGAGGGCTTTGGGTGAAGTTGTACCAAGATCCACAAGGGATCCTCAGTGCACAAGTTTGCAAGTGCAGGTATCTGCAGCAAGTGTTTGTGCATACGCACCCAGGAGCATGGCGTTTTACTCCTATCCTTGGGCCTATAAGAGGAGGGCTCTGACAAACAATAGTTTGTATTGTCGGAAATTTTCACCTTGCGACTTCTGCTTATGACCCGTGTACCCTCAATCCCGTGATTTTGGACACCAATGTTATCAACCTGGGCCTTTGAACTTTTGTCTTACTCTTTGTATACCACTTTTGGATTGGTACTTTGGTTTCAATTTTGACTTAGGCCTTGGACTTTGACTGCCTGCACACGACTTCAGCCTTCAGCCTGAACTTTGACCCTTAATTTTGCTTTTTGGACTCTTAACTCTGTTGTTGGCTGTGCCATTCTTGCTGCTGAGCCTAGGCCCTGTCACTCTGTACTGCCAGCTGGATGTTCCCGCAGCCCCATTTGTCCCTATTTGCAGGTGGGCTCCAGCGAATACTGGGGCACCTTATAGATTCTGGCACCTGGTGAGTCTTGGCATTCAGTGGCATCCTGATAAATGAACTGTGTGCTGGGGACTATATCCAGCCTAGCTAGCTCAAAAGCAGTACTGCTCATTCAGAATTATCCAGGAGGGGGTGTTACATACCAACAGCAGTGGTATTACAGCAGCCCTGAAAACATAAGGTTACTGGAGTTGGCTGCGACAGCTTACACTTTATTTTATCCCTTTTCTCTCCTCCACCCTATAAACATCAATGGACCTAGACTTTGCTGTGCATGGGTGATATCTGGCTCAAAGACATTGACATATCAGGATATTTTGGGAGTCTTATTTAAGAAGCATCAGCACCAGACATTGCCACTTTTTCTGCCTTGGCGGCACTCAGCGTCAACAATAGAAAAAACGCTAACACCAATGTGGCCACCGGCTAGTGTCTTATTTAACTACAGCGTCAAAAAAGATGCAGCGCAGGGCATGCAGTTTGAAGCAGCACCAGATTAAACCTGGTGCTGTAGCTCAAGATTCCATAGACATTCCCAAACATCTGATAGTAGCAGGGTTTGAGTTGAGTAAACCAAACTATAATGAAAAGCAATGTGCAAACCCCCTTCAGCTGCAGCTGCCACAGGCCCTATACAGGCTTTATTTTCTCTGGTGCTCAGGGGCGGACTGGCCATAGGGAGGCCAGGGACAATGTCCAGTAGGCCACATTGCTTTGGGGCTGTTGGGCTGCTGCTTTTAACGCCCACATTCAATCTCTGCCCCCTTAGTCTCCAACTTTGTCCCCTGTACACAGCCCCACTGTACCCACAAGCCAAGGAATCCCAGCCCCAAATGCTATAGCCCTGACATGATGGTTGGGAGGCCTCAGTAGGGAGGTGTCTTGGGCCAGCCAGGGACTAGTAAAATCCAGGGCTGATTTTTGTAAATTCACACAGTAGAGGATACTTGTAAAAAAAACTACAATTGTTCTTGTTTAAAAATGTTCTTTTTTTGTGGTTTAAATGTAGGTCAAACGCAATACAAGTGACACATTTCATTTTGGATCCATATCTATTTTTAACACAGTCCCAAGCTTTATAAGATTAGAACTTCATTTAATTAATTCTCATTAGCAGCACAAAACCCTAAAAGCGAAAGAGAAAATCTTTTGGTGGCTGGCATACATGACAGGTATATCTGCTGATTATAGTGCCCAGATGGCACAGAGAACATGTCTGTGGCGGGCAAATCTGGCCATGAGAAGGCCCAGATGGCACAGAAAACATAATAGCATCTTGCTGCGTAGCTGGTTGTCTTCATGGGCATGCTGATGGCTTTGGCATTCATTCATATTTACTACACTAGTTAGGTTGCTTTAGGGCTGCATGAATTGTCTAATCTTCTGAAATGCCTTTTGCCTTTGGCTCAACTTTGATCTGGAGAACTTTGTCCACAATCTGTTTCTACCAAAGTTTTCCTGTGATCTTAAATGCATTCTTCCAATAGGAAAAAGTGGAACGCTTTATGTCATCATGTTAAAGCATTTTACTGGAATGTACGAAGCCAAACTATGCTTTGTGTGTTTTAACCCTTTGAAAGGGGGTTGATTTTTAGTTTGCTATTCGGTAGACACAGAAACATGCTTGTATGCTATAATAAGTGAAACTGCTAATTCAGAAGTCAAAAACACATCCTTAACCCTTTTATACATGTCTGACCAGAAAATTGTCCAGTATTCAAGCAGCAGATAATGTTTTAACCAATTTCTGCATTACTACTTTTTTAATATATTTTTGTTCCTAAATAATTACGTTGATGAATACAGCAGATATAAATAGGTGAAACTCTTATTAAACCATTTTGTTAATTTTATGCAGACTAGAACGGGGAGGCCGATTCATTAATAGCGCCAGGTAGCGACAGATGAGCGTCAGTAGCGGCATTTTCAGAGTGCCCGCTAGTATTCGTTGTGCTTGGCCGTTGTTCTGTAGTTGATAGCGACTCAGTCGGTTTGCCGTAATGTTGAATATTGGGTGAGGAGTTGCTATTTGACAGGTTCCGCGCTGTATGGGAGCGCATGACAGCGAATGGCCATAGCGAAGGGCTTTCAGCATATTCATTAACAAATCACGCTCAAAAAATTCTCGCGCAGTGAAATGCTTGTTTAAACCCCAGAGCGCTGGCGGCGATGGCTTAAAAGTAGTTTTTTAACCCCCAAACAACCATATTTTTGGAAAAAAAAAAAACAAGTTTTTCAAAACATTTTGTAATATGAATACATTAATATCAGACCTGTAATATCAATTCTGCACAATTTTTTTTTTTTTTTTTTTTTTTAACCTTAAAAAAAATATCTAACATTGCAGAAGTGGTCACAGAATTTTTGACATTTACAAAAAAAAACAAAAAAAAACATTAATAGCAATTAATTAAGAATATTTAAAGATTGCTCCATTGAAATACATTGGAGAGCGCCAGGTAGCGAGAGGTCATACCTGTCGCTGTTCAAGGTCGCTCGCTGGCGCTGTGGGGTGGGGCTGGAATAATGATGAATGATTCGCTATCTGGCGCTCTGTCAGTCGCTAAGCCGGATCGGCTTGATAAATGTGTGATTGCGGAGGGGAGCCGGCGTTCTCGTGGCGGTGACCGTCATTACCGTTCGCTCACCATTCGCTACCTGGCGCTATCCCTTGTTAAATAAGGGCCATAGAGTATTATTTGGCTGTGGTGTCAATAACAAGCACTTCAGGCCTGGCTATAAACTTTAAACCCAACTCTGACCAACCAAATGAACACCTGCATGCTTAATAGTGTCACAGGATAGTCCTGATGCCCACTACCAAAAAACTCCCAAACGTTTGGGTGAAGTTTGGTCCTTTTTTCAACCATAAATGTCAGTTTGGAGTTATCTTTGGCTTTTATGGGCCATTTTTTGCCTTTATGTTTTTCTATTTTTAAATATATCGATTGTACCTTCTATTGGTAGTGTTGGGCGAACCCCTAGAAGTTCGAGTACTTTGAACAAAAGTTTGGTTCCAGTACTGAACTTGACCTGAACCCAGTCCCCATTGAAATCAACTTTGGGTACAAAAAATGTCCCCATGCAGAATGTGCAAAGATGGATGCCCCCATGAGTGAGGACACTGGCAGCTAGTACTAGTGCTGCTAGCTGCTTCCAGCATGCTCACTAATGGGGGCGGCCATCTTTTTGAAGCGTTTTGACAGGGCAAAAAAACGCTGACCGCCGACCAGATTGCAGGGCTCAGGTAAGTTGTACAGCCACTTCCTGCTGCCCCACATGCTGCATTAGGTTAATCTGGTTGATGGGCTGCCCTGCAACCAGCATTTCTGGGTTCAGTCAAACTCATAACTCAAACACTGACTTCTGGCCGAACTTTGCGGTTCAGGTTCTGCTCAGGCCAGGGAGCAATATGGCTAACTGCATCCAGTTCAAGTTGTTATGAATATTGGGCAAAGACTTTACTAAAAAAAATAAACAATTGCTAGGTATAGGATCACTTTAACAGATCCTATGAAATTATTGCAATCATAATAGCCAATAAAGTTGTGCACAGGCATTTATAAGTTTAAAGGGTTTAAAAAATCGAGGATTTGATTAGAAGTTGCTGTTACATTTCTATGAAATTTCCAAGAGTCTCGAAGAGTGTATGGTCTGCATAGTGTAGTATGCCTGATTTGAGAGCTCTGAGTATTTCTCTATATTAGGGGTACTCAACCACTTCTTGTAAAGGTCCATTTAAAGGCATCCGTGGAGAGGTGAAGGTCTGGACGGAAGGCTGTCGCGGGGGGGGGGGTAGATAATTAGAAACAGCGCACTGGGAGATGGAGCAAAGCTGGGGGGACAGGAACGGATGGGGATGAGATGGGGGAATGAGATGGTGGGACAGGGATAGATGGGGCTCTGAGCTGGGGTGGGGGGAAAGGATTGGATGGGAGCAAGGAGACTGAGAAACAAAGTTGCAATGCCACCACCCATCTGTGCAGTACTTCATATAGCAATGCTGGATGCCAGGGAGCCATGACACTGGCAGGGAGACTAAGCACTACATTGCCGATCAAGGGGGTAGCTCTGAGCATGGCAACACAGAAGCAACTGAGTGCAGGGCTGTCAGGACAGGGGTCTGGAATCTGGCGCCAGTTGAGTATCACTGCTCTGTATCTTCCCCTACAGCCTAGCCAAACTATTTTGCAAGACAGAGTGTCAGTCAGTTGCAAGACAGACAAATTCACATAGACCTCGACTCATTAAGAGCTGAAAAAAATTTTCATGGTAGTATTAAATTCACCTTATGAGAAAAAGCCTGAAAATATCACTGTTGTTGAATCACCAACTAGGAAGACAATGAACGACAATATCACTTTTACTTCTACAGTGTAAAAGTAGTAAAAAGTTCACTACTTTTCTTAGGATTAAAAAATGCCATTGACTTTCATTGACTTTCTAGCTGGTGATTCAGCAACAGTGAAATTCTTGTATTTTTTTTCTCATGAAGTAAATTTTTTACTACCATGAGAATTTTTTACTTGCTGAATTGAGTTCATAGAATAGCAAACATTAATAGCAAATAAAATAACATTTCAAATAAAAAATGCAGATATGTATAATAATAGTTTGTTTTATGAATACACATAGCAAGTCTTCTTCCTGCTAGCCAAGTGCTGTAGCTCTCATATCATTACATTAGAAGAAATGTCACAACCATAGAAATATTATCCCTTGTTTTCCCATGGCGTATCATCTCTATTAGATTTTGTCAACTGTGTCAGTTTGAGATCTTTAACCAACCATTACTGAAAAGCATATGTTAATTGTGGCAGATATCATGAGTAGGTCAATTAGAATGCTAATCCTGAAACAGACTGGAACATTGAGCTGGAGGGGAAATGGAGGGCAGGTGTTGGCCAGCACGACATACTGCCCTGGCAGGCACTCCCAGCACCCAGGGTAGAACTCATTTGACGTTTCAGTCACCAAATTAGCATTTCAAATTCATTCCTAATAGACAATATAGTCTTAATGAGGAATCTGATTAGGTGAAACAAAATAACTGGTAATTAGAAGGCCAATCTCGGTTTAGGGCCAGAGGTAATGCTTTTAGACATAAAAATGTTATCTTTCCACTTTTTCCGCAACCAGCTCTTCTGTTTAGAATGCGACCTGGCTGTATCAATGACTGCGCATTGTGCCACGAGTGGGATTGTTAACCTGCTATTATATATGGATTTTTATGATTAACATGACACAAATCCCAGTGCTTAATTGAGTGAATCAGAGCACATATGTATATTCATGTTATGTCATTGTGGTTAATCAAGCTTAAACATTTTCCTGAGGGGCTCAAATGAAATGGGTTCTTTTAGGCAATAATAAGAGTAAATACGCTCACACAGTTAATTAAAGGGACTAGGGGGGGAGTAGGCAAAGTGCATAAACTCATTCAGCAGCTTACCTCCTAATGGCTGCGCTCTCCCTTTCTGTCAGCACACAGCTGCTTCTGGAAGTAGAAACAAGGCAAAGAGTAGTGGCACACTACCTGAATTCCTTTGCCATAGACCACCAATCATAGGGCTAAGCTGGTGGTCTATAACTCGGCATCATCAGACTGTGGACACTGGGAGAGAGGGAGTACAGGCAGGGTGATGAGAATGCCCGTCTTACAGACCATGCCCATAACGCTGATTATTATGCGGCATCACAGAGTCAAGGCCCACTCCCAAATATTTCAAAAGATAAATCACAAAAGTGAAACCATAATCTTCGATATCGCCGCCATTTCTTCTTCACTTTAAAAACAGAAAACAGTTTAGGACAGTGCCGAACCTGGGCCGACACAAAAGTCTAACAATTGCCTTTGCCCTTTGTAACCCTTTAAAAAATATATGAGGCCAAATGTGCAAGTATAGTATTAATCTATATTACTGTGTACAACTTCATTGTGATACACGCCCAACGCGTTTCGTCAGGATTGACTTCAATTGAAGTTGAAGTCGCTCCTGATGAATTGTCCAGAGGCTCCACCGAACGTGTTTCATCAGGATTGAGTTCAATTGAAATTGAAGTCAATCGCAATGAAATGTGTTGGGCAAAGCCCCCGACATGTGACAATGTCACTGGGAGGAGCCTCACATAACCGGCCAGTGCAGGTATTGGCCTTGCCCTGCTACGGGAGCACAAGGAGACATATCCCCAGCTCCAAAGGAAGTCTGTGCCACAGTGCAATAATTATAGACAAAGTATGGTCTATTGTGTTTTATATTTCATGATGCTAAATGTGTGGAGGATTTGAAAGCAAGATAATGAGGAGAGATTTAAAGTGAGAGGAGTGCAGCTAACAACAAAACTATGCACTATTGTTTACCATGTGCTGAATGTTGATATAAGGATAAACTGGAAATGCCTAATTGCCTTGACTGTCTGGTAAGCCTTTAGTGGTGAAGGAGACACATTCGTTTGGACTTAGTCATGTGATGAAAAGACATTTGAGAGACATATTTGGATTATTAGAATGAGAACTTGTTTTTGCTCTGTGGCATGGAATTGTTTATGTGTTCATTGGGTTTTTATTTTCTTTTATATCATGAGAGCATCCTAATTGTTTTTGTTACAAGATTTTTTAACATTAGCATGGACTCGGTTTATATATATTTTTTTCTATGATATATGGATATAAATATATTACATATATTACATTAAAATAGAAAGGTGCTGGAAAATGTGCCCATATTAAAGGTCTGGCCTTTGTCTTCCTACCCTCACCTGCTGGCATTTCTAGTCCAGCCATGGCCAGAATGCTGCCCTCTGCTGCCAGTAAAGTGAAAGGTGCGTCCAGCTTCACACACTGTGTGCGGTAAATATGTTTTGTTGCCTGGAGATGCTTTTGTAACAAAGATGAACAAACCTTGGAGCCAATTTAAATAGTAAGTCCAGTCTTAGCTGTACTCTACAGTCCCCAACTTTGCTGGTGCTTGAGTCCAATTTGGGTATTAAAAATAAACAACAAGGCTTATTTGAGTTCTAAGCTGCATTACTGACTGACAGCTTAGTCAGCCAATCAGTGCAGAGGCAGCACAGCTGCTGCACCCTCATTGGCTAAGTTTGCAGTCTGCCCGGAGCTGATGAGGGTGCGTGCGTCATCCCTGTTTAGCTGAGCCTCATTTTCCATTTTAAATAGTCACTGGCACCAGGCAGGTGGCGAGTGGCGGAGGAGTCCACTTTAACTGAGGAAAGACCGGAGGGTTGCCGATTCGATTCCAAGCAGGAACGTGACACCTAACCTCTCCAAGCATGTGTGTACACTCACTGCTTGGGTTTGTATCATGTTAAATGCGGAGGAAGCATTCCTATGTGTGTGCAAACATACACTAGCCATCAGTGCACAAAAAAAAAAGAAATGTACAGAACGTCTCTATGCTTTAGTAAATACCATGTCTAGCAGTAATTTACTAGTGTGAAATAAAACTTCATCACATTGTAAAATTCAGCATTTTACTTGGGGAGACTTTTCTCCTGGTAGTAAAAAAAATCACTTTATGAGAAAAAGCCTGAGAATGTCACTGTTGTTGAATCAGCAGCTAGGAAGACAATGAAAGACAATGTCACTTTTACTTTTACTACATTGTAAAAGTAGTAAAAAGTTCACTACTTTTCTTAGGATTAAAAAAAATGCCATTGACTTTCTAGCCGGAGATTCAGCTAAAGATGACCAAAAGTTAAAAAGTTAAAAAAAGAAAGTTTAGTAAATTGCTCCCCTAAAGCCACCCTCTGGCAAAAAAAATTGAGAGGGCCTAACTCCATGCAGATGTTCTAGATTAATAGGCTGATTCTTTGCTGTAGAACTGCATGGGAGCGGTGATCTTGTCACACACATGAGGAGAGAGCTGTGACAGAAGCAGCCCATGCAAACAGGGGAACACAAGCAGCTTGTGTAATATGTTATATAAAAACACATACTAAATAACCAGCTTCTAGAGGGATTGTGTGTGTGTGTGTGAGCCTGTGTGGGGAGAGTTGCAACAATGTATCTTTATCACTGTTCACTGAGGACCCTGGATTTACCGCAGGCCATTCAGTCTGTGTGGGGGGGAGATGCCCCCACCGCCATCCCCATCAGGGGAACAGAGAATGGCACTGCAGGCGTCCGACTCTCTTCTCCTCCGCCGCTGACATACGGCTGGCCGACCTAGATACTCCCCGTGGCGGGGAGAAACACAGAGCGGTGCTGCTGCGCCTGATGACTGCCCCCTTAGCCGCTGAGCAGGGAGAAGGAAGAGCCTTGTCCATTCCAAAGGGAATGGACACCTCTCAGCTGACATGCCAAACCAGAAGCCCCTATGTGGGTTAGACATACCCAACAACCACCTATTCTCTGTTGTCTCTCCGAGGTGGTCACAACATTTTACTAAAATCACTAATTTACTGGTTAATAACAAAAGAATCCCTTGGGTAGATCTGGCAGAACAGCGTAATGCCCCCCGGGGGGGGGGGGACTGTTTTATCCAGCTAAGTCACTGGATCAAACTCCTTCTCCGCAATGATCCTACTTCTTTGACCCTTACAGCATTGGAGAATATATGTGAGAGGGACCCACTTGGAAAAAGCCTGATTTGTTTGTGGATTTCATATCACGAAATCCCTGAATACATCAGAAAATAGATTCCCTCAGTAGTACACAGCAGAGGCTTTGCAATGTTTATATTACTGGCGGTCTTTTGCAGGGTCATAGAAGAAGCCATTCATTAATTACTACAGCTTTAAAGGGACTCTTAACCCAACAAAAATCATTAGCAAGCAAGCAGCTCACCCGGTGCCTGTCCCATGTGCTTCTCCTCCAATTCCTGCAGTGCAGGGTAGAAACAGAGGCAGGGCTCTACTTTACATTTATTTTCTCCAGGACCAAGCAAAAAAAAATGGTCCTGCAGCTACTCTGTCCTTTGGAGCTCTTAGTGTGAGCAAGAACAGCAAGCCACAGTGGTCCCACTGCTGTCTCTGACCACAACAGAGTATGCTCATGACTCAAAAAGCTGCACCATGACATGCCCTTCCCAGGTCAGCCATGGCCCAAAAATTAAAGCAAAGAAATCTGCTTCGTCATAAGATATTTACATACAATCAGATATTTTCAGGTGCTTTGGAATGGCTAATTATTTACTGTTCCCGAGGGTGATGAAGAGGGAGAACGTTAGTGTTTGCATGGAGAGGTGGACCAAAACCAAGGATTTAGATTATACTGGATCTTGGTTCTTGCCCCATGGGCACCCTGATTCAGGATGCCCTACTGTGTAAAACCCCCCAGGTCACCCAATTTAACTCATATTTCCCCGGGCCTACAGCGCATGTGCAGCCTCTTGTCCATCAGCACACTTGTCTAAAAAACGTCTAATACTCGCTCTAGCCGAGTCTAGCCAAGTGGACCCGAGTGCGCTGGCAGCCACATCCCTGCTACCCTCTAACAAGGAGCGTGCCTGCACTGGCCAATCACAAATGCCTGGCATGGATGCGTGCCCTACTGAAAGTATAGCAGGGAGCGCCTGCTGCTTGCGCATGCACTTGGATGGGGGAAGAAGGTGAGTTTACCTGCCGACCGGGGGGGTATCCTGAATCTGGAATCTGGGGTTAGGGAATCAAGCGACCCTGGAATCTTACAGATTCCAGTATCTTCAGGCCCCAGTTTAAGTACATTTCAAGGCCAGAATAGATGGCATCATGATTCTACCTGACAAACACTCCTGCTTCCTCAAAATTTGGGACCCCTGGGAGAGTTATGCCCACTCTGACCTGTCGAAAACGAGTATGGAGGACTTGTAAGGATTCCATAGATGGAGATAGACCCCCTGAGTTCAGTTTCCCCCCTCTATACATTGCCCTGCCCCACCCTTCCCCCTTCTTATGTCTCTGTTTGAGCTCTGGCCTTTTCCTTTTTGGTGCTTTACTCTCTTCTGGATCTTTGTCTTCTCCAGTTTTATATTCATTCAGTATGGACAGAGTGTATAGGCGATAGTGGTAGCCTCCTCGAGTGCGTAGGTGAAAGATAGTCCTTCTCGTATCTCTACATGTAATGAACATGCATTACCAGAAAATGGTGGATACTAAGAGCTTTAATTAAATGCAATCTGAAGAGGGGACAAAGTCTGTAAATGTCCGAGTTGGACAATGATTATATTTTGAACTGTAACTTTCGCCTGTTTTGCTTTCATTATTTGCAATGTTAAGAACTTAATAAAAATGAATGAAAACGAATTAAAGTTACATAGTTAATACGGTTGAAAAAAATACATCTTTCCATCAAGTTCAACCAAGGGTGTTGGGGTGGGGAAGTTATTTTTTATTTTATTTTATAGGTGAAAGTCATTTATTTTATTATTTGTTTTTTTACTGATAACCGCTAATAGTAACTGTTAATGTTATTTTCTTCTAAATAAGCATCTAATACTTTTTTGAAGCTGTTAGCAGTTGATGCTGTAACAAGCTTCTGTGGGAGGCTATTCCATAGATTTATAGTTCTTATGGTAGAAAATGATTGTAGTCTCCGGAGACTAAATTTCTTTTTTTCCAGTCGAAGAGAGTGCCTCCTTGTCTTTAGAGAGGATTTTACCCTAAATAGTGTTCCCCCATAGTTTTTGTATGGGCCATTTATATATTTATACAAGTTAATCATGTCCCTCAGTCGTCTCCTCTCAAGACTAAACAGATTTAATTCTCGTAATCTTTCCTCATAACTAAGATCCTTCATTCCTCCTATTAGTTTGGTGGCTCTCCTCTGCACCCTTTCCATAGTCCTTTCTATGAATGGGAGCCCAGAACTGGACGGCATATTCCAGGTGAGGGCGCACCAGTGCCTTGTAAAGAGGTAAAATTACATTGTATCCCGTGATTCCATGCCTCTTTTAATGCACGATAGTATCTTGGTGGCCTTGGAAGCAGCTGCTTGGCATTGCTTGCTGTTATTTAGTCTGTGATCTACTAGTACCCCCAGATCCTTCTCAACAAGTGACTCTCCCAGTTTTACTCCCCCGAGGACATATGTGGCCTTCGGGTTATTAGACCCCAAGTGCATGACTTTACATTTCTCCACATTGAACTTCATTTTCCAAGTGGATGCCAAGTCAGCCTGAAGCTTGTGAACATCTTCAATAGACTGAACTGTGCTACATATCTTTGTGTCATCTGCAAAAATAGAGACAGTGCTTTTAATTCCATCTTCTATGTCGTTTATAAACAAGTTGAATAATAGCGGGCCCAGCACTGAACCCTGGGGTACGCCACTTACAGCCGGTAACCATTTAGAGGAGGTATCATTAACCACAACTCTCTGCACACGATCCTTCAGCCAATTTTCAATCCAGTTACAAACTGCATTTTCTAATCCTGAAGTGTATTGATAAAATGTTTCTTCATCCAAAGCCTATAATATAAGAACATAGCATTTTCAGAGGTTTTGAATGCTAGTTGTCCTTTAATAGGGGGGTAGGGGCTGGTTCTCTTCCACTGTCAGGGTCAGACCACGAAAGGGGGGCGGCCCCAAGCTGGGACACAGCCCTCTGCCTGCAATAGAGGTTCTGTCACAGTCTGCTATGGGTATGATGGGGGTTGTTCTGCCACACAATTTTCTATAGGGATGAGGGGGGTGTTCTGCCACACAGTCTTCTGTGTGACAGGGGGGTTTACAACACAGTCTGATATAGGAGAAGATGGGGGCTCTGTGACAGTCTGCTATGGGGGATGGGGGTTGTTCTGCAACAGTCTGCTATAGGGGGCTCTATGACAGTCTGCTATAGGGTAATGGGGGTTGTTCTGCCACACAGTCTACTATAGGGATGAGGAGGGAGGGTTTACAACACAGTCTGCTATGGGAGAAAATGGGGGCTCTGTCACAGTCTACTATATGAGAAGATGGGGGCTCTGTCACAGTCTACTATATGAGAAGATGGGGGCTCTTTCACAGTCTACTATATGAGAAGATGGGGGCTCTGTCACAGTCTGCTATGGGATGATGGGGGATTCTGTCACACAGTCTGCTATAAGGTGATGGGGGAATTCTGTCACACAGTCTTCTATGAGATGATGGGGGGATTCTGTCACACTGTTATAGAATACATAATATTAGTACTGGTGCTACCCCCTAATTTGCCCTCTAACACCCGTAAAAAAAAATCACATTTTTTGTATTTATGTATTACTTTATTTTTTATGTTATCTGGAGTTTTTGTTATATTGGGGTACTTTCCCTAACCCATTTTGTGCAAGCACCCTGGTTTCCCCCGCCCCCCGATTTGCAACCCCCCTAGCCCTTGCTACCCCCATGTAGCAGCCATTTTTGGGCCTCCAAGTTTGGGTCCCCTTTGATCTCAGTGGGGTTCGGGTTCAGGCAAAATCTGTGTCCCTAATAAAACTTTGGTAGAACTTTCCGAACCCGAACTTTTATGGGTCCACTTATCTCTACTCATCATCTACTATCTCTACTCATGGAAACCTGCACAAAATATGGTCCTTCCAGTTGCACAGATTTAGTTTTGGAGACATTGCTGGACACAGCTAACAGGAAATGAAGTTTCAGTGAATCTGAGTTTGCCCGCTGGGTGTGCACAAAACTCTTGATTGTGGGCAGGTCATATCCAGCTGAGGAAATGTGGGAACTAGATGGAATAATCCTAAGCAATTTTGGAACTTTTTACTGAAAGTTAAGTGGATCGGCATGCCTAATCAGAATGCCTGGAGGATGTAGGTCAACTTAGGGGTTAATTCATGAAGCTCTAGCGCCAGGTAGTGGCATGTCAGGCAGCGTCTGGTGAATGCTGGGCGCTGTACGCAATACCACATGTATGAAAGCGATTCCGTTGAGCATCTGGAACATGTAGCGTACGATTCATCATTACAGGCGGCTCAGCATATAGCGCCGGAGCTCTATCTTCCAGCTACCTGTCGATCTCCCGTACATTTTAATGGAAGTTCCTTTTCTTCTGTTTAAACAGGGTTTTTTTTAATATTTTTTTTTCTCTCAAATAGTAGTGTCACCACTCCTGGTGACTCCATTTTTGAAAACATTTTTGATTTTTTATATTTTTATGCAGAATTGTCTTTACAGGTCTGGCATTAAAGTATTAATGTCACAATGTTACAACAATGTAATTCCATGTGTATTCTCTTTGTTACTGGTGGATATGTGTTCAAAAACAGGCTTTAATCACACAGCGTCTGGCGCTCTATGCTATAGAGTCCAGATCCAGAGCGCCAACACTGTGTGTGTTTTTTTGTTAAATATGGTGTGAGTCGCTGAGAGTCGGTCACACTGAGCGCTACATCTCGCTCCCTGCAACGCTGTACTGGTGTTAGAACGCCAAACATACATCTCATTCATCAATGCCGGCCAGGTTACTAAAGCTAAACCATAGAAAAACCATGATGGAAAAGGTAAGGTTGCTATCTATGGTGTCAGTCTTGAGGTGGAAGCTATTATAGCATTAGGAAGCTTGTCACGAAAAAAAAGTTTGCTTTGCAGCCTCTTAATAATATTATATTGATTTTTAAATTGGCCAGGGGCACTTTATATCAAAATATTTGTTTTGGGACTAGCTACCAATGCGGAAAGTGTGTTCCTGCCCAATAAACTTCTTTAGCCTTAGATTGCCACAAATCAGCTGCTGACAGTTTGTGAGAGCTTGTCCTGCCACATATCTCTTACTGCATAGAGTAGAGGCCCATTCACTGAAGACCAGTGAGGCACATTTTTTTATTACTGTGTGGGAAAACTTGTATTTCACAGATGTACATACTTATTAGTGATTTGAAGAAGTAGATAAGTTAGATTAATTGTAGACACTGGGGGGTCACACTAATTATTTGGTGAAGCAAGTTTAAAGGAGCAGTATCACGAAATTTGCATTAAAAAAGATAAATAATTAAATAGCCACACAATAGCTTCTAACATGTGTATAAATAATCTGGCGATAGAAAATGGAAAGAATATATGCCTTTCTTTTAAATTGTATATTTACAATGGCTCAGTCCATTTGCTGAATAGGGGGATCTGCTGGGTTGTATTTAGTGAGCTGCTTCATTTAGCCCACTGGTCTCCTAGCAACACTTTACCTCAGAGGCTGACACTGTAATCAGTGGTAACGGCTGTGTGTGTGTGAGGTGCTGCTTTTGTTATGAGACCAGGTGACTCAAATGTGTAAAATCTATACAAAATAAACTAAACTGACTGAAAACGACTGAAATTCTTCTTTGAATAACTGTGCAGGAAAATCTAAAGACATTAAAGTGGAACAAAACCCTGAGTTGCCAACCCTGAAGTCTATAAGACCCGGCCATTGACCTTTCCCCTTGGGCATTCTAAATCAGGATGCCCCACTGTGTGAAACAACCCCTGGATAACCACAGATGCCCCCATTTTTCTGGCACGCTCACGCAGATAGTCATTTAGACAGGCCGGGCAGCCAGGAAGGTTACTGCTCAGGCTCCCCCTCTGCGTGCAAACAGAGCTGATTGGATGAGAGCCCGCACATGCGCTGTGGGACAGGGAAAGGTACGTTTTCACAGGCAAACTTGGGGATTTCACATATCAGGGCATCCCAAGTCGGGATGCCCCTAGGGGCACAAAACAAAACTCCAGATAGTGAAAACCCTGGGTTGGGCTTTGCTCAAAACACACAAAGCTGAAAGAAAGATCATATGGAAAAATGTGTTGAGAAAAGAGAGAGAAAATGGTAAACTGAAAGATTCTGCAGCAGAGCCAACAAAAATCAGCTAAATGACTTCTAGAGCGTTTCTCTCTGTTTTAGATATATAAGTTCTGGCCAGGCAATGTTGCAATGGTGTTATCTGGACGGCTGCCAGCACTGAACAGCTGATACTTTGATACATTGTTTCACCCCTCTCCTCAGCGTGGAACAGGACAGAGTGTCGGGACCCGACACTCATCAGACATAAAAATGAGCTATTAGTCTCCAGCTGCTCAACACAGACATCATTTTTTTCTAAATTTGTAATTCTTACTCCAATACTTACCTACATTCAAAGTACCATTTAAATATAAGTCACCAAGAAAAATTCGCGATACTGCTCCTTTAACTTTGGATACACATTTGGGTATGAATTGCAGCCTGCACCTCAGTGAGCTAATGATATTCTAATTTTTCCACAATAAAAACATGCACATGCAATGGAAACATCATGTTGTTTCCAAACTTTTAAAATCATTGTCCATACAAAAGTAAAAACTCAAGTTTGCATAGGAGACATATAGGTAGTTATGACTGCTGGTTTTCACATTTTTGTCACATCTTTGTTCCCTGAAACTATTTTTTTCCTTTGTTAACCCTCCCTCCCCTTGCCCCTGTACATGTATCCAGTCCATGGCCTTGCACAGTGACCACCCCCTCACAATGAGGCCGTTCTTATTATTGTAAAGCATCACAGCTTCAAGGGCCATGCCCGTATGCTTGAGGAGGGAAATCATGAGCTAAAACTGAGCTAAAACTGTTAACCTCTGTAAAATTCTTCAGTTTAAAAACAGGAAACAGTTTAGTATTGTGCCAAACAGAGCCCGATGATATGGGCTAACAGCTGGCTTTGCTTACAATAGGTCGAGTCATGGTCATGCGGCGCTGACTTTGGAGCACCAAATTGTGAACGGGGTTCCGCATGATTCATGGTCCTTAAAATGTGATGCACATTTATTTTTGCGCTAGCGTTTGCCAGTGCACCAATTTGAAGCTGAAATTTGCCGCTGGCGCCTTTTTTGTGTGCCAAACTGTCTCCACCGCCAGATTTATGGTATGTTTAGAACGCAGAAAAGC
This sequence comes from Gastrophryne carolinensis, assembly GCA_027917425.1. Taxonomy (NCBI): domain Eukaryota; kingdom Metazoa; phylum Chordata; class Amphibia; order Anura; family Microhylidae; genus Gastrophryne; species Gastrophryne carolinensis. The sequence continues at coordinate 167,732,132 of CM051236.1, forward strand.
ATGCACAAATGTGGCAATTTGAAGAGTGAATTTCCTCCAGCAAATAGGCGAAGAAAACTGATGATTCCAATGAGTAACAGTCTTATTTCATTTCGAAAACACATACTGGCAGTGTCCAGCATGTTTTTGAACAATAAAAGTGTCAGCCACAAGTTCTTTTAAGGGATTGAACCCCTTTGTTTTTGTTGGAAAAAATTTATTAAAAAGATAAAAATCCCAATAATTAATGTCAAAACAACAAAAATGTAGATATTGGGCCCCAAAATGATAGTGAAATTATTAAGCATTAATATACAAACCAAACAGGGGACAAAAGAGAACATATGGGACAAAACATTGGGCCAAAAAACATTAAGGAATAACTGGAATCAGAATATGACCCCCAAAAAAACACCCCCCCCCCAAAAAATAGAGAACACAGGTTCTCCAGAGAATAGACTCCGAAATGGTGAATAGAGCTTCACAGAAAATATAGAAGTTGAAGAGATCAAATCGCTATGGAGAAACAGTAAAGAAAAGGCGGATAAACATGGGGGACCATCTGGAGCAGCGATTAGCCGGCCAAATGCGCATAGGGCAGGGCTATTTGTGCTTCAAAACAGCAGATTTTCCTTGCGTAAGGCATAAATTGGAGCAAGAAGATGCTATTTGCGCTTCTCCTGTGCACCTGCCATTTGGTGGGCTTCGCACGTGCGCCTGGCTTGCACATGCAGCCATGAATCAAGCACTTAGGTGCACCGACCATGAACTGAACTTAATATGAAATGATTAAATATTATATTGTTATATAGACTAAAATTATGCTTACCACATTAGAAAAATGATTTTCCTCGCCTGGAAATATTCCCCATCGCAGGTACAGGTGATTTTTTTGGGGGATAAATTAGGACAAAAAAATGTTTTGCACTTTTTTGTGTGTGTTAAAAAGGTAATTGAGTTGCAGGTAGCAATTCACACCCAAATGTGCACCCAGAGTTACATTTATTTCACCATATAATTGGCATGACCCTGAGCGTGTAGGACCATAAAAAAATGAATCATAATAAGCATGTGCAAGTCTACATCTACAAGGATACAAGAAAAACAGGTAGTACACAGTCCATATCCAATTGAAAATTGCTTCACTAAGAAATATATTTTGAGCATTTTATTGCAAACCACATAAACACAGACAACTAAAATGCTATTGAGTACACAATACACAATGCTGCTACCCAAGCATGCACTGACACAATAAAAGTAATTTGCAGAGTCCCCCTGAGAAATAGACAATATCCAAAATCATTAGGAAAGACCATCAAAGCATAAATGTCAAATATGTGCAGTATCAACAGCAGGGCAGTATCCTACAATACAAAAAGGGTAAATACCACGCTATAAAAATCTCGAAAAATTACTAACTGGGATACTCACTATAAAATCATAGATTACAAGCATGATCCTCAAAACAACTCTATTAAGTTCCAAACCAATACTGCCTTGAATTGTGCATAGGGGGATAGGAAGCATGCCCAGGGAGAATCTGGGGTGAGCGTGTCCCCATGCTTATAATTATTTATGTCAAGGAAAGTAGAAACCTAAATGGACACTACTTTGGCCACGCACCTACACCTCAGTGGTGTCGCCAGCACTGTTCACCACCCATGCCATAAGCACTGCTGCAGCCACATGTAGCGCACAGGGGTCAGCCCATGCCACACATCCAGCTAATCATTAATTAAGCAATAGTACTAACAAACGCTGTAACAGTACAAGATACTGAAAGAAAATATGCTAAAGGAAAATGATGTAAACTGCATGTGGCTGTAATGTATGTAAAAAAGGATAAACTTTTACAATAAGGGTCTGATTTAACAAGCACTATCTGATGGACTTTTCCACATTAGAATATAAAATGTATATATATTTTTTACCATGGCTCATGTTGCTTCCCTGCAGGAAATACATTTACTAAAACATGAACATTGCAACAACATGCAGAATAAAATATATTTTGCACCAATGTGGCGGAGAACCTTATTTAAGAAGCGTCGGTGCCACACAGCACCACTTTTTTGGCCTCCTCGGCACTCAGCATCAGATTTAACAACTAAAATAACGGTAATGCCGATGCAGCCGTCGACTAGCGTCTTATTTAACACTAGCACCAAAAGGGATGCAGCAGCAGGCACTCTGGTTGAAGCAGCACCAGATGAAACCTGGCGCTGTTACTCAAGATCCCATAGAGCACAATGGGCAAGTGTTTTATGCTTATAATTAATATTAAACACATAAATTTGGACAGAATTTGCATTATGACTTGTCAATAATTGAAACGCAGGAACCTTGATGTCCAAAATGTTTTTTGGGGGGTTATTAAAATTGATTTTAATGGTTTCTTTTGCTCACTGGTGCTGGGATTATCGTCCAACAGATCCATAGGCCAGCCAATACCAAAGTGCAACAAACAAAGCTGATTAGTAAAGTTTGGTGCAGCGACTGCTAGCGCCAATGTAGTACCCAGCACAGCACCAGATTAGGCGCAAATTTCAGCAATCTGAAGCTGGTGCTATTGGCACAAAATTATGCTAACCAGACGCACATCATAAATAAGGCCCCTAGTCTGGCTTGATACTGTAAATCAGGCCCTAAATACAAGCAAAGAATAAACTGCTAAAATAATTTTAAAAAAAAACATCATAGCTAATTAAGAGAATATAAATATTAGTATACATAAATTAACCACTTAATAATGGTGTCAAAATTTATCAATATTATATACCATTTTTTCCACCATAAAAGAAACACCTGCCCATAAGACGCACCTAGGATTTTTGAGGCGAAAATAGGCAGTGTACCATTCCTCCATCCCATTCCCCATAGGCAATGTGGGATTTCCCCCTCCCATTCCCATAGGCAATGTGGCATTCCCCCCTCCCATTCCCATAGGCTGTGTGGCATGCCCCCATCTATTCCCCATATAGGCAGTGTGTCAATCCCCCTCCAATTCCCATAGGCCGTGTGGGATTCCCCCATCCCATCGACAGCGTGCCATCCCCCTTCCCATTCCCCATATAGGCAGTGTGGCACCCCCATCCCATTCCCCATATAGGCAGTGTGGCATTCCCCATCCCATTCCCCATATAGGCAGTGTGGCATTCCCCCTCCTATTCCCATAGGTCGTGTGGGATTCCCCCATCCCATAGACAGTGTGCCATCCCCCTTCCCATTCCCCATATAGGCAGTGTGGCATTCCCCCTCCTATTCCCAGAGGCTGTGTGGCATTCCCCCCTCCCATTCCTATAGGCAATGTGGCATTTCCCCATCCCATTCCCATAGGCAGTGTGGCTTTCCCCCCTTTCCATTCCCTATAGGCAGTGTGGCATTCCCCCCATCCCATTCCCATAGGCAGTGTGGCATTCCCCCCCCCCATTCCCTATATAGGCAGTGTGGCATTCCCCCCATCCCATTCCCATAGGCAGTGTGGCATTCCCCCCTCCCATTCCCTATATAGGCAGTGTGGCATTCCCCCCATCCCATTCCCATAGGCAGTGTGGCATTCCCCCCCTCCCATTCCCTATATAGGCAGTGTGGCATTCCCCCTCCCATTCCCATAGGCAGTGTGGCATTCCCCCCATCCCATTCCCATAGGCAGTGTGGCATTCCCCCCATCCCATCCTCACATAGGCAGTGTGGCATCCCCCACCCCCTTATCAGTGTGGCTTTCCCTCCAACCGCTCAGAAAAAAAAGTATACTTACATGAGCCCCATCCACGGCTTCTTGGGCCGGTGCGTGCTGACAGCCGAGTGTCAGAGCGCACTGAACGAGATTCAATGACATTGTGTGTCCCCACTCTGGCTCCCGCCCCTTCCACCGCATTTCATTCAGCCCGCTGACACAAACAAACACTCGGCTGTCAGCGGGCAGAATGAGATGCGGTGGAGGGGGTGGGAGCCAAAGCGGGGACCGACAACGTCCCCGCCCTGGCTTCCGGCTCCGCCATTAAATCTTGTTCAGAGAGAACCGGCCCAGGAAGAGGTGGCAGCACAGGAAGCTAGAGCAGGGATGCTGTCTGTCCCCGTTCTGGATCCCACCCCCTCCACCGCATCTCGTTCAGCTCTGCCACTGCCCCTTGTTCAGCATGTGCTTTGGAGCCAAAGTGGGGACAGCGGGCTCGAGCCTCAGATAAGTATATTTTTTCCCTTTTTTTTTTTTTAACATTCGTCCAATAAGACGCACTGAGATTTTCCCCCCATCTTTGGGAAAAAAATGTCTTATAGGGCGAAAAATACGGTACACATTATTAACAACAGCAATAGTATTGAAGTTGAAATGACCAAACCAGCCATGACCCTCCACACCTACACACAGTTCACATCAGAGACATCAGAGGTGCTTCTGCCCTGTTGCCCGTCCCACTCTTTGGCAGCAGGCCTCTAGCCAGCCCTGCTCCTGGTGCCACCTGCACCCCACATGGCTGTTGAACAGCAGGCTCTCCTCAGCTCAGATGCCGCCTGAACCCGATTAGCCCACAAGGCTGTCTGTAGCGCTATCCCACGCTGCCACATGCACCTCAGCAAATCCAGCACTCCCAGCTGTGGCTCTTCAGTCTCCTTAAAGGCCTTCTGGCCAAATGCACTGGAATGGAGTCAGTGGCAAGCAGGACCCACCCAGCTTCTCATGCTGGGCAGGCTCCAGGGTCCTATAGAGTCCTTTTCCAGCTGCCACCTAAAGAACCAATAACTGCAACACTCATCCCTGGAGACCTATTCCATTCCAACCCCGCCTCCTATCCAGAAATGCCCAAAATAGGCATTTTAATCCCTCTGGCAGCCACCCTACCACAGTGGATAAAGGAGAAAATGTAAATGTCGACAATGATTTAGTATCATGCATGCAGATGGGGAAAGTGGGTTCTGGGGATTTCTTTTTCATCTGCGCAAGGCTGTTGGTTTGTTTTTTTCCAAGTTTGCTAGACTACCGATTAATAGTGTTGATCTTAAGTTGTTGTCTTAAGCCAAACCCAGATAGAACCAACAAGAATTAACCCTTTAAAGGGCACACACCCGAAATTCATGTGGCTGTTTCTCCAATCGTGAACTGGCAGCCATGTAAATATCAAGTACCTATCGTTTCCCCCTGTTTGCAGCAAAAAAAACCCCCAAAAGCCTTTCAACTCAGTCCAGCACCTAGCGCTGGGGCCGCCTCTTCTCCCAGGGGACACCCGCGCTATCAGCCTCGATAGCTGGTACCGAGGGTGGTTTTTCAAGAAAGGGGTTGACCCATTAAAAAATGAATGTTTTTTTAATGTAACCCTTGATAGTGAGGATAGTAGCTATATTTCATTTCAAAATGTCATAAAGTGCTCTTTTCAGTTTGGGGGGGGTGTCTCCTGGGCAGGAACGGGGGTCTACCGATACCGATATTTGGTACCGTTGTAATCCAAGGGAATTGCACACACAATATGGCTTTCTTGAAAAAAATACATTTTAAGTTAAAAAAACAAGTACCAAAAATTTTCAAAAAACACTGAAAAATTACAAACAAGACATTACATTTTAAAGCCCAAACTCTGCCAAAAAAAATACATTTTTCTAGAAATTCCTGGAAATGCCTGCAAAAATCACAGTTAAATAAATAAATATATATATATATATATATATATATATATATATATATGCTGTGCAACCGGTGAATTCCTTAAGGGTTTGCATCAAGAAAACTACATCCACGACAACAAGCCTGGTACACCTAGAAAACTCGAGGTGTGTACTTATAGTTAGTGTTAGTTATAGTATAGTATATATTTTCAAATATAAAGGTTTGTTTTTCTTGAAGAACTGCAAGGTGCACATTAAATTATTTCATTTGAAAATCTACTAAGGTCGCTATTTCAGCTTGGGTTGTGTCCTGGCGGGAAAGGTTGTCTACCAATACATATGTGGTACCGTTGTAACTGGAAGGAATGGGGCATTTACAAGCAATATGATATTCCTGAAAAACTTACCGTACATTTTTTATTTTAAAAAATCTATGTAATGAAAGAAAAATTCCCACATATTTCGGAAGCACCGGTTACAAAAATTACAAACAAAACAGCCCAAAATCTGCTGAAAAACAGTATATAACTTGGGCAATCCCTGGACATTCTTTCAAAAATCACAGTTAAACACATATAGCACAAAATGGTGAAAAATTTCCTGGCAACAGAGGGTGAAAACATCTCTAGGTAGGCTGGCACTGAAAGGGTTAAAAGAAAGTTAACTTTTTTATTGTCCAGTGCCCAATAATTACAGGAATCATTTTCAGATTGATTAGCCATTTGTTTGAAAATAGGAAAAAAAACTTAAGTGCTGTTTTCTGCATCTAAGCCCTCCTTTAAACAATCCATTGTTGATTTTTCTAAGAATGACAGTTCTTATTTAGCCTGAGGCAATCTGTTTCAGTATTTCACCCAATTCTCCTTTCCTCACGTTATGTCACCTTCAAAAGGAATGATCACACAGCTTTTTTAATGGAGCAAAAGGAATGGACATCAGAGATTTCATTATGTCTTATGGGACTAGGTCTCACAAGGCACATTGCAGTTCTGGATTTTAAAACTTACGGCATTTATGTATTTTTTTCTTTCTCTTCATTCACTCACTTTATAAAAAAAACATCACATGCAACACAAGATGGAGTGATTGAGAACCTAGCTGGACATGTACTGTAATCTTTTAAAACTAATCTACAGAGCACCTGCTGATTCAACTCCAGGGTCTGGGGAGCTCCTGATTAGAGGCAGTAAACCTTAAATGCAAAAACAGATAACCCCAGACTATGATTCACACAAACCCCACCAGTCCAACCAATTTGGCTAAGCTCTTTACATTATTTTTACTTTACGTAGTAAATGAATCTGATGTTTAAGGGAAGGCCAACTAAGGACCCTCTACCTAAACTTGCATTTTCAATTTGGATTATTGCTTTTTCATATGCAGGGGTGGACTGGAGCCAAAATTCAGCCCAGAAATGTACTCTTTTGTCTAGCCCACAACATACCCACCCATAATGTGGGTCAACAAATTTGGTCCATAACCATATTTATAGCATAGGGCTGTTTCTATGGCATGATGAGCAGGTCTGTATCTCAGTACCCTGTTTTCTGCAGATGAGTCAGGGCCACTTTTGTTGGTGCAGCCCAAAATACAGGCCCCTCATCCTCCCATATTGGGCTTAGTTATGGGGAAGGGCAGTTATAGAAGAGGCACAGCATGGTACATACCTGTATGGGACAGCAGCAGCACCATAGCATGGGTAAGGAGGGGGAAGAAATTATTTAGTCCCACACAGAGCTATTTTGCCTAGAAACTCCCTGCTATAGCATTGCAGGGACAGATCATGGACAGCAGGGACAGATCATGGACAGGGATGGACGTAGATACTCTTTAAACTGGACCAACACCCGTTTTGGCATTAACAGGTGTTGGTCCCACTGTCTGTTCATCACAAGCTTGTTCATCACATTCAGAATTCTGGAGCCCCGCTCACAGATATCCTCCCAGACCGCCCATAATAGTCACCTTAATTACCAGCCAGCATGACGGTGGCCAGCACAGAGCATGCAACTATGACCCATGTGAATCGCAGGACTCTTTTCCCGGTGCTGGCTCGTAATGAAGGTGAGTATTACAGGTGGTCTGGGAGGTTATCTGTTATATGCTTACTTCACCAGTAATCCCACTCTGCATATGCAAACACTGCAAACTATAGCTTTTTGTTTGCATTGTCTGATTATTTTTTTTAAACTACTTTTAATTAATAATTTTTGTATCAGCAGACTGGGAAAGGCAGGGTGTGTAGTGTAGCTATAGAAGGCTTCTTCCAGGTTGGTGAGGGCATTTTATTCTGAGCCCCTGATTCTTCAAGTCACGCTCCTGTTTATTTGTGCTATGGACTGCACACAATCCCTTCATTTTAGAGTATGCCGACTTCTTCCAATAACTCTGCATAATATTCTTGACATTGAAGGGTAGCAAAACAATGTGGTATTATCAGACGTATCTGCATATACCTTTTCACCAATAGCCACTTGTTCCTCAGGAAGAAGACACAATGCACATTCTGAATTTGATAGGGAGGCCTTACAAGGGCTGTGACATTGCATACTAAGTCATAGTATGTTGCTATTATTTATACATGAGCAAAGATTACAAATGCAGGCACTAGCTCAGATCTCTCACCCCCTGGATCTGTGAAACCTGTCACTCAGTCTCCTGCGGTGTGTCTTCCTGTCTCTGAGCCATTGGACCACCTGCTGCCATGACTCTCATCTATTGCATAGCCCGAAGGCCTCGATGATAACAGCATTGATTCCAATGTACATCTAATTACTTCTCATAATCTATTCATTTCACAATAGTGCAGTGTAACATCTGTCACATCATAAACTCTTTAGTATCCATATCAAACCACTAAAACACACTAGCCTGCCAATTGGAAAGCACCTCAGCTTAGCTTTTTATGTGCGTAATATAGACACATCTATTTTGGGGGGGCCCCTAACTGAATTTCCCAGGTGACCCATGAAACTGAGCCATGAAAGCGCTTTTAGGATTTAATATGTGTGAACCAGATTAAGGTAATGTAGAGACTAGCTGAATGAAATATATTGCTTAATGAAATAAACTCCAAACCAGCATGCTCGCAGTTATGTCAGGTTAACAGACATCTCCTACCCCTGCTCAGTGTGCTTGATTAATTTACAAAATCAATTATTTCTCCGGTTATTGCATTACAACAAAATGTCGCACACAACACTTTGTCACTTTGCAGTTTTTATTTTACCGGAGGGTAAAAGCGCCGTTACTGCTTCTTTATAAGAAAAATCGCATTTGCCCATTCTGCGCACAAAGCCCATTTCTTGGTTGGAATGGATATTGAATCTGACCCAGTAGGATTGTGAAATTCTTTTTGCGACTTGGAATAAAATCTATGATTAAGCATCATATAGTAAGTGTGAAACAAACTGCATAAAAGCTTAACTGGGCTGTTGTGACAGCTGCTTGAAAAAATATGAAACAATTTTGTTTTAGAAGACGTAACTTTTTTTTAGGATAAACATCGTAAAGCCGCCTTTTTCTATATACCCAGTGTGCTTTTTAGCCACCATTTTATACTGCTGTTCCTTATTGACACTTATTTGTGTATTAGCCTGTTGCAGGCTTAAATGTCGCAGAGCTTCATCAAAAATGAAAGCGATGGGCTTGGAAACTTACTGCGCTCAATGTATGTATGGGCTTGTCTGGTCAGGGCCTCCTTGTGATATTATATGTATGAATATTCAATTAGCCATAGACTTGTTCATTCATAATGAGCACAAGCTGCACTGCATGCATAATCCAGCCCTCGGTAATGTGATTACAGCCTCTGTGACCAGTAGCCTTTAAACACTGATCTATGTGTCAACAGTGAAGTGTTTGTTATTTTAGTCTCTGGTCCCCATTGCCATTTATCTTTCCATAAGGTGCATATGTCGCTTCCTCTGATTTTTCGTAGACTTACCAAACAGCGGGTCAACTCAATGAGTGTGAATTTTTTATCTCATCTATATCAGGAGGCCTCCGTTAGACATTAAATCAGTAAATATAAAAAATGTAAATACCGGCTCCGCCAATCAAACAGTATTAAAAACTGGTAAAAAAAAATTCTAATTATGCCAAGGGAAAAATACCCATTCTATTTTCATTTTAACATATAAAAACAGCCCCTCCACAATTTGCTCTGTAAAACAAAAAGATAAGATCAGTTTCAGTATTTTTATTGAATAACTTTTTAGTAATATAATACAAACTCAGCTAATAAAGAAATTTGTTGTACGGAACCAAGTTTCTCTCCTATTATTCCTGACTCATAGCAGGTATCTAACAGCAATCATACACTGGTAACAAAAAGAAAAATGTCACCGTCTTTGAGCGGCTGGAGAATATTAAATGCATCCTGCAGCTGATGTGCATTCTCATGCTAATACGGGGAGGCCGATTCATTAATAGCGGCAGGTAGCGACAGTTGAGCGACTGTAGCGGCATTTTCAGAGCGCCCACTAGTAGTCGCTGTGCTTGGCCGTTGTTCGGTAGTTGAAAGCGATTTGCCGTAATGTTGAATATTGGGTGAGGAGTCGCTATTTGACAGGTTCCGCGCTGTATGGGAGCGCATGATAGCGACTGGCCCTAGCGACCGGCTCCAACCATATTCATTAAAAAATCACGCTCAAAAAATTCTCGCGCTGTAAAATGCATGTTTAAACCCCAGAGCGCTGGCGGCGATGGGTTAAAAGTAGTTTTTTAACCCCCAAACAACCATATTTTGGAAACCAAAAAAAAACAAGTTTTTAAAATAATTTTGTAATATGAATACATTAATATCAGACCTGTAATATCAATTCTGTACATTTTTTTTTTTTTTACCTTAAAAAAATATCTAAAATGGCAGAAGTGGTCACAGAATTTTTCACATTTAAAAAAAAAAAAAAAAATGAATAACAATTAATTATTAATATTTAAAGATTGTTCCATTGAAATGCATTGGAGAGTGCCAGGTAGCGAGAGGTCATACCTGTCGCTGTTCAAGGTCAGACGCTGGCGCTGTGGGCTGGGGCTGGAATAATGATGAATGAGTGGCTATATGGCGCTATCTCAGTCGCTAAGCAGGATTGGCTTGATAAATGTGTGATTGTGGTGGGGAGCCGGCGTTCTCGTGGCAGTGACCGTCATTACCGGTCGCTCACCAGTCGCTACCTGTCGCTATTCCTTCATAAATAAGGGCCTAAGCTTCAATGTATCTTAGAGCAGAATGAAACTTTGTACAAAGAAAGAAAAAAAGGGGAAAGGGGCAGGTAAGAAGAAGAAATTGAATTGAATTAACAGTCTTTCCATGCTGAGGTCAAGATGGACCTCTCCATACCTGTGAACAAAATATAACATTGTTTAGCAAGATTTAATAAAAATACCTACCAAAAAAGTTGTAGCTCCCATGGCGGCTATAGGGTTGAGTCCTGGAATAAATGTGAGGGGATAAATGGGGCAGGATATAGGCCTTACTTCTATATACGACTAAAGGGTAAGAGAAAATGTAATTAAAACTTCTTTGTTTTCTAGCTGCATATACCACATCACTGTGTCACTTAGCTGATTAATGTTTTATCAGTCACTAGTCTGCTTCTGTAAAAAGCTTTGGTGACCCATCTTTCAGTAGAGGTACTACTGAGCCATACAAAGTGGTCATACGAAGCCCCATCTGCTTTTCTTATTGGACTACAGTGAATAAACATTTACTGCTTTTCATGGTCTTTCCTGAAAAAAAAAAAAAAGGGGGCCCATTAGAAAAAACAGCACATATAGAAAGCTCCTATGCATAATTAATATTTATTTATTTATTTATTTTTTATTGAGGCTCCCTTCCCTTCCAGCAAATTTGCATAAATATTCTGACCATCTCTGTAAAAAATTAGATTCCAATAGAGATCTGAATACAGTGCAATACATGCAGAAGCCTCCAAATTCCATCTTGAACTTTTCTGGTGACAGATGTACCCTAAACTGGTCCAACAACTATTTTACATAAAATGGGCATTGGTCCGCTCCAGAGGGGGAGGGTATCCCAACTTTACCCACTGCAAGCCTCCTAAATCTTACCTTAATCGCTCCCCGGGCTTTGCTGTCTGAAACATGTAATGCTCACTGGCCAATCACCCGCCTTTTCCATGGTGAGCCTGGTTAATGTAAGATTTAGGGAGTTTGCAGGGGATAATAGAGGGATAATAGAGGGGGGGGCTGTCAATCAGGATGACCCCCTGGAGCAGACCATCAAATATTTTTATGTAAATGGTGGAAAGTCCATTTTCGTTTCGCAAGCCATGTCCGGGGATCCTCCTTCCTTCCAAACATTGGCAGAAGGGTCATTTTAAACCACTTCTGCCGGTTGAAGAGAAGCCGACGTGGGACCCAAGAGCAGAGTGAAAGGAAACTGGCTGCATCTGGGCAAATATGACAGACATAAATCGGACCTTCAGCATAATTTACTGAAAAGCCCAAACCCTTAAAAACTATTCCCCAGAATCTAAAATTAATAGAAGTTTTTGGTCGCTCACTTATTATACTTTCCCCACTGGGATTCAATGCTATTCAGGATTCTAGGATACGGGTGCCGCCATCTTGCCTCAGAAGCATCACATACTGAGGAGAGGAGGGGGTTAAAAGTGCAGGGGGGAGGGTTATAGCTGTGCTTTGCACAGACAGAGCAGACCTGTGGTCAGGAAAAAGACAGCAATCCCAGAATGCAGAGCGCCATAGTCAGAAAACACTTCCTGTCGGCAGGCAGCCTGAGACTCCATGGGCCAACCATCTTGGATGTTAAAAGGTTAAAAAACGCAATAGGTGCAGGTAGGGTGATTTTTAATGTGGGCAATCTGTATGTACAGGGTGGGTGAAACATATAAGACATGCTCTTATTCAGTGTGAAGGTCCGCTGTGCAGTGCAATGTTTAGAACGTATTGTTCTATTGCATTGTGTTTGTATGGTGTATTTTTTGTCACTTTAACTTTGAACTAGTAAGGATTCCAGGGGACCTCTATAGTAGTCCAAAGGGTAGGGGGTGGCAAGTTATCTGCTGGCATGGTGGATGACTTGCTGTTAGCCCCTGCCTCTTTACCACTATCCCCAAAGGCCAGGGGGAGTATGGAAGCGCCTGGTGCCCATCGACACAGCCACAGTGTTCACCCCCGGGGGAACACCAGACCCACGCTGAGGGGCATAGGGGCTGGTATCCTGGCATGGTGCAGGCTCCGAGCCATGGGGAGTCTAGCCGCTATGTCTGGTGTGCCGGCTGGACCTCATGTCATTTTTTGCAAATGAAAAATGCAAAGCGCAGGAGCAAAAAAATGTCAAATGCAGCTGCAAAAACGCAAACTCTTCCCGCAAGCCATTAACACAAAACGAATGTTGCAAGCCTGGACAGACAGGTGTGAAGGTAGCCTTAGAGTTTGCTGCATTTGCGCCATCAGCAGCTCATAAAACTTTGTGTGCACACTATTGATGCTTGATTTGTTGTTATGGTAACTTTGACATCTGTCCTGAATCTCAATTGCTAGTGGATGCGCTATGTGGATTTCCCTGCTTTCTATGTGTCCTCCCCCATTCCCCTTATCTATATAAGTCATCAGTGTGAGTGTGTGGTATACATGAAGGGGGGATTTTGTGGCCTATTTTTTTTAACAATCTAGTCTTAGGCCCTTATTTAAGAAGGGATAGCGTCAGGTAGCGCCTGGTTAATGAGAGGTAGCGACTGATAGCGACTGGTGAACGCTGGACACGGCACGCAATTACACATTTATCAAGCAGAATCTGTTTAGCGACTGGAATGTAGCGTCTGATTCATCATTTTTACAGCCTCAGCGAACAGCGCCTGCGTTCAGCCTTGCACAGCGCCAGGTATGACCTCTTGCTACCTGGCGCTCTCCCATACATTTCAATGGACGATCCTTTTCTTCTCTTTAAACGGGTTTTTTTTTTTTTTTTTCAAAAAAATCACAAATAATTCTTTGACCTCTTCTGGCATTGAAATAGCAGTTTTTTCATATTTTTTTCATTTTTTAAATATTTCCTCAAAAATGACATTATAGGTCTGGCATTAAAGTGTTCATGTTACAATGTTGCTACAATGTAATTCCATATGTTTTCACTTTGTTACTGGTGGATACATGTTCAAAAACAGCCTTTAATCACACAGCCTCTGGCGCTCTGGGCTTCAAACAACTATTTTTCAGCGCCAGAGATTTTTGCAGCTGTTTTTTTCCTGAATACGGTGTGAGTCGGTCGCTATGAGCAGTCGCTAACATACGCTCCCATACAGAGCTGTACTGGTCAAATAGCGACTCCTCACAATGTATTCACCCTTACTGAACAGCGACCGAGTCGCTATAAAGTAGCGACTCACGGCCGAGCACTGCGACTACTAGCGGGCGCTCTGAAAATGCCTGCTACAGACGCTCATCTGTCGCTACCTGCCGCTAATGATGAATCAGCCTGTTAGTTTTTAGCAGGGTTGCCGTACAAGCCTTGGGATTCGTTAATAAGTGTTGGACTATTTTTTGCAATGTATATATATTAATAAAGTGATACTTTTTGTACTATTTGAAGCCACGGTCATAAGAACCTTTGTCATATGTGTATTACCTTTACCAAATCTGTACACCAAGATCTGTAAGAAAAGAGAAGTGAGCCCTGTACACACAGAACACACTGCTATGTCTGCTGTTGAGGTGAGGGAACTCGCTTAAAGTTGCACATGCCCAGAAGCAGTGTTCTGTGTGTACAGAATAGGCATATGGTTGCCAATAGCAACACATTGCAGATAGTGAAAACTCTATAAACACACATTTGCTAATAAAAATGGCAGCAAAAAATATACAAGATTCCATTGGAAGTGGACTTTTTCTTTAAACTGCTGCATATACACCGGCCCTTTCCACAGTATGTAATATATCTAATCACCACTCTTCTCTCATTGGTTCTCAATGAATGATGTGAGTACTTTGATCTGTTTCCTTGTTGCCAATTTAGACTTTAGACATTGTTATTCAGCTAGCCTGACATTCCCAGAAGCATTTAAATGCAATTTGAAGGGGTCTTCTTCATCTAGTGGCTGCAATGTGACAATCAATCTAAAGTATTTATCAATCTTGGCTGCCTGGAGCACAACGTTATGCTTTCCCATTAGAAGTTTTTCTGGAGTCCAGCATCACATACTGCGTTATGGGGGAGCGTCAGGTGGGCAGGAATGACAGATATGTATATAGCAGTGTGTGAGCTATAAAAGAGCTTTTTGTAACCCCCTGGTATCCCTTCCTCCACCTGTGCTACAGCCTCCTCAATCGTGCTAAGCCTGATTTGGGTGTTAAATAACTTAAACAACTCACCTGATCTCCTAAATCCTCCTGTTACACTGGCAGGGGCTCTGCATGACCACTGTGGACTTGAGCGCCAGTTGGACCTGAGGGTACATTTACATTACTGCTTGGAAGTGGTTGACTGAGCTGTCACTCAGGGACCCAACTTCAACTTCCGTGCAGATTACCCACCCCCACTGAGTTGTTTTCTATGTTATCTTTGTGTTATTGCCCAAATTAACACAAAGGGAAGAGGGGTGAGTGGAGTGTTACAAAATATTGGACTTCCTCTTTAATGGCTTAGCACAGAGGCCATAGCTATCAATGGTGAGGAGGTTATAGAAGCATGGCCTCAGTGCTCCCAGCATAAAGGAGTCTGGCAGGTGTGACCACTGTGGTCAGGACATTTGGAGGTGGTCATGGAAAAATACAAAGGAATGGAGGGGAACAGTTTTAGAAACCTGCAGAAAATGGAGGAGAGGCACATGGGACAGGCTTCAGTTGCGCTCATGCTGCCTTATTATTACCATTGCCTGGGATGTCCTTTTTGTCCCATTGGGTATGAGGAATCGCTCTTTGTGTGAAAATTCTAAACATAATTGGCATGTGTACCATGTACTTGATGTGAGCACTTAGTTGATCTTTATATTACTTTTCACTACTTGGAGGAACGGGGAGGCCGATTCATTAATAGCGCCAGGTAGCGACAGATGAGCGACTGAAGTATGGCGCTATGAGCGCCGCTAGCGTACGCCGCGGGCGGTAGCGATTCGCTATAGCAGGCCTCCTCAGTCGCTACCTGGCGTTGTTGGGAACAACGCCTACATTGCTGAATATGATGTTGGAGCTCAGCTTTGTAGGCGCTGTCAGTCAGTTTGACCACGCTATTCAACACAGCGCCTGCGCTTTGCTTTGCTGTGGGCTGGGAATCAAGTACCTTCAGAATAAAACACATTGCAACATGTTTCTTTAGTTTTTTTTTTTTTATTTTGTGTTGAAAAGGAAATAAAATTAAAACAGATATTAGAATGAAAAGGAAAATTAAAACAGAATTAAACACATAGCCACATGTATTTTATTTGTTTTTTATTTTTTTAAGAAAAAGGAACTACAATTAAACCAGAAATGAGAATGAAAATGAAAATTAAACCAGAAATGAGAATGAAAAGGAAAATTAAACCATAAATTAGAATGAAAAGGAAAATTAAACCAGAAATGAGAAAGAAAAGGAAAATTAAACCAGAAATGAGAAAGAAAAAGGAAAATTAAACCAGAAATGAGAAAGAAAAGGAAAATTAAACCAGAAATGAGAAAGAAAAGGAAAATTAAACCAGAAATGAGAAAGAAAAGGAAAATTAAAACAGAAATGAGAATGAAAAGGCAAATTAAACCAGAAATTAGAATGAAAAGGAAAATTAAAACAGAAATGAGAAAGAAAAGGAAAATTAAACCAGAAATGAGAATGAAAAGGAAAATTAAACCATAAATGAGAATGAAAAGGCAAATTAAAACAGGAATTAGAATGAAAAGGAAAATTAAAACAGAATTAAACACATAGCCACATGTATCTTTATTTTTTTTTATTTTTGGTCTAAAAAGGAACTAAAATTAAAACAGAAATGAAAATGAAAATGAAAAATCAAACAGAAATTAGAATTGAAAGGAAAATACAGAAATGTTCAAGAAAAGGAAAATTTGGATCACGGTGCATCTCGGGGTGCCTGAAAAATTAAAAAAAGTGCAGTTAGTATATATCTTTAAATTTGTGTTTTCGCTGTAAAAAAATATTGCATTCATTGTTAACCAGCATTTGGGTCAATCTTGCACACCAACCCTAATTGTTATGTTGTTCAGCTTCCACCCCCCCTTAGAGTGGTTTGGGTCATCTTACACCCCCCTTAGAGTGGTTTTGGTCATCTTACACCCCCCCTTAGAGTGGTTTGGGTCATCTTACACCCCCCTTAGAGTGGTTTGGGTCATCTTACACCCCCCTTAGAGTGGTTTGGGTCATCTTACACCCCCCTTAGAGTGGTTTGGGTCATCTTACACCCCCCTTAGAGTGGTTTGGGTCATCTTACACCCCCCCTTAGAGTGGTTTGGGTCATCTTACACCCCCCTTAGAGTGGTTTGGGTAATCTTACACCCCCCTTAGAGTGGTTTGGGTCATCTTACACCCCCCTTAGAGTGGTTTGGGTCATCTTACACCCCCCCTTAGAGTGGTTTGGGTCATCTTACACCCCCCCTTAGAGTGGTTTGGGTCATCTTACACCCCCCCTTAGAGTGGTTTGGGTCATCTTACACCCCCCCTTAGAGTGGTTTGGGTCATCTTACACCCCCCCTTAGAGTGGTTTGGGTCATCTTACACCCCCCTTAGAGTGGTTTGGGTCATCTTACACCCCCCTTAGAGTGGTTTGGGTCATCTTACACCCCCCTTAGAGTTGTTTGGGTCATCTTACACCCCCCCCCCTTAGAGTGGTTTGGGTCATCTTACACCCCCCCTTAGAGTGGTTTGGGTCATCTTACACCCCCCCTTAGAGTGGTTTGGGTCATCTTACACCCCCCCTTAGAGTGGTTTGGGTCATCTTACACCCCCCTTAGAGTGGTTTGGGTCATCTTACACCCCCCTTAGAGTGGTTTGGGTCATCTTACACCCCCCTTAGAGTTGTTTGGGTCATCTTACACCCCCCCTTAGAGTGGTTTGGGTCATCTTACACCCCCCCTTAGAGTGGTTTGGGTCATCTTACACCCCCCTTAGAGTTGTTTGGGTCATCTTACACCCCCCCTTAGAGTGGTTTGGGTCATCTTACACCCCCCCTTAGAGTGGTTTGGGTCATCTTACACCCCCCTTAGAGTGTTTTTTTTCTAATTTTGATGGGAGGTCAAATACATTTACCCAGTAGTGCAGTACTTGGATTAGAGTGAAGGGTAGTTAGCTTACCGCAAAAAAGGAAGTGATCATCCTTTCCCTTAGCTCATCACCAGTCTGGGTGTCCTCACTTCTTCCTGCGGGCAAGTTGGGGATTTCTGGCACCAGTGCTGTCTCCTCGGGGGATTGAATTCGGTGGCATATACAAATATTATGGAGCACGCAGCAGGCGAGGATGATCTTGGAGACCTTCTGTGGGCTGTAGAGCATCTCTCCTCCTGGGCGTGCCAAACAGAGAAAGCGTGCTTTCAGCAAGCCGATGGTTCTTTCCACAATGCTTCTGGTCTTGCGATGTGCTGCATTGTAGCGTTCATGGGCAGAGGTCCGTGGGCTCCTGACCGGAGTCATGACCCACGTTCTCTGCCCATATCCCTTATCCGCTGTAGAAAAAACACAAGGAGAGAGACAGCAATTAGTACTAGTACATGTTTTGTTTATCTTTTTTTCAAATTTGGCTTACTAGGCCACATATTTGAGTCAAAATACTTTGACATGGTTAATTATTTACCCAGTAGCCAGCCAGCTGGCATTTCGTTGTTCTCAAACTTCCGGCACAGGACTGTCCGCTGCAAGACGTAAGAATCGTGGCATGAGCCGGGGAACCCCGATCTCACCGCCCGCAGCCTCATGTCTGGGTCACAGACAAGCATTACGTTTATAGAATGGAATTGCTTTCTGTTTCTGTAATACAGCTCCTGTGCACGGGGAGGGCGGAAAGGGATATGTGTACCATCAACGCACCCTAGCACATTCGGGATCCCTCCCATGAGATAGAAAGCATGTTTTATTTTGGCAACCTCTTCCTCATCCTCAGGAAACTTGATGTAAATTGGGATTAAATCACAAATCGCCAGAACTACCTGGATTAGTATGCGGCTCATAGTAGCCTGGCTTATCCCGCTGAGGAGGGCGGAGGTTGCCTGGAAGGTCCCTCGTGCCAAAATATTCAGCGTGGCACACAGGCGTACTATGCCTGGAATGGATTGAGTGCGTTTGGTGGATGGCTCGATTTTGTGCTTAATCTGATCATATAGGGACTGTAGTGCAGCACGATTCAGACGGAAGCGGCTCCTGATCTGCTCGTCACTTAAGTCCCATACTGAAAGGCGGATTGCAAAGGAGCGGGGTGCCCTAAGCCTCACAACACCCCGCTCCCTTTCCTTTCCTTTCCTTTCAGCATACACATACATCCATCCACCCAGACACCATACATCACCCTCTTATCCATCACACACACTCAACAGATATACAAAATCAAAAAAACAAAAACAAAAACCACAAACACACCACACACACAAACAATCACACTCCTCACACACCCGCTACAATGCAGCTCACCACAAAACCAGAACTATAGTGGTCCAAACCACCAGCCTGCTGAAAAACAGCTTTCTAAGTTAGGCACAACCAAGAGGGGAGTTGCTGCACAGCCCACAAAAGGCCCCAAAATCAAGCCTCACTTGCTGTATGCTCCACAATATTTGCATATGCCACCAAAAACAATCTAAAGAAACAGCACTGATGTCAGAAATCACCCAACAAGCCACAGAGAGTGAGGACAGAACCCAGACAGAGACTCAAATGAGCTAAGGGAAACAAGCACCGCACCACACCACAGCCTTTGCCACAGTGTAAGAATACCAGAAGCTTGCAAATTCCTTCCATTTATACTTCACTTTGAAAAAGGACAGGTCCGCTTTGCCGCCTTTTGCGTTGCTCTGCTATTTCCGGGCGCCAATTAGCCGACCCAGGTGTGCGTAAAACGGAGTGCGCACGCGCATGCTAGTAGCGCTACTAGCGTACGTGAGCCGAAACTTGCGTGCATTAACGGACATGGGCGAAAATTCAGTGGTGGGCCAATGAAAGGTAAGCTGCTGTTTATTTAAATAGCCGTTAGGCTAGCCACATGTCACAAGGGTTTCAGATACATCAGTCCATTGTTGTATTTGGGTGTGTGTTGTTTGGTTAATGAGGTCTGTAATTAGTTAATTGCCTAACACACATGCTTCAGTCAGTGCAGTGGAGGTGTGGCTAGAAGGAACTGGGCTGTATGTGTGAATCAATTAAGTGGGCTGGTTTGTGATTGGCTGTTAGAGCACATAAAACCTGCCCAACCCAAAGAGAGTGCGATGCCATTCTGTAGTCTGCATGCGTGCTTGTTGGGTGTGTATTTGTGTGTGTGTGCAGCTACAGGATGGAGCCAAATTCAGGACATCTGCCGGCCACAGCAGGCCCAAGTAGGAGTTTGGTGGGTGCTGTGCGCAGACCTCCCTTACGGAAAAGGGCCCAGCCTGAAGGTGGGGCAGCACCCCAGGCTAAGCGCCCAGGTGCCAAGAGGGAGCCTGAATTTAATTTGGCGGAGAATAATCATCTTGTGCGCCTTACACTTGCTAAATGGGAGCTACTCTTTGGCTCCCAAAGCAAGTCCATAGGCAAACAAGAAAGAAGCAAACTGTGGGATGCCATGGAGCTTAGTAGCACTGCTCAACACCCACGTAGTGGCCCATCCTGCAGGAAACGCTTCTACACTTTGAGAGGGGCCCTTATGAAAAAGATGAATCACGATCTTGATGTGGACAGTGGGACCATCCAGGCTCCAAAGAGTACCTACAGGCCGTATGAGGAGATGCTGAAGGCCAAAATTCCACTGGCTCGGCTGCAGGGTGTGGATCCTGGGGATGACACCACAGGTTGGACTGAAGGTACATATTTTCTGCCTTTTTATAAAAGCTACTGTTAATGTATGTGATTAGCATTTTCTCTTTCTGCCCAACTAACAGTAGGACCTGTGAAGTAGTACATTAGACCTCATACATTTTTTACTTTCCTGTCTGTTGCTTTCTGCATAGGTGCACATGCTGCTGTCCAGGATGTGCCTCAGGACACACAAACTCCTGCCCTTTAACCAACCTCAAGCCTAACCCAGTCTGCCATTGAAGGTATTTACCACTAATTTAGGTGCTGGTTGTTTGGGGAACAAATGGGTGTTGGAGCAGCTCCAACAATCGAGTGGGGCACTGTTGAGTATTAATAATATGGACCTGCGGCCTAATTTCACGCCCACTTTAACACTCACAGCAACTAACTAACAAGGCCCTAACATGTGTAGCTATGTTGGAAGGCAGAGATGTGTGGCCATATATCTGCATATAAATGTGGAAGCCACACTGGCCTTGATTAGTGAATATTAGTGAATGAGCTGCTCACACACACCTTAATGCATGTTGTATTTTTGCACGCACATTAACAATGGCTCAATGTTTGCTTGATTTTTGCCTAGCTCCCCCGCCATTGGCCCCAGCATCTCCTCAGGAGCCAAGCTACTCTTTGGATGTCGGTAAGTGCATGTGTCAACCTTGCTTTATCCACTTTAACCCAAGTGCATGTGTCTCATTCCTCTTTTTTATTGGTAGGCCAAGTGACTGGTTCATCTTTGGACCCCACTTCCGATGTTGCAGGTCAACAGGACCCTGTTGGTGTGTATAGCAATACATAATGTATCCTTTATGCTGTTTCTGTTACACTGGTTCGATTTGGTTAGTCTAATAATCTACATGTTTGCTCTGTCAACTTGAAGATGCCTCTTGGGAGTGCTTATTCCCTCCCCAGGGTCAGTCTAATAGTTCTTGGAGTGATAGCAATGCATTTTGTAGGACATATTTTTGGACAAACATTCACCGTAGTAGTTTGATGAATATTTAGAGCCATTACTTGTGTTTTTTAGTTGACCAGAATATCGGAAGTGGCTGTCCGGAAAGGGCCCCTCAAGTTCAGGCTGCCAGAGATGAGGGTAAGTTGTTTTGCCTTGCTCTAGTCTGTATTTTGGCTCTACTTTTGTGGCACTTGCTTCTGGCAACTTGTGTGTCCACATGTATTTTAAAGGTCCAAGCTCGAGTGAGGGCCCCACTCCAGACATCTGGGAGATTGCGGGTATGTGTAATTTAAGCAATGTGTCTGATCTTATTTGCCAAAATTATTGCCTCTTAGTCCTCTAACATACATGTTAACAATCTGAGTTTAACAGATACCTTTGGTCTAGTGTGTAATTTTGCACTTTGTGGAGGTATGGCCTCGATAGCCTAGCCATGTTACATTTGAGTTTGGTCCACTGACCTACTAACCTGACTTTCCTGTTTAGCATATGCCAACTTGCCGGACATCTCTGATGTAGAATTGCCCCTCTCTGGCAGCGATACCTCGCTCCTACCTGTGGCGGACGACACGGAGGTAACATGGCTGATTTAGAGGACCTATAACCACATTGCCATGTTCGTGGGTAGTGGATGAAGCAACATGTCACATTTCCTTTCTTTGTCGTTTTGGCAGGAGGCGGAACCAGAACCCCAACCTGGGACCTATTCCCAAGTCCCATGTGGCCAAGCTTCCGAGGCTCAGACAAGGGTAAGTTGTATAGTGACTGTTTTGGCAAATGATTTTGAGGGGCATACATGCATTGTTTCTGTTTGTCTAAAATGTTGTTTTCTATTTTGTTAGCCTCAAACCCCAGCAAGAGGAGGTGTTGCACCAACCAGTGCCGATTTTTACCAGCTAGGGGTCCGGATGCTGGAGGACTACAGTCGCCAACAGCCGCGTGATGGAACTAATGAGCGCATTGCGGCATTGGAACAGCAGGTGCTGATGTGTCAGCAACAAAATGAGGCCCAGCAGCGCCAGATCGACCTGTTGATGCATAACCTTCAACAAAACCAGGAACTTGGTCGGCTGGCCAATGCAATGGAACAATCTATCCAGCAGCAGCAAGAAGCAATACAGCGGCAGGACCAAACTTTGTTGTTGATACAACAGCTCATACAACAGCAGTCTATATTTTTTACTGCACTGTTGTCCCCCAACACCGCCCCTAGCAATGACTCCCAACCTCCCCGGCCACCCAGCCAAGAATATTAATTTTGTTTGTTTTTTTTTCTGTAAATATATTGGCTTAACCCACCTCTAAATTGTGTTTTTCCTAAGACATAGCTAATAACACAGTCAGGGATGAGTATCTTGATCTAGATATGTCAATGTATTTGTAAATTTAGGCCACACATTTGAGACCATAGCTTACTATGGTTAACACATGAAATGGCTCCAAAGGTATGGCTAAATTTACACACAAATGGGTTTTGAGACAGTTAAACTATGCTTTGCAAGGCACCACACTGTAATGATGTAAATAGAAAAGTTTTGTTTTCAAAGGTGGCCAACAGGGCCAACATTGCCCAACAAAGGGCGTCAACAGGCCAGCCATCCCCCCACCCTAACGACGCCGCCGGCGCCTCTTCTTGGCCAGCAGCATCAGCTTCAGGAGCCTGATCTCCCGCCACAGTCTGCGATGCTGGTTTTCACAAGCTGTAGAGATGTATAAACAACAATTTATTAATAAATTGAATGTGACCTCAACAGACACAGATGTAGCAATGTAATGTCAGTGTGTCCAATTAGCTGACACTCACATTAACATTGTTGGCCACTGTGCGCTTATTTGTTAACATTATATGAGTACTATTGACTGGCAGGAATTTGGACAACACATCCCAAGCATACATTTACTCTTAAAGTGTACCAACACCCACCGGTGATCGGCCCTGGAATCTATCAGATTCCCGGCCCGATCACCTCCCTCCCGATCTCGGATGTCCCGCGGGGTGAAACCCCCCCAAAACTCCAAACTCCCTACCTCAGTTTCGGTGGGGCACGGCCGCCGGCCCCTCCCTCGCGCCCCTCTAGACGTGTGCGTGCCTGCGCCGGCCGTCTGTGAATGGCCGGCGCGGGCACACGAGCGTAAAAAGGGACGCGCGGGAGGCGGAGGAGGAGGAGCCGCTTTGCCGCGGCTTGTACGTCGGCTGGAGGAAAAGTGAGTTCAGGGGGTTGTCACACAGCGGTGACGATCAGGGGTGCCCCACGACCCAGGAAAGTCAAAATCCTGGTTGTTGTTCCACTTTAACTCTTGGGAAGCAAAGAAGGTATAAGTCCCAGTGTGTACATTTATGTGTTTAGTCACAGCCAAACATCAGGGCCTAAGTCCTAACGAGTAAACTAGTTTGCCCTATAATGTTAGAGGTCAAGACCTAATACGGCCCATTTGGTTGTGTCTAAGGCACAAATAGTCTCTATGTGGCCAAATGAAGAATGTGAGGCAACAATCAAGCATGCAGACAGGCATGTTGGATTATTGTACAAACACATGGAATCTAGATGTGTGTGAAATTAACACATAGGTACATTTTAAATGTCTGCAGATGTGACTAGAAGACATAGGTTTCACAAGTCTTTAGGCATATGAAGTGGGATGTACTCACCATCGCAGCTGTGGCGGGGGCCCATGCTGCTGGCCGTCCCTGGAGCTGGGGTGGGGAGGAGGTTTTCTGGCTCCGTCTGCGTAGCAACATCTGTCAACAGAAAGCAAAAGACAAAAACAAAATTAGTGGGCCAATGACACCTGACTATTTGACATCCATCTGGTTATGGAGTCTGAAAAATCAAATGCTTGCATGGTTACATACAGGTTGACCAAAATTAGCATATTTCCTGGTCCATGAGTTAATGTAAATTAGTTATGGTTGCAACATGTATCCCTAAAGATAATGTGCAAATTACATAGACAGTGCAATGTAAAGGACTCATTAGCAGTTGATTGGCTAATGTTACTAGTGTGCAACATGTGTTAGCCGGAACAACTTAACCCAAGAAAAAAAATGATAACACCCATCATGGTGTGGGCAGAAACATAGGGGTGGTTGCCAGTTGGCTAGCACTGTAGTGGGGTTTGTGAGGTTAAGGTACATTATCAAACCAGCTGTGACAATGGACCAGGAAACATGTGTCTGTTAAAAGTGGGCCAAGACACAGGATTGCAACTATTCTGTGTTTTGGTCCGCTTTGGCAGAGCACCACAATTTGAGTGAGACAACGTCCGCCGCCGCCGCTGCCTTCCGCACATCACTCCTCCAGTGTGTGCGCACGCGCAGCCCATTAGGAAACAGAGCGCAGGCGCACACACATCTAGAGTGGCACACAGGAGGCTGGGACGGTGGCTTCTGCAACCCCCAAAGAGGTAAGGAGTTTGTGGGGTTTTTTTTGGGGGGGTGCCCTGGGTGAGGGATGTGATTTTGCAGGGAAGCTTCGAGAATCAAAGCACTATCAACAATGTTTGTTGGTCCACTTTAAGGAATGTCATAACATAGGGAATGTGATGGATAACAACAAACACTTACCACGACTATGCCCGTGGAGAATGCTTCTCCAAAAGGCCATGGAGGTGCCGCCTATATGATGCCCTGCAAATTAGAGAGGAATGGCAAGGGCTAAGTACAAATGGCCAGATGAAACCTGTCACAGACTAACAATGAAAAAAAGGACACTCACCAGGGGATGATCCGCCACTTGAAGCCCAGGGAGGGCTCTGAGGAGGAGGCGGGGAGCCTCGGCTCCTCACACTCTGGTCGGAAGATCCACCAGGCAAAGGGCCACCCTCCTCCCTCTCACTCCCTGCTCCTTCAGGGAGTGTGGGAGAGTCCATTTCTACCACCCCACTTGGACTCCCCACTTGAGAGTGGCCCCTTGCCTGGTGAGACTCCTCAGACTCAGAGTGTGAGGAGCTGAGGCTTGATCCTGCCAGCCCCCCAGCAGCACACTCCTCTGGGGCGTCATCCCCTTCTTCCCCTGGGTCCTCTAAATAGGACCCGCGGGAGGGACCCTCCCCCGATGACTCCCCTGAGTCCGCCTGCCTGGTTCGGGGGAGGAATCCCTTCCCACGTTTCCCCAGGGGAGGACGCTTATCTGTGTTGAGGGGTGAAAGAAAATAATTAATATAAAGAGCACAAATGGACACAGCTTAGCAGATGATTAGCCAAAAAGTATAAACATAGCATAAGCTTTAACTTACCTGATGCGTAGGCATCATATAGGCGGTACATGCCTTCAGGGTCCCGGTGCTTAAAGTCTGACCACTTTTGCTGTATTGCTCTTATGGAGAGCTTGGTGTGGAAGCGCCGGGACACTGTGGCCTTCACCTCCATGGCAATTCTTTTTTTTCCCCCACGGGCATAGTCGTACTGGTTCACGCAGAAATCCTATGAGAAATGAAAAACAAACACAAATCAATACATGACATCAGAACAATGGCATAAACAGTTATACAGAGACCAGATCAAAGTGGACCCACACCCAGGATTATCACTATTCTGGGTTTGTGTGCACTTTGGTGGGCCACACCAATTGTGGGTGGTCCGCTGTCTGAAACCCCCTTGGAAGGCCACAAATACACCACTGACCACGCTCCCACGTGACTGCGCCAGCCTAGCACAGCGCTCTGCGCCGCTGTGGTATGCGCATACAAGGCCGTTTGGACGTGCATACCAGCTCAGCTGGCTCTGCGCGGGAAAGTACGCATGTGGCGTTTGACTCTAACAGGGAGTGCGCCTGCACACAACATTAACAAATGTCTTGCGCAGGGGTACACCCTGCTAGAGGTAAGCGCAAGAGGCATCCGCAGCTCACGCATGCACAGATGGGACGGGGCTGAGGTAATTTTTATGGCCCTCCAGGGGGGGTCATCCCCGCAGGACATCCAGAATGGGGATGCCCCACGGGGAGTGATCCAATTGGCCCAGAAAAATTAGATATTTCAGGGCCAATCCCCCCTGTGTGTTGTTCCACTTTAAACCTAAAATACCAAAAAAAAATACTCACTTTGACCACCTGGCCATTAACGCGGCTATCCACTCTGAAGCGCCTTTTCTTGGCCTGCCCAGGAGGGGAAGGGGTGGGAGGGGTGCTAGGTGGGGGAGGTGAGGTAGGTGGGGGAGGTGGGGGAGGGGTGGTGGGGTCCGAGTCGGAGGAGGAGCTGGGGAGGCGCATGACTCATCTTCTTGGAAGCATGGTGGAAACGCTAAGGAGGAAACAGGAACCGGAAATGACCAAAGCGACATGGGAAAAAATAAATAAATAAATAAACGCTCCGCGCACCAGGAACAAGCTATTATCAGCTATGTGCAAGCTAAGTGGCGGAAAAAGTAAAATGACGCTTTAAAACAAGCTATTGGCATAAGCGCTAGACATTTTTAGCTTTAGGTGGCTTTGAAACGCAAAGGAGGATACCGGAACCGGATATGACGAAAGCAACTGTGATTAAAAATTCAAAAACAAAGATGACCACCACAGATTCATCAAGGTCAGGGCTGCCGAATAGCTTGGGCGCTGACAATTTCGAAGAGCGAACGTGACCGCCCAACATGACAGGCTAAAAAATAGCTTTACAAGCCCCGTGTGTGGTGAAAACAAGCGATTTTGATGCCAATGAGTTTGGTTGGAGGAGATGCAATTTAGATGTCACTCACAACATTACATTGTAAAAATTAATAAAAACTTCAAAAACATAAAAATAACCAGCCAGATTAATAAAACATATCACTATAAACATGTGTTGAATTTTGTGCCAAAGAAAAGAACACAAAAACCACTTAAAACAATCATTGCAGCGTCTGCTATTGAAATGTATGGGAGAGCGGCAGGTAGCGCCAGGTAATACCTGTCGCTGTCATGGGATTAGCAGCGGCGCTGTTCGTTGCAGTCGGCTTCATGATGAATGCCGCGCTTGCCGTCGCTCTCGCCGGCGCTAGCCTCATTTAGCTTGATAAATGCGTCATTGTGGCCGACGCCGGGCGTACTTGAGTTGGTAGCAGACGTTAGCTGGCGGGACATGGCGCTCGTCAGACACTACCTGACGCTATCGCTTGATGAATAAGGGCCTTAGTATTAAATATAGTATTCTTTGCATTACTAAATATGTTGTAACCCCCCTCCCTTCCAATTTCTTCTTCTTCTCCATGTTTCTGCAATGAATGCACAGCACACATAGATGGATCCGTTCTCTCTCACTCCACTCCACTCCAGCAGATGCACACCCCCACTACAGCTGCAGCCGCACCCAATCTCCACTCACATCTGCACACCCCCCAACTCACCCCCATACGCGCACCCAGCACCCCCTGAGGCGTATACACATACACTCCCCATACATACACATGCACACACCCCAACAGCTGTGAATCCGCACACTGGCAGACATGCATGTACACAGACTGTCATACAAGCATGTATATATCCCCAGGCAGGCACATGCACACCCCCAAAGTCACATTACCACACACACCCACAGATGCACATATGTACATCCCCAGGAGTGCAAGCCCATGCATCTACAGATGCGCATACACAGCCCCAGGTATACACCTCCAGATGCACATGTGCACCCCTAGATGTGCATACACACCCTCCCAGACACACATGTACCCACCTGCAGATGCACATGCGCACACACATAATTACCTGCATACCCAAGGATATGCATGCAGATGTGCATGTACACACCCCCAGGCACACATACACGCACACCTCTAGATGTGCATGCACACTCTCCCGTACAAATATGTGCCCATCTGTAGATGAGCATGCATATACACCCAAAGAAACACGTGTGCATACTGAAAGACATGTATGCTCATGCCTGCAGATGTATATGCACACACCCATAAGCACACGTGTTACTGGCACACACACTGACTCACATATGTAAACACCACCAGACACGCATGCACACACAAGCACTATGTTTTATATCTGCAAATACTCTTTTGGAAATGTAGATGGGTTAATCTGTTCTAACTTAGGTGTGGGCCTAGGTGGAGAAAAGATTAGTGTAGGTGCGCTGTGGATAAAAAAGGCAGGTTAAAAGGGAGAGTAAATAAAGGGTTAATGTTCTCCGCGATCCTGTGAGGAAAGATACGTTAGTATATATACATAAAAGTATGAATAAATAAATGCAATAGTAATACCAAAGTGAAGTTTTGTTTGAGGGGGTGTTTCCACCTTTTAATTAAATCAGAAACAACTAGGTATCATTGCCTCTGACTAATTAGGCCTAAAAAATTTTTGGAATTTTAAATCTTGCTGTCTGAGGAATTTCTTCTCTCAGATAACTCTTTTGGAAACACTGCACCTTTATATAGAGCCTTTCACATGTGCACTATAAAAAGTGTGTGAAAGCGGTTACAGTGGGATAAGAGAGATGACGGGGCATTATCCCAACAGGAATCAAGTAGAAAAGAGTTTGGAGCCCTGGCATTACTAGCTGGCTTAGTACATGGCTACAAACTTTTTAGGCCATGAATGTGAGCCAGCAAACAGCAAACAACTTCTCTTCCTTGTGGAAAGAGCTTAACACAAATGAAGAGACGCCATTTAATGGAGTAATGCAAAAATCAATAAATATCACACCCGTGTATAGATCTAATCAAACAGGCTTTCAGGGAAAGGGTACATTTCAGATGATGTGAATGAGGGCCTTATTGATTTTGCTCTGGTCTGAGAAGTGACCTTAAGCTATTGTGTCTTTTCAATGTTATATTTGTTTCGTTTTGTAATAGAAACATCTGCGCAGTGGCACAACAAATGTTTTTTTTTGTGATTCCAGCATCTTTTCTCTGCTTGACAGATGAATGCTTCCACCATTGGTTTGTATATATGCATTTCTTCTTTTCAAGGACTTACAACAGAAATGGACGTTTCTGAATAGACAATGTTCCACTTACACGTTTTAAACATTCAGCAAATCGGGGTTATATAATACGGCCATGTATTTTTGGTTACCAAGAACATCAGAAAAGACTAGCAAGAACTCAGACCGACATTCAAAAGTACCTCCAAACTTGACCTATAAGAAAACAATACATAGGGGTTTATTTAAAGTGGACCAAAACCCACCGCAATTGGCCCGAGAATCTATAAGATTCCTGGGCTGATCGATTCCCTCCCCCGGGGCATCCAAAATTGCGATGCCCCGCTGTGTGAAGCCCCCAGGTCGGCCCATACACTTACCTTTTTTCCAGGTCCAACGGCACATGCAGGAGCCGCAGCCACATCCCCGCTATCCCTCTAGCAGGGCGCATGCCCACATCAGGCACTTGTGAATGGCCGGCGCAGGCACACTCCCTCTTAGAGGGTAGTGGGGGATGCGGCCCTTAGTGCGCACAGAGCCACTGGCCATAGACGAAGGCTCAGATGAAGTGGCGTCAGCGGCTCCGAGCATGCTGATTGGACGACCGGCCGCTCATACGCTGTAGGACCGGAACGAGGTGAGTTGGCTTTGGCGATCTGGGGGGTTTCATGCAGCGGGGCACCCCCGATCGGGGTGCCTCGGTGGAAAGGACCAAAACCCAGGTTAGTCAAAATCCTGGGTTCTGGTCCACTTTAAGAGGCGCTAGTGCCACATAGTGCCAGATGAACGTCAGGTGAATGTCAGGTCCCTGTGAAAATGGTGTATTTATGAAGTAAAAAATCCTGTGATCCCTTGGCTGCTTGGGGTTGTTTTTGTATAAATTTTTTGCACTTTTGTGTTGTGCTGCAGACTTGTGATCTGGACCATTTAAAACATGTGTCATGTCTTTCAATTGTCCCCAATGCAATTCCTGTTTTTTGTGCTGCCATCACCCAAAAAATAAAAAATGAGGATTACAAAGGGGGTCTAATACCCGGTATCTTCTGTTGACAGCACCCGTACGGGCGTTGTGTTTTTTTAATGAATGTTTAAGCTCTCTAGCACTACCTGACTCCAGGCGGCTCGCAGAGCATCCCGCAAGAAATGGTCATTTAGCGCCCGCCTAAAAAAATAATGAATTAGGCTCATACTGTATGTAAAGCACACCAGCACTCAATACGTATGTAAAGCACACCCTGCATTAATATCAGATTCCAACAGGGACCTACCTACCACAGCATGCACTGAAGCCTTGTGGTAACCAATCACTTTTACATTGCACTGGTAAGTAGTATTTTATGCAATTAGGCTACAGTAATGAACATTACGTTTTACTAGTCTTAGTATTGTGAAACACTTTTTTATAATGGCCTCTGAGATGTTTTAAAGTCAGTTGGATGCTTCTGTGCATGTGGCAGCAATAGGTAGGCCCTATTCAAATTATTATCATTATGCTGCTTTGTCATTTCCAAGAATTTATGGGTCACTCATGATAATTTAGTAAGGTGAAGCTTCATTAAAAAAAAATTAGAACCAGATAATCCATAAAAAACACTATTTGTAGTGGCAAAAACGTTGTTGGGAATAACCATTAGTCATTCTATGAAAATATATGTGGGATAAAATGGAACCTGGAACAGGCCAATATACTATTACTTAAATTTTGTCCCACCCAGAGATGGAGCTTTACCCATTTCTCTATCGGTTGCCACACTCAAATGAATCAACATAAATTAATTTATGTTATGTTTTAATTTAATTAATAAATAACACATTTTTTTTTTGGTTACAAACTTATCAAGAGGTTAAAAAGTAAGGCAAAAATTTGCCTAAATAA
This sequence comes from Gastrophryne carolinensis, assembly GCA_027917425.1. NCBI lineage: Eukaryota > Metazoa > Chordata > Amphibia > Anura > Microhylidae > Gastrophryne > Gastrophryne carolinensis. The sequence continues at coordinate 167,763,341 of CM051236.1, forward strand.
AAGCAGTGAACCAGACACATGAATTGCTTCACAACTTATTACACATTTGTATCTTACGATAAATATATGAAATTTAAAACAATTAATTAAATAAATAATTCATAAATAACCAATAAATATAACACACAGACAGTTTATATTAATTAGATACTTTGATATTAGCTACATATTTGTATTATATTTATTAATTTTATTATTACATAGTGTGACAAATCGCCCAACCTGCTCTGTCAGCGGCAGTGTCTGGCAATGGAGGGGCGTGCCGAGGCCTGGCCAGATAGAGTGAACGCCTTGACGCTGGGTGGGTGGAGTGGCCAGATGAAGTAACTGATGCTGGGTGCAGCCATATGACATAGTGGTCACCTCTGAACAGCCCTGCATGATGCAAATCTCGATCTTGGGGCCACTGATGTTTTATTCCACTGGACTAGGAGAAAAAAGGTTGCGGGGGGAAAAGTAGTGATTAGGGTCAATTCATGGCCATGAGTAAAGTCATTTGCATACACTTTTCATGTGTAAGAAAATGGTTTTTCCCCTGGCTGTTGATTCATGAGACACATTTTTCGGCACCTATTTTTGCGCATATATTTGTGCATGGAGTAAGATTTCATGTGCAAATTTACTCCCAAGACTATATTTGCTTTTGATTCATGGAGTGTTTTGAGGGCTGAAAAGTGTTCCCAAATATCTTTTTTCATGTGGCATATTGCCCCAGCAAAAAGCTAGCTGACATGCTTATTTCATTCCTAAAACACATGCCGGCAATATCATGTTTATTATGAATGAAAGTGTCATCTGCAAATTACTTGAATAACAATTTTTTAAAATTTTTTTCAAATAGACATTTGGCCACTAATGTTTTATTTAAGAAAAAGAAACAATTCGTCAGTAGCTCAATTTTTAGGCGCTAAGACACGAAACAAACAAGGCAATGAGGGAGCGGTATAGAGAACATCTGGGACCAAACATTGGTAAACACAACACTGTAGGTCAACAGGACAAACAACTTTGCTTACAGCTATACACTCAGTGATTCGTTATCTCTATGACAGTAGAGACAAACAAAGTACCATAGATGTCAAGAGCGGTGGCTGCTGACAGTATACAATGTTTGTGTTTTCTTAAGTGCATATACTGAGATCATTAATAATTATGTTTATACATGCACTTAGCATGGTAAAATATGTATTGACATTGTAGATTATAATTGGGACAGTAATAGTGGATAGTCAGTTGTTAATTCTCCTGATCCACTCTGTTAGTGCAACCACTGTATGGCCATGTTTATGCAGTAGATACTTTCATGGATTTACAGATTGATTACATAAATATGCTTAGTAGTAAGAGTACAATTTTATATATTTTTTATGTTTTGAAACACTAAGCCTCTTTAGGTGGGGAGTGACCCACTGTAGCTGATCTGCGTTCCGCTTCCCTCTCTCTTCCCCCCCCCCCCCTGCGGGGAGATGTGGCTTTGTTTCTCTCCCCTTGTAGCGTGTGCAGCTGCGTGCTTTTCATTGTGGGGATTGGGATGGGGATGACAGCCATCCTCAGTGTGTGCAGTGTATTCTCCAGCACGATGGGGAGGATAGTGCTCACACCTGCGGTGTCAGGTGTCATGTATTGACATCAATTAAGGCATGGGGCGTGCGGGGGCGGGGTGGCTATTACAGAGTAGAGATTGAGGGCATGATTTGGCCAATTACTGTGCTTGGATGTATTTGGAGGGCGGGACAAATTAGTGGGTGTTCTCTATTTAAGGGAGAGCTGTCTCCACACACATTACCCTTGTCCTTGAAGCAGCATGGGGGCTGCGTGCGCAGACATTTTTCACTGAGGTTGGCCTGACTGTTGCCCTGGGTGTTATCTTATGACGTGAGATTTAACCATTTATTTTCTCTCTGCTGGCACTTGCATTTATATCATATATTGTTATTGTCTGCACTTTAAAGTCTTATTGGTATGGGTTTCCCTGTGCAATATTAGGTAGTGTTTTAGGTTTATGTGTTTTTCATGTATTTGCACTTTATATATTGATATTATTTTATTGTATATTCACTGTTTTTGCACATATTTTTGCCATATATATTATTAATATTTTTGTAGTATTGGTTTCATGAATTTGCACATATATTTACATGTGGTTAGGATTTTTTGTGCCGGCACAAAAAGGATGGGTTATGACTACTCTAGGATAATTAATATTATTCACCCATAGGGCAGTTATTTAAGCGGCCCTTAGGGGCCATATACATTGATATAGATACATTTGGCCATACTGGTTGTTTTTAAATTTGTCTTGTGGTGTATGTATTTTAATTCTTTGTTTTTTTGTACTAATAAAATCATTAATATATACTGTTGATTGTAGTGGTGCTTCCTTTGGGAGATTGGTGTGTTCTTTGCACGCCCACTCCAAATTATTGTGGATTGCATTTTATATGGGTGAGCACACAGTTGTATACATTTTGTAGGAAGATTTGGGCGGTGCACCCTTTGTTAGTAAATTGGTCAACAGGACAAACACGGAGACAACAGGACAAACACAGGCGCCACATGGAATCCACTAGAGATTGGAGAATATAGATTCACCTCAAACACAGAAGCTGGTGAGACTAATTCGCCACTGCTAAACAGTAAAGATGGGGGAGAAACGTGGGGGCCATGGGGACCAGTGACTGCCTTAACCTGAAAAATGTGCACGGAGCTCGGTCATTTCCGCATAAAAAGAGCTGAATTCCATACGCAATGCACATGCATTGTACATGAATCGGAAACTTGCGATCACACTTCATATGCCATTTTGTGCAATGTGTGCCACTCTAGCACATGGTGCATGCGGAAGCGCTTGTGCATGGTTTTTGGTGCACAGCCATGTGTTGCCTGAATTGTTCACTTTATTAATCAAAAAGCCAATCAGCAGGGGTTGTTGGGAGTTTGGGATTGACACCCAGATGCAACTATTTAGAAATGGTCCATTCTACCTCTAAATAAACAGGTCTCATGATTAAAAGGGAATCTCTCAGCAGGAAGGCTCAGGAAAACTTAGAGACTTCATTAGAAGCAGCAGAAGGTAGGCCCCTGGCCTTGTTTGACTAGGCTGGAAATACAAATTTAAAATGGGTGGGGCCTCAATAGCATAGATATTAACTGTTTAAATGTTTGTGCTGTTTTTTCAGAGGCTCAGACTTGATGACGGAGGTAATTTAAACCAACAGGAGTTAACATTTAATGTGTACCACCCCTACTGCTTGTGGTGGTTTCACAGGTACAAACAGAAGATAAAGAACTGCAGTAAAGTAAAAAAAGTAGTGAAAATGGGGTTGTACTAACAGTTGTTGGGTGTATAAGTGCAGAGGAAAATATACGCAAGGTATCAGTCACTTTGCTATTCAATTCATTGTAGAAAATGCAGACAGTAGTAATTAGCACATAATTACTGGAGGTTGAAGGTTAAAAATATACTTGCTCTGTTTTCATTTGTCAGTCAGAAAATTTGTAATAGATCTCAAATCTGGTCAAAATCTTTTAATAGTGTGACTTCAATGCAAATTTCATTTCACACAGAAGAAATAAATAACATCATTTCAGTCTCTGCGTATAAAAGTTTATAGCCTGTAAAGTCTCATTATAACATGACATAAATGTCACATGTTTTGCCAGCATAACGTGACTTCTTCAGCCCAACATTAACGTGCAAAAGATAAATAAAACAATATCAAAATGTGACAAAATAAATTCTGGTAAATGCATGGCTATAGAGGACCAAAACCCATTTCACTCACCCCAAGAGTCTAGACCCTGGTAATTCCCTGTTCTAGGGACATCCTGATTTGGCATGGTCTGTATTGTAAAATTCCCTGGTTTTCCCAAATACTAATTTCAATCCTCAATTGCCTACGCGTCTGTGGGCCTCTGGTGGCATCCTTGCTCTGCGTGCTTGCTGTGCTTTGTAGGCCTGAATGTCATGACTGCACAGGGCGGAGGGATCAGGGATGCTGCCCGGTGCTGCAGAGTGTAGCAAAGTCTTTCCACAGCCATGGGATCAAGGGTTGGGGCTCAGGTTGACTAGGGGGTTTCACAAATCTACGCAAAAAGTAAGCACAAGGGTTTAGTCTTTCCAGGGAGCCGGAATATTGCGAGAGGACAGCCCCCCACACCAAGTTCAAACTCAGCACAACAACAATAAATGAGCGACAGACATCAGAGTGAATTAGTACTAGGGCTGAAGTAAAGGCCTCCTTTAAGATCCAAAAGGCCTTTACCTCTGGAAGAGCCAAACTTCCACGAAGGCACCTTTTCGGGTTAGGTCTGTTAGAGGAGCAGCTACAGAAGAGAATCCCTTGATAAAAAGCCTGTAAAAGATAGCGAATTCTAGAAATCTCTGCAAGGCTTTTAGGGTTAAAAGACCCTGATTGGAGACCAGATACCCCAGTAAAGGGACCTCAAACACATACTTGGACAGTTTGGCAAAATGGCTGTTCTCACTCAGTTTTTGCAACACGGCCTTAACATGTTGATGGTGTATAACCAAATTATATAATAAACAAAATCTAAAAAGACTGCAGGGGCATTGCATAACTAGATATGCCCGTTGTGTACATTAAAGGGCAGTACAAAAAACAGAATGAGCTCCACTTCATTAAATCTCTGGTCTCACAGTTATTAAGAAGATTGTGGGTCTTCAACCAAGGGAACCCCAGAACAAAGAGTTTGTCAGGACAATCTAAGACTAAGCAGAAGTGAAATGACCAAACCCACTTTTTAAATATATGTACCTGAAGAGTTGGGTCACAATCTGAAGTATAGTTCACAGGAGTTTTAAAAATATGAAAACTGCGCACAATCCCCCAAAAACTTATTTGGGAGGGGAACTTTGGGCTCGACAGGAGGTCACTTGGTCTCCTGGGCCACCTGAGCTGAGCCAGCTGATTTATAGCAGAAGCCATGGCCTGCACTTGCTCTACAAGATCTTCTATTAATTGGGCCCATGATAATGTAAAGTCCTGTGGGACACCCGCCTGTCACGATCAACTTACCTGGGGGTTGGTCCCACGACGTATCCAGGGGACTGACCGGGGCTCGTTTAGCACGGCGGCCGCGCCGAGCAGCGCCGGCTCATGTGGCGCCGAGCACGGCAGGCTCCTCTCCTCACCACCACGTCCCCAGCATCTCAGAACATGGTCGCACGCATGGGCACGTCTCTCTTATGACCTGCCGGAGGCTGCATTAAAGGGCCAATGAGCCCAGAGTGTCATGGGCGAAAACGCCCTTTAAAGTTCAGAGGGAAAGGTCAGAGAGTTTGCTTTACAGAAGGGAAGATGGGCTTGGGGTGACATAGGCATCGGTCCAGGCAGCAATTAGAGGTCGGCAACAGATAAACTAAGAGGCCGATTTATTAATAGCGCCAGGTAGCGTCAGATGAGCGACAGTAGCGTGATTTTCACAGCGCCGGCTAGTATTCGCTGTGCTTGGCCGTTGTTCGGTTGTTGACAGCGACTCAGTCGGTGTGCGGTAATGTTGAATACGGGGTTTGGAGTCGCTGTTTGACAGGTTCCGCGCTGTATGGGAGCTCATGACAGCGAATGGCCATAGCGAACGGCTCCCAGCATATTCATTAACAAATCACGCTCAAAAAATTATCGTGCTGTAAAATGCATGTTTAAACCCCAGAGCGCTGGCAGCGATGTGTTAAAAGTAGTTTTTTAACCCCCAAACAACCTTATTTTTTGAAAAAAATAATAAACAAGTTTTTATAAACATTTTGTAATATGAATACATTAATATCAGACCTGTAATATCAATTCTGCACAATTTTTTTTTTATTTTTTTTTTACCTTGAAAAAAAATAACATTGCAGAAGTGGTCACCGAATTTTTGACATTAAAAAAAAAACAAAAAAAACATTAATATCAATTAATTACGAATATTTAAAGATTGCTCCATTGAAATGCATTGGAGAGCGCCAGGTAGCGAGAGGTCATACCTGGCGCTGTGATGGGATTAGCAGCGGCGCTGTTTGCTGAAGTCTGCAACATGATGAATCCCGCGCTAGCTGACGCTCTCGCCGGCGCTAGCCTCATTTAGCGTGATAAATGCGTAATTGTGTTCACAGCCTGGTGTTCTGGAGTCGGTAGCCGCCGATAGCTGGCGCTACCTGGCGCTAGTGAGACACTACCTGGCGCTATCCCTTGATAAATAAGGCCCTAAATCACAAATCAGAGGCACTACAACACCCAACAGAACACTATCACGAGCCATGAGATAAGTGAACTGGGGAGACTTTAATAAGGACACTGGGGCTCATTGGTCCCTTCAAATCACCCTCATTCAAATCACTGGTGCCACTGGGTGAATGACGCCGCGGGACAGGGGAGCAGGTAAGTGGATCATCGTTGCACAAAGCTACGGAGGGAGTCCTGGATCTAGCTGCCGATAAGAAGTAAATGCTGGTGTACAGGCTCCAGGGCTGACCACCTGCTAAAGGCTGCTTCTGTTAAAATGATTCATCAGGCACAAAACAACCAAAAGAGTACTTAATTTTAGTCTTGTGCAGCCAATCAGCACTAGCCTGTCAATTTAGTAACTCACCTGATCGTTTCTTGCCCCGCCACAGCGCTAAATATAAATGCTGGATCAGTACAGTAGAACTAGCTTAACACCTGGGTTTTTCTGGACTTGCTTCTATCTTCTTTATTTATTAAATATGTTCAGTAGTATTTTTGCCTTGTTTGCCAGGATCTTTGGCCTATTAGCCTAATACTCATAGCTGGATAGGGTGCATGTTGCTTCACATTAGATTTAAAAAAAAAAGCATAGGGCTGCTGTAAATTACATAGCATTCAAAACTCAAATTAAACTTATAGAAAATCTAGAAATGCAGTATTTTATAAGTGTAGGAGATACAACTTTACAATTCAGATGCATGTGCAGACTTCATACCAGGGATGTTACTTCCATATTATGGGTGACATGACATTGCTAAACAGCATTTTTCACTTTGCCAGCCTAAAATATGGCACTTTCATGCTTTAACACATGAGCTTGCAACCACAAAAGCTTCCCATGGTTTTTAAGAGCTTCTGTGGGATGTCAGACACCATTACTTTGAATTAAGTCTGACAGTTCTGGGCTTAGCTAGAAAATGCATTTTATTGTTTAAAAGCATCCTTAACATTTACTTCTTAGACCGGATTTAAGACTGTTTTTCTTAATTAAGTTTAGAAAAGGGGTCCACCAGTCATGCTGAAGACAGGTAGATTTCAGGGATTGATATTTATTCAGCCAACCCAGTTTTCAGTTGAAAGTTTTCATTTTCTCTGTTTTAGAACACATCTACTAGATAATTGTAAATTGCCAAAGGCCCTGCTGCATGTCATGAAGGCCAACACGTGTGCGAGAAGGTTCTGGTGAAAGCACCCTATTAACTCTTTGGATATTTTATATTTCTGGTGCAGTATTGCTCATAAACATAGTCACTGTGCTGGAATAATTTCTGGTAACAGTGTCAGACTGGTTCCAGTCTTGGGCCTGAAGTGGAAATGACTTCAGGGGCCATCTTACAGCAAATTCCTACCCAGTTGGAAGTTGATATCATACCTCCCAAGTGTTCCTGATTTGGAGGGACTGTCCCTAGTGCCAGTCTTGGGCCCCCAGTTGAACTGACTTTAGGGGCCATCTTACAGCAAATTCCTACCCAGTTGGAGTTGATATCAGATATCATACCTCCCAAGTGTCCCTGATTTGGAGGGATTGTCCCTATTTTGAGTCCATGTCTCCCTGTCCCTCATTGTTCTCATTTGTTCTTCTTTGTGGTGTAACATGCAGATCTGCCGCAATAAATTATTAACTTGCCTCTTCCAAGCATTTCTATTGTTGTAACTGTTACACCCTATCTCCTATGCATCCCTCAATGAGTATTGCTCATAAACATAGTCACTGTGCTGGAATAATTTTTGGTAACAGTGTCAGACTGGTTCCAGTCTTGGGCCTGAAGTGGAACTGACTTCAAGCGGACCTTCACTCTGAATAAAAGTCTATCTTATATGTTTCCCACACCCTGTATATACAGATTGCCCACATTAAAAATCATCCGACCTGCATCTACTGAATGTTATGAGCCTTTAAACATCCAAGATGGCGGCTTATGGAAGCCGCCATCTTATCAGGCAGCCTGCAAACAGGAAGTGCCTCCTGACTGTGCTGCTCTGCATTCTGGGACTGCTGACCGTTACCTGACCCCAGCTCTGCTCTGTCTGAGCAAAGCACAGCTATAACCTGCCCCCCTGTACCTTATCCCACGCTCCTCTGCTCAGTAAATGTAATGCTTCTGAGTCAAGATGGCGGCGCCCGTATCCTAAATTCCTGAACAGATTTGCAGCCCAGTGGGGGAAAGAATAATAAGTTACTAAAAACGTAAAATATATTAATTTTAGATGCTGGGGAACCGTTTTTTAAGAGTTTGGGCTTTTCATTAAATCATGGTGAAGTTCCGGTTTCAGGGGCCATCTTACAGCAAATTCCTACCCAGTTGGATGTTGATATCATACCTCCCAAATGTTCCTGATTTGGAGGGACTGTCCCTAGTGCCAGTCTTGGGCCCCCAGTTGAACTGACTTTAGGGGCCATCTTACAGCAAATTCCTACCCAGTTGGAGTTGATATCAGATATCATACCTCCCAAGTGTACCTGATTTGGAGGGATTTTCCCTATTTTGAGTCCATGTCTCCCTGTCCCTCATTGTTCTCATTTGTTCTTCTTTGTGGTGTAACATGCAGATCTGCAGCAATAAATTATTAACTTGCCTCTTCCAAGCATTTCTATTGTTGTAACTGTTACACCCTATCTCCTATGCATCCCTCAATGAGGAGGCGTGGCCTAATTTAACAAATGTCCCTCTTTCCGTCCCTGAAAAGTTGGTAGGTATGCAGATATAACTGCATATTCAATAGTGCACATGGACTGTACACAGGACCTAACTTACGAAATGGCTTACCATGTTGTTCCCGAGCACACAATATACTGAACAATTAGGTTTTTAACATTAGGCAAACCAGGGTAGTGCGTCAGTTTGAGGGCTATTAAAAGACCCCTGAGTCCAGGGTCCACTGGGGAATTCCCCTGTGGGCCAAGTCAAGCCTGTCTAGTTATGATGAAGAACACAAACATGTACTATGGACAATTTTTTGTAAAAAAAAAAAACTATAATTTGATTAAAAACAAGGGCAGGACCCTCTACCCTGTCACAAGTATCAGAAACGTCAGGCTATAGAATGCTATTATACACAGCACCCAGTCATGCAGATAGGCTGGGGGCGGGGGCATGACACAAACTGCAGGGAGACTGGAGATGCAGCCTCTCCTGCTCTCTATGCCTATCACCAAGTGGGGCATCCAAAATCTGTATGCCCCATGTAAACGGACCTATCACCAGGATAGTGAAAATCCTAATTTTATTAAAGCAGGTGTAAGATATTTCACCCCCTGGCATCCTGATTTATGCTCATCTACCTGAAGCCCCTTAAAAAACCCACACAAATGGAACCCCTTACCAGTTCATAGGTAGCAAATAATAATAAACACCACCTCATCCCTGTTCACCACGTTCACTAAACTAATTAAAAATAAATCCAAGGTTCTCAGTCTTCTTGTCTGGTACCAGCATGTTCTTCCAGCGTCCATGTTGATTGCATCCCTCCCTAGGGTCTTCTTGGCTTGATCCTCGCACCTTGGTAATTGATTTAAGCAGCAACATTTCTAGAGATTCATCATCAGCTGATGCGGGAGTACAAAAATAATAATAATAAATCACTGAACTCATTTACCACATGTTATAGAACCTATCACAAATTTATGTCGCTGTTTTCAGTGAACAAAATAATACATCAAGTGCCCTCTAGGGGCAATACATACACTCTCTGTACTTATTTAAAGGGCACATGTCCCATTGGGATGCTCCCAGACACAAATACAGGACCAGGCGTTTGCTGTTAGGTTCACTTTGGAAAAGGTAGAGGAGAAGAAGAAAGAATTGGAAAATGAAGAGGTAAATGCCTTTACACGGCGAGAATGCACAGAGCAGAAGAGGAGCAGGGGGAGGAAGAAGAAGTTACACAGCAGCAACTTGGGACTGGGATCATGGTGTCCAAAACAAAAAAACTGAATAAACTCCGGGCATCCCAGCAGCCAGTGTGGTTGGCTGGGGTGGGGGTCCACAGTGCTGTGTGTCCGCCCAGCCAGCAAACCTCACTGGTCACCAGTGATCACATGGGGCCACTGCACACACGTCTTCCATTGGAGGAGTATGTATGTGTGCAGCTGTTTCCTGTCCCGTATCATATGGTGCTTCAATAGCAAAATGGGAGTATCTTTCTAATGCAAAGGGGGTATCGTTCTCATTGCGAAGGGGGTAGGTCCTCAAAACAAACCCAGGAGTGTCACTATCCTAGGTTTTGTTCCTACTGCCTGGGGCATCCCGATTGGGTAAACTCACCGCTTCATCGATCCCACCATCGATCCCACCAGCCAATCAATCAGCAAGCAAACCTGAATAGAGAATGTGCTACTGGTCGCAGCCTTGCTTTGCCTTGTAACCATGCCAGATAGCAAAGAATGTAGTGGATCTGCACTTCCTTAAAAGATGGGTACTTTATTCCAAAAAATATTTAAAATCATCGGTGTCTCCAAGACAAGTCAAAGCATCCAAAGCAAGATAAAATCATTATAGATTTGGGCAGAGAAAGAGACTGGGGCCCTCTGACACGTTTCGGGTCTTTCAAAGGCCCTTAATCATAGATAGGGGTACCCCTGAGGCTAAAGCATTATATAGTAGTCATAATAATAGAAAAAGAGACTCACCAGAGCAGCAGCGTGGCCCGCAGCCGCGGGGAGCCCTGGCCGGCAAGCAGTGCTGACGTCAGGGACGGAATGGGACGCGTCAGCCAATCACAGGCCAATCAGAGTGAGCGTTTCCCTCAATGACTCCAAAGGAACACAGCCTGCGTGAGCACGCGTCCCGCCCCCAGCCCGAACGTCAGATGACAACGTTGCCCCAGCAACCGACTCAGCAAGCCGGACGGCCCGCCGGGACTAACTAGGGAACAGGAACTGCTGCAGAGAACCCGGGAGCCCCGCAGCGTGCCCCAGCGCTGCACTCGGTGGTCCGGATTAAAAAGCTCAAGCAAGAATACACACTTGTAACCATGCCAGCCATTCCAAAATGCCTGGTGCGGGTATATGGCTCACATAGAGGAATATGCAGCTGCGGACCCACAAATGCTCGGTGGGACCACTTGGTTAGATGAGTTTCCAGACGATTAAAAAAGCTCTACATATTGAGGCTTTCCACATTAGGATGCCCCACAAAGAGGGAGACTAGGGCCCTAGAGCACCATAGACCAGTGGTTGCTCCTCTTTAAGACTTTAAGCTTTAAGCCCATCCATTTTTATTCTTTTTATTATTAGATTTTTCTTTCTCGCTCTGTCATTGATGATTTTTAGCTTTGCTAAACTTCTGTGTTTATTTCAACACATTCTCTTGCTGCATTTTATTAATAGGGTATGTACAAAGTGTTTAGCTGAAAACCTCCATCAGGCATGACTAATTCGGATAATTAATTTGTTGGAACATTAGCACCATCAAATGAGCCAGCTAAACCGGTAAATTTAAAGTAAATTAAACTTAATTTGCAGGTTATTGCAATTAAGTCTGTCTTGTCTTTCTTAGGGATTTCCACCTCCTCAGTATTTAAGAGGCAATCATAATGCATGCAAGTAGGCGGGCTTTTTGGCTAATTAACACAAGGCTCTAATTTGCTTTTCAATTAGGATAGATGTTTATTATATGCCGGTGACAGTGTTGCAATTCGGATCTGCATAACAGGAGTGCATGGCATAATTATGGCGGAGATGAACATCTCATGCCGAGTCTGTTTAGGGGTTAATGAGACATTGGCAGCTTCCAGCTGGGGAGACTGAGCCAGTTTAGTGAAGCTTCAAGAGGAAGCCACCCATAGGGGTTTCATTTGAAGTGTCAAAAGGTCCCCTTGTTCAGGGTGGCTTATATTTCATTTGTCGGAGTGGCAAATCAAAAATTGATGAGATTTCAGCAGCAGTTCTTCATGACATTAATTCAGCAATTGTGTTCCTAATAGTTTCGATCCTTAAAGAAGAACACCAGCCTTCAGAAATTGCATTGTGCAAACAACACAGCCCCAATCTAAAGCTTATGTAAAAAAGAATGTATTTTAAGCTTTAGCTAGAAATCTTTGCTCATTGCTTTACATGAGTCAAGGGCCAGGACTAAGGTATGTGTGGTTAAATGGACTATTCAAACAAACAAAACATGAATTAACTGCCACCCCACACACTTGATCCCTTGTCACTCTTAGGCTCTAAGCTAAGAGGACACTCCAGACCATCCCGGGACATGCATACAGTGTCCACTGCTGAGGACATATATTAGCAGTGGACATTTGTGAATAGGTCATGTGATGCTCTCCTTGCTGCCAGTCAATACCGTATATATATTTTATTATCATGAAACAGTATCATTATTTGCAGAAGAAAAAAGCATTCAAACCACGTGACATACATGCATGTCCAAATAAAGTATTTTTGCAATATTCTTATGGTTACAATCTAAGCTGAGACTATAGGAAGTCTAAACATTAGCTCCATTTACTATGCATGTTTAATTTCACCTTAGGCCCTTATTTAAGAATGGATAGCGTCAGGTAGTGGCTGGTTAATGAGAGGTAGCAACAGGCAGCGGCTAGTGAACGCCGGACACGGCACGCAATTACACATTTATTAAGCAGAATCTGTTTAGCGACTGGGATAACGCCATGTAGCGTCCGATTCATCATTTTTCACAGCCTCAGCGAACAGCGCCGGCGTTCAGCCTTGCACACGCCAGGTATTACCTCTCGCTACCTGTCGCTCTCCAATACATTTCAATGGGCGTTCTTTAATTTCTCTTTAAAGAAGGTTTTCGTTATTTTTATTTTTTTTTAATCTCAAATAATTCTGTGACCTCTCCTGGGATTGAAAAAGCAGTTTTTTGACAAATTTTTCATTTTTCAGATATTTCTGCAGAAATGACATTACAGGTCTGGCATTAAAGTGTTCATGTTACAATGTTGTTACAATGTGATTCCATATGTTTTCGCTTTGTTACTAGTGGATAAATGCTGAAAAACACTCTTTAAACACACAGCCTCTGGCGCTCTGGGCTTCAAAAATGCATTTTTCAGCGCCAGAGTTTTGTGAGGCTGTTTTTTTGCTGAATATGTCGGTCGCTATGACCAGTCGCTAACATACGCTCCCATACAGCGCTGTACTGGTCAAATAGCGACTCCTCACAATGTATTCAACATTACTGCACAGTGACTGAGTCGCTATAAAGTAGCGACCCACGGGCGAGCACAGCGACTACTAGCGGGCGCTCTGAAAATGCCTGCTACAGACGCTCATCTGTCGCTACCTGCCGCTAATGATGAATCAGCCTGTTAGTGTTATTATGATAATAAATACATGTTTTATTGCGTAAGTTCCATACTCATCCATACTACACATTCATTCAAATTAAAAGAAAAGAAGGTAAAAGAAAGGGTCGGGTTGGAGAGTGGAGGAAAAGGGAGTTCAAGTTAGGAATTAAAGTATTTTAGGGGCAGATAGGTAAGTGCCATTGCACTGGAAGCAGTCCAGGGGTTATAGAGCGGTCTCTAGAAATGCTCAGTGGTGGAAATGGGGCCCCATCAGGGCTCATACAGTGACTTTCTTCCTGTCATTTTAACTAAATTGTATACATCTAGACAACTAAAGACTGAAATAGCTGGAAATGCTTCTTTTTTATGCCATGAGAGAGCAGATCTAATAAATAAAGTGTGGAAACAAAAAGGATGGGCCCCAGTGTGGTTGCATCCTCTGCAACCCCTATAGTTATGCCCATGGTTATGGTTAATAGTAATAGGTACCGGGAGGTGGAGCTAATGTTCCCAAGCTCAAAAAAGAGGGACACATCCCTTAAAGTTCATATCTCTCTACTATTCTGCTATATTCTAACCACCATAAAGGGAAAGTCCACTTTAGATTATAATTGGATTATAATTGTTGCTATGGAACAAATGCTCCAGGCCCCTGAAAGTCAGAGGCCCCCCAATCCCAGCACCATTATCACAGAGGGTTCAAAACCAGCGTTAGACTAGCTAAAATTGGACCCCCCCCCCCATGCTGTGTGACCAAACCAAACCTAGAGACCCTGTGCTGCTTTTCATCCTAAGGTTTCTTGGTATACCTCTCCTCCCCCTGTATGCTGGCTGCAATACCTTGCCTGAATTACAGTGCACCTATACTAAAGTACTAAAGTTTCTTTATTTACTGAAGTATTTGCCCAATATTGATAAAACGCTAACAGGAAGCAGTATTATGGTAAATGGCAGCCATATGCTAATTAATTCAGTGCAAATAAACTGTCACATAAAGGCAGTTAGGTTGAAGTGCTCCCCAATGCCGAGCTGTGTGTACTGTAACTGAACGTATCATTGCTGGAAAGCACCAGGGGGTGGGGCTGCTCAGCCAGGGAGCAATGTGGCCGACTGCATCCAGTTCATGTTGTTATGAATACTGGGCAAAGGCTTTAGTAAAAAAAAAGAGAGACACAGGCTGCTTGGGGGCACTGGGCTGGGGATGGATGATGATGTACGCTGAGGCAGCTGGGTGTGAATGACATCACTACCAGCATCCGTCTCATTATCATAGCAGCCGAATAGAACTATGTAAGCAGTATATTCGCTATGTACAGTCTTGGTAGTAAAAGTTGGCATCCCTGAAACTTTTCCGAAAAATTAAGTACTTGTTCAAGAAAAATTTTGTGATTACACGTGTTTTATTATACCCATTTTTTATTTACTTTTGGTTCTCAAGTCCTGGACAGTTCTCTTCTCCTCTTTCTGTTATCCCTGCTTAGTGTGACACACACAGAAACGCAATGCAAAAATTGAGGCTGCGAAAAGCTGTCCATAGTATGCTAGGGGAGCTTTCACATGTCATTCAGGTGTTTGCGGAGTACTCAGAGCACTCCACCAAAGCCCTGCCAGCAGCGTCCTGAGGGCGCAGCACTCCCGATCAGAATGCCCTCCACGCACCAGCACCAGCGATTGGGGGGCACTCGGCTGAAAGCTTGAGTGCTCCACAATTGGACTGATCTGAACCCAGCTTGAGTCATCTTCTCTTTTATCTGTTTCAGGTGTGATTTTTATATTGCCCCAACCTGTTACCTGCCTCAGGCGAATTTGAATGAGCATCACATGATGGAAACAAAGAGGCCGATTCATCAATAGCGCCAGGTAGCGACAGATGAGCGACTGTAGCGTGATTTTTTCAGCGCCAGCCAGTATTCGCTGTGCTTGGCCGGCATTAGCTTGATGACAGCGACTCAGTCGGTGTGCGGTAATGTTGAACACGGGCTGGGGGGTCGCTGTTTCACAGGTCCAGCGTTGTATGTGAGCGCCTGACAACGAATGGCCAGAGCGAACGGCTAGCTTCATATTCATCAAAAAATCACGCTCCGAATGTGCTGTCGCTGTCCGATCCTTGTTTAAACCCCAGAGCGCTGGCGGCGATCTGTATTAACTAGTTTTTAACCCCTAAACAACCATATTTTTTGAATGTAATATTATACATGTTTTTAGAATCATTTTGTTATATGAATACATTAATCTCAGACCTGTTTGATCAATTCTGCACATATTTTTTTTTTTTTTTTTTTTGACTTAAAAATAAATCCTAACATTGCAGAAGTGTTCTCCGATTTTTTGAATTTTTTAAAAAATTAAAAAAAAAATTATTACCAATTAATCATGAATTATTATAGATTGCTCCATTGAAATGCATTGGACATCGCCAGGGAGCGACAGCTCATACCTGGCGCTGTGAGGGAATTTGCAGCGGCGCTGTTCGGTCCAGGCGGCTTCATGATGAATGCCGCGCCAGCCGTCGCTCTCGCCGGCGCTAGCCTCATTTTGCTTGATAAATGCGTCATTGTGACCGCCGCCGGGCGTACTTGAGTCGGTAGTCGCCGTTAGCTGCCGCTACCTGGCGCTCGTCAGACACTACCTGGCGCTATCGCTTGATGAATAAGGGCCAAAGTTGTGTACCCACACTTTTGAAAAGGTGCCAACAGTTTTTCCCTGCCCATTTTCTTAGTTTTGAGTCAAATTATGTTAAATTCTTCCCTTTTTTCCCTTTTCTTGTGTTGTTCCAATACACACAAAGGAAACAAAGTGTGTACAACTAAACATATGTAACTGCAATAATTTTCTGGAAGAATTTCAGGGCTTCCAAAACTTACGACCATGACTGCAAATACAATGTACATACTCGGATTTTTTTGGCAGGAGACATCTGGAAGAGGAAGAATTTAGGGAGGAGAGCACATCAACACAAAACAACGTTATCAACTTAAAAATATCACAGCATACTGCAACTTAATATCACTACATAACTAGTATATAGCGATTTCCAGTATAGAGTCAACGGAAAAGGATGAAATCTCAACGTCCAATCAGTCTATTGTGGCCTGATCTGCAGTCACAGTTTGTTCATTTCTCGAATAGCAAGGGGGTAAAATGTTTTCTTAGGTCTGGATTTCTTCACTAGGGGAACCCTGTATCGATGGTCTGATGGAAATAGGGTAAAGGAGAGACAATCAGGATGTAGCGGGGTCTTGACAATTCTTCCTATAGGTTTCTTTAGTCTCTCAGCATAATATCGAACAATGGAAACTTCTGGAAGTAATGTTACAACATATGCAGCCGGTAGCTGGCTAGGAAGAAGCGAGCTGCCCCTGGGTTCCCATACACAATGGGGCCCTATGATTTCAGGGCTGCCCAGCTGAGGTGAACAATTACAGTCAGGATCCACAGAGAGGGAGGATCAGGTAATCATTAACATAGGGACTCCCTGCCCACCTTGGAAGGAGTTACTGAATGGGGAAATGACATGAGATCAACAATAGGCTCGATTCAGAGAGACAAAAGAATACTTTCGTTTTAGTGCCGATCTGTTTTTTTTTTTCAAAATGTTTCCGCTCTCGTATGAGTGTGCGAGCAATTCTATGCATGCATTGCAATCCCTCTGTAAAGTTTCCGTCCATTCGTACGGCAGATTACGAATACGAGGATGTCATTTTCCAGCGTGACTTTCCCGTTTCATTTTCACGTTACAACGTAGGCTTTCGTTTTTGCCCTTTTCCCATCGTATCCTCCCACGAATCCTTTACGTTTCCCGTTCGATTCTGTTTCCCTTTTTCAATAAATAATTGTCCAGACGGAAATCCTTACGATCTGGCGCCTGCGCACTACAAACTTAACTCATTAAAGTGCTCGCCTACATATTTGCCACCCTCACTTCTACTACAATGTTTAGCTAAATCACTTAGCACTATCCTCCATCTTCCCTTTTGGACCCTTAAAGCTCACCCAAACTACGCGGGTTAGGTTCTTCTTCCATTTTAGCCCCCTAAAACTTACCCAAATCACTTCTCGATCATGTGAATATTCATCTTTAAATATTTCTGGGCCCATTAGTTTTGTGTTAATGTATTTTGTAAATGAAATGACACTGAAACATTTTTTTTTATTCCATCATAAAATATAAAATCTTAAAAAAATGTTGAAAATTTAAAATTTTTACAACTATAAAAAACAAAATACATAGCAATGGCAGGCCACAGAACATTATTCTTCATCTGTGGTCCCCAACGAGTCGCGCAGCTCCTGCATCTCGCCCACCAACTGAAGGACCCTGACACTCAGTTGTGCCACTCTGGCACGTGTGGTCCCTGTTATAAAACGTAAATTAAAATATTGGTATGACCTTGTTGAGGTCATACTGCAGTGCCCCCCCCGTATGGTCCAAACACCTAAATCTGGACTTCAAAAGCCAGAAGGCCCTCGCCACCACGGCCCGGGTTTTGCATAGTGCCCGATTAGAGAACCCCTGGCCCGCATTCTGCAGGCAAAGAACGGGCATCAGGAGCAAGGGCAGGAGTGGATATCCAGAATCCCCTGAAATAATTACAAAATACTAACATAAAATACACATTCTAAGCTACAATATTGTTTAACATGTCATCAAGGGCTAAAAACAGCCATAGGTTAAGACATGAGTCATCAACTATATTCATTGCCATACAGTGAAAATGGATTGATGGAATGTGAGCAAACTTACCCAGGAGCCATCCACCAGATAATTCTCCTGACTCAAACTGACGAAATAAGCTGGAGCTCTGCAATATATAAGCATTGTGGGACGACCCTGGATGCCCTGCAAGAACACTGAGGAATCGCATATCCGGACCAAACACTGCTTGTATGTTGTGTGAGTGGCACATCTTGCGGGTTCCTGCAACCGAATATAAAATAATTACACAAAGCAAAGGTGACCGACTAAAACAAGAACTCCTACAACAAATTAAGATTCAAGTTCAACAATCCAAATATAATTCACAAAGGACATAAGTCTAAAAAAATATAGCAATTATATGGATGTGTGGGAAAATAAATGTTTACATGCTAAGGACTAATTAAGGTCAGCATTAAAATGCATCTATAAGGCATACATGAAATGTATTGATTCAGGTATGCATTGCTATACAATTAATGGCCTCGGCCATGCTGATACATGCAATGCCTTGGTGCTAAAGGCGCGCAGACTCCTCCACATAGCCTCAAAACATGTTCAACAATAGCAATCCGAGCCCTCAAATGTCCCGTAAGTGGATCGGAAATGAAACGGATTTATAGGGTGGTGGTCTGTTGGCAATCAGCTCTCTGAATCAGACGGAAACCCATCCCAACAACGTAAGTTATCTGAACGAACTAAAAATATCAGATTTTGTTTGGAAAATGATCCGAACTAACGCAAATGATCCGATTTGCTTTCGTTCATTGAAAGCGCATATACGCATTTTCCCGAACGTTCGTACGAATGAAAAATGAACGAAAAAAATTACAAACACCCACTAAAACTTTCACAGACAGCTACGGAAGTCCAGATGAATGTGTCTCTGAATCGAGCCGAATAAGTGAGATCTCAGGTGGAGCAGCCATAACCGGGCACAAATGAGATGGTGGTCCAGCAGTGTTGCAATGGCCCCAAGTGTATAGTGAAGGGTATAGTAAAGGGTGTGATGTTGGTGGGAGGCCAGCAACAAAATGATTGCTCCATACCTTGGACATCCCTAATCTGGCCCTGTAGATGCATGGCCATAATAAACCAAATTTGAATTTAATAGTATCTTGTTAAAATACTTTTGATATTACTGCTTTAAAAACAATGAGAAAAACTTGTGTCATACAGACCAGGTGCAGGAAACAACAAGCATTCTGAAAAAAGAAAAAGGATGACCATCACACTGCATGCCATTAGCTCTTGGCATTCATTTGCTCCACTTCTGTTGTCTCCTCACTAATTAAGCTTGCTGCAGCCAACACAAAAGACTGGCAAATGTTGCTTGGTGGGGGACTGGAATGTCACAGATATCAGTGGCCGTAGTTTTTATCTGTTCCATTGTGTCCAAATATAGACATACAGTATACTAAATAATGCAGGTATACTAAATACTAAACCACTATAAAAGTGCATCTAAAGGGGAGGAAAACAACAAAAGCCTATACTAAGCTTTAATTACTTTTTTTCACTTATAGCTACTTAATAGTAGTTACCATAGTTACCTAGTACAGTAAAAGTACTAAAATAATAAAAAAGTGTTATGTTCAGGTGAAAGCAAAAAGTTTACTAATAATAAATACATGTTTTATTGCGTAAGTTCTATACTCATCCATACGACACATTCATTCAAAATAAAAGAAAAGAAGGTAAAAGAAAGGGTCAGGTTGGGGAGTGGAGGAAAATGGAGTTCAAGTTAGGAATTAAAGTATTTTAGGGGCAGATAGTTAAGTGCCATTGCACTGGAAGCAGTCCAGGGGTTATAGAGCGGTCTCTAGAAATGCTCAGTGGTGGAAATGGGGCCACATCAGGGCTCATACAGTGACTTTCTTCCTGTCATTTTAACTAAATTGTATACATCTAGACAACTAGTACATTGGTTGGCTATACAGGACCACTGCCATTGCCTAATAATGATTTATAGGTATTATTTGTTTTGCTCTTTCTTAATTTAAACAGAAGTTACTGATGCTGAAGCCACTTTAAATCTGCTCCATGAGCATCCTCGCTTCCAGCAAAGCCTGGTTTGGTGACTAAAGAAAACTCACCTGATCACCAGTTTTTCCAGTCTATGGGGGAGCAGAATTCAGGTTATGCTTTCAGTTTTCTGGCCTTAAAACTGCCTAATGCTTTTACATGGAATAGATAGACCATAACATGTAAACGAGCATTGTACATGTTTCTAAATAACGTGTTTTTAGGATAAAGAAAGAATCCTCTTTTAACTCCAGTAAAACATCTGTATATAAGTCTATATTTCCAATAAAATAATGGCACTGCGAATCAGTGCCTGGCACAAGCCCACTGTCACAGTGAATGCAGCAGCACATTCTATTCACAATGATGTTGAAGTCAGGGCATCATAGTACTGAAAATAGTGGGCAGCCTCAAGAAGAACAAACAGTTGCATGCATGCCACAAGACCAGATCTCGGAAGTTGGTATCAGACCTTGCATCAGATGCTGTGGGTGGGAGGGGGGTGGCTTTTTGGATTATTTGCATTTAATAATCCTTTAAATACTGTTTTAAAATGTTTCTCCGATCATCAGAATCCATTATCCCAGTCCCTGCTGCTGGATGGTGTTCCTGGGTGATGAGATGGTTTTGTGCCAGACTTAGCATTTTATATGGTGGCCAAAAAATCTAACCAGAGCACCTTCCTGCATACATTTTAAGAGACTCCCTCATGCCTTTTGGCAAACTCAAAATGAGTTTGCTTGTAAGTAAAGGCTTTTTTCTTGCATAAAGCCCAGTTCTATGGAGCGTACAGATTATTGTGGTCATAGGGAAAGATACCCCAGTCTCTGTTTGAGAGCTCTGCAGCTCCTTCAAAGTTACCTTTGGTGACTGTGCCGCCTCTCTGATTAATGCCCTTGGCAGGTTTGTGGTACAATGTTCTTGTCCCATTTGATGATAATACATTTGATGGTGCACTGGGGCATCATCAGAGATTTAGGGCCTTATTTATGATGTGCGCCATTTAGCATCTTTCTGGTGACCATAGCGCCACTTTAGGAGTTCGGGCATTTTTGTCTTTTCTGGCACTGCGTTGTGCACTACAACGGTACTAGAAGTCGCAGTGCCAAATGCTAACTAATTGACTTTGATTGTTGCACTAGGTATAGGACAGCCTATGTCAGCGCCTGCTGGACCTGACTGCCGATTATCCCTGCGCCAGTGAGCACAATTTTGTACTGTGTTTTCAGCACTATGCGGCATATTTATGAATTTTTTCCTCCTTGTAAAGATTTGCACTGTATTTTTCCAGCGCTGGTTTCATCATTACAGTTACAAGAAATCACTGCTGGGGACAAAGGGGACAAACTTTACAGAGCGTTTAGGCTGCGTTTTAGTTGTTATTGTCCATATTACACATTTGTAACAAAAAAGAAGCCATGAAAATAGATTTTTCAATTTCCTAGGTTTTCATTATTGACATGTCACAATGCAACTTTTTGTACCAAAAAATGTGTGTAATATTATAACCATAAAACACTTAAATGCAGTTCCGCCCATTGTGCTCTATGGCATCTTGATCTACAGCTCCTACTTTCAACTGGCGCTTCTTGAACCAGAGCGCCCGACGCTGCAACCTTTTGGGTGCTAGTGTTAAATAAGACGCCAGCTGGCGGCTGCAGCCTGTTTTTTTGTATTCTAAATCGCACGCTGTGTGTCGACGAGGCAAAAAAAGGCTAAATAAGGCTACTAGTTATTCATTTATGACCTAACCCTGATCTCTTTTTCTCAACAACCATTTCCCTGATTTGTTTGGATAGTTTCATGGTCTTCATAGCATTTGGTTAGTGGCGTTCCTTGCTAAAAGGTGTTACAGCCTCTGGGGCCTTTCAGAAATGTGTGTTTATACTGGCAGACCATGTGACATTTAGATTGCACAGAAGTGGATTTTATTTAATTAAGCAAGTGACTTCGGAAGGTATGGTAATTGGTTGCACCATGACAAGAAGCAGCGTCCCCTATCCTGTGCGCTTCTGCCCACTCATTCATAGGAATGGGCAGATAGGACCACACACACAGTGGGTGATGCTACTCTGTGCTCTGCGGCAACCACACTTGCCCAGGAGAACAGCAATGGACCTTAGGCGGGGTAAGAATTTATTTTCTTTGTAACCCCGTATCCTGTCTCAGCACCAGGGGAGGGTGGCAAGGCGGGGGGGCTACCACAAGTTTGAACTTTGACTTTAGAATACAATGGTGATAAGTTCAGTCTACTGTTGTTAATTGGTATTTAGGTAAGTCAGGTGATGCATTATTAAATTGGTATACATTGAGGTTTAATGGTATAAAAGATATAGAAAAACAAAATGGACTGTGGACTACCACATCCACCTCAAAAGGAGCACCAAACAACAAATGTAATATAAAGCTTTTATTAAGCAAAGGAAAATTAACAAACAGACCACACAATCATGCTATACAAGACAAAGTTAAAAACAGCTGCATTTTCCCCAGATTATCGAACATCATTACATAGTCATAAAACATCCACATAATGCCAATTTTCAATAATATAACACCTCTCTAGGAACGGAGCACCCCCAAATGTCCCACAGATATAGGGTAAGGGGGGGGGAATCTATTCAATCTAGTTTGTGCCAGCACAAAGCTAACCATAAAATACTAAGATCTACACCATCAAAACATCCTAATCCAACAACATAAAGTGACAAGTGCTAAGCCCATGTGCTGGGTAGTGCAAAACAGCAATAAATACACAATTATAATCCCATATTTAAGAGTATGCATATAAATGTAACATATACCAGCCTTCTATATTCTATAGTTTAAGGACACAAAAAGTGCTAAGTGCAAATATAAGTAAACATCTTAAGAAAATTATAATAAGGTGCAAATTTACCAGACCATAATAGTGGCAGCACAGCCCTTCCTAGGTGGGCTAACAAGGGGGAAACAATGCAGCAAAGACACCTGCACACGCGGCTACCCCTGCCACTTCTGCTATATACATTTATATACATTTATACATTTATGTAGACGTCAAACATATATAAATAATTACTGTACTTCTCACCCTATAAGACGCACCTAGGATTTGGAGGAGGAAAAAAAGAAAAAAAAATATTCTGAACCAAATGATGTGCTAAAATCAACCCCCCCCCCCTCCCCCAGAACAGGGCATGGTAGAATCCCCTCTATCACCCCAAAAGACAAGCAGCATGCAGAGTCCCCCTCCCCATATAACAGACAGCATGCAGCCCCCAACCCACCATATAACAGGCAGTATTGCAGATACCTTCCCAAATCCTCAACCACCACTCAGTCAGTTAGTTGAAAAAAAAGAAAACTTTATACCTACACCTTGTTGCAGAAGCCATCACTCTCCTCAGCCTGTGTCAGATGCACACTGATTCATTAATGAGAGTGCACAGAGTGGTACGTTGATGTCATTGATTCATTCTTCAAGTAACTGACTCGGCACCGGTAGGGGATTTTGGGGGTGGGGTGGTTGGCCGCATTTGCTTTCGCCCTATTGGATGCATGGGAATTTTCCCCCAGCTTTTGGGGAAAATAAGTGTGTCTTATAGGGAGAATTACAGTACATATTCAAATTCATTCATATATACATACATATTTATTTTATCAGGGCATCAGTGTACACATGTGATTAGACAATATGGTACAATCAGGCAACTATTATGCTGTGACTTAGGTCACAAAAAAGTGACACTGGGTGGATCCGCTAGTCCAACAGGTTGTCAGTAATGTAGTTCATGCCAATTTATTGTTAGGATTACCTTGGAAATTGTCCAAATACCCTGATGTGTTTCTCTCACTGCGGCATCATCAGAGGGTTGTTGGTATTCATCCTGATGTACTGCTGAACAGGTAGATTGGTAAGCTGGGAAGAAAAGGTTTTGTGTTGCAGTTGTAGATCATAGTCAGTTTAGAAGGTACCTGTTAATGTTGTCCAATCATGGTAGTGCTTATGGTAAAGAACCCTAAGGTATGCTTGGACACAGTGCTCTTTGCTGTGAGCAAGGCTGTGTGGCCTTACTGGGTTGGGAGTCGTTGTCCTCTGAGGTGATTGTTGAGGTGTGCTGAGGTTTTCTGGCTCTCATCCCAGGGCTGAGTAGCGCTGATGCCGGGGGAGTCTTGCTCGTGGATCTGTGACATGCGTTATTTGAGGGCGCTTAACCTCATGCAAATGTTTTGTAATATGCATGCAGGCAGATTGGAGGGGCCATTTTATTACAAACCTGACAGAGCTACCCAGTCACATAGTCAAACTACCTTAAATCTCTGTGCACTTATCTCCAGACAAAAGAAAAAAGCATCAGCTGTAATGTTACTCATCATTGCCATTCTCAGGGCAGAGAGCACCTAAAAACATTGTTTTAGCTGCTCAAATGCTCTGTGGCTGCTGACCCCATAAATATATAGATATATAGAGTCACATAGCTCCCCTTACACACAGCATACCTTTCCACTACCAGTTGTTCAGATGCTGCCCCATACAAAGCACATATCCGTCTCAGTTTGGTGTGGGCTGCTTATAACAAAACTCCAAGCTTTGTTGCTGACACCCTGCCTTGTGTGGAGAGACAATATTATACAGGCTCACTGCAGCCCAGTTCGTAACTTTTTATTAATCCCACCTCCTAGAGAAAGATTTTAACTCCTTCTAACATTCTGTGTGGGAACAAATAAAATATCTTTCTAGTTGGATGTGTTGCTTATAAGGAAGCTGCCAGCACAACTGCAGTGTGCCCCCCCTCCAAGATAGTGTGGATAGCAAGATGGCGGCTCGCATGCATGCAGCATTGATAGACACATGCACCATTGTTCACAATCATTATACAGATGATGCTTTAATTAAAATATTGACTTCCCTAAAAGTAAAGTACTATTGGTAAAGTTGATCTACTAGCATATATTACAATGCTTAAAATCCTGATCTGACTTTGGTGAAAACTGAAAATCAGAGGGATATGCGACTAAAGCTGTGTCATCTAAAAATGGAGCAGCAGAACTTAAACCAGACCTTCACCCTGAATAAAAGCCTATCTTATATGTTTCCCCCACCCTGTACATACAGATTGTCCACATGAAAAATCACCCTACCTGCATCTACTGCATGTTATGAGCCTTTAAACCTCCAAGATGGCGGCACTGCAAACAGGAAGTGTCTTCTGACTGTACCATTCTGCATTCTGGGATTGCTGTCCTTTTCCTGACCCCAGCTCTGCTCTGTCTGAGCAAAGCACAGCTATAATCCTGCCCTCCTGCAATTTTGCCCCCTCTACTCTCCTCAACATGTGACGCTTCTGAGTCAAGATGGCAGCGCCCATATCCTAGAGTCCTGAACAGAATTGCAGCCCAGTGGGGGAAAGAATTAAAAGTAAGTGACTAAAAATGTAAAATATATTAATTTTAGATGCTAGGGAATCGTTTTTTGAGGGTTTGGGCGTTTCATTAAATGATGCTATAGGTCCGGTTTAACAAGAGAACATTAATGTAGCTAGCAAGGTATACATGTTATGCTACATGACCATAGAAACTGTCTTTTTTCTAGTGGCACCAACCTTACCTTAGTCTCTGTGTCTTTAATAGAGCTTCACAAAAGGTTTTACATTATTAAAATGGCTTGCTCCCTGCGGAAAGAAACGGCTAAACATTTACACCTTCCTGTACAACAAACAGTTATCACAAGCGTAGTTAGCGCCAGAAATGTTTAAATAAATAATACATAGTAGCAGTGTGTAAGGCTGGAAAAGGTGTTAGTTCATCCAGTTCAGCCTGTTTCAATTAAATGTTGGTCCACAGGTAGGCAAAAACCCACGAGACTCCAACCAATTTTCCTCATTTGTTATTTTTAATGTTATTACTCTTAAGGAGCTTTTTTATTGTGTTCCCTAAACCACATCCTCTAAGAAATGTCTTCCCTCTAACCTTAGCAGATGCTGCCATGTTATTTTACAGTGCTTGGTATGTATATCTTTATATTGCCATAGTATATGTATAGATATACACATATATTATAGATCACCCCACTTTTTTTCCAAATGAAAGTAATTGTCCAGGCGTCAAAACAAAAAAAAAACACTATACTCACCTTTTATTCCCCCATAGGCCAGCACTCCTAGTCCAGTGCTCTGACATTAACCAATCGGAAGATCCAGTTCCCAGTTCGATCATCTTCTGTAGTATTGATAATGGACTGCCCCCTTTCATCCATTACAGGGACTATAGAATGCCCCTCCATTCACTGAAATGGAGGAGACATGCCAGGTCTTGACAGTGAATGCCATTATTACGGGTTGTTGTAAAATTGCCCCTTATTGAAGGTGTACAACATTAAAAGGGTGAAGAGAAATGCTTGAGGTTAAAGCTGATGCAAAAACTCCTTTCCCTTAGTGCTACATCCTTTGTACATAATTTTATGAATAGTCAAGTTTAATGGTCTCTTACACAGCCATACAGATTATGTGATATAGTGAAACATAAAAGAAATACAATGAAAACTTAGTACAAATGCAAATATAGAGTATAAACATAAATTCAAGTAAATTTGCAAAGATACACAAGGTAACATACAGAAAAGATTTGCAAAGCTTCAGTTGTTGTCAGATTTCCACAACTGAACTGACACCAGGACAGTTTATGTGTAGTTAACTTTCTTTGTAGTGGAGGTATATATGGTATGAGCATGTTGGAAGAAACAGCTCCTTATCCTCTCTGTATTGCCCCCAAAAGGCACAAGTGCCTCCCTGAAGTCAGCAGGGGAAGGAATACATTACAAGGACACTGCTTGTTGCAACTAATCCGCAGGTCCTGGAGTTGCGTTTGGGTTGTGTGTTCACCAATTTGCTGAGCGTGCCTACCCTGCTTTATGTTGTTACTGTAGCCATAGGTGATACTCTCTATCTGGATACACTCAATGGTACAAGTGTAGAAGCATTCTTTAAGGTGTCTGAGATGGCAGAAACGCAGATGTGCCCTCTACACTGTGCCACTGATGCAGCAGCACCATGAGAGGTCACCTGTGATGCAAACCAAGGTACTTGATCCCTGTTTTTAAAGTGTACAACTAGCAAGACACTGGGCCTCATTTATCAAGCACAATCCGCCAGAATTCTCAACTTTGGTACAAATTTGAGTAG
This sequence comes from Gastrophryne carolinensis, assembly GCA_027917425.1. Taxonomy (NCBI): domain Eukaryota; kingdom Metazoa; phylum Chordata; class Amphibia; order Anura; family Microhylidae; genus Gastrophryne; species Gastrophryne carolinensis. Next base: position 167,790,712 of record CM051236.1, read on the forward strand.
CGCAAAATATAATTTATAATTTTTTATGCATGTTTTAGTAAATGTGTTACTTGCATGCCACAACATGCGCCATTGTAAAAAGAAAATTCTAAATGATATTTTTCACCATTCTAATTTTCACTAATTTGGTGTATGCTGGCAGATAGTGATTGATAAATCAGACCCACTGTCACCTTCAGTCAAAAGAAAATACTTTCAGATTTAAAGACTCACATTTATAGATTCAGTGGGTTGCAAAGACAACCGGCCATTGGAAAATCTTTCACAAACACACCAAGTATCCTAAAAATTGTGATAAAAGAAAAGTGTTCCAGCTTTAAGCATTGTGAATATATTAAAAACTTTTGCAGTGGATGTTGATTAATTTATCAACAAATGTTCAATCTTAAAGAATTACTTCTAGTGTCTGATCCTGAAGGTGAACATTCTGTGGACCAAAAGTGGTCTTTCTTTCTCTTTTCCCCAACCATGGGGACCCAAACTTTGGTGGTGAAAAATGGCTGTAAAATGGTTGCAAGGGATAGGGGGCTCATTGGTGTCATATCACTAGGATATGTGTTATGTGTTATAATTGTGGGTCACAGCGTACCTATACTGACAATAACGCCACCATAGTGAACATCCCACAGAAGCCTAAAGGGCTCACCCACTGCAGCATACATGGCCACCACTCTATTCCCTTTTATGGGAGCATGCTGCTTTCTGGCTGTCAGGGGTGGAATCTTTCATTCCCTAGCACTTTAAACTTCCGGATAAACCCAATAGACCTTGCTCCCTTCAAGATGCCAAAAATTAACTGACTTTGACTTCTCATCATTCATCTGCAGCTGACGAGGCCCTGCAGAAGAGAGATAGTTCACTGGGAGGTTTTATGAAATATAAAGCAGGCTTAATAAAAGCTGGATAAAAGATAATTTAACTCTGGGAAATGTCCCTTAAAGATTGCCAACCAAGAGCCTATTTACAGGGAAACCACTCTCAGTTCAAAATTTCCTGGAAAACAGCCTATTTACAGAGGGCAAGAAACCACTCAAAACAGGGCAGTCATCTGGAATTTTTGGGCCCTATACAGCAGCAATGTCAGGGCCCCTCTTCATAACTAATGTGTGATGGCTTGGCCCCGAGTTTAAACTGAGCCTCTGGCCTAAAGGCAACCAGACCATATGGGAAACAAAAACTGAGGCCCAGTCATTACATTATATGAGGGCCCAGACACAATATAGGTTGTAAAGAGACTGGGCCCATCTATAACCTATATGTGATGGTTTGGACCTTAGTCTGAACTGGACCACTGTCTTCAAGGCAGTCAAGCTTACCTTATTATGCAGGCCATAAAGGGGACTGATAATCAGACTAGGTGCCCAGCCATCACATTATATGTTATGAGGAGCCAGACACAATATAATCTCTATAGAGTCTGGACCCCTCTGTAACTTTGTATGTTGGGGTTGGTCCCTAGTTTAAAATATGCCCTGGCATCCATACTATATAGATATAGGATATAGTAGATATAGCAGCCCAGCCATCAAATTGGAGATTATAAGAAGTTGTAGGACACCTATTTTGATCCCCATTAACTTCCTCCATGTCTCTGAGTAGGGCTGTCTCGTCCATTGCCTGCAGGAACAGAAGGGACAGGCCCCAATATCAGCATCTAGGGGGTAGGCCCCAAAGTGGAAATGGAGGTGCCCATGGATTGAGTTCCAATGAGTTTGGAATTCAATCCATTGGAACAAGTAAAATTGGAAATATCTGTAGGATTTAACTTTTCTGAATTGTATATAAAACGGAGGGAAGAAAGCTGTTAATCCAAATCATTGACCACATGTAAAAAAAGGGGGATTTGGTTTAATCCATGTTGACATAACTGCCATCTGGGCATCATCAGTAGTAGCAATGTGTCACACTGCTAAGGAGCACCAATCACAAAACATCAGTGACCTAATATTGATAGCTGTCAGGCCCTTATGTATAAGTATTGGTAATCTGTATCCCCATTAGCCCCCTGTTCATATTGGGCACAGAAACAAATAAAGCGTAACACTAAAGCAAAAAACTGTACAGGAGACATGATGTTTGTTAAACAGAATAATGAAAAATATGAAGTTCATGTGCTAATGTGACAACTCTCTGGTTACTGTAACATCTTTGCTTTTTCTAATATACTTTTTGTTATACTTTTTGTTCCCCAAATGGAGCAACAGAAAGCTACAATATATAAACAGAATGCTTTTATGTAAGTACATGCATACAAGGAACTGTATTTTGCAGGAGTAAGACACAGGAATGGACATAAAACATGCAAGCAAACAACACAACAAAATGCCAAATCAGTGCATGTTAAAGTGGATCCAAAACACAAAGGAAGCAAAAAGCCCAGTAATAAAGTAAAAAATATCACCACAAGTAATGGCGGCAGGGAGGAGAGCTGGAAGGAGGCCCAGGAACCATGTAGTGCCAGATGAGTGTCAGGTGAGTGTCAGGTGAATGTCTGCTCCCAGTGCAAAAGCCGTATTTATCAAATCCACAGCCCCTGTGATAATGTTAGGTCCCATTTATCATCAGCACTGGCGATGGGATGAGGGACAGTGCTGAGTTCCCTACAGTGCCAGATAAGACCAGGTGCTCACCCTGCACTGTGTGGCCTTATATAATATAAATTAATAAATTTTAATTATTCTGGCCACTTTTGTGGCCACTTTTTACATTTTTTTGGCTGGTGCATGTGCCAAAGGATCCCTGGACTATTTGGAATTATTTTTGGACTTATTTTTTAAACTTTTGTGTCGTGCTACAAACTTGTGTTTTGGGCCATGCAAATCATGTGTCCTGTCTTTCACGTGTCCCCTATGCAACTCCTGGTGTTTTTAATTTTTTTGGTCCCCAGTCCCCCCAAAAAATAAAAATGTTTTTTTTTAAAAGCACAGGGGGGGGGGGGGGGGTGGAACCCCATTCTGTCAGAGCCCACCCAGACGCTGTTTTTTTTTTTCATAAAAGTGGCTGCTTTGCAACGCTCCCAGCCTGCTCTAGGGGTTGCACTGTGTCAACCCACCGGTTGGCAGGGAGAGCAGGCATATTGTGCTGCCTCGCTCCCCGCCGCTGCCAAGTGCGGGTGCAGATAGCGGCTTGTGTGAGCTGCTCATCTGGCACCCACTAAAAAAAAAAAATTAATAAGTACGGCTCTAAATCACAATGCTGTTTCCTTCCTTAATACTAATGGCTTACAATAAAAGAACGTTTGTCCTCAATAAATATGATCTAATGGATCAAGTTATAAACCAAATGAGTTGTTATTCTTGGGTCTGTTGCTTTAGGTGCCCCCTAGCATTGACCAAATAAGAGTAAATACAAGAATCAATTGTCAGGGTTGGAGATGTCACTAATGATGTTCCCTGGTTTGGATTTTCTGTCTAGGGATGGAAGTGGGGAGCCTGCGATTCTCTGTAGATTAGAGCAGATTTTGTAAAATGGGAATTATCTCTTTGAACCCCCTGACCCAAGCATAAAATTCCACTATGGAGTGTAACCGAGAGCTTTTGAGGCAGTACTCATTTTTAAGCTGATTAAAATAGTAAAGCCTGAGCTTTCTTGGCAACATTTTCCATGTGTAAGCTCCACCTCAGGCCCTGGATAATAGTGATTTAGTACTGAGTTATTATTGCTTTTGCACAATTGCCAAGTTTGCTGACTTCACCCTGGTACACTGCTGTATCATCATCACTGATGAGTCCAATAGCAGTAGGGTCTTTGGAAACTCTTGAGTCTTGATTCTGAATCCTCTGACCCAGTCATTAGTGTATAAGGAGAACAGAAAAGGCAACAGGATGCATGTTTAAGGAGCACCCATTATTGCTGAACATGATCTTTCCTAGTCTGTGTCACGCTAGGGGGTAACTCCAGACCTCTTATGAGCTCGCAACCCCCAATCTCCACAGCCAGCTTCACCTATAGGAGCCCCCGCTTGCCGGGATGCAAGTACGCCTACCTGGGATCGGTTGCCCCCAGGACTTATTGGCTCAAAGGATGCTAGCTTATATGGAGAGATCTGGAGAACCAATAACTGGAGCGTGAGTGACGGAAGTCCAGACAGGCAATAGGTCGATAACAGGAAGGCAGAGATCGTAGCGGCACCAAGGATCAGGCAAGACGTAGTCGGGGTACAGGCTGAGGTCGGCAGCAAGGATTCAGGATCGAGAATGGTCAGTACAATCGAGTCGGCAACAGGCTAAACTTCACAGGAATAGAATACACAGGGTTCTGAGCGCTATCACAGGCATTTCACAACTGAGAGGGAATTGCCTTTATAGGGACAGGTCTGAGGGAAGCAGTGTACTGATTGGTGCACGTAGGATTCCTAAGGGTAATTGGCTGGCAACAGGGGAGGAGGTAAAGGCCAAGATATCAATGGGGCTGATTGGCCCGCAGAGCAGAAGAGGGCGAAGCCCTCAATCCCCTAGGGCTCATTGGCCCTTTAATTGATCCTCCGGCGGGTGCGCACAGCACAGCGCCGCCGGAGGGCATAACAGACACGTGCTCGCGGCCGCGCGCGAGCACGTCTACTGGAGGAGGAAGCGGGGGGCGTGGCTGAGCTGGGCGCCACTCGAGCCGACGCTGCTCGAGCCGCCGACGCCCCGCGCGGCCGCCGCACAGTGACAGCTGCGGCTGGCCGCCTGGAGACGTCGCTGGAACGGGGATCAGGTAAGCGGTTCCTGACACTCTGACACTTTGGGTGCTGCCAACCAAGAAGATCCTGATGCAGTCATAAGAGCTATTAGTAATGTTGTACTTCCATGCAAAATATCAGACTCAATGGTACGGAATGCCCGAACTGAAATCAACAAACACGATCTGGATGTTTTAGTTGGCATGATTCAGGTGTCTAAAGATCAAGTTCACTGGGTCATCCAATGATCTTTTAGCCCTATCAATAATAATAATAATACTCTTAAAGGGTAGATACAGCTTGTCCTGCTTGATCTAGTTAGGTAAGGTTGAGTACAGTATATTGAGCTTCATAATGTCACCAATTTCTCACCAAAACTATTTATATTACAGCACAGCATGCTCTGCTTAAAGGGCATGATGATGATAGACTTAAATATAATGAAAGCAAATATTTTATGCCAAGGAAAATATGTATATGAGGTTTTTAGTGGTTGTGCAGGCATAAACATGGATCTCTGTCAAAGAGGGATTTCCAAATGTCATAAGACGGCCTCCTAAAGGAATCTTTTACAGTGTCTATACAGATGAGCGCTTGCTTATAAATGCATAAAGAAAGGAAGCAGATGAAAGAGGGAAAGGCTTTTTTTCATGCTGTGACAGAAATCATATGTAAATGGGGCTCAGTTCAAGACTGTTTGTTAAGTGTCACACTGATGCACATTAAAAATAGTACATGTAGTTAACTAATGAACATATACCATTCCACTCATTTTATTCTCTAAGAAGCAGATCAAATATTCAGAAATTTCTTCAAAGCTCTAATATTTTCTTTGACCACCGATATCAAATGAGTGACATGACTTATATCTAAAAAGTCTTTTTTTCTGTACATGGCCTTTTTTTGTTTACCAGCTTCCCCAGGGCAACTAAGCAAATCGTACCAATCTGCTCTGACTCACTGCGTCTGGATAACAGATACTATCTTAGGCAAGCAGAAGACTTGAGGTCCACATTGCAGCACAGGGAGCAATCGACAATCAGGATGGCCCCTAGCTGGGAATAACACCACTGGCGATTGTAGGATCTTTCTGCTCGTATCCCAAATTAAGTTGCCCCTGGAACAGGGAATCGACCGGCCTTGGTGTTTCTTAGACTCTAGGGTCGACCTGCAAGGGTTTTGGTCCAATTTAAACGCTAAAAATATTAAGGGCTGTTTACACCCCTGGGGCATTTTAATGCATTCTGATGACAGATTAGCTTGTGGCTGGAATTCTTCCTTGGAGCAGAACTAAACTCTCTAGCTAATAATCCCTAGTAAGTCAAAAACATCTTTTACAACTGTCACACCTCATGTGACCGTTAGTGGGCCATAGGGGATCGCCAGACGCAGAGACGCCAGACTCCATTTCTAGGGGCTCCCGAGTAGGGTGATCTCCCCATGTGCCAAGGACATTGTGTATGGCAGACATCTTTTAGGCTTCATGGGGGGCCATTGTTTTCTTTGATAAGGGCATGCCAGGTTTTTTTGCAGTGTAATAAGGGGTCCTGTTAGTTAGCACAAAGGATGCAGACTTAAAATGTGAAGGTGGATGAACCAGGGACAAAACTAGGTGGATGTCGAGCCAGCTGGGGTCATACACATGAATGGCAGTCCTTCTGATTTGGGGTTCCAGGGGATGAGACGGAGAGAGATCAAGGGTCAAGCCGGGGAGTCATAAGTTTGCCATAGGCAAGCTTGAAGTCAGGCAGCCGATGGTCCAGGCAGTGGCCAGAGATGAGTCAGACAAAACTAAGTCAGCAACGGATGATCAGCATACAATAGATAAGGCACTATAACACCCAGCAGAGTGACCTATGAAAACCTTATTAGAGCTTGGACGCACGGATTGGTCAGGGAAACTTGGACTCATAGGCTCAGCAACAACCTATGGGCTGATTAGCCTACCACAATCAAGAGATACCTGCCTCACATACAATAAAGGTGCTCATTGGCCCTTTTAAACCAGCCTCTAGTGGGCGTGCTGCCTGCAGTGCCACTGGAGGGCATAACAATCTTGTCTACGTGCGTGTGTGAGCAGGGGATGCAGAGGCAGGAGGAGCAGTACAGCGCCTTTCCTGCCAGTGCTGCTCGAGCCGTCATCTGGTGCTGACGTACTGGCCAAGTGACAGCCGCTTCAGAGCGCCACTCGGAGAGAGCACTGGAGTGAACGACAGGTGAGTGGATCATTCTGACAATACCCCCCCTTGAGGAGGGGCCTCAGGACCCTTATTAGGCTTATCTGTGAAATGTCTTGATTAGAACATTGGCGTAAATATCCCTGGCTGCTTCCCAACATCTCTCCTCAGGACCAAATCCCTTTGAATCAATAAAATATTATAGTGAGTAACACAACATTCTAGAGTCAATAATTTTATTGATTTCATATTCAGGTTCATTATACACAAAGATGGGAGGTGGAGGAGATACCTGAATGTTACCAGCAGATTTCAGTAAGGATACATGAAACACATTAGGATTTTTTGTGGAGGGCAGACGCTTGACTTTGAAGGTATCTTTGCTTAGTTTGTGTATTTTGTGTATGGGACCAATGTATTTATGTCCCAATTTAGACAAGAGTTGGCGCAAAGCAATATTTTGGGAATTGCTCACCTGAAACGGTGGCTCCTGAACCTTGGACGAGATGGTCATTCTTTCTTGAAACCATTCCTCCAATGCCAGCAAATTGGAAGAAGGGCCAGAGAGAGACAATGCCTTGGGATTTTTACTGTAGTTACAAAAAACGGCAGAAACTTTGGCGATTCACTGGGCACAATATTGAATGCAATTTCTGCAAATTTGATAAATTCAGACCATCGATCTTGGCAATCAGACAGAAAGCAGCGCAAGTATTGCTCTAGCGACTAGTTGATCCTCTTTGTCTGAACATCAGACCGAGGGTGATAAGCTGACGACAAAGGCAATCTGATGGTGAGCCACCACACATGGCATTTGGCAAGGGACAGGGTATACCGGTTACCCAAGTGACCTGCCGTTTTAGCGTCATGGAACTCTTGTAACACTGACTGACTGCTTAAATGCAACAGAACATATTGACGACATGGGGGTTTACCTGGTGGATAATCTGCCTGAAATGGAGCTAAGGAACTTGACAAATCCGGCAACAAGACACCAACTACACAACCAGAGGGCAGAATGGGTTCCTTCTCATCGAACCTACCCTTACACTCCCCAAAGTTGTGTGACAAGGCACCCGCTTTGGTGTTCTTTGTTCCCGTTTTAAAGGTAATGAAAATATTGAAGTGGGAGAAAAGGAGTGCCCAGCGAGCCTCGCATGAATTGAGCCTCCTTGTGGATTCAATGTATTTGAGGTTTTTCTGGTTGGTATATACAGTAATGGGATGTAGAGAACCTTTCAACCAATGCCTCCATTCCTCAAATGCCAGTTCAACTCATAAAAGTTTATGGTTCTCCACATAATAATTCTGCTCGGCTGAATAAAATTTACTTGAGAAGCATGCGCAAGGATGTAATATTTCTGGGGAGCCAGAATATTGCAAGAGGACAGCCCCCACACCAAGTTCAGAAGCATCAACTTGGTCAATGAATGGGCGACTGACATCAGAGTGAAATAGTACTGAGGCCCTTATTAAACAAGGGATAGCGCCAGGTAGCGACTGGTGAGCGAACGGTAATGACGGTCACCGCCACGAGAACGCCAGCTCCCCACCACAATCACACATTTATCAAGCCGATCCTGCTTAGCGACTGAGCTAGCGCCAGATAGCGAATCATTCATCATTATTCCAGCCTCACCCCACAGTGCCAGCGAGCGACCTTGAACAGCGCCAAGTATGACCTCTCGCTACCTGGCGCTCTCCAATGCATTTCAATGGAACAATCTTTAAATATTAATAACTAATTGTTAATAATTTTTTTTTTTTAATGTGAAAATTTCTGTTAACACTTCTGCCATGTTAGATATTTTTTTTAAGGTAAGAAAAAAATAAAAAAAAAATTTGTGCAGAATTGATATTACCGGTCTGATATTAATGTATTCATATTCCAAAATGTTTTTATAAACTTGTTTTTTTGGTTTCCCAAAATATGGTTGTTTGGGGGTTAAAAAACTACTTTTAACCCATCGCCGCCAGCGCTCTGGGGTTTAAACATGCATTTCACAGTGCGAGAATTTTTGGAGCGTGATTTGTTAATGAATATGGTGGGAGCCAGTCGCTATGGCCATTCGCTATCATGCGCTCCCATACAGCGCGGAACCTGTCAAATAGCGACTCATCACCTTGTATTCAACATTACTGCACACCGACTGAGTCGCTATCAACAACCGAACAACGGCCAAGCACAGCGACTACTAGCGGGCGCTGTGAAAATACCGCTACAGTCGCTCAACTGTCTCTACCTGGCGCTATTAATAAATCAGCCTCTGAGACTGAGACCTTCACCACTGGAGAGGCCAAACTTCCACAAGGGCCCCTTTCTGAGTTAGATCTGTTAGAGGAGCAACTATAGAAGAGAAACCCTTGATAAAACGCCTGTATAAATTAGGGAATCCAAGGAATCGCTGCAAGGCTTTCAGGGCTCTAGGCTGTTCCCACTCCAAAACTGCTGACACCTTGGAGGATACCAATAACCCAAGAACGTGACTTCGGTAACCTCACACATATTGGGACAGTTTGGAGAAAAGGCTGTTCTCCCTCCCACGGCCTTAACATGTTCAACCACTGACCCGGGAGAAAATGAGGATGTCGTAAATTACCATTCATTTACGAAGCCTTGGAATACTGCAGGGGCATTGCATAACCCAAAGGACATAACTAGATATTCGTAATGCCTGTCTTTTACATTTAAGGCCATTTTTCCCTTCGTGCTCTTGGTGTATGCAAATGAGATTGTAGGCCCCCCTCAGGTCTAACTTCAAGAAAATCTGGGCACCAATAACCTGGTTAAAGAGATCTTCAATGAGTGGTAAACGGTGTCTGTATTTTACAATAATCTTGTTCAAATCTTGATAATCTATACAAGGGCGTAACCCTCCGTCCCTTTTTTCAACAAAAAAGAAGCCCGTCCCAGCTGGCGAAGTGGATGAATGGATAAAGCCTTTTTTTTCTAAATCTCTGAAATGTATTCTTTCATTGCTAACTCCTCTAGCTGGGTAAAATTGTTAATTTTACCCCTGGGGGGAATGGTACCTTGCAGCAGCTCAATGGGACAATTGTAGAATCTGGAAGGGAGTCAGCAGAGAATATGTCCACCCAACTGGGGTGCCAGGAAATCTAAGACTAGGAATCCTAGGCCTTCTGAATGGGAGGATCCAAGGATTAGTTTTACGAAAGGGGTCTTAGAGGAGACCAACCCACCCAGCATAGGCTCATTATTGACAGCCAGGATGTGAAGGGGTTTTTCCAAGGGTATTAATGGAATACCAAGGGTGACAAAGAGAGACCTATCCAAAAAGTTGCCAGCCATCCTACTATCGATAAAGTCGGTGACAGACTTTCTAGAGGGTTCCCATATGATCATAGGGGGTAGCAGCAATTTGTTAATATGAGGAAAAGATATCTGGCCACCTAGATGAGTTCCCTCAACCTCATCTAGGAGCTAAAGTTTCCAGCCGATGATATCGTGTTCGGGCATACCCTAACAAGGTGCCTTGGATTGCTGCAATAAAGGCACAGGCTGGGAGAGCCGGGTCATGCCAAGCTAAGTGGGCTCTTAGGAATGCTGGTGAATGCGAGGAGGAGGAGCCGGTGGGGGTAGGCTTTTGGTGGGGAGAACCCCAGGTCTGATCTTTAGACTTCCCCATGCGTTGTTCCCTGAGACACCCGTTAATGACCAGCTGCATCTAAGTTTTCAGGTAGAGGAAAATAGACCAGGTCATCTTTGATATTCTCTGAGAGTCCAGTCCAAAGTTGGCTGGAGAGGGGCGGATAGTTCCAACAGGAATCGAACAGCCATCGATGCAATTCTGAGCTATACTCATCTGCTGTGTGTTTCCCTTGCTTAAGACTTTGCAGCTTAGCATCAGCAGTCAAATCCTGATCTGGATCCGTATACAGGACCTCCATGGCTGTAAAAAATGCCGAAACAGTCTGTAGGGCATCATCCTTGGGTGCTAACCTAAACGCCCTTAAGTCTGCAGGTCTCCTTGCAGAAGAGAAATGACCAGACCCACTTTCTGAATCTCAGTACCAGAAAAGTTGGGCTGCAGGCTAAAGTATAACTTAAATTCGAAACTTCACACAATCCCCAAAAAACTTCTCTGGGCTCGGCTGGAAGTAAGGTCACAGGCAGCTGGTAGTTCTCCTGGGCTGCTTGCTCCACAACATCTTGCATTAATGTGGTCCATTATAATGTCAGGCCCCGGGGGGCACCTGCCTTCAGGTGAGGCATGAGCAGAGGTGCTGGGGATGCAGAAGGAGGAGGAGAGGTGTGGCACCACTAGAGCAGTGCTGCCCAAGCCAGCGCCTGGGTCTGATATGCTGGCCAGACGACAGCTGCCTCAGTGCATGATCAAAGTCTTCTAGACTTGCTTAAATATCTATCAGTTTCTGGTGAATCTTGACAGCCATAGTTAAGGTTATTTATTGCCCAGAGGCAGTGCTTACTCCAGATTTCCTGTGACAGCACTATACAGAATTGTGACAGCACAATAAAGAAGTGTGAAAGCTGTGTTGCTCTGGTTTTGCTGGCACCTGTCTGTTTTTGAGTCCCTACTACATGCCCTATCAGAGACATTAAAGGGATTTTAAACCCAATGGCAGAAACAGTCTGTAGGGCATCATCCATGGGTGCTAAACCAAGTGCGCCGGGTTTGCAGGTCTCCCTGCAGAAGAGAAATGACCAGACACACTTTCTGAATCTCTGTACCTGAAGAGTTGGACCACAGTCTGAAGTATATCTCACAGGAGTTCTCTGAGAGTGGAACCTTTGGCTTGATGGGAAATACGATGGACCAACTGATTTTTAGCGGAAGCCATGCCCTGCACTTGTTCCACAAGATCTTCCGTTAATATGGCCCATGGCCATACCCGCCTTCAGGTGAGTCAGCAACCCCCAATCTCTGCAGCTGCTTCTGCCTGTACACAAGCCCCCAATCACTCTGACACTGGATACACCTCACTGGACATGGCTGCCCCAAGTCTTAGTTATCAGAAAAGATGCTGACTTACAGGGTGAAGACGAATGAACCAGGAAATAGACTGGGTGGAAGTCAGGCAGGCCGGGGTCATACACAAGAATGTAAGTCCCTCCATTTGGGGTTCCAGGGGATGAGGTGAGAAAAGCCAAGGGTCAAGCTGAGGAGACAGAAGTTTGCGGTACAGATGGGTTAGGCAAGAAGTAGACTTCTAAATTCAGGAGTGGCCCAGGAAGACTTTATTACAGTGTTCCTGACTCCCTGGCCACCAAGGTACCTATTGGCCACTGAGTGAGAACGACTGTAATAGAGTAAACTAATCCAATACATCAGTCTATAATCCAATACAGAAGTCTATAATCCAATACAGAAGTCTATAATCCAATACAGCAGTCTATAACTTTCTCTCTAATTTCCAACCGGGACACACGGCATATTATTTTAGTCTTAGTTACATTTTTATAGATTACTTATCAATGATTTTACCTTGATAAACTGTAATTATTAGAAAGCAATTAAAAAGAGTTGCCTTTGCATTCGTGATTACAGTAAGATCAAATATACGCCAAGTAAGAAAATTGTTAAGATTGACTCTCTGGATTGATTATGATTTTGTAGTTTTGCTTGAAAAGCCAGAAAAACAAACAATTTTCTCTGCAGCAGCCCTGACCAAGCTGCTACTTAAAGTGCCTCAAATTGTGTCAGAAATGACATGTGTCAGGTTGGTAAGATTGGTTTGGATAATATTTATTTGAGAAGTGTTTGATCTCAAGTGATGAATACTTGATTAGATTTTCATGGAATCAGTGAAGCACACCATTGCTCATGTGAGACGTCGATGATTTAGCTGTCCTGCAGCCACCAGTGAGCATCTTAACTGGTCTGCTAGGCTGGTCTTCAGGGAAAAAAGAGGTGGAGAAAGGGCAAGTATATGGGTAATGACATTGGATTACTGGGTATTTAAGTTAAGAAATTTCTCGCCTCAATTATGTCGAGTCCTTATGTTATAGGCCTGACTGCAACGTGTGCACAGAATCAATCCTAACTAGAATGTGATGGTGCTATTTCACAAAATAAGCCATCCCGAAACCATTGTCATTTCTGAAATCTCCAGAGGCTTGCTGTTATAAATAATATTTTATATGGGGAATGCTTATGTGAATTTCACGGAGAGATAATCTCGCCTCGGCCTAACTTTGATGCATTGAGATTGCTAGTTTTTTTCTGCTAAAGTGCTCTTATGCCAGAGCTGGCAAATTAGCTTTAGAGTAAGAAATGTAAAATGCAAGGCCACTTGGACTGTGGCAGAAGGGGGTTTATATTTGGATTGCTCGCATTGCTTTTCCTTGTATTTATTTGAGCCCATTTCAAATAAAATGGTTGTCTTCTATCAACGAGCTATAGAATACATAAGGGTAACAAATGGTAGAGCTTTCTATGAGGCTGGATAAAAGCTATTACAACCTTTTAAGGATGCCGAGGAGATGAACTGAGCAAGGAGATCTCTCATTTTATTTCATGTATCCTGGCATATTGTTACACTAATACCGTTTAGATGTGGTTACTGAGGATACGCATCCGAATTATGCGCCAATAACAGCATTGCAGCACTTTTGCTTTTAAATACGTTTAAATACCGAGTTGTTAAAAAAATGACAAGCCAATATGTCTGCTAGAGTTTTAAAATTCTCTAACCAATAGTATTGTTTCGTTATGACTCTTTTGAGCGCAGTTTGGCCTAGTGTTTCCAAAAAGAATGTCTTTGAAACTTTGGCAAAACTCTCTTTTATTTAGTTGTCGTTATATACAGATGTGTTAATATATTTAAAGTCCCTGTCCGGGCAGAAAAAAAAACAAACATGGATACTCATCTTTTTTCCCCTGCAGTTGATTGGTCCTTCTCTGGTTGAGTAAAACTTACACGACCCTTCATTGTAGTGAATAAAGCAAGTATGGCTAGTCACTGTGACTGACCCAGGAAGCGTGGACATTCCACACCGCAGTTGATGGACAGTGGAATTGCAGAACTGCTTCTCACCATCCAGTTGTAAACAACTGGACTAGGTCAAATGATCTGTGGGGAACAAAAAGTGAGTATTTATTTGTTTCATGTTCCCTCTAAAGGAGGAGTCTTGTTCTGTCTAAAGAATACATGTTTGTGTTAAAGGGGCAGCTAGCATCACATTCAACTGTTTTACGATATTTTACTATAGAGATAAGTCTAAAAAATCAATCATTTTTAACAGGGGGTCTCTAGCATTATGTACAGATGTTTTACTATTTAGACTGGGTTATACTTTTTAAAGACAGTGTTTTTTGAGGATAATGAATTACGGGCAATAAATGGGGTTATTAAAAACGCTGTATAGCCAAAGCTATAAATCAGCAAAAAATCAGAATTCTTACCTTTTCAATTATTGCTTCAGCAATGCCTGACTCTATAAAACTCACCTGATTCAAGGAGCAGGTCCTGTGGCATCCAGACCCACCATCTGCCTAAAGGGGGGATGTCAAGGCAGAGCAGGAGGCTGCATTAGTATGATATAGACATAGACTGGCCACATCTTACAAGTTACGTGTGAATGGTGGATGGGCACCCAAGGAACCCCCAGGTGCAGACATGCTGTAAGACCTGTGAGATCTTAGTATTGGGTTACTATTAGAGAGCCAGACAATACTGAACCAGCTGCAGGGGAGAAGAGGGGGGGAATAGGTGTCAAAATATGTTGGTAAACCACAAAAACATATTCAGCAGACAAGGACAGGCTTATCATTTCTGGGGCCCCATGCAAAGTCGTGTCTGGGGGCCTTTATCAAGACATATTTTGTATAGCAAAATACACTATTAACGCACCTTGTTGGGGATGTAGCTGCGGCCTGCTCATGCACTGTGGGAGCACGAGTTTGTTTCACACAGAGGGGCATCCTAGCTTTGTCTGTCCATGGCATAAGGCATTGTATGGAAATTGCCCATATGGCCATCCACTTTATACTTTTTTCTGTGGCATCCCAAACTAGGATGCCCCACTGTGTTAAACCCCATTAAATGGCCTAATCTCATTCTAATAACACATGCTCAGGTCATGGCCTCGCTCTATCTTTAGCTAGACACATAGCCGGGGCAGCCATTCCCGATCGGCTGGCCCGGGCACGCCCCCAGCTAGAGATGAGCAGGGATGCAACCAGTGGCCCGCTTTGCACCATTCAGCTGATTAGATGTTGTGATGTCACAGAATCTTGCATAACTGAATGGAGCTGAGCCACTGATTCTGCAGCAGCTGGCTCGCATAAGTGTACAGTGGCTTCCTATCTGCTGCACATTCTGTATTGTAGGCACTCCTCACTCACCGCAGCCCGCCCTGCCTCTGGGGGCCCCCTGGCAGGTGGGGGCCCCATGCATTTGCATGGCTTGCATAGTGATTAAGCACACCACTGTCAGCAGAAAATACTGTAGATACGAATAACAGACATCAAAAATCCAAGCATATATTAAGCATCATCTTAACATCTGGTGAAAAGTGCCAATATGCAAATAATACTGTTTAAGCCAACCTTGCCAACAACAAAAAAGAAGTCTGTAAGGCACACTGGATTCTAATGCATGTATTCAATATAAATTATACAATTGTCCCCAAGCTGCACAAAGAGTGATGGCGTCACCAAGTGTAACTGCTGTGACTCTTGTCTATTCTCTTTATTTTTAAGGCTTGAATATTTTTGATGTTTTTTTTAACTTATTTTCTAATAAAGCATGATCGCTTTTACTAGGGGGATGATTTTTAACATTCACGGCTTCCCGCAAGTTGTATCTTCTCTCACTGTGTGCCACGCTACAATTGCAGAGGTGAAGCGACAACTGACTGTTTGCTGGTATTTTGCTGTGTTTTTGCTGCAATTCGCCGGACAAAATGAGTGGTATCACTTGCCAAAAGGTTTTCAGCCGCGGTGGATTTAGTTTAGAAAAAGAAAGAAATCTTGCTAAAAACACACTGTTACAGCACATGTCAGTATGGGATGGTTTTGGTTGAGTGGTGGGGGCTTATTAGCACTTCTGATTTCGCCAGTGGATGCTAATACAGGCACCAACTGAAAGAAGGATGAGGAGGATAGTTTCCTGGCAGGAGAAGTAGACTATGGTGATAAGGAGGACAGTTTGCCTCTGGCAGTACTCCTGCCTTCCTGCCCTGGGCAACATGTGTCAGGGCCCTTTTTAAAGCTGGTAGCTTTGGGCCATTTGTTGTGAGCAGCACGTTGTGGTTTGTTTTTTCTATAACGTGATTAATTATAACTGATTGATGAGAGCCAGTGAAATAGTGGAGATTGTTAACTATTGGGGAAATGAAGAAAAAACATTGACAGGAATGCAGCCTGCTTCTATTTCCTGATGAAAATCCTGATGAAAACTTTGGGAATCCAGTTCAGCAAGAGAAATGCCAAAATTAGGTTTTAAGATCACTTGATTATTTTGGCTCTATCTGATGATTAATGATTAATCATATGATTAATGAATGTAATGAGCAATATATGTATATTGATGAATTCTTCGAAAGCTTTTGAATCTCTGAGGGTATAAATAAATATTAAAACATTTCTGTATTACTTTTAAGACCCCTTTTACAGCTTATTACAAACCATGTCTATAGATGAGCTATTCTATTTAGACAATACTTAGAGTATGTAATGCTCTATAATAGAGTTAACAATAGGAAAACTTGTGTAAATGTGAATTTTGCATTCATAGCGATGGAAGTTCACATCTGCAGTTGGAATTAAGTCAAACATGAGAGAAAGCAGCAGCAGAGAGGACTACAGCTGACTGCAAAGCGAAACAGAAGCTCAGAAGATTCCAATGGGTAGTAGAGTGAATTGACAAGGATGCCAACCAGTGGTGGACAGAAATGGCAAAGACAAATACAACATCCAGTGGTGGAGTGACAAAATGGAGGAGAGGATGACAGCCCAGTATAAAGAAACAACGCAGGTAAGACAGAAGCTAATGTTGAAATCCCAGTCTTGATTTGCATATCAAACATATTTGCCTTATGGAGACCTTGTGGTAAAACAACCTTAGAGCTTGTTGTGCTCGATATTTGCCATGGTGTTTGACATAGAAGGCTGGTGGCAGAAGGAGACCATATGGTATGGTATATGACACAAACCTGTTTTCACAGCCTCACCTTTGGCTCTTCCTTATTCAGTTTTAATCCTCCTACACATGTGTTTCAAAGTTTACCTGTACCACATAAAGAACTAGTACAAAACTCTAATCCTACAAAATTCCTGACTTTGCAAGTGTAGCTAGAAAAATGTAAATTTTGAAGGCAAATTGTGGACACACCTAATATTATTTCTTCTTATTCACTTTGTATCCCGCTAATGTTGCTCTACAAAAGTTGCCTA
The DNA here is from genome assembly GCA_027917425.1 of Gastrophryne carolinensis. Lineage (NCBI taxonomy): Eukaryota > Metazoa > Chordata > Amphibia > Anura > Microhylidae > Gastrophryne > Gastrophryne carolinensis. Next base: position 167,807,931 of record CM051236.1, read on the forward strand.
TAGCATTGCAGATTAGTTTGAGAAGTTTGACATTAAGGGGGGTAGGTTGGACAGCTTTCCAAATAACCAATACAGTACATCAAAATGTCCAATAGTTGTACATAAAGGAATACAAGTTTGTATAGACATTTGATTATTTCTTGCCAAATGACAAGACTCTAAAATGGATCCCATGATGCAAATGTCTTAAATCTGAAGAGATTAAAGTGGCTTGGAAGGAAATGGTGAATATCTGTATTATGAGTTCTGTCCTATTGGCATACATCTGCAGAGCCATTCATTCCAGTAAAGGCTAATAGAAAAACTGAAGAAAAATCAAGCTCAGCATAATTATAATGATGGTTACAAAGAAGTAAATTGATTGCTTGGGCAATTACCAGTTCATTTCTTCTTTCCTCACTGAGATGATTTACTGTAACTCTCTACAATAAAATTATATAATAGAATAGTTCTGTTTTCTTTTGTTTTAGATAATGATTCAATGCAGCTACATGGCTAAAGTGCCAGCCCTTGAAGACTATATTTTAAATATCATAGTTCAACTTGTGTCGTTATGGTGGTAATACTGAAATGTACCAATCTCTCAATGCTGTGTGGAAGGGCTTATTGCTTTTATATGTGGCCATCTCTATACACCATGGGGGTAATAAGCTACTAAGTTCTGAAAAATGTCTTTACCACTAGGGATGAGCGAATCGGTTCTAACAAACCTGAATTCGCTCCGAATTTCAGGGAAAATTCGATTCAGCGCGAACCCAAATTTTTAGTGGTTCGTGCTGACCGAATTTTCCCTGAAATAAAAAAAAAAATGGCGGCATGGTGGGAGCGGGGAGACCGGCTGCGCTGACAGCGGGCGGCGGAAGCCGGCTTCCGCCGCCCACTGACAGCGCAGCCGGCCTCCCCGCTCCCACTATATAGCAAACACTTACCGGCATGGTGGGAGCGGGGAGGCCGGCTGCGCTGTCAGCTGTCATCAGAGGACGCGTCATTAGAGGAAGCCGGCTTCCACCGCCCGCTGACAGCGCAGCCGGCCTCCCCGCTCCCACCATGCCGGCATTTTTTTTTTACAGCAAACACTTACCGGCATGGTGGGAGCGAGGAGGCCGGCTGCACTGTCAGCTGTCATCAGAGGACGCGTCATCAGAGGAAGCCAGCTTCCGCCGCCCGCTGACAGCGCAGCCGGCCTCCCCGCTCCCACCAGAGATGAGCGATTCACTAAAGTTCGATTCGGACGAACCCAAATTTCTCTGAGAAATTCAGCGAATCGCCCCAAATCGAATTTTTGAGAAGTTCGCTCATCTCTACTTACCACCTCAGCTCACCATTGTAGGTTGGTGAGCTTTCCATCTTTTAGTAAATCAACCCATTTGTACTGCTGTAAAGTGGCTGTTCTCCACCCAGTATGAGGTCTACTACTGTCAATAATCGCTAACACGCACCATTGATTGGATCAGAGGGAACATTTCTACCTATCTTTATTCTTCCCCTTTTTCTTCATCCAGCATACTGTTATCCAATATAAAATTAGAATTAGCAATAAATGGCAGGCTTCCTTAAGGTGTTAGCATAGATTTTGACCCAAGTCCCTTCCAGAATTCAGTTCTTGCCAATAGAAAACAACTTTATTTCTGCAGCCAAACAAACTTGCTTGTATGAAGAATAAAAGCCACTAACTTACCTCTTGAGCCCTCTCTACCCACTGTAGTAAGCAGGAAAATCCATAGCAAAGTCAGAATCTGATGCCTCTCCAGCCACACTGGTCAGTGGTGCCCATTGCTGTCTTTTACTTGCAGTCTCCCGAGTCTATTTTTAACTGAACTCTTCGGGGGCTAATCAGTTTCTGGGGTGGAATCTAAAAACCTGGACTGGCCCAGTCAAATCACATTACCTGTGACGAAGAAGACTGCATTATTCTCATTTTACAGGAGAAAAAGGAGCATTACTATTGCCATTCACCTTTTATACCACTTTCTACCTATTAGCATAATATATGAATAATATTAATGTTAGAGTTTCCAAAATATTTAATTTAGTGCAAGGACCCAATGAAGGTAAGATGCTAATTACATTCACATGACTATGTTGCATTGTTCAGTTGACAACTGTATTTGACAGACAGATGCTGACCCCAAGCTTGGTTTTATCATTTTACCAAAAATACCCTCTTTAAAGAGAGGCAACCCTCCCCCCCTCGAGTCTATAATATCTTTGGGGATGGTCTACCGTCTTCTGGGACATTTCAAATTGAGTTGCCTTGCCATGTGAAGCCCCCTGGATAAGTTAAAAAATATGTCAAACAGACTTTTACGTAAGGGCCATTTTAGGGCCTTTTTATGAGGTGTGCAGTTTATCATCTTTCTGGTGGCTATAGCGCCAGTTTTGGAGCACCGGCTTCTTTTCTTTTATTTGCTTTTACTGGTGCATAGGTACTGTACGACCTGTGTCATCGCTGCACAACATAATTATTAGTTTTGGCCACCCTGGAAAGATTGGCGCCATATCATGCCAATTACAAGATATCACTGCTGGGGACAATGGGGACAAACGTTACATTGCATTTAGGCTGCGTTTCAGTTACTGTTGTCCAAATTACACTTTGGTAAGCAACAGAAGCCATGAAAAATATTTTTCATGAAAAAATTACATTTGCTGACATCTAGGTCCTGCGTTTATATTATTGACAAGTCACAATGCAAGTTCTGTACAAATAAATGTAATATTGATTAAAAGCCTAAACACTTCAATACAGTTCTGTCTATTGTGCTCTCTGGGATCTTGACCTACAGCACCCCTATAAACTGGTGCTGCATCAACCAGAGCACCCGACGCTGCAACCTGTGTGACGCTAGTGTTAAATCCCTCACCCAGCAGAAGCTGCATGGGCAGCCGCGAGTCTGAGTCACTCCCTCCCCTCCTCGCTATGGACGCTGGCTGCTGGCACCTGTACTGGTAGTATATATTTTATTACATGATATCTCTCTGTGGTTCTCCTACTGGGTAGCGTGACTCTTTGTATCCATGGTCAGAATGTTATTTTCTTGCTACCTTTTGGCTACACTGAACAGGGTGTGTGATTTTATTTGGAAATATAAGCTGAGCACAGGATTGTATGTGTTTTCCTAGAAATATTTTCTTATGATTTTCATTTTTTATATATTTATGTTTGTTATTAGTTTATAGATATTTGCATGGCATTCACTTATTGATTCATTCTTGTACTATGGTATTTATTCAGTGATTATTTATGCACTATTCACTTTAGGGTTGGGTCTGATATTTAATCCATTACTACTCTGCCTAGAGGGAGTTTTTTTTGCTGGCAAAAACAAACAGCCTATTGGCCCTCTTATGCATATTTTTTAGAGGCCCACGTCCATATTTATTTCCTAACATACTAGTTGCATCATTATTTATGAAGGTTATAGGGGTGGGAATACTCTAAATTCTGCTTTGTGCTACATGTTGTTTTTAAATTGTATTTAATGCATTGATTGTTCTTTATTAATAAAGTTTACTCTAACTTATCAGGTGACGCTCCCCTTTTTGGGACAGGTGAAGAGTAACCTCCTCGCCACCCCTTTTTCTTTGCTAATGTTAAATTATACGCAGGCTGGTGACCGCATCGGCTCTGCTGGATTTACGTTTGTTAAATGGTGCAGCAAATATATGACTCTGGGATTAACAGGCGCTGATGCTTCATAAATCAGGCTCTCTATGTCACAACTGCAATACCTGCAACTCCCTGACACTGGGCAATTTTTTTCTGTAACATATGACTTGAGAGAAGACTTCAGTTGCAATGCTAAACATTGTGTTTACTTCCTTTATGGTGTATGAGGGGAAGATGGAGGGTCACAAAGCGTTCCAAAAGACACAGTGATATACAACTAATTTAACCAGTTCCCAACAGAATAAACAAAACGCTCCTAATAAGCTTGGTACAGCATCTATTCTTGTGATTGGCCCCATATGACATTCAATATTAAAAATGTTTTCTCATATGCATTTTTTTTCCAAGTTGTTTTTCCAATGTTTTGAATTACTACAACCTTTTCAAATCTGATGAATATGACATCATGTATACATCATTTTTTTAAACACTCACCATGCAAATTGATCCCCATATATCCAATTTCTTTATGACATTTTACTTACTTTGATGAAGACCAATCGCTAACTTAAACATTGTCCTGCATAGATAACTCCCTCTTGCTGAGGCATTGTTAAAAATCATAGCCTATTTGAGCCCCCCCCCCCCCGGGACATTCTTCATAGTATATGTGAGTACAGACAGAGTTCTCCTTTTCTCCTCTAATAGACTAGACTAACAGCCTTGCACAGTTGAAAAAAAAACTCCCCAAAAATCTATTGCCACATCCGCATGCATGATAGTGAATCATTGTTAGCACTTACAGTTGCATCCTCTCAAAGCTGAAACACTGGCTCACCATTTTTCTCCCCAGCAGCACTTCCTCTTTGCAGGCTACCTGCAGGTGCATAGGATGCCATTTTGGTGGTAACATTGACTACAGCAGGAGATACAGAAAAGCTTAATGAATTTGCATGTGCAGCAATCTGAATTGCCCTGGGGAGAGATGCATATGAGCACTGTTTGTTGTAAGGGCGGTGGTCGGGCTTAAGCCTTGGGATCCCAGTGAGTGGTAAAGTTTCCTCTCAAGCTCCTCCCGAACTAGATATTTTAGGATTTTTTATTACTTTTAAAACACTTTTTTGGTTGGTGTCTCCTTCCAGTGTTTACTTCCTGTGCATCTATATTGTTTTCATTGTATGTAACACAGAAGCCCGTTACATGACGCAGGTACATGACTGCTAATTAGTGGAATGTTCTCAATAGAAAATGATCTGCTGGCCTAATCTTTTATTTATGGGTGACACAGTCAAAAACAATGACAAGAATGTGGGTTCTATGTCTTAGGGAAAATCACACAACATTCCTGCTTTGCTGGGTTTCTTGGTAGTACAATTCATAAATATGCTTTTCATTTTAAGCCTGCATTTAAACATGACATGTCCAGGAAATCCTTTAATGTATCTGCCATGTTTGTAAATGGCCTTACAAAGACTGACAGTCTAATCCTTACAATTGCTCTTTTCCTATTCTTGGTTGTCTATCTAAGAAATAATGTGTTTGACAACTGCTAAAACAGCAAAACAGAAAGTGTTCATTGTATGAGCCCAGGTTTTAGAAGCTGATTTTTACTTGCTAAGCACCAAGTCTTCAGGCAACAGAGGCACCACTATGTAATACAGCTGCTTTTCATAAATTCTCTGTTTTAAACAACACCTTTAATGACAGCATCACAGTCTGAATTTACAGCTTCAGCTACACTGCAATTTATGTATACAGTGCAGGCTTGCTATACAAGAGGAAGAGGAGGAGGATAAGGGCGATCATGCCAATATACATTGTGATGACACTTTGAGTAAGAGGCTGACACCATATCTAGCAGATGTGCTGACAAAGTAGAAGGATTACAGTATGGACTAAAGCAGCTTGGTAAGTTTAACAAGCTGTAGGTTTTCTTATTCTCAGCCTGACAAGTGTATTGTGGACATTAAACAAAGCAAAAAAGGCATTTTCTTGCCAAGCTGTTATCCTCTAATATATGCACCACCACATTTAAATCAATATGGCGCAGTGGATTTAAAAAAAAAACTATATATATATATATATATATATATATATATATATGTTATATATGTGTGCGCGTGTGTGACTATTCTGGGTTTTGGTCTTTGCCCCCAGGTCGCCCGAACAAACTCACATTTCCTCAGTCCTACGTCACATACGCAGCCTCCAGTCCAATCAGCGCACTTGGATCCACTCCCGTCCACTTGTCGAAGGATTGTCTGGGACTTCGGTCCGGTTGAGTCGAGTCCTGATGAGCAGATCTTAGTGGACCTGAGTGCGTCGTGGCCGCATCCCCGCTACCCTCTAACAAAGAGCGCGCCTGCGCTGGCAATTTATAAATGCCGGGCACGGCACGGGCACGCACTCTACTATAGGTATAGCAGGGAGCAGCGCTGTTCGTGCATGCACTGTTGAATCAGGGAGAAGGTGAGTTTACTGGGCGACCTGGGGGTTCTACACAGTGGGGCATCCAGATTCGGGGGAGCGAGTATCTCTACCCTGGAGTCTCATAGAATACAGGGTGGGTTTTACTCCACTTTAAAGGCTCATCTATTATCAATCCAGGTGAACTGAGGTAGGACACTCTTCTTTTGTATGTAGCATATGTAGAATGTATAGAATCTTTCCACACTGTAATAATTTACCTATGTAGTATGAATCCCATTAAACCCCACATATTTTAATTTTAAAAGCCAACAAATGTTGCAAAAAAACTGCTAACCTACTTTTCTGTGCAATTCTGTTTCAACGTTTTAAGCAGATATGGAAAAATGCTTTTTAAAACAGAAGTGTTAATAGTTTAATATAGACAAATCACATGTCTTCTGTGGATGTAGACATCCTGAATTAAGTCTTTACATCAAATCACAAACTAGCTGACGTTGGGATCAGGGGGCGATGGAGGTCATATTATCACTTCAACTCATTTTGCTTCTTTACACTGAAGAAAATTCTGAAACTGGACCAACAGCCGGGCACAGTTGGAAAAGAAAGGTTTTGTAGCTTCTCTTCCCAGCATCTCAGCCATGCTGTGTGACAATGCACAGTAACAGGAAGCCCAGCAGCACTTCCTGCTTGCAGGTGGCCTCCAAATGCATGAGCCCCCATCTTGTTTGTAAAATTCCCCACAGCAAGAGTTAGAAAAAGGTAAATGAATTTTTATGTGCAGCAATCTAAATGGCCCTGGGGGGATGAGCACTGCTTGTTGTGTTGGTCTAGTTTAAGTCATTTTGACTGTTGGTCTACTTTAATGACATTGTCATGCCTGGAGTCATTGTCGTGCTGCAAAATAAATCAGACACCTCTCTGGTGGTATTACAGAATGCATCTGCCTATACTTCTCTTTAATGGGAACACCATTAAACCTGACCAAATCTCCAACTTTCTTTACCAAATGCAGGTCAAAACTTGCCTGCAAGATGCTTACACTTTCAGCAAACACATTTTCTTTGGTTATTATAACCACATTTTTTACATTTTGTCTCAGCAGTCCAGTTCCAGCACCTGCTCCATATTTCATTACCTAAGTTTCTATTTTTTGTGCATAGTTGAGTTGCTTGACATTGTTTCCACTTGCATTCATTATTTTGCCTGCAATGAAAACAACCTCTAAATTAAAATTCTAGAAATAGATGGGTATACATGCATCCCACTCATTTCTGCCAGTTTAAGTTGGTGGCATTGCTGGACATCTTCCAAATTTGATAGGAAGAAAGCAATATGGGTCTGAATTCCAACATTTGTAGGTTTTCACTGATTTGCTCTACCTTCAGTGTGCACTGAAACTGGGGAACATAATGGTGAACTGAGCTATATTTTAAGCAAACAAAGCTATAATTGTGGGGCAAAGGTAGGGAGAACTGACTATTTGATGGCATTTTGCTGCACTTCACCTGGCTGAAAGAGTGGTATTTACTTAGGAAAACAGTTTAGAGCAAGCTAGCAGATTTGACTTTGAAAATAAAAGAAATCTTGCTGAAAAAAACATTTTACAGTTTTTCAGTTGTTTTTAAAATACTAATACTAATGTTCAGACTCAAAATATCAGGTAAAATTCAAAATTGCAAAATTCAATGAAAGGGACAATCATGGAAGAACTGCCAATGATTCTAATGGTTTTCGCTGGAAAGATCTGACATAGTGCTCAAGGGTTTGTGCTTCTTCAAAGAAGCTTGAACAGTATATGTCAAAACTCCAGTCTGTTTTAAAATCTTTGTACAGACCGTGATACAGTTTAACTACCTTATCTAGTCTTGTTGCTGTGGTAAGTCTTGCTGAGGTGTATGACCTGTTACTTTTATCCACAACCTCATATGTGTAGAAGAGTTGGCTGTTCCTCATCCAATTTTACAAAGCTGTTTTTGTTCATGTTATGAGTTAATGAGTGTTCCAACTTCCATATAAAATATTGATTATTTAAAATATTTGGTGTAATTTCTATAATTGGTAACCCTACAAAATGGTTGTGTGCAAGTTACAGGCCACCATGTGGTGAGACCCATGTAAGCTTAACCCTTTCGCTGCCAGCCTACCTGCAGCATTTGCCACTCCCTGTTGCCAGACGATGTTTCACTATTTTGCGCTACACATGTTCAACTGTCATTTTTGAAAGGATTTCCAGGGATTTCCCAGGAAAATGATCTATTGTTTTTTTCAAAAGAGTCTGGGCTTTAACATGAAATGTCTTGTTTGTATTTGTTAGGTGTATTCTCAATATTTTTGGGTGAAATGTGTGAATAAAAATTTAAAAAAATTATTTTTTTACAATTTGTAGAGTTTTTTTGTAATAAAAAATGTAAGTTTGTCAATAAAATCTTATTGCGTGTGAAACCCCAATTTCTCCCGGTTACAGCGATACCACATATGTATAGGTAGACACCCTTTCCTGCCCAGGAGACTCCCCCAAACTGAAATAGCGCTTTAGGGGATTTTCAGAAAAAATACAACTGTGATATGCGCTATGCGCACCTTGCAGTTTTTCCAGAAAAACAACCCTTTACATTTGAAATACCCCCAACAAACTATATATTCTCTGGAAGTACACACCTCAAGCTTTCTAGGTGTACCAGGCATGTTGATGTGCCCATAGTTTTCTGGAAGTAATTCCTCAATGTATTCTTTGGTTGCAAAGAGTTTCCCAAAAAAATTGATAAAAAGCAGAATCAAAGCCACATTTTCCTAAAAAAACTATATACAAAAAAGAAAAAACAAGTTTAATCTGAAAAAACAACATTCCCCGAACAGAACAACACCCAACATTCATAGGTTCTGTCAAGGGAAGAGTTGCCAAACACCCCAAAGTAAAGCATGTGCGTAACGGTAATTTTACTTGAAAATTTCAGTTCTGCAGACAAAGTGCGCATCTTGCGATTTTTCAACCAAAACAACCCTTTACATTTGGAATATCCCCCATAAATCATAAATTCCCTGAAAGTACCCATGTTAAGCTTTCTAAGCGTACCCAGCTTGTTGTAGTGGGCTCATCTTTCTGGAATTAATTCCTCAAAGAATTCTTTGGTTGCGCAGGGTTTCCCTAAAAAATGTATAAAAAAGCTGAATAAAAAACACCTTTTCCTAAAATATAAATATGCAAACCAGAAAAAAGAAGCTACGTCTGAAAGAGCAAGGTCTCCCGAACAGAACAATGCCCAACATTTAGAGGAACTATTAACCCTTTTAATTGCCAGCCTACTTGAGATTTTGTCACCCTCTGTTGACAGGTCATTTTTCCCCATTTTGCGCCATGTTTTGCGCCATTTTTGCTGGAATTTTCAGGAAAATTATATTTATATTTTTTTGCAGCAGAGTTTAGGCTTTAACATGAAATGTCTTGTTTGTAAATTTTATTTTGTTTTTTACAATATTATTAAACCGGACCTTCACCATGATTTAATGAAAAGCCCAAACTCTTAAAAAACAATTCCTCAGCATCTAAAATTAATATATTTTACATGTTTAGTCACTAATTTATTATACTTTCCCCCACTGGGCTGCAACTCTGTTTGGGAATTTAGGATACGGGCGCCGCCATCTTGACTCAGAAGCATCACACTTACTGAGGAGAGGAGAGTGGGATAAGGTACAGGGGGGCGGGTTATAGCTGTGCTTTGCTCAGACAGAGCAGAGCTGGGGTCAGGGAAAGGTCAGCAGTCCCAGAATGCAGAGCAGCACAGTCACTTCCTGTTTGCAGGCACTTCCTGTTTGCAGGCTGCCTGCAAAAATGGCAGCTTCCATAAGCCGCCATCTTGGATGTTTAAAGGCTTATAAAATGCAGTAGATGCAGGTAGGATGATTTTTAATGTGAGCAATCTGTATGTACAGGGTGTGGGAAACATATAAGATAGACTCTTATTTAGAGAGGTCCGCTTTAAGTAAAAAATAAATAAATAAATAAATAAAAACATTTTTAGAAAATTGACTCCTTTATTTTAAATAAAAAATGTATTTTATTAAGGAAAAGCATATTGCATGTGAAAGCCCCATTTCTACCGATTAGAACGGTACCACATATTTATCGGTAGCCCCCCGTTCCTGCCCAGGAGACCCCCCTAACTGAAACAAGTACTTTATAACATTCACAAATAAAATACAACTACCATCCACACTACAAAGGGTTAAATCGAGAAAAAAAATGACATAGGGTCCCCGATCCCTGGGGGGGACCCCATTTTTTGGGGGGGATTTTTAAGGGTTAAAAACCCTTAAAGTGGACTGTCACCCAGGGGTGATCGGCCCGGGAATCTATAAGATTCCCGGGCCGATCACCTCCGTCGCCGCGGGACACCCGAGATCGGGATGTCCCGCGGTGAGGGACCCCCCCCAAAACCCTCGAAAAACTTACCTCCCGCGCGCCCCTCTAGGCGTGCGTGCGCCCGCGCCGGCCGTTTGTGAATGGCCGGCGCGGGCGCGCGCACTGTCTTGTCCGCCGCTGTCACCCGCTTGTCCGTTGCTACGTGGGAGCGTGGTGAGGTGAGTTTTGGGGGCTTTCTGGGGGGTTTTACACAGCGGGGCACCCCTAATCGGGGTGCCCCCTGAAGTGGACCAAAACCCAGGATAGTCAAAATCCACTTTAAAAATCCCCCCAAAAAAATTGACATGGGGTCCCCCTTACCCAGAGTAACCAGCCCGGGACCAGCTATGCAGGGCTTGTGGAAACAGGGCACAGGGGCCAGCTTTTGTGGCCCCTGGCCCTGCAGGCTACAAGCCTGCATAGCCCATGGGCCCGGGCTCTTCTGCCCCCCCCTGGGCTTTGGGAAGGCAGGTAATGGGGGTGCCGGGGGTTAATGGCAAGTCACCCGCTAGTCACAGGTGACTTGCCACCTCCCCCAGCCTTGTGAACTGGTATAGGGGTCATGGACCCCTTACCAGTTCACAATGGGTTAAATGTAAAAAAAGCACACACACACGCAAAAAGAAAAAATTATTATTTTTTTTTTTTTTTTAATACTTACCTCCCATCCATACTGGAGCACTGTGTCCCTCGGTGATCACTGGCTTCTGCTCACCTGCTGGAAGCCTTTTATAGCTGCTGGATGACAGAACACAAAGGGTTAATTAAAAAAAAAATGACATAGGGTCCCCCTTCCCGGGGAGGGGGACCCCATTTTTTTGGGGGATTTTTAAGGGTTAAAAACCCTTAAAAATCCCCCCCAAAAAAATGACGTGGGTCCCCCTTACCCAAAATAACCAGCCCGGGACCAGCTATGGGGGCTTGTAGGCACAGAGTGGGGGGGCCAGCTTTGGTGGCCCCCCCACCCTGCAGCCTACGAGCCCACATAGCCTATGTGGGCCCGGGCTCTTCTGCCCCCCCCCTGGCCTTTGGGGAGGCAGGTAATGGGGGTGCGGGGGTTAATGGCAAGTCACCCGCTTGGGCAGGTGACTTGCCACCCCCCCAGCCTTGTGAACTGGTATAAGGGGTCTCATGGACCCCTTACCAGCTCACAAAGGGTTAACTGTTAAAAAAAAACACCACACATTAATAAAAAGTATTTTATTAAAAAAAAAATTTTTTTTACTGTACTTACCTTCGATTGCAAGCTCTTGTCCCTCGCCGCTCAGCTGACAGATGCCGGTGATCGGCATCCAGAGAAGGAGGAGGCAGGAGATCAGAGGATCTCCTGCCACCTCCTTCCCCAGCGCCGCTGAGAAGCTGAGAAGGCTGAAGCCGGTGATCGATCGGGGCCGGGATGACGTCATAAGCTTAGCGGCAAGATGGCGGCCGCCATCGAGAAGGAGAGAGCCTCCCGGGCTCTCTCCTGAAGATCGGTAAGTCCTGGGGGGGGATCGGAGGCCCCCCAGGTGAAGAGGAGGGACAGCGGGAGCCAGCGCACACGCAGGTAAGTAAATGTCATTTTTTTTTTTTTTTTTTACAGTTAGCAGCTGCTGCTGCCAAAGTGGGGGGGGGGGCGGCCTATTCCGGGGGCTCTCCTGGAGCCATCCGACCCCCCACGGGGGATCGGATGGCACCAAATTAAAGAGGAGACCCGGCCGGATCCAACAAGGGGTGAGGTGAGTATTTTTTCTTTTTATTTTTTAAACTAGAAGCGGGGAAAGTCGAGCACGTAACACCTACAGGCTTGGCACTTAAGGCCCAGCCAAGCCAGCACGTAGGTGTTACGTGCTTGGCAACAAAAGGGTTAATATAGGGGGGCTAAAGAGGCAAAAACACCCCTAATCAGCACTTGCAGAAGTGGTCACAGAATTTTTGACATAAAAAAAAAAAAAAAATAGCAATTAATTATGAATATTTAAAGATTGCTCCATTGAAATGCATTGGAGAGCGCCAGGTAGCGAGAGGTCATACCCGTGTCGCTGTTCAAGGTCGCTCGCTGGCGCTGTGGGGTGAGGCTGGAATAATGATGAATGATTCGCTATCTGGCGCTCTGTCAGTCGCTAAGCAGGATCGGCTTGATGTGTGATTGTGGAGGGGAGCCGGCGTTCTCGTGGCGGTGAGCGTCATTACCGTTCGCTCACCATTCGCTACCTGCCGCTATCCCTTGTTAAATAAGGGCCTTAGAAGAACTGGTGATGAAGGGAAAGGGTGTTCACTCTAAACGAGTGACTTTTTCTTGATTTTCACTTTGTACTGTATATTTCCAATGGTAAAATAAAGTTATTCTTTTCTCATAAAGCTAAGATAATGTTTCAGTGTGTAATCTCCATTGCCTGTCATATAAGTAATGCCATATCTGTACAGTGTACAAAAATGTGGGTGGCACTATAGTAAGATAATTGCTGGTCCTGGTGTTTTGAGGCATATTTTACCAATACAAGAGATTGTGTGATACATCAAGATGCACACCAGAAGGTTTAGTGAAAACACAATTACTACTATAGAATAGCAATAATAAGATACAGCTAAGGCAATACAAATATGACGTAATACCTACAACAGGTTTGAAGAGCTTTAATCAATATAGATAGATAAACATTTGTTTGGCACGTTGGAACAGTTTCTTCGCGATTTTAATATGGCACATTAAAAGCTACACTTTATTTGGAGTTCTGGCATCATCATCAATCACCATACAGTACAGCACCAATCAAACATGCACTAGTGAATGAAAAGGGCCAAACTTATCCAGGACAACAAACAATCATAGGCAGTAAGTGTCCAACAAAGGTCTGCTCGAGATCTCAACTCTTATGCTACATCAGCCCACTCATCATTTTTTTTTTATATTTGCTCAACCCAAATGTATTTTTGAGTCACTGCAGTGACTTTCCTATCCATGGGAAAACAGGCACAATTTCAGTGAGACTCACTTGGCCAACTCTATTGCCAACTCTATTTCTGTAAGCTGAAGGTAAGGCTCAATTATATGTGGTCCCCAGCTTCCTCCTATATTGACCCCCTGGAAGAAATGAGTATGCTTGACCCATGTTTACATGTCTATCCACACACAACATGCATTGCACTATTGATGTTGGTAGTATGTATTTGCCAGATATTAATCAATAAATAGGTATGGATTTTGTTTTGCTATTTTACCTTTGATTTACTCATTATTCATGACTGCAATGTAGTTGAGATGTTACTAAAGTTTCTCCAGTATGTGTAGTACATTTGACTTTCAAATGTTAAATATTTGTTGAAAAGCATTTTTTTCTGCCCCTTTTTAATTATATGCTATTGCAACAGGAAGTACATAAAAATGATAGTGATGTTTACAAATGCAGAATGTAAATAATTGTGGTGTTTCTGTGAAATGCCGCCATTTAAAGTCGCTGACAGAGTTGCTAAGGAACAAACCTTTTGATTCTGTGCGAGTCTTGTTTGGTACAGATACACGTTCTGACAGTCGAAGTTACAGAACAAGAGGGGGATATTTTTAAAAAGAAAATATCTGACATTTGCTATGTTTCTGGAGTCTTTTACATATTGCTGCATATTCTTTAATGTCAATTCTTCTGTGACTGTCATCAGAATATATTTTAGGTTTATGTTTGTTTTTAATTAGATTTTCCGGCATTCTGTATTTTTTGTACAAAATAAGGAAATATTAAAGTATTTATTATAGATTGTAAATCTCCACAGGATCTCCTAGAGTTGCTTTAGCAGTAATGACCTGCAAAAGTTAAAAAAGAAAAAGTTTTTTCTGCCATACTAGAAATCCTACTGATTTGCAAACACTTCTTCTTGTCATGTGCATATTTATTAAAGCTGATTTCTAGTAAAAAAATAAGGTTTAGTAAATTGCTCCCCTACCTCCCCCCCCCCCCCCCCCGGTCAATGGCATGTGTTGAAAGGCTCAACGGCATTCAGGTGTTGTGGAACATATTTGTGCAGGTGCTGCGCTCCTGGACTGTATGGGAGCAGCCATCTTTGAGAGCCCTCCTTAAAGGAACACTATCGGAAATTGTGTAATAATAAAAATCCATATAAACACATTGGCTAATGAGAGGAGGGGTCAGTTATAACCCCAAACTGAATAAAACTCCAGCCAAGCTTGTGGTTTATTCTCTCATGGCAGGAATGAAATCCAGGGGTGACAGGTTTAGTCTATCATGGGTGACAGAGCCTGGCTGGATATTTCTTGATACCTGAGTGATCCCTCCTTCTGCCATCCAGCATATTTATATGGATTTTTATCATTGGGCCATTTTTAGTAATAGTGCTCCTTTAAACATGAGCATGGGAAACAGCAGCAGCCCCCACCAAATGGAGAGCAGCACAAAAGCTGTGCCGGGTGGCCCTGGCGTAAAAAAAACTTGAAATTGGGATGCCACATCTGTGTGAACACAGTCGCCAGTAATCTTATTTTTACCGGCAGCTCTCACAATGCTGTAGCTGCCAACGGCAGCATCCCCAGCTTTCCCGTAGCTGGGACGCGATCCTGCACCCAGCCATTAAGATAGGCTGTGGTGGGAGTACTCCCTAGTCTACAGGAAACCAGGGATGCGGCCAGCTGGCAGGTCACACCACCCGGCATTCTTGAGATTTTCAGTCTCAAAAAAAGGCAATTTTGACTCTGGGTTTTTTAGAAACAGGGATGTCAGGTGTGTAGCGAGATGGCAGTTCAGGAGCACAGTAACTGCAGGCTATTCCACAACATCTGCATGGGGTTAAGCCATCTCAAATCAATGATTGCCAGTGAGGGTAATTAGGTGAGCAATTTACAAGTTTTGATTTTTGACTAGAAGTCCACTTTTATATACTCAGACTGCTTTGATTAGCTTTAGGATTTGGATAGGTTCTCTACATTTTGAGATACTGCCTAATGAATACCTGTGCTCTGAATTTCAAGAACCTTACCAACTCAACACACAATAAAGCGCAAAACACTTCCATTAAAACAATGCCCTGCATCTCTACTGGCTATTGTAAAGAAACGACTCTGTAGACTCTGTAAACACACTAAATCCCTAAATGCGGCAGCTCTAATATGTTACCAATACCACCTCGGCTTTTGGACCATAAACCCAACATATCTGTGCTTCTTGACAAATTGTAAAACTTATGTTGCACACAATTTACAACCTTTCATGTACCCTCAGCCACCAGCTGTTTGCTTTGAGCCAGTAAAAAGGGGCTAATTTTAATATATATACAGTATATAGACACGGTTTAAGAACTAAAAATAAACACAAGAAAAGATGAGAATATAAAAGTAGAATATGCCAGTTAAACAGGCCAAAGAAATTATATGAATAAAAAGAAGCATAGAGAGACCCCGTAGAGGGGCCCCAACTACTACTATGACATAAAGAGGCATTAATAACTTAATTTAAATGCATGTTTTATCAAATAGGGTTTTCCAGCTCAGTGACGTGCTGGAAAACGTATTTATTACTACATATTAAATACCTCACAGAAACTGTTATATGTGGTCCTACACTAACCTTATGAAACCTCCTTTTTTATGAAAACTTTACAATGATCAAATTAGGGGGAAAATGGCACAAAAGCAGAGTAAAACTATGACTGTGGCGCATAACATGTGGGATACGCCTAAAATGGGTAATAGGCTCAAGATATAGGCCTTGATTTACTAAAGCTATGCTGGGCTGTGCCAATATCTGGCATAGGTTGGCACAAGCCGAAATTCACAGCAGAAAAAGTTATTTTACTAAACTCTTTTTTCCTCTGCTTTCTTACACGCTTAAGAAATGTCATATTTAGTACTCTATGCTAAGTACGCTTAGGTCAGCTAATTTTAGCTGCCATAGGGTGAAATAATGGTAAGAAAAAGCAGAAACTCTGCATTATTTAGTACTACACAAAACCAATACCCTAGGGAGAACTTTAAGGTGGACACAAGAGGGGACAAAAGATGAGTAAGTTTTTATTTTTTTAAGGGGTGGTCCATTCCTTTAAAAAAAAAAAAGGTGCACATGCTGCGGTGCATAAAAAACTACACTTTGTATATCTCAATGTCAGTGCCCGTCACTAACTGCCCACCACTGCATCCGGGTGACAGGGGAGCCAGCGTGCAGGTAAGTGACAGTGTGTTTCTGGGAAAATGCGATTGGCATGAATCCCAAGAAATTTGGATTCATGTCAAATAGAATTTTCACTGAAATTCTGAGCGAATTTCAGTTTGGTTGAATCGGTTCACTCATCTCTAAGGTTGTACACACTACGCCATATGCGATTTGTGATTTTTAAACTTGTAGAAATAGAAGTAAAAGTACGCACATGCAAAAACATGGTGCCCTTCTAGCGGCAGGCCATTAATTCCAGCCAATAAATTTGCATGTTAACAGTGTTTACCAGAGTAAGTGTTCAAATCTGATTTTAAGAATTGCCAGGTCCACACCAAAAAGTGCACCTGATCTATTGCATGAAATGCTAAATATATATGAAAAATGTATATATATATATATATATATATATATATATATATATATATATACCAGCAATACTCAAATGGCGGACCAGGGTACAAATGCGGACCTCAGTGCCAGATTTCTGCCCTGACTGCCTTTTTTTAGATTTGCCTGGGAAATCTCTAGCCCCTCCCCCAGTGCGCTGATTTCTAACTATCCACCCCCTGCGACAGCGCTCCGGCCAGATCGTCACCTCTCACCGCATGCCTTTAAATGGACCTTTACCAGAAGTGGTTATTTACCCCTGATATAAACAGTATTCTAAACGACTACAGGTGAAATACAAAATCTTTCCTGTAATGTCAATTTTTCTTGTCTTTAAACCCGCCCTCCTAATTTGCAAAAATAAAAATACCAAAACCTTGCGTCCTTGAAAAATGTCCTAAGCTGACCAGTAGTAGAACCGCCCCACTGCAAAGCCCAGTCAGGTTGACAGGTTTTTGCTTTTTTAATGAACATCTATGGACAGAGATTACCAATGACAGGTGCCAAAGTTAGAAGTATTTTCCACTTCTAAATTATATATTTTTTTGTTGGAAGGAAACTCTAGCATTATACTGTATACAGATGTTATACCGGGTTAAAAGAGGATTCTTCCTCCAATGCAAAAATACATTATTTTGGTAAAAGGCAACTCTAGCATTATATACAGAAATTTTAACAGTTTGTTAAAGAGAAAATTTAGTGGCCCTGGAGTCCCTCTCCTTGGGGCATCCCGAATTGTGTAAAACCCTCCAGAAGCCCCGTTACACTCACCTTGTCCCTGAGCTCTCACCGCGTCCTTGCGCCGCAGCCACATCCTGGATCACCGCTAGCCGCGTGCACACCGGTGCACGTGATTTCAGAATGGACGGCGTGGCCACATCAAAGCTAGAAGGTAGGGGGATGCAGCCGGCAGTGCACTTGGCACCTTTCAGCGCCGCTCTGCTAGCTGTCAGCATAGTCGAAGGGAGTTGAGTGTTGTCGTCTGAGTCTGCACCGTAGGAGCGCCAGGAAGGTAAGTAAATGGGGTGACCCGGGGCAGATACACACACGGGGCATCCCAATCCGAGATGCTGCTGCATAGAGGAACAACTCCCCAAAAGATGAAAATTGGATGTGTTGTTCCTCTTTAAAGGGCCACAGTATCTTCATATCTGTGTTTGGAGTTTTTAAGTTAAAGTAGACATCCATCCTGTTTTGTGATGCCCACTGTCTCAATACCCATCCACCCTGAGTGGAGAAATGTATGGGTCTGCGTGAGTTGGCCACTGACAGGGCCACGGAAGACAGAACATGGCTGCACATATGAGTCAGCTCTCCCACCAGCAATCAGAGACATGCAACAGAATCTGCACAGCTTATTTTCTTCTTCCATTCAAGGTTGGGTAATGTGGATTAGGTAAATGTTACTGCCAGCATTCAAAATCAGGATTCCGCTATGAGATTACTAAGCAGACCTCCAGGTCTTTTTGACTGTAGGTCCACTTTGAAATAAAGCTGGCACAATCGCACCCTGTCAAAATTCTGTTTGCATTTAATGGAACCATATTGGGTCAAACTTACCTTTAGCCAAGTCCAAACAACAATATTAATGACCTCGGGTCGAAGGCCTTTTTAGAGAAAAATGTATATTTTTAAATTAGTATAAAGTATTGAGCAGGTTTAATGTACTGCTAAGAGATATTGTAACATGTATTTAATAAAAGATAAAAGAAAGTTAAATAATATTAACATATATTCTCTCTGGTTACACAATGATGTTATTGGATTTTCTGTTATTATTTTGACACCTTAACTGGCCTAATTCTTCCGCAGTGCTGCAAAACAGTATTTGGCGTGTTGGACTGTCATTCTTCCAGCCCTAACAGGAACAAAAGACTTCACTTCCCTCCTAAGGCAATGGAGCATTGACTGGAGAATTATCTAGGGCCTGTCATGTGGCTTCGTCAATCCTAATAAATGCTTTCCATGTTATGCCCTCCACCGGGGATTGTCAAGACTTTTCCATTTATTTGATAAGGAAAAGCCTGTGAGCTGTGGGACTTACATACTCTCTTCCTCTGGGGATGAAATGCAAAGAGAGGAGCTTGGGAATGGGTGACTCTGTGCTCATGGGCAACACAAAATGTATATGCTTATCTCTGTAAAGAAAGAATATAAACAAGAAGTTATGCTTCGTATGCATGACAGTACAAATAGCCAAAATCAGCAGGGTATTGCTGCCACACTGACTGAATCACCTGAAAGTAGTGCACCAACCCTATAGCATTCGCTTTATTTCTACTTTCAGCTATAAATCTTTTCTGGAGGAGAAAAAACATGATTTTAAGGCACTAAAATCTACAAGTTTTATGGAGATTTTAGCAGATATCTGCCAGAAAAGCCTGTAAAGATTTTACATTGAACTAATCCTCTTTTCCTAGTGATTACAAGGAAGTTTGGCTGCTTCTTGTCACAGAAATTGGCAAGGTTACGTCATAGCTACCTATGCATCTTTTATTAAGTTAAAGCATCATTTCAAAATTAAAAATGTTTTAGAGTGGTGTGATGCTGCCAACACTTAAAGCAGCTGTAGCAGCTGCATCCTCCAGCCTGGGCTTCCAAATGGGGACCTCCCAAATGTTTCATCCCCCCTGGACAAGCCTGGGAATTAAAATTCCACACAGTGGGGATCACCGGATTGCTATTTTATAACTTCTTAAATATCTACCCCATTAAAATGTATTTGCACCTCACCCGCAGAACTGGCCAATCACATCGGCAGAGATTTTGATTTTAAATATTTTTTTATATTACTTTATTGTTTGTTAATTTAGAAAGGCTTTGACTGCCCCTACAAACGTATCCTCTCCAAAAAAAAATCTCCTAAATCATTTGGATAACCCTCTCGGTCAGTAAACTGTTCTCATATGCTATTCTGTCTGGCCTAATAGGACACTGGGACCATGTAAAGTACATGAAAATATTGATTATCACATTTGGACAAAAGGTAAAACCCTTACTTAAGGTCATCTTATGAAATAACCCCTTCCCATCTCCAGATATGGCAATTAGAGATGAGTGAACTTCCTAAAAATTCAATTTGGGGCAATTCGCCGAATTTCTCCAAGAAATTTGGGTTCGTTCTAATTGAACTGTTAAGAATCTCTCATCTTCAGTGGAATACACACAGCACGGTGGGACCGGTGGAGGCCAGCCACACTGTCAGCTGTGCAAGTCAACTTCTACCACACGCTGACAGTGCGACCGGCCTCCCCCGCTTCCACCATGCTGTGTATATCCACAGTCACTTACCTACATGCTGGCTTCCCAGTTGTTCTGGCCTAGTGGATAGCTGCAGGCACAAGTTGTCTTGCAAGGATGGTGGTGAGTTTTTTTTTCTTTTTTTACCCACCACCCGAGCTGCCACTGAATTTCAGGGAAAATTCGGTCAGCATGAGCCCCCAAAAATTCAGTTTCGTGACGAAACTAATTTTTCCTGAAATTCAGAACAACTTAGGCCCTTATTTAACAAGGGATAGCGACAGGTAGCGACTGGTGAGCGGCCGGTAATGACGGGCACCGCCACGAGAACGCCGGATCCCCACCACAATCACACATTTATCAAGCCAATCCTGCTTAGCGACTGAGATAGCGCCAGATAGCCACTCATTCATGATTATTCCAGCCTCAGCCCACAGCGCCAGCGTCTTACCTTGAACAGTGACAGGTATGACCTCTCGCTACCTGGCGCTCTCCAATGCATTTCAATGGAACAATCTTTAAATATTCATAATTAATTTTTATTAATTTTTTTTTTTTTAAATGTGAAAAATTCTGTGACCACTTCTGCCATTTTAAATAATTTTTTTAAGGTAAAAAAAAAATGTACAGAATTGATATTACAGGTCTGATATTAATGTATTCATATTACAAAATTATTTTAAAAACTTGTTTTTTTTTTGTTTCCAAAAATATGGTTGTTTGGGGGTTAAAAAACTACTTTTAACCCATCGCAGCCAGCGCTCTGGGGTTTAAGCATGCATTTCACAGCGCGAGAATTTTTTGAGCGTGATTTGTTAATGAATATGGTGGGATCCAGTCGCTAGGGCCAGTCGCTATCATGCGCTCCCATACAGCGCGGAACCTGTCAAATAGCGACTCCTCACCCAATATTCAACATTACGGCAAACCGACTGAGTCGCTATCAACTACCGAACAACGGCCAAGCACAGCGACTACTAGCGGGCGCTCTGAAAATGCCGCTACAGTCGCTCAACTGTCGCTACCTGCCGCTGTTAATGAATCGGCCTCCCCGGTTCTGACAATCCAGTTCGCTCATCTCTAATGACAATCATAATAAAACTCTAGATCAACCAGTTATTTCAGTGGTCTAGTATCCATAACTGTTACTGTTATTACACTCAAGCAAGGTATCCTGGACCCTTGTATTATTGTTCTCCCTATGACCCTGACAGAGTTTCAAAGTCTCACTGCTATCACTACTAGTAAAGAATTCCCTCCCTGTGCAAGAAGTATCTTTCTTTACCTTAACCTTAGCAGATGCCCCCATGTCATAGTTACAGTCCTGGATAAAAGTAGGTCTTGGGTCAGTTGCACTGATGCCTGATATATTTAAAGTGGCACAATCCAATAAAAGGATTCCCTGCTGAGGCCAGGCCCACCTGGCATTTCTTGAGATCAGATATTGGCTGATATCAAGAATGCCAGCTGACTTGACCCATATCCTGGCAGCATCCCCTATAATTTATCATTTTTTAGCATGTTGCTGCACCACTAATATTTTAGTGAATGTGTTTCTTGCAGTGCAGCAACATGCAAAAATGATAAATGATATTTAGTATAACTATATTTGTACAGATGTGGTGTAGTCACACATCATGTTGGAAGTGTTTATTGTTATGTGTCTTTCACAATAATGGATGTGTATTGAGTGTATCGTGAATGTGGGCTGTGTTTTCTTTTTTACAACCCCTTGTATCCTGCTAAGTCATACATTTCAGGATGCGTGAGTACATCAGACGATAATATGTTGGTATTTTTATTTTATAGCTTAGGTAAATGTGGAATACTTTACTGTTTTGCAATGTGTTGGCACATATATAACAGGCAAAGATGAATAATTCATGTGGATAAGTGAAACAAAATATAAACCTATAAACGCAAAGGGTATGGACTTTTTGTCCTGAAGTGCTAACAATCTAATTACAGAATGAGGACATACAAATGGGGTAGTAAAATAAAGAGGAGATGTGGCTGTACAAAGTGGTTCCATGCTTGAATAGAGTATGGCATTACCTGAACAATGAATTAAGGGGGTGGCTTCCTGTGTTAGCCTCATAGTTCCTCGGAGGATGGTGGATGGAGTTGATTTCATGCAGTATGTTGCGTTGCAGCCTAAATCTACGACAAGCCACAGATGTTTGAAATTAAAGGGACTATAAAGGCAAAAAACAAATAGACTTATTTATTTGCCCTATAAATATTATAATAATAATATTAATTATTATATTTTTGTGCCAGGTGCAGTTAGCAGTTTAGTAAAATACTGGAACAATGTTGCACAGCTAATTCGTTTCAGCACCAACTGAGATTACATTCTCATGCATATTTTTGTGGGATAAACTTGCACAATTCAGCAACAAGTTTGTTTAGAGAATTTTGGCCTTTTTTTTCTCTGGCGGAAACACTCACATGAAAATCTCAAAAAGTTAAACTTGTGGGATTCAGAGAGTTTTTGTGGAGTGAGGGCCACTTCAAATGTCAGGTATAAAAGCCTCTCTTGCTTCTGGCTGGGAGCCAGGATAGAAGGTGGGGTCTGCTAAACAGATGGTCATAGGACAGCAAGAAGACCCTAGTGATGCCCAGAAAGAAAGAGGAAGACCTGGCGAGAGAGGTTGATGACCCATCGGAGCCAAGGAGGACGCTGGCCGGTGGGGAATAGAACAGAGTAGATGCTGACCAATTATGTAGTCAAATTTAAAAGTTTAAAGTAATTTTGTTTTGTGTTTTATTTATTTTACTACTTTTGGTGAACTGGCAAGGGGTCCAGGAGACAAGGTGTCCCCTGGCAGCACTGGCTGCTCCCACTCTTGGGGCACAGGGGTAATGGCCATCGGTACAGGGCAAGAGTCCTATATCAAAGGGCATACTGGCTGGTTTACCAGCAAAGCCTGGGGGCAGGTGGTTGGCCCCGGAGCCCTGTATTTACAGCCCCTATGTCTGGTTCATTTACTGCTTGACTTAATTGCTTGACTGCTATATTAATAGGGCTGATATACATTCATTGCACTGTTTGCAACTTTGCAGGTGCCTTCACATACAACACCACATAGCCAATAAGGTCAACACAACATGGGTCAAGAAAAGCTCTGTTCCATGATAGAGCATTCTTGCATGAGAGAATTCTACCTTTTTCACATTTTGATTCAGGGGACACATGCAAGACAACCTTGCATATCCAAAAGCAGATGAAAAAGCCATGGGAGAATTCAATCTTTCATGAGGGTTTTTTATACTCGGGAGTCAAATTAATTGTTGTGTATCCCTCCAGCAGTTTCTATTCATTCAGATATGGGGAAGAGAGCAGCATTTTATTGATAAGAAGTTATCAACGACCTGCACAGCCCCCCCGGAGGTACAACTATTTTCTCACGAGATGTTAAAGATGTTCTGTGGGCCATATTTGAACATTGATCAAAAATAAGTGTTAGAGATGTGGGCAGATCAGTGGATGGGACGAAATTCTCAAGGTCTAGAAAAAAACCTTTAGAGCATATCCAAGAGTTTCGTAACCTTC
Source organism: Gastrophryne carolinensis (assembly GCA_027917425.1). NCBI lineage: Eukaryota > Metazoa > Chordata > Amphibia > Anura > Microhylidae > Gastrophryne > Gastrophryne carolinensis. The sequence continues at coordinate 167,831,693 of CM051236.1, forward strand.
TCCCCAGTCATCCATTCCTCCTGCCATGCTAAGCTTGATCTGGACATTAGAATAATAGAACAATTGACCTGATTGGCTAAATCCTCCCCTTATGCCGATAGGTGGGGGTCACTGCATTCCAGCTGTGGGCTTGCGTGACAGTTGGACTTGAGTGACAGGCCATTACACTCACACTGCTGCATGAGATTGAGGGACTGACCTGTCATTTAACGTCCCAAGCTTCAGCATCCTTGCAGATTGCCCAACCCCACAGTAAGTTGATTTTCATTTTATAGCCCAAATTGGGCTTAGCACGAGGGTGTAGGGGTAGGTGGAGTGTTACAAAATTCTTGGTCTTCATGTGTAAGTAAAAAACATAACAGGCCCAGGTTACATTTCTACCCAGTCCTATTTCCAAGATCAAATGCAGGAATAGTGATTACACCAAAATTTTGGGAAAACACAAAATATTCCCTCTATTGGAAAATGTATTCACGAGGTCAAATGAATTAGAATGAAAATTAAAAAATAATGGAAGAATTTCAGAGACTGAGAAAATTGCAGGCTTACCTGTGCAGGTTGGATTAATTTTCTGGGTTCATCTTCAGGGACCACCCCAATATTTCTTGGTCTGGACCTTTCTGGTGGACCTCTGTGATATTTCCCCTGACCATCCACACTTTTTACCACTTCTTTCACTATTTTGGTAAGGTAAGCCTCTTTTTTACTTGTTATTAGCCAAATCAGTCTCTGCATCGGGTTTGAGGGGGATCAGCAGAGCAAAACTCATTTCTGTGTGCTCCGCTTTTTATGCTAGCAGCTGGCCACATGGGTTTTGATCTGCTTTAAAGCATCACTTAATACCAGAGAACCCTGCAATCCAGAGAGCCCATCCTCCTATTTCCTTGTCCCATAGGATGTTTTTCTTTTGTTATTCTAAGTAGTTCTTTTCTTGTTGTGTCTTGTGTGTATGTTAGTATGGGATGTAATAATAAGGATAATCCCAATGTATCTGCTCACAATTGCATTGCTATGTATACACCTTATTCAAACGAAAAAAATAGAGAGATAAAAAATCACTTTGATATAAATTAAACACTCTGTATAATTTACTAAGGTAAATTATATAAAGTTTCAATCCAAGGACAGGTCATCACTGCTAAGTATAAAACACAATGTTTGCTTCACATAGTAAAGAAATTAAAAATAAAGAAGGATGAGGGTTTCCAATGAATCACTAGGGGTTTCTTTTTTATTAATGAGGAACCCTTATCCTTATTCTTTATTCCTATCAGTGGTGAACTGGCATTGTATCAACATTTTGGCTATTGAAGCTGAGCGGCTCTGTCCATCCTCTTCTAGCAACTTTTTTTCACTCTACTAAGATAAATTAAAGTCAGTTTTATATATTGACGATTAAAGTAAATGGTACTTTTTGCTTCTAAGAAAAATAGAGAACATTTTACTGCTTTTTACACTGTAGTAAAAAATACCATTGAATTTCATTGTCTTCCTATCTGGTGATTGGGCAACAGTGAAATTCTCAGGCTTTTTTCACCTAAAATGCCATTTTTACTACCATGAGAGTTTTTTTTCAACTTTTACTGAATCGAGGCCTGTGCCTGCAAGAAAATAATGATAGAAGAATGCACGATTCAGAGTGTGGACACAACACGTCTAGAGACCTGATCAAATACAGCTACTTCTTCTGTTTGAATATTTCCAGTGGTACCTTTCCAAAGTAAATGACAGGATTAGTGCAGAAATTTCGGCAGACTGTAAGTGAAATGTCGAAGATAAATGGCTCCTTCCGCCTGGTAGAGACACGTCAGCCAAGCTCCTGTCAATTACGGAGCATCATATTTGTTCAGAAAGTCCAGCGCACAATTCTATCAAGAGCATCTTTAGTAGCAAAGGCCGGGGGGGGGGGGGGGGGGGGGGCGGTCAGGCAATCTTCCTGCAACATTTCAGCATTTCACGGCACATGGCTTAGTGAGCAGGCTGTCTCCATTCGGAGCTGTCTGCCCTTTTATTACGATTGCACTTCACCCTATGGCTAATCAATACCTTGCCGGCCTCTGAGCCCCTTGTTATAGCCATGTCTCCCACAATCAGCTAAGCAGGGCCAATATAATTGAAGAGAAGTCAGTGATTCCACCTGCAGCGCCCTCAGGCCACAGTCCTGCATGCGCACTTTAACTTTCTCGCTATTCCAGCTATGCTAGAAATAAAATTTGGAGATCTGACAGGCAAAGAAAAGACAGATCAATTTCTGTCACTTGCCACCAATGTTTACTGCTTTTGCGGGTGTTCAGATGCTTTTTCTCTTCTATAGCTTAGGGGAAGTTAACCTTTTCTAAATGGAATGCTGATGTGCCCATGCATTTTAAAGCATTTTATCTCATAACACCACAATCTGTATCCTGTCAAATGAGGTGAGATACTGCAATCAATAAACAAATGAGGCGATATTTTCCGGGGTTTCCAGACATGTTCTGAACTACAGCTAAAGGACAACGATCATAAAAATGGTCCATTGTTTATAAGCTGCATAACTAATCTAGATGATAACTAAGAGTAGGGGTTACCTATACCTGCTGTGTAAATTATCCTTCCGAGCTTGTTATTAATGCGGAACTATTGTCAAAAATGACTATAGTTTCTCTGTACTATATAGCAGCAGGGTGGCGCGACGATGCGCATCACTGTGGATAAAACAAAAAAACAGGCGCCCGGATACTAACCGCTTCCAGGCCTTTTCTGCAGCATAGCCTATCAGCATTCAGAACCAGCGGGTGCCAGCACTGACAGGCTCGGGCACTGGCCTCACTGATAGGCTGGTAGGGGTGATGCTGCCATGTGAGCAGCCTATCAGCGCAGCCAGCGGCCAAGCCTATCAGCACTGGCCGTCGCTGGCCCTGGAAACTGACAAACTGCACCGTGGCAGCCACAGAAGAGACATGAAGCGGTGAGTATCCTGGCTTCTTGTTTTATCGGCGGCGATGTGCAGCTGGGGTCGTGCTGCCCGCTGCTATATAATACAGTGGAACTATGTTCATTTTTGACCATATTTCTGTTTTAAGTTACTGGAATACAAATTCTTTATCTGGGGTGACCTCTAAGCGCCCCTACTAATTGACCCCACAGAGACTGACCATTGCACTCACAGCATCAAATATATACCGTATATATTTTATTGTAAGTAAAATAAAACCAGATTTAAAAACAATAGTTCTGTGCCATTGACATGATTCACCACCAGGGGGTGTACTTCCTTAAATTGTATACAAGACTCCTCTAACCCATATACTCAATCTATTACTCATCATACATCTATATACAAAACCTACTAATAATAAAGTGTCAGTGCTTATCAAAGTGCATCCATATCAAATGTAACATGTGCAAGACCATTTAACCCAATCAGAATCAAGGTATGATGAGATAAACATACAACATAATAAAGTGCTTACGTGTGTACATGAGGAATGCGCCCCCCGGCTGAAACCCACGCGTTTCGAATCCAAAGGACTCTTTCTCAAGGCCAGATATAGTCTGCTCGTCTCGGCTAGGGATGCGGGCACAAAGCCCTCCCTTATATGCAAACCCCCCGACTGTTCCCACGCTCGGTCCGTCCATCTGAGAGTGAGCCGATGCACTCCGTCCGGAAGTGCGTCAGCTCGCTCACGCGATGTGCATGCGCCTGCGCCCCAAGCTGGAGCGCAAGGCGTCCGCCGCTAACAAATCCGCCGGCAGGTGCCGTACCTGTAGACAAATGGGCACCGCGACAGAAGACGTCAAGAACCCCGCGCGGGACTGATAAAATGGGGGGTGCATATCCCCCATCAGCAGCAGCATTCAAGTTAAACTAGGGCGTCTGTACATAAACATGAATCAATACATTTTTACTAAAGACTAAAGTCACAATAAATGCTATGACACTAAATACAAATAATACTGGCTATTTACAACTATACAACCTACTGGCTATTCCATACGCTCTACAATTAATCCACAGCAATGATGACTATATTTTAAACTTTACATCATAGTGATTTATACTGATAGCGGATTATACACTATATTTCTTTTATTCTATGATCAATGGGTCATTTACAATTATTGGCCCATTTCAACCCATGTCCCTTGGTGTGTTTAAAAGTTACTGGAAGTTAGAAAAAATGGAAAAGGAAGGATGCAGGGCTTGGGGTGACAATGAACATACCTTTGCCCCTTACAGTGGAACGGGTTCTGACAAAACTGAATTCTGGCCTGAAAATCATCTGAAATCACTCCTCCACATTCCCATGATGAGGCTGTACATGACATGCCACTGATTAGTGTTGCTGTTTGGATTCTGTTTAAAGAGACTGTAAACCCAAAAGCAATAATAAGAGGCTATTTTATTAGTGTTGGTGCGGGCGGCACTTGAGTGCCTCGTCCGAGATGCTCAACAGTGCCCGCACCCCAGCGCTGGCTTAAGGCTGTCAGCTGTAGCGCTTCCGGCCAGGCAGTGTTCGCAGCGCACGACTTTTATATGCCTATGCACTAGCGATACCTAGCGCTGGCCGGGAGCGCCGCAAGATGAAAGTATTTAACAAAAAAAACATAGGGCCTAATTTATCAAGCACTTCTGCCAGACAGTGCCACATCAGTGCAATATAGAATATAACAATATATATATACTATTATATCAAATGGCACTGTCCAGCAGAAGTGCTTGATAAATTAGGCCCATGGCGTTTGTAGGGTGCTCAAAAAGCGGGATTCCAGACACACAGCGCCTGTTGGAATTCCAATTTTTTATTTCTTAGGATTGTGTATTTTTTTTTATGGGAATGGGGACACTTGAAAGACATTGCACAGCTTTCTCATGGCCCAAATCACAAGATTGCAGTGCAACACAAAAATGCTAAAAATGCATCCAAAAATATTCCCAATTATCCCAGGGATCCCGTGGCACATGCACTAGCCCAAAAAATATATAAAATGCCGAAATAATTATAACCATTCAAGCACATTGAAACATATGGGATAAGGGCACACAGTGCTAGATAAGCGCCTGGTCTTATTTGGCAATGTAGGGAACTCACTTGTCGGCACTCATCCCATTTCCGGCGCTGATGATAGATGGGACACTACCTGGCACTATCACAGGCGCTCTGGATTTTTGACTTGATAACTTCACCTTTTACACTGGGACCTGACATTTACCGGACACTCATCTGGGACTACCTGGCACTAGCTTTTCTACATAAACCCCTTAGTCAGCAAGCTTCTGACCTGAAGCCTGTTCTGTGTGCCTGTCCTTCAGTTCCTGCAGCACAGGGTAGAAGCTTTATCAATTTTACCAAGCTTTCAGTTCTATTCTTCCAGGACCACTAAAAATTGTCTAACAGCTAGTTTGTCCCTTGGGGTTCTCAGTGCAAGTGAGTAAGGCAAGCCACAGTGGTCCAACAGCTGTATTTGATCACAGCTGCGCATGCATATGACTTATAAAGCTGCATTGAACACCCTTCCCAGCTCCGTCACGGTCCAGGGCATGGAAGCAAGGAAAGTGCTTTTGCTTGGGATAAGAATATTTACATATGATGAGATATTTTAATAATTTTTAATTTTTTACAATGTTCCCAAGGGGGATAAGTGTTTTGAAATGTTTTGGGGTTGAATTCAACTGTTTTTCCTTAAAAACCTGTCGTAATTTCCCTTTAGCAAAACTATCTGTTAAAGTAAAGTAAATATAAAATGTCTACATGCTCTTTTTAAAATCAGTACTGTTTTCACCTTCCCATAACCCGTATAATTCCTTGAAAAATAACAATAACAAACCTAAAATAATGTGGTTGCATAAGTGTAAACACTCTCTTATAATTGAATCACATTTAAACTCAAGTTAAATAGTCAGTACACAGATGCCATCATTTAAAGTGATTCTGATTAACCCCAGATCAAGTACAGCTGTTCTAGTAGGGCTTTCCTGACATTTGCTTAGTTGCATTTTACAGCAAAAGCCATAGTGTGTAAAACGCTTAAACATGTTAAAGCGATCTCTTTGGAGGTGATGCTAAAGATTTCAGAAATCAAGTTTACCTTTGGGTGTGGAATGTAACTTACATCTGGGTGAGCTTTTTAACTTGTACACACTGAAAAAATTCTATAACAAATGTTGGCTCTAATGTTATAACAAGAAATCACCTACCAATGCGATGGGGCAGGTACATCATGTTGTAAAGTTTTTTTTACCATTTGTTTGGAAACTTTAGTATGGAGGTGTTTGCTTACCACTTGTCTATGTACAGATTTAAAGCACTTCACCTTAACACACTAAAGCGGACAAAAGTGGACAAAAAAAAATTGAGATTTTCACTGTCCTGGTTTTTGGTCTGTACCATTGCAGCGGCAATGTGACTTCCCGACGGTCACCTGTTATAAATACTTCACTGGCAATCCCATGGTGCAGACGTGTCTCTGCTCCAATCAGCTTCTTTAGGCAGGCATATAAATGAGTGGCTAAAGGAGCTGAATGGGAGCCTAGTCACTGTCGCGATCAGCGATGGCACCCTCTGCAACCTTCTTTGGCTGTGCGTGGCCTAGCCTCACATGTGCTAGGTATGTTAGAGGTGAGGTTTGACACAGTGGAGCATCCCAAGTCAGGATGGGTATTTGACCAGACCTAGGGCCTTATAGGGGCCTGCCTTATCAAGCATTATCTGCCATACTATGCCACATATATCATTTCTATTTTTCAGCAAATTGCTACACAATAAGGTTTTATAAGGTTTTAGTATATATGTTTCTTGCATTGCAGCAAAATGCACCAATGCAATAAAAATAATACATTATATTTTGCACCCTGATCACTTTAAAACATATTTCCTCTGTTCTGATTTGTCAGTTAGCAACATTTTTACACATCTGGTCAGGATTTCTTAATTACCTGCTATCAATCCAAATTACATTTTATATGAAAATGGAAATGACAAATATTTCAGCCTCCATGTGTGGAAATTGGTAGACTGCAAAATGTATTTTTGTTTCCATATGTACGCATGACATGTTTCGCCAGTTATCCTGGCTATATACATAGCATGTTAAATATCTCATATTTTTTCAGTTATACTCACTTAAACCGGACCTTCAGCATCAATTAATGAAAAGCCCAAACCCTTAAAAAACTATTCCCCAGCATCTAAAATTAATATATTTTACATTTTTAGTAGCTTACGTATTATTTTTTACTCCGCTAGGTTGCAACTCTGTTCAGAAATCTAGGATATGGGCACCACCATCTTTCCCCAGAAGCATCACATACTGAGGAAAGGAGAGGGGACAAAAGTGCAGGGGGTGGGTTATAGCAGAGCAGAGCTGGGGACAGAGCAGAGCTGGGGTCAGGAAAAGGGCAGCAATCCCAGAATGCAGAGCGGCACAGTCAGAAGACACGTCCTGTCTGCAGGCAGTCTGAGTCTCCATGTGCCACCATCTTGGATGTTTAAAGGCTCAGAAAATGCAGTAGATGCAGGTAGGATGATTTTTTTATGTTGGCAATCTGTATGTACAGGGTGGGGGAAATATAGATAGACAAGATATGCTCTTATTAAGGATGAAGGTCCGGTTAACTTCTATGTTCCAACCAGCTAGATATGAGAGATGTGTGTCCACTGTCTTTAGAAAAAAATATATATAATATCATAATTTTATCATTATAATCAATGTCCCATTCTATAACCAAATTGCTTGTGTGGTAAGGTGTATGGAAAATTAATAAATGGTGTGTATTTTTCCCCTGCTATGCTGTATCAGGCACGATCCATGCCGGGTTTTCAGGACCCAGTTCACATTTCCCAGTCCTCTACAGGTTTGTTCCCTGATCTCAGGCCTCACACAGGTGATGAGGCTGATTGCAGGGGAAGCCGAAATAAAAGGAGCTGCTGAGCCTGTCAGTTTGCTGTTGGCCAGCCTGGAGGAAGGAGCCCAGGCTGTACTGCTCAGTGGTGAATAAGAGACCTGGATTTAGGCCGAAGGACTTGGCTTCTGCGACCCCAAAACTTGGACTTGTGTGGATGAGCGGTGTGGACGTGTGTGCCCTGTAAAGCGGACCTGACATACCCCGGACTTGCAGCTTTCTGGAGTATCAAACCCTGGACTTTCATTGAGAGGGTGAGGTAACCACTTGATTTATTGCATTGCATGCTGCAGCCTCTGAAGTAAGAGACATTTCTTTACTGCTGAACATTTTGCTTTCAATAAAACTTGTCTTTGATTTTGATGAACTGTTGTCTGTGTCACTGCCGTTCGCCCCAATCGCTCACACTTGTTATATAGTTGTCTATTGATTATTAATAGTTCTCCATATTTTACATGAAGAGACATTCTAGGCCAAAGGGTGCTTTAGCCTGCTTTCTGCTCTCTCAGTGTTGGCTGTGAAGAGCTGCATCTTGCATTTAGCCTGCTTTATATTTATTGCTCAACCCCAGTGAACTCTTTCCCTTCTGCCGGGTGTCCTCATGATCTTCTGCTGTCTGTTCCTAAGAAGTGTAATTTATTTAAAGGACTGTGTGTGACAAGTCAGCAGAAGATATAAAATATGCATCCAGCATTGGGCAAGCAGAAAGCTAACTAATTTAAACCGAACCAACACTAGAATCCATGAGGCCCCAAAAATATGACAAATCACCGGCACTTACGCCATTAACTAACAGCTATATAGTTTGAGGGTTTAGCTTAACAAGCAATTCAAATAATACACAATAAGATACTTAAAACAAAGTCAGGATTGCATTTTTTGGCATGTACACTTTAGAGAATTCCATAATAAGGAATAGAACCCTTGATATAAACTATCCAGGGTTCTATTTCTCATGACAGGGCATGCCAATTTGGGAAGTGTGTGTATCCCCCCTGATCGCAGGGAAAATCACCCTTCCTTCAATGCGCAGGCCGCCGGCCAATCATCAGTTCCACTGGCTGCACCCCCCACTCATACCTGCGGCAGGCTTTTCTGAATTGCTGGCATAGCTACACACAGACAGAAGTGAGCAGTAATGCACCCGCAGCATGTGCATGCACGGTGAGATTGGTGGTAAGGATGCCCCACAAAGAGGGAGACCACTGGCCCTAGGGCCTTATGGACTCTAGGCCAATGCCTGCTCCTCTTTAAAGGGTAAGTCCACTTTCAATGGACTTTTTAAAAGTGTATATTTTTGTGCCATATTGATGCCCTCAAGGTGGTAGCTGATTTTCTAGTGTTTTATTTTACCAAATGTTTGTTTTATGGAAGTAGCTTTCACTACCTCCAATATGTTGCTGTTGACTACTGTACAACAAGATCAACAAGAAGGGAGAAGTAAGTCCTGTACACACAGAACACTGCTGCTGAACATGGTTGAGTGAGCTCCCCACTGTAGTTGCAGCCATAGCAGCAGTGTTCTGTGTGTGCAGGACTCATTTCCCTCTTCTTGTAGATCTTGGTGCACAGACTATTGTTGCCGATAGCAACAGACCGCAGGTAGTGAAAAGTGATTCCATAAAACATACAAAAAATAATGCTAACAAAAAAAAAATACTAACAAAATAATACGTTCAGCACCTTGAGGACATCAAATCAAAAAATCAACACTTTCAAAAATGCCATTGGAAGTGGACTTTCAATTTGAGCAAGGCTCTAAGCTTATCTGAATAGGTGGATCTTGAGGGTGCTTTTGAAAGCTTAAAGGGTCGGGGGTGGCAAATTTAGCGGGGAGGGGGATTTGATAATCCAATATTCAGAGAGTTTTACCAAAACCTTATATAAGAACACTAGAACACTAAACTTTTCTTTTGAACAAATTGACAAGTAAGAGCTTCAACAGTCTGGTAAAATCGTACTGAGATTTTCCCTTACAGATGTAAGCATAACAGTAAAGCTCTGTTGGTTCACTAGTCAATTTTTCTACTAAAGACACCCTTGGCATATAAAACAATATAATAATATAATAGAACAAATGCGCACGCCAACGCTTTATTTGATCAGACTGCTGCCCTATTGGACACACCGCAAAAATATTTGCCTATTAATGATTTACATTAGTCAAATGGGTATTTTTTTTACTATGCACAAATACTTGTTTTTTTTTCTTCTTTACAATAATGACATTTTATTCTTTCTACTTTGATATCTCATTAAAATCTTATAAGTGATCAAGCAGTGACCTTGAAAGGCATGCATAATACATGAAAGTAAACCTCTAGTAAAATGTATTTTTTTCACTCCTCACTGACTACAGCTTACATTCTGCTCCTTTTTTTTCCATCCCCAATGACCCCAATATGGAGAGTGGGGCTGGAGGAGCTAAGGTATGCCGTTGTGTGCCGCCAATCCAGCAGCTCCATTATCTTCCCCTTGTGATGACAGATGCAATATGTTAATGGCTTATGCTGCATGTGATGGCCTTGCCTCTACTTAGAGCTCTGTGCTAATTACCATAAGGCGGTGACAACAGGTGCAACTGTAATCTCGCATCAGCATCAGCTCTGCGAGAAAAATAGCTGGCAGCACATAAAGCGACGGGAAAAATGGAGACTAGTATGTAGCCTGCCACTCTCTGAAGTTCTCCTCTTTAATGCTTATGATTAAAGGCTTGATAAAGGATCGCAGGTTTTTTTTCGTTGTTGCTCGTACAATCATTCGGAAAACTTCTCTCTGTCTTTCTTTATATAAGCACTTTTCTATTAAGGTTGAGTAACATCATTTATTGTTCCGTTTGGGCAATGTTCTCCTGCTCTGTAATTGTTGCGACTTTACATCCTAGTAAGCATTTTTATGACCACTTAGAAAAGTTAATGCTGATAAAGTAAAAAAAAAAAGAAAGAAAGAAGCTGCGTTTGTTTGACAATTTTTAGGTTGTTTTTTTTTTGTTCTGCTTTGTGTTGCATTATTTAATTGTGTCATTCTTCATCATTCCCGCCCTCAGCCGTAATTGATCATTTGCATAATCAGAATCCCATGCTTGTCAATGGCGTGTCTGGAAATAATGAGAGTGATTGTGGAAGCGGGAGGGTGGCACGGCGGAGTAGATTAAATAGGCTCATATTTTGTTGTGGGGGGGGGGGAATTATTCAAAGCCACTGAAAAAGAGAAGAAAGAGATGTTCTCTAAAAAGTCATTTCTAGCACAAAAAGGAAAATACATGCAAAGCTTGAGGGGACAATGGCAGGTTAAACAGTTGTAGGCGTAGTGCAATTTTGTCTAGTTTAGGCAATTCAGCGCTGCTAGTGGTAGAATGAAAAATATACTTTGGTCATTAAAAGGTTAAAAACATACCTAGAGCCTTCCTTGGAATCCCTGTGCCACAGAGGGTGCAGGTCTGCATTGGGCATAAATAGCACCCTCCTGCAAGCCTGGATTAAGTGTGGTGGAGGCCCTTGGGCAGAAAGTCTGGTGAAGTGCAGTATTTATTTCCCTTTAAAGTGATAGTCCTTTGCAAACCACTGACTGTCCCTTCTGGTCCCCTCTGAACTCGGTGGCACCTGCCGCCTGTCACTCACCCAGTCTGTGCCAGTCTGGCAAATCCTACTCTGCTGCATTAGTCACCAAACCTCTGCTTCTCCACGTTTGTTGGACTTGCTGGTTGTCCTTGGCTCCAATCCTCGCCACCGCTGCACCGGGCCTCCTCCCTCTGTTATTCTGGTATCCTTCTATGGGGACAGGGGGAACAAGCTACCAGCATTATTATTCCACCCTGTGGAGTTCTCTTTCCTGGCCCCCTGCACACTCTTTGTCTGTGCCACAGGCTAGTAATAGCCTTGCCCAGGGGCCAGACCGGCCCCAACACTGCCATCATTGCAGTCCGGGTTGATCTTGCTTCTGTGCAGTGAAAGCTGCTACCGGGTCCCTGAGCAGTTCCTACCTGCACAGCAAGTCTTATGTTTAGTGCTTTATAGATGCAGGCATGCCAACACTGGTATCTTTCCTGCCTCCTGGTGACCTTAGTCAGCAAGTGGTGGAGATCCTCTTGAGTTAGCATATGGTGGAAACTCAAGGACATGTGCCCATTGGACCCTGCCCTTCTGTATCACTAAGCATGGCAGCTAGCTATATATTAGCTTAAGCTCCCTTCTCCAATACCAGACTCTAGCTGCTGCAGCCTGCACCAAGGAAAAAGCACCTTCAAACCCAGTTAGTCTGGCCCCAGAATGATCCTTTTCTGGTTAGCCCCAGGAATGATTCCCCTGTGGACCCAAGGTGCTCCAGACTAATCTTAGCTGCTTTAGATTTAAACATTTGCTTGAAGGGACCATCCAACAATCGAAGACAAGTTCTCCTATGTTTCGTTCCACTGTCTTCATGATCGGCTACAGCCCTTCCATTTGACTCTTCATATCAGACATGATACACACATAACCAATGTGCCTGCTAGCTTGATTGGTAACTTTTTTGGCAGATCATTTTCCTCAGTTAACTCAAGAAGTAGAGTCTTTGCTGGCCGTGCTTCACTACCATGTTTGTATTCACTGGTAATAATTGTTTGCTCCACACTCTTGAGACTTCTACTCAATAAGTACAGGACAGTGCTTCAGAGGTGATTTCTGCCTCCACCATTGATTTTATTCATTGGCTTCCCCACAGTATGCTCGAGACTCATCATTACTGATAGGTCTGCAAATTTTGTATTTGTTAGAGTGCAGTCATCTATATATGTGAAGAGGAGGGGTGACAAAATGCATATTCTTGTGAACCTCATTTCTATTACTGTTATTTGGAGCTGGACCAAAACTCTCCTCATTTGATGCACTAGACTCGATTCATGGCCGTGCACTTGTGCATTTGCGCATGTTTTTGGAGCGGCAAGTCGCACTCGGGTTTCCTTCTGACTAACAGGCAGGAATTAAAGTGTCAGCTGCAAGTTTATTGTAGAAGTTGCTTCCCTTTTTTGAGGTTTTTGGTAAAAAAAATGGTAAAAAGTTGTCAAAGCTGACAAATCTCAAATTGTTTAATGATAAAAATGCAAAAAAAGGTGGACATTGGGCCCCAAAAATTAAGCAAAAAAAAAAAATTTGTAGCACAATTATTTAGCCTTAATATGCAAAAGGGTCAAGGAGAGAGGGGTGAAGAGAACGTCTGGGACTAAAAATTTGAAAAAACAACACTGGCGGTGACCAGGAATCAGGATGTCCCCTATAAAACACATCTAAAAATAAGGAGAAATAAGCACCTACAAAGTGCATAGGGGAGGCGGGATGCATCTGAAGAGGAATTTTGCGCACGCTCTGAGGGCAAGCCATTTGGTGCACTTCGCACGTGCGCCCAAAACCATGAATCAGGTGCCTAGGCTCATGCAGAATCACTGGCGCTCACTGGCGTCTGGTTTGGGCTTTTTAGGTGCAGAACACGAATCAACCCTATTATGTAAACCAGGAAGCCTGTTCAGAGGTGTTCTGGGTGGACGACCAGTTAACAAACTACCTCTAGTTATTCTATGCTGGTTTCTGTCTTCTAAGGCAGTAATTCACTATAGTTTTGGAAACTTTACCATCTAATTGGAATAATTAGGAGTGTCTATCTAGGCCAGCCTGCTTTCCTCAGATTGGTCAGGGTGACTGTTAGTGGTACTGGTTATGCACCAGGCCCCTCATCCCCCCATATTGGACGTAGTCATGGGGAGGGGGCACTACCTGCTGCTAAGGAAGAGGCACAGCATGGCACATGGGGAAGCAGCAGCATCATAGGGTGGCTAAGGATGGGGGAGATTTTTTTTACTTCTGAGATTGTGAGGAGGGGGGAGAAGGGGGACTTAAACAGCTATGGTATCATGCCAGAAATCAATGGCATACAATGGAATAGCTGGGAACAGCAGAAATTTAAATCACTATAACAGGTATACCAAGCAGCATTGAGGGCAGAAAACAGCGGTAATGTACCTGAGGTGGGAGAGCAAAACGAGTTTAGCATTTTAGCCTCAATTCATAGACACATTCGTCTGGACTTCCGTAGCTGTCTGTGTATGTTTTTGTGCGTCTTTGTCATTTTTTTAGTTTTTTTGCATTTTAATTCGTACGTACGTTCGAGCTCATGCGTATATGCGCTTTCGATGAACGAAAGTAAATCGGATCATTTGCGTTAGTTCTGATCATTTTCCCATCTAAATCTAATATTTTGCGTTCGTTCAGATAACTTACGTTATTGTTATGGGCTATGGCTGTTTGTACCCCTTGATGAGATGTTAAACCGGACCTTAACCATGATCTTTAGCAAAGCACAAACCCTTACAAAATGATTTCCCACCATTTCTAAATAATATATTTCTACTTTCTAGTAAATTACTTATTATTCTTCCCCACACTCGGCTGCAATTCTGTTCTTGACTTTATGATCTGCGCCATCTTTGCTCAGAAGCATGACACTTACTGAGTAGAGGAGAGAGGGATAAAGTGCAGGGAACGGGTTAGAGCTGTGCTTGGCTCAGACAAAGCAGATCTGGGGTCCTGAAAAGGTAAGACATCCAAGAATGCTGAGCGGCACAGTCCTAACCCAATTCCTGTTTGCAGTCTGCCTGATTTGCCCTCATCCACCATATTGCATGTTTAAAGGCTCAGAACATGCATTAGATGGTGTTAGGCTCTTTTTTGAGGTGAGCAATCTGTATGTACAGGGTGTTAAAAAAATATATGATAGGCTCTTAGTCAGGGTGAATGACCACTTGTCCCAAAAACATTTTGTTGAATTGGGTAATTAATGTAAGTATTTTCCAATTCTTTCAGGGGATTCAGAGTATCCGCTTCTTCCCTGGCTGGCCACAGAATGCAGCCCAGGACGCCTACAATCGGGCCCACCGAAAAACCCGGGCCATTGTGGAGAGGGCCTTTGGCCTCCTAAAAACTAGGTTCAGATGTTTGGACCATACCGGGGAGGGCACTCCAGTATCACCCCAACAAGGTGATTGATATAATACTGGCCTGCTGTGTCCTCCACAACTTTGCCATAATGCAGCGTGTCCCCGGGTATGTGGATCTTCCCCCCTCTCCACCCAGCCAGGAGCCTGATGCCAATTAGCGTGGCACACCTAGTGCCTCTGGGCAAGCTGTGAGGGAAAATTTGATTAGGACCCATTTTGCCTAATTTTGTTTTCCTGTTTTTGTTTGTTGTATGTATTTGTTGTTTTGGACTCTCATTTGCCTTTGTGAAGGCTTTGTTATTTTATTATTTAGAAAAAGTAATGAATGAATTACTAAAATTTTCAAACTTGATCTGAGCCTCATTCATTTTTTACTCACATGTTTGTTTCGAAAAACCTTCAATAATCTCAAAATAACCCAAACATTAATGCATCAACAGCTAAAGTCACATTCAATATATTTAATTTAATATATTTTATGTCAATTATTAGTCGAAGGGCCCTCGCAGACTTCATGTATATACATAGTACAACAGAAATATACATTGATGCAGACAGGCACCTAGCAATTGGTCACATCCAGGAGTTGTAAAGTAACGCACTCCAGGCTGAAGTTTCCACGCCAAAAAACATATACATACATAGGGTGCAACCATTTGCATGCAAATCTTTGGCCAGTAATACATAGGGCCACATACACACCCTCTCCTGCTTGGCCACATTTGCCACAGGCACAGGTGGAAAGCAGCCATACCTATGCCACATCCACGCCTGTAAGTCAGTGGCCCACCCAAACAATAACCCCAGTCCAAATGCAAGTCCAGTCCAATGTATGCCAGGGTTCAAGGTAGTAGTTTGCCAGGCCAGAATGTCCCCCAATCATGCCTAGAAACAGGATGAGCCAGACACAATTTCATTAGGCCCAAGCCTGCAGCGTGGCAGCTTGAGCGGCAGCTTCAGTGAGGCGTTATCTCAGGCATTGGCTAGTGGGGTATCTCAGAACTTTAATGAGCTATATGGCCGAAAATCCAAATCATACAAGCAAAGCCATAAAAAAGGCAATCTTGGTAGCGCTCACCAGACAGGTCAATACAGTGGGGATGTAGAGGAAAGATTTGGAGCAGATACAGGGCAAATAGCTGTTAAAATGGCTGTTGCCCATAAAACCCTGGTGGTGGGCCTTGAGGATGGCCCATCACCTGGGCATGTGTGGCATTCAGAATCTGCCAATGTTCCAACATGAGTCTATTGCTATTTCTAACTTTCTCGAGCATGCCTGTCAAATTACTAGTTAAGGTGGCCATGTGGCTGTTGCTCGTCCTAAATTCTGTCAGCATGGAGGTGAATGTATTATTTAATGTATCTAATTGTGCAGTAAGCTGCTCTGTGGTTCTTTGAGTCACCTGGCGAAAGAAACGCCTCTCATGGTGCCACGCTGACTCCAGGACCGGCACGCGCCTCCCCTGGGAAACTGACTACGTCTCCCAATTCCCCGGGTTTGAGCGCCTGCAGATGCTAGACGTCTAGGGCGAGCAAGAGTCGCAGATGTGCTCGGCAAATCCTCCGCAGCAGAGCTACCACTGGGGACTGTAGGCTCAGTCTCTGCCTGCTGCCCACGATGGGCTGGCAGCATGCGTCCAGCTTCACTCTGCTGCAGAGGATTTGGTGCAGTAGCATGTAGCTTATTGGCCTTTTTTGCGGGTGTACCTGCCTGCTTGGTTGTGGTCTTCTTCTTCGCTGCTGCCTCCTTTGCTTTGCTGGTTGTTTTGGGCTTAGCGGACTTGGTGGGTATTGTCGCCTTGGCCTGGCCACTGTGGCTGCGCGTTTCCTGCACCTTCGGCGTTGGTATTTGTGACCGAGTGGTCGGGCGTGAAGAAGGCTCCCCAGGCCGCTGTGGCATTTTGCTGCTGGCCTCATTTCCTGGTTTGGCCTTCCCGACTAGTTTTTTAGCTGGCATGTTGAGACTCTCAAAGAGAATGAGCTGTGTGTCCAGGACCTTTTAAATACTAATGACTGGGTATGCGTGCATACGGCCGTTCGTCCGGCCGTGCAGAACCCAGAAACCGGTGGTGCATTACTTATCTGCTGCAGACAAGAAGAAAGATGGCGCCCACGAACTTCACCCACCAACAAGAAGAGCTGATTATTCTCGTAAGTGTATTGTAAGGACTTTGATTTGCCATCTAAATGTATGCCTAGGCCTTAAGGAAGAGCAGGAATAAACAGTTATGTGTAAAAGTTTGTAAAACTCCGTGGCAAACAGAAGTTAGTGCACACATGTGCGAACCAACTCACTAACATCTAGAAGGATGCTTCAGCGCAGGTACGACTACCTGCCCAACTCTTTTGAGAAGAGGACCGTCGCCCTGGAGATTGTTTGCAGGATCCAGCAGGAGACGGACACCACCTTCACCCACACGCAGATCATGCAGCATTGGTTGGACCTGAAACGGCTCCACATGCCCCGGGTGCGGCGATTTTTCGGGCTCCATTTCCCAAGTAAGTACATAGCGATTGCATGCTAGGTGTAACTAATACAGAAGTTAGGCCTTTATTTATAAATGCTTTTCTTTTCTAGTGCTGGAAATGTAGTACCGAATACGACGCACCCGGAGGCGCACAGGCCGGCCAGTGCTGCATGAATCTGCAGCACTAAGTGAAGGTGGTGGATCTCCAGGGCGACGGTCCTATCCCTCCTCTGTAGCAGCCTCCAACCAGCCCCTGGACCTTTCTACAGGAGGGGCGTCACGGCGTTGGGCAGGGAGTCGTACCAAGCGACGGAGCCCTTAGCCTCAGGTATGTGACTCTTAATGTAACCGCACACACATACATGCTATTTAAACAAAAGCCGATTCCCTTAATCTCTTTTTCTAGATGAATATGTAGCGGGTGAAGGATCTGTGGAAGAGTCTGCAGCAGACCAGGCCCAGGAGGCACATGGAGAAGGTGGGTGATGTCACACACACATTCAAATTGTCATTTGCTTACTGTTGACTCAGACATTAGAAGTGACCCTATTTGACATGTCTCTACAGCCTCAACTTCCCAGTGATGGCAGGTCCCAGAACCCAGGGTGGCCCCCAACGCAGACATCGGCCACCAACGAAGTAAGTTGTAATGTCATTCTTTTGAGTATGTGGTAATTGACATGATCACCAAGATACCTAAAGCCATAGTCAATGGCATTAGCATAATGACATATGCCCTCTTCTTTATATTAATTACTTAGCATAATGACATATGCCCTCTTCCTTAGATTAATTACTTGGCATAATGACATATGCCCTCTTTCTTAGATTAATTACTTAGCATAATGACATATGCCCTCTTCCTTAGATTAATTACTTAGCATAATGACATATGTCCTCTTCCTTAGATTAATTACTTAGCATAATGACATATGCCCTCTTCCTTAAATTAATTACTTAGCATAATGACATATGGCATCATGAGTTAGCTTGCCACCTAAAAAACATTCCATCCACAGCTGAGATACATGTATTTGCCAAAAAATAATGTTTCTTTGTTTTTTATACAGGGACCACACATGCAAGAGTGGCAGCAATGAATGAAAGGGTCCTTCAGTTGGTGGCCAACATGCAGGAGCTGCGTGACTCGTTGAGGACCACAGAAGAAGACTTATGCCCTTATTCATCAAGCGATAGCGCCAGGTAGTGTCTGACGAGCGCCAGGTAGCGGCAGCTAACGGCGACTACCGACTCAAGTACGCCCGGCGGCGGTCACAATGACGCATTTATCAAGCAAAATGAGGCTAGCGCCGGCGAGAGCGACGGCTAGCGCGGCATTCATCATGAAGCCACCTGGACCGAACAGCGCCGCTGCAAATTCCCTCACAGCGCCAGGTATGAGCTGTCGCTCCCTGGCGATGTCCAATGCATTTCAATGGAGCAATCTATAATTAATCATAATTAATTGTTTTTTTTTTTTTGTTTTTTTTTTTTTAATGTCAAAAAATCGGAGAACACTTCTGCAATGTTAGGATTTATTTTTAAGTAAAAAAAAAAAAAGAAAAAAATATGTGCAGAATTGATCTAACAGGTCTGAGATTAATGTATTCATATTACCAAATGATTCTAAAAACATGTATAATGTTACATTCCAAAAATATGGTTGTTTAGGGGTTAAAAACTAGTTAATACACATCGCCGCCAGCGCTCTGGGGTTTAAACAAGGAATGGACAGCGACAGCACATTCGGAGCGTGATTTGTTGATGAATATGAAGCTAGCCGTTCGCTCTGGCCATTCGTTGTCAGGCGCTCACATACAACGCTGGACCTGTGAAACAGCGACCCCCCAGCCCGTATTCAACATTACCGCACACCGACTGAGTCGCTGTCATCAAGCTAATGCCGGCCAAGCACAGCGAATACTGGCTGGCGCTGAAAAAATCACGCTACAGTCGCTCATCTGTCGCTACCTGGCGCTATTGATGAATCGGCCTCTAATGTTCTGGGTCCTGCCATTGCTTTGTATATAGTTTTGAATTTAAAAATGTAAAAAAATTTTAAAAATTGTATATTTTCTTAAAAAAAAAAGGTTTATACATTTTACTGCAACAAATTTTTAAAAAAGCCATAAAAATGTCATTTTGTATAAAATCAAAAAAAAACAAAAGCTGTTTCAGTGTCATTTTATTTTCCAAATACATTAACACAAAACGAATGGGCCAAGAAATATTTAGAGATGAAGATTCACATGACCGCGAAGTGATTTGTAAGTTTTAGGGGTGAGAAATGGAAGAAGCTAACCGCGAAGTGATTTGGGTAAGTTTTAGGGGTGAGAGATAGAAGAAGAATCTAACCGCGAAGTGATTTGGGTAAGTTTTAGGGGTGAGAAATAGAAGAAGAACATGACCGCGAAGTGATTTGGCTAAGTTTTAGGGGTGAGAAATGAAAGAAGAACATGACCGCGAAGTGATTTGGGTAAGTTTTAGGGGTGAGAAATTGAAGAACATGAGCGCAAAGTGATTTGGGTAAGTTTTAGGGGTGAGAAATGAAAGAAGAAGCTAACCGCAAAGTGATTTGGGTACGTTTAAGGGGTTAGAAATAGAAGAACATGACCGCGAAGTGATTTGGGTAAGTTTTAGGGGTGAGAAATGGAAGAAGCTAACCGCGAAGTGATTTGGGTACGTTTTAGGGGTGAGAAATAGAAGAACATGACCGCGAAGTGATTTGGGTAAGCTTTAGGGGTGATAAATGGAAGAAGAAGCTAACCGCAAAGTGATTTGGGTACGTTTTAGGGGTGAGAAATAGAAGAAGAAGCTAACCGCGAAGTGATTTGGGTAAGTTTTAGGGGTGAGAAATAGAAGAAGAAGCTAACCGCGAAGTGATTTGGGTAAGTTTTAGGGGTGAGAAATAGAAGAAGAACATGGCCGCGAAGTGATTTGGGTAAGTTTTAGAGGTAAGAAATGGAAGAAGAACATGACCGCGAAGTGATTTGGGTAAGTTTTAGGGGTGAGAAATAGAAGAAGAAGCTAACCGCTAAGTGATTTGGGTAAGTTTTAGGGGTGAGAAATAGAAGAAGAACATGACCGCGAAGTGATTTGTGTAAGTTTTAGGGGTGAGAAATGGAAGAAGAACATGACCGCAAAGTGATTTGGGTAAGTTTTAGGGGTGAGAAATGGAAGAAGAAGCTAACCGCAAAGTGATTTGGGTAGGTTTTAGGAGTGAGAAATAGAAGAAGAACATGATCGCGAAGTGATTTGGGTAAGTTTTAGTGGTGAGAAATAGAAGAAGAACATGACCGCGAAGTGATTTGGGTAAGTTTTAGAGGTGAGAAATGGAAGAAGAAGCTAACCGCGAAGTGATTTTGGTCAGTTTTAGGGGTGAGAAATAGAAGAAGAAGGTAACCGCGAAGTGACTTGGGTAGGTTTTAGGGGTGAGTAAAAGAATAACATGACCGCGAAGTGATTTGGGTAAGTTTTAGGGGTCAGAAATAGAAGAAGAACATAAGCGCAAAGTGATTTGGGTAAGTTTTAGGGGTGAGAAATGGAAGAAGAATGAAAGGGCGAAGTGATTTAGCTAAGCATTGAAGCAGAAGTGAGTGAACCAAATATGTAGGCGAGCACATTAATGAGTTAAGTTTGTAGTGCGCAGGCGTAAGGTCGTAAGGACGATTATTTATTGTAAAAGAAAAACACAATCTAACACAATCTAATGGGAAACGTAAAGGATTCATGGGAAGAGACGATGGAAAAAGGGCAAAAACAAAAGCCGACGATGTAACATGAGTAAAAAAAATGGAAACCGAATCACTCGTACACTCATACGAGAGCGGGAACATTTCAAAAAATAAACAGATCGACACAAAAACAAAAGTCTTTTTTTGTCTCTCTGATTCAAACCATTTATTCCGAAGTGGAGAAGGGTGTATATATATATATATATATATATATATATATATATATATATATATATATATATATATTCAGCAGCAAACAGAAACATACAAACACACCCTTGTAGTCTTGTGATAATAAAATCTGCATTTTAATTTGACAGAAAATGATGGCCCCTATTTAACAGCAATGATTTCACCTCAAGCTAAAGTTGCAATCTATTGTTTTTTGCAGTGGAAATTATAGTCCCATTAGCATCTAATTATGGCAACTGGACAAACAATACTGTTGAAGTACTTATGCTATTGATCCAATATGGAATTGCAATGCAGATCAATATTCATCTGAAGAAAACAGTTATACTGCTAAGGGAATGCACATGCCTACCAGTACTATATAATAAGTAATGAATCCATACATGGTAATTTGGGGTACATAGACTCATCTCTATATAGTATTTTATAGTCGAATAATATGCACAGCTATGATTGCATTTCTTGTCTCTCAATTAAAGCATTCGAGAAGGGGATGTGACAGGTGTACAATAACCCTCGCTACCCCCGAAATTCTTACCTTAACCTGGAAAAGATAAGGAGACCCCTGCCCAAGTGACTGCCACCAGCCAATCACAGGGCGGTATTATGGCCGAGGATTGAGTGACTGGACTTCTTCTATAATGGTGCTGGATTCAGGCCCCAATACATTTCAAGGTTTTCATGTTCAAGGTGTTTGTCCAAATTGCTATCATACTGTATATTCAAGGACACTACATATAAATAACCCAAGTCGGTCTGTTTATAAATTGATTATTTTACTAATTATAGTTAATATTGAATTATTAGGATTATAATAATTAGGATGCAAACTAGAAAACGAGATTGTAGGTGTGAGTATATGCACGTGGAAGTATTATTAAGGCTAGGCCGGGATGTATATACTGTATTATGCTTGTACAGATCGATTACTCAGGGAATGTAATACATACTTTTGTTTCCATCCCTTTTATTTATCACTGGGACTATATGACATATTTCAGTAGATGATAGCTGCATATACTGTTTATGCTAAATATGATGCACATTGGAACAAGACCACTGAAATCTCATCGCCTGGCTGAATCCTCTCCCCACCTTAATTCCCGAGCTGTTCTATTGAAATAAAATGAACTTTCAAAATGTGTCTCCATTAGCAGGTGCAGCTCCAGACACACCATACATAGTGTGGGGTCCTTACACACAGGCAGGGCTGGCGTTTGGGGTGTGGTAGGGGGTGGTTGAGCCAGTGCTAGGGGGTGCCACTGGCTGAAATCCAGCCTGCAACTAATGCCCCCACCCCAGAGGTAAATGCAGCATGAGCTGGAGGTGTGGTGGCAGCAACACAGCGGAGTTGGGGCGTCGATCACTGGATATTCTTTTTCTTTCCTTTTTTGTGGTGCATTGGATTTGGACCCGCTACTGACAGCCACCCAGACTAATAGGTAGTCATTGGTGGCCATGGTACCCACTTCCCCCAGCCCCTGTTAGCCCATCATTGCAGTTCCAGTGATAGAAAGGAGCCAGGCAATAGTTACCTGAGGTGGGGACCTGGTGCATGTAGAGTGTGTGAAGGAGGCTGCTAATCCCAAAATATCCTAGTTAATGGGTATGTAATAGGATAAAGAGGAACAAACCCCAGGATTTTTACTTTCCTGGGTGCTGTGCCTCTCTTGTAAGGCATCCCGGGCATTTAGGATGCCCCACTGTATCCCCACAGATCACCGTTTCCATGGCACAGCAGCCAATCAGCATGCTCAGCAATGCTGGCTGAATCTCCACTTGCCTCTAGCTGGGGACATTCCTGCACCGGCCATTCACAAATGTCTGTAGTGCATGTATATAGCTAAATGTATAGTGGAGCCCACACATATGGCGTGGGATCAGCGGCTGAGTGAGTTAATGCAGCGATCATCGAGTTTCATATAGGGAATCAGCTGGCCCTGGAGTCTTTTAGAAGACAGGCCATCCGATTCCATGTCCTTGGGACATCGCGACCTGGGATGCCCGAGCTTCTCCTGGATTGCCTACAATACTCACCTCAGTAGCAATCTCACAGCACATGCACAGACAGTGGCCATCCCCTGGCCCCCTCCGGCTGATGTGCATACCTGGGCAAGGCATCTCTGTTCATGTGGGAGGTGCAGCAGGTCCTGCTTTATTCAGCTTTACTAAGCCTCTGTGATGGCAGGGTGGCGGATTGGAGCCCAAGCTGCTGATTGAAGGAAAGTAGAGGCCGTGTGATCACTGGAGAAGTGAGTTATTATGGTGATCCAAAGGATTTAACGCAAGGGGCATCCTAAATTGGGAAAATTAAAATCTGGTGTGTATGTCTGGGGGGTTAAAGTGATCCAACACCCATTTTATAAAGAATACTGTAGGTGCAGTGCAGGGGGGCATCCCAATGCCTAGTGCATACCATCTATGCAAGTCTGGGTTATATCATCCTCTCTCCATTAGCAAAATCAGACCCCAAGGGCATTATGTCAGGTGGACTCTGGACCCCTTGCTGGCTGGCAGCCATCACAGAGCGCAATTTCACCAAAGTGAGGCTCAGCAAATGTGATATACCAATGCTTTTCATAGAATGGGTGTTGGATAGTGTGTTTTATGAATTAAAGCAATCCCACATTGCTGCTCGTGCCTGGGGGGCATCCCCCCAAACCAGGATCAAAGAGCTCGCTTCTTCTTTGCTCCTCTTCCAGGTTAAGGACCCACGCGACTGACAGTAGCCAATTGCTGCCCCCGGTAGGGTCAAAGCAGTTTACTGTCGGCAGTCACATGGGTCTAGGAATGAACAATGGAACCAGTTCCAGAAGAGGTTCTGTTTTTTGAGCTTTGGGGGTCCTCAGTCACCTGTCTGCACCCCCGCCCCAGACACAAGCAGCAGTCCCCTGCAGGGTGTGGGACCACTTTAAAATGTATGTCTGGGATCCTGGACGCAGGTCCCCTCACCCACTTTCTGTTCAATGCTGATCCCAATTTGGCCGCTAAAAGTAATAAACGCGATCAGCTGGCGCAGGATCCCGGGCTGCTTAGTCAGCCAATCACTGCATATGCAGCCGTGTTGTGCTGTGCTGATTGGCTGACTAATGCACAATCAGGGTCAACTGTGGTATCTGAGTTTATTAGCTCATACTTTACCAATTAATTATATGGGCCCTGTTCTTTTCCGAATAGGCTCAGTACACCGCTGACAGGCAGATTCCAAGCTCAACAAAAGGTAAAGAAAAGGCAGGTTGGTTTTTGACTTGTAACATTATTCTTCATTACATCTACATATAGTTTATTCTGTGATCTCTCTGGGTACAATTTATTCTATGATTTCTCTATGGGTACAGGAGGAGAACCTCCATGTTGTAAGATGACTGAGTGCCTCTTCCCCTCTGCAGCTGCTACTGATCGATGTAGGGAGGGGGGCAGATGTAAACCTTGCACAGGGACCCACATATCCTAGGGTTTGCCCTGCACACCGGTTGAGGGGTAAAACACGTCCAGAACAGCTAGGGGGTTAATGGATTACTCCCTTAGTGCAGCCTGGAGTAGCCCATACAGTATGTTACTATTCAGCTCTGCTGCCTTCCAGAAGTTTGTTAAGACCTGGACATATCATTTAATGCCTTATATCTTATATGCATTATATCTCCCATCAGGGCCGGCTCCAGGATTGAGCAGGCCCTTGGGCGATAGAGTTTCAGTTGGCCCCTTGCCGTATGGTATGACGCTTTATATATGGTGATAAAGTTGCATGTATAGTGAATACTGCCAAGGAATGGAAAGAAAAACAAATATAGAAGGAATGACAAAGAATACAAAGGAGGACAAAAAGAAAGAGACTTAAAGAACAAAATATGCTATAGAATGACAGAAAAAAAGAATGGATGGAAATAAATACATCTAAAAAATAAATGGAAAGAAACAAAGAAAGAACAAAAGCATATAACGAATGACAGCAGGGGCGTAGCTAGAGGGGGGTGGGGGGTTAATTGCCCGAGGTGCAGCAGGTCAGGGGGGGCACCAAAGAGGGACCTAAGCACAGGTGGGGGGGCACAACTTCTAATCTTTGCCCCAGATGCCAGAAAGCTGAAATGACAGAAACAAAGAAAGAATACAAGGAAAAAAAGAAAAAAAAGCAGGATAAAGAGAATTAAGGAATTGGAGAAAAAAAGAAGAGATGAAAGGACAGAAAGAAAAATGGACTGGCAGAAAAAAAGGAGGAGGAAAGACAGAAAAAAAAATAATAGATGGAAAGAATGAAAAAAAAAGAATAGAAGGAAAGAAACAGAGAAAGTCTCTCCCAATGGCCTGGTTACTGCACGGCCCTACGTCCTGCATAGGGGCTGCCCATGATAAAAGGAATGAGCTGGGCCCTCCCAAGTTGCAGGGGCCCCAGCACCTGCCCGGGTACGCCCAGAGCTGACGCCGACCCTGTCTCCAAGGCTATAAATGGAGAGACTGTTTCATGATCAACTCCTTCATTTGTCCTAAAGCTAAGCAGCAGTTATCTATCATTGTCATGAATGCCTCAAACTAAGCAAAGATGAAATATGAATTGCCTTCAGAGTTGTGCTTTACATGTTATCATTTTTCATTCAACCAATAAGTAAGGTTGTTTTATTTCCTAATTGATCGACACCCTTTACGTCGGCTAATGATAAATAATAATGAATTCCCATATGTGAATGAGAACCAGTATGTGTGTGTGTTTTATTAAAGCAATGCAAGGCTGTGTATACTTTGTGCATTTTGATTTCTCCTGTGTGCTTATAGGCAAATGTAAGCATATAGCAAATGCATACATTTCTTCCCCTTCTTTTGTTTTACCACTGGGACTATATGATGCATTTCAATAGATGTGGGGAAGAACGCGTATATATGTTGAATATGATGCACATGTAAATGACACCACTGACGGTTTGAAGGCGAGTGCTAATTCTGCATAATTCTGTCTACTTGTTGGACAAAGTTCTGGAAAAAATAAAGTAGCTGTTACAGCACTTCTCGTCACACACCCCTGCTTGTGTAGTTATATATATATATGTTATAACATGAAATTCACCACATTTAACAAGCCCTAAAAAACAGGTATGACCTAGTGGTGTTAACCCTAAAAGGGCAATATATGAAATATAATAATATGATATATTGCTGGTACATGCTCCTGGCTGACTACAAATGAAACATTATAGTGTTGTTGGGATTAGGCAGATCCCAGCTGAAACAGAAATGCCATTGAGAATGACCCCGCCAAGATTAAAGCATTTTAAACAATCAATTCATTTTGTTAAAAACAAGTGTTTTCTTTATTTCTGTAAAGGGAGGATCAATTGAGCCCTCCCATATAAAAGCACATTAATACATACATTTAATTACAATCTCTCGGACAAAGAAAGAAGAACCCCATACAGCATGCCATATTGTCCCGATAACATCTGAAAATGTCCATAAAGTGCTTGTGTCCTGTACAGGGTTTCATAATGTGTACTAGTTTCGCCTGTGCGGCTTCCTCAGCATTTTCAAGTATAGCATGGATGGGTACTGTCCAGGGATCAAACAATAAGGACCAGTTAATATTGTGTGGCAGCATTCATAAAACATACCATAAGCATGCAGTAAAGCTACATAAATAATACTTTCATGAAGTACATATGGTAGACATATGCTGAAATCTTGTAATAGATCGGCCACTCTAGAGATCTCATCTATGCGGATATCGCTCTATGATACTCAGGCGGAGGATTTAAAGTGAAAGGTGATGTGACTTGCTGAATCAACTTTGCCTTGTTTTTAAGCTCATAAAATTTTATATTTTTTAAGTGCCTATTATACCCATTACATTTTCTGTGAACTTCAGAAGGCATTGCACTAGATATATTTTTATTTTGTTTGCATGCTACCACCTATGGATACTCCTGTGTTGAAATACTATTGCATGGAGACCAATTTGGATGCATTTTGGACGCTTATGCTTCTTTGGGTTTAACATCATTCTGGAAAACATCTTGATAATGTATATGCCCTTCTGACCATAGGCTTTGGTAAGAATTTTGCATAGCATATAGTAATATAGCACAGAGCAGTTATAAGGGTTGTTCCAAACAAAAATATCCAAACAGTTAAAAAGTCCAGATATTTAGAAAGGTCCAACGTTGTCCCACAAGCGCATGCACAATTCCACAGTGACTACGGTCAATCCAATTCAAACCGCCATGTGCTGGTCACCTTATGAATTAAACGCTTACCAGAAGGGAATTTAATTAGCAACCTTATTTATAACTCCTGAAGTCTTCTCATATATTAGATTATAGTTCTTCCAATCATCAAATGGCGCAGGGAGCTTATGCCTTAAAATCAGCTCAATCGCATATTCAGCATAGAAACAAGAGAGGAGAAAGGGATCTAGCGTAATAAGTTCTTTAATTAAAAAGTTCTATATAAAAAGTGCCAAATGCGCGCTTACAATAAAAATCTGTATACAAGCGCAATTTGTACAAGAGCGGTTCTCACCCAACCTCTGCTTCACCTCGGCCGATGGTGGGGGGAGGGAAGAATGCTCTGCTTGCACGTAGACTCCTAGGGATACCGCCGCCATCCACCGTAACGTGTTTCGTTGCCGTTGGAAACTTCTTCTAGAATGGCGACGCGGCGGCAAGTGCGGCTTTATATTCTCAATATTAGTGCGTGCTCCTGTTGGGAACCCAACCGAAAAGGAGACTCCTTTTCGGTTGGGTTCGCAAAAGGAGCACGCACTAATATTGAGAATATAAAGCCGGGTTAAACAGAGAGTAAAAATATATATCCTGGAGCTCTTTTTTTTTTTTGCATCTAGACTTACCGGATAGTCCAGTGTCAGACCCGTGCCGGGTGCCACTCCCTGCTACTCTGCAGCTTTGTCGCAGGACACCGCTGTTCTCTTGTAGACGAGGACAGGACGCACATTGTCACAGCAACTATGGCACGCCCCCCTCCCTTTGCAGCAATGGGTCTCTTCACACTAGCAGCCATAGCTTGCGCTTGATGAAAGGCGAGTTTAGTTTTTTTTGTTTTATAATATGACTTTAAAGTGGAGAGACTTCTGTCATGTATTATATATCTGATACATTTTGGGAAAAGTGTTACTGTTCAGATTTGGATAAAACGAATATTTGATCTAACTTTGCTTCAGTTTGGCTCAATCCGAACAGAATTTCTGCCAGATTTATTTGAATTTAAAAAACACTTTAATAACTGTAAATGATCTAGATAATGGAAGATGTCCATCTTAGCTAACCAATGTATTCTTAGTGGTTTTAAAGATTCTTTTGGACGTAATTGTGTAAATGTATTTTAGAGTGAAAATAAAAATAGGGCGAGATTGCTGCACTGCTGCAGCTTATTTATGGCAGGTTAGAAGGTTGGAGTGGTAGCTGCATATTGAGTGATGGCCTTTTACATTTTGGCATTTTTTACACCAATTGATTTTCTATCTCAGGTGACCTTTGGTACATTATTTAAAATGCTAGTCTTCAAAAATGTGCAGGTGTGCAGCCAATCAGTGTGCATGGTTCTATACAGCCCTTTTGGCTATGAATCAGCTAAGGGGCAATTGGCGCAAAAACGCATCCAAATAAAGCCTTTAAAAGGGGACATGCCCATGCCGGCCATTCACAAATGACTGGCACAAGCAGGTATAGTGTAGAGTGGCTGTAGTCCACGCATGCGCCATTGGATCGGAGATCATGTAGGTTTCACTGGGGATTCGGGGGTTTCACACAGTGCAGCAACCAATCGTTTTTATTTTTCATTTTTAAGGGTTAAACCCATAAAAATTAAAGAAAAATGGCTTGGGATTTCTCTTCCCAGTAAAACCAGCCTGGGCACCAGCTTTTGGGGGCTAGTTGACCAGGGTGAAGGACCAGCCAGACTGGCCCCCAGCCCTGAAAGCTGCTATTCCACATGGGCAGCAGGCTCTTTTGCTCTCCCCTTGGGCTTTTGGGAGGCAGGTCATAGGGCCAGGGGTTAAACCAGACTTTCATCCTGAATAAGAGCCTAGCTTATATTTTTCCCCACCCTATATATACAGATTGCCCACATTAAAATCATCTTACCTGCAACTAGCATTTTCTGAGCCTTTACACATCCAATATGGCTGCCCATGAAGTCTCAGGCTTCCTGCAGATAGCAAGTGTTTTCTGACTTTGCCCATTTGCATTCTGTGATTGCTGTCCTTTTCCTGACCCCAGCTCTGCTTTGTCTGTGCAGCACACTTGACCCCCCCCCCCATGTGATGCTTCCGAGGGCAAGGTGGCAGCAGCCATATCCTGGAGTCCTGAACAGAGCTGCATTTTAGATGCTGGGGAATAGTTTTTTAGGAGTTTCATTAAATGATGCTGAAGGTCTGAAGGGCAAAACATGACCTGATGATGGTCCTTGTGGAGCAGGATTGGGAACCCCTGCCATAGAGCACAATGGTCAAAATGGATTGAATTGTGCAAACAAATTTATACTTACAGAACTTGCGTTGGCAACTTGTCACATATGTAAATGCATGAGTTAAACGTAGGCAACTGTATTTTTATACATTTTTTTAAATATGTGTTTTACTCCTGTGTTGTCCTACCAATTTATTATTTTGCCGTTAACAACTAAAAATGAACCTAAACACAATACAAAGTTTGCACCATTTTGATCATACCAGTGTTTTAAGCTTTAAAGGCATTTAAAGAAAAAAACAATACTTACCTTTTGTATCCCGCACTTCCTCTGTGCAGTGGCTGCATCTTCACAATACACTTACCAATACTGGAGAACCACTGATTCCATCCTCCAGCACAGCAGCATCCACCAGGCTGCCTTTCCGCCCCTTAACAAGTCTACTTCATTCATTGCAATGGAGGGGCGCGCTGAATCCACCTTGTCACACGCCCTCCATTACAATGAATGGAGAAGGCGCTTGGGGGCAGAAATACAGCTCCCAGAACACAGGTACAGTAGGTACAGTATGAAGATTCCGGCACTGGACAGAGGAGCTGCACGGGTACAACAGACCCGAAGAACTGCAGGCTACGGAAAGGTGAATATAGACGTTTTTTTATTATTTTATCCTGGACAATCTCTTTAAAGATATTATGTCAAACGGCACCTATAAGGTCCACCACCTGGCACCTCCGAGTAGCACAGAGTCGCACACTTTGGAGCAGGTAAATCCAGCTTGAGGGCCTATAGGTAAACAAACAAGCACTGACATAGACTGGCCTATAGGGTGAAACCTAATGCACCAGTGGAAGCTGATTATTTAAGAGTAGGCACTTTGACTTCCGCTCTTCAATGCACACTTACGGAAAGATAACAGTGCCAAATAAAAAACAAAGAAAAACAAAGTGCCACAAAATGCACTTCATAAATCAGGCTCTAGATTAGAGATATTATAGTTTTGCAACCTAAGTTGTCTTTTTGCTGTGAAAGCAAAAAATATATATATTGGAACCAAAATTTAGGAGATCTATTTACAATGATACAGTGGAGAAATTGCCCAGGAACACAGTGCAAAGTACTCCCTTAGATTGGAGATCTATCTGTATTAGTTAGACAAAAACCATATACATTTAAAAATGCTTAGACGTTCTTTATTTTATATCATACATCTTTAACCCTTTCGCTGCCAGCCTACCTGCAGCATTTCCCACTCCCTGTTGCCAGACTGAGTTTCACTGTTTCGCGCTACACATGTTCAACTGTCATTTTTGAAAGGATTTCCAGGGATTTCCCAGGAAAATTATATATTGTTTTTTTCAACAGAGTCTGGGCTTTAACATGAAATGTCTTGTTTGTATTTTTTAGGTGTATTCTCAACATTTTTGGGTGAAATGTGTGAAAAAAATTAAAAAAAATATATTTTTTTACAATTTGTAGAGTTTTTTTGTAATAAAAAATGTAAGTTTGTCAATAAAATCTTATTGCGTGAGAAACCCCAATTTCTCCCGGTTACAGCGATACCACATATGTATAGGTAGACACCCTTTCCTGCCCAGAAGCCTTTTATAGCTGCTGGATGACAAATGGTTAATTAAAAAAAAAAATGACATAGGGTCCCCCTTCCCGGGGAGGGGGACCCCATTTTTTTTTGGATTTTTAAGGGTTAAAAACCCTTAAAAATCCAAAAAAAAAAATGACGTGGGGTCCCCCTTACCCAAAGTAACCAGCCCGGGACCAGCTATGGGGGCTTGTAGGCACAGAGTGGGGGGGCCAGCTTTGGTGGCCCCCCCACCCTGCAGCCTACGAGCCCACATAGCCTATGTGGGCCCGGGCTCTTCTGCCCCCCCCTGGCCTTTGGGGAGGCAGGTAATGGGGGTGCGGGGGTCAATGGCAAGCCACCCGCTAGGGCAGGTGACTTGCCACCCCCCCAGCCTTGTGAACTGGTATAAGGGGTCTCATGGACCCCTTACCAGCTCACAAAGAGTTAATGTGAAAAAAAACCACCACACAATAATAAAAAGTATTTTATTCAAAAAAAAAAAAATTTTTTTAACTGTACTTACCTTCGATTGCAAGCTCTTGTCCCTCGCCGCTCAGCTGACAGATGCCTGTGATCGGCATCCAGAGAAGGAGAAGGCAGGAGATCAGAGGATCTCCTGCCACCTCCTTCCAGGGCACCGATCACCGGCATCTGAGAAGCTGAGAAAGCTGAAGCCGGTGATCGGGACCGGGATGACGTCATAAGCCCCGCCCCCAAGGGGGCGGGGCTTAGAGGCAAGATGGCGGCCACCATCGTGAAGAAGAGAGGAGAGAGCCTCCCAGGCTCTCTCCTGAAGATCGGTAAGTCCTGGGGGGGGATCGGAGGCCCCCCAGGTGAAGAGGAGGGACAGCGGGAGCCAGCGCACACACAGGTAAGTGAATGTCATTTTTATTTTTTATTTTTTTTTACAGTTAGCAGCTGCTGCTGCAGAAGCGGGGGGGGGGGGGCGGCCTATTCCGGGGGCTCTCCTGGAGCCATCCGACCCCCCACGGGGGATCGGATGGCACCAAATTAAAGAGGAGACCCGGCCGGATCCAACAAGGGGTCAGGTGAGTATTTTTGATTTTTATTTTTTAAACTAGAAGCGAGGAAAGTCAAGCACGTAACACCTACGGGCTTGGCACTTAAGGCCCAGCCAAGCCAGCACGTAGGTGTTACGTGCTTGGCAACAAAAGGGTTAAAAGAAAAGAAGAAGCCTTCCTTGGGGGTCGAAATGTAGGGATATGGGCAGGGGCAGACTGGGACTAAAAAATGGCCCGGGACTTTTTGGGGCACACTGGCCCTGCTGTACTGTTCCTGGCCCAGTATAATATCCTAATGTCACATTGTATATAAACCTTATATTTCATTCCACAGCATGCACCCAGGGTTTAAAGGACAAAATAAAGAAAATATTATGAACCAAATGATGTGATAAAATCCCCCCATTACAGTCAGTGAGTGGCATCCCTCATTACAACTATTAAGTAGCACCCCCCAGTGCGGGCAGTGGGGGCATCCCTCATGCTGGACAATATTAAAGCAGCAGACTGGCATGATAACCGGTTCATGCCTGCCGCTGCTGTTACCCCCTCCCCCCCAGCTGTACACACACACGGGCAGTGGGGGCATCCCTTAGTGTGGGCAGTGGGGGCATCCCTCAGTGCGGGCAGTGGGGGCAACCCTCAGTGCAGGCAGTGGGGGCATCCCTCTGTGCGGGCAGTGGGGGCATCCCTTAGTGCGGGCAGTGGGGGCATCCCTCAGTGCGGGCAATGGGGGCATCCCTCCCCTCAGTGGGGGCATCCCTCAGTGGGGGCAGCCAGTGGGGGCATCCCTCTTTAAAGTGAACCTCTAGACATATTAGTGTTTTAAATGAGCAAAATAGGGGTTCTCCTTCCACTCCAAAAATATTGTGAGCCAAAAGTGTCTTAATGGGGGAAAATGTGTGTGTGAGGAGGGAGTGCAATGGAGAGCCAGAAGGCATGAAGGTGTTAAACTTACACTTGCTCCTTGTCTGCCGGTTCTCAAATGCTTGGTGCTCCTAGTTCCAGCTGCTGGGTGTGGAGCATGCACAGCCAGTGTTTCTTTATGGACTTGGCCGTAAATAGGCCACACCTCGCTGCTGTTTCCCCAGCCACTGCCGCCGCCGCCGCCGCTCCCGTTGCTTTCAAATACACAGAAACACATGCTTACCGGCACTTCCTGGTCGATGGGCGCCCATAGACGCCCACCGTATAACAACCAGGAAGTGCCAGTAAGCGTGTGTGCGTGTGTGTGTGTGTGCGCGGCAGCGGCAGCCCGGGGAACAGCAGTGAGGAGCTGCGAATGGCAGATGCCGCCCACCTTCCTGCATTTGTCATTCGCGGCCTTTGCTAGTGCCGGCCTACCGGGATTTTGCCCGGTATGCCCTATGGCCAGCCCTGGATATGGGGATCTTGTGCCACCAACCATACAATTAAGTTCATGCTCTTTTTATGTGGTTGTTGAACTAGATGTTATTACATTGTCTAAGTGATACAAATGGACTAGTTCTATAGTCCTTTTCTTTTAAAGATGTATTATATAAAAAATAAGAACATTTACACATTTTGAAATGTATATGGTTGTTGTCTAATTAATATAGATAGATCTCCAATCTGGGGGGGGGGGGGGGTACTTTCACATGGCACTGTGCTCCTGTGCAATTTCTCTACTCTACTCTAATCTGTTAACACACCCATCATTTTTTTTGCTTAAAGGGTAAGTCCACTTTATTTTGAATTATTTAAAGTGTATATTTTTGTGTGGCAAAAAAGGTGCTGAGCTGATCTAGCATTTTTAATGTTTTCTAATGTTAAGGTGTGTATTTTCTAGAAGCAGTTTTCTTCTGATGCGTTTGCCAATGTACAGAACACTGATGCTGGGCATCTATAAGTGTGAGTTTCCTCACTTTGACAGTGGCTATAGCAGCAGTGTCCTGCGTGTGCTTTTAATTTATTTTGGTTGAACTTTAATTATAAAAAAAGTACACACACATGTATTTTATTTTGTTTAAACCTATGAACAAGATATATCAATAAATGGTAACATAACAAAGCTTAAAGTGCTTCCAAACATAGATACAAAATCCCACTCATTAGGCACTGCAAGGTGGGTACGCTGCAGCCATTATCTTTGCAATTGCTGCACTGTCGTGTAAGCATAATAAATGAATTTAGCAATCCATGTAAGCATTTCATAATGTTTCTGGAGAGGAGAGATGGCATCTAGCCCTAAATTCAGCCATCACATAAAAAACAACTAATGTACTCCTTCTGCTCCTCACTATAGTGGCAAGTGCTACTATTTATAGCTGTAATAAAATGTAATGCAATGGCTTCCCTTGAAATGTTTTTTAGTTTAGCTTCCATTTGCATGTAAAAGACCTCTGCAGGATTCTTTAAAACTGATTCTTTCCTTTTGCCCAATCATAACCCCACAACCACAATCAAGGAAAAAATGTCCTGTGTATGGCAGTCCTGCAGCCATCAGGTTCCCCAAATGGCCAGTATGATCCAGGTGCCCTCTGCTCATGTAGTGTGGACCAGGCTGCCCCTGAGAATCCAAACTAGCCACCCAACTCCACAACATTTTATTGGGATGGGGGAGAGCTCAAACTACAGGATTATATGTTGTGGGAAGGACTATCACATGCTGCTTCAGTGGGTCCCTAGTCCATAAAAATATGTGCTAGGTGCTAGGAACACAAATACATTATTTTGACGGGGTCACAGGCACAGCACAGATACTTGCTCAGGTTCTACATGTGAGTCAGGAGGGCCCATCACGGACTCTTGTTGGGGTGGGGTGGGCCTCTCTCCCAAGGTGTAGGGGACCCGGCACCTGCTCAGGTAAGCCCAATGCTGACACCTGCAGTGACATATACTATTCCTGAGTCTGATGGGGGACTGAAAGTCCCTGCTCACACTGCAGCAGCTGATGCTTTCTGTTGAAATAGGTGTCAATGAAGGCAGGCAGTATAAGCTTAATACTATGGAGTAGGAGAGTTCACAAAGCAATAAAAGCAGGTCAATGACACAAAGAGGCTGATTTATTAATAGCGCCAGGTAGCGACAGTTGAGCGACTGTAGCAGTATTTTCACAGCGCCCGCTAGTAGTCGCTGTGCTTGGCCGTTGTTCGGTTGTTGATAGCGACGCAGTCGGTGTGCAGTAATGTTGAATACAAGGTGATGAGTCGCTATTTGACAGGTTCCGCGCTGTATGGGAGCGCATGATAGCGAATGGCCATAGCGACCGGCTCCCACCATATTCATTAACAAATCACGCTCAAAAAATTCTTGCGCTGTGAAATGCATGTTTAAACCCCAGAGCGCTGGCGGCGATGGGTTAAAAGTTGTTTTTTAACCCCCAAACAACCATATTTTGGGAAACCTAAAAAAACAAGTTTATAAAAACATTTTGGAATATGAAAACATTAATATCAGACCTGTAATATCAATTCTGCACAAATTTTTTTTTAATTTTTTTCTTACCTTAAAAAAAATATCTAACATGGCAGAAGTGGTAACAGAAATTTTCACATTAAAAAAAAAAAATTATTAACAATTAATTATTAATATTTAAAGATTGTTCCATTGAAATGCATTGGAGAGCGCCAGGTAGCGAGAGGTCATACCTGGCGCTGTTCAAGGTCGCTCGCTGGCGCTGTGGGGTGAGGCTGGAATAATGATGAATGAGTCGCTATCTGGCGCTAGCTCAGTCGCTAAGCAGGATCGGCTTGATAAATGTGTGATTGTGGTGGGGAGCCGGCGTTCTCGTGGCGGTGACCGTCATTACCGTTCGCTCACCAGTCGCTACCTGGCGCTATCCCTTGTTAAATCAGGGCCAAAGTGTTTCTATGGGTTGGGGGGCACAAACACAGACTGGGCTTCCACTATGAAGCAAGATAGCAGCAATAGGGTAGTTTGGGGGTCTCAGCCACACACAGGAAAAATGAAAGCTAAAGCTTCAGGCTTACCTCCATGGTAATTAAAATAACCTGAACATTGTCTCACTACAGGATAGGCCCCCTTCTGACATGGCTTTAGGGCTGAACTAGAAACAGCCTTGGACCACAGAGCCTTGCATTCGGTATGACCTACATGGCTGAAGGTAGAGTAACAGTGAAAGCCCATTGGACGGTTTGAAAGCCTGCAGCATGGGTCTGTGTCTCCCCTTGCTGCAAGTCTGGACTCACCATTACTGCAATCCATCAGAGCAGCATGCCAGTCTACCGTACCATGTAACCAGAGAATGAAATACATAGCTGGGTGAGTTTAGTGCTAAAGAACTGCTAAACCAGTCCTGACTTCTGCCCTATCAAACACCATTGGCATGAACTAGAATAAAGATTTGATCAATATTAGATTCTGAGGTCAAATATTATTGTCCATGGGGACTCCATATTAATGCCCATGGAGTGGCAGAAAAACTCATGCAAATTGAATATGCAAGAATCTTTGTTTATACTGTATAGTTGTGTCGAGTCAAGAGCCAATGGTTAAGCATTCTCAAGCCTTCTTAAGCCGTTATAGGACATTTACACGTGTAGGTTTGTTTTGTTAGCCCACAGTGCAATGTACTGTATTTATGTATATTTATATCAAACTCCTGACCACTTTTTTTGTTCAACACATTTGATAACCTTTTATTGTCCCTCTTTGTTTAAAAGAATACCCCATAAGGTGTTGTTTTATTTAATATTTTGGCAGATAATTCTTTGTTGACTTGGAGGCACGCCACCCCTCGTACTGTGCTTCTGGCAAAGAGGCCCTGCGCTGATGTAGACATGTGCACAAGTGCCGACAAATGATATGCCATGTGCCGGCTCCATAGAGGGTCAGTTGATTGAGGTAATAGGGCCTGTGCCCTAATGAGGCCAATGAGCCCAGTAATCCTACTAATTGTGGCCAATGAGTCTGTACTTGTGCGGCCAATGGCTAATCCTGGTACATTTCCCCTGCCAATGTTCTCATAAAGCTGGCTCTGCCCCAGTCCATGTTGGTGGTAATAGAGATTATTCATGTGGGTTGTGCTAAGATATATTTTATTGTTTACCTGTTGCTGTGTGCCCAACCTTGGACAGTTCCCGGCCTGTTTGTGACCACGAGCCTGCATCATCCTTCAGATACCATGAACCTAGGACCCCGATACTTAGAGCTTTGACTACATTTCTGACTTTGAGTTTTGTCCCCAGCTTTTGTGTGTTAAAACGTACCGATTCCCAAGATCTAGTCCCCCCTTGCTCCAGTCGCAGTGTCTAAAGCACACAAAATGTATTCATTGCAATCAAAAGGGCATGTCAATGTCTGATATGTCTCCTTTATTGAAGGGAATTAAGTGGGTGTGCTTGAGTGACTATGACTGATGTGGAGGCGGCCATTTCTCTTTAGATCTCCAGTTAATGAAGGCCAGCCCTGGGCTCGATCTCAGGAATCAGTAAGTGTTAAAACAACAGCTACAGTGGTCAAAGGGTGAGTTTGGGGGTGGGTTGATGTTGCCTGGACAGACCCTTTAAAATAAAAACTTTGGCCTGGAGCTCAGCTTCAATTTTTGGAACTAATACTCATTAGTTGAACGCAGCTTTAATGAATTTTCTGGCTAATTTTTTTGTAACTCAGTATACCAGAAAGACCAAGCAACAGTTTATTACACATCACAAGCTTTGATAAATGTCTAGGATGTATTTATAATTTAACTGAGCTCTTTTGCAAGGACAAAGCAATTACTACGCGATACAAAAAATGGATCCTTGTTCCTCACATTTTTGAAATTCCATTTCATCGTTAAAGCTTTGCCTGACCATTATTGCAAATAATTATATCAGTATTTTTGCCAGTATTATGAACTGCTGTTTCCAGATGAAAGCAGATTGAATTTATTCACCTTAAGGATATATTGTTATCACATATAATAACGGCAGCATGATAATTATCATTAATTATTCATTTGGATTAAAAGGCAAATGGGCTTCCATTCAATGGACTTCCAGAGTGCTGCTTCCTAATGCACAGCCCTGTGCTGGCGCGTGACTAATGCAGGCGCTTCTGTGCCACCGCTGACATCTCGCTGGGCCCACATGCATTTACTTAGGGACATTGTTTTCCTGAGCAAATATCTCTGCAAAGGCCTCACATTAGCCTGGGCAATTCCTTTCTTCTCCCAAACATTTGCTTTTTGCAATAGGTTAAACCCAGGTTTTTCTTTATACGTATTACGTACAGTGTGATATTTTTGTTATGTTTGTTATATTAAAGATAAGTATAAATATAAAGCAGAAAAGTGTAAAAGGTAATTGGATTTGTATGGTACTCAATGGCAGTGTGCCTCAGTGCAACCCAACATCATTTACTTGTCTTTAATTGTCATTTAATTGTCTTTAGGATATATAAAGTATTGCTGAATACTGTGCCACTGAAGACAAAGCATGCCCCACAATACATACACTACTGAAAATCTTACTACTGCTTTTTTTATAGTGACATAGGTTAATTTTTTGGGACACATCTAAGTCATGCATTTATATTACTGACAAGTCACCAATGTAAGTTCCATAAAAATAATTGTGTATAATATTATTTATAAGCAAGCAACACTTCAGTCTATTTCTGCCCATTGTGTTTTTTGGTGTCTAAACCTACAGCACCACTATAAACTGGCGCAGCTTATAGAAGAGCATGGGTCACCGCAAACTATATTGCAGGGTGATAAATTAGATGTAGGTTAGCAGAAGCATCAGGCTGACTGACATCAGGCTAAAATATTGGCACTTACTGGCACTGACGCTTGATAAATAAGGCTCCAAGTCAGATTGTGGACAGTCCATACAGCTCCTATATATTTTATTATTGGCTAAAATGGCCAAAGCTACAGTGCCTTACCTTTTGTTTCACCCCCCCATTTCTTCTTTTCTTCTTGCGAGCAGGGCCCTCATTACTTTTTGTTTCATTGGTTTACCTGTTTTGTTATGTAAGTTATTGATATGAACCATCTGAATGGAAAGTTCAGCAGAATTAGATTTTTATATATGGTGCTAAATAAAGATTATTATTATTATTTGCTGCTTCACTGTTTTTAGATGAACCTAGACTGATGGCAACACGTTCAGTGCTTGAAGTATATCTATCACAAGTATTGTTTGTTCACCCACTTTTTGAATATTTACCAAAGATTCTTAATGGGATTGAGAAAAAGGACAATTTCTGGCCACGGACCCAAAATTTCAATGTTTTGTTCACCCATCCACTTTGCTTTCAACTTGTAACATGTTTCTCAGTCATGCTGGAGAAAGCATTATTTATCACCTTATTGCACCTGGATGTCTGGGAGAACTTTTTCTTGGAGGATCTTCAGGGACCACTCTATTATTCATGGCAGTGTTCTTGGGAAAAACTGTGAGCAAACCCTATTGTTGGATATAGGGTCACCCCACATATGAATAGTCTCAGGATGCTTGACACATAGGACTTATGGTAGTGTTCACCTTTTCTTTGCTGGACCTATTCTTCCAGATTTGAAGGAGGCTTCATCTGAGAAAATAGCTCTACCACAGTCCTTGGCAGTTCCTGTACTGTACTTAATGAAGAATTTTAGTCCGGCCTTGATATTTCTCTTGGAGACAAGTAGTCTCTTTGCTGCCCCACTTGACACCAGGCCAAGCTCTTAAAGCCTTGACCTCATTGTGCATGCAGATGCCCTGACTGATGACATTCGTGAGCAAGCTTTGTGCTGTTGAGGAACTTTGTGTAGCTGAATCCTCTTTAGAACACAATCCTGCCATTTTCTGAACCTTCTTGAGTACCTCAAAAAATTATTTACAGCAACCCAACCTCTCTCTCTTGAAGTTTTTGATGATCTGGTAAATTGTTGATTTAGGGGCAAACTTGCAGGCAACAATATTCCTTCCCATAATGTGCGTTTACCCTTTTTACTACAAGGACGTCTTCTTTCCCTGTAAAAATGCATTATGAATAATAATGAAGGGGAACTTCATATAGTAATGTTCTTCTGTGGGGTTTCTTAATTCACTCTAAAAATAGCTGGGTAAATGGGACCTATGGAGTGTTATACAGAACATTTACTGGATTGGGCTTTTTTTCAAAGAGGGGAGCATATTTGTTCAAAAAACAACTGAGCATAGATTTTTAGATACATAATTAAATAAAGACTATAAAACTGACAAAGGCAAATTCACTGAAACGTGTAGAAATATTGGGCATGCATTTAGATGCAACAGAATGATCCAGCTAGCAGACAGTCAGCAGGACAGTAAATCGCCCTCATCTCCCACCCACACTGTACAGTTATTATGTTGCATACCATTCCATTTCCCAGAATGCTTCTTAGCTATGTTAATAAAGTCTTTATTGTGTCTGCTTATAAAAGTTGCCACCATTCCCATTAGAAAGACTCTGTTTATTCATCAAACATTTACTGACAGTGACTGCTGGGAGCAGCTTCCCATTTCTACTCCATTACACGTTTGTGGCATAAAGTACATTAATTATAGATATATTACAATATTCAACTCATTGAGGAAAAATTAGATGATCAAGGCTCATTTTCTTTGACAATAAGCAAGTTAATGAAAATACTAATTACCTGATGATAAAGTGGAGCCTTCAGGATGGAACACGTAGCGTCTGTGAAACTAGCGGCTGCATACAGCCTACTAAATGAAAGTCAGAGCTGCTCATACGGTAACTCAGCGGCCATCAGATGACCATAAATTCCAGATCTTTATTTTCTGTGGACTTTGTAGATATGTTCTTTATGATCATTCCACTCTGTAGGACAAATACCCTCACCTTCTGATGAGTTATAGAGGAGCGCTTCAAATGAAGGACTAGCTGGCTGTTTTGGTAGCATTGATGCAACTAATTAAAAGTTGTATTGTCTGTTTAATTATAAATAGTATTGCTGCTTAATGTGTGCAATAACACATACAGTGCAATATAAGTACAGAAGTGCAAGCCGTAAATATCCTGTTTTTTGGGTTTGGTTTAAAAGATAACAGAGTGAAGTAATGGAATGTGTTATCGGTTTAAAACAAATGCTGAAGTTTTGGCAGCTAAGAAAAATTAGTATTGCATTAAATTGAAACTTGGAATGTGTATACAACATTTTTTTTTCTGTTTTTACCTTTTTTTGATCTAGAATTACAGATGAAGGAGTATGTTAGCAGGAGGACCAAAAATTCGGAAAAAAACTAATATAAATAATACATTTTAGGGTGCTCAACAATACTATAGACATTTAAGGAAAAATGAAGATACTTTACCAATGTTTCTGAATGTTTAAAAACATTTCGGGCAGTGTGTTTTGGAGCAATCCAAAGGATTTCAAAAAGAGGAAGATGCTTGAGCATGTTCCTCTTTTTGAAATTCTTATGATCTAAGCGGTAAAGTGGAAACCAAGTGAGTTTTTCTGACCCCACTGTGCTTTTCTGGTTGCCAGTTGACGTGACCACTGGTGATCGAGGGGCCAGTTTTCCAGAAGAAGCGGGAAGCGGGTAAGGTAAAACCGGGTTTGCAGGGAGGGTATCCGCTGATGGAGGCATCGGCAATCAAGGTCCGTCCCCCTGCTTATTCAACCCCCATTTTGTAGATTGTTTTAAGTAACAGTTAAAACCTTTTTGGAGTTTTATAGTATTATACATATCTGCATAACTTACAGGTATGTCTGCAATGTTCATGGACCTCCAACTTAGATGCAACTAGTCCCCCTGTCAGGATCAGGAACTTTTGGTGCAAACCCATACTAGAAAGACTCTTATTCTAACTGACTTGTTATTTACCCAAGGCTGCTTATACAAAACTATTCCAATCTAATTGTAGGACATCAGAATTGCTTTTGAGATAATGCTCCCAAAACCCAGGATGACGGCACCACATACATTTGAGCCTACACAAATATTTTCCTAAAGTTTTCTGCTGAAGACTTTTTAGATCTTTTCTAAATGAAAGTCTTCAGCAGATATTTTAGATATTTTAGTCAGATAATTCTATATAATACTGAAAAACTATTATACACATTTCAAGTTTTTAAACTCTTTTTGTCAAGTTTATGCTCTCAAGACTCAATAGTAGTTAGTGTTAACGATGGCACGATGGATATCAGTTTATTCAAGATTGTTACAATGTCTGTATTTTTGTTTGTCCACCTCCTTTTAGAGAATTGAGCATAGGTTCTCAATGGGATTCAGACCTGGAGACACTGGTCTCCTGACACTCTGGCTATAGGGAGTGAATTCAACACACTTGTGATTCCAGAGTTTTAAAGAGAATTTTCTATTTAAACACAGGCACCAGTTGCTTTGCTTCACAATAGGTTATTATTAATAAAAACATAAAAATATATGTAACAGTGGAGGAATGGTTAGAGAGCAATGTTGTCCAATATCTGGAATTGATGTTCTGGATGTTTGTTTCATATATAACTGAATTCTTGCCAGGAGTAAATTTGGCATAAATTTGAGTAGGCTGATACCATAGGCCATTCTTTTTGGTTCGAAGCTTTGCATTTACAGTATATAGGGAGCCACTGCTCATGAGGGTCATTGCCCCATTAGAGGACATTATCAGACTGAATTCAGGGAGCTTAAAGGGATTGTCCAGACACAAACAAGAAAAGGTCTAAATTCACCCTTTGTCCCCCGCAGCTCCTCCATGCTGGTCTGATGTATCGTGTAGCTCCTCTGTTCAGTATCAACATCTTCATACTTACCAAGGATGAGGAGGAGCCAAGCGCCCACTGAGACAGGATCCAACTGAACCTTTCCTGATCAGCCTTACTGGGGCTCTTAAGGAAAGGAATAGGAACTGTAAAATAATCATTTTATCAGTGTATTTTTTCGATTAGCTTCATTCGTCACCATTGCTTTGCTCAAAATGTAAGAATGCTCTTGGCCCTTAATATTAAACACTTTCTGATGAAATTGTAGCTGACATTGAGCCAGTTCAAGTATAAATCAGGACTAGCATGAACTGAATAAACAAGTTGTGACTACCTACTAACTAGAGGTCCCATTAGCCTACAAGTCCTTGTTCTAACTTACCTTACTAGTGCTATGAAAAGACTCCACAGCCTGGGGTTGAATGCTAGGAGAGGCAGCACTGGATAGAACTTTATTTGGGGATTTCCCAGTAAAGTTAGATTCCTATATGTGTCAGGATCTGCAGATTCAAGAATTCAAAGTGAAAGAAAACTGCCATTTACTTTCATTGTCTACCGGGTGTAGTTTTCACCTCTAAATCAACCCCAAGGTAGACAATAAAAGTGAATGGTAATTTTTTCTAAAAAAGAAGTGAGTTTTCTCACCAGGCTCTGAATTGACCCAACAGTGGCTGTCACATCTCTTTGGAATGTTTTATTTTAGACGCATGTATGGCTACTGCATGTTTGTGCACACATAGGAATTTTTCCTTCACATTTAACCCATCTGTGCAGTGAGACAATCCGCGGGTGCACACATACCTGGAATAGTGGCGGTGCCCTAACTATGGTGGTGAGCAGTTAGGGGGTTAGATACCTTGCTCCAGAGCACTTCACCCATTTGTCGGCCGGGAATCAAATTTGCAACACTGCGGTCGCAAGATCGCTTCCTTACCTCTAGGCCACAAATGCTTCTTCTTCCCCATGGCGTCAGGTACTTGGACAGGTAAGTTTAAACCAAATCCAGCAGGCCCAGCACTCTCTTCACTGTACAACTAATAGGGACAACATATTTGGCATCCCTTATTATTTGCATGTTCTTTCAGCCTTGGAAAGGGCAGGGAGCAGACACTGCTCAGAATAAAGTCAGGGAACTTGCTTACCATAGGGAAATAATATATTTTTATGGTTTTCTAAACCGGTAGATGCATTATATGTACAAATAAAAATCTTTAGGGGATTTTGACTGGAAAAGTCAGGTCAGGTAGAAGCTAAATCTGCCTGTCAAAGAGATTCTTATTCTAAGCAGAGAGAATGTATTATGTATCATGTATTAGCCTATCAAGCCAGACAGATAGTAGCCAGGGTGACTCCAA
Organism: Gastrophryne carolinensis; assembly: GCA_027917425.1. Taxonomy (NCBI): domain Eukaryota; kingdom Metazoa; phylum Chordata; class Amphibia; order Anura; family Microhylidae; genus Gastrophryne; species Gastrophryne carolinensis. The sequence continues at coordinate 167,875,952 of CM051236.1, forward strand.
ATGGTGTACAATTGCTATCCACATCTGCCACAACTGTAATAGTTATTAATCAATTTATATTTATACATTTGGAAACAAGTGCCTATGCTATCAATATAAGTAGATCCCATGGAAACATTTTTACTTTTTTATCAATGTGTTACATATAGTTTTTGTGGTTAATATCCCACTGGGGCCCCGTCCCCTCTTGCATTCTGTCTCAATAACTCTGTAGAGCAGAACCAAGTTTCTCACGTAGATGATAAGTGAGGGCAGGAGCAGACTGAAGCCAAAAAACAGTCCTGAATTCTACCAGCTCAGGCCAGCCCACAACATTCCCATGCTCCACTCCCCTGACGCCACTGCCCTCCAAGACTGAGGTTGTACAATTAAGGAGAAATGGACAAACTGGTTTGTTAGTTCTGGATTTCGCTCTGAATTTCAGGGAAAATTCGATTTGGCACAGGTTTCGTGCTGACCGTATTTCTCTCTTACCTGCACCTCGGCTCTCCTGTTACTCAGGTCCAATGGCTGGAGGCTGGCACTGACCCCTCACCCCCCCAAACTGTGGCTTCCCCTCACCCCCCCCAACTGTGGCTTCCCCTCACCCCCCTCCCTACTGTGTGTATTGCACAGGGAGAGGGGAGCTGGGGGAAGTCCGCTGCACTGTCAGCTGTGCAATCTTGCTTCCACCAGGCATAGAACACCAACCAGAACAGGGGAGCCGGCATGCAGGTAAGTAACTGATACTTACCTTCTCCCCCATGAGCCTCAGAAGTGTCCCACACCGGCTCCCCCATTGCTCGGGTCCACCAGCGTGCACTGTGCAAGGGGAGAAGCCAGCAAGTACTGCTGGCAGCATGGTTGGCTTCTCCCTGCTCTACTTTTGCTGTGGAATACACACAGCAGGAGGAGCAGGGAAGGCCAACTGCACCCGCCCCTGAAGCCGGACTAGGAAATCCCACCTCCCTACCTGCCGCCAGACCAGAAGAAGCCCGCATCCCCACCAGCTGCCCGAACGCTGGGCGAGGAAAGCCCGCCTTGCCACCCGAGAAGCCGGTCAGGGGACCCATGCAGGAGAAGCTGGCACCCCTACCGCCTGAAGCCGTGCAAGGAAAGGCCACGACCCAAGAAGCCAGTTATGGGACACCTGGACCCCACCTGCAACCTGAGAAGCAGGGTGAGCAGACGGATGTAGGGAGGAGATGAGCGATTCGTAACAGTTTGCTTTGAACTGTGATTCATCCTAATCAAAGTTCGTTCATCTCTGCATTGGCACTGAATATTATTGCTCCCTGATTCTGAGGCTAAGCACTGCAGGCAATTACATGAGCTCGGGTGTCTTGGCTGGGGGTACAGTGGAGACAGGTATAGGGAAAGTGGCTGAGAGGATACTAAGGAGGCACAAAGTGTAGAGGCTATTAAAATCAGCAAGAGAGAGTAAATTCCAGAACAGCCTCCAGATGGTCTACAACCAGCGTAGTTGACCCAAAGCACTGCAGCAAAATCATAGTTTTTGACTACAAATCCCAGATTGTGATTCCCCTTATCCCCCTGAAGTGGTTGAATTAGAGCAGGCAGGGTTACATTTGTGAGCTAAGGAACGTGGAGCATCGTCTTTGCCTTAGCTTCAGATGATTAGCAAGCCATAATCAGGAAGTCTCTGCCAAGTACACTAAACACACCAGATGGTGGACGTTGCTAAGGTAAACACGTTGTTGCTAGACAAAACTGTTTTCACAGATTTGCAAACAAAAAAAGGAATGAAAAAAATAACAGATAAGTTCAGCACCTTTAGGACATCATTTTGCCACACATTAATGGAAACTTTTAAAAAAGTCATCAAAAGTAGAATTTCCCTTTAAGAGGCTTAAAGCGGACCTTCACTCTGAATAAGAGTCTATCTTATATGTTTCCCACACCCTGTATATACAGATTGTCCACATTAAAAATTGTCCTACCTGCATCTACTGCATGTTATGAGCCTTTAAACATCCAAGATGGCGGCTTATGGAAGCCGCCATCTTATCAGGCAGCCTGCAAACAGGAAGTGCCTCCTGACTGTGCTGCTCTGCATTCTGGGACTGCTGACCTTTACCTGACCCCAGCTCTGCTCTGTCTGAGCAAAGCACAGCTATAACCCACCCCCCTGTACCTTATCCCACTCTCCTCTCCTCAGTAAGTGTGATGCTTCTGAGTCAAGATGGCGGCGCCCGTATCCTAAATTCCTGAACAGATTTACAGCCCAGTGGGGGAAAGAATAATAAGTTAGTGACTAAAAACGTAAAATATATTAATTTTAGATGCTGGGGAACCGGAGTTTGGGCTTTTCATTAAATCACGCTGAAGGTCCGGTTTAAAGAGAAATTCCACTTTCAAGTAGTAGTAGTTTTCATCGCGTCTATGCGTTATGTGAAGAATGCAAAAAATCATGTCCCTGTTACCCTATTGTGTTTAGAAATGTCCTGCATGTAATGCTTCCAACATAACGTACCACAAACGCAGCTCCAGAAATTGTGCAACTGTAATGGCCCAATTCTATGATCTGTAGTTTGTTAAGGACGGATAAATTAATAATTAGGGTCGTAATTATGGTAATTTTATAGTCAATTTCTATTTCCACACTTTATTTGTTATTTGATCACATCAGTTAGGCTTACACAATTCTGTCATGAAACCTGCCCATCTCTATAACATAATATATGATAAATATAATGGTTAGAGATAGATAGATAGATAGACAGACAGACAGACAGACAGACAGACAGACAGACAGACAGACAGATAGATAGATAGATATAGATACAGAATGATGTAACTTATTATATTTAAATGTGCAAAGTACAAAGCTTAGCTACACTCCCCCCCCCCCCCCCCCCCCACAGTATTGAGCTCCTCCATGTTTAGCTTTTTCATATTAAAAAAAGTAATAACTTTGATTGCTAATTTACATAGCCGTTTTTTTCATATAAAATAATAAGATTCAGCACAAAATGTTAAATGCACACCTCTGAACTGTGTAATTATTATTGATGTAGTCTATTGATTTGAAACATAACTTTCATCTGGGAAAGTGGAGTTATTTCCTTCCTCTACAAGTCAAACTCATTGGAATTCCCGTGGGCGTATCACTTCATTTCTTCGAGTCGTTTGACTTCTGAGAGCAACCTCATATAATCCTGCAATATAAGAGCGCTGCTTTCCTGAAGATGCACTCACTACTCTGAAATTGTTTAACCAAAATGATTAACAACAGTACAATAAAAACTATTTATACACTTAGTGTGTAGTGCTCTTCTGTGTGTGTGTACATACATTGAAAGCAGTGATCACGTTTAGGCCTTTAAGTTCACAGATAGGACCTCAGCCCCCAAACACACACACACACAGCTTTGGATGATGTGTTTTGAAGTTGTAAAACTGAGTTGTCGGAAATCATTACCTGCATAGATTTGGGGGGGCAGGCAACTATTTTAGGGTTTTAGTAGGCCAGAGCTACCTTATCTATTACCCTGGTGCTACTTTAAACATATTAGCTATTAGTCTTTGGGAGGCTAAGACTGCACTATGAGCATGTGGCATAATGTTCCTGTGTTTATATCTGCATATGGGGTGCCTTCCCCCATAATCAGCTTCATGGGTAGTGACCTATAAAGGTTTGCCAGCAGTCTTGAAGGAGTTTCCATTGGTACTGAGCATTTGTTGACTGCTTTTCATTCCCTCTGTGATGGAAATGATCCCAAACATCTCAATTAGATTTGGGTCAGGTGATCACCGAGAGCATGTCATCTGATGGCTGACGTAGCACTCCATCTCCCCCATTTTGGTCACAGAAACTCATCTATAGGAACATTTTGCAGTAATTATACTGGTGAACAATAAATGATGGTACCACTAAGTGCAAACTAGATAGGGCGGCATGTCACTGTTACTAAATCACCCCTGAACATCACACCAACTGCCCCGGGCTTCAGGGTGAGAACCACAAACCTAGGAACCATCCACTAACCTTGTCTGTGTCTCACAAAGGGCAGGCAAAATAAAAAAAGACTTAAGATTGAAGTACAAATTTCCACTGGTCTGTTGTTTGTTCCTTGTGTTTCTTGGTCCAAGCAATGCTTTTCTTCTTGTTGTTCCTCAGTGTCATGTCCAGGCGTGCTGGCATGCTGGATGTTCATAGGAAACCGGAGATTAGAACAGGAACTGGATTCTGTGCTGAGAACTTCACTGGATTGAACTGGAACATGAAGACAGACACACACCAGGAACAGGGGCACAGACTAGAAACAGAGTTATAGACCAGAAACAGGCAGTCAGAGTCACAGACTGGTAACAGGCAGACATATTCAGAATGCGAACTGGTGGTCACAATCACAGACTACCTGGGGCACAGGAGGCCTAGTACCATACTGTGAGCCTGTTGCCAGGCTGCATCTTTTCCATGTCCTACATGGTGGGGAATGCAGAGGCCCAGAGCACTCTCCTGATGGTTGCAGACTTAGGAAAGTGGTAGCAAAGGGCACACAGATAACAGGGCATGAAGAGTAAAAGCAGACAAACTAAGCGACTATAGCAACTGGGAGACAGTGAGAGATGTAAACCCTAACAGAAAACAGAAGATCTAGGGATAACCAGGGTAAGGGCTGGATGCACAGCTGCACAAAGTAGATACACACTCTGAAGACAGATGTACAATGATCAAGCATAGACGTGGGTTTATGTACAAGCATATATAGGGAAGAGAGGGGATGACAAACACCTGTAAGAGGAAAGAGACCAAGGGACTATACAAGGTGAAGATAATCACAAAAACTTTATACAGATACAAATGGTGCACAAAAAATTCATCAGACTTTGGCTGGTTCAAACATCAGCAATGTCAGTTTTGCAAGTGGCTTCTTTGCAGCAATTCGACCATAAAGGTTTGACTCTCACAGCCTCTGCTGAACAATTTGAGATGTGTCAGGTACTTGATCTCTGTGATGCATTTGTATGGACTCTAACCTGAGGTGATGTTCATTAGTGGTTTCTGACACAGGGAGCTTATGAAATGATTCTCTAGAGCAGAGGTATTTCTTGGTCTTTCTTTCCTCAGGCAGTCCTCAAGAGACTCAGCTTCATCATAGCATTTGATGGTTTTCAAGACTGCCCTTTAGGATACCTTAAAGTGTCTTGAAGGTTTCCAGATTGACTGATCTAATGTCTTAAAGTTATGATCAACTGTTGTTTCTCTTTACTTAGCTAAATGGTCCTCGCCTTAATGTGGATTGGAACAGTAGCTGAATAGGGCTAAACACTGTATGGAACTATGTACCAATGCTACATCTGCATTACATAACTGATGGTCTCAGACATTTCACAAATATCTCTTGACAAGGCTTACTAAGAGAATGAAAAGAGTGTGCAAAGCTGTCATCAAGGCCAAATGGAGTCACAGTATTTAAAATATAAGACATATTCGGGTCTGTTTAACAATGTCTTCATAATCTACAACATAGAAAATGAAAAAAAAACAAGAAAAACCATAGAATTTAAATCCTGCCCAGGCTTGTCTGGTACTGTATGGTTGATAGATTTCTTCTTATGAGCTTGTAACTCACCCGAGTCTCCAAGCCTTATAGAGGGTTGATAAAATAAATCTCAATCTCAAATTAACTCTGGTGTATAGCTCCATTATGATAGTGCTATCAGCAAAGCCACCTCCCATCTAAGGCAGGGAACACACCATACCACTGCAGTATGGTAATATTTATGGGGACTTTTTTTAAATCCATTGGTTTCTCCAGTGGTCGAACTGCATTGTGTAGATTTGTGGCCAGACTTCAAGCTGACCTATACCAATAAGTAGGCCATTGTCCCCTTATCTCCCTTTACTTGCACCAATCTAAAGACTCCAGGCCCGGGTTAAACCTCCCCTACGGCGCATCCTGATATGCCATGCCCTGTGCTTTGAACCCCCTTTGGTTTCCGATGTACTCATCTTGCTCCCACATAGCCACTTTGTGACCAAGAGCATCCCCACTCCTTCTATTGTGTGTGCTCCCGCTGGGTGTACAATGGGAGAGGAGGAGGGTTTGACTCCCAAATTGGGTTGCCTCCTAGGGTTGCATTAAGAAAAGGCAACATTTAATTTAAAGGTTTTGGTCCATTATAAGACATTCCGGATATGGATGCTGCAATTGATGCCTCAGAAGATACAACCCCTTCCTTGGGCTCCTAGAGCTGAACTGCCAGTAACTAATAGAATTTGGTTGCTAGCCATGTCACCAGCATGCATGTGGATGGGCTGAAGCCCAGAAAAGGGATGTTTTCTTCTGACAAGTAACTGTTGGAGCAAGCAGGCAAACCCTGCATCAGCCAGTAGGCATAACAGATAACTCCAAATAGTATGAGTTTTGACAGATACATTTGGATATAGCCTCCAAGATAATGGCTTTGTGTCTCATCTTTTTAAAGATGAATATTAAAAAAAAATTATTTACAACAGTTAGCAAGCTAATATAAAATACAATCGAAAGTAATTAATTTCTAATAATTGTTTTTGTCTCTGCTACTGGATTATAGTTGTGACATGCAGATGTATGAAGAAAGAGCAGCAAAATATGAAACATATTCATTTTATTCTGCCTTATAATGAATCCTGATAAACCCTGCTTCGGAAAATAACTCTCACAACATGAACACTATAATTTTGTATGAATAAGCAGAATTTCCCTCCCCTATATGGCCAGTGTTAATTTGCCTTTTACATCAGATGTGCCATATCGATTTCTCCTGTGTATGTTTTCATTCTGAATAATTTAGAGGCACAATTTTTATTCCATTATGGTCAATAGCTAGAACAAATTTTGAGGATAATCAATTGCGCCTTGCCTGACAATTACTAGTGTTGATATCCCCCGAAGTGAAGAAGCAGGAAAGATGGGGGATAGAATGACACAACATTTAATCAAAACCATCAACAGTGGTTTTGTGTTGGGGCTCTAAATCTATAGCTAATGCTAATGTCTATAAAAGGTTTTAATTGTCACTTTTAGCTTTCAATCCCAGTTCATGACATGTAAGGCTAAATTAATCAAAGTCATCATAGTTTAACCTTAATGTTCTATGTTGGGTCTGACAGCACAGGCTACTTTCATCTTTGCCGGATCTATTATTGGTGATGTTAATTCAAAAGTGTAAACAAGAAGGAAGTGTAGAGCGCTCCAAAACCTTGCTTTATACATTGTAACTACAAAGTTGACTATCTAAAGTTAGTTTTGTCATGTCTCAAAATGAACAGAAAACACAAAGAATAGAGAAAATGCTTTCTGCCGATTTGTTGTTCAGAAACGCCCAGTTTTCAAAAAATGTCATGCACATGCCCTCTAGCTGTCAGTTGCCCTCACATCAGTCACAGTGCCTGTGCAAGCTCAGCTCCATTTACTGCAATGGGGGTGGCTGTGTCAAGGCACTGCCTGGCACCCCCTTAATTGCAGTGAATGGAATGGGCGTGGACTGTCACTGTGACAGACAAGGGTGCAGGCCGGACCCCCTCAGGGACGCTGGATTATGCCAACACAGAAACCAGTAACTTTCTGAGCATTAACAATGAGGATCTGCAGTAGGAGAAACCAGATGAATATGCTTTTTTTTATTTTTTGACTTTAAAATTATTATACAATATACTGAACGATGCATCAGGAGATTTAGGAAAGCTGTGGTTCATAAGTGTGACCATGGGTGTCAGCTAGAAAATAACCAATAGCAGCTCTTGTATTTAAAGCAGTATAGGATTATGTTGAGGATTACGCTTAAAAGGCAAGTCTACGTTGGTGGACTTTTCTAACAGACTTCAGACAATAACCATTATTGTGGTACAAGTTATTTTGTTCTCCTCAGGACGTGGCATCTCAGTGATCTCTATTTATCAGAAAAAAAACACTTGGGCTAGTAGTGAGAGCCAAAGCCTATTTATCATAATAGTATTATGATAAATGTCAGAAATGGCAGTGTCATAATTCTGTACATACACATATATTCACACTACATAATCTAAAACAGCAAATCATCGTGCATTGCATAAAAACAAGAGGTTCATTCTCCATGATCTCCACATAAGACTCAACATAAGGATCCTTCAAGACCTCAGATCAGAATCACCATTGTGGTGTAAGTTTCTCTCGCTTACATGCAGCCAAACCACCTATATTGCTTATCTCAAGCATAATCCATTAGCTCCACATAAAGTTTCATACTTACATACTGTTATTGGTATATGGCAGTAGGGGACCAAGGCATAGCACCCATAGTGAATAAGGGGCACCTTAGTCTGGGCTCATAATACAGAAATTGCTCACCTTGAGGTTGAAAGCCTGAAGTGTGGGACCGGAGATCCCCAAGACACCAGGCCCTGGGGGGATCAATAGATGATAGTAACCAAGGAAACCCCTGGTCTGGGGCCTGTTGAGAAAGTCCTTTTAAGGGTAAGGAGACCATCAATTAAGTTTGAATGCCCCGTGCTTCATCGGGGTACACGACTGTCTCTCCGCTGGTCATGAAAAGCTGGCTCCATCGATGATAGGAAGCAGGGTTGGACACCCTGATTGGCAATTCTAAGATGCTTATCTGTCAGTATGCAGAAGCCAGCCGGGTAACAGTTATTTAATTTTTCAACCCTAAGATTAACCAATTCAACCTTCTATGTTTCTATGTTTCAATTCATGAAAAACTTAGTCAACCAAAGCCAGTGAGATATTATCTGCTATTTGTCATGCAACTTTATAGAATGTACCTATAAATCCAGGCAAATGTTGTACACATTCTCTTGTTACAAGCATGTTTTGCCACTTTACTGCTGATATTACCATTTAATCTGAAAGAGGGCTCTAGAGCTTACTGTGCATGCAGGTGGCACGGTGTGTATTTCCATCCTAAACTGAGATTACCCCCATTTAGATTATGACTCCTTTATATAGCTGTACTTCAGCCAGTTTCCCTAATTAGATCTAGCAAGTGCACATCTTACAAACCAGGTGAGTAGGTAAAGCCCCATTACCTATTGTACAACCCTAAGGTGGGGTCCACTTGTCACTCACAATGTAAGAATTATAAGGGTAATGAGTGCGCTGGTATGAGTAAAATTCTAGTTATTTCCTTCATCACTCTCATATGTAGTTGGTGCAGTTCCCTACTTACTTTCATTTTTATCATGATATTATTTAATGATTCAATTAAATATTTAACATAAATGTAGCTATTCTTGTAATTCAACTCTGCTGGCACAGGACTGCCGCTTTTAGCGAAGCAATTTCACCAGCTGCTTCACTACCTTGCTGGATGGAGATACGGGACACATCTAGTCCCCGGGTTACATCCTGCAAGTTTTATCACAGCGTTATGGTGTTCTTTTTTGGCAGTAGGACACAATCCCAAGGTATTGGTGTTTAGTTAATAGCAAGTTAAATGCTTATAAATAAGTGATATGCTAATTTTCATTTGCATACTCGTGTACTATCTCCATCAAAAATTACAATGGCATTAAATGGCGCTGGTTTTATATTTGTTCTGCATCTTTAGGAAATGACACTGTAAGACAATTTTAATATTGTAAAAAATCTAAATATTTTCTGCATGTATGCCCACAGGTGGAGGTCAGAAGGGTCAGATTGTCACCTGGTGAGTTTTACTCTCTAGACTGCCAAATAACTGTCTAAGTATCCATCCACCATCCATATTTACTTCCAATACACAAGCAGAATTAAGGGCCTTATTTATTGTTGCACTAGGTATTGGCCGGCCTGTGTCAACTCCTGTAGGACCCAATGCTGCACATTATATTTATGAATTTTTTCCTCCTTGAGAAGATTACCGCTGTATTTTTCTGCTACTAGGGACAAAGGGCTGCATTTCAGTTGTTGTTGTCCAAATGACACATTTGTAACAAAAAAATTCACAATGCAAGTTATGTACAAATAAATGCGTGTAATATTAATTATAAGCATAAAACACTGGAATCCAGTGGTGCTATTCAACCAGAGTGTCCTTTTGGGTGCTAGCGTTAAATAAGACGCTAGGTGGAGGCCGCATTGGCACAGGCAATTTTTGGTTCTTAAATCGCACTCTAAGTGCCGCTTAGGCCAAAAAAGTGGCGCTGGCGCCTCATAAACCAGGCTCTAGATTTCAACCTGTTTGTAACCCATTTATGCAAGGAGGAGGCCACCAAAAATGGTGACAGACCTTTATTCCTAATTTCAGGAACTGTCTCACCAGAGACTTTAAAGCTGCAAAGAAAGGTGTATATAAGTTTCAGGAGAAATACTAATTAGGAGATCCCAGAGTCTGGAGGAGACTGAACGAGGTTACATTTCCTAAGAGCCCCTCTCTCACAACTGTCCCTAGCACATGGTGAAAAGGGACAGTCCAGTCTAAATAACTCTTGTGGTTCATGGGAGCAACCATGATGGGATTCCTGCATCTGCCACCCCATTGACTTCCGTTGAGAGGGAAGGGGGGAGTGCTTATTCTCATAGCTCTCAATAGAAGACAATGGGGCTGCAGCCACAGGTAATCTCATCAAGGCTGCCCCTATGAACCACAATAGTTATTTAGACTGGACTGTGCCTTTAATTACTTATTTTGTAGATTTCATAAGCCCAACAACTTCTTCACTGCTGCCGTCAATGCTTGACTCTCTGAACAATCCTATGAACATAACAAAAAAAAAAAAAAGGGCTACCAGTGAGACATCTTCTTAAGACACCAGACTGAAGGAAGACTGAAGGAAGACCTGAGATAGGAAGACAATATCAATGTTGTTTTAAAAATTGCACAGTAGAGGATGTATTTCTTCTGCCACATAAGGAAATTTGGATTGTCTCAGATGCCTCTGATTCAGTCCCACAACTCTGTCATTAGATCGGTCATGTGCTCCTTCTTTCAAGTTGGGTTTAGAAGGGCCTTTAATAGGGACGAACTCAGACTCCAAAGGGTAATCAGCAGAAAGAGTAATTGCTTCACTGATGCAGGTTTTATTCACTCTTAGAGCCAAAACCTGCTGAAAGGATCTGAAAGGATCACCATGGATCCATCCCACCCCAGACACCTTCTCTTCCAGCTACTGCTATCTGGACACAACTAAACATCCTTGTTGATATTATATTACTACTTGTAACCTTTTCACATAGTTTATTTGCATCATCATATCCTCTCTATCTTATATTGTACCTATTGAATAGCCAAGAAAATCCTTATATCTATCCTTGGTATATTGTTGGCGAAAAACACATTACTGTTTACAGTGTTACATTTTAGCTGTACTTTTTGTCTGTGATAACAGAACAAAGATGATTTTCTTTGGGGTGTCACTCATTCTTTTTGCTGGTCAAGAGAGAAAAATAGATAAAAATTTTTTAGCCCTAAACTGTCCCATATGTCATGAAAACTAGAAATAGGCTTGTGTACTTGTCTTGCCTGGAGTTGTCTAAATTCCCTTACTACAGCATCCCTATTACATACACACAAAGGATGTCTGTGGAGGAATCCACTATGTCCAGTGTTCAAAACCTCACAGTGCATATATTCCCATTGACAGGCTGATTGGACTAGATGACCTCTTGTGACCTTCTTCATCTCCAAATGTCAAAATGCCTTTGATAATCTTTACATTATTATTACCTAATATAAATACCTCCCTGGCCAATCACAGTGCAGGCTGGTGGGGCTTTCACAATCTGTACTGTCACCTCAGGACAGAGAACTGCAGGCAAGAAGGACAGAATCAATGGGCTAAGGACTGAAGCAGCTGTCAAATAAGCAAATCCTTATTAGCCAATAGTAACATAACTGCCAATAAGGTAATAATACTTTTCTACAGAATGCCAAAATGAGGCAAATAGATGGATTGGTCTCTCACAAGTAGCATTGTCGTTCAGGTCAATTTAAATAAAATCAAATTTAACAAACATTTTGTTTTTATTCAGTTCAGTTCTGTTAGTAAAGATTTTGGCAATGTTCAGATAAAATTTGGCCATTTTTCAATGAATCTCAATATGTCATTCTGTCCAGGATAAAGCAACCATACAGTACAAGGGATTTCTGCAAAGCAAAAGCATGGTCTACCCGGATAAAGAAATTATTATACCACTAATAACTGCCTTATTATGTTTTCTACTAAACTGATATGAACTGCAGTTTACATTCTTATCTTGAATTTCTATTTCTTCTACTATGGTTACTTGGATTTGATTTTTATTTGGTGCAGTTCACTCTAAGCAGATTAAAAAACATTGGCTGAATTGCACCAAAGCAAACACACTACTAACAAGTTCTTTACGATTATATGATGTGAAAGGAGTAAAATAGCACATAAAATGGACAAAATAAGTATATGCTAAAATGCAGATTTTGCAAGTTTTCCACCTACAAAGAATGGAGAGGCCTGTAATTTTTATCAGAGGTAAACGTCAAATGTGTGAGACAGAATCTAAAAAAAACAAGAAAATCACATTGTATGATTTTTAAATATTTTTTATTGCATGACATATGTATCTAATCACCTACCAACCAGCACAAATTCTGTCTCCAACAGATTTGTTATTTTTTTTTAAGAAGCCCTCCTACTCTGTACTAATTACCTGTATTAACTGTATCTGTTAGAACTCATTAACTATATAAAAACACCTGCCCACACACTTAATCACACTCCATCCGCTCCACCATGGCCAAGACCAAAGAGCTGTCTAAGGATTGCAGGGACAAAACTGTAGACCTGCACAAGGCTGGGATGGACTACAGACAATAGAAAAGCAGCTTGGTAAGAAGGCAACAACTGTTGGCGCAATTATTAGAGAATGAAAGAAACACAAGATGACTGTGAATCTTCCTTGGTCTGAGGCTCTATGCAAGATCTCGCCTTGTGAGGTAAAGATGATTCTGAAAAAAGGTAAGCAATCAGCCTAGAACTACATGGTAGGATATGGTCAATGACCCGAAGAGAGCTAAGACCAAAGTCTCAAAGATTACAGTTAATAACACACTACGCTATCATGGATGAAAATCCTGCTGGCCACACAAGTTCCCCCTGCTCATACTAGCAAATGTACGGGCAAGTCCATGACCCAAAGGAGGTATGGGAGAAGGTCAGGTGGTCAGATGAGACCAAATTAGAATATTTTGGTATCAACCCCACTCGCCGTGTTTGGAGGAAGAAGGATGAGAACAACCCCAGGAACATAGTTCCAACTGTGAAGCAGGGGGTGGAAACATCATACTTTGGGGTGCTTTTCTGCAAACTGGAAAGGAATACTGCACCGTATTGAAGGATGGATGGGGCCATATATTGCATAATTCTGGTCAACAACCTCCTTCCCTCATTAAGAGCATTAAAAATGAGTTGTGGCTTGGTTTTCAAGCATGACAATGACTTGAAACACACAGCCAGAGCAAACAAGGAGTGGCTCCAGGAGAAGCAGTTCAAGATCCTCTTTGGAGGGAGCTGAAAATCAATGTTGCCCAGCAACAGCCCCAAAACCTGAAAGATCTGGAGAAGATCTGTATGGAGAAGTGGGACAAAATCCCTGCTACAGTGTGTGCAAACTTGATCAAGATCTACAACAGGGGTACTCAACCACTTCTTGTAAAGGTCCATTTACAGGCATCCGGAGAGAGGTGAAGGTCCAGGCGGGGGGCTGTCGCAGGGATTGATAGTTTGAAAGTAGTGCATTGTGGGGGGTATAGATTCCACAGGAAAAACTAAGAAATGCTGGTTGCCTCCACCCCAAGAATCCTATTGGACACTGGGAAAATACAGGAGCTTTTTTTGGCCCCATGGAACCTAAAGCTCTGGCCCACGGCACACTGCTTTTAACTCCCCGTGCATTCTGTGCAGGAAGTGTACACAGGTGAACTAGGGCCCAAAATGTTACTGATAATAAGGTCATATTGCAATGCTATGTGCCAGGTAGCAGAGTCATGACACTGGCAGGGAGACTAAGCACTACATCGCCAATCAAGTGAAGGGGGCAGAGTTGTCAGGGCAGGGGTCCGGAAATCTGGTACAGAGGTCCGCATTCGGACCCCGGTCCGCCAGTTGAGTACTGCTGACCTACAGGGATGCCTGACCTCTGTAATTGTAAAATTAAAAAAATATGCAAACACTAAGTTCTGTGTATCAAATACTTTTTCATGCAATAAAATATTAAAAAATCATACAATCATGTGATTTTCTCGAATTGTAGATTCTCTCTGTCACAGTTGAATTGTAGCTATTACATAGCTCTCCATTCTTTGTAGGTGGGAAAACTTGCAAAAATCGGCAGTGTATCATATACTTATTTTCCTCACTGTAAGATATATGTGTGATTTAAGTTGTAGAATTAATCTTTAAGTTACTAAAACATAATGATAATCAAATAATTTTAAAGGTAGACAATTTAAAAAGATACACTCAGGCGCTTGTGCAAATTCAAGTCCTCTTTATTTCAGTCACATACAAGCAATAGTAAGTGTAATAAAGAGACGCCTAACGTCACCAAAATAAAAACCCAGGATCACTATATTTAACTTGGAACTCTAAAATCTGACCCAATATATAAAGCAAATGTTAACAGAACACATGAAACAAATTTTAGAGCAATGCTCTACAAATAAATATCAAGTATCTAGTTTGACTTAAATCAGCAGTTTTACATTAAATCCTGGATTGATATCCGAGAGCCACATGAACTGTTGAATAAAAGGGTAATTGACTGACACTGACAGTAAAACAATCTGAGATATAAAGAGATACTGAGGTTTCCAAGATATTCCTGTGTGGGTTTTATTATACACAATAAAAATGCACAACTCCTGTCTCTTGAGGTTCTACACAGAAGCCTGAAGACAGATGTTCAGAATGTTAAAGTCCAGAGTAAATGCATGTAGGTCAGCAAAAGTGGTTATCAGCTTCATCAGCATGGAGACAGAGAAGAACAGGGGGGAGCCGGTGGTGACCTCTGCATCGAGGCTATCCATTCACTACTCGGTATATAATTAATTCTGAATACTAATAAACAATTCAGATTCTTACAGTGAACAAAGTTATATATTGGACAAATGGCAATCATACAGAAGAGAAGGGAAGAGATTTAGACAAGTGCCACCATATATATATATATATATATATATATATATATATATATATATATATATATATATTGTGGTAAGGTGCAAGGTGCCGTCATTGACGGTAGGTATGTGGCACCAAGGTACCTGGCCTTGGTGCAGTAAAGCTGTGTAGTTTTCTCCAGCATCAGCTGCTAATGGCAGTCTGCTGCTGAAATTTTAGTATAGCTGAAAAGCTAACCCGGGACGGCTTTACTGGGATGGAGTAGAGAAGGGTGGGACTCCATCCCCTACCCAGGTCGGGGTTTTGCGGGCCGCATAAATAGCCTGGGGAGTCAGCTGTGCACTGGCTGTGTCTAGAGCTCACTTGTGGAGTGAGACTCTGTGTGCCTGGCTGGAAGCTCTTATACAGGCTATTTCATGTGGACCCGAGGTGGATTCCGCTGCAAGTGTGCAAGCTTGGACAAAAACTAAGAAAGGCAATTGCCTGTCTGATGCAATTCTGTGGCATTTTTCCTGAAAAGATGATGTAACCCAAAAAGGATATTTTGTGTTATGGACTTTTTGTGTGAATAAACACGGACTTTAAGTTGAACTTTTCGCCTCTGAGCCTCTATACTGCTAACATCCTGCTGTCTACCAGAGCTGATCCTCACATTTGGTGTCGGATGCGGGCAAAGCAGTGAGGCCGTTGCTAGGAGCAACCGACGGAAAAGTTTTTTTTTGTGCATGTCCTACATTAAGTCGTGAAAGCGCTCATGGAGGCGAATCTGCAGCAGCGCGAGGCCAACAAGCAGCAGCAGGAGACTAACCAGCTGCTATGTGATGGCGCTGCAAGCTGCAGGAGCGCCCAAAAGTGTCCCTGATGTCCGTAAAGCTGTCCGCTTGGCGCTTACAAAGATGACCCCTTCGGATGATGTCGAGACCTACCTGGCGGTGTTTGAAAAGGTGGCTGCCAGGGAGAAGTTGCCTCGTGACCAGTGGGCTGACGTCATTGCTCCATTTCTGGCATCTGGACCCCAGCAGGTGTTGTTTGATCTTCCAGACGACCAAGCCGCTGACTACCCGACTCTGAAGGAGATACTGGCCAGACTGGGGGTGAATGTGTGGGTTCGGGCTCAGCGGGTGCATCAGTGGAGCTATCAGTCTGCAGAGCCCGCCAGAATCCAGTACTATAAACTGCTGCACCTACTGCAAAAATGGCTGCAGCCAGATTTATTAAGCCCCTCTGCCATGTTGGATCGCTTGCTGGCAGACATGTTCTGGAGGGTTTTACCGCACCCTCTCCAGCACTGGGTTGGCCAGGTATCCCCTGGCAACGCTCTAGAGATGGTGGACCTAGTGGAGCGATATGAGGCCACGAGGAACTTGCAAGGGGGCTCTACGGGGAAGGATTCGGGGAAACCCCGGAGGTCCCCGCCCCAGCCCAGGCGAGTGGTGTCCCCTAAACCCCCGCAGGATCTACCCCCCAAAGTCCCTGCCCCGGTGTTGTGTTGGGGGTGTAAGGAGCCGGGACATATCAGAGCCAACTGTCCCCACCAGGGGGAGCCCATGGACGTGAACTTTGGTTACTGCCCTTCAATGTATGCCAGGAGGCTGTGTGCTGCCGGTGTCCCTGAGCTTGTGGGGCAAAGTCACCTCTGTCAGGTGAAAGTGGGGGATACCCTGGCTGTGGCCCTTTTGGACTCAGGGAGTATGGTTACCCTGGTGAGACCTGCCATGGTACTGCCCGATGAATACACGGGGCGGAAAACCGGGGTCTTGTGCATACACGGGGACTTGAGAGACTATGCCACAGCACAAGTGACTCTAACCACCGTGTCTGGCAGCTGGAACCACGAAGTCGCCGTCGGCGCTAGACTTCCGTATGAGTTCCGGAAACCCGTGAGGCGGGTGTGTCCCCAATAGACTGGCCCTACTCAGGGGTGACCCCAGAACCTTGGGAGCTGGAGTCAGAAGGCACAATGGTAGGGGTGACCGCCACTACGGTGGAAGAGGGGGAGTCAACCCCACTGGTTGGAGATGTGGAAGATCTGTCAACATGTCCAGAGTTGGTCGATCTCCATGTCTCCACGGGTAGTTTTGGTACAGCAAAACACCAGGACCCAACTCTATCTCGGGCCTGGGAGAATATGCTTGAGGTGGAAGGTGAGCCACAACAGCCAGGGGCGGAGTTACAGTTTCCTCGCTTTGTGGTTCACCAGGATATGCTGTACCGAGTAAACAAAGTACGTGAAGAGGTTGTGGAACAATTGGTGGTACCCAATCCTTATCGCAAGCTGGTGTTGGATTTGGCCCACCAACATGTTCTGGGGGGACACCTAGGCCAGCAGAAGACCGAATTTTACAATGATTCTACTGGCCCAGTGTGTACAAAGAGGTGGAGAGATATTGTGAGTCCTGCCCAACATGTCAGATGACCAACCCCCAGCCTCATTACCGTGGTCCCCTAGTTCCTCTCCCAGTTATTGAGGTGCCGTTTGAGCGGATTGTCATGGATCTGGGGGGTCCAGTGCCAAAATCCGTTAGAGGGCATCAACATATTCTGGTAATCTTGGACTATGCCACGTGGTACCCCGAGGCCATACCCCTGCAACACACCTCAGCCAAGGCCTCTACGGGGTTCTCGCCCTTCGAGCTCTTATACGGTCGGCATCCACGGGGCCTGTTGGATATAGCCAAGGAGGCTTGGGAACAGCAACCCACCCCCCACAAAAGTGTGGTAGAGTATGTTACTCAATTACAGGAACGGACAGAGACCGTGTTGCTGCTGGTGAGGGAACATATGGAAGCAGCACAGCGGGCCCAAAGCAGGATTTATAACCGGCAAGCCAGGGTACGGAACTTTAACCCAGGTGACAGGGTTGTGGTTCTGGTACCCACAGTGGATAGTACATTTCTGGCTAGGTGACAGGGTCCCTACGAGGTGATTGGGAAAGTTGGGGAAGTGACTTACAAGGTACATCTGCCCGGGCGGAGAAAGCCAGAGCAGGTGTACCATGTAAACCTGCTGAAGCTGTGGAAAGACAGGGAGACCCCTGTGGGTGACAGTCCCCGACCAGGTATGTTAGGGGTGGAGCTTCCCGTCCCTCAGTCTACTGTTAGAGAAGCGGTAGTTGAGGTGAAAGCTGGTGACAACCTCTCCTCTAAACAGGCCCAGGAAGCCAGGGAATTTGTCAGCAGAAACACAGATGTGTTTTCAGATCTCCCTGGGCGCCCTTCTGTCATCCAACATGACGTTGTCACGAAACCTCAAGTCAAGATCCGGTTGAAGCCTTACCGGGTACCAGAGTCCCAGCGACAAGCTATCGCGGAAGAAGTACAGCAAATGCTCCAGTTAGACGTGATTGAGGAATCAAAGAGCGAGTGGGCCAGCCCAATAGTCTTGATTCCCAAACCCGATGGTACGTTGCGGTTCTGTAATGATTTCCGCAAACTTAACGAAATTTCTAAGTTTGCCTACCCTATGCCCCGAGTAGACGAGCTTATTGAGAAGCTAGGCCAAGCCAGGTAATTTTCTGTTTTGGACCTCACAAAAGGGTACTGGCAGGTACCCTTGACTGAGGCTACCAAGGAGAAAACAGCCTTTATCACACCTGAGGGACTGTTCCAGTACAAGGTATTACCCTTTGGTTTACATTGCGCTCCCACTACGTTCCAAAGGTTAATGGATATTGTCCTCCGGCCACATCGTCGGTATGCTTCGGCATATCTGGACAATATAATTATCCATAGTACGGATTGGGAAAGTTACCTACCCAAAGTCCAGGCCGTAGCGGATTCCCTCAGGAAGGCTGGGTTGACAGCAAACCCGAAAAAATGTGCCTTAGGCTTAGGAGAGACGAAATACCTGGGATATGTGATTGGGCGAGAAGTGGTCAAGCCCCAGGTTAATAAAATAGAAGTCATCCGTAGCTGGCCACGTCCTAACACTACCCGCCAAGTGAAGTCATTTCTGGGGTTGGTAGGGTATTACATGAGGTTCATTCCCAAGGGACGCAAGTCTGTCATGGTGAAGTGGAATGAACAGGCCGAAAAAGCGTTCTCCACTTTGAAGTCTGCCCTGTGTGGGTCTCCGGTGTTGGTGACACCCGACTTTAATAGGGAGTTTATAGTGCAGACCGATGCCTCCGAGGTAGTTCTCGAGGCTGTACTGTCTCAGGAAGTCAACGGGGAGGAACACCCCGTTGTCTACATGAGTCGCAAGCTGACACCCGCAGAGACCCGGTATAGTGTAGTGGAGAGAGAATGTTTGGCCATTAAGTGGGCCCTTGAGTCTCTTCGCTACTACTTGCTGGGGAGAATGTTCCATTTGATTACGGACCATTCTCCCCTCAAGTGGATGTGCCAGGCTAAGGACAGGAATGCCAGGGTCACCAGATGGTTCCTGTCCTTACAAAATTTCAAGTTCACAGTAGAGCACAGAGCGGGACGGGTATTGGGTAATGCGGATGCCCTGTCCCGGGCACATTGTTTGTCATGTGTCCACCCCCTCAGGGTTGAACAAAGGGGGGGTATGTGGTAAGGTGCAAGGTGCCATCATTGACGGTAAGTATGTGGCACCAAGGTACCTGGCCTTGGTGCAGTAAAGCCGTGTAGTTTTCTCCAGCATCAGCTGCTAATGGAAGTCTGCTGCTGAAATTTTAGTATAGCCGAAAGGCTAACCCGGGTCGGCTTTACTGGGATGTAGTAGAGCAGGGTGGGACTCCATCCCCTACCCAGGTCCAGGTTTTGCGGGCCTAGAGCTCACTTGTGGAGTGAGACTCTGTGTGCCTGGCTTGAAGCTCTTATACAGGCTATTTCATGTGGACCCGAGGTGGATTCGGCTACAAGTGTGCAAGCTTGGATAACAACTAAAAAGGGCCGTTGCCTGTCTGATGCAATTCTGTGGCATTTTTCCTGAAAACGTGATGTAACCCAAAAAGGATATTTTGTGTTATGGACTTTAAGTTGAACTTTTCGCCTCTGAGCCTCTATACTGCTAACATCCTGCTGTCTACCAGAGCTGATCCTCACAATAAATACTTAGAAAAGGGGTAACATGTTCAATACTTATTGCGCCCGCTGTATATATAGTATATAGACTATAAACCACCAGGTTTTAGAACACCTACATTTTTCCAGTTATTTTTTACATTAACACAGTTCTAGTACAGTAAAAGATAAAGTGAAATGGTTTAAAGATAAATTAAAGTAAAAGCAAAGAAAATTATGGTTTGAAATTGTTTGTAAACCGTACTGTTGTCTCAATTTTTGGATACTATGATTTTGATTCAGAGCCTCCATGGAAACTCCAGCTTTTGTGAGAAAGTAAACTCACTAGTTTAAATTCTCATGAACTTGGGTGATTTTTTGTTAGGTCTCTCAACCAAACCAAAAATCACACAAAAGGAAAAAGGAAAAGGAAAAATTCTTGCACCCAAAAATTGTCTGCTGAATTATACAAGGGGGTAAAATAGTCAAGAATGAGAATTTTCACTGGATATTCAAACATCTGATTCTATCAAACCAATGTTGGAACTTTACAACACCCTCAAAGGCAGGGGTGTCAAACTCCCTCCTGAAGGACCAGTAACAGGTCATGTTTGGTGACTATATAGCTCTGTCTGTGCACCATTTACTCCACCTGAGCAACAGTGTGGAAATCTGAAAATCCTGCTTGTTGCTGGCCCTTCAGGAGGGACTTTCAAACCTGTGCTCTAAAGTAAGGAATTAGACAGTTTTGACCTTCAGGACAGAGCACATTGCTATCATAATGGCAAGAAACAAACAATTACCAAAATAAGAGAGAGAAATATAAACCATAGAAGTCTGTCCTAGAATGAAAATGTCACGAAAGCCACAGGAAGGTTATAAACCCAAATATAATAATCGGGTAGCAAGCAGCTAACCTAATGCCTGTATTATGTACCTCTCCTCCATTTCCTGCAGCGCATGCAGAAGCCATAACTGAGTTGAAACATTTGCCCTGCCTTTCAATTTCATTCCTCCTGGACCACAAGTGAGCTTGTTAAGCCATAAGGGGCCCAAAGCTGTCTCTGACCATGTCAAAGCATGCTCAGGTCTCGTAAAGTTGCGCAACGATACCCAGCTCAGCCATGACACCAGAATAGAAGTCAACAAAGGGGCTTTGCTTAAATTAAGGTGTTTACCTATAAGATTTTGAGATGCTTTGAAATGACATATTATACACCATTTCCAAGAAGGATAATGGGCAAGGAAGTTAGTGCCAGGACAGGGACTATTCATCATTATGCAATGTCTTTTTTGTGAGCTCATTTGGGAGGTCTAGCATCATACACGGAGCTGTTTTTTTATTGAATGGTCGATATGTCTATTTAGGGTGAGGGGAGGATTGGGAGGGTTTTGTTTACTTTTGACTTTAGTCCATTTGGTTGAGTCAAATGCAGCATAATCTGTTTTTTTAAGCTTTCAAATTATTACCTGAAATAAACTATTTGTTACATGCAATTCATAGATATATAGACAACATGTTGGTGTCTGCCTCCGGGATTGTAGAATTGCATGTGTTTTGAGAAGCAAAACAGCGTGCTAAAAAGGAAACCTTTAATGACATATCATGGAAACGTGGGGAAAAGATACATGTCTCTGTATTTACATACACTGGGGAAAAAGAAAATTCCATGTATACAGGGCCAGGGTGGTTTTAAACAGCCAGCACAACCAAAGGATAAAATAGGTCTTCTGCACAAAAATGTTTTATAGAGCGTATTGCAACAGTTTAAAGGTGGATGAAAAATTCTTCTGAGATTTTTAGGCATTAACAAATTGGTCTAAATGTTAAACTGATTCCTTCCCCACATGTACCCCCTGTTATAAGCCAGGTCTCGGGCAACTCCATACTCACCACTTCCCTATTTCTAGTGCAATTAAGGGGCCTTTTTGGAATATTAATATTGTTAAAATATTGTGTAATGTTTTGATCTATTTCTGTATGTATAATCCATTGCATTTGACCAGTCAGGTCATTCAGACAGGCCAATGTCCCTCTCAGGCCCAGAGGCTGGTCAGCCGACATTCCGTTCCCCCACCCTAATAAATACAGGATTTCAGATTTCAGAAGTTTGGGAGGGCAGATGCTGGGACATTTACCAACCTAGAGTCCAGCAAATCAGGTTGTGACAAGTTTCAGAGTAGCCAGACTTGGAAGACAAGTCTGGACGTCAAAGGGATATCGGGATATAACTTAGAGAGAGAAGCCTGAGGAAGGGTAAGGCAGGAAAAGGAAAGGGAGAAGCTGCTAGCCCTCCAGGATGGCCTTGCTCTAAAGTCGAAGAGAAGGGCCTGAGAGAGCTAGGAGAAAGGAGCCTGCCAGCTTGATGGTCTGCTTGTGGGTTCCAATGTCAGGAGGGTAATTGTATGAGTTGCTGGTCAGGTAATGTTCTTAAGTTTGCCTTAATCATTGCATATGTGTATGCTGGTCATATAACTCTGATCATAGCGTGTGTAATATTGTTTTGTAAGATTGGATTGCATCTTGTGTTATTTTACCAACAATATATCTCTTTATTTACCATTTGTCTCAGTGTACTTTGATTTACCGGATGTCTAAAGATCCTATTGCATTACCATTGGCCAGTTATTAATAATATTTGCCTATTTTAGTCGAGCCGGGCAGGATATATATATATATATATATATATTTAATATTTTAGTTTTTACATTGTTTAGAAGATTAAATTGTTAATAGAATCTGGGAGCCAGGCAATATTGGTATAGATATTGTTATTAATTGTTTACATATTTTGGACAAGCCATT
Source organism: Gastrophryne carolinensis (assembly GCA_027917425.1). NCBI lineage: Eukaryota > Metazoa > Chordata > Amphibia > Anura > Microhylidae > Gastrophryne > Gastrophryne carolinensis. Next base: position 167,898,792 of record CM051236.1, read on the forward strand.
CAGCCAATAGTTTACACTAGGGCCTAGCCACATGACCTCCAATCAAGTTCACCGGTCAGGTGACCATACAGTGATGCGTGAACCTGCCTGTTGGATGTGATTGGTTGCAGGATGGGGCTCATTCTGGGATGAGAAAGTGGTGAGTAGTGAGGAGCCAAATCTGCCTCAATTCTGTTTGGGTGCAGTTCTGCCGAATAGTTTGCAATATTCTTGTTCTGCATCAACAGTATCACTATCCTATTAAAGTCTATGGGAGGGATCCATGTGATTTGAGGTCTCTGTAAAGCAATTAAAGTTGCTAAATGCCCTAAAATGCATGATGGGAAGACATGGCCCCCTTAGCCAAATAATGTATTTCTGAAATAAATCTCCCTTTAACTCATTGTAAAGCTAGAGGTTCCCTTTAACAGTATAATGTCATTTTGGAGTGGGAGAATTTCCCTTTTATTTTAGCACAATATCTATACATAAAACTAGAGCTTTGAGAGGAATGGTCAGGCACAGCCAAGCTCACTCACACCACTAACTGTCTGGGTGCAAAACGGGGAAATTGTGAAGGAATGATTCTGGACACACGCACAATAAGCGCACACAATAAACTCGATTCACTGCTGTGCAAGAATGCATTCTCGCATGGTTTCTGTGGCAAGAACCTAACTTTTGTACCTTGCCCTATTCAGCAGACACTTTTTTATGTGCAGGTTTTTTATGCAGAATTTGTACACAAGCTCAAACAAAAACAAGTATTCTCCTCTTGCATGATTCAGGGACGACATTTAACGTTAGAGACAGGCTTTTAAGGCGAAAATTATTTTCGCCTTAATAGGCGGTGTTATAATTTGCTCAATCTTTTTGCAGACGAGAATGGCGCATTCGGGATAGTCCTTCTAACTATATAATATTAAAATTGCAGGCCAGAATGAATGATCCTGCATTAAAAATCTCTTTTCCAATCGCCTCTTGCAGCGCAATAATAATAATGTACTTTATTGTTTTTACCTATGTACTAAGCTGTTTAATTTCTCATTTCAGTTAGTGCTCCCCCTAGCGGTTGCCGGTATAATTAATAGAAGGATCTAATTAAAGTCCTATCATAGCTATGAAAAAATGATAGTCAAAATCCTGGGTGTTGGTCCACTTTAAGTAAAAGAAAGCAACACAGGCTGTTTTGAGGCGCTGGGCTGGGGATAGGAGGTGACGCCATAAACTTCCTTCTGAGTATAGGTGAATTTTAAGGGGTTCTATTATATGCCCTTGTCTAAACTTTGTACCCTTAACCCTGCAATAGGCCATATTTGGTACCTTTCAGCTAGAGAGAGGACAAGTTTCCAAGGGAGGGAGAATGCTGGCTCCCGATAGGGGTTACTAGTACCACTGGTGATACCTGAGATCCTCTCAGGTGGTACTCGACAAGGCTGCAGACTTACCTGTACCCCAACCTGATCTTCAGCCATCTATATTTCGCTCAAGTGTGCACCACAAGAAAAAAATAACTGCCCCTTTCCTTGTGGATTAATTCACTTTAAATGGCTGTTCTGTGTGTTCTAATTACCATTTTAGGTGACTGACAATGCTGAAGCACCACCCAGGTGGTGGAAAATGGAAAATGATACTTAAATATAAAAGGTTGGGAACCCCTTCACTAATTGTTTCAGCAGTAGCCAATGGATCTGTCCAAACCCCCTTTATTGGCCATGTTTCCTTTTCTGAATGGAATAGCCTAAGCAATACAGAAAGAAACTAAGAACCTTATTTATGAAGCCTCAGCACCACTCAGTGCCACTTTTTCGGCCTCAGTGACACTCAGCCTGGGATTTAAGAAATAAAAAATGGCAGTGCCAATGTGGCCGCCAGCTAGCGCCTTATTTACCACTAGCGCAGAGAATGACGCAGCGCTGGGCATTATGGCTGAACAGCACCAGATGAATCCTGTCTCTGTAGTGGGCATAACTGGATTGTAGTGTTTAATAGTGCTTATAATTAATATTACACACTTTTATTTGTACAGAACTTGCATTGTGACTTGTCAATAATGGAAATGCAGGACCTAGATGGGCCAAAATGTTTTGGGGGGTAATTGATGGAAGCGCAGATGTTGGTGAGAAGCAGCTGACAGCTGTCAGGGACTGGAGGGCGATCAGCAGCAAGAGATGACCCATTTCTGGTAGCGGAGCTGAAAGGTGACATCATGTGACTCACTACTTTGGGGCCCATTAAGACTCTCTTGCACAAGGGCCCCCACAAACCTGGAGCCGGCCCAGTATCTAACAACAGGACAACGCTGCAGCAAGCGAGACGTAGCGCTAGCTCAGTGCATCCGGCACTCGCCACTCCACACCATATTTTAAAAAAACGACACACTCACAGTGTCGGCACTCTAAAGCTGGGTGCTGTAGCATATAGCGCCAGACACTGATCAAAGTCTGTTTCTGAACATGTATCCACCAGTAACAAAGTGAAAACGCATGAAATGACATAGAATTCTGCATAAAATTATTATTAAATGTATTAAAATATTATTCATTATTAAATATTATCATTAAATATATATATATATATATTTTTTTAATGTATAAAAGTGTTTGTTTGCAGCCAGGAGAGGTCACATAAGGATTTGAGCAAAAAGACTTACATTTTAATTGCCCAACACGCTATTTATATACAACCAAATGAAAGCCCATTGAAATATATGGGAGAGTGCTACAGAGCGACAGGTACTACATGACGCTTCTGAACCTAGAGCGCGCGGCGCTATACACTGAGCAGCCTCTAGTAAAACATGTGACGCTACATGGTGCTCACCAGATTCGCTTTCATAAATGTGGTTTCACATACAGCGCCCAGAGATCACCAGACGCTACCTGTCGCTAGGCAGCATTACCTGGCGCTATCCTTTCTTAAATAACCCCCTAAGTTAAATGTTAAAATAAGCACAAAAGCTGATGTGAAGGCATACTTGAAGCCACAAGGCTCACTGATGATTTGAAAGATAATACCCTGTAAAACAGCTATTTTATGTAATGACAACACAATTAATGTTTCAACTGAACCAAAACCTGTCCTTTTTGATGTTTGCATTAAAGAGGATCTATGGTCTAAAACGACCAATGTTACTCTATACTATAAAGCAGCAGGGCAGCGTGAACCAGTGTGCTGTTTATTAGATTGTATTCAGCATTTGACAATTTTATATATATGGTAAACAGGTAGTTAAAAAATTTGAATCCCATCTCTGGATATAAAGATACTGTAGAAGAGATAGCTAGATAAATAGATACCATGGTGAGTTTTATAGAAAGAGAGATAGATTGATACTGTAGTGGAGATAAATAGATAGATAGATAGATAGATAGATAGATAGATAGATAGATAGATAGATAGATAGATAGATATTGTAATGGAGATGATAGATAGATAGATAGACAGATAGATAGATAGATAGATAGATAGATAGATAGATAGATAGATAGATAGATAGATAGATAGATATTGTAATTGAGATAGATAGATAGATAGATAGATAGATAGACAGACAGACAGACAGACAGACAGACAGACAGACAGACAGACAGATAGATAGATAGATAGATAGATAGATAGATAGATAGATAGATATTGTAATGGAGATGATAGATAGATAGATAGATAGATAGATAGATAGATAGATAGAGTACTTGAGATAAATAGATAGATAGATAGATAGATAGATAGATAGATAGATAGATAGATAGAGTAATTGAGATAGATAGATAGATAGATAGATAGATATATAGATAGATAGATAGATAGATAGATAGATAGAGTAATTGAGATAAATAGATAGATAGATAGATAGATAGATAGATAGATAGATAGAGTAATTGAGATAAATAGATAGATAGATAGATAGATAGATAGATAGATAGATAGATAGATAGAGTAATTGAGATAAATAGATAGATAGATAGATAGATAGATAGATAGATAGATAGATAGATAGAGTAATTGAGATAGATAGATAGATAGATAGATAGATAGATAGATAGATAGACAGACGGACGCACAGACAGACAGACAGACAGACAGACAGACAGACAGATAGATAGATAGATAGATAGATAGATAGATAGATAGATAGATAGTGGAGATAGGTGAAAGTTGCTCCCTGAAGTAAAGACAACCTCTTTATCCGGTGAGCTAAAGAAATCATTTATTTTTTCTATTAAACAAGTGAGCGCAGGCTGATTGTGTGGTGCCTAGCTTACACACTGCAAATATCAAGGTTAACAAAAGTCACAGAGGAACCTTTAAAATAATTTGGAATGATGGAAGGCATTGTGCCGGGTTTGTATGGGGATATTAACCCTAGTCGCCCAGATGTGATATTAGTGCTGCAGATGTATTTAATTTGTAACATCAATCTATACACAGTCATCTAAAACACTGACACTATAAAGCACACAATAACGGTTGGCTAACATTTATTGCTGAAACTTTTCATTGTTGTTTTCATTTCCAACAAGGTTTTTACTAGAGGAAAACAGAAGTAACCTCCATGGCAATGCAAATGAAAGCTGAAACGATAATGGTGATTTAGAGTAGAGCGCAAGGCATGACCCCGGTCTCAGTACAAGGAGAGCAAATTTTGTTTGCTTAAATTATTTGTTTCCTCTGTCTAATGAATGTAATTCTCATATACAAGTGAACATTGGCATTTCTTTGAAATGTTGATTCAGTTTAATTATGAAAATCACCAAGGTATTTTCTGGCTGCGGCATCACTCCCCTTACTAAGATTAATCACATCAACATCATTCATTTAATCTTCAAAAAGGAAGCAGTTGTCCACCAGAGCTTTCAAATAGCTTCATTAGTGCAATTTTTCAGCCTTAAATATGGAGCTGCCAGGGACTGATTGAGAGGGATTCCTCCACATTGTGTGCTAATTATATTTTGAATGTTTGCGATTTGCCTGGGTGGATTTTCCTGCATGGTTTTGGCAGGTAAAGCATCAAGATAAACAGGTAGTTTCAGCATTTCACATAGCAGGCTTGGCAGTCTCATTTGCCAGCTAACCAATAATGATGATTGGTTATTGTATTCTAAAAAAAGTTAAGGTAGGTGTGACAGGTTTCTCAATTCTGCCATGTACTCCTATGGAAAACCTAGACCTGTACCTAGGGCGGCCACCAGCAGGGAGTACTGACATTAATGCCAAATAATGTATTATTAATTAATAATTTATTTATTTAATATGATGCTAAAGGGGAATCTGTGCAGACTGACTAAGGCAGTTTATTTTTGAATGATGGGGGGCACATTTTTCTGCATATTTTTGATAGGAGCTGGGGGCTGATACATGTGCATGCATAGCGGGCAGCCAGGGGGGTCTGTTTCTTTTATACAGGCGTACCGCATCCTGACTCAACAAAACATGGACAAGCACTAAAAGTGCATGAACATCAAATACGGCCTTGCCTACAGCTATCGGAGCTGCCCCAAGCTATAAAAACATTAGCAATATTTCTGTTTTTTTCTTCCCTGACCCCACCTCCGATCAGCAGTCTATTCCAGTTGCCTTGACTACTACATAGGGAAAAAGAAGAGGTTTTGGACAGACTTAGACTTTTTGTGAAATGTTGTTTGTTGTGTTACATCACAATTTGTTTTAAGGTGGTCACGAAACCCTCATTTTTAGCTAGCATCAGCCCGATAGCAAAAACTTGTATATACTTACTGTATGTTGACCTGATAAAGGGGGGCTTTCCCCAAAAGCTTTCCCATGCATGCTGAATAAAGAACTGGAAGCAGACCTATAACATTTTAGTAGGACCAGTCCTAGAAGAATCCTTCAAAATGCAAAAAATGTTCTATTAGCGGAGTTGATTGTATATTATAGCAATTTACATAGGTTTTTAGATCAAAAACCACGGAATTACCAGGGGCGTATATAGCCCTGTTGAGGCCCCATAGCAGCCCCCCCATGGACAATCACTGGCGGGTCACTACCCCCCTTCCACGGACACTCACCAGTAGGATAGCTACACACAGGAGCGAAGGGGGCTCGTCTGGCGCCAGTCGAGTAATCAGGAGAGCATGCAGCAGTGTAGCCAGCGGGAAGAAGGCATCATGGAGGCTGCATGGCTAGGTAAGTATGTACAGAGGCAGTGTGCACCTGGCCCCCTTGTTGCACAGGCCCAGGGGCACATGCCTGCACTTCCTCTGGGAATTACCATGATTCTCAGTGAATATATGCCAAGCCCTGCAAATCATCTCCTTAGGTCTCTTGATCTGTTACCTACCGCAAGTTCCCAGAGAACATGTTTTAGGATGTTGCCAAAGAGATTTTAAGAATTACAAGAGGGGAGGGAAAGAACTACCTACTGTATTAGGAGACTATGAGAATGAGGAAATGTATTGGGCTGTTGGTTCCACCAAATTAGAACAATTTTGAAAATTAAATTAAAATTAAAAACCAGGCCTGTGCACGTGCTCCAGACCAGCCAATTAGATAGCCTGGGACAATGAGAGCCGTTTGCCGAATGACATAGTCACGGCAGGCGGCTATCATTGGACAAGAGCCTGCGCATGCACCGTAGTAACCAGGAAGAGATGAGGGAATAGCAGCATTTAGGGGGTTTCACACAGCAGGGCATTCCAATTCGGGATGCCCCAGAGGAACAGAACAAAATCATGGACATGCACTTTAAACCAGACCAACACCCATTTTTACTTGAACGGGTGTTGTTCCCGCTGTCTGTGCTTCACAATAACCTCGGGGGTGGGGCATCCAGAATGCTGGAGCCCCCTTGCACATAACCTAGCAGAACAGTCATAATACTCACCTTCATTACAAGCCAGCACCGTTAAAGGAGTCCCGCGATTGGCTGCCGGGGGGTCACGTGGGCCACAGTCACGTCCTCTGCGCCGGCCGCCAGCTAGAGCTAGTCCTAAATGCAATAGTTGACTTTTGCCTATCTGTTGCCTTGCATTGTTTTTCCAATTTAATGTAAGATAACTAATGTAAAACATTTTATCTACTCTTTGAAGAGTTTCGTTTCCTCTCCTTCTATCACCAGCCCAGTGCCCCAAAACAGCCTGTGCTTCTATTTTTTCGAAAGCCTTTGTCCAAAATTCATGGCGTATGGCTCCCTGCCCATGCAGCAGTGCCCCCTAGTGCTCTCCAGCAATGATTCATTCAGAGACAAACCAAACTGCCACATGGGATGTATATTGTAGTTTAGCATGTAGTGCTTTCAGGTTTATTGCAGTTATTCAGATGCAATGCTGAGCTTTGTGTAACTGAATGTATCATCACTGGAAAGCACCAGGGGCTGCTATTGAATGGCCAGGAAGCCATACAGCCACCAGTGGATCATCAGGCTGCACCCATTTTGTGTTTTTATGAATATTGGGCAAAGACTTTAGTAAAAGAAAAAAGAAACACAGGCTGTTTTGGGGCACTGGGCTGGGGATGGGAAAACATAGAATAGGTATAGAATCACTTTAAATGCCACAGAACTGTCAGCAATGAATAGTTTACACTGTTTAAAGTGGACCAACACCCAGGGGTGATCGGCCCGGGAATCTATAAGATTCCCGGGTCGATCACCTCCCTCACCGAGGGGCATCCGAGATCGGGATGTCCCGCGGGGTGAAACCCCCCCCCCCCCAAAAGCCCCAAAAAACCTCACCTTATCGGCGACTGATCAGCCGCCGCCGCCTCCCTGTAAGAGGGACGCGCGGGAGGCGGCGCCTTGTCCGTCGCCGAAAAGGTACGTTTTTTGGGGCTTTTGGGGGGGTTTCACACAGCAGGGCATCCTGATCTCGGATGCCCTGCTGAAGTGGACCAACACCCAGGATAGTGAAAATCCTGGGTGTTGGTCCACTTTAATTTGTTATGAAGCAAGCACAATCTAATCATCTGTAAAGCTCTCCAAAACATTTCCAGACAGTGTGCGCACCAAATGATGTCTGACTTCTTGGTGGCAAAGCTTGCTTAGCTTTAACAAGATAAATAAATAGACACCAATAATACTATAGTTGCTAATATTTAAATAGGATTCCACAATTTCCCCTCTAACTAGAAGCAGAGAATGGCTGTCTTCACAGAACAGTGAGCACTATAATTTCACCTTTCTGACCACTTCTTCCTTTCCTTCCATATATCCTCATCAAATATTTACACCCCAGCGAATGACCACTCCGATGATCTTCGGACTCTTGCAGAATCCCTGATGATGTCATGGAAATGTTAAACCCATTATGCTAAGCTAGGACCTCCATCTAGTCTGACCTCTTGCCATACTCATCAGTAGACAGAAAGATATTTTTACATAGGACTTAGTCTAAATTCAAATCTACAACATATGCCTCTGCAGGCTGCTGCCATCTCAATCAAGACTGATAAATATTTCACAATATTAAACATTCTATTTCCATAAATCTATTTTGCCTCAAAATCTGCAAAAAAATGTTTAAGATTAAACATGTAATTAGATGAAAACCTGTTTTTGCATAATTTAATACAGATGACAGATCAACTGCTTCCTGATACGTGAATGCTTTAAATATCTTGCACTGCCTTATTATTTAATGTGGAATACAAGACACTATGGGTCTGATTTATCAAGTGCTAGCTTCCAGATTGCGCCACATCCGATCAGTGTAAAATATCATTAATAATTTGTTTTAGCATGTTGCTACAGCAAATGTTTTAATCAATGTGTTTCTTTCAGTGCAGCAAGTGTAAAAAAGAATTACAGGCTGATTCATCACTAACGCCAGGTAGCGACAGATGAGCGTCTGTAGCAGGCATTTTCAGAGCGCCCGCTAGTAGTCGCTGTGCTCGGCCGTGAGTCGCTACTTTATAGCGACTCAGTCGCTGTGCAGTAATGTTGAATACATTGTGACGAGTCGCTATTTGACCAGTACAGCGCTGTATGGGAGCGCATGGTAGCGACTGCTCATAGCGACTCACAACATATTCAAGAAAAAAAACCTCACACAACTCTGGCGAAGAAAAATGCTTATCTGAAGACCAGAGCGCAGGAGGCGGTGTGTTTAAAATCTGTTTTTCAGTATCTATCAACTAGTAACAAAGCGAAAACATATGGAATTACATTGTAACAACATTTTAACATGAACACTTTAAAGTGGACCAACACCCAGGATTTTGACTATCCTGGGTTTTGGTCCACTTCGGCGGGGCACCCCGATTGGGGGTGTCCCGCTCTCTGAAACCCCCCAGAAACCCCAAAAAACTCACCTCTCCCCGCTCCCACGTGACCGCGCCGTCCAATCCCCGCGTGTCACTTTTGGCGTGCGCGCGCCCGCGACGGCCATTCACAGACGGCCAGCGCAGGCGCGCGCACAACTAGAGGGGCGTGCCGGAGGCGGCAGCAGCGGAAGCGGCGGCGGATCAGGTAAGGAGTTTGGGGGTTTTCTGGGGAGTTTCACCCCGCGGGACATCCCGATCTCGGATGTCCCGCGGGGTGGGAGGTGATCGGCCCGGGAATCTTATAGATTCCCGGGCCGATCACCCCTGGGTGTTGGTCCACTTTAATGATGAAATATATAAAAAATGAAAAAATTGTGAATAAACTGCTTTTTCAATGCCAGAAGAGGTCACAGAATTACTTGAGATTTTTTGAAAAAAAAAAATACCCCGTTTAAAGAGAAGAAAAGGTTCGTCCATTGAAATGTATGGGAGAGCGACAGGTAGCGAGAGGTCATACCTGGCGCTGTGCAAGGCTGAACGCCGGCGCTGTTCGCTGAGGCTGTGAAAATGATGAATTCGACGCTACATGGCGCTATCCCAGTCGCTAAACAGATTCTGCTTGATAAATGTGTAATTGCGTGCCGTGTCCGGCGTTGTCCAGTCACTACCTGTCGCTACCTCTCATTAACCAGCCACTACCTGACGCTATCCCTTCTTAAATAAGGGCCTTAGAAATGATATTTTGCACTAATCTAATTTGTACCAATGTGGCACAGTCTGGCAGAAAGTGCTTGGATATATATATATATATATATATATATATATATATATATATATATATAGATAAAAAGATTCTTCTGTAGTGAGAAGGTGCTTAAAGAAGAAGTCTAAGCATTAAAGGAAGTCCAAGCATTTTGTAACACTTCACCAGCCCCTCCCTCTTCTGTGCCCAACCCTAATTTAGGCAATAATATAAAGAAAACAACTCACTGAGGGGGGGGGACACTCTTCACGGAAGCTGAACCTGGGACCTTGACTGACAGGTCAGCTACCCAGTCCTGTGCAAGTTTGTCACTTTAACTTATGGCTGCCATGTACCATCCCCCCACCAGCATCAGGGGAGGATAGCGGGTAAGTATCTTTATTAATGCCCAAATTAGGCTTAGCACAGAGGGAGACAGGGATGGCTGGTGTGTTTAGACTTTTTATTGTGTTCACCCTGTACAATGTCCAATATCATTTTATTAAACTATCCCTACAGAGCATGTCCCCATAATGTAGTGATGTCACATGCAGCATATAGCAGGCAAATGGTATGACTAGAGATTAAAATGGACGTAAAACATAAAAATGTTTAAATAAAATAAAATAATTTTGTTTGAACAACACAAGTCATATTATGGTACCCTTTTGTAAAGCATGTTGGTTTCAGTCTATTACAACTTTAGTTAAAGTTCCAATATTCTATTTAATATGATGGTAAAAATCATTCATTCAGTAAGTTAACCCACAAGTATTTTAATCAATTCTAAGAGGCTGATTCATTAATAGCGGCAGGTAGCGACAGTTGAGCGACTGTAGCAGTATTTTCACAGCGCCCGCTAGTAGTCGCTGTGCTTGGCCGTTGTTCAGTTGTTGACAGCGACTCAGTCGGTGTGGCGTAATGTTGAATATAAGGTTACGAGTCGCTATTTGACAGGTTCCGCGATGTATGGGTGCGCATGATAGCGACTGGTCAGAGCGACCGGCTTCCACCATATTCATCAAAAAATCACGCTAAAAAAATTCAAGCGCTGTGAAATGCATGTTTAAACCCCAGAGCGCTGGCGGCGATGTGTTAAAAGTAGTTTTTTAACCACCATATTTTTGGAAACCAAAAAAAAAAAAAGTATTTTAAATAATTTAGTAATATGAATACATTAATATCAGACCTGTAATATCAATTCTGTACATTTTTTTTTTCCCTTAAAATCTAAAATGGCAGAAGTGGTCACAGAATTTTTCACGTTTAAAAAAAAAAAAAAAAAAACATTAATAACAATAAATTATTCATATTTAAAGATTGTTCCATTGAAATGCATTGGAGCGCGCCAGGTAGCCAGAGGTCATACCTGTCGCTGTTCAAGGTTGGACGCTGGCGCTGTGGGCTGAGGCTGGAATAATGATGAATGAGTGGCTATATGGCGCTATCTCAGTCGCTAAGCAGGATTGGCTTGATAAATGTTTGACTGTGGTGGGGAGCCGGCGTTCTCGTGGCGGGGCCCGTCATTACCGGCCGCTCACCAGTCGCTACCTGTCGCTATTCCTTCATTCCTTTTTTCAATATAGGCCACATTTAATACATTTGCCAGTAGGGGGCGGACAAAGAATCCAGTTAGCTGGTCAATCTACACTGGAGGTAAAGCTCCTTTAAGGAATAGCATAATGCTCCATTTCCATGAACAGATAAATGAACTGTTCATTGAGCGAACGTACAACTCGTATGTCAGCAGACGATTTGGATTCGGACGTAGAAGATTTGTTGGCAGTTGGTAACACAGACATATAATGCACCCAGCTCACTGGTCAGCCTGTATTGAGGTAATGTCTAGTTCAGGAATACTGAGGCATAAGCAGGACCAATAGCCTGGCACAGATGGGAAAGAATCCCCAAAACTCAAATTCCCCATCTGCACGCATGATACTGAAGCATTGTCAGCTGAAATGCCACCTCACTGATTTTCTCCTTGTCACGCCATCTTGCAAGACTTCAGAAGCTTCCTTCCCCAGCATCCCTGCCATGCGAGTGCCTGGATTTAACTGACATAACCCACAATTCAAAGCTGCAGGAAACCCAGCAGCACTTCCTCTTTGACTTATTAGCACTTAGACACTTTTACACTATAACACTTTTGTTTATGGATTGTAGAATTTAATAGTTGTGTAGTATTAACTTACTTAGGCTCCTTTATGAACTGAGGATATTATGTAATATTAATTAATTGTGGGCTTTGGCTCCTCATATCTTTCCATATGGAATAATATATTGTTTCTTTGTTAGGATTATTCTTGTATAGATTCTGTATTTTGTGTCTATGACTTTTGTGAATTGTGTTTGTTGTGTTGTATCAATAGATTGCATATATTTTTACTATTCTACTTGTTCAGCCTTTTCAGTGGGGGAGCATTTGTTGGGGGACAGCACCTCAGTTTTGGTTGTATGTCTATTTGGAATACACCCCCTCCTGCGACATTGCTCTTTATATTTTGGTTGTGTATTTAGTTCGTTTTGTGAGTAGTTTAACGCGGTCAAAGCTATCATCTTTATCGTGAAGGCTGCTCTTGGATAGGGCTGGCATTAGGGGTTGGCAAACTGGGCAATTACCTAGGGCCCCCACTGTAAAAGGGGCCCCTTGCCTTCAGTGCCTAGTATGAAGGTATGTTGTCTCCTGGTGCTGATGTACAATGTGACACTGGTGAGGGGTTGGAAGGGGGTTAATAATTGAATGACAAAGGGGTGAGTGAATGTGTTGGTACAGAATTTCATAACTTGGGGCCCGAGTTTAACATTTTAAACTAGGGCCAATAACCAGCCCTGGTTTTGGGAAGATGGTTGTTAGGGTTTTTTTTTTTAAATAGAGCCGAATAGACAGGAAATAGCCTTGTGCAACTTTAGGAAGAGTAAGAGATTAAATTTTGGTGAGATAGGCCAATAAATCCTTGCTGATATGGAACCTTTGATGATAATGGGGGATGCCTGTTGAGGTCTGCAGAGGTTTGGCGGGCACAGTTATTGGGTCAGGGAAATGGTGACCCCCAACAAGATCAAGTTTCAGTTAATGCCTGTGCACTGCTTTTTTTCAACCAACCCTATACAAGTACATGTACCTTCAGGAGGCCAATAATAATGAAGTCCCTTTGTGTATGATATAAATGGCACCCGATCATATGATAGGAGCTGAGTGCTGAATGCTAAACCTCATCTCCCCCAAGACTCAGCACTGTTATTTCAAAGTGGACCAAAACCCAGGTTTTACAAACCGCTGGGTTGAGGTCGACCTTACTGGGAGGGCTCTGTGTGTAAACCCACCAGCTAGTCTGGTAATCTTACCTCTCTGGCAATCCCACAACACATGAGTGGGTTCTCCTCCAATCAGAATAGATTAGACCAATCAGAACAGAATAGATCAAATAGATCATTTTGGCAGGCAAAAAAACACATTGAAAGTAGACTTTCCTGTTACATACAAAACTGCACCCACACATAAATATTGCATTCTGTTCTCTGTGCCGGAATCACAATCCATTTTTTTCTATTTTTCTCTAATATAAGATGTATTATAAATTGTAGGAGTACAATGTGAATGAAGTATTACCGTAATTAATTTCATCAACATTTTTGTCTTCTGTTTTTCAGATGCTTCTAGAAGATTAACTGTAACTAGGACTAACTGCCACCTGCATTCTCCATGTTCTCCAGCAAGTTGTGAATTCTTTTTAAACATGAACATGTCTTGTATTATTGTACATTGAAAATTAACTTCCAATTCTTTTAAATATTGGCTTGAGGTGTACAGTGTATTACAAAAAGAAAATGCCTAGGTTTTGTTAATTGCCCCAACATGATTACAAGGAACAGAAAAAACAATGAAGTGGTTTCAACATTATCAATATCAATATAATTCAAATAGCTAAAACTGGACTTTAAAGTGTTTGTCTAAGCAGAAAATATTGGTTTCTGTAGTTACTAGCTCTAAACACTCACAGGCTTAATCCCACAAACTCCTGCAAGCCAAAGCAGTGCTTTTGGCCCCAATGCTGATGGCAAGCTCCCTGCCCAGCCTTGGTGCAAACCATTTCTTGTAGGCACGAGGGGCCTGTGGGTCACTTACATGGGTGAGATTCCAATTTTGAACATGTTTCCTATTCATAAAGTTGTTGTTTGGTTCTGGCACTCATTTATATTTTGACATTAAAGGGATTGTCCAGCCCAAAATAGAAAAAGAGCACTACTCACGTTTTGTTCAGCTTAAAGTGGACCAACACCCACCCCTGATCGGCCTGGGAATCTATAGGATTCCCGGGCCGATCAGCTCCCTCCCCGCGGGGCTTCCGATATCGGGGTGCCCCGCTGTGTGAAACCCCCAGAAAGCCCCTAAAATCTTACCTTATCGGCGATGGATAAGCCGCTGCCGCCGCCTCCCGCCCGTCCCTCTAGCAGGGCGCGCACCCGCGTCGGACGTTTGTGAATGGCTGGCGCGGGTGCGCGCCCTGTAAGAGGGACGCGCGAGAGGCGGTGGCAGCGGCTTATCGGTCGCTTGTCCGTCGCAGATAAGGTAAGATTTTAGGGGCTTTCTGGGGGGTTTCACACAGCGGATCGGAGGGCCCCCCCCCGATTGGGGTGCCCCACGGAAGTGGACCAACACCCAGGATAGTGAAAATCCTGGGTGTTGGTCCACTTTAACACCACAACCCTCAGACCTGCTAATGTACAACTCACCCAGATCTTATAGATCGACCATAAATGTGCTGGAGTTATGCCACACCGCATACCCACTCCATTCATTGCAATTCATTGCAGTAATTTCAATTTAGTAAACTTGCCCTTAAAATACCTCATGAAAATAAGACATGATTTAAAATAGGTCGTGATTCAGTAACAGAAGTAGGTTAAAGCATGATTTACACCTATAACTGCACTAGGGTAACGTGATAACTTTTCACAATTGTTTTTATGAAGCATATCTCAAATAAGCTCCTGCAATGTTTCCTCTTCTTTCAATCGCTCCATTTTTATCTCATGTCTTATTTTAAAATAAAGCATGACATGACTCTCATTTTTGTGAGATATTTTAAGGAAAGTTTACTGAATCCAGGCCTGAATGTTCACATACACTCTACTAAATACTATGTACTAGTCAAACACTGTGTTAAAATGTGTAGAAGCAATGTTAAAAGATTCTTATTATTTAATCTACCTAATTATGGGGCAAATGCTTAATACTTGGTGAAGCCAGTGTGACTTGCATTGTTCATTGCGGTCTGGAATATAACCTCCATCCCGGTGAGCTTTTTAGCGTTTAGACACAAAAAAGTGCAAAGAATATCTTTTTTCTATACCTGTGATGGGGCTTTGTTACGGGTGGGGGACTATTAAACATTTTATTAAAGTTTGGAAACAACAGCACCCTATGGGCAATGCAGAAAAATGTGGCAAAGCCTTTAGCATAGCCCATAGGGTGCTGTTATTTCCAAACTTTGAATAAAATATCATTACCTTTTGGGGGGGGGGGATAGAAAAAACACTTGTTTTGTCCTTTTTTGTGTCTAAATGCCAAAAAGCTCGCCAAGATGCAGGTTGCAATCCACACCGCAATGTACACTGCAAGATATATATAGTATTATATGAGGGCAAGGAGTACTAAGGCCCCAAACACGTCAGATACTACAGGATGCGCACACTGTAAGACCTTTTAATCTATATTATTGACTAGTGGATATGACTTTTATCTGATCTAAATAAAAGTTAAATTTTAGATACACCTGAGGGCCAGACCTCTTTCAATTCATCTTTTGATTGTATGGCAAACATGTCCAGAGCCTCGGTGATCTAGCCTATGCAAGGACTGAGATGGCCAATGGTATTATTACTACACTGCAAGTTACACTGGCTTCACCAAATATTTAGCATGACCCCACTGTCAGTTACATACCCACACACAACAATTGATCCAAACCTTCCCCAAAGCATCTAATCTATTGCTGAAATTCCCCTTCAGGAAAATGACAAGCAGGTAAGTGAAAGCTGTCACGCCCCCAGCAGTTTGTTTTTAATTATCCACAAGTGAAGATTCTGTCCTCTGGCGTATTTCCCCAGGTTCTGAGAAATGGCTATGATTTCAACAACAGGTTCTAAACAGCTGAGGAGAACCTGCTAAACCCCACCCCTGACCACTTGCTTGCCCACCTTGCCCCTCCCTTGTCCCATTTTCAAATGTTTACATGATGGTCACATGCCTAAAATGAAGGTCTGAATTCATAAATAGTATATTGAAGGTTAGGCTCTTTAATGTCTTACCATGCATCAGCTTCAATTGATATGTGTTGTAAGGTGTCTATAATATAATCTTGCTTTGGTATGGCAATTATTGTGCAATCTATCCTCCTGGAAAAATAAAAATATACAGAGTAAAGAACATTGTGGATGTTATTTGATAACTATCTGAACTGTGTGAAACAAATGTATTCTTTTATTACTTGAAAAACGGTAAGGAAATTCTGGTGGAAGATAATCTGGTCCCAATCTGGCAGTGCTCCTGGATCACTATTACTATCAAAAGGGGTGGACTGAGATTTTACTAGCCAAGCTGCGGAGCCCCACCCTCACTGTGCATCCCCGTATGTGAGCTCCACCACTGAGACTATGCCGTTGCAGGGACAGGTTATGGTTAGGGGTGGCAATGGTTCTGAAGCTTTAGTATTATAGGGCCTAATACTGTGACACAGGTAGGTATGCTTCCCCCCATGCTGAGGCTAAAGCTTCAAAAGAGGAGAACATGGGCTGGAATGTCTACTGTGGAATAAGTAAATTGGGGCTGACAGTTGAAAACTCTGGAGGCAGGGGGTGGAGGGTTTTTTTAAAAAAGGAATTAGTGTATTCTAGTGTCATAACCTTCCAAAATGGGTCTCGGAGCATTGGCCCGGTTGGGGAAATGCACTTACACTGTCCATGGGTTGGTGGACACCATGGTCTGCTGAGGGTGAGGAGAAATCCATTTCAAAGTGAAGGCAGATTTCAGTTCCAAACGATGGGATGCCCTCGTTGTATTAGGTATAAATGTTCATAGCATTCAGCATTTTTTCTTGCTACACTGTAGGTCCCACTGTACTGCCTTGCTTCCTCCTTCTCCATCTTGGACCCCTCTCAGGCCTACTCTGGTTCCAAGCTTGTCCTCCCACACAGTCGCTGACTCCTCTGCCACATGAATGGGTGGCCGATATAGCATCTGCTCCACCCTCTGGCTGGTCTGGCATTTCCCTAGAGTGCTCAGCCCCTCCTGGCTGTTCACGACATGACTCTGGCACTCCAGGGCCCACTTCCCATGCCCGGACATCAGCTCCTCTGACCTCTCCGGATTCACTGGACTCTTCAGGGTCCCTCTAATACATCACCTGATCAGACCAATCAAGAAGGGCAGTAGGCTTAACTTCACTTAACCCCTGTATGGTAGGAAGGCATTATCTTAAACCACTTATTCTATGCCCCAGCCTATTTCTTATCCTATGAGAGCATCTATTGGCCTCCTTGAGTAATTACATCTATACTATAAGTTCCTCAATAAATCTCCCTTTCAACATCCCTAAATTCTAAACCATCTCATCTAAAGTATCCCAGGGGGTCTAAGGACTCCCCTCTGGGATGTACCCATGGGCAAGGGACTTATCTTATTACAGTCCCAAAGCAGTGTGACCCACTGGGAATTCTATGGCCGGTCCAGCCCCTGACTATCAGCAATACCCAACTGCTCAATGTCAAAGTCATAAAATCTCAAAAAGATATTACTAGGATTAGGACACTAGGAGGTCTGTTACTACAAATACCCAATAGTTGGGTTTTTTCTCTCTTGAGACCACTCTAAGACGGGAAGTAAAATGGAAGCCTTTCTAAATTATTGGTGAGATTATCATTTTAAATGAATAGGGAAAATAGAAATAAAATATAGGCTAATATGATTATTATTAAGGTTAAGTAAACTAATCATTAACACACTTCCTTTCACCTTATGCCCCTTGAAAATATCGAAACATGTAAAAATCTGTGATAATATTATATAAAAGGGTGTGTATTCTAAGGGAAAACGCTTTCTTCGCTGCAATTTCTGGGTTGTGACTGAGCTGAAAAGGGCGTGTCATGATGCAGCTTTATCAGTCGTGCATAGACCCTGCTGTGGTCAGAGACAGCTGGGGACCACAGTGGCTTGCCATGCTTACTCATGCTGAGAGCTACAAGGGACAGAATAGCTGTTAGACCACTTTTTTGTGTGGTCCTGGAGGAATGGAATTAGAAGGAGGGTCAAACTTTTGAACCTGGCTACAGCTTCTACCCAGTGCTGAAGGAAATGGAGGAGAGGCCCATAGGACAACCATCGGGTGAGCTGATTGCTGCCTTATTATTGTCAGTGGGTTTACAGTCCCTTTAAATAATTATTCTCCCTTTATAAATGATCCATTTCATTTGGCAAAATCTATACAGCCCTTATCCTGAATACATCGATTTACATATTGTAATGGGGGGGAATCCTCACCTAAGATATGTTGTAAGTAGCACCTGGGAAAAGTACTGATCTAACAATATCTATAAAATGTAAAAAAAAATGCATCAATGGTTGGCAATTGTACCTTGCTGCAAGAGGATTTGGCCCAGTGGAATTGTAGTCTACTAAGAACTCCCATGCTCTGCCACCCCCCCTCCCCCCCCTGACCCTGTCCCCTGGCAGGAGGGGGTTTACAACATAAAAAAACAGCCTACTTCACCTGGGAGCACGGTCTGTACAGCCACCGATAACGTCACAGAATCTGGGCGAGGTGAGCTTTTATATATGTTGTAGCCCCCCTCCCAGCCCGCCTCAGCACCAGAGGAGGGTGACAGGATGGGGGGTGCCTAAAGGGATTTTTCAGACAAAATGTTAAAAAAATAATGCACTGAATTAGGAAATATACTCCCTTATCTGCCCCTTCAGCGCCACTCATGGGCCACCAAAACTAGCTCGGGAAGCTGGTCCAGACCACGCTCCCCTTGTATTGATGGTTTAATGGCACTCACAGAGCTACCATTCAAGCCCAGCTAACCCCTCCCTCGTTCCTCCCCACTAAGCCTCCTCTGAGTCAGCCCTCTCGCTCCCAGCACCGCCCAACAATTATGCTGATTATTATGCAGCATCACTGCTCCAAGGGCCATGCCCACATGCTTCAGAATTGAAATCATGAGCTAAAACTGTAAACCTTAATAACTAAGCAATTTCTTCTTCAATTTAAAAACGGAAAACATTTTAGGGCAGTGTCAAATGCAGCCCCACAAAATGGGCTAATAATTGGTTATGTCTGACATATCACTTTAACAGACTGGACTACCACTAATCCCCAGACATGGAAAACATCTGCGGAAAAAACTTGAAACCTTGTTTCTGAGTTTTTTTTCTTGTTGGTCATATATATATTTATATATATATATATATATATATATATATATATATATATATGTTAAATAATTAATTATTCAAAAATAATGGTAATGCTTAATGTCTATAAAAATTAACAGCATAGAGCTAGGGTCCACACATTTTCTTAACCTGAAAACCACATTCAGCATGGAAAAATTGTCGGGGGCCACATTCACCATGATCCGATGTAGTGAGGAACTCAAAAGCATCAAACATGGCATTTCGGTGTGCATGCAGAACCTCCTTCCCCCACCCCTTTCTCCACATGAGTGGATGCCCCTAACCCAAAGTGGTCCAAGGACAGAACCAAAACACATACACCATTTGGGTAGGCTAGGAAACAAGGGGGGATGGAAGCTGCCTTTCTGCTTGTCTGACTCTACATTACCCCATGCTTGGTTCAAGCAATGTCCAGCCCTGGGTTCAATGTAAACCCCTAGCCTAGCTCCAAGTGTGTGCTAGATCTACCAATGTGTACTGGTCTAGCAAACAGCCACACAGCATGGTCCAAGAGCCACATGTGGCTCCAGAACTACAGGTTTGGCACCCCTGAGTAAACAACCCGAACAAAAAGAATGTAGGTCACCCAAATAGTTTTGAGAACTCTTTTTCCCTCTTTGAGAAGCGTTCTCACTCAACACACAATAACATATTATATTAGGCCCTTGTGATGAAACAGTTCTATACGATGTACAAATTGTTTCTTATGAGGTAGATTTGGGTCTAGGCAGGACCCAAATGTGGTAAGTTAGCCTATTGAGCGTGGCCGCGCCTATATTTGCATACAATTATTAATTCTCTCATAAAATGTCATCCATTTATTACTATTCACAGTAAAAACACATTTCTTTTGCACTCTGATTAACAATAAAACAAGGGAACAGACCCTAATCATGTGGCTTCACTGAAGCGGGGTCACGCTCAATAGGCTAACTTACCACATTTGGGTCCTGCCTAGACCCAACATCTTTTTACAGAATTTTATATCAGCCTTGAGTGCCTTGAGTGTGTACCAGCCTCTGGTTACTATTTGAGGCTGGGTCACTCATATCTTGTTATCCCATTTCGGGATTAGCACAATTCGATTGCACAATTATGAGGTAGATAGTTTATTTTTCAAGTTTGGAAAATACAGCAGCCTATATGGAATCCGAACTCATTAAAGCAGACTAACACCCATGCAGCGCGGATGTTGGTCCCCGCTGCTATATGACAGGCTGGGGAGCATCCAGAATGCTGGAAGATCTGGGAATAGATTTAGAGATCTAAAAAGATCATCTAGATGGCTCCGCCTGCTGCAAAGGATTCTGGGGGAAATCCTTGGTTTGTATGCAGCATGTACATAATAAATTACTCTCTAGAGGCCTAATCAGCAGATCCATTTTGAGCCTGTAGGTGTGTGTGTGTGTGTGTGTGTGTGTGTGTGTGTGTGTGTGTGTGTGTGTGTGTGTGTGTGTGTAGAAACTACAATGCTGCTGCAGAAAGTACTGTACATTCACATTCATCAGGTTTCCTTCTACAGGTCTTAAATATACATTACTGGCACCATGACAGATTCAGCAGGAATCAATCTGGCATCAATATTCATCTGCTAGACGGCTATGAGGGATGGAGACTATAAATAGCTCAGCAGTGATGCAGAAAAAGTGGAAGTCACTTCTACTTTCAGTTCAGTTTTACTCTATCCTAAGCTATTATAGAAGCTTAAAATGACAAATACAATCCAGATTTCATATGAGGGGAATCAGATGGGAACACATAGTTCTTCCACTTCAGTCCCCTTTCTTCTCTGTATAGGGAATGCACTGCAATTCTCTCTTGTGGTGCCCTGTAAAACATTTTACAACTGCTCAACCATAAGAGTTTTATCTCTAGGGCATCATCTGATTACTTTATCTGTAGGAGTTCACCTCTGAACCAGATTTAGCTGCACAGATACCAGTCACATCAGTTCATATATTGTATTCTGTATACAGCTCTGTCATGCTCAATGCAAGGGGATTGCAATAGGGCTTGTGAATATATTATCTGTTGCAGATAAAGTTATAGGAGAACATGCATTATAAAATATGTAATATTGCATGCATTCCATCATTGTGTTTTTGGATCATGATGTAGGTTGGTCATATTAATATGCAGTGAATCTTGCTTCCCATTTCAATATATATATATATTTATATACCAAATAGGTTGTACCTGATGCACCACTCTAAACCCTAAAGCCCACCCCCAACCATGCTCATATTTAGCACTAGTCATCCCAATTTGGATCCACCCATGTTTTTTTTTCACAATAAGAATATAATCCAATATAGAAAATATATACCAGTTACATGTAACACTGTGTAGTGTTAAAAAAACAATTCCTTGGATTTAGGTTATAATTAAATGATTGTTCCTAGTATGACAATCTGCATGACTGTTCATTTACCAGCAAACTCTCTTCTAAGGTGATGTGCTGCCTGAAAGAAGGTATTTACGATTTAATCATACAGTATTTAAAATAGACATTTCCATCTCAAATCCAATCAGGGATCAACTCTTTACCTCCAGGCATTAAATTATCGTCTTGATTTTGCATTTGTAAACTGGTGGGGAAAAGTGTGACTTCTGGATACTAAGAGGTCAAGTGCGACTGCTCAAATATTTTTCTTACAAAATGACGGATTTATTAGACAAATAAGGAGTCCGGCTGAAGCAAAACCCCCAGTGATTGAATTCTGACGTTAAGTCAACAACAACTTCAACTACATCACTGTTCCAAGATTTAGTCATGATGGTAGAGATTACTGAACAAATAGGAGCCCGAAATGAATACAAATTTCCTCTGATCTGCCCCTGGCGCCTTCCTCATGACATTCTCTTCCATATGCTACCCCTATTCAGATTTCTAATGAAGTGATGGGCCTCATTTTAATATGGTGCCAGTGCAGCTCATTCTCCTGCACAGGAGAACACAGGGTTAGCTGCTTTTTCTAAATTAGACAGAATCCCCTGAAAAGCAATCTACACAGATGTATGAGATATTCACAATGATATATTAGATTAGTGGATACTTGCAGATTAATATATATAGAATTCTAAATTACAGAATTGCTAGAAAAAGTGGAATTTAATTAGCTATAAAAATATATATGGTTAGAGAGATATAGAGATCTGATGCATTAGTGTATAGATACATGCACTGATCTATATATATATTGCATTATTGCACATGTATAATAACTTTAAGATAGAAAGATGATAGATGATAGATAGATAGATAGATAGATAGATAGATAGATAGATAGATAGATAGATAGATAATTACATGAAATTATAGAAAATCAGAGTATTGTATAGCTATCATAAATAGATAATAGTACAAGCTTTATAGATGATAGATAGATAGATAGATAGATAGATAGATAGATAGATAGATAATTACATGAAGTTATAGAAAATCAGAGTATTGTGTAGCTCTCATAAGTACATAATAGTACAAGCTTTATATATGATAGATAGATAGATAGATAGATAGATAGATAGATAGATAGATAATTACATGAAGTTATAGAAAATCAGAGTATTGTGTAGCTCTCATAAGTACATAATAGTACAAGCTTTATATATGATAGATAGATAGATAGATAGATAGATAGATAGATAGATAGATAGATAATAGATAGGTAATTCTATAAAGTTATTCAAATTCAGAGTATTGTATAGTTCCCATAAATACATAATAGTGATAGATAGATAGATAGATAGATAGATAGATAGATAGATAGATAGATAGACAGATAGATAGATAATTGCATAAAGTTTTACAAATTCAGAATATTGTATAGATCTCATAAATACATAATAGTACTAGTGATAGATAGATAGATAGATAGATAGATAGATAGATAGATAGATAGATAGATAATAGATGGATCATTACATAAAGTTATACAAAGTCAGAGTATTGTATAGCTCTCATAATAACATAATAGTTCTAGTGATAGATAGATAGATAGATAGATAGATAGATAGATAGATAGATAGATGATAGATAGATAGATAGACAGATAGATAGATAATTACATAAAGTTTTACAAATTCAGAATATTGTATAGATCTCATAAATACATAATAGTACTAGTGATAGATAGATAGATAGATAGATAGATAGATAGATAGATAGATAGATAGATAGATAAATAGATAGATAGATAATTACATGAAGTCATAGACAATCAGAGTATTGTATAGCTCTTATAAGTAGATAATAGTACAAGCTTTATAGATGATAGATAGATAGATAGATAGATAGATAGATAGATAGATAGATAGATAGATAATTACATAACGTTATACAAATTCAGAGTATTGTATAGCTCTTATAAATACATAAAAGTACTAGCAATAGTTAGGTAGATAATTACATAATGGTATACAAGTCTTGTATTGCTCTCATAACTAGATAATAATACTAACTTTTGTAATATTACATATTACACAATTTATGAAACAATAAGGCCACGTATTGCCAGATGAGTGTCAGATGAATGTCAGGTCCCAGTGCAAAAAGTGCATTTATCAAGTAAAAAATCTGGAGCGCCTCTGATAGTGCCAGGTTGTGTCCCATCTATCAACAGTGCCGGCGATGGGATGAGTACCTGCGCTGAATTCCCTGCAGCGCCATATAAGACCCTGCATGACCTTATCCCATACAGTTCAATGGGCTGGAATGGTTATAATTACTTAGTCCACTTTTGTTATTTTTTTGGTTGGCTGGTGCATGTGCCACGGGATACCTGGGTTGTTCGGAAATGTTATTGGTTGCATTTTATGCACTTTTGTGTTGCGCTGCAAACTTGCGATTTGGGCTGTGCAAAACGTGTCCTGTCTTTCATGTGTCCCCCGTGCAATTCCCAGTAATTTTTTGCTGGTCCTAGGTTCCCCAAAAATAAAAACTGGGAATTGCACCTGGAATCCCCTTCTGATGGGAGCAATGTCTTTTTTTGTTTAATCTGGATACTTTCCTGCCGAACACAGCCTGACAAGCCGAACACAGCGCCCACGGCCAGGATGAGAGGAAGTGCAGGCAGATCGCTGCCTGTCTCCCGGCGGCTCACCAGTGTTGGCGCAGATAGCGTCTTGTGAGACGCTCATCTGGGGTCGCAGCTTATATTGTTAAATACGGCTGCCAGTTATACAGATTCAGTATAGCTCTAAGGAAATATATATATAAATATATATATATATATATATATATATATATATATATATATATATATGATAGATTAGATAGATCGATCATTACACAAAGGCATACAGATACTGTATAGCTTTCATAACTAGATAATACTACCAGCTTCAAAAATAGATAGTTATTATTACATAAAGGTAGAGTTTGTATAGCTCTAATATAGATAGATAGATAGATAGATAGATAGATAGATAGATAGATAGATAGATAGAATACATGGCATACATTTCCATAAAATTACATAATTGCCAACTATTGCTAGATCTAAAATTAACTTTGTGTGTATGGTCAGGGCTAGCACGTATGGTGCTTGTGCACTTAGATGGACTCGTAAGACATAAAGATAATGAGGTAGAACATGGAACCACCTAAAGAAAGAAAGTTAGAAAATAAGGGGTGGGAGAGGGTTGAAGAAAGAAAAGAAAGAAAGCAAACAAGAAAGAAAAGTCCTCTGCTGTTATGGATGCTGCAGTCCACTGTGGAGAAAGTAGGTGCAGCAGGTAGGGGCACAGGAGGAGCGATTGGGGAGCTGTCCATGGTGCTGCTGGCCAGCCGATGTCCCTGTCCCTGTCCTGTACGAAGGCAGAAATATTTATACACAAAACCAATAAAATTCAAGCTGTACAATGCATCAGCACTTGTGAGCGAGCTGTACATGTAATAGTGTCATGCTAATGCCGGGCCACATCAAGCACAAGGTGCTCCCCTGTTATTACTTTTGTTCCTCCTGCCTGGTGCCCTGCTGTGTAAATCCCCCCAGATCGCTTATAAACTCACCTTTCCTTTGCTCCTACAATGCATGTGCGGGTTGCTGGCCAATCCCTGGCACGCATTCCCACTTGCTCAATGGGCACCCCTGGCTGCACCCTCTGCCTTTCAGTACCTACCCACATCAAGCTTTTCTGAATGATTGGCATGTGTACTTAGAGACAGAGATGAGTGAGGATAAGGTGCAGCATGCTCATGCACTGTGGGATCCCCAGAAAGGTAAATTTGTTGGCCGATCCCAGGGGTTTCTCACATTGAGGCATCACAAGGCAGGATGCTCCAAAAAATGGGAGACCACCGACTCAAGAGTCTTATAGAGTTGTGATCTATAAGTAACCCCTCCTCTCACTATCCAGCATGTTTATATCGCGTTTAAATATTAAAGCAGAACAAAACCTAGGATTTTCCTGGGTTTTGTTCTGTGCCCCTGGGGCATTCCGAATTGGGATGCCCCAATGTGTGAAACCCCTCAGATCATCACATTGAGACTCACCTCTTCCAGGTCCAAGGGCACCCCCGAGCCACGCTGAACTGACGCAATTGGCCAAGCAGCTCTGATTATTGTGAATTGGGAGAGAGAGCGGCACATCCCTTGCTGCACCACGCTCACTCCCAGACTATCTGAATGGCTGGGAACCGGAGGCACGCACTGCCCAAGCATGCAGGGATGCGGGCGCTCTAGCTCCCCATTCTCAACAGAGCTGCTTTGCCGAAATACGTCAGTTCAGTGGGGGGCTCTGATTGGACAAGAACCCACACATGGACCAGGGAAAGGTTAGTGATTATCAGCAGCCTGGGGGGTTTAATACAACGGGGGATCCCAATTCAGTGGTTGGATGTGGAATCTTTTAGATTCCAGAGCTGGACCCAGTGGGTTTTGTTCCGCTTTAAACAATTTTACAGTGATCTCCTTTGAGTTTCATAGCCAGCTCTGTATCACGCAATACTATTACTGTTTTTATTTATAGCATTATCATTATTATTATTCATAATAAAAATAATAATTGTAAATGTGCTTTACTGGAGCAGACAAAACAGGCCCTGGAGTCTATGAGACTACAGGGTCGGCTGATTCCCTCTCCCTGGTGAAACCTGTAATTTGCCCATTTTTCTTACCTGTCCAATGAGCCCAAACCGGAGTGCCCCACAGGGATGGACCAAAACCCCGAATAGTGAAAATTCAGGGTTTTGGTCCACTTTAATGGCAAAAAAATGTGTAAATGTGTGAATTTAAAGGGCAACTATTACTGAACACCTGTAGAAAATTAAATGATAATATATGATGGCCTATAGAAAAACACATTGCTAATAAACATGATTTAATAAAATCTTCACCTCTTTCGCATTTGAAAGGTGATGAGTCAGCAGGAAGTGATGGAGGTCAGCAAAAAGTGACAGGTCTGAGCAGCCTGACAGGGGGACAGGGGAAGAGGGGGATAACATGGGTCTGCTCACAAAGATTACAAGTACAGTGTTGTGCCTTCAGACTCACTAATCACAGGAGCTGTCACAGTTAAACAGCTATGTTAGTGTGTCAGGTAAAAAACTGAACAGCTGAAACAGGGCTTGTGATGTGTGTGTCTTAAAGAGGAACAAAACTTTGTCTGGCTGGCTCGCCTTTGCCCTGGCTCCCACGGCAATGTAAACAATGCCCAGTGGCATAATTAAATGTGAGTGGGCCCTGGTGCCCCATCATTGGGGGCCCCCATCATTCCTGGTATTTTACCTAAATTAGATACAGCTAGTCAACTAAAGGCTGAAACAGGCCAGACAAATCATTCTTCTGTTTCTGTACATGATGCAATGAGAGCACAGATCTAAAGAACAACAATAATGGGGCCCCCTGACCTTATGGGTCCCAGTGCAGTCGCAACCTCTGCACCCCCTATAGTTACACCCCTGAAAATGCCGGTCACATCCCCAGCATCTCTGGACTGAGGCACTCTCTCGCATCTAGCCATAGGCCAGATAGGCTTAGGCTGGAGCGTGCCCTCTTCTAAAGGAAAACTCTTGCCATTATGTCAGGCATTAGTAGGCACAGTATACATTGCTTATTGGACAAGTGCCTGCGCATGCGCCATGTGAAGATCCCCAGGGGTTCACTTAGCAGGGCATCCCAAAGAAACCTGTCCTCCTGTCAGGCAAATTCAATTTTTTATAAATGGTATTCAAATATTTCTTTTTGTATAGCCTGTCATATAATAGTATTTCATTTTCACGTGTATTTAGTGATAGTTGTCCTTTAATGAAACCTGTTTGAATAGGATCCTATTGGGCAATGAGAGATGCTTTCTGATTGGTTGCTGTCAGTTAACCCTATATATTGTGGCTTTGTTACATCTAGCATTATTGCCTAGCTGTAGCCTGCATATGTGTGACACACGTGATTCACACACCCCTATCCTTGAGGGGAGGTCCACATTACATGGCCTGTTTGGTCCTGATGGTGGAGACTATCTAGTAGACATGAGGATGATGACAGGCAGTGCAGTGGATGGAGGGGACTTTTTTTAGTTTTGATTAATAGATCCATGTGGCTAACGGGTTGACATATGGTGTGCGAAGCAGCTTGAGATGCTACCTAAGGCATCCCCTCCGGCCATTAACATATTAGAGGCTTGTGTGCAGCCACACAGTCCTGTTAACCGGAGCCTAGGCCAGAGAAGCTGCGAGACGGACCCTTCAATAATGCATCAGCACTGCGCCATCCATCTGAGGGCACAGGGCGGCAATGGGGTGGGGGGGGGGGGATCCCCTCACCAATTTGTCTCCCGTCCATACATGCAGGTTGGGGGCTCCTTCTCAGGGGTCACCCTCACACCCACCCTTAGGTGCACTGTACTTACTCACCTGTCTGTAGTACATTAATTCAAAGTGCCTCTAAGCTGGCACATTGCAAACAGTGGGAATATTGCAAGAATATTGCTGATATTCTCTATTGGTTTACTTGCTACAAGCTGCACCTTCTTTAACTAAACGATGATTATTAGCACTAATCACACTCATTCTAAGCAGTAGTATAGTAATGGTTGTAAAAAAAAATAATAGTGGGACGAGTAAAAATATAGTAATAGGAGTTACAGTAATACTGATAATCTGGTACTGAATATGTGATATAACGTGTTATGTGTTTTGCCAGTGTTACGTGCTGGTAGGATAAATAGTAGTAGAGGTTATAGTAATAATAATAATAATACCACTCATATTCTTTGAGAAAGTTGTACAAATAGAACAGTATAATAGGATTCTTATTAATACAATTTATATTAATAGTAATAATAGTTCTACTAATACTGGTGATAATATTAAGGCTAGTCTCTGTTTTTTTTTTCTTTTTGTATGTAACAAAATAACAAAATCAAATAACGAAATAGTGAGAGAAACATAATAAAAATAACACAAATAATAGTATGTTCAATTTGTCATTTTTGAAAGTTTTGCAAAGTGGCATTATCTTACTATTATTACTACTTATAATAATCAAATTAAAGATTACAATAATACTACCACTACTAATACTATAATATTAATATGGCAAACAATAATGATTTGGCTGTTGTTTATATGTAACCAAATAACAAAGTTAACTAGAGAACCTGTGAGTAACAAATAATAATAATAATATGTTTAATATGCTATTTTTATAAGTTTTCAAATGTAGCATTGTATAACTATTATTACTAATGATAAGGCAGGTAATAATATATAGTCTCTAACAGAAAATTAAATCAAGAAAAATATTACAATAATAATAATAATAACAAAAGCATGTTCAATAGGTTAATTTAGGAAGTTGTATAATATAACATTTACTTATTATTACTACTACGTATAATAATATTATTAATGTTACATTACTACTACAAGTGTTAATACTATAATAATATTAATGTTGCTAATAGTAGTTATATTGCTGGTCTCTTAACAGCTGTGAAAAGAAAAATATCTAATAATAATATTATGTATAATGTTATTAGCAGATGGGGACTACTATTACTGCTACTACTAATAATAATAATAATAATATTAATAATATGGCTAATGTCCAACAGCATGTATAATAGGTTACTTTCGAAATGTGTACATGTAATATATATATATATATATATATATATATTATATTTTTAAAACTACGAGTCTACCACTAATAATAGTAATAATATTATTACTAATAATAGTTACAGTAATAATAACAACACGGATAAAAATATTATGGCTAGTCTATAATACCATGTATAATATGTTATTTTCGAGAGTTGTATAGCATCATATTATTAAGACTATTATTACTGCTAATCATAACAATTGTAAAAACTATAATAGTTACAGTAGTAGTAATAATATTATGGATAATAATATAAATAATATGGATAGTCTATAATATATTATGTAATTTTCGAAAGTTGTACAAGTATACAAGCATTATATTATTAAGACTGCTATTACTAATAATAATATTAGTAACAGTAATAATAATAATATGGGTAATGATAAAAATAATATGGCTAGTCTTTAACAGGTGTTAATATATATATATATATATATATATATATATATATATATATATATATATATATATATATATATATATCAATTAAATCAAAAGTGAGAAAAATATATAATAACACAGGTTTAATCTGAGCAGCAGTGGGTGGGTGAATCACAAAGAATAGTAATATTATTATTATTATTATTACAATCAGTATTAGAAATTATTTAATTTATCTCAGCAACAGTGGGCGGGGCTAATCACTATGAACTTCTATTATTACTATTAATATTAGAACGTATTTAATGTATCTTAGCAACAGTAGATGGGGCTAATCAAAAAGAATTGTATTATTACGATTAATAATATAAATTATTTAATGTATGTTAGCAACAGTGGGTGGGGTTGATCACACAGAATAAAATTAATGGTATTGTTAATATTATTACTATTCATTTTACAAATAACTTCATGTATCTTAGTGGGGCTGAGCACATGCCTGCTAGTGGTGCAAAACTTGGACACTTTAGTGAATCCCAAGGTAAGGAAGTTTCGGGTACAGAAGCTAATAGAAGACTGATGATTGTGGGTGGTGATGGGGGTCTTGTTTGGGTTTGCTTTATTGGTGACAGAGAATGGCCCTGTAGGCTCCTGTGATGCAGTCTTGTAGAACTTAGCAGTGGGAGTGGAGGAGAAGGGGGGGTAATCAGCGATGTGTGATCTAGGGGGAAATGGTGTTAATAAGGCTCTCTGATGGGGGGTGATTTTCTGAAAGGATGCCTTTAGGCAGATGGGATGAGACTGCCATCATCAGAACCCTGATGCTCCTTTTTATGCCCTATGAAAATCCCACAAGACTGGTTTTACAAATCCTCTTAGTTTATATCATATTTAGGAGGTGATGTACAGACTGGAAACATCCGCAGCATCCAATCAGAGTTTAGCAGATGAGTATTCTCTGGTTGCTAGGGGTTACTGCATCCCTGCCGGTTCTAATAAAATCTCTTAATGCAAAACGATTAGTTGCAGACACAGGCTATGCATGCACGCAAAGGAGGAGCAGGGGTTAATGCCAGGGGCAGTGTAAGGTAGGTGAATAGGAGAATTAGCATCAATCATGACCTTAGTTATTAGGATAGAGTGAGTGAGTGCCCATCTGCCAGTGGTGCTGGGGAGAGAGAGCGAAGAAAATAAATGTCCTTACCCCATGACAGTGCTCCTGTGTCTGTAGCCAAAAGCCAAACAAAAGCAATAAATAGCCCGGCTCGCCTCTCCACTATTCAGCTGTGACTCTGTGGCTTTCATCAGCTCTGCGCCGCTACACACAGCTCCATGGCTGCCTGAAAATATTGCATTTTATAGCACCAAAGGGCGATTAATATTGCATTAACTGTATTTAACATTTCCAAGAGCCAGTGATCTGCAATGAGCACAGCATCCGGGAGACTGGGTGTCACCAGCAGAAGCCGGGGCGCTGCAGCCTGCCCACACTGTTCAGCATGTCTCCCCCACATTGATGGGGGGCCCTATATAGGATGAGCCACCATGCTAATGCTCTGCTTCTGCCTTCATCAAATGTTTATTGTCAGCACTTCAAGAAGCTCCTGCAAGTGCATTTACACCCTGCGATGCTGTCAACATTTTGCTTCATTCTAATCCATGCCTGCTAAACTTTCTATACATTTCATCTGCAAGAGGAAGCTCCAGAGGAACCCACTGCTCCTTGCCAAAGATGCCCCTACCCTACCTGTGCCCCCTGGACCTCCATACTGTGCTCCTTACCCACCGAACCTGTGGGGGCGTATATATGTAACAGAATACTTAATGAATAAAATAAATAATGCATTCATTAGACCCTTCCAATATTTTTTCATTTTTCCAATTACAATGCAATGCGGTAACAAATATATATATGCTATATATAGATAGATATGCCTAAATTGTTATTCATGCACATCACTCACACACATACTGAAGAGACGTATATGATATATATATATATATATATATATATATATATATATATATATATATATATATATATTCGTGTGTGTATGTGGCATCATCGCATGTGTGTAAGTTTTAATGGACAGATGACAAACATATCATGTATGGTTGAATAAATAGATCGCTAGATAGAATCAGGGTCAGAACATACAGGCGAATGGCTCTGATATGTATATATATATATATATATATATATATATATATATATATATATATATATATATATAATAGATAGATAGATAGATAGATAGATAGATAGATAGATAGATAGATAATCTTTATTTATTGTATGTGCGTGTAGATAGATAGATAGATAGATAGATAGATAGATAGATAGATAGATAGTCCTTAGCAGCCTGTATATGTGTTGTATTGTACTATAGCAGGTTGCAGTGTGTGGCTGATGTGTGGCTCCTGTGATGTGTTCTGAGTTGGTCCTGGTGTGAAAATAAGTGAATCGGTTAGAAGACGAAAAGGAAGGCAGGGCAGGCAAGGCAGGTTCCTGAGCTGGCCAGGAGAATAGATGATCAAACGATTTTTTGGGTGTTACTCCTCCCATTCTGCTGTCTTCACAACAATTACTAAAGTTTTTAATTAGCCTCTTGTTATAATTCACTTTATTAATTTTCCAAATCTCAGTCCATGAATTATTAACAGCGGCTCTGTAATTGTATTTACAACATCAGACGGCGGGCACGTGATGAAGGCTGGTGGTCCTTGAAGTTCCTCTCTCACTCTTTGCCTGAACCTGTGCTGCGTTATGTTGTGCTGTGTGCTGCCTTGTGTTCTGATATGTTGTGCTGTGTTGCGTTGTGCTATGTTGTGTTTTGCGATGTTGTGCTGTGTTGTGACTAGGGGCTTAACTTAAGTGGGTGCAGGGGGTGCGACCGCACGGTTGCCCAGAAGGTTAGGGGGGGGGGGGCTCCTCCACCTTATTTATCATCCCCGTGCTCACTTGTTATCATTTAGAGAAAGGAAGTAGCATTTGTATCTGCTATTGCGGTCTTTAGTTGTCTAGCTGCATCTATCTGAGTTAAAAGTGTACTCTATGACCCGTTAAAGGGCCCCATTTGATGTTCACACCAGGGCCCCATCACATCATTTAGTTATGCCCTGGTTATGATATGCTGTGTTGTGCTGTGCTATGTTGTGATGAGCTGTTGTTGTCACTGCACAGTGGCCGGGTAACTTTGGGAGTTATCTGATTCATGAACACTCCTGAGAGTGTTTTAATTTTAGACCTTTTAGTTCGCTGCTTTCTGGAAAGTCTGATCAGTAACTGAGAGAATCAGACAATGCCACACACACAGTTACTCCGCATTATATATTGTTAGTCGTCTCAGGTAAACCGAGACCATCTAGAATCCGTGACAATAAACCCACCCCAGATCACTCTATAGAACCACGCGAGTTCTTCTGTGCGCTTAGTAACTAGCATTCGCTATGTGGGATTCGTTTCCATCATTTCATTTCAGCAGATTCCAATCCCATTGAACCAAACTTATACTAGAAGCAATGTTGGTGTTATTAGACAGAGAAATGTATAATATATATATATATATATATATATATATATATATATACACACACACACACACACACACACACGTACTGTGCAGTGGCTACTGTATAAGCCTCCAGATGGGCTGGGCTGCACTTATTTTTGGAGTTCAGAGAGTACAGAATGTGTAATATTCCGCAGATCCTTGTGGCTGTGGGTCTGCTTTCGTGTGTGGCAGTGGGGTGACCCCCTATAACTGCTAATAAACCGCTGTTAGGTCAGCTTTTCATTCTGATCGAATCATCATTCCTGCAAAGTGATAGAGCGGCACAAACCATGCTACACCTAATGACAAACTGCCATCAGATCCGGAAAAACCCAAGACCTCACATTACTGAGGTGCTCAATCGACAAGGGAGAGGTAGATAGATAGATAGATAGATAGATAGATAGATAGATAGATGATAGATAGATAGATAGATAATAGCTTGCTAACTAGCTAGATAGATGGCTAGATAAATGAAAAAGCTAGATGAGAAAATGAAAGTTAGATAGAGATAAAAAGAACGAAAGAAAGAAAATAAAAAATTGCAGAGTTGTCAAAATGTATAAACTGGATATAAGGGATACATAACTACTAATGAAAATACATTTATACACACGCGCGGCACCAAATTTAGTATGTATGGACCCAAGAGGAAGTGCTGTAATATTTAACCAACTGCATTATTTATATATATATATATATATATATATATATATATATATATATATATATATATATATATATATATATTTTTTTTTTTAATACACAGACATGCTCATGTCATAGCATTTGATTGCATATAATGACATTTGCTTGTTCGAAGAAGCTAAAACGTCTACTAATCATCCTGATAATCTTGTGAGAATGTGTTATATTGATATAATTGCACACACAAGCAAGCAGATGTATACGACAACATTATGAGGTTGGAGGTTGGGTGTGTGGCCAGAATATATTATACTAACACACATGGTGGACTACATTTGTGCGTATGATTGTATATATATATATATATATATATATATAAAATATATATTAGAATAACACACGACATACATTTCCACATCCATCTTTCTTTTTAATCTGTATATATATATATCTAAGGGGCTTATTAATTATAAATTGAATAGTTTCCTCATTCATATAAGGTATGATGGAAGTAAGTATAGTATCGGTGCCTGGGCTTAGTTATTTCCTTCATCCCTAATATGAATGGGGATACTATTGAATGCATAATAGATAAGTCCCCATTACACACCGCGTGCGTGTGTGTGTAGATAGATAGATAGATAGATAGATAGATAGATAGATAGATAGATAGATAGATAGTTGGGGTGAGTGAGCAGCCCACACACAGCCTGGTAGATTTCAATGTTTGCATTTATTTAGAAGTTTCTTGTCACCGTTGCACATCTTCATTTTGCAGCTGGCGTACATAAATAGAAAAAAATAAATAGTAAAAAATAAATAAATAAACACATGAAATAAACTTTAAATAAAAATAAAAACATATAAATACATATAAATAAATAAATAAATAGTCAGATGGAGTAAACAAGAAAGGAAAAAGAAAACTTGCGGCCAGTTGATATAATAAACATGTAGGTAAGGGAATTGTGGTGGTGGTGACACATTAGTAAAATATTTACAACATGTTTGCTCTGCATCACACAAATACCGGACATCGATGTGGTGGAAGTATTTTTTTTTCTTGGGTGAAAACAGCCAAAAAACAGTGAAAATCATCACAGCACACACAAAGTCTACCAGAAACTAGCCTATGTAGTGCCCATATGCATAGAAAGTTTGCTCTGCAAACAAGAAAAGGGAGGTTTCCGATGGTCTCAGTAGGAGTGACAACTCTTCTTTTAGGGGTGGCGGGAGCTTGTAGGGTGACACATTTTTATAACGGATGGAAGAGGAGATCGAAAACAGATCTACTGAACAGTAGAACAAAACAAAAATGAAATAATAGCGAAAGCTGCACGATTCCCACTGCCTCAGTGCAAGTCTTGGGATAGGACAGGGGTGGGTGGTAAGAAAAACAACAAGAGAAGGGAAAATCGAATTGTGGCGAGGAAGGGAAGGGGTTAATCCAGATTCCATGTGTCATGTGATGCCCGGCAGAGGAAGACTAGGGTGCCATAGACAAGACTAAATAGAAGCACTACAAGCCCCAGCCTTCCTAATGACCGGCCAACAGAGACATGATGGGAGCAGCACTCAGCAATATGTGTGTGGGGGTAAAACAGAGCCTGGCTTTAATACTGTCAATTTCACATTATTGTTATTATTATTAATATTATTAATAAGATCACCACAGATAATACAGCCCCTGGGGCTTCCCAATGGTGACTGGAATAGGAATTGCTCTTGTCCAATGCAAGTACACTTGCCCTTGATTTTTATTGTTCTAGTAAAATTCAAGAATAATATTCTACAGTGTCCAGAGTCACAGCCGCCTCCCTTGGCACGGCGTCCATTGGTCCCGGCAATAAATAATACTTTTTTTTTAAATTCTTTTTAATTAAGATTTAATTCTCCTTTTCGATCTCAAGTTTCACTCGAGTCCTGTAGAAGAGAAGCGAGTCCGGCCCAGCAAGGAAAAGCCTTAATAAAGGTGGAAAACAATAGGGAAAGAAAAGGTTGGCAGAGTTCAGTAGGTGGCAGAAAATTTCATCCTTTTCTGCTTCTGTCTCTGATTACAGAACCAGACCCTGACCACGTTCTTTTTGAGGTCCAGTTTCTCGGCGATGGCGGCGATCTTCTCGGAGGAGGGTCGGGGCTGTACGGCGAAGTAGGCTTCCAGGGAGCGCTTCTCCGGGGCGGCGATTGAAGTCCGCTTGCGCTTCTTTTCCCCCCCATTAAAGAGTTCGGGCTTGTTCATTTTCTCGCGCTGGGCGCCCTCGGCCTCCTCCAGCCAGGCCTGCAGGATGGGCTTTAGGGCGATCATATTGTTGTGGGACAGGGTGAGCGACTCGAAGCGGCAGATGGTGCTCTGGCTGAGCGAGCCCACCCCGGGGATCTTGAGGTTGGCCAGTGCCGAGCCCACATCGGCTTGGGTCACCCCCAGCTTGATCCTCCGCTGCTTGAAACGCTCGGCGAAAGCCTCCAGCTCCCGAGGGTCGGTCTCCGAGTCACAGATGGAGGCCAGTCCCACCGCCGCCGCTGCCGCTGCCCCGACCGCAGAGGCCATCTGCCCCGGGCCGGTTCCGTGGTGGCCCATCAGGCCCGGGTGCTGCAGGGCCGAGCTCATGTTCATGGCTGCCTGGTGGGAAAGGTGGCTCAGGCCGTGCATGTGGCTGTGCGGATGGGCCGAGGTGGAAATCAAACCTCCTCCGCCACCGGTACCACCGCCGCCCCCTCCTCCTCCGCCGCCGCCGCCGCCGACCCCGTCATGGCCGCCCGTGGACATGAGGGCCAGCGAGGGCGAGGTGACATGATCCAGCAGGTCCCCGGGCTCCAGCGCCTGGTGGTGGTGGTGGTGATGGTGGTGGTGATGGTGGCCCAGGGGCACGCTGGAGTTAGACGAGCACTGCACGCTGTTCATGGTGTGGTAAGTGGCATCCGGCTTGAACGGGTGACTCTTCGCCTGCGACGCCACCGCGATGTCCACCGCCGCCAGCGCCTCCGCCCGGGCCAGCAGCGTCTCGTCCAGGCTGGCGAACAGGTTGCCCTGCAACTGAAAACAGCCCGGAATGGGAGTCACTCACCGGTACACAGCACATGACCAAATATCAAACTTACCTAGCCCTGACCGACCATCACATAGCCCTAACAGACCCTCACCTAGCCCTCACCGACCATCACCTAGCCCTGACCAAACTTACCTAGCCCTCACCGACCATCACCTAGCCCTGACCAAACTTACCTAGCCCTGACAGACCCTCACCTAGGCCTGACCAAACTTACCTAGCCCTGACCAAACTTACCTAGCCCTGACCGACCATCACATAGCCCTAACAGACCCTCACCTAGCCCTCACCGACCATCACCTAGCCCTGACCAAACTTACCTAGCCCTGACCGACCATCACATAGCCCTAATAGACCCTCACCTAGCCCTCACCGACCATCACCTAGCCCTGACCAAACTTACCTAGCCCTGACAGACCCTCACCTAGGCCTGACCAAACTTACCTAGCCCTGACAGACCATCACCTAACCCTAACCGACCCTCACCTAGCTCTAACAGACCCTCACCTAGCTCTAACAGACCCTCACCTTGCGCTGGCCGACCATCACCTAGCTCTCACCGATCATCACCTAGCCCTAACAGACCCTCATCTAGCCCTGGCCGACCATCACCTAGCCCTGACAGACCATCACCTAGCCCTGACAGACCATTACCTAGCCCTGACAGACCATTACCTAGCCCTGACAGACCATTACCTAGCCCTCACAGACCCTCACCTAGTCCTAATAGACCACCACCAAGCCCTGGCCGACCATCACCTAGCCCTAACAGCCTCTCACTTAGCACTAACAGACCCTCACCTAGAACTAACAGACCCTCACCTAGCACTAACAGACCATTACCTAGCCCTGACACTCACCTAGCCCTGACCGACTCTCATTTAGCCCAGCAGCACCCGACTACAGCTAGTCCGACCACTACCTGGCCCTAACATGTCCAGCAGCAGCCAGCCTGACTACAAACAGACCTACCGACCTGACTATACCCCAGCCCTGACTCCAGCAATTACCCAACTATAATTCGCCTTACCAGTCCACCAAATGATGATCCATAACCTGTCTGCAGCACCCAGACTACCCCCGACTACAAGAAGCCCTACCAGCCCTGCTATGTCCATCAGCACCTAGCCCGCTGCACTACTCACTACCAGACCACAATTAGCCCTAAAGGACAACCTAATGGCCCTGAAACCCCCCAGAGCCCAGAGCGACTGCAATACCATAATCCAACAATCCCAGTGAGAACAGCTCAGCCTTTCCCCTACTGCCCATCCTTCCGGGCAATATAGATACTGCTAGAGATACTACCCACCACTGATCACTGGCATATACTAATATATATATATATATATATATATATATATATATATATATATATATATATATATATATATATATATATATATAGCAAGCTACCTATGCTACACGGAATAGGTAATTTAACAATCAACAACACGTGGATATATATATATATATATATATTTATTTTTATTTATATTTTACCTAAGGTCTACTGTTTTAATTATTGGAGAATAAAACCATTACGAAAAAATATAACGGGAAACTTTTAAATAGAAATGTTTCACGCAAATGGTATCCAAACCCAGGTTACAATCTCGCCCAGCTTTCCAAAACATCACCCGACATGCTGAGCACTGTACAAACTACTACCCGCTCCTCACACAGCCAGCTATTTATTAGGATTAAATGTAATATATATCTAATATATAATATATTTATTAGGATCATATGTAATAGATGCATCTGTCATATAAAAAAAAAAAAAAAAAAAATTATATATATATATATATATATATATATATATATATATATATATACCTACACATACACACTTTCTAGCCAGACACTCATTTTTATATAGAAAGAAATAGGTGTCAGCAACCTGGATAAAACTTTTTCATTGCTTTCACGGGTGTGTGTGTGTATATATATATATTTATTAGTCAAAGCAATGAAGATATAACAGGCAAAGCGTTAAAGAAGTTTTAAATATATATATATAATCTTTGTGTGTCTATGTATGAATATATATATATATATATTCTGTTCTTTGTGTATCTATATATATTATATATACCATATTTGTGTCTGTGTGTGGGCAGTGACCCTGTTTTGCTCTTTAGTCTGGTGGTCCGGGCTCGGGATCTAGATGCAGTTCTGGTGGGTATATGTAATATATATGTATATGTATAAGGTGTTACCATATCTCAGGTCGGGTTAGTACAGAGCTCCTTAGCAGGTCAGGCACAAGTTCGGGTGAGTTTTGAGCCTATGCCCCGTCCCATATAATGGATATATATATATATATATATAGTGTATAGGTATAGGGGGAGCAGCCCAGCAGTAAGGGATGAGGGAGGAGGCCACTTACCGGCGGGGTGGGCAGGCATGCCCGGCGTATGGCCTCGGAGCTGGAGTGCAGTGAGGTGTACTTGTGCTCAGGTAAGCTCGGGTGCATGGCGAAGTGCGGCTGCTTGCTGTTCATGGACATCATCTTGGAAGAATTGCATGGAAGCCCGGGGAGGAGGAAGAAGAAGAAGAGCTAAGGTGAGGAGGAGGGCGGATGTGTGTCCCCGGGACGCGGCGCTTCTTTCTCCGGGTGCTGGCAGCACAGTGTGTGAGCCCGCTCTCACTTATCTGTCTGCTCTAAGAGACCAGCCCGCTCCTCCACCTGAGTCCCCCGCCGGCCGCTTCCTAGTATCGCGAGAGTGGCTCGGCCGCCTGCCGGGGCTTGTCAGGCATCAGCTGGCTGCCTGCTGCATTTACTGCTCCGCTGCTTGATGGCGGGGCGGCGCTGAGGAGGGAGGGAAATGGGGGGAGGAGGAGGAGGGGGAGGCTGCTCCTGTATGTGTGTGTACTGACTGACCACACACACACCGCACCACACCACAGCCATGAGAAGGTGCTGCACCTACCCAGGACTCACTGTGCCACCCCCACCCACACAGCACTCTGTTACCACTACTCACTGTGCCACCCCCACCCACACAGCACCCTGTTACCACCACTCACTGTGCCACCCCACCCACACAGCACCCTGTCACCACCACTCACTGTGCCACCCCCCACCCACACAGCACCCTTTCACCACCACTCACTGTGCCACCCCCACCCACACAGCACCCTGTTACCACCACTCACTGTGCCACCCCACCCACACAGCGCCCTGTTACCACCACTCATTGTGCCACCCCCACCCACACAGCACCCTGTTACCACCACTCACTGTGCCACCCCCACCCACACAGCACCCTGTTACCACCACTCACTGTGCCACCCCACCCACACAGAACCCTGTTACCACCACTCACTGTGCCACCCCCACCCACACAGCACCCTGTTACCACCACTCACTGTGCCACCCCCACCCACACAGCACCCTGTTACCACCACTCACTGTGCCACCCCACCCACACAGAACCCTGTTACCACCACTCATTGTGCCACCCCCACCCACACAGCACCCTGTTACCACCACTCACTGTGCCACCCCACCCACACAGAACCCTGTTACCACCACTCACTGTGCCACCCCACCCACACAGAACCCTGTTACCACCACTCACTGTGCCACCCCACCCACACAGCACCCTGTTACCACCACTCACTGTGCCACCCCACCCACACAGCACCCTGTTACCACCACTCACTGTGCCACCCCCACCCACACAGCACCCTGTTACCACCACTCACTGTGCCACCCCACCCACACAGCACCCTGTTACCACCACTCACTGTGCCACCCCACCCACACAGCACCCTGTTACCACCACTCACTGTGCCACCCCCACCCACACAGCACCCTGTTACCACCACTCACTGTGCCACCCCACCCACACAGCACCCTGTTACCACCACTCACTGTGCCACCCCACCCACACAGCACCCTGTTACCACCACTCACTGTGCCACCCCCACCCACACAGCACCCTGTTACCTACCACCACTCACTGTGCCACCCCCACCCACACAGCACCCTGTTACCACCACTCACTGTGCCACCCCCACCCACACAGCACCCTGTTACCTACCACCACTCACTGTGCCACCCCACCCACACAGCACCCTGTTACCTACCACTCACTGTGCCACCCCCACCCACACAGCACCCTGTTACCACCACTCACTGTGCCACCCCCACCCACACAGCACCCTGTTACCACCACTCACTGTGCCACCCCACCCACACAGCACCCTGTTACCTACCACCACTCACTGTGCCACCCCACCCACACAGCACCCTGTTACCTACCACTCACTGTGCCACCCCCACCCACACAGCACCCTGTTACCACCACTCACTGTGCCACCCCCACCCACACAGCACCCTGTTACCACCACTCACTGTGCCACCCCACCCACACAGCACCCTGTTACCTACCACCACTCACTGTGCCAGGAGTTCACAACCTAATGACACCAGGGGTGTGATAATAATGTTATATCATCTATAAATATATAAATAGGTGGGTGTACATATATGTTTTTATAGATCATAAAATATACAAATATAGGTCCAAAGAGCTCACAATCTAATGATCCCAGGGGAGTGATAATAATGTTATATCATATATATATATATATATATATATATATATATATATATATATATATGTACCTATATATTTTTATGGATCATAAAATATCATACAAATATAGATCCAAGGAGCGCACAATCTAATAACCCCAGGGAAGTAATAATAATGTTATATCATCTCTCTCTCTCTCTCTCTCTCTCTCTCTCTCTCTCTCTCTCTCTATATATATATATATATATATATGTATTTATAAATCATAAAATATCATACAAATATAGATCCAAAGAGCTCACAACCTAATGTCCCAGGGGTGTGATAATAATGTGATATCATTTATAAATATATAAATAGGTGGGTGTACCTATATATTTTAAAGATCATAGAATATCATACAAATATAGATCCAAAGAGCTCACAATCTAATGCCCCCAGGGGTGTGATAATAATGTTATATCATCTATAAATATATAAATAGGTGGGTGTACCTATATGTTTTTATGGATCATAAAATATCATACAAATATTGATCCAAAGAGCTCACAATCTAATGTCCCAGGGGTGTGATAATAATGTGATATCATCTATAAATATATAAATAGGTGGGTGTACCTATATATTTTAAAGATCATAGAATATCATACAAATATAGATCCAAAGAGCTCACAATCTAATGCCCCCAGGGGTGTGATAATAATGTTATATCATCTATAAATATATATAGAGGTGGGTGTACCTATATATTTTTATAGATCATAAAATATACAAATATAGGTCCAAAGAGCTCACACTCTAACGACCCCAGACACATACATTCCTTCGTGTGTGTTCATCTTAAAGCAGACCTCCAGTCAGAAAAAAAAAAGTTTAGTAAATTGTTCCCCTAAACCCCCCTCTTTCTCGCAGTTAGTGGTGTAAGATATTTGAGAGGGATTAACTCAGTGCAGATGTTGTGCAATAGCATTCCATGATACTGGACTGCATGGAAGCAGCCATCTTGGCAATTCTGACAGGCCTGCTTCTGAAAAACCTGATTCTATAGTCAAAATGACCCTAAGTCTCTGAATTAATGCTTAACTCTAGCTGGAATAAAAAAAACGTTTGTAATGTGTGTAATCTGTAATGACTCCTCACTGTGACTCTGTGAGAAAACTCTTAAAACATTGGCCTCAATTCACAAATAGGTGAAAAAAACTCTCATGGTAGTAAAAAGTTCAATTCATGAGAAAAAAGCTTGAGAATGTCACTGTTAGTGAATCATCAGATAGGAATCAACAATGAAAGTCAATAGCAACTTTTACTACAGGTAAAAAGTTCAATACTTTTTTTCAGGAGTAAAAAAGTGCCATTGACTTTCATGGTCTTCCTATCTCGTGATTCACAGTGAAATTCTCAGGCTTTTTTCTCATGAATTGAATTTTTTACTATCATGAGAGTTTTTTTTCAACTCTTAGTGAATCAGGGCCAATGTATCAGCATATATCAACTATTGCAATACTTCAGCAGCTGACCATTGACCTACATTGATACATAGTTACATTGATCCCCTCCAGCAGCTGGTGATTCAGTGTGTGTAACATGACAGACATGCTGATCCCTTTTCTGGTGTAAATCTTTCTTAGTTTGGTGCTCATAGCAAAAGCTATCCCAAGCTCCAGACAGCCTGCCCTATATGGAGAAACCATATCACACAGACATACTGCAGCCAGAGCTTTGTGTGTACGGGACTTACGTCTCACCTTTTGGTGTACAGA
Source organism: Gastrophryne carolinensis (assembly GCA_027917425.1). Taxonomy (NCBI): domain Eukaryota; kingdom Metazoa; phylum Chordata; class Amphibia; order Anura; family Microhylidae; genus Gastrophryne; species Gastrophryne carolinensis. The sequence continues at coordinate 167,942,241 of CM051236.1, forward strand.
CTTGATATATATATTGCCGCTAATAACAACCAATTGCAGGTAGTGAAAACTGCTTCCATAAAACACACATTTTCTAACATAAGAAAATATAATATAATACTAGATCAGCTCAGCACCTTGAGCACATCCTTTTGGCACACAAAAAAAAAACATTTCAAAAGTGGACTGACTCTTTAAAGGAAAACACCATTTTGTCAGGTTCTGATATTATTTATATATTATTTATTGCTTACTACAAATCCCAGAATCCTTCCACTGACAAGGATGAGCTCCCCCCCCCCCCCACAAAGCAAAACTTGGAAAGATCAGGCAGAAGTAATGAGCTCTACCAGTAACCCTTTAGCTACTGGAAAACAAGACTGTGATCCTCTTATCTGAGAAGGCACAACGAGCCAGGAAGTGTCTGCTCTGTACACCAAACACACCACTTTGGTGTACTGTTGCTAATGTAAACACATGCTAGAGAAAACTGTTTCTCTTTATAACACAGAGTTGCAAACAAATAAAAAAGATCAATATTAACAGATAGGCTCAGCACCCTCATTTTGGCATACAATAATGAAATGTTTTAAAAATGCCATTGAAAGTGGAATTAGCCTTTAAGTCCCTCCAATGACATAACAATCTAATATCCATTACTCTCTATATAAAACATATACATCGCATAATGTTTGCAAATGTGTTTTTTTATGGAAACTGTTGTGGCTACCTGCAATACAAGAAGAAGAGAGATGGGAGCTCTATACACACAGAACATTGCTGCTGGTCATCCATCACCTCAGCATTGGCCATAGCAGCAGTGTTCTGTGTGTACAGGGCTCACTTCTCTCTTCTTGGTGTACAATTGCCAACAGCAGCAGATTGCAGGTAGTTGAAACAAAGAATAAAAGTAAAGTATCAAACACATACAGTTGGCATTAAATTTAAAAGGAATTTAAGGAGTCCAATGTAAGGAGACAATTTCTTGTCCTTAAAAAGGAAGGCTTCTTTTGATGGAAACAAAATGATTTCCTCAAGGTGCTGAGGTTATCAGCTATTGTATTATTCTTTTAATATGTTAGCAACTGTGTGTTTTATATAAGACGTTTTCACTATCTGCAATCTGTTGCTATTGGCAACCGTAAACCGTGAAGACGAGAGAAGTAAATCCTGTACACACAGGACACTGCTGCTGGACATGTGTAAGCGTGAGTGAGCTCCCTCACCTCAGCAGTGGCCATAGCAGCACACTTCTTGATGTACAGATTTGGTTTTATGTTGCCAATGGTAACAGAATGCAGATAGTGAAAACTGCTTCCATAAAACACACATTTTCTAACAAAAAATAAATAAAACAATACTAGAGCAGCTCAGCATCTTGAGGACACACAAAAATTGCAATTGGACTTTTAAAGTGGACCAACACCCAGGATTTTGACTATCCTGGGTTTTGGTCCACTTCGGTGGGGCACCCCGATCGGGGGTGCCCCGCTGTCTGAAACCCCCCAGAAAGCCCCAAAAAACTCACCTCTCCCTGCTCCCACGTGATCGCGCCAGCCAATCACAGCGCTCAGAGCCGCTGTGGTATGCGCGTCCAAGGCCGCCTGGAAGCGCATACCAGCTCAGCTGGCTCTGAGCGCTGGAGGCCGCGTCTCGCGCTTCCCTCTAACAGGGAGCGCGCCTGCACCGGCCATTCACAAACGGACGGTGCGAGTGCGCGCCCTGCTAGAGGAAAGCGCGAGACGCGGGCTCGCACATGTGCCGATGGAACGGGGCTGAGGTAAGGTTTGTGGGCCTCCTGGGGGGTTCCTCCCCGCGGGACATCCCGATTTCGGATGCCCCGCGGGGAGGGATCTGATCAGTCCGGGAATCTTATAGATTTCCGGGCCGATCCCCCCTGGGTGTTGGTCCACTTTAAGTAGCCATCATCAAATATACTACATTTAAAGGGATACAGCTGGCAGAGGCAATTGTTAGACCATTGTGTTGCGTTACATGTGGCACTGTGCTAAATTGTTTTCTTTTTTTTTTTATGAAGAAGAAATGGCTGAGATATCAAGGTTTACAGTTTCACCTTATTATATCTCTTTTGAAATATTATTGGGGACGTGGCCCTTGGCTTTGTGATGCTGCATAATAATCAGCATAATGGGCGGGGTCTGTAAGACAGGCATTCTCATCACTCTGGCTGTTCTTCCTCTCTCCCAGTGTGCACAGTCTGATGATGCAGAGCTTTAGATCACCAGCTTATCCCTATGATTAGTGGTCTATGGCAAAGGAATTCAGGGGTTGTGTCACTACTCTTTGCAGTATTTCCATTTTCAGGTGCAGCTGTGTTCTGACAGAAAAGGAGAGCACAGCCATGATGTGGTGAGCTGCTGAATGACCATTTATGCACTTTGCCTACAGAGTCCCTTTAACATATGCCAGATTATATGAGGGGTCCCACTCCTCATACAGCTACGACCTTACTTAGGCATAATACTCTTTCTACCTTCAAAAATGATTTCACATACATAAACCCAGTAAAATATTACTAGATTTACTTTTAGATGGTGTACAATCAGTATACAGTATTCATTTCATAAAAGACACAATACTGTATTAAAACACATCCTTCCAAGTTGTGTACATTTTTGTCAACCTTTTTTATGTGTACTGTTTATCCTAAATTGTTTCCCAACATATAAAATATTTTTAGATATGTTTATGTTTCTCTCTCTCTATTTATATATCTTTAAATTGTTATTTCGGCTATAGCTTTTCTAGTGGGCTTTTAATATGCTATGGTGAGTTACATTTATCAATGCTGCTCCCTCCTGTAGTCACCCAGGGTCCCCCCTCAGCTTATCCAACATTCCCCTTGAATGTGCCCATCTAACTCCCCCCCCCCCCCCACTTCCCTGGCAATAGGGTTGGTTCTGCCCCAGGTAAACGTGTGCTTCGCTTTAGAAGAGAAAACTGTCATTCACATTCGAATGTATGGCAGTTTTCTCTCCTAATAAAGTAGTGCACGTTTTTCTCCTGGTGCTGAGTAGACCCCTTTATGTACAATATAAATAAAATGAAGAATAAATATAACTACATACACACACGCACACACACACGCACAAAAAGGTGGCTGCAGATGTGCGTTTGCATGTTAGCATTTGTTTGGGTAAGTAGTGTCCTTACTTGGATTGTGTGCCCGTCCTAAGTACATTAGGAGTTGTCATTTTGAAGGTTTTTTTGCTCCATAGCTACTGACTTGATAATTTGAGAGTGAGAGCACAACAAACATGTGGAAAAGTCTATTCTCGCATGAGAAAAGGCCGGACTCGCCAGGTAAATGGTGAAAAGCAATTTCCACATAACTCGGCACCTTTTTTTATCGCATGAGAAAGGTCAGGTAACTATGCTGAATTATACGAACATGCGCTTGCACGCATGCCCATTTTTGCATGCGAATATATTTGCCGATATGCATCCATATGTTCTCACTTGATTCACAAAAAAAAAATATGCAAAGGAAAAAATTGTGGTGAATTGCAAAATTGAAAAATAGCATGTGAACATGCAAAAAACTGTGCGAAAATTCAAATTCCCACGGTGTTATATTTTCATATCACAAAGATATCATGAGTTTCAAATGATGGAGCCTTATTGGGAGCTTATAATCTAATGTCCTCAGTGGTAAATTTGATACTATGTTTTTATAGATATAAAACATATAATGTTATCAAGCAATTCAAAATATAGGTCCTTTATCAAAGAGCTCACAATCTAAGAACCTATTTATATAAATCCTATATGCAATTAGTGTCATAATTACAGACATTCAGTACATAGCCCATTACAAATAAAATGCTACATAGTTCAAAGTGACTGCTATCAAAACAGAATACAATAGGAGAGAGTAGCCTGCCCTTAGGAGCTGACAGTCTAAAGGATAATAATCATCATCATATATATTAAATACATGGAGCACTGACATAATAGGCAGAGTATCACCATTTATACAGCTTCTTGGCCCCTCCAAAAAGCTTTCACTCTAATGTTCATAGGTACATCCTTTATGTGTATATCTATCACAAACATACATACAACGCATTCCAGTCCTTCATAGGAGCTTACAATCTAATGTTCATAGGTACATCCTTTATGTGTATATCTATCACAAACATATATACAACGCATTCCAGTCCTTCATAGGGGCTTACAATCTAATGTTCATAGGTACATCCTTTATGTGTATATCTATCACAAACATACATACAACGCATTCCAGTCCTTCATAGGGGCTTACAATCTAATGTTCATAGGTACATCCTTTATGTGTATATCTATCACAAACATACATACAACGCATTCCAGTCCTTCATAGGGGCTTACAATCTAATGTTCATAGGTACATCCTTTATGTGTATATATATCACAAGCATACATACAACGCATTCCAGTCCTTCATAGGAGCTTACAATCTAATGTTCATAGGTACATCCTTTATGTGTATATCTATCACAAACATACATACAACGCATTCCAGTCCTTCATAGGAGCTTACAATCTAATGTTCATAGGTACATCCTTTATATGTATATCTATCACAAACATACATACAACGCATTCCAGTCCTTCATAGGGGCTTACAATCTAATGTTCATAGGTACATCCTTTATGTGTATATCTATCACAAACATACATACAACACATTCCAGTCCTTCATAGGAGCTTCCAATCTAATGTTCATAGGTACATCCTTTATGGTTATATCTATCACAAACATATATACAACGCATTCCAGTCCTTCATAGGAGCTTACAATCTAATGTTCATAGGTACATCCTTTATGTGTATATATATCACAAACATACATACAACACATTCCGGTCCTTCATAGGGGCTTACAATCTAATGTTCATAGGTACATCCTTTATGTGTATATCACAAACATATATTCAGCGCATTCCAGTCCTTCATAGGAGCTTACAATCTAATGTTCATAGGTACATCCTTTATGTGTATATCTATCACAAACATATATACAACGCATTCCAGTCCTTCATAGGGGCTTACAATCTAATGTTCATAGGTACATCCTTTATGTGTATATCTATCACAAACATACATACAACGCATTCCAGTCCTTCATAGGGGCTTACAATCTAATGTTCATAGGTACATCCTTTATGTGTATATCTATCACAAACATATATACAACGCATTCCAGTCCTTCATAGGGGCTTACAATCTAATGTTCATAGGTACATCCTTTATGTGTATATCTATCACAAACATACATACAACGCATTCCAGTCCTTCATAGGGGCTTACAATCTAATGTTCATAGGTACATCCTTTATATGTATATCTATCACAAACATATATACAACGCATTCCAGTCCTTCATAGGGGCTTACAATCTAATGTTCATAGGTACATCCTATGTGTATATCTATCACAAACATACATACAACACATTCCAGTCCTTCATAGGGGCTTACAATCTAATGTTCATAGGTACATCCTTTATGTGTATATCACAAACATATATACAACGCATTCCAGTCCTTCATAGGAGCTTACAATCTAATGTTCATAGGTACATCCTTTATGTGTATATCTATCACAAACATACATACAACGCATTCCAGTCCTTCATAGGGGCTTACAATCTAATGTTCATAGGTACATCCTATGTGTATATCTATCACAAACATACATACAACACATTCCAGTCCTTCATAGGGGCTTACAATCTAATGTTCATAGGTACATCCTTTATGTGTATATCTATCACAAACATATATACAACGCATTCCAGTCCTTCATAGGAGCTTACAATCTAATGTTCATAGGTACATCCTTTATGTGTATATCTATCACAAACATACATACAACACATTCCAGTCCTTCATAGGGGCTTACAATCTAATGTTCATAGGTACATCCTTTATGTGTATATCTATCACAAACATACATACAACACATTCCAGTCCTTCATAGGGGCTTACAATCTAATGTTCATAGGTACATCCTTTATGTGTATATCTATCACAAACATACATACAACGCATTCCAGTCCTTCATAGGGGCTTACAATCTAATGTTCATAGGTACATCCTTTATGTGTATATCTATCACAAACATACATACAACACATTCCAGTCCTTCATAGGGGCTTACAATCTAATGTTCATAGGTACATCCTTTATGTGTATATCTATCACAAACATACATACAACACATTCCAGTCCTTCATAGGGGCTTACAATCTAATGTTCATAGGTACATCCTTTATGTGTATATCTATCACAAACATACATACAACGCATTCCAGTCCTTCATAGGAGCTTACAATCTAATGTTCATAGGTACATCCTTTATGTGTATATCTATCACAAACATATATACAACGCATTCCAGTCCTTCATAGGAGCTTACAATCTAATGTTCATAGGAACATCCTTTATGTGTATATCTATCACAAACATACATACAACGCATTCCAGTCCTTCATAGGGGCTTACAATCTAATGTTCATAGGTACATCCTTTATGTGTATATCTATCACAAACATACATACAACGCATTCCAGTCCTTCATAGGGGCTTACAATCTAATGTTCATAGGTACATCCTTTATGTGTATATCTATCACAAACATACATACAACGCATTCCAGTCCTTCATAGGGGCTTACAATCTAATGTTCATAGGTACATCCTTTATGTGTATATCTATCACAAACATACATACAACGCATTCCAGTCCTTCATAGGGGCTTACAATCTAATGTTCATAGGTACATCCTTTATGTGTATATCTATCACAAACATACATACAACGCATTCCAGTCCTTCATAGGAGCTTACAATCTAATGTTCATAGGAACATCCTTTATGTGTATATCTATCACAAACATATATACAACACATTCCAGTCCTTCATAGGGGCTTACAATCTAATGTTCATAGGTACATCCTTTATGTGTATATCTATCACAAACATACATACAACGCATTCCAGTCCTTCATAGGGGCTTACAATCTAATGTTCATAGGTACATCCTTTATGTGTATATCTATCACAAACATACATACAACGCATTCCAGTCCTTCATAGGGGCTTACAATCTAATGTTCATAGGTACATCCTTTATGTGTATATATATCACAAGCATACATACAACGCATTCCAGTCCTTCATAGGAGCTTACAATCTAATGTTCATAGGTACATCCTTTATGTGTATATCTATCACAAACATACATACAACGCATTCCAGTCCTTCATAGGAGCTTACAATCTAATGTTCATAGGTACATCCTTTATGTGTATATCTATCACAAACATACATACAACGCACTCCAGTCCTTCATAGGGGCTTACAATCTAATGTTCATAGGTACATCCTTTATGTGTATATCTATCACAAACATACATACAACACATTCCAGTCCTTCATAGGGGCTTACAATCTAATGTTCATAGGTACATCCTTTATATGTATATCTATCACAAACATACATACAACGCATTCCAGTCCTTCATAGGGGCTTACAATCTAATGTTCATAGGTACATCCTTTATGTGTATATCTATCACAAACATACATACAACGCATTCCAGTCCTTCATAGGAGCTTACAATCTAATGTTCATAGGTACATCCTTTATGTGTATATCTATCACAAACATACATACAACACATTCCGGTCCTTCATAGGGGCTTACAATCTAATGTTCATAGGTACATCCTTTATGTGTATATCTATCACAAACATACATACAACACATTCCGGTCCTTCATAGGGGCTTACAATCTAATGTTCATAGGTACATCCTTTATGTGTATATCTATCACAAGCATACATACAACGCATTCCAGTCCTTCATAGGAGCTTACAATCTAATGTTCATAGGTACATCCTTTATGTGTATATCTATCACAAACATACATACAACGCATTCCAGTCCTTCATAGGAGCTTACAATCTAATGTTCATAGGTACATCCTTTATGTGTATATCTATCACAAACATACATACAACGCATTCCAGTCCTTCATAGGAGCTTACAATCTAATGTTCATAGGTACATCCTTTATGTGTATATCACAAACATATATACAACGCATTCCAGTCCTTCATAGGAGCTTACAATCTAATGTTCATAGGTACATCCTTTATGTGTATATCTATCACAAACATACATACAACACATTCCGGTCCTTCATAGGAGCTTACAATCTAATGTTCATAGGTACATCCTTTATGTGTATATCTATCACAAACATACATACAACACATTCCGGTCCTTCATAGGGGCTTACAATCTAATGTTCATAGGTACATCCTTTATGTGTATATCACAAACATATATTCAGCGCATTCCAGTCCTTCATAGGAGCTTACAATCTAATGTTCATAGGTACATCCTTTATGTGTATATCTATCACAAACATATATACAACGCATTCCAGTCCTTCATAGGGGCTTACAATCTAATGTTCATAGGTACATCCTATGTGTATATCTATCACAAAGATACATACAACGCATTCCAGTCCTTCATAGGGGCTTACAATCTAATGTTCATAGGTACATCCTTTATGTGTATATCTATCACAAACATACATACAACACATTCCAGTCCTTCATAGGGGCTTACAATCTAATGTTCATAGGTACATCCTTTATGTGTATATCTATCACAAACATACATACAACGCATTCCAGTCCTTCATAGGGGCTTACAATCTAATGTTCATAGGTACATCCTTTATATGTATATCTATCACAAACATATATACAACGCATTCCAGTCCTTCATAGGGGCTTACAATCTAATGTTCATAGGTACATCCTATGTGTATATCTATCACAAACATACATACAACACATTCCAGTCCTTCATAGGGGCTTACAATCTAATGTTCATAGGTACATCCTTTATGTGTATATCTATCACAAACATATATACAACGCATTCCAGTCCTTCATAGGAGCTTACAATCTAATGTTCATAGGTACATCCTTTATGTGTATATCTATCACAAACATACATACAACACATTCCAGTCCTTCATAGGGGCTTACAATCTAATGTTCATAGGTACATCCTTTATGTGTATATCTATCACAAACATACATACAACACATTCCAGTCCTTCATAGGGGCTTACAATCTAATGTTCATAGGTACATCCTTTATGTGTATATCTATCACAAACATACATACAACGCATTCCAGTCCTTCATAGGGGCTTACAATCTAATGTTCATAGGTACATCCTTTATGTGTATATCTATCACAAACATACATACAACACATTCCAGTCCTTCATAGGGGCTTACAATCTAATGTTCATAGGTACATCCTTTATGTGTATATCTATCACAAACATACATACAACACATTCCAGTCCTTCATAGGGGCTTACAATCTAATGTTCATAGGTACATCCTTTATGTGTATATCTATCACAAACATACATACAACGCATTCCAGTCCTTCATAGGAGCTTACAATCTAATGTTCATAGGTACATCCTTTATGTGTATATCTATCACAAACATATATACAACGCATTCCAGTCCTTCATAGGAGCTTACAATCTAATGTTCATAGGAACATCCTTTATGTGTATATCTATCACAAACATACATACAACGCATTCCAGTCCTTCATAGGGGCTTACAATCTAATGTTCATAGGTACATCCTTTATGTGTATATCTATCACAAACATACATACAACGCATTCCAGTCCTTCATAGGGGCTTACAATCTAATGTTCATAGGTACATCCTTTATGTGTATATCTATCACAAACATACATACAACGCATTCCAGTCCTTCATAGGGGCTTACAATCTAATGTTCATAGGTACATCCTTTATGTGTATATCTATCACAAACATACATACAACGCATTCCAGTCCTTCATAGGGGCTTACAATCTAATGTTCATAGGTACATCCTTTATGTGTATATCTATCACAAACATACATACAACGCATTCCAGTCCTTCATAGGGGCTTACAATCTAATGTTCATAGGTACATCCTTTATGTGTATATCACAAACATATATACAACGCATTCCAGTCCTTCATAGGAGCTTACAATCTAATGTTCATAGGTACATCCTTTATGTGTATATCTATCACAAACATACATACAACGCATTCCAGTCCTTCATAGGAGCTTACAATCTAATGTTCATAGGTACATCCTTTATGTGTATATCTATCACAAACATACATACAACGCATTCCAGTCCTTCATAGGGGCTTACAATCTAATGTTCATAGGTACATCCTATGTGTATATCTATCACAAATATACATACAACGCATTCCAGTCCTTCATAGGGGCTTACAATCTAATGTTCATAGGTACATCCTTTATGTGTATATCTATCACAAACATATATACAACGCATTCCAGTCCTTCATAGGAGCTTACAATCTAATGTTTATAGGTACATCCTTTATGTGTATATATATCACAAACATATATACAACGCATTCCAGTCCTTCATAGGGGCTTACAATCTAATGTTCATAGGTACATCCTTTATGTGTATATCTATCACAAACATATATACAATGCATTCCAGTCCTTCATAGGAGCTTACAATCTAATGTTTATAGGTACATCCTTTATGTGTATATATATCACAAACATATATACAACGCATTCCAGTCCTTCATAGGGGCTTACAATCTAATGTTCATAGGTACATCCTTTATGTGTATATCACAAACATATATTCAACGCATTCCAGTCCTTCATAGGAGCTTACAAGCTACTATCCACAACAAAGTGCCTATCAATATATCAGATATTATTAGAATACATTTCCAATCATTAGAAGCACATACAGTTCTTCTTGAATATTTACACTTATCTCAGGAATATCATGCATTGCAAAACTCAAGTCCTTCTTAGGAGCTTACACTAATATCCACAGAGACACACCTATCAATACGTTTAAGATCAAACATATATTATTATTAAGCTATTCAAAATTCATGTTCTTCCTAGAATCTCATCTACTGATATGCCCCGTCCAGCTATTTACTATATCCAACATATAACCCTTTCAGTGCCAAGCACATAGATTCTACATGCTCGCTTCTACTCCACTTAAGTGCCAAGCACGTAGAATCTACGTGCCTGACTCTCCCCCCTGCTAGTTAAAAAATATAAAAAAATAAACACCAGAAGCCAGTGATTGGGAAGGGACACAGTGCAAGATGGATGGAAGGTAAGTATTAAAAAAAAATTATAAAATATTTACATTTAACCCATTGTGAACTGGTAAGGGATCCATGAGATCCCTATACCAGTTCACAAGGCTGGGGGCTGGCAAGTCACCTGCAGCTAGCAGGTGACTTGCCATTAACCCCCGGCACCCCCATTACCTGCCTCCCCAAAGCCCAGGGGGGGGCAGAAGCAGGGCCAGGGGTCACAAAAGCTTGCCCCTGCGCCCTGTTCCTACAAGCCCTGCATAGCTGGTCCCGGGCTGGTCACTTCGGGTAAGGGGGACCCCATGTCATTTTTTTTTATTTTTAAGGGTTTTTAACCCTTAAAAAAAAAATGGGGTCCCCCCCTGGGAGGGGGGACTCTATGTCATTTTTTTTCTCGATTTAACCCTTGTATTGTGGATGGTAGTTGTATTTTATTTGTAAATGTTATAAAGTACTTGTTTCAGTTTGGGGGCTACCGATAAATATGTGGTACCGGTAGAAATGGGGCTTTCACATGCAATATGGTTTTCTTTAATAAAATATTAATATTATTAATAAAATTTTAATTTAAAATTATTTTATTTTAATTTAAAATAAATGAGGCAATTTTCTATTAAAAGGGCAATTAAAAGGGTTAAAAGTAGCTATTTATGTTGGGTATTGTTCTGTTCGGGGGACCTTGCGCTTTCAGACTTAGCTTGTTTTTTCTTATTTGCATATTTATATTTTAGGAAAAGGTGTTTTTTATTCAGCTTTTTTATACATTTTTTTAGGGAAACCCTGCGCAACCAAAGAATTATTTTAGGGAGTAATTCCAGAAAGATGAGCCCACTACAACAAGCTGGGTACGCTTAGAAAGCTTAACATGTGTACTCTCAGGGAATATATGGTTTATGGGGGATATTCCAAATGTAAAGGGTTGTTTTGGTTGAAAAATCGCAAGGTGCGCACTTTGTCAGCAGGGCTGAAATTTTCACGTAAAATTACCGTTATGCTCATGCTTTACTTTGGGGTGTTTGGCAACTCTTTCCTTGACAGTGGCTATGCATCCCTGCTGCCAACCATGATGATGGGGCTATAGCTTTGGGGGCTGGGTTTTTTGGCTTGTGGGTACAGTGGGGCTGGGTACAGGTGGCTTAGAGGGAGACTAAGGGGGCAGAGATTGAATGTGGGTGTTAAAAACAGCAGCCCAACTGGCCCCAAAGCATTGCAGCCCACCGGGCATTGTCCCTGGTCTGCCTATGGCCAGTCTGCCCCTGGCCCCTTGCAGTGGTATTATACTCCATACATGCTGATAAAGCTGTATATATAGTGAATACTGCCAACGAATAGAAGGAATAGAAGGAATGACAGAAAGAAAGAGAAATACAGATAAAAAGAATAAAAGGAATGACAGAAGAGAAAGGACAAAGGGAATGACAGCGAAAAACAGTAAAGAGAGAGAAATGGAATGGGGGAAAAATTAGAAGAGATAGAAGGAAAGAAAGAATAGAAGGACTGACAGAGAAAAGAATGAGAAGGAATGACAGCAAGTACAGAGGTAATAGAAAGAAAGAAGTAAAAAAATAAAAGGAATGGCCTCTATATGTCTACTATTTATTTTAGATGGATGGATGCTATCGTAAAACATTGTTTATAGTACTACTACTGACTTATTGGCCAACATGTCATAGAACTATTTATTATGATCTCCCTTATTTTTAGGGGATGTCTTAGAGCCGGGTGGCAGCTGGCAAGATGGTGCCAGTATAGTACGTGCACAGAGCCGGCTGCCAGCGGGGGATTTGGCCATGTGCCCGGCATGATGGCAGGTAAAGCTAGCAAGATCTGACATTTCACTCCCAACAGTCAAGCTTACCTATGTTACTTGATGTGTTCTCACCCTCCTTTAGAGCCTTGATGTGTCCTCTCCCTCCTTTACAGTCATGATGTGTCCTCACCCTCCTTTACAGCCATGATGTGTCCTCACCCTCCTTTACAGTCATGATGAGTCCTCACCCTCCTTTACAGTCATGATGTGTCCTCACCCTCCTTTACAGTCATGATGTGTCCTCACCCTCCTTTACAGTCATGATGAGTCCTCACCCTCCTTTACAGTCATGATGAGTCCTCACCCTCCTTTACAGTCATGATGTGTCCTCACCCTCCTTTACAGTCATGATGAGTCCTCACCCTCCTTTACAGTCATGATGTGTCCTCACCCTCCTTTACAGTCATGATGTGTCCTCACCCTCCTTTACAGTCATGATGAGTCCTCACCCTCCTTTACAGTCATGATGTGTCCTCACCCTTCTTTACAGTCATGATGTGTCCTCACCCTTCTTTACAGTCATGATGTGTCCTCACCCTCCTTTACAGTCATGATGTGTCCTCACCCTCCTTTACAGCCATGATGTGTCCTCACCCTCCTTTACAGCCGTGATGTGTCCTCACCCTCCTTTACAGTCATGATGTGTCCTCACCCTCCTTTAGAGCCGTGATGTGTCCTCACCCTCCTTTACAGTCATGATGTGTCCTCACCCTCCTTTACAGCCGTGATGTGTCCTCACCCTCCTTTACAGCTATGATGTGTCCTCACCCTCCTTTACAGCCGTGATGTGTCCTCACCCTCCTTTAGAGCCGTGATGTGTCCTCACCCTACTTTAGAGCCGTGATGTGTCCTCACCCTCCTTTACAGCCATGATGTGTCCTCACCTCTCCAAACAAAGAATAGATGGAAAGAAAGAAAAATAATAGAAGAATTGACAGAAAGAAAGTCTCTTCTAATGGCTAATCTACCCCTTGGCTGTCAGTCCTCAGTCCTGGCTTCTGCATAGTGGCTACCCAGGGTAGAGGGAATGAGGTGGGCCTGCACAAGGTCCAGGGGCCCCCGGCACCTGCCCAGGCACACCCAGTGCTGGCGCCTGCCCTAAGTGCTGCAGTACTCAGTAACAGCACTGAAAGGCAGCCTGGTCAGAAACAGCTGATGGAGGCAGTGCAGGGGTTAATGCCGGCAGACAAGGCAGCAGCCCATCCTAATGCTCATTTCTATTAGTGTCCATTTACTTTGCACACCGATAAACATATCTAGAATGACAATCTCAATTAGCATTTTAATGAATTATCTCCTGATGGAGTGACCCAGAAAAAAACAGAATAGGATGTGAACTGCTTAGCCAAATACATCAGGGTGGATTCACTAAAGTGCTCTGTGCAAGAACCCAATCGTGTTCTGAAGAATACAAAGCAGGAATTTACACAATAGGAATCATGGGAGGGTTGTAGAGAGGTTTGCCAGATTTTAGAGACTGGTCTTTTAGTAAATCAGTCCTAACATACAAATAACCCCCAGCAGAGCAGAAGAGTGGTCCACCCTATGAGATGGACTGGTGACCCTCAAGGGATATCCCTCCGAGACAGGCTGCCATTTATGAGATCATAGACGAAATCATAGAGGGGCTCACAGGGGTCTCATTACTAAATCCCAACATGCTCCTGTATTCCTCAATTAATCATTATTCAGAGTCCCCTTGCTCACAACTTATGTACGTTTGTTATAAAATCATTCTTATTATTATGTTATATTATATATTAATCATTATCAATCATTATATCAGCGTGCATATCTCTGTGGCTTAGCTGCATTTCCATGAAAATCAACCAGCTACAAGTCATTGGCATTTGAAAGGTGAGGGTCTTCCAGTGGTGCAAGCTGACACCGAGCTGTATAAAAGGTGATTTCAAAGAGAATAAGTAATAGCTAGAAGTCTGTAGTAACTGATTTGTCTACTGGGAGATGGATTAGGAAACATGCTCAGCAAGGCCTCATTTTGAAGGAAAAAATCCTCTAATGCAGAATAATGTGAATGAAACTATCTCCAGAAGAGCACCCCTCCAAGATCATCTAATTACAATGCAAAGAGGCCCAGCCAACTCAAAGGGAGCTGCATTTATGGCACATTAAAGGGTTTCTAATACTTCGAGAATGAAATCATGGCACTATCGTCTCCAGCACAACAGAAGTAAAGCATCGAGTAATCTGTTGGCTGTCAGCAAGGGCGGACTGGCCATAGAGAGACCCGGGACAATGGCCGATGGGCCGCTCTGCTTTGGTGCCATTTGGGCTGCTGCTTTTAACACCCACATTCAATCCCTGCCCCCTTAGTCTCCCTGTACCCAGCCCCACTGTACCCACAAGCCAAGGAACCCCAGTCCCGGAATCATGGTTGGGGGCCTCGGCATGGATGTCCTGGGCCAGCCAGGGCTGATATTTGGCCCCAGTCCACCACTTGCTGTCAGGAACAACCAAACCCATCTTCGATACGTTCACATCAGGTGGGAGCATACAGGAGCTTCAATTCCTAAATGCATGCTTGTGTGGCTCCACGATACATTCCAGGTTCAGCTGCTGTGCACATGCTCCAGGTAGGTCCATGCACACTTACTTAGGTTCTGCTTCCAGAGCACAATATTGTGGACTCAGCAGATGCACCATTACCTGAACCTATCTGCTCATTGTCTTCCTGGCCAAACTTTCAAGGTACTTTTTTGGTGGCCTGAAAGTGGGACATGGAGCAGTTTACAGGCCAATGGGCATGACGGATGTGGGGTTTAGTGGGTGGGGCTTTAGAGGAACAAATAAACAAATATCTGCAGCATCCTATGCTACTTATCTGTGTGTAAGTAGGAGTAGCGCCTCCCAAGAAACATCACTCCGGATCTCCGCTCCCTAAAGGATGCTGACCAAACGCTCAGCAAATCCATACATTCCAATAACACCGTTCAGTGGGACAGCCTTCCTCATATTTTCAGGGAACATTTAAACATCCCCTAAGTTGTTGTGGGGACAGTGGTACAAAATGCCTCAAGGTGGAATGATCCCACCAAAAGTGGGATGTTTTGTCAGTTTACCTAACTTGCTTAACCACAACTTCACTGCTTTTTGGATCCTTTGGTTTGACCTCAGCTATCCTTAACTTGTTCAACCGGACCATCAGTGTTACAAGAAACAGTGCTCATATTCAGATTGCTGCACATAACAATTCATTTGCCTTTCTCTAACTACTGCTGTGGTCAATTTTACAAACAAAAAGGTGCCCAATGGAGCTGCAGGCTGCCTGCAAAGAGGAAATGCTGCTGGGTTTCCTGCCGCTGTGCATTACGGGGTTACGTCAGTTGAATAAAAGAAGCTGCTACCAGCAGAAAATCCGTGTGGCAGCATTTTAGCTTTGAATGGATGCAGGAGCAAATGTAAGTGCTGACAATGACTCAGTATCATGCATGCAGATGGGGCCAGTGAGTTTTGGGGAGTTTCTTACTCCAACTGTGTAAGGCTCTTGGCCCAGTTTCACGGGCCCGTCACTAACCTCAGCTAGACTTTTCATCTAAAATCAATGTTGCCAGCCTCTAAATGATCTCAGACCTCTTGGTTTACTCCTCTTTTGTGCCTCTTTCTAGGGCTGTGACATCCTTCAACTCACACGTTCAGGACATGTTCAAGTTGTCATACAGCCCAGCCCATCTGCACCATCAGGTGCCTAAAGGGTTAATACTCGGATCTCTCATAGGTTATAAACCCGAGCATTAATTCCTCTAAAAGTAGGCCTGACACTCATACATGCATACATATCCATGGGCAGAGACTTTAATATTAAGCTCTCTCTGCCCCGCAGGACAGGGTATGGCACCTTATTGGTTACCTCAAGGCATAGCTTTGTCATAGAATTATTTCAAAATAACCAAAAGTCTGAAAACATTTTTGTCCCACAATGTTCCGATTTGTGAGGTCTCTTTCACCTCTGTGTACCAAGCTGGCAGCGGCTCGATAGCAGTCTGCAACGTACCTTGGAAGCCCAGAAAATAGTGAGTATGTTGTCCAGTCTCTGGCTCTCCTGTATATATGTACAGCATGCAAGATTCCTATGGTCCTTTTTAAGTGGACCAGTAATCTTTACAGACTTTTGGTTCACCTTAAACATAAACCAACCATAAACCAACCATAAAAAAAGGAAGAAAAAAAAGACAACGCGAATAACTATGAACTATAAACACATCAATTACGTGGCCTAGCCACCAGCACAATCTTTCTAGCTGCAGGGCAGCTCTTTCACTGGAGTGGAGAACTGGGAGAAACACATGCTCATCACCACAGTATGATTATAGGGCTACCTAGATGGAGGAGGGGGGGTTAGGGGGAGTGGCCGTCAAAGGACTTAAAGTATGCTTATGTTCCAAACTTTCAAATGTCCCAGCATTCCTAATAGAGAGGATGCTGGACATAGCAGCGGTATGTCAGATTCAAGAGCCAAACAGATGGTGATGACCTCTTCCATGGACCAGCTGACCATCTTCACTGAAAGACCTGTCACTTGAAAGTTATAGCTGGAATGGTCATGTGATTGCTATGATTTTTCTCCCCTGGGGGGTTAATAAATACTGACTTAAAGGACAAATATTGTTTGCCAACTGCTCTGTCGAAAAGCTGTGTGTATTTTCATCCATGACACTTCTCTGTTACATTTAGATACAGTTGGCCGTTTCTGTAACAAATGTACCAAACTTTCCCTTGCACTAGACTAGTGTCATTAAAGTGGACCAACACCCAGGATTTTGACTATCCTGGGTTTTGGTCCACTTCGGTGGGGCACCCCGATCGGGGGTGCCCCGCTGTGTGAAATCCCCCAGAACGCCCGGAAACACTCACCTCACCATGCTCCTACGCGGGTGCTCGTCCAATCTGAGCGCTCAGAGCTGCTGTGGTATGCGCATACAAGCGGCGTCCAACCACAGCGGCTCTGAGCGCTGGAGGCCGCGTCTCGCGCTTCCCTCTAACAGGGAGCGCGCCCGCGCTGGCCATTCACAAACGAAGGCGCGCCCTGCTGGAGGGAAGCGTGAGACGCGGCCGCGGCCCGCGCATGCGCCGTTGGAACGGGGTTAAGGTAAGGTTTCTGGGCTTCCAAGGGGGCTTCACCCCGCAGGACATCCCGATTTCGGATGCCCCACGGGGAGGGATCTGATCGGCCCGGGAATCTTATAGATTCCTGGGCCGATCCCCCCTGGGTGTTGGTCCACTTTAATGAAAATAAACACACAGGCAAACAATACTTGTCCTTTAAAGTGGATCAAATCTCAGGTTTTGGTCAAGCTCGTAGGAGGCACCCCAGGTTGCCCATAAGAACTCACCTTTCCCCGGTCCTACGGTGCATGTGTGGGACCTCGTCCAATCAGCGAGGTTGGCTCCACTCATCATTTTCGGCTAAGAATTGGCCATATCTACCTGAGAGCAGCCGAGCTGTGCCGACCATGCCGGTGGCTGCATTTCCGCTGGCCTCTAACAGGATGCGTGTTCGCGCTGGGCACTCACAAATGCCTGGTGTAGGCACAGGCCCAGCTAAAGTCATAGCGTAGTGCAGCCGCACCTGTGCATGCATTGTTTGATCGGGGAGAAGGTGGGGTTTTACAGGAGACTCGGGGAATTTCACACAGCGGGGCATCCCAATCTGTATGCCCTCGGATTCAGGTGGTCCTGGAGTCTTATAAATTCCAGCGCCACCTGTGAGGGATTTTGGTCCACTTTAATTAATGACAGTAACAGCCTAACACCCAGATAATGGAACATACATTTTGGCACATGCTGCTGCACAGCAATATGTGAAAATTAAAGAGGGCAGCAGCTGAATTTTGCCTGCTTCTGAAATGACTTGTTTAACCGCCTTGTGGTCACAATAAAATGGATGTGACCCTTCTTTTTTATTGCAGATTTTGAACCTGTCTCATGTAAACAAAGTTGTTGCATATATCACGTCTCTGAGATGCCCACTCACACCCCCACTAGATTATCCCACTCAGACCCCAAAACTAGAAGTGTAACAGGGGAATGTATGCCCCGAAACCTTTTGAGTCCAATTTGGGATGCCCCCGGGGGCATGGACGCTAGGCTCCAGAGCTGGCCACTGAGAGTTTGGTTTCACTTTAAGATGTTCTACTATTAGAATCCTGATAACCTGTGTCTTTGTGCAGTTTTATAACGTTGCTGATACCATTCAGAACTTGGTCTGTGAGAGACACAATGTGTCCCTCTTCCAGCATCTCAGCCATGCTGCTGCCTTCATTCAACTGACATAACTGACAATGCACAGTAACAGGAAGCCCAGCACCACCTGCAGGTGGCCTGCAAATGCATGAGCCGCCATTTTGTTATTAAACAGCAGAAGTTAGAAAAAGGTTAATGAATATGTATATGTGCAGCAATCTAAATTGCCCTGGGGAGGGATGCAGATGAGCCCTGTTTGTTGTATTGCTCTGGTTTAAGTCATTTTGTTCGCTTTAGGCCCCAATAAGAAACCACAATTTTGGGGGGGATTTTTGGACATATATGGCCATTGTAAGTTTGCGCACATGTAGGACTTTTGCCTTATCTGTGCAGTGAGACAAATACAAGCAGTGAGTAAGGGCGTAACTTAAAGGAGGTGCAGGGGGTGCAACTGCACTGGGGAACCAGAAGGTCAGGGGGGCCTCATCACTGTTGCTCCTCCACCTTATTTACCATATTTGGGCTCACTTGGCATCATTTAGATAAAGGAAGCATCATTTGTGTCTGCTATTTCAATCTTTAGTTGTCTAGCTGCGTCCAGGTGAGTTTACAAGTTTACTATATGAAAGGGCCCCATTTAATGTTCGCTCCAGGGCCCCGTCACATTTAGTTATGCCACTGCAGTGAATGTACACATGCGCAGAGCAGTGGCCTGCCCTTGTAACAGTGCAGTTAGGCGGTTGGGTGTGTTGCTCAAGAGCACTTCAGTCATGTCCTGGCCAGGATTCGAACCCACCACCCTCCAGAAGCACTTCATTGGCCCTAAAATCCTAGACAGAAGACCTGCAGTGTTTCTGCAGCCATAGCCACACAGTGCTGGGAAGGACTGGTCACCCCGAATGGAAAGCTGTTGGGTCATCCGTCTCTCGTATGCTGGAAAATTCTATACACACTCCTAAAAGCGAATGTGCAGAAAGTATTTCCATGTCAAATAATGGCAGCTTTCCTGCCATCAGCAGACTGCTAATTACACGAGTACACGCCGCAATTATTTCCTTCACTGCCAAAGTGTAGAATGTTGTCAAATTAAAAATTGAAACGTTGAGATGTCATGCGGGTCCCTGGGAACCTCTCTGATGGAGCTTGTCAGCTGATTGACTTTTTAACTTGCCTCCATTTGGATGTTCAAACTGTAGGAAAAGTAGCAAATAGCGCTCACCTGCCTTGTTAGCGCCAAACAAGCAGTCCGATTGGCAGGATCTTAACCTAATGTGATTGGCTACTGGAGACCGGGATCTTTTATTGAACATTTTGGCCTAGAAAACTCTCCGCTAATATGTGGATAACACATTGCAGAGGAGCACGGCTGATGCTTTCCTCCAAAGCACGTGAACGCCCCCCCCCCCCCCGTTCCTGGTGAATGGCAGCCCCCAGTCACTGAGGTATCTACAAAGGGGCTGCAGAAAAAAAAAAAACACTTGCCTTGTCATGGAACACATTGCCCTGATTTATGATAAAATTTTAACGAAATCATGCATATTTTAGCAGCCTTTAATCACTGCATGAAATTTTAATTCATGAACTGTAGCACGTTTAAAGAAATGAAGTGTTAATTCATTAGGATTAATTAATTTGTTAAAGGATTTTGTGCAAGGTTAAGGTGGAATAAAACTCCTTTGTTAGTTTGGTGACTGGCTAATGAGCCTTAGTTAGCAGTAAAAAGGCTGGAGCTGGGCTGGCGGCTGGTGTGGATAAACAGGGAGCCATTCAGGCACAGCTGGAAAAGGCCTCGGCTTTACCCCAAGCTTACATAGTTACATAGTTACATAGTTAATACGGTTGAAAAAAGACATATGTCCATCAAGTTCAACCAAGGGTGTTGGGGTCGGGGAAGTTATTTTTTATTTTATAGGGGAAGCTATTTATTTTATTTTTTGTCTTTTTTTTTTTTTTATTGATAACCACTAATAGTAACTGTTAATGTTATTTTCTTCTAAATAAGCATCTAATCCTTTTTTGAAGCTGTCAGCGGTTGATGCTGTAACAAGCTTCTGTGGGAGGCTATTCCAAAGATTTATAGTTCTTATAGTAAAAAACGATTGTCGCCTCCGGAGACTAAATTTCTTTTTTTCCAATCGAAGGCAGTGCCCCCTTGTCCTTAGAGAGGATTTTACGTGAAACAGTGTTCCCCCATCTTTTTTGTATGGTCCATTTATATATTTATACAAGTTAATCATGTCCCCCCGCAATCGCCTCCTCTCAAGACTAAACAGATTTAATTCTCGTAATCTTTCCTCATAACTAAGATCTTTCATTCCTTTATTAGTTTGGTGGCTCTCCTCTGCACTCTTTCCAGAGTCAGGGTGTCCTTTCTATGAATGGGTGCCCAGAACTGGACGGCATATTCCAGGTGAGGGCGCACCAGTGCCTTGTAAAGAGGCAAAATGACATCCCTAACCCGTGATTCCATGTCTCTTTTAATGCACAATAGTATCTTGGTGGCCTTGGAAGCAGCTGCTTGGCATTGCATGCTGTTATTTAGTCTGTGATCTACCAGTGCCCCCAGATCCTTCTCAACAAGTGACTCTCCCAGTTTCACTCCCCCGAGGACATATGTGGCCTTCAGGTTATTAGACCCCAAGTGCATGACTTTACATTTCTCCACATTGAACTTCATTTTCCAAGTGGATGCCCAGACACTCAATGTGTCCAAGTCAGCCTGAAGCTTGTGAACATCTTCAGTAGACTGCACTGGCTGCTTGTGTGAGTGCAGCCAGGGGTTTATATGGGGGTTATCCAAATGATTTTCAGAGCAATATTTGGAAGGGGTTATGTATGGGGGCTTCTCTTACTTAAGTGGAAACAAACTGTTTTCTTCTATTAAAGAAATACAATCCTGTACTTGTGATATGGCAGTTTTAGAGGTGATAAGCTGTTTAAATTGAGGTAGATATTTTGTTTTAGAAATGTAGAAATAACAGCTGGATAGGGAAATCTAATAAAGTAATGAAGCACTACAGCACAAATATGTTCCAATAATAAAAGTTCACTTCAATATGCTCGACAGCAAGAGGAGGGGTTACTTATAGTATTGGGCGAACCCGAACATGGACTTAAGCCAGATGTTTGACTTTGGCATTCGGACCCAACTGGGAAAAGATAGGCTGCTGTGCAGTCCATTAACCCAGCTTACTTATGCAGAGTGTGCAGCAGCAGCAGGAAGAGCTGCAACCTACCTAAGCTCCACGATTTGGGCCCTGGACGGTGGTTTGTATTACGGCTGTCAAATGGGCTATGGCCGGGGCCACAGAAAGATGGTCTCCGCTGAATGAGGACAGTGGTAGTCAGCACTAGAAGTGCTGGCACTAAAAGTGTCCTCAGTCATGGGCAGCAGCCATCTTTCCGGACATAACACATTTGACAGCCAAAACGCTGAATGCTGACCAGGGACTGTATTGCCGACCAGGGACCGGATTGCAGCGCTTCCTGCTGCACACTCTGCGGCCCCCACACCAGCCATTACAATTTTTTTTACAGCCCCGATTCTGCCTCTGGGGCCCCTTGACAGGCGGCCCTCCTCCACCTGGGTGGGTGAGGAGTGGAGGGGGGGCAGAGCGGGCCCCCAAAGTTTGGGTCCCCATTGATTTCTATAGGGACTGAGTTTGGGTCCCCGAACCCAAACTTATATTCAGCTAAACCTGAACCAACACTAGTTATTTTTATACCCCGCATAAAATAAGCTTGATTGAAAATGGGGGTTTTGGGTTTTCAATATACCATCCTAATATTACAGGGGAGAACTGAAATGAAATGGCTCATCCTGTGATCCGGACCTTACTAGAGTAACAGCTTACTGAGATTGTAAGCTCACAAGGGCCGAGCCCTCTCTTCTAATGTATTCCTGCATCTATAGGGCCAATTCCACCCAGTTACAATTTGAATTGTCACACTATTTTTTAGTGTACGCATGTTCCTATGCTATTTTTCAGTTTTGCGATTCAGAACAATTTTTTCCATTGCATTTTTTTTTTCGCAATTGCAAACATGTGAATGCATATCAGCAAAATGTTTCTGCATGCAAAAGCATGTTCACATAATACAGCAGTGTCATCTGAGCTTTTCTATGTGATAAAAAGGCGCCGAGGTATGTGGAAATTGCTCTCCACCATTTACGTGGCCTTTCCTTATGCAAAAATAGGGTTTTCTATAAGTATATTGTGCTCTCCAATTCTCTGAAATGTAAGTAGCTACGGAGCAAACAAACTTGACAACCCCTAATGTACTTGTTTATATTGTACATACAGGGATCTATTCAACCCGAAAAGGGCAATATTTTTTTTAGGAGAGAAAACTGCCATTCACTTGAAAGTGACAGTTTTCTGTCCTATAATGTAGCACACCTTTTCACCTGGTGCAGAACCAACCCTATTGACAGGGAAGTGTGTGTGTGTGTATGTGTGTGTGTGTGTGTGTATGTGTGTGTGTGTGTGTGTGGGGGTTATAGGTTAGCCAGGTACATTCCAGGGGAAATAAGTTGAAAGGGGACTCCTAGGTGACTACAGGAGGAACACAGGGGGGGGGGGGGGTACTGATAATTGTAACTCACAATAGCATTTTAAAAGACCACTCGAAAAGCAAAAACCGAAACATTAAAGTGGACCAACACCCAGGATTTTGACTATCCTGGGTTTTGGTCCACTTCGGCGGGGCACCCCGATCGGGGGTGTCCCACTCCCTGAAACCCCCCAGAAACCCCAAAAAACTCACCTCTCCCCGCTCCCACGTGACCGCGCCGTCCAATCCCCGCCGACTTCCAAGCGGGTGACAGGAACATCCAAGCCGCTTCCGCCGCTGCTGCCTCCTGCGCGTGCGTGCGCCCGCGGCGGCAATTCAAAGGCGGTCGGCGCAGGCGCGCGCACGTCTAGAGGGGCGCGCGGGAGGCGGCGGCAGCGGAAGCGGCGGCGGATCAGGTAAGGTCTTTTTGGGGTTTTTGGGGGGTTTCACCCCGCGGGACATCCCGATCTCGGATGTGGGAGGTGATCGGCCCGGGAATCTTATAGATTTCCGGGCCGATCACCCCTGGGTGTTGGTCCTCTTTAAAGATAGATACATTAAAGAAACATAAACATATGTAAAAATAATTGATGTTTTTGTGATGTTGTGAAACAAATAGGAATAAACATTACGCATAAACTCTTTAAACAAAAATCAGTAAAGACAAGTTTGACTTGACATAAATAGCACATATATTACAATAACATGAAATGAAGACTACATTATAAATAATAACCATTGAAAGCAGTAAATAACTTTGCTTTTTCCATAGATGGTTATAGATTTGCTTAAAAGAGAAAGCATGGATCTATTTGCACAAATATGTAAACATAGGTACATTATTTCTCTTCTAAGCAGCTATATTAACTTATGTAAGCATTGATAGCTATGCTTTCATACATAAGCAGATATGTATCCATAAGCATCCCTGCATGTATCTGTGCAAATAGATCCGTGCTTTCTTACATAAGCAGCTATGTATCCATAGGCATCCCTGCATGTATCTGTGCAAATAGATCCATGCTTTCTTACATAAGCAGCTATGTATCCATAAGTATCTCAGCATGTATCTGTGCAAATAGATCTGTGCTTTCATACATAAGCAGATATGTATCCATAGGCATCCCTGCATGTATTTGTGCAAATAGATCCGTGCTTTCTTACATAAGCAGCTATGTATCCATAGGCATCCCTGCATGTATCTGTGCAAATAGATCCGTGCTTTCTTATATAAGCAGCTATGTATCCATAGGCCTCTGTGCATGTATCTGTGCAAATAGATCCATGCTTTCTTACATAAGCAGATATGTATCCATAGGCATCCCTGCATGTATCTGTGCAAATAGATCCGTGCTTTCTTACATAAGCAGATATGTATCCATAGGCATCCCTGCATGTATCTGTGCAAATAGATCCATGCTTTCTTACATAAACAGATATGTATCCATAAGCATCCCTGCATGTATCTGTGAAAATAGATCCTTGCTTTCTTACATAAGCAGATATGTATCCATAAGCATCCCTGCATGTATCTGTGAAAATAGATCCTTGCTTTGTTACATTAGCAGATATGTATCCATAGGCATCCCTGCATGTATCTGTGCAAATAGATCCATGCTTTCTTACATAAGCAGATATGTATCCATAGGCATCCCTGCATGTATCTGTGCAAAAAGATCCATGCTTTCTTACATAAGCAGATTTGTATCCATAGACATCCCTGCATGTATTTGTGCAAATAGATCCATGCTTTCTTACATAAGCAGATATGTATCCATAAGCATCTCAGCATGTATCTGTGCAAATAGATCCATGCTTTCTTACATAAGCAGATATGTATCCATAGGCATCCCTGCATGTATTTGTGCAAATAGATCCGTGCTTTCTTACATAAGCAGATATGTATCCATAGGCATCCCTGCATGTATTTGTGCAAATAGATCCATGCTTTCTTACATAAGCAGATATGTATCCATAAGCATCTCAGCATGTATCTGTGCAAATAGATCCGTGCTTTCTTACATAAGCAGATATGTATCCATAGGCATCCCTGCATGTATTTGTGCAAATAGATCCGTGCTTTCTTACATAAGCAGATATGTATCCATAAGCATCCCTGCATGTATCTGTGCAAATAGATCCATGCTTTCTTACATAAGCAGATATGTATCCATAAGCATCTCAGCATGTATCTGTGCAAATAGATCCATGCTTTCTTACATAAGCAGATATGTATCCATAGGCATCCCTGCATGTATTTGTGCAAATAGATCCGTGCTTTCTTACATAAGCAGATATGTATCCATAAGCATCCCTGCATGTATCTGTGCAAATAGATCCATGCTTTCTTACATAAGCAGATATGTATCCATAAGCATCCCTGCATGTATTTGTGCAAATAGATCCGTGCTTTCTTACATAAGCAGATATGTATCCATAAGCATCCCTGCATGTATCTGTGCAAATAGATCCATGCTTTCTTACATAAGCAGATATGTATCCATAAGCATCTCAGCATGTATCTGTGCAAATAGATCCATGCTTTCTTACATAAGCAGATATGTATCCATAGGCATCCCTGCATGTATCTGTGCAAATAGATCCGTGCTTTCTTACATAAGCAGATATGTATCCATAAGCATCTCAGCATGTATCTGTGCAAATAGATCCGTGCTTTCTTACATAAGCAGATATGTATCCATAGACATCCCTGCATGTATCTGTGCAAATAGATCCATGCTTTCTTACATAAGCAGATATGTATCCATAGACATCCCTGCGTGTATCTGTGCAAATAGATCCGTGCTTTCTTACATAAGCAGATATGTATCCATAGACATCCCTGCGTGTATCTGTGCAAATAGATCCGTGCTTTCTTACGTAAGCAGATATGTATCCATAGGCATCCCTGCATGTATTTGTGCAAATAGATCCGTGCTTTCTTACATAAGCAGCTATGTATACATAGGCATCCCTGCATGTATCTGTGCAAATAGATCCGTGCTTTCTTACATAAGCAGCTATGTATACATAGGCATCCCTGCATGTATCTGTGCAAATAGATCTGTGCTTTCTTACATATGTATCCATGGGCATCCCTGCATGTATCTGTGCAAATAGATCCGTGCTTTCATACATAAGCAGATATGTATCCATAGGCCTCTGTGCATGTATCTGTGCAAATAGATCCGTGCTTTCTTACATAAGCAGATATGTATCCATAGGCATCCCTGCATGTATCTGTGCAAATAGATCCATGCTTTCTTACATAAGCAGATATGTATCCATAGACATCCCTGCGTGTATCTGTGCAAATAGATCCGTGCTTTCTTACATAAGCAGATATGTATCCATAGGCATCCCTGCATGTATCTGTGCAAATAGATCCGTGCTTTCTTACATAAGCAGCTATGTATACATAGGCATCCCTGCATGTATCTGTGCAAATAGATCCGTGCTTTCTTATATAAGCAGATATGTATCCATAGGCATCCCTGCATGTATCTGTGCAAATAGATCCATGCTTTCTTACATAAGCAGATATGTATCCATAGGCATCCCTGCATGTATCTGTGCAAATAGATCCGTGCTTTCTTACATAAGCAGATATGTATCCATAGGCATCCCTGCATGTATCTGTGCAAATAGATCCGTGCTTTCTTATATAAGCAGATATGTATCCATAGGCATCCCTGCATGTATCTGTGCAAATAGATCCGTGCTTTCTTACATAAGCAGATATGTATCCATAGGCATCCCTGCATGTATCTGTGCAAATAGATCCGTGCTTTCTTACATAAGCAGATATGTATCCATAGGCATCCCTGCATGTATCTGTGCAAATAGATCCTTGCTTTCTTACATAAGCAGCTATGTATCCATAGGCATCCCTGCATGTATCTGTGCAAATAGATCCGTGCTTTCTTACATAAGCAGATATGTATCCATAGGCATCCCTGCATGTATCTGTGCAAATAGATCCATGCTTTCTTACATAAGCAGATATGTATCCATAGGCATCCCTGCATGTATCTGTGCAAATAGATCCGTGCTTTCTTACATAAGCAGATATGTATCCATAGGCATCCCTGCATGTATCTGTGCAAATAGATCTATGCTTTCTTACATAAGCAGCTATGTATCCATAGGCATCCCTGCATGTATCTGTGCAAATAGATCCTTGCTTTCTTACATAAGCAGATTTGTATCCATAGTCATCCCTGCATGTATCTGTGCAAATAGATCCATGCTTTCTTACATAAGCAGATATGTATCCATAAGCATCCCTGCATGTATCTGTGCAAATAGATCCGTGCTTTCTTACATAAGCAGATATGTATCCATAGGTCTCCCTGCATGTATCTGTGCAAATAGATCCATACTTTCTTACATAAGCAGATTTGTATCCATAGGTCTCCCTGCATGTATCTGTGCAAATAGATCCGTGCTTTCTTACATAAGCAGCTATGTATCCATAAGCATCTCAGCATGTATCTGTGCAAATAGATCCGTGCTTTCTCACATAAGCAGATATGTATCCATAGGCATCCCTGCATGTATCTGTGCAAATAGATCCATGCTTTCTTACATAAGCAGCTATGTATCCATAGGCATCCCTGCATGTATCTGTGCAAATAGATCCATGCTTTCTTACATAAGCAGATATGTATCCATAGGCATCCCTGCATGTATCTGTGCAAATAGATCCATGCTTTCTTACATAAGCAGCTATGTATCTATAAGCATCTCAGCATGTATTTGTGCAAATAGATCCGTGCTTTCTCACATAAGCAGATATGTATCCATAGGCATCCCTGCATGTATCTGTGCGAATAGATCCTTGCTTTCTTACATAAGCAGATTTGTATCCATAAGCATCTCAGCATGTATCTGTGCAAATAGATCCATGCTTTGTTACATAAGCAGATATGTATCCATAGGCATCCCTGCATGTATCTGTGCAAATAGATCCATGCTTTCTTTTTTTTTTTTATATATTCTTTATTTAGAATTTTCAATATACAGTAAAGATAATCAGACAGATTACATGACACATGGGTAGCATAGTAAACAGATGGAGAACAATCATGTGCATGCAGCCACCAACGTATATGTGTCTGACAAGGGTCATACGGGAGGCCGGTGACATGTCCCGGCTCTTGTGGAGTAAAACTAAACAACTAATCGACACTCACTATTGGCTCTGCGAAAGTCAGATCAATAATAACCGCCTGCGTCAAGGCCGTCGTGCGGGCGGCTCTTAGGGACATAGAGGGGTTGCCCCCCCGGGCCCGTGGCCTATAACCAAACAACCCAGTCGCAGCAGTTTTTTAGGCAGGTACTGTGTCTCCAAGCTATCGTAAACACAAACTAATACAAATACAGTTGGTGAAAGGTGGGATGTTTGGCTAGACAGTCGAGGAGGGAAGGATAGAGGTGTGGGAGAGGAAGGGGGAAGCAGCAGGAGGGAGGAAAGAGGGGAGACACAAGAAGGGGGAAGAAAGAATAGAGGGGCTATGGCGGAGAGGGGCAGGACCGATACTACAATGTGGACCATTCCACCTATTACGCCACTGCCCCCAGTAGGTCCTTGTATGCCTGTGACATTGTGAATTCGACCCAATAGGCCCACTTAAGTCTGTGTGCTTCCTCCGACTCCCGCTGAGCCGCTATCATCCCCTCGAATCTTTCAATTTCACCTACCCTATCCAGCCACTGTGTGATGCTCGGAGGTGACTGACTCTTCCAACGCGAAGGGACACACGCCCTTGCAGCATTAACCAATTGGGGCACCACCGATCTCCGGTAGCTCTTGGCGGGTATGGCCGAGTGGTGGAGGAGGAAGAAGGCAGGGTCCCATGGGATCTCTCTGTCGGTCATGCGTTGCACCACTTCCCTGACCCCCTTCCAGAACGATTGTAGAGATGGGCACGACCAGAAAGTGTGTAGAAGGTCGCCACGGTCGGAGTTACATCTCCAGCACAGCGGGGGGACAGATGGGAACCATTTATTGAGCTGTGTCGGGACTCTATACCAACGCATGAGTATCTTATAATTGCACTCTTTATACTTAGTGCATGTCGAGGTCCGGTGGACCAGGTCAAGGATCTTCTCACGTTGCTTTGGCGAAAATGTAACTCCCAAATCCTCCTCCCATCTGGCGAAACATGGGGGATCCCCCTGGTTTTGTGTATTTAACAAAATTTTGTAGGCCAGGGAGAGAGTGTGTTTAGCAGGACCCTCCTCTTCGCACAGCTTCTCAAAACTAGTTGATTCCCTTAGCTGGAGCAGCTGGTGTCTAAGGGAATGTAGGAAGTGGCTAAGCTGCCTCCACTGCCACGCGTCCCACCTCGGAAGTCTATGCGTCTCAGCAAGTCTCTCCATCAGCGTGTTATCGCTAATGTGACTGAAATGCTTGGCCCGGCAGATACCCCTTTTAATCCATTGGTCCGCAAGCCCACCACTCATCCCGGGCGTGAATTCTGGATTTCCGAGTATCGGGAATAGCGGGGAAAGAGGGGGAGAAATTTTGTCACGCTGAAGGAACTTATGACATATCCTGAGTGTAGCCCCTATTGTTGGGTGCAACAGCTCCTGCCTCACAGCCCGCCTTGCCACCCACGAGAGGCCTCCTAGTGGTATCACTGAGCTCTGTTGCTCGATCTGAACCCATTGTTTGTGTTCAGTGTGTCTGTTCCAGTCAACCACCCTAGTGAGATGAGCGGCAGCGTAATATAGTCCGGGATCCGGCACCCCCAACCCTCCCTCTTCTTTGGGCCTGGTCAGTAAGCCTCTGCCAATTCTCGGGTTCCTGCCCAGCCAAACAAAATTCGAGAACACTACGCCAATCCTCCGGAGGAAGAAACCAGGGATTTCAATTGGGAGAGCCTGTATTAGGTACAGGAGGCGAGGCAGTAGGTTCATCTTTAGCGAGTTACATCTCCCAAACCAGGAAAGTCTTTTGTGCGCCCATGTGTTTATATCGTTGGTAAAGGCTTTCAAGAGTGGGGGGAAGTTGAGTTCAAATAGCCTATTTAAGGACCTTCCTATCTTTGTGCCCAGGTACGTGATATGATCTCGTGCCCATTTAAACGGGAATGATTGGCTGAGATTAGTTTCCCTATTCGCCGGGAGGTTTATGTTAAGGATCTCCGACTTCTGCATATTTATTTTGTAGCCGGAGAGGCCTTTGTATGTCTCAAGTTCTTTAATTAAATTTGGGAGGGATATTTCCGGACTGGTCACAAAGAATAGCAGGTCATCTGCATACGCTGCTATTTTACAGTGTCCAGAGGGTAGGCGTATGCCCTGTATGCTTTGATTGTTTCTGATAGTACAGAGAAGAGGCTCTAACGTTAAGATGAAGATCAGGGGTGACAGGGGGCATCCCTGCCTCGTCCCATTACCAATGTCGAAAGGCTCCGAGTTCGCACCGTTGACCCCCACTACTGCGGAAGGGCCGTGGTATAGGCTGTTTATCCAGCCTAGCATGCTATCTTTCAGTCCAATATGTCTTAGGACTCCGAACATGAAGTCCCATTGCACTCTATCGAATGCCTTTTCAGCATCGGTTGATAGGAGAAGCATGGGGAGGCTACGCTGAGTCGCCAGATTCATAAGATTTAGTGTCTTTGTGGTGTTATCCCGGGCTTCCCTATGGGGCATAAATCCAACCTGGTCCAGGTGTATAACGTGGTGGAGATGGGTAGCTAGGCGGGATGCCAATATTTTTGCAAAAAGCTTGATATCGGCATTTAGGAGGGATATTGGCCTGTAACTAGAGCTGAGTGTGGGGTCTTTGCCCTCCTTAGGGATTACTGTGATTCGCGCCGACAGGCTATCTCTGGGGAATATGTTGCCCGAGCCCATTGAGTTGAATACCTCCAACATTCTGGGTGATAATATCCCTGCAAAAGTCTTGTAGTATAGGAGGGGGAATCCGTCCGGTCCCGGCGTTTTCCCCGTGGTCGAATCTTTTAGAGCTTTGGCTAACTCCTCCTGGGAAATCGGGTCTTCCAGTTCGCTCAGTATCTCCGATGATAGTTTAGGGAGCCCAGAACGCCGGAGGTATGCCGCTATATCTGGCGCTCTCTCACCCGCCCCATCAACAGGTATGGTATACAATTCCTTGTAGTAATGCCCGAAGACCCTGGCGATCTCTGCTGCTCTATGCTTCATGTTTCCCGTTTTGTCCTGTATTTTGGGGACGTATGTTTTGGCTCTTTCTCCCCTCAGGGCCAGGGCCAGCAGGCGACCGCATTTGTCACCTGACTCGTAGTAAGTTTTCCTACTCTTAATGAGTTGGAGTTTTGCGGAGTCATTACTTAATCTACGTAGCCGGTCCCTGAGGGAGGTCAAAGCCGCTAGGTGTTCAGATTCTAGCGACTGCTTATGCAGTGCTTCCAACCTCTGAATTTCCCCTATTAATTCGCCTACGGCCCTGCCCTTTTCCTTTTTCTTCCTGGCTCCTTGCTGAATCAGAAGTCCCCTGGCAACGCATTTGTGCGCCTCCCAGACTACCGCAGGATTAGACCCTGGTGTGTTATTTCTGGAAAAGTACTCTCTTAGGTGCTGCTGGAAGGTCTCTCTGAACACAGCGTCCTGGATGAGTGAGCTATTTAGCTTCCAGTCCCACGACCGAGGCGACTGGGTGTGTGCGTGCAATGTGAGGCCTATTGGGGCGTGGTCAGACAGCACAATATTGCCTATGGTCGCCTTTTTGACTCGCTGTAATGTGTGGTGTGGGATAAGAAACAGGTCTATTCTGGAGTACATATTGTGTGGGGGTGAGTAGTACGAGTAGTCTCTACCGTTAGGGTGGAGTATTCGCCATGGATCTATTAGCTGGTGTGTATGTAATAGCCTTTTGAGCTTTCTCAGTTTGGAGTAAGGGAGATATGTGTGACCCTTGGAGGTGTCGATTATCGGGTCCAGAGTGAGGTTAAGGTCCCCCCCGACTACCACCCTTCCCTCTGCGAAGTGCGCCATAGTATCTAGAACTTCCTCTAGGAAGTCCACCTGTCCTGTGTTTGGGCAGTAAATGTTTACCAGGGTAAAGGTCTCCGACCACAACCTCCCCTTGACCATGAGCCACCTCCCCTCTCCACCACTCAGCACACCCATCTCCTCCCATGGTACTGACCTCGATATTAGCAAGCTCACCCCCCGCGTTCGGGAGTCCGGAGAGTAACTATGGTAGGAGACCGGGAACGCTCTATCTCTCATGGTGGGCGGGTTTGCTGCTTTAAAGTGTGTTTCCTGTAGAAAGGCCACGTTAGCTTTCAATGCCTTAAGATTTCTCAGAATCTGTCTCCGTTTCTCCGGGGTGTTCAGTCCCTTCACGTTGAAAGAAATCAGGTTAGGTTCTCCCATGATGGCTGTCAGTGGCGGGAGAGGGGGAAGGTGTCGGGGTGAGCGGTGAGTAGAGTGACAGACGGGGAAAGCAATGGAGAAGAGATAGGGGGAAGGGGTGAGGAGAGGGCAGGGGGGTGGGAAATAAAAAGAAAAATTGAACAACAAACAATTCAAATTATAAACGAAACAGATGGCACCGGTTATAACGGTCAGACCTCTCTGAAAGAGGGACAACTAATTAGCGGTCTCGCTAAGTCTGTGGCCTCTCCCTAAGCAGGAGAGAACAGAGACTGGCCTAAGTGGGGAACTGTGTCCGGCGGCGAGCGCTGGAGGCCACCTCCCCCACCGAGAGAGGCTAGTAACTTTAAACAACAGTAAGCAACTTCTGCAATCGAATGCTAATACCAGAACAGTGCGATTGAAGGGAGAAGGATTTGAGAGGGCAGCATCCATCAGGCATCGGAGCAAGCCTACTGCTCATTATCTCTGGGTCTCGGAAGTCTCTCTCTCGGTCTTCTTGATCTACTGGCTCTGCGGTTCCTAGATGCAGCGCTCTCCCGTCTCTGAGGCGGAAAGTGGGCAGCAGGCATCAGCCAGTTTGGCACCGGAACCGGGTTAACGTTGAGAAACGCAAAGAGTCCCTCTAAGTCCTGGTAAGCTCGAAGGGTGAAGGAGCTTCCACCTCTGCTGACTATCACCTGGAGGGGAAACCCCCATCTGTATGATGCCCCAGCGTTCCGTATCACGTCAAGAACCGGCCGCAGGAGCCTACGCATTTGGAGGGTGCGTCTAGAGAGATCTGGAAATATGGTGACATTAGCTCCGTCGAAATTGAGCGGACCGTGCCTCCAAGCCCGCCGTGCGATCTCTTCTTTAGTCGTAAAGTGGTGGATGCGGCAAACAATGTCTCTTGGTCGGGACGGGTCGTTGCTTGGTGGACCCAGCGCCCTGTGCGCTCTGTCGATCTCAATCGGAGTGGTCGCCTCTCTTTCAAGCAGTCGGTTAAAGATTGCTGTAATTATTTGTCTGACGTCTTCTCCTGATGTAGCCTCAGGGATACCTCGCACTCTGAGATTATTTCGTCTGTGTCTGTTTTCAAGGTCGTCGTGCTGAAGTTGCAGTTGCAAGATTTGCACATTTTGACTCTCAATCTTGGCCGCCATGTCAGCCAGTACTGCTTCTGTGGCTGAGTGATTGGAGGAGACTTTAGCGTCTAGCGACTGAAGCTGGCCTCTTACTTCCGCTATATCTTTTTTACAGGCCGATTCGTATCTCCTGATCAGTGCCTCAAAGTCTGCTTTGGTGGGGATAGACTTAAGGAAGGAAAGCGTCTCCTGGTGGATGCTGCTGTCTCCCACTGCTCTCACACTCCCTCCGACTGCTGTTGCTGCCGCTGGCGAGATTGGACTTGAGATCGGGGATGGAAGCTCAATCACCGGTGTGGAGACCGAGGCGGGGGGTGATGTAAATTCCCGAGGAACAGTGTGCACCTCTCTTGGTGGGCTGAGTGAAGGCGACTCTTCCCTCTCTGGCCACGACCGAGGCAAGGCGTCTAGAGTGTACTCCGCCGTTCCCCCGCTGCCTCTTGTTGGGGACGCTGCAAATGTCGGCCAGGGATCGCTGCCCAGCCCCGGCTCTTCTGGAGCACCTCTGGCCCATTGTGTTCTCTGCGTGAGGGGGTGGGGCGGCTGGGGTGTTGAATGGTCTGGTAACCCCGTACGTTTTGTCGCCGATCTTTGTGGGCGGTCAGAAAAAGTGAAGCCATAAGCCTCTAGCTTTCCCACGGCTGGGGCCTCTCTCACTGTCTTGGGAGCCTGTTTGGTCGGCCAGCGACGGTCTAGGGCCTCTGTGGTCTGGGGCTTCTCTCTGTCTTCCTCAGGGGGAATTCCCTGCGGCCTTGGGTTCTCCTCCTGTTGCAGGCAGGGATCGCTAGGGCAGTATTGGGCTGCTGTGCTTTTGGCTGTGTCATTTAATAATCGTGGCCTGTAGGACCGTCTGCGCACCTCCCTCCACTCCCCAGGCTCATGATCTTGATCTGCCTGTGTAGGCAGGGGGGACTGATGTGCGCTCGGCGACGCCATTTTGGTGCTGTCACTACATCTCCCCTCCTCCCCCTCCGGGTCTCTGCTTGCGGAGCTATATGATGGTTCTGCCGGTTGATTCCCACCACCGCCACCTCTCTTACCTCCGTGAGGCTTGCTGTGCTGCATCGCCTGCTGTGACTGCTGCGTGCGGCTCGGAGCCGCATGTGTCGCCGCCGCCGGCGGGGGCCCCCCCCTCTCGAGTCTGCGCCCGACTCCCGGGGCCAGTTATCGAGGCTCTCTTCAATTGCCTCTCTCTCCGTGGAGCGCTGAGTCCCGCCGTCGCGCCCGCCTCGTGCAGCTGCTCCCCCGGTCTCCTCCGAGTCTCTTGTCTCCGGCGAGGTGGGGACCGGCGCCATGTCTGTGTCCACGTGCCTCCCTCCGTCCATCTCCGCCGCTATGTCGGCTCGGGAGCTCGCGATCTTGGGCTTTCTTGTCTCTCTCCTTCTTCTGCCCCTCATGGAACACTCTGCAGTCCAGGTTCAACTGCTGGTAAGTCGCTTTTAGAGGTGATTCTCTCGGCGGGGTCGGGAGCTCAGAGGTTTACAACCGCTCCATTCGCGCGCCAGGCCACGCCCCCCAGATCCATGCTTTCTTACATAAGCAGATATGTATCCATAGGCATCCCTGCATGTATCTGTGCAAATAGATCCATGCTTTCTTACATAAGCAGCTATGTATCCATAGGCATCTCAGCATGTATCTGTGCAAATAGATCCGTGCTTTCTTACATAAGCAGATATGTATCCATAAGTATCTCAGCATGTATCTGTGCAAATAGATCCGTGCTTTCTTACATAAGCAGATATGTATCCATAGGCATCTCAGCATGTATCTGTGCAAATAGATCCGTGCTTTCTTACATAAGCAGATATGTATCCATAAGTATCTCAGCATGTATCTGTGCAAATAGATCCGTGCTTTCTTACATAAGCAGATATGTATTCATAAGCGTCTCAGCATGTATCTGTGCAAATAGATCCGTGCTTTCTTACATAAGCAGCTATGTATCCATAGGCATCTCAGCATGTATCTGTGCAAATAGATCCGTGCTTTCTTACATAAGCAGATATGTATCCATAAGTATCTCAGCATGTATCTGTGCAAATAGATCCGTGCTTTCTTACATAAGCAGATATGTATCCATAGGCATCCCTGCATGTATCTGTGCAAATCGATCCATGCTTTCTTACATAAGCAGCTATGTATCTATAAGCATCTCAGCATGTATTTGTGCAAATAGATCCGTGCTTTCTCACATAAGCAGATATGTATCCATAGGCATCCCTGCATGTATCTGTGCGAATAGATCCTTGCTTTCTTACATAAGCAGATTTGTATCCATAAGCATCTCAGCATGTATCTGTGCAAATAGATCCATGCTTTGTTACATAAGCAGATATGTATCCATAGGCATCCCTGCATGTATCTGTGCAAATAGATCCATGCTTTCTTACATAAGCAGATATGTATCCATAGGCATCCCTGCATGTATCTGTGCAAATAGATCCATGCTTTCTTACATAAGCAGATATGTATTCATAAGCGTCTCAGCATGTATCTGTGCAAATAGATCCGTGCTTTCTTACATAAGCAGCTATGTATCCATAGGCATCTCAGCATGTATCTGTGCAAATAGATCCGTGCTTTCTTACATAAGCAGATATGTATCCATAAGCATCTCAGTATGTATCTGTGCAAATAGATTCGTGCTTTCTTACATAAGCAGATATGTATCCATAGGCATCCCTGCATGTATCTGTGCAAATAGATCCGTGCTTTCTCACATAAGCAGATATGTATCCATAGGCATCCCTGCATGTATCTGTGCAAATAGATCCATGCTTTCTTACATAAGCAGCTATGTATCCATAAGTATCTCAGCATGTATCTGTGCAAATAGATCCGTGCTTTCTTACATAAGCAGATATGTATCCATAGGCATCCCTGCATGTATCTGTGCAAATAGATCCGTGCTTTCTTATATAAGCAGATATGTATCCATAAGCATCTCAGCATGTATCTGTGCAAATAGATCCGTGCTTTCTTACATAAGCAGCTATGTATCCATAAGTATCTCAGCATGTATCTGTGCAAATAGATCCGTGCTTTCTTATATAAGCAGCTATGTATCCATAAGCATCTCAGCATGTATCTGTGCAAATAGATCCGTGCTTTCTTACATAAGCAGCTATGTATCCATAAGTATCTCAGCATGTATCTGTGCAAATAGATCCGTGCTTTCTTACATAAGCAGATATGTATCCATAGGCATCCCTGCATGTATCTGTGCAAATAGATCCGTGCTTTCTTATATAAGCAGATATGTATCCATAAGCATCTCAGCATGTATCTGTGCAAATAGATCCGTGCTTTCTTACATAAGCAGCTATGTATCCATAAGTATCTCAGCATGTATCTGTGCAAATAGATCCGTGCTTTCTTATATAAGCAGATATTTATCCATAAGCATCTCAGCATGTATCTGTGCAAATAGATCCATGCTTTCTTACATAAGCAGCTATGTATCCATAAGTATCTCAGCATGTATCTGTGCAAATAGATCCATGCTTTCTTACATAAGCAGCTATGTATCCATAAGTATCTCAGTATGTATCTGTGCAAATAGATCCGTGCTTTCTTACATAAGCAGATATGTATCCATAGGCATCCCTGCATGTATCTGTGCAAATCGATCCATGCTTTCTTACATAAGCAGCTATGTATCTATAAGCATCTCAGCATGTATTTGTGCAAATAGATCCGTGCTTTCTCACATAAGCAGATATGTATCCATAGGCATCTCAGCATGTATCTGTGCAAATAGATCTGTGCTTTCTTACATATGTATCCATGGGCATCCCTGCATGTATATATTTGCACATATGTGCCATTTCCATAAGAATATATATTTGCATGGTGTTGGCCCTATAGCATGTCTATCTTTACACATCTGTAAGCATGGGTGCATGTATCTGCAACTGGATGGACGGTGCATTGAACACGCTCGCACAGATCAAAAGCCCTCGCATGCTTCTCATGCCTTTTTGCGTGGGATGATGCAAGCAGATATTCACATGCAAACATGCATCTGAATAAATGCAAAACTGTTTTTTGGACACATGGGATGGATTAGTCTGCACCTGCATTCGAATTGAAGCCGCATGCGAATATATATTTGCATCATAAGAATATATATTTTCACGGTGTTGAATCAGCCCTTCTGTTACAACTAACTCATAATACCTTGTACAGCACCAGAGACTACAATGGTGCTTTATAAATAATCAAAAATGATGATATTGCAGTTCTTCTGATGTGTGTAGATGCTTTTACCCATCAAGCAATGTTTTCAGTAGCTTTTAGTAGGGTGGGGAATGTTACTGAAAAATAAAGGTGAACAGTTCTCCCTGGACTCCAAAACCCTTTTCTGGATGTTATTCTTACCAGTTAGGAAAACCCACCAAGTTTGCAGGATTTTATTTTAGTTGGGCTATACAGTAATTAACGCCTCCTCTCGCTTTCTAGTGCCTTTATATGGATTTTAATATAAAACAATATAACTATAGAGCTCTTAAAATTAAACAAATAAACCTCTCAAAAGACTGAATTCCCCATAGGTCACAGTTATTTCCAAACTGCACTAAGATGTCTCTTCTTGAGAGGCCACAATAACTGCATACACAGTCAGCAAAGCCATGTTCTCTGATGTGTCATCAGTCCAATCATTTCAAAGGAGAGTTTGAGTCATTTGTAGAGAAAGCAAGGAGAGTATCGTACCTCTCTATGACCTTTTACTCTGTTGTGCTGAAAATTTGGTGGTAGGTAAAAAACAGCAGAGGCTATAGGCTTAATCATTCAGTTGGGTTCGGAAAATCTTTTGGACTGCACAAGTCATTTTTTAGTTACACAGCTGTTGTGTTTCGAGCTTGTGGCTCTCATCAGCACATGGCTGGAAGCTTCTGGCAATATGGAGATGAGACTTGGTGACTTTCAGTCTTGTGCTGTAAATACTTTCCTTTCTAGGAAAGCGCCTCTATTCCTTTACCTCTAAGTAGTTTTTTTTTGTCTCTATAGTCTCAGTATATTAAGCCTAACATGGGTCTCTCCCCCTGGTGGCTTGTCACTGTGTTTTGCTACTCACCAAGTCTCACCCCCCCTTACAGCCAGATACTTCCAACCTTTTGCTGATGAGAGACACAAGCGTAAAACACATGTTCACAAGTGGCTATGTAAATTCTAAGCTAATCGATGGCATAGCTCATCCATCTGCTTTCTGAGTGCCTTAGATCAGTGGTCCTCAAGGCCCACCAACATGTCATGTTTTTTGGATCTCCAAATAGCCAGCTCTATTGCTCTGCAGCTGCACTAACTACTCCACCTGTGCATCTGTGGAGATCTGCAAAACCTGGCCTGTTGGTGGGCCTTGAGGACAGGGTTGGGGACCCCTGCCTTAGATGGAACTGATCTGTAAAGAGATGATTTGCATGGCTCTGCCTGCAGCAGAGAGCAATGGGGGATATTATTCCTTATGTTGGGTGCTGTGTAAATACTTTCCATTGTAGGAAATGGAATGGTTTCTTTATCTGTGAGTAGAGGGTCTTTTGGCCTCTTCAGCCCCTGATATTAAGCCTGACATGGTTCTCACCACAGGGTGGCTTATGACTTGCGTTTTATGCTTCTAGTTTAGCCCATGTAATGTGGAAGTAAATGCCATGCTCCCTTACATGTTACCTCTGTAATATGAGCTCATTTCTCATGAGGGTTAATATTAGAGAATAAAGTTTTCTCATTTGTCTGATGAATGTGCTCCCTTGAGAACCACCAGCGCCAGCTGCATACTGTTACTGTGCCAAGTTGTCTGCGTGTATCTGCACACACCCACCCTGTTAGGGTATAGCAAGGTTTCTACATTCTCTACGGTAAAGTTATTTTTTTTTTAATTAGAGCAATGCCTTGACTTGATTCAGTTAAATTGCCAATGCTAAGGACAGGACTAAACCTTATCACAGTGGGTCAGCTTGAAGTTTTGATCCATCAATAGAGGTCAAATGACTTGAAGGCTATGCTCAAGCAAGTGCAATTTAAACCAAGCAGGGGCACTAGATACTAGAGAGGTGTGACCAAAAATAATTTTAGGTAAAACCTTACTATGCTTAGGCAGTGGCATTTAGCTCTTCTCTAACTATCCCTTGCAACTCTTTGCTAGGGTGGATCCTGGTTCACAAGGGCACTAAATGAACCCCTCACACCAGGGCTGGATTAAGTGTGGTGGAGGCCCCAGATACAGTATTTTTTTTCTTCTGAAATATTAGACCAGTCAAGTAACTGATCAGTGGTTGTCTGGCACCCACCTACTTACTGGAATGTCAGATCATTGTAGGGCTGATGGCGGCTTTGCTGCTCTAGGCTCTCCGTCCTGCCCTGTGGTGACTTTGGTTGCCCAGACGCGGGGGGTCCCTACTGCTGTCTATAGCTTTGTTGCTGGCCTGTCAGACCAAAGACTGAAAAGCCTCCTGGACCAGACCATAACCCAAAGGTTGGTGGAGGCCCCCTTTGCAGGGCAAGTGGTGGAGGCCCCTTGGCATGCATCCCCCTCATAATCCGGCCCTGCCTCACACCATATGTGGGCCTTACATTAGAGATACTCACCCCTCTTGGTAGGGGGCAGAAACTGTGAAATTCACAGGCGGGGCAGAAGGCTGTGATGTGCAAAGCTTTGGTATAGCTACATTTTACACAGCTTTTTCACTCCACTTGAGCAAATTTATTTTGGGCCTTTGGGCTCTCAGTGGCTCAAGACTGGAGTGTTCTTTTTAAATTGAAGAGTAAGCAGAGAGTGAAATTGATTTTTGAAAAGAGGTCAAATACTGTACTTGACAATCACTTGCAATTCTGGAACACATATTATTGTTTTATTAATGTCCTCTGGTCATATAATGCAACTATGGAGGTAATCCAAAAAAATTTGGAGGCTTGGGTCATTACGAGAGGCAAGGTGCAGATTTTAACAAATTCGAGAATAACAGCCTCCTATGGGGTATTCAGAAACATTTGGAGATGCTCTCCACGCCACTCTGTTCTAAGATGGAGAGCTTTCAGAATTATTCTGAAGACCTGGTAGAAATGTCCCCCGACCTTTTCCTCAAGAGCCACCAACAGTTCCAAATTGCGGTCTCCATAGCTCTGCCTGTGTGTCACCTGTGTGTCTATGTGGAGAACATGACCTGTTAATGAGTCACGAGAGGAGAGGGCTAGGGGACACTGCATTATAGGGTGCTGCTATTTACAAAGGTGTAAAGTAAATCTAAGTAGGTTATTGTATTTATCCTGAGAAATGCTCTCCAAACCCAGTGCAAAGGGGGCCAAGACAATGCCAAAATGGTCCAAACTAATCATTTGGATTACCCTTATAGCTTTTCTGACCATATATAGATCTCACTCCCCCAAATTGGTATGATGCCCAGTAATCTATAAACAAGACATACATTTGTACAAATATTTAAAGGACATATATATTTTCTTAGTTACAAAAAAAGACAGGGATAAAAAAAAACTTGCTTTAAATCAAGCCCATTTTTTATTTTTCAATCCCGCAGCAGCCACTAAAAGCTGCCAGCAGCAGAAGGGTTAATGTGTTCTATTAACCCCATCAGATGTTGAGTGCTGTTGATGAGTGCCACTTCACTGTGAATAGAAAGGAATAATTCAGCGCCATCCTCTGGGGAATTCCAGCTTGTATAGCCAAAACCTTTAGTGTGGATAATGAGGTTCCACCAGATAAAACCCTAAGAAAGGGTCACTGGATTAGGCCACAGGCACGGCACATTTTATTTGGGTAATCAGCAAGGATGAAATGAAGAGCCGGCTGCTGAGGTCGCCTTACCAAGTGTTGTGCCTACAATTCACACCGTGCCTCAATGGCTTCTCTGTAATTAAGAGATGCAGCATATTAGAGCAGCCAAGTGTTTACACAATGCCACCAAGCATATCATAAAATAGCTCATGACATAAAATGCTTCATTTATCACAGAGCGTGAGGCGAGAACTGTCTGCATTGCCCCACAGCGACAGCCGCATTCATTCACTAATTCACGGCATCCTCCAGGGCATAGCTGAATCTGATTGGTTGCTGTGTGACAATGAGATTTTTTATATCAAAGATTCTGATAAAGGAGGAAGAGTGGACCAATCAGTAAAACTGGAGAATCTACATCTTATGAAAAATATGTGGGTACAATCTGCAAATGATCAAACCCTGTATTGGGCCAGAATGTAAAGTAAAAGGAAAGAGTCCCTTGGTCTGTAGATGGGGCTTGTTTACATTTTTTGTACTATATGCTTTACCAAACAGCAGCTATGTAAAGTGGATCCAATTGTTTATGCAACATGTTTTTGGAAAAACGAGTAAATAACCAATAAGATCATGCGAATTGTTAAAGTAGACCAAAACCCAATGTGATCGGGCAGGGAATCTATAAGATTCCATCGCCGATCGATTCCCCTCCCATCCAAAATCGTGACGCCCCGCTGTGTGAAACCCCCCAGGTCACCCAATACACTTACCTTGCTTCCCGGACCAACGGCAAATTCCTGGCACGTGCCCGCGCCAGGCATTTGTGAATGGGCATGCTCCCTGTTAGACAGAAGCAGGGGATGCGGCCGCCAGCGAGCTCTGAGCCACTGGCCTTAGACTGGACTAGTGGCCGTGCACGCACCATAGGACCAGGAAGAGGTGAGTTAACTCCGGCAATCAGGGGGGTTTCACGTAGCAGAACACCCCCGATCGGGGTGCCCCGGGGGAAAAAACAAAACTCAGTATAGTCAAAATCCTTGGGTTTGGTCCACTTTAAAGCTCTGCAAGACTCCAGGGCTGGCTACTAGTCTGTGCCCGGTGTGAAACCCCATAGCTCCCAAGATGTGATTGTCACCAGTGGCCACATCCCTGGCTTCCCGGTAGCTGTGGAGCGCTCAAATGTCCAGCAAGATCTCAGCGATGGAAAAACACATTTTTAAAAAGCTGGCTGCATCAGCCTAAGTAATTAGACAGTGAGGGTGGGGACATGATGAAAGGGTTTTGTGCCACATTAAGTGAAGCAAATGATCTGAAACTTACATCTGAGTGAGCTTTTTTACTAAAACAAAAGCGTGGTAGGGTCGTCTCCAGGGCCGGGTTACAGATTGCCCCCCTGGGGCATTCGGATTTAATATACTCCGCTATGTGAAACCTCCAGGATTGCACGCATGTTCACCTAGGGCGTCGATCGCAGTGCATGTTTGCAGGGTTCCCGCTGTACTCTTCCCCCTGCAGAAAGGTGACTGCATGCAGAAGGAGGAAGCGGCCATCAGCAGGAGTCTGCCAATCGTTTCCATGCAGAATTCATTGACGGGTATAAATATGTTCGGATTGGGCAAGAGCCCACACTTGAGCCATGGGAATGTGGCTTGAGGGGAGTAAACAGGCAATCCCAGGGGGATAACCCAAAGGGGCATCCTAAATCCCAAATCAGGAATTGTAATGTAGATCTAAATCCAGGTGAAATTTCAGGGTTCTAGTCTGCTTTACCACACAAGAAAGTGAGAACTCGTATCTTTTTTTTAATATTTTTGGCGAAATACTAGAAGTAACGTGTTTTTGCACTCATGTGTTAAACCAACAACAGTCTAGAATGAATCAGCACACAACTTTATTCTTTATTGTTCCATGCAAATTCTTTTTCCGAGGTTTCGAGGAAAAGTCGGCTAAAACTAAAACACATGTAGGAAAAGCTCACTCAGAAGGTTTCAAATCAAACCTAATGAGTCCTACACATTCACAGCCTATGATCACTTTATTTCAACTGTATGTGTTGGGACAAACAGAGGAGCCCCTGTCCAGACACACACTCATTTTCTCCCACCTTATCAACCTTGGGAACAAATGTAAACTAAGGGCCTGATTCATGAAGGGATAGCGACAGGTAGTGGCAGGTGAACGCCGGAGATGGCACGCAATTCCACATTTATGAAGCCGAATCTGGTGAGTGACTAGAACAACGCCATGTAGCATACGATTCATCATTATCCCAGCCTCAGTGTACAGCGCCGGCGTTCAGCCTTGCAGAGCGCCACGTATTACCTCTCGCTACCTGGCTCTCTCCCATACATTTCTATGGACGATCCTTAAATCTCTTTCCTGATCTCATTTATTTTTTATTAAAATCTCAAATCTTTCTGACATGTATCCTGGGCTAGAAAATGAAAACTTTTTTGATTAATAATATTTTTATGCAGAATTGTCCTTACATGTCTGGTATTAAAGTGTTAATGTTACAATGTATTAACAATGTAATTCCAAATGTTTTTGCTTTGTTACTACTGGATACATCTTCAAAAACAGACTTTAATCACACAGCCTCTGGCGCTGTGGGCTACAACGACCAAATTTTGAGCGCCGACGCTGTTTGAGGCTTTTTTTTGGTGAATGTGGTGTGAGTCGGTCGCACTGAGCTGGCGTTACCATTCGCTCCCATACAGAGTAGTACTGCAACTCCCACATCATATTCATCAAAGCCGGCCAGCGACTGAGGCGCTCTGAAACAAAGAACCATGGCCGAGCACAGCGCCTACTAGCGGTTGCTCTGAAAT
Organism: Gastrophryne carolinensis; assembly: GCA_027917425.1. Classification (NCBI taxonomy): domain Eukaryota; kingdom Metazoa; phylum Chordata; class Amphibia; order Anura; family Microhylidae; genus Gastrophryne; species Gastrophryne carolinensis. Next base: position 167,987,082 of record CM051236.1, read on the forward strand.
CCGCACTACAGATGCTCATCTATCGCTACCTAGGGTTAGTAATGAATCAGCCTGCCCGCTATCTTTTAGATTCTAGGGCCCTGCCTTGAGGGGCTTGTTCCAAGTTGCTCGTCAAAAAAGCCTACCACACTTAAAGTCCACAGTAATATGGCATTTCTTGGTCCCCTGGCCAAGTTTAAAGCACAATAGCATGAGTCAAAGGAAACATGAAATGTGTCCTTTTTATTCTGCTTAAAAAACATCAGATATCTTGAAAAATAGAGTGTAAGCTAAAGTGTGCTCCAAAATGATGTCACAAAAAGCAGAAAATAAAGCAAACATTGAAATAAATAAATACAAGTGTTGCAGGTAAAATGTCAAATCTTGAGTATGGAGGATTTAAGGATTTCCCAACTAATATTCTTTAGATTAGATGGTTGAAATTTTATGCCTGCCACAGGTGCTAACTGGTTACTGTTATGAGAGCGTTAAGAGGTTGCCTGTAGCTTCCTAAAGAGAAACATTGGGTTGTGTCACTATAAAAAGTTGAAACACAATCAGAGCGCAGCTCCTGATCAGACTATCTGTTGGATACTTAGGCCCTGATTCAATAAGAGTTGCAAAAAAATTCTCATGGTAGTAAAAAATTTTCATGAGAAAAAAAGCCTGAGAATGTCACTGTTACTGAATCACCAGCTAGGAAAACAATGAAAGTCAATGGCACTTTTTTACGCCTAAAAAAATGTAGAGAACCGTTTACTCCTTTCTACACAGTAGTAAAAGCTGCCATTGACTTTCATTGTCTTTTTATCTAGTGATTCAGTAACAGTGACATTCTCAGGCTTTTTACTCATAAAATGAGATTTTTTTTCAACTCTTATTGAATTGAGGCCTTGCTGTCTATGATTGTCTGTTCTCCTGGATAATGTATAAGGTAAAGATTTGCTAAGTCAATCATTTTCCTTATGGTATGTTTGCTAGGTATTGTACAGTACCTATCACATGAGCACCGTATATTAATTGTATTGCTGTAGCTTGCTATTCTAAATAGTTCTTTTGCTTTCAGTAAAACTTCTGTGGTATATTATGGTTTATCTCCCAATCTTGTGGAATCAACATAGATGTAAAATACACCTCAAAACAAATCTCAAGTTATCTTTTATATCTATAGCATTTTACAACAATTTGCCCCCACTGTAAAACTGGAATATAATTTGCAACCAACATGCACTAAAAAGCTAATCAGATGGTGGCCAGTGGTGACTTCTGTTAATGGTGGTGACTTCTGTTAATGAAAACGAACCCTGTAAAACCGGGCTATCCTAGAGCTTACTGTAAATAGGTGATAATAGAATAGAATAAATAGAATAACTAAATAAATAGAACAAATGAGCCTTGCTCTCGTTAGATATACCTAAATGTACATATTTTCTGTTGATACCCAAGGAAAGGCACGTACATGTCATAATAACACCCACATTCTAATATTTGTAAATGCCTGACCCCTGAATTTTTTTGTAAAAAGGGTATGATTATTATTGGACACTGAGCTCTTAATTTCCTTTAGAGGGAGATTTACAGGCAATGTTTGATGCAGCATTGACATTTCCCTGATTAATTAAAACCCCCTTTTCAAAGATGTACTGTTTTCCTATAAACATTTACAACTTTAACAATGATGTTTTATTACCTAATTATACCCCCTCTCATTTGTAGTTAACATAGTATTGAGATAGGAGATGTACTTTTAGAGAGGTCTCTACACACAGCCTTTTACAGCAGACACATTGAAAGAACATATTGGCTACACGAAACGCACACCTATATGTAGGAAATCAGAATACTAGGACCTCAACAATAGGGAATATTGCATGTTCATGTATGTTTTTATAATACCTGTTGTATTAGCATATCAAAGCTTTCCCTTTGTTAAAGGAGACTTGCATGTCTCTGAACCGTTAGATTTTTACTGCACCATGGTAGTGGCCCTGGACTTATAATCAGTAACAGGAAAATCTCCAATTGTGGAGTGAATTTGTGCCCCTACATTCCATCTATTGAGCCTCTGCGAACAATACAGTCAGCTGTTTTTCTATATTTTGTTAGTTCCGGCCTTGTGTACAGCCTCAACACTCAACGGATTCCTAAAAAATAAGCAACTGATATTCTCATGTAACTGTAGAGTGGGCCCCAAGAGTCCTTTCTACTAGTGCTCATCTAAGTGCAAATGTCACAAGCAGGACTTATCATTTCTTAGGAAAAGCTCAGATTTACGTAAGCTCAGTTTCAAACAGCAGAGGCAAAATTACCTTAAAGTGATCCTCTATTTTAAATTAGACTCAGTGATGTGCAACTGCTTAATGTTGACTCATAGCCATAAAATGACAGTTGTTCTGCTTAGACATGCAGTGGGAGCACCCTGATTTAGGATGGTATAGCCCCCTGCAAGCCTGATATTGGGCAGCCACACTTACCTATTTCTGTGGGTGGGTGGATGGATGCAAGTCCATCTGGAAAACCTGATTGGCCACTTGCAGTCACATGGGGTGTCACAGTGGGGATCTGTCCGATATAATGCTTGCAGGAGTGTATATGTGGTGCGGCATCCCAAATTGGGACTAATGCCACCAACAGTTTATCTGCCTGGCAAACCTGATTGGCTACTTGCAGTCACATGGGGTGCAAAACCAGTGACTGGAACGTGGGAGTGGATGAGTAGATCTGTCCGATATCATGCTTGCAGGAGGGTATATGAGGTAGGGCATCCCGAATTGGGACTAATGGCACCAACAGCTCTGCCTGACGAAATGATTTGAAATTGGCCCATATTACTCACGTCCTCCACACTCCTGCGGACAATGGGTTTGGAGACCATGGCAGTCGCCACTGTCAAAGCAGATCCACACCCATTTACCCATTAACTGGTGTGGGTCCAGCTGCATTCAGTCAGTCTAGGGGGGCATCCAGGGTGTACCGTTTTGGCGGCCGTAACCAAGAACGGGGCAAGACCCAGGTGACCACCAGCGGCCTATTGCGGGACTGCATTCCCAGCCAAGAATCAAGGATAATGTAAGAATTAGGGTCGTTCTGGGGGGCAATGCGCAAGGGGTCTCCAGAATTCTGGATGCCCCCCGAGCCTGTCTGCATGTAGCTGGGCCCATACCAGGAAATTGGTGTGGGTCCGCTTTAACAACACAAACTATGCAAAAATCTGGTAATGTGCCAAAGAAGGCATTCAATTATGGTATAACACCTCTTTAAAAGATAAACCTTCTACTAGGTTACATTAAAGCGGTTAACTACCCAAAAACAAGAGGTACCAACAGCTGATCGGTCCAACTCCAGCAATCATAATACCAAGCTGTCTGGACCCAAACTCACTGTGACTGGCCCCCACCATCAGTCACAGTGAGTTCGGGCCAGATGGCTCAAACCGAGCTGTGAGGGACAAAAGTTGAGCACCCCCCTTTAATTAACTTAAAGGGGGGTAGTGCCATCAAATCATTATTTGAGCCTCTGGAATTATTGGAGAGGTTCATATTTGAGAGCACAATAACGTGCAGGATATTCTTTTTAATAAAGGCAAACATGTTTCTACTATATTATGTGTGGAGTAAGAAAAGTAAACCTCTCCAAAAATTCCAGAGGCTCAGAATTACTCGGATAACCCCCCCTCCCATATCTTTTCATCTAAACAAAGGATAATCATTAACCTTCTAAACAGAGGCTTTGGTCTCCCTAATACTGTATCTCACATCAGCATTTAAAAGCCTGCCAGACATCTTGCCACTTTCTAATGATTTTCTCTCTCCTCAGCGGGGGCTCTCATTCTCATCGCTCAATTAAAGGCCTGCCTTGTGTTCCTCACTCTCCTCTGACGAAGAAGACTTCTTTCTCTTTTGTTATCGGGATCCCATTGTGAATAATAGGACACACAGATTTGGCACAGGGCGATTCCATAAAACACCGAAAAGAGTCATTACAAAGCTGGACTGCTTGGAACAAAGTCAGATACAAGAACAAACAAATGTCATTGGAACTTCGATTTGGCAAATCAGCTTAATTATAATAACGGAGAAAACCTTAATTACACATTTTCCTTGCTAAAGGGAATGGAGAGATTTGCTCTCGTACTTTACAAATGTACATTGATATAAAAAGCGCTGAAAGCGAGGTGCAGCGTCTAAATATTTACTAACAGACAGCGCGGCATTATGGCAATTAGTATACATTTGCATGCAATAATTCAGCATAACTGTGAGCAGGAATTCTGACTTGTTTTGCTCCGCTTAATTAACCTTTACAGCTACACGGCACAAGTAGTAATTAAGACAGCTCAGTGATAGATTAATGTCTTTCTGATTTGGCACAGCACATCTAAGGGACAACAACAGTTACAATAGCTGGGCTCGCCGACTAAATTACTAACAGGAGATGGACATAAGGGGCCCAACCATTAAATTGGGATAAGTGCGCTTCAGGCTCAGAATAGCACTCATTTACATGAAGCTTTCCTTTTCAAGTGCAAAATTAGAATTTTTGATGCAATGTTGTTGCAAATGTGCAATTCTGGGACTTATTTATGAACTAGAAATGCGGAAATCGCCCTTAAATGAGAAACTTTGGAAATATATCAGTGGGATAATCTCGTTAGTAACAAGCTAACTAAAAAGAAATTGCCTGAAAACAATAGATAACAATAAATGTGGGTCATTTGGCAAATACTCTTCATTTAAAAGTGTAAAATACATGCAAATTCATTTTAGTTCTTCCATACTAAATTAGGTGTTGGTGTAGTGGGAGATGTAGGGTTCGTTGGGCCATTGTCTCATTGAAGAGAGATGAGGACAATCTGGGCTAAGTCTACAACCTTGAAAACTTGAGCATCCATAAATGTGTAGAAGTAAAAAACAAGACATCTTTATAATGAGAGTCTGTACTGTACCAAAGAAGGTTAGACGTGTATGCTATGACACTATCCACCTGGACTCTGATCCTAGTCTGCATATCCTGGGACTAGGGATAAGGAGTATAAGTGAGGATGTGCAGGAACTGTCCAGGTTAAGAAGCAGGCCCATGGATGGAATTCAACATTGGCATGCCCAGAGATGGCAGCAGGGAACAGCATAAAACGATCAAGAATTTGTGGCATTGAAGAAAATAATTATGTCCAATGGACAGGGTAGGGGAAGCATTTTAAACATTTACAGTTATTAGCTAACACTAACCGCTAATGTTTAAGGAGGACTATCGCAAAAAAAAAATGGGCCAATGATAAATATCCATATAAATATGCTGGATGGTGGAAGGAGGGGTCACTTATACATCCGGCATCAAGAAATATCTAGGCTTGTTTTATTTCAAGAAAAGGTAAAATAAATCAGGGGGAGGGGCAGGTTGTGATACACTCAGACCGGACACCCCTTGACTTTATTCTTACAAGGAGAAAAAAAAAACATAAGAGTTTTATTCAGTTTGGGGTAAAAAGTGACCCCTCCTCTAATTGGCAGACGTGTTAATATGGATTTTTAATATTACACAATTTTGCAATACACCTACTTTAATATCTTCTAAAAAAAAACTACCATATTTTTCACACTATAAGACCCCCTATATCAGGCAGTGTGGCAAAAATACCATTTTGTGATTACTCACCTGTAAAATGGGTATTATAAGTATGTCTCACACCCTGCTTCGGAAGATTAATTACACGTGGGTTATAGCCAGTAGAGGGCGAACTTCTGCAGAGATGACTAGAAAAAAAGAAGCCCCTCCCAGTCCATAAATACCTGGGACGTCCCACACATTCCCCTGTATAAGAAAGCAGTAAGGGGACCAGGAAGAGCGAATAAATCTAAGAGAAAAAAGTTTCACCATAAAGAGGATCCAAGATAAAACTCAGGGTGGGACGAAGCAGGGTGTGAGACATACTTATAATACCCATTTTACAGGTGAGTAATCACAAAATGGTATTATTCCAAGTATGTCTCACACCCTGCTTCAGAAGATTAATTACACGTGGGACATCCAATAGCAGTGTCCAAAAAGGGTGGGGATCCCAACAGGCAATAGTGCCCAAATTAAACCACTGCAGCTTGTAGAACTTTGCGGCCAAAAACAGCATCCGCTGAGGCCCGCATATCAATCTTATAAAACTTGGAAAAAGTATGAACAGAAGACCAAGTAGCAGCCTTACAAACTTGTTCAACAGAGGCCTGGTGCTGAAAAGCCCAGGAAAACCCAACAGCACGAGTAGAATGAGCAGTGATCTGGAAAGGGGGATCCCTCCCCTTGGCAGTATAGACCCCAACAATGGCCTGACGTATCCATTTACTAATGGTAGACTTGACGGGCGCCAAACCCTTCTTGGGCCCAGAGGGCACCACAAACAAGACGTCCGTCCTATAGAAAAGAGAAGTAGCCACCAAATAGTACTTCACACAACGCACAACATCCAAAGAGTGCAGGGCCCTCCCCTTGTCATTGCTAGGCTTAGGACACAAGGAAGGGAAAACCACATCCAAGACCCAAACAGTCAACAAGGTCTTGCGAGGGGGCCGCACATGAGTGACCCCCTGGAAAAAAGTCTTAACCTAAGGATGAAGAGCAAAAGACCCTTGATAGAAAACCGCCAGGGCGGAGATCTGCCCTTATAGAGTACTAAGCTGAAAACCCAGGTCCAAACCGTGTTGGAGAAACTCCAAAATTCTGGGAATCGAAAAACCCTACAAGGCAAGGCCCTAGCCTCACACTAATCAATATAGGACCGCCAGGTCCTGTAGTAGATGTTAGAGGAAAAACTTCTTACTAGCCCTAACAAGCGTCTAGATCACAGCATCAGACAAACCTTCCTCTTTTAGGATGGAGGTCTCATCAGTCACGCCGTCAAAGCCAGAGTTTGTAAATTGAGGTAACATAGCTGACCTTGAGTGACCAGATCTGGAAACAGGGGCAACCTGTACTGATTGACCGCCAGCCGCACGACGGCTGCGAACCACACCTGTCTTGGCCACCTTGAAGCCACCAGTATAGCTGGCACACCCTTTTAACCAGCTTGCGAACCACCCTGCCTACCATGGAGAAGGGGGGAAACAGATACAGGAGACCCAGATCCCGCCAGGCAAGAGACATGGCATCCACTGCCAGAGCCAGAGGATCCTGAGACAGAGACACAAAAGCAAGTAGTTTGTGGTTGTGACGTGAGACAAAGAGATCTCCGGGAACCCCCACTTGTGACAAATGGATAGAAATATCTTGTTGTTGAGGGACCATTCCCCTCGGCGAGAGAACACCCTGCTGAGGGAGTCCGCTTCCATGTTCTCCACTCCTGGAATGTACACCGCCGAGAAACATGGAACAACGCTCTCGGCCCATGCAAGAAACAGAGAAACTTCCCTGAGGGCAGTCCTGCTGCGAGTCCCTCCTTGGTGACTGATGTAAGCGACCGCAGTCCGATAGTCTGATCGAACCTGAACCGGAAATCCTTGGAGATGATGCGTCAAGTGCGACAGCACCAATCGAATAGCCCTCAGCTCCAAGACGTTGGTGGGGATGTGCGCCTCCAGAGGACCCCACAGCCCCTGGAACTGATGTTTCTTCCAGAAACCCCCCTCCAGCCCGACAGGTTGGCATCCGTGGTGACCGTCTCCTAACAAGGAGCCAGAAAGGATCTGCCCCTCAGAAGACTTCTCAGTTCCAGCCACCACTGAAGAGACTGCCGGACCAAGGGAGACATCGCAAAGGACTGATCCAAGGCCAGAGGACATCAGTCCCAAGCCGATAACAGATAGATTTTAAGAGACTTCTTGTGAAAACTGAGCAAAAGGAACCGCCTCAAAGGAGGCCACCATCAACCCCACCAGCCTCATCCCTTGCCGGATGGACGGGCGAGGATGGGACAGAAGAAGACGTATCAGATCTTGAACCATCTGCACCTTCGACTGAGGTAAGAACACCCTGGACTGAATGGTATCCAGATTCATGCCCAGAAATCTCGCTTGACGGGGAGAGAGAAGACTTGGGGTTGTTGATCACCCAACCGAAACTCTCCAGCGTAGTCACCACCAACCTGGTGTCCAGCTCCACTTGACAGAGAGGATGCCGTAATGAGAAGGTCGTTCAGATACGGCACAATGCGAATGCCCTGGTCTTTGAGAAGGGCCATTATGCCAGACGACACCTTGGTGCTGAGGTCCGCCCGAAAGGGAGAGCCACAAACCGGAAGGGTAAGCTTCCTTGATGTTTATGGACGTCACGAAGACACCTGGACGAAGAGAGTTGATGGCTGAGCGCAGAGTCTCCATGTGAAATTTCCTGGTTCTGATGAACCTGTTGAGAATTCTGAGATCCAGAATGGGTCTTATGGAGCCATCCTTTTTGGGCACTGTAAAAAAGGTTGGAGTAATAGCCCCGGCCTCTCCCTGAGGAGGGCACTGGGCAAACGACCCCCCTGTCCAGAAGGTTTTGTATTGCCAATAACAGCCCCTGCGCGGCCCAGGGGTCCGAAGGAACCCGAGAAATCTGGGAGGAGGCCGGTACTCGAACTCCAGCTTGTACCCGGAAGAAACCACTTCCAGGATCCAGTTGTCTGTGACCTCCCGGGTCCAGACCTGGTCGAAGAGCCTTAGCCGCCCCCCCACCCGCGAGGGTGAGGGCGCCCCCTCATTGCTGAGAGGGTTTGGCAGCAGCCTTGGGTTTGGTACCCCAGGCAGTGCCGGGGCGGGCACGCCCACTGCCCCTACCCCAGGAGTCACCTCTGAATGCAGAGTAAGCAACTCGCCTGCTTGCTCGAGAGCCAAGAAAGGAAGGATTAAATGAGCCTGCCCCCCGAAAGGACCGGCGCTGCTTCCCGCGATGTGGCAACTTTCCTACTTTCGCCAATTTATCTCCAAACAGGCGCCTACCCAAGAAGGGTAGCCCTGTAAGCGCCTTCTTAGCCACCATATCAGCCGCCCATTGGCGCAACCGAACCGAGCGGCGTATAGCCACAAGCAAATCCGAGGTTCTACTACACAAGCATATTGTATCGTCCAAGGCTGATAAGACAAAGGTCATGAACAGATCACACCGCGTAAGTGCTGCAAATTCAACACTAGCAGGGTTAAGAAGGGGACCATTCAACAAGCCCCTAATTACAGATCCGGTAGCCACGGCCGAGAGTGCGGAAGCACAAACGGGACGCAGGGCCGAACCCACACAGGCAAAGGCGTGTGACACCATTTGATCCAGACGACGGTCCTCACCATCCTTCAGCGTGGAGGAGTCAGGTGAGTGCACAACAAATGTGTTGGACAACCCCAGACTCAGAGGGTCGACTTCTGGGGGTGACGACCAGCGCTTCACCGTGTCTACCAGGAAGGGATATTTCCTATCCCACCCCTGAGGGACGCCGGGAAGCCGTCTGGGCCTTTCCCATTCCTTAAGAATCAACTTGTCAAAATGTTTCTGATCTGGAAACTCCAAGCGCAGCTTAGTGGCCCCCCAAAAAATCCCCCTCTTGCGGAGGGGCCTCCGCAGGCGGGGAAATAGCAAGAACCTCAAAAAAAGCAAAATAGGCTTTTGACCCACTAATAATACTCTCTAGGGTGCCCAATTTCACACTACTGAATGCACATTGAGCGTTGCAGAACCTCAGAAATGCTCATGTATGTAGCACAGACCAAGTCAGCGGCTATTCACGCTGTAGGGTACAAAAGCCAAAAGGACACACACAACATAGGAAGAAAGAATGGGCCCCGCAGGGCACTCACACTGCCGGGATAAGATGGCAACCGAAGGCAGGAGCAGCCAAAGCAGACGCGGCCAACAAGGAAGAGGAGGGCAGGCCGGTGCGGAACGTGCGCCGCGCGTGGCCCCACCCCCTCCAGCACTGCAGAGGACCTGCGGTTCCCTGCCATTGGCTGGGAACCTCCGTCGGCGCCAAGGAGAGGGGGCGGGCCGCAGCGACGCGTCAAGCTAGCGGCCCCGCCCCCTCCCCTCAGAGAGGGGAAAGAACAATGGCTGAGCTCCCGAGACAGCGGGGGAGCCGGCCCAGACACCAGGCCGCCTGCGTCCTCAAGGGCGGCCTTGCAAAGCAAACACCACACACACACACACACCAAGGTATAAACACACTGCTGGTGGAAGGAAAGGAATCCTTTCTATCACATGTTGTGCCTGCCAAAAAAACAAGCAGAAATAAAGGAAGAGAGGGCCCGCCCCCCCCCCCCGATCCAGGGACCTAGGGTAACGGATGGGGAAGGGAACCCCAGCCACATAATGCGGCACAGGGGAAATGGACGGGGCATCCCAAACCTAGTTGGGGTCTCACGGGGGAGCGTAGCTCCTAATAAACACCCCTAGGGTGTTACCCACCCTCATCCGGACCTTCAGACGAGGCTGGGAGGCATATGTACTTTAATGAATAAAAATGTCCGGACAGAAATAGGTCAATAAATTGCCGGGTGTGAACCCGGCTTACCTGTAAGGAAGGAGACAGCCATCTTCTGACTTGCTCGCCGTCTGCATGCAGAGACGATTACTGGGGAATGTGTGGGAGGTCCCAGGTATTTATGGACTGGGAGGGGCTTCTTTTTTTCTAGTCATCTCTGCAGAAGTTCGCCCTCTACTGGCTATAACCCACGTGTAATTAATCTTCCGAAGCAGGGCGTGAGACATACTTGGAATATTCCTCCAATTCCCCTATAACAGGCAGTGTGAAGAATCACCCTATAACAGGCAGTGTGGCACAATCCTGCCAATACCCTTTAACAGGCAGTATCCCCTCAATCCCATATAACAGGCAATGTGGCAGAACCCCCCAATCCTTCTATAATAGGCAGTGTGGCAGAATCCCCCCAATCCCTCTTTAACAAGCAGTGTGGCAGAATCCCCCCAATCCCTCTATAACAGGCAGTGTGGCAGAATACATTCTTTCAAAAAAAAATTCCGGCACAGCTTAATAATCATAAAACTTACCTCATTTATTGACAAAATTTAAAAGCCAACCAAGTCAATGATAAAGTCCCAGCCACAGCCTGAAACTCGTAACGACCAGAGGTGGGTCCCTTTGCTATGGATTTTATATGGTTTAGACATTATCATTGACTTGACTGGATTTTACATATCTAAGGTGTGCCGGAAATCTTTTTTGAACGAATATTTCCTTTGCGGCCCAGGCACTGCTTCCAGGCATGGTGTTGTATATACTAGTGGTTTGAGATTGAGTGAGGCACTCTCACAAGTTTCCTTATTCAAGTATGACAGAATGCCCCCAACCCTCCCTATAACAAGCAGTGTGGCAGAAGCTTCCTCCCCCCACAAATCACTACACTGAAGGCAGAGGGGTTTACAAAAAAAAAACTTGGCTGGGATCCATCTATGGCAGTGGCACACGGGTGGATTGCCCCTGGGAAGCTGCTCAATGAAGCAAATCCAAGATGGTGCCGGGAATGGCGATGGGGAGGTAAGGTTTTTTTTTTTATTGTTGTAACCCCCCCACAGCAGGAAAACCTGTGGTGTGGGAGCATCGGTAGGACGCTCAGACACTCCGCCCAACTTCAGAAAGCAGTTCTGGCTACCTTTAAAAGCCGGAGAGGCCATTCCATGGCCTTCACAAGCCTGAGAGGACAGCAAATGAGTCTGCATTGGGTTCCCATCAAAATAAAAGTAACATTATTAAAATGTCCTTATTTGCAGAGTGTCATAATGAAAAATGCCATTCCCCCTTTTTTCCCAGGGTATGACATGACCATTCTCTCCCTAAAGATCTGTTCAAAAATGATTAGGGGCATGTCCATTTTATACTCTTACCCTTAGGACCAGAAATACAAATACTGAATTTGGTGATGCATAGAATATTCAGTATTTTCTACCAATTTAGGTTTATCACCACACCATTAGCCAAATGTCTGAATTTTGTATAAGGAGCACTTTGCAGACTTTAGTGAAGCACACGGTCACACTAATTTTGGCCAAATATGTCTATGTCATTGTCAAGACTTATGCCCTTGCTTATGATGGACCTAGAAGCCTTTGACTGCCTTGACAGACTTAAAAACTGTGCAGGTAGACATTGACAATCCAAAACACATCCAGCAGGTGTAAAAAAAAAGAGCTTCAACAATAGAAAGGAAGCACTAGCTTAATTTATGCAAAAGGCTTAAAGGTCTTTGGGAAGAAACCAGGGTGCAAAAACAAAAAACTTTGGATGAGGATAAGGCAATAGTGTCTAGAAAAGCTACACTCTGTCAAAGGTGCAATAAGGAAAGTAACCTAAGGTTCAAAAGAAGGCATCAGTAGTGCAGACTGAACCAAGACTGATGGTCTATGAAAATATTGAAGGAGCAAAAGACAGGTATAATAGAACAGACACATGGGCTCCAGCCTAGCACAGAAACAAAAACATTCACTAAACTTGTAGAAGAGCAAAAGTCCAGCACTGCACATCCAAATAGCAAAATGTTAAAAGCTTTTAACCCTTTAACTGAGCATCCACATGAAATTTACAGGGGCTACATCTCTGACCGTAAATTTTACTTGGCTGTTCAGTTACTGACCTCCTGTTCATCATGGTGCCCGTGGCGACCCGTTTTAAGACAAGGAGGTCATGGGGAGGGGACCTCAGGGTGACTCACTCAGTAAATACCCGGGTGCAGACGGCCAGAGGGGGATGGAGACTGGAGCAGTAATACCCCGGATTCTGGCTGATTGTTGCTATGAGATTGGAGATTACAAGCCATCTGCCCCCAGGCTGGTGGGATAGGTGGATATCGGCCCCATGGAATTTGGTGATATGACTTATTGATCTTTTTTCCCATTAGTTCCCATGTTACCAGTGTCTCACTTGCACATATTGGCCTCTTGTAGGGCAGAGATTGTTCACATTGTAGTGTGTTGTCCTTTTTCTCTTTTCTTCATACACTTATTTATTTTTTAAAATGATTAATAGTTATGTTTATGTGGCCCAACAGGACCTTCACTTATAATACTTATTAGATAAAAGTTTATGAATTTAGTTTATGCTGCATTGCACTAATCACTTTATATGCACCAGCCACTTTATTTTGAATTGTATTTGTATAATAGTAGCACCTTATATTGATACCTTTTCTATAGACTTAATAACTGGCGTAGGGAACATTGATACTTATGGATAATTGTAACAAGGAGCCTGATATATCCAGTTTTAATTGTGTGTTTTAAACGTATGTCCTATATGTAATTAGTATGCGCTTATTAGAATAAAAACTTTGATTTTTTATCTTCAGTGTGCGGCATTTACATTAAGGGTGCGCTTTGGTTGTTCTGGGAACCATACTCTGCATGAATGAAACTTATCCATGAGTGGGTGCGCACCCTGAGCCAGCACCTTTTTGCATAATTGTAGCGGTGCAGGTCCCTTTCTCCCATTTTCATCTGCCCCCAAGCTTCACGCTTCTGCCACCCATCCCCCACAATGATAACAGAGATCAGCACACACATAACGATCACACAGACACACCAAAAAAATCCTGGTTAGGTCTGATTTTTTTTAATCATCATAATTCATTCAAAAAACAGTGATGTACCCGATTGTGACCTAAAGCAGGTACCATCAATGGTTTTTCGAATGAATCTGGGATTTTGGATGCCCCGCTATGCGAGACCCCCCCCTGCTCACCTGTAAAACATACCTTAATGCCATTCCAACAGTGCATGTGCTGGGGCAAGTTAATCAGCGCGCTTGGCCTTATTTAGCCAACTAGAGGTCTTGTCTAGCAGCATCCCAGCTACTCTATATCTGGGGGTGTGCCTGGCTAAAAGTATAGCCTAGTGCGGCTGGAATGGGCATTAGGAAGGTATTACCGGGGATTCGGGGGGGCCTTTACCCAACCTTCTTAAAGAGGAACAACGGAGGCCCTGGAGTCTAAAAGACCCCTGGGCCATAGATAAATACTAAGAGATACCACCCAATTTTAATAGGCTAGATATCTGTCAATTTATAACACTGAAGAAGAGACTTATTCATGTTACTTTTTACACAGTGAGTGGTAAATTTAATGTATAAAATTGCATAATGATATTTACACCAGTAAAACATTTAAATCCTTAAAAAACTATACAAACCATACAATATTAGGCACAATGTCTTAATCACTCTACTTCAATTACATGGCATTTATTTTAAACATAATAGATTGAAAATAAAGGGGAAAAAAAAAAAACACCATAAAAATTCACACACACTATTTGGTGTTTAGAGGATTCTGACGAGCTGTTACTACATCAATTTAGTAACTTTCGCTTAGCTGGAGGCCTATTACTGTAGCTCTGAGACAGAAAGAGGGACGCGATGTCCTCTAGATGAGCAAGAGAGGTAGTCTGGGGACTGACTTCTTCAGGATATACTGACACACGTGATAAACTATTTCCAGTACTATCGGTGATGTTATCTTGCAAGCCTGTACCACCAGTGTCAGTGGCTAGCAAATCAGGCACACTTCCTTGAAAAAGCGCATTCACACCATTGAAGATTGAATCCACAGAATTTTCATTTGATATTTCAGGTTGGTTATTGTTTTCATTAAATATGGGTTGTACAACCAGTGGAGCTCGTGATGTCCTTTTGGCAGCACTTTCGCTCTGCTCAGTTCTTAAGGATGGAAATGTGCCTAGGCCCTGATTTTTAGGCAAGTCATCAAATGTTAATTTTCTAAGGTAAGTCAGAGGCTTCTTTAAATTTGCTTTGCCGTTAGGTGTAGTTAACTGAAGTGAGCTGAAAGGCAAGGATGAAGAAGGGCTGCCAAAATCCTGGAACGTTGTAACCATCCCCTTCCCAGGACTGTCTTCAATCAGACTGGCGTGCGCTTTTCCAGCCCAACTAGCAGAAGCAAAACCATTTTCCAGTTTAGAATTGGTTCCAAATGGTTTTATTCTAGATGAAGTGGGCCCATTGAAGTCTTCAGAACTAGCCCCGACTTCATGAGCGCCTTTTGGACAAGATTCTACAGTATTTGTTTGGCAGATGTTACTAGTTGTAGGTCTGTCGGTATGATCTGCCATGACGGCAGCATTTTCACTCTGAGATTTCTCCATTTGTTTATTCTCTGGTGGCTTTTTCAGATACACAATCTGTTCTTCCAGTTCTTCTATGTATTGATCACTCCTCTCTAAAGCTTTCTTAAGTCTGCTCATCTCCCTTTCATACTGTTCTACTTTAGCCTGCAATGCAGCTACTGTAAAGCGCCCAAACCTAAAAGCAGAAAAATAGTAAGTTCACTTATCAAATCAGTACAGAAAAATTTAGACTAAAAGAAAAACGGGGAGAAAATCAATTGAAAAACATACTGTCTATAACACACGCAATAGTAGCAGTTATATTGCTTACATATGTAGGTACTAAAAATAGGACTTTGACATGCTATGATCATCTTTCTGCTAGTAGCAAAAAAAAAATTCAAAGAATCAAGACATATCTGTTGACTTGCGTCAATTACACTATATGGCATTGCTCGGATAGAGGCACTACTGAAAGTTTCAGATGCACCTCACAGGAACGAACTCTAACTCTGGTCTAATGTGGCTCCACCATTTGTTTCTCTACAAATTGAAGTCATGCATGTGTCATAATTTAACAAGCTGATTGGAAAACCTAATCAGGTGCAAAGTTTAACCCTTCATATCCTCACTATTGAACCATTAAGTCTGTATAGACCCTACATAAAATTATTTGCTCTGTGTTGTAGGACTTCACATATTAAACTTGACATAAGGTTATGTTGTTAAGTATTGGGTTTTTTTTTTTATTCATGGACTTAAATTAGTAAGAAAGAGGCTTCAGTGGCAAATCATATGCAAATGTTAAATTTAACAATCCTGATCTTAGAATTGTATGTTAAAATTGAACTCCAGGCACAATATAAACCTGCTTTGTACCTTTTGGATGGCAGTCTGCTGTAATATTTTATCATCCTACTTTCCAGTATGGTGGTTGACTGAATTTTAGCCTTACATTTCTACAACTGAAAGTAATAGATCTACACAGCCCTAAAAGATTAAAAAACAAATCATCAAGTATTCAAAACACACCGAGAACTTGCTTAAAAACTGGGGAGAGACAGTATTATCTGAAATGATTTATAGTTATAAATCTAAACCAGACTTGCAGTATTTTTCTTGAAGGCGTCCCACTAGTGAACTGACAGGCTTTCTCAATTCAGAATAACAACTACCAGCAATTAATAGTGGTGGATAAACCTCAAATCCACAGGCCAAGGACTTCATGGACAAAATGTTGATTTAAATGGCATAAATGGAGCCATGTGGTTATTAAAGTGCACCAATCGCCCCTTGTGGCCTGCCTGGAATCTAAAAGGTTCTGGGGCCGGCTGCTAACCTGCCCCCGGGGCATCCTATACTAGATGCCCTGCTGTGTGAAACCCTCCCTGTAGCACCGGTAATCTTACCTGTGGCTCCCGTGACGTAGTCATCACTGGCGGCCACATACCCAGCTTCACTGTAGCTGTGTGCACTCTCCGCAACCAGCCAGATAGGCCGGGTGTATCGGAGCACGCACTCCACATGGGAGCTGGAGATGTGGCCGCCGGCACGCCTATGCCGGTGCAAAATTCAAATCAGCAGCTTTATGCTGTTCATTAGTATGTGCAGCATAAGTCGCTGATTGGACGAGCGCCCACGCATGTGGCGTGGGAACAGTGGAAAGGGGAGTGAAAGTGGGCGATGTCACATCGGAATGCCCACAGTCCAGGGACCGATCACCGGGATAGTCAAAGGCACATTAAGATGCCTTAGAAGAGGTGTTAAACCCAGGGTACCAGTCGGTAGAAACTCTAGCATAAAAGAAGAAAATCACTAATTGTACAACTGATGTAACTTTTACAGGAAGTTTAGAAATATTAATCAAATATTTTATGTTCTATTAGGCCCTCGTTTATAAAATTCAGTGATAAGCAGCATCAGGGTGTTCTAGTGTTGATAGAAAATGGGTTCTCCATTTTCCCTTGTCCCTTACATAAGGCATCCTCATGCTGCCCCAAGGCTCTTAGACCCCATGGCCTAGAGGTTAAGGAATTTTTCTTGCGACTAGAGATTTTCCATAAAATCAGTACAATCCAGTAAACCTGCTCAATATGTGTGTTTCTCCTCCAACAAGCATGGTATTCAGTAACAAAACGTATTCAGCTGTTAAAAATAGATTCATGCTCCCAAATGTAAAACCTCCAACAGTTTATTTCTTGCCTCTAAAATCTCACATGGATCCAAGAATAAAAACTGTTTTCCATACTAAAAAGAACACAACCTCCCTGACATGTTTAGAATGATATTCACCCTTAGTTTTACAATCAGTCCACACACATGTACTCTTCTTCTAAAGGATCTAAATCCATTGAGAAAAAACACATTTCCCTCACTCATTTTGGTGCCGACTTCCTCACGGTCTGCTCCCCTTCTGAGAACAGAAACTGCCCCTCCACCAATCCGAATATGTGGGTGACCAAAAGGGGACAAACCTATGGAACAATATCACAATTGCTTCCAAAGGCAATCCCCAAAGAAAAAGACCAACTCACATCTTTGTATGAGGTAAAAACAAGTGTTCCCATGGCAAACCATTCTCACAGTCAAAATGACAGAGGATCCAGTCCCACCCCAAGTAGAAGGATGGAGCCATAAAACTGGCGAGGAGGAAAATTAAGCATCAAAACATCCATGGTGGACAAGAACCTCAACGGGCATACATGCCCATTCAATCATACATAACAATGGTTAAAATCAATAATACATAAGTCACTTATACAATGCATGTATATATTACATTATAAATTGGAACAAACATCAAATCTTGAGCTGAACCCCTTTGGAAACACAATGCATAAGACTGCTGTGTATTCTTCTTACAAATCACAACTAGACAGTTCACAAAGCTTGTTCTTTTAATTATACAAATACATCTATTGATAAGAATAATAGATGAGCACGCGTGTCCCACTTTTTATATTAAAACTGAAACATAACACCAAGATTTGGCCAGTTCAGTTAGTTGCATGCTGCTGTTATTGGCATTATGGACAGGACCCGAGTTCTTATGTTGTACTTTTGTTCTTCTGGCCTAAGCAGCTTTATTGTGTCAGCTTCTGATGTAAGCAGAAGGTTTAAGAAGCCTGGCAGGGGCAGGATTTCTGTCAATTAAGGGAGCTGCTCCATGACCCTGCTTCTGAGAGATCTCAGCAAATCAATTCAATCATTGAAGTAATCTGTCCCTTTGGCTGTGTAGAAACTTGATAGTGCTTATTCTTCTTACCCACACAGTGAATGGAGAACCAGGCTTCACTGATGCTGACCAGGACAAAGCTGCCAGTAACCAGGCCACACTCCCGCCAACCACAGTCAAGCTGCCAATAACCAGTGCCAGAAACAGGACACACTATAGACAAGGAAAAGCTGTCAGCAAATCCAATGACCAACCGCGCCTCTCTCTCTTGACCTAGGGTGAGCTACAAGCAACTAGGACCCTCCGCTTCCAACCAGGGCCTTGCAGCTGCTGCAACAACCCTTCTTGAGCAGGTATATAGTTAAAGAGGAACTATAGGAACACTATATTTACTACTACTTACTATATATTACTACATGGTGTATGACACAAAATGACTGAATGAATGTTAATCACGTGACTGCTGCTGAATTTCCCAGTGGGCTTGCACATCCAACCTGAAGAGTTTCCCATTTGTCACTGCCATTTTGTGTCATACACATGAATGAGGACACGGTGACTTGCCTATAGTTCCTCTTTAAAAGAGTTATATACTACTTTGGGTGTTTCATATGTTTTATGCTGCGATTTCATTAAAGGTAAAATAAAAAAAACAAACCCGCCACCCTAGTCCCTCCCCTGAAGCAAAGCCTGATTGGGAGATTTTGGAAAAACACATTGCTGCATTCATTTTACGATTCCTAGCGCCCTGGTGAGATCATGGCAGGTACCATGGAAAAGTGCCCCACAGCTATGGATATTGGAGGAAGAGCATAACAAAAAGTTCTCCAAAAAAGTAGTATCAGTAAATTGCAACACTAAAGCCCCACTCAGGTAATCTGTGACAAACTATTTGAGCGGGCTTAAAGTGGACCAACACCCAGGATTTTGGTCCACTTTGGCGGGGCACCCCGATCGGGGGTGTCCCGCTCTCTGAAACCCCCCAGAAACCCCAAAAAACTCACCTCTCCCCGCTCCCACGTGACCGCGCCGTCCAATCCCCGCCGACGTCCAAGCGGGTGACAGCGGCGTCCAAGACAGCGCGTCGGCCGCCGCCTCCCGCGCGTCACTCTCGGCGTGCGCGCGCCCGCGCCGGCCATTCACAGACGGACGGCGGGCGCGCGCACTTCTAGAGGGGCGCGCGGGAGGCGGCGGATCAGGTAAGGAGTTTGGGGTTTTTTTGGGGGGTTTCACCCCGCGGGACATCCCGATCTCGGATGTCCCGCGGTGAGTGAGGTGATCGGCCCGGGAATCTTATAGATTCCCGGCCCGATCACCCCTGGGTGTTGGTCCACTTTAACTCCATGTAGATGTTATGGAATAGCAGGCAGATTCTATGCATAACTGTGTGGAAGCGGCCATCTTGCCACATATATAAGTCCAGCTTCTAAAAAAACCCAATCCTACAGTCCAGTCAAAGTTGCCTCACATATCAGATCAATCCTCCTTTATTTCTAGTAGAAAGACATCAGCTGTGATGACTCATTGCTCTGCTGCACTTCTGAAAGTTTTACAAGATACACTGACTGAATGGTGTGCTGGTAAGTCCACAGTAAACAGTAATAAAGAAACATTGTTGCAGATTTCCCTTCTCACGCCATCTCTCTAGCAGCTGGTTATTGAGTGTGCGTGTGTGCGTGTTTACATAACAAATACACAACTGCCCATATTTTGGAGGCATTTATCTGTTTGGTGTGGGCTGCTGCTGGCACAGCTCTGCCCTCATGCTTATGTATGTGACAAGATGGCCGCTCCCATGCAGTTCTGCAGCAAAAAAAAAAAAAAAATCAGCCCGTTAATACAGAACATCTGCATGACAATAGGAGCTTCAGGGGAGCAATTTACTAAACTTTTTTTTTACCTTTGGTGGCTACTGGACACTCACTTCTGCTTCACTACTCACTTAAAATTAGTTTATCACTTTGGTTCTAGTGTAAGATCGTGCAATGTCTGTTTATGCTAAATCATAAGCATTGGTGGTTGTTGGCACCCAAATTTTCTTCTACCCTAATCTCAGACACTAGATCCCCATTGGTGAGTACCAAATACAGAATGTCATCTACTCTGGTTGGTGACTTCACAGGCTGCTTTACACATGCTCCATTAAGTGCCTCTCTTGCATGTTGATGCACGTATAAGAAAGTGTGGTGTTTATTTAAAGCAGGGGCTCTAAAAAGGCCTTTTTCAATTCGGCATAAATACAAACAGAAACTATAGGTGCTAAAGTATGTGGCAGACATTGGAGTTATTCACTTTTTAACTGGAAGGGAGCTCCACTAGAGCAACACATAAATAAAATAATGAATCTGGAGCACCATCGGTTTTCCTTTGTCCCTTTTTTTCGGAAAGCCCTCGTGTATAAATCATAGTAAGAGCTGCATAATTTATATCTGCAGGCTAATTACAGCCTAGTCATTAATAACTTTAATTAAATCAGAATGTGAAAACATTCTTAATTAATGTTGGTGAAATAATCTTAAAGTAGCTGCAAGTCGTCTGGAGCAGTTGTAACATAAGTACACTAGAAACGACATATCCCACACACCATGCACACAGGGCAATTCAAGTGGAATCTCACAGCCACTGATAATTGAACCACTGACTAAAGTCTTAAAAGAAGCTGGAGCTGGAGGATACCTATATTAGAAAAAGGACTTTAGATCCATCTTAACAACTGGTTCTGGGGCATCTTAATTTGGGGTGACCCTGCAGTAAAATATCCCTAAGCATTGGATGATGGGCACAGAAATAGCTGCTCACTGAAGTGAAGCTTGTCTTTTAATGCAGGAGATGTTAAAGCCGTTTCCTGTCTCCCATTGAATAGAGTTCTGCTAGGAAAGGTTGAGCATCTCTCAAATGCAGGACCCACTAATAGCTTGAGGGAACAGGTTATTGTGTGGCTCCACTTTAACCCCATGCATATAGAAGAGAAACTGTATACCTCAGTACCTCAGTAAATACCAAAAAACAAACCCACTTCAAACAGACCAGCAGACCTGACCAATTGAAAAGATTGCGATGTTGTTGTTTAAACCCCATGGAATCATCAGTATCTTACCTTCCTCCTTATTGTCATTGTGCATGTGCAGGCCTCCTCCACCGATCATGGTCACCTCTCCACTATTGCGCCCTGCAGCTGCACACACCTGCTTTTCAGAACTAATTGGAGGTCAGTATGCACAAAGCACACATGGCGAGGTAACATAAGCCATGGAAGCAAGAAAGAATACTGCCCATTTTGGCAGCTTTCAAATAGAGGGGCATCTCTAATTAAGGTGCCTCTTGGTTGGGTAAATAGAACTTGAGACTGGCTTAAAGCGGAATAAAACCCAGACGGCCTGGAAACTAAAAAGATGAGCTTGAAAAGGGATGCTCCGCTGTATGAAACCCCCCAGAGTGGTGGTAATAATTCGCCCTTTCTTGGTCCAACAATGCAGTTTGCCTATCAGGGCGCGCACGTTGTTTTATCCCTGACGGAGTGCACATGCTCCCGCCCCAGCCAATAAGTTAGGCTGGGACGGGAGTGTGCATGGCGCTAGGGATGCGGTATCCTGTGCTCCCCATTGAAGGCAAACAGAGCCCTCTGCTGAATGCCGGATGTAAAACATGGCAAATGGCTCTGATTGGACAAGCACCTGCGCATGCACTGTTGGGTGAACTGGGGAGTTTCACACAGGAGGGCGTCTCAATTAGGGGGCACAGAACAAACCCCAGGAAGGACGAATTCCCGGGTCTTTTTTTTCCCACTTTAAAGTTAAGCAACTTCCGTTTATTATTGCATGCGTGACTTAAAGAGGAACATCCAGGATGCCCCAAAGAGTGGAACTCAAATTGTAATGCCCCACTGTGTAAAACCCCCCAGAAGCCCCATTTCACTCACCCTGTCCCTGGTTGCCGCATCCTGGCTCAATTCTAGCTGTGCGCACACCTGCGCCTGGCCTATTCAGGATGCCCCCCACTAAGAAGACCACCACCTGAACAGTGAAAGTCGGGCGTTTTGTTCCGTTTAAGATCTGGCGATTCCATTCTCCAGTGCTGCCACATTCCATGCGTTTGGTTTCACGGCCCCTAACATGTCTAATTTAGTTTATTGTAATGGGGGGGGGGGCACGTCCGAACCGCTTCAGCACGCCCCAGCTGAGAGATAGAAACAATGGATCCCCGCCCATGGCAAGTATGCCGATACCAGCAATGTGCTGAGGAGCTACATGGGTACACCAGACCTACAGAGAGGAGCTATGGGGGACAAAAGCTAATAATTGGCCTTTTTTTATTTTTAGCCCAGCTGTTTCCTTTAATTATGTTCTTATTACTTGAGTGCTGTATGTGGTTTGCAATTCATTTAATCTTGCTAATCTATAAAATATCTTTGTGTCACTAAACTGTTTATCCATTACAATTAACAATCCATTGAACCCTGTATTGTTTTTTTAAACATGCCTCTGCACAACATTAAACCCATAGTTGGAAATAGATACTTTTGCGGTGAGCGGAGTTCGACTTCATTTTTCAGTCTTAAGTTTTCTCTTGCACATTCAATATTTTCATTTTTCAGCCTCTTATTTTCCTGTATGCATAAACAAAAAATATAACTTATTAGGTAATCACTTGCACGGAATAATATAGAACGCAAGCTTGCCGATACAACCTGCCAATGCCAGAACATCCTTTTTAATTAACATTGGGACAGGAATGGCACTTTGTATTCATATTCCCTAAACACAAAGCGAGTCCCCCATCAAGGGAGGAAAACAAAGCTCTGCATTTAGTGCAGAAAGTCATTAAGGGAATGTACTAATTGCTTTTCCATGTTTTTCACATGACTAGAGCTTTTTTGGCAAAGTGAAATCACAATATGCACGTATCCGCAAAATTGATGATCATTTTCTCCACATGACTAAATAAAACAAGACATTAAATTTGAAACAAGGCGGTCCAAGGAATATTGAATGGCAAACAGGTAGGTCAAATTTGCAGCATGTACACGCTGAAGACTGGCTCCTTAGAGATGTTCTACTGCTCCACTAGGTTTAGTGTATCCGGTGAGGAAAATACCTTCCTAATGAAGCCCAGCAACTGGCAGCACACGAGCCAACACGGCATTCAGTGCATACTGGGTCACTACTTAAAAATAAGGTGTCGGGGAGCAGGCCGGAAATGTATAGATAGAGACCCGGTTCCACTGGTTGGAATTCAAGGACATTAACGCGGATCCACCCCCCATTTTCTAGCTAAGGGGTGTGGGTCTGGCACCAGACACATTGAGACAGGCTTGTAGGGGGGGGGGGCACCCAGATTGATTTGCGCATTGCCCCATGCAATGCTTATCCTTACATGATCCTCAATCCTCAGCCATAAATGCAGCCCTGCGATTGGCCACCCACGTGGCCAGTGGCAGCCAATAAGGGGGCTGCATTTCCGGGAGAGGATCGAGGATATGGCGAGAAGGCCTCCAGGAATCTGGAAACCCCCTCAAGCTTGTTATAGTGTGAAAATTGGTGTGAGCCAGTTTTAAGGAGTTCATCTTCATAGCAGCGCCCCCCTTTTACTTTTACTCACATTTCTCTTTGTTTTCTACATTTCCCCAAGCAAGAAAGTGCATCAGTCTGTTCTATAAACATCCTCTTGTTATAGGCAAACACCAGAACCCAGATATCTTTATACATGTTCCCCTTTTACTTATCACCCATTGTACTCATTTAAATGAAACAGCTAAAAATACATGCAAACTGTGCAGGAGGGCTTCACAGAGTGTATGGAAGTGTATGAACAATTACAGTAGCTACGAGGTTACTCTCAGGCTGGCCACATGGCAACCTAGGCAAGGCTATGCAACAGAGAGCCATCCTAAAACTAATATTAAAGAGGAACATCTTAGGCCTTGGGAGTCCAAAAGGCACCATGGCAGTCTGAATCCCACTCCTTGGGGCCATCCCAAATTGGATCCCCAGTTTTACTTACCTGCTCCCAGAGCCCCCGTCGCCGCATCCCTGCTCACCTCTAGCTGTGTGGGTACCTGTGCCAGGCCATTCTGAATGGGCGGCTAGGGCCCGTCCAAAGCTAGAAACTGAGTTAGGGATGCAGTTTGTAGCACACTCTGATCCCTTCGGATGCTTAGCCACTAGCAGAGCAGAAGGAAACAGAGTGTACGATTGGCAGAGCAAGCCAATCGGATTCGGCCGTGTCTGCACCGTGGAAATGACAGGAAGGTGAGTATTTACAGGGACCTGGGGGTAAACCAGGATGCCCCGTCTGAGAACAACAATACCCAAGAGTGAAATTCCCAGTGTCCCAAGTAAAATTGTACCCCCACCCCCAGAAATTTTGCATAAATGGCATGACTAAGGCCCTACCTGTCACCAAATGCACAGCAACGTGAAATTGTGTAATGTAAAAAAAAAATCAATATAAACACGTCTAATGAGAGGAGGGGTCACTTATACACCCGAACTGAATCAAACTTCCACCAAGCCTGTGGTTTATTCTCTCATGGTAGGAATAAAGTGCAGGCGTGACAGGTTTAGTCTATCAGGGGTGACAGAACCCCCAACTTCCTCTTCCTTCCATTAAAATAAATGGTTGGATATTTCTTGATGCTGGGTGTATAAGTGAGCCCTCCCTCCCACTATCCAGCATATTTATATGAATTTTTATATTTTTCGTGATAGTGCTCACAAAATAAATAATGGCTGCTGTTCCGTGTGTGTGTGGCGTTATACTAAATACGATAAAATTGGTACTCTATTGAATTCTTTAACCTGTGGCTCAGTCTGTTTGAGATGCGCTGAGTTGGAGTTGAATTATCAATAGTTTGCCTGGAAGGAATAGCTACAGTATAGATGAAGTCCACAAAACCTAGCCTGTTGCTGACCCTTCAGGAGTAAATCTGACACCCCTGGCCTACAAAATTCAAAGTGATTTCTTATTGTATTCTTTTGGGTGGGTGAAGTGAGAAGATGTTGGAAGTGGTGAGGTTGGCTGAGGCAGGAAGAGGTAAGGTGAAAGGAAGTCATGCAGTCTCCCCTCAGCCAGCTAATGTAGGCTGAGGGGAGATCGGTGGTGGAAATGACAAGATCAGAGGTGAGGCAGAGGTAATCGGACATGAGGCGGACAGAGGTGAGTAGAGGTAGGCAGAAGTGCTGGGGCAGGTTGTGAATCTCTTCTGTACGAGAAAAGTTAAAAAAATACCATCTGTAGATATTATGTCCTTTTTAAAAAGCTTACACCAACACTGCCCTCTGTTCTGCCTTACTGGGTAGACATGGCTGTCGCATGACTCAGCAGTCAGTAAATTGCTGATGTATTAGTCTCTGTAACCTGGCATTATTAAGATAAAACCACTTCAATATGATTCCACATGGGTCTTAGTTCAGGAGCTCCCACACAAAACAAGTTTAAATCGCACTGCGTGGCCCGGGTGTTGGTTGCCGCTGCATGACAGTCAGGGGGGCAGAATGGCCCCCCTGCACATAACCATGCCCATAATGTTTACCTTATTCCCTAGTCCAGCAACGAAAATCCAGCACCTCGATTGGCCGACCGGCACTCACGTGGACAGTGATGTCCTGCCCAAACGAGCGCTGGGGGGCCAACCGTGGTGCTGGATTCCCACTGGGGGACGGGAGCGGGAGCGCTCCCCGTTAGAGGGAGCACGAGATGCGGCCGCCAGCATGCTCGGAGCCGCTGTGGTAAGACGTCTCATTGACGCGCATACCACAGCGGCTCCGAGTGCGCTGATTGGACAAGCGGCCACGCATGCGCCGTAGGAGCAGGGTGAGGTGAGTTTTCACTTGCGATCTGGGGGGGTTTCACATAGCAGGGCACCCTGATCAGGGTGCCCCAGGGGAAGTGGACCAAGACCCAGGATAGTCAACATCCTGGGTGTTGGTCCACTTTAAAACTGGGATTTACCTTTATACGCATTGAAACTGTTCTTTACCGGAAACTGTAGTGTTGTCATACGGACAACCTAAATAAAAATCAATAAAGAACTTGCACTGGTGCACTACTGGGGCAACCGGATACCACCATGCTGGTTGAGTTGTTGAAAAATCAATGGCTGGCCTCATTAACCGGTCATGTGTGATTTTTGATTGGCATTCACTCAACCAGACGGAGGAGTGGTCCTTGGAAAACACGAGGACATGGGACGGCAATAATCAATCTTGCAGTGGGCATTTTAAAGGCCACTGAGAACTACAGGTAAATATATAGTAACTAAAGTTACCTCTTTTAACTTTACTATGTCTTCTGTAACTTTTTTGTTAGCAGCATTCATCATTTCAAGCTTTCTGTTCCAGTCTTCTAATAGTTTCTCACAAATGTTCTTGTCCTCCACTTGCTTTTTCTCGCAGTTGCAGTTTGACATGATGACAGGGGCGTTAACTTCAGTACATCTTTCTTCTAATTGGATATTTGTTCTTCGTAGCTCTTCTGTCTCTTTTATCAGGGATTCGATTTCATCCTAGGAACAAAACATTTAGTTACTCGCTGATTTCTAAATAAGTGGAAGATTCTTACAAGTCATCAGTCCTTCCAAACCTGTGACACTAGGGCCACTGGGGCTACTCAAGTCACCCCCCCCCCCCCGGTAGTATTGATGGTTATCAGTGGGTGAGAAGCAGGAAGGCATGAAGTGAGCCAGACCAGCTGCTCCAATAGTAAGAAAGGTGAAGACAGTCCCCTGGCCCCAATTCTCCCAATGTGGCTGATTAAAACAGGTATGGGAGGGGGAACTTCAAGGTGGGGAAAGACATTTTACAAACTGATGTTCACAAACAAAGTCAGGATAAAAAGTGGCCACCATAAGTAGGGCAAGATACTCCCCCCACCAGTGCCATTAAAGCGGACCAACACCCTCACTTGCTACCTGCTATGGAGACTCCTGGTCCACTGTGACACTAAACCTCACCTACCCACTCATACCATCAGCGAGCTGTCCATTTGAGACACTCACCTTTTCCTAGCAGAGCTTCATCGAATGAGGGAAACATGTACACACAGGCAGCAAGTGCACCTCCTTCTCCAACACAGTGCATAGATTTTTCCTGCCCCCCCAACCAGGGCCTAGATCTTTAATTTGAAAGGAACCCCAAATCAGGAACCTCTGTTAAAGAGAACCTAATGTAATTTTTGAGTGGAGGTACACTTTAATATCTCCTGCATCAGAGCTGCTGCTCACTAGGTGACATGGCATTTATAATCACAAATAGCTCATCAACTCCAGAACCACAAAATATACCAGAAGCTGCACGGAGGGCCTGCTGCTCTACAACAAATGTTGTAGAAATCAATGGCTCTCACAGTCCCTATGGACAAGCACTGTCTCATTATAGAGGTGACAAGGACTAAGAGCTGGATTTACTTCCTTTGTCCTTTAGAAAAATCCCAGTTAGGCTTACCGTTTTTTTGTCAGAACGACCCATAGAGAGAGTGGTCCCACCCCATGGGAGGAAACACACTGAAGTGCATTAATCAAGTTACATACGGTATACCAACGGGAGGGAACTAAGGGGTCATCCTGAAGGACTCGTAGAAATACCGTTACCAGTAAGTCTAACAGCGATTTTCTCACTTCATCCTTCAGGACGACCAACAGAGAGGATTAACAAGCAATTAAAGCTTAGGGGTGGGAAGCTGATAGTAAGACCCTTCTACCAAAGGTCTGGGCACGCACACTGCTACAGGGAAGAGGAGGATGCGGCCGTCAGAGCCGCTGCTCTTAGAGGCGCCATGGGACCGGGCAAGTTGGCTGCGGTGATCTGGGGGGGGGGGGGGGTTCACACAGCGGGGCACCTCAAAAACACCAAAAGCCAGGATAGTCAAAATCCTGGGTTTTGGTCCACTTTAAAGAACGGATTGATAAGTTGATGCTGTATAAACTGTCAGACTACAAAAAAAGATAATGCTGAAGTCTGAATCTTTAGCGTACTTACTGCTAGCCCCTTCGTAAACCCTTCCTGCAGGAATTCGAGGACTGCAGGAACATCCCTTTTCTTCAGTTTGTTGTCCCACAAAACGAAGAAAAACATTTCCAAATCTTTGCATAGATGCGTCTGGTGGTCAATTTACCACTGTACAATAGACTTTTGATCACTCTGCCTGAGCAGCCCATCTTCTCAAAGATCCATGCTGTCAGTTGAAGCTTTGCTGGCTCTGGATGCAGAATGGGACCCTGTGGCTGTCATGAGAACCTGTGGGGCCTTGTCCAGCCTAAAGTTCTTAGAGGAAAAAAAAGAGTCTTCTCTAAATCTGCTAGTAGCGATTCCTCTGACCTGTTTAGCAAAAGTAAATCGTCCAGGTATAGAATAATTATAATTTCCTCCTGTCTGAGGTGCGCCATAGGTTTCCCCAATATCTTTGTAAACATTTGTGGGGCTGACGACATGCCAAAGCGTAAAGGCCTCTATTGGTAGCGATAAAACCCCTGGTCTGTTTGCACTGCAAATCTCAGGAATTTGCGATGTAAAGGCAGAATTGGAATATGCAGGTAAGCATCTTGGTCTAAAATGACCATAAGAGCCTGCTCCATGAGGTTATTCTTACCGAATAAATAAATTCCATTCTGAACTTTGTATCTGATAAAAAGATTGACTCTTTTCAGGTTAAGAATCATTTGATAACTTCCTGATGGCTTTTGCACCGGGAAAACGTGAGAACAAAACCCCTGCCCCCACGTTCTCTTGAAATAGTTCTTGTAAGACTAGCGGAAGGCTTCCCTCTTTCTGGTGTCACTAGAAACAAACATTGAGGAACAAGAATTCTAAGCGGTATCCGCTTTGTAATGTCTGTAGGACAAATTGAGGAAACCAGGAAAGCCTTCCCCCACAGAGCAGTCCTTGGCAGGTCCTTTGGAGATTTGCAGAGCAGAATACCCTTTCTCTGCAGCCTCGTCTGTGTCCATCTTTTCTTCTGCTCATTCTGTCTGCCCCGAAACTGCCTTATGAAAGTATTAGTTCAGTTTTGAAACTTCCTACTACTCATCGCTCATGCTCCAGCTGTCCATGTGACCTGCCACCAACCAGTAATGGGAACAACAAAAGCTGTACTCTTTCATTAACTTGCTCAGTTACCTCATATTCTTTGTGAAGAAGTTCAAATCTGGTTTTGCGAAGGTGTTTTCGAACAGTATGGCTAATGCTATCTTCATTTTCACTTGCCCCACCTGTAAAAGAAAACATACATCTTTACATTTCAAGAGAGAACAGATGAATGGGAGCATGTCATCTACATCATATTAATGAGCAAATTGAGCTCTTAAAGAAGACGGTCATGATTCAACATCTTAAGAGGCATCCAAATTAAAAAAGCTCGGCAATAACACAACACACGGGGGGTTGGGAAGTTGGGAACTTGGATCAGTCACTTAGTTGGTGGAGCAGAGCAGCCACACTTCCTGGATTAGGTGACTGGCCGGTTACTTAAGTTCATCCCTTGCAAACATCAGTAGAGGATTGCAGGCAATGTTGTTTTAATATTTTAATTCACGAATCAGGCTTAGCACAGGGAGAGGGAGAAGTGGTTGGGGGCAGAAGTGCACGTTAATGCATACTTATGCGTAATATATGCGGCAAAATGATTGACCACTAAATCTCTTTGAAGTAATGCTTCATTTCATTTCAAGCCAGAAGTACCATCAGCGTTAATGACTCAGACCTGCTCAGAAAGCTCTTAAAACATATCTGCAATATAAACAACTGTTACAATGCTCTGAGCAGTCAGGCCTTTGACTTACATTGGTACATAGTTACACTGTACTCATTGCCTTCAGCAGATGCTGACTCAGTTCTGGGGAAAATTTCTCTCAGTTTGGTGCTTATAGCAAAACTCCAAAACGCTGACAGCCTGCACTGTGTGGAGAAACAATATCACACAGCAACACTGCAACAATGCAGCCAGCAGATTGGTGGACCGCACAGGTGGGGTGTGGCCGGAGCCCCAGATTGTTTCTTATTCAGGGCATCAACCAGAGAAGAATGACAGTGCTGGAGGAACGTTTGGCAAAGTAAGCTACTGTTTATTTATTTTGCTTTTACAATCACTTTAAATACATGAATTATTTTGTACCTTCAGCTGTAATAACATTTTTTTATTATTATAAACACACACATGGGAGGTATAGGAGGGACAACAGCCGGAACCAATATGAGTAGTTTACCAGGAAGGGAAGCAACTAACAACAACTTCTCTAGTTTATCATATAAACACTTGTAAACTGTGTAAATACATAACCAAAACAAAATTACTAGGGTGTTTGAAGACAAAGGTCTCTACTGTACCTATGATGTCTTTGCAGGGGTTCTCGGGAGTGATGGGCACTCTGCACACTGGACACTGGCTGTTGTTTTTCAGCCACAGGTCGATACAAACGGAACAGAAAACATGATGATTGACACAAATGACAGGCTGCCGAACCTGTGGATCAGAGTGGAAATACGTTAGCAAGGCTGAACAACTAAGAGCAAAGAAAGTAAATTATATATTATAGATCCACATTTCAAACATGACATAGCTGTCCATGTTGGTGTAGACAGAGACGCGCCCAGCCGCCCTGGTCTATGCACCTCCAGCCGTGCCACCCCGCTCTAGTGAATTAGGAACATGCTACCTATCAGTAAGAAAACAAGGACAAAAATCTGGCATAGTGAAAATCCTGGGAATTGGTCCTTTTTAAAACACAAGTCTAGTCTCCACTGCCGAGTGCCTCCCCCAGATGGATTTGGGCATTAAAAATTAAGTAACAGCTTGCCTTACCAGTGCAGGTTGCCCACTCCCCTGCTGCAAGCAGTGCTTCTGCTTTCTGAGCTCCCGCTCTGAGTGTTTTTCTTTAAGTGAACCAAAGCCCAACCCGGGAGTCTACGAGACTCCAGGGCAGACCTGTTCCCTCCTGTGGGCGCATCTTGAACTGGGATGCCTCGCTCTGTGAACCCCCCCAGTGCGCCCGATATTCTTACCTTTTACTCAAGCTTCCCTTCTCGGCTGTGTGGGGCCACAAGGAAGCAGTGAGATGCCACATGTCATGTGTAAGTGCGGTTAGGATGCCACTCATCTTCTCTAGCCTCACATTAATATGCGTTGCAGGAGAAGTTGATTGGACGAGCGGCTGTGCCTGCGCCCGTGAAGAGTTGAGTAAAATGGTGTCTTTGTGAGGTTCACACAGCGGGGCACCCCAAACCCCGTTGCCACGGGTGGACGGGGGTTAAAATGGACCAAAATCCAGGATTTTGGTCTCCCCCCCCCCCCCCCCCCCCCCCGATCGGGTTGTCCCACTGCATGAAACCCCCCAGATCGCTGAAGCCAACTCATCTCTTCCAGGTCCTATGGCGCATGCACAGCCGCTCGTCCAATCAGTGCGCCAGCTTAGATGGCGTGATGTCAGCAGTTCCGAGCGCGTTGGCGGCCACATTTCCCCTGCTACCTTCTAACAGGGAGTGTGCCTGCGTCATCCATTCACAAATGCCTGGTGCGGGCACGCGCCCTGCTAGAGGGATAGCGGGGATGCGGCGGCGGCTCACGCAAGCGCAGTTGGACCGGAAACAAGGTAAGTGTATGGGGCAACCTTGGAGGTTTCACATAGCGGGGCATCACGATTTTGGATGCTGCAGGGGGAGGGAACCTTATAGATTCCTGGGCCGATTGCGGTGGATTTTGGTCCACTTTAAGAACCAAGACCGGGGACAGTGAAAATCATGAGTTTTAGCCCACTTTAAGCCCAAAGCTGCATGAGCACCAAGCGGGGGGGGCGCGCGCACACAGCAGTCCATTGAAGTCTGGCCTTCTGCTAAGTGGACCAAAACCCAGGATTTTTATTATCCCGAGTTCTGGCAATCCGATTAGGGATGCCCGGCTGTGTGACAACTAATAAATTGTACATACCTCAGTGGTGTTCCCAGGTCACAGCTTATTGGGCTGAGCATATGCAGCTGGAGGGAGCCTAGCCGCCCCTTGCGATCAGCACGCTCCCTCCCTGCATCTCTCTAAGGCGGCCATGCCAGTCACTTGGATGCAACATATGCCTTACTTATCAGGATGCCTGGGGTGGATGTCTAACCATTATAGGCGTTTTATTTAAAGTGGACCTAAAGTAAAAAGAATGGACATGTACACACAAATGATGTCATTAAATATTTGCAAAAGTGCAAAGCAAATCATATGGGCGACACTACAAATCCACTAATGGCAGCCAGAGGAATAGGGGGTGTAAATAACACACAGATCACCGGTCCTGACCCACTACAGCATGCTGACCCGAGAGCATCACTCACACACTACAAATGATGGAATATCATGCAGCCACTTAGTGACTGGGCCGATCAGGAGAAGCTTACCTTTCCCAGGCAGATGTGGCAGCTGATGGGCAGAGTCAGGGCCAGGGTGACGCTTTGCACGGTGTGAGCCATTGTCCCCGGTGCAGCCAGCAGCTCCTCTCTACTAGCCGGACCGTCCGGCACAATGAGTGAGACGCTACGGAGCGCCGCAGGGACAAACCTCCTCAGCGCCGAGCAGCGCGCCCTGCACACAGACTTTCCCGCCTCACAGCGTCAGTCATTCATTGCACAGGCCCCCTCCCGAGCGGCTGAATATGGGTAACAAGGCGGCTCCGGATACACCACAATATACCCGAAGCAGGTACACGCAGGAGAACCTGTTCACACGTTTCTGAATGTGTACCTTCATAGTGATTAGGAAAGGAAACAGCCCCACTGATACTGCACCTAGCTTAGCTTATAATAATAATAATTAATAAGCGGCCTTTTATTCTATTCATGCAAGATTTCGCCTGGGGGGTGCGTGTGCGGTGTCTATGGTAAAACCAGACAAGTAAACAAAGCCCCCCCCAAATATGTGCTGCAAATATGCAGTGTGCCAGCGGGTCCTGTCCCCTCACCCCAACATTAAGCCATAGAGAACCAGAAGATTCTGTCCTCTGACCCAAACATTAATATGCACCGTGCCAGGGGGTCCTGTCCCCTCACCCCAACATTAAGCCATAGAGAACCAGAAGATTCTGTCCTCTGACCCAAACATTAATATGCAGCATGCCAGGGGTTCCTGTCCCCTCACCCCAACATTAAGACACTGAGAACCAGAGGATTCTGTCCTATGACCCAAACATTAATATGCACCGTGCCAGGGGGTCCTGTCCCCTCACCCCAACATTAAGCCATAGAGAACCAGAAGATTCTGTCCTCTGACCCAAACATTAATATGCAGCATGCCAGGGGGGTCCTGTCCCCTCACCCCAACATTAAGACATAGAGAACCAGAAGATTCTGTCCTCTGACCCAAACATTAATATGCAGCATGCCAGGGGGGTCCTGTCCCCTCACCCCAACATTAAGACATAGAGAACCAGAAGATTCTGTCCTATGACCCAAACATTAATATGCAGCATGCCAGGGGGGTCCTGTCCCCTCACCCCAACATTAAGACATAGAGAACCAGAAGATTCTGTCCTATGACCCAAACATTAATATGCAGCATGCCAGGGGGGTCCTGTCCCCTCACCCCAACATTAAGACATAGAGAACCAGAAGATTCTGTCCTCTGACCCAAACATTAATATGCAGCATGCCAGGGGGGTCCTGTCCCCTCACCCCAACATTAAGACATAGAGAACCAGAAGATTCTGTCCTATGACCCAAACATTAATATGCAGTGTGCCAGGGGGGTCCTGTCCCCTCACCCCAACATTAAGACATAGAGAACCAGAAGATTCTGTCCTATGACCCAAACATTAATATGCAGTGTGCCAGGGGTTCCTGTCCCCTCACCCCAACATTAAGACATAGAGAACCAGAAGATTCTGTCCTATGACCCAAACATTAATATGAAACGTGCCAGGGGGGTCCTATCTCCTCACCCCAACATTGAGACACAGAGATCCAGAGAATTCTATCCTTTAACCCAAACATTAATATGCAACGTGCCAGGGGGGTCCTATCTCCTCACCTCAACATACATTGAGACACAGAGAACCAGAGGATTCTATCCTTTAACCCAAACATTAATATGCAACGTGCCAGGGGGGTCCTATCTCCTCACCCCAACATTAAGACACAGAGAACCAGAGGATTCTATCCTTTGACCCAAACATTAATATGCAACGTGGCAGGGGGTCCTATCCCCTCACCCCAACATTGAGACACAGAGAACCAGAGGATTATATCCTGTGACCCAAACATTAATATGCAACGTGGCAGGGGGTCCTATCCCCTCACCCCAACATTGAGACACAGAGAACCAGAGGATTATATCCTGTGACCCAAACATTAATATGCAACGTGCCAGGCGTCCTGTGCCCTCACCCCAACATTAAGCCACAGAGGATTCTATCCTATGACCCAAATATTAATATACAACGTGCCAGGGGAGTCCTATCTCCTCATCCCAACATTGAGACACAGAGAACCAGAGGATTCTATCCTTTAACCCAAACATTAATATGCAACGTGCCAGGCGGGTCCTATCTCCTCACCCCAACATTGAGATACAGAGAACCAGAGGCTTCTATCCTTTAACCCAAACATTAATATGCAGCGTGCCAGGGGGTCCTATCTCCTCACCCCAACATTGAGACACAGAGAACCAGAGGATTCTATCCTTTAACCCAAACATTAATATGCAACGTGCCAGGGGGGTCCTATCTCCTCACCCCAACATTGAGACACAGAGAACCAGAGGATTCTATCCTTTGACCCAAACATTAATATGCATTGTGACAGGGGGGTCATATCTCCTCACCCCAACATTGAGACACAGAGAACCAGAGGATTCTATCCTATGACCCAAACATTAATATGTTTACAGGCGGTGTGCAGAATCCCCCCATCACCCTATAACAGAAACTGTGCAGAACCCCACTCAATCACACATTATAGGCAGTGTGGCGGAATCCACCCCCATTACAGGCAGTGGGGCAGAATCCCCCTCAATTCCTCCATTACAGGCAGTGTGGCTTGAATCCCCCCCCATCAAAACAATGGAGACAGGCAGGGATATGGCAGGATAACTGATCCCTGCCCACCCAGCCGCTGTTACCAACCTACATAACTGCTGCTCCCATGATATTGATCAGGAGCAAGTAAAATCCAGAAACTATTTTTGGTTCCAGTCCACCCCTGTTGGTGTTTACATTCGTGCACTTTCCCCACAGAAGGCAGATGAGAATTCAGTTTTCCCAGCTCCTCATTGCAGGACTGTGGGAGAGAGGTCAGTGGAGTGGAAGTAGGTTTCATGTAAGCAGGGGAGACTTGTGTCCTCTGGCATGCTATGATTTGAGGATAGTGGAAAGGCTACAAAAGTGTCTTAAGATTGGGCTTCCAGACCTTTATGCTCCCCCTATTCTCAATCTAGTGGTGCAGTTTAGAACTTTGAAAGTCGTGTTTCCTGAGTGGTCACTGCAACTAAGAATATAATTTTCAAACTTGCAGTACAACATGTCTAGTTCCTTGGTCAGTAGGGAGACACCATCATCCTTGAAACCCTTCCTGGAGTTCTCTGAAGTTTTTTTTACAGCTCTTTGACATAGTTCCCCCTTTTCAGCCTTGCTTGTTCCTAAACCTTCTAAACTTTTTCAAATCACCCTCCTTGTAGCCCTCTCTTTCCATAGTTGCTAGTTCTGCTCATCTGTGGTTTACTGATGCTTTACCTTTCATTGAGCTTAGTGGGTATAAACAGGGCTGGATTATAGGGCTGATTCAGAGCCTCCTCAAAACCGTGTTGTATTTGTCTCGTTATGTGTATTTTTCACTTTTTTCCATATGCCTAGGTGCGTACGCATGATTCAGAGCCTCCATCGGAAGCCTTCCGTTTACTGTTCGTAGCTGCGTACGCCAACGAGAATGTAATTTTCTGCCTCTCGTTGCGTCCTTGAGAGGACGAGGTTTACGTTTACATTACTTAGTAAACCTCGCATACTACCGTTTTTCAGCGTTTTCCAAAGTAGCTTACAACGAAGATTTTCAGTGTCCCGCTTTTATCAGCATGCATCTTTCTCAAAATATACGTCCAAACGGAAATCTGTCGTAAATCTTATTTTTCCCCAAAAGTGGGGGGAAAATGTCCGTGCGCCTTATTGGGCGAATGTAAAAAAAAAAAACAATAAAAACACCCGTTCCCGCGTTGCCTGTTACACTGCGGGAGCCCAGAGGAGCGGCGGGGGCTCTGTCCCGGGCCCGCCGCTGCGATCGCTGTCTTTTATCGGCAGCGATGACAGCGGCGGGGCCAGAGACAGCGCCCCCCAGGTCAGGGCAGCGGCGGGGCCGGGACAGATCCCGCCGCTGCTTCTTACGGCCAGCTCCGTGAATGGGGTGGGCGTGGTCTGTGCCGACGCGGCGCAGGCCACGCCCACCCCATTCACGGAGCCGACCGCTCAGTGGAGCGGTGTCAGTGGAGAGGTGAGTTTAACTTTTTTTTTTTCACTTAAGCCGACTGGGGGGAAAGGGGGATGCCACACAGCCGATGGGAATTGGGGGGAGGGGGGATGCCACACAGCCTATGGGGGAAGAGGGGGATGCCACACAGCCTATGGGGGGAGAGGGGGATGCCACACAGCCTATACTAATGGGGGGGGAGGGGGAATGCCACACAGCCTATGGGAATTGGGGGGAGGGGGGATGCCACACAGCCTATGGGGGGAGAGGGGGATGCCACACAGCCTATACTAATGGGGGGGAGGGGGAATGCCACACAGCCTATGGGGAGAGAGGGGGATGCCACACAGCCTATGGGGGAGAGGGGGATGACACACAGCGTATGGGGGGAGAGGGGGATGCCACACAGCCTATACAAATGGGGGGAGAGGGGGAGGCCACACAGCCTATGAGGGGAGAGGGGGATGCCACACAGCCTATACAAATGGGGGGGAGAGGGGATGCCACACAGCCTATGAGGGGAGAGGGGGATGCCACACAGCCTATGGGAATTGGGGGGAGGGGGGATGCCACACAGCCTATACAAATGGGGGTAGAGGGGGGGATGCCACAGAGCCTATGGGGGGAGGGGGGATGCCACAGAGCCTATACAAATGGGGGGAGAGGGGGGTTGCTACACAGCCTATGGGGGGAGAGGGGGATGCCACACAGCCTATACAAATGGGGGGAGAGGAGATGCCACACAGCCTATGGGGGGAGAGGGGGATTTCACACAGCCTATACTAATAGGGGAGAGGGGGATGCCACACAGCCTATGGGGGGAGAGGGGGATGCCACGCAGCCTATACAAATAGGGGGAGAGGAGATGCCACACAGCCTATGGGGGGAGAGGGGGATTTCACACAGCCTATACTAATAGGGGAGAGGGGGATGCCACACAGCCTATGGGGGGAGAGGGGGATGCCACGCAGCCTATACAAATAGGGGGAGAGGAGATGCCACACAGCCTATGGGGGGAGAGGGGGATGCCACACAGCCTATGGGAATTGGGGGGAGGGGGGATGCCACACAGCCTATACAAATGGGGGTAGAGGGGGGGATGCCACAGAGCCTATGGGGGGAGGGGGGATGCCACAGAGCCTATACAAATGGGGGGAGAGGGGGGTTGCTACACAGCCTATGGGGGGAGAGGGGGATGCCACACAGCCTATACAAATGGGGGGAGAGGAGATGCCACACAGCCTATGGGGGGAGAGGGGGATTTCACACAGCCTATACTAATAGGGGATAGGGGGATGCCACACAGCCTATGGGGGGAGAGGGGGATGCCACGCAGCCTATACAAATAGGGGGAGAGGAGATGCCACACAGCCTATGGGGGGAGAGGGGGATTTCACACAGCCTATACTAATAGGGGAGAGGGGGATGCCACACAGCCTATGGGGGGAGAGGGGGATGCCACGCAGCCTATACAAATAGGGGGAGAGGAGATGCCACACAGCCTATGGGGGGAGAGGGGGATGCCACACAGCCTATACAAATGGGGGGAGAGGAGATGCCACACAGCCTATGGGGGGAGAGGGGGATTTCACACAGCCTATACTAATAGGGGAGAGGGGGATGCCACACAGCCTATGGGGGGAGAGAGGGATGCCACGCAGCCTATACAAATGGGGGGAGAGGAGATGCCACACAGCCTATGGGGGGAGAGGGGGATGCCACACAGCCTATACTAATGGGGGAGAGTGGGATGCCACACAGCCTATGGGGGAGAGGGGGATGCCACACAGCCTATGGGGGAGAGGGGATGCCACACAGCCTATACAAATGGGGGGAGGGGGAATGCCACGCGGCCTATGGGGGAGAGGGGGATGCCACACAGCCTATGGGGGGAGAGGGGGATGCCACACAGCCTATACTAATGGGGGGAGGGGGAATGCCACACAGCCTATGGGGGGGAGAGGGGGATGCCACACAGCCTATGGGGGAGAGGGGGATGCCACACAGCCTATACAAATGGGGGGAGAGGGGATGCCACACAGCCTATGAGGGGAGAGGGGGATGCCACACAGCCTATGGGGGGAGGGGGGATGCCACAAAGCCTATACAAATGGGGGGAGAGGGAGGTTGCTACACAGCCTATGGGGGGAGAGGGGGATGCCATGCAGCCTATACAAATGGGGGGAGAGGGGATGCCACACAGCCTATGGGGGGAGAGGGGGATGCCACACAGCCTATACTAATGGGGGAGAGGGGATGCCACACAGCCTATGGGGGAGAGGGGGATGCCACACAGCCTATACAAATGGGGGGAGAGGGGATGCCACACAGCCTATGGGGGGAGAGGGGGATGCCACACAGCCTATACTAATGGGGGGAGGGGGAATGCCACACAGCCTATGGGGGGGAGAGGGGGATGCCACACAGCCTATGGGGGAGAGGGGGATGCCACACAGCCTATACAAATGGGGGGAGAGGGGATGCCACACAGCCTATGAGGGGAGAGGGGGATGCCACACAGCCTATGGGGGGAGGGGGGATGCCACAAAGCCTATACAAATGGGGGGAGAGGGAGGTTGCTACACAGCCTATGGGGGGAGAGGGGGATGCCATGCAGCCTATACAAATGGGGGGAGAGGGGATGCCACACAGCCTATGGGGGGAGAGGGGGATGCCACGCAGCCTATACAAATGGGGGGAGAGGGGATGCCACACAGCCTATGGGGGGAGAGGGGGATGCCACACAGCCTATACTAATGGGGGAGAGGGGATGCCACACAGCCTATGGGGGAGAGGGGGATGCCACACAGCCTATACAAATGGGGGGAGAGGGGATGCCACACAGCCTATGGGGGGAGAGGGGGATGCCACACAGCCTATACTAATGGGGGGAGGGGGAATGCCACACAGCCTATGGGGGGAGGGGGAATGCCACACAGCCTATGCGGGGAGAGGGGGATGCCACACAGCCTATGGGGGGAGAGGGGGATGCCACACAGCCTATACTAATGGGGGGAGGGGGAATACCACACAGCCTATGGGGGGAGAGGGGGATGCCACACAGCCTATGGGGGAGAGGGGATGCCACACAGCCTATGAGGGGAGAGGGGGATGCCACACAGCCTATACTAATGGGGGGGGGAGGGGGAATGCCACACAGCCTATGGGGAGAGGGGGATGCCACACAGCCTATGGGGGGAGAGGGGGATGCCACACAGCCTATACTAATGGGGGGAGGGGGATGCCACACAGCCAATGGGAATGGGGGGGCACACTGCCTATATGGAGAATAGGAGGGGGGAATGCCACACTGCTTATGATAATGGGGTGTACACTGCCTATATGGGAATGGGAGGGGGGAGAATGCCACACTGCCTATATAGGGAATGGGAGGGGGATGCCACACTGGGTATACGGGGAATAGGATGGGGGCCTGCTACACTGTCTATGGAATGGGGGCATCCCACACGGCCAATGGGAAAGGGGAATGCCACACTGTCTGTAATGGTGCGTTTTTGGTTTAAAATATTTTTTTTCTTAATTTTTCTCCCCCAAATCCTAGGTGCGTCTTATGGGCAGGTGCGTCTTATAGGGCGAAAAATACGGTAACTCATTCATGTTCTGCTCCAATGCTTACCTTAACTCAACTAGCGGTTCCTGTTTAGATGTTCTCCCGCCATTCATGTTTACCTTAGCTCACTAGCGGTTCCTGTTTTTCTGTTCTCCCGCCATTCATGCTTACCTTAACTCACTAGCAGTTCCTGTTTTTATGTTCTCCCGCCATTCATGTTTACCTTAGCTCACTAGCGGTTCCTGTTTTTCTGTTCTCCCGCCATTCATGCTTACCTTAACTCACTAGCGGTTCTTGTTTAGATGTTCTCCCGACATTCATGCTTACCTTAACTCACTAGCGGTTCCTGTTTTTCTGTTCTCCCACCATTCATGCTTACCTTAACTCACTAGCGGTTCTTGTTTAGATGTTCTCCCGACATTCATGCTTACCTTAACTCACTAGCGGTTCCTGTTTTTCTGTTCTCCCGACATTCATGCTTACCTTAACTCACTAGCAGTTCCTGTTTTTATGTTCTCCCGCCATTCATGTTTACCTTAGCTCACTAGCGGTTCCTGTTTTTCTGTTCTCCCGCCATTCATGCTTACCTTAACTCACTAGCGGTTCTTGTTTAGATGTTCTCCCGACATTCATGCTTACCTTAACTCACTAGCGGTTCCTGTTTTTCTGTTCTCCCACCATTCATGCTTACCTTAACTCACTAGCGGTTCTTGTTTAGATGTTCTCCCGACATTCATGCTTACCTTAACTCACTAGCGGTTCCTGTTTAGATGTTCTCCC
The DNA here is from genome assembly GCA_027917425.1 of Gastrophryne carolinensis. NCBI lineage: Eukaryota > Metazoa > Chordata > Amphibia > Anura > Microhylidae > Gastrophryne > Gastrophryne carolinensis. The sequence continues at coordinate 168,028,015 of CM051236.1, forward strand.
GACATTCATGCTTACCTTAACTCACTAGCAGTTCCTGTTTTTATGTTCTCCCGCCATTCATGTTTACCTTAGCTCACTAGCGGTTCCTGTTTTTCTGTTCTCCCGCCATTCATGCTTACCTTAACTCACTAGCGGTTCTTGTTTAGATGTTCTCCCGACATTCATGCTTACCTTAACTCACTAGTGGTTCCTGTTTTTCTGTTCTCCCGCCATTCATGCTTACCTTAACTCACTAGCGGTTCTTGTTTAGATGTTCTCCCGCCATTCATGCTTACCTTAACTCACTAGCGGTTCTTGTTTAGATGTTCTCCCGACATTCATGCTTACCTTAACTCACTAGCGGTTCCTGTTTAGATGTTGTCCCGACATTCATGCTTACCTTAACTCACTAGCGGTTCCTGTTTAGATGTTCTCCCGACATTCATGCTTACCTTAACTCACTAGCGGTTCCTGTTTAGATGTTGTCCCGACATTCATGCTTCCCTTAACTCACTAGCGGTTCCTGTTTAGATGTTCTCCCAACATTCATGCTTACCTTAATGTTCTGCATTCTGTAGTTATTTTTCAATTCCTTCTTGATGGCTTCTGATGTATGTTCTTTAGTGGATGTGTTCATGCATTACATTTTTGGTTGTTTACAGAAATGAAACACGAAACATGGTTAAGTTTAAATATATTTATTTGGATTGTTTTTTTTTCGTTTGTGTTTTTAAAACCACGTTTTAGTTTAAATTTTATGACAAAAGTTTTTTTTTGCAAAATATAAACTGTAGAATTTTTTTTTTTTTTTACAAAATATAAAGTGTTGAAATATTTTTTTTAATTTTTTTGCAAAATATAAAATGTTGAAATATTTTTTTTTTTGCTAAATATAATATGTAGAAATATATATATATATTTTTTGCAAAATATAAAATGTTGAAATTATTTTTAAAATTTTTTTGCAAACTATAAAATGTTAATTTTAAATATTAAAAAAAAAAACATAAAATCAATAAAATATTTACACTTTACAACAACATATTTACACAATGTGGCAGGCCCCAGGAATCTATTCTTCGCAGCTCTCCAATGAAGCTGCCAGCTCCTGGATGTCGCCCACCAGCCCATAGACAGTCACCGTTAAAACTTGCAGTCTCTCGTGGTGTTGCTGTGAAAAGAAAGCAAAAATTATTTTTTTGTATATACATTTTTAATAGCTGTTGAATGAAATGTTATTAATGTTCTAGGCTAGGGATGAGGCCATATATTATGCTAATTTAATAGGCTAGGGATGAGGCCATATATTATGCTAATGTTCTAGGCTAGGGATGAGGCCATATATTATGCTAATTTAATAGGCAATTTATTATGCAAATTTAATAGGCTAGGGATAAGGCCATATATTATGCAAATTTAATAGGCTTGGGAATTTTAATACCTGTTGATGAAGCCATGTTATTGAAAATCAAGTAGACTACAAACTTACTAGGCTGGTGGACAGCCTGATCTTGGGGGACCAGCCTCCTCTCTGGGGCCTGCCACTGCTCCTGGTATGAGTCTGTTGAGAAAGCGAAAATATGGTTACTTATAATGTCAGATTTTTGAAAGCAGAGATTTTTTTTATAATGTGTGTGTGACATCTCCCACCTTCTCCATGCACCTCAGGGGCTTGTTGTTCTGCCCTCTGTAATCCAGCTTCTTCACCTGCTACATCATCATCTAAAAGAATATAAGCAGGAAATGAGTGTGTGTTTACAGTGCATGTACCTGTGTGTGCTTCTGTCTGAGAATCATACCGGAGTGGTGCTGCTCCGCCATATGTACTGACTCCCTGGCGAGCCGCTGATGCCCCTCCTCTGTAGACAGGTCTAGTGGCTGGTCGTCGCCACCTACAGAGGAGGGGGAAGAACTTAGCACTGGAGAGGCACCACCTTCACTTGGCCCAGATCGATCCTGCACTGGCCGGACTGCTCACCTCCAGGTGGGTCTGATGTGATAATCCCATTCACTCACTAGAAGAGAATAGCATTCATAAACAGAGGCCTGGCTAAGGGCTTTTGGCCTCTTCCTTCGCTTCAGTTCCGACCAGTGTTGGTTGATCTGAGTGTAAGTGAAGGTGGTGTCACTGTCTGCTATTTTGGCAACTATTTCCAGTGCCGAAGTCTTCTTTTGGAAGTCACTCGCCAGGAAGTCGTACCTGTTGGTCATCATCATCTAAAAAGATAAAGAAAAACAGATTTCCTTAATTCAAACTTCATACAGTTCACAATGTAAATGATAGCAGTTTCATAAGTTACATTCACCATAACATTTCAAGCTTTTAGCTATCCTTCTAGATGCCATTTTGGGGTTGCGCACATGTGCGCACTAACTTTCGCTTGGCGTGGTGTTTAAAATCAAATTTCGTTCCCACTGTTTTTGGCTGCGCTGCCTAATTGCATATGCATGCATTTCGCGTGCAAATCAACGACCTGCACAAACACTAGCAGAAGAGTCTCCTGTTGCTGGCCCCATGTCCAGCACATCATTTCTGAGTGAAAGGTCTGGCTATTCCACTGCTGAAAGTCAGCCAAGAATGTCACCAACTAGACCCCCGACCCAGGAAGAGGCAGCCAGGACAACATTAGCCAGAAACCTGCGGCGTGGGACCTTGAGCGGGCACTTTACTGAGCCCCAAACTATAGCATTGGCAAGTGGGGTATCTGACCACTATGATGAACTGTATGGGAGAAATTCTAAAGCCACAAGCAAAGTGCGCAAGACACAAATCTGGGAGGACATCACCATACAGGGGAATTGTGCTGGGACTGAGAGGAAAGATGTGGAGCAGATCCAGCGAAAATTCTCAGACCTAAAATATGCCGTCCGCCAGAAGAGAAATAAACGCAGGCAGCACGGGTACAGATGGGTGTTTGAGTTGGGCAGGTTGTTGAGCATGACCTAATGTTTTATCTTTGTTTTAAAGGTTGCAAACAGGAGGTGGATTTCCAACAAAACTCCAGTACAGCGCAGCTGAGGAGCTTGTTCTGGGCCTAATACACCCGTCTTCACTACAGGGCTTGTCCGGGGCCATAGACACTGACAGCATTGTCATGGCTGAAGGTTAGTATTTTAAGGAATGATTCTTTTGCTTTGCCCTTAAAAAATCTAGATTAAAAGCCTAGGTACACACAGGTCCATAGCTGGGGGGGGGGGGGGGGCGACGCTCCCCAGGTGCAGCAGTTCAGGGGGGCGCCAAAGGGGGTCCTGAAAACAGGTGGGGGAGTCCATTTTGAATCTTTGCACCGGGTGCCAGAAAGCCTAGATACTCCTATGGGTACACAAGGTATGTTTATGTGTTAACTTGCCTTTACTTTTACATTCCAGCACCTCAAACTACTCAAGCTACTGTGCAACCCTCCACCTCTTTGCCTGCAGCCCTTAACAATATGTCCTACACAGGAACAGCTCGATCTGGTAAGTGTACTCTGCACTAACTGGTGATGCATGTGATGGAAGATGACTACTTGCCCCAACATATATTTGAGCAACTATCTCACACATTTTTTTTCCTGTCCCTACAGACACCACCCATAATGGAAGCTATACACCATATGGAGGAGGAGGAGGAGAACATTTCCATGCCTCCCAAATGCTAACCTAGCATCATCACCTGCCACTGCACCAGCAGCAGCCGCCTACAAATCCTCTGCAGCAGAGTCAAGCACACCCTCTGCTGGCAGACCAGCATGGCCGGCAGCAAGAGACAGAACCAACTGTCCCATGTGCTAGCTCTGCTGCAGAGGATTTGCCTACATCATCTGCTCCTGTTGCTAGGCCTAGACCTCCATCATCTGCACGCACCCAAACCCGGGGAAGTGGAGGACGCCCTCATCCACGTCGCCATGTAACCCAGGTGAGGCGTGTGCAGATCCTGGAGACAGCATGGAGAAATGACAGCCGCTACTTCAGGGAAGTAAACCAAAGATTAAATGAGCAGCTGTCTGCACAATTACAAAACTTCAACTCCCTGCTGGATGAGATTAGGACTAGCAACAGGCAGATGCTGGAGCAGTGGCAGATGATGAATGCCACCCATGCACAGGTGTTGGCCATCCACAGACTTATTATAGGAATCCACCATATTAAGAATTTTCATTCTATTTGCTCCACATCATTTCTCTCAATCCCAATACTATTTACCTGTCTGGTGATCTCCACCCATATTTGTGTATTTGTGCCTTTGCTGGTGGCTTTAGAATTTCTCCCATACAGCTCATGATAGTGGTCAGAAACCCCAATGCCATGCTATAGTTTGGGGCTCAGTAAAGCGCCCGCTCAAGCTCCCACGCAGCAGGTTTAGGCCTATTGAAATCCTGGCTGCCTCATCCTGGGTGGGTGGCATAGTAGGTGACATTCTTGGCTGACTAACACCCCACTAATAGCAACAACTTTTGCTCTGAAAGGATTGTGCTGGACTTGCTTGATGGCTGGGTGTCATAGGCTGGCTGGCCTAATTACTTGGAGCCGTTGAGCTGGCCGCTGACTCAGGGCTCGTTACATTGCAATGCTCAAATAGGCCACAAGCTGGAGAGGGTGTTGTTGGTGGGCTCTGGATTCCTGCCCTACTGTTCCCCTTGCCCTTAATACTAGTGTTCCCTATGGTTCTGGATGTTGGTGGACGGGGAGCATTCTGGCTGGAGGAAGTTTCCTTGGCCATCCTGGATGTGGCATTTTTAGGGGGCTGGAGTCTGGCCCAATGGATCCTTCCTTTGCCTAGTGGATGTCCTCGTAGGCTGCAAGTGCCCTTCCCCACCTAATTTCTCTATGGAATAGAAAATTAATTAAATGAAGTTCCTCTGTTCTGTGTTATTGTTAGGCATTTTTGATGTGATAAAAATTCATTACGCTCAAATCTGTTCCAAATGATTTTTGTATTAGTTTGTGACCATAAGCAAATCAAAGTATAAATAATAGAAAATTGTTCAATCACAAGGAAATAACATAAATCATATATAATAACATATATCATACCTAAAGTTTAGGTAAAATAATTGTTAATAAGGTGGGCCCAGACTGACTACCCAGAAGCACTCTGGGTGCCCTCATATAATTCGTCCGGAATGTCCATTACTGCTGGAGAGGGGGACACGTCGACATATCGGGGGAACTTCTGCATTATAGCAAAATTATGAAGGACACAGCAGGCAATAATTATCTTTATGACCTTGTTCGGGTCATATTGCTGGGCCTCCCCTGTATGGTCCAGGCATCTGAATCTGCTTGTCAGCAGGCCGAAGGCCCTCTCTACCACAGCCCGGGTCTTCCTATGGGCACGGTTATAGCCCTCCTGTGCCTGAGTCTGAGGCCGCAGGATTGGTGTCATCAGCCACGGCAGCAGTGGATAACCCAAATCCCTTGAAAATAATAAAACACAAAATTAGTGTCTACTTAGTTACATTGTATATCATGTCATCCGAGGGAAAGAACATCCATATGTTGAGACAGGGTTATCCAAAATCATTCATAGTCATACAGTGAAAGCCTAATGAAACTATTTGTAAAAACTTACCCAGAAGGCAACCACCAGACAAGTTTCCTGATTCAAACCGACCATTGAGGCTGGAATTCCTCAGGATATACGCGTCGTGGGTGGATCCGGGAAACCCTGCCATGACACTTAGGAACCGAAGGTCCGGGCCAACCAAAGCTTGCACGTTAATGGAGTGGCCCATCTTCCGGTTTTTAGTACACAAAAACAATCCAGCAAATAACCAAGTAAAAACCAACAATAGAAGGGATCCTTATTGTTAAAAACCAACAATATACATGAAAATGATTAGTTAAGGTCTGCATGAAAATGATTAATTAAGGTCTACATGATAAGGAATAATTAAGGACTACATGAAAATGATTGATTTAGATATAAATTAAAACATACTGTGATTGAATGAGTTAATACAAGTCAGAATGTTCACCTAAACCACATACCTAAAGAGATATTCATCACCTGCTGGAGGCCCCAACGCAACATGCGTACAATCAATCGCACCCATGACGTTGGGCATATCGGCTAGATCAAAAAAACCCAACTTAAGAGCATTCCAGGCTACCATGTTGTCAGGGAAATATATGTATTTTTGACACAGGGTAGCCATGCCATCCAAAAACTTGTTGAGCGTGCGGCTCAGTGTAGGCAGGGACACCCCCACGGAGAGGGAAACCAGCCTCTGGAACGAGCCGGTCGCCAAAAATTGCAGGCAGCAAAGCATTTTGGTCATACCTGAAATTGCATGCCCTTTCCTTGTGGTGCGCGCTAACCATGGCTGCAGTTCACTATACAAGTTATGGAGGGAAACGCAATTAAGTCGGGTGAGCTCGAATAGCTCAACGTCATGCATGTGATCGATGTCTATACGTGCGCGGTGCAATCTGGATTCGGCCATGCTGATGCAGACCATGCCGTTTAGCTGCAAGCACTCATACTCCTCCACGTACTCAGCAAACATCCTCTCCGATCTCAACATCTAACTTTCTCCTACAAAACTACCTCGTAAGTTGAACGGAAACAAACCTGTTTTATTGGCCAGGTTGCAGGGCCGGATTAAGGGTGGTGGAGGCCCCTGGGCACAAAATTGGTGGAGGCCCCAGTATTTTTTCCTGGGTGAGGGAATCGACTGGCCCTGGAGTCTATTAGACTCCAGGACAGGCAAAATGTGCCTCTTTACAGTGAAACAAAACCCAGGAAATTTGGGATTCCCCAGTCCCCTGGGGAATCCCAAATTGGGATGCCCTGCTGTTTGTAAACCACCCAAAATGCAGATTTTCACTCATTGACTAGAATGGGGAGTGTGCACTGTTGCATCCCCCAAGGCGTGCATGGTCTAAATGGCTAGAGAGGGAGTGCTAGCACGCTGCCGCGGTACGCTCCACATTCAGAACATTGAAAGCTGCCTGACGAATGACATAGTCACGGCATACGGCTCTCATTGGACAAGAGCCAGTTCTTGCGCTGTTGGATTGGGAAAAGGTGAGTGTTTACAGGCACACTGGGGGGTTTCACACAGAGGGGCATCCTCAGGGGGAGGGCCAGCGGCATTCCAGGGCCGACCACACACACACACACACTCACAAGGTCCACGGGCTCCTTCCTAATATCCAGCCATAGGCAACCGGGTGACAAAGCAGTGGCTAATCACAGCACTTGCTTTTACCGGGGGGCTGAAGAGAAAAGGTAAGATTTTTTGGTTTAACAGGTCTCCTCTAAAAAGATGCCCTGGATGGCACCTGGTCCCCAGGACAAGAACTAGTTGGACCAGGGCTGGAGATGGCAAGGGGCTTGGCTCGAGAGGTGCCTGAAAACTCACACATCTATGTGCATTTGTCCTTTCCAATTTAAAATTAAAACAGACCAACACCCTGTGCAGCGTGGGTGTTGGTAACCACCGGCGCCGCCCTTAATAACAGTCTGGGGGGCTTCCAGAATAGTGGAGCCCCTCCCACACATAACTTCCCAGAACACGCATAAATCCTACCTTTCCCTCGATTCTTCTGCCGGGAATCGAGTGCCACGATTGATCGCCTGGCGCTCATGTAGGCAGGACATTTGGCAGCCGGAACGTCACTGCCCATGTGAGCGCCGAGCCTCCAGCATCCCCCCACATAATGTCATTTAGGGGCGATGCTGCCGGTAATCTTACATTTCCCAGTGGCTCCTGAGATGCTATAATCGCTGGTGTCCTCCCACACCTAACCACTCACACTGGACACAGGAGCCAGGGATGCATGGCCTTGGCAGTGGCAACCCCCTTTTTAAAAAAAAACAAAAAAAACAAGCCATTGCCGAGCCAACTGCACTGCCAGGAAATGTTGCCTATCTCAGGTTTTGTTCCTTGCCCTGCTTTGTGAAACCTCCCCATAAAATCTCACCTTTCCCCAGTCTTGCTGTGCATGTGCGGGCTCTCGTCCAATCAGAGCCATTCCCTGTGCTTTTTTTACTTCCAGTTTTTATATTGGCATTCCACTTTAATATGTTACAGCATGTTCAGTCAAAAATTCACAAAATAATAGATCTGCTTTGTATCTCAACCTGCCATGATAACAAAGAAATCTGCCATCAGAATATCAAATGTCTATAGCCGAAATGTTTTTAATACTCGTCCGGCAAATGGCTCTGTTTACGTCAATCGGGAGTGAGATTGGCCGTATACCCAGACATGGGCACAATCCCATCCCCAGTCTATCTGAATATTATAAGCGGGAGTGTGACACGGCCCAGAGATGCTGGGGATACGGTCACTTGAGCCAGTAAGAAGGAGAGCTTTGTGGCAATCTGGGGGGGGTTCCTAATTTGGCCCAGGGAAGAGGCAATGGCTGGCCATGGAATCTTTATGATTCTAGGGCCGGCCCTGTTGGGAGAGAAGCGCGAGATGCGGTCCGCGCATGCGCATTGGACCGGGAGTAAGGTAAGGTTAGCGAGCATCCTGGGAGGTTTCACACAGTGGGGCTTCCAGATTTTGGATGCCCCGCGGGGAGGGATAGGATCGGGCTGGGAATCCTATAGATTCGAGGGCCGATCCAGCAGGGTGTTAGTCCACTTTAATATGACTGCCTGACTCATGACTACATATAAGGTATGTACCAGTATAGCATGCCCAGCTACAAGCATCTTAGACCTTGTACATACACATCACAACACGCAGACAACACTATATACACACATACTACAAGATGCAGACGGCACTACATACCCCCCCTTCCCCAGGATGCAGACAGCGCACATACACACACACACATACACACTGTACAACTTTAAAACCTTTTCATTGCAGCAGTCTGTCTGTCTCCTCTCAGCACTCGGAGCAGAGCATTGGAGGAGCTGCTCACGTTATTCTGTTTCCTGGTGAAGGGCTTGTGCTGCGCAGAGGAGGAGAATTGGGGAGAAGGCGCTCCCAATGACCTATGACTGCTGAGCTTCAGAGAGATACAGAGGGGGGAAGTGGCGCTGCAGGGACAGCCTACCATCCATCCAGCCAGACATTCACCACTAGCGATCATTAGGACTCCTGAATGTGAGTCCTCACTATGCCCTCCCTCCGGCTCCGAGCAATGTGTCACTCTCGGCTGCTTTTAGTTGACGGCATTCCTCACTTCTGTCGGCCCCCACCATGTATCTAAGGCAGCAAATCACTCGCACTGAATTACCGCCCGTCTGCTATTGAAGTTGGCTGCAATTTTAGTAGCACGTTGCTGCGCCTCCTCCCCTCAGCCCCCGCTGTCACCAATTCTTCTCTTGCTCCCCGCGAGTTTGTCGTGTCACCTCTCATCTCTGCAGCCTGGCTGCATGCGCTTCACTCCCTCAGATTTGCACTGCGGAAGCGATAGCTGTGCTCCGAGGGCCGGCCTCCGCGGGGGAAACAATGCAGACACTTTGTGTTCAGCTCCGTGGCAATGTAGCTGGCCTTTAGAATGTAAAACACAGCAGCACCGTAGGCTTGCACGGGCGCGCAGGAGGGCTGTTACTGGTAACTTCTTGCTGGCCCGCCGCTCCCGGCTGGAGGTCACGTACCAGTCCAGTGTACCCAAATTTTGGTGGAGGCCCTCTTGCGGGAAAAGTGGTGGAGGCCCCGGGGCGCGCACCCCTCGAGCCCCGCCCATAATCCGTCCCTGCCGGGTTGTAATGAACAATCAAGGCTCTGAATCATGCGCAAGCCCAAACCAATAACGTTGCCCGACATAACGGAAATTTTACGATAAACATACGACCATCGAAAGTGCGTATTCGTGTTAGCGTAAACGCATATACGCATGAAAAAAATTCTGAAAAAACATGCAAAAACTCACACAAACACATGCGAAAGTGCATGTGAAAGAGGCTTTGAATCAGCCCTTATGTGTGGTTGGAGGCCCTAGATACAGTATTTTTTCCTTTAGAAAATGTCTAGCTAATTAAGTTAACAAAATGGATGCTCACCTTTTGTCCCCCAGCAGTTGATCTGTGGTACGGTATTTTAGCCCTTGCGAGCTTACTGGAACTTCAGATCGACTTTTACCGATCGCTACCGAATGCTACCTAGGCGGGGGGGGGGGGGGGGGTTAGGTAGTGGTTTGAACTGCGTGGCATTGGGGATGCCCCTAGGAAAACTACCTGGACCAAATTAAAAAGTTGGTCCAGTTTAAGAAATAGGGACAATCATTGGCTTTTCACCTCCTCACCCACGTTTGAAGCTGGGGAGCCATAATGATGTTTGGCTTTCTCAATATTGCGTATAGACCAATGTTCATGGATGCCCAAACTGGGAGGGTCCAGCAGGTCTAGTCTGTTATTCAATAAGATTCCCCAATGGGGCATAATAGGTATATAGCTAAATAGGTATACCCTCCAGCATGCATATACCTCACACAAAGAGGGGCAAAGGCTCACTGACATTCAGTACCCTTAAACTGTAAAAACTATGGTGGGTGGGTAGGTAGATGGGCAAATGGGCAGGAAGGTGGGTTATTAAAACCATCACTTGGACCCCATGGCAAGCCATGATCTCACACTGTGAAACTTATAATTTAGCTCTGGCTTTTCCCCTTTGTGGAAACTGCGCAGCATGAGTGACAGTCTTGTGCTGTGTATGGTGTGTGCACCACACCCACCAAAAGACCTTGCATTCCCTAGGTGGGTGGGTAGGCAGGTTGATTGGTGGGTAGGTAGGTGAGTGAGCATGCAGAAAGACATGTAAATATGTAGGTGGGTAGGCAGGTAGATATGTAGCTAGGTAGGAGGGGCAGACAGGAACATAGTTGGATAGGTAGGTGAGTAGGTAGAAATGTGGGAGGTTGAAATGTTGGGTAGCCAAGAAGGCAGGTAGATAGGTAAGTAAGTGGGTAGGTACGTAGGTGGCAAGGGTGGTAGGTCGATTGGTGATTGGGTAAACAGGTGGGTGGGCAACGGTGCCTCTGCTCCAGGGTCCAACAATTATGCCTTTGCTCCAGGGTCACCTGCTTCTGCTACAGGGCTTGGTTAGGTAGGTGAGCGGGTAGGTACTAAGGTAAATCAGCAGGTAGGTGGGTAGGTCAGTAGACAGTGAGATAGGTAGGTGGATGAGTGAGCGAGTAGATAGGTAGCTAGGTAGTTGGGTGGGTCAGCAGGCAGATAGGTAGGTGTGTGGGTCAGTAGGTAGGCAAATAGGTAGGTGGGTGAGTGGGCAAGTAGGTATATGGGTGGATAGTTAGGTAGGTGGGTAACTAGTTAGATGTGTTGGTGGGTGGGTCTTTAGGTAGGCAGATAGGTAGGTGGGTAAGTAGGTAGGCAAGTGAGTGAGTGGACAGGTAGGTAGGTTGATAGATAAGTAGGTGGGTGAGTCAGTATGCAGATAGGTAGGTGGTTGAGTGGGCAGCTAGGTAGATGAATATGCAGGTAGGTAATTAGGTGGGTGGGTCAGTATGCAGATAGGTAGGTGGTTGAGTGGGCAGCTAGGTAGATGAATATGCAGGTAGGTAATTATGTGGGTGGGTCAGTAGGCAGATAGGTAGGTGGTTGAGTGGGCAGCTAGGTAGATGAATATGCAGGTAGGTAATTAGGTGGGTGGGTCAGTATGCAGATAGGTAGGTGGTTGAGTGGGCAGCTAGGTAGATGAATATGCAGGTAGGTAATTAGGTGGGTGGGTCAGTATGCAGATAGGTAGGTGGTTGAGTGGGCAGCTAGGTAGATGAATATGCAGGTAGGTAATTAGGTGGGTGGGTCAGTATGCAGATAGGTAGGTGGTTGAGTGGGCAGCTAGGTAGATGAATATGCAGGTAGGTAATTAGGTGGGTGGGTCAGTATGCAGATAGGTAGGTGGTTGAGTGGGCAGCTAGGTAGATGAATATGTAGGTAGGTAATTAGGTGGGTGGGTCAGTATGCAGATAGGTAGGTGGTTGAGTGGGCAGCTAGGTAGATGAATATGCAGGTAGGTAATTAGGTGGGTGAGTCAGTATGCAGATAGGTAGGTGGTTGAGTGGGCAGCTAGGTAGATGAATATGCAGGTAGGTAATTAGGTGGGTGAGTCAGTATGCAGATAGGTAGGTGGTTGAGTGGGCAGCTAGGTAGATGAATATGCAGGTAGGTAATTAGGTGGGTGGGTCAGTATGCAGATAGGTAGGTGGTTGAGTGGGCAGCTAGGTAGATGAATATGCAGGTAGGTAATTAGGTGGGTGGGTCAGTAGGCAGATAGGTAGGTGGTTGAGTGGGCAGCTAGGTAGATGAATATGCAGGTAGGTAATTAGGTGGGTGGGTCAGTAGGCAGATAGGTAGGTGGTTGAGTGGGCAGCTAGGTAGATGAATATGCAGGTAGGTAATTAGGTGGGTGAGTCAGTATGCAGATAGGTAGGTGGTTGAGTGGGCAGCTAGGTAGATGAATATGCAGGTAGGTAATTAGGTGGGTGGGTCAGTATGCAGATAGGTAGGTGGTTGAGTGGGCAGCTAGGTAGATGAATATGCAGGTAGGTAATTAGGTGGGTGGGTCAGTATGCAGATAGGTAGGTGGTTGAGTGGGCAGCTAGGTAGATGAATATGCAGGTAGGTAATTAGGTGGGTGGGTCAGTATGCAGATAGGTAGGTGGTTGAGTGGGCAGCTAGGTAGATGAATATGCAGGTAGGTAATTAGGTGGGTGGGTCAGTATGCAGATAGGTAGGTGGTTGAGTGGGCAGCTAGGTAGATGAATATGCAGGTAGGTAATTAGGTGGGTGGGTCAGTAGGCAGCCTGCTGGCCGATTCTGCCGTCCGCAGATCCTGACTCCTGTCCGTCAGCCAGCTGATCTTGCCCCTGCCCACCAGTCTAGCTTTCCTGCTGCCCACTGGCTGATGCTTCCAGCTTATCCTTCCACCAGTTTACCGCCCACCCGCCTGGCGCTTGAACTTGTAACAATGTTACCTGTCGGCAGGCAGGTCCTTCTGCCCACGAAGGGCCAATCCTGCCCACACATACACACACTCACCCGTCTGCCGTGACACTGATCCTGCTTGAATGCCGGCCATGCCTATAAGCTGAAGGGAAGTGGCTTGATGTTTCTTCCACTGTACTGTCGCAGTTTTGCAGGTTTTCAGTTTCGACTGGCAGTGGTGGTGTTTTCTATTCCAGACGGTCCCCCTGCTCTTCTGGCTGCACAGTGCACACACACACACATCTAAAGTCCCGATATCATGTAGACTCAAATGAATTTGGTGGGGGCACTCTTAGCAGGAAAAATGGTGGAGGCCCCGGGGCGCGTGCCCCTTGTGCCCTGGCTATAATTTGACCCTGGGTATAAATATGCCCTTAGAGAACTTAGTACAAGGAGTTGCAGCAAATGTCCATTCATCCAGTTTCAATGTTGCCTCCTTCAAGACTTTCTAATACATACATTCAAAGCAGGCATAGAAGCCTTGTTGGTAATATTGCATGAAGTGGGATTCATACTGCAACTAGGATTGTCCAGGAAAAGTCATAGAACAGTCTAAAGTATATGCTAATCATTCTTAGTGTGTTTTGCATTTTTTTTTGCTCAATATAATTTTTAATTGATAATGATGTACAGACAGATGCCACCAGCTTTGCTTTTTCCTGATGTTTTAAGGTCTCTGTCTGCTGGAAAGATGACAGCAAACCATAGGAGTTCTAGCACATTACATGGAGCCAGGTCTCTGTAAAACAGAGCCTGGCTGTTTGTGAAGAAGACGAGTGGTTGTTATTAATTTCCTGCTCCTCAGTATTGTTGGGCAGGATGCCAGATGTAATGAGGGAAGACAGAGGCGTAGGCAAGCCTCTCTTTTTGTGACCTCACCAAGACTCATTCTCTTCCCACTCTTGTGAGATGTGACATCATCCACCACTAGCTCTTCAATGTTTTATTTTCCTGGACTTTGATGTGTTGAAACAGGGAGGTGGCTGTTTGGTCCCCACCTTAATAGTTCTTCTCATACATTTCTTAGCTGTTTTGATGGGCTTGGTGATCTCCATTTGGCAATATGTAATTTGTACCCAACAACCAGCAGTCAAGGTATGAGGTGGCATATCGCTTACATACAGCCATCATGCAAGCAAAACACTGAGACATAGAAGGCAGATGGCAGAAATCAACCACATTTATTTAGTGTTTGTCTAGATCTGTGTTTATCCCAGGCATGCATTCATTACTGTTTATTTTACAACCACTTTCACTGGAAGTTTATATATTTATTTCTTGACATTGATCTTGATCTTACATTAGCCTTTAAACTGGACCAGCAGCCTGCCACAGTTGCAAAAGAAAGGTAGTGGCCATTTTGGAGCTTCCTCTCCCAGTATCTCAGCCATGCTGCTGCCTGGATTCCAATGACATAACTGAAATGCACAGTAACAGGAAGCCCAGCACGACTTCCTATTTGCAGGTGGCCTGTAAGCCCATGAGAGGCCATCTTGTTTTTAAAATTAATCCCAGTAGTCGAAAAAGCTCAAATATTTTTACATGCAGCAATCTAAATTGCCCTGGAGAGGGATGCATGCACACTGTTGGTTGTGTTGGTCTGATTTATCTCATATTTGACTGTTGGTTCACTTTAAGTACAAATGCATGATTTACATTTAGAAACATTAAACTTAAATAGTGAACTAATTTGTCCAGTAAAGCTAAATCATTTTCCATGAATGAGTCTATTACACACTTTTGTATCACTGACAAACAGGTAAACATAACTTAAACGGGAGCTTCAGCATCATTTAATGAAAACCCAAACCCCTAAAAAAAAACTAATCCCCAGCATCTAAAATTAATATATTTTAAGTTTTGAGTCACTTATACAGTCAGAAGATACTTCCTGTCTGCAGGCTGCCTGATGCTCCATGAGCTGCCATCTTGGATGTTTAAAGGCTCAGAAAATGCAGTAGGTACAGGTAGGATGGTTTTTAATGTGGACAATCTGTACAGAGTGGGGGAATACAAGATAGGCTCTTATTCAGGGTGAAGGTCCGGTTTAACCAGCTTTCTTGGATGGTACTTAGAACATGTTAAAAAGAATGAGGCCCAGGACACTTGTAACTCTATGAGCTCTTCATATGGCACTCTGTCAAATCATTTGCTGAGATCCACAGCAACACCTTCAACCAACACTTTAATTACATAATCAAAGAAATCATGAATGAGTCTATTACACACTTTTGTATCATTGCCAAACTTAAGAAGGCAGATGGCAGAAATAAACCACATTTCTTTAGTCTGCCTCTTGTGTTTGCGCTTTATCTAGATCTATGTTTATCCAAGGCATGTTTACATTCATTACTGTCCACTGGAAATTTATATATTTATTTCTTGACATTGATCTTGATCTTACAGGAAAAGGTCAGCAATCCCAGAATGCAGAGCGGCACAGTCAGAAGACACTTCCTGTCTGTCTGATGCTCCATGAGCTGCCATCTTGGATGTTTAACCCTTCTAGTGCCAGCTACTTGAGTGTCATGTAGCTGAATTTAAACCCCCACAGAAAAAAAAGTATAAAAGTTAAAAACTCACCTGAACCCTCGTTGGATTGGGCCAGGTCTTCTCTTCACCCAGGGGGCATCTGATCCCCCCCCCCCCCCGGGGCTCTTCTCTCTTCAGGAGAGCGCCTGAAATAGCGCCCCCGCTTCGGCCGCTGCCACAGTTAACTGTAAAAAAAAAAAAACATTTACTCACCTGCGGCTGCGATTCCTCCTGTGGGGTTTCCTTTTCACCGGGGGGGGGCTCCTATCGCCCCCCTGGGCTCTTCCGTGGTGAGGAGAGGGCGAGAAGTGGCCCTCTCCCTCACTTCCTGGGTCGATGACTGTTAGCCCCGCCCTTTGTGGGTGGGGTGGGTGACGTCATCGATGACCTGGCAGCCTGCCGACCCGAGAAGCTCAGTCGCTCCGGGTGCTCAGAGGAGGAGGGTTGGGGGGGCAAGATGCCTCTGATCTCTCGCCCCCCCCCAGCTCTCCTCCACCGTTCACCCGAGAGCTGTCATCGGAGCTTCGTGGGACATGATGGGGACAGGAGGTGAGTAGAGAAAAAAAATAAATTAATTTTTTTTCCTATGTCTGTGTGTGTATTTATTTTTTACTGTTAACCCCTTTGTGAACTGGTAAGGGATCCATGAGACCCCTATACCAGTTCACAAGGATGGGGACTAGCAAGTCACCTGCGGCTAGCGCGTGACTTGCCATTAACCCTCGGCACCTCAATTACCTGCCTCCCCAAAGCCAGGGGGGGGGGGCAGAAGAGCTCGGCCCACAGAGCTTGTAGCCGGCAGGGTGGGGGGCCACCAAAGCTGGCCCCTGTACCCTGTTCCTACAAGCCCCCATAGCTGGTCTCGGGCTGGTTATGATTGGGAAGGGGGACCCCATGTCATTTTTGGGGATTTTTAAGGGTTTTTAACCCTTAAAATTCCCCAAAAAAGGGTCCTCAACCCCAGGAGGGGGGACCCTATGTTGTTTTTTTTTTTAATTAACCCCTTTTGTTTATATTGTGGATAGTAGTTGTATTTTATTTGTAAATGTTATAAAGTGCTCTTTACAGTTTGGGGGGTCTCCTGGGCAAGAATAGGGACTACAGATACATATGTGATACTGTTGTAGTCGGGAGAAATGGGGCTTTCACATACAATATGGTTTTCATTAATAAAACAAATGTTTTATTTAAAATAAAGGAGACAGTTGTCTAAAAAATATATATTTTTGTTTTTTTACGCAAAAATATTTAAAAAAAAAAGTAGAAAAATTACAAACAAGACATTTTATGTTAAAGCCAAAACTCTGCTGCAAAAAAATATATATACTTTCTCTGGAAATTCTGGCAAAAATCATGGTTAAACCTAGCGCAAAATGGGGAAAAATGACCTGTCAACCGAGGGTGACAAAACTTCAAGTAGGCTGGCAATTAAAAGGGTTAATAGTACCTATGCATGTTGGGTATTGTTCTGCTCGGGGGATTTTGCACTTTCAAATTTAGCTTGTTTTTTCTTGTTTGCATATTGATATTTTAGGAAAACATGGTTTATATTTTGCTTTTTTATAATTGTTTTTAGGGAAACCCTGTGCAACCTAAGAATTCTTCAATGGATTACTTCCAGAAAGATGAGCCCACTACAACAAGCTGAGTACGCTTAGAAAGCTTAACATGTGTACTTTCAGGAATGTATGGTTTGTGGGGGATATTCCGAATGTAAAGGGTTGTTTTGGTAGAAAGAGCACAAGGTGTGCACTTTGTCTGCAGAGCTGACATTTTCAAGTAAAATTACCGTTATGCGCATGCTTTACTTTGGGGTGTTTGGCAACTCTTCTCTTGACAATAGCTATGCATGCTGGGTATTGTTATGTTCGGGGCATGTTGCTTTTTCAGATTTTTCTTGTTTTTTCTTGTTTGCATATAGTTTTTTTTAGGAAAATGTGGCTTGATTCTTCCTTCTTATTCTTTTTTAGGGAAACTCTGTGCAACCAAAGAATAGATCAAGAGAGATTACTTCCAGAAAACTATGCCCACATAAACAAGTCTGGTACAGCTAGAAAGCTTAAGGCGTGTACTTCCAGAGTATGTATAGTTTGTGGGGGGGTATTTCAAATGTAAAGGGTTGTTTTTCTGGAAAAACTGCAAGGTGCGCATTTCACAGTTGTATTTTATCTGAAAATCTCCTAAAGCTCTGTTTCAGTTTGGGGGAGTCTCCTGGGCAGGAAAAGGTGTCTACCTATACATATGTGGTACTGCTGTAACCAGGAGAAATTGGGGTTTCACACGCAATAAGATTTTATTGAGAAACTTAAATTTTTTATTACAAAAAAACACTACAAATTGCAAAAAATAGACTTTTACATTTTTTTTTTTGTTTCAATATTTTTATTAAAGCTTTGAGTTTCCAACATTACATATATTTGAAACTTATGCACTATAATGCCATCCTGCGCAGGGGAGGTGAGAGGAAAAGCAATCGTTCAAAATTGCATAAGATTACACATAAATCAGGTTGATGTATTAATAATTTGCAATTTACACAAGTCGAGAAGGTAAGGAAGTAAATGACAGCATCAAGAACAGTCAACATCTTCGTATGGCCTACCTGACCTGAGACAAGTTCTTATCTATTCTAGGGCCATACAGGTCACGGGGTCCCGGCCCCCATGGTCTGTACCTCCACAGGTGAGTCCGCAGGATTGCAGGCTTGGTCAAGCGCGCCAAAGGGAAGAGGTTAATGGGAACCGTTTAGAATCGTAATCTAAAGGGTGGAAAAACAAAGAACTGGGGGGAGGGGGAAAGAAGATTGGGGGGGAGGAAGGGTCGGGGGGGGGGAGAAGGATCAAGGAGCTCCCGCACTCCGCCAGCCAACACGTACGGCCACTACAGCCTCCATGGGGGTACGCCAGGCCAAGCAAATCTAGACTTACATTTTTTTTTGCACATATTTCAAGACATTTCATGTTGAAGCTTAGACTCTGCTGAAAAGAACAATATATAATTTTCCTAGGAATGCCTTCAAAAATCAAGGTTGAACATGTGTAGCGCAAAATAGTGAAACGTGGTCTGGCACTTAAAGGGTTAAAGGCTCAGAAAATGCAGTACAGGTAGGATGGTTTTTAATGTGGACATTCTGTATGTACAGTGGGGGAAACATACAAGATAGGCTCTTATTCAGGGTGAAGGTCCGGTTTAACCAGCTTTTCTGGATGTTACTTACAACATATTAAAAAGAATGAGGCCCAGGACAGATCCTTGCTGTACACCAATTGAGCTCTTCATATGACACTTCAATCAAAGCAACACCTTCAATCAACACTTGGATTACAGTCAAAGAAATCTTGAATGAGTCTATTACACACCTTTGTATCATTGACAAACAGGCAAACATTACTTAGCCAGCTTTCTTGGATGTTACTTAGTCCATAGAAATCAATGGTTTAGTCTGACATGATCTGTCCTTTTTATTTTAAAAAAGAAACCCAAATTTCATGTAATTTTTATTTATAATAATATGCCAGCATTTGCCGCCACTGAGCAAGATTCAAATGAAAAATGATCATGCAAGTTGAAAATACTCATGGAAGGGGGAATTCTCTCAAAGCATTCTCACATGTGTTTGGATGTGTAAGAGTGTCTCTCATGTGTTTATTGAATCATGCGAGAAAGCATGAATTCTCTTGCATGGAACTGAGATTTTATTAACCCGTGCTGGATCGACCCTACTGGCTTTGTGTGTCACCCCTTGGATCCTTGTGCCACTCATGGCATTTCTGTTTCTGGATAGAATTATCAGTCTAATTAAAGATTCTGCCTGTAGATGGTATAGGATAACTTGTCTGATAAAGAGGACAACTCTTGCTAGGTGAAACACTTGAATATTCAGGCACAGGAATGAATACAAATGATAGATTTAGAAAATATCAGTGATGAATCTAAGGGGTTCTTTCAATATGATTCTTTACAAGTGTCTTAAATATTTGGTAAATAAGAACTGCAGGTGGGTTTACAAGACACCTCAAGCTACGTGCACGGAACTTATCCCTGTGAGATGGGTGGCCTGGCTCATTTACACATTTCTGCCTATGTTTTTATACAGGAAGTGCAACCCTAGTTAGCATAGCTTAAGGGAATCTACCACAACACGGGAATGCTAATTACTGTAACCAAATGGCAATGATGCATCCAAAATTAAATGGTCTGTGACTGAGCAGATGAATTTTTATAGCCCCAAGTCCGAAAAACAAGGAAATGTTCTTAAATTAAAGGGCATGCCTTAATAAGAGTGAAATTGTTACCCAGGATATTTTTATCTTTTAATGAACACAGATTAGGTGCCGTAATATCCCTGCTAAATGTCTTAGGAGCTAAACTGCATTTATTTCCCAATTAGTAGTACAGCCCGAAGATTTGATCTATGAAGACGAGTACCTTAAACTGCAGTAAGATGCTTCATTTGAAGATCAGATGACTACTTTTATAGCAAGACATCTTAGCCCTTTTTAACCAAATTGTTGCACTGAAAATGTGTTGACTTAATGAAAGACATCTTGTTAAAGATTTAATATTAATAGCAGTGACAGAAATGTTAGGCAGAGGATGAAATGAAATGAATGTTGATTGTATGTGTAACAGTCTAATTTATCGTCATTGAGCCTCTGAGACCAGGACAAGTCTTATAAGACACATATGTGTGACCCCAATAGATCCTCACAGATCCACATTATATCTAGTTGTAACAGAAATCCTGTTAAAGGGGACCAAACCCATTTCCCTCGCCTCTAGATGTGGACGTGCCCCCACGGTCATTAAATGGCCTAGTTAGAGGTATGCTGGGAATTTGGCTACGGCACGGAGATGCATTGTGGGCTTGTGGAAGAGGTGAGTGGATTGAGTGATCTGGGGTGAATTTAGCCGTGGGCATTCATCTTCCTTCCAGTTTACAGAGGTGTGTGAAGGAGCAGCAGCAGTTTGTTGAGCGTGCTTCGGTGGGGGATTTGGGTAATTACCAGCAGTAATACCCGCCAGTAGGCAATGTTGGGGGTGCAGCACACTTAAACCCACACCAATTATTAATTACAAAAAAAAATTGAGAATACAAATCTGGCGAATGGCGCTTGCTAGGGAAATGGTGATTGAGGGCTCTGATTGCCTTCTCTGTCACACGTGCAATAGGTTTGCTGCCACTGGTCTAATGTGTGCTCTGAAAAATAATATCATATAGATTGGCCCAGATATTAAATTATTTATTGCAGCTAGATAAGCGTAAAACAGGCCGGTAACACCCTGATTCACCTGCTCCTCTAGTAAGCAAGCAGCCATTTAAGACATTAAAAAAAAGATTGATGGAAGCTACCCTATTTTCACCCCCATAAGATGCAGCTGCTCAAAAGATGAGGAGGAAAATAATAAAAAAAATATTCTTAACCATATGATGTGCTAAATTTCCCCTCCAATCACCCATTACAGATAGTGCGCAGAATCTCCGCCTGTCTCTCCGTTACAGGCTGTGAGTGGTATCCAACATTACAGGCAGTGAGCGACATCCCACATTACAAGCAATATGAGGCACCCCAATTAAATGCAGGGAGGGGCACTCTACATTACAGGCGGTGTGAGGCATCCCAAATACAGGCAGTGTGAGGCATCCAAAATACAGGTGGTGTGAAGCATCCCAAATACAGGCAGTGTGAGGCATCCAAAATACAGGTGGTGTGAGACATCTCAAATAAATGCAGCATGCACCCCCCAAAAAATAGTTACATTCCAGGTGCTCCTACACTGCTGGCCTTCGCTCCTGCAGCAGCCAGCTTCCTGCTGACATATACACATACACAAAGACACAAACACACATCTTACCAGCCACCTTCGCTGCTGGTGCCCAGTCACCGATCCCCGCGCCTCTGCTGCCGCGCATGCCTACCACGTCTCCCTGTCCGGGCTTATAGATTCCTGGGCTGATCACCCCTGGGTGTTGGTCCACTTTAATGTTGGTGTTCAACTCAGACCTTTGACCATTTGGCTGACCCTAGTAAGTGGACTTTTACTGAAAGTTGCTGAGTACCACTGCTGTAGGCATTTATGCCTCTTTTCTTTTTCAATATGTTTATTGGAAGATATGCAAGTACAAGATAGCATCCACTTTTTCAGGCACCAGATGTTTATGTACAACATAACCCACAAGTAAAAAATCATCTTTTCCTTTCCTTAAACATTAACCATATTTATATTACGGAGGCCTATGTCACATCATCACAACCTCCACCTCGTTCCTCTGCACTTAGACCCCCTTCTCAAACAATAGCCGGATAAACAAAACTTCCCAACTCGGGGATGATATAGGCTGCATGGATGGATGAAATAGCAAGGGGAAGATAGATAAGGAAAAAAAAGGGGGGATATAGTGGGGAAAAACAGGCGCTATAGAGAGGCAGCAATGCAGGAAAGAGGCAAAGGTGTGAGCGTAGCCTTAGTCAAAGCCAAATATTGAATCAAGCTTGTACTGCTTTTGTATTCACAAAGTGTATCTTAATATGTTTCAAGATGCCTACCTTTATTTTCCAACATATTTACATTCTCTATTTTTATTGAAAGCATTTTGAAGAACTGATCAGAGAGTCTGCCTAAAGCACAGTGTATGTTTACTAAAGCTGGATTTTATAGTGTATCAGAATCTGTTCTAGGGAACTTTAAAGTAAAATAGAAGTTCACATTATGGCAGGATGCGGATGCTACAGGATGAGCCTATTTTTCATGATTTTGTTTTACTCCCTATTTAGCTTGGACATTGCAGTAAGTGAAAAACATTGAAAGGAAAGTATCTTTAAATGGTAATAATCATTAATATCGTCTGCTAGCCCTTTCAGTGCTAAAATCCTTAATAGGCAAATATTTGAAAAAGGAGAGTTATAAAACATTAAGTACAAGTTAATTTCCTTTCAGTCGAAGGCCAGGAACATGATCCTTCTTTTATTAGCAGCTGTTACTTACCGAGAAATTGGATTCTTTGTAGAGTAGGATAACTTTTATTGGTTCAGCATAAAATTATACAGAGATACAGTGGTGTGCAAGTGTCTGAAATCATGCAGCTATACCAAAATGAAACACATACTAATGTAAGTAATGTTCTTCTTAAATGTACAGGATATTGAAAGCTTAGCTTTAAATGCTGTTATAGCTTTATGTGCTGTGTGTTGTATGGAAATGGCCGCACTTCCACAAACAGCTAAAAATAGAAGTAATGACTAATATAGATATTCCCCTTTTCATCCATTTAAATTGTGACAAGATCATTAATAAAAATAGATTCTGCTAAAAAAAATATTTCAGTAATCCATATATGCGCTTTTCTAGTGTGTATTTGCATTATCAATATTCGGTGTACTTTTATTGGTAATGTTTAGCAAAATTTGTCAGCACCAATTACTATGCAAACAACAAGGCCCAAAGGCCTATAAAATAAACAAAACGTAAAACAAGTGGAGCAGTGCTACCAAGGACAAAATATTTTGTACACTCCTGATGTATATAATGTGAATTTCATTTGGATGTCATAGTTTACACATATACTTATCTCAATAAGGAGTTCTGTCATTAAATGATCTAATATAAATGTGCTAGATAGTAGGAGGTGGAGTTACTTCTATATCCCGACTGGAAATAGTTCTCGCCAGGCTTGAGGATTTCTTCTACTGGTAGCAATAGAATCTAGGAGTAACAGGTTTTTGAGCATACTATTTCACTTTTAAAGGTGGTACCTTCACTCAAGTCATGCCCACTCTATTCACTGCTGAGACCAAGGCCCCTCCTCTGGCTCCTCCTCCTCTGTGCTGAGTCAGGGCAGGGGTTAAAAAATTAACTTTCCCTGTACTGGTGCTTCTGGGCTTCACATATTGTATGTTGATCTGTGCAACTTACTCCCGGAGGGCTGGGGGAAGGCTCTGGCTGCAGGCAACCCATATGTTAAGTTTTTTATTCTACTCCCCTCTGCACAGCCTAAGTGCTGGTAGTTATAAGGACTGTCTCTGTAAAGTGAATTGAGGCCGAAATAAGTAGAGAAGATTGGTGCTATAACATGTGGGGGAAAAATGGACAGTGCGAGGTAAATATCCCTTATTCAAGTGGGCTTATAGTGGATATAAAAATGATGCACAGCCCAAGAAGAGTAATTTCAGAACTTTTTCCACCATTTAGGTACATCACCTCTAATTTGTGAGCCAGCACAACTATTTTTCTGTTACATCAACTCTAATCTCTATGATTCCATTGAAGAACAAACAAATATTTTAGGGTTGATAAATAAAAAAAGAAGTAAAACAATGTGGTTCCAGTTACACCCTTAATCTAAGAAGCTGAATTACCTTTGAATGTATTTCATTATTCAGTCTTTTTTTAGATGGGCCTATCTGTATCAGGCATCTAGACTTGGTAATCTTGGCCCATTCGTCCTTGCTAAAGCACTGCAAATCTGTCAGATTAAGAAGCCATCTCCTGTCTAAAGCCCTCCTCCAGTCACAGATCGATTGAATTTAGGTCTGAGTTTTGGCTTGGCTGTAACAAAACGCTTCCTCTGCCAAAGCCATTCTTTTGTTTATTTGGAGGTATGATATGGGTCGTTGTCAACCTGAAAGGAGCAACTTCTCTTCATCTTCAGTTTCTAGCAGAGGCATTAAGGTTTGTGCCAAAATGTACAGATATGACTTGACTAAAGCCCCAGATGCTGAAAAACTGCCCCAAAGCATAATTCTACTTCCCCCTTGATTTACCATCTGTATGATATTTTTGTCGATGCCCATCTTTTGTTAATGAAAGTCTTAAACCTTTGCTGCAGGTTCTCGTGGATAGCATCCACACCTCTATTCTGCATGACATGGCATTGAGGCAAGTGCCCGTTTTTGGATGAGGTGGCTCCCTGTGATGCAGCTTTCAATGAATGTGTAATTGATCTATTAGACTTCACTATGACCACTTCTATCAATTCAAGGTGAACACCAGCTGGAGGTGTTTGGGCAGACCAACTTTGATGAATGGGTTGCCCTCTGGCTGCGATATATAGATGCTATCCTGGTGATATGGACAGGCAGTGTTGGTCAGCTTGAGGAATTTGTTGGATCGCTTAATTGCAATGAAAGGAACATTCGACTTACCTACAAGGCACATCCTGAGAAAAATGAATTTCTTGATTGAAGACGACCGTCTAAATCCCCACAGACGGCTACGTTTGTTCTATGCCAATGCCTTACAGTAAAGTTGAAAGGAGTGGGACAAACAGGAGGGATCAACCATGGTTCGGTTGTGGACCTAGTTTGGGTCCAATTGGGAGAACTTTAACAGAGCTTGACACGTCACTGGTTTGTCTTGCTTTTGGATCCAACCAATAGCAGCTACTGTGGGTTCGCGTTCCTTACTCATGGCACGTCCAGCCCAAATGTGTGGGATAGACTTTCACACAGTGAATACGTGAGGCCGCCCCATAAAGGGTCGGCTGGGGAGTACCAAGCTGAATGGCTGCTTCAGATGTGGCCGATATAAGACGTGTCAGTTCATTGTATAGATGCAGGTCTGTAGTGGTATGAGATCCACTAAGTGCTTCAAAATTGAAAAAATATGTCTGTAAGATGAAGCAAGAGCATGGGCAAGCATGTGAGGGACGTGGGAAAGCATTTGAGTTGACAACATTGAAAATGCCCTATAGCCACCCATTTTGGGACAAACATGAGGGGGTACCTTCTGGTTTGTTGCCATTTGGTATCTTCCTTCTACAGAGTCATGGGCAGGGAGGCAATATGGATAAACGCTTGTTACAGATGGAATCAAGGTTCATTTATGAATTGGGTACTTTGTCACCTGAGGGGCGTTTCTCTAAAATTCCCTATAGAGCTGCATATCTTCCAAACCCTGGCATTGTGTCTCTTTTAGGGGGATAATTGTTGCTAAATTCCTGAAAATACGGTCCCTACAATTATGCAAATTGGTAAATGTTAATTTTGGTTCCATTTTCCCCTTTAGTGTCCTCGTGGTTGGAGCATGTTTGTATTTTGTGTCTGGTATGGAGGGAGTTGCTGGCCCTGTACGATAAAGACACACATTTTGGAATATATTTCTGTGAACATATTTCTTGGTTAGTTCTGTTCCTGCTTTGCTGCAGGGATTTGGTCCGTTTGAGGCTTGAATGCTGAGTATTGTAGTGTCTGTCTTTACATTTGGATGCCCCTTTTTGACACCGGTAAATACACGTACAGTATACTGGACACTGGAACTTCCCTAAGAGTTCTAATGGCGCTAATGCACCAAAGCTCCATGATCCCCTTGTGTGTCTCTGTGATTTCATTGCACTCTGGGAATTCCTTATTTCTTTTAAGGAAAAATAAACTGCAAATGACAGCCAATAGCAGCAAAAGTACACAAAGTGCCTGGAGATTTAAGGGGTGGAGCACCTTGACATCACCCAGATGAAGCTCCTAGGAGGGAGGGGTGAAATGTATTGGAGGAGGGACGCCATGTCTACCACGTCCCCTTTCCACACACCTCAGAGGAAAGCACCCTGACTGCGCTCGCTAGTTACCTGGCATGGCCGCTTGAGTGTGTTGCTGACCTAAAGATTTGGACTATCCTGCCTATACAAGGAAGTCTCAAGACCTCCTGTTTTAATGACAACATTATCTTTTTATATGGCTTTTTAAAGCTATTTTTCTATTGGTCATGCAAGCTTATTTCATAAAATGTGTTTGGCATCTGCCACAGCCACAATAACCAAATGTGTGTCTTTGTAGTTATTTCCTTGATGCACAGTAATGGCTTTGCACCAAATTTCCTTTTTTGAATTATAGCCAAAAAATTCTCATCACTCCATCATTTCCCCACATGCTTTTGCTGACTTGTATGCTTTGGCAAAACATATTCGGGCTTGGCTGTTTTTCCTAGTAAGAAATGGTTTACGTCTTGCCACCCTACCCCACAGCTCAGATATATGGGAGATTGTTGACACAATGCAGTACACAACCAGTATGTAAAAGAACACGCTGAAGCTCCTATAGTGTTGCTGTAGACCTTTTGGCAGCATCCCAGACCAATTTTTTCTTGTCTCAATTTGAGGGAGGTACAGTTCTTGGTAATTTTCCAGCAACTCAGATCCTTATTGGTGATCCATAAAACATAAAAGAGCATTAAAAAAGGTTCAAAGCTGAACACAACCCAAGTGGGGGGACCCTAATAATGTTTTACCCCTCTCCTGACTGATACCTTTCAACAATGAGATCTCTTTGATGCCGGAGGTAACCTCACCAGTCAGTGTATGGACTATGTCCATATCCCATGCCATCCTTTTGGGTGGGGCCTTTCCGAATAGGGATTATGTTTGACACATTTTGAGAAATCCTAATTTACTTTACTGATTCTGGGAACATATTGCGTCATTATACTTGTTTCTTTTTAGCAAAGCTTAAAAATTAATGATAGCATGTCCTGTCTGCCACTCCTGTGCTAATGGGTGAACTTAATTTTCTTCCCTTCACTAGATAAGGGAATGGTCCTCCTTCTTACACCCTGGAATACAACTACATACTAAAGAGATTTCAGTCAGGCAGATGCTTTGAAATGCTTTGGAGGGTGGATCCTATGGGGTCCATTGTCAATGTAAGCGGTTGTTAACATGATATATACTATATTTTTACTGTATGACCTCACGTCATAACCTACATCTGACCAAAAACAGCACTCGATTACACCTCATCCACAAATTGGACCTTGGCTCCATGACGCACCCCCCCCCAAAAAACTGCCACAGATCACCAATTTTGAGTACAATATAAAATATATGTGGTGTGAAAAGTTTTGAAATATTTTTTTATGGTTACTGGTTATTGATTGAATTAGAGCTATTACTACAAAAACTTTAGATTGTGTGTGTTTTAGGCAGCTCTAAGCATAGATAGCTTTATACCAACAGAAAGCAGTAACTGCATAGAGATGCTTTTTTATCTAAAATGCAGTTATACAGCTGTGCTGGATATTTCCTCTGCTGTGTCTTGCTATTTTCATAGTGCATGATGTATTTTGGAACAACACAGCATGACGTGCCCCCTGGAAAGTCAGTCAAAGAATTTTTTTTGAAAAATTATAAATAGCACTTCCATTAGACTGGTCTCAGAACATTCTATCATAATTCCTGCTCGGAATCAGTGGTGTGTTTATCCATTGTGATACAATTACAGTGTATGTAGGTGACTTTTCAAAGATCTGTCACTGATGTCTCCTACAATGAGCCACCAAGTGCCATTTAATAGACTCACAATGTGCCAAGATCTGCCTTGTCATGACTCACTGATTCCATGTGGTTGTTTAGTTTGTCACAACAGGCAGCAGTTTCTATTAGGCTATAAATCTACTGACATATTATGAAGGTAATTTCATAAATAAGACTGATTAAGCTGCATCTTAAAGCGTTATTAAATCTTCTTTCATTTCTCCTAAGTAGAGATGCTAGAATGTTTCAGAGAGGTTCCTTTTAAATCATGAATGTTGCAGGAATGGGAAATCTCTACACTGCGGCGGGAGACCGCGGGCCGGACGGTTACAGTCATGGGTAAATAATTGCCTGTTTTTGCCTTTCCTGATCAGATCAGTTATAAACTGTCAGATATTTTGTCTGCTTATTTTTCTTCCCCGGGGTAGCTTTGTGTTGAAGTGGTACAACACATGTGTTTTCTTTTTAAAGTTCAAAAGATTTTACGCTTATGCTTCAGTGAAGTAAAAAAAAGTAATTTGGACCTTGACTTGATAGGGGTACTAAGGATGTTATTTATGCTTTTTAAGGATGCAGGGAATTCTGGTGATAGGTGGACCTATCACCAGAACTCTTACTATTCTGGTGAGAGGTCCTTGTCCCTGGGGTATCCTGATTTGGCATGCCTCGTTGTGTGAAATCCCAAAGATCGTCCTCACATTGGTCCTGTGGTACATGCTTGGGCTTTACAGCTCTTTATAGGGGTCTGAGACACCTATACCAGTTCACTACGGCAAGCGATTGACTTGCCATTAACCCTCATTCCCAAAGCCCCGGGGGGGGGGGGGAAGAACCTGTGGCCCGTGAGAGCTACGTGGGCTTGTAGCCTTGAGGGCTGGGGGCTGCCTAGGCTGGCCCCTGCACCATTGAGCGACACTTTGTACTGCCGTTTTCCGGCTCTCTCCAATATATTTATTCATTTTTTTCCTCCTCAAAATCTTGGGTGCTGTATTTTTCCGCCGCTGGTCAGCGTTTCTCAATTACAGTTCCAAGAAATCACTGCTGGGGACAAACTTTACAGTAAGTTTAGGTTGTGTTTTAGTTGTTGGTGTCCTAATTACACATTGTTTAGCAAAAGATACCTTTAAAATCAATTTTTAATAACCCCCCCCCCCCCCCCAAAAAAAAAACATTTTGGCCCATCTAGATTCTGTGTTTCAATTATTTACAAGTCCCAATGCAAATTTTGTACAAATAAATGTGTACAATATCACTTATAAACATAAAACACTTCACTTTCAGGGAATATATGGTTTATGGAGGATATTCTAAATGTAAAGGGTTGTTTTGGTTGAAAAATCGCAAGGTGCGCACTTTGTCTGCAGAGCTGAAATTTTCAAGTAAAATTACCGTTATGCGCATGCTTTTCTTTGGGGTGTTTGGCAACTCTTCCCCTGACAGTAGCTATGCATGTTGGGTATCGTTCTGTTCAGGGGATGTTGCTTTTTCAGATTTTACTTGTTTGCATATAGTTTTTTTTAGGAAAATGTGGTTTTGATTCTTCTTTTTTATTCTTTTTTAGGGAAACTCTGTGCAACCAAAGAATTGATTGAGGGATTACTTCCAGAAAACTATGGCCACATCAACAAGCCTGGTACGCCTAGAAATCTTGAGGTGTGTACTTCCAGAAAATATATAGTTTGTGGGGGGTATTTCAAATGTAAAGGGTTGTTTTTCTGGAAAAACAGCAAGGTGCACTTAGCGCATAGCATATTTGTATTTTATCTGAAAATCTCCTAAAGCGCTGTTTCAGTTTGGGGGAGTCTCCTGGGCAGGAAAGGGCGTCTACCAATACATATGTGGTAACGCTGTAACCGGGAGAAATTGGGGTTTCACAAGCAATAAGATTTTATTGAGAAACTTACATTTTTTATTACAAAAAACACTACAAATTGCAAAAAATAGATTTTTAAAATTTGTTTGCACATATTTTACCCAAAAGTATCGAGAATACACTAAAAAAAAAGGCCAAACAAGACATTCCATGTTGAAGCCCATACTCTGCTGAAAAAAACAATATATAATTTTCTTGGAAAATCCCTGGAAATCCCTTCAAAAATCAAGGTTGAACATATGTAGCGCAAAATAGTGAAACGTGGTCTGGCAACAAAGGGTGACAAAAGCTGCAGGTAGGCTGGCACTTAAAGGGTTAAGGAGAGCGACGATCAAGCTCACCAAGGTGAAATAGTGCAAAATGTTCTATATGTAGTGCAACTACAGTAATGTCAGTCCAGTGTAGCACAGAGCAAAAGGATAGACTGAGAATTTCCAAACAAATGAGAAAATCCAACGTTGTGAAAATCATGCCATGTGGGCCTTATTTCTGGCCTGATATGGTGGGGTCAGCACAAAAGCTAAGCTACGTCTGCAGAGATTCACAAGGAAAGCAGAAGAATTATTGGAGATCTATTTCCAACTTGAAAAATTAAATCAAGAGAACAAAAACGAATAAGGGACTTGTTTCAATATACTTCCATTGGAGCAATAGTTTTTTGCCCCTCCATAAAAAGAGGCAAGGTAATTGCTTTTATTCACTAGCAATTCAGTGTATGAAAATGTCTAACAGGCTGATTCATCACTAACGCCAGGTAGCTACAGAAGAGCGTCTGTAGCAGGCATTTTCAGAGCGCCCGCTAGTAGTCGCTGTGCTCAGCCGTGGGTCGCTACTTCATAGCGACTCAGTCTTTGTTCAGTAATGTTGAATACATTGTGACGAGTCGCTATTTGACCAGTACAGCGCTGTATGGGAGCGCATGGTAGCGACTGCTCATAGCGACTGACTCACAACATATTTTAGAAAAAAAAAGCCTCACACAACTCTAGCTCAGAAAAATGCTGATCTGATCCCCAGAGCGCAGGAGGCTGTGTTTAAAGTCTGTTTTTCAGCATCTATCAACTTGTAACAAAGTGAAAACATATGGAATTACATTGTAATAACATTGTAACATGAACACTTTAATGCCAGACCTGTAATGTCATTTCTGAGGAAATATATAAAAAATGAAAAAAATTAAGAAAAGGCTGCTATTTCAATGCCATAAGAGGTTAAAGAATTATTTGTGATTTTTTTGGAAAAAAACAAAAACCCCGTTTAAAGAGAAGAAAAGGTTCGTCCGTTGAAATGTATGGGAGAGCGACAGGTAGCGAGAGGTCATACCTGGTGCTGTGCAAGGCTGAACTCCGGCACTGTTCGCTGAGGCTGTGAAAATGATGAATCAGACGCTACATGGCGCTATCCCAGTCGATAAACAAATTCTGCTTGATAAATGTGTAATTGCGTGCCGTGTCCGGCGTTCACCAGTCGCTACCTGTCGCTACCTCTCATTAACCAGCCACTACCTGATGCTATCCCTTCTTAAATAAGGGCCTAAGTCAAGCACACAAATTCACATGATAATTTTGCATTATCAGTCAGTGTTTTAAAATACCTGAACTGTACTGTTTATATATAGATATATTGTATATTGCATAAAATACATTGTTTATTGTACACAGTTTTATTATTCACCCCCACATGCACCCACAATCACGCACATGTACAATCTTACCACTTAAAAGTACTTTAAAATTCTACTGAGGACATCTCCTGGATGCCCCAAGCAACCAATGATATTGTAAGACATGAGGCTCAATTCAGAGACATATTCGTCTGGACTTTTGTAGCTGTCTGTGTATGTTTTTGTTTGTGTTTGTCATTTTTTTGGGTTTTGACGTTCCATTTTCTATTCGTACGTTTGTTCACGCTCGTGCGTATATGCGCTTTCGATGAACGAAAGTGAATCGGATCATTTGCGTTAGTTCGGATCATTTTCCTAGCTAAATCTCATATTTTACGTTCGTTCAGATAACTTACGTTATTGGTATGGGGTTGCGTCTCAATCAGAGAGCTGATTGCCGAGGGACCACCTCCCTATAAAACCGTTTCCTTTGCGATCCATTTACGGGACCATTTTGTCCTTGGAAAATACCTTGCTTTGACCATGTTTTGCAGCTTTGTGTCGGAATATGAGCACCTCCAGCTAATGGGCATTGCATGTATCAGCAGGGCCGAGGCCAGATTGCACCGGTGGCGACGCATGCATATCGATGGCATGCATGACGTTGAGCTGTTTGAGCTGACCAGACTTAATCGCGCTTCTCTCCATAAATTGTATAGTGAGCTGCGGCCATGGTTAGCCCGCACCACAAGGAAGGGGCAAGCAATTTCAGGTATGACCAAGATGCTTGGCTGCCTGCAATTTTTAGTGAACGTCTCGTTCCAGAGGCTGGGTGCCCTCTCCGTGGGGATGTCCCAGCCTACGCTGAGCCGCGCGCTATCCAAGTTTTTGGAAAGCATGGCTACCATTAGTCAGAAATATATTTTATTTCCTGACGACATGGTAGCCTGGAACGTGCTTAAGTTGGCTTTTTATAATATCGCGGACATGCCCAACGTCATGGGTGTGATTGATTGCACCCACGTTGCATTGGTCTCTCCTGCAGCCGACGAGTACATCTATAGGTAAGTTCAATCGGTCATTTTGTTATATAGTTTAGACAAACTGTATTTTACCTATTAATCCCTCCTTGTAAATTGTCCCTGTGAAACAGCTTACAGTGTATAGCTTAATCCCTCCTTGTAAATTGTCCCTGTGAAACAGCTTACAGTGTATAGCTTAATCCCTCCTTGTAAATTGTTCCTGTGAAACAGTTTACACTGTATATCTTAATCCCTCCTTGTGAATTGTCCCTGTGAAACAGCTTACAATGTATAGCTTAATCCCTCCTTTTAAATTATCCCAGTGAAACAGCTTACACTGTATATCTTAATCCCTCCTTGTAAATTGTCCCCGTGAAACAGCTTACACTGTATAGCTTAATCCCTCCTTGTAAATTGTCCATGTGAAACATCTTACATTGTTTAGTTTAATCCCTCCTAGTAACTTGTCCCTGTGCCCCATTTGACCGTGTATAGCCTAAAGCGGACCTTCACTCTGAATAAGAGTCTATCTTATATGTTTCCCACACCCTGTACATACAGATTGTCCACATTAAAAATCATCCTACCTGCATCTACTGCATGTTATGAGCCTTTAAACATCCAAGATGGCGGCTTATGGAAGCCGCCATCTTATCAGGCAGCCTGCAAACAGGAAGTGCCTCCTGACTGTGCTGCTTTGCATTCTGGGACTGCTGACCTTCACCTGACTCCAGCTTTGCTCTGTCTGAGCAAAGCACAGCTATAACCCGCCCCCCCTTACCTTATCCCACTCTCCTCTCCTCAGTAAGTGTGATGCTTCAAGTCAAGATGGCGGCGCCCGTATCCTAAATTCCTGAACAGAGTTGCAGCCCAGTGGGGGAAAGAATAATAAGTTAGTGACTAAAAACGTAAAATATATTAATTTTAGATGCTGGGGAACCGTTTTTTAAGAGTTTGGTCTTTTCATTAAATCACGCTGAAGGTCTGGTTTAATCCCTCCTTCTCAAGTGTCCCTGTGCCCCATTTGACCGTGTATATCTTAATCCCTCCTTGTAAATTGTCCCTGTGAAACAGCTTACACTGTATATCTTAATCCCTCCTTGTAAATTGTCCCCGTGAATCAGCTTACACTGTATAGCTTAATCCCTCCTTGTAAATTGTCCCTGTGAAACAGCTTACTCTGTATATCTTAATCTCTCCTTGTAAATTGTCCCTTTGAAACAGCTTACAGTGTATAGCTTAATCCCTCCTAGTAACTTGTCCCCGTGCCCCATTTGACCGTGTATAGCTTAATCCCTCCTTCTCAGGTGTCCCTGTGCCCCATTTGACCGTGTATAGCTTAATCCCTCCTTGTAAATTGTCCCCGTGAAACAGATTGCACTGTATAGCTTAATCCCTCCTTGTAAATTGTCCCTGTGAAATAGCTTACATTGTATATCTCAATTCCTCCTTGTAAATTGTCCCTGTGAAACAGCTTACAGTGTATAGCTTAATCCCTCCTAGTAACTTGTCTCTGTGCCCCATTTGATCGTGTATAGCTTAATCCCTCCTTCCCTCCATCCAGCATATTTATATGGATTTTTATCATTGGGCCATTTTTTCGTGATAGTGCTCCTTTAATGTTGGCCAAAGCCAAATATTTTCATGTGAAACCTTAATTAGTCATTTGAATGTTAATCTTTATTTGATCCAACATACATATCCTTTTTTGGCAAAAAACTACTTATGTACTTAGTGTTATTTTTATTGGCCAACATGTTTTCTGGAGGGTGTTAGGAGTTAGTGTTTGAGTAGTTTACCTTGCCTTGCTAATTTTTTTTAATTTTCTTTTTTCCCAGGAACCACAAAATGGGCCACTCCCTGAATGTCCAAGCAGTAGTGGCCCCGGACATGCGGTTCCTTAGCGTGCTCGCCGGGTTTCCAGGCTCATCCCATGACGCGTACATCTTGCGAAGATCTGGATTATACCGTTGGTTTGAGTCTGGAGAATTCTCAGGTGGATGGCTCCTTGGTAAGTTGACGCAAATTACGTTATTCACTTTTCAATGTATGCCTATGTATATAGTTTATGACCCATGTCTCAACCTATGGCTGTTTTTACCCCTTGATGACATGTTAAACCGGACCTTAACCATGATCTTTAGCAAAGCACAAACCCTTAAAAACTGTTTTCCCAGCATTTAAAAATAATATATTTCTAGTTTCTAGTAACTTACTTATTATTCTTTCCCACACTCGGCTGCAATTCTGTTCTTGACTTTATGATAGGGTCTGCACCATCTTTGTTCAGATGCATGACACTTACTGAGTAGAGGAGAGTGGGATAAAGTGCAGGGGGGGTTAGAGCTGTGCTTTGCTCAGACAAAGCAGATCTGGGGTCCTGAAAAGGTAAGACATCCCAGAATGCTGAGCAGCACAGTCCTAAGCCAATTCCTGTTTGCAGGCTGCCTGATTTGCCCTCAGCCGCCATCTTTGATGTTTATAGGCTCAGAACATGCAGTAGATGGTGTTAGGCTGTTTTTTTAGGTGAGAAATCTGTATGTGCAGGGTGTGGCTAAAATATAAGATAGGCTGTTAGTCAGGGTGAACGACCGCTTGTCCATAAATTTTTGTTTTGAATGTGTAATTTATGTAAGTATTTTATTATTCTTTCTGTGGATTCAGGCTATCCGCTCCCTGGCTGATGACGCCCGTCCTTTGGCCACAGAATGCGGCCCAGGACGCCTACAATCAGGCGCACTGCTAAACCCGGGCCATTGTGGAGAGGGCCTTTGGCCTCTTAAAAACTCGCTTCAGGTGTTTGGACCATACCGGGGGGGCACTCCAGTATGACCCCAACAAGGTCATCGATATAATACTGGCCTGCTGTGTCCTCCACAACTTTGTCATAATGCAGCAAGTCCCCCAGCATGTGGATCTGCCCCCCTCTCCACCCAGCCAGGACCCAGAAGAGAACTACCATGGCACATCTAGTGCCTCTGGCCAAGCTGTTCGGACCAATTTGATAAGCACCCATTTTGCCTAATTTGGTTTTCCTGTGTTTGTTTGTTGCATGTAATTGTTTATTTTTACTTTCATTTGCCTTTGTGAAAGCTTTTGTATTTTATTTTTTAAAAAATAGTAATGAATTAATTACTAAAATATTGACACATGATCTGAGCCTCATGCATTTTATTCCATGTTTGTTTAGAAAAACCTTCAGTAATCTCAAAATAACCCAAACATTAATGCATCAACTTAGTCAACAACAGCTAAAGTCACATTTAATATATTTCATTGAAATATGAAAATTTGGAGTTGAAGGGCACTCGCAGACTTTATGTACATACATAGCACAACAGAAATATACATTGGTGCTGAATCAGGGCACCTAGCAATTGGCCACATCCAGGACTTTTAAAGTAGCGCACTCCAGGCCGAAGTTTCAATAACCAATAAAATAAACAGACATAGGGAGCAACCATTTGCATGAGAATATTTGGCCAGTAATACATAGGACCACATACACACCCTCTCCTGCTTGGCCACATTTGCCACAGGCACAGGTGGAAAGCAGCCATACCTATGCCACATCCACGCCTGTAAGTCAGTGTGCCACCCAAACAATAACCCCGAGTCCGAATGCAAGTCCAGTCCAATCTTTGCCATGGTTCAAGGTAGTAGTTTCCCAGCCCAGTCCCCCAATCTTGCCAACAAACAGGATGAGCCACACACAATTTCATTAGGCCCAAGCCTGCAGCGTAGCAGCTTGAGCGGCAGGTTCAGTGAGGCTTTAGCTCAGGCATTGGCTAGTGGGGTATCTCAGCACTCTAATGAGCTATATGGGCGAAAATCCAAATCATACAAGCAAAGCCATAAAAAGGCAATCTTGGTAGTGCTCACCAGACAGGTCAATACAGTGGGGATGAGGAAAGATGTGGAGCAGATACAGGTCAAATAGCTGTTAAAATGGGTGTTGCCCATAAAACCCTGGTGGTGGACCTTGGAGGTGGCCCATCACCTGGGCATGTGTGGCATTCATAATCTGCCACTGTTCCAACATGAGTCTATTGCTTGTTCGAACTTCCTCAAGCATGGCTGTGAAATTATTATTTAAGGTGGCCATGTGACTGTTGCTCATCCTAAATTCTGTCAGCATGGTGGTGAATGTATTATTTAATGTCTCTAATTGTGCAGTAATTGTGCTCTGTGGTTCTTTGAGTCACCTGCCGAAATAAACGGCTGTCATGGCGCCATGCTGACTCCAGGATTGGCACGCGCCTCCCCTGGGAAACTGGTCGACGTTGATGACTACGTCTACCAATTCCCCGGGTTTGAGCGCCTGCAGATGCTGGACCTCTAGGGCAAGCAAGAGTCGCAGATGTGCTCGGCAAATCCTCTGCAGCAGAGCTACCACTGGGGACTGTAGGCTCAGTCTCAGCCTGCTGCCCACGATGGGCTGGCAGCATGCGTCCAGCTTCACTCTGCTGCAGAGGATTTGGTGCAGTAGCATGTTGGGACAGTGGCAGATTAGGTTCCAGGGGGGTCAGTTCTGAAGGTCCCATCAAGCTGGCATCCTCCTCCATCTCCTGGATTTCCTCCATCAGTGTGTGGGTCTGTTGGGACATGTGCAAAAAAAGGTTCAGTTTGGGCCCTAAATATATTTGTTATGCAAATTAGTCATGTACATTCACATGCATCAGCAGTTTCATCAAAGTACACTTGCCGTGTATATCTGTTCCTGGCTCCTAGGCAGCACGGAAGTTGACGGCGTGATCAAACTGGATGAGGCTTCCACACTTGCTGAGGCTTGATGCTGGGCTGTGTTTAAAATAAAAAGGCACGTAAACACCAAACAATCCATTGCTGATCTGGATTACTACATATGCTTCAAAAAACACGTACATACACATTGGTCACCTTAAATAGTCCAAACATGCATGTACTAGATGTTATGAGGCTTCACACATCCCTAAAGGGCCATTAGGGGCCCACACTCAGCTTGCAAATAGCATTTGTCTTCAGAGTATGCTGGTGGGCATTCTTCCTATGTAGACCTTTCCCTGACCCCAGATCAAGTATTTTAGACCAAAGCACAGCTAAAACCCAAGTGGTATAAAGACAAAGAAGGAAGTGTTGTATATGATTGACTAGATTCACATAACAGGCAGTGCTTTGCTAATATAAAGACTTTAATAGTGACCATAAATACTGTTCAAGGTCATGTATGGCCTGCAAAATTTGAAAATGAACATTCCGCAGACATTAAACACCCAGCTAAAACTGTAACCTCCCCTACAAGCCACTCCCTAGGGGCATGTGTTCATATATGCCTGTGAGCCTCACTTCACACGTTTAAAACATTTCACATACACACTAACATTACTAACCTGCAGGAATGGTAGGGATGTCCATGTCCCGTCTGCCAGAGAGGCCCTCTAATGCCACGGGGTGTATCAACGCCAGCACCATCTCCTCAGCTTGTGTAAACTATAATTTTGTGGGGAAGCCTCCGCCAGTTTGTAAGCTGAAAAATAGAGGTTCGCAAATTTAGGGCGTTGTGGTCAATCCAACAAGCAGACAAATGCACAACTTAAATATGTACCTGTAATTGCGCCGTTTATTCTGTTTTTTCCGTGCTGCATACTTCAGGTCAGAAATTTTGCACTGTATCTGCTCCTCATCTTTAAGCTCCTCACCCGCTGCATTGACCTGTCTGGTGAGCTCCTCCAAGATTTCTGTCTTTCTCATTTTGCTTGTAGATTTTGATTTTCTGCCATATAGCTCGCCATAATGGAGTGTGAGCCCACTTGCCAGTGCAAGAGTTTGGGCCTCACCAAATCTGCCACTCAACTGTCCTCGCCGCAATGTTCGGCCTATTGCTTGTTGTCCTGGCTCATCTCTGTATGTAGGCAATTCGGGGGACATTCTGGGCTGGCTCTGCTGTGTTCAAATGTGTGACACGTGGCTTGAGAACGAATGGACTGGACTTGCAAACGGACTGGGGGTCCTTGCCTGGGTGGCCACAGAACTTCCAGGCGTGGATGTGGCATATGGATAGTTGGTTGCCACCTGTGCCGGTGGCAAATGTGGCCGAGGAGGAGAGGGTGTGCTTGAGGGTGTGGTGCTTCTGGTCCTGTGCCTCTTTGTGCCCTTGACACTTGTGGTTCGATGCCCATGGGAGGTACTGGCACATGGCTCAGGAGATGCAGAGCTGGCTAGGCTGGGGCTTCTGGGCCTGTGGCTCTTGGTGGCCTTGCCACTAGTGGTCCCATGCCCATGGGTGCTTTTACCACGTGGCTCAGGAGATGCAGAGCTGGCTGGGCTGGGGCTTCTGGGCCTGTGGCTCTTGGTGGCTTTGCCACTAGTGGTTCCATGCCCATGGGAGCTTTTACCACGTGGAGCTGGAGAGGCAGAGCTGGCTGGGCTGAGGCTTCTGGGCCTGTGGCTCTTAATGGCCTTGCCAGTGGAGCGTGCTTTATGAAGGGATGTGCTAGGCCGGGAAGGCTTCTCACCCTCTGCTTCTTAGTGGCCTTTCTTGCGGTCGTACCTGCATCTTTGTTGTTGGCTTCTTCTTAGCCGCTCCCTCCTTGGCTTTGCTGGTTGGTTTGGGTTTGGCGACCTTGGTGGGCAATGTCGCCTTGGGTTGGCCACTGTGGCTGCGCGTTTCCCGCAACTTCGGAGTAGGTAGTTGTGACCGAGTGGTCGGATGTGAGGAAGAAGGCTCCTCAGGCCTCTGGGGCCTTTTGCTGGTGGCCTCCTTGGCTGGTGTGGCCTTACCTAGCTGACATGCTGAAAATCTCAATGAGCTGTGTGTCCAGGACCCTTTAAATACTAATGCCTGGGTATGATGCTTACGCATTCACGTACGCGTGCGTGCGGCCGTTCGTCCGGCCGTGCGGAACCCGGAAACCGCTGGGGCATTACTTATCTGCTGCGGACAAGAAGAAAGATGGCGCCCACGATCTTCACCCGCCAACAACAAGAGCTGATTATGCTCGTAAGTGTATTGTAAGGACTTTGATTTGCCATCTAAATGCATGCCTAGGCCTTAAGGAAGCGCAGGGACAAAAAGTTTGTTTTCAAAGTTTGTAAAACTCCGTGCAAAATAGAAGTAAGTGCGCACATGTGCGAACCAAGTCACTTGCATCTAGAAGGATAGTTTGAGGCTAGAAATGTGTCTGGGAATGTCATTTAGGCAACTGATCGGATTGTGACAAATATTTGTATGCAGTTTGATCTAACAACTATGTTTATATTCTCAGTGTGCCACACACCCCGCTTCACCTTTAAATTCTTCACGATTGGGTTACTCACCGCCAGGTGATGCTGTTGCAGAGAGGAAGTCTTGTAACGAGCCCCCTTCCGGCCTATATATACCTGGTACCTCCCATTTATCACCAGTGTTTTTCTCTCTGCATGACGACAAGACAGAAGAATGAAGTCTCCTGCTTGCAGGTAGCCGGGATCTTACCCCGGCACCCCCTTTTGGTCTATTTCTGCCCGGTTTTGATTGTTTGTTACCTTTGTGGTTAAATGGAAGCCTCCCAGCCTAGGTTGCTCACTGGGCAATTGGTAGATGGCACTATAGGTGCCTAGGAGCTTATCTCCTCCGCTCGACCCCCTGTTTTGGGGGCAATGCAGCTATCCGGCATGGTGATCCGGATTTGGGATGCCCCTGTCCCGAGGTGCCCCTTGCTCTCCCGTTACGGTCCCTTCTCCCTTCACTATGGGGGGGGGGGTGGAGGGATGGTGTGTATGCATGTGTGTTTTTACTGGTATGTTTTTACTTATTTAACCTTGTTTGTGTTCAGGTCTGCACCGCAAGCAAGGGTGCACATGGCCTGACTGATTATTTATTTTCACATGGCACGCTGATTGTCCTCTGTTTTCCTTACTGGCAGTTCCGCCATTGGGCGAGCTGCTGCTGGCCTGAATGGCCAGAGTTTGGTTCAGCTTTAGGGCGGCCGGGGCGGGCCGCGCTGTGGCAGGCATGCCTGATGCTGCCTGCGTCCTTTTCCTCTCCCCCTCCCCCACCTCTCCCTTTTTCCTCTTTGAATTGGTTTGGCTCCGCCGTTCGGCGGGCCACGCTGTCAGCGTTGTTTTGCGCATGGCTGCCTAGCAAAGCTTCCTTCCCCCCCCCCCCCTCCGTCTACTGAGGGCATCGGGCGCCCTCTTGTTTTGCGGCACCGCCGTCTGGCGGGCCGCACTGTTTGAATCTGGAGGGGGGCGGGGCTCGGATGACGTCAGAGGGGGGCGTGGCTGGAGCGGCGGCGTCATACAACGGCCCCAGCCACACTTCCTTCCTTCCTCTCATTAGAGTTCAGGTGCGGGGCACTCAGCCGCACAAGTTTTTCATCTCTGCTGCCGCTGCTACTGCTGCTGTTCGGGTGCCTTGGTTATTCAGCCTTGCTTGGGCAGGTAAGCGGCCTCACCTCGTGTGGGGCCGTCTATTGTTTTATTATGATTGATTTTTATAAAAAAAAAAAAAAAAGGAAAAACAAAGGACAAGAGTTTTTGCTGGTTAAAATTCTTTGGCCCCTTTTAAGCACTCTGGTGCGTTTTTATTATGTGTTATATTGTTGCATGAATGTTGTACTGCATGCTGCCACTTGTTTTCTGGGGATCTTACTGTTGTTTTTTTTCCCCACAGATCCTGGGATTCCCTCAATGCAGTGGCTTCCCGGTTCTATTATACCTGGCTAGTCCTATTACTCTAAATTGGGACATATTTATATATTTATATATATATATATATATATATTGAAAAAAAAAATTAAAAAAAAAAAAAAATTTAAAAGGGGATCATTATTATTATAAATTAAATCCTCCCTCCCGGGACATTAATATAAAGGGGCATCCCGGGTGGCTTATGCCTAAAACCCATGGTTGTGCGAATACCATAAATCACCATATGGAGGCTTCCGATAATACCGGAAATGGTTCTTCTGGGCCATCCAGGCTGTGTGGGGGCTGCGGGACTCTGCTCCCAGGCGATGATGTTATATTATGCATTCCTTGTGCAAAGCAGAATATTGTGCGTCAGTCCGTCGCTCCTGCTGCTGGCTCCTCGCAACTTCCATCATCTCCTACCCCTCCCTCCCTGTTCCGGACCCCGTGTGACATTGTCAAAGGTGGGAATTTGCAATCCGAGGTGTCTGCACGATTGTCCAACCTCGAGAAGATAGTTTCCGTTAAAGCAGGGTTAAAGGCCACTGCGAAACGGAAACACCTTTTTCCTGTACCTCCGGCTTCACAGGATGAGGTATGTGAGCCTGTGGATTGGTCCGATTACTCCCTGGACGAGGAGGGGGAATTCCTGGTGGAGTCAGATGAGCCTGCAGATCAGCTTGAGGTTGATGCTATTGGCGATCTGGCTGCGGGGGTTTCCCTTGACACCCCCTCCATTCTGGCTCAAATGTTTGAAATTTGGAATTTAGATCCGCCTGAGGCTGTCACCCTGCCAAAGGGTGAGTTGTTTAATGTGCCTCA
This sequence comes from Gastrophryne carolinensis, assembly GCA_027917425.1. Lineage (NCBI taxonomy): Eukaryota > Metazoa > Chordata > Amphibia > Anura > Microhylidae > Gastrophryne > Gastrophryne carolinensis. The sequence goes on from CM051236.1 coordinate 168,069,631, forward strand.
GCCGCGTTTGGTATTTCCCAGACAACAACACTTTGAGAGGGTTGTGCTTAAGGAATGGGAACATCCCACGCGGTTAACTGGAATTCCTTCCAGTTGGGATACGTTATCCTTTTCCGCCAGAATTGGTGAAGCTTTGGTCGGTTCCCCCAGACGTCGATACCCCTGTGCTAGGGCTCTCTAGCACGGCTATGGTGCAGTCTTCTGAGACCACTGCCCTTAAGGATGGTGAGGATCGTCAGATTGACCAGTATGCTCGCCATGGTTTTATTAGTGCCGGATCGACGATGCGGCCGGTGCGCTTCGGCGCTTCTTCTATTGGCGGTTAGGTCTGTTATTCAGCATCTATGCGTGGATCTTGATCCCGCTTGTAATGAGTTTACTGCTCTTAAGCAGTGTGAGTCTTTTATTTCCTATGTTCTGACCGCTCAGGACGATGCGCTGGCTATGAGTAGCAGGACAGCGGCAATGCTGGTGGCTGCACCAGTGGTCGGCGGACTCAGTTTCTAAAAAGGTGCTCACAGCACTTCCCTTTTTGGGCTTGCGACTGTTTGGTGATAAAGTTGATTCAGTTGCAAAAGGTGGTAAAATGCCTCAACGCAAGAGGCCTCGTCGTCCCTTTCGGGGGGCAAGTACTGTTAGGCCTTCCTTTCGGGGATTCAGAGCGGGTAGGGGGGCTTCCTTTCCCGCTACCAGAGGTGCAGGTTGGACCCGGGGGAGGGGCCGTGGCCGTCCCACTCAGTCCTGGGGCACCAAGCCCAAGCCTGCTGGTAAGCCCGCTCAGCAATTAGGGGCTGCCCTCACCCGTGCGGGTAGGAGGACGATTGCGACACTTCTCCCAGGTTTGGGACCAGGAGCTTCCGGACAGATGGATCCGGGAGGTGGTGTTGTCCGGTTACAAACTGGAATTCGGTTCTCGCCCTCCTTCAAGGTTCTTTCGGTCTCGGGTGCCCATCGATCCTTTGGCCGCACAGGGGCTCCTGGCGTCGGTAAAGAATCTGTTAGAAATGGCGGTCATCCGGCCGGTACCACGCTTAGAGATGGGCCTCGGTTTCTACTCCAATCTTTTCGCAGTCCCCAAAAAGGACGGGTCGGTTCGTCCCGTCCTAGACCTGAAATTACTCAACAGGTTCATCCGCATTCGGAAGTTTCGCATGGAAACTTTGTGTACGGCCGTCGGTTCCCTTCGGCAGGGGGACTTCATGACGTCCATAGACATCAAGGATGCTTATCTTCATGTTCCCATCTGCCAGGCTCATCAACGTTTTCTTCGATTCGTGATGAAAGATCAGCATTTTCAATTCGTGGCACTTCCGTTTGGCCTTACCTCGGCTCCAAGAGTGTTCACCAAGGTGCTGGCAGGGGTGATGGCCATTTTCAGATCTCGGGGCATTCGTGTCGTACCTTATTTGGACGACCTTCTCATCATGGCTCCGACAGACACCAGGTTGGTGGTCTCCACGCTGGAAAGCTTTGGTTGGGTGATCAACTTCCCCAAGTCCTCCCTCGCTCCGGCCAGGGTGGTGTCCTTTCTGGGGATGCAGTTGGACTCTCGTCAACACAGGGTGTTTCTCCCCCAGTCCAAAATTCATCTGATTCAGGAGTTGGCTCGGGTCCTACTTTCCAATCCTCGGCCGTCCATCCGTCTGGGGATGAGGCTGGTAGGGTTGATGGTTGCCTCCTTCGAGGCAGTTCCTTTTGCTCAATTTCACACGAGGACGCTTCAGCTTTATCTGTTGGCGTCCTGGAACTGGCAGCCTCGGTCGCTGGATCAGCCCTTCCAGTTGTCCTCCCGGGTCCGGCAGTCCCTCCAGTCTCGGCCAATCTCGTGAAGGGCAGGTCTTTCCTGACCCCTCTTTGGGAAATTGTCACCACGGATGCCAGTCTTTCGGGATGGGGCGGATTCTGGAAGGAGCTTCAGTTCCAGGGGCAGTGGGGACCTCAAGAGGCCCACTTACCCATCAATGTGCTGGAACTAAGAGCCATCCGTCGGGTTCTTGTTCTCCTGACTCAACACGTTCTGGGCCTTCCGGTCCAAGTGCGTTCAGACAGTCGAACATCGGTTGCTTACATCAATCATCAGGGAGGGACTCACAGTCTGGGTGCTCTCAGAGAGGTGTCCCTGATCCTGTCCTGGGCGGAGGCCCATGTTCCTTGTCTCTCGGCGGTGTACATTCCAGGAGTGGAGAACCAGGAAGCGGACCGGTTGAGCAGGGGCTCTCCCCGTCTGGGAGAATGGGCTCTCCATCCTCAGGTTTTTCTCTCACTGTGTCTCCGATGGGGGACACCGGAGGTGGACCTGTTTGCCTCTCGTCACAATCACAGGCTCCCAAACTTCGTGTCGCTCTCCCAGGATCCTCTGGCTCTGGCAGTGGACGCCATGTCCCTGAGCTGGGGGGATCTGGGGTTTCTATACCTGTTTCCTCCGATACCCATGCTGGGCAGGGTGGTTCGGAAGTTGGCTCTGGTAAGGGTGTCCGCCATTCTCGTGGCCCCAAAGTGGCCAAGGCGAGTGTGGTTCGCAGACATCGTTCGGCTGGCAGTGGACCAGTTCGTTCTGCCTCTTCGGCCCGATCTGCTCACTCAGGGTCGGTTGTGTTACCCCAATTTACCAGCGCTGGGTTTGACGGCCTGGCTGCTGAAACCTCCATCTTGAAGGAGGAGGGTCTTTCTGACTCAGTCGTCAAGACTCTGATCAGTGCCCGGAAGAGGTCTTCTTCTATCATCTACTATAGGACTTGGAAAGCCTATATCGCTTGGTGTGAGATTAGATCTTTTCCTTGTAGGGTCTTTTCGGTCTCCAGGATTCTGGAGTTTTTACAATCTGGCTTAGACTCTAGTCTTCAGCTAAGTACTTTGAAAGGGCAAGTTTCTGCCTTATCTATCTTTTTTCAGAAGCGTTTTGCGCTTCATCCTTTAGTTAAAACTTTTTTCCAGGGGGTTACGCATGTGCGGCCCCCCAGGAAACCATTACTCCCTGTTTGGGATTTGAATTTGGTTCTTTCTGCTCTCCAGGCTCCTTCTTTTGAGCCTTTGCAAGATATTGCTTTGTCTACCCTGACTCAGAAGATTGTCTTCTTGGTAGCTATCACTTCGGTCCGGCGTGTCTCGGAGTTGGCGGCCTTGTCTATCCAGGCGCCTTACTTTGAGAGGCATCAGGATAAAGTGGTCTTTCGGTTCAGACCAGACTTTCTTCCTAAGGTTGTTTCTGCTTTTCATTTGAATCAGGATATTGTTCTTCCCTCCTTGTGTCCTAATCCTAAGAATGACAAAGAGAGGGTTTTGCATTGTTTGGATGTAGTACACTGTGTTAAGTACTACTTGATTATCACGTCTCCTTTTCGTAAGACGGATGCCTTTTTTGTTGTGCCCTGTGGGCCTAAGAAGGGTTTGGCACCGGCCAAATCTTCCATTAGCAAATGGATACGTCAGGCCGTTATTGCGGCCTATACTGCTAAGGGGAAAGTTCCCCCTTTTCGTATCACTGCTCATTCTACTCGCGCTGTTGGAGCGTCTTGGGCTTTTCAGCACCAAGCTTCTGTTGAACAAGTTTGTAAGGCCGCCACTTGGTCTTCTGTTCATACTTTTTCTAAGTTTTACAAAGTTGATGTGCGAGCCTCAGCGGATGCTGTTTTTGGCCGCAAAGTTCTGCAGACTGCAGTCATTTAAGTTATGCTTCACCTTGCCTTTGGATACCCATCCCTTGTGGACACTGCTTTTGGATGTCCCAATCGTGAAGAATTTAAAGGTGAAGCGGGGTGTGTGGCACACTGAGAATAATACCATTTTGTGAGTACTCACCTGAAAAATGGATATTGTCAGTGTGCCACACACCCCGCTTCACTCCCGCCCTTTTCGGTATCCCGAATCCTTCATATGGTGAAGCTTTTATTTATTTTGAGGTTACCGGTAGATTACTGGTACCTTGTCTTTCTGCTTTTTAAATCACTGGTGATAAATGGGAGGTACCAGGTATATATAGGCCCGAAGGGGGCTCGTTACAAGACTTCCTCTCTGCAACAGCGTCACCTGGCGGTGAGTAACCCAATCGTGAAGAATTTAAAGGTGAAGCGGGGTGTGTGGCACACTGACAATATCCATTATTCTAAGTGTGTCACACACCCCGCTTCAAGATATTCATAACCTGTGGGTATACTGACCTGAAGAGGGCGATCTGCAGAGATGATTGGAGGAAAGTAAGCCCCTCCCGGTCCATAAATACCTGGGACCTTCCACTCACTCCCCAGTCTTCATCTCTGCAGGACGGCGAGCAAGCAGAAGATGATCTCTCCTCCTTGCAAGGGGGATTTCCAAGGTAGCCGGGTCTACCCCCGGCCTATATTATTTTATTCCCGCTCGGACTTATTATCCCTATTTAATATATTTAATATTCACATGCCTTCTCAGTTTTGACTGCGGTCCGGGTGATGGTATTTTAGCACACACGTGCTTAGGAGCTAGGCTCCGCCGCGAGACCCTATTTAGAGGGTAGGCGGTTATGCCGGGTTGGTGACCCCGGTTTGGGATGCCCTGTCCTTAAAAATTTTACCTCAAAAATTTCCCTCATTTACCTCCTCCCTCATAGTTAGGCTGGGGGCCCTCCTTTCTTAGATTCTGAGGAACGTATAGGAGTAATCCCTCATTGATTTGCTTACACTGCTATTTGTTGTATGTGTGTCTGTTTTAATGTAACTTTTACTTGCAACATTGTTCATAAGACAGCCGCCGCGGTGCTATGTTTTACCTCAGAAGGCGGAGGGGAGGGGCTCTCCCCTCACGCTCTTCTGTCAGGGGCGGGACCGGGCCTCTTGCAGAGGCCGCGGCCAGCGCCCTGTCTCTATCTAGCCGGGCTGCGGCTCGCAGGCAGCGGGCCGCTGCCAGTCTCAGGTGCTCTGTGAGGAGACGCGGGTCCCCGCGTCTCCGGCGGATTATAGGTCAGCGGAGGGGAGCTTTCTCCCCTCACGCGCTGTGTCATTGGGGGCGGAGCCGGACTTGCGGCGCATCGCCGCGGCCCGCCCCCTATCTTGCCCGGGCACCGCTGAGGAGCTTTGGCTCCTATCTGCCTATCTCTAGGGGGGCGGGGCCGGTAAAGCGCGCGATCCGCGCAGGCCACGCCCCTCTTCTCTGTCTCTCACTGCTGCGCTGAATAACAGTTACCTCACGCATCTGGGCTGCATGCTGCTGGGCCCTGGTCTGATCCGGAGGTTCTGTGAGTGGCCCTGTGGGCCATTTTGTCATTTTATTAGTATCCAATATAGCTTTTGGTTTCTAATTATTTTTTATCTGTGTTTTAGGTGAATTCTTCAGGGAATAGTTATAAGGGGGTTTCTCCTGGTCCTAAGTCCCTGGGTACTTTCACTGGGTTTCTTTCCTACAAAATTCCTCCCATTTAAAAAGGACACTATAAGGGCATCCCGGGTTGCTTCATAGCGTAATTCCCTCTGTCATAGCGACTCATTAAGTTCACCTTATGGAGGCATCCCAGGAATCCGGGCTCCCCTCGGGACAGTCTCGGAAGTATTTGGGGTGTGGGGTATCCCTAACTGGGGATGATTTCTTTTTATGTATATCCTGTGCACAACACACTATTACGCGGCAGTCAGGACCCCAGGCCTCTGGGTCAGCACCGCCGGCTTCATCCTCTCCCCCTCCCATTTTAACCCGTGCTCCATGCGATGTTACCATGGGGGGGCAGTCGCAATCTGATGTATGTGCCAGATTGGCCAGTATTGAAAAATTTATTTCCTCTACGGTAGCTAAGAAGGCGCCGGCTAAGAGAAAACATTTGTCCACAGTTTCTCATTATGAATATGATGATACGGATGGTCTGGATTGGTCAGATTATTCTCCTCCAGAGGAAGGGGAGGTGTTTGAGGATTCGGATAATTCCGAGGATCAACAAATTGTTGGCGCTGATTCTGATAGGGGGTCAGGAGGTTCCTTGGACACCCCTAACGTTTTGACTCAGATGTTTGAGGTTTTGGCAATCTCGCCTCCGGCGGAGGCCCCCCAACAACAAGGGGAGTTTTATGAGGAATCCAGACCGCGCTTAGAATTTCCTAATCAAAAGCATTTTGATAATATTATTTCCAAGGAATGGGAGAGACCTGCTCGGCTCCCAGGCATTCCTCAGAGTTGGGATAGAAGGTATCCTTTCCCCGCGGACACGGTTAAGCGCTGGGCTTCCCCCCCCAAAGTGGACGCCCCAATTTTGGGGTTATCCAACTCTGCCGTTTTGAATAACCCTGATTGTTCCTCCCTCAAGGATGGTGAGGATAAACGCATTGACCAGATGGCTTGTCATGGTTTTGCCAGTATTGGGGCAGCTATACGGCCAGTTTGTGCCTCATCACTGTTGGTGGTGGCTGCTAGAAAGGTGATCAGGGATTTACTGTCCTCGTCCGGCTTGGAACCGGACAGCGATGAATTTCTTGGACTGAAACGTTGTGAGTCTTTTCTTTCCTTCATTTTAACTGCTCTGGATGATTCATTGATGATGAACAGCAGGGCCTCTGCTCTTATGGTTACCATTAGGCGTTCAATTTGGTTGCGCCAGTGGGCGGCCGATTTTGGGTCTAAGAAGTCTCTGACGTCTCTTCCCTTTGTTGGTCTAAGGCTTTTTGGAAAAATATTGGACTCAGTAGCTAAAGGTGGAAAATTACCTCAACGTAGGAAGCAACGTCGCCCCTTTCGAGGGGCGGCTTCCTTCACCCCTTCCTTTCGGGGAGCTAGAGCGGGAAGAGGTTTTGCCTTCCCTTCTACAAGAGGAGACTCCTGGAACAGGGGCAGAGGTCGTGCCCGTTCAGGATACAGTTGGGGTTCAAAACCCAAGCCCGCGGCAAAGCCCGCTCAACAATGAGGGGGCGCCCTCACCCGCGCGGGTGGGGGGACGGCTGCAACACTTCTCCCAAGTCTGGATTCTGAAGTCTGCACCCCCCCCCCCGGGTTTCCTCACGTCTCGGGTGTCCCCGGACGTACAGGCTGCATTGCAGCTCCGGGCGGCGGTATCGAGTCTTCTAGAAATGGCGGTCATTTGTCCAGTACCCCCATTAGAAAGGGGTCGGGGTTTTTACTCAAATCTGTTCACGGTTCCCAAAAAGGATGGCTCTGTGCGGCCCATCCTGGACCTAAAGATTCTCAACAAATTCATCAGGCTGCGAAAATTTCGCATGGAAACGTTGCGTTCCGCTATCCACTCTCTTCGTCAGGGGGACTTCATGACGTCCATAGATCTCCAGGACGCTTAACTCCATGTTCCCATTTTTCCGGCGCACCAGAGGTTCCTAAGGTTCGCTCTGGAGGATCGGCACTTCCAATTTGTAGCTCTTCCCTTCGGTCTCACCACAGCTCCAAGGGTTTTCACCAAGGTACTTGCTGGGGTAATGGCTCTTCTCAGAGCTCAAGGAATTCGCATAGTGCCATATCTGGACGATCTCCTCATATTGGCATCGTCATTCAGCCAAGCGGAATTGGACACCAGGACGGTTCTATCCACTCTGGAGAGATTCGGCTGGGTGATCAACTACCCCAAGTCCTCCCTTCACCCGTCCAGGTTAATATCCTTTCTGGTTCGGTCGCTTATGTCCATTCCTCGACCGTCCATCCGGCTAGGGATGAAACTGGTGGGTCTGATGGTGGCCTCCTTCGAGGCAGTTCCCTTTGCTCAGTTTCACACAAGGACACTACAGCTCCATCTGTTGTCGGTCTGGAACAGGTCTCCTCAGTCGCTGGATCAGTTCTTTCAGATGTCCCCCCGGGTTCGCCGCTCGCTTCAGTGGTGGCTGAACTCAACCAACCTGCTGAAGGGCAGATCCTTTCGGACTCCCCAGTGGGAGATAGTCACCACGGATGCCAGCCTCTCGGGATGGGGGGGCTCCTGGAAGGATCTGCAATTTCAGGGCTTGTGGGGTCCCCTGGAAGCCCACGAGCCTATCAATGTTCTGGAATTGAGGGCCATCAGGATGGTTCTTTGTCACTTAACTCATCAACTGCGAGGTTTGCCGGTCCAGGTCCGGTCGGACAATCGGACGGCGGTGGCCTACATCAATCACCAGGGAGGCACCCGCAGCAGGAATGCCCTCAAGGAAGTGTCTCTGATTCTGGACTGGGCGGAGAGCCATGTCCCGTGCATCTCGGCAGTTTACATCCCAGGAGTGGAGAATGCGGAGGCGGACTCTCTGAGCAGGCTGTCAGCCCGCAAAGGGGAGTGGTCTCTCAATCCCAAGGTTTTTCACTCAATTTGTCGCAGGTGGGGGTCACCGGCGGTGGACCTCTTTGCCTCCCGTCACAATCACAAACTTCCGTCATTTGTGTCTCTGACGAAGGATCCTCTGGCCTTTGCGACGGATGCCATGTCTCTGAACTGGAGGAATCTGGGGTTTCTGTACCTGTTCCCTCCGTTTCCCATGGTGGCCAGAGTAGTGCGCAAGCTTGCTCTGGAGAGAGCACCGGCAATCCTGGTGGCTCCAAGGTGGCCAAGACAGGTTTGGTTCGCAGACGTGGTAAGGTTGGCTGAAGATCAGTTCGTTCTGCCCCTGCTGCCAGATCTACTCACACAGGGTCATCTTCGTTACCCGAATTTACCAACGCTGGCTTTGACGGCGTGGCTGCTGAAACCTCCATCTTGAAGGAGGAAGGTCTTTCGGATGCTGTGATTCGAACTCTTATTAGTGCTAGGAAAAGGTCCTCATCGTCTGTGTACTATAGGACTTGGAGGTCTTATATTGATTGGTGTGAAACCAGGGCCTTCCCTTGTAGGGAATTCTCTATTTCTAGAATTTTGGAGTTTTTGCAACATGGTCTGGACCTAGGGCTCCAACTCAGTACTCTGAAGGGGCAGGTGTCTGCCCTGGCGGTGTTTTTCCAAAAGCCTTTTGCTCTTCATCCTTTGGTTAAAACCTTTTTCCAGGGGGTTACACATGTGCGGCCTCCTAGGAAGCCTCTGATTCCAGTTTGGGATTTGAACTTGGTTCTTTCTGCACTTCAGGGTCCCCCCTTTGAGCCTTTGCATGATATTCCTTTGTCTTCCCTTACGCAGAAGGTAGCCTTTTTGGTAGCTATCACTTCAGTTAGACGTGTTTCTGAGTTGGCGGCTCTGTCTATTCAAGCCCCATATTTTGAAAGACATCAGGACAAAGTGGTTTTCCGTTTTATGACGGACTTCCTTCCTAAGGTGGTTTTGTCCTTTCATTTGAATCAGGATATTGTTCTGCCCTCTCTGTGTCCCAATCCCAGCAATGACAAGGAGAGGGCCCTGCATTCTTTGGATGTGGTTCGGGTTGTGGAGTATTATTTGGTGGTAACGTCTGCCTTTCGCAAGACTGATGCATTTTTCATGGTGCCATTTGGGCCCAAGAAGGGTCTAGCACCCACAAAGTCTACCATCAGCAGGTGGATTCGTCAGGCCATTGTCGGGGCCTATTCTGCTAAGGGGAGAGATCCTCCCTTTCGTGTTACAGCTCATTCTACTCGTGCGGTTGGGGCTTCCTGGGCTTTTCAGCACCAGGCCTCTGTTGAGCAAGTTTGCAAGGCCGCTGTCACGGCCACGGCCACCTCGGCCACCTCACCTGTCCTGCGCTCCCTCGCCGACTCCTCTCCAAGGGGTGGGCATCCGTTGCAGCCGGCCGCGGGCCGGCGTCTCTCCTTCCCGCCCGCCGCTCGGCTGTCACGAGCAGCCGCTCGGGCGGCCTCCTCGTCGGCGGCGTCGGGAGCGGCCGCGTCGCTCTCTGTGCGGCGCGCTCCCGGCGCGCTGCATCGTACACGCGCGCGCGTCTGTCCTCCTTGTATCTCCTCCGGCGGCGCTGCACACAGCGCGCCCGCCGGAGGTAATCAGCCTGGGCCAATGAGCCCTTTATTAGATGGGCCCATGAGCCCAATGTACACTGGGCTAACGCCCCCTGGTTCAAACTGGGCAATCAGCCCAAGGTTCTATGTAGCACCAATCATCACACTCCCCCTCAGCCAATCCAGTCAACCCTCATTGTATAAAAGCATTCACCCTGCAGTTAGTCCTTGCCCGTTATAGCGTGCTACTGGGTGCGATTTTGATAGCTTTCTCCTTGTGACTCTGCCGTGTTTTTGACCATCCCTGATTGCCGCCTGGACCGACCTTGCTTGCTGTTTGACCACGATTCTGCCTGCTCCACTGTACCGCGAACTTCTAACCTCCCGTTGTGACCCTTGGCTTGCCCTGACTACTCTTCCGTCTAACCCTTCTGTACCGTGCCTCCTCGGATTGACCACCCGTGTATGACCCCTGTCCGTTTATTGCTACTCAGTCTAGTTCCTGGTTCATCTGCCTTCCCCTGCATAAGTCAGCATCCTTTGTGCTAACAAGACCTGGGATTTGAACTTGGTTCTTTCTGCACTTCAGGGTCCCCCCTTTGAGCCTTTGCATGATATTCCTTTGTCTTCCCTTACGCAGAAGGTAGCCTTTTTGGTAGCTATCACTTCAGTTAGACGTGTTTCTGAGTTGGCGGCTCTGTCTATTCAAGCCCCATATTTTGAAAGACATCAGGACAAAGTGGTTTTCCGTTTTAAGACGGACTTCCTTCCTAAGGTGGTTTCGTCCTTTCATTTGAATCAGGATATTGTTCTGCCCTCTCTGTGTCCCAATCCCAGCAATGACAAGGAGAGGGCCCTGCATTCTTTGGATGTGGTTCGGGTTGTGGAGTATTATTTGGTGGTAACGTCTGCCTTTCGCAAGACTGATGCATTTTTCATGGTGCCATTTGGGCCCAAGAAGGGTCTAGCACCCACAAAGTCTACCATCAGCAGGTGGATTCGTCAGGCCATTGTCGGGGCCTATTCTGCTAAGGGGAGAGATCCTCCCTTTCGTGTTACAGCTCATTCTACTCGTGCGGTTGGGGCTTCCTGGGCTTTTCAGCACCAGGCCTCTGTTGAGCAAGTTTGCAAGGCCGCTGTCACGGCCACGGCCACCTCGGCAACCTCACCTGTCCTGCGCTCCCTCGCCGACTCCTCTCCGCGGGCTGGGCATCCGTTGCAGCCGGCCGCGGGCCGGCGTCTCTCCTTCCCGCCCGCCGCTCGGCTGTCACGAGCAGCCGCTCGGGCGGCCTCCTCGTCGGCGGCGTCGGGAGCGGCCGCGTCGCTCTCTGTGCGGCGCGCTCCCGGCGCGCTGCATCGTACACGCGCGCGCGTCTGTCCTCCTTGTATCTCCTCCGCCGGCGCTGCACACAGCGCGCCCGCCGGAGGTAATCAGCCTGGGCCAATGAGCCCTTTATTAGATGGGCCCATGAGCCCAATGTACACTGGGCTAACGCCCCCTGGTTCAAACTGGGCAATCAGCCCAAGGTTCTATGTAGCACCAATCATCACACTCCCCCTCAGCCAATCCAGTTAACCCTCATTGTATAAAAGCATTCACCCTGCAGTTAGTCCTTGCCCGTTATAGCGTGCTACTGGGTGCGATTTTGATAGCTTTCTCCTTGTGACTCTGCCGTGTTTTTGACCATCCCTGATTGCCGCCTGGACCGACCTTGCTTGCTGTTTGACCACGATTCTGCCTGCTCCACTGTACCGCGAACTTCTGACCTCCCGTTGTGACCCTTGGCTTGCCCTGACTACTCTTCCGTCTAACCCTTCTGTACCGTGCCTCCTCGGATTGACCACCCGTGTATGACCCCTGTCCGTTTATTGCTACTCAGTCTAGTTCCTGGTTCATCTGCCTTCCCCTGCATAAGTCAGCATCCTTTGTGCTAACAAGACCTGGGGGCAACCGTGTCCAGTGAGGCGTGTCTAGCGTCCCGGCAAACGGGGGCTTACTATAGGCGAAGAAAGCAGCGGAGATTGGGGGTTGCTGATTTATTGGAAGGTGGGTGTCCCACGGGACCTGACAGCCGCTACCTGGTCTTCTGTTCACACTTTTTCAAAGTTTTACAAGGTTGATGTTCGGGCCTCAGCGGATGCTGTTTTTGGCCGCAAAGTTCTGCAGGCTGCAGTAGTTTAAGTTGTGCTTTATACCCCACCCCTTATGGACACTGCTTTTGGATGTCCCACAGGTTATGAATATCTTGAAGCGGGGTGTGTGACATACTTAGAATAATACCATTTTGTGAATACTCACCTTGTAAAATGGGTATTATAAGTATGTCACACACCCCGCTTCAACCCGCCCTTTTGTATTCTGGATCCTTCATTTTGTGAACTTTGCGTTGTTATGACTTATATTTGGCTCTTCCTGGTCCCTTACCTTACTGCTTTCTTTATACTGGGGAGTGAGTGGGAGGTCCCAGGTATTTATGGACCGGGAGGGGCTTACTTTCCTCCAATCATCTCTGCAGATCGCCCTCTTCAGGTCAGTATACCCACAGGTTATGAATATCTTGAAGCGGGGTGTGTGACATACTTATAATACCCATTTTACAAGGTGAGTATTCACAAAATGGTATTTTTCAGGTGAGTACTCACAAAATGGTATTTTTGTGTTTTTTAGACGATGTTTCAGCGCAGGTACGACTACCTGCCCAACTTGTTTGAGAAGAGGACCGTCGCCCTGGAGATCGTTTCCCGGATCCAGCAGGAGACGGACACCACCTTCACACATACACAGATCATGCATCATTGGTCGGACCTGAAGCGACTACACATGCCCCGGGTGCGGCGATTTTTCGGGCTCCATTTCCCAAGTAAGTACATAGTGATTGCATGCTAGATGTAAATAATACAGAAGGTAGGCCTTTATTTATAAATGCTTTGCTTTTCTAGTGCTGGAAATGGAGTACCGAATCCGACGCACCCGGAGGCGCACAGGCCGACCAGTGCTGCATGAATCTGCAGCACCAAGTGAAGGTGGTGGATCTCCAGGGCGACATTCCTACCCCTCCTCTGTAGCGGCCTCCGACCAGCCCCTGGACCTTTCGACAGAGGAGGGGCGCCACGGCGTGGGCAGGGAGTCGTACCAAGCAACGGAGCCATTAGCCTCTGGTATGTGACTCTTAATGTAACCACACACACATACATGCTATTTAGACAAAAGCTGATTCCCTTAATTTCTTTTTCTAGATGATTCGGTAGCAGGTGAAGGATCTGGAGCAGGGACTGCAGCAGATCAGGCCCAGGAGGCACATGTAGAAGGTGGGTGATGTCACACACACATTCAAATTGTCATTTGCTTACTGTTGACTCAGACATTAGAAGTGACCCTATTTGACATGTCTCTACAGCCTCAACTTCCCAGCAGTGGCAGGTCCCAGAACTTAGGGTGGTCCCCGAAGCAGACCTCGGCCACCAACGAAGTAAGTTGTAATGTCATTTTTTTGAGTATGTGGGAATTGACATGATCACCAAGATACCTAGAGCCATAGTCAATTGCATTAGCATAATGACATATGCCCTCTTACTTTGATTTATTCCTTAGCATAATGACATATGCCCTCTTCCTTTGATTAATTCCTTAGCATAATTACATATGCCCTCTTCCTTTGATTAATTCCTTAGCATAATTACATATGCCCTCTACCTTTGATTAATTCCTTAGCATAATGACATATGCCCTCTTCCTTTGATTAATTCCTTAGCATAATTACATATGCCCTCTTCCTTTGATTAATTCCTTAGCATAATTACATATGGCCTCATGAGTTTGGGTGAGAAATGGAAGAAGAATGAGACCGCAATGTGATTTGGATAAGTTTTAGGGGTTGGAAATGGAAGAAGCATGAGACCGTGAAGTGATTTGGGTAAGTTTTAGGGGTGGGAAATGGAAGAAGAATGAGACCACAAAGTGATTTGGGTAAGTTTTAGGGGTGGGAAATGCAAGAATATATGACCGCAAAGTGATTTGGGTAAGTTTTAGGGGTGGGAAATGGAAGAAGAATGAGACCGCAAAGTGATTTGGGTAAGTTTTAGGGGTGTGAAATGGAAGAAGAATGAGACCGCAAAGTGATTTGGGTAAGTTTTAGGGGTGGGAAATGCAAGAATATACTGACCGCGAAGTGATTGGGTAAGTTTTAGGGGTGGGAAATGCAAGAATATACTGACCGCGAAGGGATTTGGGTAAGTTTGAGGGGTGTGAAATGCAAGAATATACTTAGCGCGAAGTGATTTAGCTAAGCATTGTAGCCAAATTTAGTGAACCAAATATGTAGGCGAACACAATAATGAGTTCATTTTATAGTGCGCAGGCGTAAGGTCGTAAGGATTTTCGTCTGGACGATTATTTATTGTAAAAGGAAATCAGAATCTAACGGGAAACGTAAAGGATTCGTGGGAGGAGAGGATAGAAAAAGGGCAAAAATGAAAGCCTACGTTGTAACATGAGTAACATAAACGGAAAATGAAAGGTGGCATACGAACGGACGAAGACTTTACTGAAGGCTTGCAATGCATGCTTAGAATCACTCGTACACTCATACGAGAGCGGGAACATTTAAAAAAAAAATCAGATCGACACAAAAACGAAAGTGTTTTTTTTTCTCTCTGAATCAACCCTATGGTTCCAGAGGTGGCAGAAGAACAAAGAACACAAAAAATTAACCCAATATTAGTTTGAGCTTTTGGCAAGGAAACAGATGAGTGGTTTGGTTGTTGGGAAGCTTTATATTGTATAGATATTTAATTATTTTAACCTGGATGGAAAAGATGATATATAGTAACTATCTGTTCTATCAAGGGACTTTTTACATATTTATTTTAGTAGTGTGCTTTTTTGTTATTTTTTTGTTCTGGCTGGTTATTTATGCATTGGCAGGCTCCAAACCCTAAGCTGAAAGATATGTTTTACCCTGAAGAAGGCTAATATGCCTGGAACTAATGAAAGGGGGCTGTAGCTGATGATTTCACAGCCAGTGTTAAATGATCAGGAGCATAATGGAATTTATTGTCCTGAAATTATAGTAACAGGTGTAACAACATGAACCAAGGACAGAGGCAACCATACCATAGAGGCAGATGTTACTGGGCCTGTGGCAGAAGAGGGCCTGTGGAAGTCCCCTACTTCGGCCTTGCAGCACACGTGGGCCACTTATAGTCCACTGCAGTATGCAGTTTCAGTGCACTGTCTGCAAGGAGCATGGGGGATCACAGCTGTAGGTTGCACAAGAGGGAACTGCAGGGGTAACAGGGATGGCAATATTAACCAATGTCAGGGGCGAACATGCCATAGAGGCAGAGAATGCAGATGTTACCAGGCCTGTGGCAGAAGTGGGCCTGTGGCAGCCCCTACCTCTACGTTACAGCACCCGCAGGCAGCCCAACTGTTGGGTGCTCCAACAGCGTAACAGATGGTGCTATACCTTCTAGTTGTTGAAAGAAGCAACATCTAGTATGTTCCTTGATAATAGGGCCCCAAAATGTTGGATTTAATAAAGAATTTATCCAAATGATGGAATAGCACCCATGGAGCCTGTTCCTTTCAAAACCTTTTTTTTTATTTTCCCAACCATTTTGGAGTTGGGGGGTTTTAGTCCAGTTTACCAGAATCTTTTTTTTTTTTTTTTTGCTTGGGTGAATAGATCTGTGATGGATCTTAAATCGGACCTTCACCATGAAAAAGAGCCTATCTTGTATGTTTCTGCCACCCTGTACATACAGATTGCCCTCATTAAAAAATCATCCTACCTGTGCCTAGTATGTATTCTGAGTTTTTAAACATCCAAGATGGTGGCTCCTGGAGCATCAGGCAGCCTGCAGACAGGAAGTATCTTTTAACTGTGCCGCTCTGCATTCTGGGATTGTTGTCCTTTTCCTGACCCCAGCTCTGCTCCACCTGCGCAAAGCACAGCTTTATCCCGCCCCTCTGCTCAGTATGTGTGAGGCTTCTGAGGCAAAATGGCGGCAGCCATATCTTAGAGTCCTGAACAGAGTTGCAGCCCAGCAGATGAAGGAATAAAAAGTAAGCAGCTAAAAACGTAAAATGTATTAATTCTAGATGCTATGGAATAGTTTTTTAAGGGTTTGGGTTTTTCATTAAATGATGCTGAAGGTCCGGTTTAATGTGCTGACCTCAGCTGTACATCTTTACAGGACCACATCCTATGGTGTTCTATTTACCCTGTGCTTTTTGCTCTGTGTTATTGACTTGTATCTTGTCATTTGTATTGACTTGCTTGTTCTTAAACACATTTCTTCTGCTAATTCGCTGCATAATGTGCAGAGGTTGTAAACAACATTCGCGTCTGCTGTCCTTTTTTGTCATCAGTTCTCCGAGGGAACGGCAGGTTGTCGCTATTTTTACTCTGCCCTTTGCCCTGTCTTGCTATTTCTCTTATTTGTATTTTTTTTCTCTGCCGCTTTCTCATAGACAAAAAAACAACTGTAAGCTGAAATGATAGTAACTAAAACTCCGACAACTGCCTTCTATCACCATTCATTTATCAATCTCACATTTTAAGCTGTTTGTTACTATACGTGATCTTATACACACTGATCACAAAGTGCAGTCACACTCAAATTTGGTTTTGTCAGCACAGTACATGCCTGTGGGAGGGGAAAGAAAAGAAATATGGATGCTACAGCTGAACACAGTTGACAAGATTTTTTATTTTCATGATTACTTTTCTGCCAATTTTTCCCTTTTGCCTGCAGGCAAAGGTTGGCATACATGTCAAGAGAATGTTCTCCAGCTGCGGCCTGCAGTATAGAGAATTGTATACACCAGAGGGCTCCTGGGACCCTAGGCAGATTATTATGGTAATATCCGATACTGCTGTCCTCTCCCTCCCACAGCTGGGCTACCTCTCTCATTGTGAGTATTGAAGCAATATGTTTTGCAAATTATATGTTGTGAGCATCAGGGACACAGTAAAATAAAGAGAAAACCATAACCACACAAAATATTGCATCCAATATAGTTTTGTTTCCTTTTGACGATCAAAATAAATTATTTTTTTAATTAAATGAAAAGCATGTTGAAGATAGCTAAAGCATGTGCAAAGAGGTACTTTGAATGTATTGTTAAATGGGCATGGTGGTATGGCTGGGGGACCAAAACAATATATATACATACATTAACATACGGGTGAAGTGTATTTATAGGGATACATTTATATTTTGTTATATTAGACAACATCACCAATAAAAGTGGGCAAATGGCTTTAATTAACGGCTAGGCATAAGGGGTATACTTTATACCTTTTACTTGGTAGCCTGCAATCCTTAAACCAGATCTTCAGCATGATTTAATGAAAAGGACCAAACCCCTAAAAAACTATTCCTCAGCATCTAAAATTAATATATTTTACGTTTTTTTTAGTAATTTACTTATTCTTTCCCCCAGTGGGCTGCAACTCTGTTCAGGACTCTAGGATATGGACGACGCCATCTTGCCTCAGAAGCATCACATACTGAAGAGAGGGGGATAAAGTAGAGGTGGGCAGGTTATAGCTATGCTTTGCACAGGTAGAGCAGAGCTGGGGTCAGGGAAAGGTCAGCAATCCCAGAATGCAGAGCGACACAGTCAGAAGACACTTTCTGTTGGCAGGCAGCCTGATGCTCCATGAGCTGCCATCTTGGATGTTTAAAGGCTCATAACATGCAGTAGATGCAGGTAGGATGATTTTTAATGTGGGCAATCTGTATATACAGGGTGTGGAAAACATAAGATAGGCTCTTATTCCGGGTGAAGATCCACTTTAAAGTGTTTGCATTTTACAATTTTCAGTTGGAGTGGTCCTCAAGTGAAATAAGGCTGAGGGGTCCTTGAACTGGGTGGAGTGGGGGGGGGGGGGGTTAATGCCACTCCTCATTCCAGCAATAGAAGTCCTGGCCTCCATGCTTACCTAACCTGCCAGAACACAGCTGTTATGTGACTGGCTGCCAGGGGGCCATGTGGGGGCCAGGATGCTGTGTAGCAATATAGAAGTAGGTGGTGTTTCCAATTGCAACCCCCCCCCCCCCCGCCTAGATCACTATATACATTCCACCTATTACATGTAAATATGAACATATGTATCATATGTACATATGAATGTATTTTAAAATTGGCATTTTTTCTAAACTTTGATTCAACCAGAATTTTGCTAATATGGTTAGGTTTGGTCAGAATGGTAACATATCACTGCGTATGTATATTTGTGACAAATAAACCTTCATTGTTTGATATTTGGGTGGAAGCCTGCTGCTAATACAAACACAAATCTTTAATAGCAGGTATCAACCTGTTAATGAGAAATAAGAGAAAAATGGGAACACAGTAAGTTTATAAATAACAAAACTGGAGTTGAAGCTACAAAAGGCAAAACACATTGGAGGAATCTATGAGGAATTGTGATCAGTCTGTAAACCAGCTATGTATTGGTTATATATTGTATGTATATATGAATTAAATGTCATTGAAGTTTGGGGAATGTGATAAACAATTCTTACAACAGTAAAATCAATGTGAATTAGAATGTAATCCTCTAAGATTTTATTTAGAGATAGTAAGGGGCAAGCTGGCTAGTGAGGTGTAAGTTATCCCACACTTACTCTACATTCGTAATTTTACCCATACAGCCTCCTACTAATTTGTTGTAAGGTTTGTCCTAGTGGCTGGGATAAGTATTTAAGTAATGTAACCCTTTTAGCTATACTGTTTATATAGTATATTTATTTATATTATTGATGTCTAGATCAAGGGTTTGCAACCTGTGGTACTAGTACCATTAGTGTTACTGGAGATCCTGTCAGGTGGTACTCAACAAGGTTGCTGTGCTGTCCTCTACCCCAACCCAATCTGATGCCTATACCAGGGGTTCCCAACCTGCTGTACTAGACATCCTTTCAGATGGTACTTGACAAAGCTGCTGTCCTGTCCTGTACCCCAACCTGGGGTTCCCAACCTGTGGTACTAGGGATCCTGTCAAGTGGTACAAGGCTGCCGAATGTCTTGTACCATATCCCAATCTTCTGCATACTATACTATACTTTACCCATGCCTGATTTGCCTTGGAATTTTATAACTACTGCAAAAGGTGAGGTTTTGTGTGTTTCAGCCACAGTTTTTGTGACAACTTACATTCCCCACTCAGATGGTACTTGATAAAAATGTTGGCAACCCTGGTGTAGATCATGTAATACTATGGGCAGTGAAAGGTATAGTCCCCTTTTTATTGTTTTTAGATGTTGTGTCTTGTTTATGTTTAATAAAGTCTGTATAGCAGAGTTCCCCAAAACTCCCTCCTCGAGATCCACCAGCAGGTCAGGTTTTGTGGATTTCCACGTAGTTGGCTAATAAGCTCCTCTGCTGCACTAATTACTGCACCTGTTCATCAGTGTGAAGGTCTGCCAAACCTGGCCTGTTGCTGGCTCTCGAGGAGAGGGTTGGGGAACACTGCTGTATAGATTAGGTCTATCAAAATAACTATGCCAATATCAAAGAACTATGGTATGAGCAGCATGGTGCGCAGGTTTTGCTTGAAAACTTCATCTATCAATGTTTTTCATATTAGCACATGTCAGCACAATGTGAAACAGTAATTTACTAATACATCAGAGCACAGCAGTGCAGCCCTTTGAGTGTACCTGCTTTTTCTGGTGAATAGCTTACCACTCCCATATAAAGGATAATTGATTCTGTTCGTAACTTTCCAATTTTTCTTGTTTTAAATCAAATTTTTTCTATGGCATTTGGAACATAGGGGGGGGGGGGCACAAAAACAGGTGCAATAAAGTTTATGTCTATCTTTTCTTTTTTTTAATTACAATAGTATACACCTGTTATGTTGGTCACACCCCTAGAACATATAACATTGTTTTCCTGCTTAAATCTTTTTTAAGCAGAAAAACAATAATGTTATTAATGCTACAGATGTGACATAACAGGTGTAAAATAAATATTTTTCATCATAAACTTAATTGCACCTATTTTTGTGCTCCTTCCAAAAGCCAAGTACAAAATTTGATTTGAAACAAAAACTGGTAGGATAACATACAGAATTATTTGTTCATTACATCCTATAGGTGTAGCAAGCTGTGCGTTGGAAAAAGCAGGCTTACTGAAAGGGCTGAGTTTCTGTGCACTGATTGATTAACGTAGTAAATGAAAGTTTCACATTGCGCTGACATGCGCTGATGTGAAACAATTTGATAAATGCAGATTGCACACAAAACGTTTAAAGGCTCACTTCCTCTTTCATGTACCCCAAAAGTATATAAAACCAAATGGGAAATGCATTCACATTTTCTTTTAAAGTGGACCAAAACGGAATGCCCCAGTGAGAGGAAATCTGGCTCCTGGAGTCTTATAGACTCCAGGGCCTCTTTTGGTCTGCTATAACTAATCTCCACTTACTCCCATAGACAGAAAGACACGAGCAAACACACAAAGTGCACTGGAATGCATCTGCTTAGTGCCAGGAAACTGGTAAAATAAGCAATGCCCAGTCTGTATCAGTGTACCCAGTGGTAGAGTACTAGTCCATCTACTGTTCTTTTCCAATTACTATTTTTTTCTACATATTTCGCTCTTTGGGACTGTATAACAGTATGTCTTAGTGTTGGTCTTAGATCCCTGAAAGCCGGTGGATACTTCTCCGGGTTGCTTATCCCATGTGCCGGTGCAAGCACGCTCCTTGTAGTAGCAGGGGAAGCGGCCTCAGCTCTTGCATGCTCTTGCATGCACCATTGGACTGGGAATGAAGGTAAGTTTCTGGGCGACCTGGTGGTTTTCACACAGCTGGGCACCCCGATTCTGGGGTGGGAGGGGCAGGAGCGTATCCAAGTGTGAAGATTAGATGATGCACATGTGCCGTAGGATCCGGGAAGGGTGAATGAGATCGGGCGACCTGCGGGGTTTCACACAGTGGGGATCCCTGATCGGGGTGCCCGGGGGCAAAGACTGAAACCCAGGGTAGGCAAAATCCTGGGTTTTGGTCCACTTTAAATACAAGCACATGACTGGAATATTATACTTTCCACACTACATGTGACCTCCAATGACCAATCAGTGGTCACAAGCAGAGAGGAGGAGTTGTGGGATGCTCTTCTCTGCAGTGCTGGAGCTAAGCTGCTCTTGTTCACAGCCACATCGCCGGAACCTAGAAGTGGGTAGTATTTTAGTATCAGGCTGCTGGGCACAGTAAAGTATTTTTCCCTACATCTAAATATAATGCAGTTCACTTGCTGGCATAATATGATGGAGATCTATAGGTTTTCTACCATAGTTTAGTGAGTTGATTGATTTAGCAGAAACAAGGAAAAGTGGGAGTATAGTGCATGGCAATCAATCAGCTTTAATTTTACCAGTATAGATTTGTGACCGACTCTATAGATTAGTTGCCTTGAGCTACAGCTCCCATTTTTTTATAAATCAGTCAAACGGTCCTTTGTTATGTAGACATATAGCAGCACTAGTGATCCTCTATAGGAATCAAATCACTGTTCCTTTTTTAGTTTCTCACATTGTACTTTTAATAAAAGAGAAAAAGGATATTAGCCCGGGGTCCAATAGACTTGACTGTAATACAGGCTGACAGCTGAGGTTGCTATGTCTAGCCTCCAATGACTAAGGAAGCCAGGGACATCATAGTTTAAAAAAATTCTCCCATTTGGTAATTCACTACAGTTTCATAAAGAAAACAACAATTAAAATATAAAAGCAAAATTGTAAGAAAATCAGGCGCCTTGAAATAGACGCCTGTGCTCTGGATGGCTAAGAATGGCAGTTACAGCATGCAATACCATTTAGACCATTTACAGTCTGGAAGTCTTCACCCACCCATCCCTTCCCTTGTATTAATCATAATTTGGCCAATAACATAAAAACAACTCAATGGAGGGGAATGGGGGGGGGGGCAATCTGCATTGAGACTGAAGCTGGGACCTTGAGTGACAGATCAGTGACCCAATCCCGTGCAGCAATGTGATTGAACTGGTCTGTCACTGAAATCCATATTACCGTCACTTACCGCCCGCCCCCAAGGAGGAGGAAAAATGTCATAAATATCCTGGGGGCGCTGGAATAACGGCAGTACAAAGTGGTGCTCATTGGCACTGGGATAATCACCAAGCGGGTCCAACAGGAGCTGACATTGGCCAGCCAATAAATCAAACAATCAAAGCTAATTAGTAGCGTTTGGTGCAGCGACTGCTAGTTCCAATGTAGTACCCAGCACAGCACCAGATTAGATGGGAATGCCAGGGCTACGAAGCTGGCGCTATAGATAGTAAAGATTATTTTAAATTAAAGTATATTAGCAAAATGTTTCTTTTTCCAAGGTCTATAATATAGGAACATAACATTTCTCAGAGGTTTCAAACGACAATTGTCCTTTAAGTTTTATCTTTTTACACTGATGCCTCCATCATCATGGAACAGGGTAAATCTGGACTCACCAGGCCACATGATCGCAGAATGTGTCTTTCAATATGGTTAAAAGCTACTTAGGTTTCCATAACTTGTTGCCAGCTGAAACAAAATCACCCATGCAGTAATTATCGAATGGGGGACTCTTACCTATTTGCTAGTTAAATCCAGGTGGTGACCTTTTTTGTGACCAGTGTATATTGCCTTTAGTATATGTTTGTGTGGATGTGACTTTATTTTGTATGCCATCAACAAAACAAAAACTGTTGTTCTGGCAAACAGGCAAGTATAAACAGTGAGGGGACCACTGCTATTACTAACCAAGTCTGACAGGTTTTATGTTGCTGACCTGATCAGTGTGTTCGGGTAGTGGTTTGGGAAAAGGCATTTTCCAGGTAGGCAAGCATGTACTCACCACAAGGTCAAGGTCTTTGACAAAAATGGAAGACCAAAAAAATCTTCACCCTAAATGGTTTGTATAAACAACTTGGATCACATAATCAAGTATTCAGATCAAGCTGTTAGATCTACAACTAGTCTTAAAGTGCTACTGCAGGTAAAGGTAATTGTTACACCATTGCGTCAGGCTACATTTGACACTGTCCTAAACTGTTGTCTGTTTTTAAATTGAAGAAAAAATGGCAGAGATATCAAAGTTTACAGGTTCAGCTTATGACTTCACTGAATCTGGTGGCGGAGAAGGAGGAGGGAGGGAGAGGAGGAGGTTAGGACCAGCAATCCTGGTTTTCGCTAAGCCAAGCATCCATAGCTAGTCAAATTCCATACACTCTCCCATATTGAAAGTACTGTATGTGATGCACAACTTGATCAAACATCCTGCCACCTAAAGAAAGGTTTTACCACAAACAAATGTGGTACTCTATGTTTCGCACTATAAAGCACACCAGACCATAAGACGCACCAAGGCTTTAGAAATATACACCGCGTATAAAAATATGAACTAAATAGTGTGCTAAAATACCCCCAAGAACATAACTAGCAGTATGCTGGACCCCCTGCAAAAAACAATATTAGGCGGTGTGCAGAATCACCCCCTAAGAACCCCATAACAGGCATTGTGCAGAACCTCCCCCCAGAACCCCAAGAACATCATAAACAGTAGTGTACAGACCCCCCCCCAAAACCCCATAACTCCCAAATTTGCGAATCCCCCCCAAGAACCCATAACAGAGAGTGTTCAGAATACCTCAGAGAACCCTATAACAGGCAGTGCACGGCCTGGCCGCCTATCCTCCACTAACAGAGTTACTGCTACAGGCTCATGCCACACACACACACACACAGAAAGAAAATCCACTTGCTGGCCCTGTACGGCTA
This sequence comes from Gastrophryne carolinensis, assembly GCA_027917425.1. Classification (NCBI taxonomy): domain Eukaryota; kingdom Metazoa; phylum Chordata; class Amphibia; order Anura; family Microhylidae; genus Gastrophryne; species Gastrophryne carolinensis. The sequence continues at coordinate 168,093,206 of CM051236.1, forward strand.
GTGGGCAATGTTTTCATTGGGAGCCGGCTGTACACAGGTGAAGCCCATCTGCCAGCTAGGGCTGTGGGAGGATGGTCAGATGCAGGAGGATGATCAGTGGAGGGTACGAGTAAGTAGAGCATACCTTTACCAGATGCACATTCACCCCATAAAACGCACAGACCCCCCACCCAACTTTCAGGAAAATGCATCCTTTAGAGCAAAAAATATGGTATATACGCATTTCTAACAGCCACTTTGTGGGTTTGGATAAAAAAGACAAATTCAATAATTTTTACTTTTTTTTTATTTTACAGACACAAACTAAAATGAACTTTATTGAGATGGTCACCCAGGCCTGCAACTATGGGCTGTGGAAGCAGCATATATCAACATCATGCCGCTTTATATCTAGAGGGTGAGATGAAATTTAACATATGGAGGACTCGACTTCCGCCTTTCAAAACAACAATGACAAATGGATCCAGACCCGATAACATTTGACTTAATTTGTGAACTCTTCAGAGTATTTGGACCTCCAGAGGTGAGCTAATTACACTTCAGGTCTTTGTGGCTTTCTTTTCTTCTCTTCTTCTGAAATCTTCCCTCATCCTCTCTTTTATATCTTTTATAACATGTATTGGTACCATACTCATTCATTGGCTACTATTATTATACTGTATTGTTCAACCCATGTATTTACCCATATCTAATTTGTTCTTCGATGGCTTAACCCTTTAAATGCCAAGCACGTAGTTTCTACATGGTTGCTTCTCCTACCGTTAAGTGCCAAGCACGTAGAAACTACGTGCCTGGCATTTCCCCCTAACAGTTAAAAAATAGAAATAAAACCCCACTTACCTCTGGTATCCCCGTGAAGCTTGGGGTCCCCTCTTCCTGGGGGGGGCATCAGATCCCCCCCCCCCCATCGTCCTCCGTCTTCAGGAGGGGGCCCGAAACCGGCCGCCCCCCCCCCCCCGTTTCCAGCGCTGACATCGCCACTGTAAAAACAAAAAAAAAACTGTCATTTACTCACCTCCGCGCCCGAGCCTTCTGCTTGGGTCTCCTCTTCACCAGGGAGCAGTCCGATCCCCCCCCCCCCCTGGGCTGCGCAGGCTTCAGTTTTTTTTTATTTTTAAGGGTTTTTAACCCTTAAAAATAAAAATAAAAATGGGGTCATTTTTATTTTTGATTAACCCTTTGTGTTCTGTCACCCAGCAGCTATAAAAGGCTTCCAGCAGGTGAGCAGAAGCCAGTGATCGCCGAGGGACACAGTGCTCCAGGATGGATGGGAGGTAAGTATAAAAAAAAAATGTATAAAATATTTTTTTCTCTGTGTGTGTCTGTGTTTTTTTTACATTTAACCCCTTGTGAACTGGTAAGGGGTCCATGACCCCTATACCAGTTCACAAGGCTGGGGGGATGGCAAGTCACCTGCGACTAGCGGGTGGCTTGCCATTAACCCCCGGCACCCCCATTACCTGCCTCCCCAAAGGCCAGGGGGGGGCAGAAGAGCCCGGGCCCACGGGCTATGCGGGCTTGTAGCCTGCAGGGCCAGGGGCCACAAAAGCTGTTAAAGCCTAAACTCTGCTGCAAAAAAATATAAATATAATTTTCCTGAAAGTTCCAGCAAAAATGGCGCAAAACATGGCGCAAAATGGGGAAAAATGACCTGTCAACAGAGGGTGACAAAATCTCAAGTAGGCTGGCAATTAAAAGGGTTAATAGTACCTCTGCATGTTGGGTATTGTTCTGTTCGGGGGACCTTGCGCTTTCAGACTTAGCTTGTTTTTTTCTGGTTTGCATATTTATATTTTAGGAAAAAATGTTTTTTATTCAGCTTTTTTATAAATTTTTTAGGGAAACCCTGCGCAACCAAAGAATTCTTTGAGGAAATAATTCCAGAAAGATGAGCCCACTACAACAAGTTGGGTACGCTTAGAAAGCTTAATATGTGTACTTTCAGGGAATATATGGTTTATGGGGTATATTCCAAATGTAAAGGGTTGTTTTGCTTGAAAAATCGCAAGGTGCGCACTTTGTCTGCAGAGCTGAAATTTTCAAGTAAAATTACCGTTACGCACATGCTTTACTTTGGGGTGTTTGGCAACTCTTCCCTTGACAGTAGCTATGCATGTTGGGTATCATTATGTTTGGAGGATATTGCGTTTTCAGATTAAACTTGTTTTTTCTTGTTTGTATATAGTTTTTTTTAGGAAAATGTGGCTTTGATTCTGCTTTTTTATCCTTTTTTTAGGGAAACTCTTTGCAACCAAAGAATCCATTGAGGAATTACTTCCAGAAAACTATGGCCACATCAACAAGCCTGGTACACCTAGAAAGCCTGAGTTGTGTACTTCCAGAGAATATATAGTTTGTTGGGGGTATTTCAAATGTAAAGGGTTGTTTTTTCTCGTAAAACTGCAAGGTGCGCATATTGCGTAGCATAGTTGTATTTTATCAGAAAATCCCCTAAAGCGCTGTTTCAGTTTGGGGGAGTCTCCTGGGCAGGAAAGGGTGTCTACCTATACATATGTGGTACCGCTGTAACTGGGAGAAATTGGGATTTCACACGCAATAAGATTTCATTGACAAACTTACATTTTTTATTACAAAAAAAACTACAAATTGTAAAAAATATATATATATATATTTTTTTGCACATATTTCACCCAAAAATATTGAGAATACACCTAAAAAATGACAAACAAGACATTTCATGTTAAAGCTCAGACTCTGCTGAAAAAAACAATATATAATTTTCCCTGGAAATCCCTTCAAAAATCACATTTGAACATGGGGAGCGCAAAATAGTGCAAAATGGTCTGGCAACAGAGTGTGACAAAAACTCCAGGTAGGCTGGCACTTAAAGGGTTAAAGAAAGAATTTACAAAACAATGTATTTTTTGAGATTTTATGTGATAGGATTTGTGAAGGGTAAAGAAAATGATAAAAAGTGTGGTGTGCCTCACATAAAATCTTTTTCAAGGCACTACCGGGTGGCAGTATTTGCTATGCGTGATGGGTAAAATGAAACAAAATATAAAAAAATGTATGCTGGATCAATCTTAATAAAGAAAACTTTTAAAATAATATAATATATATATATATATACTGTGCTACAATGTGAAAAAGCCAGAATCAAGTTCCAGCCTTGTAGTCCACAAATGAATGTGACCGCCGGGCGCTGTACGCAATACCACATTTATCAAAGCAAATGAGCGACTCTAACAGCGACACATAGCGATCGATTCATCATCACAGACGGCTCAACATATACTGCCGGCGCTCTGGTATTACCTGTCGCTACCTGTTGCTCTCCCATACATTTCAATGGGCGATCTTTTTCTTCTATTTAAACAGGGTTTTATTTTATTTTTTTTAATTATCAAATAATTGTGTAACCTCTCATGGCCTAGAAAAAGTCTTTTTTGAAACTTTTTTTGATTTATAATATTTTTATGCAGAATTGTCCTTACATGTCTGGTATTAAAGTGTTCATGTTTCAATGTAATAACAATGTAATTCCATATGTTTTCGCTTTGTTACTAATGGATACATGTTCAAAAACAGACTTTAATCACACAGCTTCTGGCGCTCTGGGCTTCAACGACCCGAATTTGAGCGCCGACACTGTGTGAAGCTGTTTTTTTGATGAATATGATGTGAGACGGTCGCACTGAGCTGACGCTCCCGTTACATACCCATGCAGTGCTGCACTGGTGTTAGAGCGACTCACACAATATATTCATCAATGCCGGCCAGCGAATGAGACGCTCTGAAACAGTGAACTATGGGCGAGCACAGCGACTACTAGCGTTCGCTCTCAATGCCTCGCTACGGGCGCTCATCTGTCGGTACCTGGCGCTAGTAATGAATCAGCCTGCTAGCAATTAATGTGCTTACCAGAAATCGACATTTACTGTGACTTTAAATCAGAAACGGGGCCTCAGGTTTAGATTGCTTGCAGCTAGAAATTCCAAGTAATTAGATCAATAATAAATAAAAAATCAAAACATCACCCAAATCACCTGGTCAAAACAGAAAGGGGGCCATAGTGTGATCCTGTGGACACTTATCATGGGGTGCCTGATTTATGAAGCATCAGGACCAGTCAATGCCAATCAGAGCCAATATTTAGCTGCTGTGCCACTCAGTGTCTGATTTAACAAACAAGAAACAGGCAGCACTGAGTCTGTCAGCCTACATTGAATTTATCACTAGTTCTAGTTTAAGCTGCACCAGTTTATAGTGGAGCTGTAGGTTAAGATCCCATAGATCACAATGGATAGGACTGTATTGAAGTGTTCTATGCTTATAAATAATATTACATACATTTTGTTTAACAGAACTTGCATTCATCAATAATGTAAACGCAGGACCTAGATATTGCCAAATTTTATTTTTTTCTGTAAAATAAATTATTTCTGTTTTTTTGCCTTTCCAGTGTGTAATTGGAAACTTAACTACTTAACTAAACTAAAATACAGCCTAAACACACAATAAATGTTGTCTCCTGCAGTGATATCCTATAAGTGTAATGATAAAATGCTGATCAGTGCCACTTAGATACAGCGTCAAACTTTTCAGCATGCCAAAAGTGAATAAACACGGTGTGCAGCGCCTAAAGACGGCGGTATGGAGTGGCGCTTACTGGCTTCGACAGGCGCGGACAGCTAGTAACTAGCAATACCTAGTGCAACAATCAAAGCTAATTAGTTAACATCGGGTGTTGTGACTTGCAGCAACATTCTATACAAATAGTAGTCCCAAAATAGAAATAGATGCCAGGGGCTCAAAAACGGGCACTATACCAACAAAATGATTCACTTCTAAAATATGGCACTAAATAGACAATTACATACTCACATGATAAAAGGACATATATCGCATTATAATAAAAGGCATGTGATGGGTATTTTCTGTTTAGGATAGTGTCTTTTATCTTTATAGAGGATGATGGCGCTTTATAAATGAATAATAATAATATTTGTATTCCACTATATAAAGCCTAAATTAGGTAACTCCTTAAGACGACTTGATTCTCTTTTTTTAACCCCCCCCCCAGGTTAAATATCAGATGTTAATAGTATTTCCATTCAGGTTAAACTCTTTTTAAGCTTAATTATCTAATGCCTAACCCTCATGATAAATGGTTTCTAAAGCTTAATTGAGGATTCCATGTACAGAATCCTATTTGAGAAGCATTTGATGTATTTGGCTTCTGTAGCTTCAGAATTATTGATTGTCTTTCCTGTTAAAAATACTTCAAGCAAATGTCACTTGACGAGGTCAAAGCAAGTAGAACAAAACTACTATGTGTAGCAATTTAATATTTTATGTTGCTATAATGACTGGCTTAGCATTCATTAAAAAGCCTGCTGAAGAATTAAAGAACTTTAGCAGTTGCAAATTTACAATTTGTGTTGACGTAACAGTTGCTATTAGAAGTGACTCTGCAAATGTAGTAAATCTAGCCTCCTATATGAATAACATTTGGAATAATGCCTGGTTAGTCTACAATCTTTGATCGGTTTGAGGTGCCATACATACCCTTACCTGCCACTCATCCCCATAAGCTAGTGAGGCCCAACAATGATTGAAGTAGGTGAAGCTGTGAAGACTGGGTGCAACCGTTTGATTGGCTGCTGGAAATTATGTGAATGGGTTCAAACTCAGCAGACTCTTTACCACATTCCTAAATGATTAAAATGATAACATTAGATTTATTCAAATTGAGTTTAAGTATCCCATTAAACACATGAATAGTATTATGTCTCAGGGCTCTTTGTATTTCTTAAATCAACCCACCCCCCTGTGATTTAGTTTTTTAGATGAGCCAAATTAAAGCAAAACAACTTAAGAAGTTCCACATTATTAAGCAGGTCACAGTTTTTAAAGTGGACCAATCACCTCTTGTGGCCGGCCTGGAATCTAAAAGATTCCAGAGCCAGCCGCCAGCCTATCCCCAGGGCACTGGCTGGAAATTTCAAAATACGTTTTCTCCACTTTGGGGTGTTGGATTTGGAAAATAAAATGGGGATCATTTGGGGCTTTATTTGCTTGGACAATCTCTTTAAGTGGGATCATTGTATTGTGAGGAGGTTTGTGGCTGATTCAGAGCACAAAAGGATTTGTGCAGATAAAAGCATAATGAGGAAGGTCTCTGCCGGACAAATTAATCAGAGTAAGAAAGCAAATGTTATTACAAAGCAGCAAACTAGGTCTTTTGAGTTACACCTTAAAGCGGACCTTCAGCATCATTTAATGAAAAGCCCAAACCCTTAAAAAACTATTCCCTAGCATCTAAAATTAATAGATTTAATGTTTTAGTCACTTAGTTTTAATTCTTTCCCTCACTGGCCTGCAACTCTGTTCAGCACTCCAGGATACGGGCGCTGCCATCTTGGCTCAGTAGCATCACATACTGAGGAGTTGAGAGGGGTCAAAAGTGCAGGAGAGCGGGGTTATAGCTGTGCTTTGCACAAATGGAGCAGAGCTGGGGTCAGTGAAAGGTCAGCAATCCCAGAATGCAGAGCGACACAGTCAGAGGACACTTCCTGTTTGCAGGCAGCCTGCACCTCCATGGGACGCCATCTTGGATGTTTAAAGTCTCAGAAAATGCAATAGATGCAGGTAGGATGATTTTTAATGTGGGCAATCTGTATGCAAAGCGTGGGGGAACATATAAGATAGGCTCTTATTTAGGGTGAAGGTCTGGTTTAAGATGTAGGATCCTCCAGAGGCTTGCAGTTGTGTATTAACCTACTATTCAGCTACTCCTAACCATTTCTAACAAGCAGAAACATTTGCATTGGGCCTAATTCTCAAACAGTCTAATCTAATGATGAGCGCCGTGCAACCCTCGACGGTTCAGATGGTTGGAGTAGTGGATAGTTGGTGGATGGTCACCATGTCCAAAGAAAGGTATCAGGCATGTGTATACTCACTGCATGGATGGCTTAAATGCAGAGGAAAGATTCCTGTGTGATACACTGGTGACCGATGCCCCTAAAAAAAAAAGGAAGCCAAGTATATATGAGGGTGGGAGGCAGTTCACACACATCAAAACATGACTGACATCCTGCAAAGAAATTCAAGCAGATGCAAAAATTATGAAGGCGCTATTAAAGAAGGGATCCTAAGTTATCATATAGCTTGTTAAGATGTCTTTGATTGAACTAGCTTTTGATTTTAGTAAATGTCACCTGTCAATGCTGCAAATTCAGCAAATGGCCATTTCAGTTCTTTACAACCCATAAACTCTTCTGAAAGTCTGTTGTGCATAATAATTTGGAACATTGCATTTTGAGTATTTTAATTTGTGAAAAGGTACTGTTATCATTGGGAGGGACCCTAGCAAAGTGGTGGAGGACCACGCAGCGCGTCGGTGAGGTAAGTGGGGAGGACAGTGGGCCTGGCCGGGGTGTGTACAGTTTGATCTCATATGGATGCACTGTATAATGATCATTACATTATTTGTGGATGGCGCTTATTTGATCTGATTTAGGCACTGTAGAGGTTAGCATTAGAACAGATGCACGATTTTTGTTTTGTTTTGCACATTGCACTTTATTTCAGATGTTTCTGGTATGTATGATATGCACGCATTATTGTCACTATTTTAACTGCAAGTTCTTAGCAGTACCCCTGCACTTTGGTTAGGACACAGTTTTATATTAGGCACTAGGCACCTTACGCACATTGCACTTTTTATAAGCGCCATTGCACATAATGATGTTTTTATTGGATTAATATTTGGATGTTTACCTGATTAAATAATTGACTGGCCAAAATTACAGCCCCAGGCTCCTCCCCACTTCTTGGGTTTTTTATTATATGTTTTTTAACCGTGTGTATGTAGTATTGTTTGTATGTATGACTATATGTTTGTGCTCTATGTCTCTAATAAATTTGGATTTATGAATATAGGAGTGTGCAACTAGTTTTGTGGACCTATAGGTGGGCTAGCCCTGGAGTCCCACTAGGTACTAAGGGATCATTGGGAGGGTTGGCTCATTAAAATTTGATTCATACTTTAAAGGTTAATGCGTTGAAAATTATATTGCATACACCATTTAGGAAAATCAGAGCAAAATAAGATTTGTATATGGAACATGGTGTATACCAACCTCTATACCAAACTAAGTAGAATCTATACTAACCTGTAGAAGTCCGAGGCAGCAACGTATGTCACATTTAACAGTTTAAGTTACTGTCAACGCTAACAATGTGAAAGTCGCGCTGAGCGACGAAACGCGTTGGGAGCCGGCGGCAACACATTTTGAATCCAGCAGCGTGAGTTGGCCCAGAGCCTTAATTGACATGCGAGTTTTAATCTTTTATCATGTGAGTGTTTTATTGGCCTGAATAAATAAGTTTCTCAATTCATGAGAAAAAAGCGTAAGAATGTCACTGTTGTTGAATCACCAGATAGGAAAAAAATGAATGGCAATGGCACTTTTTTACTCCTAAGAAGTAAGAGAACTGTTTACCCCTTTCTACACAGTAGTAAAAGCTGGCATGGACTTTCATTGTCTTTTTTTCTAGTGATTCAGTAACAGTGACATTTTCAGGCTTTTTTCTCATGATTTGAATTTTTTACTACCATGAGAATTTTTTTCTACCTTTATTGAATCAAGGCCATTATCTGTTTGTTCCACCATGGTCAGCTAAAACAATGCTGTATTCAACAATTTACATGTCTGTGCTGATGTTGGCGGTAGCTAATGTTGGTACAAACGGGCGCTGCTTGGCGTTCAATGTAACAAAGCAGTGAAATGGACAACAGAGGCATGCGTACATGCTATTTTTCATTTGTACATCCTAAAAACATCTCCTTTTGTGCTTTAGGACAACAGCAAATGTAAAAGATGCTATGGGTGTCCAGAACAATTTGGAGCTTTAGGGGCAACCAACACAACAACATTTTCATATTCTGATTTACATATCCTAAGTAGAAAGAATTATTAGAAGCTGTTAAGAACTAAAAAACACTCGTAACAATGCCTGTCTAATTAAGTCTATAGAAGATTGGGTATGAGCGCCTGTATAATCTGGCACAGCTTCGGGCTGAGCTCCATCTCTTCATGCTAAATAGAGCTGGTGATTTATTAGACACTGAAAAGCGGGCATTTCAGGGCACACTGTTTTTTGCTTCTAAAATCAAACATTGAGTGGTGCACTTGCAAAAGTGTTGGCGTTGAGTGGCATTGAGTGGCGCCATCACTTGATAAATAAGGCCCCTAATGTCTTGATGCTACATGGACATTGAAGTAAATTATTATTATTAGTATATAAATATATATATATATATATATTTGTGCTTTAAGATAAAAATTGATGAGCTGCAGAACTTTCCAAAAAAGTTTTCTTCAAATATGTAATATAATTAAGTTCACCATTGATCATGATGCCTGAACATTTAAAGTGATCTTGCTTAGCCAGTCATCAACTGCATGCCTTACCAGCTCACATCCAAACGGTGAATGTCCTTACAGCAGTCAGGACAGTACTTGGGGAATATGGAGGATTCCATGCTACACAATATTTTATTTTGTTTGGGAAATTGGGAAGATCACACATCACGCACATCATTTTGCCTAATTCAGAGTCTATCTTGCACGCATTCCCGCCACCCAGAATGACGTCAAAGGATTGACCTTATTTGGTCTTGTTTCTGTGTCGGGTGATTCAAAGCCTTGTTTTTTTGGCCAATTTGTCCTTTATACGAGACCTATAAAATCCACAGGTTTTCGGTTCAAACTTATGCCATCTTTCTGCTAGCAGGAATACTTGAACCGCCTCTTTTTGCTAGTGAAAATACAGCCTACATCCTCTTCACCTACGATGGAGCCCCTTGACGAGTTCTGTGAAGAGAACGAGCATCTGCAGCAGTGGGAGCTGTTAAGCATTTACCTTCCAGAGCTTAGGCATACCCGCAGTCACCTGGATATCAATCACATGGCCGATTAACAAATGTTCAAATAGACCTGACTTTCTCTTGATGTTGTGTCGGTGGTAGGCACTTCAAAATCCCTACAAGGGCTACACACTGGGTCCCACATCGACATGGGCCCCCAAGTTTTTGTTTGCTCACACCCATGTTAGGGGTTTCATGTAAAGGTTGGTTAATACTCATGGCGTGTGCTGTTGCACAACATATTGCGCAGGCAAACCCTCAATGTTGGGTATTCATGTGGGCACTCAGGTTGGTGGGTGGGGTGTTTGGTTGGCCTGCTCCAAACACCACTGGTGGGCACGTCACCTATCAGTGTCCATGGTGCCCTACACCCCCTGGTAGGTGTTGGGGTGGAGCATCCTCAGCATGGGTAAATTGTAGAGTTTTAGGGAACCCCCCACCAGTTTTCAAACTAGATTCAAACAAAGGAAAGGGTTGGCTTTGGTGAGTTGTCCAATGTTTCCTGTACAAGCAACCCTCTGATTGTATACCACTTACCCTTCAGCCCGTCTGGTGCTGAGTTTCCACCTTTAGGTCGTCCCACTTTTTCTTGGCCTGGACACCCTTCCTTGGGGTCTGGCCCGCCCCCATCTCCAACCATAATTCCTCCCGCAACTCTTAGGGGGTTGAGCAGGACTGTCCAGCTGGACATCATTAAATTGGCCATTCAACTTGTCCCTTGTAAGTTTGCACCCAGGGTGAGTGGCCAATGCTGTGGTCTGCAGGGTGGTGTCTTGGGTGAAGGGGGAGTCACTATGCCCACTCCCAGGCCCAGAACGGATGGATTCCAGGCTACTGGCCGGGGAAGGAGCAGGCCTGGCTATGGCAATGATACCCAGCCTTTTGCTCCCCTGTTGGCTCTGCATGAGGCTCCGCTGTTAACTTTGAACTTGGGCTTGCATAGTGCTTCGGTGTCCTGACCGTTGGTTGATCCATGGGGAGCTGTGCTGGGTGCCCCTGGTTTTCTGTCTCCTGCTGCTGATGCCTTACACTGCTGTGGGTAACCCACTCAGAGTGGCTAGTGTGGGTACCAGCAGGGGAGTGCATGTGGGAAGAACAAAGGGGCCTGGGGCACCAAAGAGGCTGCGGTACCTATGCCGGGTGCTGCCAGTTCCTCGGCCATGCCTGCGTTCCAGGCTCTGGGGGCTGTGGTGGCATCTATGGTGTGGCATAGTGAGCTCCTAAGTCACCAGTGGCATCTGAGCCTCAACTGTGTTCTTTTGTACCTATTGGAAAATTGTGGTGGAAACAAGCTGGTTTATTTAACAGGCCATCACAGGCGTATGGATGCAAGCACACTTCCGTGGTCCACCAGGACACTTGTGCTCCTAGCCGCAGGGGTGTGTCATACAGACGACATCCAAAGGTCCAACATGGAACCCACAGTCTTCACCCTTGAGCTACATTGACCAAAAGCCACCAAATAGACATTTCCCATTGGCAATTTTTATCTTACTGGTAATTGTCAAAAAGTGTAGACCTTTTCTGTTCAGTTTTGTTTTGAGCTTCCATTTTTATTATCATGCCTAGTTGTTCAGGGGTTGGAATGCTTGACTTAAAGGGTGACTAATACCTGTAGAGGTATCACAAGGCTTCACAAGTTTATTTCAGCAATCCAATAATTTAACAGCCCCCGTTTTCTAATATAATATCTGCTACTTGGCCTACTAAAATCTTGAAAAAAAAAACTAGTTTGAAGTTAAAGGAAACAGGACATTATGCCGTGTGACTCTACAAGGCTTAAGTGCACTTTTCTATATCTAATGTTACTCAGTTGTTGGCCTACGGCTAAAATCATTAAGCTCCTAGCTTGTCATGTAACATTAAAAGATGACATGAGTGATGAGTGCAGTTTGCTGTATCTAAATTTATTCCTGTAGTGTGCTAAAATATCGTTTATTGTTTTAAGTCAGGCAGAATCATCAACCTGCTCCTCTTAATCAGTGAGGGTAGCTCTCCCAGTGGAGTTACATGCAGGGCGTAAAGTTGAACTTTGGGCAAATCACGAACTAATACCTAAAATTCTATCAATCAGCTAAGTGAATAGAAAATGCATTCTTACATTATCCTCCCACGATTCTCTGCAGGTTCTGTGTATCAAATAATGCTTTGCAGTAGTAGAGAATTTCTTCCTTTTATGTTCTTAGAATAATAATATTGTAGTTAGCATGTGAATGCGGCCCTGGATGAGTATATAGGATGCTGATTTGGGATGTCCATGTGATTACCAAGAATGGAGAGTCTGAAAAGTGATATTTATAGAAAATTGCTAGATTTACAAAATATAACGTTAAGAAACGTGGTGCATTTACCAAAAGCAACTGACCAGGTTGGCATTCCTGTCTTATCTTTCTCTGTGCTGGGTACTACATTGGCGCTAGAAGTTGCTGCGTTGAACGCTAACTAATTAGCTTCTTTTGTTGCCCTTAAGTATTGGCCGGCCTATGTCAGCGTCTGTTGGACCCACTGGCTGATTATCCCAGTGCCAGAGTTAAGCAGGTGTAACCGACATATAACAAACCATTGCCGTCTGGGTTCCGGGATTCTTCTGGCTGGCAGGGTCTTCTCCATCAGCTGCGGTGGTTTGTGTGGGTGCCAGATGTGTGGTGACTGCTTGCTCTGTGCTGCTCTCTCCATTTTGATGAGGGGCAGACAGCCGGTGGCAGTAGAGAAAGCTGCGCGTGCATCAGTGCAATGGCACACCATCTAGGATAAGGGAAAACAGCTGAGAGACCAGAGTCCTTGAGGCGGTTCGAAGAGAGCACTTCTGGGTTTGGATGTGTTTCTGAGCCCACATAAATTATAGAGCCAAGATGAGGTTTTTGGTTGAAACTAACGCTTTCCTTATTTACCTCACTGCTGAACTGTGTTAGGGGTGTAAGGACGGTTGGAGGATGCCCTTGTTCATTTTATTTAGGAGAGTTTTTGAGACCCGTGAGCAGTTGAAGAAATATTTAAAGAAGAAGATATTTAAAGAAAAAGCACTGTTTTATTTGGCACTAATAGAACTGTTATTTTGCACCAAGATCGTTTGGTATAAAGATAAGTGAACTCCTCTTAGTCTCAGCATAGTTACAAATGTAGAGCATCATCTACCTGAAGCTTATTATATAGAGTTTATTTTACATTTTAAACATATTGTGTATGTATTGATAGATTGTTGAGTTACACAGAGCATACTGTGTGTTTATAGGTATCCAAGTAGCCATATATCTTAAACTAACCTAGGCATAAGTTTAACCTTTGTTGTTGAGATACTTTCTTCAAAAGTAGAAATTCCACTAGATTCTTCTACAGTCATCTATTGCTTTTATCCAATAGCTACATTTATTATCCACCAACTATTGTATGCAATACTATTGTAGCAATAATATTGAACTAGTACATTCTTAATTGGTTTTATTTATCTGGTGTGGTGTGCGTTATTCATTTATTTCGTTCTACCTCACACAGGGCCTGCTCCAAGATTATGTTTTGTATCACAAAACAGCCTCTGCTCCTGCTGGCCTCATTCTGGCCCCATGTAAGCCTTAAGCAGTGACTCTCTAATACCCTGGCCTCCCCATCTGGGGTTGCCTCAGAAGAACTGAAACGTGGCATCTTACCAGCAATGTGAGCAGCAAAGGAGGTGAGCATAAATTGAGCCAGGCTGCAACCGCTGTCAATGGATTTAGTTCCATATCTGTGCTCAACTATTTCTGATTCAGTGCCAATGTATCAGTGCCCATGTGTGCATTGTTTTACCAAGACATGGCTGATGGAATCAATTCCTGACACCAGCCCAGATCCCTGGCTTCAGCATACATAGAGCTGACCATTATATGGAAGCAACAGGCAAAATAAGAGTAGGTGGGCTCTTATATAAATGATGGTGGGCTATCAAGTTTTCCAATCTGTGCAAGGGCCCCTGGAGTTCTAGACACTGTAGGCCGTATTCTAGCCTCCAGAATTTTCATCTATCATTTTAAGTGGAGTGCATTATCAATGATTTGGGATGCCCTTTGAAACCCCCTGGATGCCCAAAAAACATACCTGAATGCCAATCCAAATGTCATCCAATCAGCATTTTATGCAGTGCATATTGAACATCAATACAGATCTGTTTAAATGCAAAGCTCTGCAATGGGGAGCGAGAGGGGCTGCATCCCCAATTGCAGGGAGTTTGGGATCACCCTGCAATGACCTGTGAAGCTTTGCCCATAGTAATCTATGGGTGCTTTCACATCAGCGTATTGCTCTGCAAAAGCTTGCCTACAGAATCTAGAGGGCGCTGCGCAAGCTAATCCAACCTATATGGAAATTGCTAGAGAAAACACCCTCCACATGCTGAACACCAGTGATTGCAGGTTGCTTGGCCTGAAAGCGCAAGCACCCCGCAATCGCTTAGTGGTAAACCAGCCTTACATTGGAACACACTGCCACCCCCAGCCTATCTGAATGGCTGGGTGCAAGAGTGCGCCTCATCCCAGAGGAGCTGGGGATGAGGCCATGAATGTTTACATTGCTGAGAGTACCAGATGCCCCTGTGGAAGGCAAGTGGCTAGCCCTGGAGTCTTTTACAGGTTTGGTCCGATGTTAGACTCACTAATACCCACAACGAACAGGGATGTGTGCTGTCACCCTTGCTATTTTCCATATATTCAAATTTCTTTTGTAGCCCCTGTGCAGATAATGAAGTTTGCTACAAGTTGGAACCCCCCCCCCCCCCGTCTTAGAGGGTCATGTACATTCCATTTAACCATTGACCAGGCTTGGTGGGTAGACGAGCACGTGCCAGCTGGTCATGCGATCCATAATACTGGCTTGACTGGCTTAGGAGTGTAGACCTGGTGATTAGTTCTGCTTGATTTTGGGATGCACTGGGCGGATGGTGGGGGGTATGTGGGCTGAGCTAACCTCCAGTCATTTTTGACCGGAGGTTCACTTTAAAAAGTGGAAAAAGGTAAAATGGAAAAAGAGAAAAAATGAATGTGGAGGAGCAACTAACAAGATTTCCTTTTTCATTCATTGTAAATGGCAATTCTTTGGGCAACATTTTCACTTTTCCACAACTTTCATTTTCCTCTTTTAATCATTTCATTTCTTTTTGGGCCTTTATAAATGGCCTAATACATCTTATTAAGCCATTTCATTCTTCGTAGAGAATTAAGCATAGTACATATCCCAATTGAATGTTATGTCAATATTCATCCACGCTCCGGTAGGTCTAACAAAGAAGACACATTTAGGGACAGGTTGCTCTTCTCAGGGGGAATAAACAATTCAATAATCTACTGATAAACCACAGAACGTATATATAATCCTCATCTCATCCATCAGTGTCACAGTAGAGCCATCAGGTTTCAGGCTTCAATAAGTAAGGCCATTTTCCAAGTTTGTTAGTTATCAGATCAACTTATCATGATACATATTTTCCGATATTTTTTTGTAGGAAGCCATGGCTATCCAGCTGTGACATACTTACCAGGTCAGGGGGTTAATCTAGTCTTAAGTCAGTCTTTGCTTGCTTGCCCTTCACAAATCTCAGTATCCTAACCACAGTATGTAAATGGAAGTTATTAATTTGCATTTCTGTTATTAACGAGAATCTGCCAGCAGCCAACCAACCTGAGAGGCTGCAGAAATAAACGCCCAGAATCCTCTTGAGAACACAGCAGTTATAGATGAGCACCTGGAATCCGTAAAATACTATTTTCTAAATGTGTGCTGTTTATCATCAAAAAGCTCATAAAGATGTTTCTTGTAAAGCAAGCAGAAAAAATATAGATCTGCTATTTATATATAAATATATATATAGATAAATACTTCTTCAAACAGTTCAGTTTGAAGGTAAATCGATTTCAGAAATGACTTACAGAGTGGCCATACCAGGCAGATCAACATTTGCCAATTGTTTTCAAGTGTGCTGCCATTATCTTGAAGAAGGAAAAAAAAGTTACTCTAACGGCAACTGACATAGTAGAAATGCTTTCTATGGTTTGCATTTGTGCATTAAAGCTTATCAATTATTTCTAGCTGCTTGTCATCTTCTGATAATAGAGGCCTGGTCAAGAATAATAATCACAGCTTCACCTTTTAGTTCTGCTTCAGCCACTATTCCTGGTGCAGTATTACCCAAAGCATCTCCTCTCTCCCTGTACACAGGACCAAAAGTGCAGGCACATCATTTATTGATAAGACAAAAAGAATGTAATGAAATTATCAATGTTCTTGAATTAATTATGAACATGATTAAGAAAGCTAAAATCTCAGGAGCCAGGATCTCATTACCCATTCAGTCTTAGGGATTGCTTTCATTCAGCAAGGCAAAAAGGCTTTGAGCAGCCCTACAATTGCTTTTCTCTCATTTATTTGTACCGGTCCGAGGCATAGGCTTGTTTTCTTTTTTTGTTCTTATTCTGACATATTTTATCAGTTTTACAGCGTTCCACTGTGTTTTTTTTCATAAGCTCGCACAGAGCAAGAAAGAACCCATGAGGCCTAGCAATACACATGTCTACAAGCTGCCAAGATCCTTTTCTCTGTGTATTCTCTTGAATGCAATCTTCTGGACCTCACAGATGAACTTCAAAGGTAAGTCAGGGTTTGTACAGAACACTTGCTTCAGATTTATGTCTTCAGCTGCTCGACTGCTGCCTCACTGGCACTTGGTTAACGGGGTTAATGACATCATTATCACTCTGTGCATAGAATCACTGGGAACCCTGCTGTACAGAGCAAGACCTTCTTTGTTTCTTTATGGGGATTTCTTTACGGAACTACTTCCATTATCTTGCTCATTTAACAAGAAAGAAATTAATTATACAAAAAATAATATATATATATATATATATATATATATATATATATATATTTTTTTTTTTTTTTTTTACTTTTGAAATTGGATAGTGTGTATTCAGAAAAATAATCATAATATCATGGCTCTTTTATACATTTTAGTTTGCCTGTGCTTTTATTACATCGCTTCTCTTGACTCCGCTGAGAATATTGTACATGGGGTGCCTACATTTCTGCTTTGTTGTTGGATTATTTGCATAAAATAGCATCTTTCATTATGTTTCCAGGGCCTTACTAGATTACTTTTTTAATATCTGGTCAAAGATGAATGTTTATTGTATGTTGTGCTAATAAAGGGGGAAAAAATCATTATGATTCCTAGCCAGCCTTTTTTTTATACTTAACTGAGCCAGTTGATAGGAACCTTTGAAGCAATGCCATTAAATGATTCAGTAATGACGTTCTAATCATGCCTATTGTTGTATGAATATTCAAATTGGTGAAAACAATTGCAAACAAGCCTGAATATTTTCCATTTAGCTCTGTGTTGCATTTTAGCATTATAGGTGTTATGTTTTCATATACTTTCAAACTATTTGCATCTATAGGAAATCCTTTTAGCTTTTAGTTATGTGTCTGTTGTTATTTGCGAAGCATTTGGTTATGCTCATACTAATAGATAACAGCATGCAAGCAGATTTGATTTCTTTTCACCCTTCATTTATTTTGCCTTACACGTGGGCCTAAATGTGCTGTAATAAATGACTGGCGCATGGCTCTCTTGAGACAGCCAATATCCCCTTCAGCCTTCAGAATACCATGTATTTCTGGGGAGTTCACACACGTGTCATGCTCTGGGTTATATGCTGGTGATGTTTAGAGCCCATACAGGACCAGTTCGGAATAGGAGATTGTATTTTTTAAACAGAAACATTTAGTAGGATACATTGAGCCATGCCATTTTATTACTATACCATTGAAAAGTATAGACAGCAGTGAATGTCATTTATAGCCTTTTTTTCTAATGTTAAATATAACATTTTTGTACACATATATATAAACAAACACATTTAATATTCTTCCATGTCTATTTCCAATAAGTTTGTTTAATGCATATATTATATCAATGCTTAAAAATGGCAATTTGTGCATGTCATTATAATTGCAATTAACATAAACATCATTGCATGAGCCCATACACTCCCATTTACCCAGCTATATATGTATGTTTTTACTATATAGACATATGTAACTTTCTTTCTCTTTCTATATATATATATATATATATATATATATATATATATATATTGCATAGATTATAGATTGTATGTGCTACAGATATTTATGCAAACTCATTTACCACTATAATGCTGTGCTTCTGCCTTCACATTTTAATTTATTCATTTGGCAATGCAATTTGGAGAGTGACGTTTAGAGCAAATGCTGAAAAGAGTTTTTATTGGTCAGCTCATCTATATTTAGGAACCTGGTACTGATTCCTGTTTTTTACATTTTCTGGGTAAACAGTTTGCCGTTTGTCTTGTTTGATCTAGTTAAATGAGCTGTGTAGCATTCTATCGGATGTCTTTAGAACAGTAGTGTAACAATAAATTAAACATTACAATTCCCATAGAACTACAGAATCTGATTAATAATACATAAATATTGCCTCTATGGATCTAATGAGGATCAATCATATACTGTGTACAATATCTTTGAATTGGAACATATGCCTTTATATTATGGCAGCAGGAACATGTGGATTGCACAAGGCCCTTTTTTGTAAAATATTATTTACTGCTATTTCGTCCTGCAAAGATATCTAAGGCTGTAATTTCTAGGCATCAATCGTCATTTTTTATTTTCCATACTCACTAAACATGCTGTGGAGGAATTTGATTAAATCTAGAAATGCTACAATTCTTCAATGAATTAAGTATAATAATATAGTAAGGCAAAGAAGGAAAAAAGTGCTGTTTTACTAGAAAATTAAGTAAGGTAATTTGTATCGAAGTTGTATCGCCATATTTCCAATCATGACTATACTATATACTAGTGTTACTATACTATAAACTTATAGTATGTACAGTAACAGTGCCCTGTAATTACTATTTAAAAAGTTTATTGCCAATTAATATCTTATACATAGTTTAGAAACTTTAATGACATCATATGCTAATGTACAGTATATTAACAGGGCGTATTCGTTATATTTGTAGTAGTGTGCATATAAAAGTAAAGTTAGAATAGCTCCCTACTTATTTAGCATTATAGGTAATTGAAATGCATTCAGTTCAGAAAAACATGAGCGCATCTGAAGAGGGTATGAAACTGCCCATAGACCTATATTTATTACTTTAAAGAAGACTATCGCGAACAATGGCCCAATTATAGAAATCAATATAAATATGCTGGATGGCAGGTCACATATACACCAGGCATCAAGAAATATCCAGCTAGAGGAAATCAAGGGGGGCAGGCTCTGTCCCCCCGATACACTCCCCTGAATCTTTTTCCTACCAGGAGGGGACACCGCAAGCTTGGCAGAAGTTTTATTCAGTTCGGGTGTATAAGTGACCCTCCTCCTATTATCTGATGTGTTTATATGAATTTTTAATATTACATAGTGTTGCGATACACCTCCTTTAAGTCTATGCATGTATACCATTTGCAAACACAGGGCTCTTATTCTTATTGCCAAAAAAAGAAACATTTTACTGACTGACCCCATTTTTACAGGAAAGCTATAAAATCACCAATATATACTATATATGTAAATATAAAGCAAACTAATAATTAACAAAATTAACAATTAAAATAGGCAAATTTGTGAGGATTGTAAGGATCAGTGATAGCAGCGGTGATCGTTAGAGGTACCTTTACTACCTTCAGTTTCTATGCAGAATTTGCTAGGGAGACTGCTATTCTCAACAGCATTTTGGTGGCACCAGACTGCCATGAAAGCATTTAGGAGCATCAGCTGCCCCCACTACAGCATCATATGGGGCATTTGTACAGGTTGCATGGTGGGAGAACCAGGAAGTGAAGTGGCTACATTTATCATTTATCGTACACATTCCTGGTACATTGCCTAGTGGCACCAAGGTCTGAACTCCTATAATTATTTTCCACAATCATTTAGAGCTTCATCTCGTTGCTGTGAAATTGAAGGTCCTCATTCAATTCCCCAAAGGCCTCATCAAGACAAAAATAGATTCACGTATGCACACACAAACACACACTTTGGTAAACAGAAATGTAGTCTAATAAGCTATACTGGCCTAGAAAGATGCACAAGAAGTCCCCACAAAGGGTTAATCAAATTTGCTACTTTGGATTGATTGAAATCAGTAATGGATATTCTCATAAAGCTTCTGTTACTAGATATTACACAGCTATCTTAGCCCAATGACAGCCCGGCCAAGAGAAGTGCTTACCACAGAGGATGTTCCTAAAGGACAGATATTGTTTCCTGGACCTCGGGGAGTAAAAAGCCATACTGCTGGATCAGGAACTTTTACTAACAGCAAGTAAATTCAGGCCTTATCGAGTTACAGCACTCATGTTTTATTATTCTCATTAGAGATTTAAGGACTAATTCTAGTTGTTAGCACTTAACAGTTTAATGTTTTCTATGGATAAGAATTAAGATTCTTCTGGGGGATTATTTTATTTTCTAAAGCTTGCAAAATATATTGCGCTAATATACTCCGATATAATTGATTATTCTTTTAATATTTTGGGGTCTGGAATGCTAATGCATTTAACCATAGTTTAAATATTTTAAACTCAATAACGATAATGTAATGGAAATGTTTAATTATGTGACATTTCATGATAATGTTCAGAGCAGCGACTTTGTATCAGAATGTTAAGATGCATAGAAACGTATTCTTTTGTTTCTTTAGGTTATTTAATGGCCATCTTAGTACAGACTGAACTAAGCACTGGGGTTTGCCATAGCTGTGAAATTGAAAAGAATTTTATGCCAAGAGCTCTGTATTTCTTAGTACAATACCATTTAGCAAGACCTTTGCTATTATTTGTAAAGATAATAATGTATTGACTTTTGACTTGCCATTGAAAACCAAGTGTGCTGCACTGAATACTGGTATAGGCCATTGGGCCATTGCCTCACTTACCAATATTATCATAGTTATTGAAAACTCATTTTGTTCTGTGTTGTTTCCTGTGGCCACATTGGAATTTATCGTAATGCAGCAGCGTTTTCTATGATCATCTCTAGTATTATAAAATCGCTATTGAATAGCTGGGGGGGGGGTCTGATTATCTATGTAGTGATCATAGTAATGTTATCCAGTTTGGTATAGGCCATATTTAGGTGTAGACTGGCCATATGGTACACAGGGAGAATTCCAAGTGGGCTGCACTACTTTTTGGCTGACTGGGCTGTGTGCAGTTGGGTTTAGCCTCCAGCAATCAGCCAACAACACCAAAAGCCTGTTTCATGGTTCAGCCATTCCTCTTCTAATGCCCCAACCTCAACTCTCTGCCTCTCAATTCTCCCACAAACCCTGTATCCAGCCCCATTGTTCCCCCGACCATCAAGACACTCATGTTTCAGCCCATGTTATGTCCCTTTAAAGCATAACAAAAATTGTCTTTCCTGGGTTTTGTTCTGTGCTCCCAGGGCATCCTGAATTGGGATGCCCCGCTGTGTAAACCCCCCCCCCAAAAGGCCCACTAAAACTCAGCTTTCATAGCACTAATGGCTCACACACGGCCTGTCATCCAATCAGAGCCCTTTACCTTGACTATGTCATTCAGCAAAGAGCTCTGATTGAAATGAATGGGGAGACTCTAATGCTAATGCTATAACCTGAGCATCATGGCTGTGGGGAGGCAATACCCACCCCTGCCACAGTATCTGCCTCTACAATATTTTAACTGGACCAACATTGCACATTTGGAAAAAAACTCTACAAAACTCCCTTTCCCATCTGCAGTAGCGTACATAGGTTTTACAGGGCTCTACAGAAAATCTCATAGAGCCCCCACCAAAAGGACTTTCCTCAACATTAAAATGAACCAAAAATCACGATACCCGGCCCTGGGGTCAGATATACTCTAGAGCCTGGTGGGAGCCCTTCTCAGGGGCATCCCCGTCTCTAAAATTCCTGGGATTGCCTATAATCTCTCCTCATTCCTAGATCTCATAGTACATGTGTGGTTTTCCTCTGAATAACACCATCCAATGAAGGCAGCCTCCCCAGGCATTGTGTGCGGTGACCAGGGGGAGGTGCTCCACATTCAGGCATAATCTAGAGGCTAGTGGGAGCCCTCCTCAGGGGCATCCCCATGTCTGAAATTCCTGGGATTGCCTATAATCTTTCCTCATTCCTAGATCTCATAGTACATGTGTGGTTTTCCTCTGAATTACACCATCCAATGAAGGCAGCCTCCCCAGGCATTGTGTGCGGTGACCAGGGGGAGGTGCTCCACATTCAGGCATAATCTAGAGGCTAGTGGGAGCTCTTCTCAGGGGCATCCCCATGTCTGAAATTCCTGGGATTGCCTATAATCTTTCCTCATTCCTAGATCTCATAGTACATGTGCGGTTCTCCTCTGAATTACACCATCCAATGAAGACAGCCTCCCCAGGCATTGCGTGCGGTGACCAAGGGGACGTGCTATACATTAATATATGCAGAAATCAGTGTTGATTGAAGGAGAGCTTTTATATGAGGTGTGGCAGATTTCAGATTATTTTGGGGGTTCCCAAATATAGGGGTATCCCAAATCATGTTTGCGGTGTTGGGGCAGTGTGTTCCCTGGGTGGTCAACAGGGGGGGGCCGAGTAAGGCCAGGTTTCTTTTAGGGGTGCTACCACGGTATACAGAGCTGTAGGTTCCATAGCACCTTGTTTCCCCAAGTGCTCTATGCAAAGAGTGCTGGAGGCATACAATGCACTGGCATCTTAGTTCTGCCCTACAGAACCTACAGCTTTGGCCCCTGGTGCTGCCAGCAGAGAGTGCGCCAACACTGCATACTGGGGTAGTGCCAGTCCAGCTCTGTTGCCTAAAATGCTGCAAGGTGGGGGAAGACTGTTTTCCTGGGCCCCCTTCTCCCTTGGGCCTGGTAGTAGCTGCCTCCCCTGCCTCTATGGTATGTACACCCTTGCCCATCTGCATGCATGATACTGAATCATTGTCTGCATTTTCTGCTGGTTGTTGCCATTTTGGAGCTTTCTTTCCCAGTATCCCAGCTTCTTTAATTTGACTGACATAAGCCCACAACGCACAGCTGCAGGAAACCTCCTCTTTGCAGATGGCCTGCAGCTCCACGAGACACCATTTTGTTAAAAAAATTGACTACAGCAGGAGTTGTAAGAAGGTAAAATATTTTTTATGTGCAGCAATGTACATTTCCCTGGGGAGGGATGCATATGAACCTTGTTTCTTGTAAGGGTGTTGGTCCAGTTTAAGCTTGAGTACCAGTGCCTTAAAGTGGACCAACACCCAGGATTTTGACTATCCTGGGTCTTGGTCCACTTCGGTGGGGCACCCCCGATCGGGGTGCCCCGCTGTGTGAAACCCCCCCGATCACCCAAAAAACTCACCTCTCCCCGCTCCCAGCGCCGTCGGACAAGCAATCTGACAGTCCCGGACAAGCGGCTCCTCCGCCGCCGCCTCCCGCGCGTCAAGTGGGACGGCCGGCGCGGGCGCGCGCACGCCTAGAGGGGAGCGAGGATAAGGTAAGGGGTTTTGGGGTGTTTGGGGGGGTTTCACCCCGCGGGACATCCCGATCTCGGATGTCCCGCGGGGAGGGAGGTGATCGGCCCGGGAATCTTATAGATTCCCGGGCCGATCACCCGTGGGTGTTGGTCCACTTTAAGTATGGCTATATCCACTAAATCACCACCACAGTTGAAGCGCGCACTTAGCAAAGGAGATCAGCAGCTTATGGGTGGCCATGTACTGGTCAGGGCCAGTAAAATTCCTGGCTGATTTTTGGCCCCAGTCATATTAGATAAAGATACACCCTCCTTCATTCTGCAGGCTCCGCGCCATTGTCACAGTAACAACAGCATGTCTCCATCAATAAATGCCATAGTGCCTGCGACGAATGGCTCGGGGAGGTCCATTGTGTGTTGAATACACATGAATGGTTGGATGATGGTGGCGGCTGCATGAGTAGTGCAGGACTATGATCGGGCGTTCTGGCTGCCTGCAGAATTACTTTAAAGTGGACACGATTGGGAGTGGGCCCGCGCCAGCCATTCACAAATGCCGGCACAGCTAGAGGGAGGCGGAGGATGCGGCCGTCAGAGCCGCTGCTCTTAGACGTGCAGTGGGACCTGGTTGAGGTGAGTTGGCAACGGCGATCTGGGGGGGTTTCACATAGCGGGGCACCCCCAATCGGGGTGCCCTGGGGGAAAGAACCAAAACCCAGTATAATGTACTAATGTAATGTTAATGTCATTATTTCTAATGTATTATTTTCAACTGCAGCCTATTATTTCCATGAATATGCCCTAAATTAAGGGGGAAAAAAGCCATACTAGCCTTTTCATTCTAGTGGAGGCCTACCTGGTGCCACCTGCACTGAAGCCTCAAAGTGCCACCCTGAGCTCTCCTGGTGACAGATTCACTTTAAAGCATTGAGAGAAAAACTAAAGCAAATTAAAATATTCTTAGGTCGACAATGGCAGCCATTGATACGATGATAATCTATGACTGGAATAAAGAAGGAGGAAATCTGCTGCTTTCTGATATTTATTTATAAGCACCTATTAACATGTATGACACAAATCTCCTGGACTATGTGTTCATAATTCATGGCCTAACATAATGAGCTAAAATGTCTGTCTGTATGATAGTTTAGCCAATGACCCTTCTCAAGCTCAGAAGGTCCAATGCTCTAAAGCATGTTTCATAAACCATGAAGTGACTGGAGGGGCAGGACCACGACCCTTTTTCTATGAATACACATCTCTCTCTCATTGGGTGAATTTGGCTGTATTTTATCCATTTTAACATAAGAATAACATCAGGTTTGCAGGTAAATTAAAAAGTTCTCGCCAGGTTGGCTCATTCTCTTAGATGGTAGCCCTAGTATTACAAATTCATATTTTTAATATCTTTTTTGATATGTGTCGTCTTTCAATAAAAATCCATCTGACCAGCGTCTGACCAGTTCGCTTGGTCCAATTTTCAGAGTGGCCTTAACTGCTTTAGACATGTTTTGCCATTTTTCTAAAGGAACTTTTAGGTTTGTTGAGTAGGCTACTGATCCTTACTGCCCCTCACCCTATGTGCCTGAACCCTACATTCTGAAACTGCCCCTGCTAATGGAGATTCTTAAGGGTTAGGTGAACAGCATAGTCACAAATAACTCCTGAAAAACTGGAGACACACGGTGCAGGGCAGGGCAAGGGCGAGTGCAGGGAAAGGTGGGTTGACCTCACTGGAAATCTAGCACTGTTCCCTCTGCAGTTTGGGACCTGGGCACCACCATCTTGAGGCTAATGCACAGCACAGCCCCACCCATTCACATAAATGGGAAGATGGGAGTCTGCACAGAACAGAGGTTTCCACTCTTGACATCATCTGTGAGGACATCCAGGGGGTTCAGCGGGTAAGGTAAGGCTTTTTTCTTTGTAAACCCCCTTCCAAGGCAACAAGAATAACCGGAGTGCGAATGTTAAAGCCGCAAATGCGGAGGGCTGGCTGTACTTTTTTGGACATTTTGGATGTTTTTTCTATTTCACTTTAGAATTTGGAGGTTACAGAGAAAGTTTACTTTCATGAACTTTACACAGCAGACGTCAAATCATGTCAATGAACTTAAGATGACTGACTGAAAGTAGTTCCAGCAAGGGACACTTTGATAATAAAAGTCTTACCACTAACTGCATTTAACCCTTTCAGTGCCAAGCACGTAGTTTCTACGTGCTCGCTTCCACTCCACTTAAGTGCCAAGCACGTAGAATCTACGTGCTTGACTTTCCCCCCTGCTAGTAAAAAAAATAAAAATCAAAAATACTCACCTGACCCCTCGTTGGATCCGGCCGGGTCTCCAGGAGAGCCCCCGGAATAGCCCCCCCCCCCCAGGTTTGGCAGCAGCAGCAGCTGCTAACTGTAAAAAAAAAAAAAAATGACATTTACTTACCTGCAGTCGCGCTGCCTCCCTCCGGGTCTCCTCTTCACTGGGGGGGCCTCTGATGGCCCCCCTTGCTCTTCAGCTTCAGGGGAGAGCCTGAAAGGGCTCTCTCCCAACGAGCGCCGCCATCTTGCTGTTAAGCCCCGTCCCATTGGGGGCGGGGCTTATGACGTCACTCCCGGGTGTCTTGCTGTCTCTCCTCGGCTCAGCTGTCAGATGCCCTGGTGATCGCTGGGCAGAGCAGTGGAGGGGCAGGGGATGCTCTGATCCCCTGCCCCCCCTCCTCTGGCCAGCGATCACCAGGGCATCTGGGGGGGGGGACCATTTTTTTTTGGAATAACCCTAACCCTTAAAATTCCCCCAAAAATGGGTCCCCCCTGGAAATTCCAGCAAAAATCACGGTTAAACATGCCACAAAATGGGGAAAAATGACCTGTCAACCGAGAGTGACAAAACTTCAAGTAGGCTGACAATTAAAAGAGTTAATAGCACCTATGCATGTTGGGTATTGTTCTGCTCGGGGGACCTTGCGCTTTCAGATTTAGCTTGTTTTTTCTTGTTTGCATATTGATATTTTAGGAAAACATGGTTTTTATTCTGCTTTTTTATAATTGTTTTTAGGGAAACCCTGTGCAACCTAAGAATTCTTCAATGGATTACTTCCAGAAAGATGAGCCCACTACAACAAGCTCAGTACTCTTAGAAAGTTTAACATGTTTACTTTCAGGGAATATATGGTTTATGGGGATATTCTAAATGTAAAGGGTTGTTTTGGTTGAAAAATCGCAAGGTGCGCACTTTGTCTGCAGAGCTGAAATTTTCAAGTAAAATTACTGTTATGCGCACGCTTTACTTTGTATTGTTTGGCAACTCTTCCCTTGACAGTACCTATGCATGTTGGGTATTGTTCTGTTCGGGGGATGTTGCTTTTTCAGTTTTTACTTGTTTTTTCCTGTTTGCATATAGTTTTTTTTTAGGAAAATGTGGCTTTGATTCTTCTTTTTTATTCTTTTTTAGGGAAACTCTGTGCAACCAAAGAATTGATTGAGGGATTACTTCCAGAAAACTGCGCCCATGTCAACAAACCTGGTACGCCTAGAAAGCTTGAGGTGTGTACTTCCAGAGAATATATAGTTTGTGGGGGGGTATTTCTAATTTAAAGGGTTCTTTTTCTGGAAAGACAGCAAGGTGCGCTTAGCGCGTAGCATAGTTGTATTTTATCTGAAAATCTCCTAAAGTGCTGTTTCAGTTTGGGGGAGTCTCCTGGGCAGGAAAGGGTGTCTACCAATACATATGTGGTAACTCTGTGATCGGGATTAATTGGGGTTTCACATGCAATAAGATTTTATTGACAAACTTACATTTTTTATTATAAAAAACACTACAAATTGCAAAAAATAGATTTTTTTAAATTTTTTTTGCACATATTTCACCCAAAAGTATTGAGAATACACTAAAAAAAAGGCCAAACAAGACATCGCATGTTGAAGCTCAGACTCTGCTGAAAAAAAAACAATATATAATTTCCCTGGAAAATCCCTGGAAATTCCTTCAAAAATCAAGGTTGAACATATGTAGCGCAAAATAGTGAAACGTGGTCTGGCAACAAAGGGTGACAAAAGTTGCAGGTAGGCTGGCAGCGAAAGGGTTAAAGTTATATGACCACAGATAAGCTCTCACTGGGCAGCCACAACCATACAGCTCTATTAAAATAGCAAGTCTCCTTGTTGTGCTGATTTCTCCCCACTCCCTTTAAAAAATCAAATGAAAATGACCATAGTCCCTATCCTCCTAACCAAGGTGTGCATCCCCGCATGTAAAACAAAAAATTGCCGCCCAGATAATCACCGCT
The DNA here is from genome assembly GCA_027917425.1 of Gastrophryne carolinensis. Lineage (NCBI taxonomy): Eukaryota > Metazoa > Chordata > Amphibia > Anura > Microhylidae > Gastrophryne > Gastrophryne carolinensis. Next base: position 168,120,898 of record CM051236.1, read on the forward strand.
TCCGGGTCCTTTTCTACGGCTGCCACGGCACAGCCTATCACGATTCAGGGTCAGCACCGATAGACTGCTTGTGGTTACGTGGGTGCATCACCCTGAGCAACCTATTAGCGTGGCCAGTGAAAGAAGAGGACCTGGAAGCCATGAGTATCCAGACGTCCATATTTTGTTTTAAAGTTTCTCTTTAACTGCCATTTGGTGTCATACATCATGAATGAGTAATTGCTGACTTGAGTATAGCGCAGCTTTAATTATATTGCATCTTTTCAGGCTCCATTTTAGGATTTTATCCTTTTTTGATGTAAAGAGCTTTTGCTATGTTCCAGTAATGTGAAATGCTAGAAGTAACTAAAGCCAAACATAAGCGTCACTGCAGAATAGAAATGTCTGCTTTACAGAACATCTGCCCTCTAAGCCGGGAAAGTCTGTATCAGTCATTGACGGTTGTTGTTTCCTTTTGTCCTCATGTTGAAATATTAAGTTACATCTATATTGGTTAACATCTTGGTGCATAAAGCAGCATCACTCTATTTCCAATGTATTCCTGGCAAGCAGAACGACCCTGCTTATGAAAAGTTACACTATCCATTACTCCTCCTACTTACTGATCCTAATTACGGCACACAAAAACCCAGAGTTTACTCAATTATATGACAGAGTTTAAAGCTTCCCAATATAGAAAATAAATTTATTATGAAGAGGTCCCAGTAGAGATCTTGGAATGCTGGCGTGCAGCTATTCTATGCCCAAAATGCTGTTCAATAGGCATTCCAAGGCACCCAGGTAACAGCTGGTGCAGGCCATGTGCCAGGCTTGACAGCCCATATGCTCTCTTTAGTGCGGTAATTATCTCGACACAAAACTCTGATAACCCTGTCTACTGGGTCCAGTTTCACTAGGTTGAATTGACTCTGTGGCTTAGTTAGGAAGTTCCTCTGGCATTGTAAGAACTTCATCAAGAGTTAGAATATTGTGTCAGGATTCAAAAACCAATATGTCTGCTAGTTCCCGGACAGGTGTTGTATTAACCCATGGAGATAGGAGCTTTTAACTCCTGGAAAAATAACTGTAAATGGAAGACGTGTTCAGCGTCTGTCATAGGGAGATGTCAGGTACCTTTGGTGTATTAAACAGCATCATTTTTATTCAGCCAAATATATAGGCCTATAAAGGTTCAGAGTTAGTACAGTTATTATGCACAAAGATGGGTAAGATTTCACCTTATACCTACATTAATAATGATTATTCTCTGCCAAGCCTGAATGTTATTTATGTAGAGTCCCTCTTATGTCTTCTATTCATAGGATAACTGTAAAATACTATTCTTTATTTCTAATAAGCCCCCATGCTAGGAAGGAAATGCAATTTTGTTTCCTTTGCTTTGCTTTTCATAATAATCACAGTTAGCGCTCCCCTAGTGGTTGAAAACCATCTACAGATTTCAGCTCTCTGCTACAGTGTCGCCTAAATTGGCCCCCAATGGTTTCAAAGCATTTTGAGAGGTAGGTTATTAGGTTTATTATTGTAATATATATAAAGCTCAGGTAAGTATTATTACAACAGATCCAGGGTTCCGGAGTTTGAGGATAATTGCAGCGTGCATTTTCCCTACTGTCCACCTAGGCCGACAGAGAGAGAGAAAAATATATATATTTTTAATATATTAATTGATGGTTGCTCCTCTTTATAGGGATACTATAATCAAGCCATCACTTCCTCATTCACGTTTGCCAGAAAAGGGCAGCTATTCATGTGACACCGGCAAACCTTCAGCTTTGAAGTTCAAGCATTTAATTCAATTCTTCTATCCACTAACAAGATATTGGAATTCTCTTATTTCTTGGAGTTGCCTCTATGGGGCTTTAGCAACATCAGCATAGATATATATTCTAAGTATACAGCACGTCCTGTTCCAGAATAATCCTTACTCATGGGTAATACATCCTCTAGATGGCGCTGGACTGCAGAGACAGAAAAGTGGCTCCTCCCGGCCCCATATATACCAGGGACCTCCCACAAAATCCCCAGTTCTTCTCTGCAGTCTGGGCTGCGATGACTAGAAGATGGCTCTTTCTACTCGCAGGTGAGCGGGGCTTATTAGCCTGCGGCCTGTAGGACTATTCCCACCCGTACCTTTTCCCTGCCTCCCAGCTTAGGCTGCGCTGGTCAGGTGATGGTAGGCAGCACCGCTGTTAGGTGCTAAGGAGTGCTGCTCCTACCGCAGTCCCCCACCAAAGGGTAGGCGGTACAGGCCCGTGGTGATGTCCCTCCCGCAGCCGTTTGCCCTTCGCCCCCTGTCCCATCAGTTAGGCTCCTCTTAGGCCGACCGATGTTTCCTCTTTGCTCTCCCTGGGTAGATCTCGGGGGGGGGGGGGGGTGTACATCACCTTAGGCGCTGCTGCGCCGTCATTGGCTGGCCTTGTCACGTGGGCACATTTTCACGATCTTCGTGGGGGCGGGCCTTGCGGATGACGTTTTCCGCATCACTTCTCCCCCCTCGAGGTATATGTGGCGCCAATTTGGAGCTCCTGTGCTGCGTGTCTGGCGTCTCCCTATCGCAGTCCGTAAGTGCCCCTGCGGGCTGGCTTTTCTTTGTATTTCATTGTATTATGCTTACGGGTTCTTTGCTTTATGTCTTACAGGCGGGTCAACCTTTTTGGTGGTTTCTCCCGGTTCTCCCTCCTCTATTTAGCGTTAGCTCCTTGTTGGAGGGCTTTTGTATTTGTATATCTCCCACTTCCCTAGCGGGCTATTGGGGCATCCCGGGTAGCCTTATTGGCGTCAATCCCAATTGGCTTATTGTGCCACAATAATCACCATATGGAGGCTTCTCAGGATAATGTGCTTGGGGTTCCTTCGGGACAAGCCCGGCTGTGTATGGCGTGTGGGGTATCCCCTATAAGTGACGATGTCAGGGTGTATGTACCCTTCGCCCAGCAGAAGCTTGCGTTGCAGTCTGGGTTATCTGTGGCTGGGCCTGCGCCCCCTCTGGCTTCGCCTACCCCCCCACGCTTACATCTGACTCCTAGTGAGGTGCATGATTTGGCTGCACGGGTAGCCAGCACTGAGAGACATATTGCTGGGTGTGGCCCGCGTAAGGCTTCTGCTAAGAAGCGGCATTTATCACCTGGTGTTATTTTTTTTCCTATGGAGGCTGAAGAGTTTTTTGACGTTACCGGTTATACCCCCCTGGAACAGGGGGAATTATTTTCTGATTCAGAATCATCTGAGGAACAATCTAGGGTGTATGCTGCCGATTCTGGCTCTGACCCATGGGCTTCAGATGATGCTGACAGGCTTTTGGCTCACATTTTTGAAGTACTCTGTATCTCTCCTCCTGCTGTGGCTCCGCGGCAGCAGGGGGAGCTGTTTCATATTGTTAAACCACGCTTGGAGTTTCCTTAACAAACTCACTTTAATAATCTGGTGCTCAAAGAGTGGGAATGGCTTAGCCGGCTTCCTGGGGTACCAAAGAGTTGGGATAAGAGGTATCCCTTTCCCGCTGAGATGGTTAAACGTTGGTCATGTCCTCCCCAGTTCTGGGGTTGTCCAACACATCCATCATGCATTCCCCTGACTCTACTTCCCTGAGGGATGGGGAGGACAGGCGCATAGATCAGCTGGCTTGCCATGCTTTTGCCTGTGTGGGGACCGTGCTGCGTCCGGTCTGTGCCTCTGCCATTGCGGCTGTTGCTATTAAAAGCCTGCTCAGGAGTCTCTTAGATGGGGCCCCTGATGATGCTGGTAGTGAAGAGTATAGAGCTCTTCTGCGTTGTGAGGAATTTGTTGCTTGTTCTCTCTGCCTTGGATGATACCATTAGAATGTGTGGCAGGGTTTCTGCCTTGTTGGTGGCGATACGCCGCTCGGTCTGGCTGCGCCAGTGGGCAGCTGACAACGCTGCTAAGAAGGCTCTCACTGGTTTTCCCTTCAAGGGGCTGCACCTCTTTGGTGAACGTTTGGACTTGTTTGCTAAAGGAGGCAAATTACCTCACCACCCTTTTTCGGGGCTCAGGTGCCTTTCTTCCCTCCTTCCGGGGTTCCATAATTGGACGGGGAGCTTCCTTTGCTGGAGCCCGCTGAGATTTTTGGGGTAGGGGCAGAGGACGTGGACACCCTGGTCCCTCCTGGGTCCCAAGCCTAAGTTCTCCCCCAACTGGGTGGGGGGACGGCTTCGGCTCTGTGCTCACGTCTGGAGGCGTCATGTCTCAGACCAATCTTTCCAGGTCATCAGAGATTCCTCAGGTTCGCTCTGGAGGATCAGCACTACTTTTGTAGCCTTGCCCTTCGGTCTCACCTCGGCTCCCAGGATATTCACCAAGGTGCTGGCAGGAGTGATGGCTCTGCTGAGATCTCAGGGCATCCACATTCTTCCCTACTTGGATGACATGCTTATCACTTCTCAGTCCTTCCAACAGGCAGAGCTGGATACCCAGCGGGTGGTGTCCACACTGGAGTCATTCGGCTGGGTGATCAACCACCCCAAATCTTCCCTGTCTCCTTCCATGGTGAAGTCCTTTCTGGGCATGATTCTGGATTCATCTCAGTTCAAGATCTTTCTTCCTCAGCAGAAGGTGGAGAGTCTTCAAAAGCAAGCACAGCTCCTTCTGTCTTCTTCTCATCCGTCCATCAGGCAGGGAATGGTGGGCCTTATGGTGTCCTGCTGCGAGGCGGTTCCATATGCTCAGTTTCACATGAGACCTCTTTAGATTCACCTCTTGTCAATATGGGATCGGGACCCCGTGTCCTTGGATCAGGTGTTTGTTTTGTCCCCTCTGGCCAGGCGGTCTCTATCGTGGTGGCTGAACTCAAGGAACCTGCTGGGGGGCAGATCCTTTCTGGCCCCTTGCTGGGAGACTGTCACCCCGGATGCCAGTCTGACAGGTTGGGGGGGCTTTTGGAAGTCTCTGAAATTCCAGGGTCAGTGGGGCCCTCAGGAGGCCCACTCCCCTATCAACATTCTGGAGTTGAGGGCGATCAGATTGGTTCTTGCCCACTTAACCCCACACCTTCAGGGTCGGGCTGTTCAGGTTCGCTCGGACAACCAGACAGCGGTTGCCTACATCAATCATCAGGGAGGGACCCGGAGCAAGAGGGCCTTCAAGGAAGTGTCCCTGATTCTGTACTGGGTGGACATCGCTTGCCTTGAGAAAGGAGCCGTGAGCTCCGGAACGTGGGCGCGTGTTTCGCGATCATTTGCTTTTGTACTGCCACTTGGTAATATACTTGTCCATATTATACATTATGATTACATTGGTGGCGTCATGATTTAACTATGTATGTTCATACTTTATTGTACATTGAAGGTATTATTCTGGTATGATGCAGGGCGCTAATCGAATCTACTGACCAGAAAGTATTGTAGCATTAACCTTTTGTATGCCATTTATTGTTCTCCTTGACTGATCCGATCAGCCTGCACTCCATACCATTCATCAGGTCCGTGACAGCAGCACCTCATAGGCTCATGGTAATCTTTGTTTACCACTTTATAGTAATAGTTGTCATAAGACATAGTACATGTTAGTGCTAATGATACTTGTGCTCTTTTTGCATGAGGTGTTCAAACGCTCCTGATGACAGCTTGACCTTCGCTCACATGGAGCAATTTCATTGTATCCTTTTTTGACAATTGTGTTGTACACTAGCAACTTACGGTACTATTAGTTTTGTATTTTTGTATATATTTATCCTTAATAAAAATTTTTATTTGCAAAGTAAACCTTGTGTATTGGTGTGCCTTTGATCCAAAAAATCTTATTGTTGAGTTTGTTTGGGGGCAGGTGTGGTGATGCCCCCTGGATCTTATGAGCACCCCTATTAACTATCTGCTTCTTTTACTCTGTATGGTGTGCCAACTACCAACCACTAACCCTGCTATGTACTGGGTGGAGGAAAATGTCCCTTGTCTCTCAGCTGTGTACATTTCGGGGGTGGAGAATCTGGAGGCAGACTCTCTGAGCAGGGGGACCTCTCGTCTGGGAGAATGGTCCCTCAGCAGCAGGGTGTTTCGCTCCCTGTGCCACCACTGAGGTCACCCGGATGTGGATCAGTTTGCGGCCTGTCACAATCACAAGCTTCCAGTCTTTGTCTCTCCGTCCCAGGATCCTCTGGCCTTAGCCATGGATGCCTTAGCAATGTCTGGATGAGTTTTCAACTCCTGTATGTGTTTCCCCCGTTTCCCCTGCTGGGCAGGGTGCTGCGCAAGATAGCTCAAGAAGGGGTGCCAGCCATACTGGTGGCCCCCTGTTGGCCAAGAAGAGTGTGGTTCGCAGACATCGTGCGGCTGGCAGTAGATCAGTACGCCCTGCCCCGGGTTCCAAATATGCTCAGTCAGGGGCACCTACGCCACCCCAATTTACAAACGCTGGCTTTGACGGCCTGGTTCTGAAACCTCCATCTTGATGGAAAAGGGGCTGCCTGCCTCGGTTGTTAATACCATGATCAGGGCTAGGAAGAAGTCCTCTTCTTCCATCTACTATAGGGTTTGGCGTACTTACATTGACTGGTGCGAGTCCCACTCGTTTTCTGTCGTGTGTTTTCTATGCCTAGGATTCTGGAGTTTCTGCAACATGGTTTGGATCTGGGTCTTCAGCTCAGTACTCTGAAAGGTCATGTTTCTGCCTTGGCCATTTTCTTCCAAAGATCTTTTTCTCAGCATCCCCTGGTCAAGACCTTCTTCCAGGGGGTTACTCACGTGCGTCCCCCACGTAAGCCTATGTTACCAGTCTGGGACTTGAACCTGGTCTTATCTGCCTTGCAGGGGTCTTCCTTTGAGCCTTTGCGTGAGGCCCCTTTGTCCATTTTGACTCTTAAAGTAGTCTTTTTGGTGGCTATCACTTCTGTTAAACGTGTTTCTGAGTTGGCGGCGCTTTCCATCAAGCCCCCTTACTTTGAGAGACACCAGGACAAGGTGGTGTTTCGTTTTAAGCCAGATTTTCTGCCTAAGGTTGTTTCTGCTTTTCATCTCAATCAGGACATTGTTTTTCCTTCTCTGTGTCCTAATCTTAGTAACTCTAAGGAGAGGGTTTTACATTCTTTGGATGTGGTCCGGACTCTGAAGTTCTATTTGGTTGCTACTGAATCCTTCAGGAAGATTGATGCTCTTTTTGTGCTCCTGTCTGGACCTAAGAAGGGTCTGGCTCCAGCTAAGTCCACTATCAGCAAGTGGATCCGTCAGGCTGTGATACAGGCCTACTCTGCTAAGGGGAAGGAGCCTCCCTTCCGTCTTACTGCTCATTCTACTCATGCTGTTGGTGCCTCTTGGGCTTTTCAGCACTAAGCTTCTGTTGAACAAGTTTACAAGGCTGCCACTTGGTCTTCTGTTCATACTTGTTCTAAGTTTTACAAGGTTGATGTTAAGGCCTCAGCTGATGCTGCTTTTGGTCGCAAGGTTCTGCAGGCGGCAGTGGTTTAAACTGTCTGCTGTTGCTTTTGGGTATCCCACCCTACCTTACGGACACTGCTATTGGATGTCCCATGAGTAAGGATTATTCTGGAACAGGACGTGCTGTATACTTAGAATAATACAATTCTGTGATTACTCACCTGTAGAATTGGTATTATACGTATGCAGCACGCCCTGTTTCACCCCGCCCTTGTTATCATTATTTTTAGTTACCTCTTTATGGTGATTGTTCTTATGTTTAATTTTGATAAGGGTTATAGTTCTCCCGGCTTCATTTTTACTGCTTTTCAATACTGGGGAATTTGTGGGAGGTCCCTGGTATATATGGGGCTGGGAGGAGCCACTTTTCTGTCTCTGCAGTCCAGCGCCATCTAGAGGATGTATTACCCATGAGTAAGGATTATTCTGGAACAGGACATGCTGTATACGTATAATACCAATTCTACAGGTGAGTAATCACAGAATTGTATTATTGCCCCCCCCACAGTGTTAGCATAATTCTAGAGCTAGTGTTATTATTGAAAAACTGCTTTCAATCTCTTTCTGTCAGTCAGCTGCCCTGTTGTTTATGTGATTACATAGTCTCTCTCTTGGAGGTCAATTTATCACTACCACCACGTTGCTCCACAGTAAGTTGGCGCTGTTAGTGTTCTGTAGGCTACCCTTGGCGCTGTGTCCTGTTTGTTTTTCTGCAATGGAGCTAGCACTGGTAGGGAGGGCCAGAAATAATTTTTATTTAACATGTAAATAAACAGCGCCAGCACATTTGCTGTGAAACCACGATACTCAGGCATACAGCGCCATGTGCAATACAAAAAAGTCTTTAATTGGGGATGGCAGCACAGTGACTAAGCGAAAACATACGGAATGACACTGGAAACATACAAATATGTCATGATTGGCAGGCATGAAAATGCGAGTTAGCAGCATGTAACTTAAGTACATTAATGAATGCAAAAAAACATTCTGAACAGGTTAGGGATCCTATGTCACTTGACTGAGCAAAAAAATGTAAATACCTTAACCAGAAGTCACCAAAACAAACTGGAATGCCTAATTGAAGTCTATGGGAGAACGACGCTGAGCGTCTGATGTGATGTAACACTAAATGGAATGCTACATGGTGCTAGGAGAGCCGCTAAACATTTTTTTGCATCAGAAATATGACTTGTTGGTGGCGCTCACCAACAAACATATCTGCTGTGTTTATCCAAACACATCTGCTTAAAAGCAAGATTCCTATGTGAGCTAACATAGACTACCACATTCCACCTGCTGGTAAACATGGCATGTTCCAGTGTGAGTTTTCACCTAGAAAAAAATAAAAAATACAACAGATATTAAAAATATGTAAAGAAATACAATGTAAAAACAAAAACAAAATAAAATGTCTCCTTTGAAACAGGTAAACATGTATTTACTAAAATTCCAAGCCACATTTTCAAAGCAGTCCTTATGACATGAAGGATTAGCGCTGTTGGAATTAAAAAAAAAAAAAAAAAAGACACGGCTATTAGCATGCATTTAACTTGAAACTGTTCCGGAGTCTAGATACAAAAAAACATAATTGTCGCCATTTGAATAAAGGGAAGGAGTAAAGTGCATTTGTTAAAGTTGTAGTGCGCTTTTTTCCCCACTTCACAGTATTATTTCAAAGTACAGGAGGTGATGTTGTATTCCTCGGTGTGTTGTTGAAAGTCAGGAGCAGCAATATTTAGCACATGCTTGGACTGCCATGTTTGAAATCCATGTCTCCTCTCTCTAGTGTTTTGATGTGCCTTTAGGGGATGCTTGGCTGTTTGTAGTTTGTTTTCTTTTGTTTAAGGTTTCAGCTCTGCATTGACTAATGATTATATAGCAGTAAACTCTCCTCCCTGCTAAATTCAGAGGTAATGCCTCAAAAGCATTTTTCCCTGGTGTGTCATAAAACAATAAAAGTAGTAGACAGCCCACTTTGAGGGAGGATAATCCTTTGTTTAAAGAGAAGACAAGGGGGCCTGTACACGAGCTGAGCCCAGCATTTTCAATTTAAATGGAGCATTGATCTAATTAAAACCGTATATATATATATATATATAATATATAACACTGCATGGAAGGATGTTGAAATGGTCTGCTCAGATGTTCATTCAAATTTTTAGGTGGGGTACATTTCCTATTTCTGTGTTATTAAGAAAATTGCCACGATTCAACTAAATAGGAAATATATCTCTTTGCTGCCGTTCAGTTAGGTTTCTACAAATTTAGAATATATATATATATATATATATATATATATATATATATATATATATATATTTATTAATGTGTTTGTTTTGATTATTCCAAAACCATCCTCAAAGTTTTCTTTTCCATTTCACACATGAATGAATAGAATGGACCTTTGTAGGCGTGTGTATGATCAAAACATACTTACCTATCCTACAGTGCAGCTCATCTCCTTTGGCTTGACTTCAAAAAAAAGGTTGTCGTTGCTGATTTCTAGTCCCCCTAGAAACATGGGGCCCAGATAGTCAGAGGGGACCCATAACTGTTGCTCCTCCACCTTTTTTTAGATATTTGTGCTCACTTGGCATCGTTTAGAGAAATGAAGCTTCGTTTGTTCCTGCTGTTTCAGTTTTTAGTTGTCTAGCTGCATGCAATTAAGTTAAAAGACAAAATAAAGTTTAGTTTATGAGCCTTGAGAGGGCCCTATTTAATCCTCAAATAACATTGTTATACAGTTCCGCCACTGCTTTTCTAGTCGGACCAGTTTTTGCTAGGAGCAGAGCTGTGGCCTGAGTCGCACCTACTGTCTGCATCAGAATGCCCTATTTTCTGTGTGCTGTAGGGAGCGCTCCCCTTACCTGTCTATTCATGAGCATACTGTCAACTACTTTTTCTTATTTTAAGATTCTGAGATATTTTGGGGACCAGGAGTGGCCCAAACACCAGAGGAATTTTGCTTAACTGTTTTATTCTTCTTCACAGAACTTTAAACAGGCTTCTGCCAGCATAGGCATTGGCTTCTATTCAGAACAGGCATCTCTGCTCCTCTGGCAGGACTCCTCCCTCTAACTGGCTTGTAGCCTTCCTGGTTATGCTGCTTTTCAGGTAGCCACAGTGCGTTCTCCAGCTCTGTGGCTTTCTGGCTTAGAGCCATCTAGCTCCTTTCCATATTTTTTCCTCTGTATGGCTCAGCTATCAAATTTATGGGCCCCACCCAGCCAAACTCGTAAACAAGTTCCCGCACACTAGAAAGACTTGAGCTAGATTCTAAATTCTAAACAAGATTGTACACAGTAGAAAGGTGAAAACAAAGTAAAAGCTCACCCTTATAATCCACAATAAAATCCCCAGAGATGTGCACAGAAAGTCAGCTGCAAAGCCCAAAGCATGTAGCTATGATACAAGAGAAGAAGGTCCAGCCTGCTGGTCCTAAGAATGTAGATGAACTAAAATTTGACGTATAATACATAGACCATGCTCTGGAAAGAGCTGTGTCTTTACAAGCTCATCACAAGGCGTTGTAGAGAAGAAGGTGCTCCTCTTTAGTCATGTACTGTAACTTACACTTGTGCTGGTGAAAGTTTAAATATCCCACCTATATCGCACCCACCCACCTGCCCTCTAATGTAATGTAATGCCAGGAGGCCCATACATTGCACGCACCTCAGAGGGTGGGAAAAAAGGAGGAGGGGTGTATAAGAGGAGGGGAAATGATGACGTCTAATATGTACTTATGTAATTAACTGGCATGGGCAGGGGCGGGCTTATCATTTCTGGGGTCACATGCAATGTTTGTATAGCAAAATACAATATTAGGCTTAGGGAATAGTCCGGGAATTGTCCATATGGCTGTCCAATTTCCCGGGAACCCACTCCCGCCCACCTAACCTTGTTCCAATGTTGCAGGTCACGCCTCGCAATACCTTTTAGTTAGAAGCATAGCTGAGCCAGCCTTTTGTGACTGCAACCAGTGGCCCGCTCTGTACCATTTAGCTCGCTAGCTGCTGTAATGTCACAGCATCTTTAATAATTGCATGGAGCTGAGCACACTGATTCTGCAGCAGCTGGGTCACGTAAGTGTACAGTGGCTTCTTATCTGTTGCACACTCTGCATTGCCTCTGGGCCCCCCTGGAAGGTGGGGTCCCCATGCATTTGCATGGTGTGCATAGTGGTTAAGCACAGGGGTATGGGTGTGTGGATATACAGAAGCACTTCCCCTGTACCTTTACTAGCCCAGAGAATCTAATGGGCAGGACCCTGATACCAAGAAAGTGAGATCACCTGTACAATTAAACTGCCACCTAACACAAGGATGAGGAGCTAATTATAATTTAAAAACACTTAGGGTTGCTACTTCTTCCCTAAAACACATCATGAGGAGCTTGTAAAGAAGACACACCTCTTTCCAAACCATGACATTTTATTTCAACTCTCTCTCTATATATAAACATTTTTATGTGTTATCTTATGTTTTCGGAAAGTGCAAAAATGTTTTGGGATTTTATGATCTACTATTTCAGTCCAATGTTCCTGCCATCATCTGAGCTTTTTGGTCTTTCAGTGCATCAACCAGTCTAATCTAATTTATTTGATATTTTATTTAATTTTACATTTATTTTGGTCAGCTGATCCAGGGTACATTGATTGGCCTGAAAAAAATACTAAAGAATGCCTAGAGTGGCATTAACTCTTTATATTGTCCTGAACTTAGCAACCAATGTGTGACGTGAGATATGTGCCATTGATCTTGTGCTGTTTAGATTAGCCCCTGTCACAGCGAGTGCTGGGTATTTTGTACTTTACCTAGACCTTTGCTTATATTGATTGTTACAGTTTATTAGATTTGTTATTTTGCCAGTGGGTCTGCTTTATTTTGGTTTTAGAGGATACCTACAGTGGGTTTTATGCTTCATGCAAGCTTGGGGTTGACTTTACATGGATTGTCCAAAGCTAGATCAAGATGGATTCTAGTTTTAGCATTGGGTTACTATTGTTTGGTACTTAGTCACTGCTAGTTTGCATAGGGTTTGGGACTCCATCAATAGGTGGTGCCATTCATTAAAATAGTTTGGTCCATAATAGGGAGATCTTAAAAGGTCTATGCAGAGGGTGCTAAGTCTTAGTTCCTTGTGAGGAGTTTGGGTAGGCTTGATACTCATAAGAACCCCTATAAACCCTGCTTGGGTTTGAGCCAGCTAAAAAGCTCGCTTTGGGGTTATGGCAACAGTAAGGACTAGACCTTAGGGTCAGCGAAACATTGCCTGAAGAACAAACCCACATCTATTCAAAGATAAATCACCACTCTAGGAACATCACCTTATTTGCACGGATTATCTGGGCTGATCTATAAAGGTCCTGTCTTTGGAGAGTCTTTAAACTATTTCATCTCTCCACTGCACAAATTTAGATTGGCACTGGAACTTGTACTGAAATACTGTTGAATGTTTACTGCATTTAACCAAAAACAACTGACGTTCTCTTTTCTACTGAGAATCTCCAGAAGGGAAACCTCAACCAAAATTGAGTACTTTAGCTACACTAAACTAGGGGGTCAAGGACTTATAACACCAGTCACATCCCAATGTAGATTCATATTGAAAACATAAGAAACTATGAAGGAACACGTATGGAAAGAAGCATCAAACACAAAGTGTTAAACCAGAATGCTTTATATGTCAGATTCTTCAAAGAAGCCACACTTTGTCATGAGCTAGTGACCTGGAATGGTGGAATGTGGAGCCCTTGTTACCTGACATGGCAGCCAATCACTCCTCATTGGTCAAATAACCCATGCTTAGTTGTTCATCACTTGTTTGTTTACTGCTTAATTCTGTATGTGTTCATTTATAGTTTTTCTCTCAAATATGTCTACAATGTAGAAATAAAAGAATAATGTAACAATGTTTATATAAATGTAAACACTAATACATAGAACCGCGCTAAAAAGGGGAAATATAGTTATAAACTGCAAAAGGATAGGGGTTGCTCAACGTGAAAAGTCATTATCTCTGAAAGGACACAGTTTGTATAGATGAGATTAAACACAGAGCAGTAAATATAAGCTGGCAAATTGCCACAATACACGATATGCCACGGTGCATGAACTTCACACGGCAGGGTGCAAGAGAAATCCTCCACCGACAATGCAAACTCTTACCAGCTTCAAATCAATAAAGTGCTTTCAGAGAATCTTAAACAACGTTGGTAATACTTCCAAGGACGTCCACTTCAGATTATGTACTTATCAAGCATAGGTCAAACCATATACCTTTGCCCTCCAAGCCCACGGCACATGCTCAACCGACATCACTCGCTTCAGTAGTCAAAATCCTGGGTTTTGGTCCAAGAGTCCATGAAGTAAGAGCCACTGCCTGCGAATAACTCGGCCCAATATATATGACTACACGACATCGGCGAACACATGCGTGGTAGATGCCACTGGAAAGCAGGTGAAGCGCAGGCGCAGTAGACAAAAAGGCCCTGCTCGCTTGCCAGGGCTGTAAACCGGTTTGCCGGGGCTTGGAGGGCAAAGGTATATGGTTTGACCTATGCTTGATAAGTACATAATCTGAAGTGGACATCCTTGGAAGTATTACCAATGTTGTTTAAGATTCTCTGAAAGCACTTTATTGATTTCAAGCTGGTAAGAGTTTGCATTGTCGGTGGAGGATTTCTCTTGCACCCTGCCGTGTGAAGTACATGCACCGTGGGATATTGTGTATTGTGGCAATTTGCCAGCTTATATTCTCTGCTCTGTGTTTAATCTCATCTAATGTAGAAATAAAGGCATAGAGGGGACTTTGGGTAGGTTGATTAACCCATCAGTTCTAGTTTTTGTTACACTGTGGGAGGTTGGGTACTTGACATTACATACAGGGGGGTAAAGCACCTCAGGGTTGTTGTACCCTGGGACAAAGGGATGATTTTTTTGTCCTAGCTAAATTATCAATATTCCTGTCTATGGTTTCAGGGTATCCTGCCAGATAAATCAATTTATTCGATTTGTATGCATTACTTTATAAAAGTATTGTGTGGGGATGGTATTGTTAAAGCTAAATGCTACCATGGGGTTCTATATAAATACATAAATTGAAAAGGTGTCCAACTGATAGTGATATATATATATATATATATATATATATATCACTATTTGTTTTTGAAACCATTTCAATCCAAGCCTTCAGGGATACGTATCTTTTTAGAGCATGAAAATGCCAGAATATAAAACAACATTCTTCCACAGTCCATAGCTATTTCTCTATCTCTTGCTGTAAGGTGGTGCCATATAGATGCAAAACCAGGAGCCTATTTTCCTTATCAATCTTTTCCAGCCAGCCCATGAAGTTGTTCTGCATTTTCTCCTGTTATTATAGGAAAGATACTGATTTCTAATTATTCCTTATGAGCATTATACAGTTTTACTTTTTAATTAAAATGAGCCTTACATAGTAAGATGTATGCTAATCTGCTGCCTAAATCTGCAACTCTCAGCTATACAAAGAGAAGCTGTAAAGCTCTCGATAAGAGCCGGTGGGAGCAAGGTACAGGTCCCTCGGTGATAACCTCCTGACTCTAACATTATAGGTCTCTCTACTGAAATTGAGTTCTACATCTTACTTGATCTGCTGTTGTCACTGGTGAGTAATGGATGCTCCCGACCTATGGGGACCCAGTCCATCAGGAGGCGCAGCTGAGGACCACAAGGGCAGACAGATAAAGAATAATGTGTTAAAGTTACAAGACCACCAGTGACTGAATAGATTCAGTAAAGCCACAGTAAATAACTGCTTGCCTGTAAGTGTTACTTGTAGCAGTTAAAAAGCTCATTAATCAAATTGTTCGTTGTGCCAATAAAAGTAGGGGGAAGAAAACATCAAAGTAAAGTAGCACACCTAAAATAAAAAGTTTGCCTGTCGTGTATAAAAATATTTTGCAATAACTAATTAATACATATAAAGGGAATTATTACAAATGAGATATTTTGTCCCCGACTTGAAGAAATACTTAATTTCAAAGGCATTTTAATGGGCTGAAATGTTTTGACAGAAAGCAATGCAAATTACAAATAAAATGTAAATGTTTTCATTAGTGGAGTTCATTTGCCAACTGGCATTAGAATATGAAATGATGTGAGTTCCTGCTTTGACTTATCGAGCTAGCTTGGCCACAAAAACTTTGCATGCTTGGCTAAGGGCCAAGAATTTCTAATTTTGTTGTAATGGTGTAGAGCTTATTTTTCACTCTGATACTGCAATACTTTGTAGTTTTCCATTGCTCCTGGGCTTTGTTTGTAGTGAATCCAAAACGCAGTTAACCTGCTGCGTCCTATGGTTTGAGGTGAGCATAACATCAGTGTCTAGCTTTGCAGAGATACTGATTTAACAATGTTTTTTTTACACTCTTGTTCACTTAGCAGTGGTCTTTCATAATCCCCTTGCTAAGTGATGTGTTACTATTTTTGCCTGCAAGCCATAAATTACTTCAATTCTCAGTGATGACACTATATTTATATTTTGATACCTATATAGAGTGAGAAGGATTTACTATATAAAAATTAATTCATATACCAGATTGCTGTACATTTCCAACAATTTAATTACAAAAAAAATTTGCCAAATGGCAATAATCGTGTAGATTCCTCCAACGTGTTTCGTCCTGCTTCCTTAGGGAGGATTATGAAATTTCTATTTATTGTTTCTCCATACACCTTAAGGGATTAGTAGTTCATAATTCCTTAATGATTCAATTAATGCCATTTGTGGAACACAACATTATGCAGGCAGGATAATCTCTGTATCTTTCCAGTCCATAGTGCTAGTATTTCTGTCTATAATGCTCTAATGCTGCATATTTCAAATTCAAATAATGTAGGATGATTATCCAGCCATATAAAGACACATTGAGGTGGAGGCCATATTGACCTGCTACACAGGGGACATGAGAGTGGAGAGCTGACGTGTCGTACATGGTGGAAGGACATTGGCTATTTGAAACCTTACAGCATCAGAGCTTTATTATATATTATTAAGAGCTCTAAGAGTATTATATGGTAGCAGGTGGCATACATTTACCAGTGAGGTGATGGTGAATTAATATAATTACCCATACGGTTAAAGAGCCCTCCTACTTTGACACTAATTGTGGTCAAAAAGAGTTATTTGGTTATAATCCACTGGGTGGGATCAGCATTAATGGTTTTATTCCTTTCAATAGAAGTATATATATCTTGAAATTGCATCACCAAGAAGGAAAAGACTTGGAATGATTAAAATTACAGGTTCGATATACATATTAATTTTATGAAAATGATTAAACAATAAAAAATTAAATATTCAAAACATCTAGATAAAATGAGAAAATACACACTTAAACATCTTTGCATTCTATCAGTGAGGCTACTAATGGTGGTGAATTTTATGCATATGATGAATATTATGCCACACTAAATGCACTAATAATGCACTAGGGGCACTCGAGAGTCTATGAAATGGTACTCAATAAGGCTGCAGACTGACCTGTACCAACCTGATCTGGTGCCATCTATATTTTAGTATATTTAGTATAAAACTGCGTCTGAATGTGATGAAAACAATTTATGTGCAACTTTTGTGTGTTTCATTCATTTCTGAGTGTTTTTACCACATTTTTGGTTGACTAACAACCCACACACACAACTCACCTAACATAATTAGTAAATAGAAAGTTGGTGAAAAAAAGTTAGGAACTCACAACTCAATTGCAATTGTTAACTAATGACATTCCAAGTGTGCTCAATGGGAGTCTGGTGCAAGAACCATAAGGGCAGGGATCATCATACTGGGAGGCTGAACAGCTGGCCTCCAGCCATGCCAGGATACCAGCCTTCAGTCCTGTAACACGGGTCGCATGCTCTTTCATTCATATTCGTTGTCCCATCTATTGAAGAGAGTCAGTGCATGTATTTTTAGGGGCGTTCTGGGGGTTTCACATAGCAGGGCTCCCCAAATCGGAATGCCCTTGGAGCAAGAAACAAAACCCGGGTTTTGTTCGGCTTTAACATATGTCAAGTTGTCCACATATCAGCATAGATTTATGAGGAATCGCTCCTGCCAGACAAACCTAATCAGCTTTTATGAGAAGGTAAGTTCAAGATTGGATCAGGGGGAGTCATTGGATATCATATATCTTGACTTTTCTAAAGCATTTGATACTGTGCCAGATAAAAGGCTGGTACAAAACATGAGAATGCTTGGACTGGGGGAAAACGTGTGCAGATGGGTGGGAAATTTGCTTAATGATCGGAAGCAGAGGGTGGTTATCAATGGTACACACTCAGATTGGGTCACTGTTACTAGTGGAGTACCACAAGGGTCAGTTCTGGCACCAATTCTCTTTAATATATATATAAATGACATTGGGTATGGATTAAACAGTAAAGTCTCAATCTTTGCAGATGATACTAAGCTGAGTAAAGTAATTAAAACAAAAGAGGACAGCAAAGGACCTAGGGGTTTTAGTTGACAATAAGCTCAACTGTAGTAATCAATGCCAGGCAGCTGCTGCCAAAGCAAATAGGATCATGGGGTGCATCAGGAGGGGCATAGGTGCTCATGACCAGAGCATCATTTTACCCCTGTACAAGTCACTGGTCAGACCCCATATGGAATACTGTGTACAGTTCTGGGCACCTGTGCTTAAGAAGGACATATCAGAACTGGAGCGCGTTCAAAGAAGGGCAACAAAGTTAATAAAAGGAGTGCGGGGGCTAGAGTACCCTGAAAGATTGTCCAAGTTAGGCTTATTTAGTCTAGAAAAAAGACGATTGAGGGGTGATCTAATAACTATGTATAAATATATTCGGGGTCAATACAAAGATCTGTCCCACAATCTATTTATACCCCGGAGTGTAACCATAACCCGGGGGCATCCACTAAGGTTAGAGGAAAGGTGCTTTCTCCACCGACATAGGAGGGGATTCTTCTCTGTAAGAGCAGTGAGACTATGGAACTCGCTGCCAGAGGAAGTTGTAATGATGGATACAGTAAAAACGTTCAAAAGTGGCCTTGATGCCTTCCTGGCATGTAATAACATTTCCAGCTATGGCTACTAGACCACTGGAAGGAGTTAAACAGGCTGAACTGGATGGACTAAAGTCTTTATTCAGCCTTACATACTATGTTACTATGTTACATCTACTAATTAAACAGATCCAGTATTTTCTTATTAGACCCATATTCTGTGCAACTGGAATGGGGGATTTTTGCCAATGCTGTTATATGGTATTGCACAATATCTCATAGAAGTTATTTTCTCTGAGCTTCAGGAATCTCAAATTTTTCACTCCTCTCTTTGTAGATCTGCTTATTGGCAACTAGGAATCCAAGTAAAAACTGGGGGGGGGGGGGTAGGCCATGGAGGCTGTTATTGAGGTCTGGATTTTTAAGTAGCACATGGCTTAGGAAGACAATGTTATGCTTAGCCTGGTTTATTTGGCCTGGCTTCTATTGAATATAGGTAAGTACCAGGGGTGTTTAAGAGCCAAAAATCAGCCCGGGATTTTACTGTCCACCAGCTAGACCATGACCTTCTCATTAGCTTATAAGGTCCCTCCTTCAATTTGCTATCCAGCTGGTCAGAGAGTTCATTCATAGACGAGACTGTAGCACTGCATAAAAAATGACTATTGGCAGGGGTGGATATGGGCACTCTTAAAGAGTTTGTACTAAAGAGTATTGTAAGGGGCAGATAACATGGCAGGGGTGGGGTTGACCCCCATGGCAGAGATTGCCCCTCAAGATTTTGAAGCTACAGCATTGCAGGGGCAGAACATGGGCTGGGATGTCTTGGCCTAGGGGTACAGTGGGGCCAGGTATGGGAAAGGAGGATGAGGGGGCTTTGAAGGCAGGGAGTGGAGGGGGGAATAAGAAGAAGAACATGTTAATTTGCGAAATATGGGCAATGTATGGATATATTTGGGGGCTAGAAAGTGCATTTATTTTTGGGTATACTGAAAATGGTGAAACAACATTTTTAATAACGTATTTGCATTAGTTGATAAGGGGTTAAACAATACATTTGAAAATACCCCATTTACAGTTATTTTTCTTTGCTTAATTGATTTAAATGCCTGCTGCCAAGCTCCATTGATTTCAGTGAAGCTAGGTTTTTCAAAGTGTAAAACTGGCTTTAATGAATTGTGTGAGCCTAGTCAGAGCTGTGAAAGGGTGTGTTTTCACATTCAATCGTACACAATGAATACTCATGTGGAAGGAGGTATGACTGTGGCTGGTTCTGGTGGCCAGTCATTGTGGGGTGTTGCCTGACCTTGTGAACCATAGTTGCACCTTCATCTTTAAACTTTGTTATGCCTGTAAAATTCATGCAGTATCTGATGTTATCAGTTTGAAGGCTATGATAATGGTTGGCAAGCCTTACTAAATGAGCTTACAGCCAAAGTCAAGCAACAGTGCTTACTGTGCTACTGATTTCACCATGCTTCTCTATTAGTTCTCAACCTTGAAGTTGTTTTCAGGATCTGAAGTTTAACACAGATAAATGTAAGGTTATGCACATGGGAAGGAGAAATATGTGCCATGATTACACACTAAATAAAGAAACACTTGTTAAAACAACAATGGAAAAGGACCTAGGGGTTTTAGTTAACAATACGCTTAACTGTAGTAATCAATGCCAGACAGCAGCTGCCAAATAAAACAGGATCATGGGGTGCATCAGGAGGGGCATAGGTGCTCATGACCAGAGCATCATTTTACCCCTGTACAAGTCACTGGTCAGACCACATATGGAATACTGTGTACAGTTCTGGACACCAGTGTGTAAGAAGGACATATCAGAACTGGAGCGCGTTCAATGGAGGGCAACTAAGTTAATAAAAGTGCGGGGACTAGAGTATCCTGAAAGATTGTCAAAGTTAGGTATATTTAGTTTAGAAAAAAGACGCGTGAGGGGTGATCTAATAACAATGTATAAATATATTCGGGGTCAATACAAAGATCTGTCTCACAATCTACTTATTCCCGCATCCAGCGCATACACTAAGGTTAGAGGAAAGGTGCTTTCTCCACCGACATAGGAGGGGATTCTTCTCTGTAAGAGCAGTGAGACTATGGAACTCGGTGCCCGAGAA
Organism: Gastrophryne carolinensis; assembly: GCA_027917425.1. Classification (NCBI taxonomy): domain Eukaryota; kingdom Metazoa; phylum Chordata; class Amphibia; order Anura; family Microhylidae; genus Gastrophryne; species Gastrophryne carolinensis. The sequence goes on from CM051236.1 coordinate 168,141,416, forward strand.
GGTAGTAATGAAGGATACAGTAAAAACGTTCAAAAGTGGCCTTGATGCCTTCCTGGCATGTAATAACATTTCCAGCTATGGCTACTAGACCACTGGATGGAGTATAACTGGCTGAACTGTATGGACTAAAGTCTGTATTCAGCCTTACATACTATGTTACTATGTTATTATGTTACTATCTTATGCTAACTTTATGCCACATCATTCTGTTCTACCTGTATATTTTATACTTTGTTTGTATATAACACCAAACTTTGGTCCAGTCCTCGTCTGTTTAGTCTATAAAGGTTGTCTTTGTGCTAGCTTTGGCCACCTAAGCTTATCCAGGCTTTAATGCAACTTATTATCAATCTTTGGATTTAAAAGCAAATGTAATATAGATCAAATACTTTATGGAAGAGTACAATTGGATGATTATTTTAGTTTGAATAAAGATTGTTTTGGCCCATCTCATCTCATCTCACCCCTTATATGACAACATAAGTTAAACGGAAAGGTTCTAGAATACTGCACCCTCTATGTAACCCTCTATGACTAAGGACCTCTAAAGACCCGAAACGCGTCAGAGGACCATACACTTTATTGTGCCCGAGTCTGTATTGGATTTTATTCCTTGCTGCTGCAGCTATTTGCACCATTTTTTGATGGAGGTGATTTTAACTTTTACATAATAAAGATACGATTTTAAGGAAGTGCGGATCCACCACATATCTTTTTCTGCTGCTATTTGTGGGGCTTTGGACTGCCCCGGATCGTGCACCCTATTGGGCCAGAGTGCGGATATCTCTTTGTTGTTGCCTGCTTCTACAAAGAAAAGAACCCCTTACCTCACCCTTGGTCCAATGCCTTTCTCCCAGCATTTCGGATCTTGGGAGCGGCCATCTTGGAAGAAAGCACAGAGCTGCTACCCTTGACTCCATGCACTCTCCCATCTACCCATTCACTTAAATTTCACTTCATGGTGAAATCCTGATGTGAGGGGATCAGCGAGACAAAGCAGTTACAGATAAGAAGCTTTTAGTTCCTGTCCTGGCGCACACTAACTTCCTTCAAAATGCAGAGCTTATAGTGTTTACTAAAGCGACACAGCTCTAATCTCCCTGACATCCAAGTGTTATTTGCCACTGGCACCCCTGCTTCCTGAGACATGCACACATTTTCTATTCCTTCTTTAATTAGCATAATGTTTCTCAGACATTTCGTGGTCATTCAATGTGGAACAAAACAGGCAAATGTCCCTATGACTGGAATGGTGTTTGTAATTTTGTAATCAAAGCTGCTAAATCCTGATAATTTAAACAGATTACAAACCAAACAGAGCCATATTGGAACAATAATGACTTTTTATTATTCACCCATTCTTCCTTAATATAAGGACATTTTTGAGTATTTTCACCACTATTTTTCTCATTTTAAATTATAAATGGAAAGCTAAGATTTATTTTCTTGTTTTTTTATCTGTTTTAAGGCAAGACTCCAAAACAATCAAAACTAAGCATCTGATTTCTTGTGTGAAATCAGGCGTAACTACTTACACTTCTTTGTTCCTGGAGCCCTGGCAGCTGCACCTAGTACCACACCTGGCTGTGGGTGGCTTAAAGTGGGCCAACACCCAGGGGTGATCGGCCCGGGAATCTATAAGATTCCCGGGCCGATCACCTCACACACCGCGGGACATCCCGATCTCGGATGTCCCGCGGTGTGTGAGGTGATCGGCCCGGGAACCCCCGGTGTAACCCCCCCAAAACCCCGAAAAATCCTTACCTCTCCAGCTGCTGCTTCCGCCGTCTCTCTCGCGCTCCTCTAGACATGCCCGCGCCGGCCGTCTCTGAATGGCCGGCGCGGGCGCACACACGTCAAGAGTGACGCGCGGGAGGCGGCGGCGGCGGCAGGTGCGATTCCTTGTCCGTCGACGGACGTCACTTGTCCGTCGGCGAGCATTGGACAGCGCACTCACGTGGGAGCGTGGAGAGGTGAGTTTTCGGGGTGTTTGGGGGGGTTTCAGGCAGCGGGGCACCCCGAATCGGGGTGCCCCGGGGAAGTGGACCAGTACCCAGGATAGTCAAAATCCTGGGTGTTGGTCCACTTTAAAGGGTTCGCCACTTGCAAACCTCATTTGCTACTAGTTGTCACATGGGGAAGGTGAGGAAAAAAAAATAAAGCACTGATAACAAATGGGTTTCCCAAATCCCATGAATGTCTGTGACCTAATAGTGATGCCCATAGGGGGCAGAAGTGGTATTTTTTACAATATGTCCTCATTATTAAGACTCATTTATATAGAACATCTCATCAGCATAAAGTTAATATATGTGAATAATAGTTTTTTTTTACTAAAAATTGCCAGATCTCACCTTAATGTGCAGAGGTGCCTAGTGGAGCGTATCTTATTGCTTTGTCCTCCCCTGACACTAGTGTCTTTTGCACATCCTCCGCAGTATTCCTTGCATCTTCAGCGAGCAAAACAAAACTATAGCCAATATACTGGCAGATATACAAAGGATGGTAGAATCAATCCTTCCCTTGGCTAACAAACCTGTGAATGTTAACGATTTATCCAACTGAAAATACATGTGTTGCTATACCATAGAAGTCCAAACTGTCTTTTGAAAGTCAAGGTGGCAGGATTAGCGTTTTAATCATTAAACAGCATAAGGATATTTTATGATAGCATGCCATGTTATCCACTAAAAATCAAACACTGAAAATAATATCCTTGCATTTAAAAAAAAAATCAAAAATCAACCTTTTTGAATTAGAAAAACAGAGAGGACCTGCGAAGGACAGGTTCTTAAAAATAAAAAATATGTTAGCATACATTTCTCTAAAGAATTTAGCCACATGTATCAAACATAGAGCATGTCTTTGAAAATGTGCATTTAGGAAAAAAAGTTTTCAGAATTTAAGAGCCTAGTATCTATTTCTGCCTAACTACAGTATCTCACGGTTATACATTCCCCAAAGTGTATCCCATCTGCTTTTGGGAGCTCTCACTGCAATATGCAGTGATTGCTGGATAAGCACACCATTTTCCTGTCAATACTTTCCTATTAGCCTCCTGGATCTATACATCATCGTCTTGCTGGCCTGCAGTTTGCTTATCTTTGTCTCTTAGACGGTCTTTGATTTATCTAACACTTGGGTTAATGATGAGGCATGGAGCCCGGGGTGGTTCCAAGGATAATGCACTCTTGTATAAAAATGCTTAAAAAAGGATCAAGTGATAATCCATCCTAGACTAAAAGGCCCAGCACTTGAACAATTGTTGTATTTCTTAATCTCACTCTTAAGACAATAATAGTTTCCCTTAAGCTACTTGCATCAGTAACCCTGGATGTTAGATACACATATATTAAGCTAAAACCTACATAAACCTGAAAAAAATGATATTGCCACTTTTTAAATGAGGAATTATGCAATGCCTTCAATATAATATGCCAGCAGACATAAAGATATTTCACTTAGTAAATATCTTTAAATTGAATCAAGTTTACGTAAACTTGCAAAGAAAATTTGCAAATGATATCAAAAGCTGAATATAGTGTTTCGGAATTCATGCATTTACTGCAATTAAATGCATACTAAGAGAATAATGTATATGCTATTATGATTTTCCATATATAGAGCACAATGATTGGAACTTACTTTGTCAAATATGAATGTAAGTCACTCGTCGTGTGACTAAAAATGTTTCATTGGCATTAGCTGTTGGATGTTTATTTCTATGCAAATTGGTCTATAGCTTTGGGAATATGACCAAAAGTATGTCCATTTACAATAAGCATGTTTTTTTTCTGCACCAAATGTACCTGTCACATTTGTTATATTCATAAAGTTATTGTGTTTGTGCCTTACAGCTGTGTTTTCAGCTTTTAAATGTATTTAGTGTCCGCATAGGTTTGTGTTCTGCATGTCCTGTGCTGCAGGATATTAGTAAATGGGTATAATTATACTGTGTAGATGCTGTATACAGCAGGACACAGTGACTGTTGTAGAGGTTTAGCATGTTCCCTTTCAGGCAGTGTAGCCCAAATAGTGCTAGGCCACCATACTCCCCCAGGGGTGTAGCTGGGGGGGGGGGGCACGTGCCTCGGGTGCAGCAGGTCAGGGGGCGCCAAAGGGGGGCCTAAGCACAGGTGGGGGTGCCATTTTTAATCATTGCCCTGGGTGCCAAAAAGCCTAACTAATCCTCTGCTCTCCGTTCCCCCGAGCCTGGCAATAAAACACAAATACTCACCTACTCCTTGCTGTCAGCCTGCTCCCATGCAGGAAATGCTTCACTGTGGTGGCCGAAAACTGCGAACCAGGGGGTATATGGCCCCCCCTATTTTTGAACCCAACTTGGGAACTCGAAACACCACTCAACCCCGCCAAAAAAAAAATTATCTTTAGTATAACACCATTGTAAAAAAAAATTTAACACAAATTTATTGTATATAATATTAAAAGCTTAGTACAAATGCATCTGCCTCAACACCATTATTACGCAAATAAATACATAATCCACATCATACTGAGCATATATACACAATCCATATAGTTATAGAATATATAGAATTTGTGGTTTCTTTATCTTGCTGTGGACCGGCACTTGTCTTTGGGGCGAACTAGTTTCACCTGTAAATAGGCTTCCTCAGCGCCCTGTTCAGACTTCTGTATAGAATCATAAGCAGTATGAATAGCATACCTCAAAAGTATAGTCTCACATGATTTTATTGCATTCCACTATAATAAATACCTGTTGCATCCAAAAACTTGCTTGTCTTGTCTTGGTCTGGACCACCTCTGAAGTACAGATTATATCCAAGGTATCAAATCTATGTGTTCTATGGTTCATAAGGGTATCCAACTATTTCCCAGATATTATAATGCAGATGGAAATTCGAGTGCCGGGCGGAGACAAGGCGGGACCTACAGCATACAAAGGAGAAGCATGCATAACTGTAAGTCTGACTAAAAGGGGCCAGGTTCTCCGTGTTAACAGTATGAAAAGTGGGGACAAATGTCAAAAATATCAAAGATGGAATTACCTGTAATTCATCCATGTTCAAATGCAGCGTGCGGAGGGGCAGTTGGAAAAGCCTCCTCCGTCCCTTGTCAGCATAACCCCTGGCGCCCGTGTGATGTGGAGCGAGCGGCCGCACAAAGTGAGGCCGCTTATGACTAACACACACCATGGCGCGTGCGCCGCGGCTCCGCCCCCCGGCCCGCTCTCACGAGCGTCTGCGGTTGCCGGGGGAACATGAGCGGGGCGCCACGTCAGGGACGTCAGAACGTACAGGCGCCCTGTGAGTGAATGCGGCGCGCCAACGCTATCGCCATCCCTCGGCCCACCTCGCTCGCACAAGCGTAGGACCTTGCCAGGGGAACATAGGCTCTGCCTGGAACATCTTGGGAGCGCTGGGAGGTCTGGCGTCTCAGACGCAGTGCACCGTCTATGTTCCCCTGGCAGCGTCCTACGCTCGTGCGGATGGCGATAGCGTTGGCGCGCCGCATTCACGTTCTGACGTTCCTGACACGGCGCCCCACTCAGGTTCCCCCGGCAACCGCAGACGCTCGTGAGAGCCGGGGGCGGAGCCGCGGCGCACGCGTCATGGTGTGTGTTAGACATAAGCGGCCTCACTTTGTGCGCCCGCTCGCTCCACATCACACGGGCGCCGGGGGTTATGCTGAAAAGGGACGGAGGAGGCTTTTCCAACTGCCCCTCCATATGCTGCATTTGAACATGGACGAATTACAGGTAATCTTTGATATTTTTGACATTTGTCCCCACTTTTCATGCTGGGCACTGTTAACACGGAGAACCTGGCCCCTTATAGTCAGACTTACAGTCATGCATGCTTCTCCTTTGTATGCTGTAGGTCCCGCCTTGTCTCCGCCCGGCACTCGAATTTCCATCTGCATTATAACATCTGGGAAATAGTTGGATACCCTTATGAACCATAGAACACATAGATTTGATACCTTGGATATAATTTGTACTTCAGAGGTGGTCCAGACCAAGACAGTTTTTGGATGCAATAAAATAATAAAATCATGTGAGACTCTACTTTTGAGGTATGCTATTCATACTGCTTATGATTCTATACAGAAGTCTGAACAGGGCGCTGAGGAAGCCTATTTACAGGTGAAACTAGTTCGCCCCAAAGACAAGTGCCGGTCCACAGCAAGATAAAGAAACCACAAATTCTAAATATTCTATAACTGTATGGATTGTGTATATATGCTCAGTATGATGTGGATTATGTATTTATTTGCATAATTAATGGTGTTGAGGCAGATGCATTTGTACTAAGCTTTTGATATTATATACAATAAATTTGTGTTAAAAATTTTTTTACAATGGTGTAATACTAAAGATATTTTTTTCTTGGCGGGGTTGAGTGGTGTTTCGAGTTCCCAAGTTGGGTTCAAAAATAGGGGGGCCCATATACCCCCTGGTTCGCAGTTTTCGATTATATGGGTACAGGGAACCCATTACTCAACCAGCCTGACATCTGGGTTATTTACTTTGGTTCGTCCAGAGTATAACCCCGATTTTCAAATAATTTCCTTTTTTTTTTTCTTTATCCTTGTACTTAGAAGGGAGGGTCGTAGCAACTTTGGGCTATTTTAGACCATACCGTTTTTTTTCTCAGACACTGGGGTTGCCCCCCACTTTTGAAGATCACGAGTACCAGTCTCATCAACTCACCAGCAAAAGCTGCTGCCACTGACCAAATAATGAGACTGTTATTTAGGATCTCCAGCAGCCTGGAAGACAGGAACTGGAACTGTAGTGCATTCATGGAAATGAGCTAAAGCCTGCACCAGGTGACCTTAGTTTACCTAACCTGCTCTTTTAGAATTCTAGGCAGGATTTTGGTCCCCTGGGCAGCTTATACCGCACCATGTAAACAGAAATGTACTCTTTCCTCTGTTATAAGCTGTGTTCAGCAGTTGCAAAGGACAGTTCCAAAGGGCTCTCTTGCCCTTGCTCACAAGACATAATCCTCCTTGATAAATAGGTGCAGGGAAACTTTGGCACTGGCAATTCTGAGTGCTCTTAGCTCAGTGTGGTAGGTCTGCTGGCTGCTGGGGAGGACGTGTTCCACAACAGAGAGGACAGCAGAAGAAGGATCCGTCAGTTTAGTGCTGAATAAGGTCCCCTCTACATTTGGTAGACATACTGATTGGGATAATCTGGAAGCTCACTTTCCAGACTGAGGTTTAGCACTATGGACATTTCCTTTTCTAATGACAATATATAGTCTGGCATACTATGTTTATGCCATTACAGGCTAAAGTATCCTTTACATAGATTTTTGCCAGTTGTTTCTTGGACTACAAGCATCAGCATGTCCTTGAGGCTGACAGGTTAGGTCTGTACAGCCTACGCTGGTTTATATGGCTTTATTTATAGAGCTTTGATGTATTCTCTGGGGGTTAGAGTATATTGAGTGACTAGCGGCTGCCCTTTTATGACTCTAGTAACGTTACACTTAAGTGGTGTGAGACCAAAAGGCTTCTTTTTTACTTTTCATGAGCAGAACTGGCCTGTATTTCCAGGTATTCATTATATACCTGTTCTACTATATAGCTTATCCCTGTAGGCTAATTAGATTAATTGGATAATTTGATTATTGCTAATAATTAAGCAACACCCATTATTTGAGACAAAAGTTGCACAAGTAATAGGACAAAGTTGTCCCTAAATCTTGCTGTACCAGGAGTAAAAAGTGAACCCTCGAGTAAAGCCTAATGGACTCTTTACACCTGGTGCTGAATGGACCTTATATGACATCACAAATATTGAAGGCTTTTTTAGACCAGAAATTATTGTTTTTGATGCCCCTGACTGTGTCACAGTGTATGAGCAACCTCACTATGTGTGTGCTGGGGTTATTTCTCCCTGTGCCAGACTGTTTACTTCAGCATCTTGCACAGTTCATTTCAGAAGCACTAAGGGCTTAAAAATGGATAAGGAACAGCCAAACATTGCTACAAAGGAGGGGGGGGGGGGTCACGTGTCTTACACCATGGCAAGACTGAGCACATAAAACAAGGGGTACTGTAGTTAGGCTGTGTCGGCATGGTCTCTGGTCGAAGCAAAGATTTTGAAGCAACCTGGAGTTTTAAGAGAAGCTGTTGAAGCTATTTTGAAGAAGCACTAAATACAGGCAACTTTGAGGACTCAGGAAACTTAGTACAGCAGGTTAAAGGCAAGTCATGCTTCTCTCTGCATAACCAGAAGATGTCCAGTAGTGCTGTACCACAGTACAGAACTGTCAGTTGACAGAAGGACCAAGATTTCTTCATGGAAGAATTGCAGCTAAAAAAACCAAAACCTCTGATATGGAAACATGATCAAGTGACTCAACTATGCACGGAAAAATCGGAATTGGGGTGCAGACAAACTGACAGGCAGGATGATTTAAAACAAGCTGCAACAGAAGTTTGCTGAGGGGATGAAGAGTGGTACAAGTGTCTGCTGGCAACAGACAGCAAACATGGTGAAGGTTCCCTGCAAATTTAGGGCTTCATTTCAAGCAATAGAGTTGGGGATTTGGTTAATCAAGATTAATGGGGTCCTCAGTGTAGAGATATACAGGTAGACACTTATGCATCATGTAATATAAATTTATTCTGCAGCAAAACAATTACCCCAAAACATTGCCAATGTCATTAAAGGGACTCCAAACCCAACAGCAATAATTGGGCAGCAAGCAGCTCACCTTATGCCTGTCCCATGTGTCTCTCCATTATTTCCTGCAGCGCAGGGTAGAAGCAGTAGCAGCGCTCCAAGATTGCCCTCTTTTCAAGCCACCTCTTCCCTTGTTGCTCTCAGTGTGAGCAAAAACGGCAAGCCAAAGTGATCCCACGGCTGTCTCTGATCACAGAAGAAGAGCATGCTCATGACTTATAAAGCTGCAACATTACATGTACTTCCCAGCCTCAGCCATCTCAGTACTTCCCATCTGCCCCTTGACATGTACTTTCCAACTCAAATCAAGAAACAGAAGCAAATAAATCAGGACATACATACATACAGAATACATGAGGTATTTGCATACATTAAGAGATTTTTAGGTGCTTTGAAATGGCTCATTATTTACTATTCCCAATAGGGATAAGGTAGAAAGTTCATGTTTGTGTGGAGGGAGACTTTAACTCTCTTCACTGCAAAGGAGTCCTGGAAAATATGTGTACGCCACAGAGCCCTGATCTCAACCTCTGTCTGGGATTATACAAGGAGACCGAATGAATGTGTGGAACAAGCTCACCATCAAGTCCCCTTAAAAACTGTGATGATTTTATTTAAATTTCGGTTGAATTTAGTTTACTGATACAAATAAGCTATTTTCACTTTTTTAAAAGTACTCTTATTCTGCTGCATTTTCACCCACGTCTGCCTAAAAGATTGAGTGAAAATCTCATCATACGTTTGTCCAGTGATGTGTGCACTCATGTAACGCTTAGGCCCTTATTTAACAAGGGATAGCACCAGGTAGCGAATGGTGAGCGAACGGTAATGATGCTCACCGCCACGAGAACGCCGGCTCCCCTCCGCAATCACACATTTATCAAGCCGATCCTGCTTAGCGACTGACAGAGCGCCAGATAGCGAATCATTCATCATTATTCCAGCCTCAGCTCACAGCGCCAGCGAGCGACCTTGAACAGCGACAGGTATGACCTCTCGCTACCTGGCGCTCTCCAATGCATTTCAATGGAACAATCTTTAAATATTCATAATTAATTGCTATTAATGTTTTTTTTTTTTTTTTTAAATGTGAAAAATTCTGTGACCACTTCTGCAATGTTAGATATTTTTTTTAAGGTAAAAAAAAAAATTGTGCAGAATTCATATTACAGGTCTGATATTAAGGTATTCATATTACAAAATCTTTTGAAAAACATGTTTTTTTTTTTTACAAAAAATATGGTTGTTTGGGGGTTAAAAAACTACTTTTAACCCATTGCCACCAGCGCTCTGGGGTTTAAACAAGCATTTCACAGCGCGAGAATTTTCTGAGCGTAATTTGTTAATGAATATGCTGGGAGCCGTTCGCTATGGCCATTCGCTGTCATGCGCTCCCATACAGCGCGGAACCTGTCAAATAGCGACTCCTCACCCAATATTCAACATTACCGCACACCGACGGGGTCGCTGTCAATAGCCGAACAACGGCCAAGCACAGCGAATACTAGCGTGCGCTGTGAAAATAACGCTACTGTCGCTCATCTGTCGCTACCTGGCGCTATTAATGAATCGGCCTCCCCGTATAGCTCTATAGTATAGTATATATAGTTCTATACTGACTTGTGTTTAATGGCTAAAGACATTTCCAGGCTCTGCATAGCCAGCATATGTGAATCTGGCCCCTTAGTGCCTCAAGGGTAACAAAGGTCTGTGATATCAGTCACAGAGATTTTTACACACAACCCTCATGACCTGTCATAGATTGATTCTTTTCCTCCGTAGAAAAGGACGGTCATTGTATACCATGGTTAAAAGGGGTTGGGGGTAGCTTTGTGGTCTCATGTTTTTAGTGATCATTATGAGGGCAGGCAGAACTCTCGTCTTTCACTGAAGGCCACTGTGCCTAGTGTGAGATTTCTCTACAAAGCCTGGCAAATTAATTGAAATGAATTGACTGAATTTATCTCCCAGTTTACGGATTCTCCTTTTACTTTAAAAATGAAATCCCTTGAACGCTCAGATAAAGACAGTGTTATAAGACATCTATGATGTGCAAGGTTTTCAGATGTTATTAACATGGACTGCATGGGGGGCACTTTATTGTACAGGCATAGAAAGCGTTAGGGGCATTAGTTACATTTGAATTTAGGCGACCGCCTGCTGTATATACTTACCATGTTTGCTTTTTACTTAAAACACCTAGAGGCTGATTCATTAATAGCGACAGATAGCGACCGTTGAGCGACTGTAGCGGTATTTTGACAGCGACCGCTAGTAGTCGCTGTGCTTGGCCATTGTTCGGTGGATGATAGCGACTCAGTCGGTGTGCCGTAATGTTGAATACAAGATGCTGAGTCGCTATTTGACAGGTTCGCTATTGTATGGGAGCGCATGATAGCGACTGGACATAGCGACCGGCACCCACCATATTCATTAAAAAATTAGCCTTAAAAATTCCTAGCGCTGTGAAATGCATGTTTAAATCCCAGAGCGCAGTAGGCGATGTGTTAAAAGTAGTTTTTTAACCCCCTAACCACCCCCAAAAAAATTGAATGATTTTGAAATAATATTCAAACCTGAATAGTTTAAAATCAGACCTGTAATATCAATTCTGCAAAAAAAAAAATTTTTTTTTTAAATCCCCAAAAAATACATTTTCAAAGGAAGAAGTGTTTACTGATTTTTTTTGTGAAATTAAAAAAAAATATATATATTAAAAAATAATTATTAATTAAAATACATTCTGCCATTGAAATGCATTGGAGAGAGCCAGGTAGCGAGAGGTCATACCTGTCGCTGTTCAAGGATGTTCGCTGGGATAATGATGAATGAGTTGCTAGGTGGCGCTATCTCAGTTGCTAAGCAGTATCGGCTTGATAAATGTGTGATTGTGGAGGGGAGCCGGCGTTCTAGTTGCGGTGCCTGGCTTTACTGGCCGGCTCCCCAGTCGCTATCTGTCGCTATTCCTTGATAAATAAGGACTCCTAGAAAAAAATATTTACCCACTTTTGAGTACTCTCTATAAGAGAGTTATTAAGCGTGTTGTATACATCAGAGAGGTATTGTATTCTTACTTACTTCTGTACTATATGTTTTACCCTGTCTGTATTCATACCTTGTAAAGCGCTACGGAAGTTGATGGCGCTATATAAATAAACAATAATAATAATAATACTTACAAGTGATTTATCATTGACATATGTTATTGCCTTACAAACTTGGTAATAACTGTATCTTATCCCACCTTTGTTTCCTGGATATAGAGGCTGATTTAAACCTAGCGTCACGTATTTCCATGTAAGCTTCAGTGTAGCGACGCTTAGAGCGACCGCTAGTAGATGCTGCAAGCGGGTGTTGGGTGCTGTGACCTAGCTTAGCGGGTTTACTTTAGCAACACGCTATTTAAACACAAGCAAGTGAAACACCATTGAAATGTATGGCAGAGCGATACTGAGCGACAGATACTACATGGGGCTGCTGAACCTAGAGCGCCGGTGCTATACACTCAGCCGCCGCTAATAATATATGTGAGGATACATGACGCTATTAGAGGTGCTCACCAGATTACGTGGCACTACCTGGCGTTATCATTCCTTAAATAACCCCCCTAGTTTCACTATATACTCTGATATAGGCCACACAGGCGAAACTAGTCCACCCAAAACCTATACAGTTGGAATTTAAAGGAAAATCAGCTATTATATCACATTGAATTCATTAAATCACATTTATGTATTAATGGTGTAGTTTCAAACACATTTCACATATGACTGTTCGGAAACTCGGGAGACCAGATTTTCTGTTTTTGTATGAATTAATAATCTTTTGTAAACTTTTTATAATTACAAAGAATTATTTAGTTTTACTTTTTCTTTACTGCGGCGTGGTCAAACCCTAAAGATTGATATAATATTGTTGGGAGAAGCCTATGCCCAACAAAGGTTCTCATATATAGTTCTGTGAAGACTTGAGTTTGTACCAGCCCCAGTTAGAATGTGATAGGGTCACACCAAATCACGGTGTTGTTCAGTTCTGACCAACACAATCTAAAAGTTCTCTCTATAAGTACCCTTGATTTGCAGGTATCGGGGTAGGCCAGCTAGAATGCTTTTTGCGTTGCTCAACATCTATTTTTCTAGGTAGCTTCCAAAGAGACAGGAAGTGCCTCTTCCTACTGAGTGGTCACTCAGTGTTTGATGGACAGGTGAGTATAACTAATACTAAAAATGGAGTGAGGGAGCCTCTTTTAGTTTTGAACCCTGCAGCTTTAAGCACCGGAAATATGCATAATTTGAATATATCTTTGTGGTGCATCCTGGCCACAGTCAGTTACTGCAGGTCAGGTTGCATCCTACAGAGAATTATACTTGTTTGCTTATAGGACAGAGCGTATGCAACCATTGTAGCCACCTGCCTTAAAAACGAGCCAATACATTTGACTTGGATATTGTAAGCTTGCAAGGACAGGGTCCTTTTTCCTGAGTTTGTTACATATCTGTCACTTCTAATCTATACTACTGTGTGTTTTAGGGATTCCTGGGGTAGGGTGGGGTTAGGTCAGGCATCTCAGACATGTCATCTCAGGACAAGGCAAATGAGCTAACATTAGTGTAACTCAACTCTGTATTTAGTTTGCCTTGACAGAACATTACGTTTGTTGCCGGCTAGCATCTAATTTAACACTAGCGTTGAAAATGATGCAGCGCCGGGGACTCTGGTTGAAGCAGCGCCTGATGAAACCTGGTGCTGTAGCTCAAGATCCCATAGAGCACAATGAGCAGAACTGGATTGTATTGTTTAATGCTTATAATTAATATTAAACACATTTTTGTACAGAACTTGCATTGGGACTTGTCAATAATTATAACACAGGACCTAAATGGCCCCCTTTTTTGTTTTTGGGTGTTATTAAAATTGATTTTAATGGCTCCTTTTGCTTGACAATGTGTAATTTGGACAAACAAAAAAAAAACCCTTACCATCGCCAGAAAAATACAGCGCCAAAGATTTCAAGGAAGAAAAAATTCAATACGCTGGGAGTGCCGGAAGGTGGCGCTCACTGGTGCTGGGCTAATCGGCCGGCTGGCCAATACATAAATGCAACAATCAAAGCTAATTTGTAGCGTTCGGTGCTAGCACTAATGTAGTACACAGCACAGCACCAGATAAGACAGTAATGCCGGCACTGCGATACTTGGCGCTATAGCCACAAAAATGATGATAAAAGACGCACATCATAAATAAGGCCCATAATATTATGTATATTTGTTTTGCCCTGTCTGTACCTCTACCTTGTACAGAATCTTGGAAAAAAATGGTGCTCTGTAAATAAACAATTATAATAATTTAACTTGATTGGTGATGAGGATCACAGGTTAACAAGCAGAGTCACCGCTGAGCATCTCTATTCAGAGTAGAATCTACAAGGAGTGCACAAGTTGCTTCCACCTCGGGGCTCAGGAGGTCATAGTGCCCACTCTTATTAGCTCTTTAATTTTAGTTCACAAGTTTGTGCTATTTACCTACTTATTAATAGAGGTTATTAGAGGTTAGAAACCAGCCTTGTGACCAGGGGGTGGCAGGTTCATGGCCACGGAACATAAGTGAGGTGTTCTTGAGCAAGGCACCTAACCCCCAATTGCCCCCTTGGGACTGCACTGCGGCAGCCCACTGCTCTGGGCACATTTGCACTCACTGTTCACTAGTTCAATTAATTGGTGAAATTCTGGTTGTACTCACTGCACAGGTGGGTTAAATGTGAAGGACGCATTCCTATGTGTCTGCAAGCACACAAACCCAGATAATCACATTTATTTTATCATTTATTGAGCTTGACTACTGCCAGGGGCGGGCTGGCCATAGGGCATACTGGGCAGAATCCCGGTAGGCCGGCACATGGCAAGGCCACAACCTTCCCTGCTCATCGGCCGCCACCCCTTCATCCGCGATCGCGGCCTTTGCTCTCTCTATCTGCCGCAGATAGCGAGAGCGAAGGCCGTAACCGCGGACAAAGGGGTGGCGGCCGCCGCTCTCACACACACACTGACGTTTACAGGCAGCTCCTGGCTGTTGCGCAAAAGTGGGTGGGCAATGGGTGGCGTCCATTGTTTTTATTGGACGCCGACCATATGAGGCACACCCACCAACCCGCGCGCAACAACCAGGAAGGGCCCGCGCGTGTGTGTGAGAGCGGCAGGGGTGGAGGCGGCATCAGAGGCAGCGGAGGCCAGCGCGCAACAACTGGTAAGTGTGTGTGTATGTGTGTCGGGGAATCACAGCGGCGGGTGGGCAGGCAGGCATGAATCGGTTACTCTGTAATCTGGGATGCCCCTCACTGCCTGTAATGCGGGATGCTCCTCTTTGCCTGTAATGTGGGATGCCCCTCTCTGCCTGTAATGCGGGATGCCCCTCAATGCCTATAATGCAGGATGCCCCTCTCTGCCTGTAATGCGGGATGCCCCTCAATGCCTATAATGCAGGATGCCCCTCTCTGCCCTTAAAGTGGGATGCCCCTCTCTGCCTGTAATGTGGGAAGCCCCTCAATGCCTATAATGCAGGATGCCCCTCTCTGCCTGTAATGCGGGATGCCCCTCGCTGCCTGTAATGCGGGATGCCCCTCGCTGCCTGTAATGCGGGATGCCCCTCTCTGCCCTTAAAGTGGGATGCCCCTCTCTGCCTGTAATGTGGGAGGCCCCTCAATGCCTATAATGCAGGATGCCCCTCTCTGCCCTTAAAGTGGGATGCCCCTCTCTGCCTGTAATGTGGGATGCCCCTCAATGCCTATAATGCGGGATGCCCCTCTCTGCCTGTAATGCGGGATGCCCCTCGCTGCCTGTAATGTGGGATGCCCCTCAATGCCTATAATGCGGGATGCCCCTCTCTGCCTGTAATGCGGGATGCCCCTCGCTGCCTGTAATGCGGGATGCCCCTCGCTGCCTGTAATGCGGGATGCCCCTCTCTGCCTATAATGAGGGATGCCCCTCTCTGCCTGTAATGGGAGATGTTGCACACTGCCGTCAATGGGGGATGATGCTCACTGGCTGTAATGGGGTGATTCGTAGGGGAGATTTTAGCATACCATTTTGTTCATAATATTTTCTTTCTTATTTTTGTCCTCTAAACCCTGGTAAATCATGGAACAAAATAAGGTGTATATATATATATATATATATATATATATATGTGTGTGTGTGTGACATTACTATACTATACTGGGCCAGGAACAGTACAGCAGGGCCGCTGTGCCCCAAAAAGTCCCGGGCCGTTTTTTAGTCCCAGTCCGCCCCTGCCTACTGCTCTTGGTTTTCACTGTTCTGTAGAAAATATACCTCTCATAACCAAGGGACCAAAAATCAGTCTTATGATTATTATCCAGTGCCTTTAGTTACAATGGGGGGTTATATATTATATTAGAATCCTCATGTTTAACATCAAATTATGATATGAAATATTCTATCGCCTCTTTTGCTGTGTTAAGCTCTTGTCTTGACAGTAGCATCACCAATGCTCTCCCAGTCTTGTACATACATTACTGATCTATTGTAAACAGCTTTACTTAAGAGGCAGTCTTGTGAGATAGATGTTATTATTTAGTGAAGTGCTTCCCTGGTACCAGTAGCATGTGCTTTAATAAAGTTTTAATTACACCATCCCATATAAAATGTAGTGTTATGTTTATACATCTCATGATACCAAGGCTGCAAATGAGATTGCTTGTGACTTATGAGAGTATTTGCGTCTCGCTGAGGCATTTCCATCCTTTTTAGTGGTAATTTTTAGAAACTCTACCAAGTGTTCAAATTCCTGTTTTATGGGGAACATAATACAAATTTACACCAAGGATTTGCATATTTTATATCTGATTCTTAACACAAGCATAAAGTATCTGCGTCTATATAAATGCAATAACAGTGGCCCAGGAAAACAGTAAATTGTGATATTTCACTGTGATGATTTTATTTTGGGTCGTTCTTCTAATGATGGAAATTGAACTCTTCAACAAAATGATGCACTGAATGAAGGTAATGAAGAACATGAAGACATTAGGTTACTGATTCCTCTAACTGTTCTCTTGCATATATTATTTGTTTTTATCACTTACTATGTACTTTGTTTTATTGGTCATGATTTAAGCAATCCCATGGCAAAAGTAATAGGTATGAACCATTAATTACACATTAGAGCAAGCGACAGTGCGCCTAAGTACATTTTAGCCCTTTTAACATATAACGGAGCAGATTGTCTTCCCCCCTATGTCTCCTTTTCTTATTTTAAGCTGTTACTAGTGTCATGGCCCATGACTTGCATTTCATATTGACTGTTATGCTATTAGTAAGTCTATTTTTCAGGCTTTTCTTTTTATGGTAATAAAGTTCAGTCTGCAAGCCCAGTAAGTTTGTCCCTGTCAGTTTTCCGTAGCCTATCCCCTCCCTTCTTTGTGTGTTTGGCTATTTTCTAATGTTTGTCCAGGATTAAAAAAAAAAATAACCTAGTCATTAAGGTCCCAAGTTTGCCCCCCCCCCCCCCCGGGTCCAAGCATAGCTCTGTAGCTTCCTACAGAGAGGGTCACAGCACCAGTCACTGTGATGGGGGGGTGCATGCCTCATAACTAAATCTTGAGGACCTAGCTACAGCAGGTACAGGGAAGATTTTTATATTTTATTATAGCATAGACAGTGCTTTTAAAGTGGACCAACACCCAGGATTTTGACTATCCTGGGTTTTGGTCCACTTCGGTGGGCTGTGTGAAATCCCCCAGAAAGCCCCGAAAACTCACCTCTCCCTGCTCCCACGTGACCGCTGCAGCCAATCCCCGCCGGCGGACAAGCGAGAGGCAGCGCCGGACAAGCAGAGAGCGTCTGCCGCTGCCTCCCGCGCGTCCCTCTTACAGGGAGCGCACCCGCACCGGCCATTCACAAATGGCCAGCGCAAGAGCGCGCCCTGCTAGAGGGACGCACGGGAGGCGGCGGCGGATGCGCATGCGCCGCTGGAATGTGGAAAAGGTAGGATTGTGGCCTTCCTGGGGGGTTTCACCCCGCGGGACATCCCGATTTCGGATGCCCGGCAGGGAGGGATCTGATCGGCCCGGGAATCTTATAGATTCCCGGGCCGATCCCCCTTGGGTGTTGGTCCGCTTTAATCTCACAGCCAATTAAATGAGCTTATTAAAGTTAACCTACCCACTAGTTTTTCCATTGCTTTTCCCTCCCCCAACTCCCTAATAATCGGTGCATGCCACCCTAAGACAACATAACCCTTGGGATTTAAATACATTTTATTCAGAGGTGGTTAGTAGTGATTGAGCCTGAGGCACGAAGTTCAGGCTGGAGTTGCACTTTGCAAGCTCAGGCTCCCGAACACAGACACTTCAGCAAGATGTCTGTGTTTGAGTTTGGAGATCAGCAGAACCCGGACAGCTGGTTGACTGGCAGCCTGGCATGGCTGTGATTGGCCAGGTGGGACATGTGACGCTGCTTTATAAAAAGCGGGGGTCACGTGTCACACAGTGCCATTTCAGTGTAGAGTAAGTTACAAATAGGGCTTTGTCTACATTTTTTTTAATTGTCCTTTTCAGGACATATAGACCGGGAGAGAATGATGCTAGAGTGACGGACAATGAGGAAGCGAGAAAACTGTCTTTTTCAGACAGCTAAGTAGGAGTCGGTCGTGGTGGCTGGAGGGACAGCTAGGGAGGCACATAGAAGCACATCTGCTTGTTGGCCTCATTGCACTTCAAGGACAAGCAGCTGCTGGGTCACATTTTAAACATCTGACCTGTGCCCAGTCTGTGGCCAATCTTATCTGACTTAATACAGTTGTGCCCAATCTAATCTCGGTCCAATCTGTGGCCAATCTGATCTGACATAATACACCTGTTCCCAGTCTGATCTGACGTAATACACCTGTGCCCAATCTGATATGTGCCTAGTTTCATCTGACTTAATACACATGTGCCCAATCTTATCTGACTTAATACACCTGTGCCCAATCTGATCTGGGCCCAGTCTTATCTGACTTAATACACCTGTGCCCAATCTGATATTTGCCCAATCTTATCTGACTTAATACACCTGTGCCCAATCTGATCTGGGCCCAGTCTTATCTGACTTAATACACCTGTGCCCAATCTTATCTGACATAATGCACCTGTGCCCAATCTTATCTGACATAATGCACCTGTGCCCAATCTGATCTGTGGCCAGTCTAATCTGACTTAATACAATTGTGCCCAGTCCGGTCTGTGGCCAATCTTAGCCGACTTAATACACCTGTGCCCAATCTTATCTGACATAATACACCTGTGCCCAATCTGATCTGTGGCCAATCTGATCTGACTTAATACAATTGTGCCCAATCCGGTCTGTGGCAAATCTTATCGGACTTAATACACCTGTGCCCAATCTGATCTGTGGCCAATCTGATCTGACTTAATACAATTGTGCCCAGTCCGGTCTGTGGCCAATCTTATCTGACATAATACACCTGTGCCCAATCTGATCTGTGGCCAATCTGATCTGACTTAATACAATTGTGCCCAATCCGGTCTGTGGCCAATCTTATCGGACTTAATACACCTGTGCCCAATCTGATCTGTGGCCACTCTGATTATACTGATTATACTATACTGTTGATTAACAGCACCCTATGGGCTATACTAAAGAATTCACCAAATATTTCTGCATAGCCCAATAGTTGCTGTTGTTTCCAAACTCCACATCCTTACCTCATAGGAAAAATGATGTACCTCACCTGTGAAAATGCCCAACACAGGTACAGGTCATTTTTGGGAAAAAATAATTTATGCTTTATTTTTGTCCAGAAGTAAAAAGCCATCAGCTGTAATGATCACTGCTCAGAAAGCTCTTAAAACATTTTATCAACATTGTAAACCACTCCGCAGCAGCCAGGGTCATTGACATTGATACATTCATCCCCTCCAGCAGCTGGCGATTCCGTGCGTTCGTATGTGTAACCTGACAGCCATGCTGATTCTGGGTTAAATATCTCTCAGTTTGGTGTAGGCTGCTTATAGCAACTTCTCAAAGTCCAGACAGGCAGCCCTGTGTGAAGAAACAATATCACACTGCAGCTAAAATCTAATCCTATGGAAGCTCAAGTGTAGTGACTCAACTGTAGTATCTCTATGTAAAGGCTCTCACCAACCCACATTCATGCTTATATGCAAGCAGGGCTCGCAGGTGTAATCCAAAGATGGCCACTGCCATGTAATTCAAGTAGCCCAGCTATTCTACAACATATGCATGGGGTTAACCCCTCTCAAACAGCATACGCCACTGATCATCAAAGGAGGCTTTAGTGGAGAAAATGACTAAGCTTGATTTTCTTGACTTGGCTTTCGATCAGAACTTCAGATGCTGGCAACAGCATGCATGGCCACTGGGCTGTTATCAAGAGGCAGACACAGAGAACATGCATAGAGGGTTGTGACTATAGGAGTAACACAGAGGGGTGAGTATTGATAATTGTAACACACTATTGGCTTTAAAAAGACAGAACCCCCCCGCCTAAAAAAACAATGTGATTAGACTGCGATGGGACATAATCTCTGTTGTGAATATATATTCGCATCACAAGACTTTTTTCCACACCGTGCTGAATCATCCCTTATGTTTTTATACAAAAGTCACTGTCCATTGGTTTCTTTAGTGGCTGATCTTCACAAGCACAATCTGACCACTATCTTATGCTGATCACCAACATTAGAGTTTGGCACCAGTAATAGATTTTTTTAACAACTAATAGTAAAAATTAAAATTAATTACTCTCTTACTAGCAGATTAACACCTCCGGTTCATGAGGTGCTTAGATATGTGGATGTGCCTACTAAAACTTTACTATGTGCTGTAAGTGCCATTGTTGACTAATGATGTCATATAAAAGTACAGTCCATAAACTTTACTAAGCACCTGACATGATGCCAGTCATAAAAAATCAAGTTGACTTATTCTTTGAATTGTTTCTTTTGTAAACCAAATGATGGTGTTCGTCCAGTTTTTCACAATATGTGGATTAATTTGGAAGCATTAGATCTGTCATTTTTTGTTATTAGCGAAAATACATTTGAAACCAGGGTCAAAGTTAATTAGCAGAAGAACGGCATACTAAAGAATATACTATGTTTATACTATAAGCATACCTCCCAACCACCCTGATTCATCCATGGCCGTTACTGGTTGTGGCGGCTGTCTCGTTGTCCCACAGGGCCGTAATGGGCCAGCAGGATGGTAGGCTGACACCTGGGATGTGGGGGTGGGTGGAGGCGCATGCAGGAGGGCAGGTGGTGCCTGGGGAGCTGGCACTGGACAAATATAAGGCAGTGGACAGGCAGGGTAACCGATATGCCTGCCCACCGACGCCACGGCTGCTGCTCGTCCTCCTGGCTGCCCGCTGCTGTCCCTGGTTGCTAAGGAGGTAGTTTCACGGCTAGTGGGCATGGCCTATGTCTATGGGCGACGTCCATTGTTTTCATTGGACACCAGCCATATAGGTCACACCCACCAGCCGCCGGGAACTATCGCATCAGCATCCAGGGAGCAAGGTAAGCTTGTGTGTAAATGTGTGTGTGGGGGCAGCAGAAACAGCAGCAGTGGTTGGCAGGCATGAATCGGTTACCCTGTCCGCCCACTTTGTCCAGCTTTTGAGGGGGTGCACACTACCAGTAATGAGGGATGCCTATGACTACCTGTAATGAGGGATGCCTCTGACTGCCTGTAATGAGAGATGCCGCACCTGTAATAAGCGATGCCTCTCACTGCCTGTAATGGGAGATGCCACACACTACCTGTAATGAGGGATGGCCTTCAATGTCTGTAATGGGGAATGCTGCCTATTGGCTGTAATGGGGAAGCTGCTCACTGGCTGTAATGGGGGCTGCTGATTACTGGATATAATTTGGGATGCCACTTATTGGTTGTCATGTGGGATTCTGCTTATTGGCTTTAATGAGCAGTGGCTGTAATGAGGGACGCTGCACACTGGTTGTAATGAGGGATGCTGCACATTGGCTTTAATGGGGAATGCCGCTCACTGCATTCAATGGTGGGATGCCGCACACTGCCTGTAATGGGGATGCTGAACACTGGCTGTAATAAGGTAATGCCACTCACTGCCTGTAATGGGGAATGCTGCCTACTGGCTGTAATGGGGAAGCTGCTCACTGGCTGTAATGGGGGCTGCTGATTACTGGATGTAATATGGGATGCCATTTATTGGTTGTCATGTGGGATTCTGCTTATTGGCTTTAATGAGCAGTGGCTGTAATGAGGGATGCTGCACACTGGCTGTAATGAGGGATGCTGCACATTGGCTTTAATGGGGAATGCCGCTCACTGCATTCAATGGAGGGATGCCACACACTAACTGTAATGCGGTGATTGGGGGAATTTTAGCACACAATTTGTTTCCTAATATATTTTTCTTATTTTTGTCCTCTGAACCCTGGGGCAACTTATGGCAAGGTGCATGCTATGGAGCGAAAAATATTCTATATGTATATTTATGATAAGTCCTGGGCTGTTTTTTTAACCCCAATCTGCCCCTGGTTAGGGGCTTGCCTGCATGTGTGTGTGTGTGTGTGTGTGTGTGTGTGTGTGTGTGTGTGTGTGGGGGGGGGGGGGGGGCCTTGCCTGCACATGTGTGGGGGGGGCTTGCCTATATTATTATTATGTAATTTTTAGGCAGTGTTTCCCTTTGAGGGCGTGGCTGGGGGTGTTATTTAATTACGAGCACATGCCACTGCACTTGTCCCTCTTTCCTGCTTTCAAAAGTTGGGAGGTATGACTATACAGCTTGCTCAAAAGTCCTAGACACTAGCTCTTAGACAATTTGAGTAAATAGCAGCACAACAGTTAACTTTTTGTCTCTAGATTTTGGAAGTTGTTACTTGCACTAACCTTCTAGAAATGATACTTCTTCCTGAACCATTGACTGAGGAAATGATCTTTGTAACAAGCGAGACAGACCCCTGCAGGATCTGATCTGTAGTTCCTCTAATTTGTCCCTTTCTGGTTCTGTCTGAATACAGATATTTTCCCTGAGCAGCAACTGTCACATGTTGCCCTCTGGGCAGCAAATGAAATGACTAGCCAGCATGCCTATGATTATACATGGACATATGCAGAAGAACCCTGCTGACTGCCTAAAGCTAGAGGTGAGTAAGATCACAGTGAAGTGCACACAGGAAAGGGGGGTCATGGAAAATGCTGTAATAATGGCGCAGATCAAACATCTGCAAGATGACCCCTGCCTTCCAAGTGGTGTGGGATGAGTAACGGGATGTAGCTCACCCCCACTACAAAGAAATAATGGTATTTACTATAGGAAAACTTTATTAAACATAAACAGCATTCCAATCATCAGTAAGGGCAAGGGTAGAGACCAAATGAAGTGTTTCGAGCTGATAGCTCTTAATCATGCTTATCTGTCACTTGAAGTCTGTCTGTTTACATAGAATATAAAAAGTCGAACTACAAGTAACAGGTAAGCATGAGTCAGAGCTGTCAGCTCTTGTTCTTTACTGTTGCATTTATTTTGGATGGAAACATTCTTTATTCAATGTTTATAAAGTGAACCCAAACCACAGGATATTCCAAGTATGTCTCACACCCTGCTTCGGAATGATTAATAACACGTGGGTTATGGTCCAGTAGAGGGCGAACTTCTGCAGAGATAGCTAGAAAAAAGAAGCCCCTCCCAGTCCATAAATACCTGGGACCTCCCACACATTCCCCAGTTTTCGTCTCTGCAGATGGCGAGCAAGTCAGAAGATGGCTGTCTCCTCCTTGCAGGTAAGCCGGGTTCACACCTGGCCATATTTGTCCCTATTTCTGCCCGGACCTAGTTATGTTTTAGTTCCCTAATGCCTCCCAGCCTTGGCTGTAGGTCCGGGTGAGGGTAGGGTTCACCTTAGCAGGTGTATTGATAGGAGCCAAACTCCTCTGTGAGACCCCATTAAAAGGGGTAGGCGGCTACCAGGTTGGTGACCCTGGTTTGGGATGCCCTGTCCGTTTGCTAAAAGCCCTCACCACATATATTAAATGTGGCTATCAGCTTATCCCTTACTCCCTTGCCCAGTTAGTAGGGGGGGCGGTGTAAGGAGAGATCCTTACATAATTATATAATTTATCTGGTAAGAATTTATTTCAGTTTATTCTTGTTTATTCTGGAAGTGATCCCTCAATGAACTGTGTGTGTGTGTTTAATATGACTGTGTTTTTACTTCTGGCGCTGGATTGCCAGCGCCAGTGCCCCCTCATGTATCCAGCCGCGGGCTGGGGGCCGGGTGATGGCACCTGCCAGCTCTGCGGCCTCTGGCCAGCGAGCCGGCTTCTCCATCCTGTCAGGGGAGGGGGGCTGGGCCGGGAGCTCTTCGCGCCCGTGACGGCCCGCCCCCTCTCTAGGCGCATTGGCGGCGCTCAGCAGCGATTGGCTGGGAGCGCGGCTGTGACACGGTCCTGCGTCGGGAGGGGGCGGGGCCAGGCGCGAGCGCGATTTCGCCTGGCCCGCCTCTCTTCTACCCTCCTCGGTCACCATCTTCCCAATAGGCGCACGTGAGTGCCCCTTGAGGCTGTTTGTTGTCATTAGATTTTTAGTTGTATTTCTTTTGCTGCGCATTATCATGGTGTATATGGGGGTCTGTTTATTCAGATCCATGTTTTTAATTCTGCATGGCACTCCTTATGCAAGGTGGCTTTATATATATTTATGTAATTATATACTTTGGTATATTGGGAGCAGCCTGTGGTGCGAGCGACTAGTGCACGTTCCTGTAATGATCACCTCGTCACAGGTTCGAATCCTGAGGTTGTATTCCGGGTGGACCTGGTGCCTTGATCTGCAGGAAATGCCTGTTTGGATATTGTTTTATTTATTTAGACTTATATATAGGTGTGGTCAGTGTATATTGCATATACTGGTGTGTGTGTGCTTATATGTATATATATGTACAATGGGTTTACATACATATTGCTAAAAGGGATCTCCCCCCCGCTGACCTCATCACCTACACCCCCACGCCTGGTTTTGACCCCAAGTGACATTGTCACTAGCGGGGAGTCGCAATTCGATGTCTGCGCCAGACTGGCCAACATTGAGAGAATGATTGAGAGAATGATTGCTAGCTCTGCGGCCAGGAAGGCCCCAGCTAAGAGACGTCACCTGGTGCCTACTACGCCAGCCTTTGACTATGATGATTATGACCCTTTTGATTGTAAGAATGTACGCATCATGAGCCTGGATATTCGAGAGTATCCGCTATGACAAAAAATTTTGACTACGCTCACGTGCGCGCTGAGCGTTAAGAGGAAGGGGAATTATTTGCTCAGATTTTTGAAGTGCCTTCTATTTCCCCTCCTGCGGAGGCCCTCCCACAACGGGGGGGACATTTTTGGGATGGCCAAACCTCGTTTGGAGTTCCCGGATCAGAAGCACTTTAACAATTTAAGGAATGGGAGAAGCCTAGCCGGCTTCCCGGTATCCCTCAAGGGTGGTATAGGAAGTATCCCCTCCCTGTTGAGGTGGTTAAGCGTTGGTCTACACACCCAGAGGTCGACGCTCCCGTCCTGGGATTGTCCAATTCGCCGGTAGTGCATTCCCCGGATTCCACTACTTTGAGGGATAGTGAGGACCGACGTGTCGACCAAATGGCTTTGCATGCCTTTGCTTGTGTGGGGTCGGCCTTGCGCCCGGTCGCTCTCACGGCCATGGCTATTAGAGCTTTAATTAGGGGCCTTTTGGATGGTTCCCAATTGAATCCTTCCAGTGAGGAGTTTACAGCTCTGACTCATTGTGATATGTTCATTGCCTTTGTCTTATCAGCCTTGGATGATACTATCCGTATGTGTAGCAGGACCTCGGCATTGCAGGTGGCTATACGCCGTTCAGTCTGGTTGCGCCAGTGGGTGGCCGATAAGGCGGCTAAGAAGGCGCTCACAGGACTTCCTTTCCCGGGTCTGCGCCTGTTTAGTGAGCGTTTAGACTCTGTTGCCAAAGGGGGTAAGTTACCTCAATGCAAGAAGTAGCGCCGGCCCTTTCGGGGTTCAGGCTCTTTCAACCCCTCCTTTCGTGGCTCTCGACAAGCAGGGGATTGTCTTTCACTGCCTTCAGAGGAGATTCCTGGGGTAGGGGCAGAGGACGTGCCCGACCCGGGGCTTCCTGGGGTGCAAAAGCCTGTTGCCAAGCCCGCTCAGCAATGAGGGGGCGCCCTCACCCTTGCGGGTGGGGGGACGGCTGCGGCTCTTCGCTCAGGTCTGGACTCTAGTGGTCACAGACAATTGTATCCTGGAGGTAGTCTCCTCTGGGTACAAGCTGGAGTTTGCATACCGGCCTCCTCCTAGATTTCTCAGGTCTCGGGTTCCTATGGACCCACGGGCAGCACCGGGACTGGCAGTGCAGAACCTTCAGGATATGGGGGTCGTTTGGTTCCTCCCATAGAGAGAGGTCAGGGTTACTACAACTACCTTTTTACGGTCTCCAAAAAGGATGGATCCATAAGACCCATTTTGGACTTGAAAATTCTCAACCGGTTCATCAGAGCCAGAAAAATTCGTATGGAGACTGCGCTCTGCTGTCAACTCTCTGCGTCCGGGGGACTTTATGACTTCATTGGATATCAAGGGCGCTTACCTTCATGGGCCGATATTCCCGGGACATCAAAGGTTCCTCAGGTTCATGGTAGGCAATCAGCACTATCAGTTTGTGGCTCTTCCCTTCCGGCTGACTTCGGCGCCCAGGGTGTTCACCAAGGTATTGGCGGGCGTGATGGCCCTTCTCAGAGTCCAGGGCATTCGCATTTTGCCTTATCTGGGCGACCTTCACATTACGTCATCCTCTCTCCACCAGTTGGACACCCGGACGGTGGTGACAGCGCTGGAGAGGTTCGGGTGGGTAATCAATTACCCCAAATCCTTTCTATCTCCGTCAAGGGTGGCTTCGTTCCTGGGCATGACTCTGGATACCATTCAGAACAGGGTGTTCCGGCTCCAGCCGAAGGTGGATGTTCTTCAAGCACTACTTCGTCTTCTTCTGTCCAGCCCTCGTCCGTCTGTCAGACAGGGGATGAGGCTGGTAGGTTTGAGGGTGACTTGCTTCGAGGCAGTGCTCTTTGCTCAGTTTCACATGAGACCTCTTCAGCTCCATCTTTTATCATTTTGGGACAAATGTCCTCTATCCATGGATCAGACTTATGTTCTGTCTCCTCTGGTTCGGCGGTCCTTCAGTGGTGGCTGGACCCGAATCACTAAGGAGGGACTCACAGCAAGAGTGCCCTCCGGGAGGTATCTCTGATTCTTTCATGGACCGAGAGCTATGTACTGTGCATCTCGGCAGTTTACATCCCAGGTGTGGAGAACCTGGGAGCACACTCTCTGAGCAGGGGGACCTCTCGCCGGGGGGAATGGTCCCTCAGCAACAAGGTATTTCTATCCCTCTGTCGCAGGTGGGGGAGGCCGGAGGTGGATCTGTTTGCCTCTCGTCACAATCACAAGCTTCCGGCATTTGTGTCAATGTCCCAGGACCCTCTGGCTCTGGCAGTGGATGCCATGTCTCTGTCCTGGCGGGAGCTCGGTCTCCTGTATCTGTTTCCTCCCTTTCCCATGGTGGGCAAGGTGGTACGCAAGCTGGCTCAAGAGGGTGTGCCAGCAATCCTGGTGGCCCCAAGGTGGCCAAGACAGGTGTGGTTCGCAGACGTCGTGCGGCTGGCGGTCGATCAATAGGGGCTGCCTCCGGTTCCGGATCTGATTACACAAGGTCAGCTTTGTTACCTCAATTTACAAACGCTGGTTTTGTCGGCGTGGCTGCTGAAACCTTCGTCTTAGAAGAAAAGGGTTTGTCTGAAGCTGTTGTCCGGACTCTTGTCAGGGCTAGGAAGAAATCTTCCTCTAATATCTACTACAGGACCTGGCGGACCTACATTGATTGGGGTGAGGCTAGGGCCTTCCCTTGTCGGGTGTTTTCCATCCCTCGGATTCTGGAGTTTCTTCAGCATGGTTTGGACATGGGTTTTCAACTTAGCACTCTGAAAGGGCATGTTTCTGCTCTGGCGGTTTTCTTTCAAAGGTCTTTTGCTCTTCATCCTATGGTTAAGACCTTTTTTCCAGGGGGTCACTCTTGTGTGCCCTCCTCACAAACCCATGTTACCTGTTTGGGATTTAGTTTTGGTGTTGTCTGCCCTTCAGGGTCCTCCTTTTGAACCAGTGCAGGATGTTGCACTATCCACCTTCACCCTAAAGGTTGCCTTTTTGGTGGCTATCACCTCTGTTCGACGTGTTTTTCTGAGTTGGAGGCTCCATCCATTCAGGCCCCCTACTTTGAGAGACATCAGGACAAGGTGGTTTTCCGTTTTAAACCAGACTTCCTGCTAAAGGTTGTCTCCGCCTTTCACCTCATTCAGGACATTGTGCTTCCTTCCTCGTGTCCTAAGCCTAGCAATGACAAGGAGAGGGCGTTGCACTCTCTGGACATCGTTAGATGTGTTAAGTACTATCTGGTGGCTACTTAACCATTCCGGAAGACGGATGCCTTTTTTGTGGTGCCCTCTGGGCCCCAGAAAGGTTTGGCGCCCGTCAAGTCTACCATTAGTAAATGAATTTGTCAGGCCATTATTAGGGCCTATTCTGCCAAGGGGAGGGATCCTCCTTTCCAGATCACTGCTCATTCTACTTCTGCTGTTGGGGCTTCCTGGGCTTTTCAGCACCAGGCCTCTGTTGAACACATTTGTAAGGCTGCTACTTGGTCTTCTGTTCATACTTTTTCCAAGTTTCATAAGGTTGATGTGCGGGCCTCAGCGGACGCTGTTTTTGGCCGCTAAGTTCTGCAAGCTGCAGTGGTTTCTTTGTGCATTATTGCCTGTTGGGATCCTCACCCTTTTTGGACACTGCTATTGGATGTCCCACGTGTTATTAATCATTCCGAAGCAGGGTGTGAGACATACTTGGAATAATACCATTTTGTAATTACTCACCTGTAAAATGGGTATTATAAGTATGTCTCACACCCTGCTTCGCCCTGAGTTGTATCTTGGATCCTCTATATGGTGAACCTTTTTTCTCATAGTTTTTATTGACTCTTCCTGGTCCCCTTACTGCTTTCTTATACTGGAGAATGTGTGGGAGGTCCCAGGTATTTATGGACTGGGAGGGGCTTCTTTTTTCTAGCTATCTCTAGAAGTTCGCCCTCTACTGGACCATAACCCACGTGTTATTAATCATTCCGAAGCAGGGTGTGAGACATACTTATAATACCCATTTTACAGGTGAGTAATCACAAAATGATCGCTTCACTGCGATATTCCGAGATAGCAGAGTATTCTTACCCATCCCAGAGACCCCATGGCACATGTGCAAGCACTTCTCAAATGAATGGAGTGCCTCCCACTGTGTGCTCTGCTCCAGCTCCAGCTTTCCCACACTGGCTATTAAACCGGACCTTCACCATGATTTATTGAAAAGCTCAAACCCTTATAAAATGATTCCCCAGCATTTAAAATTAATATATTCCTAGTATGTCACACACCCCGCTTCCAACCTTCATGACACTTGGGATACCGGCCTGTAGAGGGCGATCTTGCAGAGATGACATGGAAAAAAGGAGCCCCTCCTGGTCCATAAATACCCGGGACCTCCCACTATTCCTCAGCCTTTTTGTCTCTGCAGTCGGCGAAGAATTCAGAAGATGACTCTCCTTCCTGCAGTTAGCCGGGTTACGCCCGGCCTTTTTCTATTTCTGCCTGAAGCCACATTTTTGTATTGTGATATGTATGTTATGCCTCCCAGCCTTGGCTGATGGGCTCGGGCAAAGGTAGATACACCCTTGGGTGTATATGGGAGCTTGCTCCCTCCGTGAGACCTCAAATAAGGGGTAGGCGAGATCAGGGTTGGTGTCCCCCGGCATGGGATGCCCCGTCCCTTTAAATCTCCTTGTGCCTATGCATTTGTTTAAAAAAAAAAGGAAAGGATAAGAAAGTGACATACCTGTTTTGGGTTTTTTAAATTCCCCTCTCTTTTTTTTTTGTTCGGCCCCGTTCTATGATGTCATGCTATTGTCTTTGGCTGACCTGCCCTCTGCTCTCTGAGCAGTGCTAGGTGGTGGGCGGGGCTTCGAGTCTGCGTCGCATTTCTGCTTCCTCTTCCTGTTTGACATGTGGTTTGCTGGTTCCTGTTCTGGTGCTGGCCTCCACTGGTCCTGGCTGCTGCGTTGGTGCCGCTGCTGGGCTTTTCTTATACTGATTGGTCGCAGGGCTGTCGCTGGGCCGTTGTGGTCACTGTAAGTACCCTTTAGTTATACTAAAGGGAAATCTTTTTTATTTACTGTCATTTCTTTCTTGCATATGCATAAGGCTCATTGTGTTTTCTCTATCTTCCAGGGGGAAACTCTCTTAAGGTTCCAGAACGGACAGAGGATCGGCCCTTTTCAGCCCCAAGGGGGACTGCATGGAACAGAGGAAGAGGACGTGGCCGTCCAGGTCAGAGTTGGGGATCTAAGCCCAAGTCCACTTCCAAGCCTGCCCAGCAATGAGGAGGCGCCCTCACCCGTATGGGTGGGGGGACGGCTGTAATTCTTTTTTCCAGGCTTGGGTCAAGAGGTATCAGACAGATGGATTCTGGAAGTTGTGTCCTCCGGTTACAAGCTGGAATTCAAGGTTCGGCCTCCTCTCTGATTTTTCAGGTCTCGGATGCCCGCAGATCCGGTGATCACACAGGGGCTCCGGGCAGCTGTGGCGAACTTTTTAAACATGGATGTTATCCACCAGGTTCCTCCAGCGGAAAGAGGTCTGGGGTTTTACTCCAACCTATTTACGGTTCCCAAAAAAGGACATTGTGCTTCCTTCCTCGTGTCCTAAGCCTAGCAATGACAAGGAGAGGGCGTTGCACTCTCTGGACATCGTTAGATGTGTTAAGTACTATCTGGTGGCTACTTAACCATTCCGGAAGACGGATGCCTTTTTTGTGGTGCCCTCTGGGCCCCAGAAAGGTTTGGCGCCCGTCAAGTCTACCATTAGTAAATGAATTTGTCAGGCCATTATTAGGGCCTATTCTGCCAAGGGGAGGGATCCTCCTTTCCAGATCACTGCTCATTCTACTTCTGCTGTTGGGGCTTCCTGGGCTTTTCAGCACCAGGCCTCTGTTGAACACATTTGTAAGGCTGCTACTTGGTCTTCTGTTCATACTTTTTCCAAGTTTCATAAGGTTGATGTGCGGGCCTCAGCGGACGCTGTTTTTGGCCGCTAAGTTCTGCAAGCTGCAGTGGTTTCTTTGTGCATTATTGCCTGTTGGGATCCCCACCCTTTTTGGACACTGCTATTGGATGTCCCACGTGTTATTAATCATTCCGAAGCAGGGTGTGAGACATACTTGGAATAATACCATTTTGTAATTACTCACCTGTAAAATGGGTATTATAAGTATGTCTCACACCCTGCTTCGCCCTGAGTTGTATCTTGGATCCTCTATATGGTGAACCTTTTTTCTCATAGTTTTTATTGACTCTTCCTGGTCCCCTTACTGCTTTCTTATACTGGAGAATGTGTGGGAGGTCCCAGGTATTTATGGACTGGGAGGGGCTTCTTTTTTCTAGCTATCTCTAGAAGTTCGCCCTCTACTGGACCATAACCCACGTGTTATTAATCATTCCGAAGCAGGGTGTGAGACATACTTATAATACCCATTTTACAGGTGAGTAATCACAAAATGATCGCTTCACTGCGATATTCCGAGATAGCAGAGTATTCTTACCCATCCCAGAGACCCCATGGCACATGTGCAAGCACTTCTCAAATGAATGGAGTGCCTCCCACTGTGTGCTCTGCTCCAGCTCCAGCTTTCCCACACTGGCTATTAAACCGGACCTTCACCATGATTTATTGAAAAGCTCAAACCCTTATAAAATGATTCCCCAGCATTTAAAATTAATATATTCCTTGTATGTCACACACCCCGCTTCCAACCTTCATGACACTTGGGATACCGGCCTGTAGAGGGCGATCTTGCAGAGATGACATGGAAAAAAGGAGCCCCTCCTGGTCCATAAATACCCGGGACCTCCCACTATTCCTCAGCCTTTTTGTCTCTGCAGTCGGCGAAGAATTCAGAAGATGACTCTCCTTCCTGCAGTTAGCCGGGTTACGCCCGGCCTTTTTCTATTTCTGCCTGAAGCCACATTTTTGTATTGTGATATGTATGTTATGCCTCCCAGCCTTGGCTGATGGGCTCGGGCAAAGGTAGATACACCCTTGGGTGTATATGGGAGCTTGCTCCCTCCGTGAGACCTCAAATAAGGGGTAGGCGAGATCAGGGTTGGTGTCCCCCGGCATGGGATGCCCCGTCCCTTTAAATCTCCTTGTGCCTATGCATTTGTTTAAAAAAAAAAGGAAAGGATAAGAAAGTGACATACCTGTTTTGGGTTTTTTAAATTCCCCTCTCTTTTTTTTTGTTCGGCCCCGTTCTATGATGTCATGCTATTGTCTTTGGCTGACCTGCCCTCTGCTCTCTGAGCAGTGCTAGGTGGTGGGCGGGGCTTCGAGTCTGCGTCGCATTTCTGCTTCCTCTTCCTGTTTGACATGTGGTTTGCTGGTTCCTGTTCTGGTGCTGGCCTCCACTGGTCCTGGCTGCTGCGTTGGTGCCGCTGCTGGGCTTTTCTTATACTGATTGGTCGCAGGGCTGTCGCTGGGCCGTTGTGGTCACTGTAAGTACCCTTTAGTTATACTAAAGGGAAATCTTTTTTATTTACTGTCATTTCTTTCTTGCATATGCATAAGGCTCATTGTGTTTTCTCTATCTTCCAGGGGGAAACTCTCTTAAGGTTCCAGAACGGACAGAGGATCGGCCCTTTTCAGCCCCAAGGGGGACTGCATGGAACAGAGGAAGAGGACGTGGCCGTCCAGGTCAGAGTTGGGGATCTAAGCCCAAGTCCACTTCCAAGCCTGCCCAGCAATGAGGAGGCGCCCTCACCCGTATGGGTGGGGGGACGGCTGTAATTCTTTTTTCCAGGCTTGGGTCAAGAGGTATCAGACAGATGGATTCTGGAAGTTGTGTCCTCCGGTTACAAGCTGGAATTCAAGGTTCGGCCTCCTCTCTGATTTTTCAGGTCTCGGATGCCCGCAGATCCGGTGATCACACAGGGGCTCCGGGCAGCTGTGGCGAACTTTTTAAACATGGATGTTATCCACCAGGTTCCTCCAGCGGAAAGAGGTCTGGGGTTTTACTCCAACCTATTTACGGTTCCCAAAAAAGGACAGCTCTGTTCGGCCTATTCTAGATCTGAGACGACTCAATCAGTTTATACGTTTCCGAAGGTTCCGCATGGAGTCGTTGCGTTCAACGATCGACGCTCTCCGCCAGAGGGACTTTATGACGTCCATAGACATCAAGGATGCTTATCTGCACATTCCTATTTATGCCGCTCACCAAAGGTTTCTCAGATTCACAGTAGAAGACCACCATTTTCAGTTTGCGGCTCTTCCATTCGGTCTCACTCCATCCCCAAGAGTGTTTACCAGGGTCCTGGCAGGAGTAATGGCTATTCTCAGGGTCCAGGGCATTCGCATCGTGCCATTGCTGGACGACTTGCTCATCACAGCGTCATCTTTCAATCAGACGGAACTGAACACCAGAACAGTGGTGACTACACTAGAGAGGTTTGGTTGGGTGTTAAACCATGCCAAATCCTCTCTTTGTCCCTTAAGGGAAATTCCCTTTCTGGGCTTGATTCTGGATACCCTTTTGGCCAGGGTATTTCTTCCTCAGTCCAAGATTGTTCTGATTCAGAATTTAATTCATCTGTTCCTGTCCAATCCTCATCAGCCTATCCGCTTGCGGATGAGATTAGTGGGGTTGATGGTGGCCACGCTCGTAGCGGTTCCTTTTGCTCAGTTCCACATGAGGACGCTTCAGCTCTTTCTCCTGGCGAAGTGGGACAAGCGCCCCTTGTCTTTGAATCGGACTTGTCGTCTCCCCTCGTCCTGCAGTCCCTCCAGTGGTGGCTGATTTCGAGCAATCTCAGGGACGGCAAATCATTTCTGACCCCTTGTTGGGAGTTGGTCACCACAGATGCCAGTCTTACGGGCTGGAGGGGGCATCTGAAGGAGACACCGGTTCAGGGGTTGTGGGGGCCTCTGGAGGCTCATTCCCCAATCAATTTATTGGAACTTTGGGCCATTGTTGGGGCCTAAGCCCTAAGGGGAAGGTTCCCCCTTTTCATGTTACTACTCATTCTACTCGTGCTGTTGGTGC
This sequence comes from Gastrophryne carolinensis, assembly GCA_027917425.1. Taxonomy (NCBI): domain Eukaryota; kingdom Metazoa; phylum Chordata; class Amphibia; order Anura; family Microhylidae; genus Gastrophryne; species Gastrophryne carolinensis. Next base: position 168,175,343 of record CM051236.1, read on the forward strand.
GTCCTGGGCTTTTCAGCACCAGGCTTCTGTTGAACAAGTTTGCAAGGCTGCTACTTGGTTTCGGTTCACACTTTTTCTAAGTTTTACAAGGTTGATGTGCGGGCCTCAGCGCTTGCTGCTTTTGGTCGCAAGGTTCTGCAAGCTGCAGTAATTTAAGTTATGCCTTATTTTCCTTGTGGGATCCCCGCCCATTATTGACACTGCTATTGGATGTCCCAAGTGTCATGAATGTTGGAAGCGGGGTGTGTGACATACTAGGAATAATACCATTTTGTGAGTACTCACCTGTAAAATGGGTATTACGAGTATGTCACACACCCCGCTTCCCCCGCCCTTTTTTTATATGGTGTTTGTTATTATTTTCAATTCACTATATAATTTGCTCTTCCTGGTTCTTCACTGCTTTTTTAAAAGACTGAGGAATAGTGGGAGGTCCCGAGTATTTATGGACCAGGAGGGGCTCCTTTTTTCCATGTCATCTCTGCAAGATCGCCCTCTACAGGCCGGTATCCCAAGTGTCATGAATGTTGCAAGCGGGGTGTGTGACATATACGCGTAATACCCATTTTACAGGTGAGTACACACAAAATGGTATTATTTTAAGTTTTAGTCACTTATTAATCTTTCCCCCACTGGGCTGCAACTCTGTTCAGGATTTTAGGATAAGGGCGTCGCCATCTTGACTCAGAAGCATCACACTTACTGAGGAGAGGAGAGCGGGTTAAAGTACAGGGGGCTGTGCTTTGCTCAGACAGAGCAGAGCTGGGGTCAGAATAAGGTCAGCAATCCCAGAATGCAGAGCAGCACAGTCAGAAGGCACTTCCTGATGTTCCATGAGCCGCCATCTTGGATGTTTAAAGGCTCATAACATGCAGTAGATGCAGGTAGGATGATTTTCAGACCAATCTGTATGTACAGGGTGTGGGAAACATATAAGATAGGCTCTTATTCAGGGCGAAGGACCGCTTTAAGGTAGGCCTGGAGCAGAAGCACATCAGATTGTGGAGGGGGATGCCATCATGACCCCTACATGCACCTTGGAACTGCGGAATCGGTAAGTATACAGGGCAAACTGGGGGGGTTACCAAGCTGGGCATTGCAAGACCAGGAATTGCCTGAACCTGAAGTCTTTTACACTCCAGGACTAGGGCTTAAACCGGACCTTCAGCGTCATTTAATAAAAAGCCCAAACCCTTAAAAAACTATTCCCAAGCATCTAAAATTAATATATTTTTTAGCCGCTTACTTTTTATTCTTTCTCCCACTGGGCTGAATCTCTGTTCAGGACTCTAGGATACGGGCACTGCCATCTTGCATACATACTGAGGAGAGGAAGGGGGGCAGGCAAGTGCAGGTGGGTGGGTTATAGCTGTACTTCGCACAGAAAGAGCAGAGCTGAGGTCAGGAAAGGGTCAGCAATTCCAGAATGCAGAGTGGCATATTCAGAAGACACTTCCTGTCTGCAGGCAGCCTGAAACTCCATGGGCTGCCATCTTGGATGTTAAAAGGTTAAGAAAAAAAACACAATAGGTGCAAGTGGGATGATTTTTAATGTGGACAATCTGTAGAGGGTGAGGGGAACATACAAAATAGATTCTTATTCAGGGTGAAGGTCCACTTTAAGGGTTTAGACCAGACTTAAAGGTTACATATATATATTTATAGACAAGCAGGTTGCCAATCTTTCCCTAGGTTGGGTACAGGATCGAAAACAGTATGTCAGAGCTTTCTTAGTTTGCTGAATTAGGTGGCACAGTGATAATTAAATGTATAAGAATTTTTAATCTTAGTGGAGTTGAAACATAAATCTTAACCTAACTTCGTTCCCATGCCAGGAATTCAGTGCAGCAATTGGCCACTGGCGCTCACATGGGCAGCACATTCCAACAACCAGAACAATGGCAGTGCTGGCTACCCATGTGTGCTCCAGGCAGCCAATCGCTGTGCTGGATTCCCAGTGATAGTGCAAGGCTATAGTGTAGTGCTACGGCATTCTTGGGGGTTATGTGTGGGGTACTTCAGCATTCTGGATGCCACCCCCAAGCCTGTCATACGCTTTAACCCCTCACCACCACCATGTCTCTCCATTCCCGCCTTATACTCCACTGCACACCTTTCCTCTGCTCATGCTCATATATTCAACTTGAGCCCGCCTTTTTATCTCTCCTTTATCTTTTTTTCCCCAGCATGTCAAATGTGTCATTTTTTCCACCACCTCACTGCTACCACTATAGTCCACCTTTCCCTTTTTGAATAAACTGCATAAATAAAGGAGGTACAATCACCAGGGTTTTTACTATCCTGGTGAGTATTCCTCTCCTGCAGCAATTTGGGTCCTGCTGTTAAATCTCCTGGATGGCTGTTAAAACTCACCTCTCTGGCGTTCCATACAGTGCACGTGCAGGCCACCAGCCATTCCTTCCAGCTTTACTAGGAGGCCGATTCATTAATAGCGGCAGGTAGCGACAGTTGAGCGACTGTAGCGGAATTTTCAGAGCACCCGCCAGTAGTCGCTGTGCTTGGCCATTGTTCGGTAGTTGATAGCGACTCAGTCGGTTTGCCGTAATGTTGAATATTGGGTGAGGAGTCGCTATTTGACAGGTTCCGCGCTGTATGGGAGCGCATGATAGCGACTGGCCCTAGCGACCGGCTCCCACCATATTCATGAAAAAATCACGCTCAAAAAATTCTCGCGCTGTAAAATGCATGTTTAAACCCCAGAGCGCTGGAGGCGATGGGTTAAAAGTTGTTTTTTAACCCCCAAACCACCATTTTTTTGGAAGTTTTTTAAATAATTTAGTAATATGAATACATTAATATCAGACCTGTAATATCAATTCTGTACAATTTTTTTTTTTTTTTTTCCCTTAAAAAAATCTAAAATGGCAGAAGTGGTCACAGAATTTTTCACATTTAAAAAAAAAAAAAAAAAAAAAAATTAATAACAATTAATTATTAATATTTAAAGTTTGTTCCATTGAAATGCATTGGAGAGCGCCAGGTAGCGAGAGGTCATACCTGTCACTGTTCAAGGTCGGACGCTGGTGCTGTGGGCTGAGGCTGGAATAATGATGAATGAGTCGCTATATGGCACTATATCAGTCCCTAAGCAGGATCGGCTTGATAAATGTGTGATTGTGGTGGGGAGCCAGCGTTCTCGTGGCGGTGCTCGTCATTACCGGCCGCTCACCAGTCGCTACCTGTCGCTATTCCTTCATAAATAAGGGCCTAAGCCACCCTGAGAAGGAATGCTAGGTGCTGGATGCTGTACATCAGTTGGAGGAGTGAGCTGCACTCGGGATCACCAGCAAGGTGATAATACACACTAATACGGATGATTTCACAAAGTGAGATGTTTAAAATGACTCCTTCTATGTGCAGGTTTAAAAAAGAATATTTGTTTTTACATGTCTGTATTTGATGCCTATTTCACTTGTTTTATGATCACTCCAGGAATCTGGACTAGTAAAGGGAAAAATAATTTTCTGAACCCGTCAGCCAGTTGTATTTCATGTGATCCTCTCTCAGTTGACGGCAGGTGTATGCTAAACAGTGTGCGCTAAATGCTTGTAATTAGGACGCCTTGGGGCTACAACTGTCAGCTTAACATTGCCAGGTGGAGGGAGGGCACTGTTAGCATCTCTTTATTAATTTCTCTGAAGTTAAACCCCGCAGACCTATACAAAGCTGCCCCCAGGGTCAATTCTTCATGAATGGATCACTGGCAGGTGAAACAGATATCGATTGCTGGCCTAGGTCATGAAAGCTATGTTGTTCACTACATACAGAATGTGTGTTAAGGCGTTCTGCAGTATTTCTCCTATTTTATTTTATTTTTACTATAATCAGGAGCCAGCAAACAATTTCTTGTTAACATGATGTTGTATAACACAGGAACATTCATATCTAATGAAGAGAGCCTAGCCATGAAGGACATTATCAACTCAGCCTCAGTGACTGCTTGTCTGTCTCTCAGTCACTAAACTGAAATAGGTGCTGCTGATTTTTTTGGGGTAGGGGGGCGTCTGCCAAGCTGGAGCTTGCAGTTCTCCATGCCTATAGCAGGTGAGCAGCTGGGCCATGTAGTCCCTGAGGGTTGGGGAGGAGTAGCAGCTGGGTCTTTGGTGCCCTGAGGGCAGCTGGGCCTTGTAGTTTCACCATAGTCAGCTGGGCCTTGTAGTTCCCCAGGGCACGGGAGGGGAAGCAACTGGGCAAAGTCAGCTGTGCCTTGTAGTTCCTCCAAAGGGAGCAGGGCCTTGTAGTTCCTCCAAAGGCAGCTGGGATTTATAGTTCGTCCAAAGGTAGCTAGGCCTTGGAGTTCCTTTAAAGGCAGCGGCCGCGGTCTTTTAGTTGCTCCAGGGTCAGCTGGGCCTTGTAGATCCTATAGGATCAGCTGGGCCTTATAGTTCCTCCGGGGTCAGCTGGGACTTGTAGTTCCTCCTGGGGTAGCTGGGCCTTGTTCTCCAGGGCACTGAAGGGGAAGCAGCTGGACCTTGTTGTTCCTCCTGGGGCAGCTGGGCCATTTTTCCAGGGCACTGAAGGGAGGCAGCTGGGCCTTGTTGTTCCCCTGGGGCAGCTGGGTCTTGTTGTTCCTCCTGGGGTAGCTGAACCTTGTTGTTCTCCTGGGGTATCTGGGTCTTGTTGTTCCTTCTGGTGTAGCTGGGCCTTGTTGTTCTACAGGGCACGGAGGGGAAGTAGCTGGGGCTTGTAGTTGCCCAGACCTGGAGAGGGGAAGCAGCAGTTGGGGTTTTGTTCTCTATGATGTTGACAATCTTCCTCTCTATGGCCTAGGTAGCTATAAGCCCCAGCTGGCCCAGTGTGAACATCAAGTACTTAAAGGTGTCTAGTGTGGCCCTGAGTGGGGAGGCATACCAATATGGGATGCCACATATACCCCAGGTATAACCAGGCCTCTTATTATTTCTGCATGCCCTGGCTCCACATGACCATCAGAGGCCAATCAGGTTTGATAGGTGGACAGGTGAACAAAGATGTATAAGGGGATGCCAGAAGATAATATACATATACCCCTTAACAAACAAAGCTCGTAGCTGGATCAGCAGGCATCTCTCGCTCTCTCTTTTTTGCACATTTTTTTATTATGCACATTCTCTGTGCCTTTCGCTCTTTTTACATTCCCTTCAACACTTTCTTTTCTACACCCCTCCATCTCATTTCACCTTTTCTACATATTCCTCATTTAAACTTTCTTCATTTAAACTTAATTTTTTCCACTTCTCCTTGTTCCTTTTTTACCCTTCTTTAAGTATTTCTTTTTCTACATTCAAACTTTATTACAGCTTAATGAGTATCTTGCCAACACCACCCAGGTTAGAGCCGTCCTGAAACCGATTAAAAAGAACATTTGCATAATTTTCTTACAAATACTGTATACCTCTGCCTGGTTCATTCCTGAAATCCTTTTCTCAGCAGAAGCTGGGGCCTGTATCTTTCAATGCATTGGTGGGATCTTGAGTGACGCTGAAAAGTGTGCCACAGGGGCATCATGTTTTGGAATGTTCATATTGTTAAAATATGGGGTAAGCCTGAAAACAAGCAGAAATACTTATCCACTTCGATGTCCTGAGTAACTACGGATGCAGTGCAGGGGCGTACATACCATAGAGGCAATGCAGGCACTTGCCCCCGGGCCCATGGAACAGGTTGCCTTCACCACCTCTGCAGTATGTACACTCGCACCAGAATACTTACCTAGCCACCCATGCCGTCTCATTTCTCCTCGCCTCCGCCGTCCCCCTTGCTGCCTTGTGTGCACTGGCTGGCTCTTTCCCCTTGCCTCCTGGACTAGTGTGTCCTCGTGGGGGGGTGGTGCTGCTGGGGGCCGCTAAGGGCCCCTGACCGGGCTTTTATGCCATTGATGCAGTACCAGGTGAACTCAAGAGGGCACCAGGGGCGTCCTGTGCTGGGCTGATCGTGGCAGATCAACCACTTTGCAGGACCCAAACCTAAATCAGAATGCCTCTGATGGACGCAATTCAACTATCCTAAAGTCTTTAATGGATTGTCCAGGCAACATGGATCGGACCAGCTGTTGTAAAGCTTACCATAAGGAGGGTACAAGCGCCCCATTAATCCTTTCTGGTCCAAGATGGTGGCCTTAGTTGTGACTTGTTAACCCCCCAGCATGGCCTCCCCTTTCTTTGCAATGAAGGGGGCATGCTGATATGGGCCTGTGTGACCCTTCACTACTTCTCCACTCTCGGTAACAACATAGATTATGTGCAGTGGAGCAGCGCTGCACAAAATGTGAATATAGATGTTTTTTTTCCTGGACAAACCATTTAGGGTCGCCTTAAAACACAGGTGTCAAACTTGCACCTGAAAGGCCAGGTTTTGCGCATCTCCACACAGGCACACAGGGGGAGTAATTAGTGCTCATACAGGGCTATACAGGCAGATATGTGGAGATCCACAAAACATGACCTGTTGCTGCCCCTTCAGGAGTGAGTTTGACACACCTGCTTTAAAAAGTGGTGGGCGGGGCCAGGGTCTGTGGCAGTAAGGCCTGCCGAGGATGCCACTGCACTGTTTTCTAGGGGGCCATAGAATCCGCATCATAGATCACATAGTTACATAGTACGGTTGAAAAAAGACATAAGTCCATGAAGTTCAACCAAGGGATGGGGTTGGGGAAAGTAATTTTTACTTATTTATTTTTTACTGATAACAGCTAATAGTAACTGTTAATGATGTTTTCTGCTAGAAAAGCATCTATGGTAATTATTTTTTGAAGCTGTCAGCTGTTGGTGCTGCAACAACCTTCTGTGGGAGGCTATTCAGCAGATTTATTGTTTTTAAAGTAAGAAATGATTGTCGCCCCTTTTACCTGAAATAGTTTTTCCACATATTTTTTGTATTGGCCATTTATATATTTACACAAGTTAATCATGTCCCCTCCTTAGACGTCTCCTGTCAAGACTACCCTTTCCAAAGTCAGAGTGTCCTTTCTATGAACTGGTGCCCAGAATTGGACAGCATATTCCAGGTGCGGATGCACCATTGTCTTGTAAAGAGGCAAAATTACGTCTCGTGATTCCATGCCTCTTTTAATGCATGATAGTATCTTGCTCTCCTTAGAAGCAGCTGCTATTTTTTTTTATCCCTCGGATAAAGTAACTCATGTCTGGTTGGAGATACCAGGCTATCAACCCTAATTCCCATTTGGGATAGAACAGTTACATAGCCAAGTCGTCATCGGGATAAAGTTTCTTTTAATCCTCCTACTCCCACTACCTTCCATTCCCTCAACTCACCCTATCTCCCTGCCCCCCCCCCACACTAGTCCCCGAACCTAATTGGGTTTTGTGGTGAAAATACTGTACTTTACAGCTAAGGCACAGACATTTTCCGATGAGCTAGCTAAGAAAATAATCAACCATTATAATTCAATAAAGTATGGAGAGTTCTCCAGGTCAGGCAGCAGGCTCTTCCATTTGAAGTGGAAAGCTTTTCACACAATTATGGGTACCCCCATCAAAGACCCATAAAATTGTTATTTGTAGTAATGTGAATCTGCGCTTACTCTAGTACAATAAGCTATTCTTACTGGAAGTATGTATTCCACATGCCTGGGAGGGTCCTGGATTATCCAGACCATGATATAGGTGTAGTAATAAATCAACAAAGCAACTAGCCTTGTTTTTGCTTGCCTTAATTGATCACTACAGACCTATCTTTTCCATTGATTTTGGAGTGCGCGGGCATACAAGGAAAAAAAACGTCATTGTTGTATCCTCCTTAGCAGTCCACAAGGTCTCTGGTGACTTGAATGTTTCCCAAGTCATAGAAAGTGTCCTATGATATGCATGGCATGGCAAATAAGTAGGTGAGTACCCTGCTCCATTCATTCTGGCACATGGTATGCAGTGCCTCAGCACACTACCTCTGCATAAGGTGGCAGGGGTGTGCCCATACAGTGAAAGAGTTAGGAATTTTGAAAGCTTTGCAGACATTGCAGGCTGCAGTGAAAATAAGAGGCAATAATTAGCTTTGTTTTAATTCATGGACAAGGACCTTAAAGTTAACCATGGTGCATCTGTTGCCCAATTTAGAAAAACTGAATTGTATTATTCAGATTTACTTCAGTTGGTCATAATTCAGATGACCAATAGCACACTTACCTCCCCATCTGTATTAAAAACATCCGCTATTTTATTTTATTTTCTTGGTTGCTGCTTACTGTTCAGGCCCATTGGCAGAAATGTGGTTAATCTTGAGGATTATGTTTAAAATATGACTGAAGATGGAGGGGCTTGGTTATTGACACATACAGTAGTGCTTAAAATTTGGACGGGATTTACAGAGATTTCCCAGGAAATGTAAGTTTTTCAATAAAATCATAGTGCATGTGAAAGCCCCATTTTTCCTGGTTACAAAAGACACCCTTTCCGGCGTGGACTAAAACGGCGCTTTAGGAGATTTTCAGATAAAATTCAACTACTAGGCGCACCTTGTCGTTTTTCAAGAAAAGCCACAGGTGGCTTGCCAGCCCCCCAAGCCTTACGAACTGGTATAGAGGTCTCATGGATCCCTTACCAGTTCACAAAGGTTTAATTGTAAAATAAACACTCACACAACGCAGAGTGAAAATTAAATGTATTACTTTTTAACTTTACTCTGATCCTCTGTATAGCACCGATCAATGTCCCCAGCCGATCTGATGACAGATGCCGGTGATCGTGGGGGGGAGGCAGGGGATCCCCAGCCCCTGGGTGAAGAGAAGACCCGGCTGGATCGATCAAGGTCCAGTGAGTTTTCAACTTTTTTTTTCAAATTGGGGTTTAAAGTGGACCATCACCCTCAGGTGATCGGCCCGGGAATCTATAAGATTCCCGGGCCGATCACCTCCCTCCCCGCGGGACATCCGAGATCGGGATGTCCCGCGGGGTGAAACCCCCCCAAACACCCCAAATCCCCTTACCTTGTCTTCGGCGACGCTTGTATGCGGCTGTCAAAAGGCTTGTCCGTCGGCGCTGGGAGCAGGGAGAGGTGAGTTTTTCGGGGGGTTTGGGAGGGTTTCACACAGCGGGGCACCCCGATCGGGGGTGCCCCACCGAAGTGGACCAAGACCCAGGATAGTCAAAATCCTGGGTGTTGGTCCACTTTAAAGTAAGCTATGTGTCTCATGTAGCTGGCACTTAATGGTTGGTCAGACTCATGTAGCTAGTGTAGGCACTAAAAGGGTTAATGGGTGTTATTTGAGTCAAATGATATTTAATCAATAGTTGCCAGTGGGGTTCATGCTAATTATTTAGTGTAGCCTGGGTGACTTGCAGTGTGCACCGCGGTGTGCATTGCAACCTGCATCCCGGTGAACTTTTTAGCGCTTAGACAAAAATACATTTAAAAAAAGAATGTTTGTGCTACCTTTTCCCTACAAAAATTACCTGAACCTGTGAGGGAGCATTTTTACAGGTTAGGTACATCATTTTTCCTATGAGGTAAGGAATTTTTGTTTGGAAGTTTGGAAACAACAGCACCCTATGGGCAATGCAGAAATATTTGGCCAAATCTTTTGTATAGCCCATAGACAGGGTCATGCTAATTATTTGGTGAAGCCAGCGTGGCTTCTGGTGTGCATTATGGTTTTGGTTGCAACCTGCAACCCGGTGAGCTTTGTAGCCATAGCACACAAATAAGCGCACAAGAAAATGTTTGTCCTAAAAATCACCTGTACCTGTGATAAGGCATTTCTGGAGTTATGCAATATATCATTTATAATTATTTTCAGCATGTTGCTGCACCACTAATATTTAAGTAATGTGTTTTTTTGCAATGCAGCAACATGTTTTAGCTGTAAAAATATATAAATTAGATATATGCACCCCTCGAATTTGCACCGATGTGGTGTAGTCTGGTAGATCTGGTCTGGTAGATAGTGCTTAATAAATCTAATAAGGTAAGAATTGTTTTTTAAGTTTGGAAATCAAAGCACCCTATGGGCTATGCTAAAGCATTCACCAGTTTTTTCTGCATACTCCGTAGGGCGCTGTTGTTTCCAAACTTTTTTCCTTACCACACTAAAAGAATGATGTACCTAACCTGTAAAAATGATCTATCACAGGTGCAGGTAATTTGGGGGAAAAAGGTAAGTACCTAAAGGAATTCCAATTTCCTTTGCAATACGAGTATTCTGATTAGTAACTTGAACATCATCTTTTATATTTTTTAATTTGTAATTTGTAGAGCAAAACTTTAGACAGTTTTATAACAATTTGCTATGGAAACAGAAGTTCACCGAAGCATATTATTTTGTGCTTCTAGTCTTATGCCTTTCTTCTTTGTTTGATCGCTGTTCATCCCTTTAAGGCTAAACTTGAGTTCCTTACACCTTGTGCTCTAGGGACATTGTGCACTTTAAGACATTTTTGCATACTTCATACGCTAAAGAAAAATCAATGATGCCACTGCATCTTCAACCAAAAAGACAAATATTTAGAGTCTCTTTCTAGACAAGTGCCTAGAGATCAGATCTGTGTCTCAAAGAGTAGACTTCAATGCACGGTAATAACACAAATTAAACTATGTGGCCACAATAGATGTTATAAGGTTTAGATGTCTCAGAACAGCGTGCGTTTACCTATCAGTGGTTGAAAAAAGGTGGTATCATCTTTTTCCAATAGAACCGCTTTCATCTAGCAATATGCCAAAGGCATACATTTTTCCGGGGTGTGAAACACTGTTCACATAGAAACACATACAGACATATTTTTAACCATATCTTTTTCAGACAAGCTATAGGGGTTAAAAGTTGGAGCTTGACCCATTCTTTTTGCTTTTAAAGCAGACCAGCAGTCAAAAATGAATTCAATCAGACCAACACAACAAACAGTGCTCATATGCATCCTTTTCCAGGGCAATTTAGATTGCTGCACATAAAAAATAATTTACATTTTTATTATGCCTGCTGGGATACATTTTAAAAACAAGATGGCTACTCATGGGCTTGCAGGCCACCTGCAAACAGGAAGTGCTGCTGGGATGTGCATTTCAGTTATGTCAGTTGGGAGAGGAAGCTCCAAAATGGGGTCTACCTTCCTTTTCCAACTGTGCCAGGCTGTTGGTCCGGTTTAAGGTCCCAATATGGCGAATTTCCCTTTATGCTTGAATGTCCCTGATGCCTTAGCCATAAATTACCAAGTAAAACAAACATAAAGTGGTTCTTAAGTTTGATGTTAGGTTATTGGGGAATAAGCAAGCACATTCTATGTTTCTTTAGATTCTTCAGTTATTTTTGGAACAACAATTAGAAAATTTGTATTGCATTTTTTTATGTGTTAAAATGAGAAAGCTCACTGAAATGCAAGTTGCAAAATCACACCAAAAGTTAAACTTGCTTCACTATGACCCCCATTATGGGCTTCTCCATATTCGTTTCATTTGAATTTTGATATATATATATATATATATATATATATATATATATATCGAGGTATAATTTCAAGTAAAATTAAAACTCAGTGCTGATTCTTCTTTCCAGTGCTGCTACAAACTCCAAATGCCCAGAGTCGGTACTGAAGTGTGGAGTGCTCGGTGTGAAAGCCAGGATCAGGTAAGTGTTTTTATTGTCTCTAATTCAGCATCATGGAGGAAGGAGGGGGACAAGCGCAGGAAGGAGGGGGTTGGCTCAGGCTTTTATGGCCACTATGAACACTGCTAAGATACTATACTCAATGTATGGTGTAATAATAATGTCTTTTCTTTCTTCATAGAAATAAAGAATGTTAAAGCTTAACCAATGATACCAAAATTTAAGTTAGAAAAGTTAGTAAGCAAATGCAACTCAACACTGCAGAATTGGCTCTGGGGTACCAGTCCCACATCCTCAACCTTTAGTGATTAAGACTAGGCCTACTTAATAGCAACCATTTGTAAGATGAGTGAAATATAGATACTTATTCTTAAAAATGTTAAGCTACAATCATGGATATCTAGCTCAGCATGCCTGTCTAGATGTGACTCTACTATATAACGCAGTAAGATCAGAAAGCCACCCTTAATGAGACCTTGTATCTCTGTTTCTCTTCGGCAATAGCCAGTATGTTAAGAGAATCTCTATTATCTAAGACAGAAATGCAACACCGTTTGATTTGTGCTAATGTGACCCCATATTTTAACTCTTAGTTTATTAAGGCAGTGCAAAGATCAGGCTCATTATGACCATTACAGGGCTAATAATAATGATGTGGAGAAAATTATGTTATTGATGCAAGAGATGCTTGGTAGAAAAGCCAGTGACATTGATTCATACTTTGTGCAATTGTGCATGAACTTTTAGTGACCTCCAACAGTTTACTGTGTTAGTGACTCCACATCGCTAGGAACAGTTTAACTTATATAATCGAGTGCATAATAATAGTTGGGACCTTATGCTTCTAAATGAAAAATAAGGAAGTCTGCCAGATGTTCCACTCACCCCTTGGTTGGTTTGATTTAATTTTGATGTTAAAAAATTATAAAAGTGTAAACAAATAGGCAACTATTTTTATACTATTGTATAAGAAAAAAAATGACATTTCCCAGCACATCCTGCAGGCCTTAACTACACAGCTAAGTCACACTGTCAGAGTACAGAAAAGGACACATACTGCGCAGGACCGAAGGCTGTGAAGACCCCAGATGAAGTCAATGACGAAACGCACATCGGCCAGAACATAACACGGAGCACTGTAGGTGAGAGACGGACTACAATGGACAGCAGGAGATTGCGGGCAATTGGACTGAGGAACATTTTGGACAGATTCTTTATTATGAATTTATTATTCTTTATTATGAAGTTGCTTTTTACTCTTTATTTTTTCCACTGTTTTTGAAAAAGAAATAAGAAAACCTGCATACTAATGAAGATCAACGCGCTTTTGGCTCTTCCTTATACCCGCTGGCGGCTACCTTTTGCAACAGGAGATTGCATGTGTATGCAAATGCTCTTAAAATGCAAGGAAACATGTAGTACCCTTAATACATTCATAATCTGATATTAGATGCAGTTGATAAACTGATACATGCCTTATTTATTTGATAGTGATCTCAGTTTTTTTAGCTGTAGGTATAGACAGTCCACCACTTTGGTTGTATGGTTAAATTGATCTATGGACAAAGAATTTAAGATGTCCTGGTTGACAGTATTAATGTAAAATCCAGCTAAAGTATTATGGTTTCATCTGAATCAGTTTACTGTTTGCTTAGTATATATACATTTATATATTACATATATACAGGGAATTACTTATAACAATAGAAGGGTAAATGATGGGTTGAGAGGACGAGGGACAGATAGAAATACATAATAACTTTGCACAGCATTTGTAAGCTCAATAAAAGTGTACAATGAACACATGCCATGTTCTTTGCTACATAAGACACACTTTTCCTCAAAAGGGATTGTATGTGTCTTATGGGGCGACTGCGTGCCCGTCAAGAAAAGTGAAGAGCTTTGTAGATGTATGGCAGGGAGCGCAGTGTGCTAGGTATGGGAGGGCAGCCATTTTTCCTTTGCAAAATGGGGGGGGGGGGCTTAATTTGATGCAAAAGACTAGAAAAAGGTTAGGCACTACGTTTCTGTCAAAAAATTCTATGCAGCAATTTGGATGTGTGCAGGACTTGCAGCCTGTAATGTCATGCAGGGTATATGCAGCAGGAGGAAGTACTGGCACTCACATTACAGCCAATGGTGGTATTCAGTCATGTGATAAGAAAGTGAAAGAGGCTGGCACAGAGCAAATACATAGCATAACAGTGTTCTGTACCACAATAAACACCACAACTTGCAGATGAGTTTTTATTCAACATTTTGTCACATTATAGCTTGAACTCTGTGTTGCAGAGGGTAACCCTAACAATAGGGTCTAAGGCTTGCTAAAAGGGGGGTAAAAGCTGATTTCTGTAGCCTTCCCACTTACATAAATCACATCAACCCCACCCAAAGAAATGACCTCACCCCACACCCACAAAATCTCATCCCTTGCCCCTAGCCATTATACACCTACATATATACAGCCGTTTGGTTCTGCAAAACCATCTGCAAACCAGAACAAAGTAAGTACGGTATATCTTGGTTATGGGATTACTGTATTTTTCGTCCTATAGGACTCACATGCCCATAAGACACCTAGGATTTTATCATAGAACCAGGACTGTTCCGCTTGTTCCTCAGCAGAGGGCGCCAAGGTTTTCCGTGCACTCGCATTTTCGCACTAGGACCAGTAAGCTCGTGATTATGCACGCGCATTTGTGAGCTGTGTTTCCTATGGATTTATGCGCATGTGCGATTATGCATGGGCATGTGCATTGCAAACGGCGAAAATGCGCTTGCTTTTGCGCATGCGCAGGGGCCTTTAAATACTGGCGAGCCCTGAGCTCCATTGCGAGTTGGTCATTTCTCCTGCTTGTTCCTGAGTTCCAGTCACCCATTCCTGTGTACCGACCCGGCTTGATCCTGACTACTCTCCTGTTCTCCTGACGACCTCGGCTTGTTTACGACTATGATCCTGATCTGCCTGCCCACGACCTCGGCCTGTTCTACGTTCCAGTCCAGCTCTGGTCTGTTTTCTACCCAGAACTTGGTAAAACCCACTCCTAGGTTGCCTGACCTGGGACATTCCTGCAGCCCAGTCTATCCTCACCATTAGAGGCTCTAGTGGATACCAGGTTGGTCCTTAGATTCCAGGCTTCCCGGTCGAGAGGTGAGTCAGTTCTTAGTCTCCGCAATCAGGGTTCACACCCGGGAGCCTGACAGATTTGGAGGAGGAAAATTAGAAAAGAATATTCTAAAATAAATGTTGTGCTAAAACACCCCATTACAGGCAGTGTGGCATCCCCCCTCCCATTCCCCTAGGCAGTGTGGCATATCTCCGCGCGCATAGGCAGTGTGGCACTTCCCTCCTCCCATAGGAAGTGTGGCATTCCCTTTTCACATTCACCATAGGCAGAGTGGCATCCCCCCTCCCATTCTCAATGGGCAATGTGGAATTCCTCCCATTCCATTCCCATAGGAAGTGTTAAGTGTTGCCTTCCCCCCTCCCATTCTCCATATGCAGTGTGGCATCCCCCCTCCCATTCCCCATAGGCAGTGTGGCATTTCCCCCATCCCATAAGCAGTGTGGCACCCCCATCCCATTCCCCATATAGGCAGTGTGGCATTCCCCTGCCCCCATCTCACTTAATATAGCGTATACTTACATGAACGCTGCCCCCGCTCTGGCTTCCGGGGCCGCCACCGCCTCAGCGCATGCTGGTTTGTGTCAGCGCTAGCTAACACATTAGAGTTAGTGGTGGCACCAGAAGACAGAATGGGGACAGACAGGTCCATTCCCCATAGGCCTGTAATGTAAGTATACTTTTTTCACTTTTTTTTTTACATTCGCCCAATAAGATGGACTGACATTGACAATGTTAACTGCTGTAGCATAGTGTATTTTACAGTCTTTTACAAGGGACATTTCCTGGCACACAGTGGCAGAGAGGGTTTAGTTCTTCTTTCATTTTATTTATAGTGTACACTTTGTTTAGTCTTTAGCTTTACTTGTGTTTGGAAATATTTAATCTTCACCTTCTTCAATACAGTGTTTTTACCAGTAACTGCAAAGCACAGCATAATAAAAAGCCCAGACACGTGTAAAGATGAGTATCCAAGTTATAGATCATTCACTGCCTCTACTTCCATGCTTTTTTCGGCTATGTATAATGAAATATGTATGGACATCAGAGAATTTCTACAACACTTTACAGCAGGCCATTCATTGAGTTGCTTGAAAAACAAAACTCATGACCCCAAGTTTCATGACATTTCAGTGAATACAGTTTCATTGGATGTTGATGTCAACAAGCTTGCAAAGTAGCTTTGGAACTTCTCTGACAGTTTGTAATATAAAATATTTTTTTTACTAAAGTTTTAAAATTCATTATTAAAATGACAAAGTGAATGTGAAAAAAATACAATAGCTGACTCCCGGGTAAACCACTTCAACTGAATCAGCTGTTTTATCACAGCTGTGACCTGCCCATTGGCTTGAATGCATCCTCTGGCCCTCAGTCATAAGGGAGCAAGCTTCCTCAAAGTTTTGCAGCAAAGGAGCACACCAAGAAAGATAACACTAAAAGGTTACATTAGCTGTGGTTGGTATGAAACTTGCTGAAGCCAACCATGGTAGTACAGGGCTAGTAAAATAGCTGCTAGCAGAACGATACATCTTACGCTTTTAGTTCATTATTAAAGTGATCAGCCCAATGCTTGGGTGAGAAGTGTCTTTTGTTAGGCTACAGATGGACTTTACTTAATGTAAAACATTTTTCCGGGTAAACCACTCATCACTTAACTGTATGTTATACATTTTGTCTTGACTTATGCTTTAAAACTTAAACATGATTTTTTCCAGAGTTAAACCTTTCTTGAATATCTTTTTGAAACCTTGGTAATATTAGACGTCTTTATGTACCTGGAGACTATAGCTAAGGATACTCTGCAGGAAAAAAAGCACATAATGTAGTTCTAGACTGTGAAGTGTTGAATCTTAATAAGAGTTGCAGATATGAAATGACCCTTGCATTTTGTAAGCACACAGCATTCTAATTTGAAAACTCCTATACCAATTACAAGCCTCTATGGAGCAGTTTAAAGTGATACAGTCAAGTTTCCCTAGAATTAGAATTTGTTGTGGGGAGACCACATGGGAAAGCAAAGACTAGCAAAATGTACACGTTTATTTCTTTAAATGGTCTTTAAACAGCATTGGTAGCCACCTTTCTGCCACTTAAGTATTGTTTCCATGAATCATCAAAATAAGTGAGACAATAAGGTTCCAAGAACATTAGCAGTTAGAGCGTAGCCTCTTGGCCTTAGCACACACTACCCTCCATTCGTTAAAAGGCAAACAAATAGAAATGTAAAAAACACAACTCAGCTCCCAAAAGATTTCACTTCACAAATAGAGATTTTTATAGTGATGAAAAATTCAACAAATAAATTAATTCAATTAAAATCATAAAAAAAATAATTTTCAATAATTCAATAAAAAGAGTTAAAGTGAACATGTCACCAGGTAGGCTCAGGATGGCATTTGGATGTTTTAGTCTACTTGGGATGGGTCAGTACAAGCAGAAATATTGACTATGCTTTAGAAGGTTTACTGTATATACATGCTGCATTTTCCTACGATCAGATTTTGGTTACTTGAATTTTTTGGCCCCTGCACACATATTAGGAATTGCAGGCACTGCAGTCAGTGGATGTTACTTGTTGGCCTTAGCTTAGACATCCGCACCCAAACTAACACTGCACAGACCCCAAGTTTCATCTACAGCTGAGTTCCCATTTAACCTTATGAGACACGATGTGCTATTCCACCTCCTGGTCGCCCGTTCACTATGTGTATAAAGGATAATGCGACCAGAAAATTTGGTCGCCCCCTTCACTATGTGTACTATGTGTGCGACCAGAAAAAAGTCATTTGAAACTCAGACTGGGTTGCAGCACAAGGCAGCAAATTGACTATTGGGAAAAGCATGCCCCCCAAACTGAGGACAAAGTATTTGCAGTGGAATAATTTGATGTGGTTCGTCATGGATTTGTTTAGGCCCCTTTACAGTTGACCCATGGTCATTTCAGTATGTGATGCCCCTCCAATTAAAAATCTGTAGAAAGCCAAATTAGGCGTGGAGCTTTGCATAACAGGGCAGAAGCACAGGGCAGGGCTACACACAGCAATGAATCATGTCTCCTATTGGAGGAGGTGCAACTGCTGCACATATGCATAACAATTTGCTGCCCATCGGATGGTGCTCTGCTAGCAAGGGTTAAGTAATGCAGAACTCACCGATGAGGGTAGGATAAGTTAGTTTTGAACCAGGATCTCTCCCTGTCACTAAGGTGCCAGGGAAACCTCCAGGAAGGCCTTTACTTGTTCCTGCATTCCAAGTGGTCTGTGTACAAAAGTCTGTAAAGAAATGGTGCTTAATTTTTAGGAACTTGGTCTCGAGCTGTACTAGAATTGATTGAATTGTCACCTTCAGGTTGGATATTGCCACCCTGCATCAGGGTTATTCTTCACTAATAAGCTTGTTTCAGACGGTGAACAAATTACCTGTAACAATTTTTCAAAATCAGAATGGTGTGACCATCTTCTGCAACTATCTTCTCCTAGTTCCTGTCACAGGGTTCGTCCACAGAAGTCCTCCTGCTATGTCCTCCTGCTGCCACCAATGCCAGGATCCACCAGGTGCCACCAATAACAGGATCATCCAGGTGCCACAACCTCAGCCACATGGGGGCAAGAAATAGCAGATGGTGCAGGGCTGACTATAAGGCCTCCAATGATCTACAGAGTACCAATACAATCCTTAGGCTTGTGTCGGGTTGACAGCCCCCTATGTTAGACATAAGCACTGTTAGGGTTCAGATAAATTTTGTTAGTGTCCTCCAAACCTTTCCTCAAGAGCCACCAGCAGGCCAGGTTTTGTACACCTCCATTCAGATGCACAGGTCAAGAGATTAGAGCTCAAACACAGCTAAAGAACAGTCTATGTGGAGATCCACATAACATGATCTGTTGGGGTTGGGGAATGCTGGGCTAGAATCTATCCTAGCTCACTTCAATGCAAAGCACACTGTTTGCTTGCATAACTTTGCCCTGCCAATCCCATCATAGCAACGGAGGTGATATTTTAATTTATAATTATTCAGGCAATATAGGTTCATTTTTAAAAAGGACATTGCCATATGTAGCCCTGTGAAATGGTAATACTTTTAAATGTGTGTCTGAACAATAACTTTGAAGAAAGCAAAAAGCTTAGGCGGAGTTTTTTTATGCAGGATGCCTTAGTCATCCCTTCTTTCTAGCATATTTATCTGGGTTTTTGTAATTGGACCATTTTTCGAGATTTCATGGCATGTTGGAGCATGACCATAAACAGTAAAGGGACATAGCAAGATATAAAATAATTGATCCAAAACATCAATCCTGAAATATCAGATATACTAACCCCTGGTATATATCAGGGACTAACCCCTATGTTACAGTTATATCCAGAATCCCTAAAATTGTATTGATGTTAAAATATAGTTAAGTTAATATAAAACAAATTAAGTAATGTATTAGACATTTTACATGTTATTGCAAATGTCCATGATTAGATACTAAAGATTACCTAATGTGAACTTCCTTTTAATAAGCAATTTTGACATTGAGAAATAAAATCTTATCATAGTTTTTTTTTAAATTCATGCAATATTTATACTAGTCCTCTAAAAGAGTTAGTAAATTCAAATAGATTATTTATGTATTCCAGTGAAATTCCAATGGAACTTAATGTATGCAACACAGCTCGGTTCATCTGGCATTGTAGCCTATGCAAGAGAAACAAGCGCAGTTATATTCTAGTATGAGCTTCAACAGTCCCGACACCCCTGGAGTACCATTGGAGACAGTGATGAACTGTGGTCTCAATTCCCTTATTAGCTGTAAGACCTAAAAATTATATGTGCAATTAAAAGGCAAAATGCTGATATTACTCATAGGAAGCCCTTTGTACATTAGCAAGGTACAAAAGTCTGCTGACACTTTGTAACAGGGATAGTCAGCAGGGCCGAAGATTAATAGGGCATCATAAATTTGCAGAGTGAATAGGAGTAGAATAAGCATGTTGTGCTGCAGATAAATAAAGGGCATGGTCAGCCTGAGAGAGAGCACTTAAAGGGAAATGCGATATTGCAACAGCCTCTGTACAGGCAGAATCTCTACTATGCTTCACAGAAACAGCTTTATTTAATAAAGGCTCTTTATCACAAATTGGTAACTGTGTATAAAGGTATACATGAAAAGCTTGTTTATCATTATAACTTGAAAAAAAAGAGCATAAAATATCTTGAAGGTGTAAATATATCACTGATTCTTAACCTTTGTATTTGTACACTCCTGCCACATAACATGCTATGATTAACCCTTTAAGTGCCAGCCTACCTGGAGTTTTTGTCACCCTTTGTTGCCAGACCATTTTGCACTATTTTGCGCTCCCCATGTTCAACTGCGATTTTTGAAAGGATTTCCAGGGATTTCCCAGGAAAGTGATATATTGTTTTTTTCAGCATAGTCTGCGAATGAAATGAACATGAAATGTCTTGTTTGTCATTTTTTCGGTGTATTCTCAATATTTTTGGATGAAATATGTGCAAAAAAAAACAAAACTATTTTTTACAATTTGTAGTGTTTTTTTGTAATAAAAAATGTAAGTTTGTCAATAAAATCTTATTTCATGTGAAACCCGAATTTTTCCTGGTTACAGCGGAACCACATATGTATTGGTAGACACCCTTTCCTGCCCAGAAGTCTCCCCCAAACTGAAACAGCGCTTTAGGGGATTTTCAGATAAAATACAACTATGCTATGCAATATGCGCACCTTGCAGTTTTTTAAGAAAAACAACCCTTTACATTTGAAATACCCCCAACAAACTATATATATTCTCTGGAAGTACACACCTCAAGCTTTCTAGGCGTACCAGGCTTGTTGACATGGGTGCAGTATTCTGGAAGTATCCCTCAATGTATTCTTTGGTTGCACAGGGTTTCCCTAAAAAAAGAATAAAAGAGCAGAATCAAAACCACATTTTCCTAAAAAATCTGAAAAAGCAACATGCCCCGAACAGAGCAATACCCAGCATGCATAACTACTGTCAAGGGAAGAGTTGCCAAACACACCAAAGTAAAGCATGTGCGTAACGATAATTTTACTTCAAAATTTCAGCTCTGCAGACAAAGTGCGCACCTTGTGCTTTTTCTACCAAAACAACCCTTTACATTTGGAATATCCCCCATAAACCATATATTCACTGAAAGTACACATTTTAAGCTTTCTATGCATACCCAGCTTGTTGTAGTGGTCTCATCTTTCTGGGAGTAATCCCTTGAAGAATTCTTAGGTTGCACAGGGTTTCACAAAAAAATGTATAAAAAAAGCAGAAAAGAAACACCTTTTCCTAAAATATAAATATACAAATAATAAATAATAATAAGGTCCCCCGAGCAGAACAATACCCAACATGCATAGGTACTATTAACCCTTTTAATTGCCAGCCTACTTGAAGTTTTGTCACCCTCTGTTGACAGGTCATTTTTCCCATTTTGCGCCATGTTTAACCGTGATGTTTGCCGGAATTTCCAGGAAAATATATATATATTTTTTTTTGCAGCAGAGTTTAGGCTTTAACATGAAATGTCTTGTTTGTAATTTTTCTACAGTTTTTTAAAATATTTTTGCGTAAAAAAACAAAAAATAAATAAAATAATATTTTTTAGACAATTGTCTCCTTTATTTTAAATAAAACATTTGTTTTATTAATGAAAACCATATTGCATGTGATAGCCCCATTTCTCCCGATTACAACGGTACCACATATGTATCGATAGCCCCCCCATTCGTGCCCAGGAGAACCCCCAAACTGAAAAGAGCACTTTATAACATTTACAAATAAAATACTACTATCCACACTATAAACATAAGGGGTTAATTTAAAAAGAAAATGACATAGGGTCCCCCCTCCCAGGGGGGGGGGGCATTTTTTTTATTTTATGGGTTAGGGTTAGTCCCCCCTCCCACCAAGCCCACATAGCCTGTGTGGGCCCGTGCTCTTCTGCCCCCCCCCTGGGCTTTGGGGAGGCAGGTAATTGGGGGTGCGGGGGTAATGGCAAGTCACCCGCTAGCGCAGGTGACTTGCCAGCCCCCAGCCTTGTGAACTGGTACAGGGGTCTCATGGTCCCCTTACCAGTTCACAAAGGGTTAACAGTAAAATTAACACACAAACACAGAGTAAAATTATTTTATTAAAAAAAAAATACATTTTTTTTTCTTTACTCACCTCCGATCGTCAGCTTGGATTTGTCCCTCACTGATCTGATGACATATGCCGGTGATCAGCAGCCAGAGGAGGAGGGGAGGCAGGAGATCAGAGGATCTCCTGTCCCCTCCTTCTCAGGCCACCGATCACAGGCATCTGACAGCTGAGAGGCCTGGAGCTGTCATGATGCCGGCCGAGTGACGTCATAAGCCCCGCCCCAAAAGGGCGAGATGGCGGCGCCCGTCGGAGGAAGAGGGGAGAGAGCCTGACAGTAGAAAGAACTGGGGGGGGGGAATCGGAGGCCCCCCCTGGTGAAGAGGAGGGCCGGCAAGATCGAGCGTACATGGAGGTGAGTAAATGTCATGTTTATTTTTTTTTATTTTTACAGGAAAAGCCACAAAAAACACAAAAACGGGGGGAGGGGGGCCTACTCCGGGCTCTCCCCTTCCTCCGGAGGAGCCCTGGCGGGGGATCGGAGCTTCCCAGAGTGAAGAGGAGACCCGGCCGGTTCGGATGAGGGGTCAGGTAAGTAGTTTTTTTTACAATTTGCAGGCGCTAGCATGGGGCAAAGCCAGGTGCATAAATTTTACGTGGCTGGCGTTTAACGGTTGGAGAGGCAGCCACGTAATATTTACGTGGCTGGCAATAGAAGGGTTAAATGTTAAAAAAAAAAAATAAAAGTATATTACAAAAATAATGAGTGTGTCCCTCATACCCTGTAATGGATTAGTAAGATTCTGGGCCACTGGGTGTTTGGAACAAGATTGGCAATGCCAGTAAGCCAGTAAAATGCAGTAAAATCAGCTGCAGGGGACAATAGGTGAGTATCTGTTGTTTGTTTTTTTTTGCCTTGACAGGGACCGAAAGGAAAACAAGCTTTCCAAATTTCCAACACACACAGGATTATTTGCCTGCTCGCCATCTATGCTTACTTCTTCAGCAATCCCATTTGCCTCCAATGAATGGAAGGGAAGCATCAGGCATTCCGGGTGTAGCTTCACTCTGGCTATGCATACCTGTGCCAATCAACTAGGCCTGGTGGGAGCAGCCAACAGCAGAAGTAATGCCTGTGTAGACACCAAGGGATTGGCGGAAAGGTATGTTTTATGGCAATCCCGGGAGGTTTCACACATTGAGACCCCCACATTGGCCTGCCCCACAAAAAGGGAAACCCTGGTCCTCGAGTATTATAGACTCTAGACCGGTGGTTGCGCCACTTCAAATTCCTTACAGTAACCAACAATAACCAATGATTGAGCAGGAAGAGATCACAGAGGTATATTAGCACAAAACAAGCAGTTGTTAGGAGAGAAAACATTTATAGACTTTCTTGCTGCCTTGCGCTAAACTCTGTGATGGTGGAAGTCTCTTTCTGCATTTACCAGTATCTCATAAGACATGTCTGGAAAACTCTGGGTGCCCCACAGATTCATCTCATGCCCACTAAAAACAGACTTAATCAGAAATGATAATACATTTTGGTGGACCTTCAGTCCAAAATGAATCAGGGTCTCTTTTGTCAGTCACCCCTGGTGATCCTGTTTTGGGATGCACCCACAGTTAAATGTGGGGGATAGGACTTATCTGCACATTGCATTGAAGCATGCCTTCTTTTGGAAGAGGTATTGCTGTTTTTAGGTGGAGCTCCGATAGGAAAAGGTAGCTATACCTTTGATACAGGGCTTACTAATGGCATGATGGGGTAGATTATGTTGGTTTAGTGCCCCTGTGTACTAGGACCCTCACTGGCACAGTTGCCATGAAGCATGGGTGTATGCTTTAATACTACAGACCAGGGGCAGCCAAAGACTACTTACTAGTATGTCACAGCTAGCACTATTTTATTTATTTGATTGCGAAATGAGCCAATCAGAAAAGAGTCCAAAGATCAAATGGCATCCATTCAAAGAAAATGCTCAACTGAACATAAGCCTCGATTCAGAGACACATTCGTCCGGACTTCCGTAGCTGTCTGTGAAAGTTTTGGTGGGTGTTAGTCATTTTTTTGATTTTTTTCGTCCATTTTCTACTCGCACAAACGTTCGGGAATGCGCTTCTGATGAACGGAAGCAAATCGGAACATTTCCGTTAGTTCGGATCATTTTCCAAATAAAATCGGAGATTTTCCGTTCGTTCAGATAACTTCCGTTGTTGGGATGGGTTTCCGTCTGATTCAGAGAGGTGATTTCCGACGGATCACCACCCTATAAATCCGTTTAATTTCCGATCCACTTACGGGACCTTTGAGGGCTCGGATTGCTATTGTTGAACATGTTTTGTGGCTATGTGGAGGAGTCTGCGCGCCTTTAGCACCAAGGCATTGCATGTATCAGCATGGCCGAAGCCTTAAATTGTATAGCAATGCATACCTAAATCAATACATTTCATGTATGCCTTATAGATGCATTTTAATGCTGACCTTAATTAGTCCTTAGCATGTAAACATTTATTTCCCCACACATCCATATAATTGCTATATTTTTTTAGACTTATGTCCTTTGTGAGTTATATTTGGATTGTTGAACTTGAATCTTAATTTGATGTAGGAGTTATTGTTTTAGTTGGTTACCTTTGCTTTGTGTAATTATTTTATATTTGGTTGCAGGAACTGCAAGATGTGCCACTCGCCCTTGCTCCTGATGCCCGTTCTTTGCCTGCAGAATGCGGGCCAGGGGTTCTCTAATCGGGCACTATGCAAAACCCGGGCCGTGGTGGCGAGGGCCCTCTGGCTTTTGAAGTCCAGATTTAGGTGTTTGGACCATACAGGGGGGGGGGGGGACACTGCAGTGTGACCCCAACAAGGTTATACCAATATTTTAATTTACGTTTTTTAACAGGGACCACACGTGCCAGAGTGGCACAACTGAGTGTCAGGGTCCTTCAGTTGGTGGGCGAGATGCAGGAGCTGCGCAACTCGTTGGGGACCACAGATGAAGAATAATGTTCTGTGGCCTGCCATTGCTATGTATTTTGTTTTTTATAGTTGTAAAAATTTGAAATTTTCTAAATTTTGTAAAATTTTATATTTTAAGATGGTATAAAAAAAAATGTTACATTGTCATTTAATTTACAAAATACATTAACACAAAACTAATGGGCCCAGAAATATTTAAAGATGAATTTTCACATGACCGAGAAGGGATTTGGGTAAGTTTTAGGGGGCTAAAATGGAAGAAGAACCTAACTAAGAAGTGGTTTGGGTGAGCTTTAAGGGTCCAAAAGGGAAGAAGGAGGATAGCGCTAAGTGGTTTGGGTGAGCTTTAAGGGTCAAAAAGGGAAGATGGAGGATAGTGCTAAGTGATTTAGCTAAACATTGTAGTAGAAGTGAGGGTGGCAAATATGTAGGCGAGCACTTTAATGAGTTAAGTTTGTAGTGCACAGGCGCAAGATCGTAAGAATTTCCGTCTGGATGAATATTTATTGAAAAAGGGAAACAGAATCGAACGGGAAACGTAAAGGATTTGTTGGAGGATGCGATGGGAAAAGGGCAAAAACGAAAGCTTACACTGTAACATGTGAAAATGAAACGGAAAAGTCTGGATGGAAAATTTCATCCTCGTAATCCGTAATCTGCCGTACGAACGGAGGGAAACTTTACAGAAGGTTTTCAATGCATGCATAGAATCGCTCGTACGCTCATACGAGAGCGGAAACATTTCACAAAAAAAAACAGATCGGAACTAAAACAGAAGTTTTTTTTGTCTCACTGAATCGAGGCTATAGTGCAAGCTTTAAATATGTGTAAAATACAGCAGCTCACAGAGATACAAGTGCAAGAAGTAGATGAGAGAAATAGAAGAGTATATGACTAAGAACACCAGCAAACACAACATAAAAGATCTGACAGCATTAGAACATGTAAATGAGGCTGCCATTCCCAGGGGAAAAAAACATTGTCTTGGATACTTGAAAATCTTCTGTAAGTGCAAATAGCTAAAATTTTTTGTGTTCTATCTTAGCAAACAAAAACTAAAACTCACAAACTAAGCATGGGCAGAACAACAGGCAAACAGATAGATCACATCTAAATATTATCTACAGGGTGTACCAATAGGATATATTTTATGCACTTTAAATTATTCTTTTAAACCATGGCTTTAGGTGACTGACTATAGATGCATTTGACCCTTGGGTCCCATGAGATAATAAGAAAATGTAAAGTGGTACTTGATAAAAAAAAATAAGGTTAGGTGCCCTTACCCCTAGAATAATATAATTAAAATTGTAAAGCTTGTTAGATTTCTTCTTTTAGCATATACTTGTGAGTGTAAGGGTGTATTTCATGGACTTGGATGTTCTCCAGGATATCGGTCCTCCATAAATATCAGGGTATACAGCAGAGCTCTGGTTGGATCCCCTGCATCCTCGGGCTGTGCACGCGCTCTTGCTCCCCATTGAAGTCAATAAGAGCCCTTTGCCGAAGGATGTAAATATGGCAAATGGCTCTGAACGGACTGGAGCCCGCACACGTGCTGTTGGACTGAAGAAAGTTTTACTGGGCAAACTGTTGGGTTTCACACGGCGAGGCATTCCAATTTGGGATGCCGGGACAAAACCCAAGATAGTCAGAATTCTGGGTTCTGCTCTAGGTCCCCCACACTGGCATTTATTTGGCCTAGTCACAGTGTGTGAATTTGCAGACCTCACACCTCATCTTGCGGTTTTCATGAGACGCCTGTAGTTCCCATGGTGTGACTAGATAACAGGGATTCCGCCCACCGCGGTGTGCTTAGCATACAGTGGCAAAATGTTTTGAAGAAAGCTAGAGCTGAACCTGAAGCTTGGGTGAAGAGCTTGATGGGTCTTTTGTTGGGTAAGTTATTACATATTATATATTTTTAACTAGAATTTGATAAGGAAATAAGACCTTACCTTTTATGGACTTTTCTGATAGGTCTCAGATCAGGGGTGACATGGGGTCCTGAGGCCTTCCTGCTTACCTTGACCAACCACCATGCACCCATCACACTCCCCCAGTCCCAGTATCCAGTACCCCATAGTAGTAAGACAGTTGCCATGTAGGGCAGACCAGCTGCCTATTATTTTCTGTGGGCACCGAGGCTGAGCTTTAAACACCCCCATGCACCTCTGGTCAGCCTAAAGCTAAAGGTATGGCACTGGTTGTGGGAGTGCCATGGAAGTTGCAGGAGCAGGTGTAGGCAAGCAGGGGAGCTTCATTCACATCACTGATCTGAGGTATAGGACTTTGCCTTTAATGTAATTCCAAAATTCTAAAAGTATTTGAAAATGATACAATATAAAAGTGAACAGACAAACTGATTCTCGTTGATTGCTTGATCACAGCGGGCATTTTTATGGATCAGTTATTGTCAGATTAGGCTCATTTAACGATTTCTTGTTTGCAAATTGCTACAAAGAAATAGGCTATTACTGTTTTGGAATTGGCAAGACCAGAAGGTATGTTTCCAGAAGAAAATTATTGCAGACAGCAACATTCATTGCAGGGAGAGCCTGATG
Source organism: Gastrophryne carolinensis (assembly GCA_027917425.1). NCBI lineage: Eukaryota > Metazoa > Chordata > Amphibia > Anura > Microhylidae > Gastrophryne > Gastrophryne carolinensis. The sequence continues at coordinate 168,202,667 of CM051236.1, forward strand.
TGGAGGCAATTTCAGTTAACCTCATGCTATCTTTAGTCACACAGCCCACTGTCCAACCTTTCAAGCATTCAAAAAAGCCCTTAAAATGTATTTATAGAAGCCTATCTTTTGGCTTAGCCAATCTACTCTACAGTCTTGACAGCCTTCGGAGCACTTTCCACCATGGTTAATACCTACTACCTGTGACCCAACCTTATCCTTTAGATGGTAAGCTTACCAGTGCAGGGCCCTCACCCTAATGCACTCCTGTATCGATTTATTTATTATTATTATTATTTATGTATTTGTAGCACTTCTGTGACATCTTACTCATAATTCCGTATAGTATAAGTATAAAGAAAACCTTAGCAGATCCTGACATGCGTTTGACTTACTATTTTTGATGTGCCCCAAAAAAGCAAACAATAGAAACAAATACACAAAGCAAGGTAAGTCTACAAAACATTGGGCATCTACCAACAGCTAAAAAGCTTACGCCCAAATGCGACAGCCATTTTTAAAATGCAAATCCAAATAATATACAGATGTTTCCTTTTTGTTTCAAAGGTTGACTGACAATCCCACCACTGAATGAATGAATTCCTGGAGCAAATGTCAAAGCTTGTGACAGTCCAAGATGCTAGTAAAAAGCATTATGTACACATCTTTTTCAAAACAGTCAGCTGCTTGCTTTTGCTTTATGCACACTGTCTCCAGCAGTGCAGTTATGTTGGCCACTTTGTATGACTGTTAACAGTTTGTCATGCTTGGAAAAACATATAACCATTCAGTCTGACCATAAACCACTCAAAGGTATTTACAAAATATCAGGCGCTTCAAAACCTTACAACTGATAATTAAAAAAAAACAAGTAGAAATCCAGGTAAAATGTTTTTTTTGTTGCAGGTAGCATACACTGTGTGTTCAATTAGACAAATGAGTATTTTGACCATATAAACTTTCTTGCATGGTTTATAGCTCTAAGTTGTATAAACTTGAATGCTTATTTCATTGAACCATCTCAAGTTTAACGAGGAAGGGTCTGGCCTAAAGACATCAGGACCCTATATCAAGGTGTGCATTATTAGGCAGCTTGTGTTCCTCAGGCAACATGGCCAAAAAAAGACATGAAACTGACTCTACAAAGTCCTAGACTGGAAAAACTTATATAGAGGGATGCAGCTAACATGATATTGTTTCAAATAGTCAACTGGGTCACAAGAAGCATTGTTGAGAAAAACAGACATAAATGAATGTCCAAAGATTTGAAACCAATCAAGAGTGAAGCCAACAGTATTTTCAAATTCCACATCAGAATATTTTTTATAGTAAAATAATATTTTATAGTGTAAATCATAGTAGTATAGTGTAAAATAAATATCCTTAGTAAGAAAAAATTGTCTTTGTCTATGACCTTTTTGGAATAGTATTATACATGATGATTATCTGTGTATCCCTAGAACAAAGGTTTATGATTTTTCTTAAACAAAAGTAAGTCTGCTTAGTGCACAGGATAGTCAAATCTTTAACTAAATTACAATATTGATAATACAAATATGAGAGCATGAGTAAGGTTAAAAATATAAATTAGGGAATTGCCTCACAGAAGCGGATACATACATAGTGGATACATGCATAAGTGGATACATACATAGTGGATACATACATAGTGGATACATGCATAAGTGGATACATACATAGTGGATACATGCATAAGCTGATACATACATAGTGGATACATGCATAAGTGGATACATACATAGTGGATACATGCATAAGTGGATACATGCATAAGCGGATACATACATAGTGGATACATGCATAAGTGGATACATACATAGTGGATACATGCATAAGTGGATACATGCATAAGCGGATGCATACATAGTGGATACATGCATAAGCGGATACATACATAAGCTGTTCATTGCATTTGTTGCATAAGTAGTTCAGTATTAGGCTGGACAGTGCAATGCATTTTGGGAGATACATTCATCCTGTTTTGCTCTGCTGTTGCCCAGGCAGCATGTTGTTTCCGTGTAATAGCCTGGCTGTGCATCAACCTTTGTTCACTGAACCGCCAAAAGGTATTTTTCCCTTGAGCCAGTGAGTAGATGGAATACTGGACTCCAGCCACCAGCAGTTAGAGTGGTGATGCCCCTGTTCTGTGATTGGCCACAGTTTTTTATATACAACATTGCCACAATTCTTGTGTATGACCTTTAGCTTGGGCTGTTACTAAGCATTTTCTGATTTCAGACTGTTGGCTTATCTGACTTTCATTTAGTCTATTTCTCTCTTTTGCCTTTCCTTGTTTAGTTTGAGCTTTGAAAACACCAAAGCTTAGTAGCACATATATAAATGCATATATAATGCACAGTCTCTGTTAAACCAGACCTACAACCTGGCACAGTTGGAAAAGAAAGGTAGCGGCCATTTTGGAGCTTCCTCTCTTAGCATCTCAGCCATGCTGCTGCCTGGATTCAACAGACTTAACTGACACTGCACAGTAACAGGAAGCCCAGCAACACTTCCTGTTTGCAGGCGGCCTGCAAATGTATGAGCTGCCATCTTGTTTTTAAAGAGAGTCATATGTGGGGTGATGTATGGTGCCCTGCTGAGGGTAAACAATGTGCACTAAACTTTGGGAGCCCCTCAACATTCTTAAAAGCCAAGTAGACATTTGGCTGGCATTATTTAAAAACATTTACAAAAATTAGCATATAAATATTTGCCCTGCATGTAGGATAGAACTACCCCACATGGGAACAAATCCCTCTGTAGGTCCCTGCACTAAGGTACCCCTTTGCCCCCCCATTCCCCAAAAAGTCCCCTTCCCTGTGTGCTTTGGTTTATCACCTAGGAACAAAATGGTCAATCAGTTTCTTGTCTTGGCCCTGCTCACTGCTCAGTTGAGTACTGTTAGTACTGTTTGGTATAAAGTCTGTTTATATGAACCCTGATAAACAAACAGATCATATTTCTATTAACTGTTGTGTGGGCCCCAGAGTCCGTTTTATTGGTGGGCACCAGGCACCCTTGTCTCTCTCTTTTTTATGGGGAAGTAAAGTCTTTATCTCTGTAAAGCATTACTATTTTAGGTTGCTTTCATTGTGCCGATGTTGCTGCATAAAGAGCAGCATCATAATGTGGAATGTGGATCCGAAGGCATCAACGTGAATTTTAACCTCTAATTAAATTACTTTTCAATTTTTATTTTGGTGTTTGTGTCATTTCATTATAAATTCCTCATCTGAGATCTGCCATGCCCCACTATCTGTTATTTCTTAAACTAAGCTATATACGCTAACCTGTCTTTTTAAAACAAACATTCAGCTCTGAAATGTTTCACATCACCTTTTAATGTTGTATAGAACAGTTGTGGAAATTGCAAATATTTTAAAAAAAAAGCAACTTCCCCCCTTATTTCCACGGTGCTGTAAACAATGTATTATATGGTATGTAACTTACTAGGCCCATCATTATTTTATGCACACATATGAACTGGAGAAAATGGTTTCAATTCAGCACAATTAGTAAAAAGTTCACTTTAGGTGTAAAACAGTGTTCTGCTTATATCTGAATCAGCATCAGGTATACTGTACAAAGCGCACTCCATTTTCTGGAGTAAAATTTGACCAGTGAACATAGACTTTCACAATGCATTGTGCTGTGTGTGCGCTGCAATTTGCTGTTGAAAGTCACTGGCATTTACATTGAAAAGTGGTTTGGAGAATGCCAGGGAATGGCTGTGGCATTCTTTAGCAAAAAACATGAAATCTTGCTAAAAACACACTTTTATTGCCTATGTTGGCATTGGAGGGGTATCTTGGGAGTGTCTGGGCTGTTTGAAAAGCCTAAGAATAAAAGTCGTTTTGAAAATATAAGGTGTTTATTTAGGAAACGCTAACACCATGTAATGCCAGATGAGTGTCAGGTCCCAGTGTATTTATCAAGTCAAAAATCCAGAGCGCCTGTGATAGTGCCAGGTAGTGTCCCATCTATCAACAGCACCGGTGATGGGATATAAGTGCCGGTGTTGAATTTCCTACAGTGCCAGATAAGACCTGCACTGTGTGGCCTTCTCCCATAAATGTCAATGGGCTTTAAAGTAAACTAATTGAAGGTGCTTTAAAGTGAAATAAAACCCAGACTAAATCCCAGGCTTTGGTCTTTCCCACTGGGCAGTCCGGTTTGGTGTGCCCCCCTGTGTGAAACCCCCCAGAACACCGGGCAAACTCAGCTCTGCTCATCCAATCAGCTTTTTCTGCCTCGCATAGCTGAGAAGGAAGCCGCACACAGCTGAGATGCTGGCGTGGGCCGTGCATTTGCTTTGGGCTCAGGGGAAAGGTAAGAATATTGTGATTCTGGGTTTTTTTTACACAGTGGGGCCTCCCCAGCAGGTAGGGAATAAGCCTGCCCTAGAGTCTCCTAGGCTATGAATGGTTTTAAAATGAGCCTGTTTACCCAAGGTAAGAAAGCCGTTGGCAGCATTTTGGGTGTTGCTCAAACCAAATTTGGCCACTCAGAGGTTTGACATGTTTCAGAAAACCCTGTAGTGTCCAAACAATCATTTTGAAGTATACTTGTTCCCCTCATTTTTAGTGACATATTCATGCTTGTTGCTTTGTTGTTATTTGGCAACACTTGTTCCCCTGTGTTATCCTTAAAAGTAATTACATTTCTTATTTACTCCACACCTGATTTGGTGTTTGAGAGCAAAAATAATACATCTAGATTTTGAAAAAAAAAATTGAAGGTTACAATGTAATGTTTGTTTCATATGATGTTTAGTGTGATAAAAGATGCTGGTGACGGAGGTGTTTGTAATTTTCTCTACATGATGTAAAAGACCATCATTAACAACGTGTTCCAATAATGCCTATTTCAGAGCTGAGTTCAGTCAATGGGATGGCAAAATGTCAGGCAATATAATTTCTCCATTGACTGTGTCGGTAAGAAGAGGAAGCACTATCAAGTTTCTACACAGCCAAAGGGACAGATCTGTTTACTTCAATGATTGAATTGATTTGCTGAGATCTCTCAGAAGCAGGGTCATGGAGCAGCTCCCTTAATTGACAGAAATCCTGCCCCTGCCAGGCTTCTTAACCCTTCTGCTTACATCAGAAGCTGACACAATAAAGCTGCTTAGGCCAGAAGAACAAAAGTACAACATAAGAACTCGCGTCCGGTCCATAATGCCAATGGCAGCAGCATGCAACTAACTGAACTGGCCAAAGCTCGGTGTTATTTCTCAGCTTCAATATAAAAAGTGGGACACACGTTATGACATTTTGAATGTGTTCTCATCTATTATTCTTATTAATAGACTTATTTGTATAATTAAAAAGAACAAGCATTGTGACCTCTCTAGCAGTGATTTGTAAGAAGAATACACAGCAGTCTTATGCATTTTGTTATGGTTTGTCTATGTTCCCAAAGGGGTTAAACTCAAGATTTGATGTGTTTGTTCCAACTTATATTGTAACAATATATATGGATGGTATAAGTGACATATGTATTTTTAACCATATTATGAATGACTGAATGGGTATGTATGTTATTGTATTGAAGTATGACATTTGACATGTATATAGTATAGTATTTTTAGGTCATTTCTTTATTATTATTATTTCTTCGTATGATTAGCATTTGAAATGAATGTGTGGTATCTCCCATTGGGGTTCTGGTCCACCATGGATGTTTTGATGCTTAGGCTTCTCCCTAGCTAGATTTTCCAGTTTTTTTGATTCTGGGTCCACCCTTCTACTTGGGGTGGGGCTGGTTCCTCTGTCATTCTGACTGCAGAACGCTTGTATTCAGCTTGTTTAAAGGTGTGAGTTGGTCTTTGTTTTTAGGGATTGTCTTTGGAAGCAATTGTGATAAAGTGTGTCCCATAGGTTTGTCTCCTCTTGGTCTCCACCTTTCTGATTGGTGGAGGGTCGGTCCCTGTTGTCAGAAAGGGGATCAGGCAATGAGGGTGTCAGCACCAGAAAGAGTGGGAGAAACGTGGTTGCACATGAGGGATTTAGAATAGGGGAGTACATATGTGTGGACTGATGGTAAAACTAAGGGCAAATATGGTTCTAAACACTTCAAGCAGGTCATGTTATTTGTAGTATGGAAAACTGGTTTTATTCTAGGATCTGTATGAGATTTTAGGAGACATGAAATAAACTGTTGGAAGTTTTACATTATGGGAGAACAAATCTATTTTGAACCGTTGAATACATTGTGTGACTGAACACCATGCTCAGAATTATCTTGTTGGGGGAGAAACACACATATTGAGCTGTTTTACTGGATTGTAATGATTTTATTCATTCATTATGTTTAATGAAAAGACATGCCAATGCACATCATTGCAATGAAGCCTTAGTCATGGGCAAACTCAAGGAGCACAGTAAACTTTTTGATGCTGACACTGCTAAAGCCTTGGCCAAGCTGATGATTGTAAGGAACTGTAAGGAACATAAGTATGTCAAAAACATTTTTTGGACCAATTATTGCTATTTTACTATACCACAATTAGAATCAGATTTATTTAGCAATTTACATATATTACATCCATACTAGTAATTTGTTGCGGCAGGTAGACTACAGGAGTACAACAGTAAGTGGACCAACACTTAAAGCAATCCCATACCCATATATTAACACTTCCTCATTCACGTATGGCTGGCAATAACGTGACTGCTGGTGACCGATTAGGATTTCCCAGTGGGCTTGCACATAAACCTGAATGGTTTCTGTTGGTCACCTGATTAACTGCCACTTGGTGTCATACACCATGAATGAGGAAGTAAGGACTATAGTGCAGTTTTCCAGCTGATACAGAATAAAGTGCAGCAGGAGTACCTTGGTCCATGGATGGTAGAGAAAGCATAGAAGCAATAGAAAGAATAAGAGGAATTTTGTGCGGCAGGTGTCTTCCACCCAGACAGCCATTGAATTCCAGGCACCACTTGGTGGGGTTCCCAGTCCAGGAAGTAGAGAGTTGCATGACATTAGTTTAGTGAGTTTAGAATGTAGAGTACTAGTACAGGAGGGGAAGTACCAGCTGGTCAGAAATCCACCCTTGGCTGCAGATGCACTCCCAGACGCCCATGAGCATACTGTGTCCTACTACCTTCTAATCTTTGGAACGACCCTTGTTGTAATCCCCAACTTGTTTCTCAACCACTGAACTTTCGCTGCCTGTCTCGTCTTTCTGCTTGTTGACTATTCTGAATCATGAATAAAGAGGGGTGGGAGCAGCTCAATCACTATTATTTATACAGAATTATTATTATGAATCATTACCGCCAGGCCTGATCTTTTTCCTTACTACCATTAAAGAATCTACTGCTGCCTGTCAAGCCTTCATCTCATCCTTCTGTACCAGGCCTCATCTTCAGGGGGAGCTTCTGATCCTGTTGTCACCCACAGTTCAGTCTGACTTTCCTTGTGGGAGAGCACCAGCCAGCCAAGACCAGTGCTATCAGTAGTCTCCAGGAAATGTGGGTTGGTTGCCTCACCTTGGCAAGGAAGCACCCCTATCTTGGAGCTCCTTCTCAAACTGTTGTCCCCTCAGGAGCTTCCTGTCAGCCGACCCTGACACAGATGGAGCTACAGTACAGAGACAGTAGATGAAACAAAAGGAACTCCTTGCACCAAGTGCCTCCCAATCAGGCGGCCATGTTATTGCCATCAGAAGTAGAAAAGAATGTAACTAGGGGAGGAAGGTACTTTTGTACCATCCACCCAGGCAGCCATTCTATTTCAGATGCCACTTGGTGAGGTCCTTGCACACGAGTACAAAGTATCATGAGAGAAGGTCAAAATGAAAATAGACCCTGCTGGGGAGCTTTGGGTATGTCAGCAACACCAAGGAAGGAAGGGGTAATTCAAGGATAAAACCTGTAATGTCAATTCCACAAGGTATTTGAGTGAGATGTTGAGGGGTGCATATTCATGGGGACAAAAGGCAGAAGGCAGAGCCACAATGAGAGAGGGGAGAAGACATTGAGGGGGCATATCCATGGGACAAAATTGGGGGGACAGAGCCTTGTTGGGGGGAAGGGGATGGATCATTGTTGGGATGACTGACTGTCGGAGAAAGCGTTTTGAGGGTTTTTATAATGCAACTAAATGCAATATTTATTTGTGCTTTTGCATGTCTCACATTCATGATTTTGTAGGGCCTTGAGGTGGATGGTATTAGGGAATGACAATCAACTTACTTTGCTTACATTTTAAAAAACAGTGAGTGCAATAATAACCATTTTCGATGCTCTGAAATACTCATTACCCCCTAGGGACTTTCTACCTGACCTAATGTTCATCCAATTGCAAGTTAGTTTCACATAACTCTTAAAAACTGAGTACTTCTGCATGTTCAACCACCCTGTTGTCATTGCTCCAATAATATATAGGTTCAGTTGGGAAAAAAACATGAATGTTTATGGTGTGGGGCTAGGAAGAAAGGGACAGGTGAAGCCTAACCTGTTCAATAACTCTTATCTTACCCCCAAGATCTGTTTATATATTTCTGCTCATGTGAGACATTAGGCAGTCCACATAAGGTGGCAGTTGCTTCGTGATTATATCACAAGACAGATACCTTTAAATGTTCTTTGAGCTGTTAACTTAATCTGCATAGTTCATTCTTTTTAGAAATGGATGACAGTGAAAATGTGTCTGTTGTTTAATGATATGACAGGAGAATTGTTATATGTAAAATCATTTTCAGAATGATGAATGCTAGCTAGAAATAGCAGATGGAAAATGAATAGAAGCATGAACTGTGTTTTGTACTTTTGACCCCCATGGTAAGATTTTTCTTTTTCACTTTAAGTAATGCTTTAAAGCAAACCTATGTTCATGTTGGTGCCATTCTTTCTAACTTTTTTGAGAATATTAAGTTTGTGAAAATTAAAGTTGGCAGCATTACTTCTACATAAACATTCATATTAAACTACATGTAAGCTCAATAATTTAATTTTTCTAGAAAATATTTATAGTACAAGGTCCCATGCATTCTTAATCTTCATTAAGTGCTTATTTTGATGTTAGTTGACAGACATAAGTTGTATTTCAGTGTATGGCAGTGCTTTATCCTGCTCTCAAGAAAATGCAGACTGTATATAAAAACACAAAGGGTTGGCTACTAGTTTACTTTCTTCCTCCATGTAAGATAATAAGCACTAATGTATGTTGTCTTATTTGCTGTTCTCTTCTTTTTCTTGGAATATTGTTGTTAGCTACATGTAACCCCTGAATCTGCCTAATATGGCCCGTGACCTCAGTGGACCACATGATTTGGAGAAAGTAGGAGGGGTAGAAAGAACTAGAGCATAAAGAGGTTCAGTAAACACAGGAGGTTACAAACAAATTGATATAGCAGGGTCACATTGGCATATACAAAAAGGGAAGAATGAACACCAAAATGGTTAAGTAAAAAAGCTGATGTTTTTAATGCGCATAAAGTAGTGATACAGGCAAAGTGTTAAAGATTATATACAGTGCATACATGGATTCTATACACATAGAGACCATAATCCATCCGGATTCAAGAATACAAATATGCAGCATAGGATAACATACACAGGCTTAGTATATCTAGGCAAACAGAGCAAGTTCAGTAAAGCAGAGTAGCAATAGGACCGCATCCTCTTGAGAAAGGTTGTTCCAGACCGAAACGTTGAGGTGTTTTTTCACTTGCGGTCAGCCTGTAAGCCTTGTTCTTTATACCTGTAGTATTTTCTAAGTACAATTCTGTTATGGAAGCACTATGCTTTTGTTTAAAGGGACATACATTGGCGGATATTGCTACTCTGCTTTACTGAACTTGCTCTGTTTGCCTAGATATACTAAGCCTGTGTATGTTATCCTATGCTGCATATTTGTATTCTTGAATCCGGATGGATTATGGTCTCTGTGTATAGAATCCATGTATGCACTGTATATAATCTTTAACACTTTGCCTGTATCACTACTTTATGCGCATTAAAAACATCAGCTTTTTTGCTTAACCATTTTTGTGTTTATTCTTCCCGTCCAGTACCCGTTTGAGCAGGGGCACTAGGAAGTTTTTTGAACCCACATCTTCCAGATACTGCATGTTTAATCTTTGCTATTATTCTTTATATAACAAAAATCAGTGTGCTGCAACCTTTTCTAATAACTTGTTAGGGTCACATTGGCAAACAGAAGTGGAGGTTGCAGCCTGGGGAAATGTGGGATATTAAAGGAGCTGTATTGTGAAATTGTGAAACATTAAAAAATCCATATTAACAAATTGGCTAATGAGAGGATAGATCATTTATATACCCGAACTAAATAAAACTACTGCCAAGCTTGTGGTTTTCTTCTCCTGGCAGGAATAAAAGCCAGAGGTGACAAGTTTGAGTGTATCTGGGGTGACAGAACCTGTCACCCCTGATTCTACTTCCTTCCATTAAATAGCCAGGCTGTATATTTCTTGATGTCAGGTGTATAAGTGATCCCCTCAAACTGCCATCCAACATTGTGGATTTTTATCATTGGGCCATTTTTTTGCGATAGTGTTCCTTTAATCTATGATGGTATCCCAAGGCAAGCCCAGACTGCAATAAAGGGGGAAGTCCCACGTACAACCTTATTGGGTGAAATCTCTGGCACAATAACAGGGTTATAGTTTTTCTATATAAATGGTATTCTTAGCATTGGTGGAAGTTAACATGGGTTGGATATTGGAGACATGGTTAAGATGTAAGACCTATGTAGGAAGAGGTGTAACAATGGAATATATATATATATATATAAAACTAAGGCTCTCAGCAAGTGTATTGGTAGCATGTGGGGAATGTTACATTTGTGGCAAGTGGCAATTGGCTGTTTGGTGGAAAGATATATCTATGTAACGTTCTCTTTATTGGAGTTCGTGTCATAATAGTTTAGGTATGGCTATTCATGCTAATCAAAAAAAAAACTAAATTCTTAACAATTTTATGTGATTGGGGCCCGTAACTAGATATCAAATGCCCTATACTGCTGGATAACACCCCTGCACTTGATTAAGAAAAACCTGCTCCCCGCTAACCCAGATTTGCCTGTAAAGATAACAGCTAGTCCCTTGCCAAGAGCTGGGCCCTGTAGATTAGGACACCACAACTGAAAGCATGACACAGCCATGGACGTTCTGCTAATCCCTGTAGCAGAAATTCCATGACTGTGATTCAGTGCTAAACACATCACCCGTTATCTCCTGTGGCACCACAGCCTATGCGGCTAAGTTTGCAGGACATGGCTTGGTCAGCTACAGACCAGCCTGCTAGAAGGAGCACACAGTATATTTTTGTTTTTAGGTAAATCAGGGTTTGCAGGGGACCCTGTAAATATTTTCCACCCCAATGGCTTGGTCCTACTTGTAGGCATTATTCCACTATAATCATTTTGTTTGGAATTATTCTGATTGTACCCAAGTTTGAATGCAGTCATCTGCAAAGCAATACTTTGTGTGGATACAACTCAGCTCTTTTCAAATGTCTGAATGTTTACACATTATTTGAATGTTTTGGGGGGTGGCAATAATGATCTTTTAAGAGAATTACAGATTATATGGTGAATATTTTTTTATTTAACTGACAAGAAGAGTAGTACAAAAGTAGATCTATGTAACACGAATGTCAGTTTAGAACTCTGGTTCTCAATCCAGCACTCCTGCTGTAAAATGGTGTCAGTGTTTGACAAGCTGGAGAAGAACATATCTTTGCAGAGGTAAAACTATTAGCCATTGGTTATTTCTAAAAAAAAAAAGAGATTTTTTTTCTTCATATTTTCCCTTTGCCAGCAATGTACAAAGCAGGGCTAAAATTGCTGCTGCTTTTTGGCCCTTTGATTTGCTTTGGTTAACCCATTCCTGACATATGACTTACTATATCTCATGTTCAAATAGAACTTTCCTGCATTGTGTTAATTCTTGTGAAGCACCTAAATGGTTAATAAACATCCTTAATGTGGTTTTGCATATGTTGAAGCGTATAGTATTAAAATAGGTTTTCTCTTCCACTCCCCTCTGGGCAACTAAAATCCAGGGAGTATCCACCTATAAGGAATGGGCGTCCCGCTCAACCTAAGATACTGTAATAACACATACACACCCAGACAGTGGTTCTTATGCGGGACCACATAACAACCACTGTCTGGGTGTGTATGTGTTATTAAAATAGGTTCTTGTTTGGGGGTTTTCTTTCATATATTTCCCTAGAGTTATTCAAACTAATGTAATCCCAAATATAACTGTGGCAGGAAGGGGTTAATATATTGTGAGGAATAGTTAGCATGCTGGAGCTGATAGATCTATAGCAGATAAAGCTCCATGGGCCATAGAAGTTTATTATATGATGCCATCCGACCAAACACAAATGTGGCCAATCAGGTAAACACATACATTTGTTTAGAAAGAGTAATACTAATTTTGGATGGGAAAAACAAGGCGTTGGGGTCTCAAGGATCCCTTACCAGTTCGCAAAAGGTTAAGTGAAAACACACAGACACACACACACACACACACACACACACACACACACACACACACACAGACACACACATACACAGACACACACACACACATACACAGACACACACAGACACACACACAGACACACACAGACACACACATACACAGACATACACACAGACACACACACACAGACACACACACAGACACACACACACACACATACACAGACACACACAGACAAACACACATACACAGACACGCACATACACATACACACACACAGACATACACATACACAGACACACACATACACACACACAGACATACACACAGACACACACACATACACAGACACACACATACACAGACACACACAACTGGGGCGATGTTCTTATGTGTCCCACTTAGCTAGAGACAGTGGCTGTTTATAGGAGGGAGGTGGCCCTACATGCCCCCTGTCACTCAAGGTGGCGTCAGCTAGATTTCTCCTGCCTATATTTAGCCCTTCCCTGCAGCAGGGGTGCAAAGTGGCCAGAGCCCAGTGCCAGGGACTTAAGATGTCTTTAAAGGGCCACTCCAGCCCCTTTGTAAAAAAAATAACAAAGCCCCCACCCTGTCCCCTCCCCTGCAATACTGCACATGTAATAAAGGAAAAAAAAGACAATCACCTTCACCAGGAATCCATTGAATCCATCGGTGAAGTTGGCGGTGCAGCCCGGATCGCTCGCCACCATGTTATTGAAGTCCCGGTCGGCCGCTGGGAACATGCCCATGGGCAATCGGTGAGGCATTTGCGGCACCCCTGACATCATTGACTGGATTCTGGGTGAAGTTGAGTGTCTTTTTTTTCTTTTATTACAGGTGCAACATCGCTAATAGGAAGGGGCAGGGTGGGGGTATGTTATTTTTTTTACAAAGGGCATGGACAAACCAGATGACAGCAAGTGAGTTTTTGCTCTTCTTATTTAAGGATTTGGGGGCAAAATTTGGTCAGCGCGAGAAAGCACAAGAAATTTGTGCTGAATCGCTTTTTCCCTGAAATTCAGCTCGAATTCCGTTTCTAATAAGGACCATTGCCTAATTCAAACAAAAGTGGCTGGAGCTGGTAACAATGTGTTGCCCATGGATACTGTGCAACCACTGGTGGAGTCTAGTAGCAGGGTTTGTAGACTGAATTGGCCCATGCAGCCATTCTAGCATAGTCTACTGCCCTCTTATGCCTTTGGTAATCTTAATTTAATATGAAAACACTGTAATATTCTTCTTTATTTTCTTCTCTTGCCAATATAAGTTAAACATTTAATGGTCGCTTCGAAGTATAGAGTGTAATCACTAGCTCAGCAGCCCAGTCCTAGCTTTGTATTAATCATCAAGCAAGGCTCAAATAAGAAGCAGTATCTTCCCCGGGCTGAGCAAAACTGGTCCAGCCCAAGTTAATATTTATTATCTGGGAAGAAATGGTTGTAAGTCATTTTTATTTTGCGATACAACTAATGCTTTCTTTGAAATTACTGTAACACATGTGCATATTTTCACCATGACAAAATATTTATTTGATTACTAGCATTCTATTTTATGTTTACTTAGCTCATTAAAACAGAAAAGTGAAATCAATCTCATCGGATCCCTTGCACCAGTTCTCAGTTTTAAGTAACACGCCATTAGCCAGCTGTCACTTTCTGTTAGGATCAACAGCAATGACATCTGCTGCTGCCAGCGAGGGCTGATGGCGCGGAGTAATATTTTATCTTCAGCTTTATAGTACCAGTAGCTTTACATGTTCTTGTTATCCTGTAAACTTAGAAAGAGATTTGTTAGAAAGGAACATTTCCAATGAACCTTGAACGGAAAGTAGACAAACTGCAATGACATCCTGAGTTGTCACAGTGATGGTAGTTTTGTTACTTTTTGGGGATTGCAGTGAAAAGAGCAAGTCTCCGAGGGGTTGAATGTATGAGTGATCAGGAATGAGGCCAGTCAAGCCGAAGACGATATGTACACTAACCTGTTCACACTGAATGGTACCTATAAATAATTTACAGCAATGACTGCTAGCTATTATTACCAAAATACTGGACGGCATTTTGACACATGCACCCAGCTTGTAAGTCAATAGAAACATTCACCTAGCGCGTGTTGACCACACTTAAAGGCATTCATCCGTGGACGTTTGCAACAATGTAATTTACAGCTCGGGATTTCAATTGACTGAAGTCTTTTTAAACAATGCTCATTTTTTCTCTCTCTCTCTCTCTCTTTGCTATGTACATAATATTGATCCTTAATAGCCTTGACTGCATTTGTTTTCTCAGCTTTGTGTTTTTAAAGACCTTTGATGTTTTATTAAACACCCTTATTCCACTGTAGCCAAGTGTTACGTACAGTTGTTTGGAGACACAATGAATCTCTGGCAAGATTTTTGAGGGCTTACAAAGAATGTGCTTGACATTTTCCTTCATTTTTGTTGTTTCTTTGAGTTGTGCTGGAGTCACCAGAAAGTACTTCATTATTGCTTGATTTGACCTGAAAGGCTGTCAGCCGTTCTCTTTACAGCTAAAACTGACAGGAAGAAAAGAAATACCTTTTCTGCAGGTCAACCATTTTAGGATTATTTATGTTGCAGATAAACTATATGTGTTTCGTTAAAGGAAAGCAGATTTGTTATTTTCCATGTTGGGCTCTGTTTTTTGAACATTATGTTACCTATTTTCAGCAAATATAAAGGAATACTTCCTCTACTGTTTATCAAATTGTTCTTCTAAACTTCCCCTGAATCATTAATTACAACTGGCCCTGCCCTTGAATTATGATTAAACCCTATGAAATAAAAAAATAAACACTAAACGTATTATATGACTATGTATTAATGAATATATACATTTTTGAAGTGTTTGAATTGTGTATTTTTGGGGGGGCCCATTCTAGCTTGAAAATACAGTTTTTCCAAATTTCCCTGTGTAAACTTGCCCTTTAAAATAATGGGCAGCATTCTGGACCTGCATCCTTCAAGAAATACCTGGTTTAATGTAACATCAATTGAACAGAGGTTCTGTTTCCCCCTTTTTAAATGCGGTAATAAAAGTTCCCCTGAAGAAGCTATAGAGCGAAACATGTTGAAAATGGTGTGCACTGACCATCACTAACTGATGCTCTGACGTATATATTATGGTTACCACATTGTAAGTCATATGTAGACAATTTCAAGATTTATATTGGATATTTTAGATTGTATGTACCAAGTATAAATAAAATAATATTGTTGGTGGTGTTAATTTTTGTCCCTGCATGGACCCCAGTTTTCTGCTGCTTTTTTCATTTTTTTTTTCTATTGCAACAATTTCATGGTTGCAGCACCTGTGACCAGGCACAACTGGTAGCTCCCAGGACCATGGACCATCCCAGGACCATCCTCCTTTTCTGCTTTGGTTGAGCTTGTTTTCTGTGAGGGCATTGTTGCTCGGTGAGGCTCATGTGAAATGTAAAGATATCAAGGCTTGCCACTATTTATCTCAGCAAAATGTAAAACAGTTGGCTGAAACCAATACGTTTGGAAGCTGCCATTCACAGGGTGATGTCAGTATTCCTATTGATAACCAGCTAAAACTACAGGTTTCTGGTACTAGCACATAACATGCCACCCATTTTAGATTTTCATAATTATTATTATTACATTATTTTTACAAACTGTAAATTACATGTAACAGGGTTACACCATACACTGAATCGAATATAATCGAATGGTTGGTTAACTTGAAAATGTACATACAGTGGCCAGGTATTAGTGTATAGTGGTAACAGTGGACAAATATCTATAAGTACTTTTGTTCTACCACCTATGGCTTTATTTACTGCCAACGGCAATGTACAGAAACAGTAGGTACCGTCACAAACTCCACTCATATATCCATTCTTTCTTGGCTTGCAAGGGGGGGAAATATACCACGTTGCTCCTGCTATAACATATTGTTAAATTGGGAGGATGATCTACATAGTCTACAACACATGGTCACTTTGTAGTGAAGCAGAAGTCCAGTCTCGTATTAACCCCCCCCCCCGTCCTGATCCTCTTCCCCAGCTCCCCAAGGCAGGATGGGGGTTTAAAAAGAATACAATAACTTTTCTGCACAAAGCCATCTTAACAAAGCTGTTTTGTGCCATTTTGTGGGTGCGCACCCGCTCGTACCTCCCATTCACTTGAAGGGGATTGCCACTCTGTCCAGCCTCCATGCATCACCGCCAGAAGCTCGTGGATATGAGACAGGTAAGGTGTTTCACCCCTGGGGGCAGGGGCCTGGGTTGAGGGAAGGTTAATATGAGAATGGCCTTTCGCTTTAAAGGGTGGCATGGTATGCCTAGTTCACAGGATTCAAGCTCACACCAGTCTAAACTCTGGTGCAGTGGAGGCATGCTCCTCTTAAATCGGATGGAAACACAAAATGGCGTCCACTGCTCAATCTATAGGCCCCCCCTTCCTGAGTAGGCGGGTGCTGCTGTTGGCTCATCGGTGGCACGTTTCTTCCTCAACACATTGCGGGGCAGTATGGACGTATGATGTGCACCCACAACCATCCCTGGCATAGAAAATGCATCTTTGACACTCCCTAAATGTAAAATCACTTGGTAAATGATGCACAGTCTGGTGCAAGTTTGCACCACTATTTGTTGGTGCAGCACACACCAGTATGGCATGGCACAATGTAAGTAAGTAAGTGTTCATTTAAAATAGAACATTATTCTTATTTTGGAGTTTTAACCCTATACTCTCTAAAATATCATTGCAGCTTCAGAGATGACTGCTTATAACCACCATGGCTTCCTAATGATTTGATTTGTTTCATGACACCATACATCGGGGGAGGGGGGGGGTTAATGCTACTTATTTGATGAAGCCAATGTGTCTTCCGGTGTGCATTCCGGTATGGATTGCAACCTGCATCCCGGTGAGTTTTTTAGCGTTAACACACAAAAGGTGCAAAAAAATGTTTGTCTTGCGTTTTCCCCCAAAATCACCTGTACCACCATGCCATGGGGCATTTTAAATGTGAGGTACATCATATGTCCAATAACATAAGGATATTATTTTAACGTTTGGAACACCACCCCATGGGCTATGCTAAAGAACTTGCCAGTTTCTGCATAGCCCATAGGATGCTGTTGTTTCCAATTGTAAAAAAAATAACCTTACCTCATTAGGAAAAGGATGTGCCTTACCCCAAAATGCCCCATCACAGATACAGGTCATTTTGTGGGGAAAAGAGGTGGACACACATCTTTTTTGCACATTTTTGTGTCTAAAAAGCTCACTGGGATGCAGGTTGCAATCCACACCGCAATGTACACTGCAAGTCATACTGGCTTCACCAAATATTTAGCATGACCCCCAACATCTCATCATCAACCACATCATGTTTCTTTTTTAATGTCTTTCCCAAATTACCAACTTGTTTTTCTGTTGAAAGGGAAAGTCCACTTTTGATGGAGTTTTTGAAAGTGTATATATTTGTGTCCCTATGAATATATTTATTTCTTCTTATACTAGCAACTATCAGATCACTGTCACTGTAACCAAGAGGTTGTGATGCTAATCTCAATTTGTAAGGCTAAAAAACTGAAAGAAAGAGTTTGGGGGGGGGGGGGGTGAATAATATCTTGCCTGTCCCTCTGGTGCAGTGAAGGAGGCACATGTGGCAGTTTATGGCAGCCTACCACTGCAAGCGATCAGTGGATCAATACCTGTCCCTCTGAGAGCAATAAAACTTTCTAATAGGAGCCCATGCAAACTCTCTAGTGACAGCAATAAATGAGGGCGTAAAACAGTAACAACAAATAAAATGTAATAAAAAATGTAGATGTGCACATCTAATAGGCAAATATTTACAGCACGGGGGCCACATTTTCTATCTGGTAAAGCAAGGTCACCTTTTGGTGCGCTTTGCAATCTGCTTTCAAGTGAGTGTTTTTACCCAACACACAACACAGTAATACAGTACCAAAAAAGATCTGTCCTAACTTTTCCCAAAATATTATCTCCATCTGTGATGGTCTATTTCTGTATGTGAGGTGCAGATTTTTTTCCATTGAGATAAAGGTGTTTTTTCATTTCGAATTCTCTGTACCCTGATCTTCCTGCATAGCCCCTAGAGGGTTATTTCTATTTTAAAAAAAGTCCTTAGCTCATTGGAAAAATTCTGCACATCACCTGTAGAAATGTCCCATCACAAGTATGTTTTTTTGGATCATTCAGTTGAGTAATAAACCTCACTCAGATGCAGGTTGCAAATTACACCCAAAGTGAACCTTGCTTTATTTGCATGACCCTGATTGACTTGCAGAAATGTTTACCTATCACAAATGCACACCTGTTTTTTGTTTTCAAAACTTTACCTTTACCTATTTATTATTGTTTTTCCTTCTTTTTACAGCTTAAATTAACCTTTATCTAGGGCAGTTTTTAATCAAAATTAAAGTGTAGAAATGAAAAAATCCCCCCCCTCCTCACCAATCCTGTTCCATACCGGCATGTGGCATACTGTGCCTCTTCCTTAGCGGCAGGCAGTGCCACCTGACTTAGCCCAATATTGGGGGGGGGGGGGGTGAGGGGCCTGTCTTAGGGTTTGCACTGATAAAAGTGGCCCTGACCTATCTGCAGAAAACAGGATGGCTGGGATAAAGGTGCCCCCCAATGGCCTTGGCTCCCAGGGTGATTGTCCTGCTTGCTCTCCTCTAGGAACAGCCCTGCGTTAACCTTTTTCTCTTAACACCATTAACACTAACACAGTATGTTCTGGTGGAAGTATAAGGGAAAGTGTTATTATTGCTGTTTATTTATGTAGCACCTTAAAGGGACTTTCCAGGCAAATGGATAAATGGGCCTGATTTCTGATTGCCCCATGCTGGCTGCCAGGGGCTGCATTTTTCATTCACCAGCACTTTGCATTCCCTGAAAACCCCAATAAAACCTGCACCTTTCTGCTTACTCATTTTTTAGGGTCCACAAAAGGAATTGACTTCTGAAGGGCCCCTCACCTTGAAACATCTAGGAATGAGTCATTAACTGCTGATAAGGAGGCCCTTCAGGAAGGACTAGAGTTCACTGAGAGTTATTGAGAAATATAAAGCAGGCTGGATGAAAGATGCAGCCCCTGACAGCTAGAGCAGAAAGCAGGATAATTTAACCCGTTGCCTGGACTGTCCCTTCAAGGCTATGTTCACACATGTCTTTTGCACTAGGAGCATGCGTTTTCCTAGGGGTTAGGGTGTTTTTTTTAACATTTGGAAACAAAAGCATCCTATGGGCTATGCAGAAAAGTTAGTCAAATTCTTTAGCATAGCCCATAGGGTGCTGTTACTTCCAAACATTAAAAAAAATATATCCTTACCTTATAGGATATATGATGTACTTCATCTGTTTAAATGACCTATCACAGGTACTGGTGATTTATTTAAGGGAAAATGTAAGACAAACATTTTTTTGCACTTTTTTGTGGAAGAGATGCAGGTTCCAATCTACACTGCAAGTCACACCGACTTCGCCAAATAATAAGCATGACCCTAGTTTACTTCTATTGGCCTGTTCTAGTATTGTGTGATGTTAAAATGCTGCTTGCAGCTGTTTTCCAAGCAAAGCATACATGTGAACTGGCTCATTAAAAAGAATGGGCTGGATTTTTCCTTGTGTTCTTCCAGCACTTGTTCAATGGAGTGGATCGGTGTGAATAGTGTTGCTGTAGCAGGGCAGTAGAAACAATATAATAAGTTACATAAAACATAAATACAAAGATAGGAAGCCTGATTTATGAAGTGACACCGCCAAATAGCACCACTTTTTCAGCTTCAGCGTGGGATTGAACTAAAAAAACGCTAATGCCAATGCGGCAGCCACCTAGCACCAGCGCCAAAAAGGATGCAGCGCCAGACGCTTTGGCTCAACAGCTCCAGATGAAACCTGGTGTTGTAGCTCAAGATCCCATAGAGCACAATGGGCAGAACTGTAGGATTGTAGTAGTTATGTGTTATAATTAATATTTTAATTTACTTTTGCACTTGCATTGGGACTTGTCAGTCATAGAAAGCAGGACCTAGATCGGCCCAAATGTTTTTGTTTTGGGTTATTAATATTGATTTTAATGACTTTTTTTGCTTAACAATGTGTAATTTGGACACCAACAACTGAAATGCAGCTGAAACGCAATGTAAAGTTTGTCCTCTTTGTCCCCAGCAGTAATTTCTTGTAACTGTAACGATGAAACTCTCACCAGCGCCAGAAAAATACAAAGTGGCGGTCACTGGCGCTGGGATAATCGGCCGGCGGGTCCAACAGACACTGACATTGGCGGCCAATAACAAGTGCATCAATCAAAGCTAATTACTAGCCTTTGACAATGCGACTGCTAGCGCCAATGTAGTCCACAGCACAGCGCCAGATAAGACGTAATGACGGTGCTCCAAAGCTGGCGCTATAACCACAAAAATGATGCTAAAAGAGGTACATCATAAATAAGGCCCTATATATTGATAACAAAAATCCTTCAGCAATTAGATTTCTTGACAATTCCCACCTACAGTCTAAGGCTAGGTTCACACATGGGGCTGGAGGCAGTCGCGTATGAGCTGCTCTCCTGGTGGGGAAGCAATGGCGCCATATGGGAAATACAGCTGAGCTGCGGCACAGTTGGCACACTCAGTGTTCAGTTACTGCAGGGCCTTCCAAGCGAGGTGCCTCCATAATGTGAAAGTGCACACTGAATATTACTGTACCTATGAATAATTTACTGCTAGCCAAACTACTGGACCTCAATGTGATACATTCATTTCTCTGTATGTCATAGGATTACTGGTGTAATGCATAACTGTAAACTCCAAGGCGCAATTAAAATAGACTAGATAACTAAAAGCTGCCAACATACATTTTTATACAGAAGATAGGTTCACGCCATACAGTATCAGGACTTACACTTAAGGGCAAAGACACATTAGCCTTTGGAGTCCCTCTAATGAGAATAGCATAGACTTCGAGTTTACTGTTGCCATATGGAGCGGACAATGAATCTGGCTTCATTCCAGTCGTAATTGCTTTGAGTATCGGATCATACAAAAAGCCATGGTCAGAGGGAGACATTTGTGATTGATGATCATTGACACAGCGTGAGTAATTACCAATCAAGAGAAGAAGAGACACTGATAGCTAGAAGGGACATGGCTTAGATCAGCAAAGCAGGACTGGATTAGTACCCATTTAATGTCCTGACTTCTTAATCTTACTAAATCCTTCCTTCATCTGTGTATTTAAATAACCATTGCATTTCTATTAGAAGGTATATTATCAGTCTAGCCTGAAAAACTGTTTTTGTAATCATACACCCTAAATTCTTATGACCAGAACACTTACCTCTATGAAAATGACATTTAGGGTTTTTTTTTGTTGTATACCTGTATATGGCCCTTGCAGGAAGGGCTGAATGGCTTTTTCAAGTGATGTGCCACAAGGGCAGCCATGGTTACCTCTGCCCTGACTTTGAGAGGATGCTTACAGATGGATGGCAGCAGAAACGTATGATGATTGGGTAATATTAGAAGGTTTATTAGGTCTTTTAAATGCAGTAATCAGGCACAGGCTGTGCATAATACATAGGGACAAGATCAAGATCCAGGGAAATGCAAAAGGATCCTAGGGCGATATCAACTAATAATGTCTTCTCACTTAAAGGAGACTCTTATCCATCATTCACTAAAAGGCCTACATAGTGCAATTTTTATTCATAGTGTTTTGCAGTCGATTTTTGGATGAAAGTACAGATCTTAGCATTACACAGGAGAGAGAATCCAAGGTTAAGGTAATACCATTTATTGGCTAACTCAATAAGATTGAAAATGCAAGCTTTTGCATTATTGGAATTATGCCTGAAGAAGAAGCTTGAACTGCTCTGAAAGCTTGCATTTTCAATCTTATTGAGTTAGCCAATAAATGGTATTACCTTAACCTTGGATTTCCTGCTCACATCGATGGCTAACACGGTACAACAACTTACTGACACAGGAGAGAGAAGATCTTAGTGACGTGCAGGCCATTTCTCCTCTGGCTGTTTAGTAGTCTGCAGCATCTTAGCTGTATACTTGCTACTGATCTTTAGATCCATGTGACATTTGCATAGAAGGAAGCTCTGTTAAATGTTTTACTCCACCTGGCTTAGATTTGTAGTAGAGTAGAAGAACTTTGCCAAATGAAAGAACACTAAATTGGGAGTTTTGTAGGATTTATCTGATTTGTATGGTAAAGGAGCACTATCACAAAATTGTAGAAAATTAAAAATCCAAAATAAACATGTCGTCTAATGAGAGGAGGGGTCACTTATACACCGAAACTAAATAAAACTCCTGCCAGGCTTGTGGTTTATTCTCTCCTGGTTGGAATGAAATCCAGGGGTGACAGGTTCAGATGTCCCGTTTCTTCCACTAAAATAAAAAAAACAAACCTGGCTGGATATTTCTTTATGCCCTCTGTCACCCCTCCTCCCGCTATCCAGCTTATTTATATGGATTTTTATAATTTTTCGCAATAGTGCTCCTTTAATATCAGAATGCACTTACCAAAGATTTGTCATAAGTGATGTGCTTCATTTAAAAAAATGGAATTTCTTAATTAAGCTGTACCATTTCTTACTACTTTTTGACAGCTTCATACTTTTTATGACCTTTCATCCTCATCAGTCTTTTGTGTGATGTCTGCCATCCCTATTGTACACCACGGAAGTGACTCATTAATTTAGGGAACCCTTGGCAGAGTTTTCTTATTTTTTATTTTTCTTTGTGTACAGCAATTAGAACCCGATCCTGTTCATTTGTGTGCCTTTTTAGGAGTATACTCCTATGAAACTACACACACATTTTTATTCACTGATTTATAAAGCAACATGCAGTCTGATAATAAAAGTCAATAGTAGATATTCTCCCAGTAAATTCTTGTCACTGGTGTATCGAAGAAAATGACAAGGCAAAAAGCTTCTGTATGTTGTTGCTGTACAACCCAAACCATGCATTACTAGGCAAATTTAACTGTACCACCACCATTCAGTTCACTCTGTATTACCTTTACTCACCCAATCCCCCAACCCTTCCACTTAGCATTACTGCCACCCATGAGACCATCCTCAAAACCAATCACCATTACCGCTACCCAAGGTTGTATTTGCTGTTCATGCTGCCCTAGGCACTTCAAGTGCTTGCACACCCTTTTGTTAAATAGCAGAGCAGGGCTGGGCTGGCTCCAGGTTTATTCTAGCCCTTGCACGATAGAGTATCAATGGGCCCCTTGCGGTGAGGTATGACTCCATACACAGTAATAAAGTTGCATGTATGGTGAAGAATAAAAAGAAAAAAGTAACAGAAAGAATGATAAAGTACAGAAGTAATGACAGAAAGAAAGATAAATAAGGAACATAAGAATAGAAGGAATAACAAGAAAAATGTAAGCAGAAAAGAAAGAAGGAATCACAAAATAATGCAATAGATGGAATGAAATAAAATGCAAGGAAACAAAGAATGAAAGCAGCAAACAAATGACGGAAACAAAGAAAGAATATACAGAAAGACAGGAAAAAATGAGGTAAGACTGAGAAATAGTGTGAGAAAAAAGAGCTGGGAGGAAAGAACAATTAGATGGACCGACAGAAAAAAGAGAAGAAAAGACAGAATGAATAGAAGGAATGACAAAAAAATAAAAGGAAAGAAAAGAAATGGCATAACAGATGAAAGAAAGAAACAAAGAAAAGATAGAAAGAAAAAGACTAGAAGAAAGCAATAGGATAGAACAAAAGAAACAAAGAATAGAATAACTGACAAAAAAGGTGACTCTCCCAATGGCCAATTTGCCCCTGGCTGACAGTCCTTATTCCTGGTTACTGCAAGGCTCTGCATTGGTGTGGCCATGGCACCTGCCTGAGTATGCCCAGTGCTGACGCTTGCCCAGACGTCGCGGCCCGCCAATATAAAAAATAAATGTGTAGAAAAGAGAGGTTTTGGGGGGCATGCACATGCACTTACATCATAGATTGCCGACACACAGGAGTCACATGGCCACAACAATAAAGGGGAGAGGATGAGGCTACAGACTGTCTTTAACCTCATACACCCTCTCCCCCACTATATTCACTGTGGGGGAGAATTTGTAAGGAGGCTTTAACGTGCCAACATTTTTATTTTACTATAGCAGTAACGTCAGCATCCCCCCTGCAGGTGGCCACCCTAGGCACAGGCCTAGGTTTGCCTAATTGTAAATACAGTCCTGCCGCTACCCAGAACCCTCCCCAGTCCCCTGTGTGGGCTGAGGTGGATGGGTAAAATCCATGATGGAAGGAGGGAATGGCTGATCCCATTACCAATCCTACCTGGCGTGCCATAAAAATCCAGGCCCATACAAAAGCAGAGGGTAATTTACGAAACATGTTGTCAGCCGTTTGCCGCTGATTCACAAGTATAAGTATGTTATCCGCAGTTACAGAACCAAATGTGACATATGCGTACAACAATGTCCGTGTTTGCTCTATTTACTTGCAGTTGAATTCGTGCGGCAAATGCTGGCGAATACTTTTTTCGATCGCCAGCTTTTAATGGTGAACCTCATAGGAATCAATGTTATTTGAGGAGAGATAGCATCAACATCAGATGGGTAACTAGTATCTGAAAAACAACTAATGATATTGTGTTCACATTACTTTTATATATGTAATTAAACTATTTTTTAATCTTTTCAAACAGCCAATACACTCCCAATACACCCCACATATATTCTGAGACTCTCCGAAGTCAGCAAATGCTGTAAAAGTGTGTTTTCAGCTAGATTCTATGGTTTTTCAAAACAAAATCCGCTACACCAAGTCGCCGGCGTGCACTAAACCATTTTGCAGTAAATGGCACTATATATATATATATATATATATTTTTATTTTCAATATGTCTTTATTGAGAATTTTAAAAGAATTATACATACAAGAAAGTGAGAAACAGAATAAGAGCACAAATTAAGCGCATAGCCGACAATAAGATAATAAAACATTTGTAGAAGGATCCTAGGATGACGGTGACAAAGCCGCTGCAATGGTAGGGTGATCATTTCAAATTATTCGTGATACATTATACGTTGTACAGTGTATAGGGGAATCAGAGTGAGGTACGATCATAGCAGGGTACATAAAGGGACCACCTAGTAGTGGCCATTGTCGGATACCAAGAAGGCCCGTCACACCGAACGGGTCCCCTCCCCGATCCAAGGCCACCCCCCGTCTTGATCCCGCCCCCTCACCCAAATCCAAAGCTCCATAGGCCAGTCATCTCCCAGTGATCCGCCGAATAGATGGTAGAAATAAAGAGGGGAAGAGAGGGAAAAAAAAAAAAAAAAAAAAAAAAAATGGGGGAAAAGACAAAACAGGACAGAATGAGGACAGGTACTGACACAGGAAAGGGAACAAGGACAAACAAGGACAAGGATCCAGATAGGGATGAAGATATAGACAAAAACGTGGACATAGGTATGGACATAGACATAAACAAAGACAAGGACA
This sequence comes from Gastrophryne carolinensis, assembly GCA_027917425.1. Taxonomy (NCBI): domain Eukaryota; kingdom Metazoa; phylum Chordata; class Amphibia; order Anura; family Microhylidae; genus Gastrophryne; species Gastrophryne carolinensis. The sequence goes on from CM051236.1 coordinate 168,228,686, forward strand.
ACAATAACAACCACAATACCACACCGGGGCTCTGGACTCGCAACCATCCAGACTCTTCTCCTATTCAAGAGTCCACAGTGGAGACATCAGTCTAAGGGTCAGCTCAACTCAATCCCACCCCCTCACCCCAAGGGTTCCAGTAATATCTGAAAGTCAGGGGCAACCCGAGAAACCTCCCATAACGTCCATGTCGTAAGAAATCTCTGGGTACCCCCCTCCACTCCCTCCAAAGTTAACTCCTCCAGCCTCTTAATATTCTCAACCTCCCCATACCACTCCATCAGAGATGGTACAACAGGGGTGCGCCAATGTCTGGGGATCACTGATCTCGCGGCTGTGAGTAGATGTCTCAGCAACCCCTTCTTACTGGAAGACACCGACCCGGGGAACATAGACAGAAGAGCGACCTGTGGGGTGTGAGGGATCTTTTCAAGCGTTAAGTGCTCATATATCCCCAGAACCCTCTCCCAGAAGGCTCGTATCACTGAACACTCCCACCAGATATGCAACATGGTCCCGGGGGCCCCGTTGCATCTCCAGCAGTCCCCAGTGTCAGATCCCCCAAACTTCACAAGGTCCGCCGGACACCTGTACCATCTTGCTAATATTTTATAATTTCGCTCCTGAGATCTAGATGCAACCGACAACTTGTGAGTGAGTGTGAAGGATCTTTCCCAGTCTTCAGGCCCGAACGTCTGCCCCAGGTCCTCCTCCCATCTCCCACAAAACCTAGGCAGGTCCCTATCTTCCTCCTCGCCCCGGATAATCTGATAAAGAAGGGAGATCACACGCTTAGGAGAGGAGGGGTTTCGTAATACATCTTCCAAAGGCGTGGGAGGGAGGGAGAGGCACGAGCCCGGTGTGATAGATTTGATGTATGCTGTCAGCTGGGCGTGCAGGAACCAGGATATATTCCTGGTCCCTCCCTGAGCCCGCATGGCCGCGAGGGAGGGAAGGCCCGACTCCGATACTATGTCGCCCAACCTGACATCCCGGGATCTCTCCCACATGAGGAAGGATCCAGCGTGCATCCCAGGGGGAAATAAAGGGTTGTCAAACAGAGGGGTAAGGGGTCCCGGCCTGTGGGATAGCCTACCCCGCTTCAAGAATCCATCCCATATCCGTAACAGGGGGCCCACTAGGTAGGGTAGCTTTCGAGTGTTAGGTCTAGAGGAGGGTTCAATCCAAGGTAAGGCTGCCAAACTGAGTGGAGAAATGGCCTGCTCCAGGTTAACCCAGCGCTTACCATCTTTATGGTGGAACCAATCTGAGAGCCGGACCAGCACCGAGGCAGCATGATAGGCCCGAAGATCCGGAACCCCAAGGCCCCCCTTCGACTTAGCTCTGAAAAGCGTCTCCCTCCGGATCCTGGGCCGCCCGCACCCCCAGACAAATTTAAAGAAGGCTCTCTGCAAGGACTGGAAGAAGCCCCGCTCCGGGGCCAGAGGGACCGCCTGAAACAAGTATAGAAACCTTGGGAGTGTGTCCATTTTGAGGACGTTTACACGGCCCAACCAGGAGTGCTGTTTCTTGCTATATGAATTAAGGCTGGAGATCGTGGAGTGCAGGAGCGGGGCGTAGTTAAGCTTATACAGCAACCCCAGGTCAGAGGGTATCTGAACCCCCAAATACTTAATAGCCTCCTTTTGCCACCGAAAGGGAAAGTTTACTTGCAGAAGACGCTGAGTTTCAGCTGAGAGGGAGACATTCAGAATCTCAGTTTTGGATAAATTGACTTTGAAGTTACTCACATCTCCAAAGCGCTTAAACTCCGCTAGAACAGAGGGCATGGTTGTGTGAGGGGAGGTGATGTACATGAGCAGGTCGTCTGCAAAGAGAGAGAGCTTATACTCCCCACCCCCACAGACGACCCCCCTGATAGACGAGTTCATCCTCAAAGCGTTGGCGAGATGTTCCATCACCAGTACGTAGAGCAATGGAGACAAGGGGCATCCCTGCCGGGTCCCATTCCGGATCCGGAAGGGTCCGGACAGGGTGCCATTGACCCTCACCCTCGCAGTAGGATCCTGGTATAGAGCCATAATTTTAGCTAGCATACCCGGACCCAGGCCCACCTGCTGTAACGTAGCCCTCAGAAAACCCCAATGTACGCGGTCAAACGCTTTCTCAGCGTCCACCGCCAGCACACACGTAGGTATATCCCGCGATTGCGCATACTGTATGAGGGAGATCGTTTTGATGGTGTTATCTCTTGCCTCCCTACCCGAGACAAATCCCACCTGGTCAGTATCAATCAGAGATGGGAGCAGGGGCTGCAGTCTAAGGGCAATAATTTTGGCGTAGATCTTCAAATCCCCATTTATCAAAGAAATAGGTCTATAGTTACCCGGAAGGGTGGCGTCCCTGTCTGGCTTAGGTATGATCGTTATGTGAGCCTCCAAGGCCTGTCTCGGGAAGAGTTAGTCGGTGGAGATGGAGTTGAACATCTTAGCCAGAAAGGGAGCAACTAGAGCCCCTAATGCCTTATAAAATCTGGGGGTGAAACCATCAGGGCCCGGGCTTTTACCTGCAGGGGTATCCCCTATAGCCTTAAGTACCTCTTCTACGGTAAACGGTTCCTCGAGCTGGTCGCTGTCCTCAGGGGGGATAGCTGGGAGGGCGGTGTCACTAATATATTCCCCTATCAGGTCGTTCCCCGGCGGGTGGGAGCCCCGGGGCGGCGTGGACTCCAGATTATAAAGCTTGGAGTAGAAGGCCTGAAACTCCTCCGCTATCTGAGTAGTTTTGTGGAGCTCCAAGCCCCCCCCTCCTCTAATCATGGGGATGAACGTACAACCCTGTCTAGGGTGGAGAGATCTAGCAAGCATCCTACCACATTTGTCACTATGTTCATAAATGCGGGCCCTAAATCTATCCCGATACTTAAGGAAGCACTGGTCGTAGAGGCTCTTCAGGTTATGTCTAGCGTCTATCAGCTCCTTCAAGACCCTTTGTGTGGGGGCATTTTTATGTGTCTCTTCTAACTCCCCAATACGTTTCAGGGTGGCTTCGATCTGCTTCGTCCTGTCCCTCTTAATCCTAGAGCCATGTTTGATGAAGACCCCCCGAAGCACGCACTTAAGGGCCTCCCACTGTACTGGGAGTGGGGTCTGATCATGCGCATGGTCAAGTTGAAAGTTGGTAATGGAGGACTTAATTTCAGCTAAGCACAAGGGGTCCTTTAACAAATTGTCATTCAGTCGCCAGTTGTATTGTCTGGGGGCAACTTCCGGAGTCGGGAGGCTCAGGAAGACAGGAGCATGGTCTGACCACAGGATCCGGCCAATAGAGGCATCCGGGTCCCGTGATAACGCGTGATGACTGAGGAAGATATAGTCCAACCTACTGTAAGTGTTATGAGGGTGGGAGAAGAACGTATAGTCCCTCGCCCCCCCATGTTGAACTCTCCAAGCATCGATCACCTGGAGGTTGCGAAGTGCGTTCCTCAACTTATGTAGTTTAAAATAGGGTATCCCCGATTTGCCCTGGGAAGAATCAAGTCGTGGGTCAAGGGCCAGATTGAGATCCCCTCCCAGCACTAAAACACCCTCTGAAAACCCCTCCAAAACATGAAGGATCTTAAGTCCCACCTCCACCTGGGCCTGGTTTGGCAAGTATATATTGGCGAAAGTGTACCTGGTCCCTGAAAGCGTGAATTTGAGAAAAATGTACCTGCCGTCTGGATCCACTTTGGAGTCTAGTGGTTCCAGGGGGACCCCTCTATGTACTGCAATTGAGACACCCTTAGACTTGTTCACCGGATTGGGGCTATGGAACCATCTATCGTAGTACCTGTTCCTGATCACCGGAATCTTCCCCTCGCAGAAATGCGTCTCTTGCAACAGAAGGACATCCACCCTTTCCTTATGGAACCCATACAATATTTTAGCTCTCTTTTCCGGGACGTTCAACCCTCTAGCGTTAAAAGTACAAATTCGAATCTCTGCCATGTTGGCCCAGAATTAGAGCCACAGCTCGGGAGAAAAAATATGTCAGAAATTGGCGAAGTACAAGCGGGGGGGCCACCCCTATGTGGGCTAGGGCTAGAGCCGCCTCGGGGGGACAAGAACACACAAGGAAGACAAACAGAGGGGCCGAACACCGGGGAAACAGAACACGAGAGAGAAATAGAAAAAGCTAGGGGTAAGAGAAGAAAGCCCAAAAGCAGAAGCAAAAAGGAAATAAAAAAAAGAAAAAGAGGGGGAAAGCCCCTACCTTATAGAGGCGGGCAAAGAGAATGTAGAGGGCTAGCCCTCGAACCCACGTACACCTACCAGAAGATGTCCAATAGGATGTCGCGGAACAATGGTTGTGGGGGTAGCCTAGCCACTCAGGAGCCTCCCCAGTATATGTAGATTGATGTGAATTAGGATTCCTAGCTCCAAGCCATCTGAGAGGTAAAGAACCGCTTGTGATACCAAATGACAAGGGCCAAATACCGCCTAGGGGGAATCTATGACAAGTCAACCGCATCTCCCCTCCCCCCAGGGAGTATCCCCAACAAAACTCTCTGGTCGGGTAACCTGGGAACATTAGAAAAACATATTAAACATTGCAAACATTTCAACATTTCAAGTAATCCCCTGGGGAATCCGCCCGCCAGCCATGATATAACACCTCTGGGTCATCCCGCTTCCCAAGGAGATCCCCCGACCCCTTAATATAATGATAGAACGTACCCACCCCTCCCACCCCACAGACCACGGGGAGGCCGGCCCCACCCCCCGCCACGCCACAAAGTGGATAGGGCAAAGAGGGGAGCCGGGCCAGCCCCCCCGCCGACCAAGGAGGAGGAGGGGGAGGGCGACCAAAGTGGAACAACAGGCAATAATAACATGGCACAATAAACATCAAGCAGTAATCATTAAACCGTATAAGGGATAAAATGAGAACGGGTCACAAAAGGCATAAGTGAGAGCAGGCGGGACCAAACTGCAAATACTGAATCAAGATGTAGAAACTAAGAGGAGTGGGCAGAGCTAACGACCACGAATCGGCCCAGGGGCATCACCTCTACGACCCCTGGCCATCCGGGGCCTCCGAGGTGCCCGCTGCGGCATAGGGGGGGGGGGATCAAACGAAAGCCAGTCCGGGACTGGGAAGGGGTCCATCTCCAGGAAAATAAACAGACCCGGAAGGTCCGCCTTGCTTCTGAGGGTGTACGTAGAATTGTCCCTGCGCACCACAAGGTGAAATGGATGACCCCACTTATAGGAAGCGCCAACTTCTAGTATCCGGTCAAGGAGCGGCCGCAGCAAGCGTCTCATCTGTAAGGTACGACGTGACACATCGGGCAGAATCGTGACCTGGGAGCCCCGAAATCCAATCCTTCCTTTCTCCCAGGCCCGGCGGAGGATTTCCTCTTTGATATGAAAAAAATGAATTCTGCATAAAACGTCTCTGGGGGCTTGAGGATCTCCTACCGGGCGTCCAGCCACCCTGTGTATTCGATCAATAACCAGCTCAGCGTCCGGTGGCCTGCCCAGCAAGTCATTGAATAATTCCGTCGCCCAGATGCACAGGTCTTCTGATCTGACAGATTCTGGTATACCACGGAGCTTTAAGTTGTTGCGTCTGTTTCTGTTTTCCTGGTCATCTGTCTGGAGCCTGATGTCGATCAGCTGCTGCTGACACAAAACTTGATTTCTCTCAAGAGCTGCCAGGCGGGCATCATAGTCTGGACGGGACTCCTCCAGTGACGCAACTCTAGTATCCAAAGCAGACGATTTTTGCTGGAGGTCTTCTATTTTTCTGCGTAAGGCCCGCTCAATTCTAGTAGCTACCGCTTCTAAATCTGCTTTGAGCTCGGCCTTCGTTGGAAGGGATTGTAAGAGATCCCGTAGGCTAGGATCGGTTGGGGACCGTGGAAATAGGTGGCCCACCGGAGCCCGATCCGGAGGTATCCCAAATCGGGAGTCGCAGGATTCCACAGCCGAAGCCGGGACAGGCCGCCGCGTGCGATCTGGGTCTCCAGACCCACTCATGAGGTTGCAAAGTAGGGGCTCTTCGACTGGTATGTCGAGGTTAGGACCAGGCGACCATCCCAAGGGTGAGGACTCTCCAGAGTCACGCAGGCGCATAGGATCCTCTCCCGGACCCCCAGGGGGTAGATGGACTTCCGCCCGGACAAGCTGGGGGCTCCGCACAGGCCCGCCACCCCGGGCAGGGGAAGCAGACAGAGACCGGGACAGGCTATCCTCCCACAAATGGGGGGCGAACCGGGAGTGGGTTGGTGACAGCCACTCAGGGGCCGAGGGATTAAGTGGCAGAGGTGAGATCCTGCAGGTATGGCCCTTTAAGACCTCCAGTGCTGGGTCATCCAGGTCCCCTCGGGCTGGGGTATTGTGGCAAAGCAGGGATGGTATAGGGGGGGCCGACATCTGTGAGGGAGAGGGCAAGGGATCCATGCAGACCCGATCACGAGGTTCCCGCCTCACTCCCACCCCATCACCAACCTCAAGTGTCTCCTCTTGCAAGCCGGTATCAGTTGCAGGGACGGCAAGCTCCGGCGGGGCCAATTCAGATCTGGCTCGATGCGCCTGCAGTGAGACGCTCCTCCGGCCGCAGTGAGGCTCCGCTCCGCTCACCACGGCCTCCGCAGCACAGCCGCCCGGTGACGTCACGGCAGGCCCCGGGGACATCGCAGCCACATCTCCGGCTCCGGCACCGTCAGCAGACACTCCAGCAGGTCGGGGGCTCTCGTACGCAGCGGGTTCTGCGTGCTCCGGCATTGCTCCCGCGGCCGTGCGGCGGGTCCCCACTCGCTCCTCGCAGGTGAGGTGTCGGTCGGGCGCCATCTTGGATGGCTGGGATCTCTGCCCTGTCGGGTCCCGACGGCCGAAAAAGCTCCCAATGTCTTTCCTTGGGGGCTTCCTCACGGACCCTCCGGCTCTCCTCTTCTTTCCACTCCCCATCACAGCAAGCAGGGGGGAACTCTAGGAACCACGATCAGCTAAATGGCAGGGGAGAACAGCGGAGCTAAAGGCTGCACGTCCTCACTCCTCCATGGCCAGGCCACGCCATATATATATATATATATATATATATATATCTATCCCCAATGACAGCCTAACTGCGATAATTAACATTTTAGGTAGATCAATCCTTTGTGTTTTGACTGTTGGGTTGAGTTACTAAAAGAGATTTTCCTTCGCTCTTGGCGAATTGATCAGTGGTCCAGTGGAAGCAGACCACACCTTCTCTGCATATGATAGGTTAAATGATGTGACTTCACATGTTTGATGTAAAAGTACATTTGAAGGACAGCCAACAAAAGGAAATAGGTAAATGGTATGAAATACACAATCTAGAAATATCCATTTGCAAGCTGTATTTTAGTATTTGTTTGCAATGTGAAATCGTATGCCTATGCTCATCTAGCACCATTTACAGCGACTGTTCACACAGCACACCACTGGGGGGGTGACATTTTCTGAGACGGATTAGTTATAAACCAGCTAGTGCTAATGCCAACCTGGCACAGCTTGTGACTCCCCTTCAGCTCAGTGCAGCAGTCAATCAATCATAAAAAAGCTTGCAGGCTGTGCTGCCCAAAATACAGTTTGTGGAATTTCATTTATTTAAGAAGCGCTAAATCCACATCACGTAGCGTCAGGTGAACGCCGGGCGCAGTATGTGAAAACCATATATATGTAAGTAAAACGGGTGAGCGCCTCTAACAGCGCCATGTAGCGCCACATGTATCACTAGTGGTAGCAGCACAATTCAATGGTGTTTAATGTGTTTGTGTATAAGCACCAACCAAAGACTCATATTGTCATATAGTTAATTTTTTTTATTTTTATCAGAATATTATGTTTTGGTCTGGCATTCCAGTGTCAGTGTTACAGTGTTAAAACAATGTCATTTCAGGTTTTTGCTCTGGTGCTGGTGTATATGTATTCAGAAATAGATATTTTTTTATATTGCAATCGCCGCTTGTCGCTAGAGCACCCAGTTTTTTAGTGCCGATGCTGGCTTGGTGATTTTTTTCTTAAATACAGGCTTCAGCGCCGAGCATCAGACGCACATAACTGGTGCTACTTATCATTGGCTACAGTGTTGTCCTGTTGTTATATGTGACATCGCCTTAAGCGGCTTTCCCTTGGAGCTCTACATATGCCTTGATTCAGGGAGAGCACTTCTACAGCGCCCTCCAGACATCACATTTATTAGTGCTGGACAGGATACTACAGCGTCACTTGTCCAGCGCCAAAGCTACGCTATAGCACCAGACACCCATTTTGCAGAAGCTCTAAACGGCGCTACATAGATGCACAAATGACAATACGTGGCGCTAGTCTTAAATCAGCCTCCATGTGTTTATATGGATACGTATTCAATAGACTTATCATAACTGTATTAGTTTGGGTTATAATCTATAAGTGCTGATTCTTCACAGAACGTTTGTCATGTGTTGCTGTTAGCGTAAAGGCATATGCCCCAATGCCAGGTAGCTCAGTCATCCTTGGGCTCATCCTCCTCTGGTGTAAGTTCTATTGAGTTGATAGCCTGTCATCTTTTCAGTAGCTGAATGAACTATATCCGCATCTAACCCAAATACTGCATATTTTATTAGCCTCAGCAACAATTCATAAATTTGTTAGTATATTCCTGCTTGTTTTTTTAATCATCAGCCCGCATTTTATTGTGAAGTAATCCTTAATTGATTGACATTTAATCACAGTCTTTGTGTTTTACTGTCCCTTGCCTCATAAGAGGTAATTTTGTCTTTACTGTAGTTTAACAGCTGATGGAAAAAGATTTAAGGAAACCTATAAACCTAAGATTGGTTAATGGCCTCTTATAAAAGAATATTATACATTTAGGATCCATTGCACAGATGTGATGCTCAATTGTAGAAATGTGCATGGGGTTTATTAAATTACAGCACAAATCTTCAGTCTCCTGAATTATTGTGCATGTTGGTATTGTTAGGCAAATGGGGAGGCACATTATTGCTTCCAGTTGTTCGTATCACTGTGCTCTAATACAGTCAGAGACAGCTGGCACATTGCTTTCGGCAAATGTAGAGCAACAGCAGCTGTGGAGACCTGGACCCCAAGAGGAAGCATGGCACCGCTGAGTCAGTACCAAGCCGCTCATCAACCAATGTCCAGAAATGAAAATAAGACGCTCCCTCTGCCAACCCATCTCAGCGCATATGACTGAGCGGCATCACGGTAAACGCTATGGTGTAACTGCTGATGAGCCAACGTGGTTATTTGATTTTCAGTATTACAGAACAGAATTTGATTGAGCTCCAGAAACATTGCCTTTTGTCCAAATTGCTCTCTTTGATTTTGCACACATAGGTGCGTACATTTGCTATCAATTGACAAACCAGTTGCAATTAACTTGTAACTGAAGCTCCTCTCAGTCATCAGGCATGCAGAGAGCTGTGTTTGCAGTTTGAGATCTGTGAGTTCCTAATACATTTGCACATTAATTTACTCAATTCATTATCCAATCTGTGTCAGATTGTTATTAAACTATATTGATGCACTGCTTGTAATAATTGTGAAGAGAAACATAGATTTGCGGGATGACTTTGAGTCGTAATTGTTATTACAAGGGCCAAATAATTAAGTGATGTCATTAAAATCTATGTTTACTTAATTAACATGGAATTTTTCATAATAATATATTGCCATAGTTTGTAAGTGGTGAATTATGATTCACACATGCCTCCTAACTGCCTTGATAAGGTTTGCTGAAGCCAATCAGGTGCACTGTTTGAGGGTATGCCTCAGTTCACCAGTATTCAATATGAGATTGAAGAATCTCACTATAACACACATGTGCAAAAAACATGTTTAACCACTATAAAAAAATAACCTGCGCGTAAATCGATTTTGATGTGCAGAAATATTACAGTAATTAGGAAACATTCTTCACAAATATAAAGATATCTACTTGTTTTGGGGTAAGGGGAGGGGTGCTTGCCTGCACAAATATATAACGCTGCCTACCCACTGTGATACAGACAGGAAGTGAGATTTAGACAGCTGGAGGGGCGGAACTTTGCTAATACATCTTTCAAAGAGAGCAGAGCAGGTGGGATCAGCCGCCTGAGCTGTTAAAGCACCACCACCCCATAATAAATAAGGCTCTTAATTTCCCCACAATTGTTTCCTTGAAGCCCAAATCATTTTTGAGTATTTTTAACCAATTCTTTACCAGGACACTAAGGGAGGTTTTTTAACCCTTTCGCTGCCAGCCTACCTGGAGTTTTTGTCACGCTTGGTGCCAGACCATTTTGCACTATTTTACGCTCCCCATGTTCAAATGTGATTTTTGAAGGGATTTCCAGGGATTTCCCAGGGAAATGATATATTGTTTTTTTCAGCAGAGTCTGGGCTTTAACATGAAATGTCTTGTTTGTAATTTTTTAGGTGTATTCTCAATACTTTTGGGTGAAATATGTGCAAAAAAATAAAAAAAAATCTATTTTTTGCAATTTGTAGTGTTTTTTTGTAATAAAAAATGTAAGTTTGTCAATAAAATCTTATTGCATGTGAAACCCCAATTAATCCCGGTCACAGCGTTACCACATATGTATTGGTAGACACCCTTTCCTGCCCAGGAGACTCCCCCAAACTGAAACAGCGCTTTAGGAGATTTTCAGATAAAATACAACTATGCACCGCGCTAAGCGCACCTTGCGGTCTTTCCAGAAAAAGAACCCTTTAAATTTGAAATACCCCCCAAAAACTATATATTCTCTGGAAGTATACACCTCAGGCTTTCTAGGCGTACCAGGTTTGTTGACATGGGCGCAATTTTCTGGAAGTAATCCCCCAATCAATTCTTTGGTTGCACAGAGTTTCCCTAAAAAAGAATAAAAAAGAAGAATCAAAGCCACATTTTCCTAAAAAAAACTATATGCAAACAGAAAAAAACAATTAAAATCTGAAAAAGCAACAACCCCCGAACAGAACAATACCCAACATGCATAGGTACTGTCAAGGGAAGAGTTGCCAAACAATACAAAGTAAAGCATGTGCGTAAGGGTAATTTTGCTTAAAAATTTCAGCTCTGCAGACACAGTGCGCACCTTGCGATTTTTCAACCAAAACAACCCTTTAAATTTAGAATATCCCCACAAACCATATATTCCCTGAAAGTACACATGTTAAGCTTTCTAAGAGTACTGAGTACTGTTGTAGTGGGCTCATCTTTCTGGAAGTAATCCATTGAAGAATTCTTAGGTTGCACAGGGTTTCCCTAAAAACAATGATAAAAAAGCAGAATAAAAACCATGTTTTCCTAAAATATCAATATGCAAACAAGAAAAAACAAGCTAAATCTGAAAGCGCAAGGTCCCCCGAGCAGAACAATACCCAACATGCATAGGTACTATTAACCCTTTTAATTGTCAGCCTACTTGAAGTTTTGTCACCCTCTCTTGACAGGTCATTTTTCCCCATTTTGCGGCATGATTAACCGTGATTTTTGCTGGAATTTCCAGAAAAATTATATACATTACATATACATTTTTTGCAGCAGAGTTTAGGCTTTAACATGAAATGTCTTGTTTGTAATTTTTCTACTGTTTTTTGAATATTTCTGCTTAAAAAAACAAAAAAAAAAACGAAAATATATATATTTTTTAAACAATTGTCTCCTTTATTTTAAATAAAACCTTTTTTTTTGTTAATGAAAACCATATTGCATGTGATAGCTCCATTTCTCCCGATTACAACGGTACCACATATGTATCGGTAGCCCCCCCATTCTTGCCCTGGAGACCCCCCAAACTGAAAAGAGCACTTTATTACATTTACAAATAAAATACAACTACTATCCACACTATAAACATAAGGGGTTAATTAAAAAAAAATGACATAGGGTCCCCCCCTTTTTGGGGGGAATTTTAAGGGTTAGGGTTAGGCTAACCCTTAAAAATAAAAAAATATACAAAAATAAAAATTTCCCCCCAAAAAATGGGGACCCCCCCATGTCATTTTTTTTTTTTTTTTTAAGGGTTAGGGTTAGCCTAACCCTCACCCTTAAAAAAATGTTTTTAAATTTTTTTTTTAATTTTAAGGGTTAGGGTTAGGCTAACCCTAACCCGTAAAAATTAAAAAAATGTACAAAAAAAAAATTCCCCCCCAAAAATGGGGAAACCCCCCCCCCCCCCCCCGCCTATGTCATTTTTTTTTCTTTTTTAAGGGTTAGGGTTAGGGTTAGCCTAACTGCGACTGCAGGTAAGTAAATGTCATTTTTATTTTTTTTTTTTCTTACAGTTAGCAGCTGCTGCTGCCAAAACGGGGGGGGCTATTCCGGGGGCTCTCCTGGAGCCACCCGACCCCCCACGTGGGGTTCGGATGGCACCAAATTAAAGAGGAGACCCAGCCGGATCCAACGAGGGGTCAGGTGAGTATTTGTGATTTTTATTTTTTTTACTAGCAGGGGGGAAAGTCAAGCACGTAGATTCTACGTGCTTGCCACTTAAGTGGAGTAGAAGCAAGCACGTAGAAACTACGTGCTTGGCACTGAAAGGGTTAATGTAATATTCCATTCCATTCCATAAGGTACAGTCAAAAAGGGTGGTGGGGGGGGGGTCTAACAAAAAAAGAACTTGAATTATCATACTAAAGCAGTCTAAAGTCCTTGTCCAGGCACACACTAACTTCCTCCCAGCGTATCCCACTTGAGAACAAAGAAACAAAGTTTAAAAGGAGCTATGTCAAAGCATCTCAAAATAGCTTACTATATGTATACTACGTGAAGCCGCTTTCCTTGCTTCAATTTCTGGGAGCTTACCATTTCTTGAGCAGCTGCTCCTCTCTGTTCAGAGCTGTGGAACCACTATGGCTTGCCATGCTCACTGATACTGAGATCACCAATGAATGCAGTGGCTGTTAGATCACTTTTTTAGTGTGGTCCTGGAGGAATAAAACTAAGAGGAGGGGCAAAGTTTGGAGTCCTGCTACAGCTTCTATCCTGCACTACAGGAAATAGAGGATAGGCACATGGGGAGGGCAAAAGGTGAGGTGCTTGTTGTCTTAGTATTAACTTTGGGTTTAACGTTCTTTTAAAATATGTTCAACAATTACTTTTCCCAGTTAATGCATGTCCAGTGCTTGAAGTTTGCTTTTTGTTAGGCTTTAGCCTGGTTTTCTTCTATTTACGTAGTGGTTTGTGTTCATTCTGGCTGAAGTCCCTATAGGGACACAAACCTGGGCCCTGAAGCCCCACTTATAAGCTTGCCTGCCCTAAGCTACGAACTTTTCCCAGTTAATGCATGTCCAGTGCTTGAAGTTTGCTTTTTGTTAGGCTTTAGCCTGGTTTTCTTCTATTTACGTAGTGGTTTGTGTTCATTCTGGCTGTCCCTATAGGGGCACAAACCTGGGCCCTGAAGCCCCACTTATAAACTTGCCTTGCCCTAAGCTACGAACGTGTTGAATTATGCTTACTTTTATTGTGATTTAGCGAAGGTGTTCTTTACCAGTTAAATTAATGGAAGATCTTTGTTAGTGCAAATGTCTTTTCAGCTTTTAAAATAATGAGCAAGGAATCTGAGGCATTTCCCTTCGGGTCGCCATGATGTATGTGTTCAAATAAAGAGTATACCCATTGAGCAATGACATCCCTATACTATAGATGAATCCCAGAGGTTTACTCAGAGATTTCATTATCACACATTTAGGGGTTAATTCACCACAATGTATAGGCCTCACCATCTCATGTGGGAGAACTTGTCTTCTAATGAGGTAACTTTACTCTTATGTTGTGAGCTCTACATATCAGTTGTTAAGCAAACAAATATAATGGGTAGGAATAAACTGGAGGTTTTAGTTTTGTAACATCTACAGTTGCATGTGGGAGCCACACTACCCCAACAATGTCAATCTGTGTAGTGTGGCCTCTACTTGAATGTGAGTGAGCCCATAATTGGGACATGCATCCACTAATATAAGGGCTATTTACTGGAAGCTGCCGACCCCCATACAGTACACTACACAGGGGAATGGTCCAAACTGTCTGGTAGAAGCTGACCCCCCACCCACTGATGGGTGGTTCCACTATATTCCTCCATACCAGCTCCAAATTTCCATTGAGCACTTGCCACTTTCTTGATTGACTCATTGATTTTGTTTATTATTTAATTGCTATGAACCCGATTTAGACTGTGGCCTACCATGGGGTACTCAGAAGGCTGCGCTCAGGCATTCTGGTATGCCCCACTCCCTGTGATTGGGCAGGGAGTGTTTCCAGCCTGACGTACAGGCCAGAGCACCTGAGGCCTTGGGGCGGGATGGTGCCCTGAGGAGGAGGACACCGGAGCCATCACCACCACTGGAGACAGGGGAAGACCCACCAGCCCATGATAACATCGGCCGGCACTGGAAAGCAGAAGTGTTTTTTTTCTTTTTACTTATGTGGGTGTTTTAGAGAAAATTGATATGTTACCACAAATCAGCAAGTTTTCTAAGCCAGATTTTAAGTTCCATTATTGTACTGCACAAATCATTAACAAATTCTGATTTAGGATCAGTCAATTTTCAGGGGGAAATCCAACTCCTCTGAATCGGTTCTCTCATCTGTAAAGATAATTGAAGAATGTGTATAATCACTACCTGAAAAAAGATTTTGATGGTCTCCCGCTCCTTTTGTAGAATAGTTGGTGTAGAAGTTTGTTTGTGATCTGGCTGATACTGCATTGTGTATTTAAAGTACCCTAAGAGAGGAGACCAGGACTATTCTAGAACTGAAAAACAGCCATCCTAAGGCTAACCAGTGTACAGATTTGTTCTTGGAAACACAATGGTGATAATATTCAAACAGTCTAATTTATTAAAGCTAATTTGGTTCACAAGCACCTCTTTGCATACCTGGGCATAATATCCTCCCAATGTTGCCATCGTGATTGCTCTTTCCAATGTCAAATGCTGGCAGGGTCAAACTTCAACATAATATTATATAGCAAAAGCATTGTTACAACTGGTCTTGACTGTTTCATGCACCAAAGGCATATCTTCGGGGCTCCAGCAGCGATAAATCACAAACCACACCAGCTTTTTTCTAAGTCCCAAGATTATCTGCAGCATAACTCATTTTGAGAAGCACATTACATCTTTTTCTTCAACAGATTCCATTTACAGCTTCTAATATTTATGTTCCACAAACCAAAAATACATATTTTACTGATTTATAAAAAAGCCTTTTTTCTCACATTAATTCTCAAATGAGACACAAGTTTCACTGTATAGAGAACCTTGTGCTATAAAATGATGCATGAAAAGCAGAGCAAAATAATGGAATTTTTGATGGTAAACATTACAATAATAACTTGCACAATTCAGCAATAAATAAATGAGGGTATTTGGGTACTCCATGTGTCATGGAGCATCTACATGCCACTGAGATAACTGCAGTTCCAAAAATTTAAAATTATTTTTAAATTTTTAGTTTAAAGATCAGGTGCATTTAGAGTTCCAACCATTTTTCTATGTAGTTAGAGGCTGGAAAAATTGGCCAACCCTGCAATCCAAAAATCAAATGTGCGGGTTCTCAGTTAATAAACTGAGCACCCACAAATTGTATGAGTGTGCAAAGCCATCTCAATTTGCCACTTGCCTGTGTAAAATAAATGAAAGCCCGGTAAAATTTTTTTTTTTTTTCTTCTTACAAAACATCTATCAGCCTGCTTGTTTACCAACTCCATGCACTTTGGTATAGGTTTGAATCTTGCCAGGGTTGCTGGGGACACCCCTGGAGGACACCAGGCCCATGCCCGGGGCCACCAGGCCCATGCATGGAGCCCAGTAGAGTGGGCAATTTGTGTCCTATGAATTCTCCTCCATTATCACTCCGAAGTATGATAGGTTTCCTATGAAACCTTTTGTTTACTTGTCTTTACTACAAAGTTTTGTACTTTGTCAAAAACTCCACTCTTGTGTTGCATTAGGTAAGTGACTGTGTATCTTGAATAGTCATCTATGAAAGTCACTATGTAGCTGTTGCCTCCAGGTGGGTTTAGGGGACCACTTGCATCTCTGTGAACTAAGTCAAGTGGTCGTAAAGCTCTATTCTGACTGACTTTAGGAAGTGTTGCTCTTGTAGCTTTGGATTTGAGGCAGCATTCAGACTTAACAGTCACTGGACAAGGGATATCGTTAGATCCTTTGTCAGATTCCTCTTTTGTAGTTCTTGTATACATTCTGGGTGTCTGTGACCTAAACACCTGTGCCACATGTGTATAAAGTCAGTGTGGTCATGGTGCATAGTCTCACCTTTTCCTTCATGTGTTGAGGTGATACTGATGATCATCCAGCTTGGCTCCAACTTGCTATTGTCTGCTTGCTGTCCAGGATAGAACACTTGTCACCTTGGAATTTTACAGTCCTTTGGCTGTCATACGCTTCACAGATAAGAGTCCTCCTTCTAGATCAGGAACATAAAGCACATCTTCAAATTCAGCCCTCAATGCTTCTCTTGATCAGGACCTGAATTTATAATTGACTTAATGTAAGATTGGATGTGGCTTGAGATGTTCTTTGAATTAGGTAGGTCAACCACTGAGTGAGTGAAAGCCCAATGCTACCAGAAATGTTGGTTTTGTAACCAATGTGTAAGAAATGTTGTGGTTTTGGTTAAAAAAAAGTTTAAAAAATAACAATGTTTTTCAAAAATGTCTAACGTAATAACGACCACATTATTTTAATTTGTTTACATTGTTAAACTTCACAGTCAAAATAAGTGGATACATTAAAAAAATACAATGAAATTGAATGATTTTTTACTTGAACACTAGGAAGTAAAATGGGGCCCCTTTCTTGACTGCTACACACTCTACCTTTCTTGACACATTGTACACATTTCTATGCTAGTGAAGTCTGCTACTGATGTTGACCAACTGGGTCTTTCCACTTCACCCCAAATAACAGGGTTCAGGTCTTGGCTCTATGCAGGATACTGAAGACCTTCTACAGCAGACCTTCTACAACGCCCTGAACTTCTGTCATAAAGTTGGACAAACACAGTTCTCTTCGTACATTGAAACAAAGGTATTGCTCAGGCATTAAAACAAAAAAGGTCTAAACACCTATATCTCCCACAGTCGATTGCTCCTATATGGTTGCTCAACTAAGGACTGAATCCACGTTAGTGTTAGCAGCCCTCTATCCCGCCACCATATCGGACACATACCCCCACCTTCACTCACTCTGACGCAGCCACACCACTGTGTCGCCCCTAGTGCATGCCAGGCCATTGGGATGCCATCTTCCATTACAGTGAGTAGAGCAGGGATAGCTTTACACCATTCCTGCCAATGTGTGGCATTGTGAATAGTGATCTCTGCTATAGAAAGAGTGTTTAAGAAAACAATGTCAATGTTTTTTTCCAGTGGCAGTGCTCTAAGGACAGATGATTTAAAACACAACTAGTGCTCAACAGACCCATTCTCTGAAGCTTGTGAACTGCATTTAATTTTTATTTTCAAACTACAATGTGGGTCTAATAACTTATCCGTTGGGGAGGTGGCCATTGTAAAAAATCACTTTATTTTGATCAACTGTACTGGATGTGCATTTTAAGAAACTAAAACTGATGTTATGGCTCTGTTAGATGGTGATGCATAATCAAACCTACTTATTAGAATATTACCCCCATATTCTAGTTTAATTTCTAATTCTTTATGTGCAACTACCATGAAATAATTTTCTTTTCTTCAATTAGTGTAAAAGTTGTTTTACATTAATGTAATATGATAATGATGCATATCTGACATTTTACTGTAAGTAGCATCTATACATCGATTCTGTTAATTTTATATAGCTTTTATTTTGAAGATTTAGCGAGTATGTAAATACAGATAATATAGCATCTACTCCTGAAAGGTGAAATCATTTACAGTCTTTCTTGGTATTTTCCATGATGACATTTTGAAAGCGGTTTTGGCATTTAGATAACAGAATACTATACAGTGCATTCCATGAAGTTGTATATGACCTGCTACTTAATTCAAAACCCCTCTCTAAGACTTTGAAGTTTACCCTTTGCATTACTGCTTTAACCTTACCACAAAGGCAATGTAACAATAAAGAGTCTGTAGTCATTGTCTTATTGATTTGTGCTACAACAAACATAGTGGCATCATTTTGTATGAAGGTAAAAAAATTAGATGCTTTGTTTTTTATTAAAAAAGTACTTTTATTAATATATATACTACAAAACTTGGATACTGACCAGACTAGGTTGAGCAATAGTAATATTTACCATCTACACTAGAGAGACCCCATTGAATCCAAAACATGACCAGTAAAGATGCATTTATCAGTGTTTTCCATGGTCTGAAAACAAATCCAGTATCCATATTTTTATGCAACCATTTAAGATTTATAGTGGTTCTAAATATTGTATTTTGTGCCCTAAAAGACGCACCTAGGAGTTGGAGAAGGAAAATAAGAAAAAAAATATTCTGAACCAAATGTGGCACCCCCATCCTATTCCTTTAAACAGCGTGCCATTTATCGCCATCCAATTCCCATAGGCATTTCAGCATTTTCCCCATCCTATTCCCATAGGCAGTGTGACATTCCCCCATCCCATTCCCATAGGCAGTGTGGTATTCCCGCATCCCATTCCCTTAGGCAGTGTGGCATTCCCCCATTCCATTCCCATAGGCAGTGTGGCATTCCCCCATTCCATTCCCATAGGCAGTGTGACATTCCCCATCCCATTCCCATAGGCAGTGTGACATTCCCCATCCCATTCCCATAGGCAGTGTGACATTCCCCATCCCATTCCCATAGGCAGTGTGGCACTCCCCCACCCCATTCCCATAGGCAGTGTGGCATTCCCCCATTCCATTCCCATAGGCAGTGTGGTATTCCCCCATCCCATTCCCATAGGCAGTGTGGCATTCCCCATATCATTCCCTTAGGCAGTGTGGCATTCCCCCATCCCATTCCCTTAGGCAGTGTGGTATTCCCCATCCCATTCCCATAGGCAGTGTGGCATTCCCCATCCCATTCCCATAGGCAGTGTGGTATTCCCCATCCCATTCCCATAGGCAGTGTGGTATTCCCCATCCCATTCCCATAGGCAGTGTGGTATTCCCCCATCCCATTCCCATAGGCAGTGTGGCATTCCCCATCCCATTCCCATAGGCAGTGTGGCATTCCCCCATCACATTCCCATAGGCAGTGTGGTATTCCCCCATCCCATTCCCATAGGCAGTGAGGCATTCCCCATCCCATTCTCATAGACAGTGTGGCATTCCCCATCCCATTCTCATAGACAGTGTGGCATTCCCCATCCCATTCTCATAGACAGTGTGGCATTCCCCATCCCATTCTCATAGACAGTGTGGCATTCCCCATCCCATTCTCATAGACAGTGTGGCATTCCCCATCCCATTCTCATAGACAGTGTGGCATTTATTCCCATCTCATTTCCATAGGCAGTGTGGCATTTATCCCTATCCCATTCACATAGGTAGTGTATTATTCCCTCCATCCCATGCAGGGGATCCCTGCCCTATGTCCCTGCTGTTCGCGCTGTCCCTGGCGTCTACGCTGTCTTTGCCGACGATTTTTCTCCAACCCTGGTAATGCCCACCAGCGGCACAGAGCCAGGTGTTTGCTCTGTGTGTGCAGCTGCTGGACAAGAAGCAGTGGCTGCGGGGACAGCATTTACAGTGGGACAGCAAAGAAGGCGTCCAATGTATGATAGTATTTGGTGAACATATACTCTGATTCTGATCAACACAATGCTGCACTATGTGGTAGCATACAGAAATATATGTTCAAGTATATAAGCCTCTGATTTTAACCACAACACACAGCCCCCTGTCCACCCAGAGTTGATATTATTTAATTATCTCCTAAAAGTTTGTGGACCTATTTGCTTAAAAAGTAGAAAAAAGAAATGATGAACAGTTATGTAAACCATTCAGATGTTAGGCTACATTAGCTTTGTGTAGTCATTAGGGTTTCTATGGTTTCCATATAGACATATGTGTCATGTCGGCAGGGCCTAGGGCATACCTGTTATAACTTTTAGATGATGTAAGTACCATATATCATGTTCATTAGAGGAGTCTCAGATTTTGCCGGTGGAAATGTTTAATTTGCCCTGCACATTTCCTGAAATCAATATTTAAATATAGGTTACTGGAATATGTGTTTACTTGAATAGATGTGTGAAACTTTTATGCCTTTTGAAAATGGTACTATAAGATCCACGTCGCATATGTAAGTGAATCCCAGCGTGAGTTTTAAAAGTAGAAAAGTTAAACATGGAAACCACTCTACCACATGTTATAGATCGGAAGGATCTGCATATAGATTTTTCCCCAAACTATTTTTTTCTTTAGCTTAATTTGGAACATTTATTCTGTGTATAAACTTCCTTAAATTAGCCACATCTTATTTTATTTATCACAAGCCCAATATTTACTACTTGTCCTTTACACACATACACACACACACTCATCTTATTTATTTAGCCTTAAACCAAACCAACAGCCTGGCACAGTTGGAAAAGAAAGGTAGCGGCCATTTTGGACCTTCTTCTCCCAACTGACATAACTGAAATGCACAGGTACAGGAATTCCAGCACAACTTCCTGTTTGCAGGTGGCCTGCAAGCCCATGAGCAGCCATCTTGTTTTTAAAACCCACCCCAGCAGGCGTTAGGAAAAGGTAAATTATTTTTTATGTGCAGCAATCTAAATTGCTGGAGAGGGGGCATATGAGCCCCGTTTGTTGTGTTGGCCTGATTTAATCCATTTTCGACTGTTAGTTCTAATTTCATGACTCTCCTTTGCTTTATTTAGGCTTTTAGGCTGCCCCTTTAAAAGCAGATCACTTTAACAGAGAATCTTGTTTTGCAGGATAAATGTTTGTCTGTAGTAATGCTATAACCTAGTCTGTCCAGGGATGGGTAGAAATATGCTGCAAACATACAGATGTAGCAGTGTTTAACTTGACACCCTGGGCTGCCATCAGGGCAGTAAAGGCAGCACTCCTGGATTGGGCCCATCAATGTAAGTGGGGGCTGTTAAAGTGGACCAACACCCAGGATTTTGACTATCCTGGGTCTTGGTCCACTTCGGTGGGGCACCCCCGATCGGGGTGCCCCGCTGTGTGAAACCCCCCCCGAACTCACCTCTCCCCGCGCTGACGGACAAGCCGCGGACAAGCGGCTCCTCCGCCGCCGCCTCCCGCGCGTCCCTCTTGACGCGCGCGTGCCCGCGCCGGCCATTCACAGACTGAGGTAAGGAGTTTGGGGTGTTTGGGGGGTTTCACCCCGCGGGACATCCCGATCTCGGATGTCCCGCGGGGAGGGAGGTGATCGGCCCGGGAATCTTATAGATTCCCGGGCCGATCACCCGTGGGTGTTGGTCCACTTTAAGGGTCCTGATTAAAACTGACAGCAACTCCTGCTTGATTTGCTGACCTCCCTGATTAATCATGCAGGATGCAGCCACCCTCCTTCACTCACCATCCCCTCTTCCACCTCTGCAGAAGGGGGGGGCCTAGAAATGTAGGTTACTTAAAGGGTGAGTCCACTTTCAATTGAATGTGTATATTTTTGTGTGTCGAAATTATGTCTTAAAGGTGCTGAACTGACCTAGTATTTTTTAAATGTATTTCTAATATTAGCAAATGTGTTTTATGGAAGCAGTTTTCATTATCTGCAATCTGTTGCTATTGGCAACGTACGCCAAGTCTGCACTTAGTGTACGTTGCCAATAGCAACAAATTCACTGAAAAGTGAAAACTGCTACACATTTGCTAACATTAGAAAAAAATAAAAAATACTACATAATCTAAGCAACCTTTAAGACTTCAGGACTGCTTGAAAGCTCAACCTTTCCCCCAATCTAACGGCGCATGTGTAAGCAGCAACCGGTCCCTGCTATACTTTTAGTAGAGGGCCCACCCCCACCAGGCATTGGTGAATAGCCGGCGCAGGCACACTCACTGTTAGAGGGTAGCAGGGATGAAGCCGCCAGCATGCTCGGGTCCGCTCGGCTAAACTTGGCTAGACTCTTAGATGATTCTTAGACAAGTGGACAGGAGTGGATCTGAGCACGCTGATTGGACGAGAGCCCATGCATGCACCATAGGCCTGGGGAAAGGTGAGTTAGATTGGGTGACATGGAGGGTTTCACACAGCCGGGCATCCCAGATCGGGGTGCCAAGGGGGCAAGGACCAAAGCCCAGCATAGTCAAAATCCTGTTTTTGGTCCACATTAAGGACCAGTGTGCCATTATTTAGCTAATGCATTGCTTGTCAAGGTACCTTTGCTACATTAGCAATTTGCCAGTTCCTGGATATGTAGTAGACAGAAGTCTAGAGAAGAAGAGGAAGCACACAGTATGGTAGCACAACTGTCTAATTTGTCACTGTGGTTTCCCACACTCTGTTTCCAAACTTTAAACAATAATTTTTACTTTATTGGAGAAAAGATGCCCCTAAAATGGGATCAGAAAAGGGATTTAAGGATCGCCCATTGAAATGTATGGGAAAGCGCCAGGTAGCGAGAGGTAATACGTGGCGCTGTACACTGAGGCTGGGATAATGATGAATCGTACGCTACATGGCGTTCTAGTCGCTCACCAGATTCGGCTTCAGAAACCTGTAAAAATGCCCAATTTTAGAAAAATTAGAACAAATATTTTTTGCGTGTTAATATTAAAATGCTCAGTGGGATGCAGGCTGCAATTCCCATCCAAATGTGTAACAAGAGTTTACTAAATCTTCACTAAGGGCTTCATTAAACAAACATAGGAAAAAGAAAATTTTTAGTTGGAAAATTTAATCACATGAGAAAAACTCACGTAACTTCGAGTGATTTGACAAAGCTGACTAATTAAATTTGTCCAGTCGAATAGGTTCAAAAATGTGGGTGAAAAATCTACATTTTCATGTGAAAATGGCTTTAGTAAGTGAAAAATTTTGGAAAATCAGCTCAAGTTTACCAAATTAATTTTCCAGCTGAAAATCTCTGAAAGCCTCTCCAGTGCTGAGAAGCCATTACCCCAAATGGTGCATTTGTTTTCTACATTTCACACAGCATCAGAATGATCAGGTGAAATCCCCATGTAATATATCATTGTGAATTTGTAACGTACTTGTGCAACTAGTCATTTTGTTATAAAGGATCACATTCATCCATGTAATGCTAGATATGTATTTAGTAAGAGATCAAGGCAACTGGATGACTTGAGAAAATACAAATATTGCAGTTGCCTAGATTTACTCCTACAGACCTGAAGATATGCAAAAGTTAACTTTTTTTTAACTGTTCCAAATAAATTGAAAAGGAATAATGGTCCTTCCTCTAGATTACCAGACTGGTGCAGCAGGCATAATAAGCCCAGGATCAAAAAGCCAAATAGCCTTCCTGGCACTGGCAATTTACCAGCCCCATGATTTTTGGCCAAGGTTTAACACTTTTCCTGGGGTGTCAACTTTATTTTTTTTTATTAAAACAGTAATAAAAAATATATAAAACTGAATAATAAAGAGATGTATTGAGGTATTGAGGAAAAGACAAAACCAACTGAACTTGCCTATTGGGAAAGGCACCTGGATGACTTGTGAAATGTAATGAATGAAAAAAAAATAGTAAAACAGCTATTGTAATTGTGTAGCTTTATTCCTGCCCATGTTTGATTCTCTGCCTGGAGTGTCAGCAGTCATTTTTTAAATAAAAACAGTCATAAAAAATCTAAAAGTTAATCCTGAATCTTTTACACTGATTAAAAAAACATGCTGGCAATTGCTGACTTGACTTTATTAGGTAAAAACCATAAGTGAATGTGAGTAATTTTTACACCTGCTTGGGGCAGCTGTAACTAATTAGTCCAAAAGAGAAATACAAACTAGAGTCAAAACGATGCTGAATCACACTTATTTTTTACAATTGTAAGTTCCCCCTCATTTACTCAGAAAGCAGCTGCTCTGATGCCTGCCCTATGTGCCTCTCCTCCACTTACTGCAGAACTGAGTAGAACTGTAGCAGAGATGTAAAGGGAACAACCACAGATTTTGGGTGTGGGCAGACCCAAAACTCAACCCACTTTCCATAGGGAGACTACTGAGTTCCCAGGGTTCTTCAGGCAGATATTCAAGGTGGCTCACAGCATTCCACAGTACAGCAACAAAACCAGGCAGAGTCTGCAGAAGGTTTAACAGGGGTGCCCCCTCTTTATTGGGACACCTCTGATAAACATGGGGTCACTGGCCCGTAGGGATACTCCTCCAGGTGCCCCCCTCCAACTGCTTGGTCCCTACCCGATCCACACTCCGGGAGTATCAACCACTGGGTCTTCCACCCTCCAGCCACTGAAGACCTCCTGTCTCCAGCACTCTTCTTGAAGGGCAGTGGCCAATGCTTCTTCCTTTGGGCACTGGTCTTGTCCTCTTCTTCAGCCTCCTGACTCAGCATTCACGTTTTCTCTCCAAATTGTAGGCAAGCTTGCATTAACTGGGTCCCCTATATATAGACCATAGCTCCTCCCCAAAACAAAACTGTTGCCGCCAACAGCCAAATTCAGCCATATAACTTTGTAGACAACATTGTTGCTGCTAACAGCCTGTCAGGGCCCTCTGTCTCATCCTGCCTTTTCTGAGAAAAAATATTCCTTTTTTATCCTATGCCATCTAGTGGTCTAACTATGTTAATGTACCTACAAGTGAAATTAGATGAAAATGTGTGTACATTTTTACCTAAATTACCTATTAACCCCTTAATGGAGGTGGTAGATAGGCCACCACCCTGTTTAAGCTCCAAAGTTTGCCCTTTTTTCCATTGCATTCCTCTAGGACCATGAAAAAAAAGTGATCTTTCAGCTTCTCTGTCCCTTGAAGCTCTCAGCAAGCACAGCAAGGCCTCACAGCTGTCTCTGACCTCAGCAGAACATGCATAACACTCATAAATCTGCTCCTTCCGACCTAAGCCACCATCCGGAAATGGAAGAAAAAAAGCCCAGCTTCGCATAGAATACAGAGATTTGCAGGTGCTTTGAAAACGCTTATTTTGTTTTCAGGGGGGATACGGGGGGGAGAAAGTTAGTGTGAGTCTAGGAAGGGCCAATAAGCAAAATGGAAATAACAACACCCTATGAGATATGCAGGAAAAAATGGGATATTGCCTTTTTTAAATATTATTTTTGTGGGTCATGGTGTTTTGTATTAATGTTAAAAATATAGCCATGAATTATAGATCAAATTATAATTCATGTATAATTCATATAATTCATGTTTATTACATTTATGTTCTAACTAAGCATAAAAGCAAATACATGTTTGCTTATTTGCCATGCAGAGGATTCATCTTAGTGTGCTACTGAATAAAGATGTTAAAGGTGGGATCCAACCTTTTCTGTAGCCCAGGTCCTGAGATTTTATTTATCCATGACCACCTTTTAAGCACTGAAATATAGACCAGACTTATCCCACACTGTGTGGGATAAACCAATGCTTGTGTGTGCATGGGAGGATATCTGCTTTTTGCTCTGCTTGTCTTTCTATTCTCTGCTCCTTTGTACACTGTAATGTTAACTGAAAGCAAAAACATGAATTGTTTTTTTTTTCACAGAGAAATCCGTTGCAACCCTGTATAACTGGAGAAAGAAGAAGAAACCATCCCAACAATTGTCTTCCAAGAGATCAGCCCGGCAGAATTTGTATGTTTGCTTGAAGCGGACCGCCAGTCAAATAAAGAAAGTTTAGTAAATTGCTTCCCTAACCCCCCCCCCCCCATGATCAGTGGTGTAAGCTGGGAGAGGGCTTAACCCCATGTAGATGTTGTTGAATAAAATGAAGTTTCTGTGCTCCTAATCTACCCGGGGACAGCCATCTTGCCACACAGCTGCCATTCTTGCTTACACATGAACATGGAGGGGGGTTGTGCCAGAAGCTGCAAACTGAGAGATATAAAAAACAAAAAACATGGGGCAGCTTGTCTGTTATTTTGCACACACACACACACACACACACACACACACTAAACAATAGCTAATTTAGCAAAGGAAATCCACGTGAGAGGGAGGCTGTTACAAAGTAGATCTATGGAGTCAGTTTCTGCAGAGCATTTATGAGTGGATACAATGTATTTAGAAGATCTCGTCTCAGAGAAATGATGATATGATACAGCAGATGGATTTTTACTTCTGGCTATAAATAGGGGATGATTGCACAGAGATTTGTGGGAGTTTATCAGAAGCAGGGCTCTTATGTGTATGACAAGATGGCCACCCCCATGCATGCTGGTCCCCAACATCTACATGGGGTTATGCTCAATTAGCTTCATAGCTTTAATGTCACTGATTGCTGAGGGGGCTTTAGGGGAGCAATTTACTAAGCTCTTCTGTTTTTAAACGGATGTTTGCTTTCTTCATAGTCTGCATAAATTATTTTTAGATATAGTGAGATATGTAGATATATTCTTAGATAGTTATAGATCAGGTGTGTTTTTTAAATGTAGCTTTGCACCAGAGGAGGTGCAGGTTTTGGGGGGTGGGCCGCTGCTTTAATATTAACGAGATGCATAACAATTCCTGCTCTCTTACTAGTTGTAGGCCATTTATTGTTTGTCTTTTCCTGTTTTCATAGTAGATTAATAGATTTTTTTATTTATATAATTTATATATTATTTAAAAATATATCACACTCATTGAAAGTATGTGCGGCCTGGATTCATTGCTACTTCTAGAGTTTTGCAGATTGAGGGAGAGACAGAGAGACAAATGTGGAATATGTCGAACTGTCAACCAATCAAACCATATTGCAGTGATTTTTTGGATACTGCCCTTAAGGAGGGGAGGGGAATGATGATGTCATTGCTTTGGTGATGTGCTACATCATTTACACTGACTCACCAGAAACAGGAGGTAGCTTGAGCCACTCCTCTTGAGTGTCAAACATTGGCTTAGGTGAGAAAAATCGTAAATTAGGCAGCTAAAACACAACATCCACAAACTAGGCCATGTTTTTTTTTTTTTATTCTTTATTTTCAGAATTATAACAATTCAGTACAGAAGTGAAAAGATAAGTACAATGAAGTGACTTTACAGAGCCAGCTACTGCATATACAGTCAATTAAGATACACGTGCATAAAGTTAAGAACCGTTAACAAATGCTCATTTCTATTAACCCTTTAACCGCCAGCCTACCTGGAGTTTTTGTCACCCTTTGTTGCCAGACCATTTTGCACTATTTTGCGCTCCCCATGTTCAACTGTGATTTTTGAAGGGATTTTCAGGGATTTCCCAGGAAAGTAATATATTGTTTTTTCCAGCAGAGCCTGGGCGTTAACATGAAATGTCTTGTTTGTCATTTTCTAAGTGTATTCTCAATATTTTTGGGTGAAAATTGTACAACAAAATAAAAAAAAAACTATTTTTTACAATTTGTAGTGTTTTTTTGTAACAAAAAATGTAAGTTTGTCAATAAAATCTTATTGCGTATGAAACCCCAATTTCTCCCGGTTACAGTGGTACCACATATGTATAGGTAGACACCCTTTCCTGCCCAGGAGACTCCCCCAAACTGAAACCGAGCTTTAGGAGATTTTGAGATAAAAATACAACTATGCTATGCAATATGCGCACCTTGCAGTTTTTCAAGAAAAACAACCCTTTACATTTGAAATACCCCCCACAAACTATATATTCCCTAGAAGTACACACCTCAGGCTTTCTAGGCGTACCAGGCTTGTTGACATGGGTGCAGTTTTCTGAAAGTAATCCCTCAATGTATTCTTTGGTTGCACAGGGTTTCCTTAAAAATGAATAAAAAAGCAGAATCAAAACCACATTTTCCTAAAAAAAACTATATGCAAACCAGAAATTCTGAAAAAGCAACATCCCCCAAACAGAACGATACCCAACATGCATAGGTTCGGTCAAGGAAAGAGTTGCCAAACACACCAAAGTAAAGCATGCGCATAGCGGTAGTTTTACTTCAAAATTTCAGCTCTGCAGACAAAGTGCGCACCTTGTGCTTTTTCTACCAAAACAACCCTTTACATTTGGAATATCCCCGATAAACCATATATTCCCTGAAAGTATACATGTTAAGCTTTCTAAGCATACACAGCTTGTTATAGTGGGATCATCTTTCTGGAAGTAATATCTCAAAGAATTCTTAGGTTGCACAGGGTTTCACAAAAAAATGTATAAAAAAGCAGAATAAAAAACACCTTTTTCCTAAAATATCAATATGCAAATAAGAAAAAACAAGGTAAATCTGAAAGCGCAAGGTCCCCCGAGCAGAACAATACCCAACATGCATAGGTACCTGTAACCTTTTAACTGCCAGCCTACTTGAGATTTTGTCACCCGCTGCTGACAGGATATTTTTCACCATTTTGCGTGATGTTTAACTGTGATTTTTGCAGAAATTTCCAAGAAAATGGCATATTTTCTTTTTGTGGCAGAGTTTAGGCTTTAACCTGAAATGTCTTGTTTGTATTTTTTCTACTTTTTTTATATATTGTTAAGTAAATAAGTAAAAAAAATAAAAAATATATATAAATAAAATAAAAATATATATATTTTTTAAATTGTCTCCTTTTTTTTAACAAAAACATTGCATGTGAAAGCCCCATTTCTCCCGATTACAATGATACCACATATGTATCGGTAGCCCCCCGTTCCTGTCCAGGTGATCCCCTAAACTGAAAAGAGCACTTTATAACATTTACAAATAAAATACAACTACTATCCACATAATAAAGGGTTAAATAAAAAAAAATTGGTGTGGGGTCCCCTTGCACAGGGGGGGGGACACCATTTCATGGGGGAATTTTAAGGTTTTTTTGGGGAGGTCTCGGGTTAATGACAAGTCACCCACTAGCCGCAGGTGACTTGCCAGACCCAGAGCCTTGTGAACTGGTATAGGGGTCTCGTAGATCCCTTACCAGTTCACAAAGGGTTAAAAGTTAAAAAAAACACACACACAGAGACACACTTTAAAAATAACTTTATTAAAAAATAATACTTTTTTTAATTATTTTTTTTTAATACTTACCTCCCATCAATCCCTGTGTCCCATGCTAATCAGGCTTCTGCTCTCCTGCTGCTGCTGGAAGCCCTTTATACCTACTGGGTTACAGGTAGCAAAGGGTTAATTAAAAAAAAAATGACATAGGGTCCCCCCTCGAAGGGAGGGGGACCCCATTTTTTTTTTGGATTTTTAAGGGTTAAAACCCTAAAAAATCCAAAAAAAAAAATGGCGTGAGGTCCTCCCTACCCAGCGTAACCAGCCTGTGACCAGCTATGGGGGCTTGTAGAACAGGGCGCAGGGGCCAGCTTTAGTGGCCCCTGGCCCTGCGGCTACAAGCCGTCATAGCCTAGGGCCATGGCTCTTCTGCCCCCCCCTGGGCTTTGGGGAGGCAGGTAATTTGGGGGGCCAGGGGTTAATGGCAAGTCACCCGCTTGCGCAGGTGACTTGCCAGACCCCCCGTGCCCTGTGAACTGGTATAAGGGGTCACATGGACCCCTTACCAGTTCACAAAGGGTTAAAAGTAAAAAAAAAGACAAAGACACACTTTTTAAAAATATCTTTATTAAAAAAAAATAAACCTTTTTTAATATTTTTTTTTTATTACTTACCTCCCATCCATCCCTGTGTCCCACGCTGATCACTTAGGCTTCTGCTCTCCTGCTGCTGCTGGAAGCCTTTTATACCTACTGGGTTACAGGTAGCAAATGGTTAATTAAAAAAAAAATGACATACGGTCCCCCCTCGAAGGGAGGGGGACCCCATTTTTTTTTTGGATTTTTAACCCTTTCGCTGCCAGCCTACCTGCAGCATTTGCCACTCCCTGTTGCCAGACGATGTTTCACCATTTTGCGCTACACATATTCAACTGTCATTTTTGAAGGGATTTCCAGGGATTTCCCAGGAAAATTATATATTGTTTTTTTCAACAGAGTCTGGGCTTTAACATGAAATGTCTTGTTTGTATTTTTTAGGTGTATTCTCAATTTTTTTGGGTGAAATGTGTGAAAAAAAACAAAAAAAAAACATTTTTTTACAATTTGTAGAGTTTTTTTGTAATAAAAAATGTAAGTTTGTCAATAAAATCTTATTGCGTGAGAAACCCCAATTTCTCCCGGTTACAGCGATACCACATATGTATAGGTAGACACCCTTTCCTGCCCAGAAGCCTTTTATAGCTGCTGGATGACAAATGGTTAATTAAAAAAAAAAATGACATAGGGTCCCCCTTCCCGGGGAGGGGGACCCCATTTTTTTTTGGATTTTGAAGGGTTAAAAACCCTTCAAAATCCAAAAAAAAAAATGACGTGGGGTCCCCCTTACCCAAAGTAACCAGCCCGGGACCAGCTATGGGGGCTTGTAGGCACAGAGTGGGGGGGCCAGCTTTGGTGGCCCCCCCACCCTGCAGCCTACGAGCCCACATAGCCTATGTGGGCCCGGGCTCTTCTGCCCCCCCCTGGCCTTTGGGGAGGCAGGTAATGGGGGTGCGGGGGTTAATGGCAAGCCACCCGCTAGGGCAGGTGACTTGCCACCCCCCCAGCCTTGTGAACTGGTATAAGGGGTCTCATGGACCCCTTACCAGCTCACAAAGGGTTAATGTGAAAAAAAAACACCACACAATAATAAAAAGTATTTTATTAGAAAAAAAAAAAATTTTTTTTTACTGTACTTACCTTCGATTGCAAGCTCTTGTCCCTCGCCGCTCAGCTGACAGATGCCGGTGATCGGCATCCAGAGAAGGAGAAGGCAGGAGATCAGAGGATCTCCTGTCACCTCCTTCCCCTGTGCCGATCACCGGCATCTGAGAAGCTGAGAAGGCTGAAGCCTGAGATCGGGGCCGGGATGACTTCATAAGCCCCGCCCCCAAGGGGGCGGGGCTTAGAGGCATGATGGCGGCCGCCATCGTGCAGAAGAGAGGAGAGAGCCTCCCAGGCTCTCTCCTGAAGATCGGTAAGTCCTGGGGGGGGATCGGAGGCCCCCCAGGTGAAGAGGAGGGACAGCGGGAGCCAGCGCACACACAGGTAAGTGAATGTCATTTTTATTTTTTTTTTTTTTTACAGTTAGAAGCTGCTGCTGCAGAAGCGGGGGGGGGGGCGGCCTATTCCGGGGGCTCTCCTGGAGCCATCCGACCCCCCACGGGGGATCGGATGGCACCAAATTAAAGAGGAGACCCGGCCGGATCCAACAAGGGGTCAGGTGAGTATTTGTTGTTTTTACTTTTTAAACTACAAGCGAGGAAAGTCAAGCACGTAACACCTACGTGCTTGGCACTTAAGGCCCAGCCAAGCCAGCACGTAGGTGTTACGTGCTTGGCAACAAAAGGGTTAAGGGTTAAAACCCTTAAAAATCCAAAAAAAAAATGGCGTGAGGTCCCCCCTACCCAGCGTAACCAGCCTGTGACCAGCTATGGGGGCTTGTAGAACAGGGCGCAGGGGCCAGCTTTAGTGGCCCCTGGCCCTGCGGCTACAAGCCGTCATAGCCTAGGGCCACGGCTCTAAATTTTACGTAAAATTTACGTGGCTGGCAATAGAAGGGTTAAAGACAAAATATGACATATGATATGTGCACTATATTGTCCACCCAGTTCGGCAACAGACCCCCGCGGGAACCAGGTGTCTAGCGCCCGCGGTGGGCCCCACCGGCGCAGGGGGAGAACCACAAAAGAACCCATACAACATCTTGCTCTGAAGCGAGCTGGCTCAACATAGTAGGGGTCAGAGAGAGAAGGGGAAAAGGCAAGAAGAGAGGAAAGACGAAGGAAGGGAGCAAGGGAAAGAAGGAAAGAAGAGGGGGGAGATGGGGATGGGAGGGGCGGGTAGGGAGGGGAAGCTAGGAAAATTGACTGAGCAGGGTGCAACCTCAAGCACCAACCAGGGGTCCACTGCCCGCCGCCACACATCATATAGAGACCAGGAGTAGCTTGGGGTGGGTAAAATTGCAGGAGGAGCTAAGGGCCCACCCGGGGGCCAACAGCTGTGAGCTGCTTGAATCTGTCTGTATCTCTAAAAAGGAACCATGGCGTCCAAGTCTGTAAGAATTGTTGCATGCTCTCATGGATAGAGGCAGTAAGCTCCTCCATTTTCTTGACACGGTTGATTTCTCCCACCCAATCTGTCACTGAGGGGATCACCTCCGACCTCCATAGTCTGGGGATGACCGCCTTTGCTGTGTTAATATGTTATGTCTGTTAGTTAATGTTTTCATACATACTGTATTATGTTGCAATGACTATTCTGTGATTTAGAGAAGAATCTGTTGTAAGAAAGAGGAGTACTATAATTGAAAAGGTAAAGATGCAATGCTTCTCTATCAATGTAGAGAGCACGCCATCTGCTGCCGCTTTTGAGCAATGCAGAAAACTCTGATGCAAACCAACAAGCTAAATGTCTGTGGGACTCCAGACACCACAGTCTTTTATGTAAACTGTTTGTAAAGGAAATAACAGTCTTGGTTTTGTGCAATTGCGTTATTCTCTTAAGGGACTATGATCAGATAGGAAACCTATTCCTCCAGTGTGCCTTACCTACTATTAAACATTCCCAGCTTGACACTGAAGCTTCTGATCATAGGTAATTACTAGAGGCCCTTACAGCTGGAAATGTTATTTGCTTCCCAATATCTTCTTAGATTTCTTTACTGAGTCTGCTTGTGACAGCAGGAATTCAGTGTCATGTTATGATCATTAACAGAAAGACCTGTCATTTTCATGAAGTTAATACAACCATATATTAAAGGCAACAATTTAAATGATGTATGAGTATATAAACTAAAACACACCCACTCACCACCAGCCAACCTTGTACTCATCATTTTCTAACAGAAACCTATGATGAAGAACAGGAAATAGCTGTTTCCAACAAGAAACTTGCTTTATTGTAGTGTGCAGCTATTTTTTGCTCTACAGCATACAGAACTCCATGCCCCGTATAGATTTCCTAACCGCTTCTGTATTGATAAATCAAGTAAGATAGAAATATATATGATTTTATTAAATTGTTACATAATATAATTTACCCAGTGTGCTATTAAGGCCCTTATTTATGAAGGAATAGCAACAGGTAGCAACTGGTGAGCGGCCGGTAATGACGGGCCCCGCCACGAGAACGCCGCTCCCCATCACACATTTATCGAGGCAATCCTGCTTAGCGACTGAGATAGCGCCATATAGCGACTCATTCATCATTATTCCAGCCTCAGCCCACAGCGCCAGCGTCCGACCTTGAACAGCGACAGGTATGACCTCTCGCTACCTGGCGCGCTCCAATGCATTTCAATGGAACAATCTTTAAATATTCATACTTAATTGTTATTAATGTTTTTTTTTTTATGTAAAAAATTCTGTGACCACTTCTGCCGTTTTAGATAATTTTTTTAAGGGAAAAAAAATAAAAAAAAATTGTACAGAATTGATATTACAGGTCTGATATTAATGTATTCATATTACTAAATTATTTAAAATACTTTTTTTTTTTTGGTTTCCAAAAATATGGTGATTTGGGGGTTAAAAAACTACTTTTAACCCATCGCCTCCAGAGCTTTGGGGTTTAAACATGCATTTCACAGCGCTTGAATTTTTTGAGCGTGATTTTTTGATGAATATGGTGGAAGCCGGTCGCTCTGACCAGTCGCTATCATGCGCACCCATACATTGCGGAACTTGTCAAATAGCGACTCGTAACCTTGTATTCAACATTACGCCACACCAACTGAGTCGCTGTCAACAACCGAACAACGGCCAAGCACAGCGACTACTAGCGGGCGCTGTGAAAATACCGCTACAGTCGCTCAACTGTCGCTACATGTCGCTATTAATAGATCAGCCTCTAAGTAGGTTTATATCTAGGCTTATATCATCAGCAGGGGCGCAAAGCCAAAAAATAGATCTAAACCGAGGTCTGTGCGATGCATACACCACCCTATCTCTGCTCAAGAACAGCCCACATGACTGATATACATAGGTGCAGTAGATATCTTTAGATAGCTAGATAGATATTATAACTAAATTATTCTATTACTAATACTAATTAATTTTTTATCACCTCAATGCTTCTTCTTCTCTACTATTGTTTTGAACCCCTAAGCCCCCTCAATATCCTTTGGGTGTAATTTTTTTAACATTAAGCATATGGCGGGGGCACTCGCTGCTACATGACTTACGTATAGGTTCTGCAAATTCACAAGTCTCTCTAAGTCCCCGACCTCCTCTTTTGACAAAGGCATCACATGACTCGGGAAGACTCGTGCAGTGGTGGGACTTGGTATAAGCATGCTGCCCACTCACGCGCTTTGGACCTTATCACAGTCCAGCGATGCATGGATGGGGGTGGTGTTTCTGTACAATGCATGTTATAATGTGATTGGGGGGAATGCGCACACTGCTTGTTTTGGGGTGATCGGGGGGGGGGGGATTCTGCTCATTCTGAACGCTACCTGTTAAGGAGTGATTGTGGGGACTGACTGGAGGATATTTTGCACGCTTTCTGGGGGGGGGGGGGATTCTGAACATTGTCTGTTATGGGGGGGATTCTGCACACTGTCTGTTATGGGGTGATTGTTGAGGAATCTGCACACTGCCTGTTATGGTGGATTGGGGGGATTCTGTATGCTGCATATCATGGGGTGATTGGTGGCAGATTCTGGAAACTTTCGGTTATGGGATGATTGGGGGGGTTCTGCACACTGTCTGTTATGGGAGGGATTCTGCACACTGTTATGGGGGGGGGGTTCTGCACACTGTCTGTTATGGGAGGGATTCTGCACACTGTTATGGGGGGGATTCTGCACACTGTCTGTTATGGGAGGGATTCTGCACACTGTTATGGGGGGGATTCTGCACACTGTCTGTTATGGGAGGGATTCTGCACACTGTTATGGGGGGGATTCTGCACACTGTCTGTTATGGGAGGGATTCTGCACACTGTTATGGGGGGAGGATTCTGCACACTGTCTGTTATGGGGTGATTGTTGAGGAATCTGCACACTGGCTGCTATGATGGGATTGGGGGGATTCTGTATTCTGGATATCATGGGGTGATTGGTGGCAGATTCTGCACACTTTCGGTTATGGGGGGGGGATTCTGCACACTGTCTGTTATGGGGGGATTCTGCACACTGTCTGTTATGGGGGGGATTCTGCACACTGTCTGTTATGGGGGGGATTCTGCACACTGTCTGTTATGGGGGGGATTCTGCACACTGTCTGTTATGGGGGGGATTCTGCACACTGTCTGTTATGGGGTGATTGTTGAGGAATCTGCACACTGGCTGTTATGATGGGATTGGGGGGATTCTGTATTCTGGATATCATGGGGTGATTGGTGGCAGATTCTGCACACTTTCGGTTATGGGATGATTGGGGGGGTTCTGCACACTGACTGTTATGAGGTGGTGGGGGGTTCTGCAAACTGTTTGTGATGGGGTGATTGATGGGGACCCTGCACATTGCCTGTTATTTTTGACTGTTGGTCCGCTTTAAAGAGCAAAGGGGCTGGTGAACATCATAGCCTGAGTGGCCTCAGATAAATCTCAGAATAAATGTTATGACATATTTGACTGAATTGTACCTGTAACAAATCTTGGAATATATGCTCATCCCTACTAAGAATCTCGGACAAGTCTGGAATAAGGGGTAACAATGGAAGCTTATGTGCCGATATATTATATTTAGCAATATTAACACATGACCTCAGAGAAGAAGAAACCATTTTCCACTCTATATAATTGTAATTAAATTTTTGATGCCATTGCACATACTCTGATAGGAACTGATAGGACAGAAAGAGAAAAAAATAATGAGCATTTCACAGAAGGAAGCATTTTACAGAATTAACTACAGGTCCAAAGTATTGCTTTCTGCTAGTGTCATGCAGTTTTTAGTAGTTTAAATTGTGATTATTTCCCCCCATTTCAGCTTCTTTGAAAAGTAATTGTAGATTGGAAATTGCAGCATTTAAATAATTCATGAAAGGAAAAACATAAATCCAGCGGAAAGTAACAAAGGTACACAATCACCCATTAAAGTGCAAAGAAGAAAGGCAAACCCGTCCCACTTATCTGAGAGTTTGATGTGACTCTAGAATACTTTGTTAGGTTTGTGTGGCCAGGGTTGGTTTTTAATTTTGAAAATGATGACCCGCGATTTGTATTGGTATTGAAATGTATCAGCCGTAAATCAAGCATTTATAATTGTTATTTGATTATTGAAAGTACTATAATTTTCTGTTACATGAAGCACTATATAATGTTAAACTATATTTAGTTATTGAAGATTAATGGCCGGGTGACTGTCAAGTGCAAAATTGCTAGTAGCCAGATCATGTACTTGTTTGATATATGTATCTATCAAGGCCAAAGTGAATTTTTCAGAAAAAGGTGAACGTTATTAACTCCTCACAATCACCTTATTCACTAAGTACATCTGATATGTTAATCGTTTGGCCAGGTACACAGCGCAAAACAGATCAAGGTATGTCCTAAGTAGGTGGGATCTGTACATATTGTTGACCTCTTCTCATGTATCCTGGTTTTCTTCCTCTTAATGTTTCCCCTATAACAGGCAAGAAAAGAGGAGCCTAACATGTTCCCAATTACCACCTGAAGATTATCAATGACAGATTCACCATCATTTGACATGATCTCAGAAAGGATGAACTTCCAACAATGCCAGCAAAGCATTTTTCTCCCACCCAAAATTGTCAGAATTGGTGATTCCCAGAACATTTGTGTCTTTTGACCTGTTTATTTCCTTAACATAAATGTTTATGGGGGTGACTGCTAGTAGACTCAACTTTCTAGGTCACTATGCCACTATCAAAGTTTCTCTATCTCATCCCAATGTTCCACCTAATTTATATTTGTGATGAGAGCAATAACTGTCCTTACCACCTTAAGATTTTTATAAAGTCCACTGAAGGAGGATTAGTCATTGATAAACAGGGAGAGCATTGGAGGGGAGAGCACATGGCATTGAGTATAATTTATGGTTCTGCTAATAGGCAGGAATGGTTTAGCCTTTCATATTAAGCTCTGCTTGTTAGGAAGCTTTAAGTTTGGATGCAGGTGCTGAGTGGGATGCACAGAGGTAACATTATGGCTTATGGCTTTAGATAGCAAACCGAAGTCTACAAAGGGGAAAAGCATAATAAAATATGTCAGCATCCACTACTACCTGTGGACACATGTTTTGGGCTTTTGACTCTTGTCAGCACAGGGCTGGAGTTAGATGGTGACATGGGGCATGAGGCTTGGAGTGGCAGAACAACATCATAAACCTGGTTACTGAGAGATTATGTACAAGTTATGTATGTTAGGTGTAGGATGCAAATTATCCTTTTACACTTCTTAAAGCTATATCCAAAGCATGTAGATCTGCACGGGTGTGCAATGCTCTGAAGAAATAATTTAAGAAAATATGTCATCTTCCACCAGGGTCAAAAGCCCTTATATGCTTCTCCAGAGCATTGCACACCCAGATGGATAGCACTGTACCTATATTATATGGTTTTTAGATCCATTTAATCCCCCTATACTGCCTAACATGGGTCTCTGCCTAATGAGGCCTATGATGTTCTTACAAATCTGTAATAGGTTAGATTATGTGCTGAGGATTTCTTATCATTATTAAGTAAATTACATGGATTCTTTAAAAATTCCTGATTAAGCTATGTCTATCCCATCTGCCCCATGTTAAGATCCTTAAAAAAGCAGGTGACATAGTCAACCGTGACTGTCAAGTAGTTGCCTGGTGACTTGTTTATCTGTGAGTGATATAATTGTAGACCCTGAATGTGATCCTCTATCACAGAGACAGACTATTTCAAGGCCAGCTTCTGAACCAGATCTTCTTGAGAGATTACCATCTCGTTTTGATTCACGTGGTTTCTGGAAGGTTGAAAGACAAGATAAACCTTCTTCCTGGACATTTATAAACTTCTGAACAGATGGCCAACCCTGGACCTGCCCATACCTTACACAAGTATACTGAGCTTGAAATACATTTGTCACTAAATCTGACCATCTGGAACTTTCTAATTAATATTTATTGCCTTTTCCCACAAAACATAGACACACAATGTGGTTGTGGTATGTGCCAACATAGGTTTATTAAACATTAGTGACCAAAAATACTGCAGTAGCAAAGGAACACACCCTCCCATTAAAAGACAACATTGTCATGCTAAAATACAGGGCCCCAAAAACCTAAGCCTGCAAAAATAATTTATCTCAAGGACCAAATACAGTCATTGTAGTGTAAAGTACAGCAGCCAGGCTGATCATGCAAAGTCCAGTGGGGGGGGGGGGGGGCAGCCAAACTACAGACCGGAGAATATTGAGAGGGGCAACAGCCGGGGAGGTGCACAGCATATATACTCATAGCAGTCTTACCACCAATGAATCCAGCAACAGGCCTCCTGCTGGCACACTCGGTTCCTGGGATCCCTCCACTGCAGGCTTACAGGGCAGCAAGGGAATCCTGTAGTGCCGCTGTCTAAAGCGCAGTATGTGTGGGCGGGCGTGGCAGTGTGACCTCTGTCAGTGCAAAGCTAGATTAGGAGCGCCGTACGGTTTTAGTGTTTTGTTTTGTTTTTCCAGCCTTTGTACCTTGACTTTTCTAAAAATAAAAGTTTCAGACTGGTCTGTTATCTGTAATTTGGGACCTGTCTAATGGTGTGTGCACTGCTGCCTGTATTCATCATATTAATCCCTTCTTGGATCCTAGTGCAGCATGCACTTAAACATGTGGGAACTGTATACTTTCTGCATGAAACTTTTTTTCTTAAATCAAACTAAAAAAAAAGCGTGTGAAAAAAGATATATCTTTGAAAAAGTTAATGTTGTTTTGTGGAAAAAAACTGTATGAAAAATGTTCTATTTACAGTATGTTGCTTAATCAGACTATTTACAGAACATTCACCTTCTAATATGACTTTAACCTTTCATTTTCAGCAATGTAAGTGAGTGTTGGTGATCTTGGGATTTGGGTTCTCACTGGATATTAATGTAATTAATGTATACTCATTCAGGTGAAGTATTATTGAAAAGGGGCTGTCAAAGTTGACTTTTTAAATTATCCATCTGGCTCCTAAAATGCACATCCTGTCTCTTATCTGGTGCCAAGTCTCAGCTGAGAACGAGCTTGTCACTTAATTGCTGCTGTGGATCACAGATGATGGTTTATAGGTTTAGGCAAATTGCAGGCAGTGCTTTGTTAACAAATTGAGAACACAAAGGTATTTGATAATTATACAGTGGAGCTCCACTGGCCCTTAACAGCACCTGCACGAAGAGCATTAGGGAGTCTTGTTTCAACACAAAGAGGCTCCTTCTTGTTAATTAACCTATATGCACTTGCTACTGATGACACTTACACTATTTGGCTGTGCCCAGTACAGAAACAGAGCAGTTAAATGCATTTGGCCCTCTGTTATCTAGAATATCCACAGTTGCAGATTGCACAATGCTCGAGAATAATTTATGGAGTTACAGGGAATGTTGGCATTACAGCAGTAAACAGTTGGCCTGACTAGGGTTTACAATCCAGTCCTAATAACAAGTGATTGTGTTTTAAAATGTAAATTAACACAAGTCACTGTGAAAGGGAGATGATCTTGTAAGCAGTATTTCCATTGCTAATCACAAATAATGTTGTAAAGAAAATATGATTTAATTTTGTTAAGTGTTTGAAGAACAAGGGGTATAGTTTATTAAAGTGGACCAACACCCTCCCGTGATCGGCCCAGGAATCTATAAGATTCCCGGAGCGATCAGCTCCCTGACTGCGGGGCACCCCGATCGGGGGTGCCCCGCTGTGTGAAACCCCCCAGAAACCCCTAAATCCCTACCTGATCCTCGATCCAGCGGCGCCCGCCACTGCCTCCCGCGCGTCCCTCTAGCAGGACGCGCACGCGCCGGCCGTTTGTGAATGGCCAGCGCGGGCGCGCGCCCTGTAAGAGTGACGCGCGGGAGGCGGTGGTGGGCACGCTCTCTTGTCCGTCGCTGCCTCCCGCTTGTCCATTGGTGGGGATTGGCAGCGGCGGTCACGTGGGAGCGAGGAGAGGTGAGTTGTTCAGGGTTTCACACAGCGGGGCACCCCCGATCGGTAGTGAAAATCCTGGGTGTTGGTCCACTTTAAGTACAGTTCCAAACTGAAGAGTTTCTCAATTTCAAAAACCTCATCAGATGCAGAGGATTTTTATGATTTTACAGAACCCATATATTTTCAAATGTGGGTATTGTGTAGAACCTGCTAGCATACATCCTCACTTTGACAAACATGGAGAAATTGAGAAATTACCAAGCCCTAGCAATTACTAAGCTGTAATAAAGACTTATTGGATTAATCAAATCTGGCTCCTGTTGTAGTTACTGCCTTGCACAACCCAGTGTAAATACATTGGTCAGTTCTGGGCCAGAACATATTTGCTACAGAGCAATCCCACCACATAAGCCTAAATGGACCTGGATAAAGCTACTCTCAGAATCATTGACTTGAGTAACCCAATGCCAATGTATAGATGCCGGGTATTATCAGACATAGAAATCAGCCTTTCTGGGCTTCCTTCAATGTGGTGGTTGTGCTTTTCTCTCACCTTGGGTAAAAAAAAAATGTGGTATCAAATAGGTACCAACTACCACATTGTTATATACATTATAGATTTGAAGGATTTTCCCCTCCTAAATCTCCTAGGAAATGTTTATCTAGATCTGAATCCCATTTTGCATAGGGTGGGCCTAGGCAATTGACATAGTAGCATGCAAAAGCTAGATATCTGTAATTAGGCCTGGTTGATTTGGGTTATCCGTACTTATCTTTCAGGCTGAAAAAAAATAAATTGGAAGCCATCTGGTTATATACAATCAGCAATTCTGGTCAGCGCCCTTACCTTCCAATGGGCTCTCACTGGTTGAAGAAAACATAAATAGATATGTTTGCCAGACTAGTCAGAGACTGTTTTGCTATAAATAAGATATAGAAGAGAGTTTATGATCTTTAAGAGCAATTGCTGGTTGTATTTTGAAGTGAGGTTGAATTATAAGTCAGGGGACTATGCTATAAGTGAAAAAAGCATTGTGTTACTGTGTTTTTACTCTTGTATTGAAGGGTTTAGCCTTACATTAAAATACATTGGTTGTTTTGCATGCCTAATTGTTGCTGCCTAATTAGAAGCCTATTTATTTCACCTGAGGTCAGCCTTCTTTTTGCCAAACTAGCCATAGACTGACACTGGTGAAAAGAGGTATTGCTTTGCTATAAATTAAATTGAATGAAGTGTTTATTGCCTAAGTGTTGTAGAGCTAAAATAAGAAGTTAAAAGCCAAAGTCGCTGCACTGGAAGGCCTAAAATTGGCTGTTTTTGTAACTGGGATAATGACCACCAACATTGGAGGTCTATTTTAGTGCACAATTTGCCATATGTATACACTTCAGGAACAGCAGTTCCAGGGTGAATATGGAAAAGGGCATTCTGCTCATTGAGCAGGCAGTAATTAGGGTAGAAACAGGGGGTGGCGTAATAGATCAGGAGGAGCAGATAAGTAGCTGGGTAAATGTAGACAGAGGGAGTAGAAAGGGAGCATAGAAAAGGAAGGCCATAGCTGTGTCTGTGCACCCGAGCAAAATTGCCAAGTTGGGTAATGATGCAAGTTTCAGAAATGGAAACCCTACCAGATACTGCTCTCCCTAACAGCTGGGAGGACAGTCCGCTAGTGAGCAGGTGGTTGAAACATTTTGTGGTAATATAGGACTCTAGTATCAGGCAGACTGATAGAATAATTTGTTATAAATTACTGGGAGGGGCTGACCCAGCTGTCATGGTCCACATGGGGAGCAATGACAGAATTAATGGGAGATGGAGGATCCTTAAGAATACATTTAAGGAATTAGGCACAAAGTTGAAGGACCTCCAAGGTTGTATTCTCTGGACTACTGCCTGTGCCATGCACTACACATGATCAACAGTGGGAGCTTAGAGAGTTAAGCGCATGGCTCAAGTCCTGGTGCAGGGCAAAAGGATTTTGGTTCCTAGAGCACTGGGCTGGCTTTTCATTAAGGGGAACAAACTGTATTCTACAGATAATTTGTACCTGAATGGAAGGGCGGCTGCTGTGCTGGGGAAGTGGACACTAGAAGGGGTGGAGTGGTATTAAAGCTAGAAATGAAGGGGGAGGGCAAGAGAGAAAACAAAGTGCAAGTGGAATACTAAAGTTCAAACTAGATTGGAATTAAAGTAATTGATGTTATTGATGTGGCTGAGACGTGGCTGGATTCCACACTTGACTGGACTGTCAATCTTCAAGGTTTTACTCTTTCAGAAAGACAGAGCAAATAGCAAAGCGGGGTGGATTGTGTCTCTATGTAAAACAAGAATTCAAAGTATATATTTATGAGGCGATAGTAGCAGAAGTTTGTGAGGATGTAGAATCCTTGTGGATAGAAGCATGGGGCGATGTAAGCAATGTTAAAATACAATTTGGTGTCTATAGATCCCCAAACATAACTGAGGAAATCAAGGGTCAGCTGCATAAACAGATAGAGCATGTGTCACAGGCTGGTACAGTTGTGGTGATGGGGGACTTTAAATATCCAGGTATTGACTGGAGACATGGTTCTGCTTCTTCTATAAGTGGGAGAGCATTCCTCAGCTTGCTACAAGATAATAATATGAATCAGTTCGTGGGGGCACCTACTAGGGGTGATGCTCTTTTAGACCTGGTAATATCAAATGATGATGACCTGATATGGACGGTAATATAATATATATATAATATAGTTGTATTCAACATGAACTGTAAAATAAAGTTTTTGCCTGGGAGGGCAAAAACACTGAATTTTAGGAAGGCCAACTTCCCCTGGCTCACAGGTTTACTCCAGGACATAGACTGGGAGCATCTGTTGAGGAATAAGGATGCCAAATGGGAGTGCTTTAAATCAATTATTCTAACGCTGCAAAATTTGCCAAAGAAAGCAAAACAAACCCTAATTGTTTTTTTTTAAATATATAAATTCAAAGAAAACTAAATAAGAACAGATAGGTGCCCTAATTGATGACAATGGGGAAATGGTCACTGGAGATGAAGATAAGGCAGAGCTGTTAAATGGATTATTTAGCACAAGAGAGGAGCAAAGAGCCAACACAGGAGATGCCACTGATAGCAATATCCCAAATATAATACTCAACAAGCTAAACATTGATATAATCCAAGAAAGACTAAATAATTTAAATGTGAATAAGACTACAGGACCAGATGGACTTCACCCAAGAGTTCTTAAAATTCTTATCACCTCTGTTCTCTCTTTAAAGACTCACTAACAACTGGTATAAGTGCCAAGGGACTGGTACAAGGCAAATGTGGTGCCCATTTTTAAAAAGGGTTCTAGGTCTTCTTTGGGCAATTACAGACCTGAAAGTTTAACATCCATTGTGGCAACATTACTTGAGGGGCTATTAAGGGACTATATACACGAATATGTAACTATGCATAATATTATAAGTGACAAC
The DNA here is from genome assembly GCA_027917425.1 of Gastrophryne carolinensis. Lineage (NCBI taxonomy): Eukaryota > Metazoa > Chordata > Amphibia > Anura > Microhylidae > Gastrophryne > Gastrophryne carolinensis. The sequence goes on from CM051236.1 coordinate 168,272,158, forward strand.
CAGCACAGTTTTACTAAGGACAGGAACTGCCAGAATAACCTTACAGGCTTCTTAGTGGAGGTGAGTCAAAGCCTGGTTGGTGGCTGTAGATATAGTCTTTCTGAATTTTGCAGAAAGCATTTAGCACTGTCCCTCATAGATGCTTACTGGGGAAATTCAGGTCTTCAGAATTCGATAATACAGTTTGTAACTGGATTGAAAACTGTCTGGAAAACATGCACCTCTTCCTCTTTCCAACAGTGCATGCACACTGTCCAATTTGAGGCATCTGCTGTGATTATGTATTGAAGAGCGCATGCTGACGCATTCCCCTGTGGCGTGTGCTTGCTCCTGTCCTAGCCATTCATATAGGCTGAGGCGGGAGCGTGTGCGCTCCCCAATTTATCAATGAGAGTCCAGGCATGCCCCATTGGAACAAGAAAGAGGTGAGTGAATAGTGGAATTCTGGGGGGTTTCATCCACAGGCCATTGTGGGTTTTGTTCCACTTCAAAATGGACCAATCACCAGGATTTTCAATATCCTTGCCCTACGGGCATCCTAATGCCGTGCTGTTTGAAACCCCGCAGATCTCCCACTCTAGTCACCTTTCCGCTGTTCCACGATGCATGCACTCATCCAATCATTGCTTTATGCCATGTAGGGCATAAAGCCATTGTTTTGGATTCAGCGTGAAATTGGGGGGCGGCGCCAGCCACATCCTGGGTTTCCCTGTGGAGTGCAGGCCACCCTGCATTTAAGCTATCTGAATGAATGAGTGTGGGGGCGCACACATCAGCAGGGATACAGAGGAGCCTTTTAGACTTCAGCACTTTCTGTGGCGGTTCATAGGTCTCCTTATGGTGTACTATGGGCTTTTTTCCATGCACAGTGGATATGTGCCTTGACTTGGAAGTCAGAAAACAGACTTTCCTCCTACTGAAAGCTGCTGTAAAAAAATTGTGTGAAACAGTTTAATTTAACTCATGTGTGAAGCCATTCAGTGGCACCTAGAGGAACCAGTGGAACCGCTAGAATTATTTTGCACTTGAAAACTCCACACAAATTATTTTCAAAAATTGAATAATTTTCAAGTGCTTTTTTCTGCCGAAATATCGCACCTTTTTCTCAAAAAACACACGAAAATTTGAATTCTACCTTTAATGAATCAAGCCCATAGTCTTTAAATGTATGACTAACAAGTAATTAATGTGAAATATTTATATAAAAACAATCAAAATCTTTAAATAAATCATCCAGCAGCGTCTAGAATTATTCCAGTTCAAGAGCCGGGAGCCTGGGAAATCTTTCTTGTAAATGACAGCCATGTCTGAAAATATATATTTATACCCAGTGACAGTGCTTTAAAGCACATTTTAAATATAGTGTGGAATATTTAATAACATGGTGGGAAGAATAATGATACTACACTACATACTTTTAGTGTTGATATTCCTTTGAAAGCAAATTAGTAGCTAATGATTGCTATACATTGTGCCCCTTCCATCAAGACGTGTCTAAATAAAAAGGCAGAGCTATGGCTTTACATAGAGTCACACAGAGAAATCCTTATCAGCCCCTTTAGCTTGCTTGTTTTCAGTGAATACAATACAGAAATGTAAAGACTGTGAACATTCTCATTTATGAAATGTGATTATTTCCTAATCAAATCTGTCATTCTGCACCCCCCCCCCCCCCAAGATGGTAGCACACCAAAATTGGGCCCCACCCCCCAGAGGTAGCACACCAAAATTGCCCCCCCCCAGAGATAGCACACCAAAATTGGGCCCCACCCCCCAGAGGTAGCACACCAAAATTGGGCCCCACCCCCAGCACAAGTAGAAAGGAAAATGTTCTGGCTATAGCTTTGCTCTAATAGTACATTTACACTGTAAGAGGTGCGATCTACAAATTGCAAAAGAATGCCAGAATGGAATTTTTATTAGTTATTAATCAATATGTTTCAAGCATTTATAAACTCAAGTAATGTTCTCTCGTCTTTGAATCATATCTTAATTTAACTCATGTCTCATTTTGAAATAAAGCATTGCCATGTCTCAGTATTTCGGTTTGACTGTACAGGAATGATTATTCCATGTTTTTTAAATTATTAGGAAGATGGCTTTTTTTTGAAGAAACTACAGATGAAAAATGAGGAAAGAAACCATTGCAGAACAAGAAGGGTTTATGAGGTCGGTGTAGCAGTTTTCTTATTATGTACTGTAAACATGGAATGTAAATTTGGGAATATACTTGATGTTGCACTGCAGTCTGCAGACTGCTAGAAGACAGCATATGGAAACTAAAAACATTATTTTAAATTATATTAATGCAAGCATTTATATTAAATGAATGTACGGAAAGGGGCACACTTTCCAGTAACTGACATCATTTGTTTAAAATTGTTCATTATCTGATGTGTATGATAAGCAAGAATGTGCATGAAACCCCACAATGAAGGAGTCCCCCTTGTTTCTCCTTAATCCATCCTACAATATCTAGCATTGCAGTCAAATGTACATAAGCAAAAATACCTTCAGTTGAATATTAGTAATCATGAAAACTCGCGGTCCACTGAGATTGTGATGAGCTCCTGCAAGTTTAGATTACAAGCCAAAATCATTTCAAAAGTAGCTTGGTTATATGAATAATTATTATTTCCCTTTATTCTTACTTTAACATGTCAGTACCTGTTGGTGTTGGGAAAGTTATCATTCAATCAAGGGTGGGAGGGAAAAGTTTTGACAAGGTCATTTTTGAAGTTCATGATCTTGACCAGTGAACTGTGGTTCTTTTGACAAATCGCCATTCCTAATCTTTTACAACTAGTATTTTCAGATAGAACATTTTATAAGGTCCAGCCACTATAAGGAGGAAAATTACTTAGATTTCTGGGGGGCATCTGCAGGTTGAGTTAGTACTTGCTTAGAACATTCTCATTCAGGTATAGTCAAAGACATGGAATAAGAAGATAAGAATTGGATACCTTCTATAACAGAAGAAATCAAGAATTTAATGGAGGAACCTCAAGAGTCAAGATCGTTGAGGTTCTGCAAAACCCATCTCAAAATATATGTTAAAAACCTAGGCATAACTAGATGGTTTTGGCTGCAACAGCTCAGCTATTGCCATCTAGGTTAAATTAGATCGGAGGAACTGCTGGATATGCTGTGCTATCTCTATGGCAATATTTTTGCCCAAATTTTTTCTGCTGCTGGTAGAAACTAACTGGTAGGTCAAGCAGTAGAGAGTGAAGAATGATGGTGAATTAATGTATGTTTAAAATGTACTACTCCTTTGCTTTAAAAAAATGAGGCATAGTTTAGCTAAATATTACCCCTGCTGTTATTTGACAGTGAACTACTAGACTTAAATTAGTTACCTGGTGACTTCTTGGATATTAAGGCTCTGTCCCAAGGTAGGAACACATAATCACCAGAATACACAAAAGCTTTAGCTCCTCCTCCAGACACTAGTAGTTTAAGAGATCTGAAAAACAGAGACAGACAAAGCACCAACTGGTAAATCAATAGGATAACATATAAAATAATGTAGCCTGAGGGAGGGGAACCTGTATTCTACCCTTTCAGATGTTTAGAAAAGTTACCATGTAACTAACTTAAGTTGTATCAAAACATCATTAACGCAGCATACCACTGACAGGATAAGCAGGATACTGCCTCTACTGGATGGGAAAGGCTTCCTACAACACACTCCTGCCAAAGGATTGATCTTGCAAGGTGAGCAGATCCAGGTGGTAATGATTAATAAACATCTTAGCTGAAGACTAGGTTGCCGCTCTACAGATCTGTTCAAGAGGCACCAGCTTGCTCTGCCCAAGATGTAGAAATACTTATTGTTGAATAAACCATAATCTGCCCTGGAGAAGGAGAACCATTGTAAGCAAAACAAATAAGCTATCAGCCTTCCTCCAATCCTTTGTTTGTCAAAGGTATTCCAGCAAACAGGCCCTGACATCCAAAGACTTATCTACAAAACCTGTGGAGGGATGGAAGGATAATCTCTTGGGACAGATGAAAGTTGGAAGAGATCTTAGGAAGGTAGCAAGGATCCATCCATAATATTATACCATCCTGGTGCAGTCAGAGCTCCTCGCACCTGGGCGAAATCCCATTGAGGAGCTAACCTCCAACGGACCGATCTGAACCACCTGGCAGCTAGCAAAAAATGTCTGACCAAAGCGAAAGATAAAAGTCTCTTATCCAAAAAAAACCTGAAAGGGCTGCTAACTGCTACTGATGCTGAGACTCAGGATGACTCCTTCCAGAAGGAAATCCGATATGACTGGAAGACTAGAACGGAATGCTTGATTATGCACCTTCCAGGTGTTAAAAGTTTTCCAGATTTTCAAATAAATCTTCTAGTCTTGATCACCTCCCTCAAAAAACCCTTTTTGGGGATCATCATGATCTCAGGGTCCGATGCCACTTCTGCAGATCCTGACAAACCACTGGTCCCTGGGATAGAAGATCTGGTCTCACCAGTAGTTCCCAAGGCTCTTAGACCAGGAGCATCTTCAGAGTTGAAAACCATAGTCACTTTGACCATCATGGGGCCAGCAATAGAATCGTGGCTTACTGGCAGCATATTTTGTTTAGAACCTGAGGGAGTATCTGAACTGGAGGGAAAGTGTAAGCAAGACTGAAGACCACTGGTGAGCCAGGGTGTCTATTCCTAGATCTTGATCAAAGGGATCGAGGGAGAAAAACTTTGCCAGCTTGTTGTTTCGACTGAAGGCAAAAAGATCTCCCTTCTGAGTCCCCCTTAGGATACAAATCTGATGGAATACCTCCTGGTTCAGTGACTCAAAAAATCTGCCACCTGATTTTGGCAACCTTTTTGGTGGATGGCTGATATGGATAAAGGTTCTGCCCAGATCAGAACTTTCTTTGCTGCTTGTTGCAGGACAGATGACGTCCCTCCCTGATGATTCAGATATGCCATAGTAGTCGCATTGTCTGTACTGATTTGTACATGATGACCCTTCGGTTGGGGAGAGAAGGCTAGCAATGCCTCCTTCACAGCTATCAATTCTCTTTGATTCGATGAGGATAGGCTCAGTCTTCTGAACCATTTGCCTTGAGCAGACAGGGATCCGCAATGGGCCCTCCCAACCCCATGAAGAGTCACTATCATGTCCTTGGGGTGTGACCGCTGACACACCTGTGCTTGTCTTGTCACCAACTCAGAGATTCTTTCACTAAATCTGGGACTTTGATTATCCTGTCTATGGACTCCTGAGACCTGTCTCAAGAGTTTAGAATATGCAGCAATAGAGTCCTTGAGTGTAACTGACCCCATCTTACTGCGGAGAAGGACGAGGTCATTAGCTCCAAGAACTGCATAGCTTGATGAACCTAAATTTACCAATTGGAACACAGGTACTGAACTGCTTCCTGAAGAATTGTTATCTTCGACTGAGACAGAAAGATTTTCTGAAGGATCATATTGATCTTGAACCCCAAATAAGTCATGACCTGTAACGGGACTAGAGTGGACTTCTGTTACTTCAGGATCCAACCCAATCATAGCAAAGAATCCTTTGTCAATTCCCGATCCTGGAGCAACCTCTCCTGATCTGGGGCAAAGAGGAGGGGGGTCATCTAGATATTCTATGATCTTGACTTTCTACCTTTTGCCTCTAGTACAGCTAGATGTTCCAACAGGCTTGCATGTCATTCGGGTGATTGCCAAACCAAAATATTCCCAAAATGTTTGTCCAAAGTACACTAAAACAGAACAGTCGAATATTTCAACAATAATTTTTGTTTCTGTTCAAAAGATTTTTACACCTTGGCTTGTTAATTCGAAATGTATGCAGCTTATCTATTGCACTGGACATCTGGCTTGCCACCATTAAAGCTGTAATTAATTAGCACATGTATTATAGAAAATGCAAAAAGTAAATACTGGATATATTTCTTGCAGATAAGGTTGCTACAAATTAGATTCCAATCCATGTCACTTTAATTTTGTTAGGTCATTATTTATTCACTGTTCTGTGATCATGTTTTAATATACCTAAAAAGCAGTAATAATATCAGTAAAGGAATGAACACGCTTATTGATGTTGAGAACATTAGTGTTCCTGCTGATCAATTACTGTGAATCTTCTACTTTTAAACCGGCCTTATAATGCATTTTAGAATAGGTCAATACCATCTCCTGTGCAAAGTAATATGTCTAATTTGTTTCCATTCATCATGCATTTAGTTAAGTACACTTGGAAAATTAACTTGCTGGAGAGAAATATGAATTCAGGTTCCTGTTTAGAATTATACTCTGTACAAGAAAACAATGAATAAATATGCGATTATAGATGCCTTTAAAATATAAAAACACAATTTACCTTTCTCGGCGTTATATTAACATATTTCTTTTGTTTTAAGACTTTTATGGGATAGTGTACACCTGCTATGAAATATTAGGAGTTAGAGCCAGCTTTTTCATTCAGATAGAAAACCTTTATTTTTTCTTTTCACTATAGAGAAATGGTGCCAGTATACTTATTCCAGGCAAAGTTACAATAATAGTAATTATTTTTTAATCCAGAAAAAAATATTTATTGGGCATGGCAAGAGTGCACATCAAAAGTGTTCTTAAAGTGGACCAAAACCCAGGATTTTGACTATCCTGGGTTTTGGCCCTTTCCCTTGGGGCAGCCTGATCGGGGTGTGCCCCGCTGCGTGAAACCCCCTAGATGGCCTTAGCCAGCTCACCTCCACCCAGTCCTACAGCGCCTGCGTGGCTGCTCGTCCAATCCGAACACGCTGACAGCCGCATCCCCCGCTACCCTCTAACAGGGAGCGCGGCTGCACCACCCATTCACAAATGCCTTGCACGGGCATGCGCCCTGCTAGAGGGATAGCGGGGATGCGACCGCAGGGAGGATGCCGAGGTGCAATCGATAAGTGTCCATATTCTTGCTCCCAGGCAGGCAGTAATGGGACTCCAGCCTCTGATCCTGATGTTCTCCTAGACAAGGGCTACTCAACCTTTTTAAGAATGCGGGCCACTTAAGCAATTGGGAAACTGTTCGTGGGCCACAATGAATAGGTTCATAAATGTGATATCATCATTTTTAATGGCATAACAAAGATTTTCTACAACAATCAGGATACCCTCTGTCTCCACAAATTCAATTAGACTGATTTTTTACATGTCCTTCCACCACACTGAACATTCCCAACATGCTGAATGCCTTATCTTTCCAAATACATGGGTCCCATATTTATAGCCCATCTCCCTTATTAGTCCCAAATCGTAACCATATTTCTAATACTTATCCTAATATAACCTAATCTCAAACTAATACTCAACCTCCTTAACCTAATGTAAATCAATGATAAATATACAATTGAAAATTGAAAAAATTGGTGTAGTGCTAGAGATTTCCCTCAGGGATTTTGTTATACTGTCACCATGTTCCTCTAAGCCACCCACTTTCCCACAGCAGGACAGTTGCCACATTAGATGGCTCCGAGGGCCACATGTGAGCGTATGTGTCCTAACTGCCCTCTTCTCAGACTAACAATGCTCTTTCCTTAAAACAAAGTAATAGGGTAACATGGAAAAAAGACTTAAGTCTATCCAGTTTATCCTGTTTATTTAATGTAAAACCAGGTAGATAGTAATAGTAGTAATAGTAATATTCTAGGAATATCTGTATTGACCATCTACTTCCAATGGAAAAAGCCCTATATGTGTGAAGCATAACAAGACACTATAGCTCTTCCTTCCACAATGTGTCCATAGTGTTTAAATGACAGTCTCCTGTCTCAACAATTGCATTCTTTATTCCGAAGGGCCAGGATTTGTCAAAATTCCCATTTGGCTGATGTAAAATATATAGAATAATGATCAGAATCATAAACACCTTAAAGCAGACCTTCAGTGTTTGCCTAGTCTAAATTGAAGAAAAATCCTTTCACCCCCCCCCCCCCCCACCCTGATTAGGCATATATCAATAAATGAGAGGAACATGTAAAATATTCACATAAATGTAAGATATTATTACATAACACTGCTTTATAAAATTTGATAACAATTGATATAATAAACAATTTCAGTCCTTATTAAGGTGCCCAACATGTGTTAGTTCTTATTCCAGAGAGAACTCAATACAGATGATATAGTAGAAACACAGAGCAGCATAAAATTATGGAAAAGTCCTTATCCCACAGTGCATGCACTTCAACAATGTAGGTGCAACCGACGTGAATCCACCACCAATAATGCAACTGTATAAAGTTAGGATAGCATCAAATATCCACATATAGGCAAAGAGTAGATCCTCTTTCAGAGCATAGTAATAGCTCACATTAATGGCAGAGAAAGTCCAGCAAGGCACATAGGGAGAGACAATGAAAACAACATCTAGTGTAACTCCGCATGGACCAAAAATGTATTAAAAAGTTCAGAAATGCACTCACAAACAGATTAAAATCAACAGATTTCAGTGTAAACAACGCGATCCAAATCTCACCTGCCCCTTAAAGGGGTTGGAATGTATGTATGCCCGTTACCAAGCTGGAACGCAGTTATGGACCAGGTTTGTCATGTCCTATATCTTGCGGTCATGTGGTGACCCGCATTGAGTTATGGGGCGTTATTGCCTCCTATATATTATCCGCCTTTCCGCTCACCACCAGCCTAGTTAAAGTCGCCCATTGGCAACGAAACGCATCGGTGGTGGCGGTGCCGGTGGCGGAATTCTTTTCAAGTGGTCCCTACTTCTTCTCGATTTGACGATTTGATCCTTCCACTGATGCAGCTGCTTCACTCCAGGGCCGATGGAATATGGATTGCGTTGTTTATACTGAAAGCTGTTGATTTTAATCTGTTTGTGAGTGCATTTCTGAACTTTTTAATAAATATTTGGTCCATACGGAGTTACACTAGATGTTGTTTTCATTGTCTCTCCCTATGTGCCTTGCTGGACTTCCTCTGCCATTAATGTGAGCTATTACTATGCTCTGAAACAGGATCTACTCTTTGCCTATATGTGGATATTTGATGCTATCCTAACTTTATACAGTTGGTAAGAACCTGCATTATTGGTGGTGGATTCACGTTGGTTGCACGTACATTGTTGAAGATGCACTGTGGGATAAGGACTTTTCCATAATTATATGCTGCTCTGTGTTTCCACTATATCATATATGAATAAATACTTACCTGGTCTGTGCAAGCAGTCATTTCCCTTATCACAAGCCCCATCCTGTTAATTCTCCTGCCATGGGAAGTGGCGTAACTAAATGTGACCGGGCCCTAGTGCGAACATCAAATGGGGTCCCGGCATGACTCCAACGAGGACATTTTTCCTGTTATTTTGTCTCAGTTGTATACAAATAGACAACTAAACATTACAGCATCTGAGACAAATGGAACTTCTTTTTCTGTACATAATGCTATATAAGCACAAGTCATAAGAGCAACATTGATCTTTTGGGCCCCAGTGCGGTCACTTTATCTGCACCCCCTGTGGTTACACCCTTGGACATGAGTTTGGTGCTGCAGAGGGAAACCTTTTTTTACTCAATCATTGCAGAAGCAAGATCAAAATTAATGACCAACATCAATATGAGGTTTCTATGCTACTAGCAACCCTTCTGGTTTGTATGACCAATAAACAACCCCCCCCCCCCAGGACCAATAGCTAATAATAGCTAGCCTTACTGACTGGCTTTTCTTTATGGGCAGAAAGTGATGAACCCTCTCCTACTGCCTGGATCTATTTTTAAAGGGACATTCCAGGTGAAGGGTTCAATTAGCCTGCTTTCTGCTCTGGGTGTTAGAGGCGGCATCTTTCATCCAGCCTGCTTTATATTTCTGCAGAGCCTCCTCAGCAGCAGATGATGATGAAATGAGTCAACAGAAAGAGCATGTTTGATGGGTTTACAAAGTGCCGGTGGAAGAAAGATGCTGCCCCTGACAGCCAACATGGGCCAAGCAGAAAGTAGGAAAGCAGTAAAATTTAGCCTTTTGCCCAGAATGCCTTTTGCCCAGAATGTTGTTTTAATATTCTTTAAAATGGGTAAATACTGAATTCTACATTAATATATAACAGGAGCTTCTCTTTCCCAAACCAATTGCATTCATATTCCCCCCCAAATGTGTAAGAAAGGGGTCACTTTGCTTTTATTTTGATGTATCTGCATAATGCGCTGTTGTACTAAGTCTTAATTAAACTCTAATTGTAACTGACTGTCAGCTACTGTTAAGCAGTGGCAGATTGCTTGAAACTCCATCAAATGCCTTGTTTAGCTGTCATATGCTCGGGTTAGCCTTTGCTTCCTGTATTGGATCTAACAACAAAGGACTCATGTTCTTCAATTTGTTAGGTGGCTAATTACAAAGATTGACAAAGCGGTAGATGAGCTGGAACGATCCCAGAAGGCTCATGTATGAGCATTTGTTAAACAGGGTTCACACATGAAACAAAAGATTTCACAAACTGTTGCATTAAGGGAAGCATATATTAGCTAAATGTCTTTGTTCTGTTACAGAGCTTTATATGAACGCGGCTCTTTGGGAAGTTTCGTAAATGATTTTTTCACATTTCACTAACTTTATAGTTGTGCAAAGTTCATTTTACATTGTCATGGGCTTTGGGTTATACACAGATCATGACCTACCACTCCCCCTAGACTTTACATAAATAAGATTGCTCACAGAAACACAGTCCTTAAAGGACTAACCACAAAGCAAGGTAATGCAAGTCATCTTATACAAAATAGTTGAATCACATATACTAAATAAAATGGCAGATGGTATGCAATGAAATGAAATTGTTTTTGAGAAGCCTACATTTTAGCATTATAATCTTTACAGATTTTTGTGGTATGTCATATTAAATATTTTGCATCTTATTATTCTACTTAAAAGCCTGAATCTGCAATGTTGATGCTCCACTGCCCCACTACAGGGTCTCTGGTAAACTCACCTTTGGAGGTGGCTCAACACAACACTGTCCTTGCAAGAAGCAACCATGCTGGATTCCCTGTAGCTTCCATGACCAGCCATTTGGATAGGCTGGGGATAGGAGCACTTCCCAGACTGCAGGGGAAGCTGGGGATTTGGCCAGCAGGTCGGGTGAGGTCACCCAGCATTTTTGAGACTAGCCAATTGGCGATCTAAAAAATGCCAGGTGGTGGTGGCCTTGCCGGTGGGAAAAAAAAAAACCATTTTTTTCAACTGGGCTCAACTGGACCACTGGCTGCATCACCCAAGGTACTCAGCCAGGGAGGGTGAGTGAGGGCAGCGTAGGGGGTGGGGGGGATATTATGAGTCTTGTGCCGCTTTAAGAGCACAACAGATGATGTTGCTATATTATATATGTGTATATTTTATTTCCACTACTACCACAAGAAAACAGATAATTGTCAGATGATTAAAAAGAATCCAGTCCTCTTTTGGCAACCTTTCTTCAAACAGGAAGTATTGACTTCCATGAAAGTCTCTGCTTGCATAATGGAGCCTGAGCCTAGTTATGAGCACTGCACTTTACACACTACACTTTACAGGCATCCTGACCATCCCTTGTAGCAGACCACACCATTACCGTATTCTCAATACAAAGGGAGGGCGTTATAACCACAGAAAAAGCTTTCTCAGCATCAGAACTACATTTTGGCCCACACTAAACAATGGGGTGCACCAATATTTTGTTAAACCACTTTACAGTGGATCCATATTTTGCTATCTGCAGTGCATTGCTGGATACAGAAACTGCTGTAGATTTGAATTGGAGAGTAAAAAGATGGCTGCCACTATGCAAGACACATATAGTAGGCAGGAAAGATTTTTCCTAAGAGAGCAGAGGAAGTAAGCAGCAAAAAAAGAAATGTGCGAGATATCTCTGGAGCAATAGCATGATTCAGCCTTGTCTCTAGTTGGGGCGCTATCCTCATGACTCCCTTCTGTTCTATCTGTTCTTGCTAGTATTTCACTTCAATTTTGTGCTGAATGACATCTGTGTCTCTGGTCACCTCTGCCTCTTGTTGCCCTTATTAAGAGTTCATAAGATTTCCGTCAAACCTGCATTGACAATTGGTGCATTGTCGGTTATACTATTCTGTTTCAGTCTGATCTGCCTAAACCTGTATCTTGGTACTATTTGGTTTTTGGCTTTTGGTCAGTGCTCTGTGGCATTCATAAGTGTTTGGTCTTCTGTATGTTTTTCTATTTCAAGCTTTATTTGTGTGCATCTATATTGCCTCAGCCTCAGGCCTGTTACCACTAGGACATTACTCTAGGGACATGCTTCTAAACCGTCCTGGATTAACCCTTTAAGTGCCAGCCTACCTGGAGTTTTTGTCACACTCTGTTGCCAGACCATTTTGCACTATTTTGCTCTCCCCATGTTCAAATGTGATTTTTGAAGGGATTTCCAGGGATTTCCCAGGAAAAGGATATATTGTTTTTGAGCTTTAACATGAAATGTCTTGTTTGTCATTTTTAGGTGTATTCTCAATATTTTTTGGCGAAATATGTGCAAAAAAATAAAAAAAAATCTATTTTTTACAATTTGTAGTGTTTTTTTGTAATAAAAAACGTAAGTTTGTCAATAAAATCTTATTGCGTGTGAAATCCCAATTTCTCCCGGTTACAGCGATACCACATATGTATTGGTAGCCCCTGGCCCTGCAGGCTACTAGTCCACATAGCCACTAAGTGGCCCGGGCCCTTCTGCCCCCCCCCGGCCGTTGGGGAGGAAGGTAATGGGGGGCTGGGGGTTAATGGCAAGTCACCCACTAGCCGCAGGTGACTTGCCAGACCCAGAGCCTTGTGAGCTGGTATAAGGGGTCTCATGGACCCCTTACCAGCTCACAAAGGGTTAACTGTGAAAAAAAAACACAACACAAGTAAAAAAAAATTATTTTATTAAAAAAAAAACATTTTTTTTTACTGTACTTACCTTTGATTGTAAGCTCCTTTGTCCCTCGCCGCTCTGATGACAGATGCCGGTGATCAGCATCCAGAGAAGGGGGAGGCAGGAGATCAGAGGATCTCCTGCCACCTCCTTCCCCGGCACCGATCACCGGCATCTGACAGCTGAGAGAGCTAAAGCCTGAAGTGATCGGGCTGGGATGACGTCATTAGCCCCGCCCCCAAGGGCCGCCATCGAGGAGGAGAGAGGAGAGAGCCTCCCGGGCTCTCTCCTGAAGATCGGTAAGCCCTGGGGGGGGGATCGGAGGCCCCCCAGGTGAAGAGGAGGGACAGCGGGAGCCAGCGCACATACAGGTAAGTGAATGTCATTTGTTTTTTTTGTTTTTTTTACAGTTAGCAGCTGCTGCTGCTGCAGAAGCGGGGGGGGCCTATTCCGGGGGCTCTCCTGGAGCCATACGACCCCCCACGGGGGATCGCATGGCACCAAATTAAAGAGGAGACCCGGCCGGATCCAACAAGGGGTCAGGTGAGTATTTTTTTTTTTTTGCCCGCTAGCAGGGGTAAATGCCAGGCACGTAAATTTTACGTGGCTGGCACTTAAGTGACGGAGAGGCAACCACGTACATTTTATGTGGCTGGCATTTAAAGGGTTAAAGGAGCAGAGGTTATAGGGATCTCTGTACCTTCATTGGTTGACCAGCCATTGCCAACTCTGGGGTAAGGACTTGATTTTGTCTGTTCTTTGCGCCCATTCCTGGTTTGCATTTATGTTTCTGCGACTGACTCCTGATCCAAAGCCATCAGCTCTGGTATGACATTTATTCCGTAATCTTCTGGATCTCCGGTGGAGGTCATTTTCCATCAGATGCATGGGACTATTGGTGACTATTTATTACTTTCGTGTGGACAAGTTTACTTAATTATTGCTTTCAGCAACTAGCCAGGACACAAGTGTCAATGCCACAAGGATCCTTGGGGCTCTCAAATGCCCAGGTATGACACACTGGAGTCAGTCAGTTCTGTTTTATGTTTCCAGCAATTCCAGTAGATGTTAGATGAGCTAATGCATCTAAACTTGTCATATGCAAAACAATCTCAGGAGACCACAAATCTCTCTATACCCGATGGCTTGTTTAAGTTGATTAAGTTAAATATTCGTAATCTTGCATTTAGAAAAAACTTGTGTTTAAAAGTTGTTGAAAGACAAGAACTAGAACAGGAAGAGACAAGATTGGCATAATTGTAGTACTACTGTATAGGACATTTTTTTAAAGCAGCCAACCTTCAAAGTCGTTGGCTAAACCTTGAAATGTATTATAGAAACATAGAAACATAGAAGGTTGACGGCAGAAGGAGACCATACGGTCCATCTAGTCTGCCCTTATGTGTATACTGTATGTACTCTTTATCTTAGAATAGATGTGTGCTTATCCCAGGCATGTTTAAATTCACTGACTGTTGATTTTTCAACTACCTCTGCTGGAAGTTTGTTCCAAGCATCTACTACTCTTTCTGTAAAATAATATTTTCTAACATTGCTCCTGATCTTCCCCCCGACTAGCTTCAGGTTGTGCCCCCTTGTTCTATCATTAAGTTTCTTCTTAAAAACACTTCCCTCCTGAACCTTATTCAATCCTTTCACATATTTAAAGGTCTCAATCATGTCCCCCCTCTCCCTTCTTTCCTCCAGACTGTACAAATTAAGTTCTTTAAGTCTCTCCTGATAAGTTTTAAGTTTAAGTCCTTCCACCATTTTCGTTGCCCTCCTTTGGACACGTTCTATTTGAATAATGCCTTTTTGCAGGTAAGGTCTTATTGTATTATTGTAATTATTGTAACCAATCTAAACATTTCTTACTAACTGATATAAACTGTGATACATTTTACAGTAGGTCTATCATTAAACAAGTATATAAAGGGACTGAAAACATGTCAGGCCTTGGCACGTCCCCTCCATTGCAGTAAATGACTTGGGCGTGTTAGCTTAACTGTGACTGATGGTGAAGTGGACATTTATCACGATCGGAGTAGGACCATTCAGATGTAAAGGTCAAAAGGTGAGTATCATTTATTAGTTGTCTGGACATTCCTTTTAACTTTTACAGAGAATTTGCTAGGCTTTCTGGGACCCAAGGTTCGAAATGGCACCCCACATCTGTTCTTAGGCCATCCTTTGGCACCCCCTGACCTGTTGCACCCTAGCTACGCCCCTGACTTTTAACATACTCAAGCCAATATAGCAAGTACAACTTCATTTTAGAAGGTTGCTTACCATTCCCATGTGCAAGATGCTGGATTTTTTTCTGAATTTGCAGAGAAAAAAAACCTAGCTTGTTTTATATTACAATGTTCTGTTGTATCACTTTAGGAAAAGGATAACATAGACAATAGCATGCATTTTTTTATGCCTTTTTACCTATAAAGGTGGCCATTAGTGAAGCTGGTACCTTTATTTGTTAGCAATTCATGTTCAATAATAATTTGCAATAACACTTTCTGAAATGCAAAAATGCAATAGGAAGGTCATAAACAAAATCTATGATCATTAAGAGGGCCATTAGCAGCGGAGAGCTTTAATAAGCTATACATTTCAACAGCATTGTCCAGTAAGATATACATTAATAGCAGTAATAGCAGAGAGCTATACCTCATTAACAGTATTAATTTCCTAAATATATATTACACTGGTGCCAAACAGGACTCATAGGTTGTCCTTCAGGTATCAAAATGGCTGACATTAGAGATTTGTTCCTAAAAAGGTAAAAAAACAGATTTATACTATGTTTTCTTGTATGTATATTTATTTATAGACATTATATTGCATAAAAATAAAATTGCATATATTCAGCAGCAGAGGTTTAAACCGGACCTTCACCCTGAATAAGAGTCTATCTTATATGTTTCCCCCACCCTGTACATACAGATTGTCCACATTAAAAATCATCCTACCGGCATCTACTGCATGTTATGAGCCTTTAAACATCCAAGATGGCAGCCAGTGGAGTCTCAGGCTGCCAACAAACAGGCGGTGTCTTCTGACTGTGCCGCTCTGCATTCTGGGATTGCTGTCCTTTTCCTGATCCCGGCTCTGCTCTGTCTGTGCAAAGCACAGACTATAACCTCAGTATGTGATGCTTCTGAGGCAAGATGGCAGTGTCCCCGTATACTAGAGTCCTGAACAGAGTTGCAGCCCAGTGGGGGAAAGAATAGTAAGCAAGCGACTAAAAACTTAAAATATATTAATTTTAGATGCTGGGGAATAGTTTTTCAAGGGTTTGGGCTTTTCATTAAATCATGCTGAAGGTCCGGTTTAATTATTTGACCTTAACGGAAAAATTACATGACCACCTATCACCTGTGATAGTGGGTGGGCTGTTCTGATTCGCTTTAACCTTGTGGAAAATTACAATTAATCCCTAAAAAACTCCTACAAATAAAGTGCATAGGTGCTATCACCCTGTGACCCCTTTACCCCACGACAAAGAAACCACAATACAAATGGACTCTACTATGCCCCAAACCCCCCAAAAAACAAAAGCTGTAAAGTACAGGGGGCATATAAATAAATAAATTGAGCCATAAGAAAGAGGAGAGCGTCAACAGGAGGGAGACTCCATAACATGACCCGTGACTACATGTTCCGTGGCCCCAAGCACCACTGCTATAGGGATGTCACTTACCCCAGCTAGTGTAGCTTAAATGTTCCTCAGTATTGCCCCTTTTGCCCTGAAGTGTACAGCTCCAGACCTGACATGCCCCCCATGCTCCTGGGACACAGACGTAAACAACAGGAGCACAAAGGGGGCAGAGACCAGCAAAGCCCACCATGAATAGAACCTGAACATGCTCCCAGGACCCAGTACAGCCCCTTGGGTAGGGAGAGCGGAAGGTAGCAACGGGAAACTAAGTGCCTCACCAACACTCCTAAGACTTGTCTCCTGATACCAAGATGGCTTATGGCTGAGCAGGGAGGGTGGGAAGACTGACTGGGAACAGCACCACCACCAGCATTGAATGAATACATGTAACATTATAAAAAAAACAAGGAAATGACAACGTGGACTGCAGTAAATTCTTACTGCTGAAGATGCGATGCAAACAATGCCGACTTTTTTTTAATTCTTGTAGATGTTTTCCTTTAAGCAAACAAAGAAGAGGTCCATACAAAAGGGCCCAGGGTATGTAGTCAGCTACTGTAAATGACAAACAAAATTCTTGTAGATGTGAATGAACAAACAACAATAGATGTGTCATATATAACAAAATCTATGTATATGCTCTATACACTTAGATTCACACAATAAATTAAACTGATGGCACACAATCTGGCCCAGGGGTAATTAAATGTGACTGGGCCCTGGTGCATATGCCAAAATACACATTCTGACCATTTTTAACTAAGTTGGCTTACCAAACACCGAATGCAAGTGGTGCTTTTTTTCTGTACATCAGTAATCAGTTTATTTTTTGCCATATATATATATACAGTGTACATACTAGGAATTTAGCATGGCAGGTGAGAACACATCTACATATTACATATTGCTTACAGTTATATTAAAGGCAAGCCCGATTGTTGCCCCACTGACTCAGACTACACGTTGCATTTTCCTTAACTTCAATCCATTTTCAAATGGATCTCTAGTTCCTAAGTTATCTTTAAAAGTATTAGAGCATTGGAGACTCATAGAAAGAGTGAAAATTGCAACAGCGATGTGATGTAAGCACACTGTGATAAGTGTGAGAGGAGTTGCAGAGAGAGGCAGCCAATCAAAACTTCTGGGCAGGGAGTGGGAGATGTTTCCATTTTTGGTCCACTGAAGGTTGATTGAAAAACCAGGTCAGTGGGGTAGGGACTGAAAGCTGAATGAGGAAGTGCTTCTCCTTACTAAGGAGACAGACAGAAGAGGAAGCACAGTGCTCGGACCACTCAATGAAGCTACTGTTATTTATTTTTTTACTTTTGACTTGCCAGTGACTTTAAAGGAGCACTATCACAAAATTGTGTAATATTAAAAATACATATAAACAAGTCGGCTAATACATAGAGGGGTCACTCATACATCTGAACTGAATAAAAGCCCCGCTTATGGTTTCTTGTCTCATGGTAGGAATAAAATCCAGGGGTGACTTTAGTGTATCAGGGGTGACACTGCTGATTTCCTCTTCCTTCCATTTAAATAAAAAATATAAGAAAAACAAGCCTGGCAGGATATTTTTTGATGCGGTGTATAAGTGACCCATCCTCCCGCCATCCAGCATATTTTTATAGATTTTTATCACTGGGCCATTCTTTGTGATAGTGCTCCTTTAATGACATTCTAAACAAGACATTACTACTGGCTAGTAACATGGTAGTCTAGTATAGCTATTTACAGTATTTACTGTATACTTTTAGTGGATATACAGTAGAAGGATGAGGTCTCAGTGTTTTATCTGTAGTCTCAGTCACAGTTCTTTGTTCCTTTTCCAAATAGCAAGACTGGACGACAATAGAGGAACCCTGTACCGCTGGCCTGACAGGAGTAGGGGGACGACCTGATGCCATGTGAACACAAATCAGATAAAGAAGATGAAGTGGCAACAATGGCATGGCCCCCTGTCCTTATAGGCCTAGGTAGTTGCCACATCTGCATCCTGCCTATTTATGCTTCTGCTAGTTGGTAAAAAATGTGGCGGATATGCAGGACTGCTGTGTGTCCCCTATATCTTGATTGAAACTTCATATTGGATCTGTGCATGTATGCTTCCCCCAGCGACCTCAATACAGTAATTCTCACCCACCCCTTACTCTCCTGCCAGGTAAACTTCCACTGTAAAGAATCACAGCATGGTAAATATGGCTGCCAGTAACTAGACGCTGCCACCCCCTTTCCTTTTTATTATCACAGGTCTTCACATTAAAATATAACCAATTGATAACACAATGAGTAGAATAATTCAATGTAATAATCAGAAAGACCTTCCTGCTAGAATATTCCTGGAGGATGTTTTCATCGGCTGTTATTATTGTTTCCATTCACTGATTTATGATTTCGCCATCCTGCTCTCATCAATTACCACAAAGCCTGTGCTTGAAATGTTTCCTCACACAGGCCAGACTATTATTAAAAAAATTAAGTTTTCCTGTGTATACAGCAGCTAGGCCACTTTTCATGACAAAGTTGGTAATTAGAACAGCGATTTAATGGTGAATCAGGCAGAAATATTCAAACCATGACAAATGGCTTTAATAATGTGGCTTGCAGTGCGCTAAAAGAGATGAATCTCACTTCCTAAAACTCAAGGCTTTTCTGCGTGCTTTGAAGATAAAACTGTCCAAGAGGTATTCCGTACCCGTTATTCAGAAATGCCTTCACTAGATTTTAAGTGGTCCAAATAGCTTGCAAATGCAAAAACATCATTCAGCTCTATGCTTCTCCTTCTCCTGGAGTCCGGAGTATGCAGAATTGTCAGCAAGCCAAAGATTTACTTTTCTAGCCCCCCACTTATTGCTTCAGAACCGTGTTAATATCGCTACCCTGGACTTGAGGGATTATAAGGAAGTCGCAGGGGCTTCAAAATTGAAAGCTAATTTTCCTGTTTGCCATAAGTTGGTTAGGACCACATGCTTTCCATCGTTTGAAAAATGTCATTATTCTGTCCTTGCTGGGGCCTCGTAATTGGATAGTAAGGATGTTCAAAGACTAATTTAGTGAATTGCACAATATTTTAAATGGAATTATGCAGGCTTACAGGCCCCCAAGGGAATGTACTAAGGGCCTCCTGAGAAAACCTGTTTATCTGTAAAAGATATTAGCAGCCTTCACGTAGCTTTTGTCTTCATTAAACTGCTGCTCGCCCGATTGAGGGTCACATCTGATGCTTGATTTGATAATTTGTCATTATTGTCTTGCTTATTGGAGCATAAAGTTGATACAAGGTAGACTGTGGAGTTAAATAAGTTTATTAACAGTTTCTGTAAAAACATGGATTTTTAACTAATGAAATGAAGGAACATTAAGAGCCACATTGCCAGGCACAAGTCTTTTAAAGGGGATTTCCTGCTCCAGTAAACTATTCGTATCTGAAAAGTTAACACCAAAACAAGCAACCTATTACTAATATGGTGTTGTATTCAATTTTACATATTTACTTATAAATCCGTAAAGATTGTTGGGTCAAACCTAGCCTTTCCAGCAGAGTCATATTTGTGCTGTCCTTCATTACATGGGCAGAGAAATCCTACTGGAACAGGGAGCGTCGTGTTAATTATTTGCTAAAGCAAATTCGACTTTGATGTGCTTATTTATCTGTGGGCTTCCTTCTGTTTTCCAGACATTAAATTAAATTAAAGGAACACTATCACGAAATTGTGTAACATTAAAAATCCATATAAACACCTCAGCTAATGAGAGGAGGGGGTCACTTTTACACCTGAATAAAACTCCTGCCAAGCTTGTGGCTTTCTTCGTATGGTAGGAATAATATCCAGGGGTGACATTTTGGTCTATCAGGGGTGACAGAGCCTTTGACCCCTGTTAAGTGTGTCAGGCACTCGACGCTGAAGCCCTTATTCAAGAAAAAACTACACACAGGCAGCATTGGCGCTCTAAAACTGAGCGCTCTAGCATAGAGCGCCAGGCGCTGTCTGAAAAAAGTCTGTTTCTAAATAAATAATGACATTGTTTTAACACTGTGACAATGATACTGCAACGGCAGATCTGCACATACAATTCTGCATAAATAAATTTTAAAAAAAAGTTTACTATAGCTCTTTAAACACAACCAAATGAAACACCATTGAAATGTATGGCTCCTGAGTAGTGATGTAATGTCGTGTAATGTAGTGCTACTGAGCGAAAGGTACTAGATGGTGCTGCTGAACCTAGAGCACCGGCGCTATACCCTGAGCCACCTCTAGTAATAAATGTGACACTACATGGTGCTGTTAGAGGCGCTCACCAGATTCGCTTTCTTAAATGTGGTTTTCACATGTAGCGCCCAGCGTTCACCCGACGCTACATGCCGCTATATGGCACTACCTGGCGCTAGCGTTTCTTAAATAACCCCCTAAGTTAACTCTTGGCCTGATATGTCCCCTTAAACACACAAAAACACTTTAAAAAATGCCCCATTGCTGTTTAGGTGATTTTTGGGGGAAAGTTAGAACAAACAAGTAAAACACTCAATTAAATGCATATTGAAATTCACACCCAAAAACTTACCAAAAGTTAAACCTGTTTTGCCAAATAATTAGCATGACCCCTGTTGTAAGAGTCCATACAGATTACAAAATCTTATAGCACCTGTTTCTGCATGTTCAGGGCAACCAAATATTGTTATTTTTTCATAAAGTTAACAGTGCTAAAACTTTAGACGAAAATAAAAACCCTTAAACTTTCCTTATAGCTCAATGTTTAAATATATCTTCATATACTTTCCTGTTTAGCCTACAATTTTTGTATGTTTTGGCTAGTGCACCTTCTAGTGGACGCTTGTGAATTTAAATTGAAAAAAAAAACATTTTCTATTGTAGTTGGAGTTTTCCTGTAAATATCTAGGTCATAGTTTGTTATACTATTTGATTCTGTCCTAAAATATTTATTTCATACATATTTTATTTGCATACTATAATTCTAACCTGACCTCTCCTGAGTCTTTGATTTTAGTGATAAATATAGGCCACGGGGAGGCCGATTCATCAATAGCGCCAGGTAGCGACAGATGAGCGACTGTAGCGTGATTTTTTCAGCGCCAGCCAGTATTCGCTGTGCTTGGCCGGCATTAGCTTGGTGACAGCGACTCAGTCGGTGTGCGGTAATGTTGAATACGGGCTGGGGGGTCGCTGTTTCACAGGTCCAGCGTTGTATGTGAGCGCCTGACAACGAATGGCCAGAGCGAACGGCTAGCTTCATATTCATCAAAAAATCACGCTCCGAATGTGCTGTCGCTGTCCATTCCTTGTTTAAACCCCAGAGCGCTGGCGGCGATCTGTATTAACTAGTTTTTAACCCCTAAACAACCATATTTTTTGAATTTAACATTATACATGTTTTTAGAATCATTTTGTAATATGAATACATTAATCTCAGACCTGTTAGATCAATTCTGCACATATTTTTTTTTTTTTTTTTTTTACTTAAAAATAAATCCTAACATTGCAGAAGTGGTCTCCGATTTTTTGACATTAAAAAAAAAAAAAAAAAATTATTACCAATTAATTATGAATAATTATAGATTGCTCCATTGAAATGCATTGGACATCGCCAGGGAGCGACAGCTCATACCTGGCGCTGTGAGGGAATTTGCAGCGGCGCTGTTCGGTCCAGGCGGCTTCATGATGAATGCCGCGCTAGCCGTCGCTCTCGCCGGCGCTAGCCTCATTTTGCTTGATAAATGCGTCATTGTGACCGCCGCCGGGCGTACTTGAGTCGGTAGTCGCCGTTAGCTGCCGCTACCTGGCGCTCGTCAGACACTACCTGGCGCTATCGCTTGATGAATAAGGGCAATAGTAGCAGTTAGGGTTACTCTATGGCCTGATTTCAGCCACTAGGGGGTCAACTAGCTGGGATAGTCAACAAAAAATGACGCTAATTAAATGCATTTACTTACCCTTTGAAGGGATTTATTTAACATGAGGAGAATTTTGCCTGCAGTTGGACCAAAACCCATGTAGATTTGCCCACGCCAGGCATTTGTGAATGGCCAGCGCTGGCACGCTCCCTGTTAGAGGGTGACGGGGGATGTGCCCGTCAGCGTGCTCGGATCTGTTAATATTAGACGAGCTCCTGGACAAAAGGGCTTGAGCGGATCCAACTCTGCCGATTGAACGAGTGACCACGCATGTGTCTTAAGACCGGGAAGAGGTGAGTTTGTTCGGGCAACCTGGGGGGTTTTACACAGCGGCAAGAACAGCAATCCAGGATAGGCAAAATTCTGGGTTTTGGTCAACTGTAAGGGAAAGCAGTTCTTGTAGCAGAGTGTGAGTGCTGGAATTCAAATACAGATATACATTTGTGGTGTAACAGGAACTGGCTTTACTGGAATATAAGTTCAGAAAGAGAAGGTCACCTTACATGATGGATAACGTAGACAGGAAAAAGAACATCAATGTACAGGACGCACAACATGCAATAAAAAATGTACAACTGAGACTACACATAATATATGTAACAGTCCCATCTACTGTCATAAATGTAAACCTAGCAATATAGATGCAGATAACATAGATAAGCTGTTGGACAGTATGTTCTCAACAGCTGAGGCTTAGTTTGTTAAACTCATCGTCTTTGTAAGCCTTGAGTGCCTTTCAGTGGTCAGGGGTTTGGTAAGGATATCTGCTCTCACATGTTCAGAAGGGCAATAAAGTAACTTAAGAAGTCCCTGCTCTTGAAGATCTTCGGTCTCAAAGTGCTGGCTTAGGGTTTGTAGTATTTCTGTTTCATCCCCTTCTTGCTCATAACAAGCTAGGAGTTCACCCATATAAACAAGCACATAGATGTTCATTGTTCATCTTTGAATCCTGGTAGTTGTTCCATGTAGATGTTTTCTGTTAAATCGCTATGTAGAAACGCTGTTTTTTATCAAAGTGTTTCACTTGCATTTTCCCTGTGGCTGCTACTGTCAGCAAAGTCCTTATTGCAGCATGTCTAGCTACTGGACCAAAAGTCTCATCATAGTCCTCTCCATATTTTTGAGACTATCCCCTGGCTATGAGTCTTTCTTTGTATCGCTCCACTGTGCCATATGCATTGCCCGGCATCACTTTTAAAGTCCATTTACAGCCTATGGCTTAGCTTCCAGGTGGTAATTCTGTAAGTGTACATGATTTAGTGTCATGCATGGATGTTATATCTTCCTTTGCAGCCTTTATCCATTTACTGACTTCCCCTTTTGAAAGCTGAGTCTTCCCAAGTTGCAGGTTCCTTAGTACTGGCAGTGCTTGCCCTGTATGAAAGACATACAGCTGTTTACCTCTGTTTTCTCTTGTTGAGCATCTTGGTTCTGTGACTGAGCTTGCTTGTTTCTGCTCTTTGCTTCTGCTCACTTCAATTGTTTGCTCAGAAGTTACAGGTGATGGCTAATCAGTGTCAGTTTTCTCCTCTGTTCTTACTTAACCTTCTTACCTCAGTTGTCATGACATTGTCTCTCAGATCTTCCACAAAGGTATGCTGTTGCTAATGGTAACCTTGTCTGTTTTGAGATTTAAGACCTTTAACTGTCAATGTATCCAACAAAGATTCCCTCATATGCCCTGTTTTGGAGTTTGGGGTGTTTTACCTCTCGAATGTAGATGAATGCTTTGCAGCCAAAAACATTTAGGTGTTTTACACTTGGCTTTTCATGTGCCACAGTTCATATGGAGTTTTCTCCACTGTTCTAGAAAAGAGTCTATAATGGAAATAAGTGGCTGCCATTGCTGCCTCACCCCAGTATTTTTGTGGTAGTCCGGAGTCTGTCAGCATATATCTAATCATTTCAGTCAGTGTTCAGTTCTTTCTTTTGGCTACCCCATTTTGCTCTGGTATGTATGGCAGTCTTTTTAATGCTTTATTCCATTCTTCTTTAAATGCTCTTGTTCTTTATGTCCTGTGAATTCAGCTCCATTATCAACCCCCATAATAGTCTCTATAGTAATAACCTCCTACAAGTCATCTCTGGATAATAGCATTTCCACTTTAAACTTCCATAGCTGATAATTGTCATAGTTCTGCTTGGCCACTGAGACTTTAAGCTGCTGACCCATCTCCCTCCTTTATATATAAGAACAGTCTTACTTGTATACAGGAGATGCCTCTGTGGA
This sequence comes from Gastrophryne carolinensis, assembly GCA_027917425.1. NCBI lineage: Eukaryota > Metazoa > Chordata > Amphibia > Anura > Microhylidae > Gastrophryne > Gastrophryne carolinensis. The sequence goes on from CM051236.1 coordinate 168,296,832, forward strand.
AGCTTCTTTATGTCAATCGACTGCACTGTTTCTTGTTCGGAGCTTTGCTCTATCTGGGCTGCGCCTGGTCACTGTGCTTTATCGGTCTCTGGTGCTTCATTCGCTGGGCCCATAGCCTGTTGCAGAGTATGAGTGCTGGGTATAGCAGAGTCAAATCCAGATAGACATTTGGGGTATAACTGGATTTACTGAAACATAAGTGCAGTAAGAAAAGTCACCTTACATGGTGGATAACATAGACAGGAAAAAATGTACAGGAAACACAACATGCAGTAGAGAATGTACAACAGAGTCTACACATAATATATGTAACATCTACTGTCATAAATGTAAACCTAGCAATATAGTTGCAGATCACATACAGAGACTAGCTGTAATCTGTTGCACAGTATCTCCAACAGCCCTCCTCAAAGTAGATCTACACCCAAATTGAGTCTGTAGCTAACACACCAAGATATGTAGCTGTAGATGCTAAAAAGTTTCAGGGTGACTTAAACACTTTTAGTGCCTGAGCACCCACTTGGCAAATTAAGTTCAGTATTGATAATTGTAGATTAATGCACTTTGGGGTTCAATAATCTGCAGATCACATATGCCCTTGGGTCCGCCATCAGGAATTTTTGGGCTCCATACAACCTCAATGTCATGGCCCCCTCCACAATTTTCTAAATGGTTCTATATAGATCACCTCCTCCAGTTCGGAAGCCCAGGCATATGAATACAGGTAGGTCTGCTGAAACCCTTAAAGAACCCCCCCTTAGGGATGATTCTTCATCTAAGTGTAAGGGGAGGTTGGAAGTGCAGTACACATTGCAGCAGATGGAGTCTCCTACAATGGGATAGGTTGACTATTGCAGTGTGGGCTGCAGCTTTCAGTCCCCCATTAAATGAAAGCCAGGCTAGGAGAGTTAAGGTTTGGTCACTGCAGGGGTGGCAATAGGGTCGATTCATGACAGTAACTTTGTTACTCAGGTTTTTATTGGAGAGTAAACACTTTTTCTTTTGATTTTTTCCCCTAAGTGCTATTCAGCACCATATGTAGCTGTGCAATTTGTTTAAAAAAATGACACAGCTAAATATCATGCTGAATTGCATTTACGGAAAAAAATCACAGTCATTAATCAACCCTATTGTGTGTGTATGTATGTGGAGGGTGAGGATTATTTGCCAAAATAGAGCCTATGACTTTCTTATTGGCTGGGACAGACTGGCAAAAGTTTTAGCCACCACTAGGGAGCTGTGGCCCTTACGTTGTCTGACTTGGATTAGTACAGTACATACATAACTCAATGTAAGAGTAGTTCTATTTAAAGCAAACCCACATCCATGTTTAACATAATGTTTTTCATATTGTGATAGTCTTGGGGGCAACCAGAGTGTTGGAGCCCCCTGTGGAAGACCCCTGCAGAATCCCCCCCACTGCAATCCTTACCTGCACCTGGATTCCTGGGCGAAATACATCCCCACTATTAGCCGCCATGGGTCACGAGAGAAAGCAGCCCCAGACCACATTACCACCAGCGGCAAATAGCCATGCTGCATTTTACTAGAATGCAGCCCCATTTTCCCTCCAGCTAATGAACACATAGCACTGACATTTAAAAAAAATAATAAACGTGTATGACCGCTGGGACCCGGGCCCTTGGGCATAGACTTTTCACCTAGACCTATACACTGTTATTGGCTCTCCTGCCGTGATGGCGACTATGTGGGAGAGTAAAGGTGGGAGAGTAAATGTAAGAAACTTTGAGTTGAGAAGGATCTGGGTATTCTTGTAGACTGACAATTGACTAGTATGCAATGTCAAGCTGTTGCATGAAAGGCCACCAAGATATTATCATGCCTCAAAAGACACATGGAATCATGTCTCCTTACAATACACTGGAGCACCATCATCTGGAATATGCAGTCCAGTTCTGGCCACCAGTTCATAGAAAGGATGCCCTGATTGTGAAATGGGTGCAGAGGAGAGCCACCAAACTGATAAGGGGGTCCTAATTATAAAGAAAGTTTACGGGAATTAAATGTATTTAGTGTTGTTAGGCGATGCCTAAGGGGGAAGTTATTAACTTGTATAAATATAGTGGACATGACAAGCACAGCATTAGAGCAGACCCATTTCTTTTGAGCTACATCTCCTACCGACAGAATCCTGCTTAATAAGGTTGGTGTTACTAGAGGGCTATTTTCTCTCCAAAATTGGTGGCGGAAGGTGCTCTCTCTGCCCTATAAATGGTCATGCTACTTCCCTGCATTGACTGCTGTGGAAAAAGCCAAGCGAGTCCGGGTCGCCCAGATGCTGTTTGGCGTCCAGTTCATTAAAAAAATTAATCCTCATATTTTATTCCTGCAGGAAACACATATAATGGGTGAGGAATCCCTGGCTTTGAAGAGACCCTGGGTTGCCAGGGGGTTTCATGCAGAGTACTCGTCTTATTCTAGGGAGGGTTTCTATTTTAGTATATAAAGCACTTTACATTGTACAATCCATTATTTCCAGTTGATACTTGGTGTAATATAGCTTTGTCCCCCAGCTGATTCCGCCCCCTGCTACTAGCCAAAATACAAGGAAAAGTTTTGCTTTTTGGGGAATTTAATCTGGTAATGAATCACCCATTGGATAGGTTAAATCTTCAGCAGTCAGATCTGAGGAACCTGGAACAACTTCTGCACTACAGTTGGTTGATAGCTACCAAGATCTTATAGGGACATTTTATGCATTTATTAAGCTTTTTTCTACTGCATTTTAAGCTGGAGTTTTAGATATATAGTTTAAGATATAAATTAGACCCCTCGGGCTATATCAGATCATTCTTCTATACAGCTGCTTTTTAACTGTTGCCGCCTGAGTTCACTCAGGATAGGCAAGGAAGAAAAGGATGCATCCAATGATACAGAAATGTATTAATAATTATTGGATAAAAACTTAGGCTCGGTGGAGGACATAGTAATTTGGGAGCCTTCAAGGCAATTGTGCAGAGTGAATATGGCACCAGTATAGCTTCTTATAGGAAAGCATTAAGAGCTGTGGAAGCTGAATTGGAACAGATTTGAAATGAAAAGGTGAGGATTTATAGTGAGAGTCTCAGTGATCAGGCTACACTTGAACTGCACTCAACACAACAGGCTCTTAAACTTCATGTACCCAAAAGAAAATGTTGTATATGGCCACTTCTAAATTTGTGTTTTTGGGAAAGAATAGCAGGGCTCTTGTTTCCTTAACTGGAACAGCCAAGCACTGTCATTCCTGCCAAACTGGATCAGTCCACATCTTGACAAAAGTCCCCAGATGCCATCGCTGATGCATTTAGGTTCTTCTATCAATCCCTATATTTCTCTAGGGTTCAATATACTATAGAGGAACTGCGGGCCTTTCTGTCAGGCTTCCAACTTCATCATTTGGATGATCGCTTTTTGGCTAACTCTTTGACATTTTTGAGTCCATAGGTCCTTTTCCAGCCATGAAACCATTGTGAATACATGGTCTCCCACTGGATTGACATCTTAAATGCAGGGATGTGCTGCAGCTCTGCATTGCAGGGACCTTCACCTTGATTTATTAAAGCCAAAACCCTTAAAAAACAATTCCCCAGCATCTAAAATTAATATATTTTAAGTTTTTAGTCACTCACTTATTTTCCCCCACCGGGCTGCAACTCTGTTAAGGACTTTAGGATACGGGCGCTGCCATCTTGACTCAGAAGCATCACACTTACTGAGGAGAGAAGAGTGGGATGAAGTACAGGAGGGTGGGTTATAGCTGTGCTTTGCTCAGACAGAGCAGAGCTGGGGTCAGGAAAAGGTCAGCAGTCCCAGAATTCAGAGCAGCACAATCAGAAGGCACTTCCTGTTTGCAGACTGCCTGATGTTCCATAAGCCGCCATCTTGGATGTTTAAAGGCTCATAACATGCAGTAGATGTAGGTAGGATGATTTTTAATGTGAGCAATCTGTATGTGCAGGATGTGCGAAACATATAAGATAGACTCTTATTCAGAGTGAAGGAACGCTTTAAGCAATAACACTGCTTTGCTAGAGAGAGGCCCTCGAATAGTTATTCTAAAACTGGGGGAAGACCCACAGTTCTATGACTCTAACAGACCAATATTTTTTATTAATCTGGGAAGGGTATTTATTCCTTTATACGGTGTCACCACGCAGCAGCAGCAGGCGTGGTTTGCCACGTTGGATATTAGTAAGATTTTTTGATTCCATTGAATGGGAGTACTTATGGGCAGTAGTGAGAAATATGGGCATAGGCCCAGTTTTTCATGGTAACCTATGCCAAGGGTTAAAACAAATCTTAATATCTCTGAACCATTAAAGCCTCATAGGGGGGACCTGCCAGGGTTGTCCGCTATCACCTATGCTCTTTGCACTGGCAAAAAGAGCCCCTGGCAGCTATGATTAGGCACAAATTTGCGAGTATTAAATATGGGACAGTCTTTATACCCAGATTATGCTATGATATATTTGGCAAAGTTACTATTAGCTGTTGTCTGTAAATAATAATCTGTGAAACAACTTTCCTTAACACCATTTCTTGGTTGAATCATTGGTTGAACTTGACGTATGTCTGCAGTATTTATGTAACTACTTTATATGCTGTCACCCTGTGCTTTTGATCTGCTGCCTGGGATGCAAAGTTTATACTGGACTATTTATACTGGAATGTGGCTAAGGACAAAGTAGCCAGAAAATGTTGCGTTCCAGGAACATGTTGGTGTACTGTTTGTGTTTTATGCGGTCCTCATTGGAGTACTTTTACTGGAACTAATAATGGTGACTTTTTATATCCCCATGAACTGGAATCATCTTTGATAACTCTGAAGGGCTTGGCCAACCTTCTGTGCTTGAAAGAGGAGCAAGTTCAGCAGATTGAGCCGTTATTTTGCATTGTTATACTACCGCTGTATCCTATAGTGCTAAATAGGTTTCTGTGGGTCAAGAAACAAGTAATCAGGTGTCCGTTGGTTTTGACATGTTTGCCATGTACAATAAGTAACATTTGTATAAGGAGCCTATGTTGGGAGTATTAGGTCTGCAGTGTCCATTTCTCCCTGTCCACAGTATATTACAGTTCTCCGCAATTTAAACATCTGCACAGAAGTCTGTAGTTGGAAAAGACATGTAATCACTGGCACACGGTCCTGAGTGCTGGAGGCACTGCTATGATAGATGGCTGCATTTGACTAAGTGAGATTTTCAGGGGAGCAGACACTATATAGGAATAAAGTAGTATCTTTGTTATAGTGAATGAAATATATATTCCTCATTTTTACCATTTTCCCTGTTCATTAATATGTAACTGCACATTCGCTTATGCCTCAAATTAGATAGAAGAAGCAGACATAGATATATTCCTGGCTGAACTTCCCCTGTCAGGTAGGAAGGAATCATTTGTTAGCAACAATTTAACATTAACATTTTGTTCCCTAAGAGAAATTACTTAAACTGAGTAGAAAAAAAAGTAGTTAAAGGAAATAAGATTAAGTTTTTTATAAAGTTTTAGGAGGGTTACATGTGTATAAGAGTAATCCTTTCATGACCTTTAGCTGAGTATTATATTCCTTTTTGTGTCATATATGGTATATTTGAATGAATGAATGAATAATTTTGTATTCCTATTCCTTCCTCTCCCTCTGGGCATATATAACATACCACTCACCGCAGATACACAGAATTAAGGCAATATTCTCCTGCTTGTCTTGATGTGCCAATGATGTTCATGGCCTTAATTCAAAAAGAGGCCAGAAAAAACTGTGCAAATGTTCGCGTATTCGTTGTATTTGCAAGTGTTTGGGTCACGCCTATGCAATGGCTGCCTGTCTGCCATCTTACACAGAGGGACAGCAAGAAAATCAGTGTTCCAAGATGATGTGAAAAGTGAAAATACCCATTTCTAGTTCTACACTCTAATAAGGAAGTATCATCAGGGGCTTTGGCTAAATGTATTTCTCAAGTTCCGTGGATTTTAGTCCGCTTTAAAAACTACTAACAGAAAAGTGACACACAGCTGAATCACAAGCACTTTATACATAGTTAGTTTTTCAGGTGCACTTCTTGCGCATTCCACGTGCTTATGCAAAATATCAAAAGGCTTTGCTGAACCTGAAAATGTGAAAAAAGTGCATTTTTACAACAACAACGATAAATGCCTCTGTATGGGAAAAACAGTGCAGTCTTAGGGCCTTATTAATGATATGCGCCTTTTAGCATCATTTTTGTGGCTAGAGCACCAGCTGTCTACTACATGGGTGCTAGCAGTTGCTATGCTGAACACTACTAATTAGCTTTGATTGTTGCACTTAGGCCCATATTCATGAAGGGATAGCGTCAGGTAGCGCCTGGTTAATGAGAGGTAGCGTCAGGTAGCGACTGGTGAACGCCGGACACAGCACGTAATTACACATTTATCAAGCAGAATCTGTTTAGCGACTGGGATAGCGCCATGTAGCGTCTGATTCATCATTTTTACAGCCTCAGCGAACAGCGCCAGCGTTCAGCCTTGCACAGCGCCAGGTATGACCTCTCGCTACCTGGCGCTCTCGCATACATTTCAAAGGACGATCCTTTTCTTCTCTTTAAACGGGGTTTTTTTTTCAAAAAAATCACAAATAATTCTGTGACCTCTTCTGGCATTGAAATAGCCTTTTTTTCATAATTTTTTCATTTTTTATATATTTCCTCAAAAATGATATTACAGGTCTGCCATTAAAGTGTTCATGTTACAATGTTGTTACAATGTAATTCCATATGTTTTCGCTTTGTTACTAGTTGATAGATGCTTGAAAACAGACTTTAAACACACCGCCTCCTGCGCTCTGGGCTTCAAACAAGCGCCAGAGATTTGTGAGGCTGTTTTTTTCCTGAATATGGTGTGAGTCGATCGCTATGAGCAGTCGCTAACATGCGCTCCCATACAGCGCTGTACTGGTCAAATAGCGACTCCTCACAATGTATTCAACATTACTGAACAGCGACTGAGTCGCTATAAACTAGCGACCCACTGCCGAGCACAGCGACTACTAGCGGGTGCTCTGAAAATGCCTGCTACAGGCGCTCATCTGTCAGCAAAAAAACAGCCTCACAAATCTCTGGCGCTGAAAAATAGTTGTTTGAAGCCCAGAGCGCAGGAGGCGGTGTGTTTAAAGTCTGTTTTCAAGCATCTATCAACTAGTAACAAAGCGAAAACCTATGGAATTACATTGTAGCAACATTGTAACATGAACACGTTAATGCCAGACCTGTAATGTCATTTCTGAGGAAATATATAAAAAATGAAAAAATTATGAAAAAACTGCTATTTCAATGCCAGAAGAGGTCAAAGAATTATTTGTGATTTTTTGAAAAAAACAACCCTGTTTAAAGAGAAGAAAAGGTTCGTCCATTGAAATGTATGGGAGAGCGACAGGTAGTGAGAGGTCATACCTGGCGCTGTGCAAGGCTGAACGCCGGCGCTGTTCGCTGAGGCTGGGAAAATGATGAATCAGACGCTACATGGCGCTATTCCAGTCGCTCAACAGATTCTGCTTGATAAATGTGTAATTGCATGCCATGTCCGGCGTTCACCAGTCGCTATCTGTCGCTTCCTCTCATTTACCAGCCGCTACCTGACGCTATCCCTTCTTAAATAAGGGCCTAAGTTTGTCCCCCTTTGTCCAGCAGTGATTTCTTGTAACTGTAAGTATGAAACACTAACCAGCACTGGAAAAATAAAAGTAAAAATAAAAAAAAAAGTGCAGGTGGGTTTAAATTGCGATCTGGGAGATTTGACACAGTGGGGCAACCCAAATCAGGATGCCCCACCAGAAATACATTTTTCCTCTGCTTTTCCCAACATTGGCCCCAATGGATTATTCCCTTTATATAATAAGTTAAAATAGTATTAGCCATAAATAAGTTAATATTTTCAATGTCATAATACGATTACACATTTTCTAACCTTATTTGCAGCTGTTTGTATTCTGGCCAAACCAAATCAACATTTTACTAACTGTTCAAACTTTTGACCCTTTTTTTTGTTGAATATTGATCTCAAGATAATATCAAAACTCTAGCTGACAGGAGTAATCACCATCTTGGGAAGCTGGTTATGCTTGAGCATCAAATGGGTGATGGTATCAGGAGACATTACATGGGGATATTTCTGGCCTTCATGTTAAACTGACTATATCTAAATCTCTTATATTTAATTTCAAAATTAAACATTTAGTCTTCAGGAAACCACAAGGATACAATATTGTGGATTGTTACACATACATTAGAAGGCTTGCATGAATTATTGGATAACTATTATCTGCATAGGCAAGGGTGAATTGCAGGTGTTCAAATCACCTTACTTCTTACACCTATGTCCATATTTATAAAGATGTGTATGCCAAAGTTCAGTTTTTGTCTAGATTTTTAAAAATCTATTTTTTTGAATATTTATAAAAGTTGAGTATGAAAATTTGAGAATGGAAAATGTGCCCAGCTGTGATGTACCAATGGTGGTATAGTTGTGATAGGTCCACATTAATAAGGTTTCTAAACCTCTTCACCACATCACACAATCAACTAACATATTGGGTTTTGGGAACAGGAAATACTTAAGGTAGCGCCAAAGGTTTTTCAATTCTATTGAATATATTGATCAAGAAAAGACAAAATTTAGCTGCAGTCAGCCTTGTCCAGGCTAAATGTCTCCACAATCCCGGTTTGCTTGCCTACCATGCAGGGGATTCATCCTGATGTGCTGCTGGAAAATCTTTATGTATGCCCCATATTTCCACCTCTCTTGCATCAGAAGTAGGACACACAATGTCCTGTGCCTGCTTATTTATCTACTAATATGTACTTCTGAGCTTGCAACAAATTTCACTAGCAAAAAAAGGACTTCCCCTCTGCTTTCACAGACTTTCATTTGATGGTTCCAGCTCTTTTCACACACATACTGAACTGTAAGATTTTGTGACCAGCCTGTACAGTTTATTTAAAGGACAGCTAGAAATAACATGGTGACACATGGTGTAATTTGTAGTGCAATGGTGAAATCAGGGACATTTCTGTATAAACAAAACCTTGTTAGGGGTGAATTATTTGGTTTTATTATCTCCTTACTGGATGGGGTTAGATTTGGAACTATAAAGCTTTTACCCTAAATTAGGATTCTAACTAAAATATGTTTAATGAGTATTGCACACGCTGTACTATCATGAAGCCAAGCAGTAAGTAGACTTTTTGCTGGCTGCCAAAATAACTTATCATTAGTGTTACTTTTAATTATTGTGTACACGTTAGGATTTGGTCATTGAATCTAAACAAAGGGCCAGCAATTAGATGAGGAAGCTATCTACCAGTAAAGGTGCCAACATATAAAAACTGGTTATAGAGATGAGCTAATGTCTCTAAAACTCGATTTCAGTGATTTGCAGAATTTTCTCTAGAAATTCAGGTTTTCCCAAATCACTGGGGGGCGCAGTCCTGATGATGACAATAGGAAAGACTAGGTGGTCCTGCTCCCCATCGTAGCTGAATGATGATGCTGCTGGTAGTCAGTGCTCTCCCCTGTTCTGTAGCCGGGGACAGATCTAGGGCAGGAACATACTCCGATTAATAACCACGTTAAATACTTTTGATGAAAAAAGTCTTAAAGAATGCTCAACATCATAGAACTAAATATTCCAATCAAAATAGTCCTAAATGTCAAATCTGCTGAAAAAAACACAGAGCAGTGTTCCAGGGATACAACTGATTCTGGTCTGTGGCACTCAAACAGAAGATTGCAGCCACAACTGCTACCTCCGTCAACGCACTTCATCATCTCCAACTTTCTCACAAGGCTACAGAAGTTTTATGAGAAAGTTGGCAATGTCAAAAGATGTCGCCGGTGCAGCTCTGGCGATATTCGGCTTGCGCGGCGTGCGTACTAGAATCACTGCGCTGGAGGTGAGATCTTTACACTTCCTCCTCCCCAGTTGGCCGTGAGTAGATAGGGTGATTTTGGATACACAGGGTGCTTTCTGGATCTTTCTGTGCACAGTTCTGTTTCTTTCTTATGTCAATGCAATTGCTTTCTAATTATTACGTTTGGCTTTTTGAAATAATATCACAATATTATCACGCTATTATCTTTTTTTCCCCTACGTGTCCCTTTTTGTGGATATTTTTGGAAGCACATTATTTGTTGCTAAGTATATCTGAGGAATTGTGCCTCTTGTTTCTGGGGTCCAGCGGAATTTTCATGTATAGCCTGACTTTTCTGGGGGATCTGCTAAGAGTCTTACTAGTTGGTGGTGGGCACTTTGGAGGTGGTGGGATTTTGATACACAGCAGTGGATTAATTAATATTAATCTGTTGTACCCCTGGAAGGCTTCCAGAAGATTGCTCAGATGCAGATGCTCAGATGGCTGGGTGGATGCAGAAGTGGGACAGCTTCCCACTCTTCAGCTGGGTGCCCTTCACTGGGCTCCCTCCAACTCTCTCCTCCCACAGGAAGGGGATTTTTATAGTGCTAGAAGAGAGCTGCCAGGAAAGCCCTTAATGCTCCCAGGGACATCAGATGGGCTATAAAAAGCCCCTCCTTGCGTCAGGGAGTGACTTGACAGGAGCCCAGTGCAGGATCTGTGTCCTCCACCTGGCTGCATATTAAAGAGCAATATGGAAAGATAGAGGGATGATATGAGTTTGTTGGAATTTTAATTTTTAGTATTTCAGGGAAAAATTAGATCTGTACAAATCGGAAAGAGATTGAGAAATGATATGAGTTTGTTGGATTTTTTATTTCTAGTATTTCCGGAAAAAAAATAGATCTGTACAAATCCCAAGAATTTCAGGTCCATAGTGAATTGATTTTTTCCTGGAATTTGAAGCGAATTCCATTTTGTTTAAATTGGTGGGCTCATCCCTAATTGGTTACTTGAATGCTTGTTACATCTGTAGAGCAGGATCATCGTGAAAATATATTCAGGACTACACACTGTCAAGCTCTTGGTCTTCCAGTTTTCACTAATATCCAAATAGTGAAAATGATAAAATGATGTTGTTAGGTAAAAATAATAATAGTAAAAAGTAAATAAATAAAAAAAAATATACTTAACTAGCCTACCGCAGCCACATTCTCAGGAAGTGCTGTGTGTTCAAACAAATCCACCGCCCAAGTGCTAACGTCCCAGCCAGAGAGAGTCAGTAGAAATAAGTATCACTGAGTGGTAGGTCAGTACAGAGGCCACTCACTCCAAAAGAGGCTTCCTGGCGTCATTGCAGGATGCCCTGTTAGCACTGTATGGATCAAGTCTGCATAAGTTTACATATAAAATGTAAAAGTAATCATTATAAATGTATATAATCAATATAAAAGTATCATTAATAAGCTTGCAAACCACTGGTTGCTTATCAATGATTTGAAAGCTGCAGACTAGGGTTGTGACTGACATCACTGGCCAGTATCCCGCAACTTCTAGTTGGAAGCCCTGCAGGAATATCCAGAACTGCGCCAGTCTGCTTTAAGGCTCTACAAGAGGCAGTATAATGAAGAGACTTTCCCTTGCTACATTCATACAGCATTAAAAAAAAAAAAAAAAAGAAAAAATGTGTTTTAGTTAACTTTGAGTTCCAGTCTATGATTTGCAGCAGTGATGGCACAGCCAAAATCCCTGAAGCCTGAGCAAGCCAAGTAAGTCCTCAATCCAAGCTAAAAACTACTCTGGGTATTTTACGTGTAAGCATGCAGGCAGCATGTGGCATCATTAATAGTAATGAGTGCTTCGTTTTATACAAGTTTTTATTGTTTGAATCTATAATTAAATGAAAAAATGGATTAGACTATATATTATGTGTATTGATTTCGGAATACCATATATTAAATAAACCATCAAAAGTAGATTTTATTTAGCTTTTTCTGCTTAATTAAATTAATTACATTTAAATGTTTTTTACATATTAACTTTGCATGAGAACACATTAAAAATACTTTACTTCTAAAATCGCTCCTGCTTCTCTGTTACAACCATAGAATTGTCTCTAGTAGATTACAAGTAATAGATTATAAGCCTGATTCTAAGCCTCTCTGTGATTGCTCGTTATTTTGCGGAAGACAACTCGGAAACCGAGAAGTTACAAATGCTGGTATGCGCGTCCCGATATTTCCTTGCCCAAGCTTATGAAATTAAAAGTGTTTGGCGTAAGCTTTCGATTTAGCCGAGCAAATACATATTTGGTCTGTGAACTAGCATCAGAAGCTTGTACCTGATTCCAGCTGTATATTGGCGCAGAGTCCTTGGTTCCCGGTGCTCTGTGGCAGTCTCACTGGCATGCCGGCATACGCATATGGGATGTGTGTTTTTTTTCCCTAGCTGAGCCTCACCTTTGTGGCATCCCATTTTTGTGTGCATCCCTGGAGTGTGACTTACCTTCTCCCTCTTGGTTCCTTTAGGGGCATCCCATATAGTGTGCATCCCCGCAGTGTAACTTACCTTCTCCCTCCTGGTTCCTTTAGAGGCATCCCATATATTGTGCATCCCCGCAGTGTGACTTTCCTTCTCCCTCCTGGTTCCTTTAGAGGCATCCCATATATTGTGCATCCCCGCAGTGTGACTTACCTTCTCCCTCCTGGTTCCTTTAGAGGCATCCCATATATTGTGCATCCCCGCAGTGTGACTTTCCTTCTCCCTCTTGATTCCTTAAGGGGCATCCAATATAGTGTGCATCCTCGCAGGATAGATTACCTTCTCTCTCATGCTTACTTTAGGGGCCTTCCATCTAGTGTGCATCCCCGCAGTGTAGCTTACCTTCTCCCTCCTGGTTCCTTTAGAGGCATCCCATATATTGTGCATCCCCACAGTGTGACTTACCTTCTCCCTCTTGGTTCCTTTAGGGGCATCCAATATAGTGTGCATCCCCGCAGGGTAGCTTACCTTCTCCCTCTTGGTTCCTTTAGAGGCATCCCATATATTGTGCATCCCCGCAGTGTGACTTACCTTCTCCCTCTTGGTTCCTTTAGAGGCATCCCATATATTGTGCATCCCCGCAGTGTGACTTACCTTCTCCCTCTTGGTTCCTTTAGGGGCATCCAATATAGTGTGCATCCCTGGAGTGTGACTTACCTTCTCCCTCTTGGTTCCTTTAGGGGCATCCCATATAGTGTGCATCCCCGCAGTGTAGCTTACCTTCTCCCTCCTGGTTCCTTTAGAGGCATCCCATATATTGTGCATCCACGCAGTGTGACTTACCTTCTTCCTCTTGGTTCCTTTAGGGGCATCCAATATAGTGTGCATCCCTGGAGTGTGACTTACCTTCTCCCTCTTGGTTCCTTTAGGGGCATCCCATATATTGTGCATCCCCGCAGTGTAGCTTACCTTCTCCCTCCTGGTTCCTTTAGAGGCATCCCATATATTGTGCATCCACGCAGTGTGACTTACCTTCTTCCTCTTGGTTCCTTTAGGGGCATCCAATATAGTGTGCATCCCTGGAGTGTGACTTACCTTCTCCCTCTTGGTTCCTTTAGGGGCATCCCATATAGTGTGCATCCCCGCAGTGTAGCTTACCTTCTCCCTCCTGGTTCCTTTAGAGGCATCCCATATATTGTGCATCCCCGCAGTGTGACTTACCTTCTCCCTCTTGGTTCCTTTAGGGGCATCCCCGCAGGGTAGCTTACCTTCTCTCTCACGCTTACTTTAGGGGCCTTCCATCTAGTGTGCATCCCCGCAGTGTAACTTACCTTCTCCATCCTGTTTCTTACCTGCTTACCCCAAGTGGTTGCCACCCCACTTGGGGTTCCCCCACCCCATCTTTACCTTCTACACTCTACATTAACCATGTTTTTATTGAAAAGCACAGCACCATGCATAATTTTCTTTTGTAATGTTTGTCTTTTATTTTTGCCATTCTTTGGGACTCCTTTTTTTGTTTCATTAAAATTGTGTCATATAGAACTGGTTAAAAATTGTCAACTTTAAAATCTTTTAAAACGTCATTAAATATTAAAATTTCTACCATTTTAGCTCCCATCTGCTTTGGTCATCTGGCTCTGCTTCATGGCACCTGAAAAGACAAAAGAAAGACATGTCAACATCTGCTTGAACACGTCTGCCAGTTCTACCTGGTCAATGCCCCCAAATGCTCAGCACTTACTGCATCCCTGTTGTTGGCCATTTTATGGAGCTACCCTCTGCCTCAACGACATGACTTTGTCGGGGACTGTAAGGGCATGAAAACAGATGTTAGAACATATGTGATGTGGGTTCTGCTCCTGGAGGCATAATGGCATGTTCACTAAGGACATGTGGAATGGCACACTAATGGTGGCGACCTGTTTCCTGTCTAGGCCTTCCATAGGCAGAAGGGGTTGTGGTCGGTACATTTTTTGCGTTCAACCCAAACCCTGTTTGTCTTTAAAAACCAAGCCTCCACCATTACTGCATGTGCCATGCATTCCTTGGAGGCCAGTCTGTCACTTTTCGCCCACTTACCTGCTTGTAAAGCGGCAAACATGCATAGGCGAAGCATGGCATAGCATGGATACTTACCAGCATAATGTATTTACATAAGATAAACAGAGATGGTGCCATGGTGCAGAAGATCTCTTCTGGCTTTTTCCAGCAGTGTCATGCACCCCTGTGGTCCCTGGGAAGTGTGCTGATTCATGGCTGTGCACCAAAAACCCACAAACCATGGGCTAGTGCTTTCACATGTGGAAGCTTACAACTCGATGCCCGGTTCACGCACTCGCTGATTGCACCAAATGGCATGCGTGAAGTGCAGCTGCAGGGACAGAGACAGCGCCCGCCGCTCCTCCATCTTCATCTGACCTCCAACTGCTGCCGCTGCCTCTTCCAGCTGGGGCACACGCGAGCACCCGGGTCCATGCAGCAGGTGGGAGCGGCCTGCACCAAGTCACCCTGCTGCCCTGACCCGGGTGTTTGTGCGTGCCCTGGCAGGAAGAGGCAGCAGCTGGGGGGCAGAAAATGAAGGAGCGTCGGACGCTGTCTCTGTGCCTGCCGCCGCTGTCGCTGCCAGAAAAGACAGCGATAGCAGCGGCGGGGACAGGGACAGAGCCCGCAGCTGCTTCTTACTGGCTGGGCCTTAGAGCGGGTGGGTGTGGCCTATGCCGACGCCGATGCAGTACAGGTCACACCCACCCGGATTAATGGAGCCGGACGCTTGTGTGTTCCCTGGCTTTTTTTTACTTCTGCCTATATGGGGAACGGGAGGGGGGAGCCACACTGTATATATGAGGGAATGGGAGGGGGGATGTCACACTGCCTATATGGGGAATGGGAGGGGGAATGCCACACTGCCTATATGGGGAATGGGAGGGGGGAGCCTCACTGTATATATGGGGAATGGGAGGGGGAATGCCATACTACCTATATGAGGAATGGGAGGGGGAATGCCATACTGCCTATATGAGGAATGGGAGGGGGGTGCCACACTGCCTATATGGGGGAATGGGAGGGGGAATGCCATACTACGTATATGAGGAATGGGAGGGGGAATGCCCTACTGCCTATATTAGGAATGGGAGGGGGGTGCCACACTGCCTATATGGGGAATGGGAGGGGGAATGCCATGCTGCCTATATGAGGAATGGGAGGGGGGCATGCCACACTGCCTATATGGGGAATGGGAGGGGGAATGCCACACTGTCTATATGGGAAATGGGGGGTATGCCACACTGCCTATATGGGGAATGGGAGGGGGAATGCCACACTGCCTATATGGGAAATAGGGGGGATGCCACACTGCCTATATGGGGATTGGGGGGAAATCCACACTGCCTATATGGGAAATGGGGAATGCCACACTGCCTATATGGGGCATGGGAGGGGAATGCCACACTGTATATATAGGGGAATGGGGGGGGTGCCACACTGTCTATATAGGGGAATGGGGGAATGCCACACTGTCTATATAGGGGAATGGGGGGGTGCCACACTGTCTATATAGGGGAATGGGGGAATGCCACACTGTCTATATAGGGGAATGGGGGGTGCCACACTGTCTATATAGGGGAATGGGAAGGGGGAATGCCACACTGCCTATATAGGGGAATGGGAAGGGGGCATCCCACACGGCCTATGGGAATAGGAGGGGGGATGCCACACTGCCTATATGGGGAATTGGAGGGGAATGCCACACTGCCTATGGTAATGGGATAGGGGCATGCCACACTGGGACTAGAGGCCATCCACTCACGTCTTCAAGCCCAGAGTTAGCAGCCCCTATTTCTGGTCCAGGGGGTGCGGTTAATTAAAAAAACATTCTAGACAAATTTACGTAATTATTGATGTTATTTGGGTCTGGCGGCACTGAACATAATTGGTAATATTTGGGTTGAATTTAACCCTGAACGTAATCTGAAGCTCATATCTACTTGTGATATTTTTTTAAATGTAATACATGTATTACATTTAATGTAATACAGTTTGATTTGTTTTTTTTAGATTCAATGCATTGTATTAGCCCATTTCAATTAATTCGATCAAATGGAATTAAGTCACAAATTGGTACGTGTATAAAAGTCCTAAGACTATTATCATTATTCCCCATTATTCTCATTTTTATTGGGACTCCGGTGTTATTTTAATATCCTTGTAAACATATTCCCCCTGCAACTTGTTCTTTGATGGTTTTGAATCTGAACATGGTCTGTAACGTCAGACCAACAATATTGGAAATGTGTATTCTGACATTAAAACCTTGATGATCCTTATTACAAATAATTCTGCAGCCAAATAAAATGTCTCTTTTATTTCTGTGTAATTACATCTGCACACATCTCTGAAAATGACCAGCTTCTATATCACATTGGCCAATAAATGCCTCTTCTCATTTTCCAGTGCACAATTCTAAGCATGTAAATGTCATTTACTTTCACAGCAATTGAGTCGGGTAAAGAGCAGTAAAGCAGAGAGTAAGTTTGAAGGGGCCTAAACAGAGGCACATTCGCAGATTTTGTGTCTGTAAATTTGTTTTTCATAAGACAGGAAGATGCTTACCCAGCTGTTAGCAGAAGAGCAGATTATGACGTCGTCAATAAGGAACGGCTTATCCAAAGCTGTATGATATCCAGGTTTATGTTGTAGATTTATGTACTTAATTTCGTCCCTCGACAAAATTCAGATGAACATCCTCACCATGTATACAGCAGGAAATTTGCTACATTATAGCTGCGTTAATGGTGATCAGCATGCTAATGAGCAGCAGAAGGTTTGGTTTCAAAAGGAGAGGTTCAAAGAAATATGACCTTAAGAAACAAATTCACGCAGTTCTTACGAGAATGCAAATAACTCGTTTGTAGGTCGTATATTTTTTGCTTTGGTCATTGTGAAGTGCCAAGAATTTAATTTAGCAAGGCAAACACTGAGCCATTTTAGTTATAGACTCAATGTTATGTGAAAGGCCAAAATATATGTCTGGTAGATGCAAGAGCGGTCTCCAGCTTTATTGCAGTGATTGACTGTTATTTTCTTTTAAAGAGGACAACAATAACATTTTATTATAAAAGGGAAGTTAAAAAGCAATTCCCTAATATAATGCCAGATGTAGCACGCTCGCTGCCTTTGGTTGTATTGTTCTTTAAGGAATAAACCCACGCATTATATAGTACAATAGATCTTTTAAAATGCCAAATTATTAAAGGCAAATCTTTTTATTGAACCACATTAGACTGATACCCAGCCTTAGAGGCTTTGAGGGTTCAAAGGAAATCTTTTATGAAAAAAAAATGTTGGCTTTTCCTCCCAATCTACTTAAAGTACATTTTTGCCAAGCCAAGTTTCCATTTTCATACTAATTATGAGATAATACTCTATATAGGACTGATTCCTGGGTACATTTAAAGGAAAACTCCCCTTTTGTCAGGTCTTTGATGTTCTGTCTTATTGTTTTCCTTGTCTGCAATGTAAAATAAACAATTGTGTTAGGATTATGCCCCCAGACCTGTGATTTACTAATCTGCATGCTGTTTCCAAGTTTCTTATATTCGTGTGTCTGCGATCCTAAAGTGGGACTGGCTTGCTTGGCACTGAGTAAAAACTACTAACTACAAGTCCCAGAATCCTGTCCCTGTAAAAGGTGAGATCATCAGCAGCTTTGGCTATATCAAATTGTGATCTCCTTATCTACAGAGTTTTATATGTCTTAGCTGTTTTAGCCAATGAGATGATTAGCAAGCCAGAATCAGGAATTCTCTGATATGTAGTACAAAACTACAGTTTGGTGTACATAATATAAACACATTACTGAATGGCCGGCACGGGCATGCTCACGATTAGAGGGAAGGAGGGGATGCGTCCGCCAGCGTGTTTGGATCCGCTCACCTTAGACGTAGGCTTAGACAAAGGAGCAGGAGCAGATCCGAGCCCACTGATTGGACATACACCATAGGACCGGCAAGAGATGAGTTTCTTTGGGCGACCTGGGGGTTTTACACAGGGGCAAGGACCAAAACCCAGGATAGTCAAAATCCTGGGCTTTGGTCTAATTTAAAGCAGAACAAAGCCCACCAGTGACCAGCTTTTCCCCACTGTGTGCACCCATCCAGGGCGCTGGTAATCACTAACCTTTCCTCGGTCCAATAGCACATGCGCAGGCTCTCATCCAATAAGAGCCACCAGCTGAACTGATGTAATTCAGCAAGGTGGCCCTAAATGTTTACTATGAGGAGCGAGAGTGGCTGCATCCTCTGCTGCCCCAGCTCTGATTGGATGCCCGCGCGGGCACTATTGGATTGGGAAGAGGTGAGTCTGAATGCGGCAATGGCAGGGGTTTCACGCAGTTGGGCATCCCAATGTTGGATGTCCACGGGGCACAGAACAAAACCCAGAAAAGTGGGGTTTTGCTCTGCTTTAAATTAGGTTGTATGCTTGAAGTGGTAAGTTTTTAGGGGACCTTTAAAAGCTTATAGAATTGGGGAGTACCAAAGTGAGGGAGGCATTTCAGAGCAGGAAAAAAGCAAGTGAGAAGTCCAGGAGCCATCCCCATGAGGTGACCAGAGTAAGGGACATGAGAAGGTCAGAGAGAGAGGGAAGGTTGCATTTGGGTGTCGATTTTTGGATTAATGTTGAAATATAGGGAGAAGCCTGACTGGAGAGAACTAAATTCTGGGTGAAACTGGTCTCCAATTAATGGACTGCCACCAGGGAGCAGAGCTGGAAGAATGAAAGCTGAGGTGGATGAGGTGAGTAGCAGAGTTCAGAATAGATTGGAGGGGTGCCAGTTGGTTTGTTGGTCAACCACAAAGGATCTAATCAGGGAATGCAACTAAGATCCTAATTTGGTGCACCATACTGTGCATTGAATGACACTGCAAGTCAAAGAACTTGGTTTTTCCCTATAGGCCAGCTTGTATCAGGGCCGTTTGTTTGCCTATGGGCCCTTATGCTGAATGTACCAGTGCCAGTGAGTGCTACTTTGTTCCTGCATGATATTTGCTCAATTATACCATGTCGGAGGTTGGTGGTGGATCTTATAGGCATTGGTTGGCGTAATATCATTAATATCAAGTCATGCAATTGCATTTTTACATGTTACAAAAACAATTTTCTTTTTTGCATTTATTTTCAACATTGTTTCTTATAAAACACTTCAATCATTTTCCTGGCATTTTTGCTCTATGGTAGATCAGGCTTCAGTGCCACTTATGACTGGCGTAACATATACAACAACGCCGTACTGCGCTGTAAAGGAGGCGGAAGTTCTAAATAATTCTGTGTGAGTGTGCCTCGCTAAATACAAATTTGGTTGTATTTGGTGGATGAGACAGAAACCTGTAACAATTCTGCATTGGTAGAGAACATGCTACACAGGTATATACAGGATTTGACCAGTAATATTGTCCCACTCACACACACACACACAGAGAACATATAATGAGCATTCCATCCATAATGTATACACACGCTAGTTTTTATTGTTAAATTGTCTGAAAACTAAACATTGCAAGTAAAATATGTGTGTGCATGTGAGAGATGGAATTTGTACAATGTATTAGTGGTATTAGATGGTATTAGTATAATGTATTCGATCATTACAGTAGTACATTAGATCCCAGAAGTTTTCAATGTTTTCCCCTACTGCTATACCATACGTTTGTAGTTTGGGAGAACTCCACTAGGTGGAGCTACTCCCAGCTGCTGGCTCTTTAGCCTAATCTTTCCATTACCATTACAAGAATATAAAATTTAAAAATATAAACATAGTAGAAAGGGTCCCATTAGGCATTTCTTTCCTTTTGGCATAATATTGTTTCCTGAACAAGGTGGTGTGCTCAATCTCTGGGGACAGGGGTCAATATTTCATATATTATGCTGATTTCACAGGTTACCATTAAATAAAATGTTTCAGGGGCTTGGGGGCAATGGCCACATATCTAAAACTAAAGTACAGCTGAAGGAACTGGTATTTTTAGTAGATGAAATCATCATTTTTGTATGTTTGATGAAAAGATGGATTAGCCTCTTATTAAAACTCTGAACATATTAAAATGGGGCTAGTTCTGTAAATTCTGAGAGCTTCTGGAACTTTCGAAGTGGGTCATTTCTGCAAGCTTTCCTTACTCAGCACATATTGAAGTGAAGAGAAAACGTCTGACAGCAGCCTATGGGTAATTGAAACAAATTAGTAGAAGATCATTATTGTAAAATAAATATCATCCTTCCTTTGTACCTCAATTTAATTGCTTGTGCAAGAACAGTTTTTTCATATATAACTGTTTTTTTCATTATTCAATAATTTGAATAATCTACAATAATTATAAAATAACCTCTTTCACTATCAGCTAAACCACATAGAACTTTTTCTTAAACTGTGCGAGGAACTTTACAACGGCAAAAGGCAATTTAGCAGTTTATGTACAGACTCTTTACTTGAAAAAAAAGTTGTTTTTTTTTTCTGAAAAGTGTTACAGTACATTTCAAACTGCGCCTGTTGGCTTTCTGACAGCTACTGGCCAGGACAGTTCTATGTTCTATAGACATCAAGGTGTCACATGTCACAAAACCCCACTTGCTTGCCATAGAGCTTAAAAGCAGCGGAAATTATTGGCTTGACCCTTCCCTCCCTTCTGAATGGCCAGTGTCTTCATGGTAAAAAACAACATCAAAAAGTAGATAAAATATTCTCTGTAAATGGATATTTCTGCCTCAATGCATAGCTAGGTTTTGTTTCCAGACGCCAGCTAACATTTTAGCATTTTGACAGTTATTTGGTTTATACTTTACACAAAAATATAACAAATTATTTTATCTAGCCATAAAGTTAGTGATTTCTCATAGAAGACCATAGAATACTAGCTTAAAAGAGCACTATTGCGAAATTGTGTAATATTAAAAATCCATATAAACACATCGGCTAATGAGAGGAGGAAACTCCCACCAAGCTTGTGGTTTTCTTCTCCTGGTAGGAATAAAATCCAGGGGTGACAGGTTTAGTCTATTAGGGGTGACCAAACCTGTCACCCATGATTTCCTCTTTCTACCATTAAAATAAAAAAAAAGCAACCCTGGCTGGATATTTCCTGATGCTGGGTGTATAAGTGACCCCTCCTTCTGCCACGGCATATTTATATGGATTTTTCTTATTGGGCCATTTTTCATGATAGTGTTCCTTTAATGGACAGTCGAAGTTGTCAAAAAACAAAAACAAAAGGCCCCACAGAAGCCTGAAGGTGCCTGTGCTACAATAATCTCCTGAATTCAAATTAGTGTGGAGCATTTTTGAGGCCCTAACCAATCTAGGGGAGGAGCATTTAGAACTTTATGAGCTGACAGGTCAGCACCCTTTGTTTTTTTGGGCAGTCCAGACAGAGATTTTAATTGCCTTGATTTAGAAAACTTGCCTTAAAATAAGGAAATGTGTTTCCTGCTTTATTACAAAAAAGGCAATAGTTAATATAAGGTGTGCTTTAGAGAATGGTGGACAATAAAAGTATGTAAGTAAGTATGTAAACTATATAATAATGTGACAACCATTTAATTTGTCTTTATAAACTGAAAGTGTTTAGAGATTAATAACCTACATACATTGATGCCATAAATCAGAGAGTTTTTTCCGCTAATCAGCCAGATGATGACCAGTGTATAGCTTTCCTGCTGAGCCCGCCCATTGTGCTTCTGAGACATGAAACAAATGAGACTTTAGCATTACAGGGAAAAGTCATAGGCAGGGGTGGCTGTGACTCCCCCCAAATTCATGATATTGAGGATATAGTATGAGGGACAGCACATGGGCTTCTGATTCTCGGCTGGGGGGGGGGGGGGTGAAAACAGGTACAGAAAGGGGCAACGGGGGAAGACCAGGGAGGCAGAGATTAGATGGGAGCCCAGCCAGCCTCAAAGCAGTATGGCCCATAGGCTACATTTTTTACGTACATTTTTGTTTTGTTTATGAATGTTATTGTTCTTTTTGTTGCTAGTTAATTCAACAGTATGACAGTTTCATTTGGTTAAAGGGTCTGTAAATGCAAAAATATAAAAAAAACAGTATACTTCACTTTTTCTTCTCCGCAGATGCTTCTGGTCTGACAGAAACTAAAGTTTTTTTTATAACGGTCCACGACCTTGTGCATGACCAGCCATGCTCCTCTGGCATCTTAGGTCAGTTGTGGCTCCGTAATCTTCATCTTGGGCCCTGCTCTGGCACATTGGCTGAACAGCAGTTGTGGATTGTGGATGTATGGATTGGCTGATAAAGAGGTTAATCCTTCATCCTTCACAGACCGTAGATATCCAAGTTGTGCTCTAAGCGTATGCTTCGAGGTGGTCCTATGCCTACTTTACCACAGAAGCATAGCATAGAATGCTGGGAATAACCCACGCCCTTTACCCTGTAAAGTGGTGGCCCCACTTTGAATTCCCAAAAAATGGGCAGTTTAAGTATAGCACCCTAAGGGACAGCAGCAGTGGGTGGTGGAAAAGCTTGTAGGTTTCAAAGCATAAAGGGAGTTCTTCAAAGACTGCTGTGCTAAACATTAAGGGCTCTTACCAAACAATGGTTCGTAATCTATCCATGGGTGGGCAGGCATGCGCATAGTGTAGGGAAAGCTTCTCTCGGGGTAAGTTCTTTGCTGCAACAAAAAAACTAGTGCAGGATACTGGTTGAGGTAAGAAGTTATGCTTATTGTAACTCCCCCCTGCCCTGCCTCAGCACAGGTGGGTTACTCTGTCACTGGGCTTCCACTTTGAGCAACCAAGCATGTACACCTCTCTTTTCTTCTGGCACTGGCTGGGTGTAGTGTTTTGTTCTGTTACTCATGGAAGAATGTCGTTCCTTTGGATAGTGGATAAAGGAGGGAGCCCGGGGTTGGTGACATTTCACAGCTGCCATTGCAGCTACCTGATGCTGCCAGGAACTCCTCTGTGCTCTATGCTCATCTGGTAGCTGAATAATGTGGTAGCTGAACCTTTTTATACTCAACCTTCCATTGAAGTCTAAAATCGCCTGCCAGCTGATAGCATATGGTGTATAGTGGGATGGGGCATGGCATGGCCTACAAAGTACCTGGGCTGTGGTGACCACATGAATACTGCCCTGGCCCTCTCATGGCAAAATGACAGATTTGGGGTAGCATTGGACTCACATGCCGGGGCCGGCTGGGAAGATCGGTGATCATCTCTCCCCTATGGGTGAGCTATAAAGGCACGGGTGAGCTATAAAGGCAAAAGCACACACATAGACAGACCACCTTAAGGAAATGACGGCCAACGCACAGGTTCTACACCTGGCCTGTCTTTGCTGCTGCTTTTGCCCTCCCTTTTCACCCTCCATCCATTGGTATTTATATTTATTGATTTGTTTGTCCTGAAATTCTTGAAGTGGCCGATATGGGTATTGTTATAACCATTGGTTGTGCAGCCATTTTTTTTTGGGGGAGGGGTTATTCAGGGCAAACGTCCGACTTCTTCTTATGGCTACTGGTTAACTTAGTAGGAGAGTTAAGAACCCTTAAAATGTTAATGCATAACCCCCCTAATGTGAAAACAACACAAACAGGAAACAGATGACTCCTTTAGTAAATCATGTCTCTAGTTATAAAGCTATTCAGCTAAATCACATGCATTCCTCCTTATTTAATTGACTGCATTTTTTATTCATCAATTACATAATTGATGAAATGTAATCGAGCTATAATAATATGCCTTTGTATCAAAAGACAAACAAAAAAACATACACTTGAACTGAAAAAAATGGCTCGTTAAAATTCCTAAGGCTGAGTAAGACTTGCTAATATAGTTCAAATTTCACCTCGGTTGAACCATTTAGCATAATATATTTCAACAAAATATTGTTTTAGTCACACGAATCATTCTATAGAAGCAAGCTTATTGGAAGAAGTATGGCTTCAGGTAAAATTTTAATTCTGAAATGTGTTGCTAAAAGGCCTTATTTAAATAGGATCTCTTTGAAATGAATATTTAGGGGGGCGGGGAACTTACAGGATGATTTATAGCAAAATTATATGAACAGAATGAAGGACAGAGGGATTTTTATTAGAATGGCTTTCATTTCTGCAAATATAAATGATACCTTTTAGAAAATATATTGAATTTTATTAATATTTGCTGGATCGCCTGCAGTGTTAATCTTCATTCATACCTATATAATTTTCATTACTATGTACAAGGTGTATTTACCCTTTAACCAAATAATGCTTAAGCAATTCAAAGCAGGGCTTGCTGCCATTTGCCCAGCTCATGCAATTTATTAACTTCCCATCTGCAATTGGGTACAGTGTTTTAATAAAGAAAAAGGGATTTTAATATTCTTTATATTTTAACTCAATCTCTCTGGCGGAAGTTAATCTAAACATCTAAAAGAAAATATTAGCTGATATTGGCTGGGAAATCAGAGTTAACAATTTACTGTTCAGAACCTGATATATATAAAACTTCAAGCATGCTCACATCATTGCTACGTAAATAGCTGTCATTATTTTAAGCTTTTTTTTTTTGCATAATGAATATGATTTTGATAAAAATGTCTCCTGATTTTAATTACATTTCCCCACAAGTTTGATTTATAGCACTAGATTAAAATGCAAGTTACACCAAACTTGTTTTTAGAGGGCCGGCAAATAAGCTTTAATTGGAGGCTTCGCAGTAATGTTATGGAAGAGGGCGTGCTAAGGAGGTGTTTGGTCAAGAATGGGGACCAGCATATTTACCTTTAAACTATGGGTTGTGCTATATTCTTGTACTAATGGGAAAACAGACATTGAAGCACTGATGTTGAAGGAAGCGTCCAGACAAATAAAACAAAGCTATACTTACCATTTGCCAGTGCAGCGCTGCCATGCTGACCATGCAGAGAACGAGCACCCCAATCCAAGATGGTGTTCGTGGTTGAGGTGAGTTTCAGCCATGTAGCAAGCTGACTCTGATGGAGAAGGTGGTTCAGAAGCTCAGCATACCCCCTTCATTGCAACAAATTTAGTGGGTGTGCTGCTAGGCAGAAACTAGACTCAAACACCTCCACTATCTTGGACCGGAGAATCCTATTGGAATGCTAGTTCTCCACTCCAGGTAAATTTTACACTAGTGGGTCCATGCAGTAGAACTACGCTAAACAAAAGGTGGCTGTTACACATTACCTGTGCAACATATCTACATTTCTTTCAGGTTCCCACAGCGCTTGCATACAGCAGATGGCGCAATCTCTGCTCTCTCCATGCGCTGCTGTGCCTACCTGTGATTACCTGTGAGTGCCAAGGCAACTTGAAAGCGGCAAGTATGCTGCAAGTCCCCAGCTGGTAAGCAGCTTGTCTTTCATAAAAAATTATTTCAACTTTTTGTGCATTTTAATTCTACATTCCCCATTGTTTCTAGCCCCGGGTACGGCCCCCTTGGTGAGGCTGCATTGAGCAGCATCCCATACCCTCTGTGCACATCTGCGTTGGCCTGGTCCATTAACTTGAATAGGGGCAAGAAACACGTACAGAGTGAGCTATGATGCTCTCTGCAGCTTTGCTGTGGCCACTGTCAGAGACGCCAAGGGCAGTGCTGGGTTCTGGGTCCAGATACATTTTGGTTTGGCATCATGTTATATAGTCTAGACTTAAGATTTAAAGGGTAAGTCCACTTTTGATGGTATAAAACATTGTATATTTTTGTGTGCCAAAATAATGTCCCCAAGGTGCTGAGCTCTTCTTTTGCCTTATGTTAGCTAATGTTTTATATGGTTATATCTGCACTATGTTGCTATTGCCAACAGTACACCACTTTATTTCAAGATCTGCAAGTAGAGAGAAGTGGGCACTGTGCACTGTGCTGCCATAGCATCAGGGTTATGTGTGTACTAGGATCACTTCTCTCTTCTTGATGTACAGTTGCCAATAGCAACAGATTGCATGTAGTGAAAACTTCATCCATAAAACACACATTTGTTATCCAAAAAATTACATTTTTTTTTAGTTTGGCACAAAAAAATTTACACTTTTAAAATGCCACTAAATGTGGCCTTTCCACAGTGTAGGTAAATGCTAAATAAATACTAGACCTTCCACGCTGAGCAGATTCTGCAGGCTCCTTCATAAATTATGGGCAGGGGCAGCCTGGTAGCATACGTTCACCATCAGAGCTGATAGCACCCAAACAGCTGAACACCTGTTGGACACAGGGCATTGTTGATTGAAGGGGTAGAAAGGGCAAGTATCTAACTAAAAAAAATAGCTTTCAGTGTGGTTTTAGGTTTTGCTCCTTTATGTCAGTCATTTTGCTGGTTGCCAATAGCAAGGGAGTTTAAAATAATAATAATATAAACCCTTATTCTTTGGTTAATGAAGACAAATAATATTCTTACTCGCATCCTTTATTAATTCATTGACCAGAAAATATTGCAAACCGTTCAAAATACTCCATAAATATGTAAAATAATGTGTTAAAGTAATTTGAAAAAGCAAAAACTTCCTTTTTTAGTAAAACATACCAACACACACCAATGCCCAGCACTATTGGAGGGGGGGATGAAAGAAGGACATGTTATGTTCTGCAGAAAATCCATAAGGAAATGACTAGTCTTTCATTTATCTGAGCCTTTGAGGGCTGAGGTAGGTTGAAATAATAGTTTGAAGTTTTCCAGCTTACATTTTATGGTGGTCCCCTGAAGATGAACAATGAGACAATCCCTTAAACCAAAAAGGTTGTGCATGACTGATTTTAAGCCTCTCCAGTGCTCCCTATGCAAGGATTCAGGGTTTTTTAGTTTAATGCACCATATACACCAAATACAATACTAAAACTAAAACAATTAAAATCAAAATTCTGCCCTCTGCCCTCTGGGGCCACGCCTTAAAGACCCCACATCAACCATTTAGAAAACCTCGCCACAGTAAGGGAGCAATGGATACTAATGGATGCCTTTGTACATAGGTTTATTTCTATTTATTTTCAGTGGTATCAAACAAGAGAGTGTTGAGAAAGCCACGTAGCGGTGCAACAGGTACACTGCATATGATTGCTGTTGATTATTGCAAAATAACCTTCTACCAATCTTGATACTGTCTATGTCTGTATACAACGGAATGTTGGATTAAGACATGTTTTAGAGATTGACATCAAATAAATGTAAAAACTGAATACCCAATGAACAATATACTGTGGTGAGGTTTTCTAAATGTTTGATGTGGGGGTATTTATGCCAAGGCCCTGTACAATAGTTTTATTCATTAGCATATCACCAGCCAAATATTTATTCATCTAATTAAAGGGGAGGTTATGCCCACCAAAGGTGACGTGGAGGCTTATTCAATATTACAGGTGCGGGCGCCAATTGAGTGCTTTGTCTGAGATGCACCACAGCGTCGGCTTCAGGCCAGCGGCGCTTTCAGCTGTAGCGCTCCCGGCCTGCCAGTGGTTGCAGCGCACGGTTCATATAAGCCTATGTGCTAGTGACACCTAGCGCTAGCCGAGAGCGCCGCAAGATAACAAAATGTATGAAAAAAATACCATGCGATCCAAGAGGTCCTCAAAAAAAGAACATTCAGACACACAGCGCACAAGGTTTTTTTTTTTCGGACATTAGACAAACATGACATTGCTTTCTCACGGCCCGAATCACAAGTTTGCAGCACAAAAAAGTGCTAAAAATGCATATAAAAAATACCAGCCCAGGGATCCCATGGCACATGCACCAGCCCAGAAATAAAAGTTCTACTAAAATGCTTAAATCATTGTAACCATCCCTGCCCATTGAAATGTATGGGATAAGGCCACACAGTGCTAGGTGAGCACCTGGTCCTATCTGGCACTGTAGGGAGCGCCGGCACTCATCCCATTTCCGGTGCTGATGATAGATGGGACACTACCTGCACTATCACAGGTGCTGTGGATTTTTGACTTGATACATAATCCTTTTTGACTGGGACCTGACATTGATCTGGCACTGCCTGGCACTGTGTGGCATTAGTCTTTCTTGAATAACCCGCACAGTCACCAAAATAGAAGACCTCTGTAAACTTGCTTACCCAGAAATCACAATCTGGTGTTGATTGTGTTGAGTCCAGTAAGCTCTAAAAATGCAATACACCTGTAGGCCAGGGAGCCCTGTAGCCATCTCTCCTGCCTACTGCATAGGGAATTAGAGGCTTTAGAATAGTAGTATCTTTTCCACTGACAACCTTTGAGAAATTTGTCACACAGGCACAGGCACTTCTTTATTCGCTTCTCCATACATTCGACAATACACAGTGTAATTGTAACTTCCTAACTTCAGGTAGTTGGACCAATGACATACGCTATGTAACATGGTGGTAAGTGGGTCACAATAGTGAGCTACTTTTTGGCTTAACACTGTATATCAGTGGACCCTAACCCTGTCCTCAAGGCCCACCAAAAGCTCATGTTTTGTGGATCTCCACATAGCCTGCTCTATAGCTCTGCTGCTGCACTAATTACTCCACCTATGCAACTGTGGGGAGATCTGCAAAACCTGGCCTGCTGGTGGGCCTTATGGACAGGGTTGGGGACCCCTGCTGTATATGACATGCAAAGTTCTCTATTGTACTGACTTTTGTGTACTGTATTAATACAATTCTTAATAAAACTTTATTAAATAATAACATTTAATACACCTATTTTAAATATTAAAGAGGCTCTCTACAAATCAATTGCCCCCTTGAAAAATATACAAATGTGATGCATTTCTACAGAATATATATATATATATATATATATATTGTAGAATATATCCCAAAATTTAGCATCTGTGTTAAAATACATATTTAAATATACATTGAAGGGTTGAAGAAACAATGCATTTTATTATTTTACTTTATACATATATATTGGCTTCTTTATATATATTTTCATTAATTGCGCTGCCATAGTTCCCGCATTTGCATAACAACACAATTATACCTATTAGTCACACATCAGTGTCAGCGACCAGAATGAACAGCTACGCAGCATTTAATACCAGGCCAGCATTCACTCTCAGTAACCTCTGAGCTTAGTAAATCAGACCCACTATCTGCCTGTCCTTCTATTAAACTTCAATATTGAAACTGTTCACCTGTCTGTCACTTCTCATTAAATTCTTACCTCTTCATTCACATCTTGATCTTTGCAAATGAACATTTGCTTAATAAATGTTCCCAAGACTAACAGTGCAGTGAAAATCCCACACAGCAGTAAATTATTAACTCAGTCACAAGGGGAGTGCCATATATGACTTTTCAGAATGACTTATTATGTGGATCATCATGTAATTATGAATTTTTCAAGCCATGATAGAAGAAAATTGAATATTTAATATTTTATGGACATATTCTACACAGAGGACATTTTTTAAATTTTTATAATAATTTTTGGTGTAAGCAGAGCATAGAACAAAAGTTACAAAATTATAGCAAGGTGGAATACTTAATGACTATGAGCATAAGTAGCTCTGTGGCAACCTTTTACACAATGTAATTAACTAATTGTATTCATGGGTCACATATCTATGCATGGCATGGCATCATAGCAATTGTTTGTTAAGGCTGGGTATGTTTTTTATTAT
Organism: Gastrophryne carolinensis; assembly: GCA_027917425.1. Taxonomy (NCBI): domain Eukaryota; kingdom Metazoa; phylum Chordata; class Amphibia; order Anura; family Microhylidae; genus Gastrophryne; species Gastrophryne carolinensis. The sequence goes on from CM051236.1 coordinate 168,326,808, forward strand.
ATATATATATATATATATATATATATATATATATATATATATATATCTCGTATTTTTGCCCTATAAGACGCACTTATTTTTCCCAAAAAGTTGGGGGAAAATATCTGTGCGTCTTATCGGGCGAAGGTGGGCAAAAAAATAAATAAAAAGCAAAAAGTTAACTCACCTTTCCATCGCTCGCGCTGTCCCGGAAGCGGCGGAGGCCTTCTCTGCAGAGCCAGACACCCAGCCTGTTACAGTGGTGGGCGTGGCGACGCTCGAGCATCGGCCTCACCCACCACTATACCAAGCCGAGCGTTCACTCTATGCTGGCGCCGCAGAGAGGAGGCGATGGGGGCAGCTGTATCTGACGCCTTCTCGCGCTGCGGAGGAGGCGGCAGATACATCTGCCCTCATCGCTTCCTCTCTGCGGCGCCAGCATAGAGTGAACACTCGGCTTGGTATAGCGGTGGGTGTGGCCGACGCTTGAGCGTCGGCCGCGCCCACCACTGTTTAAGTCCGGGTGTCTCTGTCTGCTGGCACCTTGCAGAGGTGGCAGGGACAGTGCGAGCGGCGGAGGCAGCTTGCACTGTCCCTGCCATCTCTCCACGGTGCCAGCAGACAGACAACTGGACCTGGCTCGAGCGTCGGCCTCGCCCAACGCTATTCCAAGCCAGTGTGTCTGTGTGAAGACGACGAGGACAGCGGGGAGGATTGAAAGGTAAGTTTACTTTTTTTTTTCTCTCTTTTTACTTTTGCCTATGGGGGGATGGGAGGGGGGATGGAAATGCCACACTACCTATATGGGATGGGGAGGGGGGGATGAATGCCACACTGCCTATATAGGAATGGGGGTGAATGCCACACTGCACTGCCCATATGTGAATGGGGGGGTGAATGCCACACTGCCCACATGTGAATGAGAGGGGGGTGAATGCCACACTGCCCATATGTAAATGGGAGGGGGTGAATGCCACACTGCCCATATGTGAATGGGGGGGTGAATGCCACACTGCCTATATAGGAATGGGGGTGAATGCCACACTGCACTGCCCATATGAGAATGGGGGGGGTGAATGCCACACTGCCCATATGTGAATGGGAGGGGGGTGAATGCCACACTGCCCATATGTGAATGGGGGGTGAATGCCACACTGCCTATGGGAATGGGATGGGGGCATCCCACACTGCCCATTAGGAATGGGATGGGGGATGCCACACTGCCTGTAATGGGGTGTTTTAGCACAACATTTAGCTTAGAATATTTTTTTCTTATTTTTCTCCTCCAAATCCTAGGTGCGTCTTATGGGCAGGTGCGTCTTATAGGGCAAAAAATACGGTATGTATATATATATATATATATACAGATGCAGTGCAGCCAGCTTCTGCAAAACTCGGCTAAACTGTTTTAAACATGCACCAGCAATCACTCTGGTGCTCAGCTGTACACAATGTATTTATTGTGCTTCTCCCAGCCCACAGCCAGCGTTTTTTTCAGCGTTTCCCAGTATGGCACTTTTTGATCAGCTGATGTAGATGGAGGGCTAACACACAATAAAGCGATTAAAAAGTTAAAATATTATTCTATTGCAGCTTATTAAGTTTTGCAATTGAGCAGCTCTACAGATAAAGTGTAGATTTGTTTGTTGCAAGGTAGAATTTTTATTTTTTTTACAAAATTATTATAAAAAAGGCCCTCACAGAGTACTCCAAGTTTGTTGTAATACCCTATAGCTGTGTTTCTCAACCTTTTCATGCCAGGTACTCCCTAGGAAGTTCCAAACAAGTACCGCAAAGGAGGGGACCAATTATAAATATTACCAAAATAAGTAAATCATGGGCCTTGTAGTGCAGATTTAAAAAGCTCCCTTTTAACCATTCCACCTGTGTATTCTGATTTAGGATGCCACTACAACACAAAATGCTTATGCAGCAGATTAGTCCCCATTAAGATGCCAATCCTTATGAAACCAAAATCAGGCATCCTTGAAAATTTCTCCTGCAATGATCTCATATGTCACCAAAAAGGCCTCCATGGAGTACTCCAAATTTGTTGTAATACCCTATAGGAGTGTTTCTCAGCCTTTTCATACCAGGTACTTCCTAGGGAAAAGAATTTCCAAACCGCAAAGGAGGGGACCAATTATAAATGTTAACAAAATAAGTAGATCATGGGCCTTGTAGTACAGATTTAAAACAGTAAATTACCTTTTTGAAGAACCCCCATATCTCCAATCATCCATCAACTACCACTAAGTTCCATTTTAACGGTCCCACCTGGGGATCCTGATTTAGGATGCCCCTACAACACAAAATGCTTATGCTTGGCAGCGGATTGTATACAACACTCTTCTTCCGTGCAGGAACAATGGCTGTTTATCCAGCAATGGTCAGGAACATAAATGTGAACAGAATACATCAGCAAGATATCTCAACATAGAGCAAGAAAATATGGAGCATGCAAGAGCAGTGGCCGCATCCCCATGCAGGGTACGTGCCCACGCCAGGCATTTGTAAATGGCTGGCATGGGTCTGGTTCCTGTTAGAGGGCAGCGGGATGCACCCACCAGCTCAGCTGTGCTCGGCTAGAGCTTGCGTCAGCGCAGTCGAGCGCGCTGATTGGACAGGAGGCGACACATAAGCCATATAATACGGGAATGTTGGAGTGGGCGGCCTGGGGGTTTCACATAGTGGGGCAAGGACCAAAACCTGAGTTAGTCAAAATCCTGGGTTTGGTCCCTTTTAAGATGCCAGTCCTCATGAAACCAAAATCAGGCATCCTTGAAAATTGCTCCTACAATGAACATATATTTCATCAAAAAGACACAGATCCATCAACCAAATTTCCAGAGTAATCCAACTGACTGCATCAATAAAATGCTGCTTACAGACAGGGCAGGCTTTAGGGACTGGCAGGGAATTGCCATAGAGCTCAAAGTAACTGGGCATCTAGTATTTAAACAGCCATCAATTCCTACTTCACTTGTGGTAGCATAGAGACAAATAGAGGTGATATACATGTCTCTGCCTGCTAAATAAAACAAACAGGTACAACATATCCTGTTGTTCTATGTCTATATGTGCCATGTAAATACTTTCTGTTTTAGGTGAGTTCCTTTTACTCTTTAATAAGAGGCTTTTCGGTCTCTTTCACCCCACTATATTAGCATGGGTCTGTCTCTAAGGTGGCTTGCCCTCTGTTACAGTGCTATTAAGTCTAGTCCCCATACTACCACCCACTTCCAGCCTTGTGATGAAGAAGGCACCAGTTTGAATGATGTATCTACAAGTAGAAAGGCCATGGAAATGTTAGAAGCTGTGTCACCGCATTGGATGCTCAGTTGGTTTCTGATGTGGATGCATGCTTGAAAGACAAAAAGAGATCATTTGCCTGGTTCTACCTACTCACTAAAAATAATATGCATAGTTGCAGTTGTTGATTTTGGTCTGTGTGTCTAATAAATGTCTGTAATAAATAAATATCTGTTTTCGAAAACCACACGTTACCCAACACAGTATGTGAAAGCAGATGGATACTGTCTTTGGCTCCACTGCTACAACTTCCACCCCCCTGTATCTATTGTGTGGAAAGTGCAGGTCATTTGACCATGATTCCTATAAGCTAAAAATGTGTCCTATATGAACCAAAATTCAGCCAGTGGCTAGCCAAAAGGCCCAGGTGACATTTGACCCAAACTTATGGGTATGATTAGGAAATTTCCCTTTATAAGCCAATGATCTTGTTAAAAAGATGTATTTTAGTTTTCTACTTTATACAGTCCTATCTGTGATCTTACACCACTGTCATTCAGCTCAGCTGGCTAAGAGGCATTACTTTCTGTTGTTGCATTTAGGCAGCCAATTGGTGTCACCTTCTTTCGCCATGGAAATCTAGGGGACGATCGATTGAAATTTGGAGGAATGCTCCACAAATTTTAGATCCTGTGCACTTTTAACAGTTTTTCCAACCCAATGCACAGAAAAGTGGAGAAATGATTTAGTATACAGTAGAGATTTTCTCCAAACAAATTTGGAAATAACATTCCCTGATGAGGAATTTATTAAAATGTTGATGGGTGATCTTTGGATGGAGAGGCTTTGAAAGTAATGCATAAATATTCATTAAAAATTAGTGAGACTACTAAAAAATATGTGGAGAAAGACCCCCTAAGGTCTTAATGCAAGAAATATCAGTATTTGTGGCACAAGTGGCAATAATGGGAGGGTAGGACAGACTCACTACTAGCTTGTATAAACCATGGCGAATGCAATCCAATGCATTAACATTTTACATATGGCGTATTTCAGTCAGTAATTTGGACAGAACATGCAACGTTTACACTTTCCTGCTCACACTTCTTTGTGTGTTTATGTGTGTTTGTGATTGTCAGTGTGTATACAGTGGCTAGTCAATACACCCCTGTTAAAATTCTAATATTGACAAATCAGAGCAAGCAAAATAATTTCAAATCCCCTGGGCAAGAAATCTGTATATGACTTGGCGGTCGTCCTCGGCTCCAATCCTCACCACTGCTGATCTGGGCCTCCTCTCTCTGCCTGAACAGATGTTGGTTGCTTGATGCAACTTCTTTCCAATGCTCCCCGATGAAGGAGGGGGAACAAGCTACCAGCATTTTTTGTTTCACCCCATGGAGTCCACATTTCTGTCCCTCTGCACACACCTTGCTTGCGCCCCAGGCCAGAAAAGACCTAGCCCCGTCATTGCAGTCTGCTATGTTCACGGTTTTGCTAATGCTGGAATGCCTCTATTGGCATCTTTGCTGCCTCGGGCCTCCAGATGACAATAATAAGTGGTAAAGGCCGCTTTGACATAGCAAATAGTGGAGGTCTATAACCAGCCCTGCATACTACTGACATAATGTGGTTAAATAAATGTGAGCACCCGCTTATAATTGGAGATGTGGGCAGGTTTAGTGCTGTTATCGTTTAAAGGTATTCTGCTAACCCCATATAAAGTTTAGCTGTTCTAGTAGGATTTTTCCTGACATTTTACATTAAAAGACATGGTCTGTAAAAATATCACATGTTTAAAGTGGTAGCCTGCCCTAACCATGGAGCCAAGGGAGCAGTTGGGGAGGTTAGTTACCTTGCTCAAGTGCACAATCATGTCCCAGCTGGGAATCGAACCTGCAACCACCGGTCACAAGAATGATAGCCTACTAATTAGGGGTTTCATAAGTTTTCTTCATCAAAATAACGTACAGTAAACTAGTGGTTTTGGAGACAATTAGTGCAGTTCAGCATTTAAATTACCTAACCGGCAAAACATAAAACTTTAGCCAGCAGAATGCACCTCCTGTTATGTTTCCATGCATAATTCTGTGCATGCAACCAGGGCCTAGGGAAAGAACAAAGAGGTAACCAGGCTGAAAACAAGTTGAAGACTTTAATTTTACATGATAAGGAATGTAATGTTTATAAATAAATTACATATTAAAGTATCCCTTGCCAATTTACTGGTAGATTTCTACCTACGGTACCTAATGCAAATCAGCAAGATTACAACCAAGGTTGAATACACAGGAACGTGTTTTAATTTAAATGAGGTTGTTGAGCTGCGTTAAGGCCAAGTTTTGTCCGTCAGATCCTTGAGATTAAGTTTGTCCTCTGTTATGCTGTTACATGATAATTGTTGGATTTTACTTTGAATTTGATAGCCCCTAATAACTCACTTACCTTATAACCACTCTTCCAATACCTTTTAACCATATCTTGTTCAACAAGATTTTGACTCTCCCAACAAAAGACTCCCAAATAATCTAAAACAGAACCAAACACATGTTAACTTTTTGCCAGGCACGTTGTTGAACACAGTTAGTGCAGCTAGTTACCAAATGGTACATTTTTACTAAGACCCATTCTGTCAACATTCAAGCCTGGAATTTGCAGTTTGTCTTTTCCTGTTCTATCAAAAACAGTTGGGGAATAGTTGGCACTGCCACTGCGCTTTAGGAATTCCTATGCAGTCCTTAAAAGCTGCTGGTGGCCTTCTTCAATGCGGTCATTGAAGCAGTACTGAGTTTTTCTTCATTGCCCAGTTAAGGAATTCAACATAAAACAGACAATGAAAAACTACAATGGACCATCAGAACAGTGTAGAGGATTATCAGGGTGCCCCTGTGATCAATGGAGGACTTGTAAAACTACAGGGCAGCATCTTGGGCACAAAAAATAATTTGACCCATTTCACCCAGGGTACACCAACTTTGCATGTCTCAGATCTGGCAGGTGATATGCTTCATTGACTTGTAGAACTCTATCATCTGCCCCTCAGTATCATCAGGAGATTCAGACTGCAGACATACCTACACCCTTGCTATAATTATAATGCATCTAACACTCTATGCTACAACTTATTATATGGATTTTCCCTTTTAGTTTTTATGATTATGTAACTATCAGTTCGGTGTTATGATCTCAATTCTAGTTTTTTAACATTCTTTGTACCCTGTCATGTTTGATGCACTTGGCGAATAAAGATGATGATTCTAATTCTAAATGTCATGTTTTAATGTAACATGTATATGATTTCGAGGCATGAAAGTTTGTTACTAGTGGGTGTTCCCTCCAAATTTCAAGGAGAAATTAATTTGTCTTGAATTAGAATTTTTTTGTGATTCGTGCTGACTGAATTTTTCCCTGAAATCCTTAAATAAAAACAGTAAAAACTCACCTGCCCTCTCACTGTCCTCTGGTCTGTCCACGCTGTCCTGCTCTCACTCCACTGGTGTAAAAGGCCCCTCCCTGCAGCGTGAGCGAGATGTCAGAATACGAAGCTGGAGCCTGAAGCCGGGTGCGGAAGGTATGGGGAGGAGACAATATGGAAAGGATCAAAAGTGTCTGGTCTTGAGTTTGGCAGCGTGTGCCCTGTGGTGCTTAGATACAATGTATCTTTTACTACCACAATATACCCCATAACCAGAATCTTTTACCTAAACCATCTGATCGCTAAATTGCAATGTAGGACACGGGCCGGGTTGTAGGTCCATGTGCGCCTATGTGTGGCATGACAGTAATGCTGGCTGGCTGCCCCAGAAAAAACATGTTTCCAAAAAAGCTCAAGGTTCTCAAGAAAGAATGAAAAAAGGAATGAAACAATAAAGAAAGAATAGAAAGAATAACAAAAATAGTAGAAAATAAAGTCTGTGTGTACAGCGCTAACTTCTCTCTTCTAGGTGTACAGACTTGGTGTACATTTTCAATAGAAACAGATTGAAACCAACATATGAAAGCTTCTTCCATAAAACACACATTTGCTAACATAGGAAAAAAGTTTTAAAAAATACTTGAGCATGTCCCTTGGCACAAAAATATGCACTTTCAAAAATTCCATTTAAAGTACTTTACTCTTTAAGTTTACTGCTGACATGACCATCATGGGGCTGTGGGGCTAATAAGCAATAATGATGAATCATGATGTACCACAAAATAGTCAACAATGTAAACTGCTGGTGCAAAAGCTCATCCTGAACAATGAAAGATGCCACCACCAGAAATTCCTCACTTGACGGTATTGAAGGCATAGTAGTGGATAGAATAAAAAGTACAACATTTCTGGGTACAGTGATTTTACACAATCCAAAATGAAAAAGCCAAGCAGAGACTGTTCTTCCTGCGTCAGCTGAAGAAATATGGAATGCCACATAAACTCCTAGTATCCTACTATAATACCATCATCAAATCTATCTTTTGTACATCCATTATATTTTGGTATGCCACTAGGAAGGATAGATTTTGTTTACAAAGAATCACAAAGAGCGCCAAAGGGATCATTGGCACCCCCCCTACCCACCATTGATAGCCAATTTGTCCAAAGGCTAAAGACAAGCATAAGAGAGTAAGAGTAAGTAAGAAAAATTATCAACAACCCATCACTTTCGGGTCATCCCTTCTTCCTCCCTCTCTCATAAGGACGCCGATACAGAGTTCCTCTATTGGAGACGTCCAGTCTTTACCCCCTTGCAATTTGGAGAATGAACAGAGAACTGTAACTATGGCCTCGATAACAGTTGAAAAAAAAATCATGGTCGTAAAAACTGTAGGAAAAAAGCCAGAGAATTTCTTCACCGAATCACCAGATAGGAAGACAATGAAAGGCAATAATTTTTTTCTACTACAGCATAAAATAGGAGTAAAAAGTACCATTGACTTTTATTGTTTTCCTAGCTGGTGATCTAGCAACAAGCTTTTTTCCCTAAAGTAAATTTTTTACTACCATGAGAATTCTTTTCAACTCTTATTGAATCAAGGCCTAAGTCTGTGCGAATGAGACTATATAACAAGCAAGCAAGGACACTGAGACCCCATCCTTCTACTGCATACCCACTATAAATAGACTGTAATACTGTGAATAGTTATATTATTCTACCCTGCTACAATAACTAGTAATGTTTTGTTCTAATGTAATCAAGCTAATGTGTAATGTGTGGATGCCAAGTGAAATTCCTAGTATGCCCACTGTATATACATGGTGAAAAATAAACAGATTACTGTTACAAAGTAAAATAATAAAAAGAATGACAGTCGGTTGGTCAGAAGAAATAAAGAAAGAAAGATAAAAAAAAATGGTGGCCAGTCGAGGGGAAGAGGTGTCCCACATGACCAGCCTGTTAGAGGCTACTATGGAGATTAGTGTTTGGGGGGTTAGGGGTATAGGCGAATTGATCATACCCCCAATTCGCAAGGCCGGTATTGCCGAAACTTGTCCCCTGCTCTCCTGTCTTTAATGTACGTTAGGGGGGAGGGTACACTGGAGGTGTCCCTTATTACGGAGGGCTTTGTTTGGGGGGGTGGGGGGATATCTTTTTCAGTGTAAATAGGTGACCACAGTTTTGTAAAAGGCAAATGCTTGTTTATTCAACATATTCTTTTCCCATATTTTTACAGTGCTTATTCACTATATACATTTTTTTTACATATTTTACACATGTTAAGAAGGAGTAGTGTATATATCTTTCTACTCCATACTGTTTCTCTGGATCCTCCTGACATTCATGTGGTCAGGTCCAGTTTAGGTACAGTTTGGGGCAAGCTCTTGGATTAAAATACTCTCAGTTGTAGCAAGTTTAGTATCGCGTGCAGACGTTTCATTCTAAGTAGCTTCTTACATAGAGCTTATTTATATGGAAATAGATACAATATAACTTAATAGCAGTTATAGTAACATTCACGTACCTATTGTACTTCTGAGTAATGAGGGAGCGCTTGCTCAGGTTGTCCTTATGGTTCAATTATGGTAAGGTCAAACAACCTGCAGTATGTATAGCCTTGTTTGAGTTTGATTGTATGCATGTTATATCCAATGATAGGTATAATAGTACCTGCAGGTCAGCTTCGGTCCTGATAAGAGCAGATAAGGCTGTTAGAGCAGATGGTAGAAAATTTGGTTGTTGTTTGCTATTATTAGGGATGAGCGAACCGGTTCTGACGAACCGGAATTCGCTCCGAATTTCAGGGAAAATTCGATTCGGCACGAACCCGAATTTTTTTTAGTTCGTGCCGATCGAATTTTCCCTGAAATAAAAAAAAAAAATGCCGGCATGGTCGGAGCGTGGAGGCCGGCGCCGCTCCTCTGGTGACGCGTCCTCTGATGACAGCTGAGAGCGGCGCCGGCCTCCACGCTCCGACCATGCAGGTAAGTGTTTGCTTTTTAAAAAAATGCCGGCATGGTGGGAGCGGGCAGGCCGGCTGCGCTGTCAGCGGGCCGGCTTCCGCCGCCCGCTGACAGCGTAGCCGCCTGCCCACTCCCACCATGCCGGCATTTTTTTTTTCAGATGAGCGATTCGTGAAAGTTCGATTCGGGCGAACCCGAATTTCTTGGGGAAATTCGGCGAATCGCCCGAATCGAACTTTCAAGAAGTTCGCTCATCTCTAGCTATTATAAAGTAATGTGGTTATATACTGCTAGTAAAAATAGTGCTTACCTTCTGTACGCGGTGTCTGTCAAAATGACAGAATGAAGTAGAAAGATATATACACTACTCCTTCCTAACATGTGTAAAATATGTCAAAAACCCTCCGACATATAGGCCTGGGAGACAACATGAGGAAACTCATCGAAGCCCTATACACGATACCCTGTGCCAGGGTTAAAGTAAACGGCCATCTCTCCGCCCCCGTGCCAATCCATAATGGAACCCGCCAGGGATGCCCGTTGTCTCCCCTTTTGTTTGCCCTGGCTCTGGAGCCATTCTTGTGCAGAATTAGGAAGAACGTAGACATAGGGGGACTAAGTTTCAGAGGGGACACCCATAAGGTCGCCGCATACGCGGACGACCTTTTGTTCTTTATCACGAACCCCACGATCACTGTGCCTGTGTTGATGAAATAGTTTGAAGTCTTCGGTAGGCTATCCTTTTTTAAAATGAACTTGGATAAATCCGAAGCGCTAAACATTTCTCTCTCGGGGGACGTGGCCAGGACTGTTCAACAGGCATTCTCTTTCAAATGGGCTAAGAGTTTGATAGCTTACCTCGGCACGCAGCTGCCAAACCGGCTGTCGAATATCCTGGCGTTGAATTTCCTGCCCCTGTCCCAGAGAATAAAAGCTGACCTGGAAAGATGGGACTCCCCGACCTTCTCGTGGATGGGTAGGATGAATATAATCAAAATGTCGATCTTGCCAAAGTTATTGTTCCTGTTCCAAGCACTCCCGATTAGCATCCCTACTCGCTTCTTTTGGGAATTGGAGAAAACTTTAATGGGATTCGTCTGGCAAAAAAAGAGGGCAAGGCTCAGGAGGCAGGTATTGTGCAGGCCCAAGCATTTAGGAGGCATGGCGATGCCGGATGTCCAATTATATTGGGCGGCATCCCACTTACAGAGAATATGCGAATGGCACACATGCAGGGGGACAAAGCGGTGGGTCCAGATGGAGCACGCACTGGCTTCAGCCCCACTGGATGTCATTGCCTGGAATAGAGAGATCCATATGCCAGAGCTGAAAGCCCACCCAACGGTAGCGGCCACTTTGGGAGTTATGCAGGGCTTCAGGGAACGATCGGACATTTCCCCCTGGCCCTCCCCCATGATTGCATTAATAGATAACCCGCAGCTCCTGCCAAACTGTACTAGGGCGGCATTAGGGGAATGGGGGAGGGTGGGCCAGCTGAGAGGGAGCGATTTGATGTCGGAGGGGGGCTGGGTCTCCCTGGGGGAGCTTAGGGCTAAGTTTGAGAATGGGAAGTTGGACCTCTGGACTCTCCTAAGATTTCAATCAGTACTATCTAAAGTGGGTCTCCGAAGGGAGAGTGTCAGGAGCTATACAGAATTCGAAAGGCTCTGCCTGGCTGGGCAGCCGCAGCCCCATCTGATTTCCTATTTGTACTCACTCCTCATCAGCGACCAAGCGGTTCCGCCTAAATTCTGGGGGGAGTGGGAGTCAGATCTGGGAAGAACAATAGGCGAAAAGGAGAGAACTAAAATAGCGACCCTGGCACACAAGTCTTCGGTAGCTACGAGAACGCAGGAAGTCAATTATAAATTGTTGACGCGCTGGTATTTCACCCCCGATAGATTAGGCAAGATGTTTGGTACGGCAGAAGCGAGCTGCTGGAGATGTGGGGAGGGGCGAGGGACCCTGTTCCATTTATTTTGGATGTGTCCCAGAATTCGGGAATACTGGATAGCGGTCCTGTGCATAGTGGGGCAACTTACAGGGGCACAGTTACAGGATGATCCAGCCGGGGTCCTACTCCATTCCACGAGGGCCAGGACGGGGAAGTATAGAAAAACTCTGCTGGTCCATCTGTTGAATGCCGCCAAGCAGACAATCCCTAGACTCTGGAAACAGAAGAAAGCCCCCTCCGTTAGGGATTGGGTGAAGGAGGTTATGCAGGTCAGGGAAAGGGAAGACCTAACACTGGCCCTACATGACAGAGATGAGCAATATAGAGACACTTGGCTTCCCTGGCTGGTCTACGAGGAATCAGAGGAATTTAGGAACCTGTTTGAATAACGGGTCTGGGGTTGTGCCCACGGTGCTGCCTCGCCTTACGTCGATCTGCCTTGACGGGGTTTGTCTCGCCCCATCTTGAGGAATATTAGACTTGCTCGGGCAATAATAGGTGCCCGGCTTGGAGCTGTGTCCCACACGCCATACCTTCCCCCCCCCCCCTTGCGTTTCTCCATTTACCCTCTCATTCCCTACCCTGCCCAAGCCCCCCTATGTGGCGCCCTGCCCCTTCACGGGAGGGACATGGGGTCCTGTCCGATATGGAGGAAGCGCCGACTCCCGTTTGGGGACTTCATAGTAAAGCATTTTAAATACCATGTAATGTGGTTGCTCAGATGTAAGATAATACTTGTGCTTTGACATGGATCCTCATATGTTCCTCCCCACCTCTTGTGTAACGTACCCAATGTACCCATTGTCTGTTTGTTTAATACTACAAAACCTTTAAATAAAGACTGTTAAAAAAAAAAAATATGTCAAAAAAATGTATATAGTGAATAAGCACTGTAAAAATATGGGAAAAGAATATGTTGAATAAACAAGCATTTGCCTTTTACAAAACTGTGGTCACCTATTTACACTGAAAAAGAACCCCCCCCCCCAAACAAAGCCCTCCGTAATAAGGGACACCTCCAGTGTACCCTCCCCCCTAACGTACTATGGAGATTATCCTTGAGTTATCACTTTGAGGCCTAATAAGAGTTACTTTCGGAATTCAGGTCAAATTGACACGACCAGAATCATTTTTAATTAAAACAAAAACCTGATGACCGTGATTTGTTTTTAGATAATGACAGAAGACCCCTTTAACCAACTAATGTATATTTTGAATTCCAGAGATAGAGAAGTCCTGGTACTGCTTTTTTTATTTTTATGAACTCTGTTCTTTTCTTATTTGTCCAGATTAGATTACATTGCTATAAGGGTTTTTTATGTAATTTTATTTCAGCCAATTATGATGTACCATAGACAAGCAGTCTATAGTGATAGTCTAATTGCCTTTTAATGCACCCAGAACGCATATATGATAGGGGTCCGTCATGCAGTACAGGGTATGCAAATCAGACAGGAATAAATGTTTGGCGCCAGCTGGCCCAAATGTACAATTTAGAGTTCTTTTTCTATTCTTTGTTCTTTGATGCTCGGTAAATGAGCTGCAGAACTCCAGTCTACACACAATTCAATTTTACAGGCCTATTATCTGAGATATAATGTTGAGGTTAAATATATCAGGGCAGCCATTATGTGAAAATAATTAACAGTAATGAATAATGCACTAATTCCACTGATGAGGGATGGTTATATGTGTAATGAAGTGTTGGGGCACCACTGACAAATGAAATTACACATATTTAAACACTGTTTTATGATATTACTTTGCTGTTATAATTTCCTTTACCTACAAAGAGCCACTTTGATTATGACCATTATCTTGACAGCGCTAGAGGATGAAATACTGGAAGTTAATGTGACAGCGATTAGTCAGTGAAGAGATCCATCATAGACACTGGAACTCAGTGAAATAGGAGAGAGAAAAAAGCCTGCTCTACTTTCCCTCTACAGACACGAGAAGAATGATACCATCAACATCACTTCAATATTGAATGGATAAAATTATCTTGTCATGCAGTTGGGGACCCTGAAGTACTACTTATTTGTACTTGGCAGGGAAAGGTCAGCCCGCCCTAACCATTCATAACAGCTCGTTGATAGATTCCACAAATCAATGAGCATGGCAAGGGGAATAAGAATAATTAAGCTAGTTTTTTTTTTCATTTATAGTGTTCTTATTATTTACTCCTATATACTCTGTTATATACTGAATATATATTTATATATTTAAAAAAATCTTTTCCCATAGGTTAGCAATAATTTACAAGCATTAAAAGCTAAAAATCTTAAAGGAGCAGTATCGCAAAATTTGCATTAAAAAAGATAAATAATTAAATAGCCACACAATAGCTTATACCATGTGTATAAATAATCTGGCGATAGAAAAAGAAAAAAATATATGCCTCTCTTTTAAATTATATAATGACAATGGCTCAGTCCATTTGCTGAATAGGGGGATCTGCTGGGTTGTATTTAGTGAGCTGCTTCATTTAGCCCACTGGTCTCCTAGCAACACTTTACCTCAGAGGCTGACACTGTAATCAGTGGTAACGGCTGTGTGTGTGTGAGGTGCTGCTTTTGTTATGAGACCAGGTGACTCAAATGTGTAAAATCTATACAAAATAAACTAAACTGACTGAAAATGACTGAAATTCTTCTTTGAATAACTGTGCAGGAAAATCTAAAGGTATTAAAGTGGAACAAAACCCTGAGTGGCCGACCCTGAAGTCTATAAGACCCGGCCATTGACTTTGCCCCTTGGGCATTCTAAATCAGGATGCCCACTGTGTGAAACGACCCCTGGATAACCACAGATCCCCCCCATTTTTCTGGCGCGCTCACGCATATAGTCATTTAGACAGGCCGGGCGGCCAGGAAGGTTACTGCTCAGGCTCCCCATCTGCGTGCAAACAGAGCTGATTGGATGAGAGCCCGTGCATGTGCTGTGGGACAGGGAAAGGTACGTTTTCACAGGCGAACTTGGGGATTTCACATATCAGGGCATCCCAAGTCGGGATGCCCCTAGGGGCACAAAACAAAACTCCAGCTAGTGAAAATCCTGGGTTGGGCTTTGCTCAAAACACTCAAAGCTGAAAGAAAGATCATATGGAAAAATGAAAAATAAGAATATGAAAGAGAAAATGGTAAACTGAAATATTCTGCAGCAGAGCCAACATGAAGGGAAAACTGTCAAAATCTGCTAAATGACTTCTAGAGCTTTTCTCTCTGTTTTAGATATATAAGTTCTGGCCAGGCAATGTTGCAATGTTGTTATCTTATGCTGGACGGCTGCCAGCACTGAACAGCTGATACTTTGATAGATTGTTTCACCCCTCTCCTCAGCATGGAACTGATACATTGTTTCACCCCTCTCCTCAGCGTGGAACAGGCCAGAGAGTCGGGTCCCGACACTCACAAGACATAAATATGAGCTATTAGTCTCCAGCTGCTCAACACACACATCATTTTTTTCTACATTTGTAATTCTTACTCCAACACTTACCTACATTCAAAGTACCATTTAAATATAAGTCACCAAGAAAAATTTGCGATACTGCTCCTTTAACTCTATCTGCTAGTTGTTTGTATGGACCTTGTGTAGAACAATAGGTATGAATATATGAGTTAGATTTTACATGGCTTACTAAATGCCTATGCACTTTTGGAACGTTTGGAAAGACTTGCACCTGATTGGGTTTAATGATGTAGTGAAACTAAGCACTTACACAGCATTCCAACAGACTCAGAGAGGCTCACTATTTTGAATATTACACTATAGGGGACTCTGCTACAGATTTGAAAGAAAAAAATTAAATCTGCCTCTGACCTGAAGAACTACTCCAACACAATCAAGTGCCGGAAAGTTTCTAAAGATCAGAAGAAAAATATTTGTTTTTGCAGTCTTTTGGGGTGAGCTCAAAAATCCCTGGGATTACCTGTAAACTAATCTTTTCCCTGTTCCCATGGCGCACGCTCAGCCAATCAGCATTGCTTATTCCTTTCTGATTATCTTTGCCGCAATAACTTCAGCATCTGAATAGAGTGAGGGCTGCTGGCCACATCTTCACCCCGCCTCTAGCTGTGGGTGTGACCACACTGGCCATTTAGAGAGAGATATTCCAGGGATGCGGCCGCAAACTGTATATACGCCACGGGCTCGTGAAAGAGGTGAGTGGATCAAGCAATCCGAGGGTTTTTGAAAGAAAAGGGCATCCCAATTCCGGAGAGATAGACCACCCTCATAAGAGGATTATGGACTTGATGGGGGTGTTGTTTCTTTTTAAAGAGATTTTAGATCTAGAATAAGCATAAACTATTTACATAGCTACAAAGCCTTTCTCATTTACAATTTTTTTTTTTTTTCTACTCATCACAATATGAGATTTTGGGCCTGATTTATCAAGCATGTTTTTCCAAACTACTCCAAATCAAGGCAAATTAGAGTGGAGCTTAATATGATTAAACATATTTTTTTACACTGGTACATGTTGCTGCACTGCAACACAGGACATTTGCTGAACCATTACTGGTGCAGCATGCTGAGAAAATGATAAACTATATTTTACACTACTCTATTTTACTCCCATGTGACGTAGTCTGACAATAGTGCTTGATAAATCAGGCCCTATATACAGTATGTATAGAAGCGTTAAAAGCCTTTTTCAGTAAAAATCAATTATACAACCATCCAAGCAAATTCCATTTTTTGTGGGTCCGTGTTTCTTTCTTCTTTACTGCTGCGCTCCCTTTTCACTGATAGCTGGCTTTTTTCAGGGGAGGTAACAAGTGGACTCCATGGAGGTAAATGGGGAACTTTTTCCCATGACTAAAAATTCAGGGTACGCGTAGGACGATTTTTGATTACACTGAAGTCCTGTTGTTTTTCACGTCAAAAAAATCATATCTGAACTTATAGCGGCAAGAAATTAGGGTCAGTTACTTAGAGGTCAGTGCATATTTTAGTAAATCTCTCAGCGATTGTGACTACATGGGGACTAATGCCACAAGGCCTTACCTTTCTGTGCTGTCATTCTCTCTAAATCCAATTGGATATCCCACATTGATTAGATTAGATCTATAGCTTAAAACAGCCCAACCCTCCATAGGGCCCAATGGCGTAAGTAAGTGTGAGGGGGCCCTGGTGTGAATATTAAATGGGACATTTTCAAGGCTCACGCAGTAAAACCTTTACTGTGTTTTAACTCAATGCAGCTAGACAAATAATGGCTGAAACTGCAGAGAGATACTCAACTGGCAGACCGGGGTCCGAATGCGGACCTCGGCACCAGATTTCCGGACCCTCTGCCCCGACAGCCCTGCACTCAGTTGCTTCTGTGTTGCCGTACTCAGAGCTGCACCCTTGATCGACGATTTAGTGCTTAGTCTTAGTCTAGTGCTTAGTCCCCCTCTAAGTCATGACTCTGTGGTCTGGCACCTAGCATTGCAATATGAAGTACTGTACGGGCAGGAAGGGGCATTGCAAAGTACACACAAACTGTTTCTCTGTCTCTTTGCCCCATCCAATCCTTTCCCCCCACCCCAGCTCAGCCCCATTCATCCCATTCCCATCCATTCCTGTCCCCCCAGCTTTGCCCCATCCATCACTGTCCCCCCCAATTCTGCCACATCCATTCTTGTCCCCCCAGCTTTTCTCCATTCATCCCTGCCCCCCCCAATTCTGCCCCATGCAGTCCAGTCTCTCTGCCCCATCCATTCCTTTCCTCCGTGTTTGGCCCATCCAATCTGCGGCCTCCCAGCTTTGTCTGTAGTTTATATGGGGACCAACTGGATTTTTGAAATGGTGGGTGGGCAAGCAGCCTTTTTAAGTTTTACCTGGGGAATCTATAGCCCCTCCCCCAGTGCACTGATTTCTAACTGTCCACCCCCACGTGACAGCCCTCTGCCCGGACCTTCAACTCTCACCGGATGCCCTTAAATAGACCTTTACAAGAAGTGGTTGAGTACCCCTGCTCTAAATGATTCCAAGTGAGCACAAAGCTGATAAATAAGGTGTAGGAGCAACAATGATGGGGCCCCCCTGACCTCCCTGGCCTGGTGCAATCACAGCCCCTGTAGTTACACTCCTGTTGTCACCCACCACATACCACCTCCCTTTGCCTTTGAGTACAGAGATACTCAGTGTAGAAGCAGTAACAGGACTTGTATGTTTGCCATCCTTTTATTTCCATTTCTCCAGGACAGCACAAAAAAGTGATCTAACAGCCACTGTGTCTCTTGGTGCTTTCAGTGCAAGCAATCAATACAAACCCCAGTGGTCTTGCAGCTCCCTGACCACAGCAATAGCTTGCTCCCCAAGATGCAACATGGCATGCCCTTTCCAGCTCAGCCACACGCTGAGCGTGGGATTACGCTTTGGGACTGTTCCCACACTGTTTCCACAAAGGATAAGAGTGGAGAAAGTTAGCGTGTGCCTGGACAGCGTGTGCCTGTAGGACTACTTTGAAATGCAAAGAAAAAAGCCATGGCAGGTGAAAAGAGTGTGCTATTTACTATTACACTGTTTAACTATCACTGCTATTTGTGTGTAACCCAGACTGTCACAGAGATTCTTTCAAAGACTCAATGGTAGATGCATGACAATGAGAAAGATGAAACTCAACACAGTTTAATGTGCCTTTTTCTTCAGCTTCTCTTTTCTGTTAAAATTCAAAAATTCCAAACCATGTAAGACGCTGGATACATGGATGTATATACAGGGTATCATGAGAAATGTCATACAAATTCTGAGTGGCACAACTAAAGCCATGTTTCATAAGATTCATCAAACAACTAGAGAACTTGCCAAAGAATTTTCTTTCAAAAGGATAAGGACACATGCCCCAAGGCTAGGATTTCTTGCCATTGCTAGAGTAACCTACAGTAGCTATAAATTAGTCTCTGTGTAATTCTCCATTGCTAGTTTCTAGTGAATATGATCAAATATTGAATAAAGCTCAACCGAGCTTGTTCAAACAACAAGAAGGTGGAAAGCGGATGCTGGATTTTGACCAGCACCTTGCTGTGCATGACAAGATGAAATATTTTGTGCACCTTAGGGCACAATACTTGGAATATTAATTTAGCATTTGTAGAATATTATTAGGTCCAGGATAATAATAGAGGATGCGTTGCAGATGATGCATGATTCTAGATGTACAGAGTGGTAAACAAGGTTCTTGTTCGGAAACAAACATGTAATCACATTCTGTTCTAGGTACTTCATTTACTTGCATCTGACAAATACCATGAAAGTAAAAAGACTCATAAAATGGAAAATGGATTTGATGATTGTGTGGGCTATAATTTTCTCCTAAATTTCTCCAATGAGAAAAGAGTGATGACGATTAAAAGTCCATTCCTAATTGCATCTCTTCATGCGCCTGGTGTCAAGGTTTAAGGACACTTAAAACTGTTTTGTTTGCATCAGCAAAATGTGCAATTTAGTTGAACTTGATACTGAGCCTCTAATGGCAGTGAAGCACCTGCGAGAGGTTATGGCCAAGAACATCAATGCTTTCATGAAATGACTCATTTCTGCTTACACACTTCTTTGCTTCAGATGTATAGTCCAGCAACTCATAAAGTTCCATCTGTAAACAGTTGTCCCATGTAGTGCTGTAAAATAGTGAAGGTATGTGATGATGAGTAGGAAGCCAAAACCATGCACTTTGAGACTGATGGGAGAAGATTATGTCTGGGTGTCTCAGTGTCTGAATGGAATGTCCATGACACTCTGTTTGGCCAGGCCAAGGCTGAAGCAATAGATGAGAATTAAGAGATGAAGACATAAAAGTAACAGTAATCTACTAGCCTGGGTTTCTAAAGTGTGTTAAAAAGTTCCACTGCCTGAAGGCTGGCAACCAATTGGGGGTTCAGTCTTAAAGTGTATCACAGGAAAGATCTCTTAAAGCCTTGAGTTTTAGGATGGTGGTCTCGAGTCACTGTGTGAAGTGTTATGACCTCAGTGGACGTCAGCATCTGCTCGACCTCAGTGTCACTTTCACGAGTAGTTTACTTCCTGTACTATAAGAACAACAAGTAAGCCATGTTGCATCTTGAAAGTGACAGAAATAAATCTTGTTGCTTGGTCTGTAAAGTTGTGGTCAGTAGGTCTATATTGGCAGATTAATATCTGCCCAAGTAAATATCCTCCAGATGTGCAGCACTCTGTTGGTAATGTAATATAGAGCAGCCAGTTTCATTATGGATGAATTGTAGACTACTTTTCTATCTGTATAATTGTCATCATCTTTAAGCTCAATGTAAAGAGAGTTGTGGTTAAGTATACCTTTGTTAATGAAACCTACTGTGAATGGTCCCCAGTTGTTGGTGTACCCCAGGGTTCAGTTCTGGGACCACTATTATTCAACTTTTCAACGTTTATAAAAGATGGAATTAATGGCACTGTCTGTTTTTGCAGATGACACCAAGATATGTAGCACAATGCAGTTTGTTCACACATTTCAATAGACTGGGCATCCACTTCTAAAAAAATAAGAATATATATATTGAGCCCTCACCCACCTAATCTCGCCAAACACCAATTATGAGGAGTCAATTACTATTTCTATTGTAGGTATGTTATAGGATTGACAATGCAAAGAGGATGTAGACAGCAGTAAATATTTTAAATCAAATATGGATATTGAAGACACTGATATTGTGTACAATTAAAATCAATACAGTATTAGGCCCGCATAGTAAGTTGGAATTTTCTACATTCTTCAAAAGAAAAATTGACAACATTCGACTTGGCTTTGCCCCTCAGAATCCCTCACCACTTCAAACAATCCCCCCGCCTTACTCTCTTACTTTCTTCACTCCAATAACTGAGCTTGGACTAACCTCTCTCATATCTAGGGCCCACCTGACTACCTGCTCCCTCGATCCTATTCCATCCCACCTTATTCCTCAACTGTCTCCATCCCTCACTCCAGCCTTAACCTCCATATTCAACCTTTCTCTCTCCACTGGCACCTTTCCTTCTTCCTACAAACATGCTGTTATTACTCCGATAATCAAGAAACCCTCTCTCGACCCCTCTGCCCTCTCCAGCTATCGCCCTATCTCACTACTCCCTTTCTCCTCCAAACTTCTTGAAAAACATGTCCACTCCGAACTGTCACAATACTTATCCACTAACAACTTAATTGACCCCTTACAATCAGGATTCCGCCATAACCACTCCACTGAAACTGCCCTCACCAAAGTCACCAATGATCTGCTCACTGCCAAAAGCAAAGGTCACTACTCCATCCTCATCCTTCTTGACCTCTCCTCAGCCTTTGATATTGTCGACCACTCTCTGCTTCTTGATATTCTCTCCTCTCTTGGGGTTCAAGGGCTTGCACTCTCTTGGCTCACCTCTTACCTCTCTGACAGATCATTCAGTGTATCCTATTCTAACACAGTCTCATCCTCGCGTTCCCTTTCTGTCGGTGTGCCGCAAGGTTCTGTCCTAGGCCCCCTACTTTTCTCAGTCTACACCCATGGCCTTGGCAAACTTATAACTTCACTAGGCTTCCAATACCACTTCTATGCGGATGGCACTCAGATATATCTCTCAGGCCTCAATCTCTCCTCTCTCCTATCTCGCCTCCCCAACTGCCTCTCAGCTATTTCTTCATTCATGTCATCTCGCTACCTCAAGCTAAACATGGACGAGACAGAACTGGTCATTTTCCCACCATCTAACTCCCCTCACCTCTCTAACACGTCTATTTCTGTCAACAATTACACAATACCAGCAACTCCCCAAGCTCGGTGCCTGGGAGTCATTCTGGACTCTGCCCTCTCTTTCAATCCATATATTCACTCCCTGGCCACCTCCTGTCGCCTCCAATTTAAAAACATCTCCCGCATCCGTCCTTTCCTCTCACCTGACACCACTAAAATGCTAGTGCATGCCCTGGTCATATCCCGTCTGGATTACTGCAACATCCTTCTTTGTGGCTTACCAACTAACAGACTGGCACCCCTCCAATCTATCCTGAACTCTGCTGCTCACCTCATCCATCTTTCCTCTCGCTCCTCCAGTTCTGCGCCTCTCTGCCAATCCCTACACTGGCTGCCAGTCCCACAGCGAATCCTGTTCAAAACTCTAACTCTCGCATACAAAGCTCTCTCCAACCAGACCCCTCCCTACATCTCATCTCTAATCCAACAGTATCAACCTAGAGGCAGCCTCCACTCTTCTGCCGACCTTCTCCTGTCCTCCACCTTGGTCACCTCCTCTCACGCCCGCCTCCAGGACTTCTCACGTGCAACTTCAATCTTCTGGAATGCCCTCCCACACCCAATCCGCCACTCCACAACCCTCAAAACCTTCAAAGGCGCTCTTAAAACTCACTTATTCAGACAAGCATATAATCTGGCCTAACCAATCTTCTAAAGGGCACATGCCACAAAGCTCAATACTGACTGTTTGTGATCCTTCCCCCTCGTCTTCACCCCTCTTCCTTTAGACTGTAAGCTCGCAAGGGCAGGGCTCTCTCCCCTATTGTATCTTGTACTCAGAATATCCATTGTCAACTGTGTAAAACTGCATTTGTTTCTACCCTGTCTGTAATTACTACTTTGTAAAGCGCTACGGAAGATGATGGCGCTATATAAATAAACAATAATAATAATAATAATATATAGAGTGAATCCCAAACTTAGTTAAACCCAGAGAATGAGCAAATTATGCATTGGAAAGAAAAACTCAGTTATTAGGCAAGGCATTAGTCAGACATGTATGTTGAAGAAATGGTTAAAAGACCCAGCACAATCCCCAAAAGTTTAAGCACTTCATATACAAACCAAAGGTACTGTATAGTTATGTAAGAGACCAACCTCTTGCTGACTGCCAGTCCACCCTCATGGATCTCCTCTGGTCTCTGGCTGCCTAGCAGAACCTCCATCTTTATAGCACCCAGCTCTTAGAAGTTTGAGCCATCTTTAAATTATGCCTAGGTGATGGCCTCAAACTTCCCAGCTTAAATGTTGACCTGTTTGTTAAGCTAATGAAAGTTATTGCATATAAGCTAAATTGAATTTTTTTTTTTAACCTTTTATTGCTAAACAAACTGCCCTTGGTGTGTACGCTTTGGCCAGAATTGCGTTATGCTAAGCCTGTTTACCACTCCTGTCAGTGATGATTAATAGCTTAATAATGTTAAATGAACCCTTTTTAAACTCAATGTGGAATAAATGTAATGCACTTGGTGTGTTATAATCTGCAGGCCACATATGTCTTTGGAGGAGTAAAGCTGGGAGGAATCTTTTTGAGAGTACTGGTAGATCACAGGCTAAATAACAGTATGCAATTCCAAGCAGCTGCTTCCAAGGCTACAAAGATATTATCAAGCCTTAAAAGAGACATGGAATCATGGGATAGGAATGTAATATTGCCTCTTTACAAGGCACTGGTAAGCCATCATCTGGAATATGCCCTCCTGTTCTAGGCACTAGTTCATATAAAGGACGCCCTGATTATGGAAAGGAAGCAGAGAAGAGCCACCAAACTGATAAGACGAATTAAGGATTTTAGTTATGATGAAGGATGACTAAGGAGGGAACTGATTAATTTAATAAATATATAAACAGTTAATACCAAAACTATGGGAAAAATATTTCAGGTAAAATCTTCTCAATCTGTCTGGAAAAAAAAAGACCATTCTTTTTTACCATAAGTACTAAAGATTTGTGGATTAGCCTCCCACAAAAGCTTGTTACAGCACCCACAGCTGACAGCTTTAAACAAGGATTAGATGCTTTTTTTTTAGGAGAAAATAACATTAACAGTTACAATTAGCTGTTATCAGTAAATAATAAAAAATAACTTTCCTCAACTCATGCACCTTGGTTGAACTTGATATATCGTACATATTGGACATATGTCTTAACTAGAGATGAGCGGACTTCTTGAAAGTTCGATTCGGGCGATTCGCTGAATTTCCCCAAGAAATTCGGGTTCGCCCGAATCGAACTTTCACGAATCGCTCATCTGAAAAAAAAATGCCGGCATGGTGGGAGCGGGCAGGCCGGCTACGCTGTCAGGTAAAATCTTCTCAATCTGTCTGGAAAAAAAAAGACCATTCTTTTTTACCATAAGTACTAAAGATTTGTGGATTAGCCTCCCACAAAAGCTTGTTACAGCACCCACAGCTGGCAGCTTTAAACAAGGATTAGATGCTTTTTTTTTAGGAGAAAATAACATTAACAGTTACAATTAGCTGTTATCAGTAAATAATAAAAAATAACTTTCCTCAACTCATGCACCTTGGTTGAACTTGATACATTGTACATATTGGACATATGTCTTAACTATGTAACTGTAACATTCAGCTGTGACAAGCAACCACTTTAGCTTAAAGGCTGGTCCAAAAGCATGGAACTCTTATTTAGATATGTAGTAGGATGTTACTTTTGCTGTCCCCCTAAGAAAACCCAGTGTGACTTTGTTCATTGATGTCCACGGTTTAAGGTAGGCTACATCTGCTGTTGTGTTTACAAAAGCACCAGAGAAACACAAAACATATGTTTGTGCTCCTCTTTATAAGGAACCGTACAACTGAGTATGCACATAAGACTGTTACTCATCAAAGATATTTTATGTCTCAATGGGAAATGAATCATCCCAGCCTAAAATCAGTTAAGTCTGTGAGTGATGCTTTTTATTGGCTGGAGATGGGATCTGCAATCCCAAAGGACTGTATAAACTGCTGAAAGCAGTGAGGTTGTCTCTGCAAGTAAAGAGTTTTTCCTCCCCGCTGAATTGGAAGGTAAGAAAGTCAGATTTTAAATCCCTGAGCAGACTAAGGCTATGTTACCCTGGTAGACAGTTTGATAATAAATCAAAATCAATTATATGATTTGAGAGGTCTTGAGAGGGAAAAGCCTTCCAACAACTATTTGCTGTTAGAAGCAAATGTGACATCTGACTCATACTCTTTTTTTCCTTAACAGAGTGCCAGAGCCCATGGATGCCATCTGCAGGTGAAGAACTGTTGCTTGATAAGTTTAGCCTCATGAAGTATCTTTTGGGGGGGGGGGGGACTTGTTTCTGAAGAATAGGAATCTCAAGAAGTGGAACATCTGGTGGATATCGTTGGATACAATAATGTATTTTCATACACAGGTATGCTTCCAATAGTCTTTTTTTAGGGTTGGGTGATGTGCGAACCCAATCTGCAAAGTCCAGGTTCGTACCAAACTTTGCGAGTTTGGGTTCCCAAACCCGAACATGGTCTTCATTCTGTGTCTATGACATCAGGCCAAAAACGGAAAAGCTGGTTGATGGGCTGCTCCTGAGCCCGATGATCTGCTTTCTGGCGGCAATGTTTAATATGGTCCATGACCGGGGCCACAGAAAAATGGATGCTGCTCCCCATGAGTGAGGACACTCCTAGTGCCAGCTGACAGTGCTGACACTAGGTGTGTCCTCACTCATGGGAGGCGGTGGTCATTTTTCTGTGACCCTGACTGTGGGCCATTTTGAACGCCACCGCCGCTGTCAGCAATGGTATCGCAGGGCTCAGGTACGTTTTTACAGCAGCAAGCTTCCTACAGCACACTCGGGACCCCCCTGCCCCCCCCTTGTCTGGGTCCCTATACATTTCAATAGGGACCAGGTTCAGGTTCACATCCCCAAACCCAACCATTTAATCAAAGTTTGGGGGGTTCACTCATTCCTAGTTAGAACCATGAAGATTTCATTCGTGGGTTTCTGACCTGTATACTTATTTTTTGCTATTTCTGCACACCATGTTGTACAATTTATAACAAGGACACTTGTGAAACTGTTACAAATGTAAAATATGCAATAAAAATAAAAAAGTAAAAAAAGTAAAAAAATAAAGACTAAATAATTCAAATAGACTGTCCAGACAAGCATATAAATTGAAAAGTATTTATCCCTTCTCCTCCACAGCTGTTGCGTTTAGGTCCAGCTTTCTGATACCCATTGCTGAGATTGGATCCTGCAGTGAGCATGTGCCCATTTATTTCCTGGGTGCTCAGTCACAATTTGCAAGCAAACTGATGGATAAGGCCCAGGTCCACCTCTGTTAGAGTGACTGAAGCATACCATCACTATGGTGGACATATAAAAGGAAGGGGAGATTCCACAAAATCATTATCATTATCTAACATTATCGGCGTCCCACAAACCACAATGAATACCTAATAATACAACACTAAAGAAACGAGGTTTAGAGTGGGACTGGCACAAAATTGCTGCAAAGTCAGTGACTATATACAAAAGATTTAATGAATATCAAATTGCACAACCACATTATACCAACAATTCTGTAAAAAACATATAGAGTGATTTAAAACACGGGGGCCCCCCCCCCATTCATTCATGCAGCATCAGCCACACAAACAATCCACCACCGCTCCACACCTCACTACTCACTGGCCTCATTCACTGAGATCCCAAAAGTAAATATTTTCCGGTGTCTGGCCAGTTGAAATAAATGGGAAAGACAGGATCCAAATGGGGCTTCCAAAACAGTGCCAGTCCCACTCTAAACCTTGTTTCTTTAGTGTTGTATTATTAGGCATCACTATGGTGGGGCTGACAGCCCATGCCTCAGTATGCTCTTCTGCACAAGGTGGCAGGGACCTAATATTTTGGAACCCTATCAAGGGATCATGTGAGTAATGGAGAGCCGGATCTCAGCAAAGCAACTGCAGTGAAGAAGAGATAAATATCCTTTCCTAAGCAAGGACTTTAAGGAAACACTGCAGTCAAGCACCTCTCTGATCTGACCTGAATCTGTACTTCAAATATAGGTAAGTGCCAACATTCCTCTGCATCTTTAAGGGAAGAAACAATGTAATCTCTAAATGAAAATGACCATTTTCATATAAGTTATAAAAAGTCAAAACATGGCTTCTAGGCTCTTTCTCTGGAAACTGGGGTCCTGTGGGAAGAACATTGACAAGTCCCTTTGTGTTATCTCTAAGAATATTTTGTGACACAATTATTATCGCTTGTTTTCAGGTAGACTTGGCACCCAAGTCATTCTGGATCACTAGAACAAGCCATAATGCCATGCTTCTCCCAACATGCATTGGCAGTTATAGTGAAAGCTAGGGTGCTCTGTATAGGTTTGAATTTTAGCTCTTTGAACTGCTGTTGTGACCTCAGCTTACCTTTTGACCTTTTTGCACAACTACGATCATCCCGCTGTCTTATCCATATATACTGCGCAGCTCTCTGTCCTCCCGGCTCCCGACCCTTGCTTGCATTTGGAATCCATCTGTGCACCTGTCTCTGTCTCCTTGCTGTATCAGCCGTGCAGTTCAGCCGCCAGCATCTGTCACCAGCTCCTTGCTGGCTCAGTTGCCCACAGCTCAGCACCCAAGAGCCTTGTGGGTTCACCTGGTTTCAGTCTGTCAGAGTACATCCTTTGTGCTTATTAAGTCCTGGGGGAAACCGTGTCCAGTGAGGCGTCTCCAGCATCCCGCGAGATGGTGCTTGTCTATAAGCAGAGGTAGCAGCAGAGATTGAGGGTTTTGAGCTGATTAGAAGGCAGGTGTCCATCCATTACAGGGTCTATGAAGGGGCAGGAAATATGTGTTCAACGTGGCATTGTTTTATAAGAAAATATGTTTTGGCAGAGCTAGAAAACAGAGCATCCAGTTTGTGGTGTACAGTTAAGGGTATTGTTAACATTTGTTGATTTGTGCCCCCCCCCCCCTCCCCCATTGAGAAGACTTGAGAAGTTTTGAGAAAGTTAGTGAGAAAACTACTAAGTTTAAAGGTTTAAGGAACATTGCAGGGATCATTAGTCTAATGTCCAACCTTGAGGAGCAGTACTGTATGTTAAAAAGCAGCACTGCATTATCTGAGCCTCAGGGTATAATTTGGTATTTAAAGATTTGTTTCTTGGGAATTCCTCCTGCCATGCTTCTTGGCACTGTTTGCATAAAAGCTGTGTCTACATTTTAAACTAGTAAGAAGGATCCAATAGTCCACTTCCAGAAAGGCTCTGCATTTTAGGATGGGGCTTCCAGTGTACTGGTCACTAGTAGATAGTGTGACTTAGGCCAACTGGTGTCATACAAATGGAGGGTTCCATTACTTGGTGTGTGCAGACAGATTCACATTTTTGGCAGAGCTGTTGTTGACTTTTTGGCTTGTCTCATGGTGCCTCCTCAAGGTTGCTGATCAATCTGAATTATTGGCAACTGTGTTATTAACTGTGCTGATTCTTATGCTGATTCTTCACTGTTGAATTCCCTGAAGCAAATAACTGCATCTCTTGGTTTCAGGGTACTCTGTTTCCTCAATACATTCTGCTCCAGCAATGGCAACTAAGGGGGTAATTTAAGAAGGGATAGCACCAGGTAGTGCTTCGTAGCTGCAGGCAGCATCTGGTGAACGCGCAAGCGCTGTGTGCAAAACCACATTTAAGAAAGCGAATCTGGTGACCGCCTCTAACAGCGCCATGTAGTGTCAGATGTATTATTAGAGGCGGCTCAGTGTATAGCCCCGGCTCTCTAGGCTCAGGAGTGCCATGTAGTACCTGTCGCTCTGTAGCGCTCTCCCATACATTTCAATTGGCTTTCATTTGTGGTTAAATAGTGTGTTTGGCAATTAAAATTTTTTTTTTTGCTCAAATCATTGTGTGACTTCTCCTGGCCTTCAAACAAACACTATTATACATATTTGGGACTTCTTATATTTTTATGCAGAATTGTTTTTACAGGTTTACTAAAGTGTTAACTTTACTAACTTTACTAAAGTGTTAAAACAATGTCGTTTCATGTGTTTTCTCTTTGTTACAGATGTATATGTGTTCAAAAACAGACATTGATCACACAGCGTCTGGCGATCTATGCTACAGCTCCCAGCTTTAGAGCATGTAGTTTTTGTATGTAGTTTTTGTTAAATATGGTGTGGAGTGCCGAGTGCTGGATGCAATGCGCTGGCGTTACCTCTCGCTCACTGCAGCATTGTTCTGTTGTTAGAGTGCCCAACACACATCACATTCATCAATGCCGGCCAGGTTACTACAGCGACTGCAACACTAGGTTACAGCGCCTGATACCCTCTTACAGCGTCTACTAGCAGTCGCTCTAAGTGCCGCTATACAGACGCTTATGTGGCAATACCTGCCGCTAGTAGTGAATCAGCCTCCACCAATATTCTGTTTTGAATAGATGTTATATTTGTGGTGGCTTCTTGCTGTGCCTGGGCTGAGCAGGCATCCTACGAGGATAATCATAGAAGGGCTCAACTCACATTCGCAGTGTTTTTCAAAATTCTTGCCAAATGACATTGGATTCACCGATGGAAGCAGGAAAAAGTTTACTTTTGTGTGCCGGTATATTTGGTATCATGGACGCCTCTAGTCGTGCTGATTTTTGAGAACGCATAGTATAAAAACGTGTAACTTTAGTTTATTTCATCCAAGCAAATAGATAGAAAAGAGATCTTGTCCCCACAACGTGCACCCCGAGGCACTAGTGTGCCAGAGTCAGTACACAAAGCATTGTCTAATATAAAATTTGTAGTAAAAGCATTCAATATACTATACGTATTTAATATTGAATATATTTAATAAAAATGCCTCCAGCTAAGTGATTTGTTTCTTTTTCCTAATGTACAAATAAAAAAAACTTTGATCTCTGTAAAAGCAGAAATGGTAAGTACATTGACCCTCTAAAACTGATCTGTATACTGCAGAAATCAGTTACCATGAATATGTATAAATACAGGAATATTATATTTGTGCCGTTGATGTTTTTAGAACAAATGAAAAAAGGGAATGTAACATAAATGATAGATCAGTGACTGCTGTGCTTCTGTTATTTCCCACTCCAGATATTCACATCTATCAATCAGTGGAGAAAGTTAGGAGTTAAAATGTTTGTTAAAAATAGTTTTGGTACATCTTACCTAAATCACAGTTAGCATGGAAGAGATCTCATAGAAAGAGAATAATGCAATCATTAGACAAGGAAAAGAGCTGAATAGTAAAGCAACAGAAGCTGGTCTTCCTTTAAAGAACCAAGAGACCTACACTCTCTCCCATACCTCTAACCTAACCTACCCCCGCGCACCATCAATGAGATTATCACCTTTTGGAACTACATCTGATGGGGGTCAGCAATAGGCTGCGCACACATGTGGTAACCGCACCACCTTCAAAAGGCAACTTCACTACTTTCTTTCATTGTGCAGCTATTGCCTGTCTAGTTTTGTACAGAGTTACATGCCTGATTTTGGGCTTCCTAAAGATCCATGAAAAGCACTTAAACCCTTGCTTGAGTATTAAAGTTACCCTGCAGTGTGAAACCACATGCCCTTCTAGATATTCACCTCACTCTGGGAACCTGCGGTAGCCAAGAGCAAAACATTGCTTTCCTGCAGGATCCCTGCTCCCTCTGTTCTCTGCGCCCCCATCAGCAGACCACTAATCTGTTGGCACTGAGCAGAGATGCTGTTGCAGAGCATATTGCAGGGTCATGGAATGAGGGGAACATACAGCAAGGCTGGAGGGTTTCACACTGTGGACCACCCAAATAGGGATGTTCTCTAGGGAAGAATTTCTCTCAGATGGGTAGCCACCTGGCTGGAATTGACAATGGGAAAAGTATACCTGCAATTTCAATTACCAGTAAAAAAAACAAATATTGCACTGCCAGGCTAGTGGCCAGTAAAGTAAAAAAAAATATATCAGGTGGCAAACCTGCTCTCAGACCACCTTAAAGTAATATTAAAGGCAAAGGCAACTGTTGCACCATTGCGTCAGGCTATGTGTGGCACTGTCCTTAATTGTTTTTCGTTTTTAAATTGAAGAAGAATTGGCCGAGATATCAAGGTTTACAGGTTTACCATATAATTTCTCTTCTTAAGCAAGTGGGTGTGGTCCGTGGTTCTATGATACAGCATAATAATCAGCATAATGGGTGGGGTCCATTACTTGCTTTAGACATCCTGGTGGTGCTTCTTCCCACTCACCCTGTTGCTAGATGACATTGGAGCCTATGCCAGCACTCCCAAACACAAAAGGCTGCAATCCCACTTGCAAATGCATCCCCTCCCCACACTCAATGCGCATGCATGAACTAACATAGCTCCATATGCACATTCAATGCGGGCGGGTGACAGATTGGCCGTGGTGGCCGGTGGCGGATCGGGGCGGACGAATGGTTGGCCGATCTGTTGGGTGGGTAGTGGATCAGCGGGCAAGCAACGGATCGATCAGGTGACCGGGTGGGCCAAACAGACGGGCGGGTGGAAGATCGGGCGGGTGGTCAGTTGGACTTAAGTAGTCTAGCTGCATCCAACTGAGACAAAAAAAATTTTGAGCCATAAAAGAGCTAAATTTAGTGTTCGCACCAGGGCCCCGTCCCATTTAGTTATGTCACTAATGTGGAGTATAGCTTAGTGTGAGGCCAAGGAGGCAGTAAGTCTGCTTTAAGGTGGAGTTTTGCTTAGTAAATCACCCCTAGGTGTCTTATAATTGCCAGAACAATTGGCAAGGAAGAAAACCTATTTGATTAAAGTCATTGTTTTATTTAAATTATATGCATAAATAACAGTTATTTTGTAGAAAAGCTAAAATTGTCATGCCCTTGGCACTTGATAAATAAGAAATGAAAAGAAAGACGTATTTAAATTGCTTTATATGATAAAGTTCCTTTAGTATTTTGTGGCCTCTTGTGCTGTGTTTCCCCAATGATTGACACGGTGTTAAATAACATCTATTTTCTGTGTGTATTTTAGTTTGCTGGTTAAAAATACAATTTAGTTCAATTATCTGACAAAAGAGTCTCTAAGTAATAAATCTCACATTCAAAAAAGTCATTCCAAACAAATTACACCAATAAAATCAATGTCAGCCTTTCCCAACAGTGAAATAAGTAATAACAAATAAATTACACATTATTGATACGCTCTGTGGGGCTCAATTGTTATTTAAAAAGGCTAGGAGCGTTAAGTTGATCAGATCCAAACTGCATATATAGACATAAATGTTATCAGTGGGGTTTCCCCTACCCAGTTCTTAACAGTCACCAGAGTCTCTCTATACCTCATGCAGCAAGCTTTCGGGAAGGTGTCTAAAGATGACTAAAAAATCCCCAGTTATCCCCATCCCTAAGAAATCTTTGGCAACTGACCTTAATTGCGTCCGACTAGCTGCAGTGACTAATAATAATGAAAATGAATAATAATAATAAAGACATTTGAACAATTGGTACTGGTACCCTACTTCAGGGACTGTACTGCTAGAGAAATCGACCCAGTGCAATTTGCATATAGAGATAATTAGAGCCCTATTTATGAAGCGTCTGTGCCACACAGTACCACATTTTTGGCCTCAGCGGCACTCATGGGATTTAAGAAAGAAAAAAACAGCAGCGTTGATGCGGCCGCCGCCTAGCATTTTGTTTAACAGAGCTGGGGGCGCTCTGGTTGAAGCAACGCCAGTAGCTCATGATCCCATAGAGCACAATGGGCAGAACTGGATTGTAGTGTTTACTGCTTATAATTAATATTTAACACATTTTTGTACAGAACTTGCACAAAAAAAACCTTATTTTACATAATCCTGTATGTAGCCTCTTAGGAGTCCCTCAAGCACTTGCCTTGCGTCAGTCCTTTTGTGCTATACCAGTTGTTAGTGAGTCTTTTAAGATCAAAAGCAGAGGTGCTGAAATAAATAGACTAAAATAAAATAACTCTTGGGTGAAGTCCATCTGGTCCTGGAGTCTTATTCATATTTAAATTATTTAGTATTTCTTGGATGTGCATCCTTGAACCTGGGGAAGTTGGCCTTTCTCAAAATTTGTGGTTTTGCCCTTTCAGCCAGAAAACATTTTTTTTCAGTTTATGTTGAATATTACTATATTGTAATACTCTATACAACTATATTGTGGTCACTGTTACCAAGATTTTCATGACCTGTTACAGTACCTAACAGGTCATCATCATTTGATATTACCAGATCCAATATACATCAACCCTAGTAGGTGCTTCCACCAACTGGCTCTTTAAGTTATCTTGCAGCAAGCTCAGCAATGCTCTTCCCCTCTGTGGTTAAAGCAGATCCATGTCTCCAGTTAATTCCTGGGTAGTTGAAATCCCCCATTATCACTATTGTACCTGCCTGTGCTGCCCACTGTATCTGGTTATGCAGTTGACCCTTTGTTTCCTCGGTTATGTTGGGGGTTTATAGATTACACCAACATTGTTTTCATTGCCCAAACTTCTACCCACAAGGATTCTCTTTCACAATTCTCAGCTAGTATTAATATATGCTTTGAAATCTTGTTTTTCATAATGACACACTCTGCCCCCTTTCCTATTTGCTCTATCTTTTCGAAAGAGGGTAAACTCTTGAAGATTAATAGCCCAATCATGTGTGGAGTCCCGCCATATCCCACATAGTCACACCAATAACATCAATGTTTTCTTCTAGTACCAGGGCCTCAAGCTCCCCCACTTTACTTGCCAGACTTCTGGCATTTGTGAACATGCACTTCAAGTTGTCATCCAGTTTAATACATTCGGCTTTAGTGTCATTAACTCTTGCAGTGTTGTGTCCACATACTTTTCCACTGCCAGTTTGTAACACATGGATCCTAGTCCTATTTCTCCACCCACCATCATATGCTGTCCCCTAAGTAACATGTCTTCCCCACAACGCCCCCCCTTTCATTCAGGTGCAAATTATCTGTAGAATACAGTTTGTACACCAGTGAAAAGTCAGCCCAATACTCTAAGAACCCAAATCCTGCACCAAGACTTGAGCCATGCATTTAACTATTTAAGCTCCCACTGTGTTTCATGTGTAGCGCATGGCGCAGGCAGTATTCCAGAGAATACAACCTTGGAGGTCCTTTCCTTCAACTTGGTGCCTAGTTCCTTAAATGTATTCTTAAGGATCCTCCCTCTCCCATAAATTCTGTTACTGGACCACGACAGCTGGGTCATCCCCAGCCCCTCCCAGTAATTTCAGTCATTTATCCACCCGTTCCACCACATGCCAACCAGGGAGACTGGCACCAGGGAGACTGCAAACCATTCGGCTGAGACGGTCTTGGCGATAAATTGTTCAGTCCATCTGATAATAGAATCCCCTATGACCACTAATTGTCTTGTTCTACCTGCAGTCCCACTCACGTCTGTTAGGAAGAGCAGTATCCGCTAGGGCTGTCATTTTACCCAACTTGGCATTTTTGCTAGGGTGCGCAGACACAGGTATGGCCTTCCTTTTCTGTGCCCTCTTTCTACTCCCTCTAACTACATTTACCCAGCTACTTACCTGCCCCTCTGGACCCATTTCTCCACCCTCTGTTTATACCCTACTTAATGCTTGCTCAGTGAGCAGCATCTCCCTTGGTGTTGCATTTTGCGCCTCCAGATCTCTAACCCGAGCTTCCAAGCGTGCACATGCTCACATTTATCACGGTATTCAACCCGGAACTCCAGTAGTGTATATATATGACAAATTATGCACTGAAGTAGACCTCCAATATTGCTAGCCATTATCCCAGTTACACAGCAGTGAATACAAAAAGTACTTAAAGTTTCAGAAACGTCTGCTCTTAACTTCTGGTTTTATCTCCTTATTTTTTAACTCAATAACACTTATAAAGCCACACTTATTCCAAGCACAGCAAAGCTCTCTGAGTTGTACCTTGGAATTTAAACCACATGAACCAAGTTAACCCCTCCTACTCAGCAGGGATGCAGGAGAGAAAAAACCCGTTGTTGCCTTTTAAATGTGTCAGAATTAGCACACACTGATTCACAAAAATAAACCAGATATAGTTTGCAGTATTTCACTTACCAAGTTGACCAGGGTTGGTCACAATTCCAAGTTACCAACTTACCAAAGGAGCTCCTGATTTTTTAACGCAAAAACACTTATTTTTCACCAATGACTGAACTTCTTCTAAGTCAGTAAACGTTTTGAAATTTGGACAACACCATGGATCTAAGCCTTACCCACAACAATGGGGAATTGGCCTACCATGGAAAAGTTGAGAGGATTAGTCAATGGTGCATAATCAACAATTTGGCCTTGCATCCAGTAAAGACCATTGAAATGGTAGCAGACTTCAAAAGGAATACCCCAACATCTTTTCCAAATCCATATATGGAGAAGAGATAAAGGCAGGCAGAAAAGCAATATTCCTTGTATGTATTTGGAATTTGGAATTGTATTTACAATCTCTAAAAACCTGAAATGGGAGATAAACATAGAGGAGAACATTGCTAAAGAAGTCCCAACAAAGACGTTTCCCCAACACAGTCATTCTAGCGACAGCAAACATCTATGGCTCTTGATTTCCAGCCATTCAGAACCTATACATAAATATAATCAATACCAGGGTAATAAAGATCATTGTTGTACTTGCTAATGCCTACTACTTTGTGCTTCCAGCAGGAGATACTTGTCATACTATCGGATTGCAGCTTGTTCCCCATAGTTATTAACTTTCTGACCATTTAACGTCATCTCTCCACTGCTAACAGGTTAATAACATGTGTAAATATTTCCACTTTTACTGTCTTTTAACCCTGACCCTGTCTGTAACCAAAGCACTTTTATAGTATGTTTGCACTGAATGTACTTGGCAAATAAATAATTAATAATAAATTACCCCCCAGTTTGGCAGAAGCTAAACATTATTTTGATAATGCAGGACACGGGGAGGCCGATTCATTAATAGCGCCAGGTAGCGACAGATGAGCGCCAGTAGCGTGATTTACACAGCGCCAGCCAGTATTCGCTGTGCTTGGCCGGGGTTTGCTTGTTGACAGCGACTCAGTCGGTGTGCGGTAATGTTGAATACGGGGTTAGGGGTCGTTGTTTCACAGGTTCTGCGTTGTATGGGTGCGCCTGACAGCGAATGGCCAGAGCGAACGGCTTGCTGCAGATTCATTAACAAATCACGCTCAAAAATTTCTCGCGCTGTGAATTCCTTGTTTAAACCCCAGAGCGCTGGCGGCGATGTGTGTAAAGTAGTTTTTAACCCCCAAACAACCTTTTTTTTTAATGTAAAAATTATCCAAGTTTTTCTAAACATTTTGTAATATGAATACATGAATATCAGACCTGTAATATCAATTCTGCACAATTTTTTTTTTTTTTTTTTTACTTAAAAAAAAATCCTAACATTGCAGAAGTGGTCACAGAATTTTTGACATAAAAAAAAAAAACATTAATAGCAATTAATTATGATTATTTAAAAATTGCTCCATTGAAATGCATTGGACCACGCCAGGGTGCGGCAGGTCATACCTGTCGCTGTGATGGGATTAGCAGCGGCGCTGTTCATTGCAGTCGGCTACATGATGAATCCCGCGCTAGCTGACGCTCTCGCCGGCGCTAGCCTCATTTAGCGTGATAAATGCGTCATTGTGACCGCCGCCGGGCGTACTTGATTCGGTAGCCGCCGTTAGCTGGCGGTACCTGGCGCTCGTCAGACACTACCTGGCGCTAGCCCTTGATAAATAAGGCCGCAAGACTAGCACTATAAATATTGCTAGCCCATAGGTTTTTAGGTTTTATCCTACTATTTTTATACTACCTTAATGCAGTCCATAACATTTAACAATTTGTATATTAAAGATTGTAGCTTTATTACAGGCAAATATTAAAATCTGTTGTGACCATGCAAACATATTTTATGTTCAACCAGTATTGTTAAAAATAACTGTCCCAACTCTACTCGACACATTTCACTCCATGTGGGACTTCCTCAGAAATTTTACATTGGGCTTGTGACTATAGAGTATTTAGGATTAGGCATTTGTTATTAATGAGAGTATCAATTATTACCTTGCCTCCGATGTCCCTGGAATATGCCAAGAAGAGCGTATGGACCTTGATCGCCAGAAACACCCTTGCAATTTCAGAGGAAGTGAAATGCGTCGGATAATTTAAATGGTTGTTTTTTTTTTTAGTACTCGACCTCAATAAAATAAAATTCCATGCATTTTATTACTGTAGACCTAATAAAGCTATCATTAGAGACTGGGCATAAAGTATTCCAGCATGACACCTGACACTTCTATGTTCTATTAAATAATGGTGCTTCTGAGATATGTCCATATTTGCCTGTCTCCCTTAGCCTTCCCACTAAAGAGTTTCCAAGGCCATTAGTGGGGGTATTTTCTAAAACAAAGGCTTCCCCTGTAGGAAAATTCTATCTTGGTGAATATTTACTCATTTAACCCTCAACTTCATCCCTAGATACCTCTTGCTGCACACACAGGGTTTTCAGCCCCTTGTAGCACTGCGTTGAATGGAATCCACATGATTAAGGCCCCAAATGTTAAGAGCAAATTACTGGGAATGTGTGAAACAATTTGCACTTAATGTTTCAGTCATATCTATGAAAAATATGACTTAAATATAGTTTTATTAATAATACATATTTTAATTAAACGGGTAGAGGTGCATCTAGCAGGAAAAATTGAATCTTCACACGGTTTCACATACTGGTATGATTCATGGGCAGTAAATATGCAAAGCTTTGTGCCCATAAGGCAATCAAACTGCAAAGCTGATATGCATGTTTTTCTCTAAAAGAAGGAAGTCTAGCAATACACAAAGACATAATAAAAAGCTGCCGGTGTAAATAAAAAAAGAACTAACTAATGAATATCTTTTAGCTAATACAGATCTGTGTCACATGAAATCATTAGAACAATAAACACAATGGTCTGATAATTATTCTTTGTTATCTCCGTAAATGTAATTTCAGAAGCTAGCAATGTAGGCAGGTAAGTTATCGCTCAGAGGGACAAAACTGATATTATGGAAAATTTAAATACACGCAAAATAGACCGCAGCATATATAACTGCTATCAAAGCACTCAGGAATTGAACAAGGAAAAATAAAAACTCAAGTATACTTAAATGTTCCATTAATGATGGCGCAGAAGAGAACATATGTAATCAAAAGTGTAGAAGCCAAAACTAAGAAAAAACCCAGGAAAATAAGAAATACCCTGAAGCAGCAGTACATTCATTGCAACCTTCTAATGCATATTTACTCTGCTTACCCTGAATGTCTTTTTTGAGTCAGACCAGCATATTATTCCTAACAGCAGTTAAACCGGACCAACACCATTAACCCTGCCAGCCTACCTAGAGATTTTGTCACCTTCTGTTGCCAGACCATTTTTAACTATTTCGCGCTACAAATTTTTCACTGTGATTTCTGAAGGGATCTCCAGGGACCTTTGTTTTTTTCTGGGCTTTAACATCTCTGTTTTGTCATTTAAAAGTGTATTTCAATATTTTGGGGTGAAATATGTGCAAAGAATTTAAAAAATCATTTTTTTACAATTTGTAGTGTGTTTTTGTAATAAAAAATTATAGTTTTTCAGTAAAATCTTATTGCATGTAAAATCTCATTTTCTCCCAGTTACAACGGTACCACATATGTATTGGTAAACACCCTTTCCTGCCCAGACTCCGCCAAACAGAAACAGCGCTTTTCAGACATAATACAAGGTGCTATACGGACCTTGCAGTTTTTCAAGAAAAACAACTATTTACATTTTAAATACCCCTTACAATATATATTCACTGGAAGTACATACCACAAGCTTTCTAGGCTTATCAGACTTGTTGATGTGGGCGCAGTTTTCTGGAAGTAATCTTTCAATTAATTCCTTAGTTGCACAGGGTTTCCCTAAAAAAAAAAAAAAAAAAAAAAAAGCAGAATCAAAGCCACATTTTCCTACAAAAACAAGAATGCAAACCAAAAAAAACAAGTTACATATGAAAAAGCAACGTGCCCACGAACAGAACAATACCCAACATGCATAGGTCTTCTACTACAGGGAAGAGTTGCTAAACACCCCAAAGAAAAGAATGCACAAAAAGATAATTATACTTGAAGATTTCAGTTCTGCAGCCAAAGTGCGCACCTTGCGCACCAAAACAACCCTTTACATCTGTAATACCCCCCAAAAACCATATATTCCCTGAAAGTACACATGTTAATCTTACTAGGCGTACCCAGCTTGTTGTAGTGGGCTTATCTTTCTGGAAGTAATCCCTTGAAAAATTGTTTGGTTACACAGGGTTTCCCTAAAAAAATGTATAAAAAGCAGAATAAAAAACACATTTTCCTAAAATATCAATATTCAAACAAGAAAAAAACTTGTGAAAGCACAAGGTCCCCCAAGCAGAACACCCAACATGTATAGGTAGTATTAACCCTTTTAACTGCCAGCCTGCTTGAGATTTTGTTACTCTTTGTTGACAGGTCATTTTTCACCATGTTTAACTGTGATTTTTGCAAGAATTCTCTGGAAAATTACATAATTTTTTTGCGGCAGAGTTTAGGCTATAACATGAAATGTCTTGTTTGTAATTTTACCACTGTTTTTCTATATATTTTAGAGTAAAAATATATTTTAAATAAAACATTATTTTATTATTTATTATTTTATTAAAGAAAACCATATTACATGTGAAAGCTCCATTTCTGCCTATTACAATGGTACCATATATGTTTCGGTAGCCCCCCATTCCTGCCCATGAGACCCTGGATGCAGTCGGCCATATTGCTCCCTGGCTGAGCAGCCCCACCCCCAGTGATGATGCAGTCAGTTAGAGTGCACACAGCTCAGCAATGGGGGCACTTCAACCTAACTGCCATTATGTGACAGTTTGGATGTAACTGAATTAATTAGCATATGGCAGACCATTTACCATAATACTACTTCCTGATATTTGTTCCTGCTGTTTTTATAGATTTTGGGCAAAGGCAGAGGTAAAAAAAAACCCAGGCTGTTTGGAGCACAGGGCTTGGGATGGAAGTTAACCAACATAAACTTCCTTTCTGAGTATAGGGGCACTTTAACTTTGCGCCAGCTGCCGGCACAGCCTATTTTTGGTAAATGTTATAGTTTGTTAATGGCCGAAAGTGGCATAAACCAGTGAAACATTCCACCTGCAGTGGCTGTTGTAAATCAGGCACATCATGTTTTAAAATAAACGCCCTGAGGAAGTGACGCGTGACGTCACGGAACGCGTCGGCGGCGAGGTGTGGGGGGGGACTGTGCTGCGGTCTCGCTTGGACACGTGAAATATCCTTTGGCTATATGTTTTTGTCTGTTCATTCCCTGCCTGGCTGGTCCTCTCTCAATATCAATAGATGGTTCACTTAAGCTTATGCACAGAGCACTTTTGTAAATAATTTTTGTAGTTTGGATAGGATATAGGTATTATAGTATATATGGGTATGGGGTTAACCCTTCCAGTGATGGATTAAGCACTTTATGTAGAAACACCTTATGCATGTTATTCAATATAAGCTGTACACTGAAAATGGTATGAAGTGACCTGAGGCATGGACAGATTAATTTTATGTATTTGGTAGATTGGATGATTAACGAGAGCAGCATCTGTATGTCCCTCCCTCCCTCTTTTTTCAAATTGTTATATGTTTTTTAACATGGTTTTAAATTGTCCTGACCTATTCAATTGCAAATATGTGTATTAATAAAGTTTTGTATATTTTTGGAGATTCATAGTACTGCCACTAATCTTTGGGGTTTGGGTGGTTTTGGGGAAGTGTGGGATCCCCATTTTGGATGCATTATTGGTGGATGTTTTCCCCCCCCCCCCCCAGTGCAGCACACTAGTAGACCTAGTTACTCGGTTGGTGCGGTCTTTTTTGTTTTCTGTTATTAAAATAAGAATTCAAGGTAAAATGCACAGATAGACTAAAGTATAAGTAAACTCCACCCACCATCCTGCAGCCATTAATTCATGTTTTTTCTCCCTTTCAATCCTCTCCAGTGATGATCTCAATCAACAGACAACTTCTCCTAACATTCTCATGTGAGTTATAGAAACCTGCTCCTCAAATCCTGTGATATGTGTTGGAAGCAAGCTACTGAAGCACAGTGCACACCCACCTCTGTGCTGGAAACCTGTTGGGGGGGGGGGCATCAGCAGCGATGTCTGTTCTTCTGCTTTAAGAACTGGGCAAAATCAGCTCTTCTCTGTTTCTCTGTAAATGTTATGAATACAATTAAAAATGAGCAATAGCCCAGCTCTGAACTGAAGGCTTGCAAACTAGCCTCTGATTTGGATCAGAGTAAGTGGGAGCTATGAAGGCAAACACACTGCATAGATATATTTTATAGGCAGAGCTAGTTTGAAGACACCGTTGAATATATATGTTAAATGTGGATATTATTCTTAAAGGAACACTATCGCGAAATTGTGTAATATAAATACATGTATGTCATGTATGTCATTCCTGACAGAGAGCCTTCATTACTTAGACATTTTGACTAAATCCCATGTGATTAAATTAATCTTACTGGTCAGGGCAAGGGCAAACATGTTTCGCCACCTTGGCTTCTTCAGTGCCCTGTAATTTTTAAATTTTTTGCCACCATGTCAGACCCTGGGGGAAATGAGAAACCACCTATTCAATGCCCACCGCCTGTTATTCCAATTGTATTGGTCTGGACAAGGACCATAGTTGTGTATCCAAATATTCTTTAAATCCAACTGGATTCGGCTACCATTGAAAACATCCTCCAATTTCTAGTGCTGATTGTTAGGGACAGTATGTCTCACTCCATGTAGGGCAGGCTGTGTGCACAAATGGTGTGCTGCAGCGGAGTCAGCGCGTCCTAGCCCCTGTGAATGTCCCCGGGGACATTCACAGGGGCTAGGACGCGCTGACTCTGCTGCAGTAATGAAGGCTCTCTGTCAGGAATGACATACATGTATTAACATTTTACTATGACTCATTGTATATGGAATTTCTTTTAATCTTTGTAAAAAATAAAAGTGAGGATTTTTTATGAGTAAAGGTGTGGTGGGTGAGCTGGGTCCCTTATATCATTACCCGGACTGGGCCTAGTCCTGGAATTGTAATTGGTAGACGTGGAGTGGACCAGCCTTCTCCAGACCCCCTGTTTGTTTACAAGAGGAGGGTCGCCATGTGGACAGACTAGTGTACCCCTTATGGGGACTCTACTCTGACCAATACAGAGCGTTAAAAATCCATAACACATCAGCTAGAGAAGAGGGGTCTCTTATACACCTGAACTTAATAAAACTCCCACCAAGCTTGTGGTTTATTCGCACATGGTAGGAATAAAATCCAAGGGTGACAGGTTTAGTCTATGAGGGGTGACAGAACCGGTCATCCATGAATTCCTCTTTCTGCCATTAAAATAAAAAAAAAACAAGTCTTGCTGGCTGTTTCCTAATGCAGGGAGGTATAAGTGACCTCTCCACTCGCCATCCAGCATATTTATATGGATTTTTATTATTGGGCCATTTTTTCGCGATAGTGCTCCTTTAAAAGTCGGACATGAAATCAAAAATGAATGTAGGTCAGTTTAACCCCTGTCCCTGAAGCTAGGGAAGCCTGACACTGGGCTTTATTACTCACTATTCTGGATTCCTGCTCTGCACCAATCAGCGGCCTGTTTGACCCTTTCTCCACCTGCTAGCAATAGACTCACATGTATTCAGCAAATGCCATTGGAGATGAAAGCAGTGCTTGATCATGGATAGGGTGAGTCATTTAGCCCTTTTTTGGGCTTTCTGTTTATTTTTAAACCGAGGAACAACCAGGTTGCATTGGGATAGGGAGTTAAATAGACCTAAAGTCTAAACCCCTCTTAAAACTTAAAATAATGCATAAATAAAATACAGTTTAAAAAAAAAATGTTGAGTCAAACTTTTATTTATGATATTCTTTTACAATGGTGGTAAGTATTTTTGTTTATAATGTTTTGTCTTAAAAAGGCAATGGTTGCACTTTTTTCTTTAATATATTGTTGATATGTTATGTCTCTCAAGACATTAAAATATACATAGAGTAAACAAAAAAACTAATCAAACATCAAATATAAAATTGTCCATCTAGATGTGAAATCCCATAACTCAGCAAGAACAGCATCGGGGAGACAGAGTGTAACTTTTAATAACTGTGTAAAGTTCTGTGTGTATTCTTGTCAATGGTTTAATATCACCGTGCCTTGCTTAGTACAGCAAGGGCCATAGATATCCTTCCCGAGTCTGAAAGAGTACATGTCTGTTTGTGGGCTTAAAACAATCCTGTTTTTCAACAAAAGTTACATTTTTCCTTATTATAACTATAACACTACTCAGAGATGGCTCACCCTTTGTTATCAAGTTAGGGGGTTATTTAAGAAGGGATAGTGCCAGGTAGTGCTACGTAGCGGCAGGCAGCGTCTGGCGAACGCTGGGTGCTGTACGCAAAACCACATTTAACCACATTCTAGGCTTACGAGTGCTATGTAGTACCTGTCGCTCGGTAGCGCTCTCCCATACATTTCAATGGGGCTTCATTAGTTGTGTATAAATAGCGTGTTTGGCAAATTAATTTTTTTTTTTGCTCAAATCATTGTGTGCATACAAATACTTTTATACATGTTTTGGACTTTTTTATTTTTATGCAGAATTGTCCTTACAGGTCTGGCACTAAAGTGTTAACACAATGTCATTTCATGTGTTTTCGCTTTGTTACTGGTGGATATGTGTTCATAAACAGACTTTAATCACCCAACGTCAGGCGCTCTATGCTACAGCGCCCAGTGCTGACGCTGTGTGTGTCTAGTGTTTTGTTAAATATGGTGTGGAGCGCCGAGTGCCGGACGCACTGAGTTGGCGCTACCGTACCTCTCGCTCGCTGCAGCGCTGTACGGATGTTAAAGCGTCCAACACACATCACATTCATCAATGCCGGCCAGGTTACTACAGCTCTGTTACAGCGCCCAATACCT
Source organism: Gastrophryne carolinensis (assembly GCA_027917425.1). Lineage (NCBI taxonomy): Eukaryota > Metazoa > Chordata > Amphibia > Anura > Microhylidae > Gastrophryne > Gastrophryne carolinensis. Next base: position 168,370,130 of record CM051236.1, read on the forward strand.
GCTTACAGCGTCTACTGCCAAATGAGCATCAGTATAGCGGTGCTTATAGCTATCGCTATACTGATGCTCAATTGGCAATACCTGGCGTTAGTAGTCAATCAGCCTCCACATGAACTATCTTGGTCTATAATTGTAGAAAAATATTGTTACATACTTACAGACAAGGATGGGCTGCAGTTTGTTGAGGAGCGGATGCTTTTAGATATGTTGGGTTGTGATTGTGTAACTATACCCTCTTGTAGAAGAACAAATTAAGTTCAAAAGGTTTGGATACCTGGGTCTTGTGTTTCCCCTCACAGGTTCTAATGATAGCTGACGGGCTTAGTTCTGGCTCCAGGGTCCTCTCCCTAAACTAACTGCTGGTCCTCCTTCCTGCAGAGGGTCTCTTACAGACTCCATTCCGAGAACAAATCACAGAGCTCCTATTCTTACTGGCCCTGCCTTGTATAACTTTTTGTCCCACCCATTTGCAACATTGGCAGGCACATGTTCTCACACACTTAAACCCCTTTGGACACCTGTTAAGTGAATTTAACATTTCTTTGCCTAATTCTAATCCACTCATGAGTGAGTGAACCCTCTATTGGCACTTAAACCTTCTGTTTTAAACAGGAGAGGCATACACTGCAGAATGTCTGCAGTAAAAGTGGAAAGCAGGGCTAGTCTTTGGTTAACGAGACACTAATGTCTGACACCCCCCCTCTTGCGTTTAGTCATTCTAAGGGGTAAAAGCAACTCGGATGCAGCCTCACTGCATCTGCATTTGGATTTTTTTTACCAACAATATTGGAGAACACGGATGCCAGCAGCAGTATCAGCCAAAGATGAATCCTGGGAAGGATTTCAGGCTTCATGGGCTTCTGTGACAGGATAGACATTCCAACCTACCTGTGGGGTAGGGGTTAGAGTGGGACTAAGATCAGTCTGTCTGCTATAACACAAAAGTAAAATGGTGCCTATATGTTTTATACTAAACCCCCTAATGACCTGAAGGATATCTAATGTGCGTTGGCTGTGGGCAGGTCTACAAAGTTTACAAGTATGAGTTAATGTTCCAAACAAACCTTTGATATATGGGGTGTTCCATGAGCATAGAACCTTCACTTGCTTCCTACATGGATATAAGAAATCTAAGAACTCCACCACAGCCACCAATGCAAGCTTGCATCTAGTGAACAAGGACACTCAGGACACTCAGAAAATTCACACTGAAACTTCATAGTGTGTAGAGGTGGTTCAAAGGTGATACAAAGGTCATTGAGAAAAATGATGAACCATCCTACCAAGCTGGTAACCTGATGGTCAACCCATCCAAAACCTTCCTGAGGTCCCTTCCATTAACCTCTAAAAAGAGAAATGAAGTTCCTAGGTGTCACCATTACAGACATCCTCAGTTGGGAGAGAGTATTGGCATCACACTGAGGAAAACACAGCAGAGATTGTCCAGAAAAACTTTTTACAGTCAAGGGAGAATTTCCATTTTGTGTTTCTCCTTTTCTGCTTGGCTGAATGGGCAATAAGGAAAGACTTTAGGCTACAAAGGACAATTTGAACTGTAAATAAGATTATTGGTGCACCTTTAGTAATGATTCAAGAAAAATAGATTCAAAGCTCTGTGATTCTTTTGAATCACACTCACCTGGGGCTCACCTTTGTAACTTCTACCCTGGGTTCCAGGACCACCAAATTTCAATGCAGTTATTACCCCATTGTTACTTGGATGCTTCACAAGTGCCATATCTGTTTATATGACTCAGTAGAACTGTTGTAACTTTTCTCTTGCATTGTGATACAGTTCTGTATATTTTACTTCTGTATATAATAATTGTTTTAATATGGTGAATTGTTTTTAATATGTTTGCACCTTGTACCTTGTGAGCATGTATCTAGCTAATGAATACATGTCCGACGTGAATACTTAGGTTCTGATAATGTCACTCATGGTCCTTAGATCATTAAAAAAAATCACATTTCAGGTTTATTGTATCCAGGCATGAAAGATTATTTGCATGGTTCTGTCTTATCACTAGGAATCATGGGTACCTCTTGGCACACTGTGATGCAGTGGGGGACTGGCCATAAGAAGCACAGAGAGAATTCCCAGTGGGCCACATTGCAGTGAGGTTAGCTGGGCTCTGTGGGTGAGGCGTTTGGCCCCAGTCTACCCCTGGTGTAATGGCATCACATATTACACAATGACATCATCTGATTTTTGAATATGACTGCCTTAGCATGTGGACATTAGCTGCTGTAGTCTCATACAAAGGCAGTTACATTGAAAGTGCAGTCTCTAACTATATGAACAAAGCTGTGCTCTGCAGAACCGATGACAACAGAGAAGAAAAGTGACATGAATGTGTTCTAAATGAGTGAATTGTAAAGCTGAGTAACAGCTACATAATATTCCAGGCTTTACGTCTCACAATCCTCTCCCTAATTGTTTTGGAAATGACTGCAAAAACATTTCATCTTTCTCATGAAAAGCTGCCATCAGCTCCTTTTCAGGAAATCTTTAATTTACGCCTCCTCTCCTTACAGTGAATCTTTAAATGTGAGAAACTTGTCAGCTCACCATTCTTACTACAAAATAAGAGAGCCCTGCTATGCATACAAATGTATCAGGGAACGCAAAAACGTGGTGACATTGTTTTCAGGGTTTGGGTGCAGGCCCTTGGAAGCAGGTTAGACACCACATTTGCCTGTTCTGATTCAGCCAAATGTTTATATAATATATCCAAATACCATTTACAGTGAAACACTTACACACCCACTTCCGGGTTGCCTGAGATTTTGGTTGGAGGTCTGCTTCAAAAGTAAAGTCACCAGACTAGTAGGATCTTTGAGGCACGAGACTGCCATGCTTACTTGTGGCCACTTCTGGGGTTTCTCCCTATGCATTGGGCCCCGAACATCTAGCTTTGGCTGTATGAGAGAATAATGGGTGCATTGGTCTGGGCTCAAACTCTCAGGTCCTTGGGAGCAGGATGGAAACCACAGAGGAAACTGGAGACCCTGATCTGGAGTCTAACAGGACAGTCCATGAACATTTGTTGGCAACTCTGTGCTAGATAAGCGCTAAGTCTGCAACAAACCTGTTTCCTGTGTTTCATTAAGGAGATTTTCACCTTTTTCGTATGGAGCATTGCATGACAGGGGACAGGAAACAGCTGCAACTTCCAGTGTCTGCTACTGTATTGGCACATGAGTGGGTCACATGAGTAGTGTCCCTGTGGAGGAGGCCTTCCCTAGAACAGAGTTGCAAGGGAAGGTTTAGGTCACTGCATCTACAAATTCAAATAGTACACTTACATACATTGGGTTCTGTACTTCTAGCTTTGGTATTGCTTGTTCAAAAGATCTAAATAATAGGTAAGAAGGTAAAAATCAATTCTTTTATTGAGGTATAGGAGAGATCTGGAGGGGTCCCTTTAAATGCAGGATTTTTATTTTTGCCTACAGTTGTCTTTAAACTTATCTTGAAACAACAACGACATCATAAGAAAGCTAAGGACCTTAAGCCATTGCACAGCTAGTACATGTGGTAACAATACAGATATTGCTTTTTAATACAGACTTTCATATGAAATCCTAACAAACTATCCTGGTGACTCACACAAGACAAATAGGTTGTCACTCTTGTTTGTTCTCTTTCTTTCTTTTTACAGTCAGTTCTATCTGCATCGCATGCAATACCTTCCCAGGAATTCGAAAACATCCTATGATTTGCTTTTAAGAAAATACTGGGATTAAAATCGAGCTTTGAGCTTAGAGCCTTTCGGGCTCTTATGAGTAAGAATAGCCATTGGTCAGTATGATTTGTTCTTAACCTAAAGGAAAGTGTACTAAATTGTAATATTTAAAATCCATATAAATATTCTAGATAGTGATAGGAGGAGCTACTTTTACTCCCACCTGTGTTTTTCTTCTCTTGGTGGGTATAACATCCAGGGGGGAGGTTTTCGTCCTGTCCCTAAAGCCAGCCTGTGGGGAACAGCAGCATTAACTGTTCTAAATATCTCCCAAAGCTTTGCACAATGGATAAAATCATCTTAATTGACCAGAGGAATTGCAATAGCATTAAAGAAAAACTCAATTTTTGTCAGGGTTTGATGTTCTGCCTTATTGGTTTCTACTTCTGGGATGTAAAATAAACGTGTTCTAGGATTGTGCCCCCATACCTGTGATATACTTATCAGCATGCTGTCTTCTGTCGCTCTGATTTGCTTGAGTGGGAGTGGCTGCCTGGCCTTGCATAAAGCCATATAGCTTGTGCCTACAAATCCCAGAGACCTTCCATTGTTGAGGGTACCCCCTCCACGCCCCTACATAGCAGAGCTTGGAAAAATGAGGCAGCAGTAGTAACAAACATCCCTCTCTAGGTGGGAACACTGCCAGTAACTCTTTAGCTTCTGGAATACAAGATTGTGATCCCGCCCACCTGAAGAGGCTGAATTAGAGCAGGAGGGGTTCAACCTGTGAGCTCAGAAATGTGGCGCATCATCTCTGTCTCAGCCGATCAGATGATTATCAATCCAGAGTAAGGAAGTCTCTGCTCTGTAGACAAAACACATCAGTTTGTGTACGGCTGCTAATGTAAACACATTGTTGCTAGAGAAAACTGTTTCATTTTAAAACAAATTAAAAGAAAAAAATTAACAGATAAGCTCAGCACCTTGAGTCATTTTGGAACACAATAATGGATACTTTTAAATATGCCATTGAAAGTGGAATTAACATTTAAAGCAGATCAAAACCCATGCGGAACGGCCCTGAAATCTAAAAAATTCCAGGGCTTGCTGCTAGCCTACCCCCAGGGCATCCTATAGTGGGATGTCCTGCTTTGCGAAACCTCGAGAGTCGCCGGAATACTCAACTTTACTGGCAGCTCCCACAACGCTGCAGTAGCTGCCCATCGAATTCCTGGCTACCCTGTAGCTGTGTGCACACCCACTCCCACCCTTTCTGAATGGCTGGGCACTCCAATGGTATTTATATGAACTTCACATGGTTTAAAGATGGGATAATTTAGCATTTATTATTTGATTTATATTTTTGGGGGGTTAATACAAGCATATATCAGATTAAAGAAAACATGTGGCCCACATTTTAATGTTCCTTGTCTTCACATATGTTTTGTAGGTCATTTTTGGTATTAATTATCATTAATACAGTATATATTTTTGTAGCTTTTTAATACTCATTGTTTGAGTGGGGTATATCGCAGCTTTGCTGTGGTGGTAGTTTTAGGAATTAACCCATTTATATATTACACCGGAGATCTTCTTTTTCTGGATGGCCAAAATGGGTTTTGGTCCTCTTTAACATGCATACAGTCAAATATCCAATGTAAAAATAAGATAGCAATAAATCAGTATACTAACTGTGCTCTATCTTTACCCAATTATGAAAAAAAAGCTCCAAGCATGCAGCATCACCCCAAGTATCCAGAGGTGTATTACACCAAACATATAAATAAACAATAAAGCATGGGGCTCTATATTTAAACAACTTCAAATTGAAGTATAATTATTTCAGTCCACAGATCTTCTAACTGTGGACTGTTCAGTCCACAGATCTTCAATAAAGCATGGGGCTCTATATTTAAACAACTTCAAATTGAAGTATAATTATTTCAGTCCACAGATCTTCTAACTATATACTAAAATAGCTTTATACACAAGTGTTATTATTTCAGTCCACAAAACTTCTACTGTAGACTTCGAAGTATAGAAAGGCACAACCAACGCATTTCGTTGTACTTGCCAGGTTTTGATAATGTTCACAAGTAGAACGAAACATGCTGGTGTTGATAATGCTGCTTTGTATTTTAATAATGCTTTTTTGTTCTGAACAAAGTAAGTGCTTTTTTGGGGGTTTTTCAATTTAAATTTTAAAATGCTGAATTATGCTATGTTATGCCTGTCCTTCATCTCATTCCGGTTGATGGGATTTTGAGGAGTTGCTACACCTACAAGTTGAAGTATTTGAAGTGTTAATGGAGTTGGATTTTCCAGCAACTGCAATGCCTTAAACCTGACCCTAAATGAAGATACTGTTTGTTCTACAGTAAGGTGGATGGTAAAGATTTACCTAGTTCTGGTTAGAGTTTATAACACATATTTGGTGGTGGTGTCTTTCCATACTTGGAAGTAAACTATAGAGCTCTAAGCTTTATTGTTTATTTATAATGTAAAAATAAGATCCACCAATGGCCTGGATCTGTCACACTTCAGATTCAACTGGATGTGCTGGTAAGGAAAGTGGACCCAATCCAATAACAGTGAAAGTGTGTGTGAAATTAAAGCTGTTATTTGAGATTATACCCAGTATATGATCATTTTCATTGCTTATTGAAGTCAACACAATAATTATTCCTCAGGGAGAACTTAGGTCCTGACCTCCTATGAATGTGCCTGTCAAATTTATTACGCATCCACATCTTTCAGTAAACTGGGACTCTTCAGTCCTACTTAGTCTGTATTAAATTGTCATACAACCTTTGACCTTAGCAATAATGGTGTATTTATCTGTTACAGACATTTTGACCATTCTCAGGTGATCCATCCTCCTCAATGTGTAAATGACAAGATCTTGCTTTTTTATATCTACAACTGGTTTCTCTTTGTTTTTGTGCACTTGCATGTTATTCTTTAGCTACTAAATACACTTTAGGTGTTAAATATGTACGTAAAAAAACAAAGGTTTTAAGAGATCTTAAAGTGGATGTCCAGTGGTGGCTGGACGGGAGTTATTAATAAAAATGCTTCTTACCTTGCCCGGATCCATCATTGTCACCAGTGCTATGGGTGGTGACCACACAGAGAGTGCACCCCCACTCCGTTCGCACACTCGCTTGCCCGTTCACTTGAATGGCTGGACGTGGCCATGAACAGAGCAGGGGATGCCACTCTGTGCAGAGGATCCGAGATGGCAGGAACTGAATGCGGGGGAATTCCCATGGAGATGCGCTTTTAGACATTTGTAAATAACGGCACCCTATGGATGGATAGGCTTGGAGAGCCCCACCAACTTTTGGATAAGATTTGTAAAGATATAACTATACTTTGATAGTATAGAAAGAAACAATTGAAAGAAACAACTCTGCACCTTACTGGGGGGAACAGCCCCATTGCAAAACCCAATCCAGTGCAGAAGATTTAAAAAGAAATGTTTGCACTCTCTCGTGTGGTGAGCGACACAGGCTCTCTTAACCTTGGGTGCATAGGTATAAACAAGTCAGTGAAGCATACCCAAAATGAGTTGGACCTTAAAATATTTCAGATTTGCTGAGTACAGAGGCTTCCCATATGAAATGGAGAACTCTGTATGCGGTTGAACAACCCCCTTAATGTGAATGGGAATATTGTAGGCTTCCAAAGACAGTCAGCCATTATATTCAGGAGATTGCACCTTCCATTTACTGCCTCCATAGCCATGACATCTGAAGATATAAAAATTACTTTTGAATCTACTTGATCAACTTGCTGTTAGTAAATTCAAAAGGAGTAATTCTTCTTGATAAAGTAAACTGAACCTTGTTGTCTAATCCTCCTGTGTGCTTTGTGATCAATAAATGCACCATGGGATGACTGAAAGAACAAATTGCTATTAACATCAGTTAATGTTGATGTTGAAGAAAGCCAGACTGGTCTTGTTCTCCCTTATCATTATATTGTATTCCTCTCCCTCTGTGGTGGCCTTTTTGTTGATCGGAAAAAGTGTTCCTCAAGCAGACTGGGTCTCTGGTGAAGTGTTTCCCGATGACCCCTCACAAGTTGCTAACTGTAATGGTCTTTTTGGATGCAGAAATGTCAAATGGCTAATGGATAACTACTTATTGGTTGAAGGTACAGTCTGCATACAATCTGAAAATACACAGAATTAGAAGACATTGATATCACATATGTGGATCAGAAAATGGTTCAGAATCATACTGTTTGGAATAGGGGTCCCAACCATTCGAAACCTGAGAGCCAGATGCATCTCTGCGAGATGGTCGTGAGCTACAGTCAAAACTAAAGGTTTGGTGACATATGTTGTTGTGCATATATATGGTATAATTTTATGCTGTATGCTAATCCCTCCTTATCCATTCAAATCCATAAGCACAGTAATTGGATAAGTAGAAAAGTCTGCTAGCTTACTGGTTTCTACAGCTTCTGCCTCTATGTGGGGAGGCTGGGAAACCAAGCACGGGTAAGCTGACCCCTTTACCTGCCTAACTCTTCATTGGCCTAAGGCGAGGTGAGCCACAGAGCAGGGGTCTGTGAGCCACATGTGGTACCTGAGTGTCAGAACACCAGGTGTGAACCCTGATTGCGGAGACTGCAACTCTGCTCACCTCTTGACCGGGAAGCCTGGAGTCTAAGGACCAACCTGGTATTCACTAGAGCCTCTGATGGTGAGGATAGGCTGGGCTGCAGGAAGGCCCCAGGTCAGGCAACCTAGAAGTGGATTTTGCAGAATTCTGGGTAGAAGACAGACCAGAGCTGATCTGGGAGTGTGAGGCAAGCTGAAGTCGTGGGCTGGCAGATCTGGATCAAAGTCGAGAAACAAGCAGAGGTTGTGGGCAGGCAGAACAGGATCGTGGTCACAAAACAAAGCCGAAGTCGTCAGGAAAGCAGGATCGTAGTCAGAAGCAAGCCAGGTCGGTACACAGGAAGGAATCACAGGAACTCAGGAGCATGCAGGAAAAAGACCAACTGGCAATTGAGGACAGGCCTTGTCTGTTTTTATAGGCTCCTGCACATGCTCAGTAGAGAGGACTCACAGGCGGCCTCTGCTGGTCAACAGGAGGAACAGTCCTGGTTCTCCGACATAAGCGAGCAGGCGTCCTCTGCTGGACTACAGAGGGAACAGTCCCGGTTCTCTGACACTGAGCTACAGGTTGGGGATCCCTAGTCTAGAACAATGGTAAGGGGGGTCACTCACCCAGATTACTAGAGGTACAGGGTGTTATGTTCTCCAACCACAATTGTGGATGTAATCTAGGCATTATGCATAATCATCTTTTAAATGTTCAAAATATTTTGTAGTCTATTTAAGAAGGACGAAAACCCAGGATTTCGACTATCCTGGGTTTTGGTCCTTTCCCCGATCAGGGGGTTCCGCGATGTGTGAAACCCCCCAGGTTGCCCCCAGGCTCCCGGTCATGCGCAGGCGCTCCTCTGTTCAGCGTGCTCGGAGCTGCTGACATCACGCCATCTAAGCCAGCGTCTAAGGCCAGAGGCTCTGAGTGTGCTGGTGGCCACATTCTCTGCCTCCCTCTAACAGGGAGTGTATCCACGCTGGCAATCCACAAATGCCTGGCACGGGCACGTGCCCTGCTAGAGGGATATCGGAGATGCGCCCGCGGATCGCGCATGGGCCGTTGGACCGGGGAATGAGCTGATTGTGCTGGGTTTTGGTCCACTTTAAATGCTTTATACCATTACAAGCAGCCATAACAGAGTAAATATTGAACACAGGCTGCATTCGTCTGCATGGATTACATCTGATATTGTTTAGTGTCAAGATTTTTTTTCCAGAACAAAGCATCAGAGGCAATGTACATATCAAGTATTTTGTCAGATCCAGGTCTGGGGGTTATCCAATTGATTTTGAGAGACTCTGCGGAGGATGAGTCTTGAGAGACAGTGAGAGATTTTCTCACTCACCACACTGTTTCTGCTTCCGGTAGATCCAGTACTGAGTAAGAAAAGCTCTCATAGCCTCTACAAACTCAGCCTCTTCAGAGTTTCTCAAAATGATTTGGATAGCCCACATAGTGTTTTACTGAGTGTTCAACAAGGTCACCAACTGTGAAACTAAAACTAGAACAGTCTAATCCATTTTTTTGCTAGGTACCTAGGGGGTGTTTTATTATTGTTTTCAGTAAATATCCAGCATGTAGATATGTCTTCTTAAATAACATTCTCTAAAAAAACTTTACATACATCATAGATATGCAGAAAACACTTGCATTTCAGCTTTTCTGCAGAGGCATTATAAGACGGCTCCTGTGTATGGTAAAGTGCTGCATGGTATAATTTCCTATACAATCTCTTCCAGCTGCCCCTGTTTTCTGGTTTAGAATAGATAGAGTTGCCTTTCAGTATTTTAATATTGTTAGACCAGAGAGATAAACACTTTAGTACATATTGGAGAGTAATAAATTGTGTTGAACATTGATAAACTAATGCAATTACCAGCAAGGTCACAGAGTCAGCTAATTTAGAAATATCAGTAGTAGGATTTTGAGTTGTCCTCTTGGGACCTGTAGCCACTTTATTACAGCGGCAGGGTGAGGAGAAAATGGTACATTACGATTGATCTTTTGATCTAATTGTAGAACTCTGCCATCCCCTGTTTGTCCAGAAGTGCTTAGCTAGCAAGAGATATCACTAGTCAACTAATTGAGGAAAACACCCGAAAACTTGATGAAATGTGAGGAAAAAATCAAATACTTTTCTGTATTAACCTTCCATTATGAAGCAGAGACGGACATGTTAATAACACAAATGCCTTTTGTAAAGCCACATGTGTAATTTCTAACACATCATATTGTTGCCAGAGAAGAATGCCAAAAGGTAACGTGTCCAGCCACTCTATTGTATAATCTGCACTTAAAGTGGGGGGAAAATGTCGTCGGGCGAATGTGAAAAAAAAGGAAAAATGGAAACTCATCTTTTTATCGTTTCCGTGCTGCGTGCCAGGCCACCACAGCCATGGGAAGCCAGAAAATGAAGGAGCGGCAGGCAGGTGGGCAGGCAAGGCAACCGATCTCTACCCACTGCCTCCGCTGCATGCACTGTCCCACCTGTCCTTGCTGTATCTGCTGCTGCCACTTGTTCTATGTGGCACCTACAAACACAAAGCAAACAGCATGGTGGGCATTGCTGACGCTCCTCCATCTTCTGGCCTCCCGTGGCTGTGGCGGCCTGGAAAGCAGTGCGGGTATGATGGAGAGGTGAATTAACTTCTTTTTTTTTGCCTATGGGGAATAAGAGGGGGGGGGGGATGCCACACTTCTTATGGGGAATGGAAAGGGGGGAATGCCACACTGCCAATGAGAATGGGATAGGGGAAACACCACACTGCCTACAGGAATGGGATGGGGGAATGCCACATTGCCTATGGGAATAGGAGGAGGGATTTCCACACTGCTTATGGGAATGGGAGGGTGGAATGTTACACTGCCTATGGTAATGAGAGGGGGAAAGGCCACACTGCCTATGGGAATAGGAGGGGGGATGCCACACTGCCTGTGGGAATGGGAGCAGGGAATGTCACACTGCCCATGGAGAATGGCGGGAGAATGCCACTCTGCCTGTAATGGGCGGATTCTGCACCTTGCCTATTATTTGGTTCTTGGGGGATGGTGTTTTTGCACAACATTTGGTTCAGAATATTTTTTTCCTTATTTTCCTCCTCCAAATCCTAGGTGTGTCCTATGGGCAGGTAAGCTTTATAGGGCAAAAATACAGTGATATCTTAAAGGAGCACTATCGTGAAAAAATGTCTCAATGATGGCCTTGATGGCGGGAGGAGAGGTCACTTATATACCCGGCACCTGGATATAATTCCCACCGAGAAGAAAGCCACAAGCTTTGTCGGGGTTTTATTGAGTTTGGGTGTATGCATGACCCCTCCTCCCATTAGGTTTATATGGATTTTTAATACTATGCAATTCCGTGATACACCTCCTTTAACTAGTTGCATTACATTGTTAATGACTAAATTCGTCATGTAAAAGTACTAAAGCTGGCCATTCCCAAAAGAATCTGGTTGCTCGGGCAATGTTTTTTCAATCACCAACTGCTAGGAGCAACTTCAGGAAAAACTACTGCACAAAAATAAAACCCCTATGGGATCTTAACCCCTAATAGATCAAACTATTCTCAAACTATTCTAGTTAAAGATGATAAAAGACCCAAAGACACAATTTCTCTAAAAATAGCATTGATTCCTATGGGGTTCACCACTAAAAGCTGTCAAACTAAAAAAGTGTTTGCCAGCATGTCCTGCACTAAATGACTTCAATGTAATGTAACGCTTTGTAAGTGGGAGTCTGAATTAGGCCAAACATTGCGGGACGAAGACTGAGAAAAGGTATTTGCTCTAACACACAAACATTCAACAAGATGGTACAGGTGTCCAGTAGATTTGGTGGTGCCAGTTTTTAGATTTTGTGGAGTCAGTTCTGACAAATGCTGCAGAAGTGACCCCAATGGGGTCAATTCAGCCCCAAGGGAGAAAACTCCTAACACTACTCTCTAGGTATTGTAAAAACACAGCTGTACAAACCATATCTACCTATAGCTGTCTTGGTAAATTAGTTCAATTTTGTATTCTAAGTCCTAAGACATGGCCCTACAATATAGGCCTCACATCAAAATTGGGTCTATTGTATTAACTTAGCATTAAAGTGGGCCAACACCCAGGGGTGATCGGCCCGGGAATCTATAAGATTCCCGGGCCGATCACCTCACACACCACGGGACATCCGAGATCGGGATGTCCCGCGGGGTGTAAACCCCCCAAACACCCCGAAAAACCTTACCTCTCCAGACGCTGCTTTCGCCGCCGCCTCACTCGCGCTCCTCCAGACGTGCGCGCGCCCGCGCCGGCCGTCTCTGAATGGCCGGCGCGGGCGCGCACACGTCAAGAGTGACGCGCGGGAGGCGGCGGCGGGCGCGATCCCTTGTCCGCCGACGGACGTCACTTGTCCGTCGGCGGGCATTGGACAGCGCAGTCACGTGGGATCGTGGAGAGGTGAGTTTTCGGGGTGTTTGGGGGGGTTTTGGGCAGCGGGGCACCCCCGATCGGGGTGCCCCAAGGAAGTGGACCAATACCCAGGATAGTCAAAATCCTGGGTGTTGGTCCACTTTAAGTAAAGTAACGTATGTCTTTGTATCAAAATAGGTGCAATGTTTTGACCCCACATTGTTAATATCCAAAAATGGATGTCGTTATTGGCTAAGTGGTATAAAAGGTATTTATATCAGAATATCTTGTATTGTTTTTTCGTTATAGAGCATGTTTACATGAAAAAACTGTGTCTACTGTACTGACCCCACAGTATAGCGTCAGTCATCAGTTTAAAAAATTGATTTATTTTATTGATCTCTCATTATATAAATGCCTTTGCATCGAAATGTATCTATACTGTGTTACTGTGCTACTTTGCTGCTCACCGGATAAAATGATTTTACATCAAGATATAGGGGAAGTGTATTGGTCTAAATAAATTGTATTGGTCTCTCGGAATGTTTCACACTTAAAAATGGGTGCAAAAATTAGTCCATGGGACAGAAAATGTACTTTAGATATTTTATTGGCCATGCAGTATAGAAAGTCCTTACTGTAAAAGCTTGATCTATTGGTTCCACATATGTTAACTGTATTGGCCTCTAGGTTTAAGAAGTCCCTACAATAATAGGTTTACTGTATTGGCCTTGCACCATACCATATAAAGTGTTAACATCTTTTCAATTTACAAATGGATCTACTGTATTTGGAGAAAAATATGAATTTTTCCTCCACATTGAACTGATCCGTGCATGGTGCCTTGCTCAAAAGCACTTCGGTCATTTCCCATGGCCAAAAATTCAACCTGCCACCCTCTGGTCACAAGGCTGCTTCCTTACCACAACTGCCCCTAGCTAACAATACGTATCATTCACAGGTTTTTTTCTGCACTACATCTGAAATTTTGAATATTCTTTGAGTATTATCCACATTGAATTTAACCATGACCCAAATCAGGCCTGCAGTATGACACACTTAATTTCTTAATGAATACCCTTGGGACCTATTTGACCCAAAAAATGTTCCAACTTTTGGTGAGGAACCTCAAGTTACACCAGACAAGACAAATTCTATCACAAGTGGGCTCTGGTAGGGATTCTGTGCAAACTGTGTAGAGAAATACTTTTGGGGAGCTGACAATATTTCCTTTTTTCCATCAATTATATCCTGTGAATTTGACCCCTGACCCCCAACCAAGATATGCATCTTTTGATTTAAATCTTTGGTTTAGTGAGTGTTCTTCAGAGGCCCACACTCACATACGAGAGGCCTTTTTACCTGAAGCATTGAAAAAATTACAAACAAGACATTTCACGCCCAATTTGTGCTGAAAAAAATAAATAATTTCCTGTAAATTCCTGCAAAAATCACAGTTAAACAAATACAGCACAAAATGATGACACATTGCATGGCAACAGAGGTGATACCATCTCTAGGTAGGCTTGCACTGAAAGGGTGAAGTTATCCCATTTATTAAGTACTTGAATTGAATGCCATGGATTATTTTTGTATTTAGACCATAGGTCACTGGGTCCCCTAACACAATATATGCAAGAGTTAGCTGACCAGTCATGTGGAATGGCTCTTTACAGGTCCGCAAAAACCTCCACTGTGAAGTCCTAAACCACACTAAGGCCAAGCCTCAGAGCCAAATCTTCTTCAGTGTTGGCTCAAAGGTCACAGTTAGGTTGTGTTCAAAAGAGGGGAGTAACCAGCATGTTACACCAGCCAGGTGATCTGGTTAAATGTGTATTTCTGGGTGCTTATACTGTAAAGACCACCTTCGATATTTCAAATTTAGAAAAACAGGAGTATGATATGAAAAGTGCAACCACCAAGTATTTGGAGTCAAGAGGCACTACAACTGCTTTGCTTTATTAGGTTTTTCACTCAACATGAATAAGGCAAAATTTCTTTTTATTTTAATTCCATTCCCACTCTATCATCTGTTGCCGGAAAGAAGATAATAGACAGCATTTTATTAAAAATTGGCAGCCTAAGGGCAGGACACAAATTGAAATGGCTGATATGCGAGGAAGGAGCTGTCTCCTGTTTACATTTTGCACCAGGCCCTGTTGTCTTTGTATTTTCTTTTTACTATTACGTTTTCCTAAAAGACATGCTTTAATCACACAATGATCGAGAGCTGCAGCAGGAAGTGGAGGGAGATAACATGGTGATGAATTCAACTGACCTCCATTTACTAAAGAAAATATAATAATTTGTTACATAAGTGTTATTTAAACAGGTTAAAGTTTGGTGGATGGCCACAGTTGCATTGCATTTCATTCTTTAGTTTCAGATATTTTTTTCAAGGCTTTAAGTCATACACATAAAGGTCCTTACAATAAATTCAGTCATCCTAGTATAAGGCATGACATTGTTAAGAGCACCTTTTGGTTCATGCTCCAGAATTAATCTTAAGCAAGATTAAAGTGATTGACTAGTCAAACTTTAAAGTAAATTACCTAGCATCTTACCTGATACAGTGTCAGTCCCATGCTGCCACTACGCTGTGGTCGCCGAAAGGAAGAGGGGTTTCTTCTTCCTCTTTGCTGCCTCCAGTGCCTCCACCCTGATCCTGACCACAAATCGAAGCCTGTGGTTTCCCTCACTAAGGATAGGCCAGAATGAAGCTTCAACTCCCTCTAGTGCAATGCATCCCCCAGCCATGCCACTCCCACCCCAGAGGACAGCACAACACAAGGTGAAACTTCATTTTATAATCCCTCTGGCAATATAGCTTGTTTTTTCAAAAAGGAAATAAATGAGTGTGTCTGGAAAACTAAATAATAATAAATATAATAAAATAATAATAATAAGAAGAAGAAATAATAATACATGAAATATTACAGATGAAAGTTTTCAACTTCAGTTTACTTTAGTATTAAGTTGAGTTTCAATTCCATGCTTAAGTTTGGTCAAGAGAAATAAAGATAGAAGTTCAGAAGAGATTCACTGATGCATTTTTTTGGAAAAAAGAGCACAATCTTAAAGCTGCGCAAAATCCATTTTGCTGACACCCGTGCCCCTCCCCCACCCTCCATGCCAGACTTCCTCAGGCGGGGCCACCGGCTTGACAATAGCCAGGTTTGAAAAAAACATTTTTTCCAATGCTGAGGCCATGCCCACCTTACAATTTTTAAGGTGGATGATTGGATGACCTGCTCGCTGGCCACATCCCTGGTTTCCCTGTAGTCTGGGAAATGCTCTAGTTTAGGTGAGCTTGAGGGATGGATAAAAGGGGTAACCCTGGAAAGGGCTCAGTTTGGAGAGGGGTTTTGCCATGTGTGGGAGAGAGGCAGATGGAGTACTTATGTCTCGGAAGCTTTCTCCTTGTAGGGCCCCTGGTAATTGTAGGTCTCCTTGAAAATAAAAGGCAGGTACAGTCCAAAAACGCTTCAATCAAAACTTCTTTATTGGAAAGCTTCACATTGACTTAAGGGACCTGGCACTTAGTGTCCATGTTCCCACCTCTTGCTGAGCTTGGCCCCCCCAAGGTCCACCCTGCAGGATACCATCACTGCGCTTGTCTTCTTGTTCCAGGGCTGCAGAGAGCATTTTATCATCATGGCCCTTCTCCCTGTTCAGAGGGGCACTATTACAGCCTGACACCCAATGTCCTACAGGGGCGTAGTCTGGAGTGTGAATCTCTAGAATCTTATTCTTATATCTTAAATCTTATTTTTATATATTTCACTCTCCTTCTGTCAGTGTGTGTTTTTGATGATTCCATGTGTTTTCCTCACTGAGAATCCACTAGTGCACAACTTTCTTAATGATGCCTTATTGCATAGCATTCCATAGTCTATTGAAAGAATTAAGCATCAGTAAGGAAGTTGTGTGCTGGAGAATCTTCAATGCCCCATCTCAGGCTTACAGTCTTGTTATTGGGTTGGCAATATTCTCTCCTAAAAAAGGAGTGAGTTTTCTCACTAGGCTCTGAATCTAGGCTCCTGATCTGAAGAAGGGCTCTTTCGGCCTGAAACTTGTCCATTTATGTGTGCACTTTTTCCAGTAAAATTTGGGATGAGGAACCAACAAGCAGAAGCAAACTGTTTTGTTTTTTACTTTTATATTTAAGTGACTATTTGTATATGGCTCTGAAGGGAGACCACTAGGTGCAGTCCCTTCAGCCTCAACTAGAAACTTGTACAATCTTACCTATTTATAACTAAAAGCGGCCTTGTCTCTCCCTACACCTGGAGACTCCCAAGAACTTTGAGATTTTTGGTGCTCCAACATGCCCATGCATGACATAAAAGAAACATTAATGGGTTACTGAACCCACAGAAATAAAGGCACTTACCTTCACTCCCACAAAGCTCACCCAGGCTGGGCCGATGCTCTTAAACATCTCGGTTTCAGAGAACTATGCTCCTGTCCCACCCATCACGGCACCGTACATTCATTGCTAAGAAGGGGTGGGCCAGACCTGCCCCTATGTTGCAATGAATGAACGGTGTGGTGTTACCAGCGTGATCCACTGGAAGCTGCGGGGAGCAGACAGCACCCCCCACCACTGCCCCTAGCCGCTGTTCTCAGAAACCAGTGGACAAGGCTGCAGCAGCAGTGCGGGAGTCAAGGCGAGTGCATGTTTGTTTGTTTTTTTGGGCATTTAGTAACCCTTCAAATTAGCATAAACTTTATACTACCGCAAACTATAATAAAAGATTTAAATGGAATGGTTTACCCTCATGCTTTATTAATGTCCTATGATTCCAGGATCATTTTAGATCAGTTTAAGATGTTCTAGTTCAACTTGAAGGTATCTGCTGATCATTGTAGAGACAATGACTTGGATTCTGCACCACTAATTTTCGGCTCTCATTTTTAAACATATGAATTATTGCCTTGCGTTTCCATACATATTCATTCTGCTTTAACTGTGTTAAGTTGATTAAATAAATTTTGATTTGAAAACATTTGTGTCAATCAATAAGAAGAGCAAATGTAACTATAAATGTATTGCTGTTTTCTTAATCCTGGTAGCACGCATGAGAATTCAGAAGTTATTTCTGGAGTATTCTGCAGATGATTGATTTTTATTTGCATTTAAAATTGCGTGACAAAGAAATGTTAAGATTCCTTTGACACTGACAAAACATAAGTAACTCTCCCTTGATAAAACCAGTATCAGTTTTTTTAATGGGTAAACTAAATTAATGAAGTTACTTCTCTTCAGTTCAATCTTGTTCAATTCTGTACAGTACAGCTCAATGCAGGTAATTATTCATCAAGGTGAATGATGTAGCTACAATCACTTTTGTCATATGACATCATTTATATGTCTATACTACTATTTTCTAACAAATGAAATGAGCATCTTCATATGATGTCAACTATTTTATAAATGATCCCTTTAGAATCTTTTTCCAGTTCATTATAACTTAGAAGTTTGAAGATGACTGCGACAAGTGAGTAAACATACAGCAGTTTTTTTTATTAAAGTGTTTTGAAAATTAAATATTTACACCTCTTATGAAATGGGAAGGATCCCAAAGACCCATATACCAGTTCAATGGATGGGGGACTAGCAAACTACCCACCCAGAATGCAGCTTCATGCTAATACCCCTGCCCTGCGCAATTACCCACACCCTCCTCTTGGGCACTAGGGCTGCAAAACTGCCCAGGCCTGGTGTTCAGAACTAGACCTGTGCTAAATTCATACAGGCTGGTATACCTGCCCCCTGTGCCCGGTGAGCTTGGCAAGAAACCCCAGCCAAACCCCTGGTTTTACACTACAACAGCCCCATATACGCCCCACTGTTACCTTGACCAGGGGATCAGGGAACAGCTAAATTGATCCCTGAATACATGTAAAGTATTTTGTTTGCATAGTTTAAATGTATACTATTTTACAATTACACAGTGTATTAAAAATGTTGTTTTTTCTATTAGTGTCTGTTTATATTTATTTGGTTTTACATTTACACATAAAAAAAGAAACAACAAGTCTACACATCATGTCGGCATCATATATAGAGAGCTATGCCAACTAGAGTGCACAAAGTAGACAATGCTGTTAACTACCACATAAAATCTCAGGAAAACTACAACAAAGGCAGAAACCAGAGTGCAAACTTAATATAGATTTACGCAATATAAACACCTTAATAGTAAAATTAAATAAAAAAACAACAAATAAAAAGAAATAACTAAATAATAAAATTAAATAAAGAAAAAATAAAAAGAAACAATTAAATTAAAACATCTTAGATCACCAAGGCATCACCAATGTTGTTTTTTCTATTAGTGTCTACAACAAGTCTGCACATCATGTCGGCATCATATATAGAGAGCTATGCCAAATAGAGTGCACAAAGTAGACAATGCTGTTAACTACCACATAAAATCTCAGGAAAACTACAATAAAGGCAGAAACCAGAGTGCAAACTTAATATAGATTTACGCAATATAAACACCTTAATAGTAAAATTAAATAAAAAAACAACAAATAAAAATAAATAACTAAATAATAAAATAAAATAAAGAAAAAAATAAAAAGAAACAATTAAATTAAAAAATCTTAGATCACCAAGGCTGTTTTATCAACATTATCCGCTAATATATTAATTATCCAAGCATCCCATCTGCATTGAAATCTATCAAAAGAATCAGAAAAATAAGTTGAGATCTTTTCATTCATCATCGTTGCTGCCATTTTAGAAAACACTTCCTGAAAAGGAATCTTCCGCCTCCTCCACACCACCACACTCCATGCCAAAGTGTACCTAATCGCAGTCAAAATATGTTGGGTAATTATTTTCTGGTTTCTATTACACTCAATCGCCATGATCCGGAGCAGGGCAAACAAAGGTGACCCTTCAAACCTTCTGCCGAGTATTCAAAATAAAATATGGAAGAACTTCTACCAGAAGCGCTATGTCACTGGGCAGAACAAGCAGACGTGGATGGTGGAACCAACTTCCTCACATTTGATAAAACATAAGGGGGTGTGAGGGGAAGATTTTGTGTAACAATTGCAGGACTAAATAGCAGTGAAATATCACCTTGAGGTTATATTCCTTAGCTTGGATATTTGCAGTGTATTTGTGTACAGTCCCCCAAGTAGCCCGCCAGTTAAAGCTATCAGTTAAAGTGAGGTTCAAATCACTATTCCATCTTGAGGTGTATGCTGGAGAAGATTGATAGGCACTCAGCACTCAGTAATAAAGCTGTTAATAGAGTCGAGATAGCACCCTTAGGAAACATCCCTTTGATGCAACTCTCCAAAAAAAAAAGGTAGTTTTCAAAGGGTCAGTATGGGCTTTATAATTTAAAGAGGAACTTAGCTCAGTCACATGATGCTAAAAACATCTAAAATGGGCAGGCCAAAGATATTAGGCAATTAATAATAGGGTGGGTACCCCATTGACTAACTAGCTAAATTTTTTCTGCACAATTAAATTAAAAACCAGACGGAACACTCTGACTAGTAACGCAATAACAATTCTGGATGTATTTGGCCCAACTGTACAGGGCGGGCCCTTCCACCCATGCCAAAGGAGACACTAGAGGACTATTTCCCACACCAAACTTAGGGTATTTAGATGTGGCTGACAGGGCCATAACTTCAGAAGAAATGGTTAAGGCAATTAAACAAATGGAAAGTGCCCAGGCCCAGATAGGTTTTCAGACAGCTTTTATAAGAATGTCCCAGAAATCATAGTCCCACATTAGCTAAGCTTAATGTATAATGGAGACAGGCTTCTTTGATCCAGAAATGCTTAGGGTTCATGTAGTTATTGTCCCTAAACTGGGTAAAGATTGTCAACTATGGTCTAATTTTAGACCTATTTTCCTAATCAACATTGATGCTAAATTGTTAACTAAGATTCTGGCGGCCAGGATTAGCTTCCTGTCTGGGCTTATTCACAGAGATCAAGTGGGATTTGTGCCAGGGAGGCAGGCTGGAGAAAATGTTCACCGAATCACACATTCGCTCCATGCTTTTGTCCTTGGACATATGCAAGGCATTTGATTTATTATCCTGGCCATATTTAATGTTTGCTTTAAGGAAATGGGGGTTTGGGGAGAATCTACTTTGCTGGGTCACTGCCCTCTACTGGAAACCAAGATTTACAGTTAGATATTGTGGCTTTGGTTTTGCGCCTTTTGGGGTCTACAGAGAGACATGCCCTCTATCCTCTATTTTATTAATTTCAGCAATAGAACCTTTGGCCATCAAAAGTTTCTCATGACCATAAGCTGGCGATGTTTGCAGATGACATGCTCCTAATATTGTCTGATCCTCATGTTACCTTTCCTAATTTATTTAGGGACTTGCATAATTTTGGAAAGTTATCCGGCCTTTTGGTGAACTCTTCCAATTCGGTTGTATTGAATATCTCTCTAGCCCAGGAGACTCTAGGCTCACTTAGGTCTATCTTTTCTTTATCTGGACAAATCATCTCTCATGTTTAGGGATCAAGCTCACTTCGACTTACTCTGCTCTTTATCAAGCTAATTTCCTTCATTAATTAGATCCTTGGATGCTCTACTGGCTTCCAGGACTGGTCTTAATTTGTCCTGGTTGGGGACAAAATGCAATCAAGATAGCATACTTGCCCAAATTGTTATACTACTTTCGAGTGCTTCCAGTGAACCTTCCCCCATATGCCATCTCATTGCTCCAATCCCGCATCCTTGGGTTTGTGTGGGCATCGGTGAGGCCTAGAGTAAATTGCAGGATACTCTTCAGGCACAAACTAGAAGGAAGGTTGGGGTCCCAAATATTAGTAAGTGTTATTGGGTGGCTCAAATAGCACCACTGATCTCACTCCATGCTATTAGGAATGCCCCCCTATGAACTATATTGCACACAGTAGATTGTAATCCAGTATCAATTTCATCCTTACTGTGGATCCCAAATACATTTCGCCTGAACGTGATTTTGCTGATATTCATGCATTCCTTGGGGATTTTGGGATGAAGTTCACCATTCTAGCAACTAAATATCCACATTTTTGTACTCTGGCTGGCACTGTCCAGAGTCATTTTCACCCCCCACCCGAGGGCTGCAGGAGCTAAACTCTTTTGCATGGTGGACCTCCAGGGGATTTAACTCTAGTTGATCCCTATGTATCCAGGATGGAATGACACCTTTGACTTACTTTAGAGAACAGAAGCAAATGCCGGGCTCTGAAACTTATTGCATATGCAGTTACAGCACTATGTCTCCTATTATCTTAAATATGAATCCCCACTGTAAACTCTTACCAAATTTGGGGGGCGGTGTCAGCAATATCCCTCTGCCCTGCGTCTGATTTCGGCTCTATATAAATCTCTAAATGTAGTGTCTACGGCAGTAAAATTGAATTACATGAAGCGTTGGGAAGATCTTGGGACCAATATTAGTATGGACGAATGGACCCTCATTTGGTGGAATACAGATTATAGTACATTGGGGGCATTATTTAACATTTTTCTGGTGACAATTGCTCCAGTTTTTGAGTGCCTGCATTTTTGACACTGCACTGTGGACTACAATGGTGCTAGAAGATGCTGCGCCAAATGCTAACTAATTACCTTTGATTGTTGCACTAGATAGTGGATGGCCTCCAGTGAGCACCATTTTGCACTGTAGTCTTTTTGGCGCTGCCGTTTTTTATTCCTTGAAAAGATTTGCACTGTATTTTTCAGGCGCTGGTCAGTGTTTCATCATTACAGGTACAAGAAATCACTGCTGGGGACAAATGGGGCAAATATTATAGTGCGTTTAGGCTTCGTTTTAGTTGTATGCAAAATGATGCATACATGGTGGTAGTGTCCCAAGGCCAAAAGGTTATGGATCAGAACATGTAATATGATACAGTCAGTGCTTCATTTGAACATTACTAAAGACCCTAGGGAGGCTTTACATAAGCGACATAAGCTGCCTAAAGTGCAATCCAAGCTGGTTTAATTTATTTTGAATTCTGTAAAACTGGTCGTAGAAATAGCTTGGAGGACCCCAAATTTGTGCTTTCAGGCAGTCAAAAAAAATCTCCAGCAATATGGTAAATGAGAAACTATGAAATGCCCATTAGTTTTTCCTGGAGGTCTGTACCCCATGCACTCAGCATGTGGAGTCAGGGAGTCTTTACTATGCCTTTACATGTCTGGGACGTACAGTAACATTTTCTAATTTCTCTTTTCTTTTCTTATTTTCTTTGTCTTTCTCCTCTTATCTTTCTGTATTTTCTTGATATTATTATTGTGTTCTATAGTTAAACACTTGAAATTTTGTGGGATTTTGATGGTGGGATTTTCCTCCACAGGGGGGTTAATCAGGAGAATGTTCTACCCAACAAAGGCATAACCAATTTCAGAGGCACCTCTCCCAGTTTTGTAATCAATAGCTGACAGGGGGTCACTATGTTAAGACGCATAGAGGTATATAACTTCAAGTATGTATTATGCTTGATGATCTTTTTGAAATGTGTGAAATTTGACATATGTGACACTCTTTTTACTGTGATGACTAACTTAATGTAATGTCTAATGAGCCCATTTCCTGCCATTTTTCTCTTTAATAAAAAAAGGTGTGGTGAAACTAGAAACTAGAGTTAACATTATCCCAAACTTTACATGTGTTTTTTTCTGCTGCTTCTTATGTTGCTGTCTCACAAGTTGACCTACAGCCCAATGTCAATGGGAAGATGCAAGCTTGCTGGAAACCCCCAGGCTGGATCTCTTCTGCCAAGGGACTGAAAACCAGCCAGCACCTCCTCTAACAGGAAGATCTGTGTGTGTTTCATTGTCTGCTGTTGCTTTCAGACACTTGATAGAGGAACAGAGGAAAATTGCTTACTTGGAGCAGTGGGGGGGGGGGGGGCTTCAATGTCTAGAGGATGCCCTCCCTTTGGCAGATGTATGTCTACTTTATTAAATGAGATTTTAATCCTATTTATTTATTTAAATACATCATTTTATTAAATATAGATATATTTTCTTCTGCTTAACACATGCATGGATCCTACGTGAAATTTGGAAGGCACATTGGCAGTTATTGGTCTATAAATTGCCTTTATGCGTATGCATACTTCATTGCTGATGTTGTGTCACATGATAAAAATGAAGAATACAGCCTGATCTCTGAATATAAAGGTAATATAGCTCCATAAACAATATTTTGAGTTTACAGATTTGAAAGGACTGTGCATCGTCATTTGAGTGGCCATTGAAACATTTACTGTTTCTAATAATCTGATGACTGGCACCAGGTTTCTTTCAGCACATACATAAAGGACATGGACCCGAGTTCTGCTTCTCATGTAATGACACATTTTTCATTTTTCCTCATTGATTCACTTTGCATACATCAAATCACATTTTACATTAGACTGTTGTGCTGATGTAGACATAACAATTGCACTAAGAATAATGTGTGGGTCACATCGAGTGATTTATTGAGCTGGTTGGTTTGTAGGTAGAAGAAAAGCAAAAGGCTAATCTGATTTATGGGTCTAATTTTGTTTGGTCACATAGCAACTTGCCATTTGTAGTGGTATAGAATTACCATGTACAATAAATGTCGAAGATTCATTATCTATTGTATTAGGGTTTTTAAACTGCATACTTAACAATTTTTGCCCAGGTTTATGATTTCTGCATAGAGCAGGAGATTACAAAATAAATCTGGAATTATTTGCATGTGACCAAGAAGAAAATTAGATCATGGCCATGTCACATGTATTAATGATTATTTATTCGAAATAAAGGATGCATCAACTCCCGTTTCTGTACTAGAAGGTTAGGTTAATAGGATGCAAAGGGAGGGAAATACATGTAGTAATATGTAATTCAGAGATGCCTCATTGGAAAGATGCTGGATAAGGGAAGCCTCCATCAGACACTCGCGTAGGGCTGCCATACAGCAAAATCACCATCTAAACCCCAAAAAGGGAAAGCTCATTCTCAGAATCACATTACATCTTAGGCATCTGTGCACTGGAGTATTTGAATAAGGATTATGAAGAATAGAACAGGAAAAATAAAAAAGAAAAGGATCTCTATTTTTAAAAAATATACCTCGTATGTGGTCAGACTGTCGGGGAACATTATAATTGAGCAGGAGTCAAGGACGTACATAACTTAGAGGCAGCTGCTACCGGAACCTTGGCAGAGGGGGCCCTGCAAGCTGCCTCCTCTGCCTCACAGCACCTGTAGGCTGCCCATTGTGGCCTGTTTCTTCCCTGGGGCCCCATCACAGTATGCAGGGTTAGTGTGCTGGATGAAGGGAGCACATGGGGTAAGGGCAGTAAGTCACACAGGTCAGAACCAAGATGCCATTACATCATTCCTGTCTGGAGCTTGTTTATGGAGCACTAGGGAAACAAGGTGTTGGCATCTTAGTTCCCTTTTGTGTAACCTAAGGCCCTGACCCTGGAGCTCACTGCAGAGAGCACCCTGACACTGCATACTACATCGGCATACTGGACAAAAAAACACCACACAGAGCCCCACTACCACCAACCTGGGTCCCACAACAGTCTGCAGTATCAGTAAGTACAATACATCTGCTCTATGAATTTCCGCCCACTATGAATTTTGCTATGGAGCCCTGTGAACCCTATGTACACCCCCAGCAGCAGTGTTGTTGTTCAGATTCAGGTTAAAGTTACAACTGATCACAATTTGGCTGATTTTGTTTGGTTCCATGAAAATAGAATTGCTGCAAATTTGGGTAAAAATTATGAAATAGTATGATCCTCAAATCAACTGTGATTTCAGGTTTGTTTGTTTTTTGGAACACACAGGAATTTTCAACTATCACATTTTAAACACATTTTTGACAGTCAAGTATTTCTCCCCTTTGTTTGTTTGCAATGATGAGGTTGATTAAAAGATAATTTATCATCTTTGAGAAAGCGGAAAAAGCTGTTTGTATAACTTGTTAGAATGACAGTTAACAAAAAATGTGTAAGTTGTACCTTCTTAGGTATACAAAAAGGTATTGTCATGTATGACATGTGCTCAATAAACATTAGTGATTTGTAAATTGTATGTACTGTGATTCTTTTTACACTTATACAATTTCAATATAATAAAGAAACAATGTTTAGTATTTAGTATCTTCTAAAGATGATGCACAAGAAAAACTGCAAATAGTTTGAAGACTACAAGTAAACCAAGGAAATGGATTACTGCAATCATGCCCTGTGGTCTGAGACCAATATAAACGTATTTGGTTAAGATGGTGCCAAGCGTGTGTGGTGGCAACCAGGTGAGAAGTACAAGTGTGTCTTGCCAAGCATGATAGTGGGAATGTCATGGTTTGGGGCTGTTTGAGTTCTGCCAGCTTTGGGGAGCTATAGTTCATTGAGAGAACCCTAAATGGCATAGTAAAGCAGAGCATGATCCTCTCTCTTCAGAAACTGGGCTGCAGGGCAGTATTCCAACATGATAACAACTCCAAACACACCTCCAAGATGACTACTGCCTTGCTAAAGAAGCTGAGGATTAAGGTGCTGGTGTCCAAGCATATTTTCATACCTAAATCCTATTGAGAACCCAAAGGGTTTCCTCCAAATTAATATATATATATATATATATATATATATATATATATATATATAAAAATATATATATATATATATATATATATATATATATATAGAGAGAGAGAGAGAGAGAGAGAGAGAGAGAGAGAGAAATAGCGTTTTTGCACTATTTTGTGGGTGAACATTGTGGTTGTTTGTAGACTTTTATAACAGAGATGGCAATCCGGGCTCGGTGTGTTCTTTCTGTACAAACATAGAAGGTTGACGGCAGAAGGAGACCATACGGTCTATCTAGTCTGCCCTTATGTGTATACTGTATGTACTCTTTATCTTAGGATAGATGTGTGCTTATCCCAGGCATGTTTAAATTCAGTGACTGTTGATTTTTCAACTACCTCTGCTAGAAGTTTGTTCCAAGCATCTACTACTCTTTCTGTAAAATAATATTTACTAACATTTCTCCTGATCTTCCCCCCGACTAGCTTCAGGTTGTGCCCCCTTGTTCTATCATTAAGTTTCTTCTTAAAAACACTTCCCTCCTGCACCTTATTCAATCCTTTCACATATTTAAAGGTCTCAATCATGTCCCCCCTCTCCCTTCTTTCCTCCAGACTGTACAAATTAAGTTCTTTAAGTCTCTCCTGATAAGTTTTAAGTTTAAGTCCTTCCACCATTTCCATTGCCCGCCTTTGAACACGTTCTATTTGAATAATGTCTTTTTGCAGGTAAGGTCTCCAGAACTGCACACAGTATTCTAGCTGTGGCCTTACCAGGGCTCTATACAGCGGCATCACAACCTCCCTCTTCCTACTGGTGATGCCTCGAGCTATGCAGCCGAGCATCCTGCTTGCTTTTCCCACTGCCTGGCTACACTGTCCACTCATCTTGCAGCTATCAGTAATCAGAACCCCTAAATCTCTCTCCTCCGAGGTCCTGGCTAACACAGTACTGCCCATACGGTACTCAGAGCAGGGATTCCTTCTACCCAAGTGCATGATTTTACATTTAGAGACATTAAACTCTAGTTTCCACCGTACAAGGTGTTAGGAGCAAGCAAACACATTATGGGACCTGTTCTCCAAGACCCTAACTAGGGCAGGGGAGAGAAGATGAGTATAGACTTGGCAGAACCTTGGCAGAGCGAGAGAGCGAGAGATAACTATTCATAATAATGATTTGTTCTCCCCCTCCAGTCCTCATATAAGTACATAATAGACAAAATACAAGATATTAGCTGCACCAACCCAACTATATTAAAGTGTGCACACCTTAGGTTAAACCAAAACGTATTTAAACAAAAAAAGGAGGGGTCCCAAACACCCCGAGTCAAGTGGCACCACTATTGCAATTGTACACTCTCAAATATTTATTCAACAATAATTAACACCATCCACTCTAAAAGCGAGTCTTGATTTCCTTGATTTAATGATTTGATCCAGGTCTCGCTGTCAAGGTTCATGGGGTCCTCCATGACCACTACTTATGTCCTCTACAGGAATGATCTGGCAGCATAGCTTTGTTGCTGGCCCTGCAGCCCCTCAGACAAAAGACTGAAATCCACCTGAACCAGACCATAACCCAAAGGTTGGCGGAGGCCCCCTTTGCAGGGCAAGTAGTGGAGACCCTGAGACATGCACCCATTGTGCTCTACTCATAATGCGGCCCTGCCCGTGACATTTCAACACAGAATACCTTGAGGCCTACGGGAGACATTATTTTTGGTATCTCACTAAATCTTAACTCTTATTGCAGTTTATTAACACATATAAAACATTCATAACAGTTTAGGAGAGGGGGAAGAGGAAGGCTACATTCCATATCCTCCAAGCATTTCAGCCTCTCCCTGCCTCAGACCCCAAAAGACCCAATACAAATAAACGTAAGGTGCTATTGAGGCTTAGACCTCAATTCAATAAGAGCTGAAAGAACTTCTCATGGTGGTAAAAATTCATTTCATGAGAAAAAAGCCTGAGAATTTCACTGTTGATGAATCACTAGATATGAAGACACTGAAAGTCAATGGCACTTTTTACTACCGAGTAAAAGGGTTAAAAAGTTCGCTACTTTCCTCAGGAGTAAAAGAGTGACTTTCATTGTCTTCAAGTCAATGGTAATTTTGTGCTCCTAATAAATGCAGAGAACTTTTTACTAATTTTTACACTGTAGTAAAAAGTTACATTGACTTCCAGTGTCTTCTTACATGATGATTCATTAAAATGCTCCTGCTTTTTTCTCATAAAGTGAAATATTTACTACCATGAGAATTTTTGCTCAATTCTTATTGAATTGAGGCCTTAAGAGGCTGATTTATTACTAGCACCAGGTATCGGCATATGAGCGTCTGTATAGCAGCGCTTAGAGCGACCGCTAGTAGGCGCTGTGATCAGCTATCGGGTGCTGTAACAGAGCGCCTCAGTTGCTGTAGTAACCTGGCTGGCATTGATAAATGAGATGTATGTTGGGCGTTCTAACACCAGTACAGTGCTGCAGGGAGCGAAAGGTAGCACCAGCTCATTGCGATCGACTCTCAACGACTCAACAAAAAACAAAAAACTAGACACACAGAGCATCGGCGCTCTGGATCTGGTCGCTATAGCATAGAGCGTCAGACACTGTGTGATTAGAGTCTGTTTTTGAACACATATCCACCTGTAACAAAGTGAAAACACATGGAATGACATTGGTGTAACATTGTGACATTGATACTTTAATGCCAGACCTGTAATGACAATTCTGCATAAAAATATAAAAAATCAAAAAAGTTTTCAAAAATGACTCTTTCTAGGCCAGGAGAGGTCACACAATAATATGAGAGAAAAAAAATATTAAGAACAAAAAACACTCTTTTTAACAGAAGAAAAGGAATGTCCATTGAAATGTATGGGAGACAGGTAATACCTGGCGCTCTGGAAGCTAGAGTGCCAGCGCTATATGCTGAGCTGCCTGTAATGATGAAGCGGCTGCTACATGGTGCTGTTAGAGTCGCTCACCAGAATCGCTTTCATAAATGTGGTATTGCATACAGCGCCCAGCGTTCACCAGACACTGCCGGCCGATACGAGGCCCTACCTGTCCCTTGATGAATAAACCCCTAAGAAAGGCTAATCTACATGATCCTTAGCACAGAGAAGCCGTATTTAGTGCTTCCAGTCACTCCTTAACGATTTCATAAAATGTGCACCCACTTAGAAACAGGTGGGCCCCCACCCTGTGCTATCATTGCTTATTTCATCTCTTGACAAAGATCCCATGTGCTTCAATTATCCATCAATACATAGTACAATGGGGCTCTTATTGCCTTTCCAATGTTTAATTACTTGGCCTATTCATTAAGTTGTAATGAAATATATAGAAAGAAATATCTCCAGAAAGCTGTCATTTCCAGATGATCATTAATAGACATGTCATTAGATGTGCCACTTGTTAAGGTACGCTAGAATAATTGCACTTTAAATTGATGCTGTAGCTATTAAGCTGAAACTAATTAACTTAGCATAGACATTGGTATTTATAACTATTTTCTATCTGCTCTGTTTTTAATTACAGGTCATTTACAATTCATTTAAATGTTAACAGCAACAATGAGTTTTGGTTTCAAATGAATTGCTGACAGTGCTCCTGCTTCCCATGGCAAACATGCTGCAAAAGTATTGGAACCTCCCCACAGGGCAGTTTCTGGGTGAAGGAAAGAGATTCTGCCCCCTCCTTACCCATCTTTTGGGGCAGATGTTGTGCCAAATTGGTATGTTCCATGCTGTGCCTCTTACGAAGTAACATTCCACCCCTATGGGTGGAGCCCAATATGGGGGAGGGACCTATCCTATGGCCAGCACCACAAAAAGTGGCACTGAACCATCTATAAAAAGGGATGACTGGGATACTGCCCCCACCCACATACATAATAGCTTTTGCACCAAGGGGGGTAGTTGTTCCTAGTAATAGCAATGGCTTCAAAAAGCAGATAAAAGTAATTACAATTTTTTTCAGTTTTCTTTAATGTATATGATAAAAAGCTATTCCAGTGAGGAGCAATGGTTTCTTCATCAGCTGATGCAAGGGCACGTCATGGGAGAGGGATTTATACCCAGGAGCAGGTGTTTTCTCTGAATCCCCTGGTGTCAAAGTGATGTCACTATGATGTCATGTCACTTCACTTCAGAATTGTCCCAGAACCTACAACCCTTTGGTCTCAAAATCTCTTCCTTACCACTATGCCATGACTGCCCCTTAAAGTGGACCAAAAGCAAGCACAATCGACCTGGGAATCTACAAAATTCCCAGTCCGATCAATTTCCTCCCCACGGGGCATCCAAAATCGGGATGCCCCACTGTGTGAAACCCCCCAGGTCGCCCCGTTCACTTACCTTGCTTGTCGGTCTAACGGTGTATGCACTATCCCCCTAGCAGGGCACATGCCTGCGCCAGGCATTTGTGAATGGCCAGCGTGGGCACACTCCCTGTTAGAGGGAAGTGGGGGATGTGGCTGCCAGTGTGCTCAGAGGCGCTGGACTTAGACACTGGCTTGGTGTGACGTCAGCGGCACGCTGATTGGATGAGTGGCCCGCATGCGGCGAAGGACCAGGAAGAGGTGAGTTGCACTCGGTGATCTGGGGGGTTTCACACAGCAGGGCACCCCCAATCGCCACCTGCTGTGTGAGACCTCCAGGGTCGCTGGTATACTCACGTTTACCGGGCAGTTCCCATGATGATGCGATCGCCGGCGCTGCATTCCTGGCTTCCCTGTAGCTGCTCATACCCCCCCATGTCCAGCCTATCTGAATAGGGGGGTGTGCCCAGTGTGAAAGACGAGGATGCAGCTAGCCGGCTGGCGCATCGCTCGGTACCCCATTTAGCCCTCATTGAGATCAGCTAATTGGCGATCTTAACAGGGCCGGGTGGGCGTGGTTGCTCAGGTGGCAGGGGGAGGTGGGGTCTGAGGGAAGAGTGAGGCACCCCAGGGGCAGTCATGGCATAGTGGTAAGGGTGAGATCTTGTGACCGAAGGGTTGCAGGTTCCATTCTTGACCGGGACATTACTAAAGTGCTTTTGAGCAAGGCTTCTGTTCGTCTCACTGCACAGATGGGTTAAATGCAGAGGAAACATTTCTATGTTTCCGCAAGCATACAATGGTCAAATATGCACAAACAAGAACCAAGACCCTGATGAATCCAGGAAGGCCAGAGAGAAAACTATTCCCATGGATGCTGGAAGAAGGCCCAGGATTGTGCAAGAAAATTAGACAGCTTTTATATATTAAAGGTGAACAAGCACATTTTTTAAACAGGTAAGGTATCCATGGAACCCAGTAATAGGCGGTTTACAAATTGCAAAACAACTGGTTTGATAATGCCCTCTTCCTCTCTTCCTGGTGCTCCTTCCAGTGTGCTACGTTTTTGAGGGCAACCCTGGCAGACATCGGGAGTACTTTTGGGTGTCCAGACAATGACTTCAAATTAGGCCAAATACTCACCTTTCTAGCAGCCATCCTGCTGCTTTCAAACAGGGTTCCCTGTTCACCTGCTGGTGATCCACGTTGGCTGCTGCGCCAGTCTGGCTTTCCAAAGGGAAAAAAAAATAAGACAAAACATTTGCAGGAATATCTGCCAGGGATCTGCGTAAGGCTTATGGAAGGAGAGCACCCCCCCATGAATAGCATGGTCAGACTGGAGCACCTTGGCCGATTAGAGGAAATCGTTCTAGGGGTCCAAGAGGAAATCATTAATATGGGCCCAGAAGAGGAAATCATTCTTGGAACACACCACAGGAAATCATTATTATGGACCCAGAGGGAGAAAATCATTTCTGGGACCCACCACGGGAAATCATTATCATGGGCCCATAAGAGGAAATCACTCTCGGGACCCACCACGGGAATCATTATCATGGGCCCATAAGAGGAAATCACTCTCGGGACCCACCACGGGAAATCATTATCATGGGCCCATAAGAGGAAATCACTCTCGGGACCCACCACGGGAAATCATTATCATGGGCCCATAAGGGGGAATAATTCTAGAAAAGCAGGGAAGACCAGCACTCCAATGAAAACATAAATAAATTCCAATTCGGACATAATGGTAAAACATGCCAAATTATACAGAGTCCATAGAAATGGCTTTACAGTCCATAACAATGTCCAACGTTTCGGGGGTATCACATCCCCCTTCCTCAGGGCGGACTGTCAACCATAATTCTAGAGACCCACCAAAGTAAATCATTATCACAGGCCCATAAGAAGAAATCATTCTTGGGACCCACCAGAGAAAATCATTATCACAGGCCCATAAGAGGAAATCATTATTGGGACCCACCAGAGAAAATCATTATCACAGGCCCATAAGAGGAAATCATTATTGGGACCCACCAGAGTAAATCATTATCACAGGCCCATAAGAGGAAATCATTATTGGGACCCACCAGAGAAAATCATTATCACAGGCCCATAAGAGGAAATTATTCTTGGGACCCACCAGAGTAAATCATTATCACAGGCCCATAAGAGGAAATCATTCTTGGGACCCACCAGTGTAAATCATTATCACAGGCCCATAAGAGGAAATTATTCTTGGGACCCACCAGAGTAAATCATTATCACAGGCCCATAAGAGGAAATCATTATTGGGGCCCACCAGAGAAAATCATTATCACAGGCCCATAAGAGGAAATCATTCTTGGGACCCACCAGAGAAAATCATTAGCACAGGCCCATAAGAGGAAATCATTCTTGGGACCCACCAGAGAAAATCATTATCACAGGCCCATAAGAGGAAATCATTCTTGGGGCCCACCCTTCAGCAATCTAAAAATAAAGACCATTGTTAATCATGTTGTTGAACAATACAAATTGCAACAACCTCACTAAACACTTCAGGCATGCCAAATACACTGTTAGTCTTGTACCTCCCTCACTGCCATGATGGTGGCCCTGGGCCAGTACTTGGGCCACCGGATGATCCTCTGGTGGGCCAGTTTCCTCAGTTTTTCTAATCTGAATGACATTAGGACTTGGCACCAATACAGTGGAGCGGGGTGTACATTTGGTTTCATGTCATCCATGGTTTCTTTTAATTGTTTGATCTGTCACTAGGAATCCTAATAAATGAAATTGCCCCTGTGTGGTGATTTACGGGCGACTGTTTAACAATGATATAATGGAGGGTTTGACTTTCGCTCACATTTCTGTCCCCAGGGGCATAACGAGGGTCAGACAAGACAATTTCTCAGAGAAGACAAATGAATGTAATGAAATAAAAAGCACATAAACACATATTTTGGCATAGCTTTGTAATAATAACTCATTCATTATACAGACTGTGCAGTGCACATATAGAGATATAACACTTCAGGTCTCTCAGATTGTTTAAAAGAGAAATCTGGCCGTTTACTGAGGGCGCTGACTGCGAATGCGAAATGTGAATGAATGTTCCACATTGTCTATTCAGGCCGCGGCTATGACTTTTCTACACAGCGCCAGGATGAGGCATACAAGTGCCTATGAAAGGATGGACAGCCAAACTATATAGGGGAAAACCGCCAGCTCTAAATTAATAATGATCTCTGTGGAATTTGAAATTCTTCTGAAAACTCAGAGTTCTGTATAAAATATTTAAAGGTAACAGAGGAGAAGGTTGCAAAGTAGAAAGCATCACACAGCACTTTCGATGTGCAAGAAAATCATCACGATTCCTCACCCCGCAGAAGCCAACACATGCTTTTATAAAGTACAATTCATAACCACGGAACAGAGAATAATAGAAGCCAATGGCTGGGATGCTCCACTTTGGAAGCCGCAGACCCCCTGAACAGCTCTGAGGACTAAATTAGCTGTCACTACAAACAAGGGTGACCCCAAACTATTTTGTGCTGCTTGACAATGTCAGCAAGTCGGATACGAGGAGGAAGCCAGAGTCGGATAGCTGTTAAAGTGGACCAAAACCTAGGATTTTGATTATCCTGGGTTTTGGTCCTTTCCCCAGTATCCAAACAAACAAAAAGGGAGGCACACCAATCTAAATCAAAAATCCAGTATCAAATTGTATTCAATAAAGATCCACATGACATATTAGACAAAACATATTAAAAACACTAAAAAACATAGCAGATAACACCAGACAGACAAACATAAAGAAAGTGTAGATGGTGGGGAGAAAATTGAATATTTCATCTATAATCAATAAATCCAATATTAGTTTACTCCAAATGCCTACAAACAAAAAATTATTAAAAAATACATAAATATATATATATTTTTTTTTTTCTGTGCAAAAGTGTGCAAAGGATTGTGCAAAAGTGCAATGTCCAAAGGTTCACTATAAAAATATATACTGTGAAAATAAGCTGTGCTGTCCAATCAAAGCACCATTATATTAAACCACATATCACAACAGGTGTATAGTATGCCGCTCCCAAAGGGAGCTCGCCCCCCTAAACTGGTCCCCTTCAGTCACTAAACAACCATCAACAAGTTATATATAAATCCAATAACCCAACCCTCAGCCTGAGGAAGTGGGAGTTGCCCATGAAGCGCGTGGCTATTTTGGATGCTGGCAGGTGGTGGGGAAACCTGGTGACTAATTTGTAATTTTTGAAGTGTTATTGTTTGGGTTGATGGTTTGTTTGGGTTGATGGTTGTTAAGCTACAACCCCTACCCCACCTTACAGTGGGCAGTGCACTTTTTACAGTTAAAGAAACACTCCACTTTTTGTCAAACTACACGGATACAAGACTGTAAACAAGCAGAATGTGAGGCAGCTACACCACTGCAGAGGGGCGACAATCATGGGACCTATTTTTTCTCATTAGTGGTTCACTTGAGAACACGATCACCACTGCATGCTGTCATGTTTTAAGTCAATCATCGGTGGCTCAGCAGCTTTGGCCCCACACCCACCTGCCATGTTACTCTACGGATGAGTGGACTTTGTATGGTTAGCCTAAGGAAGCAGAGGAGCTGGGTTCGCCAATGACCATGCACCTTACCATCGCATTTGGCAGCCCCTCTGGAGGCCCACATGACTGCCAATGAACAGTCAGGTATGCAAGATGGCCATGCACATTGGTCATTGTCGATAACACAGGCCACGAGAATGGTGCAGGATCATGGACCTGCTAATTAGTTTTTGTAAGCTTGGTAATGTTTGTGTAGTTAGGCATCCCAAATAGGGATGGGGTGAGAGGACCTCTGTTCATTTTTGCCAGTGCTTACTACTTCCTCCTTCATTGTAATGCTGCCAATCACATGGCCGTCGGTGACCATTCAGGTTTGCCAAGTGAGCTGGCACAATAATCCTGAATGGTTGCTAGAAGTCACATGATTGACTGCTAGTGTGAATGAGGAAGCGCTGACTTGACTTCAGTTCCCCTTTGAATCATTTGGCTTTAGCCAATAACCCTAAATCACAATGCCAGATTTAAAACAATTACCGTTTCTAAATGATATGATATTAGACTCCTGATGAAGTAGATTAAAATTATCCCTGGCAATTTCAATCACAAGTAATATCAGCATTGACAAGTAATACCAGAATGCTTTAATCACATGTTAGTTATGTCAGGTCACTGACAAATATTAGTTGCTGCTGACGAGTAGAGCATCACAAGATCTATCGACCACTGACAGGTAATAAAAGAATACTATAATCACAAGTTATATCAGGCCACTGACTAGTACTGTAATAGCAAAATGATCACAGGTTCTATCGACCACTAACAGGTACCCCGCCCATACTTCTACATTCCATCCGAGCAAGCTGTTGTGTAACATGACCACCAGCAACCAATCAATTTAAACTGAGAATCTGGTTATATTCAGTCGCTGAATGGCTGCCGAACTGATTCTTGCACAGGTAAGTACAGCGGTGACCATGCTGTAAGGGGAGATGCAGCAGGTGGTGGTGCATGGAACTATATAAATTGCTAGGCAATTGTATTCTGGTGCTCTGCATAGTGACAGGAAATAACAGCCCAGCAAGTTGTTTAGTTTCAACCCTGTGTATTTGTATGTAACCTCCCTCTGCCTCACACCCAGCTGTGGCCCAGCAGCAGCCAGTTTAAGTTTTAATATAATTTCTATAATTTTTTTATATACATCTTCTTCTGCAGCCCTGTACAAAGTAGTAATTTCAGACAGGGTAAACACAGAGTACACAATTATTACTAATATTTATTTATATAGCGTGATATTCATCTGTAACTAGGGTTGCCACCTGGCCGGTATTTTTTTTTCCATTCTCAATTACCAGTAAAAAAACAAATACCGGCACCACCAGGCCAGTGGCCAGTAAATTTAAAAAGTTCACACTGAATGCTATGAAAACAGAATACAATAGAAGAGAGAGCCCTGCCCTTATGAGCTTACATTCTAAAGGATGAGGAGGGGGGAAGAATCCCAAGTGGTACGTATTGAGTCTGGCAGCATGTGCCATGTGGAGGTTATAAGGGTTTTCTCAACCATGTTATATGTTTGTTTGAGGAGTTGAGTTTGAGGGTGCTTTTAAAAGCTTGGGGTATTGGAGAATGTTGAATCGAGTGGGGAAGGGCATTGATGTGGGAGTGAGAGGAGGAAATCGGAGTGGACAGAAGAAATTCAGAGGCAGAACAGAGGGTGCACCTGGGTTGGTATTGCTGGATTAGAGGTGAAATTTAGGGGGAGCCTGACTGAAGAGAGTTTTGTAAGTTAAAATTAGGATTTTAAACTGGATCCCCTGTGAAACTGACAACCAGTAGAGAGACTGACAGAGGGAAGCAAGCACTAGAAAAATAGAGGATAGGTGGATGAGGAGATCACCAGAGTGCAGAATATATTGCAGGTGTTCCACTCTATTTGTTGGTAACCCACGGAGGAGGTTGCTGCAATAATTTAGTTGAGATATAAACAGGGTATATATTAACATTTTGGTGGTTCCAGGTGTGAGAAAGAGACGATGCAGGGGATGTTTTAAGTTGAAGACAGTGGGAGCTGGCTAGGGAGGTAAATGTGATATTTGAATGAAAGAGTATGTTGGGGTGGTCAACAGTGTTGAAAACTGTGGATAGATAGAGAAGAATGACAATAGAGTAATGTCCTTTAGATTTGGTAGTTAACAGATCATTAGAGGCTTTTGAGATGGTGGTTTCAGTAGAAAAATTAGAGCAGAATCCAGATTATAGAATATTTAAATTTACAAGTCTCTAAACTTCCTCCCGGGCCAGCTCTCTACAATATAGCTGTCTCCCCTCCACATTTGTCTGTGACTTCTCAGAGCCTTAAATCTATGCTGCTTACTCATGATCGTGGCCCACACCACCATCACAAGTCCACATTGTCTCCTCCTTCAGTGGTTTGTATCATGCCCAGGTGAACTAAATAGCTGTACACTCCGAGAGGTTTGGGAATTTCTTGGTGTGGGAATCAGGAAACAGGTTGGGGATCGGAAAGCAGAGTAGCTGCCTAGGAACAGAAAGATACAAGACAATACAACCCATCTGCACCAGAGAGGCAAGCCACCAGCAAACCGGGGCATAGGAGGTCTGGGCCCGTAACCTACCCACATCTTTAGCAGTGTCCAAAATGGATGAGTGAGCACAATACAGACATTGGAGGGTTTGGTCTCCAGTGCAGACAATGGAGGATCTGGACCCTAGTGCAGACAATGGAGGGTTTGGGCTCCAGTACATGCAATGCAGGGTTTGAGCCCCAGTACACACAATGGAGGGTCTGGGCCATAGTGTAGACAATGGAGGGTTTGGGCCCCAGTGCAAACTTTGGAGGGTTGGGGCACCAGCGCAGACAATGGAGGATCTGGACACTATTGCAGACAATGGAGGGTTTGAGTCCTAGTACAGACAACAAAGAATCTGGGCCCTAGTGCAGACAATGAATATTTTGGCCCTCAGTGCAGACAAAGAAGGGTCTGGGGCTTGGGCAGACAATGAAGGATTTGGGCCACCCGAGCAGGTAATATAGGGTCTGGGCACCAGTGCACGCAATGGAGGGGTTGGGCCCCAGTGCAGAATATGGAAGATTTTGGTCCCAGTGTAGACAATGGAGGATCTGAGCCCTGGTGCAGGCAAAAGAGAACAGATAATGGAGGGCATTGGCCTCTGTACAGATTACTGCACAGACAATAGAGGGCCGTAGCCCAGCATAGACAACAGCACAGACAATGGAGGGCCTAGCACAAACAACAGCATAGACAATGGAGGGCTGTGGCTCAGCAAGGACTAAGAAGGATGTGAGCCCCAAAACAGAACAAAAAGTGTGGGAGCCCCAATACAAGAATCAAGGCTAGATACAATTCATAGAGGTTTGGAGAGCACAGGTACACTCAGGAGGGAAGATGCAATGATTCAACATGGGTCAGGGACAGACATATGCATTTATAGGGAAGACAAATGGGAAGATGACCCAGGAGAGATCCCCACAATTACAGCACAGACACACACACAAGCACAATGGCAAGAAGGTCAGCTGTTAGAGTAGCGAACATTAAATGATGATAAAAATAGAAAATTTGGGAAGCGCTGGAAGCAGACAATTGAGCTACTGTCTGGAAAGTAAGGATCACTCCTCCAATGTGTATCTTAAGTGGTTTGTATACAGAATCCCTTTCGTAGGTCATCTGGAAAATGCCAGAAATGCCTAGAGAGGTGGTTCAGTTTAGGTGCGCTTTATGTATAATCCAAGTGAATAATACTTACACAGAACTGGTAGGGCTAAATTAAAATTAATCTCAGATCCCAGTTTTTAATTTAGCCCTACCAATCTTGTATTGTGGCTCACATACTTTTTTTCTGTTATGGGGCTCAAGCTCTTCTTGTTCTGTTTTGGGGCTCACGTCCTTAGTCCTTGCTGAGTCAAAGCCCTCCATTGTCTATGCTGTTGTTTGTGCTAGGCCCTCCATTGTCTGTGCTGTTGTCTATGCTGCACTACACTTACACTACAGCCTAGACCCTAGTAAACTTGCACTATTCTAAGCACCTGTGTTGTGTTAGGGGCTGTGTTTCTAATCAATCGAAGTTTGCATCTATTCAGTGCTGAGTGGGTACGCTGAACGAGAGTCATTGAAGAGCATGAAGACAAAGGCATTTCAGTAAAGGGCTCAGGAGCAATGCTGTCATACCTTTTCCACTTTAAAAGGGAAAGGGGCAAAGACTGATTATTATCACAGCTCCTGACGTCAATGGTTTACAAAAAAAGAGTCATAGGTACTAGATACAAATAAGGCAGGGTTACATTTTTTTATATTGGCCTACAAATGGTCTTTTTTCAAATATTTTCCCCAGATTCTTCTGTAATGTTTTCCAAATGATCACATTGCAAGCACGTTTGTGAGTTAAATTAGGATTAGAGCAGATACATGGAATACACTAATATGTATTAGCCTGTAACAAGAAATAATATTGACCAGGTTTTATTTAAATTCATCTGTAGCTTAATATACAACTTTTGATAGGCATTCTTTTTAGCATCCAATTACTCGTTCTAAAGGTTGATTGCTAAAATGCATTAAACGATAATTAGATAGGCTTGATTTACATGGCATGGGTAAGGTATAAAAGAGCAATATAGCTGGTAATTGGCCTTGACCAAAGTAAATAATGTCTTCCTTTTTACTTACATTTGGTTTGCACATAAACTGCCTACTGTGTTGCAGCGAAGTAAGAGGCAAGCAAAAAGCGGTATCTCCATCCATCAGTATTAATCTCACACTATAGCGAGGCTTCGTCCATTCATCTTTCCGACACAAATTAGAAATTCAAGAGTTTTAACAAATGAGCCTGCAAATGTAAACTTATTAGGCCATATATTTTTACTACACACTGTGCTGTGTCCTCCACAAAGCTGTCCCTTCAGAGAGTGTTTTCTTATTTTGTGTTATTGATGGCAGCTAACTAATCACATTTTTAATGTTGTCTTTGGGGAGGCCCATTTGAATGAACGTGCAAACCCAAGTGCCTGGAATAAATCTACCTTATTAAATGCCTAAAATTATGTGTCTTACACGATAAAGAAACTGGAAAGCATTATTACACTTGCTAACCTCCGTCTGCTAGAATCAAAATAGAGGGATAAATTAAAATAATATGTCAACTGCAGTGTGCTATACAGAATGTGTCTCTGGGATGAAACATCCAAGAAAAATTGGTTAATTGGTACCCTCACTTCGATTCACTTGAGCGAATGGATTTGTGCTCTGTTATTACTTTATATTAGTCATTGAGAATCAGAAAATTGTAGTTAATTAAAACAATAAAAGATCTCCCCAACGGATAGACTTGAGCAATTAACGTGTCACTGCCACATAGTGCAATACCTGGGGGTTATTTACTGAGGAGTGTGTTAAGTTCCAACATCCAGTCTGATTGTAAAGCAATTTTTTTCAAATCCTTCTAATTGGGTATTTGAAGTTGGAGAGTTCTCCAGGTGAGAAAGCTCCTCTCAGAAACTAAAGACCCTAGAGTAAAGTTTAGAACCTGCCCCATCCAATGCTAGATACAATTTTCTTTTGACAATACATATTTGAAAGAGTTCTGTTTTAAAACAGAACAATATACAAGTTAATTAAATCAGATCTCAGTACCTACTGGGACCTTACATTCTACTAGTGTTATGTGTACCATATGTAGAGCAGATAACTACCTCCATACACATATTATATGGAACAATTGAAATGCTAATCAATTCTGGAAAGAGCTTGAGCATTGATACAGGTTGAGCACCATGTCAGCTAGGCAACTATTATGTGCAATTACTTTTAGTCTCATCCAAGGGCCAAGGGAAAAGATGGGAGTAACGGAGGGTTCTTTTGGAACCTAGGGTACCCGGCAACACTTTGTAGGGAGGTGTGGTATGAGGTTGGTAGAAGTGCGCTTACTCCTTAGAAAGTTATGCAGAGAAGACTCTGTTAAGTATAAGCAAAGGAGATCTTTATTTCTTCTCGGCAAGCACTTCCAGAATTCCAAGTACCTCAGCTCCACTTGAGACATCAGGCTCACTGGTCTTACTCCCTTAAGTGAGGTGGTTCAGGGCCTTATTCCAGGCTAACTTTCCCTCAGAGATGCCACAGGTCACTTCCTGTCTCTCTTGCTGAGTCCATTGAGATAGGTATCCCTAAATTGGTTTAATGTAGAATAAAGCTGTTGGTCTGTTGGTTAGGGCTCCCGTTAAATACCTTACTGCTACCTTATGCCCTCCCATAGCCACTCACTGGCACCTTTGGCACATGAGCCAGACCATATGCCGAAACTATTTGCTCCATCTTGTTCTAGTTGGTTCCCATTTCCCAAGTTTTCCCTCTAGAATCAGATTTAACGTTTAGCTGACTCATCATTGCAAATTAAAGGGTTGCTTTTCTACGGTTGTCTACTTTCCTACTGCCATCTATTTCCAATACTACAACCAAACCTAAAACTACATTATAACCTAATTAAATTAAAGTGCTCTCTCAGGGACTAATCCACTGAGAGGGTGCTAACCTTTCCTGTTTCATAGAAACATAGAAGGTTGACGGCAGAAGGAGATCATACGGTCCATCTAGTCTGCCCTTATGCCCTTTCAATCACTATCAACCCATCACATTATGCCACTTATTTGGTGAAGCAAGTTTAACATTGGGTGTGAAATTCTGGGTGAGTCTTTTTACTTCAACACGCGCAAACGTGAAAAAAAAAGATTTTTTGCTTAAATTTCTCCCCAACAATCACCTGCAATAGAGCATTTCTACAGCTGAGGAATACATTTTTTTCAACAATATAAGGACAGGGCCATTTTTAGAAATGGACAAGCAGAGGAATGCACTGGGTGTTGAGCCCAAAGTTTTTGGAGTTCGCATTTAACTTCAGCCATTCTATTTTCCAGAGATGGGATAGTGTTAGTGGTTCTGACCATACACCGGGTCCCTCGCCCTCAAATTGGGCTCAGTTATTGGGAGGGAGCACTGTCTGCTGCCGAGGTAGAGGCACAGCTTGGCACTTACTGCTACGTATAAACAGGAGACAAAGCTATTATGCCTAGAAACTGCCTTGGGGGTAAGGATCACTATTTTACATTTGTGTGTTGAGTACTCATAGGCCATAGGCTTAATTTTAACGTTATAGTAATAAATTAATCATTCTCACTCAGAAGCAGGTTTTGAATCACACCTAAAGTAAACCTTGCCCCACTAAATAATTATCACGTTTTCTATTATTATTATTATTATTATAAGGCGATAAGCAATGGCAGAATTTATATTTCTAGACCAATTTACTTAAGATCAATTAACCATAATCATCTAAACAAAGCAAGCCTTTGAATCTACCATCCAGTATTAGAAGCAATAAATAATTAAAAAGACCACAATATATTGGGACTCCTAAAATTGCTGCCTAACGAAAAAAAAAAGGCGACCTATATGTAATCTATGTACCTCATTATTGTTCAGATTGAACGCAGCAAAACTCCACTCAGCTGTGCTTTGAACTCAGACTTTAGTACACCTCTAAAAGGACTCATTTGTGCAACCTAAAGGAATATGGAAATGGCAATTTTATTGTGCGCTGTCTAGCCCACGCCGATGGTTCATTTGAATGGTATATTATCAAATTGTAAAATATGACAGCGTAGAAGAGAGAAAACAGAAAAATCAGTTTAGGATGTGCAAGTATACTTGCCTTCTTCCCGTTTTTAATTATGTGTTTGTTTGCCACGGTGGCCTAATTTAGTCAAGTAGATGAGCCAACATTAAAAGCTGGTAGGTGAGGTAAGTAATCCCAAGGGTGGGATGCTAAGGCTTAGAGTTTAAAAGCTCCATGTCCCGAAGCACAAACCAAGGCAAATTTGAAAAAAGGGTCTACCTGATAAACAGTGAAAAGCAAGCAAATCTAATTTTTCACAATTAGTTGAACAACAACTGTGACAGACTCAGTGCTTAGCATTTTCATTTGTGTGCTCAAATTTGGTTATCTGTCCTCTCTTATGCAAATGTGATGTGACAGGAGAAGCTGGGAGCACTCAAGCAGGCCGATCACTCACAACAGGGGCTGTGGTCTGTACAGCTGAGAAGCCCGGATTAAATGGACTGAGTGCTGATGGATAAATGACATGAACTGCACTCACAGCCTCTTAAACTGATTTCAGACTTCACAGGAAGAACTCGGGGAAAATGCAATTAGGTTTTTGACCAAGTTTTTTAAAGGAGAATTTCAGCAAATATAGTAACGGTAAACGGTAACGGTTTATGTACACTTTTAATGTCTGTTTTATTGAGGGCTGCAGAAAAATCCCTAAAAAACTAAAGATTTATTAAAGGCGCCCCTTCCTTGTCATTGCCTACATGTCACACACTGTAGGTTTTGGACATTTTCAGGCTTTGGTCGAGCAGTTAACTGAATACTATCCCTACCCCACTGTGCCATAAAGAAGACCTAAAGTCTAACTTTTAAGCATTAATCCTTCAGGTGTGAGCCTACTTAGAGTTTTTGCCAGACCCTTTTCACTGTTTTCACTACACATGTTCAACTGTAATTTTTAAAGGGATCCCCAGGGATCTCCCAGGAAAATTATATAAATTTTTTTTTCTCAGAAGAGTCTGGGCTTTAACATGAAATGTCTTGTTTGTCATTTTTAAGTATATTCTCAATATTTTTGGGTGAAATATCTTATTATTATTGCGTGTGAAATCCCAATTTCTCCTGGTTACAACGGTACCACATATGTATAGGTAGACACTCTTTCCTGCCCAGGAGACTCCCCCAAACTGAAATAGCGCTTTAGGACTATGCTATGTGCACATTGCAGTTTTTCAAGCAAAACAACTTTTTACATTTGAAATACCCCCCACAAAATATATATTCTCTGGAACTACATACTTCAAGCTTTCTAGGCGTACCAGGCTTGTTGACGTGGGCGTAGTTTTCTGGAAGTAATCCCTCAATTAATTCTTTGGTTGCACAGAGTTTTCCCAAAAAAGAATAAAAAAGCAGAATCAAAGCCACATTTCTAAATTATATGGATCCCTTACCAGTTCACAAAGAGTTAAAGGTAAAAATAAACACACACACACAGAAATAAATTATTTTTATTTATTTTTTTCTCTACTCACCTCCTCTACTGTGTCCCATGTTTCTGTCCTGCGCCGAAGACAGCTGCCGGTGGTGATCCGAGCAGGGTGGGCATTGGGTTGGAGATCAGAGCTCCCTGGCCTCCCAGTCGCTTTGCACCAGTACTACTGGCATCTGTCAGAGCCAGAGCAGGGTCAGAAATCCACAAAAAGGGGTGGCTAGGGGCAGTGACCAGTGCCATCAGAAGCGGTGGGGGGGGGCTTGTTCTGGGTCCTCATCTGTCCTAGAAACAGCCAGAAGAAAAGTGTTTACCCTCCTTGTAGCTAATTGCTCCTATTCCACTTTGTAA
Source organism: Gastrophryne carolinensis (assembly GCA_027917425.1). Classification (NCBI taxonomy): domain Eukaryota; kingdom Metazoa; phylum Chordata; class Amphibia; order Anura; family Microhylidae; genus Gastrophryne; species Gastrophryne carolinensis. The sequence goes on from CM051236.1 coordinate 168,414,779, forward strand.
AAGCTTAGCAAATCTGGAGATCTTCCTGCACTGTAATCAGAGGGCAGTGTTTTGGCTATGGATGTGCTCTTAGCACATGTGTGTGAACTAGCTGAGGTTAATCTGTCAGTTTGGAACAATCAGGATCATGAGAGGTGAGTGTCATTTGTGTTGTGCCTACATATGCCCTTAAAAGCAAAATTCTACCCAACCCACCCTGCCACCCTTTTCTGGCGCTGAGCCAGAATGGGGAGAGGGTTACAAAGAAAAAAAAAACCCTCACCTTCACCACCATTCAGTGCCACTCTCCCAGTGCCTGCGTGGCCCCTGTGCAGAAAGACACAAAGCGGCATACCCTGACAGGGCGGGTAGGTTGTCTTTGGGTACAATTCCGCTTTAATATCTATAGTCAGAAAAAAAATCATGTTACAAGAAAGAGAGGGGCCTGCACCACTGAGAATAAGTGTAACAAAAAGGTGCTGGCATAGACACACTCCCTCTTTTTAGACGGTAACTATACTATACTAGAAGTATGGCCCCAGACTGGCCTACTGTGTCTATAAATGTGTACCGCACACTTGTAATATAACATATATCTATTTTATTGTACAAAAACTGATAAGCGCATACATAAAAAGACATACATAACATACATTTAAAAAACACAGGTTAAAAAGGAGAAAGGATATGATAAGGCTCTTAAAAAATTCAATTAATTGATATAAAGGTTCCCTATGCCAATTAATGATAGTGAATCCAGCTCATTTATATGTAGAAAAAGTGCTAGTGCTTAACTGAGGCAAAGTGACCGATGCAGACAAAGTAAACAAAGTGTGCTGTATTTAAACAGCCAGTGCCAAACATTTATCAATTCATAAGCTATGTGCCAAAAAATACCAATAGCAAAAAGCAAAATACCAAAAGACCAATAGCAATAAAGTGATCATAAAGTGATCATAAAAATAAAAAAATCAAAATAGCATCATCCTTCATGTGGATTATTTCTCTTTTTACAGCTCAGGAAATAGTGTACTTCCATTAGGGTATGGTACTGTGATGTTTCAAATACATACTTTGTTTACCATAAAGTGGACTATGGACTATGAAAAAAATTGTTGATTATTCGCAACCCTCCCCGTTACATAAATAGCCGTTGGCCTTGTGGGAAACGGTAAAGATTGACTGGGGTGGAGGGGGAGCATTGGTGACTTCTATCTCCTGTGTTTGGCACAAAGACGCAAATCACAGGAGATAGAAGTCACCAATGCTCCCCCTCCACCCCAGTCAATCTTTACTGTCTCCCACAAGGCCAACAGTTTAGATACCACTAGCAAGGACTCCCAGATACAGGTATAAGAACAAATTCTACCCTTACGTACCTGCATATATGCAGGCGACTATAGGAAATCTGTCAGTAACACTATATGCTGTAAACAGTTACAGTATCTGTTTAAAGAATGCTTTATGAAGCAGGATGCGGCGATGAAGGCGTGAGGACGCTCAGCTCCAGAGGTCCCTCCGGCCGACCCAGTTATTTTACATTTTAGAAGCTTTTAACCCACCCGGTTTTGTGCCAAACACCATGGCGAAAAAGAGGAAGGGGGCAAAGAACAATTCGCCCCCCTCACACAGGAAGATCAGCTCCTACCTGCCTCCGGATCGCATGGGGGCAGAGGAGCAGAAGATCCCAAGATAGCGGCGGGTAAAGATGGCGGGTCCGCGGCCCGTGGCGAGCCCGAAGCTTCTCCAGATCAGGAGCGGAGGAGAGTGGCAGGCACCCGGGCGAGCGAGGAGGCGGCGTGGGAGGCAGTCCGACCCCTGGCAGAAAGGTCGGATCCCCCCATCAGTGGTGTGCGAGGCAGGAAGGTCGGTGCCGTGGAGCAGATGCAGCTCCCGGCGCCCGAAGACAGAGGCGGCGGCAGCGTGTCAGCGACTGCTGAAGCGGCTGCAGAGGAGCGTCTCCCTGCCTGTCCGTGCCCAGGCATGACGAGTGGCTCGGACGGAGGGAGCAGGCCTAGTATCGACGCTCCCCCGCCAGCTGAAGAGGTGAGCCGGGCGGGTGCTGACAGCGGTGCTGGCGGGGGGGAAACAGACGGGGCAACGCCGGGCCAGACAGGCTGCACTCCTGAGAGCCCTGGGCAGATGAGCCTGGTCCCAGGGACTCATAAAGAAATGAGGGGCAGCGAGGAAGCCACCCCTCTGAATACCGCATAATACATGCCAGCCTCCCCATTAGATAGGAGGCACACTCTGTTAAGGGATATCCCAGGTCATGGGAATGGAGACCCTCTGCCTCAGGAACTTGCTGTACTCCCCCCCCCCCGCGGGAGAAGCCCCGCCAAGTTTTGGGGAGACATGTCCCCCTCATTTTCTGGGCTAAGCTCTGATACCCCTGTCCCCAGAATCTCCCCTCCAAGCCCAGAATCACTGGCATTAGCAGGGACCTCGTTGAGTCCCCCAAGGGACTGGTTCTCATCCGGGGCCCGAAGCGAGGCTCGCCGTTCCCCTCAGTGGCTTACAAGAAGCAGTTTAGCAGGGGCCACATGGGCTAGGGACAGGGAAATCCCAGCGTCCGGTGCCCCAAATACTTCACCCGCATCGGGTGGCGAGCAACGGCCCGGCCCTTCAGGAGAACACCGGAGATGGAGCGGCTTCGTCGGTCCGTCCGGCTCCCCTTTGGCGAGATGGGGCCCCTCACCCGGTCAGGGCCGAGCTAACACTCCAGGTGCAGGACCGGCGGCTGATGGAGGGTTGCCGACCGGCAGAGCTTCACCCCTACCACATGCCACTTTTTCCCACGACTTTTTGGCCGACATTAGAGCCGAACTCAAGGCTCTCCCCACCAAGGCAGACCTCGAATCCTTTATCTTGAGAACTCCTTTAACCCTTTAACCGCCAGCCTACCTTGAGATTTTGTCACCCTTTGTTGCCAGACCATTTTGCACTATTTTGCGCTCCCCTTGTTCAACTGTGATTTTTGAGGGGATTTCCAGGGATTTCCCAGGAAAATGATATATTGTTTTTTTCAGAAGAGTCTGGGCTTTAACATGAAATGTCTTGTTTGTCATTTGTTAGGTGTATTCTTAATATTTTTGGGTGAAATATGTGCAAAAAAAAAAAAATATTGTAGTTTTTTTTGGAATAAAAAATGTAAGTTTGTCAATAAAATCTTATTGCGTGTGAAATCCCAATTTCTCCCGGTTACAGCGGTACCACATATGTATAGGTAGACACCCTTTCCTGCCCAGGAGACTCCCCCAAACTGAAACAGCGCTTTAGGAGATTTTCAGATAAAATACAACTATGCTATGCAATATGCGCACCTTGCGGTTTTTCCAGAAAAACAACCCTTTACATTTAAAATACCCCCAACAAACTATATATTCTCTGGAAGTACACACCTCAGGCTTTCTAGGCGTACCAGGCTTGTGGATGTGGCCATAGTTTTCTGGAAGTAATCCCTCAACGTAATCTTTGGTTGCAAAGAGTTTCCCTAAAAAAAGGATAAAAAAGCAGAATCAAAGCCACATTTTCCTAAAAAAACTATATACAAACAAGAAAAATCAAGTTTAATCTGAAAAAGCAACATCTCCCGAACAGAACGATACCCAACATTAGAGATGAGCGAACTTTTGAAAAATTCGATTCGACTGATTCGCCGAATTTTCCGACAAAAATCGTTTCGACCCGAATAAATTCGCGACGAATCGCTATTAAAAACGGCTATTTCTGAGCCTCCTAGAGCCTCAATAGGGTTGTAAACCATTCAGCCTTGCTGTAACACGCACAGGATGCGTGCTGGGTTAGTTAAATAATACTTTGAAGAAATATCACATGCAGATCAGAGGCATCGCTAATAGAATCGCAGAGCGGCACAATTGCAGAGAGTTGAAGTGGCATCACTATGAGGGGCAGAAGGAGCCCAAATATACACTGGAGTTGGCCTCAGGAGCCCAAAAATTGGATGAATCACACCCTGGAGTTGGCAGAAGTTGGCAGCAGCAGCAGCAGGAGCCCAAATATACACTGGAGTTGGCTTCAGGAGCCCAAAAATTGGATGAATCACACCCTGGAGTTGGCAGGAGTTGGCAGCAGCAGCAGCAGGAGCCCAAATATACACTGGAGTTGGCTTCAGGAGCCCAAAAATTGGATGAATCACACCCTGGAGTTGGCAGGAGTTGACAGCAGCAGCAGCAGGAGCCCAAATATACACTGGAGTTGGCTTCAGGAGCCCAAAAATTGGATGAATCACACCCTGGAGTTGGCAGGAGTTGACAGTAGCAGCAGCAGGAGCCCAAATATACACTGGAGTTGGCCTCAGGAGCCCAAAAATTGGATGAATCACACCCTGGAGTTGGCAGGAGTTGACAGCAGCAGCAGCAGGAGCCCAAATATACACTGGAGTTGGCCTCAGGAGCCCAAAAATTGGATGAATCACACCCTGGAGTTGGCAGGAGTTGACAGTAGCAGCAGCAGGAGCCCAAATATACACTGGAGTTGGCCTCAGGAGCCCAAAAATTGGATGAATCACACCCTGGAGTTGGCAGGAGTTGACAGTAGCAGCAGCAGGAGCCCAAATATACACTGGAGTTGGCCTCAGGAGCCCAAAAATTGGATGAATCACACCCTGGAGTTGGCAGGAGTTGACAGTAGCAGCAGCAGGAGCCCAAATATACACTGGAGTTGGCTTCAGGAGCCCAAAAATTGGATGAATCACACCCTGGAGTTGGCAGCAGCAGCAGCAGGAGCCCAAATATACACTGGAGTTGGCTTCAGGAGCCCAAAAATTGGATGAATCACACCCTGGAGTTGGCAGCAGCAGCAGCAGGAGCCCAAATATACACTGGAGTTGGCCTCAGGAGCCCAAAAATTGGATGAATCACACCCTGGAGTTGGCAGGAGTTGACAGTAGCAGCAGCAGGAGCCCAAATATACACTGGAGTTGGCCTCAGGAGCCCAAAAATTGGATGAATCACACCCTGGAGTTGGCAGGAGTTGACAGTAGCAGCAGCAGGAGCCCAAATATACACTGGAGTTGGCCTCAGGAGCCCAAAAATTGGATGAATCACACCCTGGAGTTGGCAGGAGTTGACAGTAGCAGCAGCAGGAGCCCAAATATACACTGGAGTTGGCCTCAGGAGCCCAAAAATTGGATGAATCACACCCTGGAGTTGGCAGCAGCAGCAGCAGGAGCCCAAATATACACTGGAGTTGGCTTCAGGAGCCCAAAAATTGGATGAATCACACCCTGGAGTTGGCAGCAGCAGCAGCAGGAGCCCAAATATACACTGGAGTTGGCCTCAGGAGCCCAAAAATTGGATGAATCACACCCTGGAGTTGGCAGGAGTTGACAGTAGCAGCAGCAGGAGCCCAAATATACACTGGAGTTGGCCTCAGGAGCCCAAAAATTGGATGAATCACACCCTGGAGTTGGCAGGAGTTGACAGTAGCAGCAGCAGGAGCCCAAATATACACTGGAGTTGGCTTCAGGAGCCCAAAAATTGGATGAATCACACCCTGGAGTTGGCAGGAGTTGACAGTAGCAGCAGCAGGAGCCCAAATATACACTGGAGTTGGCCTCAGGAGCCCAAAAATTGGATGAATCACACCCTGGAGTTGGCAGGAGTTGACAGTAGCAGCAGCAGGAGCCCAAATATACACTGGAGTTGGCTTCAGGAGCCCAAAAATTGGATGAATCACACCCTGGAGTTGGCAGAAGTTGGCAGCAGCAGCAGCAGGAGCCCAAACATTACTTTAAACAGACCCTGGGGTTGGCCTCAGGAGCCCAAAAATTGGATGAATCACACCCTGGAGTTGGCAGGAGTTGACAGTAGCAGCAGCAGGAGCCCAAATATACACTGGAGTTGGCCTCAGGAGCCCAAAAATTGGATGAATCACACCCTGGAGTTGGCAGCAGCAGCAGCAGGAGCCCAAATATACACTGGAGTTGGCTTCAGGAGCCCAAAAATTGGATGAATCACACCCTGGAGTTGGCAGCAGCAGCAGCAGGAGCCCAAATATACACTGGAGTTGGCCTCAGGAGCCCAAAAATTGGATGAATCACACCCTGGAGTTGGCAGGAGTTGACAGTAGCAGCAGCAGGAGCCCAAATATACACTGGAGTTGGCCTCAGGAGCCCAAAAATTGGATGAATCACACCCTGGAGTTGGCAGGAGTTGACAGTAGCAGCAGCAGGAGCCCAAATATACACTGGAGTTGGCTTCAGGAGCCCAAAAATTGGATGAATCACACCCTGGAGTTGGCAGGAGTTGACAGTAGCAGCAGCAGGAGCCCAAATATACACTGGAGTTGGCCTCAGGAGCCCAAAAATTGGATGAATCACACCCTGGAGTTGGCAGGAGTTGACAGTAGCAGCAGCAGGAGCCCAAATATACACTGGAGTTGGCTTCAGGAGCCCAAAAATTGGATGAATCACACCCTGGAGTTGGCAGAAGTTGGCAGCAGCAGCAGCAGGAGCCCAAACATTACTTTAAACAGACCCTGGGGTTGGCCTCAGGAGCCCAAAAATTGGATGAATCACACCCTGTGGAGAGTCATGTGGAGAAAAAGTAGCTTAGTTAGTAATATCTACATAAAATTATGAATAAACAAATGCAAAAGTTTGCCAAAGTGAAGTTTTGTTTGAGGGTGTGTTTCCACCTTTTAATTAAATCAGAAACAAGAAGGTGTCATTGCCTCTGACTAATTAGCCCTCAAAAATTCTTGGAATTTTTAATCTGGAATCATGTCTGATCCGTCTTATCCGAAGAATATTAATAAAAAGTAAGAGTAACGTAAAGGATTTTTTATCAATACTTACTTGTGGTCCGATGCGGAGGAATGTCTGTAACTTGAGAGCAGCGCCTTAAATCTGTTTTGCACGATCCATCTTTCTTGGTCTGGCCCCGTCATCAATCTACTGGAATACATCAGGCATTGTTGGGAGGAAAGCTTGGCTGATCCATGCGCCATTCATTTCCACGCAGGGCAGTCTCTGGAAAAAAAAAGTCTGTATAAACCAGGGTCTTTTTCATATAAAAACAAATGGTTATTCTTGCTTTTCAACCATATGTTCCACAGCTTTACCAGTCATTGTGTCAGCCAATGAAGCAACTTTGTCTGGAAGTGCTGCAAAAGCAGTCCACTGCATCACAAGTGGCATCTGACACCCCCAGTCAACTGTCTGCCTGTTATGCTTTGGGTTCAGCTCCACTATCCATTGATCTGATATCCAAGATCTGATAATCATAAAATTCAGCAGCTACTGCCCAGCCAAGAAGTGGAGGAGACACTCGCCTCTTCTTCCACTATCCGGCAACTAGTGATGAGGAGAGTGTCGTGGGAGGAGGTGTTGCAAGCCGAGGTAGTGGAAGAGGGTCCCTGGAGTCTGCGGCGGTGGCGGCGGCAGCAGCAGCGAATTATTGCGGACTGTTGGTAGGAAAAATCAGCTACTCAGCGATGTGGCAGTGTTCCATGCAGCATCCTGTGGAGAAAAAGTAGGTTAGTTAGTGTATATACATAAAATTATGAATAGACAAATGCAATAGTATTGCGAAAGTGAAGTTTTGTTTGAGGGTGTGTTTCCACCTTGCAATTAAATCAGAAACAACTAGCTATCATTTGCCTCTGAATAATTAGCCCTCAAAAATTCTTGGAATTTTTAATCTTGATGTCTGAGGGATTTCTCCTCTCAGACAGCGTCACCATAAGTCCAGCCTGCTGCATTACCCAGTGGTGGACCTTTCAGAGAACTGATGGCTTGTGCCGAGCCGAGGTGGAGAGTCACATGGCATGGTTGTTGAACAGAAGGTGGGCCAGTCCTTTAGCCTGTCAGTGTGTACCAAAGTGCACAGTGTTGTCTACGCCTGGAGCTGTAACTATAGACTCATGGTGGACAATATATATCCTTTTAGGCCCCCTTGGTGATTGTGGTTTCACGCTGTTCTTCACATGGTTTTCCTTGACCATCAGAGTCACACATGGGAGGAACTACTAAAAATGAGAACTCAATCCATGAAAGCATTGCTTAATCCACGAAAACTGCAAATTTGGACCCATGGTGACTGACACTTGGAAGAACATCTTGTTTGCGCTGCGACAAGGAAGCCAGAGTCATGCGTCCTGACATGGCACACGTGTTCAGTCTAGTTTTGAAGTCTTGCCCCCATCTGAAAGACATCCGAACAACAGGAAAGAAAGTTAGCATGCACTTCTGGCACTCCTACACCACCAAGCACAACCTTATTGAGCCTCAGCGTCACAAAGGTGTACCCCACCATAGTCTGATTTGCGATGTTTCCACCCGTTGGAATTCCACCCTCCATATGCAGGATCCACTATAGCAGTGGTCCCCAACCCTGTCCTCAAGGCCCACCAACAGGCCAGGCTTTGCAGATCTCCACAAAGATGCTCAGGTGGAGTAATTAGTGCAGCTGCAGAGCAATAGAGCTGGCTATTTGGAGATCCAAAAAACATGACATGTTGGTGGGCCTTGAGGACAGGGTTGAGGACCACTGCACTATAGGAACAGAGAAAAGCCATCACGGATTTCTGGATGATCCAAACGGATAGGGGGACACCCCTGTGTAAATTCAATGTAAACCATTGGCAGCTCATACGTGACACCGACCGTTTGTTTAGGCCCTTTGAGGAAGCTACATTATTAGTCAGTTGCCAGGACTATGAGATGAACGATGAGATTCCACTGCTTCATGTACTACAACACATGTTGGAAAGCATGGCTGGTCAGGGCACTGGAGACATGGCACATACATTTCACAGCCACATGAAGCCTGTGGGGGCTGAAGTGGAGGAGGAGGAGGGGGTGGGGCACAGCAAACCACAGTTTAGGTTTCACAAAATGACCATTTTATCTAGTCATCTGACAGGAGAGGAGGTGCAGCCACAGGAGCTAGAGGGTTGTGAGTAAGGCGAGACAGAGGACCCAGACACACCATGGCAGTTTACAGTGGAGATGGAGACAGGTAGTCCCTCCGAGTCACTTGCACAAATGGCACGATGCATGCTCACATGCATGCGTACTAGTGAGCGCAGAATTGTCTCCATTTGTCAGCGGGAAGACTTCTGGCTCTCCAACTTATTGGACCCTCGCTTCCGGCACAAAATGGGGGCATTTTTTACGCCCACTGAGAGGGAGGAAAAACTGACCTACTACAGAGACATCCCACGTAGTCAGTTGGGCGATGTCTATTTGCGCCATGGCCCATACTCCCGCAGGTCTGACTCTAGGGGAACTTTGCGATCACCTTCCACTGCCATGGCTGCTGGGGGGGTGGAAGGAGCAGCAGCAGCTCCATCAGCAGCAACCTCAGTCTTCAGTCGCTAGTGAGTAGCTTTCTACACCCGCATAGTGAGTCTACTCATGAGAAGCAGGAAGACCTGGAGCTGGACCTCAAACAGCAGGTCATGTCATACCTTGACATGACCATGCCAACACACCTTCAAGATCCACTGGATTTGCTGGGAAGCCAAACTTGACTTGTGCCCGCAACTAGCAGAGTTTGCCCTGGAAAAGCTGTACTGGCCGGACAGTAGTTGATTTAGATGGCAACTGGGCTGCTCTATATAACGAAGCAAAATGGCAAATTTACCTCACTATATAAGCTATTGCCCCTCAGATTTACACAGGGGCTGCTCTATATTATGCTGCAAAATGGCAAATTAACCTCACAATATAAGCCATTGCAGCTCTATATAAATAAAAATAAATAAATAAAAAAAGGGCCTGTAGAAGCTTATTTAGTATAACAGATAGGGTGACATGTGCTGGTTTGGGATGCCCATATGGGCTAGTGTTTTGGCAGCAGTACAAAAACCAATGCAAAATGCAATAGCTTAATAAAGCTGATGCTGATCAACGCTTATTTAGTATAACAGATGGGGTGCAACATGCAGGTTTGGGATGCCCTGCGGCCTGGTGTATTTAAAGCAGACCAAAACCAATTCAAAATGCAATAACTTAATAAAGCTGAGGCTGTAGATGCTTATTTAGTATAAACAGGTAGGGTGCAAGGTGCAGCTTTGGGGTGCCCTGCGGCCTGGTTAAATGAAAGCAGTCAAAAAGGAAGTGCAAACTGAAGTAGCTTAATGAAGCTGATGCTGATCAACGCTTATGTTGTATACCAGATAGGGTGCAAGGTGCAGCTTTGGGGTGCCCTGCGGCCTGGTTTATTAAAATCAGTCAAAAACAAGTGCAAACTGAAGTAGCCTGATCAACGCTTATGTTGTATAACAGATAGGTTTAAAATAGCATGTGCCTTGGGATGCCCGTGTGGCCTGTTATATTTCAAGCTGAACAAAAAGTAACAATAATCCAAGTATGAGACATCATTTTGACCTTCTTCACAGCGCCATACTTTGAAAAAAAAAAATTAATTTCATGCCGATCAATCCAAAGGTCAATGCCCCTAACAAAAATAGTGTTCGGCATAAGTTTTCCTTCTGGAAGGACGTAACCTTTAGTTTACATGGTTGGGGTAGGTTATCTTACAAATTGGGATACCCCAGGCAGCAGTGTCATTGAAAGAGACAGATTGTAATGCAGGCCATACGCAAGCAGAGAAACTCAGGCTGCAACAGGCCTATTTAGTTTACATGGTTGGGGTAGGTTATCTTACAAATTGGGATACCCCACTGTATATGAAACCGAATATAAATGCACACCCAAAAGTGGACACTCAGCCTCCAAGAGGCCTGCTTAGTTTAAATAAGAGAGCTGCTTAGTATGGTAGGTAGGTTATGTTATGTTACAGAATGGGATGCCCCAAGCAGACTTGAGATCAGTATATATGCACACAGCAGCAGTGTGTTAGCAGGCTCATACAGGCCAAATTTCTTTAAATAACTGTGCAGCTTACAGTTAATGCAGAGGCTAATGGTATGTTACAGAATGGGATGCCCCAAAGCTGACTTGAGATCAGTATATATGCACACAGCAGCAGTGTGTTAGCAGGCTCATACAGGCCAAATTTCTTTAAATAACTGTGCAGCTTACAGTAAATGCAGAGGCTAATGGTATGTTACAGAATGGGATGCCCCAGAGCTGACTTGAGATCAGTATATATGCACACAGCAGCAGTGTGTTAGCAGGCTCATACAGGCCAAATTTCTTTAAATAAATGTGCAGCTTACAGTTAATGCAGAGGCTAATGGTATGTTACAGAATGGGATGCCCCAAGCAGACTTGAGATCAGTATATATGCACACAGCAGCAGTGTGTTAGCAGGCTCATACAGGCCAAATTTCTTTAAATAAATGTGCAGCTTACAGTAAATGCAGAGGCTAATGGTATGTTACAGAATGGGATGCCCCAGAGCTGACTTGAGATCAGTATATATGCACACAGCAGCAGTGTGTTAGCAGGCTCATACAGGCCAAATTTCTTTAAATAACTGTGCAGCTTACAGTTAATGCAGAGGCTAATGGTATGTTACAGAATGGGATGCCCCAAAGCTGACTTGAGATCAGTATATATGCACACAGCAGCAGTGTGTTAGCAGGCTCATACAGGCCAAATTTCTTTAAATAAATGTGCAGCTTACAGTAAATGCAGAGGCTAATGGTATGTTACAGAATGGGATGCCCCAAAGCTGACTTGAGATCAGTATATATGCACACAGCAGCAGTGTGTTAGCAGGCTCATACAGGCCAAATTTCTTTAAATAACTGTGCAGCTTACAGTTAATGCAGAGGCTAATGGTATGTTACAGAATGGGATGCCCCAAGCAGACTTGAGATCAGTATATATGCACACAGCAGCAGTGTGTTAGCAGGCTCATACAGGCCAAATTTCTTTAAATAACTGTGCAGCTTACAGTAAATGCAGAGGCTAATGGTATGTTACAGAATGGGATGCCCCAGAGCTGACTTGAGATCAGTATATATGCACACAGCAGCAGTGTGTTAGCAGGCTCATACAGGCCAAATTTCTTTAAATAACTGTGCAGCTTACAGTTAATGCAGAGGCTAATGGTATGTTACAGAATGGGATGCCCCAAGCAGACTTGAGATCAGTATATATGCACACAGCAGCAGTGTGTTAGCAGGCTCATACAGGCCAAATTTCTTTAAATAACTGTGCAGCTTACAGTTAATGCAGAGGCTAATGGTATGTTACAGAATGGGATGCCCCAAAGCTGACTTGAGATCAGTATATATGCACACAGCAGCAGTGTGTTAGCAGGCTCATACAGGCCAAATTTCTTTAAATAAATGTGCAGCTTACAGTAAATGCAGAGGCTAATGGTATGTTACAGAATGGGATGCCCCAAAGCTGACTTGAGATCAGTATATATGCACACAGCAGCAGTGTGTTAGCAGGCTCATACAGGCCAAATTTCTTTAAATAACTGTGCAGCTTACAGTTCATGCAGAGGCTAATGGTATGTTACAGAATGGGATGCCCCAAGCAGACTTGAGATCAGTATATATGCACACAGCAGCAGTGTGTTAGCAGGCTCATACAGGCCAAATTTCTTTAAATAACTGTGCAGCTTACAGTAAATGCAGAGGCTAATGGTATGTTACAGAATGGGATGCCCCAGAGCTGACTTGAGATCAGTATATATGCACACAGCAGCAGTGTGTTAGCAGGCTCATACAGGCCAAATTTCTTTAAATAACTGTGCAGCTTACAGTTAATGCAGAGGCTAATGGTATGTTACAGAATGGGATGCCCCAAGCAGACTTGAGATCAGTATATATGCACACAGCAGCAGTGTGTTAGCAGGCTCATACAGGCCAAATTTCTTTAAATAACTGTGCAGCTTACAGTTAATGCAGAGGCTAATGGTATGTTACAGAATGGGATGCCCCAAGCAGACTTGAGATCAGTATATATGCACACAGCAGCAGTGTGTTAGCAGGCTCATACAGGCCAAATTTCTTTAAATAAATGTGCAGCTTACAGTAAATGCAAAGGCTAATGGTATGTTACAGAATGGGATGCCCCAAAGCTGACTTGAGATCAGTATATATGCACACAGCAGCAGTGTGTTAGCAGGCTCATACAGGCCAAATTTCTTTAAATAACTGTGCAGCTTACAGTAAATGCAGAGGCTAATGGTATGTTACAGAATGGGATGTCCCAAAAACCAGAGAGCACCTGGCAGGCAGCAGTAAGACTATGCACAGCAAAAGTGTCTTTATCATGCCTAATTTCAATTAGAATAGGTGCAAATGGTTAGGTTCTTAAATAGAGGCTGGTGTAGTCACAGAATGGGATGCCCTAAAAACCAGCAGTAAGTACACCTGGCAGGGACAAGTAGTGCTATGCCCAGCAAAAGTGTCTTTATCAGGCTAATTTCAAATATGATAAGAGCAAATGCTTATATGGTCTTAAACAGAGGCTGCTTTAGTCACAGAATGGGATGCCCCGGGCAGGAATCGAGCTGCCAGGGTACAGTAGTGCTTTGGCCAGCAAAAGTGTCTTTATCAGGCCTAATTTCAAATATGATTAGAGCAAATGCTTATATGGTCTTAAACAGAGGCTGCTTTAGTCACAGAATGGGATGCCCCGGGCAGGAATCGAGCTGCCAGGGTACAGTAGTGCTTTGGCCAGCAAAAGTGTCTTTATCAGGCCTAATTTCAAATATGATTAGAGCAAATGCTTATATGGTCTTAAACAGAGGCTGCTTTAGTCACAGAATGGGATGCCCCGGGCAGGAATCGAGCTGCCAGGGTACAGTAGTGCTTTGGCCAGCAAAAGTGTCTTTATCAGGCCTAATTTCAAATATGATTAGAGCAAATGCTTATATGGTCTTAAACAGAGGCTGCTTTAGTCACAGAATGGGATGCCCCGGGCAGGAATCGAGCTGCCAGGGTACAGTAGTGCTTTGGCCAGCAAAAGTGTCTTTATCAGGCCTAATTTCAAATATGATTAGAGCAAATGCTTATATGGTCTTAAACAGAGGCTGCTTTAGTCACAGAATGGGATGCCCCGGGCAGGAATCGAGCTGCCAGGGTACAGTAGTGCTTTGGCCAGCAAAAGTGTCTTTATCAGGCCTAATTTCAAATATGATTAGAGCAAATGCTTATATGGTCTTAAACAGAGGCTGCTTTAGTCACAGAATGGGATGCCCCGGGCAGGAATCGAGCTGCCAGGGTACAGTAGTGCTTTGGCCAGCAAAAGTGTCTTTATCAGGCCTAATTTCAAATATGATTAGAGCAAATGCTTATATGGTCTTAAACAGAGGCTGCTTTAGTCACAGAATGGGATGCCCCGGGCAGGAATCGAGCTGCCAGGGTACAGTAGTGCTTTGGCCAGCAAAAGTGTCTTTATCAGGCCTAATTTCAAATATGATTAGAGCAAATGCTTATATGGTCTTAAACAGAGGCTGCTTTAGTCACAGAATGGGATGCCCCGGGCAGGAATCGAGCTGCCAGGGTACAGTAGTGCTTTGGCCAGCAAAAGTGTCTTTATCAGGCCTAATTTCAAATATGATTAGAGCAAATGCTTATATGGTCTTAAACAGAGGCTGCTTTAGTCACAGAATGGGATGCCCCGGGCAGGAATCGAGCTGCCAGGGTACAGTAGTGCTTTGGCCAGCAAAAGTGTCTTTATCAGGCCTAATTTCAAATATGATTAGAGCAAATGCTTATATGGTCTTAAACAGAGGCTGCTTTAGTCACAGAATGGGATGCCCCGGGCAGGAATCGAGCTGCCAGGGTACAGTAGTGCTTTGGCCAGCAAAAGTGTCTTTATCAGGCCTAATTTCAAATATGATTAGAGCAAATGCTTATATGGTCTTAAACAGAGGCTGCTTTAGTCACAGAATGGGATGCCCCGGGCAGGAATCGAGCTGCCAGGGTACAGTAGTGCTTTGGCCAGCAAAAGTGTCTTTATCAGGCCTAATTTCAAATATGATTAGAGCAAATGCTTATATGGTCTTAAACAGAGGCTGCTTTAGTCACAGAATGGGATGCCCCGGGCAGGAATCGAGCTGCCAGGGTACAGTAGTGCTTTGGCCAGCAAAAGTGTCTTTATCAGGCCTAATTTCAAATATGATTAGAGCAAATGCTTATATGGTCTTAAACAGAGGCTGCTTTAGTCACAGAATGGGATGCCCCGGGCAGGAATCGAGCTGCCAGGGTACAGTAGTGCTTTGGCCAGCAAAAGTGTCTTTATCAGGCCTAATTTCAAATATGATTAGAGCAAATGCTTATATGGTCTTAAACAGAGGCTGCTTTAGTCACAGAATGGGATGCCCCGGGCAGGAATCGAGCTGCCAGGGTACAGTAGTGCTTTGGCCAGCAAAAGTGTCTTTATCAGGCCTAATTTCAAATATGATTAGAGCAAATGCTTATATGGTCTTAAACAGAGGCTGCTTTAGTCACAGAATGGGATGCCCCGGGCAGGAATCGAGCTGCCAGGGTACAGTAGTGCTTTGGCCAGCAAAAGTGTCTTTATCAGGCCTAATTTCAAATATGATTAGAGCAAATGCTTATATGGTCTTAAACAGAGGCTGCTTTAGTCACAGAATGGGATGCCCCGGGCAGGAATCGAGCTGCCAGGGTACAGTAGTGCTTTGGCCAGCAAAAGTGTCTTTATCAGGCCTAATTTCAAATATGATTAGAGCAAATGCTTATATGGTCTTAAACAGAGGCTGCTTTAGTCACAGAATGGGATGCCCCGGGCAGGAATCGAGCTGCCAGGGTACAGTAGTGCTTTGGCCAGCAAAAGTGTCTTTATCAGGCCTAATTTCAAATATGATTAGAGCAAATGCTTATATGGTCTTAAACAGAGGCTGCTTTAGTCACAGAATGGGATGCCCCGGGCAGGAATCGAGCTGCCAGGGTACAGTAGTGCTTTGGCCAGCAAAAGTGTCTTTATCAGGCCTAATTTCAAATATGATTAGAGCAAATGCTTATATGGTCTTAAACAGAGGCTGCTTTAGTCACAGAATGGGATGCCCCGGGCAGGAATCGAGCTGCCAGGGTACAGTAGTGCTTTGGCCAGCAAAAGTGTCTTTATCAGGCCTAATTTCAAATATGATTAGAGCAAATGCTTATATGGTCTTAAACAGAGGCTGCTTTAGTCACAGAATGGGATGCCCCGGGCAGGAATCGAGCTGCCAGGGTACAGTAGTGCTTTGGCCAGCAAAAGTGTCTTTATCAGGCCTAATTTCAAATATGATTAGAGCAAATGCTTATATGGTCTTAAACAGAGGCTGCTTTAGTCACAGAATGGGATGCCCCGGGCAGGAATCGAGCTGCCAGGGTACAGTAGTGCTTTGGCCAGCAAAAGTGTCTTTATCAGGCCTAATTTCAAATATGATTAGAGCAAATGCTTATATGGTCTTAAACAGAGGCTGCTTTAGTCACAGAATGGGATGCCCCGGGCAGGAATCGAGCTGCCAGGGTACAGTAGTGCTTTGGCCAGCAAAAGTGTCTTTATCAGGCCTAATTTCAAATATGATTAGAGCAAATGCTTATATGGTCTTAAACAGAGGCTGCTTTAGTCACAGAATGGGATGCCCCGGGCAGGAATCGAGCTGCCAGGGTACAGTAGTGCTTTGGCCAGCAAAAGTGTCTTTATCAGGCCTAATTTCAAATATGATTAGAGCAAATGCTTATATGGTCTTAAACAGAGGCTGCTTTAGTCACAGAATGGGATGCCCCGGGCAGGAATCGAGCTGCCAGGGTACAGTAGTGCTTTGGCCAGCAAAAGTGTCTTTATCAGGCCTAATTTCAAATATGATTAGAGCAAATGCTTATATGGTCTTAAACAGAGGCTGCTTTAGTCACAGAATGGGATGCCCCGGGCAGGAATCGAGCTGCCAGGGTACAGTAGTGCTTTGGCCAGCAAAAGTGTCTTTATCAGGCCTAATTTCAAATATGATTAGAGCAAATGCTTATATGGTCTTAAACAGAGGCTGCTTTAGTCACAGAATGGGATGCCCCGGGCAGGAATCGAGCTGCCAGGGTACAGTAGTGCTTTGGCCAGCAAAAGTGTCTTTATCAGGCCTAATTTCAAATATGATTAGAGCAAATGCTTATATGGTCTTAAACAGAGGCTGCTTTAGTCACAGAATGGGATGCCCCGGGCAGGAATCGAGCTGCCAGGGTACAGTAGTGCTTTGGCCAGCAAAAGTGTCTTTATCAGGCCTAATTTCAAATATGATTAGAGCAAATGCTTATATGGTCTTAAACAGAGGCTGCTTTAGTCACAGAATGGGATGCCTCACAGCAGACTTAAGATCAGTTCAGTATATATGCACAGTTAGTTACTATAAGCAGCCTGAAAACGCTAACAAAGGCTGGATGAAAAAAAAAAATCTCCCTGTCAGCCAGCTCCGTTTTTCCTACCTTTCCCTGGCTTTCTGTCTGTCTCCTGCCTGTCTCCTGCCTGTCTCCAGCCTGTCCCTGTCTGTCCCTGTCTGTCCCTGTCTCCAGCCTGTCTCCAGCCTGTCTAACTGCCTCAGCTACACAGCGTTCTGTCTGTCTGTCACGAATGCAATAGAGAAATGAGGAAAAGCAAGATGGCCGCCGTTAAATACCGCTGTGTGACGTCACCGGGCTTGCTGGCTGCTGATAGGCTGCATGTGACTGCCCCAGCTTGCACTGGCGCGGGATACATGTCCAGACATGTCCCGCCCGCCATCTTAGAATGCCTGTAATGTAAATGAATGGATGTTAAAGGAAAACTTCGAGTGATCGAATCGCGGGGAAATTCGGATTCGATCCGAATCGAATTTTTCCTGAAATTCGGATCGAATCCGGGTTCGTCCGGATCGATTCGCTCATCCCTACCCAACATGCATAGGTTCTGTCAAGGGAAGAGTTGCCAAACACCCCAAAGTAAAGCATGCGCATAACGGTAATTTTACTTGAAAATTTCAGCTCTGCAGACAAAGTGCGCACCTTGCGATTTTTCAACCAAAACAACCCTTTACATTTGGAATATCCCCCATAAACCATATATTCCCTGAAAGTACACACGTTAAGCTTTCTAAGGGTACCCAGCTTGTTGTAGTGGGCTCATCTTTCTGGAATTAATTCCTCAAAGAATTCTTTGGTTGCGCAGGGTTTCCCTAAAAAATTTATAAAAAAGCTGAATAAAAAACACCTTTTCCTAAAATATAAATATGCAAACCAGAAAAAACAAGCTAAGTCTGAAAGCGCAAGGTCCCCCGAACAGAACAATACCCAACATGCATAGGTACTATTAACCCTTTTAATTGCCAGCCTACTTGAGATTTTGTCACCCTCTGTTGACAGGCCATTTTTCCCCATTTTGCGTCATGTTTTGCGACATGTTTTGCGCCATTTTTGCTGGAACTTTCAGAAAAATGATATATTTTTTTTTTTTGCAGCAGAGTTTAGACTTTAACATGAAATGTCTTGTTTGTAATTTTTTTTTTTTTTTTTTACAATATTATTAAGTGAAAAAAAAGATAAATAAAATTTTTTTTTTAGAAAATTGACTCCTTTATTTTAAATAAAAAATGTATTTTATTAAGGAAAATCATATTGCATGTGAAAGCCCCATTTCTACCGATTAGAACGGTACCACATATTTATCGGTAGCCCCCCGTTCCTGCCCAGGAGACCCCCCCTAACTGAAACAAGTATTTTATAACATTCACAAAAAAAAACACAAAAACCATCCACACTACAAAGGGTTAAATCGAGAAAAAAAATGACATAGGGTCCCCCCTCCCAGGGGAGGGAGACCCCATTTTTTTTTTATTTTTAAGGGTTAAAAACCATTAAAAATAAAAAAAAAAAAAATTGACGTGGGGTCCCCCTTACCCGAAGTAACCAGCCCGGGACCAGCTATGGGGGCTTGTAGGCACAGAGTGGGGGGGCCAGCTTTTGTGGCCCCCCCACCCTGCAGCCTACGAGCCCACATAGCCCATGTGGGCCCGGGCTCTTCTGCCCCCCCCTGGCCTTTGGGGAGGCAGGTAATGGGGGTGCCGGGGGTTAATGGCAAGCCACCCGCTAGCGCAGGTGGCTTGCCATCCCCCCAGCCTTGTGAACTGGTATAGGGGTCATGGACCCCTTACCAGTTCACAAGAGGTTAAAAGTAAAAAATGACACAGACACACAAAAGAGAAAAAATATTTTATTAATTTTTTTTTTTTTTTACACTGTACTCACCTCCCATCCATCCTGGAGCACTCTGTCCCTCGGCGATCACTGGCTTCTGCTCACTTGCTAGAAGCCTTTTATAGCTGCTGGATGACAGAACACAAAGGGTTAATCAAAAAAAAAAATGACATAGGGTCCCCCCTCCCAGGGGGGGCGGACCCCATTTTTTTTTTGATTTTTAAGGGTTAAAAACCCTTAAAAATCAAAAAAAAATTGACGTGGGGTCCCCCTTACCCACAGTAACCAGCCCGGGACCAGCTATGGGGGCTTGTAGGCACAGAGTGCAGCCACAAAAGCTGGCCCCCCCACCCTGCAGCCTACGAGCCCACATAGCCTATGTGGGCCCGGGCTCTTCTGCCCCCCCCTGGCCTTTGGGGAGGCAGGTAATGGGGGTGCCAGGGGTTAATGGCAAGCCACCCGCTAGCGCAGGTGACTTGCCAGACCCCCGAGCCCTGTGAACTGGTATAGGGGTCACATGGACCCCTTACCAGTTCACAAAGGGTTAAAAGGTAAAAAAAAGACACACACGTTTTTTAAAAAAAGTTTATTAAAAAAAAAAAAAAACTTTTACTTTACTCACCTCCGATCTTCATCTTCTGTGTCCCGCGGCGATCTGCTGTCAGTGACGGCTGGGCAGAGAAGGGGGGAGGCAGGCGATCGGAGGATCACCTACCTCCCTCCTTCCCCTCCCAGCCGTCACCGGCATCTGAGAGATGAACTGCCGGGTGCCCCGATGACACCCGGCGGTGACGTCATCTGGCCCCGCCCCGTGACGTCACCAAGATAGCGGCCGCCATCGGAAGACAGCAAGGGAGGAGGGCTGTTATGCCCCCTCCAGAAGACGGAAGAGCGGGGAGGGGGGATCGGAGCCCCCCCCCCGTGAAGAGGAGAGCCTGCGGGAGCCGGCGGGGACAAAGGTAGGTGACTGTTTTTTTGTTTTTTGTTTTTTTTTGATAGGAAACCGGGCGGCTGCTGAAACGGGGGGGGGGGGGGCACCCTGTTCCGGGCCCTCCCCTGCAGCCGGAGGAGCCCCGATGGGCGATCGGAGCCCCTCTGGCTGAAGAGGAGACCCGACCGGATCGAACGAGGGGTCAGGTAAGTGTCTTTTATTTTTACTTTTTTTTTTATTTCTGGGGAAAGTCAGGCACGTAAATTTTACGTGGCTGGCGTTTAACTGTTGGAGAGGCAGCCACGTAAAATTTACGTGGCTGGCGTTTAAAGGGTTAAGAAGGATATTTCCGATCTGCAAAACTCGGTGGAAGAGCTGGACTCTAAAGTCACCGGTCTGGAACATTCTCACCTCATGACCATACAAAGGATTGAAGCCCTGGAAAAGAACATGTCGCTCCAACAAGCCATATCCCAAGCCACGGTCCTCCACTTGGACGATCCTGAAAACAGGAGCAGACGCAACAATATTAGGTTAGAGGCCTACCAGAGGCAACCGGCCAAGACCAGCTACTACCCACGGTCGTGGGCATCTTTAACAAGATCCTCAGCCACCCGCCCAACACCAAAATTGTGATTGATCGCCTCCACAGGGCCTTAGGGCTGAGAGCTACAGACCCCAACGGCCCACGTGACGTGATATGTTGCTTACATTATTACACGGTCAAAGAAGAGATCCTTAGACATGCCTGGGACAGAGAAAGAATCAACTTCGATGGGGCGACGATCCAGTTGTTTCCGGATGTCTCAAGAAGAACACTCCAGATGCGTCGTTGCCTGAAACCCCTTCTTCTCAGAATTCAGGAGTGCAGAGCCACCTATCAATGAGGATACCCTTTCCACCTACTCATCCGCAAGAACCAGAGGGCGTTCGCCCTAAGATCCCACGCCGACCGAAACGTTTCACCTTTCTGGACTCTCCTCCAATGGAAGTTTGGGACTGGTTAGAGCCCTCCCCTCTGCCCCCCAGGCCTTTCTGGGAAACGACCAACCCCAGAGGCCGCGTCAGAGGATAGCCGCAAATACCTCACGCACAAGAAGGTCCAGAAGACCCCCTGGAGAGCCGCCTGTGACAGACGCTCTGTCTTTTGGATGTCATCACTATTCAGTTGCCCACCGGGTCATTCACTGGCCTTTTCTTAATTAGGTTCCAGACAATGTCATTGTATTTTGATACTGTTACAGGCAATGTCATTGTAGTTCGGATTGTATTATAGACTGCCATTGTGTTGATTGATTACATCACAGACAATGGCATTGTTCTGATTGATTGTGTTACAGACGTCTATTGTGTTCCTGATTGCGTCACCGGCAGAGTTGAGGGATTGTGTGCCCTGCTGCTATTGGTCGGTGTGTGTGTCATGCAGTTTTCCATCAGGTCCACCTTGCATGGAGACTTGTGTATATAAGGCCTAGAGTGGCACTAATAAACACTTCACCTTCACCCTCAATACTGAAGTTCTGTCTCTTATTGGGGGAAACGCTATATTACAATTCACTAGCCCTTGTAAGGTCTGTTCCTGTTTCCTCACGGACGACTCTGGAATTCCAGCAGCACCTCTTACGATTGGGAAAAGGACGTCTCGGGTGGTGAAGCCCTCCGGCGATAAGGGTTATCGCTACACCGCCTTCTTTGACAAATGAGCCGTGACGGAGGGACTTTCCGCGGGTCGCGTGTCGGGTCGGCTCGGCACCCTGATATCCTTTACCTTCCTGTTTGACTTTGCATGTGCCTTTGTTTGATGCCTTGTTATTGTAGGGTTAGCCTGTTCTATACGTTTTTTTGTATTTTGCATCTCCGGCGCTTTCGGGTGCGGCCTGGGGGTTCTCCCCCCGCCACCGCTTTCGTGTGCGTCGGAGATACTAACACCTTATCGTGTGATCTGGGTGGGCGATGCCAAAAGAAAAGGTCCCCCGGGGTTCCTGGTAGGTCCCTGGGAGTGCCCTCCACCTGCTGTCTGGGTTGGCGGAGGGGACTCCTCCATGCCATTCGGACCCGTCTCGTCCCCACATTAGGCCAGAGTCCCCTCTGCCTGCCTCGGTGGTGCGGGGGTGGAGTCGTTACTGGGAAACTAGTTGTTCCCCAAACGGGTTGTTGCAAAAGCGGTTTGCTTCGAACCTGGTTTCGTTTGTGATTTTTTTTTTCCTTCAAGTTAGTTGAATTGTTTAACCCCTTGCTATCTGTCTCGTCTTAACCCTTGTTGTCTTTTGTAGTGTCCCTCCTCTCCCCCTTTTCCCCCCCTTCACCCACTCTATTCCTAACCCTTCTCTTTCCAGACAGGCCCTTCGTCAGCGAACTCTCCGTACAGAGTTCTCCCTGTGCTACAGAAGGTGAGGGCGGGGGGAATCCGGTATGTCCAAAGTGAAGTGTACATCCCTCAATTTAAAGGGGGTCAGCTCCCCCTTAAAGAGAGCCGTAGTCTTCAGTGAATTGAGGCGCTTACATACACAAGTTGCCTTCCCGCAGGAGACCCACCTCAAGGAGGGGAGGACGCATAATGTCACCAACTGCTATTACAAGACCCAATACCACTCCCTCTCGCCTGACTCTAAATCTAGAGGAGTGGCCGTCTGTTTGGCGGGGTCCTTGCCATGGACACATTCAGCGTCACTTCAGGACCCGGAGGGAAGGTTCCTGTTTGTCCAAGTGACACTGGCGACATGCTACTGCTCCAACACTAACCAATTCAAATTTATACATTCCATGCTGAGCAAACTCGATGAGTTCGCGGAGGGGGTTCTCCTGCTGGGGGGTGATTTTAACACAGTTCTCGATCCGGCTCTGGATACTTCCCGCGGGTCCTCCCATACAACCTTCTCCTCCCTGCAAAAAACTTAGAACACTGCTTTTTAAGAACCAGCTGATGGACACATGGCGGACATTTAACCCCAGGGGTAGGGACTATACATTTTTCTCAGCACCCCACAATTCCTATTCGCGCATTGATTGGTTCTTAGTCCCCCACAAATTTTTTCACCTCATAGTCGATATGGACATTGGACAGATCACTGTTTCAGATCATGCCCCAATATCTCTAATCATCTCCATCCCTGACACAGCCCCCCTGAGGGGCCAATGGAGGTTGAACAGCTCCCTTTTACAAGACCCGGGGGTTAAGGCAGACATCCATAAGGCTACCCTGGAATACTTTACAACAAATGACACAAGGGAAGTCTCGCGGATGTCTCTGTGAGAGGCCCACAAATGCGTGGTTAGGGGCTTGTTGATTAAGCATGGGGCTCGTCTCAAGAAAGAGAGGAGAAGAAAGAGAGAAGAAATCTCTTAGCCCGAGAGAATTTTGAGACGGAGGCCAAGCACAAGCGTACCCTCGATGCAGTGTTGGGCGCCAAACTGGTACGCCTTCGGGAGTCCCTGAGAGACATCTGCCTTACCGAGGCCAAAAGCTTGGCGGTTAGGTGCTGGCGATTTTTCTATGAATATAGCGATAAATGTGGTAAGGCCCTGGCGAGAGCCCTAAAAACGCAGCGAGACAAAAATTTCATCTCTCATATCACGGATCAAGGGAGTAGAAAGCTCCATATGACCACGGATATAGCTAGGTCATTTAGAGAGTTTTACGAAAAGCTTTACAACCTACCCCTGGGACGCCCGGCCCCCTCCATGAGATGTATATCCAGGAGTCTGGTCTCCCGCGGCTCAAGCGCGAGGTGGCAGAGGCTCTCAAGGGGGACATAGAGATGGAGGAATTTATGAGAGCTATCAAGAACACCAAGCCGGGAAGGGCACCAGGCCCTGACGGATTTAGCTTAGACTACTATAAAGTGTTTGCAGGGACCCTCGGCCCTCAGTTTATTGCGTCGTTTGGTTCCCTAAGAGACGGTATACCCCCCCATAGAGACACCTTGAGAGATAACATTACCGTTATCCCTAAGCCTGGGAAAGACCCGACCCGACGCAGTGTGGGAGTTATAGACCTATTTCCCCATGGAACTGCGATATCAAGTTGTTCAACAAAATTGTTGCGGACAGGTTAGCCCCGTATATCCCGTCCCTCATACACTGGGATCAGGTAGGCTTCATTCCCACGAGAGAGGGAAGAGATAACACTACTAGGGTTATCAATCTGATCCATCAGGCCCGTTTGGGGGGCCCAGCTGCGATGCTTCTCTCGAAGGACGCAGAGAAGGCTTTTGATAGGGTGAGCTGGGCCTTTATCTCGGCTACCCTCCGACAAGTTGGCTTGGGTGAGAACATGTCTCGTTGGATTATGGCCTCCTACTCCTGCCCCTTGGCGTCCGTCGTGGTGAATGGGATGGGATGGGAATATAAACCGGCGGCCATTTTCCTTTTGCGCATTTCAGCCTTGCATTCCAGAGACAGCGGTGGTTGCTGCAGATAGGGAGAGAGAGTTAGAGATAGGTAGGGAGAGTCAGAGAGGCAGACAGAGAGGTAGACAGAGCCAGGGAAAGATAGTAAAAAACCAGAACGATCCAGGGACAGCATCCAGGGACAGCATAGAAGTGACAGTGAATTTTTTTTTTTTTCATTAGCCAGATCAGTTTTCAATTCAATTTCAGTTCTTTGTGCTGTAAATTTTAATCTGCCTTTTCACTGTGCATTCCATCTATGCAGTGGCTTATTTAACCCTATCTGTTACACACAATCATTTATCATAACTGGATTAGTTTGAATTTAGTTTTAATATTTTTTGGTCTGCTTTAAATACAACAGCCCACATGGGTATCCCAAACCTAAATACGCTTGTTCATCCTTCTTCAGCTGAATCAAATTATTGCATTTTGAATTGGTTTTTGTCCTGCTGCCAAAACACTAGGCCGCAGGGTATCCCAAACCTGCACTTAGCAGCCTATCTGTTATACTAAATACGCTTGTTCATCCTTCTTCAGCTAAATCAAACTATTGCATTTTGAATTGTTTTTTGTCCTGCTGCCAAAACACTAGGCCGCAGGGTATCCCAAACCTGCACTTAGCAGCCTGTTATACTTAATATGCTTGTTCATCCTTCTTCAGCTGAATCAAACTATTGCATTTTGAATTGGTTTTTGTCCTGCTGCCAAAACACTAGGCCACAGGGTATCCCAAAGCTGCACTTAGCAGCCTATCTGCTATACTAAATACGCTTGTTCATCCTTCTTCAGCTGAATCAAACTGTTGCATTTTGAATTGGTTTTTGGTCCTGCTGCCAAAACACTAGGCCGCAGGGTATCCCAAACCTGCACTTAGCAGCCTATCTGTTATACTAAATTTGCTTGTTCATCCTTCTTCAGCTTAATCAAACTATTGCATTTTGAATTGTTTTTTGTCCTGCTGCCAAAACACTAGGCCGCAGGGCATCCCAAACCTGCACTTAGCAGCCTATCTGTTATACTAAATACGCTTGTTGATCCTTCTTCAGCTTAACCAAACTATTGCATTTTTAATTGTTTTTTGTCCTGCTGCCAAAACACAAGGCCGCAGGGTATCCCAAACCTGCACTTAGCAGCCTATCTGTTATACTAAATACGCTTGTTCATCCTTCTTCAGCTAAATCAAACTATTGCATTTTGAATTGGTTTTTGGTCTGCTGCCAAAACACTAGGCCGCAGGGTATCCCAAACCTGCACTTAGCAGCCTATCTGTTATACTAAATACGCTTGTTCATCCTTCTTCAGCTGAGTCAAACTATTGCATTTTGAATTGTTTTTTGTCCTGCTGCCAAAACACTAGGACGCAGGGTATCCCAAACCTGCACTTAGCAGCCTATCTGTTATACTAAATACGCTTGTTCATCCTTCTTCAGCTAAATCAAACTATTGCATTTTGAATTGTTTTTTGTCCTGCTGCCAAAACACTAGGCCGCAGGGCATCCCAAACCTGCACTTAGCAGCCTATCTGTTATACTAAATATGCTTGTTCATCCTTCTTCAGCTGAATCAAACTATTGCATTTTGAATTGTTTTTGGTCTGCTGCCAAAACACTAAGTCACAGGGTACCCCAAACCTGCACTTAGCAGCCTATCTGTTATACTAAATATGCTTGTTCATCCTTCCTCAGCTTAATCAAACTATTGCATTTTGAATTGGTTTTTGGTCTGCT
The DNA here is from genome assembly GCA_027917425.1 of Gastrophryne carolinensis. Taxonomy (NCBI): domain Eukaryota; kingdom Metazoa; phylum Chordata; class Amphibia; order Anura; family Microhylidae; genus Gastrophryne; species Gastrophryne carolinensis. Next base: position 168,440,875 of record CM051236.1, read on the forward strand.
GCCAAAACACTAGGCCGCAGGGTATCTCATATTGCCAATTTTCATAGTATCTGGTGCAGAGAAGCAGTTCCTCACTTTATTTAGCTTCTTCTTTTTAAAGTAAACACATTTTTTTATCATACCTATTGTGCTTTTCAAATACATGAAAATGTCAGGCAGACAAGTGCAAGGATGTTCAAAGAGGAGTGGCAGAGGCCAAGATTCAGCAGGAGACTAGGAGCGAGTTGCAGCAGGAGTCACGGTGAGAGACCTGATCTGCCAGTATCTGCTAGCGGTCGTGTCTCCACCAGTAACGCATCTGCCGTGGTAGATTGGTTAACGCGCTCATCAACATCATCACAAGTTACATCTGAGACCCCCAGGCTAGGGTCAGTAGGTTCCTCTGACACAACCCTGAGTTTGCATGCCCCGAGAGCAGTCCCTGTCCTCCCATTGCCTCTGTCCTACGCCGTTCCCTCCCCCAGCGACGTATCCTATGCTTTGGGTTCAGCTCCACTCTTTAGCGAGGAGGACGATCAGATAGAGGACAGTCAGCAGCTACTGCCCAGCCAAGAAATGGAGGTGGCTTCTTTAGCTAGGCAGACAAATAGTGATGTGGACAGTGTCGTGGGTGTTGCGAGCGTTCCAGCTCCTGCGCCAGACACTGTTGAGGAAACCGAGAAAATCAGTGACGTGCAGCCACAACTCGGTGATGATGATGATGATGAAGCCGATCACACTTGGGAGCCGGGTGATGAAGGGGCTTCATCGTCATCATCAGGAGAAGAGGGGCGCAGGTTGCCCCAGAGTCAGCAGCTGAGGCAGCAAGGTGTTAGCAGCATGGTTGGCAGTCAGCATGGGGGCACAATTGTAAAGCCTGGAGCCAAACGGGGCCAGGGTAGAGCACCTGCTGCACAGCAGGCTACCTTATCGGGAGGTAGTGGAGCAGGGGTTCCTGGAGTTGGCAACAGCAGTGAATCAGTGAGGCCTAATGGTGGGAAAAGTAGCTACTCGGCAGTGTGGCAGTTTTTCCTGAAGCATCCGTAGGAGGGAAACATGGCCACATGCAAGATATATAGGCAGAAGGTGAAGGGTGGCCAGGGCCCAAATGTTGGCACCACGGCCCTGCGTCAACATATGATGCGTCACCATAAAGCGGCCTGGGAGAACCGAGGCTCCGAAGAGGTGGTCCAGCCTGCTTCCTCACCAAGTGGCACGCGGCTCCCAATTTCTGCCAGCCAAGGCTCCAGCACCTCAGCTGAAGGCTGTGCGTCATACCCATCCTCTGTCGCTCCTGCTCCTCCTCCTCCAAGTCATGCATCCCGCCAGCAATCCATCAGCAAAGCCATATCCAAGAGACAGCAGTATGCGCCCACTCATCCTACGGCGCAGAAGCTGAATGTGCTCCTGTCCAAGTTGCTGGTGCTGCAGTCGCTCCCTTTTCAGGTGGTGGACTCTGCACTTTTCAGAGAACTGATGGCTTGTGCCGAGCCGAGGTGGAGAGTCCCAAGCCGTCATTTCTTTGCCAAGAAGGCAGTACCAGCGCTGCACACTTTTGTTGAACAGAAGGTGGGCCAGTCCTTGAGCCTGTCGGTGTGTAGCAAAGTGCATGGCAGCGCCGACGTCTGGAGCTGTAACTACGGTCAGGGACAGTACATGTCGTTTACGACCCACTGGGTGAAGGTGGTCCCTTTGCAGCAGCAGCAGCAACTTGGACAGGTCACGCCGCATCGGCCTCCGCGCTCCCTGCCTGTTGGGCCTGTGACAACGTGCGACTTGGCCTCCTCATCCTCCACCATCTTCTCACCCTCCACTGTAGGCTCAAGTCTCAGTGCCCCTCCAGTCTACCATGTGTGCAGGGCACGGAGGTGTCACGCTGAGCTTCACACGGTTTATCTTGGCGAACGGAGTCACACAGGGGAGGAACTGCTGAAATTTATTCATCACGAAATCCAAACATGGCTTATTTCAAGAAAACTTAAAATGGGAATCATGGTTACCGACAGTGGGAAGAACATTTTGTCTGCGCTGCGCCAAGGAAGCCTGACCCATGCGCCCTGCATGGCTCACGTCTTCAATCTGGTTGTCAAGTGGTTTCTGAAGTGTTCCCTCGATCTGCAAGACATCCTAACAACTTCAAGGAAACTTTGCATGCACTTCAGCCACTCATACACGGCCAAACACACCCTTCTTGAGCTACAGCGTCAGAACGGTAGCCCCAAATAGTCTGATTTGCAATGTTTCCACCCGTTGGAATTCCACCCTTCACATGTTGGACCGATTATATGAACAGAGAAAAGCCATCACGGATTTCCTGATCCAAGCGGATAGGGGGACTCCCCTGTGTAACTTCAATGAGGCCCTTTGAGGAAGCCACTTTATTTGTCAGTCGGCAGGATTACGGGATGAACGACATGATTCTACTGCTTCATGTACTACAGCACATGTTGGAAACCATGGCTGGTCAGGGCACTGGAGACATGGCGTCTACAGCTTACGGCCACATGAACCCCGTTGGAGCTGAACTGGAGGAGGAGGAGGAAGAGGAGGAGGAGTGGCCCAGTGAAGCACAGTTTAGGCTTGGCGAAATGGCTGGTTTATCTAGTCAGCGGACAGGAGAGGAGGAGCAGGAGCAGCCAGAGGAGCTAGAGGGTTTTGAGGAAGGCGAGACAGAGGATCCGGACACACCGTGGCAGTATGCAGTGGAGATGGGGACAGGTAGTCCCTCCGAGTCACTTGCGCAAATGGCAGGAAGCATGCTCACGTGCTTGCGTAGTGACCCCAGAATTGTTTCCATTTGTCGGCGGGATGACTTCTGGCTGTCCACCTTATTGGACCCTCGCCTCACAAAATGGGGGCATTTTTTAAACCCGCCGAGAGGGAGGACAAACTGAACTACTACAAAGACATTCTGTGTAGTCAGTTGGCCGATGCCTATCTGCGCCATGGTCCATACTCTCGCAGGTCTGACTCGGGGGGACCTCTGCACTCACCTTCCACTGCCATGCCTGCTGGGGGGGGTTGGCAGGAGCAGCAGCAGCAGCTCCATCAGCAGCAGCCTCAGTCTTCAGTCACTAATGAGTAGCTTTCTACACCCGCATAGTGAGGCTACTCATGAGCAGCAGGAAGACCTGGAGCAGGACCTCAACCAGCAGGTCATGTCATACCTTGACATGACCATGCCAACACACCTTGAGGATCCGCTGGACTTCTGGGCAGCCAAACTTGGCTTGTGGCCGCAACTAGCAGAGTTTGCCCTGGAAAAGCTGTCCTGCCCGGCAAGTAGCATGCCATCTGAGCGGGTGTTTAGTGCGGTGGGGGCCATAGTTACGGCAAGGAGAACTCCAGTGTCTCTTTAAAGCAATGTTTGGGCTCCTGCTGCTGCTTGCAAATCCAGGGTGTGATTCATCCAATTTTTGGGCTCCAGTAGCCAACTCCAGTGTCTCTTTAAAGCAATGTTTGTGCTCCTGCAGGTGCTGCTGCTGCTGCTGCTTGCAACTCCAGGGTGTGATTCAGCTTATTTTTGGGCTCCTGCTGCCAACTCCAGTGTCTCTTTCAAGCTATGTTTGGGCTCCTGCTGCTTGCAACTCCAGGGTGTAATTCAGCCAATTTTTGGGCTCCTGCTGCGGCTGCTGCCAACTCCAGTGTCTCTTTAAAGCAATGTTTGGGCTCCTGCTGCTGCTTGCAACTCCAGGATGTGATTCATCCAATTTTTGGGCTCCTGCAGCCAACTCCAGTGTCTCTTTCAAGCAATGTTTGTGCGCCTGCTCCTGCTGCTTGCAACTCCAGGGTGTGATTCATCCATTTTTTGGGCTCCTGCAGCCAACTCCAGTGTCTCTTTAAAGCAATGTCTGTGCTCCTGCAGCTGCTGCTGCTTGCAACTCCAGGGTGTAATTCAGCTTATTTTTGGGCTCCTGCTGCCAACTCCAGTGCCTCCTTCAAGCTATGTTTGGGCTGCTGTTGCTGCTGCCAACTCCAGGATGTCTTTCAGCCAATTTTTGGCCTCCTGCTGCTGCTTGCAACTCCAGTGTGTCTTTAGTCCAATTTTTGGGCTCCTGCAGCCAACTCCAGTGTCTCTTTAAAGCAATGTTTGTGCTGCTGCTGCTTGCAATTCCAGGGTGTGATTCATCCAATTTTGGGGCTCCTGCAGCCAACTCCAGTGTCTCTTTCATGCAATGTTTGAGCTCCTGCTGCTGCTGCTTGCAACTCCAGGGTGTAATTCAGCTAATTTTTGGGCTCCTCCTGCCAACTCCAGTGTCTCTTTCAAGCTATGTTTGGGCTCCTGCTTCTGCTTGCAACTCCAGGGTGTGATTTATCCAATTTTTGGCCTCCTGCAGCCAACTCCATTGTCTCTTTAAAGTAATGTTTGGGCTCCTGCTGCTTGCAACTCCAGGGTGTGATTCATCCAATTTTTGGCCTCCTGCAGCCAACTCCAGTGTCTCTTTAAAGCAATGTTTGGGCTCCTGCTGCTGCTTGCAACTCCAGGGCGAGATTCATCCAATTCTTGGCCTCCTGCAGGCAACTCCAGTGTCTCTTTCAAGCTATGTTTGGGCTCCTGCTGCTGCTTGCAACTCCAGGGTGAGATTCATCCAATTTTTGGCCTCCTGCAGGCAACTCCAGTGTCTCTTTCAAGCTATGTTTGGGCTCCTGCTGCTGCTGCTTGCAACTCCAGGGTGTAATTCAGCTTATTTTTGGGCTCCTGCTGCCAACTCCAGGATCTCTTTCAAGCTATGTTTGGGCTCCTGCTGCTGCTTGCAACTCCAGGGTGTAATTCAGCCAATTTTTGGGCTCCTGCTGCCAACTCCAGTGTCTCTTTTAAGCTATGTTTGGGCTGCTGCTGCTGCTTGCAACTCCAAGGTGTAATTCAGCTAATGTTTGGGCTCCTGCTGCCAACTCCAGTGTCTCTTTCAAGCTATGTTTGGGCTGCCGCTGCCAACTCCAGGATGTCTTTCAGCCAATTTTTGGCCTCCTGCTGCTGCTTGCAACTCCAGGGTGAGATTCATCCAATTTTTGGGCTCCTGCAGCCAACTTCAGTGTCTCTTTAATGCAATGTGTGGGCTCCTGCTGCTGCTGCTAACTCCAGGGTGTGATTCATCCAATTTTTGGGCTCCTGCTGCCAACTCCAGTGTCTCTTTAAAGCAATGTGTGGGCTCCTGCTGCTTGCAACTCCAGGGTGTGATTCATCCAATTTTTGGGCTCCTGCGGCCAACTCCAGTGTCTCTTTCAACCAATGTTTGGGCTGCTGCTTGCAACTCCAGGGTGTGATTCAGCTAATTTTTGGGCTCCTGCTGCTGCCAGCTCCAGGGTGTGTTTTTCAAGCACTATAGGGGCCCCTCATAGTGATGCCACCTCAACTCTCTGCAATTGTGCCGCTCTGCGATTCTATTAGCGATGCCTCTGATCTGCATGTCATAATTATTTACAGTATTATTTCACTAACCCAGCACGCATCCTATGCGTGGTACAGCAAGGCAGAATGGTTTACAACCCTATTGAGGCTCTAGGAAGCTCAGAAATAGCCGTTTTTAATTCGGGTCGAAACGATTTTTGTCTGAAAATTCTGCAAATCAGTCGAATCGAATTTTTCAAAAGTTCGCTCATCTCTAGTCGCGGCCTACACCGACGATTTAATATTTTTGATATCTAGACCTGAAACGTCTCTTCCCATCCTTTTGGCGGAACTTAAGACCTTTCAAGCAATGTCCAATTAGGAGATTGAAGCAGATCTCGGAAAACTTCCCATTTAAGTGGGAACAAGAGGATATAACATACCTGGGGACTCAGATACCGGACCACCCCCAAAAACTATACAATCTGAACTTTCCCCCATTGCTGAGGAGGGTGGAGGAGGACCTGCAGAAATGGAACAAAAATGCATTTTCTTGGTTTAGCAGGTCCAACATCATTAAAATGAATATCTCACCGAGAGTGTTATATCTCTTTCAGGCCCTCCCGATCGAGGTCCCCCACACTTTCTTCAGATGTCTAATGGGGATCTGCACCAGGTTTATTTGGGCGGGGTGACCACATCGGCTGTCTGCCCCTCTCCTCGCTCTCCCCAAGGGGAGGGGAGGACTGGGCATCCAGGATTGGAGGGCGTACCACGCTGCAGCTCAATTGTCACGAGTCCTTGATTGGTGCAGACACGCCTCTTTGAAACAGTGGACACTTGTCAAGCAGGAGTCCTCGGAGATACCCCTTCTGGGGCTCCCATGGATTCCGCTGGACCGTGCCCTCTCCCTGAACACCCTACAATAGGCCCCCACTCGAAAAGTAGTGGGTAGGTTCTTCCCGAAACTGGGCATCCAACCCTCCATCTCGCCAATGACCCCCGTAGTGCGACATCTGGACTTTCTGGCAGGCCTATCGGATGGCACGTTTCAATCATGGGTGAAACAGGATCGGTTCAGGGTCATGCATCTGCGGGAGGGGTTGAGATGGTCTGGGGCAGAGGATATGGCGGCGAGATACTCTTTGACCCCCCTGAACTCCTGGCAGACCTTGCAGCTAACACAGGACAGGATAGCAGAAGCTTCAGGTCCTCTGACCCCATTCGAGCGAACTTGCTTGGGGAGCAGTCATTTCAGAGGGGTACTGTCCTATGCATACTCTAACCTCGCCCCCTGATTCCTACAAGCCCCCGTATGTGGTGGGGTGGGAGAAGGAACTGAATAAGGTGTTCACCAAGGAGCAGACGCAAGCCATGCTTCAAGTGGCCCACAAGTCATCAATGTCATGCAGATATCAGGAAGCCTCCTATAAAGTTCTCTCACGCTGGTATTTGGTGCCATCTAGACTGGCAAAGATATTCGCCTCCCCCATGTGCTGGAGATGCTCCGGGGCTAGGGGTACAATGATGCACATCTTCTGGGAATGTGGGGCCTTGACAGGGTTTTGGGGAAATGTCAGGAAAATAGTTTTGAAGCTTACAGACATGGATTTAAGTGAGGATCCATCGTGTTACCTTCCGGGGCTAGCCACCACTTCTATCAGGAGAAGGACCAGGTACCTATTGGCCCCCCTCTTGAATGCGGCCAGGACCTGTATCCCTTCCTGCTGGAAGTCGACCGCTCCTCCCACTACGGCTCTGTGGCTTACCAAGGTTGGCGATATTAGCAGGATGGAGGTGATGATGGCCTCCCTGAGGGGGAAGGAGGACGAGCATAGAGAGAAGTGGCGCGTGTGGGACCGTTTCACATTTTCGACAGAGTACCTGACCTTCTTGCAAGAGTAGGAGACAATGTGTTGGATGGGAAATGGCTCCTTACTGGTGCATTTAGCGGGCCCCCCCCTTCCCCCACCCTTTGTTTTTTCCCTATCCCCCCCTCACCTTTATTTGTTTTTCTGTCGTTTTGTCTTCCCCCTCCCTCTGTTTCATAGGTTATTCCGTATGGTTGTTCAGTGACCTTATTTTCTGTTTATAACAAAAAGAAAAATGTTTGAGGCATGATGTGCGGATTACGTGCTTTATTTTAATTCGTTGCCCTTTGAGAAATGGTGGTCAAAAAGAGTGCTTCTGTAGCTTTTGACACTGATGGTTGATGAGGGTGGCTCTTATTCGTGGACAGCCTCCGTAATTTTGACCCAGTTGGGTCGTGATCGTAGACCTTATCGTTTCTCAGGGTTGTTTCACAAGTTACTTATCGTGCCTTTCTGTACTGTCTTTGTAAACAGATGTACAATTGTATCACATGTGTTCTGTCTTATTACATGCCTCTGCAATGAAAAACTACAATTTAAAAAAAAAAAAAAAAAAAAAGAATGCTTTATGTGTGTCTGTTTATAGTGAGACCAAAGACTGTGTCTGTTTCAAAAGTATTCCCATGTACCTCTGCCTCTTGCCAGAACAGAGCTGCAAGCCACCATGTGAAGAGACCCAAGTTACCAAAAGACCCTCTACTCAAAATGCAAAGAGGTGCTTTCCTAGAACGTAAAGAATTCACACAGTGCCGAACACAAGGAATAATAGAATTACCTCCTTGCAGTGGGTGGAGCTATGCAAATCTCTTTACATCTCCAGAAGAAATTTCTAGTATGTAATTTGTATAATATATTTGTTTGTTTAATGACCCTCAGAGGATGGCTGATGCACTAGGTCCAGGCAAAAGCACTTTCTAGACTGGAGTAACATAGGACAGTGACTGATGATAAAAGCAAAGGGGGCAGGCTAATAGAGTAGAACCAAATCTTTCCTGACACATGAGAAAGCATTAGCTATATAGATACATTAAACAAAGGCTGACCAGATGTAATGGGGACAGAGTGGGGAAAAAAGTCAAAAGGGGAGGAGACACACTTTAAATGAGCCAGGAGACTGGACAAGACAAAAAAAAGTGGGAGACTGGAACCCTGATGATAATGGGTCATTAATGCAAAAATGCAAAGATGAAGAGCCCGAACCAGGAAACAAGCTCATAAAAGGTAAAGATTACTAAAATTAGGCCCAGACATGAGGGGGCAGAGTAGATGGAACATGTACAGAAGTGTAGAGAAACAAACATGAAAGCTTACAAGAGTAACATAAACATATATGTAATTAACATATAAAGAGACTCTCCTTTATACATTTAAGGGTATTTATAAAATATTAGTTGGTCTTCCTAACTAAACAGAATGAGAGAGAATACCCAGAACTCGACCTGACAGCCAGAAAATCTAAAGGCAATCTTCGTCTTCACTACAGCCACTGCAATAAAGGATAAGCTGAGTTGCATGGTAGAGTCATGTCATCAGGAAATCAACAGTTTGAGAAAGCAGGGATTCCCAGGTGGTGGGCAGAAAGAGTCTTTCGAAATCCAGGCAAAAGTTGGCAACAAATAAAGATCAAAAGGCAAAGATTTACCCCCTAAACTGAAACAGGGGCAAATTAGGATCCTAGGAGGATCTCTATCCTGTGTGGGCACAGATAAACATGTCCGATTGCCTCATGAAATTGCAGACGTTGTCTAATGAAGTAAAAATATTCTTTGCATATTTTATAGTCCCCTAAGGGGTATTAATCTCTCTATATTTAACAGACTTCTATAGTTTTGCAGATGTCTCAGATGTCAATACAGACTGGACCCTGGCCCCAAATAAGGCATGCATTAAAATATAGTGCGATTCATGGACCTGAAGACGATAGAGCTGGATTTGCTCCTAAAACTTTGTACAGCACCACAAAATATGATAGCACACTATAAACAAACAATTAGTAATAAAACTTTAAATAGAGCAATATGACAACTTTTTCCCCTTATGTTTTTAAGTAAATATTAAAGTGGACCAAAGCAGCCACCTGATTAATTGCCCCAGGGGCACACTGATTCAGAATGCCCCGCTGTTTGAAACCCTCAAATTGTCTGTGCAGGCCGCAGCCAATGTAAGCTATACGCTGGGCACGTGTCTGCACCAGGAAGTTTTAAAGGGGGCAACTTTGGGGGTTTTACTCAGTGGAGGGGGGGGGGGGGGCAAGGACCAAAACCCACGATAATCAAAATCCCAGACAATGGATAGTTTTAGCAACCTGGATTGAAGGTATAAGGGGTTAACAACCAAAATTTTTGATTTCAAGTATCTATGTATAAACTCCTGTAATGTTCTCCTTTCTTTCATTCACAATATTCTGAAATAAAGCATTACATGGACCATATTTTTGTGAGCTATTTTAAGAAAAGTTTACTAAATCAAGGCCATGGCATCAGGTACTGCGTTTTTTTGTGGTATGAACATCCACAATAACTTAAGAACATGATGCAAAATGGAAAACGTCAAATGCAAGGAGGAACCATATACAGATAATGTACCTAAATTCAAAGTTTTATATTCCCCAGTACGAAAAAAATGTTCGGAAACAGTTGTAGCTTTCTTTATGCAGGGATATTGCACACTGTAGATTTTATAAGAGGAAGGCAAGAAATTAAAATATAAAATGTTGTTGAATAAACTAACTTTTTTCATCCTATGTTGCGGATGCTTAAGATATTTATATACGTGTATATTTTTATACGTGTACATATATCGTGAGCTGATGAAACATCTTGCCATGGAACTGCTGTGGAGCTCCAGAGAACACGAATTCTTGCTCTGATTGATAATACCGGAGTCAGAAACATTCTTCATAAGGCAAATGGGATTTCTCCTAAGCACTTTAGTTTACAAGAGAACAGAAAACAATTTTACAGCTTATGTTCAACAGCCTTGGCTGGCATTTGCAAACATCACAGTCAAAACCAGCTAAAATATGAAGCCAGGGAAATAAACAAAAAAAATAAGAAAAACATAGCTACAGTCCCACATTGAACATGACTGTGGTTATATTTGCAACTATGATTCTGTCATTTAAGGGGAACATTACTTTCACATTTTTGCAGTTGTCTGGTCTACCCTTTATTACCATTACCACCTAAGACTTGCCTCCACATTTAGGGTTTTACAAACTTTGGCAAATGTGCAGACAAGCCATGTTTGAAACCTGGGGTGCATGATGCTTTGTGGACCTCTAGGGAGGGGACAAATGAATAGACCCACTTATCTCCCGGATTTCTCCTCTCCTTTTGGCTATGATGATCGCCCTGTTATTGTCTGTGAAACGCTGCCCACAATAACCTACCGTATATACTCGAGTCAATACGGTAATTGAGCTGCACTTCCAGGCTGCTGCGTGCAGGTCGTCGGTGGGCGTGCCCCATATGGCCGGCGTCCAATGAAAACATTGGACGCTGGCCATATGGGGCACGCCCACCGACGACCAGCGCGCAACAGCCAGGAAGTGCTGGCGGCGGCGGGAACGGCGGGAGCGGCTGACGGCGACGGCGGCGGATGACGGAGGCGGGAGCGGTAGCGCTGAATGGAGAGAGCGACCGGCTGGAGGAGGAGGTTGGTGGCGGCAGCAGCAGCAGGTACCGTTTGTGTGTGTGTGTGCGCGCGCGCTGGTTCATGCTGACCTCCCTCTCATCTCTATGCCCAGTCCTTTAGAGCAGGGGCAGGGCCAAAAAATGTGGCATGGTGCAAGATGCCTTTCCTGTCCACAGTAGCATTAACCCTGCCTGTCCCTGCTTTCCCCCCAAGAATGTTTAATGCCTCGGCTTATACTCGAGTCAATAGCTTGTTCCACTTTTTTGGGGTAAAATTAGGTGCCTCGGCTTATACACGGATCGGCCTATACTCGAGTATATACGGTATGCACTCTTTCACATTTGTGTTTGGTGATATCAGAGTGATCACCCCGCAAAAAACTTGCCTGCAGCATTCTAAAAGGCTGTTGTGTTAGTGATATAGCCAGGGGCCGACTGTGGCTAATAAATGGCCCGGGACTTTTTGGGGCACACCAGTCCTGCTGTACTGTTCCTGGCTCAGTATAGTATTATTTTTGGTTCTACAACACGCACCCAGGGTTTACAGGACAAAAATAAGAAAGAAAAAATTCTGAACCAAACAGTGTTTTTACAGCCGGTGGGGGCATCACTAATTACAGCTTAGAGATAATAACAAGGCAGCAGACAGGCAGGGTAACAGATTCATGCCTGCCTGCCCACCGCTGCTGTTACCCCCCCCCCCCTCCAGACAGCCATACACTCACACACAAACACGCTGGTTCCCGGTCTATAAATATGTAAAATAAAGGAGGCAATTTTCTAAAAAAAAATTGTTTTTATTTTTTTTTTTTACTTAATAATATTGTAAAAAACAGAATAAAATTTACAAACAAGACATTTCATGTTAAAGCCTAAACTCTGCTCCAAAAAATATATTTATATAATTTTCCTGAAAATTCCAGCAAAAATGTCGCAAAACATGGCGCAAAATGGGGAAAAAATGACCTGTCAACAGAGGGTGACAAAATCTCAAGTAGGCTGGCAATTAAAAGGGTTAATAGTACCTATGCATGTTGGGTATTGTTCTGTTCGGAGGACTTTGCGCTTTCAGACTTAGCTTGTTTTTTCTGGTTTGCATATTTATATTTTAGGAAAAGGTGTTTTTTATTCAGCTTTTTTATAATTTTTTTAGGGAAACCCTGTGCAACCAAAGAATTCTTTGAGGGATTAATTCCAGAAAGATGAGCCCACTACAACAAGCTGGGTACGCTTAGAAAGCTTAACATGTGTACTTTTAGGGAATATATGGTTTATGGGGGATATTCCAAATGTAAAGGGTTGTTTTGGTTGAAAAATCGCAAGGTGCGCACTTTGTCTGCAGAGCTGAAATTCTCAAGAAAAATTACCGTTATGCGCACGCTTTACTTTGGGGTGTTTGGCAACTCTTCCCTTGACAGTAGCTATGCATGTTGGATATTGTTCTGTTCGGGGGATGTTGTTTTTTCAGATTATACTTGTTTTTTCTTGTTTGTAAATAGTTTTTTTAGGAAAATGTGGCTTTGATTCTGCTTTTTTATCCTTTTTTAGGGAAACTCTTTGCAACCAAAGAATACATTGAGGGATTACTTCCAGAAAACTGTGGCCACATCAACAAGCCTGGTACACCTAGAAAGCTTGAGGTGTGTACTTCCAGAGAATATATAGTTTGTTGGGGGTATTTCAAATATAAAGGGTTGTTTTTCTGGAAAAACTGCAAGGTGCGCATAGCGCATATCACAGTTGTATTTTTTCTGAAAATCCCCTAAAGCGCTGTTTCAGTTTGGGGGAGTCTCCTGGGCAGGAAAGGGTGTCTACCTATATATATATGTGGTATCGCTGTAACCGGGAGAAATTGGGGTTTCACACGCAATAAGATTTTATTGACAAACTTACATTTTTTATTACAAAAAAACACTACAAATTGTAAAAAATAGATTTTTTTTTTATTTTTTTGCACATATTTCACCCAAGAATATTAAGAATACACCTAAAAAATGACAAACAAGACATTTCATGTTAAAGCCCAGACTCTGCTGAAAAAAACAATATATCATTTTCCTGGGAAATCCCTGGAAATCCCTTCAAAAATCACATATGAACATGGGGAGCGCAAAATAGTGCAAAATGGTCTGGCACCAAGGGTGACGAAAACTTCAGGTAGGCTGGCAGCGAAAGGGTTAAATGAAGAGTCCTATTCTCCCCTGGCACTGCCTGTCCCCTGGGGCTTTAGGAAAATTCACTTACCATACTGCTGCTCGGCCTCTTGCAGCCCTGGTTTGTGAAGCCGGGAGCTGCGTTTCTGGGTTCCGATTCAAGGGAGAGCGTGACCTGTGTACGTCTGGATTACATTGAAAACAATGTGAACCTCCATACACAGAAGTTCCTTCAGTTTTTTTTAACCCTTAAAACTCCAGCGCATAAAATGTTCATGGTTGCCCCTTGTACAGTTAACTGGCAGCCATGAAAATTGTAAGCGCCAATCGTTACCGTCGTTTGCAGCCTCCAAAAAAATGGTAACCTCAGGCCTGAGGAATCCGATATGCCCCTGGGGTCATCACCCACTCCTCCAAGTATAAACGCGGCCTATCAGATGCTGGAGGTGAACGGTGGAGGGCAGGGGAGCTGCATGAGACCCCCTATACAAGTTCACAAGGCTTGAGGGGCTGGCAAGTCATCTGTGGCAAACGGGTGACTTGCTATTAACCCTTCAGCCCCATTACCTACCTCTCCAAAGCCCAGGGGGGAAGAAGAGCCAGCGGCTTGTAAAGGATATGTGGGTTTGTAGCCTTTAGGGCTGGAGGCCACCCAGACTGGCCCTTGCATCCTTGTCTACAAGCCCAAATAGCTGGGGTTTAACACTTAAAAATTATAAAAGAAGCATGAATTTAAATATATTATTTTTTATTTTTTTTCCATTTTGCACCCAAAAATATTCATAGAACACTGACAAAATTACAAACATGACATTTCATGGTAAAGCCCAAACTCTGCCTAAAAAACAGTTAATTTTCCTGTAAATCTGGAAATTCATGAAAAAAATCCCAGTTAAACATCGCATAATGGTGCAAAATGACTGGTCAACAGAGGGTGACAAAATCACAAGTAGGGTGGCACTTAAAGGGTTAAAAAAACCTATGCATGTAAGGTATTGTTCTGTTCGATGGGCCTTGTGTTTTTAGATTGTTTTTTCCTTTGCATATTGATATTTTAGGAAAGTGTGATTTTTTTATACTGCTTTTTTTTAGGGAAACCCTGTGCAACTAGTGAATTCTTAGAGGGTTTCACCCAGAAGTGTGCCTGGTACGCCTCGGAGCCTGGTACGCCTCGGAGGCTTGAAGTGTGTACTGAGAGAATATATAGTTTGTGGAGGGATTTTAAACCTAAATGGTTGTTTTTCTTGAAAATCTACAAGATGCACATAGTAGTTGTATTTTCTTTGAAAATCTTCTAAAGCACTCTTTTCAGTTTGCAGTGTCTCCTGGGCAGCGATACATATGTGGTACCATAGTAGCCAGGAGAAATGAGGCTTTTACACGCAATATGTTTTCTTAAGTAACTTATTTTTTTTCACATATTTCACCAAAAATATCGAGAAAGCTCTGACAAAATTACAAACAAGACAGTTTGTGTCAGCCTGAACACTGCTTAAAAAACAATATATAATTATCCTGGGAAATCCCTGGACATTCCTTCAAAAATCAAAGTTAAACATGTGTAGTGCAAAATTAAAAATGGTCTGGCAATAGGGTGACAAAATCTCTAGGTAGGCTGGCAGTTAAAGGGTTAGTACCACGACAACACCTATCATCTCAAATCACTACATGATTACCACACTCTGCATCATCTGACTAACAAATACAGCCCCTATATTTGTCAGACATTTGACTGACATCACTAAGGAACAAATCACAAGCCAATTCTTAATATTAGTAAGTAATTCATGCTCCTCTCTTTTAAAACTGCTATACCCTGCATAACTGCTCTTCTCAAAAAATAAAAATTAACACTGCTCCATCTGTGTGGTTTGTACCCCTAAAAATTTTATGTACACAAATTCACTCTCCAGATAAAAACCCTCAGATGCAAAAAAAATGTAAAGTACACACAGCCACCCTCCCAAATAATTGATATCCAAATGTACATGCAGTCCTCTAACCCTACAACTAATATACAAAGTGTGCTTCCATACCCTCCCCCCACAATTAATATGCAAAGTGGGAAGCTGCCCCCCACTAGTAAATAATATGCGTTGAAATAAGCCCCATGTTAAAATGCAGAGCGTCAGATGGGCCTCGCGCCCCAGTAATTACTATGCAGAGTGGCAAGTGGACCCCAGTAATTAATATGCAGAGTGGCAAGCAGGCCCCTAATTCTTAGTAATTAAAGAGATTGGCCATAGAATCTGTCCAAGCGTTGGCCCATTGTGTATGGCTTTACTTGGCTTACCATGGCTTTACTTTGTTTTTGCAAAGTTATATACTTTTTTTAAACTTTTACTTTGGCTAGGTCCGAGGTAGAGTGGGTGTACCCCGGGCATTGTGATGCTAGCATGCTGTGTGTTTTGCATCAGCATAATGAGTGGTCTGTAAATTATCAGCATGTTCATCAAGATATTATTTTATCCATTATTGAAGTGCCCCAGTCACTGCAGCTCATGAAAAAATGGGGTCTCCCCCTTCAATGGCTACCAGCTAGCTCATCAGGCATAGGGGCTGGGCTCCCCATGGCTCGGAGGCTGAGTGACCGACCTCTGGCCATGCCAGAACACCAGCTCCAGTGCATTTTGGCGGGGGTCAGTGCTCCTCCCGGTACCATGCCTGCACTTTGAACTAGTATAGGGGGTCCCTTGGAAAAACACAAGATAAAAGTAAGTTTTATACTTTATACTATACTTACCTCTGAGTATTTCAGCCAGTGGCAGACTGTGTCCTCTTGCTGTACCAGTGCCCTGTGTGGCCCTCGTCCGCTCCTCTTCTGCCAGCAGAAGAGGTCACGTGGACCACCAGTCATAAATTACTTTTAAAAATCAACCCAGGGGATCCGGATTTTTTTCATTGAATTTATAATGAATCAATGTTAAAAAAAGAATTTAAAAAGTGGCATCACTGAGTGACAGGGGTGAGAAGGGCTTTCCTGTCCAGCTCTCTCCTCATCTAAAAATAGTCCTTCTCAGCAGCAGCATCTGTGTCCTCTGTCCCGCTGAGGACAGTGGAGAGCTTCAGGGGACACCAGTGGTTTAAATGTTTAACTATTTCAGGGAAAAATGTGTTCTGCACAAATCTTAAGAATTTATGCTGAATTCACGCTGAATCGATTTTCCCTGAAATTCAGAGCATATTTCAATTTAACCCTTTCGCTGCCAGCCTACCTGCAGCTTTTGTCACCCTCTGTTGCCAGACCATGTTTCACTATTTTGCGCTACACATGTTCAACTGTGATTTTTGAAAGGATTTCTAGGGATTTTCCAGGAAAATTATATATTGTTTTTTTCAGCAGTCTGGGCTTTAACATGAAATGTCTTGTTTGTAATTTTTAGGTGTATTCTCAATATTTTTGGGTGAAATATGTGAAAAAAAAAATGTAGTGTTTTTTTGTAATAAAAAAATGTAAGTTTGTCAATAAAATCTTATTGCGTGTGAAATCCCAATTTCTCCCGGCTACGGCGGTACCACATATGTAAAGGTAGACACCCTTTCCTGCCCAGGAGACTCCCCCAAACTGAAACAGCACTTTAGGGGATTTTCAGATAAAATACAACTATGCTATGCAATATGTGCACCTTGCAGTTTTACCAGAAAAACAACCCTTTACACTTGAAATACCCCCAACAAACTATATATTCTCTGGAAGTACACACCTCAAGCTTTCTAGGTGTACCAGGCGTGTTGATGGGCCCATAGTTTTCTGGAAGTAATTCCTCAATGTATTCTTTGGTTGCAAAGAGTTTCCCTAAAAAAAGGATAAAAAAGCAGAATCAAAGCCACATTTTCCTAAAAAAACTATATACAAACAAGAAAAAACATGTTTAATCTGAAAAAGCAACATCCCCCGAACAGAACAACACCCAACATGCATAGGTTCTGTCAAGGGAAGAGTTGCCAAACACCCCAAAGTAAAGCATGTGCGTAATGGTAATTTTACGTAAAAATTTCAGCTCTGCAAAGTGCACACCTTGCGATTTTTCAACCAAAACAACCCTTTACATTTGGAATATCCCCCATAAACCATAAATTCCCTGAAAGTACACATGTTAAGCTTTCTAAGCGTACCCAGCTTGTTATAGTGGGCTCATCTTTCTGGAATTAATCCCTCAAAGAATTCTTTGGTTGCGCAGGGTTTCCCTAAAAAAATTGAAAAAAAAGCTGAATAAAAAACACCTTTTCCTAAAATATAAATATGCAAACAAGAAAAAACAAGCTAAGTCTGAAAGCACAAGGTCCCCCGAACAGAACAATAACCAACATGCATAGCTACTTTTAACCCTTTTAATTGCCAGCCTACTTGAGATTCTGTCACCCTCTGTTGACAGGTCATTTTTCCCCATTTCCCCATTTTTGCTGGAATTTTCAGAAAATTATATTTATTTTTTTGCAGCAGAGTTTAGGCTTTAACATGAAATGTCTTGTTTGTAAATTTTATTTTGTTTTTTTACAATATTATTAAGTAAAAAAAATAAATAAATAAAAACATTTTTAGAAAATTGACTCCTTTATTTTAAATAAAAAATGTATTTTATTGAGGAAAAGCATATTGCATGTGAAAGCCCCATTTCTACCGATTAGAACGGTACCACATATTTATCGGTAGCCCCCCATTCCTGCCCAGGAGATCCCCCTAACTGAAACAAGAACAAGTACTATATAACATTTTATAACATTTACAAATAAAATACAACTACCACCCACACAACAAAGGGTTAAATCAAGAAAAAAAAAAATGACATAGAGTCCCCCCTTAAAAATCCCCCCCAAAAAATTGACATGGGGTCGCCCTTACCCAAAGTAACCAGCCCGGGACCAGCTATGCAGGGCTTATAGAAACAGGGCACAGGGGCCAGCTTTTGTGGCCCCTGGCCCTGCAGGCTACAAGCCCGCATAGCCCGTGGGCCCGGGCTCTTCTGCCCCCCCGGGCTTTGGGGAGGCAGGTAATGAGGGTGCCAGGGGTTAATGGCAAGTCACCCGCTAGTCACAGGTGACTTGCCACCTCCCCCAGCATTGTGAACTGGTATAGGGGTCATGGACCCCTTACCAGTTCACAAGGGGTTAAATGTAAAAATAAACACACACACGCAAAAAGAAAAAACTATTTTTTTTTTTTTTAATACTTACCCCCCATCCATCCTGGAGCACTGTGTCCCTCGGCGATCACTGGCTTCTGCTCACCTGCTGGAAGCCTTTTATAGCTGCTGGATGACAGAACACAAAGGGTTAATTAAAAAAAAATGACATAGGGTCCCCCTTACCCAAAGTAACTAGCCCGGGACCAGCTCTGGGGGCTTGTAGGCACAGAGTGGGGGGGGCAGCTTTTGTGGCCCCCCCACCCTGCAGCCTATGAGCCCACATAGCCTATGTGGGGCCGGGCTCTTCTGCCCCCCCCCCTGGGCTTTGGGGAGGCAGGTAATGGGGGTGCCGGGGGTTAATGGCAAGTCACCTGCTAGGGCAGGTGACTTGCCACCCCCCCAGCCTTGTGAACTAGTAAAGGGGTCTCATAGACCCCTTACCAGTTCACAAGGGGTTAAATGTTGAATAAAAAAACACAGACACATAAATAAAAAAAAAAGATCTTTATTATATTTTTTTTTTAACTTTACTCACCTCCGATCCTGTGTACCCCGGCGATCTCCGCTGACAGTCTGCTCGCGTGTTTGGAAGAGAGAGCCTGGGGAGGGGGGGAGCAATCACAGCCCTCTCCTCCTCCTCTGCTCTCTGCTCCAAGCACCGAGCAGACTGATTCAGAGTCTCGGGTGCTGGAGGTAAGAAGCCGGGGCTAGCAGTCGCGATCCAGGAAGGGGGGGAGAGGGCATTTTCTGCCCTCTCCTCGCCACGGAAGAGGCTGGGGGGGTAATCGGAGGCCCCCCCAGTGGAGAGAAGACCCGGCGGGAGGCAGCGCGACTGCAGGTAAGTAAATGTCATTTTTTTTTTTTTTTTTACAGTTAGCAGCTGCTGCTGCCGAAGCGGGGGGGGGGGGGGCGGCCTATTCCGGGGGCTCTCCTGGAGCCATCCGAGCCCCCACGGGGGATCGGATGGCACCAAATTAAAGAGGAGACCCGGCCGGATCCAACGAGGGGGATTATTTATCATTTTTATTTTTTTAGCAGCGGGGAAAGTCGAGCATGTAACACCTACGGGCTTGGCACTTAAGGCCCAGACAAGCCAGCACGTAGGTGTTACGTGCTTGGCAACAAAAGGGTTAAATTAAGCAATTCACGCATTTCTAATTGTAAGCTTGTGAGCAGGACCCTCATTCCTTTTGGTTCAATTGCTTACTCTTTTTTTGCTATTAAACTAAATGAAAGTTTTAAGCTGTGATGGATAAGTATCAGGGTTATGCAACATTGAGATAAAGAATGCAGTGCTATAGGTGAATTCAGACAGTACTTTTGAAAATAGTTGGGGTAAACATACATATTTGTAATGTCCGATTACAAAGACAATCTACTTTGAGGCAGGAAAAGAAGAAAGATCGTTTTTGTTGTAGACTTGGAAGAAAGCAAGAACTTCTGGCATAAATCCCGAATGTGAAACACTTTGATATCTTCATTGGAGAGGTTATAATCGAAAGATTGAATTACACGAATAAGGGATGAATCAAGAATATGCTGTACTGATCTCATCATATCTGGATAAGGGTAATATATGGGGGATGTTGTTAATGAAAGAAATATTTTTAGAATTGCCATTAGGAAGGTGTGCTTTCCCATCCTTTGAATTTTTTCAAGAAACTCTTAATCAAGCGATGCAATTTTCTCTTTAGTTGTTGGTCAAATATCTAAAACTGTCCAATTTGCATGTTTCAGGGGGTTTATCCAATTAAGAAGCCTAAGAATAAGTGTTGCCTTATAGTAAAGAATTAGGTCTGGAGCTGCCCATTCTCCCATTGACTTAGGCCTAGTAAGTTTAGAGACTGATATTTTACAATTCATATTTTTAAGATAATACAAAGTCAATTTTTACCCAGTAAATGTATAAACTTAAGGAGGGAGCGAAATATCGGGAGTCTTGGTCCGGCTTGGGAATAACTTTAATAACCGCTCTATTCATAGTAGAGGTAAACAAATGATCCTTAGAGATGCTGTTAGCCATATTTAAAAAATGGGTTATTATGGTAGACCTAAATGTCTTATAATATTAATTTGTGAAACCATCTATCCTTGGTGATTTTCTTGTTTTAAGTTTTCCAAATGCAGAGACTGCCTCTTCTTCTCTGAACTGCCTTTCAAATTCCAAGATCATATCCTCAACATATTTCAGGGGGACAACATTTTTTGATAGATGATAGGCTTTATTTTTCTCAGTTTTAACATGTAACATTTTTCGTAAAAAAAATTGGTTTTGAATTTTGGCTGATTTGAATCGTCCATTATCAGATTAAAAAAAAAAAAAATCAGTAAAATGTATAGCTTGATTATCTTTACAGTAATCGTCAAGCGTTTCTGGACATTTACCAGAGTTCAATCTGATTATTTCAATGAGATGTATGTGCAGTTTCTAAGGTTTGTAGACGCAATAATAAAGAAGTAATATTTTGTTGTTTTTTCATTTTCTCACAAGCAGCTGTTAAGATAATGCATCCTCTGATATAAGCTTTATAACATTTCCATAATATATTATGATTAGTTTCCATGTTATCATTTATTGCAAAATAGTCCTAGAGGTGTTGTTGTATCTTACTTCTAAGTAATTCATTGGAAAGATATTCATCTTTTAGGAACCAGCGTCCTGTCGGTTGGATTTTTTTCCCCCTCCTAATGTTAGGGTTATTGGGGCATAGTCTGAAAAGGTAGCCAATAATAGATCTTGAGAAATGTGAGAAAATAATTGATCTTGTTTAAAAAAAAAAAAAAGTTTTTCTCTTCCAAATGACTCTCCAAAAATTAAGTGAAGGGAACAAAACTTTTGCCAAGTTTTCTGCTTACCCAGGGTTGCATATTTATTTCTAGGTTTTCCTGAGGTATCTAGAATGGGATGATATATCATATTCAAATCCCCACCGATGATCAGAATACCCTTTTTCATTTCTTTGATTTGACATTTCAAATTACTACTAAAATATCTTCAAAAGGAAAAAAAAATATTCAGATGAGTTATTCAAACGGATATACCACAACCCAACGAGTGGAGCAGAGTTGAGGTTAGTACACTAGTCAGTTCTTTCACACCGATTACACCATACCTATGAATATTGCTTTGTGATTTTGGCAGTCCATACAGCGATCGCCATTACAGCGATTCATGTCTGTTTTTAATGCAGTGTTGTCTGGGGGCCTGTAGATCACAAGAACCCTGTCGTTTAAAAATTTACCCTCCAGATGATTTGCACTTAGTTGTCAAGCCTTTTTGTTAGCCCTGTTACAAATTTTGTAATATCGATTTTTTTCTTTCAACTTCTGGTGTTTTCTATTCTAAATACAATAAAGTTCGGAGATCTCTAGAATGCTGCATTGCGGTCTTCCAGAATTCCAGTCTTTTACACCTGGCCCAGGCAGTAAAAAAAAAAAAAATACAATTCTGTGAAACTCACCTGTAGAATTGTTTTTGAATATATCCAGTCCAGGTCGTCCCAGAAGTGAGGACATGTTGGTATTCCGCCCCAAGGGAGCGCTCGACTGCAAGATCAAGAGCGGACGCTCCTTCCGGCCCCCTATAAAAGCAGGTGTCTCACTATGATTTCCCAGTGGTTAAACAGCAGTAAGAAAAAGACAGGCCGGGAGGCCAAGAAACCATGTTACTTCACATAGCTTCAGCATGGTCCAATATAAAAATGATAATCACCATAACAGGCAAACGGAGATTGAAAAAAAGGGCGGGGTGGGAGCAATTGGAATGTACAAAAGGGCGGGGTGGGACGACCTGGACTGGATATATTCAAAAACAATTCTACAGGTGAGTTTCACAGAATTATATTTTTCACTATATCCAGTCCAGGTCGTCCCAGAAGTGATGACATGTGGGACATCCAAAAGCAGTGTGCACTAGGGCGGGATCCCCAGTGCGGAACAGCAAGTAGTTCATTTCACTACCGCCTGAAGCACCTTGCGGCCAAAGACAGCATCAGCTGAGTCCCTAACATCAACCTTGTAAAACTTGGTAAAAGGTATAAACAGAAGACCAAGTGGCGGCCTTACAAACTTGTTCAACAGATGCCTGGTGCTGAAATGCCCAGGAAGCACCAATAGCTCTAGCAGAATGAGCTGTAATACGAAAAGGGGGTTCCTTCCCCTTGGCAGAATGTGCTTGCATCACCGCCTGTCTGATCCACTTACTGAAAGTGGACTTGGCTGGTGGCAAACCTTTCCTAGAACCCTCAGTTAGGACAGAGAGCAAATACGATTTCCTGAAGGATTCAGTCGCAACCAGGTAATACTTAATGGCTCTGACCACATCCAAGGCATGGAGGGTCCTTTCCTTAGAATTAGTCGGTGCTGGACACAAAGAAGGTGAAAGGGAGACACGACCTTAGGCAAAAAAATCAGGTTTAATTTGAAAAACCACCTTATCCCGCTCAAAGTAGGGCGGCTTCATACAAAGCGTGACCAGCTCTGACACGCGACGCACCAAGGGGATCGCTACCAAAAAGACCACTTTAAGAGTCAAAATAGACAATGCATCATCGCACAAAGGCTCGAAGGGAGGACTCTGAAGAGCAGAAAGTACCACATTCAAGCCAAACCGGTAACACAGGCTTACGTGGGGGACGTACATGGGTGACTCCCTGGAAGAAAGTCTTGATCAATCTATGATTGGCGAAGGATCTCCGGAAAAAAATGGCCAAGGCAGAGACCTGGCCCTTGAGGGTGCTCAGCTGGAGACCCAAGTCTAAACCAAGTAACGGAAGTGTTGAAAACACTTTATCATCTTCAATGGCCTGTATGGGGCATGTGGTTAGCTTTGGATGTCACAGCATTGTATTCTTCAATACCACACATGTTGGGTCTGCAGGCGGTGTCCTACATGCTAAACAAGTATACCACCTTGACCTACCAACAAAAATCATTCCTGAATTTGACCTTACGGTACCTTTTGGAACATAATTTTTTCATGTTTGAGAACACCTTTTATTTACAAGTTCAAGGAGCCCCAATGGGTGCACCCTTCTCCCCCTCCCTAGCAAATTTATATATGGGATGGTGGGAGGAAGAGGTGATTTTTTCGGAGAACAATCCATTCAAAAAACATATCTTTTAGTATTCTCGTTACATAGATGATATCATATGTATCTGGATGGGGTCTGCAGACCTAGCAATGTCCTTTGTATCCTGTCAATAAAAATCAGCTGAACTTGGCATTTACGGCAGATCTTCAGGAAACCAAAATTTCTTTCCTGGATTTGATACTGGAACAGTCGGGTGTGGGGTCTGGCATTTCCACACGCACATATTGTAAACCAAGTGCGGGCAATTCCACATTGTTTGCCACAAGTTGCCATCCCCGGCACACTGTGGAAGGAGTCCCATATGGGGAATTTTTGAGAACAATTAGAAACTGTAGCAACACGACCATACTAAAAGAGGAATTAGATGAAGTTCAGTTACGTCTCATGAATAGAGGCTATAAGAGATCAATCTTACAAAAAGCAAGAGATAAGGCCTTAAGAAAGATAGACATGCCATTCTGTTCTCCAGCCATACACAAGAGCTTCCTACAAAGAAAAGGAATGGTTCTCGCACTATGGTTACGAATTTTAGCAGCCAATTTCAAAGTATCAGAAGAATCATTTTGTCCAACTTGGCCATTCTTAATGCAGATCCAGAGTTGCAACATGTCATCAAGGAAGGGGTAAGAGTGGTTGCCCGACAGGCGCCCACCCTAGGAACAAGACTCTCCCCCTCCATGATTGGTTCTGGAAAACAGGAACCGAGAACGTGGCTCTCACAACAAGGCAGTTATCCTTGTGGGGGTTCCAGGTGCTCTTGCTGCAGTTTTGTACAGAAGGTGAAGAGATTTAGGTCTACGGTTACTAACAAGGCTTTTCTGATTTCTGACTTTATCAACTGCAAACCAGACATGTGGTGTATTTAGTCACATGTGTTCTGTGTGGACTTCAATATGTGGGATGCACCACACGTACCCTAAAGGCCCATGTTATGGAACACATTTATCAAACCAAGATCCCCTTCCCCAAATCTAATGTGGCATGTCATGTTTGCCAAGCTCATGAGGGAAGATCTGATTGTCTACAAATGATTGGCATTGAACGAGTCCGAAGGAATGTGAGGGGAGGTGATCCATGGAAAGCACTTCTTAAAGCGGAGGCAAAATGGATACTAACCTTAAGTACACGTTCCCCACAGGGTCTGAATGATAGATTAGACATATCCCTTTTCACCAATAATTAAGGTTTAGGTGCTCTTTATTACCAATATAGCCGTTGTCTAGTTATATATATATGTATGTATCAAAATACCCTTGTGTGGTTTTATTAACTGGTGGTTTTAGATGTATTTTGTCTTGGATACAGGATATATATGTTTGTATCATTTTTCTGGGGTGCCTCGAGTCTTGCCTTTTGGGCTGTCTGTCCAATTTTAGTGTTATCATGGGTTTAGGAGTATGGATTTTTCCCCCTTTTTACAGTATGCACACCGCACTTTTGCGCACTCATGGTTGCTGCAGTATGCATATTTCACTAATGTGTACTTGCAGTGGCTATGGGTACAGCCATTACAACTCGCTATAATAATCAGGAATACATTTAGTATTAACCAGAAGAAGGTGTTTTAGGATGCTGACTGGATATTTGCCTTGTAGTCCTTGCATCAAATCCTTTAGGGATAGTATTATATTTTATTTTTTATTTCATGATTGCAACATGGATGGGGGCCAGTATATTTCTACAACAAAACAAATAGATTTTCGTGCATTGGCTTTCTATATTTCAATTTATTGGCACATATCATTTTGACATATGAACTTATTTGTTTGGTTGTACTGTTATCAATCTTTGCATTGGGTGCATTCTTGCATTTATCACTATGTACCTGGCCCTACATATATGTTTCTTTATAATTGATACTTTTTATCCAGCAGGGACCCTGAACAGCCTTACATGTCAGCTCAATATTTTGTGTTGTTAGTGGTTTGTTTTGCTTGCGCTCCCATCTATATTTTACTGTGCTACTATTGGCTGGACAGACAGCCTATCAGACACCGCGATTGCGGAGGCTTGGCTTTGTGGTCACCCTGGGGGGAGGGGCCAGCCCTCGCACTGCTCCCTGCCATCTCCCGGATGCCGCGATGATGTCTTTTGTAGGCGGCAGGTGGCATCTGCCTCTGTCTGCTCTCTCCATCTTCATATGATGTCATCTGCAGGCGCCGGGCGGCGTGCTCGGCGGGCGGGACAGGTGAGTGCATGGCTTCCTTCCTTTCTTTATAAACTGCTTTGATTTTGCACACACATTGTATGACTAAAGGCTCGGTGGAGCCTGAAACGCGTAACGGGTTTTGATGTTACCAAGGGGTGAATATTGAAAGCAGTATTACTCTGCTTGGATTTCAGTATGCTATTTTAAAGATTTACCGAATAAATGTTACGTTTTACCTGCCAGCTGGATACACACTTTTTTGCCCAAGTCTAAACCATGTTGTAAAAACTCCAAGATCCTAGAGATAGAGAAAGTGCGACAAGGGAGACTGTTGACTTCACACCAAGCAATGTAGGCACGCCAGACTCTGTAATATATCATGGAAGAAGACTTCTTCCGCGCCTGAATCATGGTATGTACAACCATGGATGTGCTTAACCCCGAGGGAAGGTTAAAGGACTTGTGCCCTTGTGCCTCTCGCAGTCTTGGCGAGGTGTTGCGGGGTTCGTAGGGAATCGCCGCTTGGTTATTTGAAGCGCGCTATATAAATTGTTGATTATTTGTGTTTGGGAACAGATTTGTCTGTTAACTGTGAGTTTACCTGACCACTGAAACCTTTCTCTCTCTTTCTCTCTGAAACATAGTGTGTTAAGATTATTTGTTTGTGTGGATTGATAAGTGTGAAGGTGAGCACGCTTTAAACCACGGATATTGTCATTTGTTTATTTGTCATTTGTTAACTGATAATGGGTCAGTCTGAGTCTAAAGTGCCCCATGTGGGAGAGGATTGTATTCACTATGTAGAGAGGTTAACTGGAGGAGCATGTTACACGCTGCCTTTTGTTGATAATTTGGCGAGGTGGACTGGAAAGGTTCCCGTATTATCAAGGAGACCCAAACTGGGATAAAGATTATATAAAGAAGGGAGGTGGAAATGGGTTAAAACATGCTTCCTATTGGTTTAAAACTAGTTATAAACTAGATGTAGAGGACATCCAATTCAGGAGACAAAGAGTCCCCTGGGTTTCATGCCCTGGAACACAAACTAGGAACACATTTAAAATAAAATGTAAACAAGAGTTTAGGGCTAAAAGTAACTGCCCCTCACCTTACGTGCCACCTAAGAAAAACAGCCTCTATCCCTCCTCTACTCAGGAAGAGATAGAAGAGTCAGGAAACAAATGAGCAGCGATAGACAGAAGCTGTCTGCTGATGTTTTCTCCGCTAGATAAATAGGAATAAAGAGAAAAATGAACTAGTTAAAGATGACAGCTGGGTTTTCTATTGGGGTCCCGCTGCAAATACTAGGAGTAAAATTAGTTGGAGAAAGTTAATATAAAAGCCTAACTGCTGAAGTCAGGTCAGGATACAATGTGATAGAATCATAAGATGCTTTGTTAGGATCCACATAAGATTGGGCTAATATGAAATTATTTTAGAGACATCCCATGCTGTGTGACAGTGTATGGGTTAAATAGCACGCAGGCTGGCAGGAACGGAATGTGTGTTTGTGTGGGAAAGACAGCGATAATACGCACTAGAGAGTAGCAGATTTCAGCACAAGCAATGGAGATAAATACACCGCAGCGTTAAGATGTAATACTGTAATATTGAATATTGAGAACCCCTCAGCGGGAGATGCCGGGCTATACTGGATAGGCTCCCACCCGGCAGGGGGCTGTGGCAGTACCACCATGTGTACTCAGTTTATTATTATCATTATGCTCATCATAATTGCAGTAGTAGCTTTTAAGATTATAATGTGTGTAGTTGCCATGCGTGCTAGTAAGGCTCAAAGTACTTATGCTGCTTACTTAGCCCATAACCAAGAGGAGTATGAGAAAGCGAGTCAGCGACTTAAGTAAGTCTTGACTCGAAAGAGGGGGCTGAAAGGGTGCTGAGGTAACAAAATGGCTGCTGCAAGGCTTGGTAACAAAATGTCTGCTACAAGGCTGACATTTAGAAAACTGTCGCTTTCAGGTTCAAACTGTGAGAACAGTGCAGTGTCCGTTATCTGGGTGCTAGGAATGTGTTGGCCACAAGAACATGAGAACATAACAATTCTTTCCTGTGAAAACCTTGGTAGAGAACCCAAACAACTGTTTCCTGAGAAGTCCTTGGTTAGGTTGGTTCTTGGAATATTTCCTCACGTGTAATGACGTGCCATGAACCAATGTATGGCCACACCTTATACACACCCCATACACACCCCGGACATCAATATATTGACATAATTGAACCAATCAAGAACTGATTGGGATAGTCTATTGCCTTTTCCCCGCCTATGTCTTGATTTTGCTTTTTATGCTGTAACCCACGCTAAAATAAACAGTTCACACCGAGAATAGCTGTTATGTGTCTTTCTTGCGCTTGGTGTGGGCTCCGGAATTCCGAAGTGTGAAGGTAACTCTGGTCCACAGACAAATAAGGTAATCCCAGGTAGAGGACTCAGTGGGAGTCGCTCTTAGGTGTCTGCCAGTAATAGGGGCAGATATTTTTTCAGTGGTATATGCATTTGCATTTCCATCAGGATTGAGGTCTCAATAGCCAGGCCGTCAAAGCCAGCGTCTGTTAATTGGGGTGCCGCAGCGAGCCCTGCGTCAGAAGCCCTAGGTCGGCGGGCATGATGTAGCTGTCCACTGACATCTGAACTATGTCCGCAAACCAACTCCTTCTCCTTCTCAGCGAGGAGCCACTAGGATGGTTGGAACCCCTTCCTGGGCTATCTTGCGCAGCACTCGGCCCAGGAGTGGAAACGGAGGCAAAGGCCAGAGGATCTCTTGACAGGGAGATGAACCTTGGGAGCTTGTGATTATGTCTGGACGCAAACAGATCCACATACGGTTGACCCCAGCGGAGACACAAAGCGTGAAAGGTCATGCTGCTGAGAGACCATTCCCCCAGACGAGAGCCCCCCCTGCTCAGGGAGTCTGCCTCCTGGTTCTCTACCCCGGGGATGTAAACTGCCGAGATGCAGGTAACATTCTCCTCTGCCCAAGTCAGAATCTGGGTCACCTCTATGAGGGCTCCCTTGCTCCGAGTCCCGCCCTGGTGATTGATGTAGGCGACAGCCGTCTGATTGTCCGAGTGAACTTGGATCGCACGACCCCTTAAATGGGAAGTTAAGCGAAGCAGTACCAACCTGATCGCTCTCAACTCCAGGAGATTTATGGGCAAGTGGTTCTCCTACGGACCCCACTGACCCTGGATCTTCTGCATCTGCCAAACTCCTCCCCGGTCAGACTGGCATCCGTGGTAACTATCTCCCACCGGGGAGTCAGAAAGGACAGGGGTCCAGCCACCACAAGAGGGACTGTCTGGCCAGAGGAGACAGAGAAAAATCCTGTTTCAGCGACTCCTGCATCCAGTCCCAGACGGTCAACAGGTTCAATTGAAGAGGTCCTTGTGACAGACGCTCTGTCTTTTGGATGTCATCACTATTCAGTTGCCCACCGGGTCATTCACTGGCCTTTTCTTAATTAGGTTCCAGACAATGTCATTGTATTTTGATACTGTTACAGGCAATGTCATTGTAGTTTGGATTGTATTATAAACTGCCATTGTGTTAATTGATTACATCACAGACAATGGCATTGTTCGGATTGAGTGTATTACAGACGCCTCTATTGTATTGCTGATTGCGTCACCGGCAGAGTTGAGGGATTGTGTGCCCTGCTGCTATTGGTCGGTGTGTGTGTCATGCAATAGGAGACTTGTGTATATAAGGCCTAGAGTGGCACTAATAAACACACTTCACCTTCACCCTCAATACTGAAGTTCTGTCTCTTATTGGGGGAAACGCTATATTACAATTCACTAGCCCTTGTAAGGGCTGTTCCTGTTTCCTCACGGACGACTCTGGAATTCCAGCAGCACCTCTCACCATTGGGAAAGGACGTCTCGGGCGGTGAAGCCCTCCGGCGATAAGGGTTATCGCTACAATTGGTGGCAAGCGGTCGGATGGTCCTTTTCTACCCAGAGAGAGTGCTACCCTGATGGAGAGTCAGTATGACAAGTTGAAAAGGCTGACCCTGAAGGATCTACTCAAGAGCCGGGGAAGGTCAGCTAGCAACCGCCCACGTCGGGAACTGATAGCCGAGCTGATCGAAATGGATCGTGCAGCAGTGAGGACCGAAACCAATATAGAGATCGATGAAGACGCTGCTCTCGTTCAAGTGGTTCGGAACAGATTGTCGGTCTATGGCCCAAATCCATCACAGGAACTGATCGACCCAGTCTTCGCCGCAGCGGAGGCAGAGGCCAGTAAGCGAAGGGAAGATCGGCGACTTTCAACCCAGCAGCCTCTCAGCCTCAGTTACACTGGGGGGAGAAAGAGTCCATTTGCAGCATTTAAGTCCTTCCAGGAAAGTGACGACGAGATTGACGGATTTTTGGCCGATTTTGAACGGCAGTGCGCTTTACACCGGGTACCCACGGAGGAATGGGTCACCATATTATCAGGGAAACTATCTGGGAAAGCTTCCGATGCTTTCCGGGCCATCCCTGATGCGGACTTACCACACTGCCATCTGGTAAAGGAGGCTTTGTTAGCCCGGTACGCTGTCACCCCGGAGGCCTACAGGCGACGATTTCGGGAATCCCAAAAGAAGGGAGGGGATTCTTACACGGAGTGGGCATGTCGCCTCCATCGTACAGCATCACACTGGGTCACTGGATGCAAAGCCACGACGGCTGAGGATGTACTACAGTTGTTTTTACTAGAACATTTTCTCAATGCCCTGCAACCAGAGCTAAGAGAGTGGGTACGTGACCGAAGGCCTCTAACGCTACCTGAGGCTGCTCGTCTAGCCGACGAGTACACTGATGCTCGCCGGACAGAACAGTCCACTCCAAAACCACCACCTCCCATCAAATTTCAAGCACCTGTGGCTTCAGCGCCAACTCGTGACTCTGGGCCACATAGGCCAGCGCAGCAACCGAACCTCTCCACAGTTCAGTGCCATCGTTGCAAACAATGGGGACATTATCGCAGTGATTGCGCCCTAGAGCCTCCCCGAAACACGTGGGGGCAAAAGCAACCTTCCACCTCCCGTACTCCTGTGGCACACTGTTTGGAAGCTGAGAGCAGTTCGGAAGAGTATCTGGGGGTACTGTATGAAGCTGATCCCGTACAAGCGGCCATCCAAGACAACCGACAGCACCATTGCCAGGAGGTACGAGTCAATGGGCGCACCGCGCAAGGATTGCGCGACACCGGAGCCACACTTACCTTGCTCCAACCTCATTTGGTCAAGAACAAATACCGCACTGGACACACCGTTGCAGTAAGGGTGGCGGGAGGAGCTGTGTTTCGACTCCCCACCGCCCGAGTACATCTTAACTGGGGCGCTGGATCCGGCAGGGTACAGGTGGGACTTATGGACAACTTACCAGCAGAAGTACTATTGGGAAATGATCTAGGACCATTGACTTCTGCCTACGCTACCCCTGGGCCAGCCAGCGTCAACCCTGTTACAACCCGGTCTCCAGCCCGAGCTGCCGACTCCAGCCCACTGGTCGGGGAGACCCAGGGGTTTCGTCTGCATCACGTCATGTCTGTTACACGAAGTCAAGAAAAGGATCAGCCGTCAGGTTACGTCCTTCCAGAAGGGAAACTTATGCCAAACACTATTTTTGTTGGGGGCATTGGCCGTCGGATTAATCAGCCTGAAATTAAGGATGTTTTTTCAAAGTATGGCGCTGTAAAGAATGTCAAAATTATTAGGGATGCCTCTGGCGTTTCTAAGGGTTATGGTTTTGTCTACTTTTACGATGATGTAGATGTGCAGAAAATTGTGGATTCTCCGATCATCCTTTCCATGGAAAGAGATTGAAACTTGGACCAGCTATAAGAAAGCGAAGCACCTGTGCACACATCCAACCAAGGACTTTGGTGCTGAACTCACCAACGCCACAATATCCCAGTGTTTGGACCCCACCCATGACCGATTCCTATGTACAGCCCACGTCAATGTTTAGTCCGGTAACTCACAATTTGCAGACTTGTCCTTACACAGAACTCTGCCCATAACAAGAGTCCGGACAGCCCCACGTTAACCCGAACAGGGTCAATCCGGGTCTGCCGGGTGTTCCACAAAAAGGGGGCATTGTGACAGATGCTCTGTCTTTTGGATGTCATCACTATTCAGTTGCCCACCGGGTCATTCACTGGCCTTTTCTTAATTAGGTTCCAGACAATGTCATTGTATTTTGATACTGTTACAGGCAATGTCATTGTAGTTTGGATTGTATTATAAACTGCCATTGTGTTAATTGATTACGTCACAGACAATGGCATTGTTCGGATTGAGTGTATTACAGACGTCTCTATTGTATTGCTGATTGCGTCACCGGCAGAGTTGAGGGATTGTGTGCCCTGCTGCTATTGGTTGGTGTGTGTGTCATGCAATAGGAGACTTGTGTATATAAGGCCTAGAGTGGCACTAATAAACACACTTCACCTTCACCCTCAATACTGAAGTTCTGTCTCTTATTGGGGGAAACGCTATATTACAATTCACTAGCCCTTGTAAGGGCTGTTCCTGTTTCCTCACGGACGACTCTGGAATTCCAGCAGCACCTCTCACCATTGGGAAAGGACGTCTCGGGCGGTGAAGCCCTCCGGCGATAAGGGTTATCGCTACAGTCCTCATATGGAAATGGGCAAAGGGCACTGCCTCGAAGCATGACACCATCAGGCCCACCAGCTTCATCCCCAGATGGATCGATGGTCGTTGACAAGACAGCAAGGCCTGCACCTGCATCTGAAGGCCCAACACCTTCTGCTGTGGCAGGAATACCTTGACCTGAGAGGTGTCTAATGTCATGCCCAGGAAGGACCTCACCGTTGAGGGAGTGATCGAAGACTTGGGGTAATTGATTACCCATCCGAACTCCTCGAGAGTGGATAACACCGTCCGGGTGTCGCTCTCGGCCTGCTGAAGGGTCTGAGCTGCAATCAGTAAATTGTCCAGATAAGGCAGCACACGAACGCCCTGATTCCTCAGAATAGCCATGATGCCCGCCAGCGCCTTGGTGAAAACCCAGGGGGGCTGAGGATATGCCGAACGGCAGAGCCACAAAACTGGTAATGCTGGTCCTCCAGAGCAAATCTCAGGAACCTCTGATGTCCCTGGAATATCGGGATGTGCAAATAGGCATCCCTGATGTCCACCGTGGTCATGAAGTCGCGGGCCGAAGCAAGCTCACCGCAGACCGTAAGGTTTCCATGCGGAAATGTTGGACTCTGACAAACCTGTTGAGACCCTTCAGGTCCAGGATAGGTCCCAGAGTTCCATCCTTCTTGGGAACCGTGAACAGATTGGAGTAGAACCCATGGCCCTGCTCCTGACGAGGCACAGGCCAAATCACCCCTAACCACAGGAGGTGCTGCACAGCCATTCTCAGGCCTTGTGCCTTCACTGGGTTCTGGGATATACAAGACTGAAGAAATCTTGAGGGTGGCCTAACTGCCAGTTCTATTTTGTAACCGGAGGACACTACCTCCTGAATCCACCGATCCGAGACGCGCTGTCTCCAGATATGAGCAAATAGCAGAAGCCGTCCCCCCACCCGGATGGGTGAGGGCGCCTCCTCATGCCTGAGGAGCCTTGGCAGGGGGCTTGGACCTGGATCCCCAGGAGGGATTGGTTCGGCCGCGGGACCTACCTCGTCCCCAAGAATCTCTGCGGCCACCCCGAAAGGGCCACGCAGGCTTCTGTCGCTGAGGGAGTCTACCATCCTTAATCAGGGGGTCCAGACGCTCCCCGAACAACCTGTGCCCCACGAAGGGGATACAAGTGAGCGACTTCTTGGCCGCGGCATCAGCCGACCATTGCCGTTACCAGAGCGATCGGCGAAGCGGAACAAGCAGTGCCGAAACCCTGGCACCGAGCCATGGCAGCACAAAGAAGGCAATAAAATCCACACAAGCTTTGAGGTCTTTATACTCCTCGCCCCCACTTGCGAGACTTAGCAATCTCCACAAGACGTCTCACCTTCTTCCTGATGGCTAAGGAGACAATAGCCACGGCACACACAGGGCGAAACCAAGCACCTGCAAAGGTAAAGGCATGACAGACCAGCTGACCCATGCGCCTGTCAGCTGGATCACGTAAGGAAGCGGTGTCGGGCGAAGGCATAACAGTAGTGTTGGATAACCCCGACACAGGGGAATCCACCTCAGGAGGACGGGACCATAAGCGGACCAGCTCCTCAGGAAAGGATACCGCCTGTCCAGGCCCTTAGGTACCAATGGTAGCTTGTTAGGCCTTTCCCACTCCTTGAAAGATCATCATCATCATTCGAGTAAACGGGCGCGATGTGCCGCTTCTTACTCGTGGCCTTCTTAGGAGCCGTGCGAGAGATCTGTCTCTCAAGGCTGGCCACCCGGTATGCCAAATCAACTTGAGACCCCTTGCTGGCTTTCTGGAGGGTTCTGGAAAGGCTGCAAGCAATAACGGGCTAGGGGCAGATATGCCCGCCCGATCATGCTCCAAGACGACGCTCCTGCCGCAAGTGGTACAAACAGTGCTGAGTCCGCCCAGAGGGCTGGCACTGCACATGGGGCAGAACTTCACCCGCCCCGATGGGGCCTCTAGCTCACTATCCCCAGAAGCCTCCATGATGGTGATTAGCAAAAATAGTTATGCAGGTTACAAGGCACTGACGGGCCAAACCTTTGTAGCCCTCCCATATATTCCCTCTTTTTTTGGTGATCCCTCCTAATAAGGAGGGGGGGTGGGGGACCGGGAGGAACCACAACCCTCAATCTATCAAAGGGGCCCACCTAGAAGATACAAGCAGAAAAACGCCATCAGTATCCCACAGCACATGTGCAATATAACAACAACAATAGATATTAGCAAGAGGGACTCACGACACCAACAGCGCTCAGCAGCTCGGAGGACCCCAGTCAGCGTGGCAGAGGAAGGCAGCACAAGAGGGCGCAGGCCGGCAGCCCAGCGTGTTCCTCGAGGGGCGGGCCGCAAAGCAGTGACGCGAAAAGCGTCATCGTGCAGCCCCGCCCCCCAACGGCGCGAAAGGAGCGCCCGCCCCCAATAATGGAGGACAATGTCAGCCGAAGCAAAACACAGGGCAGCCCACGGGGGGGGGGGGGGGGAGGGTCAGCCGCACCTCCGGACCAGAGGTCGCAGCCACAGAAAAGGAAAACTGCCGCCGCCCCCCCCCCCCTCATAGCGCAGCAGCCAAGATGGAGGGGAGAGAGGAGCAGGATAACTCGAGGGAGCGAGGGAGGTAAGTACAAACACACAGTGCATGAGCCATTACATCAAGAGACTACTTCAGAGAGCCACCACAATGTCTGCGCAAGTAAAAAAAAGTGAAGGTCCACAAAACACAACAAAGTAATAAAGCTTGGGGGGCAGGGAGAGTATGAACCCCGTGGGCATAAGTGGTCCCCCCTCCCCTATAGGCTCACCATCAGCCTATGGCCAGCTACCCTTTAGACAGGGTCTGCGGCCCAGAGCCTAGGTCTGTCAAGACGCCTGACCCCGGAGTTCTCCCTACAGTCACCGTCCTGATCAGCCATGGCTGGGAGGCAATAATGGGTCCACGGGATCAGTGGGAATAGGTCCGCAGCCGCCGATGGGCTAGGGGGCCCTGCTCAGCTGCCAATATCCAGGAGAGAGTATCCAACGATCTTCAGCAGCCAGACTGCAAGATGAACACTGGGAAATCATAGTGAGACACCTGCTTTTATAGGGGGCCGGGAGGAGCGACAGCTTTTGACCTTGGAGTCGAGCGCCCCCTTGGGGCGGAATACCCACGTCATCACTTCTGGGACGACCTGGACTGGATATAGTGAAAAGAGTCAAACACCGCTGAATCACATGCACATTTTACACACATTGATTTTTAAGTGAACCTTTTGCAATTTCACATTTGCTGCATCCGTGTAATCTAGTAAGTGCAAGAAATGCCTTTTTGGGATTGCTGAACCACAATAACCTAATAAAAAAATGCACTTTTTCATGTAGTAATATATCAGTTATGTGGCCTGTAGTTCAATTATGGCAATCTATAACTAGCTAACGGGGGCCCTAAAATTTTGTGAAAAGACGTTGCTAAGCAGCATTTTCCATTATAGTAAATGACATCAATCTACAAGCATGAAAGCCAACCTTATATAGCTCTTTAGACAGCAATTGGAGAGATTCAAAATTTATCTTCATAATATTACTGTAAATATTTCAAATACCTGCAGGCCTCATTACATGATTAAAATGAATGGAGAAAGAAATAGTTTAAATGTAACACTCAACCATGGTAGCGGCACTATTAGACATGATATGACAAGTTTCACTCTTGGGTGCATTAAGAGACAGAGATTTCACTAGTTTTATTTGAGCAATAATGCCTGGAATATCTGATATACAATCTTTAAATCTGCCTCAATTGCAAGCCCTATTCTATTAAAATTGCATTCAATAATTTAGACTATGTAGAGGAGAAACTATTTTACTTAATATTATTAATCTTTTTAATCCTTTGTGATTGGCTGTGGTAAATCTTTTTGTACAGACTAAAAATGATGATTGCCTACAAAACTCCAGGAACCTGAAAACCATCCTTTCTGCTACAGATATCAGTGCTGATAATCAACAGGTCATACATGCAATGTTTACTCTTATATACAATATAGCGCTGGCCAGTGCTAAGATAACTATTGTTAATATGTACATACTGGCCTGCTGCAACATGTGGTCTCTATCGAAAAGGAGCTTTGCTGGGAAGAATGTTGACTAGCTGCTTGCTGGATATTACATAGCCATGTCCCATGGCCTCCTCGGACAATGGAGATGTGATGGAGAGGCTGGTCGGAAAGGACCCTTATCCTTTTATATCACCATCGAGCATGGCCAATACTAGAGAACACAAAAGATCAAATAGAGGAGCCTTGAACTGAAAATAAACCAACTGTGGTGTTCAGAAACGTCTGATAGCCTGCAAAAGAAGGGCAATCATGGCCTAGGGTTAGGTAACCAGAATATGGCAGGTTAGATCCCCAGCCATGGGAGACGACTGAAGTGCCCTCTCTGGGCACATGTGCACTTCACTGCCCCTTAGCGTGTTAATCACATTTGTGTAGTCACTGATATGGTGCTTATTTCAATTGTGTGTTTATAAGTGCTCAGATGGGAAAATGCGGCCGTAACACACATTGGCCACTAAAAGCACTATTAAATAGGGACATGAAGATAAGCATCCTAGATATCCACTTGCACCAGAGAGACCACCGCATAACTCAAGAACTTCATCCTGCAACATTCAATGGAAATTCCTGCACTGCCACAACCTCAAAAAAAAAACACATAGTGGAATGGAGCTGATATAGGAAAAAAAAAAAACTTACTGTAAGATTTCATTCTCTTCATCTCTACTCAGTCACACATGGAAGTACTTACAATAGGATAGTATCAGACATGCGCTGGAGATTAAGCAAAGCTGAATCCCTCATGCCTTCTTAACAACTGCATCCTACACACAAATGTGTACCAGTAAAAGAAGGTCCACGGACCACTCACTGAGATAAACCATGTACTTCAGTGCAACAATGCCACGAGTCATGTTCTGATATGTAAATCTCATCTTTGGTTGACTGCACTACTCCCACAGAGATCAACAGTTCTGCAAAGTACATACTCTTCACTGGGGCCTTGGACCTCCATGATCAGCACCGATTTTGAGATCTTACTCCTTAATGTGAAGGACCAGACGCTTCCTTTATTCCTAGCAAAACTGGCACAGTACCAAATGATTATAGATTGGTCAGCAAGGGTGTCCCAGTTATCCAGGCAAATTCTTGGTGGTTGGTTGTTACTCCGTGACCCATAGGGCTATCGAGCATCCACCCACACAATGGCCCCTCTGCCCCATGGAGCTGTAAATGGCACCCAGTTCCCTCTGATGCCCCAGACATGGAACAATGAACAAATTGCTGTGGGATTAAAAATACCGTTTTGTGAAGTACTCACCTTTAAAACGGGTATTAGGAGTGTGCCATACACACCACTTCGAACATCATGACGTCTTGGGTTATATCCTCTAGAAGGCGTACTTTCGCAGAGATGAAATGCAAAAAAGGCAGCCCCTCCTGGCCCATATAACCTAGGAACCTCCCACCAATTCCCCAGTGTATAAAAGCAGTAAGGACCAGGAAAAAACAATTATAACACCACCCAATGGTTCACCATATAAAAACTCCAGAATACCTGAAAAAAAAGGGGTGGGGCGAAGTGGAGTGTATGGCACACTCATAATACGCGTTTTAAAGGTGAGTACTTCACAAAACGGTATTATTCTAAGTGTGCCATACACTCCACTTCGAACATCATGACATCTTGGGACATCCAATAGCAGTGTCCGTCATGGGTGGGAACCATAAACAGTAAAGAATGTACTAACTTAAACCACTGCAGCTTGCAGAACCTTGCGGCCAACAACAGCATCCGCTGAAGCCCGCACATCAACCTTGTAAAACTTGGAAAAAGTATGAACGGAAGACCAAGTAGCAGCCTTACAAACTTGTTCAACAGAAGCCTGGTGCTGAAAAGCCCAGGATGCACCAACAGCACGAGTAGAGTGCGCAGTGACCCTAAAAGGAGGAGTCCTCCCCGAAACAGAGTAGGCCCCAACAATGGCCTGACAAATCCATTTGCTAATGGTAGACTTGGCGGGCGCCAAACCTTTCCTGGGCCCGCAGGGCACCATGAAAAAGGCATCCGTCTTGCGGAAAAAAGAAGTAGTGACCAAGTAGTACTTAACACAGCGAACAACATCCAAATTGTGCAGAACCCTCTCCTAGTCATTGCTAGGCTTAGGACATAAGGAAGGGAGAACAATATCCTGATTGATACGAAAGGCAGATACCACCTTAGGAAGAAAATCTGGCTTAAAGCGAAAAACCACCATATCCTGAGGTCTCTCAAAATAAGGGGCCTGAATCGACAGAGCCGCCAACTCAGAGACACGCCGAACAGAGGTAATAGCCACCAAAAAGGCAACCTACTGAGTGAGAATAGAAAGAGCAGTATCCTGTAGTGGCTCAAAAGGAGGACCCTGTAGAGCCGACAGAACCAAATTCAAATCCCAACAGAACTACCGCCTTCCTAGGAGGCCGCACATGCGCGACTCCTTGGAAAAAGGTCTTAACCAGTGGGTGCAAGGCAAAAGACTTCTGGAAAAAAAACGAAACCTGTCCTTTCAAGGTACTAAGCTGGAAACCGAGATCCAGATTATGCTGAAGAAACTCCAGAATCCTAGGAATAGAAAAAAACCCTACAAGGCAAGGCCCTAGCCTCACACCAATCAATGTAGGACCTCCAAGTCCTATAGTAAATGCCAGAAGAGGACCGTTCCCTAGCTCTAATCAAGGTCTGGACAACGGCCTCAGACGAACCTTCCTCCTTCAGAATGAAGGTTTCAGCAGCCAAGCCGTCAAAGCCAGCGTTTGTAAATTGGGGTAAAGAAGTTGACCCTGAGACAATAGATCCAGCAACACGGGAAGCCGGTACTGATCTACCGCCAGCCTTACCATGTCTGCGTCCCAAACCCTTCCTGGCCACCTTGGAGCCACCAGAATTGCTGGTGCCCCTTCCAGAATCAGTTTGCGAACAACCTTGCCCAGCATGGCGAAGGGCGGAAACAGGTACAGAAACCCCAGATCCTTCCAGGCAAGAGACAAGGCATCCACTGCCAATGCTTCTGGGAAAGAGCCACAAAAGGCCGGAAGTTTGAGATTGTGCCTCGAGGTAAAGAGATCCACCTCCGGAGTCCCCCACCTGCGGCAACAATCCAGAAAAACCTCGGGGTGGAGAGACCACTCTCCTTGGCGAGAAGATCCCCTGCTCAGGATATCCGCCTCCGTGTTTTCCACTCCCGGAATGTAAACTGCCGAAATGCAAGGAACAAAGTTCTCCGCCCAGTGCAGAATCAGGGAGACTTCCTTGAGGGCACCCCTGCTGCGAGTCCCTCCTTGGTGATTGATGTAGACCACAGCCGTTCGATTGTCTGACCGAACCTGAAATGGCAGACCCCGTAACTGCGACGTCAACCATTGCAGAACAAGCCGGATGGCCCTGAGCTCCAAAACATTGACGGGGTTGTGAGACTCCTGAGGGCTCCACACTCCACTGAACTGATGACTTTTCCAAAAACCTTCAAAGCCCGACAGGCTGGCATCCGTGGTAACCGTCTCCCAACAAGGGACCAGAAAGGACCAGCCCTTCAACAGGTTGCTCGACTCCAGCCACCACCGAAGTGACTGCCGAACCCTGGGAGACATCCTGAAAGATTGAACCAAAGACTGGGGACACCTGTCCCAATACGTCAATAGGTGAAGTTGAAGTGATCTCATGTGAAACTGTGCAAACGGTACCACCTCGAAGGAGGACACCATCAAGCCCACCAGTTTCATCCCCTGTCGGATAGAGGGACAAGGATTGGCCAGAAGAAGACGGATAAGACCCCGAATCCCCTGCACCTTGGTCTGGGGCAGAAACACTCTGGCATGAATGGTATCCAGATTCATGCCCAGAAAGGAAATCACGCGTGATAGAGAAAGAGAGGACTTGGGGCGGTTGATCACCCACCCGAACCTCTCCAGAGTCGACACCACCTGGTGGGTGTCCAGCTCCGCCTGACTGATTGAAGCTGAGATCAACAGGTCGTCCAGATAAGGCACAATGCTAATGCCCTGAGCTCTGAGCAGGGCCATTATCCCCGCCAAGACCTCGGGGAAGACCCGCGGTGCCGAGGTCAGCCCGAAGGGAAGAGCTACAAACTGAAAATGTTGATCCTCCACCGTAAGCCGGAGGAATCTCTGATGCGCTGGAAAAATAGGAATATGCAAATACGCATCCTTGATGTCTATGGACGACATGAAATCCCCCTGGTTGAAGGGAATTGATAGCGGAGCGCAGAGTCTCCGCTATCAATTCGCGGGTGAGGTGCCCCATCATTGCTGAGCCGGCTTACCAGCGGGCTTAGGCTTGGAACCCCAGGCAGCCGGCGGGCGCGCCCGACCTCTGCCCCTGTTCCAGGACGAGCCCCGACACCAGAGACAGGCAGACCCCTAGTTGCATTGGCTCCACGAAAGGACGAAGTGAAAGAACCGCCCCCCCCCCCCGAAAGGGACGGCGCTGTTTCCTCTGCTGAGGTAACTTACCTCCCTTAGCAACAGCATCCAATTTATCACCAAACAGCCGCGTACCCAAGAAGGGAAGAGCTGTAAGGGACTTCTTAGCCTCCAAAATCCGCTGTCCACTGACGCAGCCAGACCAACCTGCGCATGGCCCCCAATAGGGCCTAGCTCTATTGTAGAGACAAGGAAAAAAGGAGGGACCATACTGGGTAGCTGGGGTTGTTTATGCATGAGATAACTCTATAAAACCTACAGGGGGTAGGTTGAGGGGAAAGATATATTGTGAATATTAAAGTATTAAAAGAAGGGGGAGTAGTCAATCTCTTCATTGAGGCCGAATGGACTCTGTCT
This sequence comes from Gastrophryne carolinensis, assembly GCA_027917425.1. Classification (NCBI taxonomy): domain Eukaryota; kingdom Metazoa; phylum Chordata; class Amphibia; order Anura; family Microhylidae; genus Gastrophryne; species Gastrophryne carolinensis. Next base: position 168,481,724 of record CM051236.1, read on the forward strand.
GTAGTTGATGTATCCAATACAATTCACGCTGTAAAAGTTTCTGATTGAAATTGCCCTCCCTCCTTTTTTCCTTGTCTCTATGACTATAATAGAGCTAGGTTTTTTCTTTGATCATCGTGCTATAATATGCTTGAGTGATGACATCCTCCGCTGAGATGTTATCAATCAGTTTTACCAGTCTTTTAACGCACCATTAATCACGATTTTATTTTTATTTTTTTCTTTATAGATATATCTTGTGTACTTCGAATACCCAATGGTCTCCCTGCCTATATTAAATGGTCTCTGCTGCCCTTCCAGGGAGTGTTAAGTGATCCCCTCCTGTTGGCGTGATTAGGACTCCACTATATGTTTTATCATATAAACATCTAGCTATCAACAATGTGCTATGCCAACTATGGACTATATCCCTTTAAAAAGGACGCGGCCGTGGTTGACGCCGCGTTACCAGCTTCATCTCCCTTTCTGAGCATGTCAGTTAATCATACCGACGCATCTCCACAGCAACCGCTGCGTCAGCAAACTCCTCGCCCGGACATGTATCTAAACTCCACCCTCACGATTGGAGCCGCCGCGATAGGATGAGAGACGCCTTAACCGCCATCTTTATTACTTCTTCTTCGCCCGAACGTTATATGCGCCCATTCTTGTTATTTCTGTATATACACTCACTGTCCTTGTGGAGCCTGGGCCCGCCCCGCGCGTCAGCGTTCGTTTGGTGTATTTTTTCAAACCAGACAGACGCTGGTCGGGACAGACCTCGGGCACCACTGATGACGTGGATAACACGTGCCGCACTGAGCGCGCCCATCCACAGCATCAAGCAGCATGGAGACCATTTAAGCCTGAGCTCTTGAAGTGACTGGTACCGCTTCCCTCTTGACAAAGGCCATTGCAGCCGAAACGTTGAGGGTTTACATCCACCTGCGCTGCCTGTAAGCTACTTTCTATGGTTTTTCTTATTTCTGTATTTGCTTAGTTTGTGCTGGGTAATTTGTGGACATTTCTGGAGCCCCTTTTGGACTCCTCTCTTTACTATGCATCCGGCTTTACTATGACTGTAGTATATGATGGGTTCTTATTACCCTACTACAGGGTACATGATTTGTTCAGCACTGCATTATTAATTGTTTAGAACATTTATGGCTGATACTTTACAGAAGCGCCATCTAGCGGTCAAACTGTAGGGTTACAATCCCCTGCTTAGCACTGTTATTATGCTTTCTCTTTGTACAAATGCCTTGTTATTATGTACAGCACTTGTGTTCTTTTTTTCACAATTAAACCCCTTCACTACTTTTGCAATTCTAAATTTGGTTGTTCGTCTTCTTTTACTTGTATATTTGCTGCTTATCCTTTCCTGTGAGGTAGTACACAGGATAAGAAGACAGAACACCCTCACATAACCGTTGCTCTCCCTTGCATTTCTATAGGTGTGCTTCAACCAAAATACATTTTTAACGGAATAATCTGACAAATCCATATAATCGTCATCTGTGTCCCACACAGGCTGGGCCGATGACAAATGTCTCTTTTTAGCTTGGGCCTTCTTGCCCACCGTGCTAATAATATATGGTGATTTTTTATTGGTCAGTCGCAAGACCGAAGGGAATTACGCTAAAGCAACCCAGGATGCCCCTTAAAAGTCCCAGGAGGAACCCCTTAATATGCACAATCTGAAGCAATCTGCAACACACAAAAGCATACAATTACCATGAGGCATCTGCATTAATAAAAATACAAGCAACCCCATATATACAGCTATATACAGTATATAGTTCTAAACTCACATACATGCACCACCAGGGGCCCACTCCACCAGAGAGTGACCCCTAAACGATAAAAAACAAAAGGCCATCAGGCCCCTACCTGACCCCTGCAAGCAGCACAGCAGCGCAGATAACTTCCAAGATGGCCCCTGAAGCATGAGGAGCCAGGACCAAGAAGAAGAAGGGGGGGCGTGCCAGCGCCGAAGGTGCCCTTTTTTAGGCCACGCCCCCTCCCTGCAGTGCGGAGCAAGGCAAGCTAGGGCCATCCAATCGTGCCGACGAGGGGGCTGGGCTACCGAGCGCCGGCCCCGCCCCCTTTTACACACACCACAGCCTGAGTGATTCACTCAGGCTGACAGAAAACGAGCCCAATTCAACAGGGATTACTTCCAAATGACCACAGCAACTAAAGTGTGAAGCACCTAACACTCAGACATACACACACATAACACAAAATATAAAGGAAAAAAGCCAGCCTGGGACACACCAGCCCCCCACCCCCCAGGGGAGTAATGGACCTGGAGGGGGAACCCAGGGAGGCCCCGGCCGAAATAAGGCCACATAAGGCAGGGACTAAGGGCATCCCACACCAGGATCACCGTAACCTGGTGACACCGCCTGCCCCAATTGAGGAGTCACGGTGTATTAAGGCTCCCAAAGCACCCACAGGGTGCTCCTACCCTTGCCAGGACCCGCAGCCAAAGCTGGGAGGCTCACTAGGGACAATATGGTAAAAATCCTGGCAGCAATAGGGACTAAATATGGGGCGCAGGGCGTCAGCCCGGCATACTTGCAAGAGAGAAGTCTTCATCTTCTGTCTCATCCGCTCGCAGAGAAATAACTGGGGAATTGGTGGGAGGTTCCTAGGTTATATGGGCCAGGAGGGGCTGCCTTTTTTGCATTTCATCTCTGCGAAAGTACGCCCTCTAGAGGATATAACCCAAGATGTCTTGATGTTCGAAGTGGAGTGTATGGCACACTTAGAATATTTAAATAGCCAGGATATGGAGACCAGAGGTCACAGAGAATAGCCACTGCTTGTTCCAACCAGACTCTTCAGCAGTAGGCCATTGAGATTTACAAATAAAGGATTCCCAGTTTTCACAACTTGATTCTCACATTTCTTAATAAATGCCAGGAAACACTTACACCCTTCTGCATGGTCTCTTCAGCAGCAGAGGATGTCTCACCCATGCACGTTTCAATGTATCTGTCCCTGCAGAAGTAAATTCATTTTGTGGATGAAAAATAATGAAATGAATTACAGAAGGGAGCAAGTTCTAGAAAGATTATCAGGGAGTGCAAAATGCCAGTGAATGAAAGATGCATCCCCTGACAGCCAGCATGGCGCAAGCAGAAAGCAGGCCAATTTACCCCTCTGTCTGGAATGTCCATTTAACTAGTTGTGTCAGAACAGTTTCCACTCAAGAGGATTTGTTGTTTTCCAAACTGACAGAGTGGCTTCTTGTCACCTCTTGACTATTTACCAAAGCGACAAAAGGGGGAACAAAGCCCAAAGTTGTCCTCATTCCGGAGGGAAAGTTCTTATGAGGGAACAGGTTACTCTGTGGTTTGAGATTCACAAGACCATTACCAAAGCTCTGTATGTGCATCCACATCCTCAGTCATCTGCTCCTATGAATGTCTCCAAGGTAAGATTTCCAGAAACATATTTTTCTCCTTTAATTGCAGCACTTACTGTGGTACACAAGTTTTAGTAACATCGGCAGATGTCTGACAGCTGGCTCTTTAGGTGGCATTGACTCCTCCTGTCAGGGCTGGACTATAGGCAGGTTGCAGGGGGGCGCACAACCCTGGGCCCTCACCAACTTAATGGTGGGAATGATGAATGATCCAGATGGACGGCAAGAATTGAGACAGAGTGGGTGTGTGTGCATCCAGAACATAAAGGGACAAATAAATTCTGTGATTGCTCACCTGTAGAATTGATATTATGAGTATACAGTACGTCCTGCTCCAGCTAAGAATCATTACACTTCGGTATTACTCCGCCAGATGGCGCTGGACTGCAGAGACCGCGAAATTGGCTCCTCCCGGGACCTCCCACAAACCTCCAGCATTGAAAAGCAGTTAACGAGAAGCCGGGAGAAAGAACAGAATCAACCCTTAACTATAAACAATGATAACAATCACCATACAGGGGATCCAAGGATAATGCAAAACCAAGGGTGGGGTGGAGCAGGACGTACTGTATACTCATAATATCAATTCTACAGGTGAGTAATCACAGAATTGCATTATTCTTAGGAATATGAAGGTAAGCATCCTTGATGTCCACAGAGGTCATGAAGTCCCCTAGACGCAGGGAACTGATGGCAGAGCGCAAAGTTTCCATGCGAAAGCGCCTGCACCTGACAAACTTGTTGAGGATCTTCAAGTCCAGGATGGGCCTGACTGACCCATCTCTTTTGGGCACGGTGAAAAAGTTGGAATAGAAACCCTTGACCCTTTCTCGTAAGGGGACCTGACAAATGAACCCCAGCTCCAGAAGGCTTTGCACTGCCAGAACTAGAGCCTGAGCTGACATGGGGTCCTGAGAGATCCGGGATCTGATGAATCTTGGGGGCGGCCAGGCAGCAAACTATCTTGTAACCAACTACCTCCTGAATCCACCGGTCTGAGACATGAAGCCTCCAGACGTGAGCAAAATGCTGAAGCCGTCCTCCCACCCGGATGGGTGAGGGCGCCCCTTCATGGCTGAGGGGGCTTGGGAGAAGACTTAGGCTTGGAGCCCCAGGAAGAGCCAGGGCGTCCACGTCCTCTGCCCCAACCCCAGAAATCTCCATGGGCCCCAGTAAGGGAGGCCCCCCTCTCCTGTCTGGCTCCACGGTAGGGGGAAGAAAAGGAGCCCTGGCCCCGAAAGGGCCGAGACTGCCGCCTGCCCTGGGGTAACCTACCTCCCTTAGCAAACAGGTCCAGGCGGTCCCCAAACAGGCATAGTCCTTTAAAGGGGAAACCAGTGAGAGCCTTCTTGGCAGCGTTGTCAGCAGCCCACTGGCGCAGCCATACCGAGCGGCGTATAGCCACCACAAGGGCAGAGCTTCTGCCACACATCCTAATGGTATCATCCAAGGCAGAGAGGACATAAGTCACAAAAAACTCACGAGAGAGAGCATTAAACTCCTCACTAGAAACATCATCAGGAGCACCATCTATGACACTTCTCAGCAGGGTCCTAATAGCCACAGCTGTAATGGCAGAGGCACAGACCGGGCGCAGTGCCGTCCCCACGCAGGCAAAGGCATGGGATGCCAGCTGATCAATACGCCGGTTCTCACCATCCTGCAGCGTAGTAGAGTCAGGGGAATGCATAACAGAGGTGTTGGACAACCCTAGGACCGGGGCATCCACCTCTGGAGGGAGCGCTCCTAAGCACCTGACAGCGGTGCTGCCTACCATCACCCGAACCAGCGCAGCCAAGGCTGGGAGGCACATTAATGGAATGGGTGGGAATAGTCCTACAGGGCCGCAGGCTAATTGCCCCGCTCACCTGCGAGAAAAGAGAGCCATCTTCTTGCAGTCCAGACTGCAGAGAAGATCTGGGGATTTGTGGGAGGTCCCGGGTATTTGAGGGGCCGGGAGGAGCCGATTTTGCTGTCTCTGCAGTCCAGCGCCATCTGGTGGAGTAATACCCAAGTGTAATGATTCTTATCTGGAGCAGGACGTACTGTATACTAAGAATATACAGGTATTGTGGGATGGAACAAAACAACAATTTACCACTTTCCTCCAGCCCTTATGCACTATGGGAGTGCAGCATCACTCAGCTGAGCTCTGAGGGAGTTGCAGAGCTGGAGGTGGCAGCGGATGAGCCAGAGGTGGACTATTAATACAATTCTGTGATTACTCACCTGTAGAATTGATATTATGAGTATACAGTATGTCCTGCTCCACATATAATACTTACTATCGGGTATTACTCCGTCAGATGGCGCTGGACTGCAGAGACATCGAAAATAGGCTCCTCCCGGCCCGTCAAATACCCAGGGACCACCCACAAATCCCCAGCATTGAAAAGCAGTTAACGAGAAGCCGGGAGAATTAAAACAACCCAAACTGAAAACTATAACAATGATAACAATCACCATACAGGGGATCCAAGATAATGAAAAACCAAGGGTGGGGTGGAGCAGGACGTACTGTATACTCATAATATCAATTCTACAGGTGAGTAATCACAGAATTGTATTATTCTTAGTATACAGTACGTCCTGCTCCACATATAATACTTACTATCGGGACATCCAATAGCAGTGTCCATAAAGTAGGGTGGGATCCCCAAGAGAAGGTAACAGCAGACAGTTTAAACCACTGCCGCCTGCAAAACCTTGCGGCCAAAAACAGCATCAGCTGAGGCCCTAACATCAACCTTGTAAAACTTTGAAAAGGTATGAACAGAAGACCAAGTAGCGGCCTTGCAAACTTGTTCAACAGAAGCTTGGTGCTGAAAAGCCCAAGAGGCACCAATAGCACGAGTAGAATGAGCAGTAAGGCGGAAGGGAGGACTCTTCCCCTTAGCAGAGTAGGCCTGAATCACAGCCTGACTGATCCATTTGCTGATAGTAGGCTTGGCAGGAGCCAAACCCTTCCTAGGACCAGAAGGGACCACAAAAAGAGCATCAGTTTTTCTGAAAGGTGCAGTAGCCACCAGATAGTACTTCAGAAACCTAACTACATCCAAAGAATGCAAAACACTCTCCTTAGCATTACTAGGATTAGGGCACAAGGAAGGAAGAACAATGTCCTGATTCAAATGAAAAGCAGACACCACCTTAGGCAGAAAAATACCATTTTGTGGTAAAATCCTTTAAAATGGGTATTATAAGTATGTCACACACCCCGCTTCAACTATTCATGACATATGGGTTATGGTCCAGTAGAGGGCGAACTTCTTCAGAGATGAAAGCAAAAAAGAAGCCCCTCCCGGTCCATAAATACCTGGGACCTCCCACACATTCCCCAGTATATGACAGCAGTAAGGGGACCAGGAAGAGCTAATAAAACATTCTTAACCATAAAAAGGTTCACCATATAAAGGATCCAGAATACAAAAGGGCGGGATGAAGCAGGGTGTGTGACATACTTATAATACCCATTTTACAGGTGAGTAATCACAAAATGGTATTCCAAGTATGTCACTATTCATGACATATGGGACATCCAATAGCCGTGTCCGTCATGGGTGGGGATCCAAAACAGCAAAAAAATGCACCAATTTAAACCACTGCAGCTTGCAGAACCTTGCGGCCAAAAACAGCATCCGCTGAGGCCCGCACATCAACCTTATAAAACTTTGAAAAAGTATGAACGGACGACCAAGTAGCAGCCTACAAACTTGTTCAACAGAAGCCTGGTGCTGAAAAGCCCAGGAAGCCCCAACAGCACGAGTAGAATGAGCAGTGATCTTAAAAGGAGGAACCCTCCCCTTAGCAGAATAGGCCCCAACAATGGCCTGGCGTATCCATTTACTAATGGTAGACTTGGCGGGCGCCAAACCTTTTCTGGGCCCAGAAGGCACCACGAACAAGGCGTCCGTCTTACGAAAAGGAGAAGTAGCAACCAAATAGTACTTCACACAACGAACCACATCCAAAGAGTGCAAAACCCTCTACTTGTCATTGCTAGGCTTAGGACACAAGGAAGGGAGAACTACATCCTGATTGAGATGGAAAGCAGAAACCACCTTAGGAAGGAAATCTGGTTTAAAGCGAAAAACCACCTTATCCTGGTGTCTCTCAAAGTAAGGGGCCTGAATAGACAGAGCCGCCAACTCAGACACGCCGAACAGAAGTAATAGCCACCAAAAAGGCAACCTTTTGAGTGAGCACAGAAAGAGCCACATCCTGCATCGGTTCAAAGGGAGGCCCCTGGAGGGCCGAAAGAACAATATTTAGGACCCAAACGGGAACCAAAGACTTTCTAGGGGGCCGAACATGAGTGACCCCTTGGAAACAAGTCTTGACCAGATGATGCAAAGCAAAAGACCTTTGAAAAAAGACAGCCAGGGCAGAAACCTGACCCTTCAAAGTACGGACCTGGAACTCCAGATTCCTAGGAATCAAAAACACCCTGCAGGGTAAGGCCCTAGCCTCACACCAGTCAATATAGGACCGCCAAGTCCTATAGTAAATGGTAGAGGAAGACCTCTTACTAGCTCTAATCCAGGTTTGAATAACCGCCTCAGACAAACCTTCCTCCCTCAGGATGAAGGTTTCAGCAGCCACACCGTCAAAGCAAGCGTTTGTAAATTGGGGTAACGTAGTTGACCCTGAGAGGTCAGATCCGGAGGCAGGGGCAGCCTGTACTGATCTACCGCCAATCTTACGACGTCTGCGAACCAAACCTGTCTTGGCCACCTCGGGGCCACCAGAATTGTTGGTGCCCCCTATAGAGCCAGCTTGCGCACTACCTTGCCCACCATGGAGAAGGGGGGAAACAGGTACAGAAACCCCAGATCCTTCCAGGCAAGGGACAAGGCATCCACTGCCAGGGGATCCTGAGAGAGATACAAAGGTTGGGAGTTTGTGATTGTGCCGAGAGGCAAAGAGATCCACCTCCGGAGTCCCCCACTTGTGACACAGGCCCGAAACACCCTGTGGTTGAGAGACCATTCCCCTCGGCGAGAGAATCCCCTGCCCAGGGAGTCCGCCTCCATGTTATCCACTCCCGGAATGCATACTACCGAGATGCAAGGAACATTGCTCTCCGCCCATGTCAGAATCAGAGAGACTTCCCTGAGGGCACTCCTGCTGCGAGTCCCTCCTTGGTGATTGATGTAAGCTACCGCAGTATGATTGTCTGATCGAACCTGAACCGGTAAACCCTGTAGGTGAAGTGTCAGACGCGACAGAACCAAGCGGATAGCAGAAACCTCCCCAGCCCGACAGAATGGCATCCGTGGTAACCGTCTCCCAACAAGGGGCTAGGAACGATCTGCCCCTCATCAGATTGCTTGATTCCAGCCACCACTGAAGGGACTGCCGAACCCTGGGAGACATCAGAAATGACTGATCCAAGGACCGTGGACATCTGTCCCATTTCAGCAATAGATGGAGTTGTAGCTCATGTGGAATTGAGCAAAGGGGACTGCCTTGAAGGAGGCCACCATCAAACCCACCAAAGTCATCCCTAGCCGAATGGAAGGGCGAGGGTTGGTCAGGTGAACACGTATCAGATCCTGAACCCTCTGCACTTCTGGCTGAGGTAGGAACACTCTGGCCTGACTGGTATCCAGATTCATGCCCAGAAAGGAAATCTCCCTTGATGGGGAGAGAGAAGACTTGGGGTGGTTGATCACCCATCCGAACCTCTCCAGCATCGTCACCACCGTCCTGGTGTCCAGTTCTGCCTGGCAGAGGGAGGAAGCTGTAATGAGCAGGTCGTCCAGATACGGCACAATGCGAATGCCCTGGGCTCTGAGCAGGGCCATAGTGCCCACCAGAACTTCCCTCCCTCGGTGCCGAGGTCAGCCCGAACGGGAGGGCCACAAACTGAAAATGCTGATCTCTGACCACAAACCTGAGAAATCTCTGGTGTGCTGGGAAAATTGGTACATGAAGGTAAGCATCCTTGATGTCTATGGACGTCATGAAATCCCCCTGACGAAGGGAACCGATGGCTGAGCGCAGAGTCTCTATGTGGAACCTCTTGGTTCTGATGAACCTGTTGAGAAGCTTCAAATCCAGAATGGGTCTTATGGAGCCATCCCTTTATGGAACCGTGAAAAGGTTGGAATAGCAGCCCCGGCCTCTCTCTGAAAGAGGCACCGGGCATATGACCGCCATGTCCAGGAGGTTCTTTACAGCTGACAGGAGCCCCTGCGCCGCCCGAGGATCCGAAGGCACCCGAGACCTTAGGAATCTGGGAGGAGGCCGGTACTCGAACTCCAGTTTGTACCCAGACGAGACCACTTCCAATATCCACTTGTCCGTAACCTCCCGGGCTCAGACCTGGAAGAAGAGCCGCAGCCGCCCCCCCCACCCGTAAGGGTGAGGGCGCCTCCTCATTGCTGAGCTGGCTTGGCAGCGGGCTTGGAACCCCAGGTAGAGGCTGGACGGGCACGTCCTCTGCCCCTGTACCAGGAATCACCTCTGAAGCCAGAGTAGGCAAGACCTCTGCCCCCTCTGGCGCCCGCGAAAGGAAGGATTGAAGGAGCTTGCACCCCGAAAGGAGCGATGCTGCCTCTTACGCTGAGGTAGCCTTCCACCTTTCGCCACAGAATCCAATTTGTCTCCAAACAGCCGCGTACCCAGGAAGGGCAAGGCAATAAGTGACTTCTTGGCCGCAATGTCAGCCGCCCACTGGCGTAGCCAGACCAATCGGCGCATGGCCACAAGAAGAGCCGAGATTCTGCTACACATGGTAATAGTGCCGTCCATAGCCGACAAAACAAAATTCATGAACAATTCACACCTCTTAATAGTTGTGAATTCAACGCTGTCCGGGTTGAGCTGGGACGCATTTAACATGTCCCTAATCTCAGACCTGGTAGCCACAGCCACGAGTGCAGATGCACAGGCAGGCCGCAAGGCTGAACCCACACTGGCAAAGGCATGACATGCCATCTGATCAATGCGCTTGTCCTCGCCATCCTTAAGGGTAGTGGCATCAGGAGTATGAACAACGGAGGTGTTTGCCAATCCTAAAACGGGCGCATCAACCTCGGGAGGGGAAGACCAGCGCTTCACCGCATCCACCGGAAAGGGATACTTTCTATCCCATCCCTGAGGAACACAGTGAAACCGACTCGGCCTCTACCATTCTCTAAGAATCATGCAGTCAAAATGATTCTGATTTGGAAACTCCAAGCGGGGCTTAGAGAACCCAAAGAATTTCCCCTTCTTAGGAGGGGCCTCCGCTGGAGGGGAAATATCCAGAACCTCTAAGAGATGGGCCAGGACCTTGGAGGTATTAACAGCATCCCCCAGCGCCTGCCCGGCATCCGAATCAAAGAACTGCAGTTCCTCAGTCTCTGATTCCTCAAACAGTTCCCGCTCCTCAAGCGGGGAATAATCAGCCCAGTCAGGGGAGTCATAACTATCAAAATCAATTACCGGCGTAGCCAGTGACAGATGCCTTCTCTTAGCAGGGGCGTTTTTGCCCACTGAGCTAGAAATTTTCTCGATGTTGGCCAGCCTAGCAGAGACCTCAGAGTGCGACTCCCCACTAATGACAGGGTCACTTGGGGTACAGATAATAGGGGGTGGGGTAGGCGATGAGGCAGAAGCCTGGGAACCAGTCTGCCGCGTTATGGCCTGTTGCGCACAAGGTATGCAAATCAGTACATTTTCCCCCGTAAGGGGTACCCCACAACCCACACACATCCGGGATTGTCCCAAAGGGAGCCCGAGCCCGGTATCCTGTGGAGCCTCCATATGGTGATTTTTTAAGGTAGTCGCAATGACCAGAGGGAATTACGCTGGTAAGCAACCCGGGATGCCCCTTTTTTGTCCCGAGTGGGAGGATTTATAAGTGCCCCAAAATACTGCTAGGGACCCTAGGACCGGGAGAACCCCCTTTTAAGCAATGCACAGGGAGTCCTCCTGAAAGAAACAAAATATGGCAATAAGCACATGCCCACCACAGAATAATAATATACATGAAATTAAACACAGTGGCAGAGGGGGGCCAGCGCTGCCCCAAGCGCGACTGGGACATACTGGCCAAGCAATTAGAAGGGGAAGCCCGGCAGGGCACTCACACACACTGCAAAATGGCGTCCAGTGCAGCAGCAGCATCCTCTGTGAGAGAGAGACAGGGAGAAGAAGGGGCGGGCCAGCGCGGATTGCGCGCCGCGCCAGGCCCGGCCCCTTCCCTCCTAGTCCAGCAATGCAGATCCCATCAATGGGATTACAACTCAGCCTGAGGGGGAGAAGCTCCCGGCCGGCAGCAGAGCGCAAAGCGCGAAACATGCAGCAAAAACGCACAGACACACACACACACACACGTAACAAGGTGAAAAATATAAGCACAATGCCTTCCCTCCCCCCCCCCCTCCACTGGAGGGTATCTGAGGGGATCCGGAAGGGGGAGAATCCCTCACCGTAAAGTGCCAGGGAAGTGAATGGGGACAGGGCATCCCAAACCGGGATCACCCCCTTGTATGGGGTCTCACGGGGGAGCATGGCTCCCTAACACCTATAAGGTGAAGCCTACCATCACTCGGACCTGCAGCCAAGGCTGGGAGGCTATACTGGAATAAAAAAATAAAGGTCCGGGCAGAAACAAAGCACCGCATGGCCAGGCGTAAGCCCGGCTTACCTGCAAGGAAGAGCAGCCCACATCTTCTGACTTGCTCGCCGTCCTGCAGAGAAGGAACTGGGGAATGTGTGGGAGGTCCCAGGTAGTTATGGACTGGGAGGGGCTTCATTTTTGCTTTCATCTCTGCAGAAGTTCGCCCTCTACTGGACCATAACCCATATGTCATGAATAGTGGAAGCGGGTGTGTGACATACTTGGAATTATCAGGCTTGAAACGAAACACCACCTTGTCCTGGTGTCTCTCATAGTAGGGGGGCTGAATGGAAAGCGCTGCCAACTCAGATACATAGAAGTGATAGCCACCAGAAAGACAACCTTGAGAGTAAGGATGACCAGAGAAGCATCCTGCACAGGTTCAAAGGGAGCACCCTGTAAAGCTGACAAAACCAAGTTCAAATCCCAAACAGGCACCATAGGCTTACGTGGGGGACGCACATGAGTGACCCCCTGGAAAAAAGTCCTGATCAGAGGGTGCTGAGCAAGGGACTTCTGGAAGAAAACAGCCAGGGCAGAAACCTGCCCCTTCAGAGTACTTAGTTCGAGCCCCATGTCCAACCCATGCTGAAGGAACTCCAAAATCCTGGGAATAGAGAACACACGACAGGGAAGAGACTTAGACTCACACCAGTCAATGTAGGCACGCCAAACCCTGTAGTAAATGGAAGACGACGATTTCTTCCTAGCCTTTATCATGGCATCCACCACTGAGGTAGATAGCCCCTTCTCCATCAAGATGGAGGTTTCAGCTGCCAGGCCGTCAAAGCCAGAGTTTGTAAATTGGGATAGCGTAGGGAGCCCTGAGTGAGCAGGTCTGGCACCATGGGTAGAACGTACTGATCCACTGCCAGCTGCACCACGTCTGCACCACACTCTTCTTGGCCACCTGGGGGCCACCAGAATTGCTGGTACCCCTTCCAGAGCAATCTTGCGCAGAACCCTGCCCAACAGAGGGAATGGAGGAAAGACATACAGAAGCTGAAAGCCCTGCCATGACATTGCTAGAGCATCCACAGTCAAGGCCAGAGGATCCTGGGACAGGGAGACAAAGACCGGGAGCTTGTGGTTGTGACGGGACGCAAACAGGTCCACATCTGGTTGGCCCCAACGGTGACAAAGATTGAAACACCCTGTTGCACAGGGACCACTCTCCCTGGCGAGAGGTCCCCCTGCTGAGAGTCTGCCAGGAGATTTTCCACCCCTGGGATGTACACAGCTGAAATGCAGGGGACATTGGACTCCGCCCAGGTCAGGATTAGAGACACTTCCTGGAGGGTCCCCTTGCTCCGGGTCCCTCCTTGATGATTGATGTAAGCAACTGCCGTCTGACTGTCCGAGCGCACCTGAACAGGCAGGCCCCGAAGATGAGTAGTCAACTGAGCCAGGACTAATCTGATTGCCCGCAGCTCCAAGACATTGATAGGTGTGTGGGCCTCCTGAGGGCCCCACCTCCCCTGGAACCGCAGGGACTTCCAGAACCCCCCCCCCCAAACTGACAGACTGGCATCCGTTGTGACTGTCTCCCAGGAAGGGGTCAGAAAGGATCTGCCCCCCAACAGGTTCCTTGAGTCCATCCACCACGAGAGGGACCTCCTGACCAGGGGGGAAAGTACACAGACCCTGTCCAGGGACGCTGGGTCCTTGTCCCGTACTGACAAGAGATGGAGTTGCAGAGGCCTCAGGTGGAACTGAGCATAAGGGACCGCCTCGAAGCACGCCACCATCAGGCCCACCAGTTGCATTCCCTGCCTGATGGAGGGATGATGACAAGACAGCAGAAACTGGACCTGTGCAATCAGCCTGTTCACCTTCTGTTGAAGGAAAATCCTTGCCTGAACTGTATCGATTCATTCCTAGGAAGGGAGTCACCAACGAGGGGGACAGCGAAGACTTGGGGTGGTTGGTCACCCATCCAAAAGGACTCCAAAGTGGACATCACCAGTTGAGTATCCAATTCTGCCTGATGCAGAGATTGGGATGTGATGAGAATGTCGTCCAGATAAGGCAGCACGCGGATGCCCTGAAACCTGAGCAGAGACATCACGCCCGCCAGCACCTTGGTGAACACCCTGGGAGCTGAGGTGAGACCAAAGGGCAACGCCACAAACTGGTAGTGCTGATCCTCCAGAGCGAACCTGAGGAACCTTTGATGACCTGGAAATACAGGGACATGAAGGTAAGCATCTTTGATGTCCACAGAAGTCATGAAATCCCCTGGGCGCAGGGAACTGATGGCAGAGCGCAGGGTTTCCATGCGAAAGCGCCTGCTCCTGACAAATATTTGTTGAGGATCTTCAAGTCCAGGATGGGCCTGAGTGACCCATCTTTTTTGGGTACTGTGAATAGGTTGGAATAGAAGCCCTTGCCTTTCTCTTAAGGGGAACTTGCAGATGACCCCCAGCTCCAGGAGGCCTTGCACAGCTTGCATGAGCTCCTGAGCTGACACAGGGTTCTGAGGAACCCGGGATCTGATGAATTTTGGGGGGGGGGGGGGGCAGGCAGCAAACTATCTTGTAACCGGAGGACACTACCTCCTGAATCCACTGGTCTGAGACATGAAGCCTCCAGACGTGAGCAAAGTGCTGAAGTCGTCCCCCCACCCGGATGGGTGAGGGCGCCCCATCATGCCTGAGGGGGCTTGGGAGAGGATTTTGCTTTGGGACTCCAGGAGGAGCCAGGACGACCACGTCCTCTGCCCCTACCCCAGAAATCTCCCCGGGCCCCAGTAAAGGAAACCCCCCTCCCTTGTCTAGCACCACGGTAAGGGGAGGAGAAGGAGCCCTGACCCCGAAAGGGCCGAGATTGCCGCCTGCGCTGGGGTAACCTGCCTCCCTTAGCAAAAAGGTCCAGGCGGTCCCCAAATAGGCGTAGTCCTTTGAAGGGAAACCCAGTGAGGGCCTTCTTGGCAGCGTTGTCAGCAGCCCACTGGCGCAGCCAAACCGAGCGGCGTATAGCCACCACAATGGCAGATGTCCTGGCACACATTCTGATGGTGTCATCCAAGGCAGAGAGGACAAAATTTACAAAAACATCACAACTGGAGAGTGCATTGAACACCTCACAAGGCAAATCATCAGGGGCACTATCAAGCATATTTCTGATAAGGGTTCTAGTGGCCACAGCAGTAATGGCAGAGGCAAAGACCGGGCGCAGCGTCGTCCCAGCACATGCAAAGGCATGGAATGCCAGCTGGTCAATGTGCCGGTCCTCAGCATCCGCAGGTTAGTAGAGTCAGGGGAATGCATGACAGAGGTGTTAGATAGCCCTAGGACCTGGGCGTCCACCTCAGGAGGGGGTGACCAACACTTAACCACATCAGCAGGAAAGGGATACTTCCTATCCCAACTTTTAGGTACCCCGGGAAGTTTACTGGGGCGCTCCCATTCCTTGAGCACAAGGTTATGGAAATATGCTTGCTCGGGAAATTCCAAACGTGTTTTAGCTGTATGGAAAGGTTCCCCCCTTTGCCTGGGAGCCGCAACAGGGGGAGAAATGGACAGGACCTCAAAAATCTGGGTCAGCAATCTGTCATTGTCATCCGGGGCCCAGGGGTCAGGGCCAGAATCGTCATGACCCCTTGGCCTCTCATCAGAAGACCCTGAGTCAGAGAAAAGCTCCCCTTCATCCGAAGGGGTATAGCCACAAAGATTCAAAAACTCAGTTTCCATAGGGAAAAGAGTGCCATTAGGCGTTAAGTGCCGCTTTTTTGCAGGGGCGTTACGCGCCAAGGTATTAGCCTGATGTGTCTTCTAGACTGGCTACTGTTGAGAAGTTGATTGCTGAGAATCCCCACTTGTATGCAACTCAGTAGGAGTGAGATTTAAGCTTGGGGGGGTAGGCGAAGTGCAGTCCCAGCCACTGGAAGGCCAGATTGCAGTGCAAGCACCTGCTCAGCACAGGGTACACACAGGGTACACACAGGGTACACAGACTCGCGCCTTGTCAGCGTAAGCATGAGGCTGCCCACACGCTACACACAGCCGGGCTTGTCCCGAAGGAACCCCGGTCACATTATCCTGAGATGCCTCCATATGGTGATTATAGCGGCACTATAGGCCGATAGGGATTAACGCTATACAGCAACCCTGGATGCCCCAATAACCCGCTAGGGAAGTGGGAGTATTACACTAGGCCTAACAAGTTATCAAACTAATAGAGGGCCAGGAGAAGCCAATGGATTCACCCTGCCTGAAAGACATAATAAAAGGAGGCCGTAAGCACACTAATAAAAAGGTAGATAATAAAGCCGCCCGCGAGGGCACTTACGGATCGCGGTAGGTAGGGGTCCGTCGCGCATAAGCCAACAAAGCAGACAAAGATGGCGCCGGTATACCTCGTGGGCGGGCCGGTAACAGCAATGACGCGGAACGCGCCATAGACGCCCCCCCCCCCCCCGAAGAGCGCAAAGCCAGGACGTGACAAGCAGCCAATGACGGCGCGCCGGCGCCTGAGATAACGCCGCCGCCGCCAAGCGCGGAATAGTGACAGAAAAATACAATTCTGTGAAATACTCACCTGTAAAATTGGTATTATACGTATACAGTACGTCCTGCTCCAGATATAATACTTACACTTGGGTAATCCTCAGTCAGAGGGCGCTGTGCACTGCAGACATGCAAAAACAGACTCCTCCCGGCCCTTCATATACTTGGGGACCTCCCACAAATCCCCAGCATTGAAAAGCAGTGAACAAGAAGCCGGGAGAATCCAACCACCAAAAAACTGGCAATAACAACAATCACCATACAGGGGATCCAGAACAATGCAAAAAAAACAGGGTGGGGTGGAGCAGGACGTACTGTATACGTATAATACCAATTCTACAGGTGAGTATTTCACAGAATTGTATTATTCTAAGTATATAGTACGTCCTGCTCCAGGACATCCAATAGCAGTGTCCATAAAGTAGGGTGGGATCCCCAACAAAAAAGGCACAGCAGACAGGAAAAGCACTGTCACCTGCAAACCTTGCTACCAAGAGCGACATGAGCAAAGGCTCTAACATCAGAAAAAACCTTTGAAAAGGTATGAACAAAAAAAAACAAGTAGCAGTCTAGCAAACTTGTGCAACAAAAAAAAGGCCCAAAGAAACCAAGGCACCAGTAGAATCAGAAATAAAGTGAGAAGAAAATTCTTCCCCTTAAAAGGAATAGGCCTGAATAACAGCCTGACAAGAACAAACGTTAACAGTAGCCCAGGAAGAAGCCGAAACTTCCCTAGGACCAGAAGGGACATTCATCCAAGTAAAGGCTAGGCCAAAGGCCGCTTAACCCCTGGAAACAGACGAGATCAGGCACATACAGACGTAGGTGCCCACAAACCCCAAGGGGCATCAGTCCCCCTAAGGGACAAGAGACAATCCAGGAAAAAAATTCCAGCACCTGCTGAGGGAAAGTAGATCCCCTTGCCTCAGCGTTACTAGGAATAAAGCACAGAAGAAAGACAAAAGTCTTGAATACAGGAGCCTAAGACACCACCATAGGCAGAAGGTCCGGCGTAAAGCGGAACACCACCTCATCTTGGTGTATATATCAAGAAACGAGGGCTAGCTAAACAGAGCCACCCGCTCAGGCACATGTCTGACTGAAGCAACAGCCCCCAGAAGGACAACCTTGTGGATAAGAACAGTCAGACAGCATCCGAAATAGGTCCAAGAGAAACACCCCGGAAGGCAAACAGAATAAAATTCAAATCCCAACAGGGACCCTAGAACTACGTGGGGGATGCACCTGAGCAATCCCCGAAAGAATGCTTAACCAAGGCAAAAAACTGAGCCAAGACTTCTACAGGAAGGCGGACAGGGCAGAACCTGAGCCTCCAGAGTACCGAGTAGGAGAGCCAACCCATGCTGCAATAACTCTAGAACCCTGGGAACAAAGAGCGCCCAACAGGGGAGAGACCAAGACTCACACCAATCAAAATGGGTATGTCATACCCCACAATAGACGGAAGAAAAAGAAGAAGAAGCCAACTCCTAGGCTTCCAGAAGTCACAGTCACCCAGAAGATAAGCCCGTCTCCATCAAGGTGGATGAATCAACCGTCAGGCCATCCAGACCAGAGCCTGTAGATTGGGGTGAAATAACAAGGGGGGCCTGAGTGAGCAGATCAGCACTCCTGACAGAACGTCCTCAGTACCACATCTGCAAACCGCACTCCACTAGGCCACCCAGGGGCCACCAGTATCACTGGTTCCCCCTTTTCAGACCAAACTTGCGCAGAACCCCGCCTAGCAGGGTGAATGAAAATAAGACATACAAAATAGAATGTCCAGCCATAAAGTTACTAAGTCTCATGACCAAGGTCAGAACAACCTGAGACGGGGAAACAAGGTCCTAGAACCCATGAAAGTGACGGGGCCCAAAAAGATCCACCCTAGATGGATCACATAGTGAAGCACATCCTGTCGCAGAAGGACATTCACCGGAGCGAAATCGCCGATATGCAGGGAATGCTGTCCTCCACCCAGATCAGGGACAGATACCTTCCTGGAGGACCATCCTGCTCTGAGTCCACACAGATAATAAATACAGGCCACCGTCGTCAGACAGGCCAAGGAACCCCCAAATAGACAGATCTCGCAAAGGAGAAGTCCGGCGAGATAGAGCCAACCTGAAAGCCTACCACCTCAAAAATAGGTAGGTGAATGGACCCCTAAAGGTCCCACCTCCCCCGGAACCACAGGGGATTTTAGAAGAAAAAAGCCCCCCCTCCGTCAACCTGATAGATTTGGTGTCCATCTACAGGAAGACGCAAGGAAGGGGGTGCCCCGACTGGTCCCTTGAATACAACCGTCTCAAGAGGAACCACCGTACCAAGGGGAAAGGTACACGGACCCAGCTCCAGGGAAGCTGGAACCCTGTCCAGCATTTACAATATAAGTTGCAGAAGAGCCCAAGGGCACTGAGCATAAGGGACAACCTCTGATCAGCCACCAACAGGCCCACCAGCTACAATCCAGCCTGGTGAAGAGACGGGAACAGCAAAGAGGGACCGAGCCCCTATAACCAGATTGTCCACTTTATAGCTAAGGAAGCAGGTCCCCGCCAGAACCGAATCCAAGTTCAACCCTATGAATGGAGATACCAAATAAGGGGACAGTGAGGAATTTAGGTGATTGAGCACCTATCCAAAGACTCCCAAAGGACACCACCAGCCGAGTAACAAGCTCGGCCTGACGTAGAGATTGGGAAGCAAATAAGGACGACCAGGCAGTTCCTTGCGCGGACGCCTCCTTGGTCTCATCAGAGACATCACCCCCGTCATCGCCTTGGCGAGCACACTGGGAGCAGAAGAAAGGCCAGATAACAAGGCCACAATCAGCAGTGTTGGGCCTCCAAAACTAACCCGTAAGATCCTCGGTGTCCAGAAGAAACAGAGGCAATGAAATAAGCATCTTAGGTCTCCACAGACGGCAAGAGGTCCCTGGACACAGGGCGCTGGCGGCCCAACTCAGAGAACCATGCAGAAAAGGCCTGTGAATGTAGATTGCTGCACCTATGGAAGGCCAGAATGGGCCAGAGTGCCTCATCCTTTTGGGGGAATGTGGAAAGGTTGGTGTAGAGGCCCCTGCCTCTGCCTGTTAAGGGCAACTTGCAAGTGACCCCAGACCTCGCAGGCCGTGCATGGCCTGCGCCAACACCTGAAGAGAGACAGGGACCAGAAGCAACCTGACAATCTCGGGAAGGGGCCGCCCAGCAAACACCATCCTGCATCCAGAGGAAACTTCCTCCTGAATCCACCAGAACGAGGCATGACCCCTCCTGATAGGAGCAAGGTGCTGCGGCCATCCCCTCGCCCAGACGGGCGAGGGCGCCTCATCATGCTTGGGGGGTTTTGGTGAAAGATTTGGACTTAGTCCTGCCGGAGGGGCCAGGGCGTTGTCTGCCACTCCTGGGGCAGGAATCTACACTAAAAAGCTGGCAGGACACCCCTGGTTCGGGTTTGACACTAACATGGGGGGGGGTGCCCCTGCCCCGAGAGGACCGAGACAGCCTTCTGCGAAGGGGTGTTTTGCCCTTTTTCCCAAACAGGTCCAGACGGGCCCCAAAAAGGCGTCGCCCTCTAAAGGTAAGCCCAGTAAGAGTCTTTTTTGTAGCATCGTCAACACCCCACTGTCGCAGCCAGACCAAGCGGCGTATAGCTACCACAAGGGCGCACATCCTAATGGTGTCATCCAGCGCTAAAAGGATAAACCTTACAAATACATCACAACTGGAGAGTGCATTAAACACCTCCCAGGGGAGATCCTCAGGTTGATGATCAATCATCTTTTTGATGAGGGTCCTAGCGGCCACTGCAGCGATGGCCGCGGCACAGACTGGGCGCAGAGCCGTCCCTGCACAAGAAAAGGCGTGGGAAGCCAGCCTATTAATGCGCCGGTCCTCAGCATCCCGAAGGGTACGATAAGTAGGGGCTGCAATAAAGGGGGGGGTTAAGAACCCCAATGATCGGTGCATCCACCACGGGAGGCGATGACCAACAGTTAACACATCAGGGGGAAAAGGGTATTTCCAATCCCAGTCCCCTGGAACCCCTGGAAGTTTCCTAGGGCATTCCCATTCTACAGTACAGTACAAGAGCTTGGAAGTGATCCTGCTCCAGAAATTCCAAGCGCGACGTCGCTGTATGGAAACTCTCCCTTCTAGGCCTGGGAGCCTCACCAGGGAGAGAGATAGACAAGACCTCGAAGATCTTTATCAGTAATTCATCGGTGTCACACAGGCCCCAGGAACCAGGGCCCGTATCATCATGACTCCTCGGCCCTTCGTCAGATGACCCTGAGTCAGAGAACAGCTCACCTTCATCAGAAAGAGCAAAACCCTGCTGAGTAGTGAACTCCTCAGTTTCCGAAGGAATGGGCGAAACCGGAGGCGTCAGGGACCGCTTCTTACCAGGGCCCAAGCGCTCTGCCAACCTCGAAATCACCTGATCAGCCGTAGGCAGTCTGCGCGGCACGACTTGCTGGTCATTCCCACTCGAGTGCGACTCATCAGGAGTGAGATTTAAGCACGGGGAGACAGGTGTATTGAAACGAGGCGCAGCCACTGGCAACCCTGACTGCAGGGCCAGTACTTGTTCAGCACAGGGTCCGCAGACCCGTGCTCTGTCCGCATCAGCATGGGGTTGTCCACACGCTGTATACAGCCGGTCTTGTCCCGGAGGAACCCCGGTCACATAATTCTGAGATGCCTCCATATGGTGATTATCAGTGCAATATATGCCAGTAGGGATTTATGCAATAGGCAACCCTGGATGTCCCAAGACCCGCTAGGAATGTGGGACAATTTTTTGTAAGTCCGTTACAATTTATGTTAGGCCGGGAGAAGCCACCAGAGTCTTTGACGTCTGAAAGACATAAAGGGAAATACCATTTTGTGAGTACTCACCTGAAAAATGGGTATTGTTGGTGTGCCACACACCCCGCTTCACCTTTAGATATTCATCCATTATTGGGTTAATCCACCGCAGGTGACGTAGTGCAGAGAGGAAGTCTTGTAACGAGCTCCCTTCCGGCCTATATATACCTAGTACCTCCCTTCAATCACCAGTATATTTAAAAAGCAGTAATACAAGGTACCAGTATTCCACTAGTAACCTCAAAATCAAATTTGATATAAACAAAAAGCTTCACCATATAAAGGCTTCGGAACTACCGAAAAAAGGGTGGGAGTGAAGCGGGGTGTGTGGCACACCAACAATACCCATTTTTCAGGTGAGTACTCACAAAATGGTATTATTCTTGGTGTGCCACACACCCCGCTTCACCTTTAGATATTCATCCATTATTGGGACATCCAAAAGCAGTGTCCACAAGGGTTGGGCAACTCAAGGCCAGGTGAAGCATAACTTAAATGACTGCAGTCTGCAGAACTTTGCGGCCAAAAACAGCATCCGCTGAGGCCCGCACATCAACTTTGTAAAACTTAGAAAAAGTGTGAACAGAAGACCAAGTGGCGGCCTTACAAACCTGTTCAACAGAAGCTTGGTGCTGAAATGCCCAAGACGCCCCAATGGCGCGAGTAGAATGAGCAGTGATACGAAAAGGGGGAACTTTCCCCTTCGCAGAATAGGCCGCAGTAACGGCCTGACGTATCCACTTGCTAATGGTAGATTTGGCTGGTGCCAAACCCTTCTTAGGCCCATGGGGCACAACAAAAAAGGAATCCGTCCTACGAAAAGGAGACGTGATAATCAAGTAGTACTTAACACAGCGTACTACATCCAAACAATGCAACACCCTCTCTTTGTCATTCTTAGGATTAGGACACAAGGAGGGAAGAACAATGTCTTGGTTCAAATGAAAAGCAGAAACAACCTTAGGAAGAAAGTCTGGCTTGAACCGAAAGACCACTTTATCCTGATGCCTCTCAAAGTAAGGCGCCTGGACAGTTAAGGCCGCCAACTCTGAGACACGCCGGACCGAAGTGATAGCTACCAAGACAATCTTCTGAGTCAGGGTAGACAAAGCAATATCTTGCAAAGGCTCAAAAGGAGGAGCCTGAAGAGCAGAAAGAACCAAATTCAAATCCCAAACAGGGAGTAGTGATTTCCTGGGAGGCCGCACATGCGTAACCCCCTGGAAAAAAGTTTTAACCAAAGGTTTAAGTGCAACACGCTTCTAAAAAAAGATAGATAAGGCAGAAACTTGCCCTTTCAATGTACTAAGCTGAAGACCAGAGTCCAGCCCTGATTGTAAAAACTCCAGAATCCTGGAGACTGAAAAGACCCTACAAGGAAAAGATCTTATCTCGCACCAGGCGATAGGCTTTCCAAGTCCTATAGTAAGTGATAGAAGAAGACCTCTTCCAAGCACTGATCAGAGTCTTAACGACTGAATCAGAAAGACCCTCCTCCTTCAGGATGGAGGTCTCAGCAGCCAGGCCGTCAAACCTAGCGCTGGTAAATTGGGGTAACACAATCGACCCTGAGTGAGCAGATCGGGCCGAAGAGGCAGAACGACTTGGTCCACCGCCAGCCGAACGATGTCTGCGAACCACACTCGCCTTGGCCACCTTGGGGCCACGAGAACGGCGGACACCCTTTCCAGAGCCAGCTTCCGAAGCACCCTGCCTAGCATGGGTATCGGAGGAAACAGGTATAGAAACCCCAGATCCCCCCAACTCAGGGACATGGCATCCACTGCCAGCGCCAGAGGATCTTGGGAGAGCGACACGAAATTCGGGAGCCTGCGATTGTGACGAGAGGCAAACAGGTCCACCTCCGGTGTCCCCCATCGGAGACATAGTGAGCGAAACACCCGAGGATGGAGAGCCCATTCTCCCAGACGGGGAGAGCCCCTGCTCAGCCGGTCCGCTTCCTGGTTCTCCACTCCTGGAATGTATACCGCCGAGAGACAAGGAACATGGGCTTCTGCCCAGGTCAGGATCAGGGACACCTCCCTGAGAGCACTCAGGCTGCGAGTCCCTCCCTGATGATTGATGTAAGCAACCGTTCGATTGTCTGAACGCACCTGGACCGGAAGGCCCAGGACGTGCTGAGTCAGGAGAGCAAGCACCTGACGGATGGCTCTCAGTTCCAGAATATTGATGGGTAAGTGGGCCTCCTGAGGTCCCCATTGCCCCTGGAACTGCAGCTCCTTCCAGAATCCGCCCCATCCCGTCAGACTGGCGTCCGTGGTGACAATTTCCCAAAGAGGGGTCAGGAAAGACCTGCCCTTCACGAGATTGGTCGAGACCAACCACCACTGGAGGGACTGCCGGACCCGGGAGGACAACTGGAAGGGCTGATCCAGCAACCGAAGCCGTCGGTCCCAAGACACCAACAGATAAAGCTGAAGCGTCCTCGTGTGGAATTGAGCAAAAGGAACTGCCTCGAAGGAGGCAACCATCAACCCTACCAGCCTCATCCCCAGACGGATGGACGGCCGAGGATTGGAGAGTAGGACCCAAGCCAACTCCTGAATCAGATGAATTTTGGACTGAGGAAGAAACACACTGTGCTGATGAGAGTCCAACTGCATCCCCAGGAAGGACACTACCCTGGCCGGAGCGAGGGAGGACTTGGGGAGGTTGATCACCCAACCAAAGCTTTCCAGCGGAGACCACCATGCTGGTGTCTGTCTCTGACTGATTGAGCGACGGAGCCATGATGAGAAGGTCGTCCAAATAAGGCACGACACGAATGCCCCGAGATCTGAAAATGGCTATGACCCCTGCCAACACCTTGGTGAACACTCTTGGAGCCGAGGTAAGGCCAAACGGAAGTGCCACGAATTGATAATGCTGATCCTTCATCACGAATCGAAGAAAACGTTGATGAGCGTGGCAGATGGGAACATGAAGGTAAGCATCCTTGATGTCTATGGACGTCATGAAGTCTCCTTGCCGAAGAGAGCCGACGGCCGTGCGCAAGGTTTCCATGCGGAACTTCCGAAACCGGATGAACCTGTTGAGCAACTTCAGGTCCAATACGGGACGAACTGACCCATCTTTCTTGGGGACTGCGAACAGATTGGAGTAGAAACCGAGGCCCGTCTCTAAGCGCGGTACCGGCCGGATGACCGCCATCTCTAGTAAATTCTTTACCGACGCCAGGAGCCCCTGTGCGGCGACAGGATCGATGGGCACCCGAGACCGAAAGAACCGTGAAGGAGGGCGAGACTCGAATTCCAGCTTGTAACCGGACGACACTACCTCCTGAATCCATCTGTCCGGAACTTCCAGGTTCCAAACCTGGGAGAAGTGTCGTAATCGTCCCCCCACCCGCACGGGTGAGGGCAGCCCCTCATTGCTGAGCGGGCTTATCCGCAGGTTTGGGCTTGGGAGCCCCAGGACTGGGCGGGACGGCCACGGCCCCTCCCCCGAGTCCAACCTGTACGACTGGTAGAGGGAAGGGAAGCCCCCCTGCCCGCTCTGTATCCTCGAAAGGAAGACCTACCAGAACCTGCCCCCCTAAAGGGGCGTCGAGGCCTTCTGCGCTGTGGCATCTTACCACCTTTCGCGACAGAGTCAATTCTCTCCCCAAACAGACGTAGCCCCAAAAAGGGGAGAGCTGTGAGCACCTTTTTAGAAGCTGAATCCGCCGACCACTGTCGCAGCCATACAGACCGACGAATGGCCACCAGCATTGCCGCTGTCTTGCTACTCATAGCCAGCGCATTGTCCTGAGCGGATAGAACGTAGGACACAAAAGATTTGCACTGCTTAAGCGCAGCAAACTCATTACAAGCGGGATTGAGATCCTCGCATAGCCCCTGGATTACAGATCTTACTGCCAATAGAAGAAGGGCCGAAGCGCACACAGGGCGCATCGTTGACCCAGCACAAATAAAGCCATGGCGAGCATACTGGTCAATCCTACGATCCTCCCCATCTTTAGGGACAGAAGTCTCAGCAGACTGTACCATAGCGGAGCTAGATAGCCCTAGCACAGGGGTATCGACTTCAGGAGGAATGGACCAAAGCTTGACCAATACTGGCGGAAAGGGATAACGCCTTTCCCACCTGGGAGGGATCCCAGATAACCGCGTGGGATGTTCCCATTCCTTAAGGACCACCCTCTCAAAGTGGTGCTGTCTGGGAAAAACCAAACGCGGATGAGGCTCGTTTAACAACTGGCCCCTTGGCAGGGTGACAGCCTCAGGCGGATCTAAATTCAAAATTTCAAACATTTGAGCCAAAATGGAGGGGGTGTCAAGGGCAACCCCCGCCGACCAATCGCCAGTCGCATCAGCCTCAAGCTGATCTGCCGGCTCATCTGACTCCAAGAGGAATTCTTCCTCATCCGGGGAGCCATCGGACCATTCCACAGGCTCACATAATTCGTCCTGTGGAGCCGAAGATACTGGAGTCAGGCGCTTCCGTTTTGCAGGGGCCTTCAACCCTGCCTTAACGGGCAATACTTTCCGAAGGCTGGCCAACTTTGCCGCCACCTCGGATTGCGAATCCCCACTTTTGACGGTGTCATGCGGGGTCCGGAACAGGGAGGGAGAGGCAGGAGATGATGGAAGTTGCGACGGGCCAGCAGCCGGATCAACAGACTGACGCGCAATGCTCTGCTTTGCACAAGGAATGCAAATAAAGACATCATCAGCGGGGAGCGCAGCCCCACATTTTACACACCCCCTGGACGACTCGGACGAGTCGTTTCCGGTAGTTAGGGAAGCCTCCATATTGGTGATTTATGGTATCGCAAATACTGGGATTTTTAAGGCATAAGCCAACCCGGGATGCCCCATTTATCAAAAAATGTCCCGGAAGGGAGGGTTTTTTATTTTTTTTTTTCAAATACCTTTTTTTTTAATGTATTTTTTTTAAGAAAAAGGTCCCCCTTAGTAAATATATATATTCTTAGATATATATATATATATATATATATATATATATATATCTAAAAAAGAAAGACTAGCCAGGCAACATAGAGCCGGAGGGCCGCTATAATCAGGGATCCTAGGATCTGAAAGGAAAGAAAGAAACCATCAGATCCCCATATAAGTGTAACACATGCAGCATGTCTTAAGCATCATATATAAATGATAAGAGTGCCTCTTTAAACGCTTTTCCCAAGTATTCCCCTTTTTCCTCCATAAGAAATAAGGACAAAAAAGAAAACTCAATCCCGGCCCCGCCAAAGCGGGGCCGCTTACCTGACAGGCCGACGCAGGACCGGAGAGACACTGTAGCAGCCGCCGCAGCAGCAAGATACAAGTGTGCTGCAGCGCGCGCGCCCCCACGTGACTTCTGTTATCAAAAGACAG
This sequence comes from Gastrophryne carolinensis, assembly GCA_027917425.1. Classification (NCBI taxonomy): domain Eukaryota; kingdom Metazoa; phylum Chordata; class Amphibia; order Anura; family Microhylidae; genus Gastrophryne; species Gastrophryne carolinensis. The sequence goes on from CM051236.1 coordinate 168,508,489, forward strand.
GGAGGAAGTGAGGCCGGGGCCGCCGAGCGACGCTCCCGCCGGCGCCCCGCCCCCCCGCGTCACAGGGAGCCGCCCCCTACAAGCCGGTCAGAAGCGTCCTGACAAGCGCCAATTCATTGAGCGATTTCCACCAGCTGTGCTGATCACGCACAGCCAGGCGGCGGAGGAGGGGGGAGAGCATAAGCGCAGCCACCAGGCTGCCGCACGGAGCCAACGGGGAAGGCGGGAGGGGCCGCAGACTTAAGGCGGCAAGCCCAACTGCTGAGCGCAGTCAGCTGCCCCGCCCCCATAAAGCTGACCAACACTCTGGCCACTGTTGAAACACTTTTTTTTTTTTTTGGAGGATCTGCCCGGGCTCCAGCATAGCAGACTAAGCGCACCATGCTGCGCAGTCTGTTAATGTGCACAAAGTGAACACACACATGTAAAAGACAGCAATACAGTGAAACACTATACATAATACACAACCCTCTATACCCCCCCCCCATAGTGAAGGGAAAAGGGACCGTAACGGGAGAGTAAGGGGCTAAGGGGACCCTCGGGACAGGGGTATCCCATTTCCGGATCACCATGCCGGATCGCCGCATTGCCCCATGCATGAGGACGAGCGGTAGGAGATAAGCTCCTAGGCACTAAGTGCCATCTACCATTTGCCCGGTGAGCAGCCTAGGCTGGGAGGCTTCCATTCCACCATAAAGGTATACAAACTCAAACCGGGCAGAAATAGACCAAAAAGGGGGGTGGCGGGGTAAGAATACCCCGGCCTACCTGTAAGCAGGAGACTTCCATCTTCTGACTTGTCAGCAAGCAGAGAGAAAAATACTGGTGATTGAAGGGAGGTACCAGGTATATATAGGCCGGAAGGGGGCTCGTTACAAGACTTCCTCTCTGCACTACGTCACCTGCGGTGGATTAACCCAATAATGGATGAATATCTAAAGGTGAAGCGGGGTGTGTGGCACACCAAGAATATAAGAGGTGTCAGGACCATGCGCAGCAGAAAAAATACTAATGATGAAATCACCCGCGAGGGCACTTATAGACCTGGGGAGGAGAAGGACCGCAAACGCGCGCGCGAAGATCAACAAAATGGCACTAACCAAACCTCGAAGGGCGGGCCCAATCTGGGCGTGATGCGGAGCGCGCCACGCCAGGTCCCCGCCTCCCCCAAAGAGCGCGAAGCTCTGAGGCAGCCGTCCAGGCTTGACAAGCCAAGCATAGGATATGCTAATAAAAGCATTTGCTAATGGATACTCGTAGTCTGACGCCGCCGCCACCCAGCACAGTAAAATTTTAATAAAAAAAATGAGAAGGCAAAGACGGCAGCGGGCAAAATAAAAAGAGCAAGCAGCGCAACTCTGACACCCAGTTGCCAGTCAAGGGCAAAACTACGGCCATAAGCGTGACAATACAGTACACTGAGATCGCCAAGCACACACACCACCCCCATCCTTTTCCCCCGAATACGGGGGGAAACGAGGGAGGATGGCGACCCTTTACAGAGGGTCCACCGCTACATGGGGCAATAATGCTGGAGGGACATCCACTAGAGGCTCACCATCAGCCTAAACCGCCTACCCTTTGGTGGGGGACTGCGGTGGAGCATGGCTCCGTTATGCACGCATGGTGCTGCCTACCTTCACCCGACCAGCGCAGCCCAGGCTGGGAGGCACATCACAGGGAGGACAGGTGGGAATAGTCCAACAGGGCCGCAGGCTGTAATAGCCCCGCTCACCTGCGAGAGAGTGATACTTCATGTCTTCGCAGTCAGCACTGCAGAATAATCTGGGGATTTGTGGGAGGTCCCCTGGTATATGAAGGACCGGGAGGAGCCTATTTTTGCATGTCTGCAGTGCACAGCGCCCTCTGGCGGAGGATTACCCAAGTGTAAGTATTATATCTGGAGCAGGACGTACTGTATACTTAGAATAGGCGCGCGGCGGCGGCAATTTTAAATACAGTAATAGAAACGCAAGCCAGCGCGGCAGCTGACACAAGGCAGAATGAAATAAACACGTAAATGCATAGCATACACACCGATACACCCCCCCTCTTTTTCCCCCGAAGGCTACAAGGAGAATGAGGGAGGACAGTGGCCACTAAAAATACAACTCTGTGAAGTACTCACCTGTAGAGTTGATATTATATGCATACAGCACGTCCTGCTCCAGGATAGTAATAACATGTGGGTAATCCTCCGCCTCAGGCGCCGTGCACTGCAGACATGTACAAAAAAAAGCTCCTCCCGGCCCTACATATACCGAAGGACCTCCCACAAACCCCCAGCATTGAAAAGCAGTGAGAAGAGAAGCCAGGAGGAACAACCACCCAGAAAAACTGGTAATAATATCTATTGATAACAATCACCATACAGGGGATCCAGAACAAGTGAACCAGGGTGGGGTGGAGCAGGACGTGCTGTATGCATATAATATCAACTCTACAGGTGAGTACTTCACAGAGTTGTATTATTCTAAGCATACAGCACGTCCTGCTCCAGGATAGTAATAACATGTGGGACATCCAATAGCAGTGTCCATAAGCAGGGTGGGATCCCCAGGAAAAAACAAGGCACAGCGGACAGTAAAGGCGCTGTCACCTGCAAAACTTGCAACAGGCATGACATGAGCAAGGCTCCAACGTCAGTCTCATAAGTCCATGAAGGTATGAACAGAGACAGGCCATAAGTCTAGCAACTGAATCAACAGAAAAAACCCTGGTGCTGAAGGGCCAGTGGTACCCAAGCACCAATATAACGGAGTAAACAGAAGAAGGGAAGATACTTTCCCCTGAAGAGGAACATAGGTCAGTGTAAAGACCCAACCAGCTCACAGGCAAGGAAGCCTCGTGGCAAAACTTGAAACACCCCCTAAGGGAAACTGAACAGGTCACCCGACCAAGGCGGGAATACTGACCCCTAATTATCACGAAGCCAAGGCTTCACTCAGGATCAGGGAACATCCAGAAGGACTAATCCAAGGGCGCAACGGCGCTGTAAGGAGATATCAGGCGCATACATAAAGAGGCGCCCGTAGACACCAAGAGCATCAGTCCCCCTAAGGGCCATGAAAACCCTCATGGGGAAAAGTGCAAGACCTGTAGAGGGAATGTAGCCCCTCATATAAGTATTATTAAGAAGTCCATAGTTAGACTAAAGGACTAAAATGCTGATCCTACAGACCACTTGGGCCGGAGGCCTGTCGTAAGAAGGAACACCCCCAAGGTATGGGGTGCCTGTAGCCATATACATCTGTATATATATATATATATATATATATATATATATATATATACACACACACACACACACACACACAGCGCCAAGGTTAAGTAACCAGATCCACCTTCTTGGGCACACGTCTGACGGAGTCAGGAGGCCCCAGAGAAGCGACCTGGACTACCAGGCAGCTCAGACAGCGTCCAGCAAAAGTCCCCAGGAAAATCCGCAGGGTAAAGATGAAAATTGAACCCCCAGGGGCCATGGGACTACTTGGGAGATGCAGCTAAGCAATCCCCAAAGGAATTCCCCACGAGGGCGATAGAACCAAACTCCTGCAGGAAAGGCCAGGACAGAACCTGCAACTTCAGAGTCCCCAGATGGGGAGCCAACCCCAACTTACGCTGTAATGACTTTAAAGGCTCTGGGAACCGAGAACGTTTAACAGGGAAGAGACCAAGGCACATGCCAATCAATATGGTTTACCACAAAAAACCCCCATAGATGGAGGAAGTGGAAGCTGGGGAGCTTGCTCCCCGCCCCCCCTCATACTAAGTCATCCAGAAGATAAGGCCCGTCACCAAGGGGTGAATGAATCAGCTGTCAATCCCCAGACAGGAACCTTATATTGGGACAAGGGAAGGGACCTGACAAGGGTAGAACCGCACTCCTGAGAGAGCGAACAGGTCAGCAGACTTCAGCAGGGGCATCTGCGAAGCACAGTTCACAAGGCCACCCATCTCACGGGACTCTCTATCAGGCCAACCGTGCGCAGAACCCACAAGTAGGGTGATGAAGAGAAGGCATAAAAATAACAAGTCTATGCCTAAAATACTCAGCCCCTCAGACCTGAGTCCGAATATTCTGGGACAGCAAAAAAAACAAGGGCAGAGCCCCTGTGGCATGAAGGAGACCCAACAGAGCCACGCTAGGCTCCCCGGGCGACACCAGGATAGCATAACCTGCCGCTAAGAGCATCCATTGAAGTGAATACCGCTGAGAAAGCAGGGGAAGTAGACCCCCGCCCAAGGCAGGATCAGGGACCCTCCAGAGGGAGCATCCCGCCTCAATCTTTAGACCAGTAGTAAAACAGGCCGTTGTCATTCAACAGACCAGGAGTCCCCCAATACCCGATCGATCCTAAAGGGGGAGAAGTCCAGCCATATAGAGTCAACGGAGGGCATACCGTTTCAACAAAACCAGCAGGTAAGAAGGACCCGCTAGGGGACCCTACCTAGAAACCACGGGGATTGTGAAGGAAATTCCCCTCCCCCGCCAAACCTGCGAGACTTGGTACCCAGGGTGAACTTTTCACTGGAAGATGCTAGTAGGGAAGGGGGGGGGGTGCCCCCTGACGGGGGCCTTAAATATGAGAAGCTCAAGAGGAACCACCTTACCAAGGGGGCATGAGCACAGACCAAGCACCAGGGTGCTGGAACATATGTAAGCCCGATAACCTACTGTGCCGAAGAGCCCAAGGGCTCGGTATATAAGTGACATCATCTAGATGGGCAATGGGCCCACCAGCTGCCATCCCGCCTGGTGAAGGTAAGGCGCCAGTAAAGGGGGGCAGAGCACCCGTAAGCAAGAGTCCCCTTATTGCCAGAGAAGAAGGCTTCAAGCCTGAACCAAATCCCAGGAATGGGGGATAGCGGATAAGGGACCACGAGGGATTGAGGTGACTGAGCAACCATCCAGTGGCTCCCAGGGGACACCGCCGGCCGACCAATCCACTCGGCCTGATGCAGAGACTGGGGAGTAAGGAAGACGACCCGGTAGGTCCTAACGCAGACGCCCCCCCCCCAGGCATGTCAGAGACATCACCCCCATTCGCGCCATGGCGAGTAGCCTGGGAACGAGAGAGAGAGGGGCCCCAAATAAAGCCTCAATCCGCAGGGTTGGTCCTGCAACACTATCTAGAATGGTTTTGGTGTCCAGCAGACACAAGGGAAACTAAGAAGATCTTGTACTTCACAGGAGGCCGAAAGCCCCCCCTGCACAGGGGCCCGTGACCCAAGACAAAGGTGTCATATAGGGACTACCTGTGAAGGTAGAATTGCTAAGCCTGCCATAGGCCAACGTGGCCCAGACTGCCTCATACTGTTGAGGGAGGGAGGGTGGAAGGATAATATAGAGGCCATAGCCCCATACCGTTAAGGGCAACCAGTAAGTAAGCCCAAACACTGTAGGCCCAATCCAGCCTGCGCCAATTCCTGAAAGAAAAGCAGGGACTAGAAGCACCCTGACAAGCACTAAGGGGGACCGCCCTGCAAAAGCCATCCTGTGTCCAGGGGGATTACATCCTGGAACCACCATAAGGAGAAGGTATATTCCTGGATGGGAGACAGCTGCTGCAGCAGTACCCTCGCCCATAAGGGCGAGGGCGCCCCTTCATGCTTGGGAGGTCTTGGCAGATTTGGACTTAGTGCTGCCAGAAGACCCAGGGCACTGCCTGCCCACCCCATGGTAGAAGTCCACACCGAACAGTTGGAAGCACACCTCAGACTCGCGTTTGACACTAACGTAGGGAGGTGGAGGGGTGACTCTGCCTCGTGGAGGCCGGAGCGGCCTTCTGCGCAAGGGTGCTTTACCCTTTTTCCCAAAAAGGTCCAAACGGGCCCCAAATAACCGCCGTCCTCGGCAAGTGAGAGCCTTTTTTGTAGCCTCGTCAGCACCCCACTGTCGCAGCCAGACCAGGCGGCGAATAGCTACCGCAAGGGCTGAGGTTCTAGCACACATCTTAATGGTGTCATCCAGTGCTGATAGAATAAACTTCACAAACGCTTCACAGTCTGATAGCGCATCAAGCACCCCCCAAGGGAGGTCCTCAGGGCGGTGATCTAGTATTTTTCTGACAAGAGTCCTGGCGGCCACCGCCGTGATGGCCACGGCACAAACCGGGCGCAGAGCCGTCCCAGCACACGAGAAGGCGTGGGAAGCCAGTCTGTCAATGCGCCGGTCCTCGGCATCCCGAAGGGTATGGTAAAAAGGAGCAGTCATGAAAGGGGGGTTTGTGACCCCTATACCCGGTGCGTCCACCACCAGGGGAGCGGACCATAAATTAACCACATCAGGAGGGAAAGGGTACTTCCATTCCCCGACCCCTGGAACCCCTTTAAGCTTACAAGGCGATTCCCATTCTTGGGATATAAGATTCTGGAAATGTTCCTGTTCTAGGAACTCCAAGCGCGGCGGCGCTGTATGGAAACTTTCCTTCTTCGGCTTGGGGATCTCCCCAGGTGGGGAGATTGACAAAACCTCAAAAATCTTAATAAGAATTTCATCTGTGTCACACAGACCCCAAGAACCGGGCTCAGAATCATCGCAGCCCCCAGGCATCCCGTTCGAGGAGCCCGAATCTGAGAATAGCTCACCTCCCTCAGAAGGGTCAGGGTCCTGCATATCAGCAGAGTCATCGGTATCGTCAGGAACCGGGGAGCCAGGAGGCGTCAGGGACCGCTTTTTACCAGGGCCCATACGCTCCGCCAATCCAGAAAGCACCTGCTCCGCCGTGGGCAACACGCGCAGCACTGATTGTAGGTCATCCCCGCTCGAGTGGGACTCGTCATGAGTGATATTTGGGAGCGGGGAGACGGGAGTAAGGAAGGGAGGTTCATCCGTTGGCAAACCTGCCTGTTCTGCACACTGTCCGCAGACTCGTGCCCTGTCAGCCTCAGCCTGGGGCTGACCACACACTGCACACAGCCGGTCATGTCCCGGAGGGACCCCGGTTACATAATTCTGAAATGCCTCCATATGGTGATTATTAAGCAGTATGACCACAGGGATTTATGCAATAGGCAACCCTGGATGTCCCAAAAACCTGCTAGTAATGTGGGAGAATTTGTAAAGTGGACCCGCTGTAATATATGTTAGGCCGGAGGAAGCCACTGAAGTCCTGGCGTCTGAAAGACATAATAGGACAAGAAGGGTGGAGTCAGTGCCATGCGCAGCCTGAAGACATAGAACCATGCCGCCCCGGAGGGCACTTACATGACCAAGGGAGGAGGCGAACCGCACCACGCGCGAAGATAGAGAAAATGGCGCCAGCGAACCTCGAGGGGTGGGCCAGGCCGGGCTGTGACGCGAAGCGCGTCATGCAGAGTCTCCGCCTCCCCCAAAGAGCGCGAAGCTCTGACTAACGGCAAAAACGAAGAACAGTTGGAAATAAGGCGTACGTCAAATACTGACACGCTGGAAAGATGCTGCCGCCTAGGCAGCTTGTTAATGAAAACAACTGCGCGCACTGTATATCAAGGCGCGACACTGACCCCAATAATAAAAACCAAGGTCTAAAAGTGAAGTTAGCACTGGGGCTGCCACACATACCCCCCCCTTCTTTTCCCCCCCGAGTTACGGGAGGAAGCGGACGGTGTCCAAGGACTAAGTCTGTGAGGGGAACGGGCAAGATTGCGGGAGGGGCATCCACTAGAGGCTCACCATCGGCCTGACCGCCTACCCTATGGAGGGGGATTGCGGTGGAGCATGGCTCCGTTCAGCACACCAGGTGCTGCCTACCTTCACCCGACCCGCGCAGCCCAGGCTGGGAGGCATATTTCTTCTGAAGAGGACGGGTGGAAATAGTCCCACAGGACCTTGGGCCGTAAGGCCCGCTCGCCTGCGAGAGCGTGATACTTCATGTCTTTGCAGTTCCAGCACTGCAGAGAAATCTGGGGATTTGTGGGAGGTCCTTCGGTATATGTAGGGCCGGGAGGAGCTTGTTTTCTACATGTCTGCAGTGCACGGTGCCTGAGGCGGAGGATTGCCCACATGTTATTACTATCCTGGAGCAGGACGTGCTGTATGCTTAGAATATAGGGCCCACCGATAGACAGGGGCAAGGGGCAATAGTGCGGAAGGGGCATCCCATAGAGGCTCACCATAAGCCTGAACCGCCTACCCTTTGGTGGGGGATTGCGGTGGAGCAGCGCTCCCAAGCACCTAACTGCGGTGCTGCCTACCTTCATCCGACCAGCGCAGCCAAGACTGGGAGGCATAGTACTAATGGAACGGGTGGGAATAGTCCTACAGGGCCGCAGGCTAATAGCCCCGCTCACCTGCGAGTAGAGAGAGAGCCATTTCTCGTCCTTAGCAGTCCAGACTGCAGAGAAAATCGGGGGATTTGTGGGAGGTCCCTGGGTATTTGAGGGGCCGGGAGGAGCCTATTTTCGATGTCTCTGCAGTCCAGCGCCATCTGGCGGAGTAATACCCGATAGTAAGTATTATATGTGGAGCAGGACGTACTGTATACTAAGAATAATAGGATTTTACAGCCCAGATGGGCAGCATCAGTTGTTGAATATAGATATATTAAAAAGAAGCCTTTGTGTTGATGTTCACATTGTGACTCACCCATATAACTACCTATTGACCCACCTACAGGCCTGCTTACATAACCTACCTATGTTACCGGGCACTCACATACCTACCCAGGTCCTGGAGCAAAGGTGGAATCCTGGGAGCCAGAAGCAGACTTGTGTCTGCCCACTTGCCCATCTACCTACCCACCTTTGTGCTGATGTTCACATTCCCACATTGCTGACATGGCAAATCCAGTAATGGTAGGAATTATCTTGTGTTTCTTAGTGGCATTCGTTACTGTCAAATATGGCGACTGTATGTGTTCCTCTGATACAGCACGATTAGCCGCTGGGGGTCACATGGGCTGCAGTTGCGTCCTCCACACAGGCCTCCGGCAGGACCTGCCCACGTGACCGCCCAGCGGCCAATTGCAGGACTTGCCACAGGCTCGTAATGAATGTATTACGAGATTTCTGTGCAGTTAGCTGCGAGGGGGGCTCCAGCATTCCCGATGCCCCCCCCTCCCCGAGCTTCTTGCGATCACCAGACAGCATGACCAACACCCGTTAAAGTAAAAACAGGTGTTGGTCTGGGTTAAATTGCCCACAGTTTGGTAGCTGGCATCAATTTGTCCAAGTTACAGCATGTCTTATTAGGAAGTCCAGGGATGGGGTATGCAGCAACCCAGAGTGTATATGTCTGTGTTATCAAATCCACATGCATAGTAGAAAAAAAAAACATTCAATCTTTATTAAAAAAATGTCTTTATTTTGGAAAAAACCTAATAAGTCTAACAAATAAAAATCTTGACGTTTTAAAACTGTCATGAAATTATTTCCTTGAATGGTGCAATTGAAGTGAATAGGGTGTCACATGATTCAAAATAACTATATGGAAATGAACACTTTAGTACAGACTTAATGGTATATATATTTTAAAATGTTTAATTTTTCTATAATCAGAAAAATATTAAAAGTACCCGAATATAGTATCCTTGTAAACCTGTGTGTAAAAGGCCATCTATCAGGAAACAAATGATATATACTTGTTCCACTCACTTTCTTTTGGTGGTGCAGCTAGACATAGCCAGATGGTGCTCTTTACCTTCATACAGTAAATGATCCTGCACCAGTACAATCCTCCCCGAGTCAGGGAGAGGTGAGCAGTGCAGTACATCAGTTTTGATCAGAATGGCAACTAGTGTGAGTGGCTACAGAGAAGACGAAAGTCGACTAACAAGAGGGTTTCTACAACGCTAGGCACTGCTGGATATAGAGTGGTGTTAAAGGAAAATGTCCCTATTGCTAAAACAGTTGCGAATGGTTGGTTATGGAATGAGGTTTGCTTCTAAAGCAGTAAGTCTTGGTTAAAATTCACGGGGCATGTATGAGAGTCCTGTATGTTTAAACCCTCAAACATTTTTATATAGGAGTCATTGGTCATCTTGTTATATTCAGGACCTAAATAAATTACATTTTCTTTTACTACAGTATATGGAACTAAGCTTATATGTCAGCAACAGCAATAAAAATTGCTAATGTTTTGTTTTAAAGTGGGCCAAAACCCAGAATTTTGACTATCCTGGGTTTAAGTCCTTTCCCCCCCGATCGAGGGGGCCCCACTTTGTGAAACCCCCCAGATCGCCAATGCCAACTAACCTCTTCCTGTTCCTCGTCCAATCAGCGGCAGCATCCCTTGCTTCCCTCTAACAGGGAGCATGCTTGCCCCGGCCATTCACAAATGCCTGGTGCGGGCATGCGTCCTGCTAGAGGAATATTGGGGATGAACCGTGGCTCATGCATGTACCTTTGGAACGGGAAACAAGGTAAGTGTATGGGGCGACATGGAAGGTTTGACACGGCGGGACATCCCGATTGTGGATTCCCCGGGGAGGGAATCTCCACTTTAAACATGTATTCCATAATAAATAAATAAAAATCAAATAAATAAAAAATCAGGTGCAAATAATAAAAGTAATATTAAAGTAACCTATAATTGTCTGTGGTATTTAGCATACTAAAGTATTTCAACTAAAACAATGACTTATACACAAAATAAACCATAGGAGTCCGCTCATGCTATTGCCAGAGCTTAACAAGGGATCACTAAATGTCTTCTGGAAATGGAAGTGCTTATAAAAGTAGGATCATACACATATGAAAAGCAGGTCAGGAAATACCCGAATATAACTGTAAACATTGTATTGCTACAACTACAAAAAGTATAAAAAACCCCACCTAAATAATGATTCACTAAATTGGTCCACTAGGTACTTAAATCGTGAAATTATACTCAATCTGTGTAAAAAATGGTAATTTCTGAATACAAAATATGAGTTGTGAAGATTTTTCTAGTTACATAATGACCCCCCTAAACTGAAATGTACAATAACTCAAAGGAAAGGATTAGATTTCAATGTGCCAATGTAGTTAACAGCAGGAGTTAACTTACAAACCAGCCAGATATTCTGACAATTTTTAAGTGTACAGGCTAGGAGTGGTATATTCCTTTTTTTGTGAAAAAATGGAACATGTGGCTCTTTCACAGGACATGGATCAACCTGCAAAAAAAAAAAAAAAAAAAAAAAAATCAGCTTCTTCCTTTATAAAATTCTATGCATTTGAAATGATCAGTGTATAAAACAAAGCGTTAAAGAGGAAGTCCAGTCTTATGCAGCAGCAGCTCATTCCTGGATTAGGCTGCCCTGCTGTGCATATGCCCCTATAATCCAGAGAATAGGGCTGCCAATACTCACCCCTTCCAGTATCCATGTACACTGTGACCACGAGCAGACTATCAGGCTCGCCGGCGGACCTTACTATGTGAGCACCGGACGTGCTAGTACGATAGGCTGGTCTAAGGCCACCGTGGAAGATTCCCGAAGAGTATCAGTGGCCTCGTTTTCCTGTAAGGAGGCGCTGATTAACAGTGGAGAAGCCCGATTCTGGATTCCCCACTGCTGCATAATAAAAAGAGGAAGCTCAGTCCCCAGTCATTCTCTACTCAATTTGTTATTTAAGACAAATCACACTATAATACAGATCTATAACTTACACATGTGTAACACACATTTATTACAGAAAACTACAAAAAGGAGTAACAATAGTTTTTCTACTGAATGAATATACACATGAAAGTTGTAAGCTGTGAGAAGAATCAGGAGGGATTATGACAAATAATGGTGGGTTGATAATAGGAGGGGGGGAGAGTGTGTGTGGAATTTTTATTTTCATCACATCAGCCTAGACAGTCAGCTTAACATCAGACCTTGTGATGAGTCCAGTCTATTCAATCCACGTCATGACACATAAAATTATTATCCCTGTTTGGCCCACAGTCCATCGATTTAAAGATTTGGATGCATTTACATAAATCCATTGACATTTTAAACTTAAAAGGTAAAGACTAAAAACTTAAACTATATATGGGATAAACCTAATGTTGATTTGAAAGATTAAAGAGAAATGTTTAAAAAGGACTAAAGTTAATTTATGCTACCCGCTGTCCTAGCGATACATAAAGGTTGCAAATATAGGTGCACCCTGGCAGAACCCATGTAGTTACAGGTTTTAAATGAGCTAATTAGCAGCACTACGCACTAAACATGAACTTTTTGGAGGTGTATACATTTGATTTTTATTTAAGTGTAAGGGTAACACATAAGTGCTATTACAACAATGGCTGAGATAATACAATTCTGTGAAACTCACCTGTAGAATTGTTTTTGGATATATCCAGTCCAGGTCGTCCCAAGTGATGACATGTGGGTGTTCGGCCCCAGGGGCGCCGACTGCAAGATCAATAGCTGCAGCTCCTCCCGGCCCCCTATAAAGGCTGGTGTACCTCTATCATTCTCCAGTGGTTAAAAAGCAAGAGTAACAAAAAGAGGACAGGCCGGGAAGCCAAGAAACCATGTTACTTCACATAGCTTCAGCTTGTACTCTCTCAAGGTTTATGAAACAAAGTCCAATGAATGAAAAAAATGGTTATCACCATAACATGCAACAGGAAACAATGAACGCAAGTGCGGGGTGGGATGACCTGGACTGGATATATCCAAAAACAATTCTACAGGCGAGTTTCACAGAATTGTATTTTTCCCTATATCCAGTCCAGGTCGTCCCAAGTGATGACACGTGGGACATCCAAAAGCAGTGTCCAGTGCGGAACAGCATGTAGTTCATTTCACTACCGCCTGAAGCACCTTTCGGACAAAAACAGCATCAGCTGAGGCCCCAACATCCAACTTGAAAAACTTTGTAAAAGTATGAACTGAAGACCAAGTGGCGGCCTTACAAACTTGTTCAACCGATGCCTGGTGCTGAAAAGCCCAAGAGGCACCAATAGCTTTGGTAGAATGAGCTGTGATCCGAAAATCCTTCCCCTTGGCAGAGTATGCTTGCACCACTGCCTGTCTGATCCACTTACTGAGAGTGGACTTGGCTGGAGGCAAACCTTTCCTAGAACATTCTGCTAGGACAAAGAGCAAATCCGATTTCCTGAAGGATTCAGTTGCAGCCAGGTAATACTTTACGGCTCTGACCACATCCAAGGCATGGAGGGTCCTTTCTTTAGAATTAGTCGGTGCTGGACACAAGGAGGGTAAGACAACTTCCTCATTAAGATGAAAGGGATAAATGACCTTAGGTAAAAAAAAAAAAAAAACGGGTTTAAAGCGAAAAACCACCTTATCCCTATGCCGCTCAAAATAGGGAAGTTTCATACAAAGTGCGGCCAGTTCTGATATGCGACGCACCGAGGTGATCGCTACCAAAAAGACCACCTTGAGAGTCAAAATAGACAATGCAGCATCGTACAATGGTTCAAAGGGAGGACCCTGAAGAGCAGAAAGTACTAAATTCAAGTCCCGCACCGGTAATACTGACTTACACGGTGGCCGGACATGGGAGACTCCCTGGAAAAAGGTCTTGATCAACCTATGGTTGGCAATGATCTCTGGAAAAAGATGGCTAAAGCCGAGACCTGACCCTTGAGGGTGCTCAGCTGGAGACCCCAGTCTAAGACGCGTTGCAAACACTCCAGAATTCTGGATATAGAAAATGTGCGGCAAGGGAGACTATAGGCATGCCAAACTCTGTAGTATATCATGGAAGACGACTTCTTCCGTGCCTGAACCATGGTATGCACAACCGTGGCCGACAGCCCCTTTTCCGTCAGGATTGAGGTTTCAATAGCCAGGCAGTCAAAGCCAGCGTCCGTAAATTGGAGTGCCGCAGCGACCCCTGTGTGAGGAGCCCTGGGTCGTCGGGCATGATGTAGCGATCTACTGACATCTGAACTATGTCCGCAAACCAACTCCTTCTCGGCCAGCGAGGAGCTACCAGGATAGTTGGTACCCCTTCCTGGGCTATCTTGCGCAGTACTCTGCCCAGGAGTGGGAACGTAGGGAAATGCGTAAAGAAACTTGAACTCCATCCAAGGAATCACCAGAGCATCTGTGGCAATAGGCAGATGATCTCGAGAGGGAGACAAACATTGGAAGCTTGTGATTGTGTCTGGACGCAAACAGGTCCACGTCTGGCTGACCCCAGCGGAGAGACAGAGCGTGAAAGGTCATGCTGCTGAGAGACCATTCCCCCAGGAATGTAGACCGCCGGGATGCAGGAAACCTTCTCCTCTGCCCAAGTCAGAATCTGGGTCACCTCCTTGAGTGCTCTCTTGCTCCGAGTCCCGGTCTGGTGATTGACGTAGGTGACAGCCGTCTGATTGTCCGAGCGAACCTGGATCGCATGACCCCTTAAATGGGAAGATAAGCGAAGCAGCACCAACCGGATCGCTCTCAACTCCAGGAGATTTATGGGCAAGTGGTTCTCCTGCGGACCCCACTGACCCCGAATCTTTGGCGTCTGCCAAACGCCTACCCAGCCTGTCAGACTGGCATCCGTGGTAACTATCTCCCAATAGGGAGTCAGAAAGGACTTGCCCACCAGCAGGTTAAAGTGGACCAACACCCAGGGGTGATCGGCCCAGGAATCTATAAGATTCACGGGCCGATCACCTCACTCACCGCGGGACATCCAAGATCGGGATGTCCCGCAGGGTGAAACCCCCCCAAAAAAACCCAAACGCCTTACCTGATTTGCCGCCGCCGCTTCCCGCGCGCCCCTCTAGACGTGCGCGCGCCCGCGCCGGCCGTCTGAATGGGTGGCGCGGGCACGCCGACAGTGACGCGCGGGAGGAGGCGGCGGCGGATGCGCTGTCTTGGACGCCGATGTCACCCGCTTGGACGTCGGCGGGGATTGGACGGCGCGGTCACGTGGGAGCCGGGAGAGGTGAGTTTTTTGGGGTTTCTGGGGGGTTTCAGAGAGCGGGACACCCCCGATCGGGGTGCCCCGCCGAATTGGACCAAAACCCAGGATAGTCAAAATCCTGGGTGTTGGTCCACTTTAAGTCCAACCACCACAAGAGGGACTGCCTGGCCAGGGGGGACAGCGAAAATTCTTGTTCCAGAGCCTCCTGCATCCGGTTCCAGCCGGTCAGCAGATTCAATTGAAGAGGTCTCATGTGAAATTGGGCGAAGGGCACTGCCTCGAAGCATGACACCATGAGGCCCACCAATCTCATCCCCAGACAAATTGATGGCCACTGACAAGACAGCAAGACCTGCACCTGCGTCTGGAGACCCAAAACCTTCTGCTGTGGCAGAAAAACCTTGACCTGAGCGGTGTCTATTGTCATTCCCAGGAAGGTTCTCACTGTTTATAAATGACTTTGGGTAATTGACTACCCAGCCTAAGGCCTCCAGGGTTGACAACACCATCCGAGTATCGCTCTCGGCCTGCTGGAGAGACTAAGCCGCAATCGGCAAGTCGTCCAGATAGGGCAGCACACGAATGCCCTGGTTCCTCAGGATAGCCATGATGCCCGCCAGCACCTTGGTGATGACGCAGGGGGCTGAGGAAATCCTGAATGAAGTGCCACAAACTGGTAATGCTGATTCTCCAGAGCAAACCTCAGGAACTTCTGATGCCCTTGGAAAATGGGGATGTGCAGATAAGCATCCCTGATGTCCACTGTGGTCATGAAGTCGCCGGGACGAAGCAATCTTACCGCCGACCGTAAGGTTTTCATGCGGAAATGTCTGATGCTTACAAACCTGTTGAGACCCTTCAGGTCGAGGATTGGTCTTAACGTTCCGTCCTTCTTGGGAACCGTGAACAGGTTGGAGTAAAAACCTTGCCCCCGTTCCTGCCGAGGTACAGGGCAAATCACACCTAACCGCAGAAGGTGTTGCACGGCCATTCTCAAACCCTGTGCTTTTAGTGGATTTCGGGATATTCGTCAACGGAGGAATTTTGTGGGCAGCCTGACTGCCAGCTCTATCTTGTAACCGGAGGACACTACCTCCTGAATCCACCGATCCGAGACGTGCTGCCTCCAGATCTGAGCAAACAGCAGAAGACGTCCCCCCACCCGGATGGGTGAGGGCGCCTCCTCATGCCTGAGGGGACTTGGCAGGGGCTTAAATTTGGTTTCTTACTCGTGGCTTTCTTGGGTGCCGTCCGCGAGATCTGTCTCTCGAGATTGGTCAGCCTATGCGCCAAGTCAGCATGGGACCCCCTGCTGGCTCCCCCCTCACTGGGGGCTGAGTGCAGCAGTGGAGCGTCTGGAGAGGCCGCAGGCAGCGCAGGGCTAGAGGCAGGGACGCCCGCCCGTTCATGGTCCAAAATAATGCCTCTGGCGCAAGTGGTACAAACAGTGCTGAATCCGTCCAGAGGATTCCTACTGCACAAGAGGCCGAGCCTTTCCTGCCCAAATGGGGCCCCCAGCTCACTATCCCCTGATGCCTCCATTATGGTGATTAAAAAATGGTCAAATCAGAAAGGTTACAAGACACTAATGGCCCAAATCTTTAAGGAGATCCCTCTTAACAAAAAGGGGGTACCGGGAGGAACCACAACCCTCAAGCCCACGACCTATACAAGAGAGGGGGAGAAATTCCCAAGATCAGAATAATCAAAATGCAATTGGTCAAAATACACAGCCAGAAAAAAAGAGGGACGCATCACACCGACAGAGGGACAGCGCAGCCTCCAATGACGAGCAAGATACCCCAGCAGCAGCAGGAAAAGACCAGGCTCCGCAGCGTCCAGCAGGCCCCAGCAGCAGCAGAGCGCGCAGGCCAATTCTAGAAGGATCCTACGGCCTATAGCCTAGCTCTGCCGAACGACAACAGACCCCGGCGTTCACCCTATCGTCATGATCCCGAAGCAGCCAGAGGCTGGGAGGCAGGAGTGGGTCAGAAGGGATCCGTGGAAATAGGGCCCGCAGCGGCCGACGGGCTAGGTGGCCCGCTCTGCTGCCATTATCGGAGAGAGTCAAACGATCTTCTGCAGCCATTATCTGAGAAAGTCAAACGATCTTCTGCAGCCAAGACTGCAAGATGAACAACTGGAGAATGATAGAGGTACACCAGCCTTTATAGGGGGCCGGGAGAAACTGCAGCCTTTGATCTTGCAGTCAACTCCCCCTGGGGGCAAACACCCACATGTCATCACTTGGGACGACCTGGACTGGATATAGGGAAAAATACCGTTTTGTGAGTACTCACCTTTAAAACGGGTATTATGAGTGTGCCATACACTCCACTTCGATCTTCATGACATATGGGTAATCTCCAGTAGAGGGTGAATTTCTGCAGAAATATGCAAAAAAAGAAAGCCCCTCCCAGTCCATATACACCTGGGACCAGGAAGAACCAATAATTATCAAAACCAATGGTTCACCATATAAAAACCCCAGAATAACTGAGGCGAAGTGGAGTGTATGGCACACTCATAATACCCATTTTAAAGGTGAGTACTCACAAAACGGTATTATTCTAAGTGTGCCATACACTCCACTTCGATCTCCATGACATATGGGACATCCAATAGCAGTGTCCGTCATGGGTGGGAACCAGAAACGGCAAAGAATTTGCCAACTCAAACCACTGCAGCTTGCAGAACCTTGCGGCCAAAAACAGCATCCGCTGAAGCCCGCACATCAACCTTGTAAAACTTGGAAAAAGTATGAACGGAAGACCAAGTAGCAGCCTTACAAACTTGTTCAACAGAAGCTTGGTGCTGAAAGGCCCAAGAAGCTCCAACAGCACGAGTAGAATGAGCAGTGACCCGAAAAGGGGGAGTCCTCCCGTGAGCAGAATAGGCCCCAACAATGGCCTGACGAATCCATTTGCTAATCGTAGACTTAGCAGGCGCCAACCCTTTCCTGGGCTGCAGGGCACCATGAAAAATGCGTCCGTCTTGCGGAAGGAAGAAGTAGTCACCAAATAGTACTTCACACAGCGAACATCATCCAAATTGTGCAGAACCCTCTCCTTGTCACTGTTAGGCTTAGGACACAAGGAAGGGAGAACAATATCCTGATTGAGGTGGAAAGCAGACACCACCTTAGGAAGGAAATCTGGCTTAAAACGAAAAACCACCATATCCTGGTGTCTCTCAAAGTAAGAGGCCTGAATCGACAGAGCCGCCAACTCAGACACGCCGAATAGAGGTAATAGCCACCAAGAAAGCCACCTTCTGAGTGAGAACTGAAAGAGCAATATCCTGTAGCGGCTCAAAAGGAGGACCCTGCAGAGCCGAAAGAAACAAATTCAAATCCCAAACAGGAACTACAGCCTTCCGAGGGGGCCGCACATGCGCGACCCCTTGGAAAAAGGACTTAACCAGCGGGTGTACAGCAAAAGACCTCTGGAAGAAAACAGACAGAGCAGAAACCTGTCCTTTCAAAGTACTAAGCTGAAACCCAAGATCCAGATTATGCTTAAGAAACTCCAAATCCTGGGTATCGAAAAACCCTGCAAGGCAAGGCCCTAGCCTCACACCAATCAATATTAGGACCTCCAAGTCCTATAGTAAATGCCAGAAGAGGACAGCTTCCTAGCCCTAATCAAGGTCTGAACAACAGCCTCAGACAAACCTTCCTCTTTCAAGATGAAGCTTTCAGCAGCCAAGCCGTCAAAGCCAGCGTTTGTAAATTGGGGTAAAGTAGATGACCCTGAAATAGCAGGTCCGGCAACAAGAGAAGCCGGTACTGGTCTACGGCCATCCTTACGACGTCTGCGTACCAAACCCTTCTTGGCCACCTTGGAACCACCAGAATCGCTGGTGCCCCTTCTAGAACCAGTTTGCGAACTACCTTGTCCAGCATGGAGACGGGTGGAAACAGGTACAGAAAACCTAACTCCTTCCAAGCCAGTGACAAGGCATCCACTGCCAGAGACAGAGGACCCTGAGAGAGAGACACAAAGGCCGGAAGTTTGTGATTGTGCCTCGAGGCAAAGAGATCCACCTCCGGAGTCCCCCACTTGCGGCAAAGATCCAGAAAAACCTTGGGGTTGAGACCACTCTCCGTGGGGAGAGGATCCCCTGTCCAGGGAATCCGCCTCCGTGTTCTCCACTCCCAGAATGTAGACTGCTGAAAGGCAAGGAACATTGCTCTCTGCCCAGTGCAGGATCAGAGAGACTTCCCTCTCCTGCTGCGAGTCCCTCCTTGGTGATTGATGTAAGCTACCGCTGTTCAGTTGTCCGAACGAACCTGAACCGGTAGACCCCGCAAATGTGAGGTCAGCCGAGCCAGAACCAGTCGGATGGCTCTGAGCTCCAAAACATTGATGGGGGTGTGAACCTCCTGGGAACCCCACACCCCGCTGAACTTATGACTTTACCAATAACCTCCCCAGCCTGACAGGCTGGCATCTGTGGTAACAGTCTCCCAACAAGGGACAAGAAAGGATCTGCCCTTCACCAGATTGCTCGAATCCAGCCACCACCAAAAGGACTGCCGAACCCTGGGAGACATCCTGAAAGGTTGATCCAATGACCGCGGGCACCTGTCCCAATGTGTCAATAGGTGAAGTTGAAGAGATCTCATGGTAGCCTCGAAGGAGGATACCATCAACCCCACCAGTTTCATCCCCTGTCGGATAGAGGGTCAAGGACTGGCCAGAAGAAAGCGGATCAGGCCCTGAATCCCCTGCACCTTGGTCTGGGACAGAAACACTCTGGCCCGAATGGTATCCAGATTCATGCCCAGAAATGAAATCACACGAGACGGGGAGAGAGAAGAGAGAGGTTGATCACCCACCCGAACCTCTCCAGGATCGACACCACCTGGTGGGTGTCCAGCTCCGCCTGACGAGGGAAGAACTGAGGGGAGAACTGAGATCAACAGGTCGTCCAGATAAGGCACAATGCGAATGCCCTGAGCAGAACCATTATGCCCGCCAAGACCTTGGTGAAGACCCTTGGCGCCGAGGTCAGACCAAAGGGAAGAGCTACAAACTGAT
The DNA here is from genome assembly GCA_027917425.1 of Gastrophryne carolinensis. Taxonomy (NCBI): domain Eukaryota; kingdom Metazoa; phylum Chordata; class Amphibia; order Anura; family Microhylidae; genus Gastrophryne; species Gastrophryne carolinensis. The sequence continues at coordinate 168,528,321 of CM051236.1, forward strand.
AATGATGATCCTCCACCGCAAACCGGAGGCATCTGTGATGTGCCTGAAAAATTGGAACATGCAGATACGCATCCTTGATGTCTATGGATGTCATAAAATCCCCTTGGCGAAGGGAATTGATAGCCGAGCGCAGAGTCTCCATGCGGAACTTTTTGGCTCTGATAAACCTGTTGAGAACCTTGAGATCTAGAATGGGTCTCACCGAACCACCCTTTTTGGGAACCGTGAAAAGGTTAGAGTAGTAACCCCTGCCTCTCTCTGATGGAGGCACCGGGCATATAACCCCCCATATCCAGAAGGTTTTTCACTGCAAACAGGAGCCCCTGTGCAGCCTGAGGATCCAACGGCACCCGAGACCTTAAGAATCTTGGGGGCGCCCAGTACTCGAACTCCAGTTTGTACCCGGAGGAGACCACTTCCAAGATCCAATTGTCTGTGACCTCCCGGGCCCAGACCTGGAAGAAGAGCCGCAGCCGTCCCCCCACCCAGGCGGGTGAGGGCGCCCCTTCATTGCTGAGCCGGTTTAACGGCAGGCTTGGGCTTGGAACCCCAGGCAGCCGTGGGACGTGCCCGACCTCTGCCCCTGTTCCAGGACGAGCCCCTAACACCCGAGAAGGCCAAACCCCTCGAAAGGGACGGCGCTATTTCTTCCGCTGAGGTACTTACCTCCCTTAGCAACAGCATCCAATTTTTCTCCAAACAGCCGCGTACCCAAGAAGGGAAGAGCTGTGAGCGACTTCTTGGCCCCAAAGTCCGCCGTCCACTGGCAGAGCCAGACCGATCTGCGCATAGCCACCAATAAGGCTGAAGTCCTACCACATCTCTCAAGGGTAGCAAACTCAGCGCTAGCTGATCAAACTGAGCGTCATTCAGCCAGTCCCCGATAACAGACCTGGTAGCAAGCGACACCAGGGCAGATGCACAAACAGGCCGCAGGGCCGAGCCCACGCTGGCAAATGCGTGGCACGCCATCTGATCAAGGCGCTTATCCTTGCCATCCTTAAGGGAAGTGGAGTCAGGGGTGTTCAGCACAGAAGAGTTGGTCACACCTAAAACAGGCGCATCGACCTCGGGAGGAAAAGACCAGCGCTTACCCTGGGTAGGGAATTCCAGACGGGGCTTGCGGACCCCAAAAAATTCCCCCTTCTTGAGAGGAGGCGCCTCAGGCGGTTCAATATCCAACACCTCCAATAGATGAGACAAAACAGTGGCCGTATCCACGGCATCCCCCAGCGCCTGAACAACATCGGCATCACCAGACTGAACATAGTCAGCCTCTGTTTCCTCATACAATTCCCCTAACGGGGAATAATCTGACAACACAACGGAATCGTGGTCAACATCCCACCAGGGCTGGGCCGACGACAAATGTCTCTTTTTAGCCTGGGCCTTCTTGCCCACCGTGCTAGCAATAAATTTCTCGATGCTGGCCAACCTAGCACAAACATCAGAGTGCCACTCCCCGCTGGCACCAATGCCATTTGGGGTACGGATAAGGCGGGGAGGGGAAGGCGATGAAGCGGGAGGAGCCGACCCAGAAGGCTGGGTACCAGACTGCCGCGTTATGGCCTTTTGTGCACATGGTATACAGATCAGCACATTCTCCCCCGTAAGGGATACCCCCCACGGATTGTCCCAGAGGGAGCCCGAGCCCAGTATCCTGGGAAGCCTCCATAAGGTGATTTTAATGGTAGTCGCAATGACCAGAGGGAATTACGCTGGTAAGCAACCCAGGATGCCCCTTTTAGTCCCGTGTTAATGATACCCAATTTGGACCCAAGGGACCCTAGGAACGGGAGCATCCCCCTTAATACAAGTGAAAGGGATCCTTCTGAAAAACACAACCAAGGGAGGCCATTAACTCCATATAGTACATAAAACATACATTCCAAGGGTCGTGTGATGACAAACAAAAATCAATCAATAGGTTAATCAAGCGCCCAGCCAATTTAACAGACAGGGCGCACACAGTAGAATAATGAAGGGCACGCAGGGGCACTCGCGGCACAGCAATGGCGTCCCCCTGACAAGCTGGAGAACAAGCCTGGGAAGAAGAGGGGCGGGCCAACGCAGAACGCGGGACGCGCCGGCCCCGCCCCCGTTACCATGGAAACGCGCTCCCAGCCCGTGGCTGGTCTCCATTCATGCGCCAGAAGGAGAGGAGAATGCCTTTCTCCAAGCAGACTGCAAGGAGGAGATCTCCATCTTCTGACTTGCTCGCCATCCTGCAGAGAAGGAACTGAGGAATTGGTGGGAGGTCCCAGGTATATATGGACCTGGAGGGGCTTTCTCTTTTTGCATATTCATTTCTGCCGAAGTTCGCCCTCTACTGGAGATTACCCATATGTCATGAAGATCGAAGTGGAGTGTATGGCACATACAATAGAATATAAAGCGTGCACTGTGGTGATACTTCCTCTAAACCTGATGGCCGACTGCAGACTGTTGTGGGGGTTAAGGCCCACTCTGACCCACCCAGACCTTGTCAGCTAGGGGCTTTCCACGGGTCATACATGTTTTATTACATTCATCAAGAATAATTATCTGACTGTAGCACTTTTTCTTAGGTGGCGTGAGCAACGCTGCTGATGGCCATCCATGCCCTTGCCTCTCCATTAAGAGGCCCCATGTGACTGGAAAGAAAAGCAGCCTCCAACTTATGAGAGCCACTAAACATCAGTGATTTAGTATGTGACCTTTGCAGCCTTGCCTGCCTATTTGTCGTACCAAATGTTTAAGCAAAAACAATCATTTTATGCAAGCGTCACTTTCAGCTGCACAATCTACCATACACTTAGAAAGCAAAAATACCTGTTTCTTTGTTTCCAATCTTGAAACTTATGGCGGATGCTGTACCTCTTGTGGATATCTAAAGAACAAATTAACACTGGTAAATAAAAAAGAAAACAATTTACATTAAATAAAAACTATCCAATGGATCAATTAAAAAAGGGTCAATTTAACTGCATTTGGCATATTTTAATTGTGCACTTCCCTATTAAACTCCTACCTATGGCATTTGCAGTACAGTTCTCCACAACACAGAGTGAGCACTAAACTGAATAGTGGGGCTAGGGCCAGGGGGAAGTATTGCTTTGAACACAGAGGCAGTCTGTGGGTCCGCTTATCTATAAGGTATATTTATTCCAGCTCAAACCGTTCTTTCCCATTTGATGCAACTGAACATGAACAACTGCTGTCTGTGACAAGCCTCTTCTGTTGGATGGAATAAATCCCACACTGCAACCAGTCATTTTAAAAATTACTATTTTCACCATCCATAGAGAATCAAAATGCTTTGACCAATGTCATGGGTGGCATCTTCTGCTAAGCTAAATAATAAAAACAACAAGTGGGACCCATTTTACAATAAACTGTGTTGTTGATCCCAGCACAGGAGGTGCACCCCCAATAGCAATTCCCTCCTGCATGCACACCGCCCTCAGCCCACTTTTTGGGTTTCCATCCATTTTTAAAAACTGCAACAGGTTCATAAAACTGTACTGATCTATATGGGGTCTGTAAACCGCTGGGTGTAAGATTTGTTAACCAAAACCTGAATCAGTTGCTAAATTTTAAGTACATTTGTCATAAAAAAAAAAAAAAACACAGAACGTCACTCCTAGTCCGGAGCCGCAGCGCTTACCTGAAAGGCTTCATCCAGGTCCATCGCTGCACCGGCAACATGCGCAGTGCCACTCTCTTGCTTGGCTTCTCTTCCTGTCTCCCTTCGACATGGCAACACCCCGGCATCAGTCACAGTGAGCTACCACGCCCTGCCTCCATTCACTGCAATCGTTGGCGAGGCAGGAAGAGAAGCTAGACGAGAAAGCAGAGCTGCGCTGGGTGGCGACCTGGATGAAGCCATTCAGGTAAGTGCTGCAGCCACAGACTAGGAGCAACAGTCTGCGTGGGAGAAAAGGAGAGTATAGCTTTTTTTTTCCTTTTACTGTTTTGCCTGAAAATGTACTTTAATATACGCTGTGTTAACTTCTCCGAGATAAAACTCAACAACCAACAATTATATTTACATATAAAATAAAGCAAAAAAAAAAATACCAGCTTTAGCTTGAGGCAGAGAGACAGGCTCCTTCTTCACTATCCATCCTTGTCAGCATCAATGCATACTTTGCAGTCACAATTGAACAAACAATGCACTTTCCATACAGCATGATTTCGCATTTGTTCGGTTAAAAGTTTAATTTTTGACATAACAGCAAGATAAGTCTCCTGGGAGGCAACCAATGGAATGGTTTGACTTTCTTTTTTTTCTTTTTTTTTGTTTCTTTTTTCTCCCATTTTGTTCTTTTTTTCTTTAGTTTTAATTTTTCAAGAGAACTGCATTATTGTGGTTTTGTCTTTTTTTTTTAAATCACCATTCCATTTATTTTCTTTTATGAACATAGTAAAGTCGCAGTGACTTTTATGCAAAGCAATTGAGACAATGCTATTAAAATCCATACGTAAAATACGTACACAAAATAAACTGAACAGAGAGGCTACTACATAGTAAAGCCTAGGCATAATACAATGTATTATGATTATTAACAGTTGATATTCCTGTTTAGCAAACATATCTACACATCGGAAAACATTCACAGATTGGAAAGCAAATGCTGTTATCTGAAACACGTTTAACTTGCATTTGACAAGTTTTAAATTAGAAATGTACCCAGAAATTGTACACCCCCCAAAAGTGTGCTAAAAAATAAAACCTTGCATATGCTTATTTTGATGTGTTGTGCGATTATTAACTAAAAGCAGACAAAAAGCTTTTCAAGTCTGAGCGTCCTAGACCGATTGTTCACTACATATTTTCACACAGACATGCGGGAAAGTGTCCTATGGAAAAGCGCATGGTGATCTCCGCATTGGATGCTACATTTACAGCCGGGATCGCTGAATTGAATTATCTTCTCCAAGAGCGAGATTCGTTGTCCTCTTCCTCTTCATCATCATCCTGCAGTAAAGAGTCATCCACAACTGAATCCTCCTGAAACTGGGAATATAATGCAAGTTCAGAAAAGAGAAAAAGGCAGAAAACATTTACTTAAAGAAGAAAGTGTTAAATACCCATCACCATCAAGGAACAGCTATGTTTCCACTCTACCCTGCCCCCCACCTGAGCGCCGCTGCCGTACCCCGAAATGTTGGACTATGCACATACTTGTTTATATGCCTTAATACATCGCTTGGTTGATTTAACTTGGAATGTTTGTCATTCAGAAAAGGAGCAAGAAGTGGGGCCAGCGGCACATTCTCTATTCAGCTTTGATTGAAGCTTTGACCTCAGAGTGGCAAAGCAAATGCTGAATGCAATGCGTGCCAGTGACTGGTCGTGTCCCGCGCATGGGCTATGGGAATGAAGGTTGCCCCAGGCAGAAGATACTAAACCCAGGATAATGGAAATTAGGGGTGTGAATTGGCGAAAATCTGGCGATACGATACATATTGCAATACAATATAACCCGATTCTGTCTCAAAGAGACGATCCCATTTTTGGGGGAATTTTAAGGATTAAAAAAAAAAAAAAAAAAAAAAAAAAAATGCCGTAAGGTGCCCCTTACCCATCATAACCAGCCTGGGCACCAGTTATGGGGGCTTGTAGAACAGGGCGCAGGGGCCAGCTTTGGTGAGGAGAGCCGGCCGGATCGAACAAGGGGTTGGGTGATTCAGAATCAATACTAGGGAGAATGATTTGATTCTGGTATCGCCTAATGAAATATCGCGATACTAGAAAGAATCGAGCTTTTCGGACAATGAAAATTCTGGGTTTTGTTCCTCTAACAGAAAACAGCAAGTAAAGCATTAGGAGTTATCTGCAATATACAAATAGAAATCCCAATACATACCTCTTCCTCCTCCTGTTCAGCATCTTCCACTTCAGCAGCACAGGCATTTGATGCTGGTTTATGCCAGGCTAGCTTTAGGTCTTGGCCCTTGAAATGTGCTCCATGGATTGCAGCCTGAAATAAGCAAATAAGGATTTAAGAATTCAAACTTTGCATTAAGCAGAGATACGCCAATTGTAACCCACAGGAGTCTCACAAATTCTGCCGGGGCATGCAGGGCCCCAATGGTGGCACTGGCAGGTCACATGGATGGCCAAGTGTGGAGAGGAAAGATCAATAGTATAGCTATATAATATAACATGGTGTAGGTCCGCTTTAAGGCAAGTTGCATTAAAAAAAGTTTCATACTGTAATCAAAAGATACACCTTTACTAGCTTTTAGATAGTTCCCTGAACACAAAGCGTGTAATTTACCTAGATTGCTATTACTTTTCAGAATGTAAAGGCACAGTGGAAAATAAGAGTAATAAATGTAAGAATATTCACAACAATACAAACATTAATACATAACACCGCGCTAGGTAAATGATTGAAGAGGATAAAACTTCAACAAAAATAAACTTGATAGTGCTCAACGTGTAGAAGTCCTTATTCCAATATATCACAGAGCACTAAAGCTAGATGGTAAATGAAGACTGTCCCAAAGCACGTGCACTTGACACTGTAATGTGGTTAGGTTCAATCCGCAACCAACAATGCAAACTCTTACCTACTGTAAGGAAGAAAAAAGCTTCAAAGTATTCACAAGTAGCCACAGACAAGTCCCCTTTAAGGCGTACACTCGCCAATGGTAGCAGCACAATGGAGGTCCAGGTTTTAACAGACCACAAACAGACAAAATAGAAAGAACCAAATCTAGTGTAATTCTGTATTGTTCACAGCGCATAGTGCACAGCCCTGGAATCCGACAGCCGCAGGGAGGCAAAATTTTAAAGAACTTGGGTACCACTTAAATGAAGGACTTTAAAACAAACTCTGCCACTCGAAACACGTCGGCGGTGGTGAGTGGCGGAGTTTGTTTTAAAGTCCTTCAATACTTGTGAATACTTTGAAGCTTTTTTCTTCCTTACAGTTGGTAAGAGTTTGCATTGTTGGTGGCGGATTGAACTTAACCACATTACAGTGTGAAGTGCACTTGCTTTGGGACAGTCTTCATTTACCATCTAGCTTTAGTGCTCTGTGTTTTATTTATATACAGTGGAAAAATACAATTCTGTGATTACTCACCTGTAGAATTGGTATTATGAGTATACAGTACATCCTGCTCCAGATAGAATACTTACACTCGGGTACTACTCCGCCAGATGGCGCTGGACTGCAGAGACATCGAAAATAGGCTCCTCCTGGCCCCTCAAATACCCAGGGACCTCCCACAATCCCCAGCATTGAAAAGCAGTTAACGAGAAGCCGGGAGAATTAAAACAACCCAAACTAGCAACTTTAACAATGATAATCACCATACAGGGGATCCAAGATAATGCAAAAACCAAGGGTGGGATGGAGCAGGACGTACTGTATACTCATAATACCAATTCTACAGGTGAGTAATCACAGAATTGTATTATTCTTAGTATACAGTACGTCCTGCTCCAGATAGAATACTTACACTTGGGACATCCAATAGCAGTGTCCATAAAGTAGGGTGGGATCCCCAAAAAGGTAACAGCAGACAGTTTAAATCACTGCTGCCTGCAAAACCTTGCGGCCAAAAACAGCATCAGCTGAGGCCCTAACATCAACCTTGTAAAACTTTGAAAAGGTATGAACAGAAGACCAAGTAGCGGCCTTGCAAACTTGCTCAACAGAAGCCTGGTGCTGAAAAGCCCTAGAGGCATCAATAGCACGAGTAGAATGAGCAGTAAAGCGGAAGGGAGGATTCTTCCCCTTAGCAGAGTAGGCCTGAAAAACAGCCTGACGGATCCATTTGCTGATAGTAGACTTGGCAGAAGCCAAACCCTTCCTAGGACCAGAAGGGACCACAAAAAGAGCGTCAGTTTTTCTGAAAGGTGCAGTAGCCACCAGATAGTACTTCAGACACCTAACCACATCCAAAGAATGCAAAACCCTCTCCTTAGCATTACTAGGATTAGGGCACAATGAAGGAAGAACAATGCCCTGATTCAAATGAAAGGCAGACACTACCTTAGGCAGAAAATCTGGCTTGAAGCGGAACACCAGCTTGTTCTGGTGTCTCTCATAGTAGGGAGGCTGAATGGAAAGCGCCGCCAACTCAGACACACGCCTGACAGAGGTGATAGCCACCAAAAAGACAACTTTGAGGGTAAGAATGGCCAGGGCCAGAGTTTGGTGGTCTGTCCGGGCTTCGGATCAATGATACAAAGTCGACAGCATTGGATGTGTCGTTAACAGAGCTAACCAAAGGATCTCTGCAGGCTAATTACAAGTGGACTTGGACACATCAGCTGCCCTATTTGGGTATTAAGATCACCTCCAATTATGAGACGTTATTTAAAGCCAATTATTCCCACATCCCGAAGTTAGTGGACACGCTCTTAAACCCATGGTACAATTTGAGGATGTCATGGCTGGGGAGGCTGGCTGCTATTAAAATGGTTCTACTGCCTAAGCTGCTGTACCTTTTCAGAGTGCTCCCAGTAAAAGTTCCACTGTCCTTTTTCAAACCCTTACAAAGCAGAGTTTTAAAATATATCTGGGGTTCAATCAGGCCGAGAGTCAATAGGAAAACACTGTATTACCATACTACTAAGGGTGGGCTGGGTGTACCCTCGCTCTATAAATATTATTTGGCGGCGCAGATTGCTCCGGTACTACTGCTTCATGTAAAAGAATCCCCTCCACTTTGGGTTTTAGAGGAAGCCAAGAGGACTGAGCCGATGGATGTGCGTGCGCTGCCATGGCTTCCCAGACGTGTCGGACCCAAAAATGTGTCCCCTGTTCTGGACTGCCTGCTGGGTAGATGGGATAGCTGTAAGTCACGGGCGGGATTGACCTCTGGGCATACTCCGCTGATGAGGCTTTTTAACAATCCCATGTTCCCCCCTGGCGTGACACATACCTCAGGTTTCAGCTGGTGGAAAGCTAATGGTCTGGAGGTGGTGCAGGATTTATGCACAGTTGGGGGTATGAGATCCTTTGAAGACCTTAGAGAAACTAAACAGATTCCACCATCTGAGATTTTCAGGTATCTACAGCTCTCTCTTTGTTAGAGGCATATTGAAAAGGGGCTCCCAGCCGTTCAGGTGGACAGGTCTGGAACAGATGTGTTACCAACAGCCATATGCTACAGGAGTGATTACGCATATCTATGGGACCTTGGTCAACCAGGTGGACCAGCCTAGGCATGGGTATATGGCGAGGTGGGAGGCAGAGCTTGGGGTGACAATTGATGATGTGTCTTGGAGGAGAATTTGGAAATCAGTTCGCTCCACCTCACTTAATGTGTTGGCAACAGAGAATGCCTTCAAACTGGTGCTGAGATGGTACTATACCCCCGCTAGGCTCCATAGGTGCTCTGCTTCTCACTCCCCCATGTGCTTTAGGGGCTGTGGGGAGGTGGGGGACTATCTCCATGTGTGGTGGGCATGCCCGAGGGTCAGGCCGCTCTGGCAGAGAGCATATACAGTTCTGTCCCGAATGGTGGGGAAAACATGCACCCCTAACCCGACTGAAGTGTTATTATCGTTGAAGCAGAATGCCCTCTCTAAGGACGAGTGGCTCTTGACTAAGCATCTCTTGGTGGCGGTCAGACTCACAATAGCTGCAAATTGGAAGGCCCCGAAGTTACTGTGGAAGGAGGTAGAGGCCAGAATGTCTAACATAATGGTTAATGACGGCTATAGCTAACCTGCAAAGGGAGAAGTATGACTCGGTCTGGGATCCATGGCAGAAGCACTGCGCCCAAAGAGGCCAGAAGTAAACGATCAGGAGACTGACTTACTAAGGATAAAGAGGTATGAGTGTCCTTGGGCTTATATAGGTTGAGCAACTCCCCCCCCTTCCCTCCTCCATTCTTTCCTTGCTCCCCCCCCCCCCCCTCCTTGCCCCCCTTGTCTAGCGTCTTCCCCCACCAATTCCCATGGGACCTGGTGTTTGTCTTGTGGGTCCATGCTCTAATATTTAGGTAATGTTCTCCTTATTTTTTGTTTTTTTTCTTTATTCTTTTTCCGTTGTAAGTGTTACAAAAAATGCTAAAAACACTGATTCAGATTTGTGATCATTAAGCTGCTGATATCAAGATATGTAGCGATATGTTATTGTACTATCACAGTGCTGTCTAACCTGAATCTTTCAATAAAGATATTGTGAAAGAATGGCCAGGGCAGCATCCTGCACAGGTTCAAAGGGAGCACCCTGCAAGGATGACAGAACCAAGTTCAAATCCCAAACAGGCACCATAGGCTTACGTGGAGGACGCACATGAGTAACCCCCTGGAAAAAAGTCCTGATCAGAGAATGCTGAGCAAAGGACTTCTGGAAGAAAACAGCCAGGGCAGAAACCTGACCCTTCAGAGTACAGAGTTGGAGCTCCATCTCCAACCCATGCTGCAGGAACTCCAGAACCCCGGGAACAGAGAACACACGACAGGGAAGAGACTTAGCCTCACACCAGTCAATGTAGGCACGCCAAACCCTGTAATAAATGGAAGAAGAAGACTTCTTCCTAGCCTTTATCATGGTATCAACAACCGAGGTAGACAGCCTCTTCTCCATCAAGATGGAGGTTTCAGCAGCCAGGCCGTCAAAGCCAGAGTTTGTAAATTGGGATAGCATAGGGAGCCCTGAGTGAGCAGATCTGGCACCCTGGGCAGAACGTACTGATCTACTGCCAGCTGCACCACGTCTGCGAACCACACTCTTCTTGGCCACCAGAATTGCTGGCACCCCTTCCAGAGAAATCTTGCGCAGAACCCTGCCCAGCAGGGGGATTGGAGGAAAGACATACAGGAACTGAAAGTCCTGCCATGACATTGCCAGGGCATCCGTGGTCAGCGCCAGAGGATCCTGGGACAGGGAGACAAAGGCCGGGAGCTTGTGATTGTGATGGGGCGCAAACAGATCCACATCTGGTTGACCCCAACGGTGACACAGAGATTGGAAAACCCTGTTGCAGAGCGACCATTCTCCCTGGCGAGAGGTCCCCCGCTCAGAGAATCTGCCAGGAGATTTTCAGCCCCCGGGATGTACACAGCTGATATGCAGGGAACATTGGCCTCCGCCCAGGTCAGGATCAGAGACACTTCCTGGAGGGCCCTCTTGCTCCGGGTCCCTCCCTGATGATTGATGTAGGCAACTGCCGTCTGGTTGTCCGAGCGCACCTGAACAGGCAGGCTCCGAAGGTGAGGAGTCAACTGAGCCAGAACTAACCTGATCGCCCGCAGCTCCAAGACGTTGATAGGTGTGTGGGCCTCCTGAGAACCCCACCTCCCCTGGAACTGCAGGGACTTCCAGAAACCCCCCCAACCTGACAGACTGGCATCTGTGGGGACCGTCTCCCAGGAGGGGGTCAGAAAGGATCTGGCCCCCAGCAGGTTCCTGGAGTCCAGCCACCACGAGAGGGACCACCTGACCAGGGGGGAAAGCGCACAGACCCGGTCAAGGAACGCTGGGTCCTTGTCCCATACTGACAAGAGGTGGAGTTGCAGAGGCCTCAAGTGGAACTGAGCATAAGGAACCGCCTCGAAGCACACCACCATCAGGCCCATCAGTTGCATTCCCTGCCTGATGGAGAGATGATGACAAGATAGCAGGAACTGGACCTGCACAATCAGACTGTCCACCTTCTGTTGAGGAAGAAAAATCCTTGCCTGAACTGTATCCAGATTCATTCCCAGGAATGAAGTCACCAAGGAGGGGGACAAAGAGGACTTCTGACTCCAGGGTGGAAACCACCAGCTGAGTATCCAATTCTGCCTGATGTAGAGACTGGGAGGAGATGAGAATGTCGTCCAGATAAGGCAGCGCGCGGATGCCCTGAAACCTGAGCAGAGACATCACTCCAGCCAGCACTTTGGTGAACACCCTGGGAGCTGAAGTGAGACCAAAGGGCAATGCTGCAAATTGGTAGTGTTGATCCTCCAGAGCGAACCTGAGGAACCTTTGATGACCTGGAAATACAGGAATATGAAGATAAGGATCTTTGATGTCCACATAGGTCATAAAATCCCCTGGGCGCAGGGAACTGATGGCAGAGTGCAGAGTTTCCATGCGAAAGCGCCTGCTCCTGACAAATTTGTTGAGGATCTTCAAGTCCAGGATGGGCCTGACTGACCCATCTTTTTTGGGCACTGTGAAGAGGTTGGAATAGAAGCCCTTGCCTTTTTCTCTTAAAGGGACCTTGCAGATGACCCCCAGCTCCAGGAGGCTTTGCACTGCCTGCACTAGATCCTGAGCTGACACAGGGTCCTGAGGAATCCGGGATCTGATGAATCTTGGGGGCGGCCAGGCAGCAAACTATCTTGTAACCGGAGGACACTACCTCCTGAATCCACCGGTCTGAGACATGAAGCCTCCAGACGTGAGCAAAGTGCTGAAGCCGTCCCCCCACCCGAATTTTTTTTTTTTTTCTTTCTTTTATTCATTCATTCTCTTGAAGTGTCTTGGAGGGATTGCCAGCCTCATCCCCTTGGAGTTGGATCGATACATATGGGTGACAGGAAGAAGAGTGATCTGAGGTCTTTGGATAACATCTGCCATGACCGATATGGATACCCTCATTTGGGATGAGACCAATATAATTTTGAAATGTCCTGGTGAGATCGTCTGTTTTGAAGCCCAGTCCTCTTGGGAGCTGGATCGGGACATGGGCGATAGGAAGAGGATAGATCTGAGACCTTTGGATGACATCTGCCTTGACCGATATGGACACCCTTATTTGGGATGAGACCAGCATAACTCTGAAAGCATAATCACTGGATAGAATACAACCACATTTGATCCTATACTCCCCCTGCTGTAAAACGTAGAAGGACGAGTGACATATTGCTCCAGACATGGAGGATATGGAAGTGCGGGGATCCCAGAGGACAACTGCACTTGTGATGGGAGTAAAAGCCTCCTGGGATCAGAAGTATGCAAAACCCATGGTGGGATCACTGTTACATTTAATCACATGCCCAATTTTTAGCATGGGTGAAGGGCATAACAGTTATATAAGATTGTAGGTCCTCTTTAACCCAACTTGATTCAATTCAAAGTGTTACAATAGAGGTGGGCTAGGAGGATTATTTATCAAAATGGTCCGTTGGAATATGGATTGAACTCAATATAGCATGGTTCCCTTGCTGCTGAAATGTATTACAGATATTTGGAGATAGCAGGAACCCCTCGGTGGAACCATTGCTATATATACCCACATGCGCATTCCAATGAGGACATATGGGGGGTATGTCATAAGTGGGTTTAAGTCCCCTTTAATCAAATTCAGTTTAACTCAATGTATTTGGGCCAAATGATGATTATTTAACTAAATAGTTTTTTGAAATATAGCACCTAATGTATATATTATGTTCCTTTATTATAATTGGATTGTATTGTAGGCATCTATATAGAATGGATGTAATGGAATTGTAATGATATATGTAGATGATTGAGAAACACATTCTTTGCTCCATGATTGATACATACCTCCCACGATCCGCTGACAGGACATCATTGCATGGCAGGGTGGGCCGGGTGGTGTTGCGGCGGTGCTCCCGGACTAGGGCGCGCGGCCGCCCGGGACCTCCTACTGCAGGGGAGTGTGCCCGGGCGGTCGCGCGCCGGAGCCGGGAGCCCCGCTGACGCACTTCTGGTTATGGCGCAAGTATGGGCAGATGCAACGAACCCACCTCGTGCTGCCCCTACGGGAGTATTTCCTGCCGGGCGGGGCGCACGTGTGGGGGGTGGCGGCGCGCACGGACATTGGAGCGACCATCTTTACAGGTGTGCATATATAGTGGAGCAGAGAATGTGGCGACTCATACACCCTGGCGAAGTGGCATGGAGCCACGCAACGCGTCAGTGGAGAGTCGTTGAAGGGGGACCCCCGGAGGCCTATGACAATACCTTTTTTTCAAACTGTTGGAACTTTATTGGTTGTGTCACTTCTGAACCATTGGGGCCACTGCAATACAAATCTATGGACTTTCTTTCTGCACAATGCACTTTAGTTTTTATACTTCAAATAGCTGTCATGTTTTGTAATTTTATTGAATATGTTTGCACAGTAGTTTGAGTATTTAATCGAATAGATGTACAGGTTTGTAGCATTTTTATTGATAGGTAGCACCTTTTGCACAGTCTAGCACAGTTTTTTCATTTCATTAATTACTCCTGAGTGCCCCGATAAACTGTAGGTTCTGCACCAGACTGTATCTCTGATGAATTATTTTATTAATTATTGGATATTGCATAGCCACTCGTGGGGTCCTTTCCCTTCCATGTTTGTGTGTTTATATGTATTTTAATGAGTCGTTTATGTGTTGTTGGAATGTATTTTGTGAGTTGTAATCCAATAAATTTATAATATATATTTTTTCAATATACTGCATACATAGGTTTATTTACTAGTGTGCGGCAGACATACATAGGGTATTGGGGGGTTGGTCTAGTACCCCCACTCTTTAATTTACATGGGTGAGGGCGCCTCATCATGTCTGAGGGGGCTTGGGAGAGGACTTAAGCTTGGGGCCCCAGGAGGAGCCAGGACGACCACGTCCTCTGCCCCTACCCCAGAAGTATCCTCGGGCCCCAGTAAAGAAACCCCCATCCCTTTGTCTAGCACCACGGTAGGGGGAGGAAAAATACAATTCTGTGAAATACTCACCTGTAGAATTGATATTATTTGTATACAGTACGTCCTGCTCCAGATATAATACTTACACTTGGGGTTATCCACCGCCGGATGGCGCTGCACTGCAGAGACATGGAAAAACAGGCTCCTCCCGGCCCTTCAAATAGCCAGGGACCTCCCACAAATCCACAGCATTGAAAAGCAGTGAACAAGAAGCCGGGATAATTAAACCACCCAGAACAACTGGCAATGATAACAATGATAACAATCACCATACAGGGGATCTAGAAAAATGCAAAAAAAAAAAACAGGGTGGGGTGGAGCAGGACGTACTGTATACAAATATCAATTCTACAGGTGAGTATTTCACAGAATTGTATTATTCTTATTATACAGTACGTCCTGCTCCAGATATAATACTTACACTTGGGACATCCAAAAGCAGCATCCATAAAGTAGGGTGGGATCCCCAACAAAAAACGACAACAGCAGACAGTTTAAACCACTGTCACCTGCAGAGCCATACGGCCAAGACAACATGAGCTGAGGCCCTAACATCAACATTGTAAAAACCTTACAAAAGGTATGAGCAGAAGGCCAACGGTAGTGGCCTAGCCAACCAGTTCAACAGAAACCCGGTGCTGAAAGGCCCAAGAGGCATCAAGCACGCATAGAAAAGGAATCAAGGCAACAAGGGAGATTCTTCCCCTTGCCGGAATAGGCCTGAGTAACAGCCTGACGAATCAGATCGCTACAATAGATTTGGCAGAAGCCAAAGGCAGAACAAGGTACCAGGAGTAACATCCATTAAGGTAACAACCAGGACCAAACTGCCCAACTCCCGAGAGCAGATGAGATTGGGCACATTCAGGATGTAAAGACCACAAGCCCCAAGGAACCTCAGTTCCCCTAAAGGACACAGTGACTCCCAAGGAAAAACTGCCAACACCTGTATAAGGAATGCAGAACCACTTCCTCAGCGTTGCTAGGAAAAGGGGATAGCCGTGGATAACAATATCTCGAATAAATGAACATAAGACACCTCCAGATGTAGAGAGTCCGGCTTCAGGCGGAATCCACCTTATCCTGGTGTATCTCAAGGAATGAGGGCTAGATAGACAGAGCCGTCCGCTAACACACGCCTGACCAAGGTAACAGTCACCAGAAGGACAACCTTGAGGGTAAGGACAGCCATACGGCATCCTGAATAGGACCAAGGGACAATCCTGCAAGCAGACAGAATGAATTCAATTTCAATCCCAACAGGGACCATAGGATTACATGGAGGACGCACATGAGCACCCCCTGAAGGAAGTCTTAACCAAGGAAGACTGAACCAGAGACTGCTAAGGCAAGGTGGACAGGGCAGAGCTTGACCCATCAGAGAACTGAGCTGGGGAACCAACTCCAATTCATGTTGAAAAGCACACTAGAACCCTGGGAACTGAGAACGCCCAACAGGTAAGAGAACTAGACTCGCCCCAATCAATGTGGGTATGCCATACCCTACAACAAATAGAAGGCGGCGAGGAAGAGGCTTACTCCTAGCCTTCCCATAGTCACAAACACCGAGACAGATAAACCATAAATCTCCATCAAGATGTATGTTTCAGCAGTCAGGCCGACTAGGCCAGGGACTGTAGATTGGAGTGACGTAAAAGGGGCCCTGAGTGATCAAACTGGCACTCCTGGCAAGGTACAGAACCCTGCCTAGCAGAGGGAATGGCTAGGGACATACAGAACCGAACGTCCTGTCAAGACGGTACTAAAGGCATCCGGACCAATGACATAGGATCCTGGAACAAGGAAACAAAGGCCGATAGCCTGTGAAGGTGACGGAACCCAACAGATCCACGACTGGTTGGACTCCATAGCGACATGGGGATTAGCACATCCTGTCGCAGAGGGGCTCCGCCGGAGCTAATATCACTAACATGCAGGGAGAAAAACGCTCACTGTTTAGAATTCAATAGGACCTTCTAAGGGCCCCACCACCAGAATCGCAGGGGGTTTCAGAAGAAACCTTCCCCATCAACCTGAAAGGTTGGCATCCATGGTGACTGTTTCCAAGAAGGGGCAAGAAGGAACTGCCCCCAGACAGGTCCCTCGAGTTCATCCACTTTCAAGAGAAAAAAACGTCATACAGGTGGAAAGGCCCACAGACCCTGCTCCAGGGGTGCTGGATCCCTGTCCTGTGTTACCAATAGAAGTCGCAGAAGGGCTCAAGGGGAACTGAGCATAAGGGACCTCTTCCGAGCAAGTTAACAATGGGCCCACCAGTTGCATCCCTGCCTGGTGTTAAGAGACCGGGACAGCAATGAGGGACTGAGCCCATGAGACCAGATTGCCCACCTAATTGCTGAGAAGGGGAGAATCTGGTTTGAACCTAATCCAGAATCATTCCTATTAAAGGAGTTACCACTTTAAGGGAACAGCGAGGACTCGGGGTGATTGAACACCCATCCAAATGACTCCCAATGGACCCACCAGCCGGGTATCCAACTATCCTGACGCAGAGACAGGGAAGTGAGGAAGGGCGTCCGGGTAGACATTGCGCGGACGCCCCTTGGTCTCAGAGACATCATCATCAGCACCTGAGTGAACACTCTGGGAGTTGAAGAGAGGCCAGATAACAAGGCCACAATTAACAGTGTTGGACTTCCAACACGAACCTGAAGAGCCTCAGAGACCTGAGGGCACAGGGATGTAAACATAAGCATTGTAGAGTTCCCCAGACGGCAAGAAGCCCACTGGGCGCAAGGTGCTGATGGCCCAACTCAGAGTTTCCATGCAGGAAACTGCCTGTAATTAGAGAATTGCTGTGAATCCAGAATGGGCCAACCCGACCCATCCTTTGGGGGATTGTGGAAGGTGGTATAGCGGCCCTTGCCTCTGCCTATTACGGGCAATCTGCAAGAGACCCTCAGACCTTGCAGGCCTAGCATGGCCTGTGCCAGCAACTGAACAGCGGCAGGGACCAGGAGTACCTGGGACCTGATAACAACTGGGGAAGGATGTGCAGCAAACGCTATCCTGTATCTGGAGGACACAACCTCCTGAATCCACCAGAATGAGGTGAGATGCCTCCTGATAAGAGCAAGGTGCTGCAGCCATCCCCTCACCCAGACGGGCGAGGGCACCCCATCATGCTTGAAGGGGTTTGGTGGAAGATTTGGGCTTAGCCCCGCCGGAGGGGCAAGAGCGTTGTCTGGTGCTCGTGGGGCAGGAGTCTGCAGGAAAAATCCGGAAGGACACCCCTGGTTCTTGTTTAACACTAAGGTAGGGGGGAGGAGGGGTGCCCCTGCCCCGAGGGGGCCGAGACGGCCGTCTGCGAAGGGGTGATTTGCCCTTTTTACCGAACAGGTCTAGACGGGCCCCAAATAGGTGTTGCCCTCTAAAGGGGAGCCCAGCAAGAGTCTTTTTAGTAGCATCATCAGCACCCCACTGTCGCAGTCAGACCAAGCAACGAATAGCCACCGCAAGGGCGGAAGTTCTTGCACACATTCTAATCGCGCCATCCAGCGCTAATAGAATAAATTTTACAAATACATCACAATTGGAGAGTGCATTAAACACCTCCCAGGGGAGATCCTCAAGCAATTTTTTGATGAGGGTTCTAGCGGCCACTGCAGTAATGGCTGCGGCACAGACCAAGCGCATCGCCGTCCCAGCACAAGAAAAGGCATGGGAGGCCAGCAGCTCAATGCGCCGGTCCTCAGCATCCCGAAGGGTACTATAAGCAGGGGTTGTAATAAAGGGGGGGTTAGGGACCCCTATGATCGGCGCATCCACCACGGGGGGTGATGACCAACAATTAACCACCTCAGGGGGAAAAGGGTATTTCCTATCCCAGTCCCCTGGAAGTTTACTGGGGCATTCCCATTCCTTGAGCACAAGGGCATGGAAATGAGCCTGCTCTAGAAAGGCTTGGGGACCTGACCGGGGGGAGAGATAGACAGTGCCTTAAAGACCTTAATCAACAAGTCGTCAGTGTCACACTGGCCCCAGTATTCAGGGCCAGAATCGTCATGACTCCTCGGCCTCTCATCAGATGAGCCTGAGTCAGAGAACAACTCCCCCTCATCAGAAGGGGTATAGTCACACAGAGTAGCAAACCCCTCAGTTCTCATAGAACATACAGAAACATGAGGCGACAGGTGCCGCTTTCTACCAGGGCCCATTCGCTCTGACAACCTAGCAATAATCTGTTCAGCCGTAGGCAGTCTGGAAGGCCCAGCAGGCTGCAATTCCCCACTTGTAGGCGACTCAGCAGGAGAGAGATTTAAGCCTGGGGAGATAGGTGAATTGAAGCTAGGTGTAGCCACTGGCCGACCAGATTGCAGGGCCAGGGCTTGCTCGGCACAGGGTACGCAGACCCGTGCCCTGTCAGCATCAGCATGGGGTTGTCCACACGCTATACACCGCCGGTCTTGTCCCAGAGGGACCCCGGTCAAATAATTCTGAGATGCCTCCATATGGTGATTAATCAAGGCACAATATGCCAGTAGGGATTTACACTATAAGTAACCCTGGATGCCCCAAAGACCCGCTAGGGAAGTGGGAGAATATTACCCCAAAGGCCCCAAAGGCCCGCTATAATTTTACACCGGGCCGGGAGAAGCCAATGGTGTTCACCAGTCTGAAAGACATAATGGGAATAAAGGGTGTCAGAACCATGCGCAATAATCAAGGATCATGAAAAATCGCCTGCGAGGGCACTTACAGACCAAGGGAGGAGGACGACTGCTACCATGCGTGCGTGCGACCAGCATCAAAATGGCGCCAAGCGAACCTCGAAGGGCGGGCCAGAGCGAGCTGTGACGCGGAGCACGCCAACCAGGTCCCCGCCCCCCCGAAGAGCGTGAAGCTCTGAGAT
Organism: Gastrophryne carolinensis; assembly: GCA_027917425.1. Taxonomy (NCBI): domain Eukaryota; kingdom Metazoa; phylum Chordata; class Amphibia; order Anura; family Microhylidae; genus Gastrophryne; species Gastrophryne carolinensis. The sequence goes on from CM051236.1 coordinate 168,547,801, forward strand.
AGTTACAAAGTTGTCATGAGGAGCGAAGTGTATGGCACACTTAGAAAAAATGATTTGCCAACGAAGGCGACACCGCCCCGGCGCAGCACATCCAGTAAAGGAAGAGGAGTGCGCGACGGCGACAAATACACAGTAAAGAGCAAACAGCGCGGCAGGAATACCAGTCCGGGGCAAGACTAAGGCCATAACGTGTAAAACATACACTAAGACCACCACACCCCCCCCTTTCTTTCCCCCCGGGCTACGGGGGGAATGAGGGAGGATGGCGACCCTTTGTACAGGGCCCACCGCTACACGGGGCAATAGTGCGGGAGGCACATCACAGGGAGGACGGGTGGGAATAGTCCAACAGGGCCGCAGGCTTTGGTAGCCCCGCTCACCTGCGAGAGTGTGATACTTCCTGTCTTCGCAGTCAGCACTGCAGAGAAATCTGCGTATTTGTGGGAGGTCCCTGGGTATTTGAAGGGCCGGGAGGAGCCTGTTTTTCCATGTCTCTGCAGTGCAGCGCCATCTGGCGGAGGATAACCCCAAGTGTAAGTATTATATCTGGAGCAGGACGTACTGTATACTAAGAATAGGAGCCCTGACTCCGAAAGGGCCGAGACTGCCGCCTGTGCTGGGGTAACCTGCCTCCCTTAGCAAAAAGGTCCAGGCATAGTCCTTTGAAGGGAAACCCACTGAGGGCCTTCTTGGCAGCGTTGTCAGCAGCCCACTGGCGCAGCCAAACCGAGCGGCGTATAGCCACCACAAGGGCAGATGTTCTGGCACACATTCTAATGGTGTCATCCAAGGCAGAGAGGACAAAATTCACAAAAACATCACAACTGGAGAGTGCATTAAACACCTCACAAGGCGAATCATCGGGGGCACTATCAAGGATACTTTTGAGCAGGGTCCTAATAGCCACAGCCGTAATGGCAGAGGCACAGACCGGGCGCAGCGCCGTCCCCACACATGCAAAGGCATGGGACGCCAGCTGATCAATGCTCCGATCCTCAGCATCCCGCAGGGTAGTAGAGTCAGGGGAGTGCATGACAGAGGTGTTAGATAACCCTAGGACCGGGGCATCCACTTCGGGAGGGGATGACCAACACTTTACCACATCAGCAGGAAAGGGATACTTCCTATCCCAACTCTTAGGTACACCGGGAAGTCTACTGGGACGTTCCCATTCCTTGAACACAAGATTATTGAAATGTGCTTCCTCAGAAAATTCCAAAGGAGTCTTAACAGTATGAAAAAGTTCCCCCCTTTGCCTGGGAGCCGCAATAGGGGGAGAAATGGACAGAACCTCAAAAATCTGGGCCAGCAATCCATCAGTATCATCCGGGGCCCAGGGGTCAGAGACAGAATAGTCATAACCCCTGGGCCTCTCAGATGAGTCGGAGAATAGCTCCCCTTCGTCCGAGGGGGTATAGTCACATAGATGCAAAAACTCCAGCTTCCATAGGGAAAAGAGTGACATCAGGCGTTAATTGCAAATACCTTGGCGCGTAAGGCCCCTGCAAAAAAGCGTCACTTAACTTCTCAACACTAGAAAGTCTAGAAGACACATCAGGCTGAGAATCCCCACTCGTATGCAACTCAGTAGGAGTGAGATTTAAGCTTGGGGGAGTAGGTGAAGTGAAACGAGGCGCAGGCCCAGCCACTGGAAGGCCGGATTGCAGCGCAAGCACCTGTTCAGCACAGGGTACACAGACCCTCGCATTGTCAGCGCTAATAGGGGACACCCCACAAGCTACACACAGCCGGGCTTGTCCCAAAGGAACCCCGGTCACATTATCCTGAGATGCCTCCATATGGTGATTATAGCGGCACAATAGGCCGATAGGGATTAACGCTATACAGCAACCCGGGATGCCCAATAACCCGCTAGGGAATTGGGAGTAATTACACTAGGCCTCACAAGTTAACCAACTAATAGAGGGCCAGGAGAAGCCAGTGGGTTCGCCCGTCTGAAAGACATAATCAAAGGGAGCCGTAAGCAAACAATTAAAAAATGTAATAAAGCCACCCGCGAGGGCACTTACGGACCACGGTAGGTAGAAGCCCGTCACGCAGAAGCCGAACAAGCAGACAAAAATACCGTTTTGTGATTACTCACCTTTAAAACGGATATTATAAGTGTGACATACACTCTGCTTCAATAAGTCTTGACAGTTGGGTTATTGTCCAGTAGAGGGCAAACTTCTGCAGAGATGAATGCAAAAAAGAAGCCCCTCCCGGTCCATAACTACCTGGGACCTCCCACCAATTCCCCAGCGTAAGATAGCAGTAAAGGGACCAGGAAGAACCAAATATAACAATACTAACAAAAAACAATGGTTCACCATATAAAGGATCCAGAATACCAAACAGGGTGGGTGAAGCGGAGTGTATGTCACACTTATAATATACGTTTTAAAGGTGAGTAATCACAAAACGGTATTATTCCAAGTGTGACATACACTCCGCTTCAATAAGGCTTGACAGTTGGGACAACCAATAGCAGTGTCCGTCAAGGGTGGGAACCATAAACAGTAAAGAATGCACCAACTCAAACCACTGCAGCTTGCAGAACCTTGCGGCATCCGCTGAAGCCCGCACATCAACCTTGTAAAACTTGGAAAAAGTATGAACAGAAGACCAAGTAGCAGCCTTACAAACTTGTTCAACAGAAGCCTGGTGCTGAAAAGCCCAGGATGCACCCACAGCACGAGTAGAGTGCGCAGTGACCCTAAAAGGAGTCTTCCCCTTAGCAGAATAGGCCCCAACAATGGCCTGACGAATCCATTTGCTAATCGTAGACTTAGCAGGTGCCAAACCTTTCCTGGGCCCGCAGGGCACCACGAAAAAAGCGTCCGTATTGCGGAAGGAAGAAGTAGTCACCAAATAGTACTTCACACAGCGAACAACATCCAAATTGTGCAGAACCCTCTCCTTGTCATTATTAGGCTTAGGACACAAGGAAGGGAGAACAATATCCTGATTGAGGTGGAAAGCAGACACCACCTTAGGAAGAAAATCCAGTTTAAAACGAAAAACCACCTTATCCTGGTGTCTCTCAAAGTAAGGGGCCTGAATCGACAGAGCCGCCAACTCAGAGACACGCCGAACCGAGGTAATCGCCACCAAGAAGGCAACCTTCTGAGTGAGAACCGAAAGAGCAATATCATGTAGCGTCTCAAAAGGAGGACCCTGCAGTGCCGAAAGAACCAAATTCAAATCCCAAACAGGAACTACAGCTTTTCGAGGGGGCCGCACATGCGCCACCCCTTGGAAAAACGTTTTAACCAGCGGGTGTAAAGAAAAGGACCTCTGGAAGAAAATAGACAGAGCATGAAACCTGACATTTCAAAGTACTAAGCTGGAACCTCAGGTCCAGATTATGCTGAAGAAACTCCAAAATCCTAGGTACAGAAAAAACCCTGCAAGGCAAGGCCCTAGCCTCACACCAATCAATATAGGACCTCCAAGTCCTATAGTAAATGCCAGAAGAGGAGCGATTCCTAGCCCTAATCAGGGTCTGAACGACCACCTCAGACAAACCTTTTCAAGATGAAGGTTTCAGCAGCCAGGCCGTCAAAGCCAGCGTTTGTAAATTGGGGTAAAGTAGATGACCCTGGGATAGCCATCCTTACAACGTCTGCGTACCAAACCCTTCTTGGCCACCTTGGAGCCACCAGAATCGCTGGTGCCCCTTCTAGAACCAGTTTGCAAACTACCCTGCCCAGCATGGAGACAGGTGGAAACAGGTACAGAAAACCCAGGCCCTTCCACGCCAGAGACAGGGCATCCACTGCCAAGGCCAGGGGATCCTGAGAAAGAGACACAAATGCCGGAAGCTTGTGATTGTGCCTCGAGGCAAAGAGATCCACCTCCGGAGTCCCCCACTTGCGGCAAAGATCCAGAAAGACCTAGGGTTTGAGAGACCACTCTCCGTGGCGAGAGGACCCCATGCTCAGGGAATCCGCCTCCGTATTCTCCACCCCCGGAATGTAGACTGCTGAAAGGCAAGGAACATTGCTCTTCGCCCATCGCAGGATCAGAGAGACTTCCCTGAGGGCACTCCTGCTGCGAGTCCCTCCTTGGTGATTTATGTAGGCCACTGCCGTTCGGTTGTCCGAACGCACCTAAACCGGACGATCCCGTAACTGTGGGGTTAACCGAGCCAAAACCAGACGAATGGCTCGGAGCTCCAAGACATTGATGGGGGTGTGGAGCCTCCTGGGGACCCCACACCCCGCTGAACTGATGACTCTTCCAATAACCTCCCCAGCCCGAAAGGCTGGCATCCGTGGTAACCGTCTCCCAACAAGGGACCAGAAAGGATCTGCCCTTCACCAGATTGCTCGAGTCCAGCCACCACCGAAAGGACTGCCGAACCCTGGGAGACATCCTGAAAGGTTGATCCAAAGACTGTGGGCTCCTGTCCCAATACGTCAATAGGAGAAGTTGAAGAGATCTCATGTGAAATTGTGCAAACGGCACCGCCTCGAAGGAAGACACCATCAGGCCCACCAGTTTCATCCCCTGTCGGATAGAGGGACAAGGGCTGGCCAGAAGAAGACGGATCAGGTCCTGAATCCCCTGCACCTTGGTCTGGGGCAGGAACACTCTGGCCCGACTGGTATCCAGATTCATGCCCAGAAATGAAATCACTCGAGACGGGGAGAGAGAAGACTTGGTGCGGTTGATCACCCACCCGAATCTCTCCAGGGTCGACACCACCTGGAGGGTGTCCAGTTCTGCCTGCTGAAGGGAAGAAGCAGAAATCAACAGATCGTCCAGATAAGGCACAATGCGAATGCCCTGAGATCTGAGCAGAGTCATTACGCCCGCCAAAAACTTGGTGAAGACCCTCGGTGCCGAGGTCAGACCAAAGAGAAGAGCTACGAATTGATAATGTTGATCCCCACCGCAAACTGGAGGAATCTCTGATGTGCCTGAAAAATTGGAACATGCAGATACGCATCCTTGATGTCTATGGATGTAATAAACTCCCCTTGGCGAAGGGAATTGATAGCCGAGCGCAGAGTCTCCATGCGGAACTTTTTGGCTCTGATAAACCTGAGAACCTTGAGATCTATAATGGGTCTCACCAAACCCTCCTTTTTGGGAACCGTGAAAGGTAGGAGTAGTAACCCTTGCCTCTTTCCAACGGAGGCACCGGGCATATAACCCCCATTTTCAGAAGGCTTTTCACTGCCAACAGGTGCCCCTGCGCAGCCTGGAGGGTCCGAGGGCACCCAGTACTCGAACTCCAGCTTGTACCCGGAGGAGACCACTTCCAAGATCCAATTGTCTGTGACCTCCCGGGCCCAGACCCGGAAGAAGAGCCGCAGCAGCCCCCCCATCCTTACGGGTGAGGGCGCCCCTTCATTGCTGAGCCGGTTTAACGGTAGGCTTGGGTTTGGAACCCCAGGCAGGCGCGGGACGTGCCCGACCTCTGCCTCTGTTCCAGGACGAGCCCCTGACCCCCGAGAAGGCCAGACACCTAGACGCTCTGGCCCCTCGAAAGGAAGGCGTGAACAAGCCAGTGGCCGTATCAACGGCATCCCCCAGCGCCTGGCCGGCATTGGAATTCCCAGGCTGACCATAGTCAGCATCTGAATCCTGATACAATTCCCCCTCCTCAAGCGGGGAATAATCAGACAATTCAGCTGATTCATCGTCAGTGTCCCACAAGGGCTGGGCCGACGACAACTGTCTTTTTAGCCTGGGGCTTCTTGCCCACCGTGCTAGCAATCATTTTCTCTATGCTGGCCAACCTAGCCCAAACATGAGAAAGCGACTCCCCACTAGTACCAATGTCACTTGGGGTACGGATCAGGTGGGGAGGGGAAGGCGATGAAGCGGGAGGAGCCGACCCAGAAGGCTGGGTACCAGACTGCCGCGTTATGGCCATTTGTGCGCATGGTATACAGATCAGCACATTCTCCCCCGTAAGGGATACCCCACACATGGCCCGGATTGTCCCGAAGGGATCCTGGGCCTGGTATCCTGCAGAGCCTCCATATGGTGAATTTTTGTGGTCAGTCGCAAGACCGTAGGGAATTATGCATAAGCAACCCGGGGTTCCCCTTAAAAGTCCCAGTGGGAGGATTTTAGGGGTGGACAATATTTATAGCTAGGGACCCCAGGACCAGGAGAGACCCCTTAAAATGCACTTATACGGGGACACCTGTAACACACAAAAAAGGTCACATAAGAGCAGAGCATAGTAAGGGATGCCCTAGCATAGATATTACAGTCACACAGCATAAATACTCATATACAGGTATATGACTGCATATATATATATATATTTATATTATCACGTCTATATCGCCAAGCAGCCATACAGAGCAATTAAAAAGGCATATAGGCACACACACAATTATAATTGATATATATATATATATATATATATATGTCCACACATATATGCCCCCGATGTATGTAGCCCACGGGCACAATAACGCCCGGCGACATGTACCACAAAGAGTATAAGCTTAGGATTCCAGCTAAAGGAGCCCGTAAGGGGCACTCACACAGAAGATGGCGTCCATACGAGGAGAGGGAGAAGGGGGCGGGCCAGCGCGGAGCGCGCCAGCACATGGCCCCGCCCCCCTCCGACGCGGGATTCCCCCCCCCCCCAAGCCGCGCTTCTAGCCGATAGGGCTGGAGCCTGCCGACAACGCCAAGGGGGGCGGGCCGGCACCGACGCGGGAGAGCGCCAGGCCCAGCCCCCCTCACCGAGGAAGGCAGAAGGCAGCGGAGCCGACCATGAGAGAACCGGCACGCCACCGCAAGAGAGCGTGCGCGCGGGCCGAACGTAAACACACACACACACATAAATAACAGTGAACAAATACACACACACTGCAAATAAAGGACAGGGAGTAAGCCCCCCCTCCCCCCCCGGAGGAGAGTAAGGGACCCGGAAGGGGGAGTGGGAACCCTGCCATATAAGGCCATAGGCATGTAGGGACGGGCATCCCAAACCAGGATCACCAAAACCCGGATCACCGCCTACCCCGTGGTGGGGTCTCACGGTGGAGCAGCGCTCCTACAGCACCCAGAGGGTGCTCCTACCTTTACCAAGGACCCACAGCTGAAGCTGGGAGGCTCAATACAGGGACAGTTTAGGGGGGTCCTGGCAGCAATAGGGACAAAAAAGGGGGCCGGGCGCGAGCCCAGCTTACCTGCAAGTAAGAGAAGCTTCATCTTCTGTCTTGCTCGCTCCCTGCAGAGAAGACAACTGGGGAATTGGTGAGAGGTCCCAGGTAGTTATGGACCGGGAGGGGCTTTTTTGCATTAATCTCTGCAGAAGTTCGCCCTCTACTGGAGAATGACCCAACTGTCAAGACTTATTGAAGCCGAGTGTATGTCACACTTGAAATATGGTGTCGGTATACCTCGAGGGGCGGGCCCGCACGAGCAATGACGCGGAACGCGCCAGAGACAGGCCCCGCCCCCCGAAGAGCGGGAAGCCAACACGTGAAAGCAGCCAATGACGGCGCACCAGCGCCTGAGGTAACGCCTCCGGCAAGCGCGAACACTGGGGAAAAACGCGCGCGGCGGCAATTTCAAGTATAATAAAGTAACAAGTCAGCGTGGCGGCTGACACAAGGCATAATGTAATGAAGCATAAGCCAATACACATATATACACATATAGATATACACACATACACACACACCCCCTTTTTTCCCCCCGAATGCTACAGGTAGAATGAGGGAGGACAGCGGCCATTTAACATAGGGCCCACCGATAGACAGGGGCAAGAGGCAATAGTGTGGGAGGGGCATCCCATAGAGGCTCACCATATGCCTGTACCGCCTACCCTTTGGTGGGGGATTGCGGTGGAGCAGCGCTCCCAAGCACCTAACAGCGGTGCTGCCTACCATCACCCGACCAGCGCAGGCAAGGCTGGGAGGTACATTATGGTACGGGTGGGAATAGTCCTACAGGGCCACAGGCTAATAGCCCCGCTCACCTGCGAGAAGAGAGCCATATTCTTGTCCATCGCAGTCCATACTGCAGAGAAAATCTGGGGATTGTGGGAGGTCCCTGGGTATTTGAGGGGCCGGGAGGAGCCTATTTTCGATGTCTCTGCAGTCCAGCGCCATCTGGTGGAGTAGTACCCGAGTGTAAGTATTCTATCTGGAGCAGGACGTACTGTATACTAAGAATATAAGGCCACTCTATACATAATTATAGTGGGTGTATAAGCATGTCTGCCGCAATATTTAAAAAACAAAAGAACCACACCTACCAGTCAACTGCTTCCCCCGCTCTGTGCACGGTCTACCAGGGCAGGGTCGATTCCCAGGCCAAACGCTGTGGGTTTAGGTCTAATTTAAGGGTATTTTGCACACTGACGAAGCAGGATGGGCAGGGTTCTGCACAGTGCCCGTTATATGAGGGTGCAGATCTGCACAATCTGTTATGGGGTGATTTTAAAAACTGCCTGTTATGGGGTGACTAAGGGGAATTCTGTCACTTCCTCCCATTAGGTTCATTGGGAGGGGGATATTTTAGCATTTGGTTAAGAATGCACCTGGAACAGAGATCTGCGAGATGAGGACGTTTTTTGGGGGTCTGCACACCGATAGGGGGAGGGGGTATTCTGACATAGTGGCTGTTATAAGGGGGGTTCTGACAAGGTGCCCAGTACAGTGAGTGATTCTGACAGTGCCCGTTACAGGGGGGATTTTGCACACTGATCATTACAGGGTTACAGAGGGATTCTGTCACTTCCCGTTACTAGGTTAGATTCTTGGGTTTTTGCATTTGGTTCAGAATATTTTTTTTCTTATTTTTCTCCTCTAAACATCTTATGGTCAGGTGCTTCTTATTGTGTGAAAACTATGATATATCAAAACGTAGCAGGACTGCTTGTTGGTCAACCTCTCCTCTTTGCCATCGCCATGGGCCCCTCAGCCACCCATGCAATCGCCATGGGCCCCTCAGCCACCCATGCAATCGCCATGGGCCCCTCAGCCACCCATGCAATCGCCATGGGCCCCTCAGCCACCCATGCAATCGCCATGGGCCCCTCAGCCACCCATGCAATCGCCATGGGCCCCTCAGCCACCCATGCAATCGCCATGGGCCCCTCAGCCACCCATGCAATCGCCATGGGCCCCTCAGCCACCCATGCAATCGCCATGGGCCCCTCAGCCACCCATGCAATCGCCATGGGCCCCTCAGCCACCCATGCAATCGCCATGGGCCCCTCAGCCACCCATGCAATCGCCATGGGCCCCTCAGCCACCCATGCAATCGCCATGGGCCCCTCAGCCACCCATGCAATCGCCATGGGCCCCTCAGCCACCCATGCAATCGCCATGGGCCCCTCAGCCACCCATGCAATCGCCATGGGCCCCTCAGCCACCCATGCAATCGCCATGGGCCCCTCAGCCACCCATGCAATCGCCATGGGCCCCTCAGCCACCCATGCAATCGCCATGGGCCCCTCAGCCACCCATGCAATCGCCATGGGCCCCTCAGCCACCCATGCAATCGCCATGGGCCCCTCAGCCACCCATGCAATCGCCATGGGCCCCTCAGCCACCCATGCAATCGCCATGGGCCCCTCAGCCACCCATGCAATCGCCATGGGCCCCTCAGCCACCCATGCAATCGCCATGGGCCCCTCAGCCACCCATGCAATCACCATGGGCCCCTCAGCCACCCATGCAATCACCATGGGCCCCTCAGCCACCCATGCAATCACCATGGGCCCCTCAGCCACCCATGCAATCACCATGGGCCCCTCAGCCACCCATGCAATCACCATGGGCCCCTCAGCCACCCATGCAATCACCATGGGCCCCTCAGCCACCCATGCAATCACCATGGGCCCCTCAGCCACCCATGCAATCACCATGGGCCCCTCAGCCACCCATGCAATCACCATGGGCCCCTCAGCCACCCATGCAATCACCATGGGCCCCTCAGCCACCCATGTATTACCAGATTGTAGATCCTAAGATGATCGAGTCACCAAGTCCTATTAAAAACCTCTAAATGGAAGTGAAAAATAAATACTCCTACAAGTGGAACCTGTATTGCAGTTTAAAAAATATTTGCAGCGCTCGTGACAGAGACCAGGAAGGGACAAGGAAGACAAATAACCTTTGAAGAACAGCCTTTGTAATTGAAAACGGAAGAGATCCAGTCCTGAAATAGCACAGCCCTGCCCGATGCCAGCTGCACAAAGTGCCCGATGCTCAAATTAAAGGAACATGAAATGGCATAAATCAGCTTTAGCAACATAGCCAAATAACTGGCAGAGGCACACAAGATTTATAGCACAATCCTCAACTACAGAGTAATGTGAAACGTGGAAACAATTACATGTTCAGTGACATCTCAACATGAATTGTGTGATATTGAAGTCCTCAGGTATAAATTTTAAATCTGAACATATAAATTTATGACCTATTTTAGGGATTCAAAACGCATTACAATGCACCACAAGTCCTCTGTTCAGGATCTAATCGGAATGCCATATAAGTCAAATCTGTAACAAAAGGTATTTATAGGTGACATTTAAGAGCAGAAACAATTTTTAATCCTTCAAAGGAGTAAAAAAAAGGTTTCACACAGCGGCAATGACCTGGCTTAGACCCCAACAGATCCATCAGATGTTCAGGAAAAAAAGTGAAGTAACACACTGGCAAATTAAGCAAATTAAGCCTCTTACATATACATAGAGATGCTCCACGCGCATCCAACGTTTTTTAGCTCTAATAAATTTTAGCTCTAATAAATTCTAATACTGGGAGGGTAATTTCCACAAATCATTACTGGTCTATGAAATCTGTTACAGATTACCAGACCTTCACCCTGAATAAGAGCCTCTTATATCTTATATATATCTTATATCCCCCACCATGTACATACAGATTGCCCACATTAAAAATCATCCTACCTGCATCTACTGCGTTTTCCGAGCCTTTAAAAATCCAAGATGGCGGCACATGGAGCCTCAGGCTACTTGCAAACAGGAAGTGTCTTCTGACTGTGCTGCTCTGCAATCTGGGATTGCTGTCCTTTTCCTGACCCCAGCTCTACCTCTTGTCTGTGCAAAGCACAGCTATAACCCCTCTCTAATGTACTTTTGCCCCTCTGTCCTCTCCTCTGTATGTGATGCTTCTGAGGAAAGATGGCGGCCCCCGTATCTTAGAGTCCTGACCAGAGTTGCAGCCCAGTGGGGGGGGGGGGGGGGGGAAGAATATTAAGTGACTAAAAACCTAAAATACATACATTTTAGATCCTAGGGAATGGTTTGGGCTTTTCATTAAATGATGCTGAAGGTCCAGTTTAAACCAGACTAACACTCATTTTACAAAAAAAGAAAAAAGTTAAAATAATAAAGCGCTCCTCTAAACCCCCCTCCCCTTGAGATAATCTGTGGTATATGAGATTTGAGAGGGCTTAAAGCAAAACAAAACCCAAGATGACTGGCCCCGGAATCTAAGAGACACTTTTGCTCCTGATTGCCATACAGGGTGAGCATTAGATATGCACGGCAAATGGCCGGCTAGACGAGAGCCCGCACTTGCGTCGTAGGATCAAGGAAAATACCATTTTGTGATTACTCACCTGTAAAATGGGTATTACAAGTATGTCACACACCCCGCTTCAGAATAGTCATTACACATGGGGCATAATCACCTGTAGAGGGCGATCTTGCAGAGAAGATAAAGAAAAAGTGAGCCTCTCCCAGCATAAATACCTGGGACCTCCCACTCATTTCCCAGTATTGAGACAGCAGTAAGGTAAAGGGACCAGGAAGAGCCAATTATAAACCATAACATTAAAAGGTTCACCATATAAAAGATCCAAAATACCAAAGGGCGGGGTGAAGCGGGGTGTGTGACATACTTATAATATCCATTTTACAGGTGAGTAATCACAAAATGGTATTATTCTAAGTATGTCACACACCCCGCTTCAGAATAGTCATTACACATGGGACATCCAATAGCAGTGTCCATAAAGGGCGGGAATCCAAAAACAAGGCAATAATGCACAAACCTAAACCACTGAGGCTTGCAGAACAGTGCGGCAAAAAAAACGCATCCACTGAGGCCCACACATCAACCTTATAAAACTTGGAAAAGGTGGGAACAGAAGACCAAATAGCCGCCTTACCAACTTGTTCAACAGAAAACTGGTGTCAAAAGGCCCAGGACGTACCCACAATACGAGTAGAATGAGCGGTAACAGTCAGAATAAGCACCAACAAGTGAACCACAACCAAGGAAAGCAAAAACCCTCTCCTTGTCGTTACTAGGCATAAGACACAAAAAGGGAAGAACCAAAGTCCCGATTAAGAAGAAAGGCAGGAAAAAAAAACAAAAAACAAAAAAAAAAACACTTTAGGCAGAAATCTGGCTTGAAGCGAAAACCACCTAGTCCAGATACCTCTCAAAGTAAGGGGCCTGAATGGACAAGGCCGCCAATTCTGAGACACGTCGAACAGAAAAGATGGCAACCCAAAAAAAAAAAAAAAAAAAAACCTTCTGAGTAAGCGTAGAAGAGATGATAACATGCAAGAACTCAAAAGGAGGACCCTGAAGGGCCCGACAGAACCGAATTCAAATCCCACACGGGGAACAGAGGCAACCTAGGAGGCCGCACGTGTGTGACCCCCGGAAAAAAGTCTCAACCAGAGTACGAAGCGCAAAATACCTTGGAAAGGACACCACCAGGGCAGAACCTGCCCTTTCAAGTTACTAAGCTGGAAACCCAAATCCAGCCCAAGTTGCCGAAACTACAAAATCCTAGGGATGGAAAACATCCAGCAGGGCAAGGCCCTAGCCTCACACCAATCAAAATAAGACCTCCAAGTCCTAAAGTAGATGTTAGAGGAAGACCACGTCCACGCCCCAACAAGAGACTGTATCACAGCATCAGAAGACCTTCCTCCAATAAGAAAGAGGTTTCAGCAGCCATGCCGCCAAAACCAGCGTTGGTAATTGGGGTAAAGCAGTTGACCCTGAGCGAGCAGATCCGGCAGAAGGGGCTGATCGAAACGATCCACTGCCAGCCCTACGACGTCTGCAAACCAAACCCGTCTTGGCCACCTTGGAGCCACCAGGATTGCCGACGCGCCGTCCAGGGCCAGCTTGCGCACAACCTTGCCCACCATAGGAAACGGAGGGAACAGGTAAAGGAACCCCAGATCCCTCCAGATCAGAGACATGGCATCCACCGCAAGAGCCAGAGGTTCCCATGAGAGAAACACAAACGCCGGAAGCTTGTGAATGTGACGAGAGGCAAAGAGATCCACCTGTGGCCAAGTGACCAAAAAAACCTAGGGATAGAGAGAACATTCCCCCCCGCGAGAGGAGCACATGCTCAGGGAGACCGCCACCGTGATCTCCACTCCCGGAATGTACACCACCAAGAAGCTTGAAACATAGCTCTCCGCCCAGGCAAGGATCAAGGACACTAACCCTGAGGGCACTCCTGCTGCGAGTCCCTCCCTGGTGATTGATGTAAACAACCGCAGTACAATTGTCCGACCGAAACTGAACCGGTAAGCCCCGTAACCAAGGAGTCAGCCGAGACAGAACTAACCCGATGGCTCTCAGCTCCAGAACATTGATAGAGAAGTGAGCCTCCTGAGGACCCCACAGCCCCTGGAACTGAAGATCCTTCCAGAAACCCCCCCCCCCCTCCCAACCTGACAGGCTGGCGTCCGTGGAGACTGTCTCCAAATGAGGGGACAGAAAAGACCTGCTCCTCAACAGATTGTCTGGCTCCAGCCACCACTGCAGTGAATGCCGAAACCGGGGAAACATCAGGAAGGACTGATCCAATGATAGCGGACCCCTGTCCCAGGCCGCCAGGAAATGGAGCTGGGGAGTCCTCGTGTGAAACTGAGCAAAGGGAACCGCCTCGACAGAAGCCACCATCAATCCCACCAGTCTCATCCCCAGTCGGATGGACGTGCGAGGGCTGGACAGAAGAAGCTGAGCCAACTCCTGAATCAAGGAAGGAACACCCAGGCCTGAGAAGAATCCAGAGACATTCCCGGAAAAGACAACACCCTGGCCAGAGAGAGGAAGGACTTGGGAAAGTTGGTCACCCAGCCGAATAACTCCAGAGTGGACACCACCGTTCCGGTGTCTAGTTCCACTTGGCTGAGGGAAGAAGCCATAATGAGACAGACGTCCAGATAAGGCACAATGCGGATACCCTGGGCTCTGAGGAGGGCCATCACCCCTGCCAGCACCTTGGTGAAAACCCCTTGGAGCAGAGGTAAGGCCTGATGTCTATTGACGTCATGAGGTCCCCCTGACAACGTGAAATAATGGCTGAACGCAGGGTTTCCATGCGGAACTTCCGGGAACGAGTAAACTTGTTGAGAAGCCTCAGATCCAAGACGGAACGAATGGAACCGTCCCTCTTGGACACCGTGAACAGATTGGAATAATAACCAAGGCCCCCCTCTGAGGGAGACACCGGACACATGACCACTGTGTCCAAAAAGACTTTGCACAGCTGGCCGGAGCCTTTGCGCGGCCAGAGAATCCAAAGGAACCCGAGACCTAAAGAATCAGGGAGGGGGGCCGGTACTCAAAATCCAGCTGTAACCGGAAGACACCACCTCCAGCTGTCCGAGACCTCTTGGTCCCTGACCTGGAAGAAATGACGCAGCCCTCCCCCCCACCCGCAAGGGTGAGGGCGCCCCCTCCTTGCTGATCTGGCGTGGCCGCGGGCTTGACGCCCCAGTTATGCCCCGGACGGGCACATCCCCTGCCCCTGTTCCAGGAATCACCTCTGGAAGAGGAGAAGGCCGATCCCCTGCCAGCTGTGACCCCACGAAGGGTTAAGGAACATTGCCCCACGAAGGGTTAAGAACATCGCCCCCCCGAAAGGGGCGACGTAGCCTCCTTTTTCAGAGGTCCTACTACACAAAACCATAGCGTATGATCCATCCTGCGACGGTCTACGCAAACAAGGCATTTCCCGAAGATCCAAGCACCGGGACCACCCGAAATACAACATCGGGATTCGAACCTGTGACAGGGTAACCTGTACAGGAACGTGCACTAGTCGCCCGCGCCACAGGACGCTCTCATCCAGGGCGGCTAGCATCAACGGCATAAACAATTTGCACCGCTTAAGGGCGGGGAACCCATCACTGGCAGGATCAAGCCTAGAAGTAGTCAATAGGGCCCTAAGCTTGTAAGCTGGCAGCGGTGAAATCTGAACCCACACCTCCGAAGAGACTGGAGCCTTAATCCAGCGCCTTAGACCGCTCGGCCACACTACCCTCATTGACTACTGACCTGGTAGCGACCGCAAGAAGCGCCGAAGCACCAACAGGCCGCAAGGCCGACCCAACACCGGCAACACCGTGACCAGCCAACTGGTCCATACGTTTGTCCTCGCCCTCCTTGAGGGTAGAGCAATCAGGATAAGACAACCCCAAACCCGGGGCATCCACCTCGGGAAAGGAAGACCAGCGCTTCAGATCACCACGTCCATCGGAAAAGGATAATTCCTATCCCAACCCGGGGGAACGCCCGGAAGCCGAGCAGGTTTCTCCCATTCCTTAAGGATAAAAATGCTTTTGATTAGGAAAATCCAACAGAAGAGCCAGGACCTTAGGGGTATTCAAGGAATCAAACTCAAGGTCAAAGGCCAGCGCGGTAGGGAGCAAGAGCTTTCTGTTAACCGGAACTTCCAGGCCACATCGCTAGAAAGCAATTTTTCGAGATTGGCCAATCCGGCACACACATCAGATTGCGACTCCCCACCCGTGACAATATCACTTGGGGTACGGATCAGGCGGGGAGGGGTAGGCGAGTAGGCCGGCGGCGCTGACCCAGACGCCTGGGGCCCGTACTGCCGTGTTATAGCCAGCTGGGCACATGGTATACACAAACATCATCCCCCGCAAGGGATGCCCCACACCCCATAAGCTGTCGGGATTGCCCCAAAGACATCCCGAGCCCTGCATCCTGGAAGCCTCCATACGGTGATTTTATATATAAAGTCGCAATGACCGAGGGAATTATGCCAATAGGCAACCCGGGATGCCCCTTTAATGTCTCTAGTGGGAGGATTTGATTAAGGACCCAATAACCCAGGGACCTAAGGACCGGGAATAACCCCTTAATTAAGCAATATAGGTCCACCTGAAGGATACAAGAATAAGGCCATTCAGAACACATGCAGCCACAAACAAAAGGGCCCCACGGGCCACTCACCACACCGCAATGCCGTCACGAGGGAGCCGATATACATATATCTATATATGAAAACATCAAGCCAAGCATAGCATTCAGCGCCTGTGTTAAAATACAAATCTGAGCTGGGCTTGACCTTAGACCCTCTGTGCCATAATCTAAATGCTCTACCTGCTGAGTCATTCAACCTGCTGCACCGCAACTCCGTCCGCAAGAGGAAGCAGAGAGGGAGAGAAGGAGGGCGGGCCAGCGCATGTCGCGCCCGGCCCCGCCCCCTTCCCTCACACAAAAACGCGGCTCTCAGCCAGTGGCCGGGCTCCGCAGCGGCGCCAAAAGCCGGGGGCGGGCCGCAGCCGAACACGCCGAGCGGCCGGCCCCGTGCCTGAGGAGGAGAAGCTCCTCCTCCGCCATTACAGCTCGGGCCGGCACCGCCCTGGGGAAAACGCAGTAAATACACAACAAAAACCTCACAGAAAAGGGGGACATTCACACTGAAAGTGACTAACAATGACAGTGAAACACAATGAAAGCCGAAAAAGACAATAACATATATGGGAAAAAAAGCCCCCCCCCCCCCCCCCCCCTCTAATGGGAAGGATTCTGGGACATGGGAGAAAAAAAACACTCAGGGAGTGGATGGCTAAGAGACAGGGCATCCCACACCAGGATGACCTAAACCGGCGAGCCGCCTACCCCTTGTTATGGGGTCTCACGGCAGAGGCATTTGCTCCTGGACACCTAGGGTGCCATCTACCGTTGCCCAGACCAGCAGCCAAGGCTGGGAGGCAAAGTATAACAGTTAAGAGGGGTACAGGGCAGAAAGAGAGAGATAAGAGGCTGGGGGTTACCTCGGATACCTGCAAGCAGGAGACATCCAGAAGAAGCCTGGGAAATGAGTGGGACGTCCCAGGTATTTATGGGCTGGGAGGGGCTCACATTTTCTCTCTCTTCTCTGCAAGATCACCCTCTACAGGTGACTATACCCCATGTGTAATGACTATTCTGAAGCGGGGTGTGTGACATACTTAGAATAGAAGAGTTTCTATGGCTGACCTAGAGCAGTGGTCCCCAACCTTGTCCTCAAGGCCCACCAACAGGCCAGGTTTTGCAGATCTCCACAGATGCACAGGTGGAGTAATTAGTGCAGCTGCAGAGCAATAGAGCTGGCTATTTGGAGATCCAAAAACATGAGGGCCTTGAGGACAGGGTTGAGGACCACTGACCTAGAGGATCTCACACAGCGGAGCATTCCAAATAAGGAAGCTGGGGGGGGGGGGGGGGGGATAAACTTGGGATAGTCAGAATCCCAGGTTTTGTTCCACTTTATCCACATGCAGATGTTATGTGGAATATATTTGCAGATGTTGCACTCCTAGATTGTGAGTGTCCATCTTGCTATACACCCAACAATCCGGCTTACACATGAGCATGTGGGGGGGGGGGCATCTCTGCCAGCACACTGACACACCGCAGCTGAGCTGGAAGCCCAACCCTTGTCCAATGTTAGAAGGCGATGAAAATCTTTCTGTAGCTGCCAGCAATGATGAAAACATATAGTTACCAGAGCTGGGCTGCAGTGTGCCTGTGTAATATTGTCTCTTCACATAAGGCAGGTCATCCGCAATAAAACTTGGGAGCCCACACAAACATATGTCTCAGAATAAGACGGCGGCCGCTCTCGTCATGCCGAACACACACTAAATCAACAGCTATTACTGGAATGATGTGCATGGGGGAAGTTATTTAAAGTACTTCTGAAGGCAAAGGTAATTGTTACACCATTGCGTCAGGCTACATTTGGCACTGCCCTAAACCGTTTTCGGTTTTTAAATTGAAGAAGAACTGGTCGAGATATTTAGAGGTTACAGTTTCACCTCATGACTTCTCTTCTGACAAAGGTGGGCATGGCCCTTGGATGTTTGATGCTGCATAATCAGCTCTCTGCACTGACAGCAATGTGATGAATCTAGAGGAGGAGGCAGAGGAGGGAACAGGAGTAGGGAGGGACCAGCAATCCTGTCCTGCTCTGCTGAGCTGATTGGAGGACAGTCATTGGCTGAATCTGTAAACCCCGATCCCAGCCATTTCTGCTTCAATTTAAAAACAGTTTAGGACAGTGCCAAATGTAGCCCAACGCAATGGTGTAACAATTGCAGTAGCAGCTTCAACTATGTAAGCTAGAGAACACTTGTTTACAATGTTTCTACAATGTTTTAAGAGCTTCCTGAGCTACTATGAGTCGTTACAACTGAAGCCTTTCCATTTCGAGCAAAATATAAGAGGGTGCCTGCACAGAGATTTGAGGCAATGTTGACAATGGAACTGCATTTTCCAGATCAGGGGGTGTAGCAAGATGGCAGTTAATGCAGTTTTTGGAGCCGATTGTGTTTACGGCCCTCTCATAAAGCTTGGGGATTGTTTAGGGGAGCAAACTTCCCGGGTCTGGCTTGCTAATGATCTGACCGAGACAACAGGTTTAACTGCATCTGCTCTAAATCAACCTCTTCATATAAAGGGGATCACAATCTAGCAAAAGAGTTACTGGCAGTTGCTGATGAGCTCACCTGTTACAGTAGACTGATTCTGGGACTGGTAGTCAGAAACATTACTAAGCTTTTTTTCAAGGGCAGGAAACCCACTTTAGCAACACAGAGCCACAGGAATATAGGAAACAGCATGCTAATCAGTAAATCCATAGATCTGCAGGCTAAAAAGAAGATGCACCTCTGTTCTGAAGTCCACTTTCCCTTTAACCAAATATATTATATACTAATATCTATGAATAAGTAAATAACTATGAATAAGTAAATAACACAACCATGATCAAGGCCACATTTTATGCCACGTGATAATTCCACATATAAAAACTCAGGACATGGTAAGCAAATACATACAAATGCTTACATCCGAGGAACAGGTACAGGTGTTGGGAAAATAAACAGAAGATTGTGACCTAGTATCACACACACGCGCATCATTTCTACACTTACAGCTTCAGCTTCTGTTCTGGTTTTGAAAGTGATAACTGCATGAGGGGAGGAGTGCGACATATGGCAGTCTTCGATTTCCCCATATTGCTGTCAGAGCAAGAGACAATTACATTGCATTAGTAAAGTGTGTTCTTTTGGATTATTTTAAATTCAAAGTCTTTCTGCAGCCTCTGAAAGGCAACATAAAACATTTCTGGGATTGCCGGTTTTATACACCTATAATATGACATGTCTGCCTTTGCTAGGTTATAACAGGTAAATTACTCATATGTAACACATGTATAATGTGGCCATCGCTGGCTCCCACAGTGCAAGGTCATACATTCTGCTTACCAACTACCTACCTGAATACCATTAATAGCACCTTACGTGCATGGTGACCATTGAGGTTGACCAGTGAAAAATTACAATTCTGTGAAATACTCACCTGTAGAATTGGTATTATACGCATACAGTACGTCCTGCTCCATATATAATAATTACACGTGGGGTAATCCTCCGCCAGAGGGCGCTGTTCACTGCAGACATGCAAAAACAGGCTCCTCCAGGCCCTTCATATACCCAGGGACCTCCCACAAATCCCCAGCATTGAAAAGCAGTGAGAAAAGAAGCCGGGAGAAACCAAACACCAAACTGGTAACCATAGCAATGATAGCAATCACCATACAGGGGATCCAGAAAAATGTAAAACCAGGGTGGGGTGGAGCAGAACGTACTGTATGTGTATAATACCAATTCTACAGGTGAGTATTTCACAGAATTGTATTATTCTAAGCATACAGTACGTCCTGCTCCATATATAATACTTACACGTGGGACATCCAATAGCAGTGTCCATAAAGTAGGGTGGGATCCCCATCAAAAAAGGCACAGCAGACAGTAAAGGCGCTGTCACCTGCAAACCTTGCTACCAAGCACGACATGAGCAAAGGCTCTAACGTCAACCGCATAACAAAACCTTTGAAAAGGTATGAACAGAAAACAAGCAGCGGTCTAGCAAAACCTGTTTAACAGAAAACCTGGCGCTGAAGGGCCAAAGGTACCCAAGCATAAGTAGAACTTTATAAAAAGAGGAAGATTCTTCCCCTTAAAGGAATAGACCAGAGTAGCGACCTGACCAGCCCAAATGCAACAGGAGCCTCGGTAAAACTTAGAACTCTCCCCAACGGGGAATTGAAACCTGGTCTCCCGCAAGACAGGCAGGGATACTGACCACTACACTAACAAGGATCAGCAAGAAGCCGAAACCTTTACTCAGGACCAGAAAGACAAACCATCCAAGTAAGATCAGTCCAAAGGGCGCATAGCCCCTGGAAGCAAACGAGATCAGGCGCATACGTATGGAGGCGCCCGCAGACCCCAAGGGGCATCAGTCCCCCTAAGGGACAACAAACAACCAGGAAAACTTCAACACCTGTTGAGGGAATGTAGACCCCCTTACTAGCATTACTAAGAATAAGGCCCATAGGCAGACAAAAAGGACTTAAATAATGATCATAAGACACCGCCTTGGGAAAAAGGTCCGGCGTAAGGCGGAATACCACCACATCATGGTGTGTGTAATAATATATATATATATATATATATATATATATATATATATATATATATATTTATTGAACGAGGGCTAACTAAACAGAGCCACCTACTCAGGCACACGTCTGACCGAAGCCACAGCCCCCGGAAGGGCAACTTGAACTACGAAACAGCTCTGACAGCATCCAGAATGAGTCCCAAGGGAACAACCCGCAAGGCAAACAGAATAAAAATTGATCCCAACAGGGACCATAGAACTACTTGGGAGATGCACCTGAGCAATCCCCAAGAGAACGCTTAACAAGGAAGGCTGAACAAGACTTCTTACGGGAAGGCAGACAGAACAGAACCTGAACCTTCAGAGTACCTAGATGGGGATTCAACCCCAACCCATGCTGTAACAACTCTAGAACCCTGGGAACAGATAACGTCCAACAGGGAAGAGACCAAGACTCACGCCAATCAATATGGGTACACCATACCCCATAATAGACGGAGGAAGAAGAAGAAAAAGAAGCTTGCTCCTAGCCCCCCATAGACCATAGACCATCTGCGAACCACAGTCCACTAGGCCACCCAGGGGCCATCAATCTCACGGGTCTCTTTATCAGCGCAACCGTGCGCAGAACCCCACCTAGCAGGGTGAATGAAGAGAAGACATATAAAATAGAATGTCCAGACATAAAATTACTAAGCCCCCATGACCAGAGTCAGAATATTCTGGGGCAGTAAAAACAACGGCAGAGCCCCTGTGATATTAACGGGACCCAACAGAGCCACCCTAGTTGGCTCTCAGAGGGACACCAGGATAGCACAACATGCCACTGAAGGACATCCATTGGAGCGAATACCACTGAGATGCAGGGAATGTAGACCCCCACCTAGATCAGGATCAGAAACCTTCCAGGAGAATCATCCTGCTCCAAGTTCCAGACCGATAATAAATACAGGCCACTGTCCTCCGACAGGCCAAGAGTCCCCAAATAGACAGGTCCTGAAGAGGAGAAGTCCAGCAAGATAGAGTCAACTGAAGGCTCACTGTTTTAACAAAATCAGTAGGCAAGATGGACCCTGTAAGGGACCCTACCTAGGAACAGGGGGGGGGGGCCCTGTCAACCTGCGAGACTAGGTACCAAAGGTGACCATCTACAGGAAGATGCAAGAAAAGGAGGGGGGTGCCCCCGGACAGGGTTCTTGAATTTAACCAGACCAAGAGGAACCACCGTACCAAGGGGGAATGAGCACAGACCTAGCTCCAGGGGTGCTGGAACACCATCCAGGATTAATAACCTACTGTGCCGAAGAGCCCAAGGGCTCTGAATATAAGGGACATCCTCATATCCGCCACCAACGGGCCCACCAGCTGCAATCCTGCCTGGTGAAGGAAGGAGACAGCAAAGAGGGACAGAGCCCATGTAACCAGGAGTCCACTTATTGCCAAGGAAGAAGGTACAAGCCTGAACCAAATCCAAGGAATGGAGATAGCGAATAAGGGACAATGAGGGATTGAGGTGACTGAGCACCCATCCAAATAACTCCCAGAGGACACCGCTGGCCGACTAACCCACTCAGCCTGACGTAGATATTGGGAAGTAAAGGACGGTCCGGTAGGTCCTAGTGCGGATGCCCCACAGGCATGTCAGAGACATCACCCCCATCCGCTCCTTGGCAAGCAGCCTGGGAGCAGAAGAGCGGCCAAAAACAAGGCCCCAATCCGCAGGGTTGGTCCTTCAACACTGACCTGTAAAGGTCTTGGTGTCCAGAAGACACAGGGGAAACTAAAAGGATCTTAGATCTCCACAGGAGGCCAGAAGCCCCCCTTGCACAGGGCGCCTGTATGCCAAAACAGAGATATCATGCAGGGACTACCTGTGAGTGTAGAATTGCCAAGCCTACCATAGGCCAGCATGGCCCAGACTGCCTCATCATTTTGAGGGAAAGAGGAGGGTTAACATAGAGGCCATCGCCCCAGCGTGTCAAGGGCAACCTGCAAGTGAGCCCAGACTCTGCAAGCCGAGTACGGCCTGCACCAACTCCTGAAGGGAAAACAGGAACTAGAAGCACCCTGAACCTCTGAAAGGGACCGCCCAGCAAACTATCCCGTATCCAGGGGAACTACCTCCTGGATCCACCAGAAGGAGACGATACGCGTCCCTTCAAGCTTGGGAGGTCTTGGCAGATTTGGACTTAGCCCTGCCAGAGGGCCCAGGGCGTTGCCTGTCCACCCTGGAGTGGTAATATACGTCGAAAAGTTGGAAGCACACCTCTGGTTCGTGCTTGACATTAACGTAGGGAGGGGGAGGGGTGTCCCTGCCCAGAGGAGGCCGAGATGGCCTTCTGCGTAGGGGTGCCTTACCCTTTTTGCCAAAAAGGTCCAGACGGGCCCCGAATAGGCGCCGTCCTCTAAAGGGAAGGCCAGCGAGAGCCTTTTGTATCATCGTCAGCACCCCACTGTCGCAGCCAGACCAGGCGGCGAATAGCTACCACAAGGGCAGAGGTTCTAGCACACATCTTAATGGTGTCATCCAGCGCTGAGAGGATAAACCTCACAAACACATCACAATCTGAGAGTGCATTAAAGACCTCCCAGGGGAGATCCTCAGGTTGGTGATAAAGTAGCTTTCTAATATGGGTCCTGGCGGCCACCGCAGTGATGGCCGCGGCACAGACCGGGCGCAGAGCCGTCCCTGCACACGAAAAGGCGTGGGAAGCCAGTCTGTCAATGCGCCGGTCCTCAGCATCCCGAAGGGTACGGTAATGAGGAACAGTCATGAAGGGGGGGTTAGTAACCCCTATAATCGGTGCATCCACCACGGGAGGTGCTGACCAAAAGTTAACCACATCAGGGGGAAAAGGGTACTTCCAATCCCAGACCCCTGGAACCCCTTTAAGTTTACAAGGGGATTCCCATTCTTTGGATATAAGAGCCTGGAAATGCTCCTGTTCCAGAAATTCCAAGTGCGGTGTCGCTGTGTGGAAACTCGCCCTCTTAGGCTTGGTAGCCTCTCCAGGAGAGGAGATTGACAAAACCTCAAAGATCTTAATAAGTAGTTCATCAGTGTCACACAGGCCCCAGGTCCAGAATCATCACGGCTCCAGGGCATCTCGTCCGAGGAGCCCGAATCGGAGAATAGCTCACCTTCATCAGAAGGATCAAGGTCCTGCATAGCAGCAGATTCATAAGTTTCATTAGGAACCGGGGAACCAGGAGGCGTCAGGGACCGCTTCTTCCTAGGGCCCAAGCGCTCCGCCAAACTAGATAGCACCTGCTCAGCCGTAGGCAGCCTGCGCGGCACGACCTGCTGGTCATCCCCGCTCGAGTGAGACTCATCAGTAGTGAGATTTAAGCACGGGGAGACAGGTGTATTGAAGCGAGGTGCAGCCACTGGCAAAGCTGATTGCAGGGCAAGTGCCTGTTCAGCACACGGTCCGCAGACCCGTGCTCTGTCAGCATCAGCATGGGGCTGTCCACACGCTGTACTCAGACGGTCTTGTCCCCGAGTGACCCCGGGTACATAATTCTGAGATGCCTCCATATGGTGATTATCTGAGCAATATGCCCGCAGGGATTTATGCAATAGGCAACCCTGGATGCCCCAAGACCCGCTAGGAATGTGGGAGCATTTTCTATGTGAACCCGCTATAATATATGTCAGGCCGGGAGAAGCCAATGAAATCTTGTCTGAAAGACAGAGAATAAGGGGGGGTGTCAGAGCCATGCGCAGCTGAACGAAAGATCATAGGAACAAAACCGCCCGGGAGGGCACTTACATGACCAAGGGAGGAGGAGGATTGCAACCACCAATGGGGACATCCAATAGCAGTGTCCATAAAGTAGGGTGGGATCCCCAATATAAAGTTAACAGCAGACAGTTTAAACCACTGCCGCCTGCAGAACCTTGCGGCCAAAAGCAGCATTAGCTGAGGCCTTAACATCAACCTTGTAAAACTTTGAAAAGGTGTGAACAGAAGATCAAGTAGCGGCCTTGCAAACTTGTTCAACAGAGGCCTGTTGCTGAAAGGCCCAAGAGGCACCAATAGCACGAGTGGAATGAGCCGTAAGACGGAAAGGGGGAGTCCTCCCCTTAGTAGAATAGGCCTGAATCACAGCCTGACGAATCCATTTACTGATGGTAGACTTGGCGGGAGCCAAACCTTTCCTAGGTCCGAAAGGCACAACAAAGAGCATCAGTCTTCCTGAAGGCCTTAGTGACAACCAGGTAATACTTCAAGCACCTGACTACGTCCAAGGAATGCAGAACCCGCTCCTTGTCGTTGCGAGGATTGGGACACAGAGAAGGAAGAACAATATCCTGGTTTAAATGAAAAGCCGAAACAACTTTAGGCAGGAAATCCGGCTTGAAGCGGACCACCACCTTGTCCTGGTGTCGCTCATAGTATGGAGGCTGAATAGATAGAGCGGCCAGCTCTGACACACGCCTAACCGAAGTAATAGCCACCAAGAAGACGACCTTTAGAGTGAGAACAACCAGAGCAGCATCTTGAATAGGCTCAAAGGGAGCACCCTGCAAGGCAGACAAAACCAAGTTCAAATCCCAGACAGGGACCATAGTTTTTCGAGGGGGACGCACGTGAGTGACCCCCTGTAAGAAGGTCTTAATCAGGTGATGTTGAGCAAAGGTCTTCTGAAAGAAGATAGAGGGGGCAGAAATCTGACCCTTCAGAGTACTAAGTTTGAGACCTAAGTCCAGACCATGCTGTAAAAACTCCAGAACCCTAGGGACGGAGAATTCTCGGCAGGGAAGAGACCTGGACTCACACCAGTCAATGTAGGAACGCCATACTCTATAAACAGATAGCAGAAGAAGTCTTCTTCCTGGCCTGCACCATAGTAGCCACCACAGAGGCAGACAAACCCTTCTCCATAAAGATGGAGGTTTCAGCAGCCAGGCCGTCAAAGCCAGAGTTTGTAAATTGGGATGGCGTAAGGACCCTTGAGTTAGCAGATCTGGCACCCTTGGCAGATCGTACTGATCTACTGCCATTTGAACCATGTCTGCGAACCACACCCTTCTTGGCCACCTGGGGGCCACTAGAATCACAGGTACCCCTTCCAGAGCAATCTTGCGTAGAACCTGCCCAGAAGGGGGAACGGTAGAAACACATACAGGAGTCGAAACTCCCTCCAAGACATGGACAGGGCATCCGTGGCCATGGCCAGAGGATCCTGAGACAGTGAGACAAAGGCCAGGAGCTTGTGATTGTGACGGGAAGCAAACAGATCCACATCCGGTAGTCCCCAACGGTGACACAGGGACTGGAATACCTTGTTGCAGAGGGACCACTCCGCCTGACGGGACATTCCCCTGCTCAGGGCATCCGCCAGCAGGTTCTCCGCCCCCGGAATGCAAACAGCCGAAATGCATTGAACATTGGCCTCCGCCCATGTCAGAATCTGAGACACCTCTTGGAGAGCACCCTTGCTCCGGGTCCCTCCCTGATGATTGATGTAGGCAACCGCTGTTCTGTTGTCTGAGCGTACCTGGACCGACAGACCCCTCAGGTGTTGGGTCAAACTCTCCAGTACCAACCTGACTGCCCGTAATTCCAGAATGTTGATGGGTAAATGGGCCTCCTGAGGACCCCACGTCCCCTGGAAGTGCAGGGACTTCCAGAATCCCCCCCCAACCTGACAGACTGGCATCCGTTGTGACCGTCTCCCAGGAGGGGGTCAGAAAGAACCTGCCCCCGATCAAGTTCCTGTGGTCCAGCCACCACGCAAGGGACTGTCTGACCGAGGGGGGAAGCACACAGAACCCGTCCAAGGACGCTGGGTTCTTGTCCCACACTGGCAGAAGGTGAAGCTGCAGAGGTCTCAAATGGAACTAGGCAAAGGGCACCGCCTCGAAGCTCGCCACCATCAGGCCCACCAACTGCATTCCCTGCCGGATGGAGAACTGTGGGCTCGAAAGCAGGAACCTCGCCTGCGCTGTCAGAGCTTCCACCTTCTGTTGAGGAAGGAATATCCTTGACTGAACCGTATCCAGAATCATTCCCAGGATCGGAGTTACCGAGGAGGGGGACAGGGAGGACTTGGGGTAATTGATCACCCACCCGAAGGACTCCAGGGTGGACACTACCAGCCGAGTGTCCAACTCTGCCTGCCGCAGAGACCGAGAGGTGATGAGAATATCGCCCAGGTAGGGCAGCACGCGTATGCCCCTTAGCCTTATCAGGAACATCACCCCTGCCAGCACCTTGGTGAACACCCTGGGAGCCGACGTTAGGCCGAATGGCAGGGCCACAAATTGGTAATGCTGATCTTAGTGCAAATCTGAGAAACCTTTGGTGTCCTGGAAACACCAGGACGTGCAGGTAAGCATCCTTGATGTCTACTGACGTCATGAAGTCCCCTGGGCGCAGTGAGCCAATGGCCGAGCGCAGAGTTTCCATGCGAAAGTGGCTGTTCTTGACAAATTTGTTGAGGATTTTTAAATCCAGAATGGGCCTGACTGACCCATCCTTCTTGGGTACTGTGAAAAGGTTGGAGTAGAACCCCGTGCCCCTGCCTCCAAGGGGGACCTTGCAAATGACCCCTAGATCCATGAGACCCTGTACGGCCAGCAACAAGACCTGAGCTGAGGCAGGGTCTTGAGGGATTCGAGACCCAATGAACCTGGTGGGGGGCCGTACAGTAAATTCTATCTTGTAGCCGGAGGACACTACCTCCTGAATCCACCGGTCTGATAGGTGGCGCCGCCAGATGTGCTCGAAGTGCTGTAGACGTCCCCCCGCCCTGACTGGTGAAGGCGTCCCTTCATGCCTGAGGGGCCTTGGGAGGGGCTTCTGGCTTGGTTCCCCAGGAGGAACCGGGACGGCGTCCTCTGTTCCTGTGCCAGGAATCTGCGCGGGCCCAAGCGAAGGACGCCCCTCTACCCTGTTTGGCCCCACGGCTGGGGGTTGATAGGGAGCCTTGGCCACGAAAAGGCAGAGTCTGCCGCCTGCGCTGGGGTAACTTGCCTCCCTTGGCAAAGAGGTCTAATCGATCCCCAAACAAGCGCAGCCCTTTAAATGGAAGCCCCGCGAGGGCTTTCTTGGCGGCATTGTCTGCGGCCCACTAGCGCGACCAGACCGCGCGGCGTATAGCAACCACCAGGGCAGATGACCTGGCACACATCTTAATAGCATCGTCCGATGCAGACAGGATAAAGTTCACAAACGCATCACAGCTGGACAGAGCATTGACAGTATCAGGAGGTAACTCATCTGTGCCATCGAGAGCACTCCTAACCACGGCCCTGAGCACTACTGCCGTAATGGCTAAGGTCGCTCCCCCAAATGCAAAGGCATGACATGCCAGTTGGTCAACACGCCGGTCCTCAGAGTCCCGTAGCGTAGTGGTGTCGGGAGAGTGCATAATAGAGGTGTTGGACAACCCTATAATAGGAGCATCGACCTCAGGCGGCGATGACCAGCACTTAACCAAGTCAGCAGGAAAGGGATATTTCCTATCCACGCTCTTAGGGACCCCTTGAAGTCTGCTGGGATGTTCCCATTCTTTAAGCACAAGGCTATTGAAATGGGCCTGCTTGGGAAATTCCAAGCAAGCTTTAGCAGTATGAAAAAGATCACCCCTTTGCCAGGGAGCAGCAGCAGGGGGAGAGAGGGACAGAACCTCAAAGATCTGAACCAGCAGTCTATCAATATCATCCGAGGACCAATGCTCGGAGCCAGACTCTTCCTGACCCCTAGACTCATCGTCATATGACCCCGAGTCAGAGAACAGTTCCCCTTCGTCCGAGGGGATATGGGCATAGGAATGCAACAAATCATCAGGTTCTATAGGGAAGAGGGCCGATTCAGGGTTCAAGTGCCGCCTCTTGGCGGTGGCTTTACGCGCTAAGGAATTAGCAAGCAAGTTTTCAACACTAGCCAGCCTCGTGGCCAGATCAGGATGAGAATCCCCACTGGTATTGGGGGTTAGACTCAGGCTTGGGGGAGTAGGTGAAGTGCGGCGGGGTGCAGGCCCAGCCTCAGAGGAGACGGGAAGCACCAATAGCGCCTGCTGTGCACAAGGAACACAGACCTGTGCATTGTCACCGCTGCTAGGTAAGACCCCACAAGCTACACACAGCCTGGCTTGTCCCGAAGGAACCCCATTCACAATATCCTGAGATGCCTCCATATGGTGATTTAAATCGGCACAATATGCCAGTAGGGATTGACGCTGTAAGCTACCCTGGATGCCCCAATAACCCGCGTGGAAGTGGGAGTAATTTTTATGGTCACGACCGGGAGCTACACTGGGCCGGGAGAAGCCACCGAAATCCGCAGTCTGAAAGACATAAGGGGGAACAAGGATGTCAGAGCCATGCGCAATGGGAGATAGAAACTAACGAAGAGTCGCCCATGAGGGCACTTACAGAGAGGACGATCTTCACCACGCGCGGGAGAAGGAAATGGCGCCAAGCGAACCTCGGAGGGCGGGCCTGAGCAGACCGCGACGCGTAGCGCGCCAAGCCGGAACCATGCCCCTCCCCAGCGAGCACGAAGCTCGTAAGGCGTCTAGCCAATGAGTGACAGTAGTCACAAAGTCATAATGCCTAATGTAATGGCGCTCGGAGCCTATACAGGCACGGCCGAGGGCTGTACTCGGGCTCTCCTGTGGCTCCCCGTCGGGGAATGAACCCTGGTCTGCCGTGACAAGGCGGTACAGTATTGAACAGGCGCTCAAGCCAACGCAACCTAGGAAGAGCCACTAAGGCTAAGAAGGAGAAGGAAGGAAGAAGAAAGACGCCAAGGCATCCGCAAAGCCGCCGCCGCCGCCGTACATGCGGTGCGAGCAGAAAACAGAGACTAATGGCGCTGCGATTAACAGTAAGGTAAGAGCGCGGCTCTGATCCCCGTTCCCAGTAAAGCGCAGCCAAGCCATAAGCGTGTAAGGATACACTGAGGCCGCCATACACACAACCCCTCCCCCCCTTTCTTTTCCCCCTGACTAAGGGGGGAACGAGGGAGGAAGGCGACCAGTTACATAGGGTCCACCGCTACATGGGGTGTGGGGCAATGATGCGGGAGGGGAATCCCCTGAAGGCTCACCATCAGCCTTGAACGCCTACCCTATGGTGGGGGATTGCGGTGGAGCGTGGCTCCGTAAGCACACATGGTGCTGCCTACCTTCACCCGACCAGCCCAGGCTGGGAGGCATATCACACAGAGGAGGGGCGGAAATAGTCCCACAGGGCCGCAGGCTGTAATAGCCCCGCTCACCTGCGAGTGATACTTCATGTCTTCGCAGTCAGCACTGCAGAGAAATCTGGGGATTTGTGGGAGGTCCCTGGGTATATGAAGGGCCGGGGAGAGCCTGTTTTTGCATGTCTGCAGTGAACAGCGCCATCTGGCGGAGGATTACCCACGTGTAAGTATTATAGATGGAGCAGGACGTACTGTATGCTTAGAATAGCCCCACTCACCTGCGAGAGAGTGATACTTCATGTCTTCCTAGTCAGCACTGCAGAGAAATCTGGGGATTTGTGGGAGGTCGCTGGGTATATGAAGGGCCGGGAGGAGCCTGTTTTTGCATGTCTGCAGCGAACAGCGCCATCCGGCGGAGGATTACCCACGGGTAATTATTATATATGGAGCAGGACGTACTGTATGCTTAGAATAAAACACTCAACTGGCCCCTTGTTCGATCCGGCCAGCTCTCCTCTTTTTTTTTGGGGGGGGGGCGCCTCTCTGCCCCTGCTTTCCCGATGAGCCCTGTCATCTTCATGACTAGCACCAGATTACCTCCCCCCCCCCCCCCCCCCCCCCCGCGGGCGTCATCTTGGCTCCCAGCGGTTCAGCTGTCAGATGCGATGATCGCCGGCCAGAGGACGACGGGGCAGGAGATCCTCTGATCACCTGCCTCTCCCTCCTCTGGCCGGCAATCACCGCATCGGTCATCGGATCAGCGAGGGACACAGGAGCTGACATCGGAGGTGAGTAAAGATTTTTTTTTCTTTTTAATAAAGACATTTTGTGTGTGTGTGTGTGTGTTTTGTTACTGTTAACCCTTTGTGAACTGGTAAGGGATCTATGTGACCCCTATACCAGTTCACAAGACTATGGGTCTGGCAAGTCACCTGCAGCTAGTGGGTGACTTGCCATTAACCCCGGGCCCCCCAATTACCCCTCTCCCCAAAGGCCATGGGGGGGTTAGAAGAGCCTATGGCAATTAGGCTAGGGGGACCCCACGTCAATCGCAATAGATCTTTGAGACAGAATCGGGATATACTGTATCATCATACGTGTATCATGATACGTATAGTATTGCCTGATACTTGCCAGTTCACACTCCCAATGTCCATCAAGGTCAACCAAGGGGAAAGTTTTTTTTTTTTTTTTTACTGATAACCGCTATAAGTAACTGCTAATGTTACTTTCGGCTAGAAAAAGCATCTAACCTTTTCTGAAGCGTTCAGCGGTTGGTGCTGTACCAACCTTCTGTTGGGGGCTATTCCACAGATTTATAGTTCTTAGGGTAAAGAAGGATTGTCTCCAGGCAATCCCTTGTCTTTCAGAGGGGATTTTAGTTGAAATAATTTTTCCCCATATTTTTGTATTGCCCATTTATATATTTATACAAGCTAATCATGTGTTCCCTCAGATGTCTCCTCTCAAGACTTAACTTAATTCCCGTTAAGTCTTGAGTCTTATAAACTAAGATCCTTCATTCCTCTGTCTCTTGATTTCATGCATGATAATATCTTGGTTGCCTTAAAAGTAGCTGCTTGGCACTACATGCTGTGGTCTACCAAATCCTTCTCAACAAGTGAATCTCCCACATTTTTGTTGTTGGAAAAATTGTACAAATTGTACCACGGGTGTGTCCAGCTCGGTTAACTAAATATATGCAGGACATTTTATCAGCCTTTGTTTACTTACTGCAAAATGAGGAAGAAGATCTTCCCTGTCCGTTTCAGCGAACCCGAAGATCTCTAAAGCCTTTGGTCGATGGTCCAGAACAGAGTGAACTGGGATGCCTCGGCCTCTGCCTCTGCCTCTTCCACGTGACATTCCTCTTCCCCTTATATGTGCTCCTCTTCCACGACCAGACGCAAGAATTCCTCGCCTTGCGGCCTACAAGGAAAGATATATGAGAACAAAAGCAAATAATTCATTTTTACCCACCACAATTTGCTCTAATAACTGGTATACAAGGTTTAGCTCGACTATGACTGAACTTCTAACAACTGAACCTGCTATATACTAGTATTTGATCTAAAATACTTGTATTGCTAATGCATTTACATACAACTATGGCAGTGAATCATGAAAACAAAGACAGGAATTCAGGAGAGCATTTTGTTGTTTAGGTATTGTTACAGTGACATCTACTGGTTCATACTGAACACATCATGCGTACATTGGTGTCTGTGGTATACAGTAGCCGCCTTCATGCTCAGGCCAACATTTACTATATAAAAAAATAAATAAATAAAACACTTACCTCTAGCTGTAATTCTGTATATCTTCGCCGCAATTCTGTAACATCTTCGCCTGCCTGAATTTTCTTGTACAGGTCCAGCTCAGTGTCAAGCAGCTCTTTCTGCATCTGAAAAAAAAAATTAATACTTAGTGAAACAGACAATAGCCGACCATGGTTTCATTAAAAAATGAAAGCATTTGATTTTTTTTTAGATAGCAAGAACTTTATCCCATGACAACTAGCTTGTATTGCTGGAGAATGTCACCACCATTCCCTGTTGAGGAGCAGCACCTATTATAGCAGAGCCAGACATTGTCACCAATACAGAGGTGTGGGCCATTTCTATGGGGAATTTTAAATATTTTTTTTGCCAGTGTAACACCCGTGGCTTTTTTAAAAGCTCATCTTTATGTTTTGAGCCGATCATAAAGGCCAAAGAGAGGGCAAAGCCTTTTAAAGGAGTAACAGACCTAACAGAGAGGCCTTCCTCATTGTGAATGTATTGGCTGGAGGATCATTACCTGGGCATTAGTTTCTCCAGCTAAGAGATACTCCAGGACCCGGTGGAGGAACTGCCACTCTCAAAGACTACTTACATACAATCACATAGAAAAAGCAAACTATGTCCTGCAGGGCAGCGCTGCCATCCCAGTATTATGACACACCAGCAAAGCATAATGAGATACAGAGCAGGTAAAGGTGCACAGGGGCTCCTACACATAAGCCCTTTTATGGACATATTCAGATCAAAGGCTATCTGTAGAAAAATAATAACTTCAAAAAAAGTAAGCCCCCCCCCCCATTTTCTTGAAAGCTGTAGGTCGTCAAAGCTTATATTGTCAATTCTGTTTCGGGCACAGGGTCATAGCTTGCAAGCAACAAACTATTTAAAACTATTCTCAAACAAACTTAGGTCACCTGCTTAGTTAA
Organism: Gastrophryne carolinensis; assembly: GCA_027917425.1. Lineage (NCBI taxonomy): Eukaryota > Metazoa > Chordata > Amphibia > Anura > Microhylidae > Gastrophryne > Gastrophryne carolinensis. Next base: position 168,580,872 of record CM051236.1, read on the forward strand.
AGACAAAAAAGAAAACCCAATACTGGGTGGTTGCTGGATGGCAGGTTTGCCAATTTTCCCCAGGACTGTTGGCCACTGGCACGCATGTGGGATGTGCCAGCAACACAGGCGCAAAGACCTGGTGAGTATTTTAGCACGATTTAGGGCTCCCTTTTAGTCCTTAGCTAAAAGGAACATCCCAAATAAGGAGGTCCTAGCGGTTGAGATGCAAGATCAGTCGTTGAATGGAGGTGTTTGCTTTAATTATGGAAATTAGGGAAGGTTTTAAATATATACAAAAGTCAAATGTCATTATTATATATAGGTGCGATGACACAAAGGTGTGAGATAAATTGGATATTCATGGAGGGGTCTGTAACATGAAAAATCACCTTGCTTTACTGGATAAATAGTCATGACAGTGGAAACTGTTCAATGTCTCTAAATATAAAATCATGAACTTGGGTGGAAGGATTTCCTTCGCAGAGTATTGGATTTTGGGGGGTACAGAGTTAGCCAGGACTTCGCAATTTAGGCATGCTGATTTAGGTATGCGGATTACCTAATTGCACAGTTTAGCCGCAGAGCTTAAGGCATAAAAATATGGTGAAGGACTTAAACCTAAAACAACTCAGGAAATATTTAAACAACACCTAAATAGGTAAGAGGGGACACAAAGCAGACTTTCCCCATTAGAGCCGAGATGTCTTCAGGCCCGAGACAGGTACCTTCCACCTGTTCGGTGGATGTCTATGGGTGCCTCCGTACACTTTCATGTATGAAAGCACACCATGCTGAGGCCATCTCCACCCATAGCTCCGGCTTCTCATACAGACACTGTCGGTAAGAAACATGTGGTGTGGGAGTTGAAATTAAGTGGGGTGCCGTGTGCCTGAGGGCCTTATATGAGGGATAATAGTGGACTTACCCTTTACATTAGTGAAAGGATTAAATAAGGTTCGGAGGGGGGTTTAAGAAGCAGCTTAATGATAGAAAGGAAGGGGGGGGGGGGGGGGGGGGAGTCAGAGAGAAGAATAGTAGGTGCTTAGTACAAACAGCATACATCTATCCCAAGATAAAGCGAACATACACACAAAATAAGGGTTTAGCTAAAAAAAAAAAATAAAAAATAAAAAAAACAGGGATAGTTAAAAGGACTGCTCAAGACGGAAAAAAAAAAAAAAAAAAAAACACTTCTCTCCCACAGCAGAATCACCTTAGTTTGGTTTTCTGATACTCAAACCCCAAGATCCAGTACATGGTATGTATGCATCTGGAAGATTCCTATGGTGTCTGTGCATTTAAAAGCAAACTCTTGGCTGTCACCCCACCCCTGGGTGCTCCATTCGCTGCAATAGAGGGGCAATGCCCCCGAGACCCCCCCCCCCTCATGTCCTGCTTGGATTCTGGGTGACCCCAGAACTGGGTGTGTATCAGAAAACTGAAGCGGAGCAATTCAGCTGAAGGGGAGAGGTGTAAGTACTTTATTTTCCTGGAAAGGGACTCACAATATAAAGTCAGGGTTCTTTCCATAGTTTTCGGATAATACTTCGGAACTTCCAAAAGTGGACCAAAACCATAGCATCCCCGATTTGGGATGCCCCCACTGTGGGCAACCCTACAGATCATAGGCAAAATACACCCTTGCCCCAGTCCTACAGCGCAGGCGGGTAGCTGATATGCATGCTCCATTCAGATTCTTTTCGCCGCACGTTAGTACAGCAAAGACGATGAATGCAGCGAGAGCGCCACCGGAAGGTTCCCTGCTCACCTGGGGGTGAACCCAAAGCCAGCCATTCACAAATTCATGGTGCGGGTAAGCATTTAGCTAAAGGTATAGCGAGGCCTTCGCCTGCGCTGTGGGATTGGTGGCTAGGTGGCCAAATGCAGATACTTGCAGGGGTTTTACACAGCAGGCTGCTCAGTCAGCTGTCCCTGGAATCTCTTAGACCAGGGGTGCTTTAACTTTTGCTGAGCGTGGGCCATTTAAAAGTTTTTGGAACCTGGTCGTGGGGCACAGTGAATAGGTCCAGATTTCTTTTCATTTGGAACAGCATAACGAAGAGTTTCTACAACAATCAGCACACCCACTGTCCTCATCAACTCCACCACACCCCTACATTCATATGTAACAATCCCCACATGCTAGTAATACACATGATGATTGGCTCACGTCTCTGAATATACGGGTCTATTATCTATAGCCCCCCCCCCCCATTAGTCACATATCTTAACCATGTTGTCAATACTCAACCCATCTAAGCTCCCACCAAGGTTAAGCATACAATTATAGAAAGACTATTTTAACCAATTTATTATGCCAAATATTTCACCCAGGGTTGGTGTTGTACAATCAAGGTCATAATGTTCCTCCAAGCCACAGTGGTCACTCCTATGCAATTTCCCATCCTTACGGTACCTCTACGTAACAACCTTTACATGTCAGTTCCAGTTACCCCCCTCTTTCCACACAGCAGGTCAGAGGTCATAACACGTGGCTCCGAGGGTCACATGTGGCGCCTGGGCCGTAGGTTGGGCCCCTGTCTTTTAGGCTCCAGGGTTGGCCGAGAAGCATTTGAGCCACTTGAAAAATAGGCACTTAGAAATTCTCCTAGAAATCCAATGACGATGGGACAAAAAAACTGGGTCAAGCTATTTGTGAACAAAACATTTATCAATTTCGGAAATGGCAGCTTGGTGCAAAACAGGGAAGTGCATTAGAGTAAACCATGAAAAAAAGGAAAGGATATTGTGCAATAACAAGCATGGCTGTGCGGCAAATAAAGCTTTAGTGTCTACTTAATGGCTACCAACATTTAACAAAAATTTATGAGAATATGTGAAGAAAAATACACAAGTAATTGGTGCAAGAGCTCAAAGTGACTTTCATGCAGAAAAGTGCAAAAACTAAAGTGTTCTAGTGCAGTTACTGAGTATAACACTTTCATTGCCTTAATACAGTCATGACAGCCGCAAGGCAACAAGGAATGAGGGAATCAAAAGGAACTGGTGCAAGAGGCAGTGCAAATGCATTGTAATTAGTAGCAAGCAAGCCATGGTGACAGCATTATGCAACTAAAGTTTAAAGTGGACCAAGACCGAAATATCCACCCCAGGGAAATCTGGTTCTGGACCACTTTGATTTCGAATAAAAACAAACAGAGGGCTTGAAATGTGCAATTCTTAATGTCCTCTTTGCGATATGCTATATTTTTTCTGTACCATTATTTTTGAAAAAAAAAAGCAAAAATGATAAAAAAAAAAAAAAAACACAAACAAACTGCACCCAACTTTATAAAGTCAGCAAACACGAAAGAAAATGTAATAAATTCATGGTGCAGCTATACATTTTGTAACATAAGGATTAAAATGAACAGAAGGAACTGGATGGGCAGGTTGCATCTGTGGCCTTTGATTCCAAAGATACTGTTGTGCCAGAGCACCTAGATTAGTTGGTCCCTCCTCTTGGGCAAATGCGCCCCATTGCAAGTTTAACAAGGCCACATCGATGTGATGCTGGGCGGCCATGACTTCATGGACAGATCTCCCTTGGCGCAGTTGGTTTGCCACACATTCTCCAAACACTGTAAAATCATCTCTTTCCCCAGAGGCAGCTGTGTGCTCCAGAACATCGCTCTCTTCCATATGTGTGTGAAATGTCTCACGAGTTATATTTCTTCTCAGCTCCGGATGATAAAGGCCAGCGTCAATTTCCTGAAGGAAAAAAGAAATCAAATACAGTCATTAGAAAATGAAAATATTAAAAAAAAAACAGGATGTCACTGGATACATAAATAAGTAAAACAACCTACAACGGAAAAGTAACAGCCACATACCCACAATTTTTACAACTATTACCAGTTCAATTGGAACTGATTTCCTCCCCTGGGAAAATCTTGCGTTTCGCTCCACTTTAATTACTATCTATACCTGCTAACTGCTAAAAGGGACCCACAGGCTCAACATCTCTAACAGAGGCAAATGCAATATGGGTCAGCTCAACAGTACCAGGAATACATGACTGACTGATGCACCATGTCCTCTGGAGGAGTTTTTTGTAAAGGTTGTGTGTGTTCAACTAATGTGTACAAAACAGGAATAAAACAAATTAGGTTCTGTAACAAAATGGTTGTTCCCTGTACAGAGGGGCATCCCAATTGTGGATGCGCCTGAACTTTACTGCACCCGCTAAAATTATCTTTTCAAAAATACGGTTTTGTGATTACTCACCTTTAAAACGAATATTATAAGTGTGACATACACTCCGCTTCAATACGTCTTGACAGTTGGGTTATTCTCCAGTAGAGGGCGAACTTCTGCAGAGATTAATGCAAAAAAAGAAGCCCCTCCCGGTCCATAACTACCTGGGACCTCCCACCAATTCCCCAGCGTAAGATAGCAGTAAAGGGACCAGGAAGAACCAAATATAACAATACTAACAAAAAACAATGGTTCACCATATAAAGGATCCAGAATACCAAACAGGGTGGGTGAAGCGGAGTGTATGTCACACGTATAATATCCGTTTTAAAGGTGAGTAATCACAAAACTGTATTATTCCAAGTGTGACATACACTCCGCTTCAATACTTCTCGACAGTTGGGACATCCAATAGCAGTGCCCGTCATGGGTGGGAACCATAAACAGTAAAGAATGCACCAACTCAAACCACTGCAGCCTGGAGAACCTTGCGGCCAAACACAGCATCCGCTGAAGCCCGCACATCAACCTTGTAAAACTTGGAAAAAGTATGAAAAGAAGACCAAGTAGCAGCCTTACAAACTTGTTCAACAGAAGCCTGGTGCTGAAAAGCCCAGGATGCACCAACAGCACGAGTAGAATGGGCAGTGACCCTAAAAGGGGGAGTCTTCCCCTTAGCAGAATAGGCCCCAACAATGGCCTGATGAATCCATTTGCTAATCGTAGACTTAGCAGGTGCCAAACCTTTCTTGGGCCCGCAGGGCACCACGAAAAAAGCATCCGTATTGCGGAAGGAAGAAGTAGTCATCAAATAGTACTTCACACAACGAACAACGTCCAAATTGTGCAGAGCCCTCTCCTTGTCATTGCTAGGCTTAGGACACGAGGAAGGGAGAACAATATCCTGATTGAGGTGGAAAGCAGACACCACCTTAGGAAGGAAATCCGGTTTAAAACGAAAAACCACCTTATCCTGGTGTTTCTCAAAGTAAGGGGCCTGAATCGACAGTGCCGCCAACTCAGAGACATGCCGAACCGAGGTAATCGCCACCAAGAAGGCAACCTTCTGAGTGAGAACCGAAAGAGCAATATCATGTAGCGGCTCAAAAGGAGGACCTGCAGAGTTGAAAGAACCAAATTCAAATCCCAAACAGGAACTACAGCTTTTCGAGGGGGCCGCACATGCGCGACCCCTTGGAAAAAAAAAGTCTTAACCAGCGGGTGTAAAGCAAAAGACCTCTGGAAGAAAACCGACAGAGCAGAAACCTGTCCTTTCAAAGTACTAAGCTGGAACCCCAGGTCCAGATTATGCTGAAGAAACTCCAAAATCCTGGGTACAGAAAAAACCCTGCAAAGCAAGGCCCTAGCCTCACACCAATCAATATAGGACCTCCAAGTCCTATAGTAAATGCCAGAAGAGGATGGCTTCCTAGCCCTAATCAGGGTCTGAACGACCGCCTCAGACAGACCTTCCTCTTTCAAGATGAAGGTTTCAGCAGCCAGGCCGCCGTGTAAATTGGGGTAAAGTAGATGACCCTGGGATAGCAGGTCCGGTATCAAGGGAAGCCGGCACTGGTCTACGGCCATCCTTACGATGTCTGCGTACCAAACCCTTCTTGGCCACCTTGGAGCCACCAGAATCTCTGATGCCCCTTCTAGAACCAGTTTGCGAACTACCCTGCCCAGCATGGAGACAGGTGGAAACAGGTACAGAAAACCCAGGTCCTTCCACGCCAGAGACAAGGCATCCACTGCCAAGGACTGGGGATCCTGAGAAAGACACAAAGGCCAGAAGTTTGTGATTGTGCCTCGAGGCAAAGAGATACACCTCCGGAGTCCCCCACTTGCGGCAAAGATCCAGAAAGACCTCGGGGCTGAGAGACCACTCTCCGTGGCAAGAGGACCCCCTGCTCAGGGAATCCGCCTCCGTATTCTCCACCCCCGGAATGTAGACTGCCGAAAGGCAAGGAACATTGCTCTCCGCCCATTGCAGGATCAGAGAGACTTCCCTGAGGGCACTCCTGCTGCGAGTCCCTCCTTGGTGATTTATGTAGGCCACTGCCGTTCGGTTGTCCGAACGCACCAGAACCAGAAGACCCCCCCAACCAGACAGGCTGGCATCCGTGGTGACCGTCTCCCAACGAGGAGTCAGAAAGGACCTGCCCCTCGTCAGATTGCTTGGTTTCAGCCACCTGCAAGATCGCCATCTACAGGTCAGTATACCCAAGTGTAATGAATGTCTTGAAGAGGGGTGTGTGACATACTTAGAATAATCGGACAATTCAGCGGATTCATCGTCAGTGTCCCACAAGGGCTGGGCCGACGACAACTGTCTCTTTTAGCCTTTTTAACCGTGCTAGCAATCATTTTCTCTATGCTGGCAAACCTAGCCCAAACATGAGAAAGCGACTCCCCACTAGTACCAATGTCACTTGGGGTACGGATCAGGTGAGGAGGGGAAGGAGATGAAGCGGGAGGAGCCGACCCAGAAGGCTGGGAACCAGACTGCCGCGGTATGGCCATTTGTGCGCATGGTATACAGATCAGCACACCCCCCCCCCCCCCCACACATGGCCCGGATTGTCCCGAAGGGATCCCGGGCCTAGTATCCTGCAGAGCCTCCATATGGTGAATTTTTGTGGTCAGTCGCAAGACCGTAGGGAATTACGCATAAGCAACCCGGGATGCCCCTTAAAAGTCCCGGTGGGAGGACCAGGAGAGACACCTTAAAATGCACATATACGGGGACACCTGTAACACACAAAATAGGTCACATAAGAGCAGAGCATAGTAAGGGATGCCCTAGCATAGATATTACAGTCACACAGCCGAAATATTCATATACAGGTATATGACTACGTATATATAGAATTATCACGTCTATATCACCAAGCAGCCATACAGAGCGATTAAAAGGCATATAGGCACACACACTTATACATATATACCGAACTATAAATATATACATATATACACACATGTGCCCCGATGTATGTGGCCCACGGGCACAATAACGCCCGGCGACATGTACCGCAAGGAGAGCATAAGCATAGGTATCCAGCTAAAGGAGCCCGTAAGGGGCACTCACACAGAAGATGGCGTCCATACGAGGAGAGGGTGAAGGGGGCGGGCCAGCACGGAGCGCGCCAGCACATGGCCCCGCCCCCCTCCGACGCAGGATTCCCTCCCAAGCCGCGCTTCCAGCCAATAGGGCTGGAGCCGGCCAACGCCGCCAATGGGGGCGGGCCGACGCGGGAGAGCGCCAGGCCCCGCCCCCCCTCACTGAAGAAGGCAGAAGGTCGCGCTCCCCGGCCAATATGACCATAAGAGAACCGTCCCGCTGCCGCAAGAGAGCGTGCAAGCGGGGCGAACGTAAACACACACACACACACGAATAAACAGTGAACAAACACACTGAAAATAAAAGGTCAGGGAGTCAGCGCCCCCCCCCCCCCACCCCTGGAGGAGAGTAAGGGACCCGGAAGGGGGAGTGGGAACCCTGCCATTATAAGGCCATAGGCAGGAATGGGGCATCCCACACCAGGATCACCAAAACCTGGATAACCGCCTACCCCGTGGTGGGGTCTCACCAAGGACCCGCAGCCGAAGGGAGGCTCAATACAGGGACAATTTAGGAGGGTCCTGGCAGCAATAGGGACAAAAATGGCTGGGCGCGAGCCCGGCTTACCTGCAAGAGAAGCTTCATCTTCTGTCTTGCTCGCTCCCTGCAGAGAAAACAACTGGGGAATTGGTGGGAGGTCCCAGGTAGTTATGGACCGGGATGGGCTTCTTTTTTTGCATTCATCTCTGCAGAAGTTCGCCCGCTACTGGAGAATAACCCAACTGCCAAGAAGTATTGAAGCGGAATGTATATCACACTTGGAATATTTGCACCTCCAGTGTAAACGGGTGGTGGAACTTGGTCCACCCCCCCCCCCCCCCCAGCATGTCATATAGCGGCAGCGCAGGTGGCCACCAACACTCTCGCTGGAGAGTGTTGGACCTCTTTAAGGTATACAAACAATAGGGGATTTGTAACAAGACCCAATTAGAGTAATGTAGAAATACAGAAAACCACGCAGTTTGAACAAGCAAAAATAACCCCCACTACGCCCTTGCAATCAAAGATACTTCATGTCTTTGTACAACAGGACAGTGTTATCCAGTTTCACTCTTGTACCCAGACGCCATCTGCTGGCCAGGAAAAGTAACAAATTTGTGCTTGTCCAGAGTCAAATTCTGTATTGCTACGTTACTTGAACGGGGTCTAGCTATGAATACTCTATTGTTTTTATATTCATTCATACTATTACTTAAACCGGACCTTCAGCATGATTTAATGAAAAGCCCAATCCTTAAACTATTCCCCAGCATCTAAAATGAATATATTTTACATTTTTAGTCACTTATTATTCTTTCCCCCACCAAGCTGCAACTCTGTTCAGTACTCTAGCATACGGGCGCCACCATCTTGCCTCAGAAGCATCACATATACTGAGGAGAGGAGAGCCGGATAAAGTACAGGGGACTGGGTTATAGCTGTGCTTTGCACAGATAGAGCAGAGCTGGGGTCAGGGAAAGGACAGCAATCCCAGAATGCAGAGCAGCACAGTCAGAAGACACTTCCTGTTTGCAGGCTGCCTGATGCTCTATGAGCCGCCATCTTGGATGTTTAAAGGCTCATAACATTCAATAGATACAGGTAGGATGATTTAGATGTGAGCAATCTGTATGTACAGGGTGTGGGAAACATAAGATAGGCTCTTATTCAGAGTGAAGGACCGCTTTAACTAAATGTTCACATGATTAATGAGAGTTATATTTTTTGGTTTGCCGATTACACCGATATATTTAATGTTCAAGCATCCACTTAATCCTGCATTGGAACAGTGTAAAATGAGCCATTTCAAAGCATCTCTGATTATATGTTAATAACAAGAAGCCAATTTTGACGCTTCAATTTCTAGTTTGTAGCCTAGCTGGAAAGGACATGTCATGGCGCCGCTCTGGGTCTTGAGCATGTTCTGCTGTGGTCAGAGACTGCTGTGGGGGCACTGTGGCTTGCCGGCTCACTCACACCAAGCAACTCAAGCAGCAGGGTGGCTGTTTTTTTCTGTGTGGAATGAAATTAAAAGAAGGGCAAACTTTAGAGCCCTCCTGTGTTGCAGGAAAGAGAAGAGGCACATGGGACAGGCATCCCGTGATCTGCTTGCTGCCTTAATATTTGCTGTTGGGTTTACAGTCCTTTTAATAGACAAATCTCAGGCAGGTTTGCTTATGTATGTGTAAATGAGGTGCAGGTGGGATGGGTGGTACAGCAACCATCATTATTAGACCAAGAAGATCTGGCAGCATGGACTAAACCTGGTTTAGGTGGCAAAAATGTCTGCGAGATAACAATACGTTTTTTCCCCTAGAATTTCAGGCTAACAGGGGTGACCACATCTGAACTGTTAACAGGCTGAGTTTTTTTTTCTGTAGGTTAAAAAAGTTTTGACTTCTTAACACCTTACCTTCTTGTATCGAAACAAGGGAATCCAAGGTGATTTACTGGTGGCTTCACAGTGATCCATGCTTTCCAGTTTCGGGTCATCTCTTGAAAATGGTTTTCGACAGATTGTTATTTTCATCATATCAGTCACCACTCGAGTCACAGGTTCCTCGCCATGGTCTTCACTGCCCCTCAACATAGCTTCCTGCAAAGCAGGGGAACTGTGTACAGAATAAATGAACTGCAAGCATCCCCGTTATTTGTGGCCAGTTGGTTTCACTCAAGTCCCAAAAGAAAATGTTTACTCTCCTTAACAGGTCATGATTGTGTCCAATTAGGTCAAACAAATTATAGCGGAAGACCAGTGATAAAATGCGTTCCAAGATTTCCTGTGGATACCTGATAAACTCACTCAAGAGCAGTCATATATGCTGAAATGAATCCTAAAACAGCGTTGCTTAAACACAAATAGCAGAAAAATATGGTGAAAAACAGATTTCTAACAGCATGAAAATAAAAAAAACAATACCTGAGCCTTTGTTTTGTTACTCTTCAAGGTAGTTCCTGTAGCCGACACTGCCTTCAGTTCATCTCTCAGCTTGGTTATGCTAATAGTCAAGGTTTCCAGTGTTTTCAGGATTTCTGCTTTGTCCTCAGGCTTCATATTTTTATTTTTCTCAAGTTTTGAGATGAGTATCTGAAATATAAATTCTGTTAAAACTAGAGGTAAGGTTATCCCACAGTCTAAATGATAAGCAGTAAGAAGAAGCAGAATTTGCAGGTATCATTTTATAAAGAGAATCTTGCTGCCACCTAGTGGCTTCCAGCTGCTGCATATAAGAGACAGGTAGGACAGGAAGAGTAAGGGATATCAGGTTTTTTTATAATGCAAAGCTTAAATCTTAATGTGTGTGGGTCCGCTCATGAGTAATCACAGTGGGATCAAAACAAGTAAGCTAGCCACAAGAAAAGGCCCTAGAGCCAGCATTAACTCTACTAGGGATTTACAGTGTAGGTCAAAAAAAAAAAAGTTTACAGCTTGAGGCTACATCCACACCATGCAGTTGTGGATCAGGCGTGTTTTTTGGCTACGTTCCAACCACACTGTATAAGGGGCCAAAGGGTATCCATTCCATGACTTTCTGCAGAGCTGTAAAATGCAACTGCTTGCTGTGTTTCCATCGAGCAGATATATTCTGTGTCAATTATATGTGAATGGAGGGTGCCCGGAAGAGCCAGCAATCTCAGCTGACATACTGCCGGTGATCAGGCGCGAGCAGGGAAGAGAGGCGGCGTTCTGGAGGTGAGGGGAGAGCCGGCGCGGAGGTCGCAGAGCAGAAGCCGACCTGCTGCGGACTAAGCGAGGTAAGCCTCGCCAACTGACATCCACCTCAGCGACGGGCGGCTGCAGCAACACCGCCTTTCTCTCCTCCTGCCTTTTAAAGGTATATGGACCATAAAAAAAGTGAAATTTCAGCTTCCCCCTCCTAAAAAATAGACAAAATGCAAAAAGTAGGAAATTAAATGAGGCCAGCAACCCCGGCTTTCTCCAAAGGTTCATCCTCAGTAAGAGGGCAAATAAAGCTTACCCCCCTCTGTCCCCAGCTACAGGGATCAAAGAACGGAACACTGGCCTGAATTCCTGAGAGTATCCCGGGCCCCTGGGAAGTAACGCCTCCAGTACAGAGAGATGGACATGCCTGCCAAGGCCCACAGAGCCTTCCTGGTTCAGGGGCTGGTGGTCTGGCTCCTGCCTCACGGAGGAACGCGAAAGTATGCGGAGGAGGTTTTGAGAAAAAAGCTAAATGCACCTGATCTGCAACGGCATAGTGTGAAGTTGTACACCTGGCAGGATGCATTTGCTTTTCTGTGTTTTGCAGAAAAAGTCATGTCATGTGTGCTCTATGGCCCATTTCACACCTCTCTATTTTAAGGCTATGTTCACACCTGTAGGAATACGTTTGCGTTTCTACATTTTGCAGATCTGCAGAAAAAGTCATGAATTGATACAGTGCGGTTGTGAAACATAGCCAAAATTCTCTATTCTATGGAACTGCAACTGCAAAACACACCTGATCTGCAATTGCATAGTGTGAACTTAGCTGATACAGTGCAGCTGGAATATAGCCAAGAAAGTCCTGCTTGCTGCGTTCCAATTGAACTGCATAGGCAGATGCATTCTCTGTCAGTTCTATGGAATTGCAACTGCCAAAAAAAGAATTAAAAAAAAAAAAAAAAAACGCAGTTCAACTGCAAAAAGAAAAAAACACACCTTATGTGTATCTGCATAGTGTGAATATAGCCCAAGGAAAAAAAAACGGAAATATTTGCAGATAATCCATAATTTGAGGAGGACTCTCTATATGGCAATTGTAATACAACCATAACATTTGAGGAGAGAGATTTACTGAACAGATAAAATGACCATCAAGAATTCCAAATCACCTTTTGTGTCTCTATGTGCTTTTCAAGTATCTCCTGCTTCTTCTTCCGAACATCCTGCTGTAGTTTTAGTGCTTCCTGTAAACAAAGAAAGGGGGGGGGGGGGGGGGGGGAGTCTCAAACATCAAAGATGACTGAACAATCATGTGAAATACGAATGACATTTGCAGTATTCCAAAAAATAATCCACTTCCAAGGAGAAGTGTATATCTCAAGTATAAGACCAGCTCTTATAGTGCCAATTCCTGACAGAGCTTTAAACCCGATGCAAGGGTCTATCCTCTGCAGAGGCAGAACCTGACAGAAAAGCCTTTTTCCCCAGTTGATTTCATAATGGCCATTCACAACACATGTTAAAGCAGGGGATTTTAAGTCTAATTCATAAAAGTGAATAACAATCAAAGCTGCTTTGCAACAAGAGTTACAAGAACTTTTTACAACTCAACAGGTACTTTTCATTCTGAAAAACTAAATTGATTGGGCGGATGTGCAGTTACCAAACAACATATACAAAAAGGTCTTACCTGTTTTTTCTTCAGTGCCTCACTGCGGTCTACAGATGAATAACCAGCAGACTTCTGATTTGCTTTTAAAGCTTCTGGGTTGTAAACGGTTTTTGTAAGACCAGTAGACATAGAGAATACCTTAAGATAAAAAAAAAAACAAAAACTTTGTGACTCTACATTATTCGAGGTGTTGTTTCTCAACCTAAGGATTTCATCAACCTAAAAAGCCAATGACACTGGGACAATGAAGACAGCTCACAGAGTGTTCAAAAGGACTTAGCGTCAGCTGGCACGCCCCTCCTAGAAATGCCCCAGTTTGAAAAATCTAAGTAATACTTCTCCATCTCTGCTTGTAATCAACGTCACTACACAATGGTGCACATTGTGGGCACAGGTGTCTAGCAAACTCAATAGGCCACCAGCGGAAAAACAGGATGAACACGCCTCTGCAGAACAGCAGTGGTGGTACACTTTAGTGGTGAGAATGGCTTCTTAGTCTGTGAAAATACCTTTAAAACGGGTATTAGGAGTGTGCCATACACTCCACTTCGTTCTTCATGACATCTGGGTAATCTCCAGTAGAGGGCGAACTTCTGCAGAGATGAATATGCAAAAAAGAAAGCCCCTCCCGGTCCATATATACCTGGGACCTCCCACCAATTCCCCAGTGTATAAAAGCAGTAAAGGGACCAGGAAGAACCAAATATAACCTTAACAATCAAAACCAATGGTTCACCTTATAAAAGCCCCAGAATACCTGAAAAAAAGGGGTGGGGCGAAGTGGAGTGTATGGCACACTCATAATACCCGTTTTAAAGGCTAGTACTCACAAAACGGTATTATTCTAAGTGTGCCATACACTCCACTTCGGTCTTCATGACATCTGGGACATCCAATTGCAGTGTCCGTCATGGGTGGGAACCAGAAACAGTAAAGAATGTACCAACTCAAACCACTGCAGCTTGCAGAACCTTGCAGCCAAAAAATACAATTCTGTGAAATACTCACCTGTAGAATTGATATTATTTGTATACAGTACGTTCTGCTCCAGATATAGTACTTACACTTGGGTTATCCTCCGCCAGATGGCGCTGCACTGCAGAGACATGCAAAACAGGCTCCTCCCGGCCCCTCAAATACCCGGGGACCTCCCACAAATCCCCAGCATTGAAAAGCAGTAAATAAGAAGCCGGGAGAATAAACCACCGAAACTGGTAACTATAACAATGGTAACAATCACCATACAGGGGATCCAGAATAATGCAAAAACCAGGGTGAGGTGGAGCAGTACGTAATGTATACAAATAATATCAATTCTACAGGTGAGTATTTCACAGAATTGTATTATTCTTAGTATACAGTACATCCTGCTCCTGATATAGTACTTACACTTGGGACATCCAATAGCAGTGTCCATAAAGTAGGGTGGGATCCCCAACAAAAACGACAACAGCAGACCGTTTAAAACCTTGGCAGAAGCCAAAAACCCTTTCCTAGGACCAGAAGGAACCATCCCATCCAAGTAATGACCAGGGCCAAAGCCGCCTAACTCCCGAAAGCAGACGAGATCGGGCACATTCAGGAAGGAGTGGCCATAGTCCCAAAGGAACATCAGTTCTCCTAAGGACACAGTGACTACCAAGGAAAAAACTTCCAACACCTGTTCAAGGAATGCAGAACCCTTTCCTCAGGGTTGCTAGGAATAAGGCAGGAAGGAAGAACAACATCTGCAACAATGAACATAAGAGACCACCTTAGGTAGAAAATCCGGCTTCAGGCGGAACACCACCCATCCTGGTGATCTCAGAGAATGGGGGCTAGATAGACAGAGCCGCCCGCCAGACACACGTCTGACCGAAGTAACAGCCACCAGAAGGGCAACCTTGAGACTTAGGACCAAAGGGAAAAACCCTGCAAGGCAGACAGAATCAAATACAAATCCCAACAGGGACCATAGGATTACATGGGGGACGCACCTGAATACCCCCGAAAGAAGTCTTAACCAAGGAAAACCGAACAAAAGACTTCTAAAGTAAGGCGGCCAGGGCAGAACCTGACCCATCAGAGTACTGAGTTGGAGAATCAACTCCAACTCATGCTGTAATAACTCTAGAGCCCTGGGAACCGAGAACGCCCGACAGGGAAGAGACCTAGACTCATACCAATCAATATGGGTATGCCATACCCTATAACAGATGGAAGAAGAAGCAGCTTGCTCCTAGTCTTCCTATAGTCTCAATCACCGAGACAGATAAGCCTGTCTCCATCAAGATGGATGTTTCAGCAGTCAGGCCGTCTAGGCCAGAGTCTGTAGATTAGGTGACGAAAAGGGGCCCTGAGTGAGCAGAGCTGGCACTCCTGGCAGAACGTACGGAAACTACTGCCCTCGGTACCACATTTGCAAACCACACTCTACTAGGGCACCCGGGGTCCACCAGAATCACTGGTCCCCTTACCAGAACAATCTTGCGCAGAACCCTGCCTAGCAGGGGGAATGGAGGAAAGACATACAGAACCGAACGTCCAGCCAAGACGTTACTAAGGCATCCGGACCATGGCCAGAGGATCCTGGGACAGGGAAACAAGGACCGAGAGCTTGTGATAGTGACGGGACACAAACAGATCCACAACTGGTTGGACCCCATACCCCATTGTCTCCACCCAGATTAGGATCATAGACACTTCCTGGAGGGTCCTCCTGCTCCAGGCCCCTCCAAATAATTAATGTAGGACACTGTCATCAGACAGACAGAGGGCCCCTGAACAGGCAGGCCCAGAAAAGGAGTAGTCAAGTGGTATAGAACAGAAAACGCTCACTGTTTCAAACATTGATAGGTGTATGGACCTTCTAAGGGGCCCACCTCCCCCAGAACCGCAAGGAGTTTCAGAAGAAACCCCCCCCCCCTTTCAACCTGACAGATTGGCAACCATGGTGACAGTTTCCAGGAAGGGGCAAGAAGGAACTGCCCCCAGACAGGTTCCTTGAGTTCATCCACGTCAAGCAGGACCTCCTTACCAGGTGGGAAGGCACACAGACCCTGCTCCAGGGATGCTGGATCCCTGTCCTGTATTAACAATAGAAGTCGCAGAAGGGCCCAAGGGGAACTGAGCATAAGGGACCTCTTCTGAGCAAGCCACCAACGGGCCCACCAGCTGCATCCCTGCCTGGTGAAGGGACCGGGACAGCAATGAGGGACTGAGCCCATGCGACCAGATTGTCCACTTTATTGCTGAGAAGGAAGATTCTCGTTTGAACCGAATTCAGATTCATCCCTAAGAATGGAGTTACCAATTAAGGGGACAATGAGGACTTGGGGTGATTGATCACCCATTCAAATGACTCCCAATGGACACCACCAGCCGGGTATCCAACTTAGCCTGACGTAGAGACTGGGAAGTGAAAAAGGACGTCCAGGTAGGTCATCGCGCAGACGCCCCTTGGTCTCATCAGAGACATCACCCCCGTCAGCACCTGGGTGAGCTCTGTGGGAGCTGAAGAGAGGCCAGATAACAAGGCCACAAATTAGCAGCGTTGGACTTCCAACACGAACCTAAGAGCCTCGGTGTCCTGAAAGCACAGGGATGTGAACATAAGCATCTTAGAGCTCCACAGACGTCAAGAAGCCCCCTGGGCGCAAGGCGCTGATGGCCCATCTCAGAGTTTCCATGCAGAAACTGCCTGTAATATGAGAATTGCTGAGAACCTGTAAATCCAGAATGGCCAGACAGACCCATCCTCTTGGGGGACTGTGGAAAGGTTGGTGTAGCGGCCCCTGCCTCTGCCTGTTAAGGGCAATCTGCAAGTGACCCCTCAGACCCCGCAGGCCTTGCATGGCCTGCGCCAGTACCTGAACATAGGCAGGGACCAGGAGTACCCGGGACCAGATAATCTTGAGGGAGGCCGCGCAGCAAACTCTATCTTGCATCCGGAGGACACTACCTCCTGAATCCACCAGTATGAGGCGTGATGCCTCCTGACAAGAGCAAAGTGCCGCAGCCATCCCCTCACCCAGACGGGCGAGGGCGCCCCATCATGCTTGAGGGGGCTTGGTGGAAGATTTAGGCTTAGCCCCGCTGGAGGGGCCAGGGCGCTGTCTGCTGCTCCCGGGGCAGGAGTCTGCGCGAGTCCCCGCGAAGGACAGCCCTGGTTTTTGTTTAACACTATGGTAGGGGGTGGGGGGGTGCCCCTGCCCCTAGGGGGCCGAGACGGCCGCCTGCGTTGCGGTGACTTACCCTTCTTACCAAACAGGTCTAGACGTGCCCCAAACAGGCGTAGCCCTCTAAAGTAAAGCCCGGCAAGAGTCTTTTTAGAGGCATCGTCAGCACCCCACTGTCGCAGCCAGACCAAGCGACGTATAGCCACCACAAGGGCAGAAGTTCTTGCACACATTTTAATGGTGTCATCCAACACTAATAGGATAAATTTTACAAAACATATCACAACTGGAGTGTGCATTAAACACATCCCAGGGGAGATCATCGGGGGGACGAGCAAGCATCTTGCTAATTAGGGTTCTAGCGGCCACGGCAGTAATAGCCGCGGCACAGACCGGGCGCAGCGCCGTCCCTGCACATGAAAAGGCGTGGGAGGCCAGCAGATCAATGCGCCGGTCCACAGCATCCCTAAGGGTAGTATAAGCCGGGGCTGCAATAAAGGGGGGGTTAGGAACCCCTATGATCGGGGCATCCACCACAGGGGGGGGATGACTAACAATTAACCACCTCAGGGGGGAAAGGGTACTTCCTATCCCAGTCCCCTGGAACCCTGGCAGTTTACTGGGGCACTCCCATTCCTTGAGCACAAGAGTCTGGAAATGTGCCTGCTCCAGGAATTCCAAACGTGCTGTTGCTGTATGGAAACACTCCCCTCTCTGCTTGGAAGCCTCACCAGGGAGAGAGATAGACAGAACCTCAAAGACCTTAATCAACAGATCATCAGTGTCACTCTGGGCCCAGTATTCATGGACAGAATCGTCATGACTCCCCGGCCCATCAGATGAGCCTGAGTCAGAGAAGAGCTCTCCTTCCTCAGAAGGGGTATAACCACACCGAGTAGTAAACTCCTCAGTTCCCATAGGGAAAACAGTAACATGAGGCGTCAAGTGCCGCTTCTTACCAGGGCCCTTGCGCTCTGACAACCTCGCAATAATCTGTTCAGCCATAGGCCGTCTAGAAAACAGGCTGCGAATCCCCACTTGTATGCGACTCAGCAGGAGTGAGATTTAAGCATGGGGAGATAGGCGAGTTGAAACGAGGTGCAGCCACTGGCAGGCCTGATTGCAGAGCCAGAGCTTGCTCGGCACAGGGTACGCAGACCCGTGCCCTGTCAGCATCAGCATGGGGTTGTCCACACGCTATACACAGCCGGTCTTGTCCCAGGGGGACCCCGGTCACATAATTCTGAGATGCCTCCATATGGTGATTATTTAGGCTCAATATGCCAGCAGGGATTGACGCTATAAGCAACCCTGGATGCCCCAAAGACCCGCTAGGGATTTTAGTGGGAGAATCTTACAAGGCCCGCTATCAAATACACCGGGTCAGGAGAAGCCAATGGTGTTCACCAGTCTAAAAGACACAATGAGAAAAGAATGGTGTCAGAACCGAAACACTACAATGAGTATAAGCTGCCCGAGAGGGAACTTACGGACCACGGTAAGCAGGAACGTCCCACGCGTCTCGCGCGAACAGACAAAATGGCACCATGTACCTCGAAGGGCGGGCCAAAGCGAGCCATGACGCGGAGTGCGCCAGAACAGGCCCGCCCTCCCGAAGAGCGTGAAGTCCAACATCGGCCAATGAGGACACAGAGGAGTCTGAGGTAAAGCTGCCGCGGAACATCCAACGAAGGAAAAAAAAAAAAAAAAAACGTGCGCGGCGGCAGTTATACGAGTAAAACACAAAAAGGCATATACGTGCAATCATACACAGACACTACAGGCACACACTACCCCCTTCCCCCCCCCCGAGCTACGGGGGGGGGGGGGAGCGAGGGAGGATGGCGACCCTTTGTACAGGGCCCACCGCTACACCGCTCTAGGGGGCATCCCCTAGAGGCTCACCATCAGCCTAAACCGCCTACCCTTTGGTGGGGGACTGCGGTGGAGCATGGCTCCATAAGCACGCATGGTGCTGCCTACCTTCACCCGACCAGCGCAGCCCAGGCTGGGAGGCACATCACGAGGAGGACGGGTCGGAATAGTCCAACAGGGCCGCAGGCTTTAATAGCCCCGCTCACCTGAGAGAGAGTGATACTTCATGTCTTCGCAGTCGGCACTGCAGAGAAATCTGGGGATTTGTGGGAGGTCCCGGGGTATTTGAGGGGCCGGGAGGAGCCTGTTTTGCATGTCTCTGCAGTGCCGCGCCATCTGGCGGAGGATAACCCAAGTGTAAGTACTATATCTGGAGCAGGACGTACTGTATACTAAGAATACAGCATCCGCTGAAGCCCGCACATCAACCTTGTAAAACTTGGAAAAAGTATGAACAGAAGACCAAGTAGCAGCCTTACAAACTTGTTCAACAGAAGCCTGGTGCTGAAAAGCCCAGGAAGCACCGACCGCACAAGTACAGTGCGCAGTGAACCTAAAAGGAGGAGTCCTCCCCTTAGCAGAATAGGCCCCAATAATGGCCTGACGAATCCATTTGCAAATTGTAGACTTAGCAGGTGCCAAACCTTTCCTGGGCCCGCAGGGCACCAAGAAAAAAGCATCCATCCTGCGGAAGGAAGAAGTAGTCACCAAATAGTACTTCACACAGCGAACAACGTCCAAATTGTGCAGAACCCTCTCCTTGTCATTGTTAGGTTTAGGACACAAGGAAGGGAGAACAATATCCTGATTGAGGTGGAAAGCAGACACCTCAATACTAACCAGGCATACAATACCGCTCCTCATGAAGAAGGCTCTTTGACAAGCCGAAACGTCAGGACCTCTCTGTCTACCCGATGCTGCAGCCATTACAGCCTTAATCCTTGTAAGTGCTCTCTGCATTTTCACGTTCTTTCTGGACATTCTAACAAGGAAAAAAGAGGTGTCTCATTTTTACTTGCAACCAGGGAAGTTTTGTCTATTCTGCTACTGGACTTTGCGCTTATCCCTTTATTCATGATCCCTGCTTGCTTGTTTGGACATTGAGCCCTCGTGGCGCTGCTTGCAGCATTTACTATTTCCTACATTCAGCAGTCAATTTGTATATTATGTTTTGTATATATACACCTCTTGTCACCATTTTGTCACTCATTGCCAATTAAACTTTTTTCCTTTTTGAATGCATTTTCGTGTGTTAAGGGTGTTCAATCTTCCAGTCCTTCCTGTTTTATGTACTGTTTAGGCCCGCAGTGAGTAGGCGGACCCTGGAACCTTAGAACCCCTATCTAAATGTTTCTTATATTTAACTTGATTTCTTTGTCAGTGTGCTACAATCAATCATTAATTGCGTATAGAAAAAACCCTGCAAGGCAAGGCCCTAGCCTCCCACCAATCAATATAGGACCTCCAAGTCCTATAGTAGATGCCGGAAGAGGACCGCTTCCTAGCCCTAATCAGGGTCTGAACAACAGCCTCAGGCAAACCTTCCTCCTTCAAGATGAAGGTTTCAGCAGCCAAGCCGTCAAAGCCAGCGTTTGTAAATTGGGGTAAAGTAGATGACCCTGAGATAGCAGGTCCGGCAACAAGGGAAGCCGGTACTGGTCTACGGCCATCCTTACGACGTCTGCGTACCAAACCCTTCTTGGCCACCTTGGAGCCACCAGAATCGCTGGTGCCCCTTCTAGAGCCAGTTTGTGAACTACCTTGCCCAGCATGGAGACGGGTGGAAACAGGTACAGAAACCCCAACTCCTTCCAAGCCAGTGACAAGGCATCCACTGCCAGAGACAGAGGATCCTGAGACAGAAACACAAAGGCCGTAAGTTTGTGATTGTGCCTCGAGGCAAAGAGATCCACCTCCGGAGTCCCCCACTTGCGGCAAAGATCCAGAAAAACCTCGGGATTGAGAGACCACTCTCCGTGGCCAGAGGACCCCCTGCTCAGGGAATCCACCTCCGTGTTTTCCACTCCCGGGAATGTAGACTGCCAAAAGGCAAGGAACATTGCTCTCCGCCCAGTGCAGGATCAGAGAGACTTCCCTGAGGGCACTCCTACTGCGAGTCCCTCCTTGGTATTTTATGTAAGCTACTGCCGTTCGGTTGTCCAAACGAACCTGAAGACCCCGTAAATGTGGGGTCAGCCAAGCCAGAACCAGTCGAACTGCTCTGAGCTCCAAGACATTGATGGGGGTGTGAGCCTCCTGGGGACCCCACACCCCGCTGAACTGATGACTCTTCCAATAACCTCCCCAGCCTGACAGGCTGGCATCCGTGGTAACCGTCTCCCAACAAGGGATCAGAAAGGATCTGCCCATTACCAGAGTCCAGCCACCACCGAAAGGACTGCCGAACCCTGGGAGACATCCTGAAAGGTTGATCCAATGAGGGCGCCTGTCCCAATACATCAATAGGTGAAGTTGAAGAGATCTCACGTGAAACTGTGCAAACGGGACCGCCTCGAAGGAGGATATCATCAAACCCACCAGTTTCCTCCCCTGTCGGATAGAGGGACAAGGACTGTCCAGAATAAGACGGATCTGGCCCTGAATCCCCTGCACCTTGAACTGGGGCAGAAACACTCTGCCCGAATGGTATCCAGATTCATGCCCAGAAATGAAATCACACGAGACGGGTAGAGAGAAGACTTGGTGCGGTTGATCACCCACCCGAACCTTTCCAGGGTCGACACCACCTGGTGGGTGTCCAGCTCCGCCTGATGGAGGGAAGAAGCTGATATCAACAGATCCTCCAGATAAGGCACAATGCGAATGCCCTGAGATCTGAGCAGAGCCATTATGCCCGCCAAAACCTTGGTGAAGACCCTCTGTGCCAAGGTCAGACCGAAGGGAAGAGCTACAAACTGATAATGTTGATCCTCCACTGCAAATCGGAGGAATCTCTGATGTGCCTGAAAAATTGGAACATGCAGATACGCATCCTTGATGTCTATGGATGTCATAAAATCCTCTTGGCGAAGGGAATTGATAGCCGAGCGCAGAGTCTCCATGCGGAACTTTTTGGCTTTGATAAATCTGTTGATAACCTTGAGGTCTAGAATGGGTCTCACCGAACCCTCCTTTTTGGGAACCGTGAAAAGGTTGGAGTAGAAACCCCTGCCTCTCTCCGACAGAGGCACCGGGCATATAACCCCCATGTCCAGAAGGTTTTTTTACTGCTAACAGGAGCCCCTGTGCAGCCTGAGGGTCCGAGGGCACCCGAGACCTTAAGAATCTTGGGGGCGGCCAGGAGTCGAACTCCAGTTTGTACCCGGAAGAGACCACTTCCAAGATCCAACTGTCTGGGACCTCCTGGGCCCAGACCTGGAAGAAGAGCCGCAGCCATCCCCCCACCCTTGCGGGTGAGGGCGCCCCTTCATTGCTGAGCCGGTTTAACGGCAGGCTTGGGCTTGGAACCCCAGGCAGGCGCGGGACGTGCCTGACCTCTGCCTCTGTTCGAGCCCCTGACACCTGAGAAGGCCAAACCCCTAGTCGCTCTGGCCCCTCGAAAGGAAGGAGTGAACGAGCCCGCCCCCGAAAGGGGCGGCGCTGTTTCCTCCTTTAGCAACAGCATCCAATTTATCTCCAAACAGCCGCAAACCCAAGAAGGGAAGAGCTGTGCGCGACTTCTTGGCCCCAACGTCCGCTGTCCACTGGCGGAGCCAGACCAATCTGCGCATAGCCACCAGTAAGGCTGAAGTCCTACTACACACGACAATAGAGTCATCCATCGCAGCCATGATAAAATCTCTGAACGATTCGCATTTCTTAAGGATAGCGAACTCAGTGCCAGCTGGATCAAACTTGAGCGTTATTCAGCCAGTCCCCAATAAGAGACCTGGTAGCAAGCGACACCAGGGCAGATGCACTAACAGGCCGCAGGGCCGAGCCCACGTTGGCAAATGCGTGGCACGCCATCTGATCAAGGCGCTTATCCTCGCCATCCTTAAGGGAAGTGGCGTCAAGGGGGTTCAGCACAGAAGAGTTGGTCAAACCTAAAACAGGCGCATCGACCTCGGGAGGAGAAGACCAGTGCTTAACCGCCTCCACCGGAAAAGGATATTTCTTATCCCATCCCTGAGGAACACCAGGAAGCCGACTGGGCCTCTCCCATTCTCTAAGGATCAGCGCATCAAAATGACCCCGGGTAGGGAATTCCAGACGGGGCTTGCAGCCCCCCAAAATTTCCCCCTTCTTAAGAGGGGGCGCCTCAGGCGGTTCAATATCCAACACCTCCAATAAATGTGACAAAACAGTGGCCGTATCTACGGCATCCCCCAGCGCCTGCCCGACATTGGAATTCCCAGACTGAACATAGTCAGCCTCTGTTTCCTGATACAATACCCCCTCCTCTAACGGGGAATAATCTGACAAATCAGCAGACTCGTCGTCAACATCCCACAATGGCTGGGCCGACGACAAATGTCTCTTTTTAGCCTGGGCCTTCTTGCCCACCGTGCTAGCAATAATTTTCTCGATGCTGGCCAATCTAGCTCAAACATCAGAAAGCGACTCCCCACTGGTACCAATGTCACTTGGGGTACGGATAAGGTGGGGAGGGGAAGGCGATGAAGCGGGAGGAGCCGACCCAAAAGGCTGGGTACCAGACTGCCGCGTTATGGCCTTTTGTGCGCATGGTATACAGATCAGCACATTCTCCCCCATAAGGGATACCCCGCACCCCACACATGGCCCGGATTGTCCCAGATGGATCCCGAGCCCAGTATTCTGCAGAGCCTCCATATGGTGAATTTTTGTGGCCAGTCGCAAGACCGCAGGGAATTATGCATAAGCAACCCGGGATGCCCCTTAAAAGTCCCGGTGGGAGGAATTTAGGTGGACAATTTTACACTAGGGACCCCAGGACAAGGAGGGACCCCTTAATATGCACATATACAGGGCAACCTGTAACACACAAAACCAGCAACATAAGTGCAGAGCTGTGTAAAAATGGCCATAACCTTACATTGTAAAAGACCACAGCATTTGATCGTGCAGCCACGCAATATGTATATACATGTATATATATCAACCATATCCCAGCCAAACAGTGTAATTAACACACCCACACACATGCTCTAGACCAGTGGGGGCCCCCGCTAAAGAGGAACCCCCACACACACAAACTAAGGAAGTGGCCATCGGGCCCTTACCACACCGATCGGCTATGCTGCCTGCTCAAGAAGATGGCCCCCACGAAAGCCTCATGTATGAGGAGGGAGAGCGGGCCAGCGCAGAACGCGCGTTTGCCGAGGCCACGCCCCCTCCCAGCAACGTGGACCCTTAGACACGAGCAAAGCAATTGTGCCAAAGAAGGGGGCGGGGCTACTGTGGCTGCGCCAAAGAAAGGGGTGGGGCTACCACGGCCGCGCCGAGAGCCCGGCCCCGCCCCCTTCCCGAACGCAGCCTGAGGGGGAGAAGCTCCCCCAGGCTGCCACTAGTCCCTGGTATGCCGATAACGGCAGTCTGACACTCACACACACACAAAGTAAAAACACTAAGCACACAGGGACACACGCTGGGGAAAACGAAATATCGGCCAGGCAACTCCCCCCCTGGAGGGGAATAAGGGACCCAGAAGGGGGGGAACCCTGGCAGAAGCCGGCATAAGCCTAGAGGGACGGGGCATCCCACACCAGGATCACCAAGAAACCTGGATAACTGCCTACCCCATAGTGAGATCTCTGGTCAATTTGCATACTTCCTTAGAAAAGTTTAAAAAAATAAAAAAGGGAAAATTACTTCTGCAGTGTCAAAACAGCAACCACTATTTTTAAAACCAAAATCGACAACTTCCAGTGGCAGGTTGCTTAGTTGTTCCTTGCCGTGTAACCAGGAGTGAAAGGGTGTGTGGAGCCCAAGCATGCAATGCAAGTATAGGGGAGAGGTCTAATACGCCACATGTGCAGCTGAAAACCCATTTGCCCACCTACATTATGGGCACAGTGAAAAATGAATCTAGGCCATCTCTAAAGGAGCCACTGAAACAAAATGTAAAAACCAATGTACTTCACCAGAATGCTCTCTTTTGTAGAGAATGTAGCACAATTTTAATGTAAGCAGTGGAAAACCTGCTTGCATGTTGCGACACACCCTCCACAATCCCTAGCGGCCCATTTTTTGTACATACCTTTCCAGAGACTGGAGCTGTGTGCTTCGCAATAAAACCCAGCCTCTCCTTTACTGGTACTTTGGTTAAAGCCTAAAACAGAAAGCAGCAAATGAAGTATCAGAACGTAAAACATGTGTATAGAGATTTTTCTATTTTGAATACATACAGCATAATGCAAGGAACTAGATATTTATTAAAAGAAGGGGTGAGAGTGATTTTTAAATACCAAAGAAATGGATTGTGAAGGAGAAAATCCCTGTTAGACAGCCACTTGAGAGAAGGCCCTCCCCCTAGACAGAAAACACAAACTGGGACAAGTTTAAATGCCCTACCCCTTCCTCCCAGTCCTCAGTATATTAACAAGTTATCCAGAGAAACCGAAGGACTACACGGAGAGGGACTCGTAGAACACGTCCTTAGGGACTCGTAGAAATACTGTTAAGACTAATGGGTATTCTCTACCTTCGTCTTTCAGGAAGGCCACTTGAGAGGATAAACCAGACCCGGGACAGGTGACACCGTTGGACGGCCTGCCACGACACCAGGATTCTCAGCACCCTCTGACAGCAGCTAACAGGTGGGAAAGAGAGTTCGGTGGACCCTTTGGGCCGCAGGAAAACTATCCTGCGGAAGTAAAGCCCAGGGTTGGCAATACAACTGAAAATTAAAAAAAACTGGACGAAGTCTGTAGTCCCAGAATTTTCCTTGGAGAGGAAAAAAAATGAAGGCTAAGCTTTTAAAGTGGACCAACACCCAGGATTTTGACTATCCTGGGTTTTGGTCCACTTCGGGGGGGGGGGGGGGGGGGGGGGGACACCCCGATTGGGGGTGCCCCGCTGTGGGAACCCCCCAGAAAGCCCCAAAAACTCACCTCACCACGCTCCCACGTGACCGAGCCGTCCAATCCCCGCCGACGTCCAAGCGGGTGACAGCGACGTCCAAGCGGGTGACAGCGACGTCCAAGACAGCGCGTCGGCCGCCGCCTCCCGCACGTCACTCTTACACGGCGCGTGCCCGCGCCGGCCATTCACAAGCGGCCGGCGCGGGCACGTCTAGAGGGGGGCGCGGGAGGCGGCGGCGGCCGCCGTTGAGCTAAGGTTTTTTGGGGGTTTTGGGGGGTTTCACCCCGCGGGACATCCCGATCTCGGATGTCCCGCGGTGAGGGAGGTGATCGGCCAGGGAATCTTATAGATTCCCGGGTCGATCACCCCTGGGTGTTGGTCCACTTTAAACTTGTCCCAGTTTGTGTTTGTCTAGGGGGAGGAGTCTTCTCTCAAGTGGCCGTACTGTAGGACGAAGGGAGAAAAAAAGAGAAACTAAACATAGCAAAAACCGTCAAGGCTTTAGAAAGATGGGCACTTGCTATGCAGGGTTTCCCCAACTCTCCTTAAAGTGGACCGTCACCTTCCCGTGATCGGCCCGGGAATCTATAAGATTCCCGGGCAGATCACCTCCCTCCCCGCAAGACATCAGAGATCGGGATGTCCCGCGGGGTGAAACCCCCCCAAACCCCCTTACCTTGTTTTCGGCGTCGGCCGGCCGCCGCCGCCTCCCTCGCGCCCCTCTAGACGTGCGCGCGCCCACCGTCTGTGAATGGCCGCCGCGGGCGCGTCAAAAGTGACGCGCGGGAGGCGGCGGCGGAGGTGCCGCGCGGGAGGCGGCGGCGGAGGTGCCGCTTGTCCGGACCTGTCAAAAGGCTTGTCCGTCGGAGCTGGGAGCGGGGAGAGGTGAGTTTTTCGGGGGGTTCGGGGGGGGTTTCACACAGTGGGGCACCCCGATCGGGGGTGCCCCACCGAAGTGGACCAAGACCCAGGATAGTCAAAATCCTGGGTGTTGGTCCACTTTAAATACTACCAGCTGATCATGTTTTGTGGCTACCCACATAGACAGTACTGCTAAAGCACTTTTTACTACACCCATGTGTCACAAAACATGATGTGGTGGTGGCAGTTGACAGGTTGGAAAACGGTGACCTAATGAATAATAGAGGTAGGATTCTGCGACTCGTGCATTGCGGGAGTAATAGTTGGCTTTAAAGTGAAACCCAATATACAACAGCAGCATTTGATACTACACGGTTTAACATGCATTTCCACATCTATAGAAGGCTTCTCTGTGTTAATGATTGTATAGATCTACTTGTTTCATCTAGTTAGAAGTCCTGGACCACAATGTACTTAAAGTGGACCAACACCCAGGATTTTGACTATCCTGGGTTTTGGTCCACTTCGGCGGGGTGCCCCGCTGTGTGAAACCCCCCAGAAAGCCCCAAAATCTTACCTGTCCCCGCTCCCACGTGACAGGACGGTCCAATCCCCGCCAACGTCCAGGCGGGGATCAGGAACGTCCAAGCGGCTGCCGCCTCCCTCGCGTCACTTTCGGCGCGCGCGCGCCCCCGCCGGCCATTCGCAGACGGCCGGCGCGGGCACGCCTACAGGGGCGCGAGGGAGGCGGCGGCGGCCGGCCGGCGCCGAAGATCAGGTAAGGAGTTTGGGTTTTTTTGGGGGGTTTCACCCCGCGGGACATCCCGATCTCGGATGTCCCGCGGGGTGGGAGGTGATCGGCCCGGGAATCTTATAGATTTCCGGGCCGATCACCTCTCGGTGTTGGTCCACTTTAAGACAGTAAAGACATGCAGATGCTTGCAGTCTATTGAGTGAGGAGGGCGAGACGGTAGATGCATGCAGATACGGTACGGAAGGCATGATCAAATATGTAGATATAAAAAGCTATTCTGTGAGTACTCACCTGTAGAATTGTTTTTGTTCTTGCATGGCACGGCCTGCTTCGGTATTCATAACAGTTGGGTTATTCCACCACAAGGTGGCGCAGTGGTACTGCAGAAAGCTGTGGCATCTCCCGGCCCCCTGTAAAACGGGATTGGCCATAGAGTTCCCAGGGTAGACAAGAGTGAGACAAGAAGCCGTGAGAGAATAAAGGTAAAAAAAATGTAAAAAAGGTTAAAATCACCATAAAGAGGCAACCAAGAATAACAACAACAAGGGCGGGTCGAAGCAGGCCGTGCCATGCAAGAACAAAAACAATTCTACAGGTGAGTACTCAGAATTGCTTTTTTCTTTATTGCATGGCACAGCCTGCTTCGGTATTCATAACAGTTGGAACATCCAAAAGCAGTGTCCAAAAGTAGGGTGGGATCCCCAGTGAGTAACAGCCGGCAGTTCAAGTCACTACCGCCTGAAGCACCTTGCGGCCAAAAGCAGCATCCGCTGAGGCCTTAACATCAACCTTGTAAAACTTGGAAAAAGTATGAACAGAAGACCAAGTAGCGGCCTTGCAAACTTGTTCAACAGAAGCTTGGTGCTGAAAAGCCCAAGAAGCACCAATAGCACGAGTGGAATGAGCAGTAATTCTAAAGGGAGGTTCCTTCCCCTTAGCAGAATAGGCTTGAACCCCCGCCTGACAGATCCACTTGCTGATAGTGGATTTAGCCGGAGGCAAACCCTTCCTAGGTCCAGAAGTGAGAACAAAAAGAACATCAGATTTCCTGAAAGGCTCAGTAGCGACCAAATAAAACTTCAGAGCCCTGATCACATCCAGAGAATGCAGTGTCCACTCCTTGGAATTAGCAGGATTAGGACACAATGAAGGCAAGACCATGTCCTGATTAAGATGAAAGGCAGACACCACCTTAGGCAAGAAATCGGGCTTAAGCCAAAACACCACCTTATCCTGATGCCTCTCAAAATAAGGAGGTTTGATGGAAAGCGCCGCCAGCTCAGAAACTCGCATTACAGAAGTGATAGCCACCAAAAATACCATTTTGTGATTACTCACCTGTAAAATGGGTATTATATGTCACACACCCCACTTCAATACATTCATTAGATGTGGGTATACTGACCTGTAGATGGCGATCTTGCAGAGATGTCAAAAAAAATAAGACCCCCCCGGTCCATAAATACCTGGGACCTCCCACTCATTCTCTAGTATAAAGATAGCAGTAAGGTAAAGGGACCAGGAAAGCCAATTAAAACAATTGACAAAGGTTCACCATATAGGTTCACCATATAAAGGATCTAGTATACCAAAGCAAAGGGCAAGGTGAAGTGGGGTGTGTGACATACTTATAATACCCATTTTACAGGTGAGTAATCACAAAATGGTATTATTCTAAGTATGTCACACACCCCGCTTCAAGACATTCATTACATGTGGGACATCCAATAGCAGTGTCCATAAAGAGCGGGGATCCAAAAACAAGGCAACAAGGCACAAACTTAAACCACTGCAGCTAGCAGAACCTTGCGGCCAAAAACAGCATCCGCTGAGGCCCGCACATCAACCTTGTAAAACTTGTAAAAAAGTGTGAACCGAAGACCAAGTAGCAGCCTTACAAACCTGCTCAACAGAGGCCTGGTGCTGGAAGGCCCAGGATGCCCCAACAGCACGAGTAGAATGAGCAGTAAAACGAAAAGGGGGAATCTTCCCCTTGCCAGAATAGGCCCCAACAGTGGCCTGGCGAATCCATTTACTAATGGAAGACTTGGCGGGAGCCAAACCCTTCCTAGGCCCAGAGGGCACCACAAAAAGGGCGTCCGTCCTATGAAAAGAGGAAG
Organism: Gastrophryne carolinensis; assembly: GCA_027917425.1. Classification (NCBI taxonomy): domain Eukaryota; kingdom Metazoa; phylum Chordata; class Amphibia; order Anura; family Microhylidae; genus Gastrophryne; species Gastrophryne carolinensis. Next base: position 168,610,262 of record CM051236.1, read on the forward strand.
TAGCCACCAAATAGTACTTCACACAGCGAACCACATCCAAAGAATGCAAAACCCTCTCCTTGGCATTGCTAGGCTTAGGACACAAGGAGGGTAGAACAATGTCCTGATTAAGATGAAAAGCCGAGACCACCTTAGGAAGGAAATCTGGCTTGAAGAGGAAAACAACCTTGTCCTGATGCCTCTCAAAGTAAGGGGCCTTAACGGACAACTCCGATACACGCCGAACGGAAGCGATGGCAACCAGAAAAACAACCTTCTGAGTAAGAGTAGAAAGTGCAATATCCTGCAAAGGTTCAAAAGGAGGACCCTGCAAGGCAGAAAGAACCAAATTCAAATCCCAAACTGGGAGCAAAGGCTTCCTAGGAGGCCGCACATGCGTAACCCCCTGTAAAAAGGTCTTAACCAGAGGATGAAGAGCAAAAGACTTTTGAAAGAAAACCACCAGGGCAGAAACCTGCCCTTTCAGCGTACTAAGCTGCAAACCTAGGTCCAGACCATGTTGCAGAAATTCCAAAACCCTAGGGATAGGAAACGCCCTGCAAGGCAAGGCCCTGACCTCACACCAATCAATATAAGACCTCCAAATCCTATAGTAGATGGCAGAGGAAGACTTCTTTCTAACCCTAACCAGAGTCTGAATGACAGCATCAGAAAGACCTTCCTCCTTCAAGATGGAGGTTTCAGCAGCCACGCCGTCAAAGCCAGCGTTAGTAAATTGGGGTAGAGCAGTGGACCCTGAGTGAGCAGAGCCGGCAGAAGGAGCAGATCTAACTGATCCTCTGCCAACCTTACCACGTCTGCGAACCAAACCTGTCTTGGCCACCTTGGAGCCACCAGGATTGCTGACGCGCTCTCTAGGGCCAGCTTGCGCACCACTTTGCCCACCATGGAAAACGGAGGGAACAGGTATAGAAACCCCAGAGCCCTCCAGTTCAGAGACATGGCATCCGCTGCCAGAGCCAGCGGATCGCGCAAGAGAGACAAATGCCGGAAGCTTGTGACGAGAGGCAAAGAGGTCCACCTCCGGAGTCCCCCACCAGTGGCAAAGCGACCGAAACACCTTGGGGCTGAGCGACCATTCCCCCCGGCGAGATGACCCCTGCTCAGGGAGTCCGCCTCTGTGTTCTCCACTCTGTACACTGCCGAGATGCATGGGACATTGCTCTCTGCCCAATCCAGGATCAAAGACACTTCCCTGAGGGCACGCCTGCTGCGAGTCCCTCCCTGGTGAATGATGTAGGCGACCGCCGCCGATTGTCCGACCGAACTTGAACCGGTAGTCCCCGCAACTGATGAGTCAAGTGAGCCAGAACCAACCTGATGGCTCTCAACTCCAGAACATTGATGGGATCGTGAGCCTCTAAGGCCCCCACAGTCCCTGAAATTGAAGATCCTTCCAAAATCCCCCCCAACCAGACAGGCTGGCATCCGTGGTGACCGTCTCCCAACGAGGGGTCAGAAAGGACCTGCCCCTTGTCAGATTGCTTGGTTTCAGCCACCACCGAAGGGAACGCCGCACCCGGGGGGACATCAGAAAGGACTGATCCAATGACAGCGGGGACCCGTCCCAGGCCGCCAAGAGATGGAGCTGGAGCGTCCTTGTGTGAAACTGGGCAAAGGGAACCGCCTCGAACGATGCCACCATCAATCCCACCAGTCGCATCCCCAGCCGGATGGACGGGCGGGGGATAGATAGACGCTGAGTCAATTCCTGAATCAGAAGTACCTTGGCTTGGGCGCCCCCTCATTGCTGAGCCGGCTTGGCAGCAGCTTTAGGCTTGGAGCCCCAACTGTGCCCTGGACGGGCCCGACCCCTGCCCCTGGACCAGGAATCACCTCTGGACGAGGGGAAAGCCGAACCCCTGCCAACTCTAGCCCCACGAAAGGACTGAGTGAAGAAAGCCGACCCCAGAAAGGGGCGACGCTGCTTCTTACACTGAGGTAACTTACCTCCCTTCGCCACGGAATCCAATTTCTCTCCAAAGAGCCGCAACCCCACAAAGGGAAGGGCCGCAAGCGACTTTTTGGACACAAAATCAGCCGCCCACTGGCGTAACAAACCGACCACCGGATAGCTACAAGCAAGGCCGAAGCTCTGGTACACATCACCAATGTGTCGTCCAAGGCGGTCAGCACAAAGGACAAAAATAACTCACATCGCTTAAGGGCGGCAAACTCCTCACTAGCCGGGTCAAGCCCGGAAGAGGTCAACAGTCCTTTAACAACCGACCTGGCAGCTACCAATAAAAGCGCAGAAGCACAAACCGTCCACAAGGCCAACCCAACACTGGTAAAACCATGACAAGCCATCTGGTCAATGCGTTTATCCTCACCATCCTTGAGAGTAGTGCACTCCGGAGAATGCAGGATTGAGGAGCTGGACAACCCCAAAACAGGAGCATCCACCTGGGGGGGGGGGGGGGACGACCAGTGCTTCACAGCGTCTGCCGGAAAGGGATATTCTTTGTCCCAACCCAGAGGGACACCCGGAAGCCGAGTCGGCCTCTCCCATTCCTTGAGAATGATACCATCAAAATGCTTTTGATAAGGAAATTCCAAGCGCAGCTTGGTCACTTCAAAGAACTCCCCCTTCAGCGGAGGAGCCGCCTCGGGGGGAGAAATAGCCAGGACCTCAAACATATGAGTCAGGACCCTAGAGGTATCCAAGGAATCCCCCTGGCACTGCTCGGTATCAGCACCCACAAACTGCTGGTCATCGGAGCCCTCAGACTCCTCAAACAGCTCCCCTTCCTCAAGCGGGGAACAATCAGATCCAGGGAGTGAAACTCCTCCATATCAAAGGCCTGCGTGGCTGTATACAAATGTTTTCGCTTTGCCGTGGCCTTTTTGGCAACAGCACTGGAAAACAATTTTTCAAGATTGGCCAATCTGGCACACACCTCAGATTGCGACTCCCCGCCAATGACCACATCACACTTACGTGTCAAGCAAGGGGGAGACGGAGACTGGCGGAGCAGAACCAGACGCCTGAGATCCGGACTGCCGCGTAATAGACCGTTGTGCACAGGGTACACAAAGAAATACATCATCCCCCCAAAAGGGATACCCCACACCCCAAACACAGCCTGGATTGCCCCGAGGGGGGCACAAGCCCAGTATCTGGGGAAGCCTTCATATGGTCATTTTATATATATATATATATATATATATATATATATATATATACAATGTCCCGAGGGAATTACGCAGTAATGCAACCCGGGATGCCCCTTTAAGTCCCGCGTGGGAGGAATTACAGACCCCTAAATTTAACCAGGGACCCTAGGACCAGGAGAACCCCCCTTTAATAGGCACAATGGTCCACCTGGAACACACAAACACAGCAATCAGACCACATAGGAATTGTCCAAAGGGGTTAATAATAGAAGTGTTGCCAAGCAACCCCAAGGAGGGGCATGATCAATATTAAAAAACTAATGGGGCCACAGGCCACTCACCAACCGACACGCCGCACGCCTGGCAGTGGAATGAAAAGGCGCAGAGGTAGAGGGAGGGTGGGCAGGCGCGGTTCGCGCATCGCGCCCAGCCCCCCCCCGTCGCTCCCGGCCAGAAGCCGGGACCTGAACCTCGGCGCCCACAGCACGGGGGCAGGCCGTGGCGTTTGCGCGCGAGTGCCCGGCCCCGCCCTGAGGGGAAGAAGCTCCCCCTGTACCATAGAACAGCCGCCATGACTAACACCGGAGGCCGGCGGCGGTCTGAGTACCGCACAAGCGCATGCAAGTTAAGCACCACACACACACATACAATAAAGAAAGAATCTATAAGGGACCAGGCCCCCCCCCCCCCCCCCCCCAAGGGTATCCGGGAGAGGGGGAATCCAAGCTAGTGTGGGAGGCCAAGGGACAGGGCATCCCAAACCGGGGTCACCAACCCGGTTAGCCGCCTACCCCTTGTTATGGGGTCTCATGGCAGAGCGTAGCTCGAGCACCTAGGGTGCCATCTACTATTGCCCGGACCAGCAGCCTAGGCTGGGAGGCAGTAAAATCAATAAAGAATCCGGGCAGGAATAGATCAAATAGAGGGCTGGGAGTCATCCCGGCTACCTGCAAGGAGGAGACATCCATCTTCTGACTTGCTCGCCGTCTGCAGAGATGAAAGACTGGGGAATGAGTGGGAGGTCCCAGGTATTTATGGACCGGGAGGGTCTAACTTTTTTTTATTGACATCTCTGCAAGATCGCCTCTACAGGTCAGTATACCCACATGTAATGAATGTCTTGAAGCGGGGTGTGTGACATACTTAGAATAAGGCTACCTTAAGAATCAGAATGGGCAAAGCAGCCCCACGGATAGGCTCAAAGGGAGGACCCTGCAGAGCAGACAACACCAGATTCAAATCCCAGTGAGTGGTAGCATAGGCTTACGAGGTGGACGCACGTGAGTAACTCCCTGGAAAAAAGTTTTAACCAACCGGTGCTTGGCAAAGGAACTTTGGAAAAAAATTGTCAAAGCTGAAACATGGCCTTTGAGGGTACTTAGTTAAGGCCAGAGTCCAAACCATGTTGCAAAAATTCCAGAATCCTGGGAATGGAAAAAACCTGACAGGGAAGAGCCTGGACCAACACCAGGCAATGTAAGCATGCCAGACCCTGTAATAGATAAGGACGAGGACTTCTTCCTAGCCCTAATCATGGTATCCACAACAGAGACAGGCAACCCCTTCTCTGTCAAGATGTAGGTTTCAGCAGCCAAGCCGTTAAAGCCAGCGTTTGTAAATTGGGATGGCGTAGCTGTCCCTGAGAGAGAAGATCTGGATCCCTGGGCAAGACGTACTGGTCTACTGCCAACTGCACAACGTCTGTGAACCACACCCTTCTTGGCCAACAGGGGGCCACCAGGATGGCTGACACCACCTCCTGAGCAATCTTGCGCATGACCCTGCCCAGTAGAGGGAACACATAGGGAAGCCGAAACTCCGTCCAAGGCATTGCCAGTGCATCCGTGGCGAAGGCCAGAGGATCCTGTGACAGGGAGACAAACCTGGAAGTTTGTGATTGTGATGGTACGCAAACAGGTGCACATCCGGCTGACCCCAGCGGTGACACAGGGAGAGAAACACCTGGCAGTTGAGGGACCATTCCCCCAAACGAGACGTCCCCCTGCTCAGGGAGTCCGCCACATGGTTCTCTACCCCCGGAATGTATACCGCTGAGATGCAGGGGACATTCTGTTCCGCCCAAGATAGTATCAGAGACACTTCCTTGAAGGCTCGCTTGCTCCGAGTCCCTCCCTGATGGTTGATGTAGGAAACTGAGCAGATCTGAACAGCCCGAGGTTTGTGGTCAGGTGGGACAAAACCAACCTGATCGCCCTCAGTTCCAAGACATTGATGGGAGCATGGGCCTCCTGGGGGCCCCAACGACCCTGGAGCCCCCGCAGCCCATCAGACTGGCATCCGTGGTGACAGTCTCCGAGCACAGGGGCAGGAAGGTCCTGCCCACCAGAAGATTCCTTGAGTCCAGTCACCACGAAAGGGACTGCCTGGCCAGAGGAAACAGAGCAAATTCCTGATCCAGGGACACAGGGTCCCGATCCCAAACTGACAAGAGGTGCAACTGAAGAGGTCTCATGTGAAACTGAGCAAAGGGGACAGCCTCGAAGCAGGACACCATCAGGCCCATCGACTGCATCCCCAGACGGATGGAGGGATGAGGACACAAGAGCAGAGCCCGTGCCTGCTTCTGAAGGCCCTCCACCTTCTGCTGAGGAAGGTACACCTTGACCCAAGAGGTATCCAGTGTCATGCCCAGAAAGGACCTCACCAAGGACGGGGACAGTGAAGACTTGGGAAAATTGATCACCCAGGCGAAGGACTCCAGAGTGGAGATCACCACCTGGGTGTCCTGTTCGGCCTGATGAAAGGACTGAGCCACGAGGATGTCGTCCAGGTAGGGAAGGATGCGAATGCCCCGGGTTCGTAGCAGAGCCATCACTCCCGCCAGCACCTTGGTGAACACCTGAGGCGCTGAGGTGATACCGAATAGTAAGGCCCCAAACTGGTAATGCTGATCCTCCAGCACGAACCTCAGAAATCTCTGATGACCTGGGAAGATAGGCACATGAAGATAAGCATCCTTGATGTCCACGGTGGTCATGAAGTCGCCCAGGCGAAGAGTACCGACAGCAGAGCATAGCGTCTCCATGCGAAAATGTTTGAATCTGACAAACTTGTTGAGGCCCTTCAAGTCCAGAATGGGCCTCAGAGAGCCGTCCTTTTTGGGGACCGTGAAGAAATTGGAATAGTACCCCTGACCCTGTTCTTAATGGGGCACCTGACAAATGACCCCTGACTCCAGCAGGCATTGAACCGCCGAAAGTAACCCTTGAGCTGACAGGGGGTTTAAAGACATTCGGGATCTGATGAACCTTGGGGGCGGCCAGGCTGCAAACTCTCTTGTTTTCGGAGGACACCACCTCCTGAATCCACCGGTTGAAACGGGGAGCCTCCAGACGTGAGCAAAGAGCCAAAGCCATCCCCCCACCTGGATGGGTGAAGGCGCCCCCTCATGCCTGGGGGGCCTTGGGAGGAGGTTTGGGCTTGGAACCCCAGGAGAGACCGGGGACATCCACGGGATCTGCCACGGCCCCAAGACTCTCTGCGGCTACCTGAGAAGAGGGAGCCACGACCTCCTCTGGAAGAACGAAGGGAGGGGAGGGAGACTGAGGTCCCCCGAAAAGGCCGGGGCTGCCTCCTACGCTGAGGCAGCCTGCCATCCTTGGCCAAAACATCAAGACGCTCACCAAAGAGCGGCAGCCCCGCAAATGGGAGCCCAGTGAGAGCCTTCTTAGCAGCATCATCTGCCCACTGACGTAACCAAACAGAGCGGCGCATAGCCACCAAAGTGCAGAGGCCCTACCGCCCAGCCTCACAGCATCATCCATGGTAGTAAGGATAAATACAACAAAATCAGAGCAAAGCAAGAGGGCCCTATAATTCTCCCTTCTCCTACCAGCCATAGCGCCATCACAGAGATGCTTGAGCAGTTTAAGGGCAATAGCAGTAATGGCAGCAGCACAGGCCGGGCGCAGTCCAGCCCCCACACAAGTAAATGCATGGCAGGCCAGCTGATCTATTCGCCGATCCTCGCTGTCCTTCAGCGTGGTAGTGTCAGGGGAAGGCATGACCGAAGTATTAGACAGGCCTAGCACGGGAGCGTCCACCTCAGGGGGACAGGACCAACGCTTTACTAGATCAGCAGGAAAGGGATACCTCTTATCCAATCCCTTGGGCACAGCGGGCAGCCTGTTCGGACGTTCCCACTCCCTAAGCACCATAGAAGTGAAGTGAATGGCTCAGGGAACTCCAGATGCTGTTTACCAGGACGAAAAAGCTCACCCTGCTTTCTCTTAGCCACCTCAGGGGGAGCAATGTGCAAGATTTCAAAAATTTGTGATAGCAGATTGTCAGTGTCCTCGGGGTACCATAATTCCTCCCCGGACGCAGACCCAGGGTCACTAATGCAACCCTCCTGCTGGTCCCCAGAGAAGTCAGAGTCCTGGAACAGTTCCCCTTCCTCTAAGGAATAAAGTCCACCAGTGGCATCAAATTCCTCATACTCCTCAGTGGAGCGGGAGGGTGTGGCAGTCAGGTGGGTGTGGAAGTCAGGTGCCGCTTCTTGCCAGAAGCCTTCCTAGGAATAGGCCCGGCAATCTGCTTTTCAATGTTGGCCACACGAAGTGCCAGATCAGACTGTGACCCCCTGCTAGCATCCCCCTCACTGGGAGCTAATTGCAGCAGTGGGGGGGTAGGTGATGCCGAAGGGGCGCAGAGCTGGAAAGCGATGCAGGCAAACCAAGCTGGAGCGCAAGCACACTTTGAGCGCACGGCACGCACACCCCGACACTGTCACTCACAGGGGATACCCCACACATGGCACACAGCCAGGATTGCACCGAAGGACCCCCAAGCACGCTATCCCCAGAAGCCTGCATATGGTGATTAACAGCGGCACAATAGGCCAGCGCTGGGTAAAGGCTAATACAAAAGCCACCCGGGATGCCCTCCCAAGGGACGCCCCCAGATCAGCAAAGGGTGGGGAGGGATGAGGGGGAGGAAGGAGTAGAGCCAGGAGAAACCACAACCCACTGGTTTCCCCGCTCACCTGCGCAAGAGAGGGAGCCATATTCTAACTTCGCAGTTTTACTGCAGAGGAAACACTGGGAACTCTATGGTTAATCCCGTTTTTATAGGGGGCCGGGAGATGCCACAGCTTTCTGCAGTACCACTGCGCCACCTTGTGGTAGAATAACCCAACTTTTATGAACACCGAAGCAGGCCATGCCATGCAATAAAGAAAAAAGGACCCATCAAGAATTCGAAAGTATTCTGGGGCCGTGGGTAGGGCAGCAGTTAATTGCTGCTGTATGGAGCAAGATGTTTTTGCTAGAAACTTTAAATGGTGTTACGTTGAGTTTTTAATTAGGAACTAAACATGGGCACCCTTATACAAACAGCAATAAAAGGTCAACATAACAGCATGGCTCGAGAAGCTGGCAGCAATTCTTGCTTCGTCTATATGAACGAACACCTCAACACAAGCTTTGCCCATTGGTCACAACTGGCTTCATTTTCTGGCCACGTGGGTCTAGACAATTGCATGGCCAAGGTGACCTAAGCTATCCCTTTGTTAGGTGGACTGGTAAAGAATCAAGTGATACAGGGAAAAGAGGAGCAATGACATCCTCAAGCACTCTTTAAGGAGGACCAAAACCCACCGTGGGTTCTATTCGACTGCAGGGCAGGCATACTCGCTCCCCCAGGGACACCCCACTGTGTGAACCCCCCCCAGGTCACCCAAAAACTCACCTTTGTTTCCGGTCCAATGGCGCATGTGCGAGCAGTGCCCGCGTCCCCGCTATCCCTTTAGCAGGGCACGTGCCCACACCAGGCATTTGTGAATCGCCAGTGCAGGCACGCATCGTGTTAGAGGGTAGCGGGGGATGCGGCCACCAGCACGCTCGGATCTACTCGCATTAGACAAGCTCCTGGACAAAGGGGCTTGAGCGCCGTTTGGACCAGTGGCTGCCCTTGCCTGGTAGGACTGGGAAAAGGTGAGTTTGTTCGGGTGACCTTGGGGGTTTCACAAACCAGGCGGGGTGCCCCTGGGGCAAGGACCAAAACCCAGGATAGTCAAAATCCTGGGTTTTAGTTCACTTTAAACACCAGCCATGTAGATTCTGCGTGGCTGTTTTACCACTATCAACTGCGTAGATTCGATGTGGCTGCCATGTTCCCTCATTTGGACCCAAAAAATACAATTCTGTGATTACTCACCTGTAGAATTGGTATTATGAGTATACAGTACGTCCTGCTCCAAATCTAATACTTACAGTTGGGATATACTCCGCCAGATGGCGCTGGACTGCAGAGACATCGAAAATAGGCTCCTCCCGGCCCCTCAAATACCCAGGGACCTCCCACAAATCCCCAGCATTGAAAAGCAGTTAAGGAGAAGCCGGGAGAATTAAACAATCCAAACTATCAACTATAACAATGATAATCACCATACAGGGGATCCAAGAAAATGCAAACCAATGGTGGGGTGGAACAGGACGTACTGTATACTCATAATACCAATTCTACAGGTGAGTAATCACAGAATTGTATTATTCTTAGTATACAGTACGTCCTGCTCCAAATCTAATACAGTTGGGACATCCAATAGCAGTGTCCATAAAGTAGGGTGGGGTCCCCAAGAAAAATCAGCAGCAGGCAGTTTAAACCACTGCCGCCTGCAGAACCTTGCGGCCAAAAGCAGCATCAGCTGAGGCCCTAACATCAACCTTGTAAAACTTTTGAAAAGGTATGAACAGAAGACCAAGTAGCGGCCTTGCAAACGTGTTCAACAGAAGCCTGGTGCTGAAAAGCCCAAGAGGCACCGATAGCACGAGTCGAATGAGCAGTAAGGCGGAAGGGAGGATTCTTCCCCTTAGCAGAGTAGGCCTGAATCACAGCCTGACGAATCCACTTGCTGATAGTAGACTTGGCAGGAGCCAAACCCTTCCTAGGACCAGAAGGGACCACAAAAAGAGCATCAGTTTTCCTGAAAGGTGCAGTAGCCACCAGATAGTACTTCAGACACCTAACCACATCCAGAGAGTGCAAAACCCTCTCCTTAGCATTGCTAGGATTAGGGCACAAAGAAGGAAGAACAATATCCTGATTCAAATGAAAGGCAGACACTACCTTAGGCAGAAAATCAGGTTTGAAACGAAACACCACCTTGTCCTGGTGCCTCTCATAGTAGGGGGGCTGAATGGACAGCGCCGCCAACTCAGACACAGGCCTGACAGAAGTGATAGCCACCAGAAACACGACCTTGAGCGTAAGAATGGCCAAGGCAGCATCCTGCACAGGTTCAAAGGGAGCACCCTGCAAGGCTGACAGAACCAAGTTCAAATCCCAAATAGGCACCATAGGTTTATGTGGGGGACGCACATGAGTGACCCCCTGGAAAAAAAGTCCTGATCAGAGGGTGCTGAGCAAAGGACTTCTGGAAAAAAATAGCCAGGGCAGAAACCTGACCCTTCAGAGTAGAGTTGGAGCCCCATCTCCAGCCCATGCTGCAGGAACTCCAGAATCCTGGGAATAGACAACACACGACAGGGAAGAGACCTAGACTCACACCAGTAAATGTAGGCACGCCAAACCCTGTAATAAATGGAAGAGGAAGACTTCTTCCTAGCTTTAATCAAAGCATCCACAACTGAGGAAGACAGCCCCTTCTCCATCAAGATGGAGGTTTCAGCAGCCAAGCCGTCAAAGCCAGAGTTTGTAAATTGGGATGGCGTAGTGAGCCCTGAGTGATCAGATCTGGCACCAAGGGCAGAGCATATTGATCTACTGCCAGCTGTACCACATCTGCGAACCACACTCTTCTTGGCCACCTGGGGGCCACCAGAATTGCTGGCACCCCTTCCAGAGCAATCTTACGCAGAACCCTTCCCAGCAGGGGAATTGGGGGGGGGGGGTTTAAGACATACAGGAACTGAAAGTCCCTCCATGACATTGCTAGCGCATCCGAGGTCAGGGCCAGAGGATCCCTGGACAGAGAGACAAAAGCTGGAAGCTTGTGATTGTGGAGGGACGCAAACAGATCCACATCTGGTTGGCCCCAACGGTGACACAGAGATTGAAACACCCTGCTGCAACCATTCTCCCTGGCGAGAGGTCCCCCTGCTCAGAGAGTCCGCCAGGCGATTTTCCACCCCCGGGATGTACACCGCTGAAATGCAGGGGACATTGGCCTCCGCCCAAGTCAGGATCAGAGACGCTTCCTGGAGGGCCCCCCTGCTCCGGGTCCCTCCCTGATGATTGATGTAGGCAACTGCCGTCTGGTTGTCCGAGCGCACCTGAACAGGCAGGCCCTGAAGATGAGTAGTCAAGCGAGCCAGAACTAACCTGATCGCTCGCAGCTCCAAGACATTGATAGGTGTGTGGGCCTCCTGAGGGCCCCACCTCCCCTGGAACCGCAGGGACTTCCAGAAACCCCCCCAACCTGACAGACTGGCATCCATGGTGAACGTCTCCCAGGAAGGGGCAAGAAAGGATCTGCCCCCCAGCAGTCCATCCACCACAAGAGGGACCTCCTGACCAGGGGGGGAGAGCACACAGACCTGTCCAGGGACGCTGGGTCCTTGTCCCATACAGACAATAGGTGAAGTTGCAGAGGCCTCAAGTGGAACTGAGCATAAGGGACCGCTTCGAAGCACGCCACCATCAGGCCCACCAGCTGCATCCCCTGCCTGATGGAGGGATGGGGACAAGCTAGGAGGGACTTGGCCTGTGCAATCAGACTGTCCACCTTCTGCTGAGGAAGGAAGATCCTTGCCTGAACTGTATCCAGATTCATTCCTAGGAATGGAGTTACCAAGGAAGGGGACAGTGAGGACTTGGGGTGGTTGATCACCCATCCAAATGACTCCAGAGTGGACACCACCAGCTGTGTATCCAACTCTGCCTGATGTAGAGACTGGGAAGTGATGAGGATGCCGTCCAGATAGGGAAGCACGCGGACACCCTGACATCTGAGCAGAGACATCACGCCAGCCAGCACCTTGGTGAACACCCTGGGAGCTGAAGTGAGGCCGAAGGGCAAGGCCACAAATTGGTAGTGTTGATCCATCAGAGCGAACCTGAGGAACCTTTGATGACCTGGGAACACAGGAATATGAAGGTAAGCATCTTTGATGTCCACAGAAGTCATGAAATCCCCTTGGCGCAGGGAACTGATGGCAGAACGCAGAGTCGCCATGCGAAAGCGCCTGCCCCTGACAAACTAGTTGAGAATCTTTAAGTCCAAGATGGGCCTGACAGAGCCATCCTTTTTGGGTACTGTGAATAGGTTGGAATAAAAGCCCTTCACTTTTTCTCTTAAAGGGACCTGGCAGATGACCCCCAGCTCCAGGAGGCCTTGCACTGCTTGCACTAGCTCCTGAGCTGACTGAGGAATCCGGGATCTGATGAATCTTGAAGGACGGATCGGCAGAAAACTCCAACTTGTAACCGGAGGACACTACCTCCTGAATCCACCGGTCTGAGACATGAAGCCTCCAGACTTGAGCGAAGTGCTGCAGCCGTCCCCCAACCCGGATGGGTGAGGGCACCCCATCATGCCTGAGGGGGCTTGGGAGAGGATTTAGCTTTGGGACCCCAGGAGGAGCCAGGACGTCCACGTCCTCTGCCTCTACCCCAGAAATCTCCCCGGGCCCCAGGGAAAGAAACCCCCTTTCCCTGTCTTGCACCACGGTAAGGGGAGGAGAAGGAACCCTGACCCCGAAAGGGCCGAGATTGCCGCTTGCGCTGGGGTAACCTGCCTCCCTTAGCAAAAAGGTCCAGGCGGTCTCCAAACAGACGCAGTCCTTTAAAAGGGAAAACCAGTGAGGGCCTTCTTGGCAGCGTTGTCAGCAGCCCACTGGCGCAGTCAAACCGAGCGGCGTATAGCCACCACGAGGGCAGAAGTTCTGCCACACATTCTGATGGTGTCATCCAATGCTGATAGGACAAAATTTACAAAAACATCACAACTGGAGAGTGCATTAAACACCTCACAAGGCAAATCATCAAGTATATTTCTGATAAGGGTTCTAGTGGCCACAATAGTAATGGCAGAGGCACAGACCGGGCGCAGCGCCGTCCCCGCACATGCAAAGGCGTGGGATGCCAGCTGATCAATACGCCGGTCTTCGGCATCCCGCAGGGTAGTAGAATCAGAGGAATGCATGACAGAGGTGTTAGCCCTAGGATCGGGGCATCCACCTCGGGGGGGTTAACATTTAACCACCTCAGCAGGAAAGGGATACTTCCTATCCCAACTCTTTGGAACCCTGGGAAGTTTACTGGGGCGCTCCCATTCCTTGAGCACAAGGTTATGGAAATGTGCCTGCTCTGGAAATTCCAAACGTGATTTTGCTGTATGGAAAAGCTCCCCTCTTTGCCTGGGAGCCTCAACAGGGAGAGAGATGGACAGAACCACAAAAATCTGGGTCAATAATCTGTCGGTGTCATCCGGGGCCCAGGGGTCAGAGCCAGAATCGTCATGACCCCTTGGTCTCTCATCAGATGAGCCTGAATCAGAAAAGAGCTCCCCTTCATCAGACGGGGTATAGCCACACAGGTTCCAAAACTCCTCAGTTCCCATAGGGAAAACAGTAACATTAGGCGTCAAGTGCAGCTTCTTAGCAGGGGCCTTTCGCGCTAAGGACTTCGCAATAATCTGTTCCAACAGTAGCAAGTCTAGAAGAAACATCAGGCTGAGAATCCCCACTAGTATGCAACTCAGCAGGAGTGAGATTTAAGCTTGGGGGAGTAGGCGAAGTGAAACGAGGTGCAGCCACTGGCAGGCCAGATTGCAATGCAAGCACCTGCTCAGCACAGGGTACACAGACCCGCGCCTTGTCAGTGTCAGCATGAGGCTGCCCACACGCTACACACAGCCGGTCTTGTCCCGAAGGGACCCCGGTCACAATATCTTGGGATGCCTCCATATGGTGATTATAGCGGCGCTATACGCCGATAGGGAATAACGCTATATAGCAACCCTGGATGCCCCAATAACCCGCTAGGGAAGTGGGAGTATAATTTTTACAAGGCCTACAAGTAATATACTAAAACAGGGCCGGGAGAAGCCAAGAAGGGTTCGTCCCGCCTGAAAGACGTAAGACGACAAGACCTTAAGTACATCGTAACAAAAGTGAAGGAGATAAAGTCGCCCGTGAGGGCACTTACGGACCACGGTAGGTAGGAGTCCGTCGCGCATAGGCCAACCAAGCAGAAAAGATGGTGTTGGTATACCTCGAGGGGCGGGCCAGTAACAGCGATGACGCGGAATGCGCCAAAGACGGGCCCCGCCCCCCCCGAAGAGCGCGAAGCCAGAAAGGCAACAGCCAATGATGGCGCACCAGTGCCTGAGGTAATGCCGCTGCCAAGCGCGGAACCAAGTCATTGCGCGGCGGCAAATTAAAAAAAGCAGTAAAGACGCGGTGGCTGACACAAGATGTGAAAAGAGAAAGCACAGACTGCATAACATATATATATCTATACACGTACACACACACACACACACCCCCCCCTCTTTCCCCCGAAGACTACAGCGAGGATGAGGGAGGACGGCGGCCACTTAAATAGGGCCCACCGATAGGCAGGGGCAATAGTGCAGGAGGGGCATCCCATAGAGGCTCACTATAAGCCTGAACCGCCTACCCTTTGGTGGGGGATTGCGGTGGAGCAGCGCTCCTAAGCACCAACGGCGGTGCTGTCTACCTTCACCCGACCAGCGCAGCCAAGGCTGGGAGGCATATTACTAGTGGAACGGGTGGGAATAGTCCTACAGGGTCGCAGGTTAATAGCCCCGCTCACCTGCGAGTAGGGAGCCAATTTCTCGTCCTTCGCAGCCAGACTGCAGAGAAATTTTGGGGATTTGTGGGAGTTCCCCGGGTATTTGAGGGGCCGGGAGGAGCCTATTTTTGATGTCTCTGCATTCCAGCGCCATCTGGCGGAGTATATCCCAAAAGTATTAGATTTGGAGCAGGACGTACTGTATACTAAGAATATAGCCCACCTCCATCCAAGATCCAGTGCTGGGGTCTCCTCCTCCCTGGCAGACCACTGATCCTCTGGCCAGAGTCTTTAACTGGGCAGAGAACACAGATACTTCCGTCAGCTCCGAGTTCGATAAATAAAAGGCACCAGAGTGAGCAGCAGAAGCCAGGAGCAGAGCAGAGGACACCAATCACTTAGGCTGAAGATCGGATGGCATGGAACAGCACCCGGCTATGAAAAGAGGCGAGTTTGGGTGGGTGGGGGTTAATAAAAGGACTTTTCTAGCGTGTGCTTTGGCAGTTAAAAGGTTAAAAGAAAGTGCAGACAAGTGTACAACATGACGTTTGAAGACCATATTTTAAAGATAAACATCAAATTACCTGTGATGCCTCCGTGTTAGCACTTTGGCCCTCTGTTAATTCAATGTTATTGGAAATGGGGGGTCCTAGACGCTCCTTCACCGACTGCTTGACTGGCAAATTAGGAGGCTGAAAATTAAGATGACCAACCTTAAAGACAATAACAGGCTTACCATTATGTGCTTTTCACTACAAACCTATAACTAAGCAAATGCTCAAAAACAATCCCTGTTAAGACGGCTTTTCTATGAATTCTTCATGATGACCCACAGAGAGAGGGAGGCTCCACTCCATGGGAGGAAACACAAACTGAACAGAGGTTAAAAGCCCATCTCTTCCTGCCCACATCAGTTTTAATAAAGTAACAAAGGTAAACCGTAGGACTATGGGAGGAAACGAAGGGGTCGTCAAAGGATTCATAGAAAAGCCGGAAAATCTAACAGGGATTTTCTCCCTTCATCCTTCATGACGACCCATTGAGAGGTTTAGCAAAGTAAATAACCTTAGGAGTGGGAAGCTGCTAGTAGACACTTCTACCAAGGTCTGATGTTTCGTAGGAGGAGATCTAATCTATAGTGTTAGAGGAATGTGTGGGGACAAAAAACATTGTGTTAGAGGAATGTGTGGGGACAAAAAACATTGTTTTACAGATCTCTTCTATAGAGCCACCTGTCTTCTCTGCCTAGTAAGCGGATCTAGCACTGGCTGATCAGACCTTCCTTTCTAAGATGGCCCTCTCAGATCCGTGTTGTGAGTTTAAGCTTTGCTGGCTCTGGATGCAGAGTGGGACCCTGATGAGCAAGTTCGGAATATCTGGTAGATGCCATGGTCCCTTCTTCACCATCCTTTTCAGCTAGGAGAACCAGGATATTCCTTGCAGAAAATGGAGCTAGAAAGACAACGTTGAGCCTTTTCCTGCACAATCTTCCGGATCTTTTGTGGCATCATTTTGAAAGGAGGGAAGGCATAAGCTAGGTGAATATTACAGGGATGAGCCAGGGCCTCCACTTCTAATGCACCGCAGCCTTGTCAGGATCTTTACCTGAGGGAGACCCCTTGAGTTACCCTCTGAAGAAAAACCTCATGGTTTACACACCACTCAAGTCTTTGAACCCTGACCCGGGTTAGAATCTGCGATAGTTTTTAGGGTACCCTTTAAAGGAACTGCCACCATCAACCTGTTCCTGTAAAGGAACAAAGTCCGGTTAGATAGATTAGTGTTAAGGACTTGGTCTCACCCTGATGATTTAGAAATGCTGCTGTGGAAGCATTGTAGGGCCAGATCTGGACTTGCTGAGATATCTGGTAGTGATTCAGTGCTAGCTTGAATGCCAAAAGTTCCCTGAAGTTGGAGGATTTGCCTGCTATGCATGGTGGCCCCTTTCCCTCGACCTGTTGACTGTCCGGGTGGGCTCCCCAACCCCAGGAGCTGGCATCTGTTGAAGTGAGTGCCTTCCTTCTTTTAGGATGACCGGAACTGTCCACCAGGGGTGACCCTCTAGGAATATCTGTCTCTATCTTGATCTCATAATCCACTGCCAGGATTACTGCTGTCCTGAGACAGGTTCCCGATTTCTCGTAGAAAACCAAGGAGAATTGACGAATATTTGGATCACTGTCACAGTCCACCATATTTTTTTCCTGCGGAAGAAGAATCCCTTGCAGGATACTGTATCTATCGTACCCGAGGAATCTGTAAGGATGACTGGGTATAAGACCCAGCCCAATGTCCTTAGTAGACCTTCCCAGGGCAATTCAGATTTCTGCACATAAAAATCAATCTACTTTTTTTCTAACTCCTGTTGTGGTAATTTTTAAAAACAAACGGAGCAAATGTAAGTGCCAACACTGCTTCAGTATTATGCATGCAGATGGGGTAAGTGAGTTTTGGGTAGTTTCCTTTCCCCACTGTGCCAGGCTATTTCAGTTTATATGGGTAAATCAGAACAGCCCAATGCAAAGCTGGATCTAACCTATATAAATATAGGTTATCATGTCCTTTATTATAGAGCGCCATTAAGTTATATGGTGCTGTACAAGGTAAACATTGAGTGTACAACAATACACAATTCATGCCCATGGTATTACAAGTCAGATGTGCAACAACAACAAGGATATATATATATATATATATATATATATATATATATATATATATATATATATATATATATATATATATATATATATATATATATATATATCCCGAGAACAATGAACAACAGAGCAGCCATATACCTTACACCTATAACAAATAGGAGAGGTTAGAACCTAAGGGATAGTACTAGTCAGCCTCATCCCTAAAGAAGACCTGCTGTCAAAACATATTTCAGTTCCTTAGAAGGATACTAATATAGGAAGGCAAAAATCAATCATGGAAGCCTGTTTGGGGACAGGAAGTTGCTGCACACTGGAATGAAGCATGTCTTCATGGAAGCGACGTAGCCTCTGTATGTAGGTGCTACTATTTCCTGACTCCCACCAGACGCGAACTCTGCTAGAAGCAAGTTCTCCTTCATGGCGTGAGGAAGAAAGTGTCCCAAATTAATCAGGACCCTTCCTAGCAGATAATAACAAATTAGCAAATAAATATGGCATGATGAGCTGCCCAAACTTGCATCCATTGTATAGCAACCTCTTGTACAATAAGGTTTTACCATTTTTGCATTCAGCAATGTTACAAAACTGCTTAGCCTGTTGTAAAACCCAGAACAAGGTGTGACCCAGCCAGACAGGTGCAACAGACCTGTAATCAGCACAGCTCTCCTGCAGAGCTTCCAATCAATGAGGCTACAGCAGCCCAGACACCGGCATCAGGAAACTCAGGTAACTCCTAGCATGCTCTCAGCAACAATAAGGAAGGATATATACAGAGTAAAGTTAATTGTACTGACAGGAGCAGAGCCGAATCCAGTCAGCTGGACCCCTTTATCCCAGACTGAGCGGAAGACCGAAGATCGTTGGATTGGGATCTGGACTGCATTGATCCGATACAAAGTTTCCAATAGATGTTGATAAAGGGGACTAATACATATATATTCCTCTGCTTGATCCACCATGCCTGGAGTGAGGTAACCTTATGATTCCCAGGAGGTGCTCTCTTAAACTGGCTAGGCTTAATTCTTAACCCTCTGTATGCCATAGAGGGAGGCCAGAAAAAAAAATTAGATAGGTAGACAACACACATGTATTTCCCTTTTACTGGGAGCATGTGCGCTGAGCAGGGAGCCCGGCGGCGCATGGAAATGACCTCACTGCTGCTGGGAGTATTGGCAGCAGGGATAGACACCAGAGGTCTAGGTTCCCTTGTAATTGCCTGTAACTAGCTGATGTCTCCTCACCCATTACTAGCTTTAGGCATGCCTGACATCAACTTCTGCCAGGTATCTGGAAGCATAATGCTGCAGGATTCTGGGGGGTCCTTGCCTCTATTCCTAACCTTGGGTGGATTAGTCTAAAAAGGACAACATAAAATTATTTAGGTATACATAGCCTCTTACAGTGAAAAATGCCATGATAAGGATTTATACATTACTGACTCCTGAGGCATTTTTGCACAAGGTGTGAGGGCCAGAAGATCGGATGCCTGCACCATGTATCTTTCAGCCCAGGATACTCGATCCTTACTGGGCTAGGGATGAAGTCCTGCCACTGCGGTGGGCTGCCAGGTCGCCTCCACTGCTGCTACTGCCACCCTGCTGACCACCAATGTTGCTCCGTGTCTGGTCTGTCCAGCTTCCAGTATGGCTGAGGAGCAAGTGCTGACGTTACTTCCGGGTCACCCACGTTGAGAACAAAGACCACCTCACCGGAGGCTCCGGTGAGTACCCAAGGGGTCCCCAATAGGCACGCACACCTGCTGCTGAATCGGCTGGGATTTAAAATGGACAGCACACAACTAGTGTGCTGACAGGCTATGTGGGACTGCCCTGGCGCCCTGTGAACTAAAACAAACTAAAACAATTGGTTGCAGCCTACTGTCCAGTGGTTTCTTAGGGAGGAAACAGAAAGAACCGAGGGGTGGGGTTTTAACCTTTGTTCAGTTTGGGTTTCCTCCCAGGGGTGGAGCCTCCCTCTCTGTGGGTCGTCATGAAGGATGAAGGGAGAAAAACACTGGAACTAAAATAATTCATTTTAAAGTACTGCAAAAATTTGCACCATACTCATATGACGGTGAGACATAATTCGGCGAGTTGGCAGAACATATACAACGCATGGTGACCCGCAGCAAGCACAGTTATGACAAATCTTCATTTTTATCTCTTGTTTAGAATGGAACACTACATATACCCCATCACTGAAGCACAAGCTACCGGAAAGAACGCTTCTGTAACAGTACCACAAATAGTTACACTTTTAACAATAGACAACAAAGCAAGGCAGGTCAGGCAAATACCTTTGGAGGAGCTGGAGCTTGTGTTTGCTGAGACGCCCCTTCTCGATGCCAATACATCTTAATGAATCTGTTATTTAAAACCGCTTCTGTGCTCGAGATTGCTGCTTTAGCTTGTGCATTGGTTGCAAACTGTATAAGTGCTCCTTCTGGATCCCCCTGGTAGGCGACCTGTATATAAAGACAATGCATTTATGCCTTCATTGCCTGTCAGCAGGCTTCAACCCGACAAGTGCTCATTTAGGAATAGACACAGTATAATGTACCTATGTATTCAGCTTGACCACTATTCTCTGTCATTCCAATCATGATGGCATCATAAATTGGTTCTGTGGGACCACTCAAACCATGGCACTGGAGTAGACACACCCACACAATCAAGCATGTAGCCAGAGTAACTAGTGGAGAGAAAGCAAGGGAGACTGGCGGTGCTGAATACATGACACATTAAAGCAAACATAAGACTTTAGTTTAACTAAACAACCTCCTTCTGGGCCACCCCAGAGATGTTCAAAAACAGACCCTTCCAATAAACTCTGTGGCAGGAACCACAACCTTCCCATCCACCAACCAATCGGCCTACAAGCCTGCCTGGCTTTGGCATTGGTATTGGTTGCAAACTAGGTCACTAGAAGCCGATTGGACAAGCGGCCGTGCATGCAATGTCAGACCGAGGAGAAGCGGATATAGGAGGCGAAAGGTAGGGTTTCAAACAAACCAGGGTGCTCCATGGGGACAGACCAAATCCTGGAATCACTGGGTCCACTTTAAGCATGCCTTTGCTCAGTTCAAGATAACATTACTTAAAGTATTGTTATGGTTGTCCCCATTTTAGCTTAAAATGGAACAAAACCCTATTTGATTTAGACAGGAGCTCAGCAATCGGGCCAAGAACGGACGCATCTTCAGTACCCTCTAGACATGTGCACACTTCCACCCACAGGACTATCTGAATGGCTGATGTGAGAGTGAGCCTCAGCCAAGAAATGCTGGGGCTGCATCCGCAATTGTCTATCTCACCATGGGAGCCATAACAAACTGGTGAGTATTGCTGTTACCCCAGTCACTGGCTGGCACTGGAGTGGCCGTTGAGGGGTTTGTTCTGTTTTAATATGTTGGTAGCAGAGGCCCTGAGCCACCTAAAAATGCAGAAATAAAAAAATGTAGCTTACCTGCAAATTGACCAGTTTTCCAAATTTGCTAAAGTGTTCATTTAGTTTGCTGATGTTGTTGAGCTCAGGAGGAACTCGCCTTAACTCCAGCTTGGTATTCTCATTCATAAATGGGACCTTCTTTGGAAAGTTGATGGCATTTGCTCTAAAGTTTGGTCTGAGGGAATAAAAATCGAAAATGTCAGATACATAAACACAAGCGCATATATTTATTAGAGATATATATGTATTGAGCTGCAAGGCAATACAATTGAGATGCAAGGTAATAACACGTATTGTTCATATACAGAGCGCGAAATAGAAAGGTTTTAATTATTCCCAAATCGGGATGCTCCAGGGACAAGAACCTATCACCAAAATAGTGAAAAGGCTTAATGTGTGCCATAGCGGTCCGATTTCACAGCTGCTGAGGGTGCCGAGAACAACAAACAATACAAATCGAGACAAAAAACAGAAAATCATCTGCACTAATTTAACGTCAACATACTTGTCAAACCAGGGCTTCTTCAGGGGCATCCCAGAATCTCCAGGAGGAAGACTTCTCTTTCGGGATTCAGATTCCACAACAATCCTCATATTGCCATTAGCGGGTTTTTCTGAAAGATAGGTTATGTATTTATATTTCACATACGGTAGTAGAAATATAAAAAGGACAGTCCAACCAGATTTGCAGTGTTCAAATGTACCCCTCACCCTGCCTCCATCCCCTGGTGCTGAGGCAGCGCAGTGCGTCTAAAAAACAAAAAATACATGATTGCTGACTGCCTGTGGGGGCAGTCCCATAACTGCACATGGCCAATTTTTTAAGCCCACCAAGGACAGAAATGTGCCACTAGCAGTCACACGTGTCTGGCATACAAGTACTTATGCTTTCTGGGGTTGTCCCTCCCAGGTTCAAGGGCAAGCTGTTTTAAAAGGTGCCCTTTTCATTTTCAGTCACATGAGAAATTGTAACATTACGGAACTCCGCGATTTTTGTAACCCCACAGCCACCATGCCCTTCCCTTGCGCCCAGTTTGGGCACTAAAATAATAAAACAATGCTCCTGATCACTATAATTCTCCTCCAAATCCAGCAGTGGCGGGACTCTGAATGGCAGCCTTAGAACTAGTTGACAGTTGGACTTGAGTGAATGACCAGTACAGTCCCATAGGTTAGGACTCATTATCTACAAGGTGGCTGCAGCCACGATGGCCAGCTGGGGGAACTGGTTCCCAGACAAGGTAAGGCATTTATTTTTTGTAAATCCCCAAGTGCAAGGGGAGGGAGGCAGGGCGGTTACATTGGTAAACAAAGATTGGACTTCCCCCTTTAAAGCTAGAGCAGAACTGTTTAGCTCAACTGACAATGGCTTTGTCAAGATGCCATGCTGATAAATGGTGCAAGCCGGGCATTTGGAGCACAACTTTTCTACTAGCAGAAAATGAGTGCACAAAATACAAGGACAAAGGAGAAAAATAATACCGTTTTGTGAGTACTCACCTTTAAAAACGGATATTATAAGTGTGACATACACTCCGCTTCAGCTCTTCATGACATTTGGGTTATTCTCCAGTAGAGGGCGAACTTCTGCAGAGATGAATGCAAAAAAGGAGCTCCTCCCAGTCCATAAATACCTGGGACCTCCCACCAATTCCCCAGTGTAAGATAGCAGTAAGGGGACCAGGAAGAACCAAATATAACAATACTAACAACCAAGAAACAATGGTTCACCATATAAAGGATACAGAATACCAAAAAGGGTGGGTGAAGCGGAGTGTATGTCACACAGGCGAGTGTTTAAAGGCGAGTACTCACAAAACGGTATTATTCCAAGTGTGACATACACTCCGCGTCAACTCTTCATGACATTTGGGACATCCAATAGCAGTGTCCGTCATGGGTGGGAACCAAAAACAGTAAAATAATGTACCAATTTAAACCACTGCAGCTTGCAGAACCTTGCGGCCAAACACAGCATCCGCTGAAGCCCGCGCATCAACCTTGTAAAACTTGGAAAAAGTATGAACGGAAGATCAAGTAGCAGCCTTACAAACTTGTTCAACAGAAGCCTGGTGCTGAAAAGCCCAGGACGCACCAACAGCACGAGTAGAATGCGCAGTGACCTTAAAAGGGGGAGTCTTCCCTTTAACAGAATAGGACCCAACAATGGCCTGACGAATCCATTTGCTAATGGTAGACTTAGCGGCCGCCAAACCTTTCCTGGGCCCGCAGGGCACCACGAAAAAAAGGCGTCCGTCTCGCGGAAAGAAGAAGTAGCCACCAAATAGTACAGAACACAACGAACAACAGCCAAAGCGTGCAAAAATACCATTTTGTGAATACTCACCTGTAAAATAGGTATTATAGATATGTCACACACCCCGCTTCAAGACATTCATTACACTTGGGTATACTGACCTGTAGATGGCGATCTTGCAGAGATGTCAATAAAAAAAGGTAAGACCCTCCCGGCCCATAAATATCTGGGACCTCCCACTCATTCCCCAGTATAAAAGATAGCAGTAAGAGAAAGGGACCAGGAAAGCCAATTAAAACTAACAAAGGTTCACCATATAAAGGATCCAGAATACAAAAGGGCAGGGTGAAGAGGGGCGTGTGACATACTTATAATACCCATTTTACAGGTGAGTATTCACAAAATGGTATTATTCTAAGTATGTCTCACACCCCGCTTCAAGACATTCATTACACTTGGGACATCCAATAGCAGTGTCCATAAAGGGCGGGGATCCAAAAAAAACAAGGCACAAACAAACCACTGCAGCTTGCAGAACTTTGCGGCCAAAAACAGCATCCGCTGAGGCCCGCACATCAACCTTGTAAAACTTGGAAAAAGTGTGAACCGAAAACCAAGTAGCAGCCTTACAAACCTGCTCAACAGAAGCCTGGTGCTGGAAGGCCCAGGACGCCCCAACAGCACGAGTAGAATGAGCGGTGACACGAAAAGGGGGAATCTTCCCCTTAGCAGAATAGGCCCCAACAATGGCCTGGCGAATCCATTTACTAATGGAAGACTTGGTGGGAGCCAAACCCTTCCTAGGCCCAGAGGGCACCACAAAAAGGGCGTCAGTCCTACGAAAAGGAGAAGTAGCCACCAAATAGTATTTCACACAGCGAACCACATCCAAAGAATGCAAAACCCTCTCCTTGTCATTGCTAGTACTTCACACAGTGAACCACATCCAAAGAATGCAAAACCCTCTCCTTGTCATTGCTAGGCTTAGGACACAAGGAGGGTAGAACAATATCCTGATTAAGATGAAAAGCCAAGACTACCTTAGGAAGGGAACACCGCACCCGGGGGGACATCAGAAAGGACTGATCCAATGACAACGGGGACCCGTTCCAGGCCGCCAAGAGATGGAACTGGAGCGTCCTTGTGTGAAACTGGGCAAAGGAAACCGCCTGGAACGATGCCATCAATCCCACCAGTCGCATCCCTAGCCGGATGGACGGGCGGGGGATGGATAGGAGACTGAGTCAAATCCTGAATCAGAAGAACCTTGGCTCGGGGGAGGAACCCCCTGGCCTGAGAAGTATCCAGAGACATTCCCAGAAACTCCACCACCACCCTGGAGGGAGTGAGGCAGGACTTGGGATAGTTGATCACCCAACCGAAGCTCTCCAGAGTGGACACCACGGTACTGGTATCCAGCTGCGCCTGACTGAGGGAAGACGCCATGATGAGAAGATCATCCAGATAGGGCATGATGCGGATACCCCTGGCTCTGAGGATGGCCATCACTCCTGCCAACACCTTGGTAAAAACCCTTGGAGCCGAGGTAAGGCCAAACGGAAGAGCCACAAACTGAAAATGTCAATTGTCCACGACAAACCTGAGGAATCTCTGGTGTGCCGGAAATATTGGAATATGCAGGTAAGCATCCTTGATGTCTATGGACGTCGTGAAGTCCCCCTGACGCAGTGAGTGGATGGCTGAGCGCAAAGTTTCCATACGGAACTTCCGGGGACGAACAAACCTGTTGAGCAACTTCAGATCCAGAATGGGACGAACGGATCCGTTCTTCTTGGGCACTGTGAACAAATTGGAATAGAAGCCCAGGCCCCGGTCTGAGTGGGGCACCGGGCAGATGACAGCCATGTCCAAGAGACTTGCTACTGCCACCCGAAGCCCCTGGGCGGCCAGAGGATCTGACGGCACCCAGGACCTGAAGAATCTGGGAGGGGGCCGGAACTCGAACTCCAGCTTGTAACCGGAAGACACCACTTCCTGAATCCACCTGTCAGAGACCTCTTGAACCCAAACCTGGGAGAAGAGTAGTAGCCGTCCCCCTACCCGCAAGGGTGAGGGCGCACCCTCATTGCTGAGCCGGCCTGCCAGCGACTCTAGGTTTGTAGCCCCAACTGTGTACTGGACGGGCCCGACCCCTGCCCCTGGTCCAGGAATCACTTCTGGACGAGGGGAAAGCCGAACCCCTACCGACTCTAGCCCCACGAAAGGACTGAAAGAAGGAAGCCGCCCCCCGAAAGGGGCAACGCTGCTTCTTACGCTGAGGTAACCTACCTCCCTTTGCCACCGAATCCAATTTTTCTCCAAAGAGCCGCAACCCCACAAAGGGAAGGGCCGTGAGCGACTTTTTGGACACAAAATCAGACGCCCACTGGCATAATCAAACCGACCGGCGGATAGCCACAAGCAGTACAAGCGCAGAAGCACAAACCGGCCGCAAGGCCGATCCAACACTGGCAAAACCATGACAAGCCATCAGGTCAATGCGTTTATCCTCACCACCCTTGAGGGTAGTGCACTCCGGAGAATGGAGGACTGAGGAGCTGGACAACCCCAAAACAGGAGCATCCACCTCGGGGGGAGACGACCAGTGCTTCACTGCATCCGCCGGAAAGGGATATTTCTTGTCCCAACCCGGTGGGACACCCGGAAGCCCATTCTTTGTCTCTCCCATTCTTTGCTTTTGATAAGGAAACTCCAAGCGGGGCTTCGTCTCTTCAAAGAACTCCCCCTTCAGCGGAGGAGCCGACTCGGGGGGAGAAATAGCCAGGACATCGAACACCGGAGCCAGGACCCTGGAAGTATCCGAGGAATCCCCCTGGCCCTGCTCGGCATCAGCGCCCACAAACTGCTAAAAGCACACACAAGTAACGAACACACACACGAATAAAGGAATCCATAAGGGGCATCCCAAACCGGGATCACAAACCGGGATCACAAACCCGGATAGCCGCCTACCCCTTGTTATGGGGACTCACGGCTCCTAAGCACCAGGGGTGCCAACTACCTTTGCCCGGACCAGCAGCCTAGGCTGGGAGGCAGGGAATATAAAAACAAGGGGATCCGGGCAGAAATAGAATAATAAAAGTGGCCGGGAGTCGTCCCGGCTACCTGCAAGGAGGAGACATCTTCTGACTTGCTCGCCTCTGCAGAGATGAAGACTGGGTAATGAGTGGGAGGGTCCCAGGTATTTATGGGCCGGGAGGGTCTGACCTTTTTTTGTTATCTCTGCAAGATCGCCATCTATAGGTCAGTATACCCAAGTGTAATGAATGTCTTGAAGCGGGGTGTGTGACATACTTAGAATATAGCCAAGACCTCAAACATATGAGCCAGGACCCTAGAGGTATCCAAGGAGTCCCCCTGGCCCTGCTTTGTATCAGAGCCCACAAACTGCTGATCATCGGAGCGGATCATCTCTTTGCCGTGGCCTTTTTAGCAACGGCACTGGAAAAACTATTTTTCAAGATTGGCCAATCTGGCACACACCTCAGATTGCGACTCCCCGGCAATGACGTCACACGGGGTACATGTCAAGCGAAGAGGAGACGGAGAGGAGACTGGCGGAGCAGAACCGGACGCCTGAGATCCGGTCTGCCGCGTAATAGACCGCTGCGCACAGGGTACACATAGAAATACATCATCCCCCAAAAGGGATACCCCACACCCCAAACACAGCCTGGATTGCCCTGAGGGGGGCACAAGCCCGGTATCCGGGGGAAGCCTCCATATGGTGAATGCATAAAGAGTTAAAAACAGATGAATCTGAAGGCCATCAGGCCACTCACCCGACCTTCAGTACCGCACGCCAGGCACAGTGAAGACGCGCAGTGTGCAGTAGGAGGAGGGAGGGCGGGCCGGCGCGGTTCGCACGTCGCCCCCGGCCAGAAGCCGGGAAATGAAAACGCGCCCGCAGCATGCCCCCCCCCCCCGCCCAGAGGAGAAGCAGCCCTCATGGGCGCTCACCGCCGCCATTGCAGCACGCCGGAGGCCGGCGCCGCAGGACCGCCGCCGCCAGTCAAAAAGTAAAAGCACACACACAGTTAAGCACACACACAATGAGAGGAATCCATAAGGGTAGGGCCAAGGGACAGGGCATCCCAAACCGGGATCACCAACCCGGAGAGCCGCCTACCCCTTGTTATGGGGTCTCACGGCTCCTAAGCACCAGAGGTGCCAACTACCTTTGCCCGGACCAGCAGCCTAGCTTGGGAGGCAAGTAATTTATATAAGGGGATCCGGGCAGGAATAGAAGAATAGAAGGCCGGGAATCATCCCGGCTACCTGCAAGGAGGAGACATCATCTTCTGACTTGCTCGCCACTGCAGAGATGAAAGACTGGGGAATGAGGGGGAGGTCCCAGGTATTTATGGGCCGGGAGGGTCTTACCTTTTTTTATTGACATCTCTGCAAGATCGCCATCTACAGGTCAGTATACCCAAGTGTAATGAATGTCTTGAAGCGGGGTGTGCGACATACTTAGAATAACCTCTCCTCGTCATTGCTAGGCTTAGGACACAAGGAAGGGAGAACAACATCCTGAATGAGATGGAAAGTAGAAACCACTTTAGGAAGGAAATCCGACTTAAAGCAGAAGACCACCTTGTCCTGGTGTCTTTCAAAGTAAGGGGCCTGAATAGACAATGGTGAGGCAAAGAGATCCACCTCCGAAGTCCCCCACTTGTGACAAAGGAACCGAAAAAAAAAACACTGAGATTGAGAGGCCACTCCCCTCAGCGAGAGAACCCCCTGCTCAGGGAATCCGCCTCCGTGTCCTCCACTCCCGGAATGTAGACTGCTGAAACACAAGTAACATTGCTTTCCGCCCAAGTCAGGATAAGAGAGACTTCCCTGAGGGCACTCCTGCTGCGAGTCCCTCCTTGGTGATTGATGTAGGCAACCGCCGTCCGATTGTCTTTCAAATCTGAACCGGAAGACCCTGTAAGTGCGACGTCAGCCGTGACAGGACAAGCCGGATGGCTCTGAGCTCTAAGACATTGATGGGGTTGTGAGCCTCCTGAGGACCCCACACCCCGCTGAACTGATGACTTTTCCAGAAACCTCTACAACCTGACAGGCTGGCATCCGTGGTAACCGTCTCCCAGCGAGTAACCAGAAAGGACCCGCCCCTCAACAGGTTGCTCGACTCCAGCCACCACCGAAGGGACTGCCGAACCCTGGGAGAAACCTGAACGGCTGATCCAATAACAGCGGACACCTGTCCCAATGCGTCAGATGAAAGTGGACCAACACCCAGGATTTTGACTATCCTGGGTCTTGGTCCACTTCGGTGCCCCGCTGTGTGAAACCCCCCCGATCACCCTAAAAACTCACCCCTCCCCGCGCCGACGGACAAGGGATTTGACAGCCGCGGACAAGCGGCTCCTCCGCCGCCTCCCGCGCGTCCCTCTTGACGCGCGCGCGCCCGCGCCGGCCATTCGGACGGCCGGCCCG
This sequence comes from Gastrophryne carolinensis, assembly GCA_027917425.1. NCBI lineage: Eukaryota > Metazoa > Chordata > Amphibia > Anura > Microhylidae > Gastrophryne > Gastrophryne carolinensis. The sequence continues at coordinate 168,638,954 of CM051236.1, forward strand.
GGCGCGCGCACGCCTACAGGGGCGCGAGGGAGGCGGCGGCTAAGGTAAGGGGGGTTGGGGGTTTTGGGGGGGTTTCACCGCGCGGGACATCCCGATCTCGGATGTCCCGCGGGGAGGGAGGTGATCGGCCCGGGAATCTTATAGATTCCTGGGCCGATCACCCGAGGGTGATGGTCCACTTGAAGTTGAGATCTCATGTGAAACTGCGCAAACGGGACCGCCTCGAAGGAAGCCACCATCAATCCCACCAGTTTCATCCCCTGTCGGATAGAGGGGCAAGGATTGGCCAGAAGAAGGCGGATCAGATCCTGAATCCCCTGCACCTTGGTCTGGGGTAGAAACACTCTGGCCTGAATGGTATCCAGATTCATGCCCAGGAATGAAATCACCCGTGATGGCGAGAGAGAGGACTTGAGGCGGTTGATCACCCACCTGAACCTCTCCAGGGTCGACACAACCTGGTGGGTGTCCAGCTCAACCTGACGGAGGGAGGAAGCTGAAATCAATAGGTCGTCCAGATACGGCACAATGCAAATTCCCTGAGCTCTGAATAGGGCCATTATGCCCGCCAGAACCTTGGTGAAGACCCTCAGCGCTGAGGTCAACCCGAAGGGAAGGGCTACAAACTGAAAATGTTGATCGTCCACCGCGAACCTGAGGAATCTCTGATGCGCTGGAAAAATTGGAACATGCAAATACGCATCCTTGATGTCTATGGATGTCATGAAATCCCCTTGACGAAATTGATGGCCGAGCGCAGAGTCTCCATGTGGAACTTCTTGGTTCTGATGAGTCTGTTGAGGACCTTGAGGTCCAGAATGGGTCTCACAGAACCTTCTTTTTTGGGGACTGTGAAAAGATTGGAGTAGAAACCCCTGCCTCTCTTCGACGGAGGCACCGGGCATACAACTCCCATGTCCAGAAGGTTTTTCACTGCTAACAGGAGCCCCTGTGCAGCCTGAGGGTCCAAGGGCACCCGAGACCTTAAAAATCTTGGAGGAGGCCAGTACCCGAACTCCAGTTTGTACCCGGAGGAGACCACTTCCAAGATCCAATTGTCTGTGACCTCCCGGGCCCAGACCTGGAAGAAGAGCCGCAGCCGTCCCCCCACCCGTGCGGGTGAGGGTGCCCCTTCATTGCTGAGCTGGTTTACCCGCAGGCTTGGGCTTGGAACCCCAGGCAGAAGCGGGGCGGGCCCGACCTCTGCCCCTGTTCCAGGAAGAGGCTCTGACACCCGAGAAGGCCAAACCTCTACCAACTCTGGCACCTCGAAAGGAAGGATTGAAAAAGCCTGCCCCCCGAAAGGGATGACGCCGTTTCTTCCGCTGAGGTAACTTACCTCCCTTTGCCACAGCATCCAACTTATCTCCAAACAGCCACGTACCCAAGAAGGGAAGAGCTGTGAGCGATTTCTTGGCCGCAAAGTCCGCCGTCCACTGACGGAGCCATACCGATCGCCGCATGGCCACCAATAAGGCTGAAGTCCTACTACACATAACAATAGTGTCTTCCATAGCAGCCAAGACAAAATCCATGAACAATTCAAATCTTTTAAGCGTAGTGAACTCAGCGCTGGCCGGATCAAGGTGAGCGTCATTTAACCAGTCCCTAATCAGAGACCTAGCACCCACCGCCACTAGCGCAGATGCACAAACAGGCCGCAAGGCCGAACCAACACTGGTAAAGGCATGGCATGCCATCTGATCAAGGCGCCTATCCTCACCATCCTTTAGGGAAGTGGCGTCTGGGGTGTGAAGCACGGAGGAGTTGGTCAACCCCAAAACTGGCGCATCGACCTCGGGAGGAGAAGCCCAGCGCTTAACCGCTTCCAGCGGGAAAGGATACTTCTTATCCCATCCCTGAGGAACACCCGGAAGCCAACTAGGTCTCTCCCATTCCCTAAGGATCAGTGCATCAAAATCACCCTGGGTAGGGAACAAACGAGGCTTGTGGGTCCCAAAAAATTCCCCCTTCTTGAGAGGGGTGCCTCAGATGGCGCAATATCCAAAACCTCCAAGAGATGTGACAAAACAGTGGCCGTGTCAACAGCATCCCCCCGCACCTGCCCAACATCAGCCTCGCCAAGCCGTACATTGTCAGCCTCTGACTCCTCATACAATTCCCCCTCCTCTAACGGGGAATAATCCGACATATCAAATGAATCATCAATATCCCAAGAATCCTGGACCGACGACAAATGTCTCTTTTTAGCCTGGGCCTTCTTGCCCACCGTGCTAACCATAAATTTCTCGATGCTGGCCAACCTAGCACAAACATCGGAATATGACTCCCCGCTGGCACCAATGACACTTGGGGTACAGATAAGGCGGGGAGGGGAAGGCGATGAAGCGGGGGGGGGGGCGCCGACCCAGAAGGCTGGGCACCCGACTGCCGCAATATGACCTTTTGTGCACATGGTATACAAATAAGTACATTCTCACCTGTAAGGGATGCCCCACAACCCACACATGGCCGGGATTGTCCCAGAGGGAGCCCGTGCCCGGTATCCTGCGGAGCCTCCATATGGCGATTATTGTGGTCAGTCGCAAGACCGCAGGGAATTTAAGCAATAAGCAACCTGGGATGCCCCTTAAAAGTCCCAGTGGGAGGATTTGTGGTGATCTATTTTAAGACTAGGGACCCCAGGACCAGGAGGATCCCCTTATCATGCACATATACGATGCAATCTGTAACACACAATGAAAGCATCATAAGTAACAATCGCCTCAAAATATTACATATATTATATATATATAGAAGAGGAGGAAGAGAAGGGGGGCGGGCCAGCGCAGAACGCACGCTCGTCAGGCCACGCCCCATCCCAACAACGCGGATCCCAGCCATGGGCTGGCCCGCAGCATTGCGCCAAACGAGGGGGCGGGGCTACCGCGGCCACGCCGAGAGCCTGGCCCCGACCCCTCCCCGAACAAAGCCTGAGGGGGAGAAGCTCCCCAGGCTGAATGAAGGAGGCCAGTACAGTTATGGCCCCATGTACAAAGCAAACACCTGTCAGCACCAACACAAGTGAAAACACTCACAGTGTCACACACACATAAGACAAAAAAAAAAACAACCAAGTATAAAGGCCAGCCGCCCCCCCCCCCCCAGAGGGAAGTAAGGGACCAGGAAGGGGGGAATCCCAGCCAGAATCTGGCCATAGGAATGAAAGGGACAGGGCATCCCACACCAGGATCACCAAACCCAGGCAACTGCCTACCCCTTGTAATGGGGTCTCACGGTGGAGCAAGGCTCCTTGCACACCCATAAGGTGCAACCTACCCTCACCAGGACCCACAGCCAAGGCTGGGAGGCTCAAATAGGGATAATTTAGGAAAGGTCCTGGCAGCAATAGGGACAAAAATGGCCGGGTGCGAGCCCGGCTTACCTGTAAGTAAGAGAAGTCTTCATCTTCTGTCTTGCTTGCCTTCCTGCAGAGAAGAAACTAGGGAATTGGTGGGGGGTCCCAGGTATTTATGGACTGGGAGGAGCTCCTTTTTTGCATTCATCTCTGCAGAAGTTCGCCCTCTACTGGAGAATAACCCAAATGTCACGAAGAGTTGAAACGGAGTGTATGTCACACTTGGAATAAAAGGTTATTTACTTAAAGCGGACCTTCACTCTGAATAAGAGTCTATCTTATATGTTTTCCCCACCCTGTACATACAGATTGTCCACATTAAAAATCATCCTACCTGCATCTACTGTATGTTATGAGCCTTTAAACATTCTTATCAGGCAGCCTGCAAACAGGAAGTGCCTCCTGACTGTGCTGCTCTGCATTCTGGGACTGCTGACCTTTACCTGACCCCAGCTATGCTCTGTCTGAGCAAAGCACAGCTATAACCCGCCCCCCTGTACCTTATCCCACTCTCCTCTCCTCAGTAAGTGTGATGCTTTTGAGTCAAGATGGCGGCGCCCATATCCTAAAATCCTGAACAGAGTTGCAGCCCAGTGGGGGAAAGAATAAGTTAGTGAATAAAAACTTAAAATATATTACTTTTAGATGCTGGGGAACCGTTTAAGAGTTTGGGCTTTTCATTAAATCACGCTGAAGGTCCGGTTTAATTACCTCTTGGTGGTAAATCCATGTCTCCTGAAGTTAAGCCTATTAAATTGGGTCTCTGTGCATGCACCCGATGCCTATACATAGGGCGTGAGGTGTTTGTCATGCTTGGTGCTTCGGGGTTATAACCATCAGCTTCATAGGTTTCTGGGATCAATGGTATAGGTCCACCAGCAACTGTACAGAAAAGCACAAGTGTCACATATAGCACTGCATCATTTTGACAACTTTAAATTTAACCTTTAATCGAACGCATTTGTTTAGGTTTATTTGCATATATTAACGTGGCCAGACGTCACCAACTTTTACAGTATTTAGAGAGGATTTCCAGTCCCAGGTTTCATTTGCATGTTTGGACTTCAGGTCTTTTTAAAAAATAACATTTTATGTATTACTTACCGTAATAATTTCTCTCTTTAAGTCAAATTATACAAACACTATACTCACCTTTCATCCAGTGCAGGCTATGGCTGCTAATCAGTTGAAAAGAAACTTATCAGATGCCCGTTGACAGACCCGCTCCCTCAGCTTTGTCGCAGGACATCGCTTTTCTGTTGTAAACAGGGGGAGGGGGCATGCCATTGTCACAGGAATGATGGCATGTCCCCTCTCCATTGCAGTGAATGGAGGGGTGGCCGTGCCATAGTTCCTGTGACAATGGCGCGGCCCGCCTTCGTCTACAACAGCGGTGTCCTATGACGAAAGCTGCAGAGGAGGAGGGGGCGGCGCCTGCCGTGGGTCTGACAGCAGGCAATCCAGTAAGCATCCTCACATCAGACTAGCAGCGATAGCCTGCACTGGATGAAAGGGGAGTACAGTGTTTTGTTGACTGTAACAGGACTTTAATCTTCACTCAGTATTGCGGTAGGGATATATTCATGCCCCCAGGAGTAACAGACAGCACTGGAAGAGTAAAAAACTGAGCTCGCCCCTCACTTGCACCATGTAATACACCTTGACCGAGTAGGATTCATGCCACACAGGGAGGCGCGGGATAACACCGCAAAGGCGTTGAATCTCTACACTGCCATAAAGACGAGCTGCCCAACAGTCCTCCTCGCTACTGATGCGGAGAAGGCGTTCGACCGGGTTCAATGGGACTACATGTTCAGTGTTCTGCAACATGTGGGCCTGGGACCTAATATGCTGGTCTGGGTCACAAGCCTCTATAACAATCCCGCAGCCTCGGTGCGGGTGAATGGATTAGTATCGGAGCCTTTTAACATCAGAAATGGGACGAGACAGGGTTGCCCTGTCATCGCTAATTTTTAGCCAATAATTAGAACCCTTCTTGTGCAGAGTGAAAGGAAATCCAAGCATACAGGGAGTTTCCTTACCCTCGGGAAATTATAAAGTGGCAGCGTATGCAGACGATCTGCTATTCTTTGTAACCTGTCCAGAAGTGTCACTACCCAATTTAGTCAAAGAGTTAGACTTATACAGGGAGTTTTCAAACTATAAGATCAACTTTCAAAAATCCGAAATACTAAACATAAACCTTCCCACAGACAGGGAAAAGAGGATCCGACAATATTTCTCCTTTAGGTGGGCAAAGGATTATATTACATACCTGGGTACAAAAAAGGGCAGATTTTTGCACTAAACTTCCCCCTGTTACTAAGCGTTTTTACTAGAGACACAGAGACCTGGTCTATGAAAAAGCTCTCTTGGTTCGGGAGGTGCAACGCCCTAAAAATGAACATGTTACCGTTTACTATACCTGATGCAAGCACTGCCAATATCTATCCCTGACTCCTTTCTCAGTAAGATGGGGGGCCTTTTCTCGAGGTTCATCTGGTTGGGCAAAAAAGTCGAGACTCAGTAGGAAAACCCTGGCCAGACTGAAGGACCTGGGAGGTGTAGGCCTTCCTGACCCTAGCCTGTACTACGCTGCCTCGCATTTAAACAGAGTGGTCGACTGGTGTAGACACGGCCAACATAAGCAATGCGTTCATATCGAACAAGGAAACTCTGCCCTCCCATTAAAAGCTGTCCCCTGGCTAAAAAAGCAGGCCTTGAGTGTGGAACTACGGCACCCGACGATTGGTGCTTCAATCAAAATATGCCGCAGATATTTTCCCCTTCGGGACATATCTCCGGCCTTCTTACCAATGTTCCCAGTCTTGGGGAACCCCGAGTTCGCTCCAGGCCAAGGTGGTAGGACGGCAGAGAGATGGGTAGGAGAGGGAGTCTTCAGGATTAGGCACTTCAGAAACCGAGAAACCGGGGGGACTTTGGAGGAGATTGCTCAGGCTAGGAACCTGCCGGATTGGAATGCATGGCGGAAACTGCAGTTGAGCCACTTCTTGTCAGCCATTAACCCTCAGAGCAGAGAACTGAGGGAACTAACAGAGTTTGAGAGGTTGTGCAAAGAGAAGAGCCCGGCTCGACACGTACTCTCGCCCATATATAAGTGCCTTGTTAACCCACAGAATGAAGACCTGCTCCCGTCTGTCCAGAAATGGGAAAGAGACTTAGGGATCTCTATCTCGGAGAAACAGGAAAAAAGGGTCGTACGGTTGTCACACAAAACTGCTATGTGTACCAGATACAAAGAATGTAATTATAAGATATTGACGAGATGGTACAGAGTAGCCGCCCAGTTGCACAAATGGTTCCCGACGGTGTCCCCGCTCTGTTCGCGCTGTAATAGGGAAAGAGGAGATTTTCTTCACATCTCTTGGCCATGCCCGGTGCAGGCAGATTTCTGGTCGGCAGTGAGGAAGACGATACAGCGCTTAGTGGAGGGCGAGGTACCGGGGGATCCGGCCTTATTCTTACTCCACCACTCGGGGATGCCCACTAAAAATTACAAGAGATCGGTTCTGAGTCAATTAGTCAATGCTGCCAGGGCGTGCATCCCTTCACATTGGAAGAGACAGGAACCACCCAGAGTTACTCCGTGGTTGCGTAAAGTGGCAGAAATTGAGCGGTTTGAGGGACCGATTGCTGCGTGCAGCGAATTCTCAGGGGTGCATCACTTGAAGTGGGCTACCCGGGTTGTGTTCTCAGTGTCTCGAGAGTAGAGAGAGATCATAGAAGCTGATATGTAAGCGGTGCCAAAATTCTCCTTCCCTCTTATCCCGACCTTAATTCTTGCCTATCCCTCCTTTCTTCTGCATTTGACTCTTTTCTTTTCCTGGTATACAGTCGTCCGGCATCAGGTACCAATGTAAGTGAGCGGGGTCAGGTGGGGGTGGGAAGGTCGTGGCCCCTGGGACTGGTTGCTTAGGGGGGACGGGCCCCATCTCTGGGAAGCGGGGGTTTTTCCTGCCTCCTAGGGTGGTCTTGTCTGAATATTGGGGGATATTGCCCCGATGCCCTGTTTGCTTGTTTCCCTCCCACCCCAGGGGCTAGCTTTGGTGGCAGTTAACCCTGAAATCTCTCCCTGAAACTGCAATGTCAAACATGTAAGCTGTGTAATGACTGTATACGTATTGCCTTTTATTTCTCGTACTTTATTGGAGTTGTATGTAAATATTGAAATAAAGAATATATATTAAAAAAAAAAAACTGAGCTCGGGGGCTCCTCCCTCAGTGAGGTGCATCCATCCTCAGTTTTGGTAACAAGCATTAGGAAGCAAGACTAAGGATGGACCAGCATTAAAGAGGAACTTCAGAGGCCCTGGAGTCTAAAAGGGCTTGCTGAATTGGGATGCCCCACAGTGTGAATCCCCCCCCCAAAAAATACCCAGATCCACTCACCTTCTCCCGAGCCCTCGTTGAGTTTTTGCGCTGTGGCCACATCCCCACACCCCTCTAGATATGCGCGTCCCGCCTTTCGGGATGAGCGGTGCACTCTGCTCTTGTCGCTTAGGTGCTTAGCATCCTGGTGGCTTAGCTGTCAGTGGCCCTGAGTGACAGCGGGCCACTCAGCCAATCAGCACGCTCGCTTTCAGCTCGAGCCTGCGCCGTGAGAGCGACTACAAGGTGAGTTGATCAGACGACCTTCGGGGAACACACAGCGGGGCATTCCAGTCCAAGATGCTGCCGCACTGAGGAACACCACAGGGGAAAGTGACATTTCTGTGTGGTGTTCCTCTTTAAAGTGGACCAACACCAAGAGGTGATCGGCCCGGAAATCTATAAGATTCCCGGGCCGATCACCTCCCACCCCGCGGGACATCCGAGATCGGGATGTCCCGCGGGGTGAAACCCCCCCCAAATCACCTACCTTATCTTCCGCCGCCGCCGCCTCCCTCGCGCCCCTCTAGGCGTGCGCGCCCCCGCGCCGGCCGTCTGTGAATGGCCGGCACGGGCGCGCCGAAAGTGACGCGAGGGAGGCGGCGGAAGCCACTTGGACGTTCCTGTTCCCTGCCTGGACGTTGGCGGGGATTGGACCGGGCAGTCACGTGGGAGCGGGGAGAGGTGAGTTTATTGGGGTTTCTGGGGGGTTTCACACAGCGGGGCACCCCCAATCGGGGTGCCCCGCCGAAGTGGACCAAAACCCAGGATAGTCAAAATCCTGGGTGTTGGTCCACTTTAAACAGTAAAACTTATGTAACGTAATCTGCGCAATCACAGAACTTACGGGAGGTCTGTAAGCTCAGCCAACCCTACAGTGTAACCGCACAGTTTCCCAAACGGACAGGTGCTGTGCGACTGAATTAAGATTAATTCTCCGTTCACACCTTTGCTCTCTCTCTGCGTTGCTGCGCTGCTTTGCAACAGTTATGTGCAGAGAAAATACTGTACAGAATTCTAGATGGGATAGTTCCCACATCTGTGCTGTGTTATGCAACGTATCAAAAAGGTGTTGCATATACCTTAACAGTGTAGTTACATTGAATTTACCATTTACTTTTTGTCATGTGGAGACACCCACCTTGTCCTCCGGAAGAAACACTCGCTCCTGATCCATATCCAGCCACATCCCTAGAAACGTGTGGGATTTGGATCGAGACAGGTTCAGCTTCACACAACTACTAACTAGTGAGGTGAACAACCCAGATTTCATGTGTTGCAGTTTCCTCCTTGTAATGTATACTTGTACCACACAAACAACTGAAGGTGTAAGTAAAAATCAGACTTACCCGAGGAGAAGATGGACGGTGGGGCAACAGGAGGAGAGGGGTGGTGGACACCAGTGGTGACAACTGCAGGAACTGAGCTAGTAGCAGAATTTGGGGGAGCATCCATGCCAGCAGGCTGCAATGGAGGCAGGGGTGGTGGTGGACCTGTGAAACAAAAAGCAACAATTGGCTTAATGAATACATGAATAGGAAAGCCAACATTTAATAAATGTTACGGTTACCAAAGGATAAATGACCATACCCGACACTGGTGGAAGACTAGGTGGCAAGGGGCCTGGTGGGGGAACTGGAGGTCGCAGATTTACAGGAGGCAGTGCAAGAAGTGAAGGTGGGGGAGGAAGACCTGGTGGGGGTGGTCCATCAACAACAGGTGGTTGGGCTGGGAATGGAAGTATTCCAGGTAGATTAACATCTTCAACAACCACAGGGTCGCTGCCATGATCGAATGGACACATATCTCCTCTCATACAAAATCCTTTCTCTGAAAATACACAAAGGTGGTTTGCGTAAAATAAAAATGTACGTACTTTCAAAATAGCAAAATTTACTCACACGATAAACAATAAGACTACATAAAACGTTGAATTACATTACCATGGACCAAAAACACACTAATGAACACACTAATGATTCTTACCCTGTACCCCATTATTGATGTTCTATCCCCTGGGCCCTACAGCAGATCACTGCCCGGGGCAAAACAAGTAATGCTAAAGTAATCCAGCAATTGCTGGTCCTGACACTTAAACCTTCAGCAATCGGCTGGGCAGGTCAGTAAAACTACATGGAAATAGTAAAGAAGACAGGATGAAACCATCTAAAAAAAGGTACTGCCTATGTGGTGAGGGATGCAGGGGATGTGGGTCAAAAAGATTGGTTTTAGTCTACTTTAATGTTATGTGCAGCCTCTAGTGTGAAGCACAGCAATATATCTCAGCAAAACAATAATTAGGGTACAACCCATAACTACATAAAAACATCAATGGGAGTGAATCATACTACCAAACAGGAATGTGGGAATAAATCAAGGCAACTGGACTCGCCATTTCTCTAGTCACACCCAAGCCAGTCAGAAGACTAGTGCATCCCCTTCGAGAAAATAGCAAAGCAAGTCCAGTTGCATTGATTTATTGCTACAGACATACCATGACCTTCACACACACTAGCAGACACTGAACAAGAAATCTACCATCATAGTCTCTGCAGCGTTTCTTGGGAATCGGAGGTCTTCCATAACTGCTATGGTCCACTTGGTCTTCATGGAATTCTGGCCAGTTTTCAGCACTGCTGTTCCCATGATGTGAGGGCGCAATGACCGTGATAGTGCTGCTTAGGGTTGGGACTGGGAAATGAGCTCCTCCAACGTGAGGCACAGCAGTTGGGTAGCTGCCATCAGGCGTTTCTATACGATCAAGATCATATTTTGGTTTTCCTAAATCTTTGTCTGGAAAAAAAAATAAAATAAAATCACACACACAAATTACAAGAATTACTAATATCCCGGAGGAACATGTTTTAATACTGATGACTATTTAAAGTGAACCAAAACCCAGGATTTTGACTATCCTGAGTATTGGTCCTTGCCCCAAAGGCATCCACCGATCGGGGCTGCGTGACACCCCCCTAGGATGCCCGAAGAAACGCACCTCTTCCCGGCCCTACCGCGCATGCGTAGACGCTCATCTTCTAAACATGCTCGGGATTCACTCCCGCCCCTTCGTCTAAGCTGGATCCGAGCGTGCTAGTGGCAGACATTAGGCAGAAACTTTTGGCACGTGAAGCATTTTGGATTTTTACTATGGGCACTCGATTCCCAAAGGGGCTTAACCATAAGTGGGATATTTCATTTATAACAGATCGATGAGTTTTTCTCCTACCTTCTTTCCCTATGGATTTTTATAATCTTTGTTATCCATGGCATTTTCTTCGGTTTTAGAAATAATAATTCTAATACTGTATATTGGTTTATAGATTTAGATCATGTGTATGTTTCAGAGCGTATATAATGTCTTATAAATATGAAATTACAATATGTGTAGATATACTTGGTAATTAATCAGTGGGCACTCATGTGTGTATTCACACGGGGAAATAATTAGTTATTCTTTGCAAGTTACTATATGGGTAGTCAAGGTATGTTATTAAATAATGTGCATAAGTTTGTTCATTTACATGTGTCACTATTTATATGTCCTTTCTAATAATCGTATACAATGATTCGATGTTGGTCAATACGCTCGTGTAATTCTTTTTGAATAGTCTTTAATTGCATGCCACGTAGTAACTTACTCCTTTATAACAATATTATGTATATAATGTACATGCCCATGTCCTGTGTGTTTCTGGCGCCGCGGGTCGCGGCCTCTTTAGTTGTGTGTGGCGTTCCCTTTGCCATGGTGGCCGCTTGTGTGTTTGGTGACGTGAGCCCCATGACGTGCGTGTCTCCCTCTGACGGAGCGTGCGTCTCCTCCCACTGGCCTTTGCCCTTGTGTGTGTGACGCGCTTCCGCCGAGTCAGCTGCGCCTATTGGGGGTCTCTGTCGGCTGCCCGCGGGTGGGCTTCCGGGTGGCGGGTCCGGCGCGCACGCCTTCTGAGATTGCGATTCTGGCGCGAGTGACGCATGGGCGGTGTAGGGTAAGTGGCGCTAATGTTCTTGCTTATTTAAACGTTCTGGTGGATTGACTCACCTATCTATGAATAAGGACCCTTTCCTGTCCGAAACGCGTTAGCACGTGAGAATTTCCATATCCATCGGGTTCCATTACTTGTTTTTAAGCTGTCTTTTCTATTTGAGATGATTTTATATGGATCTTCATTAAAGCATTGTATTTAAGGAGTGCTGACCAATTGCATTTTTGACATACAAGATTTAAGTGGGGATTTGGGACTCCCCCTGGCCTTGCACCCACTATTGGACCCGTGTGCAGTTATATCCATTTTTTCTAGACCGTGCTAGTGGCAGCATCCCCCACTTCCCTCTTACAAGGAGTGTGCCTGTGGCAGCCATTCACAAATGCCTGGCACGGGCAGACGCCTTGCTAGAGCGGGGATGCAGGGGCCGCTCGCACATGCGCCATTGGACCGGAAAAGGCGAGTTAATGGGCGACCTGGGGGGTTTCACACAGCGGGGTATCCAAGTCTTGGATGCCCCGGGGGGAGGGAATCAAACGGCCTGGGAATCTTATAGATTCGACGTATGGGGGGTTTTGGTCCACTTTAAATAGATTAGTTGGCCAGCTGTAGAGATCCATTGAGATCGACCACTTTTGCATGGGGGGTGGGGGGAACTTTAATTCCAATCACTGGACTTGGACTGAACCTCGATCTGCAAATCTAGTGGGTAGTTATCACGGCAAATATATATCTATATATATCTATATATCTATATATCTCTATCTATATATCTCTATCTATATATCTCTATCTATATATCTCTATCTATATATCTCTATCTATATATCTCTATCTATATATCTCTATCTATATATCTCTCTATATCTATCTCTCTATATCTATCTCTCTATATCTCTATATCTATCTCTCTATCTCTCTATCTCTATATATCTATATATCTATATATATATATATATATATATATATCTATACACACACACATACTCAGAGTGGAAAATGATTGACCGTCCGCCTGCTCCATAGAAACAAGGGAGTGTACGGGCGATCGGGGGGGGGGGGGGGTTTAGGGGATACGTATGGTGGTGCATTAACCAACCACGAGGAACAAAAGCACCAGGATAATAAAAATTGTTCCTCTTTTAAGTGGACCAAAACCCACTGAACTTGTGAAATACATTTGGCCAAAGCCATTGCCCATACCCCCTTCTTCAGGTGTAGAACTAGAAATCTTCGCTTTTTTAATCGTCCTGGAACACTGATTATTTTTTTTCTGTGCCCTTGTGTGAGATGGCAGGCGGTCATTGCATAAGTGTGACAATGACATCATTGCCACACACAGCAGTGACAATGAATGGAGGAGGCGGAGCTTTACAGCTAAAACAGGCACCATTATCTGGGATTAGGTTTTACATTACTTAATAACACTATCGGCTAATTCTTTAAAACCAACCTCTGCTCCTAGTCCTACTCCTTGTTCTGCTGCGACTTCTGTCTCTGTCTCTATCACGCTGCCGCTCTTTACTCCAGCTGCGACTGCGGCTTCGGCTGTAACTGCGACTTCTACCTCTTCTTCTATTGTATCGGTCCCTGTAGGAATCCCGCCGAGGAATGTTCCTGTCATACTCCCGTTTACGGGACCGGTCATCTTTTTTGCGATCATCTCTACTCCTAGGAAGATGAAACAGAATGTTAATAGACATGCAACAAAATACTTGTAGATTTAGGGCACACATTTGGCAGCTGGTGGTCACATGGTCTGGTGCAAATGCAGTGCAGGACTACAGATATGATACCCAGCACAAATGTGTAATAGCAGGAGAATATTTACATAGCAAAACTATTATCTCCAGCTCCAACCAACACCAATAGTAGTCATAATGGACACTTTACCTTACAGTTTTTGAACTCTGTACTTTGCTTCCACCTAGACGAGACGTGGTATCAACATCTTGTTTTGGCTCAAGGCCCCCAGATCTGAGGGGGTTTTGAGTGGAGCCACTTTCTCTGTCGGAGTTACTTCGTTTTCGGTTGTTTTCTCTGTTCAAAGGCATTAGACAATAAAACAAAAGTGTAACCATTAAAAATATTTAAACAAATACCGTATTTTTCGCCCTATAAGAGGCACCTAAGATTTGGGGGAAGAAAATAAAGAAAAAATATTTTAAACCAAAAACGCACCATTACAGACAGTGTGGCATTCCCCTTTCCCATTCCCATAGGCCGTGTGGGATGCCCACATTCCATAGACAGTGTAGCATGCCCCCATCCCATTCCCCGTATACCCAGTGTGGCATCCCCCCTCCCATTCCCCATATACCCATTGGCTGTGTGGCATCCCCCTCTCCCCCCATTAGTATAGGCTGTGTGGCATCCCTCTCCCCCATTCCCATTGGCTGTGTGGCATCCCCCCTCCCCCCATTCCCATTGGCTGTGTGGCATCCCCCCTCCCCCATTAATATAGGCTGTGTGGCATCCCTTTCCCCCATTCCCATTGGCTGTGTGGCATCCCCCCTCCCCCCATTGGCTGTGTGGCATCCCCCCTCCCCCCATTCCCATTGGCTGTGTGGCATCCCCCTCCCCCATTAGTATAGGCTGTGTGGCATCCCTCTCTCCATTCCCATTGGCTGTGTGGCATCCCTCTCTCCCATTCCCATAGGCTGTGTGGCATCCCTCTCTCCCATTCCCATAGGCTGTGTGGCATCCCTCTCCCCATTCCCATTGGCTGTGTGGCATCCCCCTCCCCCCATTAGTATAGGCTGTGTGGCATCCCTCTCCCCATTCCCATAGGCTGTGTGGCATCCCTCTCTCCCATTCCCATAGGCTGTGTGGCATCCCTCTCTCCCATTCCCATAGGCTGTGTGGCATCCCTCTCTCCCATTCCCATAGGCTGTGTGGCATCCCTCTCCCCATTCCCATTGGCTGTGTGGCATCCCCCTCCCCCCAATAGTATAGGCTGTGTGGCATCCCTCTCCCCATTCCCATAGGCTGTGTGGCATCCCTCTCTCCCATTCCCATAGGCTGTGTGGCATCCCCCTCCCCCCATTCCCATAGGCTGTGTGGCATCCCTCTCCCCATTCCCATAGGCTGTGTGGCATCCCTCTCTCCCATTCCCATAGGCTGTGTGGCATCCCTCTCCCCATTCCCATAGGCTGTGTGGCATCCCTCTCCCCATTCCCATAGGCTGTGTGGCATCCCTCTCTCCCATTCCCATAGGCTGTGTGGCATTCCCACACCCCATTCCCATAGGCTGTGTGGCATCCCCCTCTCCCATTCCCATAGGCTGTGTGGCATCCCTCTCTCCCATTCCCATAGGCTGTGTGGCATCCCTCTCCCCATTCCCATAGGCTGTGTGGCATCCCCCTCCACCCATTCCCATAGGTTGTGTGGCTTCCCCCTCCCCCCATTCCCATAGGCTGTGTGGCATCCCTCTCCCCATTCCCATAGGCTGTGTGGCATCCCTCTCTCCCATTCCCATAGGCTGTGTGGCATTCCCACACCCCATTCCCATAGGCTGTGTGGCATCCCCCTCTCCCATTCCCATAGGCTGTGTGGCATCCCTCTCTCCCATTCCCATAGGCTGTGTGGCATCCCTCTCCCCATTCCCATAGGCTGTGTGGCATCCCCCTCCACCCATTCCCATAGGCTGTGTGGCATCCCCCTCCCCCCATTCCCATAGGCAGTGTGGCATCCCCCTCTCCCCATTCCCATAGGCAGTGTGGCATCCCCCTCCCCCCATTCCCATAGGCAGTGTGGCATCCCCCTCCCCCCATTCCCATAGGCTGTGTGGCATCCCCCTCTCCCCATTCCCATAGGCTGTGTGGCATCCCCCTCCCCCCATTCCCATAGGCTGTGTGGCATCCCCCTCTCCCCATTCCCATAGGCTGTGTGGCATCCCCCTCCCCCCATTCCCATAGGCTGTGTGGCATCCCCCTCCCCCCATTCCCATAGGCTGTGTGGCATCCCCCTCCCCCCATTCCCCATAGACTATGTGGCATCCCTCTCTCCCCATTCCCATAGGCTGTGTGGCATCCCCCTCTCCCCATTCCCATAGGCTGTGTGGCATCCCCCTCTCCCCATTCCCATAGGCTGTGTGGCATCCCCCTCTCCCCATTCCCATAGGCTGTGTGGCATCCCTCGCTCCCCATTCCCATAGGCTGTGAGGCATCCCCCTCCCCCCATTAGTATAGGCTGTGTGGCCCCTCTCCCCCCATTAGAATAGGCTGTGTGGCCCCTCTCCCCCCATTCCCACCCCCCTCCCCCCATTAGTATAGGCAGGCGCCATGTATATAAAAAAAAAAAAAAAAAGTTAAACTCACCTGTCCGCTGAGCGGCCGGCTCCGTGAATGGGGTGGGCGTGGCCTTGCCGCAGCGTCGGCGCAGGCCACGCCCACCCCATTCACGAGCTGGCTCTGTCCCGTCCCGGGGTGCCCCGCCGAAGTGGACCAAAACCCAGGGTGTTGGTCCACTTTAAACCAGACCAACACAACAAACAGTGCTCATATGCCATAACAAAATGGCAGCTCATGCATTAGCAGGTCCCCTACTGTGCTGCTGGGCTTCCTGTTACTGTGCATTGTCAGGTTGAATCCAGGCAGCAGCCAGAGGAAGATCCAAAATGGCCGCTAACGTTCTTTCCCAATTGTGCCAGATTGTTGGTTGGGTTTAAATTCCAACTGACGACCGCACCGAGGGGCACCAAATACCAGGAAAAAAAAAACTTAAAACTGCTGTTTTCAGCTTCACCAATAATGATATTAAAATTACATCAGTCATGGTCATTTACTAAAGAGGTCGTTTTCAATCCAAGGTGCGGTGCCGCAAAATTCCTATGCAATTTCTCTTAAAGCTGAACAAAAGCAGGGAATATCACTATCCTGGTTGCCCTGGGGGCATCCCGATTTGGGGTGCTGCGCTAAGCAAACCCCCCCCTCTCCCAAAGAGATCACCCATAAAAACTAGAGAGTGCTTCAGCCCAGAGATGATGGGGATTCCTCTACTAATGTTTACATCACCATAGGAGCCAGGGTGAAGGCGAGTTTTGTGGCAACCCGAGGAAGGTCAGCAACCACCTAGAGTTTTGTTCCACTTATTATGGGAGAGCGCTTTCCCTCAGACATTTGAGAGTTCACAACTACAGCTATTACAACCCCACAAAAGTAGGTATTGTGAGAAGTGTACCATGAGCCCCACCTTTCACTGCGAGATTGGATGTTCACCACTCAGTAGTAGTAGCGCTTTTTTTTTTTACTCTAGGTCTGCTTTGCAAGATTCCATGCAATGGAGGGTGTACTCCAAGAGAGAGAAGAGAGTTTTCACAATACCTGCTTTCTTTATGGCGAGTGCTTGAAGGCTGGGGGCTATGAGTCACCTTTTTGTACCTCTTCTTTCTCTTTCTTCATCTCGAGTCTTTATGAAAAGAATAAAGGGGATTACACTTGTGTCATCATTTAAACATCAGCCACATATTTTAACTATCACAGATTTTGGTACGTTCACCAGGTGCATCCCGATTTGGGAAGTTTCTGCAGGTGCAGCTCTCCTGCAATCAGCTTCTCCGTCCGTGCATATTAAATATGAGGCTGGAAAAGCTGAAAGGAATTTCAGCCACATTCCCAATCAGCGCGTGGCACCCCCTACATCTCTCGGCTGTGTGCAGCCATGTCAGCCACTCCATTATGGCAGGCACGGCAGCGCAGAGCCCGAGAGAGATGAGAAAGATGCCAATGCTGGCTCGGTGGAGAGGTAAAAAAAGTGGGCAACTAGTGGGGTATCCCGAACTGGGAAGTCCCAGGGGTGGTTGTTTAACTGGGCCGGTATACTTTAAAATTAGTTTACAGCATTAAAAGATTTAAATTACATCACTGCAGCACAAACTGTGGGTCAAGTATGGAGAGGGTTGTGTCTTGTCTTAAAGGACTAAAAAACTGTTGCATACACATTCTTGTTCTGCAACTGGAGGAACATCTACAGCAGATGGGTGTTTGCAATGGCTCCTGGTAACCAGAAGAGCGAAATACCTGTATCAGTAAAGAATGTTAAAGTGGACCAACAGGTCTAGCCCTACTTCAGGGGGGTAGACCCTCTTAAAGTCGACCAGTTACCAGTATATCCTGGTATCTGTCCCTGCCCCGGTGGGGCATCCTGACCTGGAATACGTCGGCATAAGGAGTGGCCGCATCCACAGTTTCCCTGTGGGGTGTGCGTGGGGGGTTTACACAGTGGGGCATCAGTCTTTTAGACTCCAGAGCCGGACATGGGGGGTGATTGGTCCACTTTGAATATGAAACTTTTAGCTCTGTAGATTGGATCAAGCAATGTCACCACTGCAAAATACTTTGACCAGAAAGACACGACTTTTAGCAACATACCTCTTCTCTTCTTAAGTCACGTTCTTGTTCCAATACTTCTTCTTTTACAGTGACTGTAGAGGTTGGCTCAGGAGGCGGGAGGTAACCTTTGTTACCAACAACTTCAAATAATTTCTCCACAAGCCATGCGTTTCTAAAAGGAAGAAATGCATAGCTCATAATAATACAGTGGGAAAGAAGCCAATGCCGAGTCGCCACACAGGAGGAATTTATCCTCTTTTAGACTATCCATGGCTGCAGAAGGCATAGAGAGATTTTATACAGCAACAAGAAAACCATTCAGCGAGTTTGGGCCAGCTTACCTCTCTGAAGAAAAACATCTAGTTGATCTATGCACAGTGCCTTCAGTTCCCGATCATTTTTATCCTTTTTTACTAAGGCAAGGACATATTTGGCAAGGGCTGATGGGTCGGCGTCACATCTGCAATTAGAAAAATAAACAAGGTTCCAGCATGAAATTGTAATCACACAATTGTTTAAAAAGAAGGCACGTAGTGCTCATCGGTCATTAGATGCATACATGTCACTACCAGCCTTGACTATGTAGATCCATTGCTATGTATGGAACTTCTATTCAATGTCGTTAACTGTTGCATAGACAATTTATCATCATGGCCCAGATGAATAGGCCTATGCTCAAAGTGGTTCAAGTGTCAAACTAAAAAAATTCCTATAGCGAAAGTCAATTTTAATTAATTCACATCCTCCCTTTATTTCTCCTAATTTTTCTTTAAAGAAAAAAAAACACAACATGTACAACAGAAGGGGGGGGGGGGGGGGGGGTTACCCTGGAATGGAAGAAGGGAGCAACCAAAAAGTCATGGACTTGCCCTGGAATTTCTGCCTACCCATAAAATCATCTCGGGTGTCCTGCTACTAGCAGGAACGCCAAACCCTCGGAAGGGCCAAGTATTAGAAGATTTAGGAACTGGAGGCCTAGACTTCCTCTTCTGTGGAAGCCTACTAGATTTCCCAAGAATGGGAGTCCTCTTACTAGCATCAGCAGACCACTGCTTTGGGAAAACCCTATGTGGCTGGGAAACAAACATGGCCAAGCCCCTGGCAACCAGCCTTACCATATCATTCATAGAAAGAATAATATACTTTAAGTCTCTAAGACTCAATCTACCACGTGATGGATGAAAGCGCAAGAACAACTGCTCTGAAAGCACTGCTCAAAGTGCCTCAAAACCCTCTGCAGTCGGCCCTGAAATCTAAGACTCCTGCTAGCTATCTCCCAGGGAAACCAGGACATCAACCGCACATCAGCCGCACATCAGCCGCACATCAGCCGCACATCAGCCGCACATCAGCCGCACATCAGCCGCACATCAACCGCACATCAACCGCACATCAACCGCACATCAACCGCACATCAACCGCACATCAACCGCACGTCTTGAGATCAGTCAATCAGCCATCTCAAAACTTCCAGAGGTTGTGGTTTCGGCATTGGAGAACCTGTTTTTTGTGCCGGGCCACCATCAAGTCGGCAGCATCGCCCAAGGTACTGGCAGGTGGGGGGGGGGGGGGGGAGCGCACTACTACTTCCCAAGAAAAAGATCATAATTTAACCAGCTTCTTTGGAAAAGGATATTTAGAATAATAAATATTCAAAATTAGAAGAAAAAAGAAATGCACTTCCATCAGCTGCTGATGTAAGAGTCGCTGATGTTCTGGGCACAGAACCTCCCAGCACACCTCACAAATACCCGAAAATAGGAAGCAGAGCCGTGCCAGCTGTTACATTGTGCGACGCAGCACATACACGCCAGACACGTGAATGAGGCCCCAGCAGGAAGACAGCTGCTACTGCAAACAAGCTAAGGCGACCTGGTCCTGCACCAGATCCCACCAGCCATTGCTGTCAAACAAGATAAAAATAAAAAGCAGCACAAAAAGGGAGGGAAAGAACAAAGGGAAGGTCCCTAAGAAGCCACAGGGTTTGGGTTCATCTATACAGGACCATGATAACCCTGAGATCAGGGTTCCCCTTAATAAAAAAATTGACTTAGGAACATTTGTGCCCTCATGGACCCCCAGGACGTCCTCACTCCTCTGATCCCTTTTTCGGCCTGCAATCCAACTATATCAACTATCTACCAACGTCAGGCATCAGACTAGGTCCAACCGGAATCGTGTTCGGATCAGGGTCTGGAAAGCAGGCAGGGTTAGAAAGGAAACTGCTAAATTGTTAAGGGGGCCAAAATAGCTCCTACACAAAGTCACGATTTCCCCAGGACTGAAAAGTGCTCTAGCACAAGAGTACAATTTTTGAAAGAGCTTGATGGTGCTCCACACAGAAGCTCTACCAAGCATAAGTATGACAAGACACGCCTGCAAAAAATGGTAAAAGGATTCAAAAAACATCCCTGGATCTGAGAGGTTATGTGGTTGCTAGGCGACTAATTATATACTCAACTCCCCCAAGTGCCGCTCCTGCACTCCCCATAGTGGTGGCACTAAAAGGCCTTCTATATCCTGTGCAGGCAAGGGGGCAGGATTTAACACAAAAAATATAGCTACGGAGTGGGCCGAGCAGGAGCCTGCAGGGAGGCAAGTGTATCAAAACAACTATCAGTTGACAGTCACAGCGGAAGGCTGATGTATCTGCATAACTTAATTTCTTTTCATTAAAAAAAAAGTCCTGCATCCATCATGCTATAAATTAGCAACTATAAAGGCATGCCGACTTGCCTATCAACATGCTCGCAGCACGTAAAGGGGACCAACACATGCTACTCTGTTTCTTAAACATCCCACCCAGGTAACCATATTCCACTGTTAGCCCTTAAAACGGACCAAAAGCCAGGATTTTGACTATCCTGGGTTTTGGTACTTGCCCCCAAGGTAAGATCGGGGGTGCCCTGCTGTGTGAAACACCTCAGGTCGCAGAAACAAACTCACCTCTTCTCAGACCTATGGCTGGGGCGCTCATACAATCAGCAGGCTAGAATCCGCTGATATCCCGTCGTCTAAGCCTTCAACTAAGGCGAGCGGCTCCGCTACCCTCTAACAGGGAGCATGCCCAGGGACAGGGAATGTGCCCCTTGCTTGTGCTGTTGGACCGGAAAAGAAGGTAAATGTATGGGTGACCTGGGGGTCTCGATTTTGGTTGCCGGGTGGGGGGGGGGGGGGGGGGGGGAGGGAATTGATCACTGTCGGTTTTGGTCCACTTTAAAGTGCAACTACTGCAGGCAAAGGTAATTGCCAAATGTAGCCCGACACAATGATGTAACATTGTCCTAAATGGTTTTTCATTTTTAAATTGAAGAAGAAATGGCAGAGATATCGTGGTTTACAGGTTCAGCTTATGATTTTTCTAATGAAAAAGGTGGGCGTGGCCCTTGGATCTGTGATGCTGCATAATAATCAGCTCACTATGCTGACAGCAATGTGATGTGGCGGAGGAGGGTTGGACCAGCAATCACATCCTTCTCTGCTAAGCTGACTGGCGACGGGATAAAAAAGAGAATGTCATTGGCTGAACCTGTAAACCCTGATGTCTAGACCAGTTATGCTTCAATTTAAAAACAGAAAACAGTTTACAAAATGGTGTAGCAATGACCTTTGCTTGCATTATCACCCAAGCAATGGGTGACCAAAAGCCACAGAATGCACTAGTAGAAGGAGTCAATGGCTAGCTTGCGCTACTGCTACCAGTCACCTATCATACGCAGACCCAGTATTGGAACCGACGACTATCTCTCAATGTGGGGCAAAAGTCCCCAATTATAGCACAAGGTTTTCACTTTTTTGCATTTTGTTCCTCCTAGTGGGGGCATCCTAATTTGTGATGCCCCACACTGTATCACCTGAGAACGCCCTTTTTCGCTTTCACAGGGCATTCTGAGGGCCAACGAAATCCGAATGGAGTGAGCGGCGCCGGCAGCATCCCCGAGCCAGCCATTCAGAAAGGCCTGGTGTGGGTGTGTGCTTAGTTAGAGGTATGCTGGGGATGCAGCACTGAAATGCAATGCAAGCTGATTCTGTGACCAGGGTTTTACATAGTGAGCCATTCCATAAAAAGGTAGAGCAACCCCCCCCCCCACCAAAAGAGTCTTATAGACTGCGTAACACAGAGCAAAAGTCTAAATGGACGTTTGCGCTTCTTGTCCTAGGAGCTTTTGCTCTTGTCCTGGGAGGCAGCCCAAGCCACATACTCACCTAATTCTGGAATCCCGCCAGAGGAGTAATAGCCAATTCTCCCAGCATCATGAAGAGTCATTTTAACCATGAAGGTGTATACAATTTGCAGACCAAAAGAACGGATTTTCACTATCCCAGGTTTTGGTCTATGCTCTCCAGTCTTTTATACTCCAGGACTAGCAGCCCAGGATATTGGTCCACTTTAGAATTAATATAGTAGACATACGTGATGTTAAATACGGATTATACATTGCAAGGAAACATTCCTAGAGCATCTAGCAAGGTTTCTCTGCATACTCAGCAGAAGTAGCACTACCAGGGCGGGTACTTACCGACTGAGTGGCAAAGGTAATCCAAACCGAACACGCACCAATAACTGGCAGAGCAGCGCTTGTATGCATCGTGGGAACAAGTAAAAAGGTTGAGTTTACGGCGCACTGCCCGCACCCCTATGGAGAGCATCTCTACAGAGAGCACCCTGCCCGCACCCCTATGGAGAGCACCTCTACTGAGAGCACCCTGCCCGCTCCGTTATGGAGAGCACCTCTACTGAGAGCACCCTGCCCGCACCCCCATGGAGAGCACCTCTACTGAGAGCACCCTGCCCGCACCCCTATGGAGAGCATCTCTACTGAGAGCGCCCTGCCCGCACCCCCTATGGAGAGCACCTCTACTGAGAGCACCCTGCCCGCACCCCTATGGAGAGCACCTCTACTGAGAGCACCCTGCCCGCTCCGTTATGGAGAGCACCTCTACTGAGAGCACCCTGCCCGCTCCGTTATGGAGAGCACCTCTACTGAGAGCACCCTGCCCGCACCCCTATGGAGAGCACCTCTACTGAGAGCACCCTGCCCGCACCCCTATGGAGAGCACCTCTACTGAGAGCACCCTGCCCGCAACCCCTATGGAGAGCATCTCTACAGAGAGCACCCTGCCCGCACCCCTATGGAGAGCACCTCTACTGAGAGCACCCTGCCCGCTCCGTTATGGAGAGCACCTCTACTGAGAGCACCCTGCCCGCACCCCCATGGAGAGCACCTCTACTGAGAGCACCCTGCCCCGCACCCCTATGGAGAGCATCTCTACTGAGAGCGCCCTGCCCGCACCCCTATGGAGAGCACCTCTACTGAGAGCACCCTGCCCGCACCCCTATGGAGAGCACCTCTACTGAGAGCACCCTGCCCCGCTCCGTTATGGAGAGCACCTCTACTGAGAGCACCCCTGCCCGCACCCCTATGGAGAGCACCTCTACTGAGAGCACCCTGCCCGCACCCCTATGGAGAGCACCTCTACTGAGAGCACCCTGCCCGCACCCCTATGGAGAGCATCTCTACAGAGAGCACCCTGCCCGCACCCCTATGGAGAGCACCTCTACTGAGAGCACCCTGCCCGCTCCGTTATGGAGAGCACCTCTACTGAGAGCACCCTGCCCGCACCCCTATGGAGAGCACCTCTACAGAGAGCACCCTGCCCGCACCCCTATGGAGAGCATCTCTACTGAGAGCGCCCTGCCCGCTCCGTTATGGAGAGCATCTCTACTGAGAGCACCCTGCCCGCTCCGTTATGGAGAGCATATCTACTGAGAGCACCCTGCCCGCTCCGTTATGGAGAGCATCTCTACTGAGAGCACCCTGCCCGCTCCGTTATGGAGAGCACCTCTACTGAGAGCACCCTGCCCGCACCCCTATGGAGAGCACCTCTACAGAGAGCACCCTGCCCGCACCCCTATGGAGAGCATCTCTACTGAGAGCACCCTGCCCGCACCCCTATGGAGAGAGCACCTCTACTGAGAGCACCCTGCCCGCTCCGTTATGGAGAGCATATCTACTGAGAGCACCCTGCCCGCACCCCTATGGAGAGCATCTCTACTGAGAGCGCCCTGCCCGCTCCGTTATGGAGAGCATCTCTACTGAGAGCACCCTGCCCGCTCCGTTATGGAGAGCATATCTACTGAGAGCACCCTGCCCGCTCCGTTATGGAGAGCATCTCTACAGAGAGCACCCTGCCCGCACCCCTATGGTGAGCATCTCTACAGAGAGCGCCCTGCCCGCTCCGTTATGGAGAGCATATCTACTGAGAGCACCCTGCCCGCTCCGTTATGGAGAGCATCTCTACAGAGAGCACCCTGCCCGCTCCGTTATGGAGAGCATCTCTACAGAGAGCGCCCTGCCCGCTCCGTTATGGAGAGCATATCTACTGAGAGCACCCTGCCCGCTCCGTTATGGAGAGCATATCTACTGAGAGCACCCTGCCCGCTCCGTTATGGAGAGCATCTCTACAGAGAGCACCCTGCCCGCACCCCTATGGTGAGCATCTCTACAGAGAGCGCCCTGCCCGCTCCGTTATGGAGAGCATCTCTACAGAGAGCACCCTGCCCGCTCCGTTATGGAGAGCATCTCTACAGAGAGCGCCCTGCCCGCTCCGTTATGGAGAGCATATCTACTGAGAGCACCCTGCCCGCTCCGTTATGGAGAGCATATCTACTGAGAGCACCCTGCCCGCTCCGTTATGGAGAGCATCTCTACAGAGAGCACCCTGCCCGCACCCCTATGGTGAGCATCTCTACAGAGAGCGCCCTGCCCGCTCCGTTATGGAGAGCATCTCTACAGAGAGCGCCCTGCCCGCTCCGTTATGGAGAGCATCTCTACAGAGAGCACCCTGCCCGCACCCCTATGGTGAGCACCTCTACAGAGAGCACCCTGCCCGCACCCCTATGGAGAGCACCTCTACAGAGAGCACCCTGCCCGCTCCGTTATGGAGAGCATCTCTACAGAGAGCGCCCTGCCCGCTCCGTTATGGAGAGCATCTCTACAGAGAGCACCCTGCCCGCTCCGTTATGGAGAGCATCTCTACAGAGAGCGCCCTGCCCGCTCCGTTATGGAGAGCATCTCTACAGAGAGCGCCCTGCCCGCTCCGTTATGGAGAGCATCTCTACAGAGAGCACCCTGCCCGCTCCGTTATGGAGAGCATCTCTACAGAGAGCGCCCTGCCCGCTCCGTTATGGAGAGCATCTCTACAGAGAGCGCCCTGCCCGCTCCGTTATGGAGAGCATCTCTACAGAGAGCACCCTGCCCGCTCCGTTATGGAGAGCATCTCTACAGAGAGCGCCCTGCCCGCTCCGTTATGGAGAGCATCTCTACAGAGAGCGCCCTGCCCGCTCCGTTATGGAGAGCATCTCTACAGAGAGCACCCTGCCCGCTCCGTTATGGAGAGCATCTCTACAGAGAGCACCCTGCCCGCTCCGTTATGGAGAGCATCTCTACAGAGAGCACCCTGCCCGCTCCGTTATGGAGAGCATCTCTACTGAGAGCACCCTGCCCGCTCCGTTATGGAGAGCATCTCTACAGAGAGCACCCTGCCCGCACCCCTATGGTGAGCATCTCTACAGAGAGCGCCCTGCCCGCTCCGTTATGGAGAGCATCTCTACAGAGAGCACCCTGCCCGCTCCGTTATGGAGAGCATCTCTACAGAGAGCACCCTGCCCGCTCCGTTATGGAGAGCATCTCTACAGAGAGCACCCTGCCCGCTCCGTTATGGAGAGCATCTCTACAGAGAGCACCCTGCCCGCTCCGTTATGGAGAGCATCTCTACAGAGAGCGCCCTGCCCGCTCCGTTATGGAGAGCATCTCTACAGAGAGCGCCCTGCCCGCTCCGTTATGGAGAGCATCTCTACAGAGAGCACCCTGCCCGCACCCCTATGGTGAGCATCTCTACAGAGAGCGCCCTGCCCGCTCCGTTATGGAGAGCATCTCTACAGAGAGCACCCTGCCCGCTCCGTTATGGAGAGCATCTCTACAGAGAGCACCCTGCCCGCTCCGTTATGGAGAGCATCTCTACAGAGAGCACCCTGCCCGCTCCGTTATGGAGAGCATCTCTACAGAGAGCGCCCTGCCCGCTCCGTTATGGAGAGCATCTCTACAGAGAGCGCCCTGCCCGCTCCGTTATGGAGAGCATCTCTACAGAGAGCACCCTGCCCGCACCCCTATGGTGAGCACCTCTACAGAGAGCGCCCTGCCCGCTCCGTTATGGAGAGCATCTCTACAGAGAGCACCCTGCCGGCTCCGTTATGGAGAGCATCTCTACAGAGAGCGCCCTGCCCGCACCCCTATGGTGAGCACCTCTACAGAGAGCGCCCTGCCCGCTCCGTTATGGAGAGCATCTCTACAGAGAGCGCCCTGCCCGCTCCGTTATGGAGAGCATCTCTACAGAGAGCACCCTGCCCGCACCCCTATGGTGAGCACCTCTACTGAGAGCACCCTGCCCGCTCCGTTATGGAGAGCACCTCTACAGAGAGCGCCCTGCCCGCTCCGTTATGGAGAGCATCTCTACAGAGAGCACCCTGCCCGCTCCGTTATGGAGAGCATCTCTACAGAGAGCACCCTGCCCGCTCCGTTATGGAGAGCATCTCTACAGAGAGCACCCTGCCCGCTCCGTTATGGAGAGCACCTCTACTGAGAGCACCCTGCCCGCTCCGTTATGGAGAGCATCTCTACAGAGAGCACCCTGCCCGCTCCGTTATGGAGAGCATCTCTACAGAGAGCACCCTGCCCGCTCCGTTATGGTGAGCATCTCTACAGAGAGCACCCTGCCCGCTCCGTTATGGAGAGCATCTCTACAGAGAGCGCCCTGCCCGCTCAGTTATGGAGAGCATCTCTACTGAGAGCACCCTGCCCGCACCTCCATGGAGAGCATCTCTACAGAGAGCACCCTGCACGCTCCGTTATGGAGAGCATCTCTACAGAGAGCACCCTGCACGCTCCGTTATGGAGAGCATCTCTACAGAGAGCACCCTGCCTGCTCCGTTATGGAGAGCACCTCTACAGAGAGCGCCCTGCCCGCTCCGTTATGGAGAGCATCTCTACTGAGAGCACCCTGCCCGCTCCGTTATGGAGAGCACCTCTACTGAGAGCACCCTGCCCGCTCCGTTATGGAGAGCATCTCTACTGAGAGCACCCTGCCCGCTCCGTTATGGAGAGCATCTCTACAGAGAGCACCCTGCCCGCTCCGTTATGGAGAGCACCTCTACTGAGAGCACCCTGCCCGCTCCGTTATGGAGAGCATCTCTACAGAGAGCACCCTGCCCGCTCCGTTATGGAGAGCATCTCTACTGAGAGCACCCTGCCCGCTCCGTTATGGAGAGCATCTCTACAGAGAGCACCCTGCCCGCTCCGTTATGGAGAGCATCTCTACAGAGAGCACCCTGCCCGCTCCGTTATGGAGAGCATCTCTACAGAGAGCACCCTGCCCGCTCCGTTATGGAGAGCATCTCTACAGAGAGCGCCCTGCCCGCTCCGTTATGGAGAGCATCTCTACAGAGAGCGCCCTGCCCGCTCCGTTATGGAGAGCATCTCTACAGAGAGCACCCTGCCCGCTCCGTTATGGAGAGCATCTCTACTGAGAGCACCCTGCCCGCTCCGTTATGGAGAGCATCTCTACAGAGAGCACCCTGCCCGCTCCGTTATGGAGAGCACCTCTACTGAGAGCACCCTGCCCGCTCCGTTATGGAGAGCACCTCTACAGAGAGCACCCTGCCCGCTCCGTTATGGAGAGCACCTCTACTGAGAGCACCCTGCCCGCTCCGTTATGGAGAGCACCTCTACAGAGAGCGCCCTGCCCGCTCCGTTATGGAGAGCACCTCTACTGAGAGCACCCTGCCCGCTCCGTTATGGAGAGCATCTCTACTGAGAGCACCCTGCCCGCTCCGTTATGGAGAGCATCTCTACTGAGAGCACCCTGCCCGCTCCGTTATGGAGAGCACCTCTACTGAGAGCACCCTGCCCGCTCCGTTATGGAGAGCATCTCTACTGAGAGCACCCTGCCCGCTCCGTTATGGAGAGCACCTCTACTGAGAGCACCCTGCCCGCTCCGTTATGGAGAGCATCTCTACTGAGAGCACCCTGCCCGCTCCGTTATGGAGAGCATCTCTATTGAGAGCACACTGCCCGCACCGCTATGGAGAGCATCCTGCCCGCACCGCTATGGAGAGCACACTGCCCGCACCGCTATGGAGAGCACACTGCCCGCACCGCTATGGAGAGCACACTGCCCGCACCGCTATGGAGAGCACACTGCCCGCACCGCTATGGAGAGCACACTGCCCGCACCGCTATGGAGAGCACACTGCCCGCACCGCTATGGAGAGCACACTGCCCGCATCTCTACAGAGAGCACCCTGCCCGCACCCCTATGGTGAGCACCTCTACTGAGAGCACCCTGCCGGCTCCGTTATGGAGAGCACCCTGCCCGCACCCCTATGGTGAGCATCTCTACTGAGAGCACCCTGCCCGCTCCGTTATGGTGAGCATCTCTACAGAGAGCACCCTGCCCGCTCCGTTATGGAGAGCATCTCTACAGAGAGCACCCTGCCCGCTCCGTTATGGAGAGCATCTCTACAGAGAGCACCCTGCCCGCTCCGTTATGGAGAGCATCTCTACAGAGAGCACCCTGCCCGCTCCGTTATGGAGAGCATCTCTACAGAGAGCACCCTGCCCGCTCCGTTATGGAGAGCATCTCTACTGAGAGCACCCTGCCCGCTCCGTTATGGAGAGCATCTCTACAGAGAGCACCCTGCCCGCTCCGTTATGGAGAGCACCTCTACTGAGAGCACCCTGCCCGCTCCGTTATGGAGAGCACCTCTACTGAGAGCACCCTGCCCGCTCCGTTATGGAGAGCACCTCTACAGAGAGCACCCTGCCCGCTCCGTTATGGAGAGCATCTCTACTGAGAGCACCCTGCCCGCTCCGTTATGGAGAGCATCTCTACAGAGAGCACCCTGCCCGCTCCGTTATGGAGAGCATCTCTACTGAGAGCACCCTGCCCGCACCTCCATGGAGAGCATCTCTACTGAGAGCACCCTGCCCGCACCTCCATGGAGAGCATCTCTACAGAGAGCACCCTGCACGCTCCGTTATGGAGAGCATCTCTACAGAGAGCACCCTGCCCGCTCCGTTATGGAGAGCACCTCTACTGAGAGCACACTGCCCGCTCCGTTATGGAGAGCATCTCTACAGAGAGCACCCTGCCCGCACCCCTATGGTGAGCACCTCTACTGAGAGCACCCTGCCGGCTCCGTTATGGAGAGCACCCTGCCCGCACCCCTATGGTGAGCACCTCTACTGAGAGCACCCTGCCCGCTCCGTTATGGAGAGCACCCTGCCCGCACCCCTATGGTGAGCACCTCTACTGAGAGCACCCTGCCCGCTCCGTTATGGAGAGCATCTCTACAGAGAGCGCCCTGCCCGCACCCCTATGGTGAGCATCTCTACTGAGAGCACCCTGCCCGCTCCGTTATGGAGAGCATCTCTACAGAGAGCGCCCTGCCCGCACCCCTATGGTGAGCATCTCTACTGAGAGCACCCTGCCCGCTCCGTTATGGAGAGCATCTCTACAGAGAGCACCCTGCCCGCTCCGTTATGGTGAGCATCTCTACAGAGAGCACCCTGCCCGCTCCGTTATGGAGAGCATCTCTACAGAGAGCACCCTGCCCGCTCCGTTATGGAGAGCATCTCTACAGAGAGCACCCTGCCCGCTCTGTTATGGAGAGCATCTCTACAGAGAGCACCCTGCCCGCTCCGTTATGGAGAGCATCTCTACAGAGAGCACCCTGCCCGCTCCGTTATGGAGAGCATCTCTACTGAGAGCACCCTGCCCGCTCCGTTATGGAGAGCATCTCTACAGAGAGCACCCTGCCCGCTCCGTTATGGAGAGCACCTCTACTGAGAGCACCCTGCCCGCTCCGTTATGGAGAGCACCTCTACTGAGAGCACCCTGCCCGCTCCGTTATGGAGAGCACCTCTACAGAGAGCACCCTGCCCGCTCCGTTATGGAGAGCATCTCTACTGAGAGCACCCTGCCCGCTCCGTTATGGAGAGCATCTCTACTGAGAGCACCCTGCCCGCTCCGTTATGGAGAGCATCTCTACTGAGAGCACCCTGCCCGCACCTCCATGGAGAGCATCTCTACTGAGAGCACCCTGCCCGCACCTCCATGGAGAGCATCTCTACAGAGAGCACCCTGCACGCTCCGTTATGGAGAGCATCTCTACAGAGAGCACCCTGCCCGCTCCGTTATGGAGAGCACCTCTACTGAGAGCACACTGCCCGCTCCGTTATGGAGAGCATCTCTACTGAGAGCACACTGCCCGCACCGCTATGGAGAGCACACTGCCCGCACCGCTATGGAGAGCACACTGCCCGCACCGCTATGGAGAGCACACCGCCCGCACCGCTATGGAGAGCACACCGCCCGCACCGCTATGGAGAGCACACCGCCCGCACCGCTATGGAGAGCACACCGCCCGCACCTCTATGGAGAGCACACTGCCCGCACCTCTATGGAGAGCACACTGCCCGCACCTCTATGGAGAGCACACTGCCCGCACCTCTATGGAGAGCACACTGCCCGCACCTCTATGGAGAGCACACTGCCCGCACCTCTATGGAGAGCACGCTGCCCGCACCTCTATAGAGAGCACGCTGCCCGCACCTCTATGGAGAGCACACTGCCCGCACCTCTATAGAGAGCACACCGCCCGCACCGCTATGGAGAGCGCACTGCCCGCACCTCTATGGAGAGCGCACTGCCCGCACCTCTATGGAGAGCGCACTGCCCGCACCTCTATGGAGAGCACACTGCCCGCACCGCTATGGAGGGCACACTGCCCGCACCGCTATGGAGAGCACACTGCCCGCACCGCTATGGAGAGCACACTGCCCGCACCGCTATGGAGAGCACACTGCCCGCACCTCTATGGAGAGCACACTGCCCGCACCGCTATGGAGGGCGCACTGCCCGCACCTCTATGGAGAGCACACTGCCCGCACCGCTATGGAGGGCGCACTGCCCGCACCGCTATGGAGAGCGCACTGCCCGCACCTCTATGGAGAGCGCACTGCCCGCACCTCTATGGAGAGCGCACTGCCCGCACCTCTATGGAGGGCACACTGCCCGCACCTCTATGGAGAGCACACTGCCCGCACCTCTATGGAGAGCACACTGCCCGCACCTCTATGGAGAGCACCCTGCCCGCACCTCTATGGAGAGCACCCTGCCAGCACCTCTATGGAGGGCACCCTGCCCGCACCTCTATGGAGGGCACCCTGCCCGCACCGCTATGGAGAGCACACTGCCCGCACCGCTATGGAGAGCACACTGCCCGCACCTCTATGGAGAGCACACTGCCCGCACCTCTATGGAGAGCACACCGCCCGCACCGCTATGGAGGGCACACCGCCCGCACCGCTATGGAGGGCACACTGCCCGCACCTCTATGGAGAGCACACTGCCCGCACCTCTATGGAGAGCACACTGCCCGCACCTCTATGGAGGGCACACTGCCCGCACCTCTATGGAGGGCACACTGCCCGCACCGCTATGGAGAGCACCCTGCCCGCACCTCTATGGAGAGCACACTGCCCGCACCTCTATGGAGAGCACACTGCCCGCACCTCTATGGAGAGCACACTGCCCGCACCGCTATGGAGAGCACCCTGCCCGCACCTCTATGGAGAGCACGCTGCCCGCACCTCTATGGAGAGCACACTGCCCGCACCTCTATGGAGAGCACACTGCCCGCACCTCTATGGAGGGCACACTGCCCGCACCGCTATGGAGAGCACACTGCCCGCACCCCTATGGAGAGAAACCACATATGGAAGCTTCTAAGCCAGATGCTGGAGGAGCACAGGCCTGGGGTGAGAGGGAGCGCGGTGCATGCTGGGTCACTTACATGGGTTCCAAGGTCTTGGTGAGCCAGTTCTTCAGCGCCTCGAAGTCCTCTATAATCATGGTCAGACCTCTACCGGGCCCGGGGAACAGCTGGCGGTGGGGTCACACACAGGCGGCGCTTCGGCCTCGGTTCTTCTCACACACAGGCGCTTCTATGGCCGGCTCGCTCCCGCTGCTCTAGACCTTCCGCTTGGCGACGTTACCGGGTGACCATAGGCTTGTCGCTGCTCCGCGCCGCCATAAGCAGAAGGCTAGCGTTCGTCAATGCTCGCGATGCCAAAGTGCGTGCTACGTCACCGCGCCGACCTTTGATGTGCGCATGCTCACCACAGTCAGGTTTGTGTGCTGGGCTCCGTGCTATGGCTGGCATATGCTACACCCGTATGTGGAGGCCAAGCCTAGGAGACACACAGGGGCCTCTGGCATGGAGGGGCGGACATACCTAGATGCAGTACATGGCTCCAAGTTTAGTAAGAACCCCTCCTTTCCCTAGTTCTGAGTAGATTCCCCCTTCAATTTGGTCCTTGCAAGTGGCTGCCTGGGCAGTGGCTCCTGGTGCTGGGATTCTTCTGGGGCCCTTTCACCCGTAGTTTCTAAGCAAAAGAAGGTGCTGACACAATGAGGAAGAGAAGGAAACAGAGGCACCAACGTATTGGGGCCCCAATATGGAGGATACAGAGGTAGCACTGCCACCTAAGGGCTTGTCTGCAAGAAAGGCATGGACGCAATGTTATCTGGATGGAGAAGGTATTGGCTGCACTGCCAGCATTGGGACCAGACAAGGAAGAGGAGAAGGCATTGGGGGCAGTGGTACCCAGACTGAGGAGGTATCTGCTGCACTGCCAGCATTGGGACCAGACAAGGAAGAGAAGGCATTGGGGGCAGTGGTACCCAGACTGAGGAGGTATCTGCTGCACTGCCATCATTGGGACCTGACAAGGAAGAGGAGAAGGCATGGGCGGCAGTGGTACCCAGACTGAGGAGGTATCTGCTGCACTGCCATCATTGGGACCTGACAAGGAAGAGGAGAAGGCATTGGGGGCAGTGGTACCCAGGCTGAGGAGGTATCTGCTGCACTGTCAGCATTGGGACCTGACAAGGAAGAGGAGAAGGGAAGGGGCGGCAGTGGTACCCAGACTGAGGAGGTATCTGCTGCACTGCCAGCATTGGGACCAGACAAGGAAGAGGAGAAGGCATTGGGGGCAGTGGTACCCAGGCTGAGGAGGTATCTGCTGCACTGCCAGCATTGGGACCAGACAAGGAAGAGGAGAAGGCATGGGCGGCAGTGGTACCCAGGCTGAGGAAGTATCTGCTGCACTGCCAGCATTGGGACCTGACAAGGAAGAGGAGAAGGCATTGGGGGCAGTGGTACCCAGGCTGAGGAGGTATCTGCTGCACTGTCAGCATTGGGACCTGACAAGGAAGAGGAGAAGGGAAGGGGCGGCAGTGGTACCCAGACTGAGGAGGTATCTGCTGCACTGCCAGCATTGGGACCAGACAAGGAAGAGGAGAAGGCATGGGCGGCAGTGGTACCCAGACTGAGGAAGTATCTGCTGCACTGCCAGCATTGGGACCTGACAAGGAAGAGAAGTCATTGGGGGCAGTGGTACCCAGGCTGGGGAGGTATCTGCTGCACTGCCAGCATTGGGACCTGACAAGGAAGAGAAGTCATTGGGGGCAGTGGTACCCAGGCTGGGGAGGTATCTGCTGCACTGTCAGCATTGGGACCTGACAAGGAAGAGGAGAAGGGAAGGGGCGGCAGTGGTACCCAGACTGAGGAGGTATCTGCTGCACTGCCAGCATTGGGACCTGACAAGGAAGAGGAGAAGGCATTGGGGGCAGTGGTACCCAGGCTGAGGAGGTATCTGCTGCACTGCCAGCATTGGGACCTGACAAGGAAGAGGAGAAGGCATTGGGGGCAGTGGTACCCAGGCTGAGGAGGTATCTGCTGCACTGTCAGCATTGGGACCTGACAAGGAAGAGGAGAAGGCATTGGGGGCAGTGGTACCCAGGCTGAGGAGGTATCTGCTGCACTGTCAGCATTGGGACCTGACAAGGAAGAGGAGAAGGCATTGGGGGCAGTGGTACCCAGGCTGAGGAGGTATCTGCTGCACTGTCAGCATTGGGACCTGACAAGGAAGAGAAGGCATGGGTGGCAGTGGTACCCAGACTGAGGAGATATCTGCTGCACTGCCAGCATTGGGACCTGACAAGGAAGAGGAGAAGGCATGGGCGGCAGTGGTACCCAGGCTGAGGAGGTATCCGCTGCACTGCCAGCATTGGGACCTGACAAGGAAGAGGAGAAGGCATGGGCGGCAGTGGTACCCAGGCTGAGGAGGTATCTGCTGCACTGCCAGCATTGGGACCTGACAAGGAAGAGAAGTCATTGGGGGCAGTGGTACCCAGACTGAGGAGGTATCTGCTGCACTGTCAGCATTGGGACCAGACAAGGAAGAGGAGAAGGCATGGGCGGCAGTGGTACCCAGGCTGAGGAGGTATCTGCTGCACTGCCAGCATTGGGACCTGACAAGGAAGAGGAGAAGGCATGGGCGGCAGTGGTACCCAGACTGAGGAGGTATCTGCTGCACTGCCAGCATTGGGACCTGACAAGGAAGAGGAGAAGGGAAGGGGCGGCAGTGGTACCCAGACTGAGGAGGTATCTGCTGCACTGCCAGCATTGGGACCTGACAAGGAAGAGGAGAAGGCATGGGCGGCAGTGGTACCCAGGCTGAGGAGGTATCTGCTGCACTGCCAGCATTGGGACCAGACAAGGAAGAGGAGAAGGCATGGGCGGCAGTGGTACCCAGGCTGAGGAGGTATCTGCTGCACTGCCAGCATTGGGACCTGACAAGGAAGAGGAGAAGGCATTGGGGGCAGTGGTACCCAGGCTGAGGAGGTATCTGCTGCACTGTCAGCATTGGGACCTGACAAGGAAGAGGAGAAGGCATGGGCGGCAGTGGTACCCAGGCTGAGGAAGTATCTGCTGCACTGCCAGCATTGGGACCTGACAAGGAAGAGGAGAAGGCATGGGCGGCAGTGGTACCCAGGCTGAGGAAGTATCTGCTGCACTGCCAGCATTGGGACCTGACAAGGAAGAGGAGAAGGCATTGGGGGCATTGGTACCCAGGCTGGGGAGGTATCTGCTGCACTGTCAGCATTGGGACCTGACAAGGAAAAGGAGAAGAGAAGGGGCGGCAGTGGTACCCAGACTGAGGAGGTATCTGCTGCACTGCCAGCATTGGGACCTGACAAGGAAGAGGAGAAGGCATGGGCGGCAGTGGTACCCAGACTGAGGAGGTATCTGCTGCACTGCCAGCATTGGGACCTGACAAGGAAGAGGAGAAGGCATTGGGGGCAGTGGTACCCAGGCTGAGGAGGTATCTGCTGCACTGCCAGCATTGGGACCTGACAAGGAAGAGAAGGCATTGGGGGCAGTGGTACCCAGACTGAGGAGGTATCTGCTGCACTGCCAGCATTGGGACCTGACAAGGAAGAGGAGAAGGCATGGGGGGCAGTGGTACCCAGACTGAGGAGGTATCTGCTGCACTGCCAGCATTGGGACCTGACAAGGAAGAGGAGAAGGCATTGGGGGCAGTGGTACCCAGGCTGAGGAGGTATCGGCTGCACTGCCAGCATTGGGACCTGACAAGGAAGAGGAGAAGGCATTGGGGGCAGTGGTACCCAGGCTGAGGAGGTATCTGC
Organism: Gastrophryne carolinensis; assembly: GCA_027917425.1. Lineage (NCBI taxonomy): Eukaryota > Metazoa > Chordata > Amphibia > Anura > Microhylidae > Gastrophryne > Gastrophryne carolinensis. Next base: position 168,674,629 of record CM051236.1, read on the forward strand.
TGCACTCTCGGCATTGGGACCTGACAAGGAAGAGGAGAAGGCATGAGCGGCAGTGGTACCCAGGCTGAGGAGGTATCTGCTGCACTGCCAGCATTGGGACCAGACAAGGAAGAGGAGAAGGCATGGGCGGCAGTGGTACCCAGGCTGAGGAGGTATCTGCTGCACTGCCAGCATTGGGACCTGACAAGGAAGAGGAGAAGACATTGGGGGCAGTGGTACCCAGGCTGAGGAGGTATCTGCTGCACTGCCAGCATTGGGACCTGACAAGGAAGAGAAGAAGGCATTGGGGGCAGTGGTACCCAGACTGAGGAGGTATCTGCTGCACTGCCAGCATTGGGACCTGACAAGGAAGAGGAGAAGGCATTGGGGGCAGTGGTACCCAGGCTGAGGAGGTATCTGCTGCACTGCCAGCATTGGGACCTGACAAGGAAGAGGAGAAGGCATTGGGGGCAGTGGTACCCAGACTGAGGAGGTATCTGCTGCACTGCCAGCATTGGGACCTGACAAGGAAGAGGAGAAGGCATCGGGGGCAGTGGTACCCAGGCTGAGGAGGTATCTGCTGCACTGCCAGCATTGGGACCAGACAAGGAAGAGGAGAAGGCATTGGGGGCATTGGTACCCAGGCTGAGGAGGTATCTGCTGCACTGCCAGCATTGGGACCTGACAAGGAAGAGGAGAAGGCATTGGGGGCATTGGTACCCAGGCTGAGGAGGTATCTGTTGCACTGCCAGCATTGGGACCTGACAAGGAAGGGGAGAAGGCATTGGGGGCAGTGGTACCCAGACTGAGGAGGTATCTGCTGCACTGCCAGCATTGGGACCTGACAAGGAAGGGGAGAAGGCATTGGGGGCAGTGGTACCCAGACTGAGGAGGTATCTGCTGCACTGCCAGCATTGGGACCTGACAAGGAAGGGAAGGCATTGGGGGCAGTGGTACCCAGACTGAGGAGGTATCTGCTGCACTGCCAGCATTGGGACCTGACAAGGAAGGGAAGGCATTGGGGGCAGTGGTACCCAGACTGAGGAGGTATCTGCTGCACTGCCAGCATTGGGACCAGACAAGGAAGAGGAGAAGGCATTGGGGGCAGTGGTACCCAGACTGAGGATGTATCTGCTGCACTGCCAGCATTGGGACCTGACAAGGAAGAGGAGAAGGCATGGGCGGCAGTGGTACCCAGACTGAGGAGGTATCTGCTGCACTGCCAGCATTGGGACCTGACAAGGAAGAGGATAAGGCATTGGGGGCAGTGGTACCCAGGCTGGGGAGATATCTGCTGCACTGCCAGCATTGGGACCTGACAAGGAAGAGGAGAAGGCATGGGCGGCAGTGGTACCCAGGCTGGGGAGGTATCTGCTGCACTGCCAGCATTGGGACCTGACAAGGAAGAGGAGAAGGCATTGGGGGCAGTGGTACCCAGGCTGAGGAGGTATCGGCTGCACTGCCAGCATTGGGACCTGACAAGGAAGAGAAGAAGGCATTGGGGGCAGTGGTACCCAGGCTGAGGAGGTATCTGCTGCACTGCCAGCATTGGGACCAGACAAGGAAGAGGATAAGGCATTGGGGGCAGTGGTACCCAGACTGAGGAAGTATCTGCTGCACTGCCAGCATTGGGACCTGACAAGGAAGAGGAGAAGGCATGGGCGGCAGTGGTACCCAGGCTGAGGAGGTATCTGCTGCACTGCCAGCATTGGGACCTGACAAGGAAGAGGAGAAGGCATGGGCGGCAGTGGTACCCAGGCTGAGGAGGTATCTGCTGCACTGCCAGCATTGGGACCTGACAAGGAAGAGGAGAAGGCATGGGCGGCAGTGGTACCCAGGCTGAGGAGGTATCGGCTGCACTGCCAGCATTGGGACCTGACAAGGAAGAGGAGAAGGCATTGGGTGCAGTGGTACCCAGGCTGAGGAGGTATCTGCTGCACTGCCAGCATTGGGACCTGACAAGGAAGAGGAGAAGGCATTAGGGGCAGTGGTACCCAGACTGAATAGGTATCTGCTGCACTGCCAGCATTGGGACCAGACAAGGAAGAGGAGAAGGCATGGGCGGCAGTGGTACCCAGGCTGAGGAGGTATCTGCTGCACTTCCAGCATTGGGACCTGACAAGGAAGAGGAGAAGGCATTAGGGGCAGTGGTACCCAGACTGAAGAGGTATCTGCTGCACTGCCAGCATTGGGACCAGACAAGGAAGAGGAGAAGGCATGGGCGGCAGTGGTACCCAGGCTGAGGAAGTATCGGCTGCACTGCCAGCATTGGGACCTGACAAGGAAGAGAAGGCATTGGGGGCAGTGGTACCCAGACTGAAGAGGTATCTGCTGCACTGCCAGCATTGGGACCTGACAAGGAAGAGAAGGCATTGGGGGCAGTGGTACCCAGGCTGAGGAAGTATCTGCTGCACTGCCAGCATTGGGACCTGACAAGGAAGAGAAGGCATTGGCGGCAGTGGTACCCAGACTGAGGATGTATCTGCTGCACTGCCAGCATTGGGACCTGACAAGGAAGAGGAGAAGGCATTGGGGGCAGTGGTACCCAGGCTGAGGAAGTATCTGCTGCACTGCCAGCATTGGGACCTGACAAGGAAGAGGAGAAGGCATGGGCGGCAGTGGTACCCAGGCTGAGGAAGTATCTGCTGCACTGCCAGCATTGGGACCTGACAAGGAAGAGGAGAAGGCATTGGGGGCAGTGGTACCCAGGCTGAGGAAGTATCTGCTGCACTGCCAGCATTGGGACCTGACAAGGAAGAGGAGAAGGCATGGGCGGCAGTGGTACCCAGGCTGAGGAGGTATCGGCTGCACTGCCAGCATTGGGACCTGACAAGGAAGAGGAGAAGGCATTGGGTGCAGTGGTACCCAGGCTGAGGAGGTATCTGCTGCACTGCCAGCATTGGGACCTGACAAGGAAGAGGAGAAGGCATGGGCGGCAGTGGTACCCAGGCTGAGGAGGTATCTGCTGCACTGCCAGCATTGGGACCAGACAAGGAAGAGGAGAAGGCATGGGCGGCAGTGGTACCCAGGCTGAGGAAGTATCGGCTGCACTTCCAGCATTGGGACCTGACAAGGAAGAGGAGAAGGCATGGGCGGCAGTGGTACCCAGGCTGAGGAGGTATCTGCTGCACTGCCAGCATTGGGACCTGACAAGGAAGTGGAGAAGGCATGGGCGGCAGTGGTATCCAGACTGAGGAGGTATCTGCTGCACTGCCAGCATTGGGACCTGACAAGGAAGAGGAGAAGGCATTGGGGGCAGTGGTACCCAGACTGAGGAGGTATCTGCTGCACTGCCAGCATTGGGACCTGACAAGGAAGAGGAGAAGGCATGGGCGGCAGTGGTATCCAGACTGAGGTAGTATCTGCTGCACTGCCAGCATTGGGACCTGACAAGGAAGAGGAGAAGGCATGGGCGGCAGTGGTACCCAGGCTGAGGAAGTATCGGCTGCACTGTCAGCATTGGGACCTGACAAGGAAGAGAAGGCATGGGTGGCAGTGGTACCCAGGCTGAGGAGGTATCTGCTGCACTTCCAGCATTGGGACCTGACAAGGAAGAGAAGGCATGGGCGGCAGTGGTACCCAGGCTGAGGAGGTATCTGCTGCACTGCCAGCATTGGGACCAGACAAGGAAGAGGAGAAGGCATTGGGGGCAGTGGTACCCAGGCTGAGGAGGTATCTGCTGCACTGCCAGCATTGGGACCTGACAAGGAAGAGGAGAAGGCATTAGGGGCAGTGGTACCCAGACTGAGGAGGTATCTGCTGCACTGCCAGCATTGGGACCAGACAAGGAAGAGGAGAAGGCATTAGGGGCAGTGGTACCCAGACTGAGGAGGTATCTGCTGCACTGCCAGCATTGGGACCTGACAAGGAAGAGGAGAAGGCATTGGGGGCAGTGGTACCCAGACTGAGGTAGTATCTGCTGCACTGCCAGCATTGGGACCTGACAAGGAAGAGGAGAAGGCATTGGGGGCAGTGGTACCCAGACTGAGGTAGTATCTGCTGCACTGCCAGCATTGGGACCTGACAAGGAAGAGGAGAAGGCATGGGCGGCAGTGGTACCCAGGCTGAGGAAGTATCGGCTGCACTGTCAGCATTGGGACCTGACAAGGAAGAGAAGGCATGGGTGGCAGTGGTACCCAGGCTGAGGAGGTATCTGCTGCACTTCCAGCATTGGGACCTGACAAGGAAGAGAAGGCATGGGCGGCAGTGGTACCCAGGCTGAGGAGGTATCTGCTGCACTGCCAGCATTGGGACCTGACAAGGAAGAGAAGGCATGGACGGCAGTGGTACCCAGGCTGAGGAGGTATCGGCTGCACTGTCAGCATTGGGACCTGACAAGGAAGAGGAGAAGGCATTGGGGCAGTGGTACCCAGACTGAGGAGGTATCTGCTGCACTGCCAGCATTGGGACCAGACAAGGAAGAGGAGAAGGCATGGGCGGCAGTGGTACCCAGGCTGAGGAGGTATCTGCTGCACTGCCAGCATTGGGACCTGACAAGGAAGAGGAGAAGGCATTAGGGGCAGTGGTACCCAGACTGAGGAGGTATCTGCTGCACTGCCAGCATTGGGACCAGACAAGGAAGAGGAGAAGGCATTAGGGGCAGTGGTACCCAGACTGAGGAGGTATCTGCTGCACTGCCAGCATTGGGACCTGACAAGGAAGAGGAGAAGGCATTGGGGGCAGTGGTACCCAGACTGAGGTAGTATCTGCTGCACTGCCAGCATTGGGACCTGACAAGGAAGAGGAGAAGGCATGGGCGGCAGTGGTACCCAGGCTGAGGAAGTATCGGCTGCACTGCCAGCATTGGGACCTGACAAGGAAGAGGAGAAGGCATTGGGGGCAGTGGTACCCAGACTGAGGTAGTATCTGCTGCACTGCCAGCATTGGGACCTGACAAGGAAGAGGAGAAGGCATGGGCGGCAGTGGTACCCAGGCTGAGGAAGTATCGGCTGCACTGTCAGCATTGGGACCTGACAAGGAAGAGAAGGCATGGGTGGCAGTGGTACCCAGGCTGAGGAGGTATCTGCTGCACTTCCAGCATTGGGACCTGACAAGGAAGAGAAGGCATGGGCGGCAGTGGTACCCAGGCTGAGGAGGTATCTGCTGCACTTCCAGCATTGGGACCTGACAAGGAAGAGGAGAAGGCATTAGGGGCAGTGGTACCCAGACTGAAGAGGTATCTGCTGCACTGCCAGCATTGGGACCAGACAAGGAAGAGGAGAAGGCATGGGCGGCAGTGGTACCCAGGCTGAGGAAGTATCGGCTGCACTTCCAGCATTGGGACCTGACAAGGAAGAGGAGAAGGCATGGGCGGCAGTGGTACCCAGGCTGAGGAGGTATCTGCTGCACTGCCAGCATTGGGACCTGACAAGGAAGTGGAGAAGGCATGGGCGGCAGTGGTATCCAGACTGAGGAGGTATCTGCTGCACTGCCAGCATTGGGACCTGACAAGGAAGAGGAGAAGGCATTGGGGGCAGTGGTACCCAGACTGAGGTAGTATCTGCTGCACTGCCAGCATTGGGACCTGACAAGGAAGAGGAGAAGGCATGGGCGGCAGTGGTACCCAGGCTGAGGAAGTATCGGCTGCACTGTCAGCATTGGGACCTGACAAGGAAGAGGAGAAGGCATTAGGGGCAGTGGTACCCAGGCTGAGGAGGTATCTGCTGCACTGCCAGCATTGGGACCAGACAAGGAAGAGGAGAAGGCATTAGGGGCAGTGGTACCCAGACTGAGGTAGTATCTGCTGCACTGCCAGCATTGGGACCTGACAAGGAAGAGGAGAAGGCATGGGCGGCAGTGGTACCCAGGCTGAGGAAGTATCGGCTGCACTGCCAGCATTGGGACCTGACAAGGAAGAGGAGAAGGCATTGGGGGCAGTGGTACCCAGGCTGAGGAGGTATCTGCTGCACTGCCAGCATTGGGACCTGACAAGGAAGAGAAGGCATGGGCGGCAGTGGTACCCAGGCTGAGGAGGTATCTGCTGCACTGCCAGCATTGGGACCTGACAAGGAAGAGAAGGCATGGACGGCAGTGGTACCCAGGCTGAGGAGGTATCTGCTGCACTGCCAGCATTGGGACCTGACAAGGAAGTGGAGAAGGCATTGGGGGCAGTGCTACCCAGGCTGAGGAGGTATCAGCTGCACTGCCAGCATTGGGGCCTGACAAGGAAGAGGAGAAGGCATTGGGGGCTGTGGTACCCAGACTAGGAAGGTATCGGCTTCAATGACGGCATTAGGGCCTGACAAAGAAGCAGAGAAGGCATGGGTGGCAGTGGTACCCAGATGGGGAAGGTATTGGTTGAACTGCCAGCATTAGGGCCTGACAAAGAAGCGGAGAAGACCTGGGCAGCAATGATTACCAGACTGAGAAGGTATCAGAAACACTGCCAGCATTATGGCCTGACAAGGAAGAAGGCATGGTCGGCAACGGTATCCTGATAGAGAAGGCATCTGCAGAACAGTGGAGCATACAACAGCAGTATCAGGGGCGGGCAGTGAAGAAGCAGAGAAGGCACCAGTGGCAATGTGACCACAATGGAATAGGTGGCAGCAGCATTTGGACCCCAGCGCAGAAGCAGAGAGGGCGGCAAAAGAGAGGAAGCAGTGGTGAGTATTTTGCTCTTTAAAGAGGAACATCTGCCATTAGGGCCGGCCCTGATTTCCTGTCCCAGGGGCATCCTGATTTGGGATGCCCTGCTGCATGAAAATACCACGTTCACTGGTTTTGGTCCACTTTAACTGTCTGGGAAGCACATTGGGTGGGGGTGCAGTGGGGATATCAGACTGGTCATGGGCTGGCTAGAGAATGGGCCAGCCTTATATTTTTGGCTTTTGTGAAATGCCAGCAATTCTTCAGTGGACCTCACCAAATGTCTTTTTAGACATTGGCTCTGATTAAAGATACATGTAAGCTTGCTGTTGTAGCTTGTATTCAGAATATTCATTGGGAACACTGCATTTGTAATTGTCTTTGTACTGTATGTTCTCTGTCTGGTTATTACTACTCTGTGCAACACTACAGAAGATGATGGTACATAATAATACCAGTTCCGCATTCCTTTACTTCCAACAGTTGGTTTGATGCCATACAGAACCAGGGAGGCAGACCAGCTGCCGGCATGTATTGCTTTAGTAAATCAAGTGAAATAGGAGAGAAATTACTACCACATACATACAATCAGCAACTCATGATTTAAGTTATAACATAAACGCAAGGATGATTGTTGTCCCATTGGCTTGAGCTTCACGTTTTTATTTTCAAAAAGACCCTGTCATTCCTAAGTAATTTGTAAAAGTATTGGAGGGAGATGCAGAGAAAAAATGAGGAGAAACAGTGGGTGTGGCAACAGTGCTGTGATGTAAGCACACTGTGTGCTTTACATATATCATAGTAAAAAAAAAAGGTGCATTGTTGTGCCTCTAGTTATTACTGCCAGCACATAGTGTGTGATCAGAAAAAGGGGGTGAGAGATGCTGCCATCACATAGTGTGACCAGAGAGGAGGGTGTAATTTTCAAACTGCAGAGAGAGGCAGCCAATCAGGACATCTAGGTAGGGAGTAGGGGGTGTATTCTTGGTGTGCCACACACCCCGCTTCACTTCTTAAATATTCATTACTTCATGGGTTAATCCACCGCAGGTGACGTAGTGCAGAGAGGAAGTCTTGTAACGAGCCCCCTTCCGGCCCATATATACCTGGTACCTCCCTTCAATCACCAGTATTTTTCTCTCTGCTTGACAAACAGAGGTTGGAAGTTTCCTGCTTACAGGTAGGTCGGGGTATTCTTACCCCGCCACCCCCCTTTTGGTCTATTTCTGCCCGGTTTGAGTTTGTATACCTTTATGGTGGATAGGAAGCCTCCCAGCCTAGGCTGCTCACCGGGTAATTGGTAGACGGCACTATTGGTGCCTAGGAGCTTATCTCCTCCGCTCGTCCCCCTCTTTTGGGGGCAATGCGGCAATCCGGCATGGTGATCCGGAAATGGGATGCCCCTGTCCCGAGGGTCCCCGTAGCCCCTTACTCTCCCGTTTCGGTCCCTTCTCCCTTCACTATGGGGGGGGGGTATAGAGGGTTGTGTATCTTGTATAGTGTTTTCACTGTATTGCTGTCTTTTTCTGTGTGTTCACTTTGTGCATAGAAGCAGACTGCGCAGCAGCATGGTGCGCTTTGTCTGTTATGCTGGAGCTCCGGGCAGATACTTTTTAGAGATGGCCAGTGTGTTGGTCAGCTTTATGGGGGCGGGGCAGCGGACCGCGCTCAGCTGCTGTGCTTTCACTTCAGATGCGTCCCCTCCCGCCTCCCTCCCTTCCCCGCTGCTCCGTGCGGCAGCCTGTGTGGCTGCGCTTATGTCTCCTTCCCCCTCCTCCGCCGCCTTGCTGGGTGTCAGCCAGCGCAGCTGGTGGCAATCCCTCAATGAATGGAACGGGGCGGCTCCCTGTGACGCGGGGGGGGGGGGCGTGGCGCCGGCGGAAGCGTCGCTCAGCGGCCCCAGCCTCACTTCCTTCCTGTCTCTGTTAAGAGAGGTCACGTGGGGGGGGGCGCGCGCTGCAGCAACACATGGGTTTTGTGTTCTACTGCTGCGGCTGCTACATGTCCCTCCGGTCTGGCTGTCAGGTAAGCGGCCCCGCTTTTGTGGGGCCGAGAGTGAGATTTCTTATGGGGCAAGCTTTTAAGGATGCACTCTTATCATGCTATTGTGAACATGCTGCATATGTTACACTCACAAGGGATCCGATGGTTTTGTTTTTCTTTCCTTTCAGATCCTGGGATCCCTCTTTTATTGCGGCCCTCCGGCTCTATATTGCCTGGCTAGTCATTCTTTTTATATGAAATTGCACATTTTAGATATATATATACATATATATATATATATTTTGAGACTGTTAAGGGGGACCTTTTCTCTTAAAAAAAAAAAAAAAAAAAAAGTGTATTTACAAAAACCCTCCCTTCCGAGACATTCTTTATAAGGGGGCATCCCGGGTTGGCTTATGCCTTAAAAGTCCCAGTATTTGCGATACCATAAATCACCAATATGGAGGCTTCTGTTACTACCGGAAACGACTCGTCAGAGCCGTCCAGGGGGTGTGTAAAATGTGGGGCTGCGCTCCCTGCTGATGATATCTTTATTTGCATTTCTTGTGCAAGGCAGATTATTGCGCGTCAGTCTGTTGATCCGGCTGCTGACCCGTCGCAACCTTCATCATCTCCTGCCTCTCCCTCCCTGTTCCGGACCCCGCATGACACTGTCAAAGGTGGGGATTCGCAATCCGAGGTGGTGGTAAAATCGGCCAGTCTTCGGGAAGTATTGCCCGTTAAAGCGGGGCTGAAGGCCCCTGCAAAACGGAAGCGCCTGACTCCGGTATCTTCGGCTCCTCAGGACGAATTGTGTGAGCCTGTGGAATGGTCCGATGGCTCCCCGGATGAGGGTGAATTCCTCTTGGAGTCAGATGAGCCGGCAGATCAGCTTGAGGCTGATGCGATTGGCGATTGGTCGGCGGGGGTTGCCCTTGACACCCCCTCCATTCTGGCTCAAATGTTTGAAATTCTGAATTTAGATCCGCCTGAGGCTGTCACCCTGCCAAAGGGTCAGTTGTTTAAAGAGCCTCAGCCGCGTTTGGTTTTTCCCAGACAGCACCACTTTGAGAGGGTGGTCCTTAAAGAATGGGAACATCCCACGCGGTTATCTGGAATCCCTTCCAGTTGGGAAAAGCGTTATCCTTTTCCGCCAGAATTGCTGAGGCTTTGGTCCGTCCCTCCTGAAGTCGATACCCCTGTGCTAGGGCTATCTAGCTCCGCTATGGTACAGTCTGCTGAGACTTCTGTCCCTAAAGATGGGGAGGATCGTAGGATTGACCAGTATGCTCGCCATGGCTTTGTTTATGCTGGGTCAACGATGCGCCCCCTGTGCGCTTCGGCCCTTCTTCTTTTAGCAGTAAGATCTGTAATCCAGGGGCTATGCGAGGATCTCAATCCCGCTTGTGATGAGTTCGCTGCGCTTAAGCAGTGCGATTCTTTTGTGTCTTACGTTCTATCCGCTCAGGACGATGCGCTGGCTATGAGTAGCAAGACAGCGGCAATGCTGGTCGCTATTCGTCGGTCAGTATGGCTGCGACAGTGGTCGGCGGACTCAGCTTCTAAAAAGGTGCTCACAGCTCTCCCCTTTTTGGGGTTGCGTCTGTTCGGGGAGAAAATTGATTCAGTCGCAAAGGGTGGTAAGATGCCACAACGCAAGAGGCCTCGACGCCCCTTTAGAGGGGCAGCTTCTGGTAGGCCGTCCTTTCGAGGATACAGAGCGCGTAGGGGGGCTTCCCTTCCCTCTACCAGTCGTACAGGTTGGACGCGGGGGAGGGGCCGTGGCCGTCCCGCCCAGTCCTGGGCTCCAAGCCCAAACCTGCTGGTAAGCCCGCTCAGCAATGAGGGGCTGCCCTCACCCGTGCGGGTGGGGGGACGATTGCGACACTTCTCCCAGGTTTGGAACCGGGAGGTTCCGGACAGATGGATTCAGGAGATAGTGTCGTCCGGTTACAAGCTGGAATTCGAGTCTCGCCCTCCTTCACGGTTCTTTCGGTCTCGGGTGCCCATCGATCCTTTGGCCGCACAGGGGCTCCTGGCGTCGGTAGAGAATCTGTTACAGATGGCGGTCATCCGGCCGGTACCGCGTTTAGAGATGGGCCTCGGTTTCTACTCCAATCTGTTCGCAGTCCCCAAGAAGGATGGGTCAGTTCGTCCCGTCCTGGACTTGAAGTTACTCAACAGGTTCATCCGTTTTTGGAAGTTTCACATGGAAACCTTGCGCACTGCCGTCGGCTCTCTTCGGCAAGGGGACTTCATGACGTCCATAGACATCAAGGATGCTTATCTGCATGTTCCCATCTGCCACCCTCATCAACGTTTTCTTCGATTCATGATGAAGGATCGGCATTATCAATTCGTGGCACTTCCGTTTGGCCTTACCTCAGCTCCAAGAGTGTTCACCAAGGTGCTGGCAGGGGTCATGGCCATTTTCAGAGCTCGGGGCATTCGTGTCGTACCTTATTTGGACGACCTTCTTATCATGGCTCCGTCACTCGATCAATCGGAGAAAGACACCAGGGTGGTGCTCTCCACGCTGGAAAGTTTCGGTTGGGTGATCAACCTCTCCAAGTCCTCCCTCGCTCCGGCCAGGGTGGTGTCCTTTCTGGGGATGCAGTTAGACTCTCATCAACACAGAGTGTTTCTCCCTCAGTCCAAAATTCTTCTGATTCAGGAGTTGGCTCGGGTCCTGCTCTCCAATCCTCGGCCGTCCATCCGTCTGGGGATGAGGCTGGTAGGGTTGATGGTTGCCTCCTTCGAGGCAGTTCCTTTTGCTCAATTCCACACGAGGACGCTTCAGCTTTATCTGTTGGCGTCTTGGGACCGGCAGCCTCGGTCGCTGGATCAGCCCTTCCAGTTGTCCTCCCGGGTCCGGCAGTCCCTCCAGTGGTGGTTGGTCTCGACCAATCTCGTGAAGGGCAGGTCTTTCCTGGCCCCCCTTTGGGAAATTGTCACCACGGACGCCAGTCTGTCGGGATGGGGCGGATTCTGGAAGGAGCTGCAGTTCCAGGGGCAGTGGGGACCTCAAGACCCACTTACCCATCAATATTCTGGAACTGAGAGCCATCCGTCGGGTGCTTGCTCTCCTGACTCAGCACGTTCTGGGCCTTCCGGTCCAGGTGCGTTCAGACAATCGAACAGCGGTTGCTTACATCAATCATCAGGGAGGGACTCGCAGCCTGAGTGCTCTCAGAGAGGTGTCCCTGATCCTGACCTGGGCAGAGGCCCATGTTCCTTGTCTCTCGGCGGTATACATCCCAGGAGTGGAGAACCTGGAAGCGGACCGCTTGAGCAGGGGCTCTCCCCGTCGGGGAGAATGGGCCCTCCATCCTCGGGTATTTCGCTCACTGTGTCGCCGATGGGGGACACCAGAGGTGGACCTGTTTGCCTCTCGTCACAATCACAGGCTCCCGAACTTCGTGTCGCTCTCCCAGGATCCTCTGGCTCTGGCAGTGGACGCCATGTCCCTGAGCTGGGGGGATCTGGGGTTTCTGTACCTGTTTCCTCCGATACCCATGCTAGGCAGAGTGCTTCGGAAGTTGGCTCTGGAAGGGGTGGCCGCCGTTCTCGTGGCCCCAAGTTGGCCGAGGCGAGTGTGGTTCGCAGACATCGTTCGGCTGGCAGTGGACCAGGTCGTTCTGCCTCTTCGGCCCGATCTGCTCACTCAGGGTCGATTGTGTTACCCCAATTTACCAGCGCTAGCTTTGACGGCCTGGCTGCTGAGACCTCCATCCTAAAGGAGGAGGGTCTTTCTGATTCAGTCGTTAAGACTCTGATCAGTGCCCGGAAGAGGTCTTCTTCTATCATCTACTATAGGACCTGGAAAGCCTATATCGCTTGGTGCGAGATGAGATCTTTTCCTTGTAGGGTATTTTCGGTCTCCAGGATTCTGGAGTTTTTACAATCTGGGCTGGACTCTGGTCTTCAGCTAAGTACGTTGAAAAGGCAAGTTTCTGCCTTATCTATCTTTTTTCAGAAGCGTGTTGCGCTTAAGCCTTTAGTTAAAACTTTTTTCCAGGGGGTTACGCATGTGCGGCCTCCCAGGAAACCATTACTCCCGGTTTGGGATTTGAATTTGGTTCTTTCTGCTCTTCAGGCTCCTCCTTTTGAGCCTTTGCAAGATATTGCTTTATCTACCCTGACTCAGAAGATGGTCTTCTTGGTAGCGATCACTTCGATCCGGCGTGTCTCGGAATTGGCGGCCTTGTCTATCCAGGCGCCTTACTTCGAGAGACATCAGGATAAAGTGGTTTTTCGGTTCAAGCCAGACTTTCTTCCTAAGGTGGTTTCTGCTTTTCATTTGAACCAAGATATTGTTCTTCCCTCCTTGTGTCCTAATCCTAAGAATGACAAAGAGAGGGTTTTGCATTGTTTGGATGTAGTACGCTGTGTTAAGTACTACTTGGTTATCACGTCTCCTTTCCGTAGGACGGATTCCTTTTTTGTTGTGCCCCATGGGCCTAAGAAGGGTTTGGCACCAGCCAAATCTGCCATTAGCAAGTGGATACGTCAGGCCGTTACTGCGGCCTATTCTGCTAAGGGAAGAGTTCCCCCTTTTCGTATTACTGCTCATTCCACTCGCGCTGTTGGGGCGTCTTGGGCTTTTCAGCACCAAGCTTCTGTTGAACAGGTTTGTAAGGCCGCCACCTGGTCTTCTGTTCACACTTTTTCTAAGTTTTACAAAGTTGATGTGCGGGCCTCAGCGGATGCTGGTTTTGGCCGCAGAGTTCTGCAGACTGCAGTCATTTAAGTTATGCTTCACCTGGCCTTGAGATGCCCTTCCCTTGTGGACACTGCTTTTGGATGTCCCATGAAGTAATGAATATTTAAGAAGTGAAGCGGGGTGTGTGGCACACCAAGAATAATACCATTTTGTGAGTACTCACCTGAAAAATGGATATTGTTGGTGTGCCACACACCCCGCTTCACACCCGCCCTTTTCGGTATTACCGAAGCCTTTATATGGTGAAGCCTTTTTATATCAAATTTGATTTTGAGGTTACTGGTGGAATACTGGTACCTTGTATTACTGCTTTTTGATTATACTGGTGATTGAAGGGAGGTACCAGGTATATATGGGCCGGAAGGGGGCTCGTTACAAGACTTCCTCTCTGCACTACATCACCTGCGGTGGATTAACCCATGAAGTAATGAATATTTAAGAAGTGAAGCGGGGTGTGTGGCACACCAACAATATCCATTTTTCAGGTGAGTACTCACAAAATGGTATTTTTCATTCTCGGGCCACTGAAGTTTGAATGAAGGACTAGGTCTGTGGGGTGAAGATTGAAAGCTGAATGAGGAAGTGATTTCCTCACTTAGGAGACTCAGGAAAGAGATTGCTTGGGGGACTCCATGTAAGATAAGCTACTGATTTTTTTTTTTAACTTTTGACTTGCCAATCACTTTAAGCTATTGACACATGTTAGTAGATAAGAATTACACATTCAAGCCACTAACTACATAATATACATATTTATAACAGGAACCATCATTGAGAGTTTAATATTCTTAAAGAACTCCTCAGGAACATACTTTACCAAAAGGGGCAAATTCTACATCCGGACAACCCATTCAACTGGGTAGTCCCTATCAGCCAGGCAGTAGTCCTCGCCACATGAATTCTGGGCAACATGTTCGTCTTTTACTCCATAGGTGGACTACAACCAATACAGGATATTTATCACCCGAACTATGACAGCACCCTCAACTGCACTACACAAGCGCAGTAGATAAACATATTAGGGCTGATTTGGCTCTTTTTTCTCACTTTTTTTGTGAGGGAAAAGAAATGTATCTTGATGTTTTGCTTGGTGCAATTCAGCACCATTTTTAGCTTTGCAAATGTTATAAATATATATAATATTATAAGATTATAATGAATAATCTGCACAGCTAAAAACTATTGAGTTGCACCAATCAAGACAAAATTTTTATTCTCACCAAAAAATGTGAGAAACCAAAAATCTCACCCTATTATATGGACCTGCTAGAGTGCTTATATAGCTAGTGTCTGGAAAACGGCTTAGAACTCAAATTATCCTTATTAGCTCCAAATCAGGTTGTTGTGAGCATAACAAATTGAGAACAACAAGCTACAAAGTAATGAACAGTCTTCAAAAATATTACTCATTCTTAAATGAATTAACAGACCTATTATATTGCTACAGCAAGTGACCAACACTGATTCCAATAAATGGCTGTTTCTAGGGGAGGGTGATCGCCCTGGGAGCCAAAGCCATAGGTGAGGGCATGGTGCAGGCCATAGGACAGGTTCGTTATTCCCCTATATTGGGCTCAGTCATGGGGAAGGAGGCACTGTCTGCTATTAAGCTAGTGGCACAGCATGGCACATACCTAGGACAGCAGCGGCACCATAGGTTGGAGGCCGGAAGGCAGATTTTTTCCCTTTCAACAACAAGAGCAATTTGCCTAGAAAATGTGCATGGTAAGGGAATGCTGAAGTGGTAAGTAGATAGTAGTATGTACGGGGACATCAAGACACATCTTAAATCAGCAGGCATACAGGCTCTTGTGTAGGGAACGTGAAGATGGGTGGTCTGTCTACCTGTTTTAATGGCAAACCTGATTGCCAGTGGACATGTGGGGAGCAAGGGGACACAGAAGTAGCAAGCAGCACTGGTTTCTCTCTAGCTTGCAGCTGTGTGTGGGCATTGAAAATCCAGGCACAAAAAATGTAGGTGGCTTCATCTATGACCATTAAGTTCCATCCACATAAATGTTGTGTCTGGCAAAAGAAAAGCTCACCTCCATCCATATTATAAGGTAGAGTGAGCTGATGGCTTGCTCCATCTGTATAAAAGGCGTCTCCTTGCAGTGGGAATGAGATGTGGAAGCAGGGCAGAGGACACCGATCCCCCGGTTGAGATCAGACAGCGTGGGCCAGCCCCTGGTGATGAAAGGAGGCATTACCTTACAAAAACAACTCCCTGTACCAATTCAAAGGGCAGGAGGAGCCAGCGTGTCAACCCCTGTCCCATTACCAGCATCCCCAAAGCCCAGGGGGTGCAGAGGAGCCTGGTGCCCATGTTGGCTGGTAGCCTTTAGGACTGGGGGCCAACTGCTCTGCCTGTGTACCCGGGGATACAAAATGATTAAACCTCGCTTGGCAACAAGTGAGAAAACCTCTAGGTAGACTGGCAGAGAAAGGGTCAAGTTACATCTTGAATACGTAGGCATACAAGCAGTGTCTATGGATCTGACTGATGCTGCTGAAGTGCTGTGCCTGTTCCATGGAAGTGAGGAATGAGGTGTGTTTATGGGAACCCTGGTATAGCATGCCTTCCTAAATGGGTGGCGCGGGCACACCACGGCTAGGAGGTTAGCAGGGGATGTGGCCAGGCCCACACTCGGCTGCTCAGCCAATCAGTGCACTTGCTTTCAGCTCAAGCCTGCACCGGGGGAGCGACTGGAAGGTGAATGGATCAACCTCCCTGGTGGAATACACACAGCAGGGCATCCCGGTTCGGGATTCCACCGCATCGAGGAACTTCCCCCCTGAAAAGTGAAAATCTGGTGTGTTGTACCTCTTTAAAGAGGAACATGGGCAAAAAAGAAGTATGGACGATCCCCCTTTCCCATCGGACCCTGCTTACCCTTTGGATGTCGCCATCGGCTGCTTCAGGACAAGATTCTTCTCTCCCTCAAGAGCTTAGCCACTGCTAAAGGACAGCAGGAGCTTTAGCTGTCCTCTCCAAGTCTCACGGCTTTTCCGGCAGGTTCCTCTGCAGCCCATCCATCAGCACTGCACAGGCGCAAGATCTGGGGATACGCACAGTGCCTGATGAGATTGCAAGATGGCGCTGCCCATCGGAAGATGCTCAAAATCAGAGGGACACAGAGTATTGATGACACGGCGACACGAGTAAAAACTGCTCAAAGGTAAAAGGGGGGGGGGGGGGGCAGCAGGCTGTTGAGGTTTGGGGAAAGTTTTTACCTCCTCTGATGTTCCCCTTTAAATAACGAATGCAAGTATACTGGGTATTGTGCAAAAGAGACCATAAATCTTCAATATAAAGTGTGTTGTTCAATTTAACCAATCCTTAAATAATACCAGACCTATATGCAAAGATTCAATCGGTCCCAGTAAAAACAGGGCTGTGGAAACTAAGAAGGGTTTCACACATGTGTGCCTAAGTGGGGGAGTGTCAGGGCTCTGGCATCTTGTTTTTAGATGTCTTGTCGATTGTGTTGAGTATTTTTAATA
Source organism: Gastrophryne carolinensis (assembly GCA_027917425.1). Taxonomy (NCBI): domain Eukaryota; kingdom Metazoa; phylum Chordata; class Amphibia; order Anura; family Microhylidae; genus Gastrophryne; species Gastrophryne carolinensis. Next base: position 168,691,406 of record CM051236.1, read on the forward strand.
TATACGGTATATAGTAACATAGTATATAAGGCTGAATAAAGACTAGTCCATCCAGTGTGTGTGTATATATATATATAATATATAATGCTACATTACACAAAGATTAAACCCCCTACTTTATTATGTTTATATGCAAAGCTTAGTACATGTAGTTGGCTGTTAAGGGTGAAATCAATATAGCGAGGTATTACCGGCCGGGCCTCTTGCACAAGTGATATATAATCTGAATAAGATGGATCCAGCATGATGTGCTGGTGCTGGGAGTCTATAAATGTCACCAGGAAGTTCAAACGGTACCTGACACCAGTTGTAATGATTTAATTTCACTTGTGCTCTGATGAGTGTGCAGTAAATGTCAGAGGTGGAGAGCCAGAAATGTGTTTATCTACTAGTGCTAGTGTTTAATATGTAGCAATTGTAATTCTATTCTTTTTTTATAACAGGGATCATTATGATGGACATCTAAAATGAGCTATTCCCAATCTTCATTGCATTTAACTTTTTTTTTTGACTATCCTGGTGATTGGTCCTTGCTCCGGGAACATCCCGATGTAGGATGCCCCCCGGTATGAAACCTTCCAGATTGCCCAGTGTCACTCACCTTTCCGGCGTTCCCACGGCACATGCGCAGGCACTCATCTACCAACGCAACGCATTAGTATGCCTATGCTGAGCTTCGCAGCCAGCATAGGTGTGCCGGTGGCTGCACCTCTGGCTCCCCTGTGGAGTGCATCCTCCCAGCCTATCTGATTGGCTGGGTGCAGAGAGTGCACAAACCTACAAGGAAGTTGGGGACGTGCCCACCGGAGAAGACCAGATTGCAGGAGCCGCTGGAATCAGGTAAGATTACCGGTGCCCCAGGAGGTCTCATACAGCTGGGCATCCAGTATAGGATGCCCTGGGGGCAGGCTAGCGGCTGGCCCTGGAATCTTTTAGATTCCAGGCTGGCCACACAGGTTGATTGATCCACCTTAAAGAGGACCAAATCCCATGTCCCCCAGCCTCGGAGTCCAAATGATTTCAGGGTTGGGTTACAGGGCGTTGAATAAAATCCCTCATACTTACCTCACCGACAATCCCACAGTGCATCCACAGGCTGCCAGTGACATCCCTCCAACTGCTGTGCTTTTCTGTGGCAAGGCTATCTTAATGGCTGGGGTGGGAACACACAGCCACAGGGGAGTGACCAACAGGAGGCGCACATCTAGTTTTCCTAGCTGCACGATATATATGAACGTGCCATAGGATATTGGGCAATCTGGGGGGGTTAAAGATTTGGGATGCCGGGGGGAAAAGGAAGAACACCTGGGATAGTGAAAATATTTAATTGCTTTGCTCCTTATACAATAGCTATCATTATCTGTTATCTATTATATGGTATTTACTAGTGCTTGTATGTTATATATTTGCACCCTTACACTGTACCTTCCAAAGAAAATTCCTTGTATATTTCAATGTACCATCCAACTTAAAGCGGAGCAAAACCCAACATGACCAGACCTGGAATGTCCAGGACCAGTCAGCAGCCTTATCCCCCCCCCCCCCCCCATGTGAGGCAAAGTTCACCTGCATCTTTGGGCTGTTCACACGCTTCTGCCCCTAGATATTCAGATATATTGGGGCTGGAGTACGTTTGATGCTGGGGATGTGGCCGTTTACACTCCCGATCACTATTTGCTGAAAATTAAATATGCACGGCAAACAGCTCTGATTGGACGAGAGCAGGGGGTTTTTACACCGCAGCACAACCACTTCATTGCAATACAGGGGGCATGCCCACATAACCTTGGCTTGGCACTGCCCCTCCATTGTAATTAATGGTGTGGACATGCTGCGGGGCTTAAACTCGACACGTCCTCATCCTAATTCTGGTTCTCTTGAACAAACCTAATTTGTGAAGATTGTTTGTCCCTGCCTCCTGGCAGCACAAGCATTGTGTCTGTGCCAGGTGGGAGAATCCTGGTACCTGTAGAATGTCCTTTGGCAGGCAGCCCGCACACACTTCACAGGCTGCTCAGCCAAACAGACATAAACAGTTGATATTGTGATAGGGTGTATATAACTTTTATTTTTTAAATATAATTTGTGTCATGAACACCCCTGGTACAATATTTCGATAACCTATCTGCATGAAGGAAATCGTCAACAACAAAAAAGGATCACAGATGCACACCATATACATGTAAAATACATCATAGGTATAAGTTCCACCCAAAAAGATTTGTTTGATACAAGTGACTCTGATTCAGATCTGATACCAGGACTGACTGAGCCAGGTGAGAATTCTCACTTATTTTTTAGGAGAGAAAACTGTCATTGCCTTTCATTGTCTACAGGGTGTAAATTTTTACCTGGCTCTGATTCAGTCCCAAAGTAGACAATGAAAGTAAATGGCAATATTCTCTCCTAGGAGAGTAAGAATTCTCACCTGGCTCTGAATCTACCCCCATGTATAGCTCTATGGATAATTCACAGCAGAAAAACTACCTGTAAATATAATATCAAAGTAAGAAAAGACTGTATACATGTATTTACAACTGCACCATCTGACTCCATCAGGGTAAAATAAGGGGCAATATACAAAGTCCCTAATGCAGGGATAGGCTGCCTATTCACATACATTACCCCCATCACTTACTATGCCTGATTAGGGGATGATAATTAAATACATGGGCTGTGATCTACCTGTTCATTAAAGCAGAACAAAACCTGGATTTCTCAGGGCTTGTTCTATTCCCTGGGGGCATCCCCCATGTGAAACCCCCCAGTTCGCCCAGTTAAACTCACCTTTCCTCGACCCAATGGGACATGCGTGGGTGCACAGCCAATGAGAGACGTTACACTATCTTTAAATCTTTCCTCTACTGCTTACCTAACCCCTCCACCCGCTTCTGCTGTCCACCATTCACCTAACCTCTCCACCCCTGCCACTGTCCTCTACCGCTCACCGAATCCCTCCACTCCCTGCCACTGTCCTCTACTGTTCACCTAGCCCTTTCACCCCCTGCCACTGTCTTCTACTGTGCACCTACCCCCTGCCACTGACCTCCACCATTTACCTAACCTCTCCACACCCTGGCACTCTCCTCTTTTGCTCAGCTAACCACTCCACCCCCCTGCCGCTGTCCTCCACCACTCGTCCAACCGCTCCAACCCCTGCCACTGTTCTCTGCAATTTACTCATCCTCTCCACCCCCTGCTGCTGTCCTCTACCACTCACCTAACCCCTCCATCCCCTGCTGATGTTCTCTAACACTCACTTAATCGCTTCTCCCCAGCCACTGTCCTGTACTGCTCGCCTAACAGCTCCACCCCCTGACACTAACCTCCACCACTCACCTAATCTCTTCACCCCTGAAGATGTCCCCTATCACTTATCCAACCCCTCCACCCCCTGCTGTTGTCCTCTATCACTCACCTAACCTCTCCACCCCCTGCTGCTGTCCTCCCTCACTCATCTAGCCCCTCCACCCCTTGCCACCGTCCTCTATCACTCACCTAACCACTTTCTGTGGCCACTGACCCACGCCTCTAACCTAACCAGAAGGCTCAGCAGCAGTAACAACCCATCAGCAGCAGCATTTGGAGAGGGGAAAAACTGAAGGACCAGGCGGGGACAGCAAGTACCAGAGGGCAATTAGCAGCAGATAAGGGAGATGGACAACAAGGATCAGGAAGTGTTGGTGAGTACTAAGAGGCTGACCCATAATGCAGTACTGTAAATAAACCTAGCTCAGCGTGCATAAGAGTGAGGGCTAAAAAGGAACAATCACCAGGATTCTCACTATCCTGGTGATTGTTTCTCTCTAGCAGGGCCATCCCAATTTGGTGTGAATGCCCTTGGAATGCCAGTAATTCTAACCTGGCTGGTGATCCCATGGCATATCCACATGCGCTCCTCCAATCAGTGCCTAGTGAAGCCACTCTGACATCAGAGCTGACATCACAGTGACTTAGTAAAGCTGAATAGAGAATGAGCTGCTGGCTGCTCCCCATGCCAACCATTTAGAAATGCCTGGTGCGGGTGTGTGCATCAGCCAGATGAAGGCCAGAGATGGCAGCACAGCCCGCACATGCACCATGGAAACCTTGGTGAGGTGAGTACACTAGGCAATCTTGAGCAGTTCACACAAAAAGGCCTTCATGATTTGAAAAAAGGCCCAGAGGTCTTGGCCTATAGGAACCTAAAATGCACCTAACTTGCCCCCTACTGCCTTTTGTGATCCTGATATTGAATAGATACTTACTTTTTCATTTTTGATGCTACACAGGGACTATGAAATGGCATAGTGTTCAGCCATTTCCAGGTCATCCTAGAGTTAGGGGTGGGCATGACTGGGGCCATGGTTTAATTGCTGCGCACACCTATCCTCTTCCTCCTCTTTCCAATTTTAAAAAGTTAAGAGGTATGCTTCTCGTGAGGTGCCACACCTCTTTCGGAACACACCTCTTCCAGGACCATGCCGTCCCTGCCTAACCCACCCCCCAGGGCAAAATCCTGTGTACGCCACTGAGTCAATGAGGCAAGGGAGGAGAATGAGGAGAAGTAGAAGTACCAAGACTAGAAAAAGTAGGAGTAGGAGAATCACAGGACTGGACTAAGTGTGGTGGAGAACCCTGGGCAGAAAGTCAAGTATAGGACTCTGATAAGTAACTGCAGATCAATCGCTGACTTTGTTGATAAGTGGAGGAGACCTGGTTCATCTCCCCTGCAGAAAGCAGGCTGATCTAACCATTGGAAGGTCCCTTTTCCTATATTTTACTATAAAAACAGAATCTGGCTAAAGGAGACCCCTTGTCAGGTGTGAACTGGCCACTGTGAGACCTGGGACAATGTCCGGTGGGCTGCACTGCCTTGGGGCCAGTTGGGCTGATGCTTTTAACACCCACATTCAATCCCTGCCTCCTTAGTCTTCCTCTCAGCTCCTGTACCCAGCCCCACTGTACCCACAAGGCAAGGAACCCATCAATACTATAGCCCCAGGCATCATTATTGGGGGGGCCTCAGTAGGGATATCTCGGGGCAGCCATTGCCTGGTAAAATCCAGGGCTGATTTTTGGCCCCAGTTCGCCACTGCCCCTTGTCATTATCTACAAAAGAATTAAAATATTTTTTTTCTTTTAATAAACCTAGATGATTTGAATGCTGCCTGAATTTAGGTCAGTTTTAATTTTAACTTGAGTCTAAACAGCAACATTACATCAAAGCATTACAGCTGTGTGTATTTTACACATGACTCGTGCCCCTACCTTTCCAGTCCATGCTTGCTGGCTTTATTTTGAAATAAATTCTGCATTATGCCTCATATAGGAAAAGGCACACTTCCATTAATCATGTTGACTCCGGTATTATTAGTACATGCAGACTCAGCATTACATGTTCCGTATATTGCGTAGCAAAGAGTTTATAAAGCTCCAGCCTGAAGGTAGACTCATCGGCAAGTCAGTATGATAATTACAGTAGTTATTTTACAATATTTAATAAAGTGGATTCACTGGAATATGTGCATAATCTCAAGGCATGTAATTAAAAAAACAATCATTGAACATTATATCTTTAGCTATAAATCAGAAACAGGGTCGACAGTCTTAAAGTGAAAGTCTGGTTTAATACCCCTGGCGCTGGGGCTAAAATAACATATGATGTCCCTGCAAATCAGCGACATTCCCCTGGCATTTCTGGGGTCCTGGGCTATCTTGGTGAGGCTGCCCATATACATATGTCCATTCACTTGGGCAGGCATGGAGGGTGGGAGTGCGTGCAGAACAGGGTATGTCGCTCTGTGTAGCTTCCATCTGGGTGTAGTTTGCGACTGGACTTCCACTTTAAAGCAATAACCATAAAAATCATCTTGGGATTCTAGCCATTTTTTTTAAAGCCAAGCAGCCTCTGAGCCAACAGCTTTGCCACAGGTACTTGGGTGTTTTGGTCCACTTTACTATGGCATACCTCGCTCCCAGGGCACATGCCATGGCTTCCAGCCAATCAGAATAATTTAAATGTCCCACTCCCACATGGATGTTGCGCGCCTGCACAGATTTCAGCTTATTGTACATTAGCCGGAGTGATGCCAGGTATGCCACCATGACACGTGCATGCACTGTAGGATCTCTGGATCAGTAAGTACACCTGGTTTGCCTGGAGTCTTTTAGACTTGGTTTGGAATCGGCTTAAAATCTAAAAGACTCCAGGTCTGGGCACTAGCCTGCCTGCAGTGCATCATATTGCGGGATGCCCCCTGTGTGAAACGAAGTAAACTCACCTTTTGCGGCGGCTCCCGCAATGCTGTGGCTGCTGCATCTCCAGCATCCCTGTAGCTGTGTACCCATCCATACATGCCGAGGGAGCGAGTGCTCCATAAAAAATCCAATGCAAATCTTGGTCCATGGTCTGTTTGTTTTGCTGATCTAAAAATGACCACATTGGCATGTTAGACGGAACACGGGCAGGCCGATTCATTACTATTGCCAGGTAGCGACAGATGAGCATCTGTAGCGCGAATTTCAGAGTGACCGCTAGTAGTAGCTGTGCTCGGCCATGGTTAGTTGTTTCAGAGCTCCTCAGTCGCTGGCCGGCATTGATGAATATGTTGTGTGAGTTGCAGTACTACGCTGTATGGGAGGGAACGGTAGCGCCAGCTCAGTGCGACCGGCTCACACCACATTCATCAAAAAACAGCCTCAAACAGCGCCGACGCTCAAAATCGGGTAGTTGTAGCCCATAGCGCCAGAGGCTGTGCGATTAAAGTCTGTTTTTGAACATGTATCCACTAGTAACAAAGTGAATAAATATGGAATTACATTGTTATTACATTGTAACATGAACACTTTAATACCAGACATGTAAGGACAATTCTGCATAAAAATATAAAAAATCAAAAAAGTTTTCAAAAATGTCATTTTCTAGGCCAGGATACATGTCAGAAAGTTTTGAGATTTTATTAAAAAAATGTAAAAATTGGGATCAGGAAAGGGAATTAAGGATCTTCCATTGAAAAGTATGGGAGAGCGGCAGGTAGCGAGAGGTAATACGTGGCGCTCTGCAATAGCAGAACGCCGGCGCTGTACGCTGAGCCCGGGATAATGATGAATCGTACGCTACATGCCGTTGTTCTAGTCGCTCACCAGATTCAGCTTCATAAATATGGAATTGCGTGCCGTGTCCGGCGTTCACCTGCCGCTAGAGCTTCATTAATAAGGCCCTATATTTCTTTCTGTTACAAGTAGCATAATGTTTTGCTTTTATTGTGTTACCATTTAAGTTTTAGATATTCGATCCAGGTTCCTTTATATTTGCAACATTCAGATATTTTGCCTGTATAGTGACTCTTAATTAGTTTATTTTTCAATTATTAGCCTTTGCGAACAATGATCTTTGGTTGTCTGGGAAGCAGGGTCTCTAAATTTCTATCCTGTTGTAAGATAGGCCATTATTTTTTTAAGTGTATTCCTAACTTAAATAAAAATAAACACAGAGCTAATTATAAATTATTTAGAGTCCTCTTTAAAGTCCTCCAACTTGTGATTCTAAATCCACCATGAGTGTCAGCAATCCAATTGTGCAATTCCACCACCGATTTGGTACCCTTACCAGAAATGATTAAATCACCAGCAATATCAGCAATCACGCAGACACTTCCTCCAATCGGCTCCACCCACTGGGGTACGATTCCTCAATATAAATTGGTATGGCCAGCCAGGTTTCCAAAGCATACTCATGCAGGGGGAAATGAAAGAACCATAGTGCAATATTGCAAAACTACAAATTCCTTTTAATTAGGCCAATAAAATACTCACAAACAAAGGGTTAAAATACGCATGTCACAATAATGTACCAAGCCAACCCACGCTGCTGAATTCCAAACTGTAAACCGCCGGCTCCCAACGCGTTTCGTCACTCAGCGCGACTTTCACTAGGTGAGCCGGCGCGGCGGTGAGCAGCGTTTAAATATACTGAAGGCATGAGTATGCTTGAGTATGCTTTGGAAACCTGGCTGGCCATACCAATTTATATTGAGGAATCGTACCCCAGTGGGTGGAGCCGATTGGAGGAAGTGTCTGCGTGATTGCTGATATTGCTGGTGATTTAATCATTTCTGGTAAGGGTACCAAATCGGTGGTGGAATTGCACAATTGGATTGCTGACACTCATGGTGGATTTAGAATCACAAGTTGGAGGACTTTAAAGAGGACTCTAAATAATTTATAATTAGCTCTGTGTTTATTTTTATTTTTGTTTATTTACTTGATGGTGAGATTTAAGTTTAGCACGTGGAGCTGTATCTAAGATCATTATTTTCATGATTGTTTAATTGTCATTAATTAGTCTTTAGCGCGGTATCTATATATTTTTATATATATTTGTTATATTCCTAACTTAACCATGTTGGTGTCCATAAGTTATAATTATCAGCAGGGTGAGGGTTCTCTGTTCTTTCTTTTTGTATTTTAGAAAGTCTCTTCTCTCTCCTAATTTTGTTCAGCTGGCTATATGTCTCTGCCTGGAGTCTACACTTGATCTGTTGAGCTTCTCTTTCAAACTCCACATCAGTAGAGTAATTCCTACATGCCCTGATATATTGCCCGATTGGGATGCTTCCTATCAGGACTCGTGGATGTGCAGTAGCCATATTTGACTGGTGTGGATGCAGTGGCCCCAGAACTATAACTTTTAACACTTTGAACTTTTCCACGCCTATTCTGCTTACAGAATGTGTCATCTTTAGCAGCTCTTCTGTCTCCTCCAAGAGTTCTCCTGACCCTTCTTTTTAGGTGACTTTTGTTGAAGAACTGCTATTATAGTATTATTGTTTGTGTTCAGTTTGTGTATCCTTCTGAAGGTTTCACTTGCTATTCACTACTTTGCATTTACATGGGGTTGCTTCGCTTTTCACCCTATTGTGAAAGTGTAGGTAGGTTTTCTGTAATTTATTAAAATCTGAGGATAAGCTGTTGGGAGACAGATTTTTGCATCCTTTCCACAAAGCACTTGTAAGTCTAACAATAGATGGAACCCCCGATCTTCCTATGGCTAGCCATATAACTTATTTATTATTTGCAGACAAAAGAGTTTTAGACAATACTAAGACAGAATACTAGCAGGACAGTATTTAGAAGCCACGGCTTATTCTCTTACAGGGAGTAGCTCAACAAACCACAGTAATCAAAATCATAAAAAACACACTGCACATATCACCCTGCAAACTGGAACTCCTGGGTTGATGCCCCTGTAACCTCTATTACCAGGATCAGCCTAGCCCACAGGCGAATCATCTGGTGGGTCTTTGAACTCAGGATTATATTTGGGCCTTGCTTTTTTCAAAAGGAACCCTGTCTTGGTTTACATGGTGCTAACAGCCCTGGTGCTTGGTCTGTTGAGTATTAGGGAACATCATAGTCTGCTGTGTCTCTAGTATTGGCCTGGTGTGCAGCCCTGACGAGTTAATGATACTGTACAGACGAATATGAATAGTTACATGCACTGTCTAGGGCCCACCAGGACTGACTCTGGGAGCTTGATCCACAGGCAGTTGTAAATGTTATAGGCTTATATATTCAGGGCCCATGTACAAAGACACTGTGCCAAACTGTATTGTCTGTGTGCACTTGGGATACCTCAAATAGTTAAGCTTTGGTGATAGAAGCCCCCAAAGGGGCCCCTAATTCTAGGTGCATACAAGGGGGAATCCCTGGCACCCCTGTGTGCCAGTCCGAGCCCAGTTACACAGTCAATTGTTTATGAGGGTCCCTCCACCATACACCTTTGTTTACTGCACTGTGCCTCTGTTGGTGGTAGTGGCCCCACAGGTCACCCTGCAGAATTTGTTAGTATTGCTGTCCCCTAGTGGCATGCCAACCCCGTTGAGGCCAGTGGCAGCAGTGTCAACTGGAGGAAGCATCCAAGGTCAGGCTTCCACTGGAAACAGTCATAATTAAGCAGCAAGGGGCCAGCAGTGACTAACTGGGAGGCGATGGTGACTATCAGGAGCAGGAGATCTGTTGGCAATGAACCAGGGGGCACCGCTTGCTCAGCTCAGGACCTGTCAGTTTGTTTTTTGGAGGGTGAGAAGGGTTAATTTGAAGGAAGAAAATGTATGTTGCCTGGGTGGGGAAGGGGCACCACCTGCTAAGCTCTGCCAGATTATTTAGGGGTTGGGGGGTCAATTAAAGCACAAAGTCTCTTTTTTTCTTGGGAAGGCATCATCCTGCAGCCTTGCATAAACCGATCATATTCTGGGGCCTCAAAGTAGAACAAACCATTTTGTGGGTGATGGGCGTGGTGGGTATATGGCTTATTCACAAGCTTTTAAAGAAAATATATCCACAGCATTCTATGCTAGTTGCGGGAGTAAGTAGGTGTAGCCCTGCCCTCAGTCACATGCTCCAGGGATATTCCAGCCAATCCATGCATTCCACCAATGCCATTCTGCTGGAGGTAGAGCGGTTGTAAACTGACCAGACTTCCAGTCTTCCTCATAATGTCAGCATGTGGGACATTTAGGTGTCCCCAGAGTTTTCAGTGGGACAAAATGCCTCAACTAAAGTAGGACATTTGAGGAAAGGGGGATGGATGGATTGGATGAGTTGGGAGGAAAGGGGGATGGATGGGGTGAGCTAGCAGGAAAGGGGGAGGGATGGTTGGGATGAGCTGGGAGGAAAGGGGGATGGATGGATAGATGGGATGAGTTGGGGGAGGGGCACAGGGAAGGAATGGATAGGATGAGCTGGGAGGAAAGGATGGCATAAGCTGGCAGGAAAGGGGGAGGGATGGATGGGATGAGTTGTGGAGGGGCAAGGGGGGATGGATGGATGAGATAAACTGGGAGGAATGGATAGGAGGAGCAGGAAGGCTTCCCCACCCCATATTTTCCACTTTGACATTATATACAAAAAGCTTTGAAACCCCAAATGAGAACAAAAAAGGGACAGACGCTCCACATGAGGGACAGTTGGTAGATATATGGTGCTTTAGTAATGGCTCTGGATAAGGCATGTTATTGGCAGGGTGTGGGCACGGGCAGGCAGCACAGAGATGGCAGAGGCGGGCTCTATCCATGGTGGGGATTTGGTGCCCTGGCAGGCAGCACAGAGATGGCAGAGGTGGGCTCTATCCATGGCGGGGATTTGGTGCCCTGGCAGGCAGCACAGAGATGGCAGAGGTGGGCTCTATCCATGGCGGGGATTTGGTGTCCTGGCAGGCAGCACAGAGATGGCAGAGGTGGGCTCTATCCATGGCGGGGATTTGGTGCCCTGTCAGGGAGCACAGAGATGGCAGAGGTGGGCTCTATCCATGGTGGGGATTTGGTGCCCTGGCAGGCAGCACAGAGATGGCAGAGGTGGGCTCTATCTATGGCAGAGGATTTGGTGTCCTGGCAGGCAGCACAGAGATGGCAGAGGTGGGCTTTATCTATGGCAGAGGATCTGGTGCCCTGGCAGGCAGCACAGAGATGGCAGAGGGGGGCTTTATCTATGGCAGAGGATCTGGTGCCCTGGCAGGCAGCACAGAGATGGCAGAGGTGGGCTCTATCCATGGCGGGGATTTGGTGCCCTGGCAGGCAGCACAGAGATGGCAGAGGAGGGCTCTATCCATGGTGGGGATTTGGTGCCCTGGCAGGCAGCACAGAGATGGCAGAGGTGGGCTTTATCTATGGCAGAGGATCTGGTGCCCTGGCAGGCAGCACAGAGATGGCAGAGGGGGGCTTTATCTATGGCAGAGGATCTGGTGCCCTGGCAGGCAGCACAGAGATGGCAGAGGTGGGCTCTATCCATGGCGGGGATTTGGTGCCCTGGCAGGCAGCACAGAGATGGCAGAGGAGGGCTCTATCCATGGTGGGGATTTGGTGCCCTGGCAGGCAGCACAGAGATGGCAGAGGTGGGCTCTATCCATGGTGGGGATTTGGTGTTCTGGCAGGTAGCACAGAGATGGCAGAGGTGGGCTTTATCTATGGCAGAGGATTTGGTGCCCTGGCAGGCAGCACAGAGATGGCAGAGGTGGGCTCTATCCATGGTGGGGATTTGGTGCCCTGGCAGGCAGCACAGAGATGGCAGAGGTGGGCTCTATCTATGGCAGAGGATTTGGTGTCCTGGCAGGCAGCACAGAGATGGCAGAGGTGGGCTTTATCTATGGCAGAGGATCTGGTGCCCTGGCAGGCAGCACAGAGATGGCAGAGGGGGGCTTTATCTATGGCAGAGGATCTGGTGCCCTGGCAGGCAGCACAGAGATGGCAGAGGTGGGCTCTATCCATGGTGGGGATTTGGTGTTCTGGCAGGCAGCACAGAGATGGCAGAGGTGGGCTTTATCTATGGCAGAGGATCTGGTGCCCTGGCAGGCAGCACAGAGATGGCAGAGGGGGGCTTTATCTATGGCAGAGGATCTGGTGCCCTGGCAGGCAGCACAGAGATGGCAGAGGTGGGCTCTATCCATGGCGGGGATTTGGTGCCCTGGCAGGCAGCACAGAGATGGCAGAGGAGGGCTCTATCCATGGTGGGGATTTGGTGCCCTGGCAGGCAGCACAGAGATGGCAGAGGCGGGCTCTATCCATGGTGGGGATTTGGTGCCCTGGCAGGCAGCACAGAGATGGCAGAGGTGGGCTCTATCCATGGTGGGGATTTGGTGTCCTGGCAGGCAGCACAGAGATGGCAGAGGTGGGCTTTATCTATGGCAGAGGATCTGGTGCCCTGGCAGGCAGCACAGAGATGGCAGAGGTGGGTTTTATCTATAGCAGAGGATTTGGTGTCCTGGCAGGCAGCACAGAGATGGCAGAGGTGGGTTTTATCTATAGCAGAGGATTTGGTGTCCTGGCAGGCAGCACAGAGATGGCAGAGGTGGGCTCTATCCATGGCAGAGGATTTGGTGCCCTGGCAGGCAGCACAGAGATGGCAGAGGTGGGCTCTATCCATGGCAGAGGATTTGGTGCCCTGGCAGGCAGCACAGAGATGGCAGAGGTGGGCTCTATCCATGGCAGAGGATTTGGTGCCCTGGCAGGCAGCAGCATAGCAGTAGGGTCCGGGAACCCCGCTATCTGTCAGGCGGCTGTGTGTGCTGTAGCGCAGGGCAGTGCCACAGGCGGCCGGGGGGTGGCGCTCGCTGTACTGTACGGCTGTACATACAGGAAACTCTCCCACACGTACAGGAAGCGGCGGCTTCGCACAGGCCAGGCGAGAAGCATCGGGCTCCACTCCGGGTCATGGATCACCAGTACCTCCAGGCTGCCAGCCGCTACCAAGTGGTGAGTCCCAGAGCGGCGCGTGACGTCATGTGCCAGAGGGGGTGACGTGTGTACGGTACCCATCAGCTGCATTGCGCTCCTGCCATTGTCCGCGCTGACCGGCCCGTCCGCACACCCTGTGCTGTATGGTTATATATGGGAGCCGCTATTGCCGGGGCTCCTCTCACCCTGTGCTGTATGGTTACAGGGAGCCGCTATTGCCGGGGCTGCTCTCACCCTGTGCTATATGGTTACAGGGAGCCGCTATTGCCGGGGCTGTTCTCACCCTGTGCTATATGTTTACAGGGAGCCGCTATTGCCGGGGCTGCTCTCACCCTGTGCTGTATGGTTACAGGGAGCCGCTATTGCCGGGGCTCCTCTCACCCTGTGCTGTATGGTTACAGGGAGCCGCTATTGCCGGGGCTCCTCTCACCCTGTGCTATATGTTTACAGGGAGCCGCTATTGCCGGGGCTCCTTTCACCCTGTGCTGTATGGTTACAGGGAGCCGCTATTGCCGGGGCTCCTCTCACCCTGTGCTGTATGGTTACAGGGAGCCGCTATTGCCGGGGATCCTCTCACCCTGTGCTGTATGGTTACAGGGAGCCGCTATTGCCGGGGCTGTTCTCACCCTGTGCTATATGGTTACAGGGAGCCGCTATTGCCGGGGCTGCTCTCACCCTGTGCTATATGGTTACAGGGAGCCGCTATTGCCGGGTCTGCTCTCACCCTGTGCTATATGGTTACAGGGAGCCGCTATTGCCGGGGCTGCTCTCACCCTGTGCTGTATGGTTACAGGGAGCCGCTATTGCCGGGGATCCTCTCACCCTGTGCTGTATGGTTACAGGGAGCCGCTATTGCCGGGTCTGCTCTCACCCTGTGCTATATGGTTACAGGGAGCCGCTATTGCCGGGGCTGCTCTCACCCTGTGCTATATGGTTACAGGGAGCCCTATTGTCAGGGCTCCTCTCACCCTGTGCTATATGGTTACAAGGAGCCGCTATTGCCAGGGCTGCTCTCACCCTGTGCTATATGGTTACAGGGAGCCGCTATTGCCGGGGCTCCTCTCACCCTGTGCTGTATGGTTACAGGGAGCCGCTATTGCCGGGGATCCTCTCACCCTGTGCTGTATGGTTACAGGGAGCCGCTATTGCCGGGTCTGCTCTCACCCTGTGCTATATGGTTACAGGGAGCCGCTATTGCCGGGGCTGCTCTCACCCTGTGCTATATGGTTACAGGGAGCCCTATTGTCAGGGCTCCTCTCACCCTGTGCTATATGGTTACAAGGAGCCGCTATTGCCAGGGCTGCTCTCACCCTGTGCTATATGGTTACAGGGAGCCGCTATTGCCGGGGCTCCTCTCACCTGTCATATAGGGGTGTTATCAGGATGGCATCTAGTGGGGAGGCCTCTTTTATGTTTGGGTGAATCCAGTCCTAATATATGGCTGCTATAGTTTCATAATGGAATGGAATCCTCCAGAAGGGGAAGTGCCATGCTTCATTTGCTATTGGCAGCCGGTGACCTGAAAGCTTGGAAAACCTACAGGCTTCTACTGGTTTCAGCAGAGTCGATGCTTTGGGCTTCAGGTGAGACGATGCTTTGGGGTCAGGTGAGACGATGCTTTGGGATTCAGGTGAGACGGTGCTTTGGGCTTCAGGTGAGACGATGCTTTGGGCTTCAGGTGAGACGATGCTTTGGGCTTCAGGTGAGACGATGCTTTGGGCTTCAGGTGAGACGATGCTTTGGGCTTCAGGTGAGACGATGCTTTGGGCTTCAGGTGAGACGATGCTTTGGGCTTCAGGTGAGACGATGCTTTGGGCTTCAGGTGAGACGATGCTTTGGGCTTCAGGTGAGACGATGCTTTGGGCTTCAGGTGAGACGGTGCTTTGGGCTTCAGGTGAGACGGTGCTTTGGGCTTCAGGTGAGACGGTGCTTTGGGCTTCAGGTGAGACGGTGCTTTGGGCTTCAGGTGAGACGGTGCTTTGGGCTTCAGGTGAGACGGTGCTTTGGGCTTCAGGTGAGACGGTGCTTTGGGCTTCAGGTGAGACGGTGCTTTGGGCTTCAGGTGAGACGGTGCTTTGGGCTTCAGGTGAGACGATGCTTTGAGCTTCAGGTGAGACGATGCTTTGGGCTTCAGGTGAGACGATGCTTTGGGCTTCAGGTGAGACGGTGCTTTGGGCTTCAGGTGAGACGGTGCTTTGGGCTTCAGGTGAGACGATGCTTTGGGCTTCAGGTGAGACGATGCTTTGGGCTTCAGGTGAGACGGTGCTTTGGGCTTCAGGTGAGACGGTGCTTTGGGCTTCAGGTGAGACGGTGCTTTGGGCTTCAGGTGAGACGATGCTTTGGGCTTCAGGTGAGACGATGCTTTGGGCTTCAGGTGAGACGATGCTTTGGGCTTCAGGTGAGACGGTGCTTTGGGCTTCAGGTGAGACGGTGCTTTGGGCTTCAGGTGAGACGGTGCTTTGGGCTTCAGGTGAGACGGTGCTTTGGGCTTCAGGTGAGACGGTGCTTTGGGCTTCAGGTGAGACGGTGCTTTGGGCTTCAGGTGAGACGGTGCTTTGGGCTTCAGGTGAGACGGTGCTTTGGGCTTCAGGTGAGACGGTGCTTTGGGCTTCAGGTGAGACGGTGCTTTGGGCTTCAGGTGAGACGGTGCTTTGAGCTTCAGGTGAGACGGTGCTTTGGGCTTCAGGTGAGACGGTGCTTTGGGCTTTAGGTGAGGCTAAATGATTTGGGGGTCGAGGTGAGGCGATGGTTTGGTCTTCCGCTATAATTATAGCTTGGGCTTTAGTTGAAAAACAATGATTTGGGCTTCAGGTGAGAGAACGATTTGGGCTTTGGGAGAGGCAGTGTTTTTTCTTTAGAGTGAAACAACAATTTTTGTGTTTCATATAGTGCAGGGGTCCCCAACCCTCCCCCTCAATTGCCACCAAAAGGCCATGTTTTGTGACTCTCCACACAGATGTACAGGTGGTGTAGTTAGTGCTCATACAGGGCTATAGAGGCAGCTCTATGGAGATCCACAAAACACAACCTGTTGTTGGGCCTTGTAGGAAAGTGTTGGGCCCTTGACCACTGATATAGAGCATTCAGCCATTATCCCTGGAGGCTTATACCATAGCGGTGGCGTCTTTTTAACCCAATTATTAATTCCTCCCCCACACCGTGGCCTATAATTGCTGGAATAAAGTTGGAGTCACTGCTTAGTCTGTGTTTTTCATTCCTTGAAGAGTTGCAAGTCCAGTCTAGGAATAGGATTAATATCCATAAAATGTCAGAGAGTGGTTAATGGCTGCTGTTAGTCATGGTGCTGCAATTTACTGAGTTATATTTATTGTAGTCTGACTTATGTTACCTGGCTGTACACGTCAGCTGACACGTGATTGTGGAGTATAAATCTACTTGTCACTGGTACCTGTACAGCACCTTAGTGATTTGCTCCCCTGTATGTATGTGGCCCTCACACCTGCTATCCATCCTCTGACCTCTAAGAGACTCTACCCTGCCCATCTACTACTCTGCACCCCTCCTGTTAGGAATGTTTAAATGCTAGCCACGCAAATTGCAAAGCCCCAAGGAAGGTGGCCAATCACAGGAGAGGTTTGCTATTCATGGCAGCATTGTGCCCTAACTGCTGGCCCTCAATGATGGCACATGCCCATGGGCACTGTCTACCAATGTCAGTGGCCTGTCACACCTTCCCAATCGTGTTGCGGTGGGGTAGGAATACTTCAAAGCCATGAAACCAGGAAGAGAATAAAGTGGACCAAGACCCAGGATTTTGACTATCCTGGGTTTTGGTCCTTGCCCCTGGGGCACCTAGATTGGGTGTGCCCTGCTGTGTGAAACCCCCCTAGTCGTCCAATCAAACTCACCTCTTCCTGTGCCCACGACGCATGCGCGGCCGCTCGTCCAGTGGAATTCGGCCACCAACCATATTAGGCGAGCTCCTGGACAAAGGAGCTTGAGCGGATCCAAGCACGCTGGCGGCCGCATCCCCAGCTACCCTCTAACAGGGAGAGTGCCTGCGACGGCCATTCACAAATGCCTGGTGTGGGCACGTGCTTTGCTAAAGGGATGCGGCCTCTGCTCGCGCATGCGCCACTGGACCAGGAAAGAAGGTGAGTTTTCGGGCAACCTGTGGGGTTTCACACAGCTGGGCATCCCCGATTGGGGTGCCCCAGGGGGAGTGAGTATGACTGCCCTGCCCCCAGGGTGGTTTTGGTACTCTTTAAAGTCATTCTGCAGGCAGGAAAAAGCTATACTCACCTTTAATCCCCTACAGGCACTTGATTGGACATGACTGAAGTGCCCTTGAGCAAGGCACCTAACCCCCAACTGCTCCGCAGTCACTGTAATTAGGGCAGCCCATAGCTCTGGGCATGTGCACACTCACTGCATGGATGGGTTTAATGCAGAGGAAGAATTCCTATGTGTGCACAAGCATACAATGGCCATATGTGCCCCAAAACAAAAAAAAGGTTTAAAAACGCATTATGGACTGCTCGGCGCCATTCATCATAGACACTATGGCATGCCCCTCTCCATTGCTGTGAATAAAGCGGGGAGTGCCGTAATTTCCATGACACTTGTATGGTGCGGTCCGTCAGGTGTTAAATGGATAATGAGGAGCGATGGAGTGCGGGTGACTATCAGCGATCGCCCGCAGGAGATTAAAGGTGAGTATAGCATTTTATTCTGCCTACAGAATGACTTTAACATCAGCCCTTGAATTGCTCCTGCCTCACTTTACTCCCAGGAAATGCCGTCTGTTTTAGCTGGATTCCCCATCTCCGTCAATACATAACCACTGTTGTATGCGATTAAGGGCCCCTGTGGCTTGAAATGCGTAACGGGGTTCTGGTGGCAGGACTCGCAGGCTTCTGGGTCCCTGATTTATTTTCACTTATCTTGGCATTTTTCTATGGTTGGCTATTTTTTAACAAGATAAACTAAAAGTTATGTTTTACTTGGAGTCCTGCTGACTGGATTCCCTCTTCCATGCCTTTATGTGGATGTGGTGAGCTGGCTACTTTACTTGCTTCTACTGCTGTATGTGGCAGTGATGGCATTACCGCATTTAGGACAGGGTTTAAGCTCCTCCTGAATTGGGATGCCCCCCCCAAGCCCAAGCACAGTTCCTCTGGTCTGAAAGTAGCCTTAAAGCAGACGTCTCTTCCCGGGGTTACCCCCTCCCGCTCTGCCACCATGACCTGGCGTTGAGACAGGACGCGCGCTGTCCAATGCTGTTCTCCCAGCGCTCCGGATCCTGGAAGTAAGCACTAAGTGGCTTCCCCCTGCTCAGTAATTGGGCGGACGGGAGTGCGTACATTGCAGGGGGATGCCGCTTTGTGTCTTTCTCCTACTTAGGAGAATGGTGCTGGACCATGGGTGAGGTAAGGATTTTATTCCTTTGTTACCCCCCCGTCCTGCCTTAGCATCAGGGTAGGGTGGTGGGGGTTAACCCATGACTGGACTTCCACATTAAAGTGGATCAAAACCCAGGAATTTGACTGTCCCGGGTTTTGGTCCTTTCCCCCAGGGCACCCCGATCGCTGTGTGAAACCCCCCAGATTGCCAATGCCAACTCTCCGCTTCCCGGTCCTATGGCGCACGCGGCTCCGAGCGCACTGGCGGCCGCATCCCCCACTACCCTCTAACATGGAGCGTGCCTGCGTCGGCCATTCACAAATGCCTGGCCTGGGCATGCGCCCTGCTGGAGGGATAGCTGAGATGCTGCCGTGGCTCACACATGCGCCGTTGGACCGGGAAACAAGGTAAGTGCATGGGGAAACCTGGGGGGTTTCACACAGCGGGGCATCTAAACTATCCCAGGTTTTGTCTGCCCCCTGTGTGAAACACCCCAGGTCGCCAAAACCACTTACTCAGACGTGCGCTGTGGCTAGAGCAGCCAGCTCGAATCCTAGCTGCACTTACGAGCGGCACCAGCATCACTCGGCTCCCGTCGGCTGTGCACCACCACGCCCAGCCATTCAGTTGTGTATGGCAGGCCTGCGTGGAGCCAAGGAGAGAAGCGATCGATGCCCGTGCTGCTTACAAGTGCGCTGTGAATTTTCTCCGTGACCGGGGTGGGGGGGTTCACACAGCGTTGCATCTTGGATTGCCTCCAGGGGAGGGAGTAAGCCTGCCCTGGTGTCTCATAGACTCCAGGGTGGGTTATGATTCACTTTAAAGTGGACCAAAACCCAGGATTTTGACTATCCTGGGTTTTGGTCCACGGGGTGCCCCGCTATGTGAAACCCCCCAGATCACCGGGTTCAACTCACCTCACCGCAGTTCTATGCGCGGCTGCTCGTCCAATCAGTGTGCTTGGAGCCGCTGAGCTATGCACGTCTTAGCGGCGCTGTAGCTCAGCGGCTCCGAGCACACTGGCGGTTGCATCTCGCGCTTCCCTCTAACAGCTGCTAGAGAGAAGCGCGAGATGCGGTCAGGGCCCGCGCATGCGCCGTTGGACCGGGATTCATGTAAGGTTAGCGGGCAACCTGGGGGGGGGTTTACACAGCGGGGCATCCCGATTTTGGATGCCCCACGGGGAGGAAATGTATCGACCTGGGAATCTTATAGATTCCCAGGCCGAACCAGCTGGGTTTTAGTCCATTTTAATATCGGTAATGTTATTAATACCTGTATTCTTATTTATTTTGATTAATGCTTTAATTTATTTATTAATGTTTTAATTAATTTAATTAATTTGTTCTTTTTATTTTCATTATAAAGAACACAATTTTGGCTATTTAGGAGCACAAAATAAAAACACTGGGAGGGTATATAGGTAATTTATTAATGCCTATCTATCAAAACTGAAGAGTCACAGAGACAGAGGGAAGTGAGTTCAAAGGGACAGAGGACAGCGGGGGAGGGAAGATTCTTCTGTAATGTTGTTTCCTAAACATGTACACAGCCTGCACATTGTTACATGTTTGTTTGTTGCAAAACAGGGACAAGGACTGCAGATAATTCCTGTATTGTGTAAGTGGGGCCAGTGCCTGGGTGTGGAATTGTCTAACTGCCAGGGCCAGCCATTGTTACACAACTCGGTACTCAATGAGCCTTTCTACCTGACAGTGTGACACAGCAGCTTTGAGTGGACCAACACACAGGATTTTGACTATCCTGGGTTTTGGTCCACTTCGTCCACCCTGTGTGAAACCCCCCAGAAACCCCGAAAAACTCACCTCTCCTCGCTCCCACGTGACCGCCGCTGCCAATCCCTGCCGACGGACATGCGGGAGGCAGCGACGGACAAGAGAGCGCGCCACTCTTACAGGGCGCACGCCCGCACCGGCCATTCACAAACGGCCGGCGCGGGTGCGCGTCCTGCTAGAGGGACGCGCGGGAGGCGGCGGCGGCGGGTACCGCTGTATCGTGGATAAGGTAGGGATTTAGGGGTTTCTGGGGGGTTTCACACAGCGGGGGAACCCCCGATCGGGGTGGCCCGCAGTCAGGGGTCTGATCGGTCCGGGAATCTTATAGATTCCCGGGCCGATCATGGAAGGGTGTTGGTCCACTTTAAAGCGGAGCCAGAATCTGACTTTCCTGGGTTTTGTTCTGTACCCCAGGGGCATCCCGATTGGGAATGAAACATCCAAACAACTCACCTCTTCCCTGTTCAGCGGCACGGGCACGGCCAATGAGAGCTGTTTGCTGTCTTTACCTCTTTTGACAAATGGCTCTAATTGACTTTAAAGTGGACCAAAACCCAAGATTTTGACTATCTTGGCTTTTAGTCCGCCCCCCTGATTGGAGTAGCCCCGCTGTGTGAAACCCCCCAGGTCGCCCGAACAAATACTTTGCGGTCCTACGACGCATGCACGGCCGCTCGTCCAGTCAGCGCACTTGGTTCTGCTCGAGCCCCTTTGTCTAGGAGCTTGTCTAAAGTGAGCAGCTCCGAGCGTGCTAGCGACCGCATCCCCCACTTCCCTCTAGCAGGGAGCGTGCTAGCACTGGCCATTCACAAATGCCTGGCGCAGGCATGCTCCCTTCTAAAGGAATAGCGGGGATGCGGCCGCAGCTTGTGCATGTGCCGTTGGATCGGGAAAGAAGGTAAGTGTATGGGGTGGTATCACACAGCGGGACATCCTGATTTTGGATGCCCCGGGGAGAGGGAATCTTATAGATTCCTGGGCCGATCTCCGTGAGTCTTGGTCCACTTTAATGGGTAGCATCCTGCATCCCCCAATTTGATATGCCCTAACCTGAGAGGAACCACATACGGGAAAGTGAAACTCCTGTGTGTTGTTCCTCTTTGAAGTGGACCAAAACCCACCGCAATCGGCCTGGGGATATATAAGATTCCCGAGCCGATTAATTCCCTCCCCCAGGGCATAAAAATCAGGATGCTCCGCTATGTGAAACCCCCCGGGTCGCTGCATACGCTTACCCTGTTTCACGGTCCAATGGCGCATGCACGAGCCACAGCAGCATCCCACTATCCCTCTAACAGGACGAGTGCCGGCGCCAGGCATTCGTGAATGGCCGACACGGGCATGCTCCCTGTTAGAGGGAAGCGACTGTCAGCTCGCTTGGAGCCGCTGGTCTTAGATGAAGGCTTAGACTATGTGACGTCAGCGGCTCTGAGCGCGCTGATTGGACGAGCGGGCGCACATGCGCTGTAGGACCGGGCAGAGGTGAGTTGGGCTCTGCAATATGGGGAGTTTCACGCAGCAGGGCACCCCCAATCAGGAGGTCTTAAAACCTCCATTGTCTAAGGCTTTTGGTGTTCTGCCTTATTGTTTTCCTCTTTTGCAATGTAAAATAAACCTGTGTGTCAGGATTGTGCCCCCAGACCTGTGATTTACTTATCGACTAGCTGTTTCCAAGTTTCTTATATTCCTGTGGCTCTGTGTTCCTAAGGTGGGAGTGGCTTTCCTACTGACTACAAGTCCCAGATTTCTTCCACTGTAAAAGGTGAACTCATCAGCAGCTTTGACAAAATCACGCAGCAGTAACGACCTCCCCAGAAGAGAACTCTACCACCAACCCTTTAGCTTTTGGAACACAAGATTGTGCTCTCCTTCTCTAAAGAGGTTGAATTAGAGCAGATGGGTTACACCTGTTGTCTCTTTTGCCTTAGCCAATCAGATGATTAGCAATTAGCGAGTCAGAAAGTCTCCAAAACACCACTCCGATGTGCGTTGCTAACATAAACGCAAATGTGCTACTGCTAACACAGAATTGCAAACAAAGAAAAAAGAATCAGAGATAAGCTCAGCTCACTGAAGTCATCACAAAGAATGACAAAGAATAAAGAAAAATTCAAAAAAGGAGATCGAAAGTGGAATTACTCTTTACAGTGGAACAAAACCTGCCAGCAGCCGGACTGGAATCTTAACAAAACTAGAACTGAGATGCCCCGCTGTGTGAAACCCCCCAGGGCGCTGGTAATCACTCACCTTTCTCTGATCTAACAGTGCATGTTCGGGCTCTCATCCAATCAGAGCTGCCTGCTAAACTGACATCATTTAAGGAGGCGTCTATGATTGATGTGAATGAGGAGCGAAAGTGGCCACATCCTCGTCCTCCTGTCCTAGCCATTCAGATTGGCTGGGGCTTAAATGCGGGGCAGCAATGCGGCCATTCTCGCTCCCCATTCGCCGAATGATGTCACTTCAGTGTGTGGCTCTGATTGGACTGATTGGAGTCTGTGCTGGCGCTATTAAGAGGTGAATCTGAATGCCGTAATGGTGGGGATCTCACACAGTGGGGCATCCCAATACTCATTTTTTTTGTGAGAAGAATTTTCTCCTATTTTTTTTTTCTCTGTGCAATTCAGCAACATTTTTAGCTGTGAAATTAGTTTTTACCTTTGCACAGATCAATATGGCACTGAATTGCACCCGGGAAAAAAAAATTATGAGAAAAATGTTATAGGATTGATTCAGCACTGTGAGAATTTTTTCTCATGTTTTTTTGTGAGAAAAAAAACTGCACTAAAAAAATGAATATAATTTTTCTCACAAAAGATTTTTTCTCATCATTTTTTTCTTGGTGTAATTCAGCCCCATATTTATCTGCACAAAGTTAACAACTAATTGCACAGCTCAAAATGTTGCTGAATTGCACGGAGGAAAAAAAATTAGGAGAAAAAAATTCTTCTCACAAAATAAATTGAGGAAAAAAAAATTCTCATGGTGCTGAATCGCAAAAAGGAAAAAAACATTATAGAACCATTTTTCTCATTAAAAAAATGTGAGAAAAAAATTCTCATGGTGCTAAATTAAATAATGCTAAATAATTTTAGAATATTTTTCTCACAAAACATTTTTATCATCATTTTTTTTCCTTGGTGCAATTCAGCCTCATATTTAGCTGCACAGAGGTAAAAACTAATTGCACAGCTAAAAATGTTACTGAATTGCACCAAGGAAAAAAATAGGGGAAAAAATATAGTGAGAAAAATAATTCTCATGGTGCTGGAATTGCAAAAAAGGAAAAAATCATTAGACAAATGTTTTTCTCATTAAAAAAAAAAATTGAGAAATAAATACGGTGCTGAATTGTCCCTTATACCCGGAGAACTAGTTTGTCGTGAAACCCAGTCAGGTGAAGGGGATTAAAGCTATGTTCACACCTATGCTAAGCTGTGAAATCTGTGTTGTATTATAATATGTGCTGCACTTTTGAGGTGTTTGCATTGTGTTTTAGTAAGTAAATTGTCAAATGCAACACAAGCGCAGTGCAGGTAAAGCACAGTACACTTGCATTATACCTGCGCTGCCATAGACTTCTTTGCGCCTGTACTAGTGTTGCATGTATGTGTGCTGCCATGTTCCTTTATGACTGTACTGCAATGCAGCTCCAGTGGATAGGTTCAGGCAAAGGTAATTACACCATTGTGTTTGACTTTATCTGGCGCTGTCTTAAACTGTTTTTAAATTGAAGAAGAAATGGCAGAGATATTGAGGTTTACAGTTTCCCCTTATGATTTCTCCTTTAAAAATAACTGGGAGTGGCCCTTGGATCTGTCATACTGCACAGCATAATAATCAGCATAATGGGCAGAGTCTGTAAGATTCACAGAAATTGCTTCAGACACCCTGGCTGTGCTTCTTCCCTCCTGCTGTTGCTAGGCGACTTTAGAGCTAGACCAGCACTCCCACACATGGCCTCACCCCCAAATGCACATGTGTACATTCTCAAATATGCATTCCCAGTGCATGCACATGCTCCCAAGCACAGATTCCTAAGCGCACTCCCAACGCTCATGCACGCACTCCAAAAAGCCTGGGCGCTCACTACCAAAGTGCACATGCGCACTACAAAATGCGCATGAGCACACTGGGTAAGTAGGTGAGTTGGTGGGTGGGTAAGTAGGTGGCTTGGTGGGTGAGTACGTTGGTTGGCTAGGTGGTTGATTAGGTTAAGTAGGTGGCTTGGTGGGTGAGTACATTGGTTGGCTTGGTGGGTGATTAGGGTAAGTAGGTGGCTTGGTGGTTGATTAGGTTAAGTAGGTGGCTTGGTGGGTGATTAGGGTAAGTAGGTGGCTTGGTGGGTGATTAGGGTAAGTAGGTGGCTTGGTGGGTGATTAGGGTAAGTAGGTGGCTTGGTGGGTGATTAGGGTAAGTAGGTGGCTTGGTGGGTGATTAGGGTAAGTAGGTGGCTTGGTGGGTGATTAGGGTAAGTAGGTGGCTTGGTGGGTGATTAGGGTAAGTAGGTGGCTTGGTGGGTGAGTACATTGGTTGGCTTGGTGGGTGATTAGGGTAAGTAGGTGGCTTGGTGGTTGATTAGGTTAAGTAGGTGGCTTGGTGGGTGATTAGGGTAAGTAGGTGGCTTGGTGGGTGATTAGGGTAAGTAGGTGGCTTGGTGGGTGATTAGGGTAAGTAGGTAGCTTGGTGGGTGAGTACATTGGTTGGCTAGGTGGTTGATTAGGGTAAGTAGGTGGCTTGGTGGGTGAGTACATTGGTTGGCTAGGTGGTTGATTAGGGTAAGTAGGTAGCTTGGTGGGTGAGTACATTGGTTGGCTAGGTGGGTGATTAGGGTAAGTAGGTGGCTTGGTGGGTGATTAGGGTAAGTTGGTGGCTTGGTGGGTGAGTACATTGGTTGGCTAGGTGCTTGATTAGGGTAAGTAGGTGGCTTGGTAGGTGAGTACATTGGTTGGCTAGGTGGTTGATTTGGGTAAGTAGGTAGCTTGGTGGGTGAGTACATTGGTTGGCTAGGTGGTTGATTTGGGTAAGTAGGTGGCTTGGTGGGTGAGTACATTGGTTGGCTAGGTGGGTGATTAGGGTAAGTAGGTGGCTTGGTGGGTGATTAGGGTAAGTAGGTGGCTTGGTGGGTGATTAGGGTAAGTAGGTGGCTTGGTGGGTGATTAGGGTAAGTAGGTGGCTTGGTGGGTGATTAGGGTAAGTAGGTGGCTTGGTGGGTGATTAGGGTAAGTAGGTGGCTTGGTGGGTGATTAGGGTAAGTAGGTGGCTTGGTGGTTGATTTGGGTAAGTAGGTGGCTTGGTGGTTGATTTGGGTAAGTAGGTGGCTTGGTGGTTGATTAGGGTAAGTAGGTGGCTTGGTGGATGAGTACATTGGTTGGCTAGGTGGGCGATTAGGGTAAGTAGGTGGCTTGGTGGGTGATTAGGGTAAGTAGGTGGCTTGGTGGGTGATTAGGGTAAGTAGGTGGCTTGGTGGGTGATTAGGGTAAGTAGGTGGCTTGGTGGGTGATTAGGGTAAGTAGGTGGCTTGGTGGGTGATTCGGGTAAGTAGGTGGCTTGGTGGTTGATTAGGGTAAGTAGGTGGCTTGGTGGTTGATTAGGGTAAGTAGGTGGCTTGGTGGTTGATTAGGGTAAGTAGGTGGCTTGGTGGGTGAGTACATTGGTTGGCTAGGTGGTTGATTAGGGTAAGTAGGTGGCTTGGTGGGTGAGTACAATGGTTGGCTAGGTGGTTGATTAGGGTAAGTAGGTGGCTTGGTGGGTGAGTACATTGGTTGGCTAGGTGGGTGATTAGGGTAAGTAGGTGGCTTGGTGGGTGAGTAGGGTAATGGCCGGGAGGATGTAATGGAGGGGTACTCACAGACTGTGGCAGCGTCCGGCGCTCCTGTTTCTTGACCCCATCCCCCCCTCTTCAGCACATGTGACAGAGGTGCTGAGGAGGCATCAGAGAAAGGGGACAGCAGTGTGGGATGCCGCCATTATAAGTATGCAGGGCATATGTTCATGAATGGCACTGGGCAGATGGGCAAGACTAAGGAGGCTACATGTCGGGCAGGCAGGGGCAGCGGGGCAGTAAAGTCATGTTTCCCCTTCAGCCCCGGCCCCAGCCATTTACAACACCGCTAAAGCCAGAGGTCTGCTGCCTCTATTTTTTATTTTTTGACTGAAAAGACCTTTAAAATTGATGTACGTTTGTTTGTTGATTTGTTTGTTTGTTGAGGTGAAGAGCTGATCCCATGTGTGACTTGTGTTCTCTTCTCAGAAGTGGAGAATCTTTCCACAACATGAATAACCTTAAAGTGTTTAGGTTACACAGCTTGTGTAAGGCCCTTCACACATGTGCATTGGGTTTAAAGCAGACCAAAACCCACATTTTAACTTGTATTCTCTGAATAGCCCCCCCCATGAAGAGGACCTCGCTAATTTTCACTGCTCCCGCTTCACGCTAATCCCAGATAATGGTGCCTGTTTTAGCTGTAAAGCTCCGCCTCCTCCGTTTATTTTCATTGTTGTGTGTGGCAATGATGTCATAGCCACACCTATGCAATGACTGATCACCTGCCATATTACAGAGAGGGACAGCAAAAAAATCAGTGTTCCAGGACAAAACAAAAAGCAAAAAATATCCATTTCTAGCTCTACACTCTGAGAAGAGGGTATCGCCATGGGCTTTGGCCAAATGTATTTCCCAAGTTCGGTGGGTTTTGGTCTGCTTTAAGTAGGGATACTCTCAAGGGGATGAAAGGAGACCGAACATAGTGCCTGTTAAAATCAATAGGTGGATTTGGATTGTGAACACTGTGCAGCCATAGAAGTCTATCAGGCTGATTCATTAATAGCGCCAGGTAGCGACAGATGAGCGACAGTAGCGTTATTTTCACAGCGCACGCTAGTATTTGCTGTGCTTGGCCGTTGTTCGGCTATTGACAGCGGTAATGTTGAATACGGGGTTAGGAGTATGCGCTGTATGGGAGCGCATGACAGCGAATGGCCATAGCGAACGGCTCCCAGCATATTCATTAACAAATCACGCTCCAAAAATTCTCGCGCTGTGAAATGCTTGTTTACACCCCAGAGCGCTGGCGGCGATGGGTTAAAAGTAGTTTTTTAACCCTCAAACAACCATATTTAAAAAAAAAAACAAAAAAAAAAACATGTTTTTCCAAACATTTTGTAATATGAATACATTAATATCAGACCTGTAATATCAATTCTGCACACATTTTTTTTTTTTTTTTTTTTTTTTTTTACCTTAAAAAAAAATCTAACATTGCAGAAGTGGTCACAGAATTTTTGACATTTAAAAAAAAAAAAAAAAAAAAATGAATAGCAATTAATTATGAATATTTAAAGATTGCTCCATTGAAATGCATTGGAGAGCGCCAGGTAGCGAGAGGTCATACCTGTCGCTGTTCAAGGTCGCTCGCTGGCGCTGTGGGGTGAGGCTGGAATAATGATGAATGATTCGCTATCTGGCGCTCTGTCAGTCGCTAAGCAGGATCGGCTTGATAAATGTGTGATTGCGGAGGGGAGCCGGCGTACTCGTGGCGGTGAGCGTCATTACCGTTCGCTCACCATTCGCTACCTGGCGCTATCCCTTGTTAAATAAGGGCCTATGTGGAGTGAAGGTAAAGCTCATGTATTGTGCAGACGCTGATAGGCCTTTTGCCGCTGCTGCTGGTCTCGGCGTCCTCCGTGCCGCTGCCGCATTGGCCTCTGTACAGTCTCCAGGCAGCCGGGAGGCCGAAGACTATCAAGGTCACGACAAGACAGTGATGAAGATTTAGGTACCACCCTGCATTGTATCTATGCGATTCCACCATAATACCATGTGAAAGGTTCCTAAATGTTGCATTTTTCTGTAAAACGGAAGCATGGAAAACAGCTTGCTAGTTAAAGAACTAAAATTGGCCTTTTCATGTTGGGCTCCCGTCCCAGTATGACTACCAACAAAATAACACTAAAAGTGCTTTTTTAGTTTAAAGCAGAACAAAACCCACCCAGGTCGGCCCTGGAAACAAAATTGGGATTTCCTTCTGTATGACCCCGGGGCACCCGTAAAAACTGACCTTTCCCCAGCTCCAATGATTTAAGTGTGGCTCTCGTTGTCATCCAGGACACAGCTCTCATGGTTGTGAATGAGGAGTGCCAGGCATTCAGAGTGGATATGCGCGTTCTCTCCATTGCAGTCAATGAGAGTCGATGGCTCTCATTGGTCGAGAGCCCGTGCATGAGCCTCTGGAACCGCAGGTGAGTGAAAAGCGGCGTTCTGCGGAGTTCTGCACAGCGGGGCATTCCAAATCTGGATGCCCCAGGGGAACGGAAAAACCCTGGGAAAATCAAATTCCCAGGTTTGTTCCTCTTTAAAGAGGAACAACCACCAATTTGGCCGATCAAGTACCCGTGTGTGAAACCCCCCCCTACAATTGCTCCACAATCGCTCACCAACACAGGGCTCCAATGCCGTGATCTTGGGCTGCGGCCTCACCCCTGGCCTCCCTGCAGCTGAGGTGCGCCCAGCCATTTAGATAAGCTTAGGAATATTACACAGACTGCCGAGAGATGTTGCGAATCCCACATCTGAGGCTTTGTTCCAAACAGAGCAGAATTCTATGCATGCTGCGCTGATTGGACAGGAGCCAGAGCTATACAAATTATAGCGGCTGCTATATATTCAGCTGCACGGGTCTTACAGTGGAGGACAGGAGGAGGGCATTCGCCAGGTCCAGGGCTGCGCCCTCATTCTCCTCACTAACAGCACGAGACTGTGCCATCTTGTGTGGTGCTGGAAGTCCCTGTCCCTGAGGATCAGATCCAGCACGGCTGCCGCCCCATGGTTTTCCCTGGTTAGGTTGGGCTTCCTCTGGGGCAAAGCATTTTGACTTGTACTGATTACTTTGGAATCTGACATTTTTTCATGTTGTTGCAGGGTGGGGGGCTGGAAGCTGCTGCATTCTTGGCCGGGGGATTGACCTCAGCTGCAGGGAGGTTGTTTTTCTGGTAGTGCAGGCAGGTCTGACCAGTTGTCAACAGGCAGGAGGGTGTGGGGACCAGCACTCTAGCTGTATTGCTTAGCAATTAGTGCAGTCATTTTAACATGTCGGAGGCATTGTGGCGAGGGACCCCTGTGCGCTTGGTGCACTACTGTCCTGCGCCGCCTTACACAGCTGACAGGTTCTGTGCCTCAGTCGGATCATCCAGTTTCCCCTGTGGCTTCAGGCTCAGACTCATGGGAGCGGGATACCCCCAGGGTCCGCCCACTGATGGGTCCCTCCTTTGGACGTAGCGGACAGGGTGGCTTGGTTGGAGAGCATGGTCAGTGAGTGGCCTTTGTCAGCCAGGCCAGATGGCCCCTTGGGGGTCTAGGTTTCCCCCGTAGCTTTTGCTTACCCGAAAAAGGGGTCGGAAGTCTGTCAAACCCCTGAACTTCCAGAAGGGACAACAATTTGTCGATCTGCGAAACAAGGTCCTCAGTTTCCGTTTCTGTGGCTTCTTAAAAGCAGTGTCGTTCCACTTTATGTTTCAGCCAGACTGTGCGTTGCAAGACGACCAGCAAGCCCAGCCCCCAGCACCAAGTCATTCATAGCCGGCACAATATATCTGAAGACCTATATAGCGAACCTCCATGTAACAAACACCTCTTCTGCTGCTTCTTAATTAAGAAAGATCGCATTGTACGCTGTGTGGATTAATCACATAATCATTATGTGTAGAGCTTTGTGAAATGTATTACTCAGATGACTGGTGTTGCTTTGTGCTGCTAACCAGGGCCACCTTTAGGGATTTCTGGCCCCCCATACTGTCAGATAAACTGGGCTCAATGTGCCCCCTCTTTATACCATACTATCCCAATACCCTCCCAAATCATCCTGCTGCCCTTTAAGCGGTCCAAAATCTACTGAATTTGTGAAATCCATTTGGCCATTGCCCCTGCCCATACCTCCTACATAGGTTGTAGAGCTTCTCGAATGGCCCTGGTGTAAGATGGCAGGCAAACAGTCATTGCATAGGTGTGGCTATGACATCATTGCCACACACAACAGTGGCAATGAATGGAGGAGGTGGAGCTTTACAGCTAAAACATGTAGCATTATGTGGGATTAGAGTGAAGCTGGATCAGTGAAAATTGCCATTAAGTGCTCTTCATGGGGGGAGCAATTTAGGGGATGCTAGTTATTTAATTATATATTAAATAATTATATAGTCAAATTAAATGAAGATATGCACAAAAATGTTAATTAAATGTTTAAAATAGCTATGAAAATCATTTTTCAATCAATTATTTGGGTATTTTTAAAACCCCTAAAAATGGAAGCAGTAGCATGGCCTTTTCCATTAGGTTTATAGGAGAGTTTAACCTTCCTTTCAATAGCTCTCTCTCTCCCCAGCGCGCTATCACGGCACCACCTACTTCTTGTCTCCACTTCCCTCTATCTATGATGCTGCACCGCTCACCTTACAAGGCAGCAGTGGGGAGGGGGGTTCTCCCCCACAGACAACATGGTTTCCTCCTGGGTGATAGGAGCCATCACCCAGGCTAATTTTTATACACCTACCGCTCTGTTTATCATTCCAACATTTAAATACATGACTAGTATGACTGGCCTTGAGTAAAAAGTACTGACTTCATATCCCAAATTCCTTTCACTGTAACAGATGAGCATGTTAGCAGCTTTGGCTAAGCAGCAGTAATGACCCTTCCCAGCTAGGAAGGCTGCCGTTAACCCTTTAGCAACTGGAATACAAGATTGTGCAAGATTGTACAAGACTGTGATCTTTCCTATCTCAATAAGTTGGATTACAGCAGAATGGGTTAAACCGGTGCCCTGTGTTTTAGCCAGTCAGATGATTATCAAGCTAGAGTGAGAGAGTCTCTGATCTGTACATAAAATGCACCAGTTGATGGATGTTGCTAAGGTAAGCACATTGATGCTAGGGAAAATGGTTTTCACAGCATTGCAAACACATAGAAAATAAAAACAGATAAGCACCTTGAAGACGACATTTTGGCACACAATAATGGAAACTTAAAAAAATGCCATGTTGGCCATGTGGCCCTATAGTACTATTCATCTCGGAACCACCCGGTACTGCTGAAGGGTAAAACTTAGCAACCTACTCATACCATATACCCCTATACCAATGAAAGACCCCAAACCATGCTATAATCCATTCACACCACTCACACCATTCAGATCAGAGCTACTACGTCATGCTATTCTAAGTATACAGCACGTCCTGTTCCAGA
This sequence comes from Gastrophryne carolinensis, assembly GCA_027917425.1. Taxonomy (NCBI): domain Eukaryota; kingdom Metazoa; phylum Chordata; class Amphibia; order Anura; family Microhylidae; genus Gastrophryne; species Gastrophryne carolinensis. The sequence goes on from CM051236.1 coordinate 168,723,016, forward strand.
AGATATTCCTTACTCTTGGGTTATACATCCAGTAGATGGCGCTGGACTGCAGAGACAGAAAAGTGGCTCCTCCCGGCCCCATATATACCAGGGACCTCCCACAAATTCCTCAGTTCTTCTCTGCAGTCTGGGCTGCGATGACTAGAAGATGGCTCTTTCTACTCGCAGGTGAGCAGGGCTTATTAGCCTGTGGCCCTGTAGGACTATTCCCACCCGTTCCTTTTCACTGCCTCCCAGCTTAGGCTGCGCTGGTCGGGTGATGGTAGGCAGCACCGCTGCTAGGTGCTAAGGAGCGCTGCTCCAACCGCAGTCCCCCACCAAAGGGTAGGCGGTACAGGCCCGCGGTGAGCCTTATGGGATGCCCCTCCCGTGGCCGTTTTCTCCTCGCCCCCTGTCCCCTCAGTTAGGCTCCTCTTAGGTCCGCTGCTTCCCCTTCTCTCCCCCTGGGTAGATCTCGGGGGGGGGGGAGTATATATTTCATGTGTTATATGTGTTTTTTGCTACGTGTTTTGCATTGGTTGCACTGGTTTTGCTATTGCCTCAGGCGCTGCTGCGCCGTCATTGGCTGGCCTTGTCACAGCGGGCCTTGCGGATGACGTTTTCCGCATCACTTCTCCGCTGCCCGCCCCTCAAGGTTTATGCAGGCGCCATTTTGGAGCACCTGTACTGCGTGTCTGGCATCCCCCCTATCGCGGTCCGTAAGGGCCCCTGCGGGCTGGCTTTTCTTTGTATTTCATTGTATTATGCTTATGGGTTCTTTGCTTTATGTCTTACAGGCGGGTCAAATGTTTTTGTGGTTTCTCCTGGTCCTATCCCCTCTATTTAACGTTAACTAGCGTTGTATTGTATATCTCCCACTTCCCTAGCGGGCTATTGGGGCATCCCGGGTAGCCTTATTGGTGTCAATCCCAATTGGCCTATTGTGTCACAATAATCACCATATGGAGGCTTCTCAGGATAATGTGCTCGGGGTTCCTTCGGGACAAGCCCGGCTGTGTGTGGCGTGTGGGGTATCCCCTATAAGTGATGATGTCAGGGTGTGTGTACCCTGCGCCCAGCAGACGCTTGTGCTGCAGTCTGGGTTACCTGCGACTGGGCCTAGTGCTGTGCCCCCTCTGCCTTCGCCTACCCCCCCCACGCTTACATCTGACTCCTAGTATGGTGCATACCAGTGGGGAGTCTCAACCTGATTTGGCTGCACGGGTGGCCAGGATTGAGAGACATATTGCTGGGTCTGGCCTGCGTAAGGCTTCTGCTAAGAAGCAGCGTTTATCACCTGGTGTTTCCCTCTTTCCTATGGAGGCTGAGGAATTTTTTGACGTTACCGGTTATACCCCCCTGGAAGAGAGGGAATTATTTTCTGATTCAGAATCATCTGAGGAACAATCTAGGGTGTATGGTGCCGATTTTGGGTCTGACCCATGGGCTTCAGATGATACTGACAGGCTTTTAGCTCACATTAGTGAGAAGTACTCTGTATCTCTCTTCCTGCCGTGGCTCCGCAACAGCAGGGGGAGCTGTTTCATACTGTTAAACCACGCTTGGAGTTTCCTGAACAAACTCATTTTAATAATCTGGTGCTCAAGGAGTAGGAGCGGCCTAGCCAGCTCCCCGGGGTGCCAAAGAGTTGGGATAAGCGGTGTCCCTTTCCTGCTGAAATGGTTAAACGGTGGTCATGTCCTCCCGAGGTGGATGCACCAGTTCTGGGGTTGTCCAACACATCCGTCATGCATTCCCCTGACTCTACTACACTGAGGGATGGGGAGGACAGGCGCATAGATCAGCTGGCTTGCCATGCCTTTGCCTGTGTGGGGACCGTGCTGCGTCCGGTCTGTGCCTCTGCCATTACGACTGTTGCTATTAAATGCCTGCTCAGGGGTCTCTTATGATGATGCAGGTAGTCAAGAGTATAGAGCTCTTCTGCGTTGTGAGGAATTTGTTGCATATGTTCTCTCTGCCTTGGATGATACCATTAGAATGTGTGGCAGGGCATCTGCCTTGTTGGTGGCGATACGCCGCTCGGTCTGGCTGCGCCAGTGGGCAGCTGACAATGCTGCTAAGAAGGCTCTCACTGGGTTTCCCTTCAAGGGAGCTGCACCTCTTTGAGGAACGTCTGGACTTGTTTACTAAAGGAGGCAATTTAAATCAGCGTAGTAGGCAGCCCCGGTCCTTTCGGGGTTCAGGTGCCTTTTCTCCTTCCTTCCGGGGCTCCAGAATTGGACATGGAGCTTCCTTTGCTGGAGCCCGTGGAGATTTTTGGGGCAGGGGGAGGACGTGGCCGCTCTGGCCCAAGCCCCCTCAGGCATGAAGGGGCGCCCTCACCCATCCGGGTGGGGGGACGGCTTCGGCTCTTGGAGAGTCTTCAAGAGAAAGCTCAGCTCCTTCTGTCTTGTCCTCATCCATCCATCAGGCAGGGAATGCAGCTGGTGGGCCTGATGGTGTCCTGCTTCGAGGCGGTTCCATATGCTCAGTTCCACATGGGGCCTCTTCAGCTTCACCTCTTGTCAATGTGGGATCGGGACCCCATGTCCTTGGATCAGGTGTTTTTCCTGTCCCCTCTGGCCAGGCGGTCTCTGTCGTGGTGTCTGGACTCCAGGAACCTGCTGGGGGGCAGATCCTTTCTGGCCCCTTGTTGGGAGACTGTCACCACGGATGCCAGTCTGGCAGGTTGGGGGGGGCTTTTGGAAGTCCAGGGTCAATGGGGCCCTCAGGAGGCCCATACCCCTATCAACATTCTGAGGGCGATCAGGTTGGTTCTCGCCCATTTAACCCCACACCTGCGGGGTCGGGCTGTCCAGGTCCGCTCGGACAACCAGACGGCGGTTGCCTACATCAATCATCAGGGAGGGACCCGGAGCAAGAGGGCCCTCAAGGAAGTGTCCCTGATACTGTCCTGGGCGGAGGTGAATGTTCCTGCATCTCAGCTGTGTACATTCCGGGGGTGGAGAATCTGGAGGCAGACTCCGTGAGCAGGGGGACCTCTTGTCTGGGAGAATAGTCCCTCAGCAGCAGGGTGTTTCGCTCCCTGTGCCACCGCTGGGGTCAGCCGGATGTGGATCTGTTTGCGACCTCTCACAATCACAAGCTTCCAGTCTTTGTCTCTCTGTCCCAGGATCCTCTGGCCTTGGCCATGGATGCCTTGGCAATGTCTTGGACGAGTTTTCAGCTCCTGTATGTGTTTCCCCCGTTTCCCCTGCTGGTCAGGGTGCTGCGCAAGATAGCTCAGGAACGGGTGGCAGCCATGCTGGTGGCCCCCTGTTGGCCAAGAAGAGTGTGGTTCGCAGACATCGTGCAGCTGGCAGTAGATCAGTACGCCCTGCCCCGGGTTCCAGATCTGCTCACTCAGGGACACCTACGCCACTCCAATTTACAAACGCTGGCTTTGACGGCCTGGCTGCTGAAACCTCCATCTTGATGGAAAAGGGGCTGCCTGCCTCAGTTGTTAATACCATGATCAGGGCTAGGAAAAGGTCCTCTTCTTCCATCTACTATAGGGTTTGGCATACTTACATTGACTGGTTTGAGTATAAGTTGCTTCGCTGTCGTGTGTTTTCTATTCCTAGGATTCTGGAGTTTCTGCAACATGGTTTGGATCTCGGTCTTCAGCTCAGTACTCTGAAAGGTCATGTATCTGCCTTGGCCATTTTTTTCCAAAGATCCTTTGCTTAGCATCCCCTGGTCAAGACCTTCTTCCAGGGGGTTACTCACGTGCGTCCCCCACGTAAGCCTATGTTACCATGCTGGGACTTGAACTTGGTCTTATCTGCCCTGCAGGGGTCTCCTTTCAGACCTAAGAAGGGTCTGGCTCCAGCCTAGTCCCATCAGCAAGTGGTTCCGTCAGGCTGTGATACAGGCCTACTCTAAGGGGAAGGAGCCTCCCTTCCGCCTTACTGCTCATTTTGCTCGTGCTATTGGTGCCTCTTGGGCCTTTCAGCACCAAGCTTCTGTTGAACAAGTTTGCAAGGCCGCCACTTGGTCTTCTGGTCATACTTTTTCAGTATTTTACAAGGTTGATGTTAAAGTGGACCAACACCGAGAGGTGATCGGCCCGGAAATCTATAAGATTCCCGGGCCGATCACCTCCCACCCCGCGGGACATCCGAGATCGGGATGTCCCGCGGGGTGAAACCTCCCAAAAAAACCCCAAACACCTTACCTGATCTTCGGCGGCGCCCGGCCGCCGCCGCCTCCCTCGCGCCCCTGTAGGCGTGCTCGCGCCCGCGCCGGCCGTCTGCGAATGGCCGGCGGGGGCGCGCGCGCGCCGAAAGTGACGCGAGGGAGGCGGCGGCGGCGGCAGCCGCTTGGACGTTCCTGATCCCCGCCTGGACGTTGGCGGGGATTGGACCGTCCAGTCACGTGGGAGCGGGGACAGGTAAGATTTTGGGGCTTTCTGGGGGGTTTCACACAGCGGGGCACCCCCGATCGGGGTGCCCCGTCGAAGTGGACCAAAACCCAGGATAGTCAAAATCCTGGGTGTTGGTCCACTTTAAGGCCTCAGCTGATGCTGCTTTTGGTCGCAAAGTTCTGCTGGCGGCAGTGGTTTAAACTGTCTGCTGTTACTTTTGGGGATCCCACCCTACCTTACGGACACTGCTATTGGATGCCCCAAGAGTAAGGAATATCTTCTGGAACAGGACGTGCTGTATACTTTGAATAATACAGTTCTGTGATTACTCACCTGTAGAATTGGTATTCTACGTATACAGCACGTCCTGTTCCACCCCACCCTTGTTAGCATTATTTTTAGTTACCTCTTTATGGTGATTGTTCTTATGTTCATTTTTTTTTTTTTATAATTAAAGATTTTATTGAAGGAAGCAGGCATTACAGAGCTTGGCATCAAAGTACAACGTTATTACAGACAATACAGCGACAAGATCAGCAACAATGTAATTAAGCAATGACCTAGGGCGCATTTCTCTCAAGTTCACGTTTGCCAAAGATGGCAAAATCTTCCTTGGTGGACCGGAACGCTGCAAGCAGACAGATGGGTCCTCAGATAGAAAACATATGACAACATTCATGGTCCCTCTGGCCCTCAAGCCATGCGGATCAGGCTGCAATTATATCCGAAAGTACACCACAGCAGCTGCAATACAAGCCCCCAACGTTAATTTTGTAAAATTTAGAACAACAGAACACAAAACACCCCGAGAGGGGATATCACGAAACTTGCAACAAGGGTATACAACACGAGTTATGGGTAGGGTAGACAGGACAAAGACAAAGACACTCACAAGGAGTGGGGAGGGAAGGAGAGGGTAAGGGCAGAGGGGGAGGGAGGGGGGAACCGCCTTTCGAGTCTCCTGCCGAGACAACTCTACATATAGAGGAGACTTATGTTCAATTTTTATATATTGGTTATAGTTCTCCCGGTCTCATTTTAACTGTTTTCAATACTGGGGAATTTGTGGGAGGTCCCTGGTATATATGGGGCCGGGAGGAGCCACTTTTCTGTCTTTGCTGTCCAGCGCCATCTACTGGATGTATAACCCAAGAGTAAGGAATATCTTCTGGAACAGGACGTTCTGTATACGTATAATACCAATTCTATAGGTGAGTAATCACAGAATTGTATTTTCTGTGTCCCCTACATAGCCTGAGGTAAGGTGCAAAATGGACTTCTTATGGCTTCCTTTAAAAAATGCCTTTCTTCTTGCCACCCTTTCATAAAGGCCAGATTTTTGAAGTAGCCAGATTTCTACAGCTCCTCCAGCGTGACCCTGGGCCTCATGGCTGCTTCTCTAATTTGTGCTTTCCTTAACTGTGCAGTCAGTTTAGGTGGCTGGCCATGTCTTGGTAGGTTTGTAGTTGTGCCATACCATTTTTGGATTGTGCTCCATGAGATGTTCAGAATGTGGTTATGTTTTTTGTAACCTAACCCAGCAATACACTTCATAACTTTAACCCTTGAGCTGTCTGGTGCGTTCCTTGGTTTTCATGATGCTGTTTGTACAATAATGTTCTCTAACAAACCTCTGTGGCTGAGTTCAGACCTAGTTTTCATATTTATAACCCATCCCCCATCAATCCCAAATTTTAACTGTACTCCCACCCACCTCACAACCCGCCTCAACGTGTTGCTCTATCAATTTCACCACATTCCTTCAAGCCACCACTGCCATTTCGGAATGCGCCCCTCCTATATCACTCTCCTTGCAACCTCTCATCCTTACAAAGCCTCTATTTACCTTTACACACCAGTTCTATTTATTCCTCCCACTTTCGCTACAGCAGGTCTGGGGCCACATCAGATGGCTCTGAGGGCCACAGGCTGAGCATATGTGACATATGTACTACGCACTTTTTTTTATTCCTTAAAACTTAGAAAAATGGTGTATTGTTTTGTTTACACTTCACAAATACTCACTACTTTGTGTTGCCCTGTTGCATAAAATCTCAATAGTATCCATTTAATTGAGGCTGTAATGTAATCTTCAACTTTTTATCCAATTGAAACCCTTTAAAGCCACAGCCTGGTATCAGTTGCCCTTTAAAACCCCAAATTCTATTGGCTCCTGCAGTTAGATTTGAGGTGCCTCCTAGTGGACGCTATAAGCAGTCATAGATGATCACTAAACCTGTAAGGTCAGGCCAGATTTGCGGATGCATTTGGAAAAAAAGTTTGTGACCCTTTGTGGAGGGAGAGTAGATCAGTAAAGGGTTTTGTGCCACTTTAAGGTGATAAAGCCACAATTCTTGTGCTTGTTTTCCCAAATGTACTTCATTCATCAATGTAGGGAGGCACAGGTAGGTCCAGTGGATGACAGTAATGTCAGTTATGTTGTGTCTCATGCTTCCCCCCTTGAGGTAACTTTAACTTTGCATGGTAGGATTGGCTGTGAGATTCTGAGTAAGGGGTCCTGGGACCTCTGGAAATGTGAGTTTTTACGGCAGACAGTGGGGTTTCACACAGTGGGGTACTGCAATTAGGGATTCTGGGGTGGTAATTGCCTGGCCCTGGAGTGCTTTAGCCAAAAATGTGACTGGTCCACTTTAAGCGGACCAAAACCTGGAGGGGGGCTGGGTTTTTATCCAACCTAGCAACCAGCTGAAGTTTGATTCGAAGTATCTGCTCAAACGTTTCAGGGCCCTGTAACAATGGATTATATGTAGATCTTGCTCGTGGACCATTAGCATTGATAAAAAAGTATATCCTGGGTTACTGCACCTGTTTTAAGTTGAAGCACATCCACACTAACTCCCTCCTGTTGCCCTGTCCCCCTGCCTTACCCCAACCAGTGGAGCGTCTCCTTTTCCTGGAGAACCAGAAGTTGGGCCACAGACTGCAGGTTGCCCAAGACTTACGTAATAGAAAGCACCTACATTGTGGACCCCAGTTCTATTTCCTCCCAGGGCATTGAGTCTGGGGGAGTGGATGGTGTTCTTTCTGGTGTTCCACTTTAATGAATAAAGATGTGGGTCTGATATTATGATATTTTTTTTTGCTGCACAATTTAAAACTCTATTTTCTTTTTAGCTCGAGAATGAAGATGACTCTTCGGAATTGCCAACTGCTGAACAGCCATCAACCTCCTCACAAGCATCTCAGGCTGCCCAGACCTCAGCAGAAGCATCTCCACCACCCTACAGCAGCATAGTTGCCGACAACCCCACAGAAACAGGTAGGATTAGCAACTGACAGGTGATAGTTATGTTTTAATTATAGAAGAATGGAAAACATGGCTGACCTGACAAATTCTTTGGGCCAGTAGGCTTACTTATTAACCAAACTCTTATTTACTCATATTTCTTTCTTTCCTCTGATATTGACACCCATTTCTCCTTGTAATCTTGGTCGCCAGTCAGAAACGCAAAAATGTATGACTATGTATGCTGGATTATATTTAAACTGATATCATAAACTGACCACCTGAACTAAGCTGTCTGGCTGTCGGTCTGTCTTTCACAAAAACACCCAGGCATATAGGTTACATAAAAATTAGGGTGGAGGGCAATATAGGTGCTGATTTACCACAGAGACACAGAAACACTATTTCTTAGCTGTTTTACATTTATTAGTTGTTTTCTATGTTAACATACTGCTTGACACATTTAAAGTAGACCAAACCCCACAGCGATTGGCAAAATGTGGAATACCCTGCTGTGAGAAACCCCCCAGGTCGCCGATACACTTACCATCTTTTCCAGTCCAACAGCGCATGCGCGAGCCGCGGACGCAGCCACATTCCCCGCTACCCTCTAGCAGGGCGCGTGCCCCCTCCAGGCATTTGTGAATGGTCTGTGCGGGCACGCTCCCTGTTAGAGGGTAGCGGGGAATGTGGCAGCCAGCACACTCGGAGCCGCTCACCTTAGATGAAGGGTTATCAGCGGATCTAAGCGTGCTGATTGGGTAGCCACACATGCGCCATAGGACCGGAAAGAGGTGAGTTTGTTTCGGCCACTTGGGGGTTTCATACAGCAAGAGGGCAAGGACAAAACCCCGGGATAGTCAAGATCCTGGGGTTTGGTCCACTTTAAAGGGTAATTCCACTTTCGATAGAAGTACTGAAAGCATATTTTTTGTGTGCCAAAATCACATGCTCAGGGTGCTCTAGTTTAGCAAATGTGTGTTTTATGAAGCAGTTTTCACTATCTGCAATCTTTTGCTATTGGCAAAATACATCAAGAACAGATGAGTGAATCCTCTACACACAGAACACAGGCAACATACACATCTGCACTTAGTGTACATTGCTGATAGCAACAGATAAAATCTACTTCCATACATGCGTTTGCTAACATTAGAAAACATTTAGAAATGCTAGATCAGCTCAGCACCTTTTAAGACATCATTTTGCCACACAAAGTTATCCACTTTGAAAAATTCACGTGAAAGTGGAGTTACCCTTTAAATGGTCCTGTATGACTGCTTTCATATTAGAAGGTCAGGAGAAGCTGGTTGTATATTGGTGTGGTATCTAATCTCATAGCAGTAGTTTATGGAGGAAAATACTTTTATGAGCCTCTCTTACTACAGGTTCATTTAAAGCTGTCCTAACTTTTCCTGAGCAAGGATGGATGGAGTGAGCAAAGATACTGGTCACATGGCGGCCATGCTCGTCAGGCATCATGCTGTACTATTGCTTTGGCTTGCCACATGATTGGCACACATGCTCAGCAATGACCCCATGCTAAACCTTTAAGCTAAACCTTTAAGTGCACCTTAAATACTGTCTGCTCCTCTACTATGGGAACAGGGAGGTGCTAATGAATGGTGAAATCAGCTTTAAAGGGACTGGAACCCCAAATGCAATACTAAGACAGCAAGCAGCTCATCTGATGCCTGTCCCATGTCTTCTTCATTTCCTGCAGCACTGGGTAGAAGCCGTAGCAGGGCTCTAAGGTTTGCCCCTACTTTCAGTTTCATTTCTTCAGGACAATGCAAAAAAGTGGTCTAACGGCTACCCCGTCCCTTGAAACTCTCAGCATGAGTGAGCATGGCAATCCACAGTGGTCCTGCAGCTTTCTCTGACCACAGCAGAGCATGTTCAAGACTCATAAAGCTGCGCCATGACAAGCTCTTCCCAGCTCAGCCACAACCCAGAAATTGAAGTGAAGAAAGCAGGTTCGCTTAGCATACATAATGTATGTACATATAATTTTCTTCACTGTTCTCAAGGGTCATATTGTGGGGGGAAGTTAGTGTCTGCCTGAACAGAAAACTTTTAAGGTGCACTCCAGACTTTATGGAGATTTTAGTACAAAATGAGCCCTACACTCCAAACGTTAGAATTATCACTATGCAGATAAGAATGATTCTTCTGGCAGACCCAGATATATCCGCTGGTGATAGAAATGATCCTTGTGCTCATGTGCAGCTGCTTGACCATAGAAACCTATTCCATTCACAATGTATGTCTAAGGACTGGTTACCACGTCTTCCATGCTGTCAAATGCAGGAACATGAAAGCATTTACTATTTTCTATAGCGCTCTGGTATTATCTGTTGTAGTGTACTTGGGTGTACCATATGTCTGCCTTATTGTAGATGTTAGTAATTAATGGGCAATAGATTGCTATACCCATGGCGCTTTGTAGTGTATATTCTCTTCTATTTGCTATTAATGCATTTTTTATGTATTTACGTCTCCCTTCAGAAACACACAATGAATTCTACCCTGTGCCACCACCTTATAGTGTGGCCACCACTCTTCCGACTTATGATGAGGCAGAGAAGGCCAAAGCCGCAGCAATGGCTGCAGCCGCTGCTGAGGCAGCACAGAGGGTAAGCTACATTTATTTTTCAATGTATCTGATATATCATTACTTTATAATTACTACTTACTTTATTACTTAATTATTATTTTATTTACTTCCACCCTCTTTTTTTATCCCCGTACCATCCCTGCTCCACATCTAAATACTCAAATGCCTATGCTCGCTAAGGTGCAGCTCCACCTGACACAGCTCCCATGTGGCGCCATGCTCCCCCCCTAAACGCTGTTGGTGCATTTGTGTTCTTCCTGACAATTTCAGCCTTGGTCAGTGCTATACAAGTGATTTCAAGTGTACTCCTCAACCGGGGAGCGCAGCAGGGTGGGAGCATGTGCGGGTAAGTATTGTACACTCCAGAAGCAGCAGTACATTGAAATTGTAATCTAATAGAAAAAAAAACAAAAGGTGGAATATTCTAAGTATGTCACACACCCCGCTTCAAGACATTCATTACACTTGGGTATACTGACCTGTAGATGGCGATCTTGCAGGGATGATATAAAAAAAATGTAAGACCCTCCCGGCCCTGGAACCTCCCACTCATCACCCAGTCTTTCATCTCTGCAGAGGCGAGCAAGTCAGAAGATGTCTCCTCCTTGCAGGTAGCCAGGATGACTCCCGGCCTTTTTATTCTTCTATTCCTGCCCGGATCCCCTTATTTGAAGTGCTTGCCTCCCAGCCTAGGCTGCTGGTTCGGGCAAAGATAGTTGGCACCCATGGTGCTTAGGAGCCGTGAGACCCCATATCAAGGGGTAGGCGGCTATCCGGGTTGGTGATCCCGGTTTGGGATGCCCCGTCCCTTGGCCCTACCCTGGCATGGATCCATACGGGTCCCTTATGGATCCATACGTATTCTTTACCCGCCATCCTGACTCAATCACATTATTGTGTATGTGTTTTACTGTATGTGTGTGTTTCAACGTCTTCAGGCGTGCGGCAATGGCGGGGGAGCTGTGTGAGACTGTTCTGCCCGTGAGGGCTTCTTCTCCTTAGGACGGGGGGGGGGGCGGGGCCGGGCGATTGCGCGTGTTTTCGGCCTGCCCCCGTGCTGTGTGCGCTGCTTTCAGGTCCCGGCTTCTGGTCGGGAGAGATGGGGGAGGGGCTGGGCCAGGTGCATGGCGTTAAGCCAGCATTCTGAGCGTGTGTTCTGTTTTGTGTGTTCCAGGTGGACCATTGATCTTATTAAAGGGGGGTTCTCCCGGTCCAGGGTCCCTGGTTAAAATTTAGTTGGCTTTAAATCCTCCCACTCGGGACTTAAAGGGGCATCCCGGGTTGCATTATTGCGTAATTCCCAAAAGAGCATTGTACACATATATTTATATATATTATTAAAAAATCACCATATGGAGGCTTCCCCGGATACTGGGCTTGTGCCCCCCTCGGGGCAATCCAGGCTGTGTATGGGGTGTGGGGTATCCCTTTTGGGGGATGATGTATTTCTATGTGTACCCTGTGCGCAGCGTCTATTACGCGGCAGACCGGATCTCTGGCGTCCGGTTCTGCTCCGCCAGTCTCCTCTCCGTCTCCCCCTCGCTTGACACGTACGTGTGATGTGGTCGTTAGCGGGGGGTCGCAATCTGAGATGTGTGCCAGATTGGCCAATCTTGAAAAATTGTTTTCCAGTGCCGTTGCTAAAAAGGCAATGGCAAAGAGAAAACATTTGTATACGGCTGCACAGGCCTTTGATAGGGAGGATTTTGACTCCCTGGATTGGTCTGATTGTTCCCCGCGTGAAGAAGGGGAGTTGTATGAGGAGTCTGATGACTCCGATGATCAGCAGTTTGTGGGCGCTGATACCGAGTAGGGCCAGGGGGATTCTTTGGATACCGCTAGGGTCCTGGCTCATATGTTTGAGGTCCTGACTATTTCTCCCCCCGAGGCGGCTCCTCCGCTGAAGGGGGAGTTCTTTGAAGTGACTAAGCCGCGCTTGGAATTTCCTTATTAAAAGCATTTTGATGGTATCATTCTCAAGGAATGGGAGAGGCCGACTCGGCTTCCGGGTGTCCCACTGGGTTGGGACAAGAAATATCCCTTTCCGGCGGATGCGGTGAAGCACTGGTAGTCTCCCCCCGAGGTGGATGCTCCTGTTTTGGGGTTGTCCAGCTCCTCAGTCCTCCATTCTCCGGAGTGCACTACTCTCAAGGATGGTGAGGATAAACGCATTGACCAGATGGCTTGTCATGGTTTTGCCAGTGTTGGATCGGCCTTGCGGCCGGTTTGTGCTTCTGCGCTTGTATTGGTAGCTGCCAGGTCGGTTGTTAGAGGCTTGTTGACCTCTTCCGGGCTTGACCCGGCTAGTGAGGAGTTTGCCGACCTTAAGCGCTGTGAGTTATTTTTGTCCTTTGTGCTGTCCGCCCTGGACGACACATTGGTGATGTGTAGCTGCGGCCCTCCGCCGGTCTGTTTGGTTACGCCAGTGGGCGGCTGATTTTGTGTCCAAAAAGTCACTCACGGCCCTTCCCTTTGTGGGGTTGCGGCTCTTTGGAGAAAAATTGGATTCGGTGGCAAAGGGAGGTAAGTTACCTCAGCGTAAGAAGCAGCGTCGCCCCTTTCGGGGGGCGGCTTCCTTCTCTCAGTCCTTTCGTGGGGCTAGAGTTGGCAGGGGCTCGGCCTTCCCTTCGTTCGAAGGTGATTCCTGGCCTAGGGGCATGGGTCGGGCCCGTCCAGGGCACAGTTGGGGTTCCAAGCCTAGAGCCGCTGCCAAGCCGGCTCAGCAATGAGGGGGCGCCCTCACCCTTGCGGGTGGGGGGACGGTTGCAACTCTTCTCCCAGGTCTGGGTCCAACAGGTCTCGGACAGGTGGATTCAGGAAGTGGTGTCTTCCGGTTACAAGCTGGAGTTCGAGTTCCGGCCCCCTCCCAGATTCTTCAGGTCTCGGGTGCCGTCAGACCCTCTGGCCACCCTGGGGCTTCGGGCGGCAGTAGCAAGTCTCGTGGACATGGCTGTCATCTGTCTGGTGCCCCTCTCAGACCGGGGCCTGGGCTTCTATTCCAATTTGTTCACGGTGCCCAAGAAGGACGGTTCCGTCTGTCCCATTCTGGATCTGAAGTTGCTCAACAGGTTCGTCCGTCCCCGGAATATCCGTATGGAAACTCTGCGTTCAGCCATCCATTCACTTTGTCAGGGGGACTTCATGACGTCCATAGACATCAAGGATGCTTACCTGCATATTCCAATATTTCTACCACACCAGAGATTCCTCAGATTTGTCGTGGACAATCGGCATTTTCAGTTTGTGGCTCTTCCGTTTGGCCTTACCTCGGCTCCAAGGGTGTTTACCAAGGTGTTGGCAGGAGTGATGGCCATCCTCGGAGCCAGGGGTATCCGCATCGTGCCCTATCTGGACGAACTTCTCATCATGGCGTCTTCCCTCAGTCAGGCGCAGCTGGATACCAGGACCGTGGTGTCCACTCTGGAGATTTTCGGTTGGGTGATCAACTATCCCAAGTCCTGCCTCACTCCCTCCAGGGTGGTGGAGTTCCTGGGAATGTCTCTGGATACTTCTCAGGCCAGGGTGTTTCTCCCCCGAGCCAAGGTTCTTCTGATTCAGGAATTGACTCAGCGTCTCCTATCCAACCCCCGCCCGTCCATCCGGCTAGGGATGCGACTGGTGGGATTGATGGTGGCGTCGTTCGAGGCGGTTCCCTTTGCCCAGTTTCACACAAGGACGCTCCAGCTCCATCTCTTGGCGGCCTGGGACAGGTCCCCGCTGTCATTGGATCAGTCCTTTCTGATGTCCCCCCGGGTGCGGCTTTCCCTTCGGTGGTGGCTGAATCCGAGCAATCTGACAAGGGGCAGGTCCTTCATGACCCCTTGTTGGGAGACGGTCACCACGGATGCCAGCCTGTCAGGTTGGGGGGGGATTTTGGAAGGATCTTCAGTTTCAGGGGCTGTGGGGGCCTCAGGAGGCTCACGACCCCATCAGTGTTCTGGAGATGAGAGCCATCAGGTTGGTTCTGGCTCACTTGACTCCTCAGTTACGGGGACTACCGGTTCAGGTTCGGTCGGACAATCGGACGGCGGTTGCCTACATCAATCACCAGGGAGGGACTCGCAGCAGGCGGGCCCTCAGGGAGGTGTCTTTGATACTGGATTGGGCAGAGGGCAATGTCCCATGCATCTCGGCAGTGTACATTCTGGTCGCTCAGCCCCAAGGTGTTTCGGTCACTTTGTCACCGGTGGGGGACTCCGGAGGTGGACCTCTTTGCCTCGTCACAATCACAAGCTTCCGGCATTTGTGTCTCTCTCGCGGGATCCGCTGGCTCTGGCAGCGGATGCCATGTCTCTGAACTGGAGGGATCTGGGGTTTCCGTACCTGTTTCCTCCGTTTCCCATGGTGGGCAAAGTGGTGCGCAAGCTGGCCCTAGAGGGCGCGTCGGCAATCCTGGTGGCTCCAAGGTGGCCAAGACAGGTTTGGTTCGCAGACGTGGTAAGGTTGGCGGAGGATCAGTTAGACCTGCCCCTTCTGCCGGATCTGCTCACTCAGGGTCCACTGCTCTACCCCAATTTACCAACGCTGGCTTTGACGGCGTGGTTGCTGAAACCTCTATCTTGAGGGAGGAAGGTCTTTCTGGTGCTGTCATTCAGACTCTGGTTAGGGCTAGAAAGCAGTCCTCCTCCGTCATCTATTTTAGGACTTGGAGGTCTTATATTGATTGGTGTGAGGTTAGGGCCTTGCCTTGCAGGGTGTTTTCTATCCCTAGGGTCTTGGAATTTCTGCAACGTGGTCTGGACCAAGGTTTGCAACTTAGTACGCTGAAAGGGTTTCTGCCCTGGCGGTTTTCTTTCAAAAGTCTCTGGTTAAGACTTTTTTCCAGGGGGTTACGCATGTGCGGCCTCCTAGGAAGCCTTTGCTCCCAGTTTGGGATTTGAATTTGGTTTTGTCTGCCTTGCAGGGTCCGCCTTTTGAACCTTTGCAGGATATTGCACTTTCTATGCTTACTCAGAAGGTTGTTTTTCTGGTTGCCATCACTTCCGTTCGGCGTGTATCGGAGTTGGCGGCTTTGTCCATTCAGGCCCCTTACTTTGAGAGGCATCAGGACAAGGTTGTTTTCCGCTTTAAGCCAGATTTCCTTCCTAAGGTGGTCTCTGCTTTTCATCTGAATCAGGATATTGTTCTTCCCTCCTTGTGTCCTAAGCCCAGCAATGACAAGGAGAGGGTTTTGCATTCTTTGGATGTGGTTCGCTGTGTGAAGTACTATTTGGTGGCTACTTCTCCTTTTCGTAGGACTGACGCCCTTTTTGTGGTGCCCTCTTGGCCTAGGAAGGGTTTGGCTCCTGCCAACTCTTCCATTAGTAAATGGATTCGCCAGGCCATTGTTGGGGCCTATTCTGCCAGGGGGAAGGTTCCCCCTTTTCGTGTTACTGCTCATTCTACTCGTGCTGTTGGGGCGTCCTGGGCCTTCCAGCACCAGGCCTCTGTTGAGCAGGTTTGTAAGGCTGCTACTTGGTCCTCGGTTCACACTTTTTCCAAATTTTACAAGGTTGATATTCGGGCCTCAGCGTATGCTGTTTTTGGCAGCAAAGTTCTAAAAGCTGCAGTGGTTTAAGTTTTTGGATCCCCGCCCTTTATGGACACTGCTATTGGATGTCCCAAGTGTAATGAATGTCTTGAAGCGGGGTGTGTGACATACTTAGAATAATACCATTTTGTGAATACTCACCTGTAAAATGGGTATTATGAGTATGTCACACACCCCGCTTCACCCTGCCCTTTTGTATTCTGGATCCTTTATATGGTGAACCTTTGTTAGTTTTTATTGGCTTTCCTGGTCCCTTGATCTTACTGCTATCTTTATACTGGGTGATGAGTTGGAGGTCCCAGGTATTTACGGGCTGGGAGGGTCTTACATTTTTTTGATATCTTCTCTGCAAGATCGCCATCTACAGGTCAGTATACCCAAGTGTAATGAATGTCTTGAAGCGGGGTGTGTGACATACTTATAATACCCATTTTACAGGTGAGTATTCACAAAATGGTATTTTTCTTTTGCAGAACCAGTGGTAAATATAACCCTGGCATTGAGAAATGAATTAGTCGGCCCCTGGCGGTCAGTATTGCTGCTTCGTCATTTGTTTTTATAATGATGGCAGCATAAGTATTATGTTATCTGCCTATTGCCATGGGAGACCAAGTCTAGCCAACTAGATACCTCCATCCTTACTGGTCAGCATTGTGGTTACTGCCACTCCTGGGTCTTTATGCCTCTGGATTGGCAGACATGCTACTGGCCAGTACAAAATTGTGGAGCCCAGGTGATGCTCCTGTAATGCATCCTCCGTTTCTGTTGACAGGAAGGTGGCTTCTAGAAGAGGTGAGGGAGGTTCCAGAAAGAAGCCACATTTTGGCAGTACCTAGGCAAAAAAATCCCTTTGTGGGACGGAAAAAATTCTGACTCCTCCTCACCTATCTTGCTGGACTATAGTGGTAATTATCATGCTGTTCCTCTACTTTAGCAGCAGGCAGTGCCCACTCCGCATTTCTGTGCCCAATATGGGGGCATACAATGCCTGGTGTAAAGCTGGTACTGCTAACAGTGACCCTAACCTATCTACAGAAAACAGGATGGCTGGGCCAAAGGCGGCCCCCAATGGCCTTGGCACCCAGGGCGATTGGCCTACTCGCTCTCCCCTAGAAACTGCCCTAATTGGCCCCCAAGGCATTTGAACTGGTGATTATTTGCCTACCAGCCTGGAAGGAAAAAAGATGTCAGAAGCAGCAGTATTTTAACATACAGATTTTTTTTGTCTCTGGGAGAGGGGTTACATTAGTTAGGCTAGACCTAGGTGAAAGTCAAAGCAAACATCAAATATTATTTTGTCATCTGTACAATTCCTAAGATTTTCTTAGGATTTAAAAATGCATTTAAACCCATATCTTTCTTCTGTTAGCATCAGTCGCCCATAGCTTCACAGCCTGGCTCTCTTGTGTTCCTCTGCTGTCAGCTCCAGTGCTAACAGTGTTCTCCCTGGACAGCTTCTGTGTTCTGGTCATAAGGGAGCATTCGCCTACATTGATTGGAAGCAGGGCATATCACATGACTAATATCGGATCAGTGGTGGATACTGGAAAACTTACCAGAGCTCACCCGGCTGTGATGTCTGCATTGGAACTCACACAGGTGTAGGGCTGCATAGGATCAATGTTTTGCACGGTAAGGCAAGAATAGCCTGGTCCTATTGGTCCTCTTACTAAGAATTGGAAAAGGTGAGCTTTCAAACAAAAAATAGTTTTTAATGTCTGAAAGGTTGTACCCTGATGAAGCTGCCCTTTGTGGTCCAGAAACATTAGATTTTATGGTTTAATAAACCACATCACTGATGAAATTGAGTGCCAGTGGATCCTGCTCTTTTGCACATTGGTAATGACTGTGCAATTAGCTGTACCACCGCAGCACCATAAAACTTCTACAAGGCATTCTGAGGAGTGCGCATGACCCTTTTATATTTGGCTTAATAAGATTTGAGATGCCCCGAAGTGGAAAACTTAAAACAGCATACTCACCTCTCATCTATAAGATTACAGGGGCGCTAGATTCCCCCGGGGCATCCAGAATCGAGATGCCCCGCTGTGTAAAACCCCTCAGGTTGGCCGGAAATGCACCTTCTTTCCCTGTCCAATGGCGCATGCACGAGCAGCAGCCGCTCCCAAGCTACCCCTTTACCAGGGCGCTTGTCTGTGCCAGGCATTTGTGAAAGGCCGAAATGGGCACCCTCCCTGTGAGAGGGTAGTGGGGGATGCGGTCGTCGGCCCACTCAGATCCAGATCCTTAGGCAAACTCTTAGACGAAGGGGCCGGAGTGGGTCCGAGTGCACTGATTGGAGGAGAAGCCAGATTCTTATCTGTAAAAAGTATTAATCATTAACTGTGGACTAGCTGTCAACTGGCCTAGTGCAAAGAGAAGTACAGTGGAGTTGGAGACCTTAGGGCCAACCAATCAGATCACAGATTTACCAGTTATCTAAACATTGGAATAGGGATAACTTTTCCAGGGTTGCTTCACTGTTTATAGCACTGCTAAATCTGCCCAAAAGTGTGAGGTTTGCCGTTCCAATACTGAATCAGTAGATAACCTCTTGATTATTGGCCATCTTTATCCAACCTAAACTAGTGTTGTGAGTTTACATGATTATGATAGGAAGTAGAGTGAGCTGTGAGTAGAAATGGTTGCTCTAAATGGACCTTGTACTTAAGTATTTAAGCGGGACAACCCTCCCCTCTAAATACTTTGGCTGATGCAGTCAGCTCGTTGGTGGCCTGGTTTAAAAACAATTGGGTTATCCACTGCCAAAGCCACGCGCATGCTGCATTTTTGAGATTGCTGATTGGCTGAGCTCAGGAGTGCAGTATCTCAATGGCGGGGTTGGGGGCGTGCCACAGCTACAGGAAAGTCCAGGGGGTTTACCAGCGACCGTGGGTGTTTCACACTGCAGTGCACCCCAATTTAGGATCTAATGAAGACTAGTCGTTTTTGCAGTCAGGGATGATGGCAGGATGTAGGCCTCTGTGGGGTAAAAATCTTCAAGCATGAAGCTGTCTGCTTGTTTTATTTTTTCAGGCTCCCTAAAGAGCCCTACTATCAGACTTATTCCTGCAGGAGTCTATTTACCCTACAAACAGGTTTCACTTTTCCATTTTAGTGCTGATGATGATAGAAACCTTGAAGGGCTCAGATCCTCCAACCTCAACACCTCATCATGGGGGGGGGGGGGGGGGGGGGGTTCCCTGTATCCCTTCTTTTTGTCTGATCCATCTATAAAGCAAGTTGGGCAAGTTAGGAAAGTTCTCTGAGTCTTAACTTATCCCTTTCTGTAATTTTTCTGATGTGTGGACCATGCCATAGTGGAGGTTAGTCATTTTCACAGTGCTTCCTACTGGGGAAGTAGTTTCCTTTGATGACCTCGTGAATGTTCATCTAGAACTCCTTTCTGAACACATTTTTACCATGGCTGGACTGGCATCACATCCACCTGCAACATTGGACTGCAAGCTATGTTATCTTTTTTTTTTTAGTTAGTTTTTAGTTTTGTGCTATATAATAATTGACCAATAACTGTAAGTGCACTATATATGACAGCCTCTGGTGTATTATATATGTCTTTTTTGTATGTTTTGTTTGCAGCTGCTCTGGATTTGTTCTGCACATTGTTGCGTTTGTTATCTAGCAATGTTTTATGTCATGTGAGAGAATAGTACTTAGAGCTATCTTGTTCCACGAGCCCATTTCAGCACGCAGGGAGTTGTTTTAAACACTCTCAGTCTGTCAGCCTGGCTCAATTACACAGCATGAAATAGGTTTCTCTTGTGCGAGATAAAGAGAACAGCATTTGATGAGTTGCTGCACTTTAGCAGCTTTCCTTTTGCATTGTAAAAGCTCTTAAGAAGATTATTTCCTTCAGCCTTGGTTTAGCTGGAACACTTTAAACAATTTGACGATTTCCATGCTTACTTAAGAAGAGTTTATGGCGCAAAACTAGGTTGGTGTTCTTCACTGGAGTATTTTCACCCTCATTTTTGTTGCTTGCCAGGTAATGAGCAACAAAAAAAAAAGTCCATTTACTTTAATGCTGTGAAGATTTTCTTCAAGCTCTTCTTCACCAACAACTATTTTAAGTTCATTTAATGAAAAGCCCAAACCCTTAAAAAACTATTCCCCCAACATCTAAAATTAATATATTTAACATTTTAGTCTTTCCCTTACTGGCCTGCATCTCTGTTATGGGCGCTGCCATCTTGCCTCGGTAGCATCACATACTGAGGAGAGGAGGGGGTTCAAAAGTGCAGGGGGTGATGGGGTTATAGGTGTGCTTTGCAAAGACAGAGCAAAGCTGGAGTAAGGAAAAGGTCAGCAATCCCAGAATGCAGAGCAGCACAGTCAGAAGACACTTCCTGTTTGCAGACAGCCTGAGACTCCATGGGCCACCATCTTGTTGATGTTTAAAGTCTCAGAAAATGCAGTAGATCTAGGTAGGATGATTTTTCTCCTCCATCCAGTCCAGGCCGCCCCAATATCTTCACGATTGGGGGGTGTGTGTGTTTGCCTCTAGAGGGCGCTTAACTGCAAGATCAAAGATGTATCTCCTCCCGGTCCCCTATAAAGGCAGCCGCCCCTCTATCATTCCCCAATTGTTCATCTTGCAGTTTGGCTGCATAAGATCGATGGCACTCTTTCTCAGATTTTAGCAGCAGAGCGGGGCCACCTAGCCCGTCGGCCACTGCAGGACTCTATTCTCATGGATCTCTTCTGACCCACTCCCGCCTCCCAGCCTTTGGCTGCTACGGGGATCCGCGATGGTAGGGTGAACGCTGGGGTCTGTGGCATTCGGCAGAGCACATGCTCTGGGCCGCAGACCTTATTTCTAAAAGGTAGCCGGCCACAGGCTTATGGTAAGCCTGATGGGGAACCACTAATTTGTTTTTTATATATATGTCCCTCCCAGCCCACAGCTTTATTTTCGTGTGTGTGCATTTTTGGTGCGACTTTCACATTAAAATAATTAGAATACACAGAGCAAGTGGTTAGTTAATAAAAAATACAATTATTATAAAATGGCCCAAATCAGCCATAAAAAATCTAATGTCAAAGTCCTTTAATTATATACATGAGTTTAATGAAGTCCCAGAAATTGACTCGTGGTGTTAAATTTTCAATTTATGCCGGATATCCCGAATCTCATGCAGCAGGTGTTCAATAGTGCTCAAACACATAGGTATCATCCACCGCGTGCCCACCACCTATTTTTGGTACCCTTACCAGGTGGCGTATATTGGTACGTCTTAAGAATAAGCCACTCCTTGCTCCGTAGCTCTATTCAATTCAAATCTGATCCTCTTGTGGTTTAGGATGAATACCCATAGATTTTGGGCTTGAAGGTAGCTCAATGTGGGTTTTTGCATGAAAAATCAATGAAGGAAATATATAGCGTAATATCGCTTTTAATAATAAAAACCTCTAAAAGGTTAAAAATGTGCACTCACATTTAAAATCCTTGATGTACAGCATATAATAACAAAGGCGAAGCTCTCACCCTACTTTCGGTTCACCTCGGCCGCTGGTGTCCACGAGGGGGAGAGGGAGTTCGCTTTCATAAATTGCAAGATTCCTTTGTTGTATTAGTGCAGGGGTCTGACTAGTTGCCGTCAACTTTCACATTGCGCTACTCATTGACAGGCATTAAGGAGCGGTCTCTGACCTCCTTACCTTCTAGCGGCGGTCGCTCCCTGCGGGGCTTCTCCGCACCGACATGTGCGGCACTGGCTGAGATGTGAGACGGGGGGGGGGGGCGGAGTGCACGTTTCGACCGTCGGCTGACAATGGGTCGCCACCATGTCAGGCGGATTCCGGAGGACGGCGTATTCTTCTGCTGATGCGCCGCGGTGGGGGGGTCCTCTGGCGTCGGCACGGTAAGCTGACGTCGCGCTGGTGCCGCCCCCTGAGGATCTTTCCAGAAGGTGCGGTTGTGGACGGTCGCTGCTGCTGCTGTGCTGGGAGCCAGGTGCTCAGACCTTCCTTGCTGCGGACGCTGCGGTGATCCCTTCTGTCGGTTGCGGTGTCGTGAATCCCTCTTTTTATTATTGTTGCACATTTGCCATATGTATTTTATGTTAAGGCTGACATGGGGCTTCTCTCTTTTTTGTTTAGATCGTGGGCTAAGGTTGAGGGTTGTGGTTCCTTCCGTTTCCCCTTTTTATTAAGAGGGATTGTTTATTAGGCTTAGGCCGTAGTGTCTAGTAGCCTTATTGAATTTTACTATTCTTAATCACCATAATGGAGGCATCAGGGGATAGTGAGCTGGGGGCCCGATTTGGGCAGGACAGGCTCTGCCCCTTGTGCAGAAGGAATCCTCTGGGCGGATTCAGCACGGTTTGTCCCACTTGCGCCAGAGGCATTGTTTTGGACCATGAGCGGACGGTCGCCCCTGACCCTAGCCCTGTATTACCATCAGCCTCTCCGGACCCTCCGCTGCTGCATTCAGCCCCTAGTGAAGGGGGAGCCAGCAAGGGGTCTCCTACTGATTTTGCGCATAGGCTGGCCAGTCTCGAGAAGCAGATCTCGTTGACAGCTCCTAAGAAAGCCTCGAGTAAGAAGCGGCATCTGGAGCCGATTTACTCGGATGACGATCTTTTTGATTGCTTGGGTTCTGCGGAGGAAGGTGAGTTTGACAGATGATTCTCGCTCAACGGTGGAATATTCCTCTGGCGATGACAGTATCTCTGGTTCGTCCTCGGACGAGGATTCTTGTCTCCCAGATGATACAGAGAGTTTGCTCTCTTCCGTGTTTGATACCCTACATTTTGTTCCTCCCAGAGCGACTAAGAGGAGGCAGGGTGATTTATTTTGGCCTGAGAGGCAAAGACGGGTCTTCCCGGAGCAGCCTCACTTTTCTAACATGATCCTTAAGGAATGGGAAAGTCCCAACAAGTTACCATCGGTCCCTAAGGGCCTGGATAGGCGGTACCCCTTTCCTGTTGAATTGGTTCGGTTATGGTGTCACCCTCCCGAGGTGGATCCTCCCGTGTCAGGTTTGTCCAATACCACTGTTATGCCGTCGCCCGACAGTGCTTCCTTACGTGACCCTGCAGACAAACGCATGGATCAGCTGGTCTGCCATGCGTTCACCTTTGCTGGTGCCCTCTTTCGCCCTGCATGTGCCTCGGCAATCGTCTCACTAGCCAACAGGAGAAAGGTGAGACACCTTGTGGCTAGAGTTAAGGCTCGCAAGCAGGCTGAGGAGTATAAGGAACTCAAGGCTTGCTTGGATGTCATTGGCTTTGTTGTTACTGCCATGGATGATGTGGTCAGGCTTGGCGCCAGAATTTCGGCCTTGCTTGTTGCTTTACGCTGCTCGCTCTGGTTGAAGCAGTGGTCGGCTGATGCGGCTGCCACAATCCCTTTGTTGTCCCTCACAAATCTACCTTTTGTGGGAAACCGGCTGTTTGGGGAGCAGTAGGACCTTCAGGTCAAGGATGGTAGACTCCCTCAGGGAAGGAAGCCTGCTCGGTCCTTTCGGAACCCCTCTTCTTATCGGTCCTTTCGAGGAGGAAGAGGATCTTCATTTCCAGGTGGCCGCAGAGATACCTGGGGCAGAGGTAGGTCCCGCAGCCGACCCAACTCCTCCTGGGGAGCCAAGTCCAAACCCCATGCAAAGCCCACTCAGGAATGAGGGGGCGCCCTCACCCATCCAGGTGGGGGATGGCTTCTGCTGTTTGCTCAGATCTGGAGGCGGCATGTCTCAGATCGGTGGATTCAGGTTACAAGATAGAGCTGGCAGCCACGCCACCCTCAAAATTCCTCCGTTCAAGTATATCACGAAACCCGCTAAAAGCTCAAGCTTTGAGAACGGCTGTTCAGCACCTCCTGCGGATAGGTGTGATTTGCCCTGTACCCCGGCAGAAACAGGGTCAGGGATTCTACTACAACCTGTTCACAGTTCCTAAGAAGGACGGAACGCTACGACCAATTCTGGACCTGAAGGGTCTCAACAGGTTTGTAAGAGTCAGACATTTCCGCATGGAAACATTGCGGTCGCGGGGTGAGATCGCTTCGGCCCGGCAACTTCATGACCACGGTGGACATTAGGGACACTTATCTGCACATCCCGATTTTACAGGGACATCAGAAGTTCCTGGGGTTTGCGCTGGAAGATCAACATTACCAGTTCATAGCACTCACATTCGGAATATCCTCAACCCCCCGTGTGTTCACCAAGGTGCTGGCGGGCATCATGGCTATCCTGAGGAGTCAGGGTATTCGTGTGTTACCCTATCTGGACGATTTGCTGATTTCGGCCCGGTCCCTTCAGCAGGCCGAGAGCGATACTCGGACGGTGCTATCAACCCTGGAAGCCTTCGGTCGGGTAATCAATTACCCCAAGTCGTTTATCACTCCCTCAACAGTGAGATCCTTCCTGGGAATGACGATAGACACCGCTCAGGTCAAGGATTTTCTACCACAGCAGAAGGTTTTGGGTCTCCAGACGCCTTGCTGTCTTGTCAGCAGCCGTCGGTGCGTCTGGGGATGAGATTGGTGGGCCTAATGGTGTCATGCTTCGAGGCAGTACCCTTCGCCCAATTTTACATGAGACCTCTACAATTGAACCTGCTGATTGGCTGGAATCAGACGCAGGACGCTTTTCGCTGTCCCCCCTGGCCAGGCAGTCCCTCTTGTGGTGGTTGGACTCCCGGAAACCTGCTGGTGGGCAAGTCCTTTCTGACTCCCCATTGGGAGATAGTTACCACGGATGCCAGTATGACAGGCTGGGGAGGCGTTTGGCAGACCCAGAAGATCCAGGGTCAGTGGGGGCTGCAGGAGAACCGTTTACCCATAAATCTCTTGGAGCTGAGAGCAATACGGTTGGTTCTTCTGCGCTTGACTCCTCATTTAGGAGGCTGTGCGATCCAGGTTCGATCGGACAATCAGACTGCTGACTGCTGTCAACCACCAGGGCGGGACTCTGAGCAAGAGATTCCTCAAGGAGGTAACCCAGATTCTGTCTTGGGCAGAGGAGAATGTTCCCTGCATCTCGGCGGTCTACATCCCCGGGGTGGAAAACCAGGAGTCAGACTCCCTGAGTAGGAGTTCCTTGCGTCTGGGGGAATGGTCCCTCAGCAGGGGGACCTTTCAGGCTCTGTGTCTCCGCTGGGGTCAGCCGGACGTGGATCTGTTTGCGTCCAGACACAATCACAAGCTTCCAAGGTTCGTCTCCCTCTCAAGAGATCAACAGACGCTCTGGCGATTCCTTGGACGGAGTTCAAATTTCTGTATGCATTCCCTCCGTTTCCGCACCTGGGCAGAGTGCTGTGCAAGATAGCCCAGGAAGGGGTACCAACCATCGGAGTTGGTTTGCAGAAATAGTCCAGATGTCAATAGATCACTACATCATGCCTGACGACCCAGAGCTTCTCACACAGGGGTCGCTGCGGCACCCCAATTTACGGACGCTGGCTTTGATGGCCTGGCTATTGAAACCTCAATCCTGACGGAGAAGGGGTTATCGGCCACGGTTGTGCATACTATGATTCAGGCACGGAAGAAATCTTCTTCCATGATATACTACAGGGTTTGGCAGGCCTTAGACTTGGGTCTTTAGCTGAGCACCCTCAAGGGTCAGGTCTCGGCTTTAGCCATCTTTTCCAGAGATCCATTGCCAACCATAGGTTGATCAAGACTTTTTTCCAGGGAGTTACCCATGTCCGGCCACCGTGTAAGTCAGTATTACCGGTGTGGGACTTGAATTTAGTACTATCTACTCTCCAGGGTCCATTGAGCGATGCTGCTTTGTCTATGTTGATTCTCAAAGTGGTCTTTCTGGTAGCAATCACCTTGGTGCGTCGTGTATCAGAGCTGACCGCGCTTTGTATGAAACCACCCTACTTTGAGCTGCACAGGGATAAGGTGGTTTTTCGCTTTAAACCTGATTTTTTTGCCTAAGGTAGTTTCTCCCTTTCACCTTAATGAGGAAGTTGTCTTACCTTCCTTGTGTCCAGCACCGGCTAATTCCAAAGAATGAACCCTCCATGCTTTGGATGTGGTCAGAGCCATTAAGTATTACCTGGCTGCGACTGAATTCTTAAGGAAATCGGATTTGCTCTTTGTCCTAACAGAGGGTTCTAGGAAAGGATTGCCACCAGCCAAGTCCACTCTCAGTAAGTGGATCAGACAGGCGGTGGTACAAGCATATTCTGCCAGGGGGAAGGAACCCGCCTTTTTGGATCACAGCTCATTCTACCAGAGCTATTGGTGCCTCTTGGGCTTTTCAGCACCAGGCATCGGTGGAACAAGTTTGTAAGGCCGCAACTTGGTCTTCTGTTCATACTTTTTCAAAGTTTTACAAGGTGGATGTCAGGGCCTCAGCTGACGCAGTTTTTGGCCGAAAGGTGCTTCAGGCGGTAGTGAAATGAACTACATGCTGTTCCGCACTGGGGATCCCGCCCATATGGACTCCTTTTGGATGTCCCAATCGTGAAGATATTGGGACGGCATGGACTGGATGGAGGAGAAAAATACAATTTTGTGAAACTCACCTGTAGAATTGTTTTTGTATCCATCCAGTCCAGGCCGTCCCACCCCACCCTTGTGTTCATTATGTCCTGTATGCCTGTTATGATGATCAACCATTTTTGTTCATAGGACACTAGTTTTCTAGTTTTTGCTTAGAGAGAGTACAATCTGAAGCTATGTGAAGTAACATGATTTCTTAGGCCTCGCAGCCTGCCCTATTTTGTTGAGTACTGCTTTTTAACCTCTGGAGAATAAGAGGGACACCTGCCTTTATAGGGAGCCGGGAGGAGCTACATCTTTGATCTTGCAGTCAAGCGCCCTCTAGAGGCGAACAACCCTAACCCCCCCCCACCCCCCAATCGTGAAGATATTGGGACGGCCTGGACTGGATGAATACAAAAAATGTTACAGGTGAGTTTCACAGAATTGTATTTTTAATGTGAGCAATCTGTATGTACAGGATGGGAGAAACATATAAGGTAGGCTCTTATTCAGAGTGAAGGCCCAGTTTAACTAAAAAAAGTTTCTCCAGCCTAGCTGTCTAGTCTAGATGGGTAGCAGATAAAGACATAAGTCATGCTATAATCCGTTACTCTAGGAAAGCAGCATGGTAAGAGAGAGAAGGCCCCAAACATGACATTTTCCCCTTTTTTCTCATTTTCCCTATATGTTTTTTATGCTTTGTCTGGCCACATATGGACACTTGCATCCTGATATTATTATCACCTTTACATGCATCAAATAGCATGCTGAAATGAATGGTTTCAACAATAATGGCCACCATTGTAGTTGCTCCTCTTGCTACACCAACTGGCTCTTATATGGTGGCTATGTGAACATAGAAGTTGAGGATAGTTCTTTATCTGGGCTTGTATAGATGTATTTTCATCCAGTGCCACTTATCTTTTCCTTGGTTGCCCTTTCAAAAAATAGCTCTGAAACTAGTGCAAAAGCAAGTTTATTAAAAATGAACCTAATTATCCCCCATGCCTGGGCCATAGCATATAACAGGGTTGAGGAGCAACCACTGAGCACTAAAGAAACAAAGATATCTTAAAAACAATTGATCTGTTTTTTATTTAATTATTAAAGCACAAAGACAAAAACACTTAAAAAGGCTAAAATAAGCCAAGACAGCCTGTGGATGGTATATACAGAGGTACTAAACAGGATAGTTGTACTACAGGAGATGGTCCGCACCATAGATCAACAACTAGGGGTCAATACAAAAATAATAATAATAATAGCCTTGCAGACCTCTCTATGTAACTACAATATCACCATAAGCACATGTCTGTCAAGGCATTAGAAACATCCAAAATACATATCTTAATAGATTGTGGGTACTTTCCTATGAAGTCCTAACAGGCCGCCATTGCTCCCAGCACTGCTTCAGAGGGGAGTGCCTTGTCATCACAGTTTGAGACACCTGTTTTTTGTAAGCCTCGAAACCCCTAAAATACAGACCGAAAACCCAACTTCAATGCTGCTGAGGTCCTTCCTCTGTTCAGCAGCCTCACAAATTGCCCATGTGACTGCTTATGACCAGTAGGATTGCATGCCCATTTTGCAAACACCATTGGCTGCTCTTGGTCACATAGGGTACGGGAGGATCCTGTATCTTGCATATGTCGGGATGGAAAACTGGGCGGGGAACGGGGGTTGGGCTAGTTATTTATTTTTTTAACTATCAAGTCCGAGATCAGGTTTTACACTTTTTATGGTTTCACCGTATTTCAATACAATACCATCTTTATACAATATGTTAAAACTTTTTTTTGATTGTTGGCCAGAGAAAGTTGTGAAAGTATTTACATCTAGAGCAAAAGCCTTACTTGTGTGCTTCAGTTCTTGTCTTGTGTCTTTATTTTCCATGCTAAGCACGGCCCAGTTAGAGAGTCTAGAAGTCTGTTTGATGAAATATTCCTCAGTCCTTCAGAGGTATGGAACCCTTTTAGTCTTTGATATCAACTGTTTTGTGCCAATATGTACATTTTTTGTGTCGCCTTTTATGGGAAATTAATTGTGGTGCGTTATACTGGACATTTATGCCTTCATTGTCCTGTTTTTTTCAGCAGATTTACTTAAAAATAAACAGTTTTTGTATCGCAACAGGAGCAAGCTCTGTTCATCTGACATATGCCACCTATGCAAAGCTCAGCACTCTTCTATAGAGCTGTAATTGGAAAGCACTGCGCTTTCCAAAAGGGTCACAAGGAAAAACAGCTGATCCCTGTGTCTTGGAGATAGAGGGCCACAGAAAACGGCAGATATAGCAGATAACCAAGGATCAAGTTCTATGAATAAAAGTTAATTTACTGAATCTTCTGTTTTGTGTGGAGGGCACCGCGGGTATTTATGCGTCTCAACCATTTTTCTCCATAGGCACAAAATACATAGTGAGCACCTCCAACTGCCAATTACATATCACTCCACAATAAGCCAGTTGGTTTATGTGCTTTATGTTGCAATAGTCCCTGCTGCCAGGAACTATTTAAATTGTGTTGGCTTCCTAATTTTAAAAAGACATTGTCATCCTTTCCCTGTTTTTTTTGTTTGCTTGGCTGGGGTAAGATACTATTTTTTTTTTTTTGCTGTCCGAAGACCACTTGGGAACTCACTTTACTCCATAATAGTCATTAGGACTAAACGGTGCTTACCAGAACTCTTACCAGAGGTCTGACATACGTTGAAAGTAATCATTGATACAGGTCTTGGTATATGTATAAGGATAAAATAAGGCAGCTGAACTTGCTGTATTCTGAAATCAGAAAGCCAGTGGAATGACTAGTAAAATGCCTTGCTTGATGTATTACTATGTATATGCCTGAAATAAGCGAAGGGAATTTTCACATTTGCAATTTTGATCCCCAGGGGTGCTTCTACTCTGCAGCTGTAAAGTTCTACCCCTAAGAGTTCTATGGCACCAACCGTCTACAGAGCAGAAGAATTAGAAGGAGTTAGTCCAACAGTTTCTTAGTTGAAACATTGACTGTTTTTTCAGTTATGACAAAAACAATATTGAACACCCTCCCCAGCTGCTGACCCACATTGTCACCCAACTTCCTCCCTAGCTGCTGACGCACTCCATCATCTAACGCTCCTCCACAGCTGCTGACGCACACGATCATCTAAGCCTACTCCCTAGCTTCTCACCAACACCTCACATGTCCCACAGCCTCAGCTAACCCCTCCCCGGCTCCTCCACATTGCTCATCCACTGTACACACACCATAGATCATGCATACACCATACATAAAGCCCTCTCCTCCCATAATATTAAGACTGCAAAGGCCTCTCCTATATTATTAAGCCTGCAGTATGCAGGATATGTATGGTGAGAGGTATCTATATATGCAGGTAAAGAGACCTCTACAGGCTTCTCATCAGGTGGAGTCTGAATGCACTCTGCATGCTTATGTATTGTGGAATGATGGGGCGGCCAACATTTTTCCGCATAACAGCTTCTCAAGTCTCTCTGCCATTGGGGGGGGGCCTTAAAACAATGCAGACCTCTCCACCCATAAACATAAGCCTACAGTGGTCTCACTGCCTCTATAGAGATAAAACAAAGATAAAATAGGTTTAACTTTTACCAAATTTTCTATAGTGTTCTGCACCTAAGGGCATCCCTAATTGGGATGCCCCATTGTGTAAAACCCCCCAAAAGCCCAGTTTCACCTACCTTGTTCCAGAGCCCTCGTTGCATCTCTGCGACGCGGTCGCATCCCGCCTCACCTCTGGCCGTACGCGCGCCCACCTTTCTGAATGGGCGGCTCGGACACGTGATGGCTAGGAGGTGAGCGGGGCATGCAGCCGGTGCACCCTTCAGCTTAGCCGCCAGGGGAGCCAAGTGAAAGCGAGCACACTAATTGGTTGAGCAGGCCGCTCAGCCAATCAGCCTGCTCATTCTCACCTGAGTCTGCGCCGTGGGATCGATAGGAAGGTGAGTGAATGGGCGACCTGGGGGATACACACAGCGGGGCATGCCTCCACTGAGAGGAACAACACATCGAAAAGTGAAAATCGGTGTGTTGTCCCTCTTTAAATAACCAATATTTAATACCACCTATACCTCTATATTGAATTGGTGTCCCAGAGCCAGGTTCCCACTCATTGTTGTGCTGTGGCCACTTAGTTATTGGTAGCTCGGGGGTTAATGCTAGGGGCAGCACCAGTGCCAGAAGGACAAAAGTATCCAGGTGGGGGAGATTTATGTGTCACAGGTAAGATAGTAAAAGGGGAGCGGCAAGCATCCCAAAGACATTTCACACATCAGGGCATCCCAAATTGGGATATCCTGCTTAGAGGGAGACCTGCAGTCTTATAGACTATAGGCTGATAGTTGCTCCTTTTTAATGATTGGGGTTTTTCAGCTTTTTTTTTTGTCCATTTATTTGTTGGTCTAGGATCACCTAGTTCTCTGCATATTCATTTTTGGGTCCAGAGGTGAAATGTGCTTGCACTCTGCTCCATCTTTAGGGCCTGAGGGGATTTGCTGGCATTGTCTTTATTAATATTTAGGTTTTAAGGCACAGAAAGGCATAGGGGCAGTGTGGTGGAGGGGTCGGTGTGGTGATATGCAGGGAGCTTTAACCCACCCCGTTTTGCTGACCCTAAGGCCGACAGACCACAGCAGAGTGATGCTCACACTTTTCATGCGCTGTCCTATCTAGTGTACTCACAGCTTGTTTGTCTGACTGCATGGATGGAACTAATTCCTATGTGTGCGCTGGCATACAATGGCCATATATGCACCCCCCCCCCTGAAAAAAAACAAGTAAAACGTTGCATTTCCCTGTATAATGGACCGTGTGTGGTGATGCCACAGTGTGTACAGTAACAGACCATGACAGATCCTAGATTCTCTTTGGTCATGCAACCGTACCTGTCTTCCGCAGAATCAAGGTTACTATTTTTACCCCTATTCTCCAAAATAGATGCTGGCGTGAAAAGGGGGGGGGGGGATTGCAAATCTTTGCGCCGGGTGCCAGAAAGCCTAGCTATGCCTCTGCACGCACACACATATACGTAACATATACTCTAAAATGACTCTCAATGATTTGTCCCCATCATGATTTGTTTACAAAAGGGTCATTCTACTTCCCTAAAATGCTGCAGATGCACCTACAAGACCTGGCTCCCTGTAAGGGGAAATACTTTCTTTCATGCAGCATCTACATTTTCTATTTTTGTCTTTAATCTGCCAAATCAAGCTGTGGCGTGCACCAGATAAGCAACCACATAAAGCCGGCAGACCAGTCTGGAAGGTGGACCGGTGTCAGATAAGTTGAGGGAGGAAGGTATGATTTTTTCAAGTACCTGATTTTTTAACTGACATTTGCATAAATCCTGCTGTATTGTATAACCCACTGATCTTGTGATTTACCAGTTTACCAGAACAAGAGAAGAAAAGCTAAGAAAGGCCAGTACTTACATTTTGTTATTGCACTGTTCCCTGCTTGGCTAAAAAAATGATCACTGTACTGAGACTGGGCATAATAAAATAGAATGTGGCGCATATTCTTCTATCTGAAGGCGCTTTGTAATGTAACTTAATAACACATGAGGTCCTTTTGACTTTTTTACTGAGAATTGCAATTTGTGATCGTGCACAGGTGGGAGGTGGTGGTGGGGATATGCGGTTGGGCCTTGTTGCAAAAAGCATTGCTGCTTACTTAACTTTTAGTTTCTTTTTTATTATTGATCAAAGTCTGGTGTTCTGCATCATAAACCTAGGGGATCTAGCTGTCACGCTCAGGGTACTCTAATGTCACGCTCAGGTAACTCCAGCCCTCCAGGTAAGCCCTCAACCCCCAATCTCCGCAGCCAGCTTCACCTGTAGGAGCCCCCGCTTGCCGGGACGCAGTACACCCCTGCCCGGGATCGGTTGCCCCCAGGACTTCAATGGCTCAAAGGATGGGAGCTTACTGTTTGGAGGTCTGAAGAACCAATCGCTAGGAACGGAATCAGAGCGAGTCCAAGGTTGGAGCGAGTTTAGCAGGAAGTTAAAAGACAGGTCAGAGGTCGACGCGGGGTAATCAGAGATTGCAGCGGTACAGAAGGATGAGGCAGCTCGAGGTTGGGGTACGAAGCAGGGGTCAGCAACGGAGATCAGACAGAGAATGGTCAGTTTTCAGGCAAGGGTCGGCAACGGAGATCAGACAGAGAATGGTCGGTTTTCAGGCAATGGTCGGCAACGGAGATCAGACGGAGTGTAATACAAGACAAACTAGGTACAAGGCACTATCACAGGCACTGAGTGAATGATGGGGTAAGGCTTTATAGGGACCAGACATGATTGAAAAGAGCGTGATTGGTGCAACTAGAACCTCTGTAAGGATTGGCCCAGAACCAAAGGGGCGTATAGCCCAAAATCCTTTACCTGGGCTCATTGGCCCAACCCCAACCTAGGGGCGTTTAGCCCTCCAAATCCCTAGGGCTCATTGGCCCTTACTTCAGCCTCCGGCAGGCGCGCTGAGAGCGCCGGAGGGCATAAAGACCACGGACTGTCGCGCGCACGCGAGAATGAGAAGCGGGGGAGAGGGAGGAGGGCGGGCGTGCTCGGCGCCGCACGAGCTGCCACCGTTCGGCGCGGCCGCCGAGCAAGGACTGCTGCGGCCGGCCGGCCGCCCGGAGACGACGCTGGAACGGGGCCCAGGTAAGCGGGTTCTGACACTAGCAGGTCACAGCAACGATCTTGTCTCTGGCAAATTGCCCTCTTTAGTGGCAGAAATTAATCAAGTGGGCACGTAGAGATGTGATGGAAACCTGCCTACTGGGACATAAGTATGGCAGAGCAGAGATCAGAACTCTATGTTGGTATGCTGGGGTTGCAGCTCCACTTTGCTTAACTGATTGGGCTCTCGTCCTGCGTGTCTGCAGATTGTGGAGGTTATGCTTTCATAGTTGTTCCTTAGCACTGTGTGCGGGCTGTTTAGATGTCACTGCCACACATTCTGATTATAGACTGCAGAGATGTGGTTTCTCTGCAGCGCCATCTGCTGCTCCCACATTTTATCACCAGGGAAAGTCAGGATGGGTTAGTATATTTCACAGAGCCAGCATAAAGTGATTTTTTTTCACCTTTGCAGTTTGGGAAACGCTTATGGGAGTCTGTAGACATCAGCAGAGACCAGGTTTAAGGTTTCAGATCTTCCAACTGGCATGTGTCTGTGACTTTTTGCCTTATTACCCCCCTAGGCATATTGTATGCCATCAGACTCCTGCCAACCAGCTGGGCTCTAACTGAAGTTCATAAAAAGGTTGGCATGGTTAGATCCAACTTTAATCTGAAGTGTTTAACTATGTGTTCGCCAGGTGGTTCCAAATGGAGTCCCTCATGGTCTAGATTGCCTTGGCGCAGGAATTCCTGGTGATGGGTGAACAGGCTTACCTTTATGTATGTATCTGCTTGTCTGATCAGAAGTTCTGTGGTGTTTCTTGGAGGATCAGTTTGTGGCCTTGCTCTTTAGTCTTGCTGCGGCACAAGAGTGTTAACCAAGCTGTTGGCCAACCTCATAGCATGCTTCCAGAAGTAGAAAAAAAACTGTGATCCAGACAACCTCTTAAGATATGGTCATTTCAGGTGGCCAACTAGAGGTTAAAGATATTGATCCACACTGGAGCAGTTCGGTTAGTTAACTGTCAAAAGTCTTCCCTGGCCATCTTATTTCAAGGGATGAAGATCAACACAGAAGTAGTAAGGTTGTTCGTGCCAGAACAAAAGCATATTCAACCAAGAAGATCTTTGAAATATGGACCCCAACAGGCATTCATTTATTCCAGTACAGTGGAGGGTGATCACCATGATTGCCAGTCTCAGGCTGGTCATGAGAAGAGGTCTAGGCTAGACTCATACCTGTCCATTGATGACCTAGTGCTCAAGGTAGTTTTCCTACCCCTTCAACACTGGCCAGGGAGTTGAGGGGACAGCCATGGTGGGTTCTTTCTGGCAATGCCAAGACTGTAAAATATATTAACCATCAGGTGTGCACCCACAGCAGGTCTGCCATAGCAGAGGTGAAACGATAAATGTGCAGAGAGTCATTGGCTGATCTTGTCGAGGGTCCATATACTTGGGATCAAGAACATGCCTACAGATTTCCTGAACAAAAAGGGGGTTTGCCCCTGCACCAGAATTGTCAGCGATGATTTGCCATCTCTGGGGCATGCTGTACATTAAACTGCGTGCCTCTCTACTCATCACTCTTGTTAGAATCTTATCAGAATTGGGAAACTTGTTTCATAAGCCTGAGGTAGTCTCTATGTTTCATATTAATGAGAAAATTGTTTTGTTATCATATTGCCTAATCCGTTATCCAGGGGAGCTTGCCCTACACGTGCCAGATGTTGTTGGAGGGATCCAATTTTATTTGAATTTAACAAAGGAACTTCTTCTCTGTTTCCATCGTAGGACCATCAAGGGGCTTTGAAGCCTACTCATCAAGTGGAAAGCCCTTTCTTTTAGACTGTTTTCTCATTTTATCAGGGCAGTTGGGCTGTCATGAGCTCTGTGTCATCAGGCTACATTGAGTCATGTCTATGTTTCTTGGTTCTTAATCCTTACTTTGTCTGCAAGGTCCTGGAGGTGGCTAAGTAACTCTGGCTCACTGACAGGCTGTTCTTTTTTGTTACTTTTTTGTAGCACATGGTTATGTTTCTGTTCTGGTAGTTGGGGAATTATTCCCCTCCTATACACTTCTTTGGGATGTTCCATCTGAATCTTGGTTGGTTAACTTTGCCTTCTATAGCACTAACAGTAATTTTCATCACTTGAAAATTATGTGCATTAATAAGAACTTATAACAATTACACATTAAAATAAATGAAATCTGCCAAGCACTGGTCTCAAACCACCACTGGATTTACAGACAGAACCTGATGATGATCTGTAGGAGATCCTACCTCTCCACACATCATTTTTTATAAAAAAAAAATTGTTATTTTGGGTTTAAACCCTTGACATCAACTGTATACCAGGGAGGGTATTGATATGCCCCCCAATACACCTCATTTGCTGCCCACAAGCAGCTGCACCTCCTCCAGCGATGCAGTGTTCACCCATTTCCATATCCCCGTTGAATAAGCGGCTGCATTAGTGTATGTGTAGGCCTGCACCCTTTTTTGATCAGAGCTGCCAGGAAACTTTCAGTTTAAATTCTTTGCTCTGACCTTATATTCCATGTAGATATGGAAAAAAATGGGCACCTAATGCGCATTATATAGAATTTACAAAAGCCTGCATAGATCTGGAGATTTTATTAGAAGACAGTGAACTTTAATTTTGCATTTCCTGTAGAGAAGAGACTAGCAATGAAAAGCATAACTACTGTGCATATTCTATGCAGCGTACCATCTTAGTGAAGTAAAAATGTCATCTGTATATTTAAATGCAGATTTTCGCTGTTACACATAGTACATCAGTTCCCATCTAAATGCCACAGCATTATTATGACATTCATCTGATACAGTCTGGGCATTTCTTTTCTTTTAAATAAGGGTAACCAGCAGTATAAGGACTTTCTTGCCTTTGTGTGATATTATTATTTTGGAGACTCCCCCTGTTTTTTCTTTTTTTTATTTTCTCCCTTATTCACTCGTCCCTTCCTCTTCTTACTTGTTTTCCTTTTCTCCTTTCTTTCTTGCGTCCTCATATGTCTTATTGCTTCCTTTTTTTCTATGCCCTATTATACTTTTCTTCCCCCTCCTTTTCTCCTCTTTATACCCTTCCCACAGGGGCCGTCACATGTGGTGACATACCCACTCGATCCCTGTGGATCCTTTTAGATCCATTTAGAATTTGTCTGGATGGAGCAAACTTGCCCAGTCCATCACCTGGCAAAGATTGTTCTGCTTTTTAGGTTCAGTGAAGGTTAAGGAGCCACCCAATGTGATTGGGACCCACATAGTACATCAGTTCCCATCTAAATGCCACAGCATTATTATGACATTCATCTGATACAGTCTGGGCATTTCTTTTCTTTTAAATTAGGGTAACCAGCAGTATAAGGACTTTCTTGCCTTTGTGTGATATTATTATTTTGGAGACTCCCCCTGTTTTTTCTTTTTTTTATTTTCTCCCTTATTCACTCGTCCCTTCCTCTTCTTACTTGTTTTCCTTTTCTCCTTTCTTTCTTGCGTCCTCATATGTCTTATTGCTTCCTTTTTTTCTATGCCCTATTATACTTTTCTTCCCCCTCCTTTTCTCCTCTTTATACCCTTCCCACAGGGGCCGTCACATGTGGTGACATACCCACTCGATCCCTGTGGATCCTTTTAGATCCATTTAGAATTTGTCTGGATGGAGCAAACTTGCCCAGTCCATCACCTGGCAAAGATTGTTCTGCTTTTTAGGTTCAGTGAAGGTTAAGGAGCCACCCAATGTGATTGGGACCCTCTGCATTTTGGACAGTCTCAGCGGCGAACCAGGTGGTGCTGTCTGTGATGTCAGCAGTTGACAGACTGGTTAGTCTGATGCTGAGAGGCAGAGATCTCCCACTGATCCACATGGATGGATTGTATTGATTCTTGAATTGAGGATTATCAGTTATAATAACTGCAATAAATCTGCATGCATAACTGCCACATGCACCACCGTAAACAATGTGGCACTTTAGCTTATTAATAATTACAAATTATCACTGGAGAGCAACTGGGGGGTGGGGGCTTCTGCTGCACGGCCTTGGAGGCATACGGCCACCATTCTAATATCGGACTGCATCCAGTTAGTGTTTTTATAAATAATGGGCAGAGACTTTAGTAAAAAAAAAAAAAAAAAAAAGAAACACAGGCTGTTTTGCGGCACTGAGCTGGGGATAGAAGGTGACCACATAAACTTCCTTTCTAGGTTATGGACAGTTTAGAATATTGTTTAAGTGTGTAAGACCGGAAAATAGGCTCAATTTTTGTAAGTCAAAGATTCCTGGGGAGAATTCTTTTTAACACAGTGACTTTGTAATTCATCTGCTTTCAAACAGAACCTTCCCTAAACCAACTTGTAATGGTAGGTCTCTATGTTTCCCTTTGTAATGTTCCTTTTCAGGGGCACAGTTCAGTTCTGGATTGCAGGAAAGGTAAAAGTGAAGACCAGTGTTGCTCCACCTGAATTCCAAGGAAATTGGTGGTGACAATTTAACCTGATTGTATTGTCAAGACTTTCTCTAAAGGGACCGTAAACCGACATTAATAAACAAAAAGGCTCAAAAAAGGACTAAGGCCCTGCCGTAGCGCCGAAGATTCTCACGTTAGATGCCCTCACGTCAGTCACAGTGACTTTTTACACTCCCTCCATTCATTGAATGTGGCATAATTATATGTAATTAGAAAAGTTAATCTTTATATTTTAGTGATACTGAAGACAAAGGTAACTGTTACACCATTGCGTTGGGCTACATTTGGCATTTGTCCTAAACTGTTTTCCATTTTTAAATTGAAGCAGAAATGGCCGCGATATCTGGGTTTACAGCTTCAGGCAATGACATTATCTTTTTCATCCTGTCCCCCAATCAGCTCAGCAGAGCCGGACAGGATTGCAGGTCCCTCCCTCCGCCTCCTCCTCTAGATTCATCACATTGCTGTCAGTGCAGAGAGCTGATTATTATGCAACATCACAGATCCAAGGGCCACGCCCACTTTTTTCATAAGCAAGATCCTATAGTGAACCTGTAAACCCTGATATCTCTGCCATTTCTTCTTTAAAAACAGAAAACCGTTCAGGACAATGCCAAATGTAGCCCGACCCAATGGTGTAGCAATTACCTTTCCTGACAAATCACTTTAAAGACATTTTTGCAATAACTTTTCATTTTCTGGCATCATTCCTGTATTGATTTAAACAAAACAAACCAGGACATTTATCAGCATGTTCTTGTTCTCACAGCTCCCTCAGTGTGCAGTGATGCAGTTGGTGTGGGAGGAACCTAGTTGAATCGCCCATCAGTCTAATAGGTTAAGAAACAGAGGTTTTTGGCTTGCAAATACTGAAGATACATGTGAAAGTCACATCTTTGCAGTGTGATCCCTACTCTGTGTGTGAGCCCTGTAGTTGCAACTGGTAAAATATAGAGCTACTTTCCGGGCACTTAGTAGAATACAGAGCTACTTGCTGGGGACCGTACCTTACGTTTCTTAACTGTGCACAGCTGTTTTCTGTTTGCTAATAAATAATATAATAAGTAATAAAGAGAACAGAGCCCACCTTTTGCACAAATTTAAAGGTGGGCAAAACTATGCTGGATTTTGTTTCTTGCACCTGGGGCATCCTGATTTCAGGTGGCACCCAGATCACAGAAAGGGGTGCACCACCTATAATCCTAGTAAATGTGCTAAATCCTTGTGTAATGTACAAAGTCAAAGCATAAATGGAGTGGACGTGGACACCCTCCATACCTTTCTCCAAATGAGGAGCACCAAACAGATGGTCAAGTAATCAAAAAAGTATTTTATTTCAAATACATTACACTAACACAATGGATAAAATACATAAAACCAGACATTTAAAAAAACACCACTGCAAAAAATGTGTAGTATTTTCTTAATATTTTGACTTTTTATCTTGCTGCTTTTGCAAATTTTTTGCACTTTTTGTATTATCATAATATAAGGGGTATTTTATTGACCTACCCTTTGTCCTTTTTGGGGGGCCCTCTCCCGGTCCAGTGGCAATTTACTTATGGCCTTAAAGGGCGGTTGTTATTGTTAAAGTGGACCAACACCCAGGATTTTGACCATCCTGGGTTTTGGTCCACTTCCGTGGGGCACCCCGCTGTGTGAAACCCCCCCAGAAAGCCCCGAAAACTCACCTGTCCCCGCTCCCACGTGACCGCTGCAGCCAATCCCCGTCGGCGGACAAGCAGAGCGCGTCCGCCGCCGCCTCCCGCGCGTCCCTCTTACAGGGAGCGCACCCACGCCGGCCATTCACAAACAGCCGGCGCGGGAGCGCGCCCTGCCGAGGGACACGAGGGAGGCTGAGGCGGACGCGCATGCGCCGCTGGAACATGGAAAAGGTAGGATTGTGGGCTTCCTGGGGGGTTTCACCCCGTGGGACATCCCAATTTCGGATGCCCCGCGGGGAGGGATCTGATCAGCCCGGGAATCTTATAGATTCCCGGGCCGATCCCCCCTGGGTGTTTTTTAAATGTCTGTTTTTATATATTTTATCCGTTGTGTTTGTGTAATGTATTTGAAATAGTAAATAAAGTATAAATAAAGTACTTTTTTGATTACTTGACAAACTGGTGCTCCCCATTTGGAGAAAGGTGTTTCGGGTGTCCACGTCCACTCCATTTATGTTCAGGTGGCACGCTGTTTGAAACCACCTGAAACGCCCATAAAAATGTACCCTTTCCCAGTCCCACATCACATGTTCGGGGCTGTCCAATCAGTGGCATATGCTGTGTATAGTAATGATCATCATGCTGCTCTGGTTAGACTCAAAGTTCGGTAATAATAATGAGTGACCATGTCCTCAGTTCTTAGAT
This sequence comes from Gastrophryne carolinensis, assembly GCA_027917425.1. NCBI lineage: Eukaryota > Metazoa > Chordata > Amphibia > Anura > Microhylidae > Gastrophryne > Gastrophryne carolinensis. The sequence goes on from CM051236.1 coordinate 168,762,715, forward strand.
GTGAGTGCGCTCTCTTCCACAGCCCATCTAAATGGCTTGGTGTGGGAGCGCCCCTTATCCCAGAGATACTGGGGTTGTGGCCGGCATTGTTTACATCGCAGTGGGAGCCAGGGAAAAGGTGAGTTTTGCGGTGACCCGAGGAGGGGGTTTCGCACAGCATCTTGGATGCACCAGGAGAAGCCCAGCAGCCAATCCTGAATTCTTTCAGAGTACATTGGGGTTTTGCTCTTCTTTAAAATTAGAGTTTAGAGGTGTGCTGGCTGTGCTTAAATGTAAGACATTAAAACTGGGCTAAAGGTAACATTGTAGAGTGATTTAGTAGTATCTATCATCAAAAATAATTAAAAAGACTGTTATTAAAGCACATCTAAAACCAAAGGGCTAGTTCATACATCACACCCAGGGTACCCTGATTTGGGATGCCGGTGCAGCCATCTATTTGACTGGAGGTCCCCTAAATATGTTTGTTTTCCTTTCGCTGTACAGTCGCTGTGATTTTCATTGACAACATATAGTAAAAATGACCTTGCAATTACATGGTCCTTATACGTAAACAACAATTGACTTTTTTCGTGTCATGATTACTTTAAAGCTGAACAAAAGATTCCAGGCCAGGCACTGGCTTTTCTCTGGGGATGTGTGAAACTCCCTTGTTCGCCAGTAAAAACTCACCTTGCATGGGCTCTCATTCAGCGAAATCCGCCTGCTGGGGCGCGCACGGCCAGGGATGCCGGGCATGTGGCAGTGCACGCTCCCCATGCTGCAGAGGCATTCTGTTCTGCACCAGCCATTTCTGTGCTCTCTTGAGATGCTAGAATATGCTTGCCAGTTGTTCTCTGCAATTAGTAGTGGTGCAGGAATATTCATCATCATAGCCCTTTCACATCATCATCATTATAAATGTTACTGTGGCATTTCGGATCTCACCTAGCACTTTGTTGGAATTGCATACATTATGAAAGACTCGACCCTGCTAAGTGTTAGATTTGTATGGAATATTGGGGTAAATCTGTTTAGCTGTGCCCTGCAGCGATCATGAATTGCTCCTCTGAGTAGCAGCACAATTATTTTACTTTCACAAAGCTGTAAAAGCTTAGCCAGCTGTGAGCGATTTATGGTCTTTTTTAGCTTTGGGGCTTATTAAAGGAAGCCAGGGCCTATTCTGGATGTCCCTAAAGGAGGCTGCATGGTATATTTTCTGCATCCAGGGGAGCTACTTCTTTGGAGATAGTGTAAACAACTCCCTGGTATGTCCAATTTGCTGGTTAATAGATGGGACCAGAGACCTTCTTTAAATGGAGGCACATCCTTTGTCCTTTAAAATACAGGCAAAACAAATTAGAAATTAAAAATGTACAAAATATGTTTAGCATTAACTAATTTGTATCTACTGTTTTAATCTATGTCCATGTCCAGGCCATACTGAACTCTTGTTTGCTGTTCCGTCATACTCAAGTTACATAAAACATTTCGGGTCCCAAAATCAAGTCCTGTAGAGCACCGGCCTGTCCACCATTACCCAGTTTCTGCAGGACGTAGTATCCCGGGCACACCCACTCTATTACATTGCAATGGAGGGGGCATGCCAAGTCCTGACACAAAGCCTCTATTCTAAGTATGTCACACACCCCGCTTCAAGACATTGATTACACTTGGGTATACTGACCTGTAGATGGCAATCTTGCAGAGATGATAACAAAAAAAGGTAAGACCCTCCCAGCCCATAAATACCTGGGACCTCCCACTCATTTCCCAGTTTTCCATCTCTGCAGAGGCGAGCAAGTCAGAAGATGATGTCTCCTCCTTGCAGGTAGCCGGGATGAATCCCGGCCACTTTTTATTCTTCTGTTTCTGCACGGATCCCTTCTATTAAGTTACTTGCCTCCCAGCCTAGGCTGCTGGTCCGGGCAAAGGTAGTTGCCACCCCTGGTGCTTAGGGGCCGTGAGACCCCATAACAAGGGGTAGGCGGCTATCCGGGTTGGTGATCCCGTTTTGGGATGCCCCGTCCCTTGGCCCTACCCTGGCATGGTTTCCCCCTCTCCCGGATACCCTTAGAGGGGGGGAGGGTGGGGGCCAGTTTCCTTATGGATTCCTATCATTTATGTGTGTGTGCGTGTGTATGTTTACTGTGTGTGTGCTTTTACTTTCACTTTGACTGGCGCCGGCGGTCCCGCGGCGCCGTCCTCCGGGAGCTGTATGGCAATGGTGGCGGGGGGGGCTTCTTCTCCTCTGGGCGGGGGGGCGGAGCCGGGCGCTCGCGCGCGCTTACGGCTCGCCCCCGTGCTTCGGGCGCATCTTTCAGGTCCCGGCTTCTGGCCGGGAGAGACGGGGGAGGGGTGGGGCCGGGTGCGACGCGCGAACCGCGCCGGCCCGCCCTCCCTCCTCTTACTGCACACTGCGCCTTCCCTGTGCCAGGCATGCGGTACTGAAGGTCGGGTGAGTCGCTTTATGGCCATCTGAGTCATCTGTTGTTAACTATTTCTAGCATGGTCTGAGCATGTGCTTGTTTTTTTTTTTGTGTTCCAGGTGGACCATTGATCATATTAAAGGGGGTTTCTCCCGGTCCAGGGTCCCTGTTTAAATTTTAGCTGGCTTAAAATCCTTCCACTTGGGACTTAAAGGGGCATCCCGGGTTGCATTATTGCGTAATTCCCAAAAAGAGCATTGTACACATATATATATATAATATATATTATTAGAAAAAAAATCACCATATGGAGGCTTCCCCGGATACTGGGCTTGTGCCCCCCTCGGGGCATTCCAGGCTGTGTTTGGGGTGTGGGGTATCCCTTTTGGGGGATGATGTATTTCTATGTGTACCCTGTGCGCAGCGGTCTATTACGCGGCAGACCGGATCTCAGGTGTCCGGTTCTGCTCCGCCAGTCTCCTCTCCGTCTCCCCCTCGCTTGACACGTACCCCATGTGATGTGGTCATTGGTGGGGAGTCGCAATCTGAGGTGTGTGCCAGATTGGCCAATCTTGAAAAAATGTTTTCCAGTGCCGTTGTTAAAAAGGCCACGGCAAAGAGAAAACATTTGTATACGGCTGTGCAGGCCTTTGATAGGGAGGATTTTGACTCCCTGGATTGGTCTGATTTTTCCCCGCGTGAGGAAGGGGAGTTGTATGAGGAGTCTGATGACTCAGATGATCAGCAGTTTGTGGGCGCTGATACCGAGCAGGGCCAGGGGGATTCTTTGGATACCGCTAGGGTCCTGGTTCATATGTTTGAGGTCCTGGCTATTTCTCCCCCCGAGGCGGCTCCTCCGCTGAAGGGGGGAGTTCTTTGAAGTTACTAAGCCGCGCTTGGAATTTCCTTATCAAAAGCATTTTGATGGTATCATTCTCAAGGAATGGGAGAGGCCGACTCGGCTTCCGGGTGTTCCACCGGGTTGGGACAAGAAATATCCCTTTCCGGCGGACGCGGTGAGGCACTGGTCGTCCCCCCCCCCCGAGGTGGATGCTCCTGTCTTGGGGTTGTCCAGCTCCGCAGTCCTCCATTCTCCGGAGTGCACTACTCTCAAGGATGGCGAGGATAAACGCATTGCCCAGATGGCTTGTCATGGTTTTGCCAGTGTTGGATCGGCCTTGCGGCCGGTTTGTGCTTCTGCACTTGTACTGGTTGCTGCCTGGTTGCTTGTTAGAGGATTGTTGACCTCGTCCGGCTTGACCCGGCTAGTGAGGAATTTGCCGACCTTAAGCGCTGTGAGTTATTTTTATCCTTTGTACTGTCCGCCCTGGACGACACTTTGGTGATGTGTAGCAGAGCTGCGGCTCTGCTTGTGGCTATCCGCCGGTCGGTTTGGTTACGCCAGTGGGTCGCTGATTTTGTGTCCAAAAGGTCGCTCACGGCCCTTTTCTTTGTGGGGTTGCGGCTCTTTGGAGAAAAATTGGATTCGGTGGCAAAGGGAGGTAAGTTACCTCAGTGTAAGAAGCAGCGTCGCCCCTTTCGGGGGCGGCTTCCTTCTCTCAGTCCTTTTGTGGGGCTAGAGTTGGCAGGGGTTCGGCTTTCCCCTCACCCAGAAGTGATTCCTGGACCAGGGACAGGGGTCGGGCCCGTCTAGGACACAGTTGGGGCTCCAAGCCTAGAGCCGCTGCCAAGCCGGCTCAGCAATGAGGGGGCGCCCTCACCCTTGCGGGTGGGAGGATGGCTGCTACTCTTCTCCCAGGTTTGGGTTCAAGAGGTCTCGGACAGGTGGATTCAGGAAGTGGTGTCTTCCGGTTACAAGCTGGAGTTCGAGTTCCGGCCCCCTCACAGATTCTTCAGTTCTCGGGTGCCGTCAGATCCTCTGGCCGCCCAGGGCTTCGGGCAGCAGTAGCAAGTCTTTTGGACATGGCTGTCATCTGCCCGGTGCCCCACTCAGACCGGGCCTGGGCTTCTATTCCAATTTGTTCATGGTGCCCAAGAAGGACGGATCCGTTCGTCCCATTCTGGATCTGAAGTTGCTCAACAGGTTTGTTCGTCCCCGGAAGTTCCAGTTGGAAACTCTGCGCTCAGCCATCCACTCACTTCGTCAGGGGGACTTCATGACGTCCATAGACATCAAGGATGCTTACCTGCATATTCCAATATTTTTGGCACACCAGAGATTCCTCAGGTTTGTCGTGGACAATCGACATTTTCAGTTTGTGGCTCTTCCGTTTGGCCTTGCCTCGGCTCCAAAGGTTTTTACCAAGGTGTTGGCAGGAGGGATGGCCATACTCAGAGCCAGGGGTATCCGCATCGTGCCCTATCTGGACGATCTTCTCATCATGGCGTCTTCCCTCAGTCAGGCGCAGCTGGATACCAGGAATGTGGTGTCCACTCTGGAGAGTTTCGGTTGGGCGATCAGCTATCCCAAGTCCTGCCTCACTCCCTCCAGGGTGGTGGAGTTCCTGGGAATGTCGCTGGATACTTCTCAGGCCAGGGTGTCTCTCCCCGAGCCAAGGTTCTTCTGATTCAGGATTTGACTCAGCGTCTTCTATCCATTCCCCGTCCGTCCATCTGGCTAGGGATGTGACTCGTGGGATTGATGGTGACGTCGTTCGAGGCGGTTCCCTTTGCCCAGTTTCACACAAGGACGCTCCAGCTCCATCTCTTGGCAGCCTGGGACGGGTCCCCGCTGTCATTGGATCAGTCCTTTCTGATGTCCCCCCGGGTGCGGCGTTCCCTTCAGTGGTGGCTGAAACCGAGCAATCTGACGAGGGGCAGGTGCTTTCTGACCCCTCGTTGGGAGACGGTCACCATGGATGCCAGCCTGTCAGGTTGGGGGGGATTTTGGAAGGATCTTCAGTTTCAGGGGCTGTGGGGGCCTCAGGAGGCTCACAATCCCATCAGTGTTCTGGAGTTGAGAGCCATCAGGTTGGTTCTGGCTCACTTGACTCATCAGTTACGGGGACTACCGGTTCAAGTTCGGTCGGACAATCGGATGGCGGTCGCCTACATCAATCACCAGGGAGGGACTCGCAGCAGGCGTGCCCTCAGGGAAGTGTCCTTGATCCTTGCCTGGGCGGAGAGCAATGTCCCATGCCTCTCCGCGGTGTACATTCCGGGAGTGGAGAACACGGAGGCGGACTCCCTGAGCAGGGGGTCATCTCGCCGGGGGGAATGGTTGCTCTGCCCCAAGGTGTTTCGTTCACTTTGCCTCCGGTGGGGGTCTCCGGAGGTGGACCTCTTTGCCTCTCGTCACAATCACAAGCTTCTGGCATTTGTGTCTCTCTCGTGGGATCCACTGGCTCTGGCAGTGGATACCATGTCTCTGAACTGGAGGGATCTGGGGTTTCTGTACCTGTTCCCCCCGTTTCCCATGGTGAGCAGAGTGGTGCGCAAGCTGGCCCTAGAGGGCGCGTCAGCAATCCTGGTGGCTCCAAGTTGGCCAAGACAGGTTTGGTTCGCAGACGTGGTAAGGTTGGCGGAGGATCAGTTAGACCTGCCCCTTCTGCCGGATCTGCTCACTCAGGGGCCACTGCTCTACCCCAATTTACCAACGCTGGCTTTGACGGCGTGGTTGCTGAAACCTCCATCTTGAGGGAGGAAGGTCTTTCTGATGCTGTCATTCAGATTCTGGTTAGGGCTAGGAAGCAGTCTTCCTCTGCCATCTATTATAGGATTTGTTGGTCTTATATTGATTGGCGTGAGGTCAGGGCCTTGCCTTGCAGGGCGTTTTCTATCCCTAGGGCTTTGAAATTTCTGCAACATGGTCTGGACCAAGGTTTGCAGCTTAGTACGCTGAAGGGGCAGGTTTCTGCCCTGGCGGTTTTCTTTCAAAAGCCTTTTGCTCCTCATCCTCTGGTTAAGACCTTTTTCCAGGGGGTTACGCATGTGCGGCCTCCTAGGAAGCCTTTGCTCCCAGTTTGGGATTTGAATTTGGTTTTGTCTGCCTTGCAGGGTCCTCCTTTTGAACCTTTGCAGGATATTGCACTTTCTACGCTTACTCAGAAGGTTTTTTTTCTGGTTGCCATCACTTCCGTTCGTCGTGTTTCGGAGTTGGCAGCCTTGTCTATTAAGGCTCCTTACTTTGAGAGGCATCAGGACAAGGTTGTTTTCCGCTTCAAACCAGATTTCCTTCCTAAGGTGGTCTCTGCTTTTCATTTGAATCAGGATATTGTTCTTCCCTCCTTGTGTCCTAAGCCCAGCAATGACAAGGAGAGGGTTTTGCATTCTTTGGATGTGGTCCGCTGTGTGAAGTACTATTTGGTGGCTACTTCCCCTTTTTGTAGGACTGACACCCTTTTTGTGGTGCCCTCTGGGCCTAGGAAGGGATTGGCTCCTGCCAAGTCTTCCATTAGTAAATGGATTCGCCAGGCCATTGTTTGGGCCTATTCTGCTAAGGGGAAGATTCCCCCTTTTCGTGTTACTGCTCATTCTACTCGTACTGTTGGGGCGTCCTGGGCCTTCCAGCACCAGGCTTCTGTTGAGCAGGTTTGTAAGGCTGCTACTTGGTCTTTGGTTCACACTTTTTCCAAGTTTTACAAGGTTGATGTTCGGGCCTCAGCGGATGCTGTTTTTGGCCGCAAAGTTCTGCAAGCTGCAGTGGTTTAAGTTTGTGCCTTGTTTTTTTGGATCCCCGCCCTTTATGGACACTGCTATTGGATGTCCCAAGTGTAATGAATGTCTTGAAGCGGGGTGTGTGACATACAGTACTTAGAATAATACCATTTTGTGAATACTCACCTGTAAAATGGGTATTATAAGTCGCACACCCCGCTTCACCCTGCCCTTTTGTATTCTGGATCCTTTATATGGTGAACCTTTGTTAGTTTTTATTGGCTTTCCTCGTCCCTTGATCTTACTGCTATCTTTAATACTGGGAAATGAGTCCCAGGTATTTATGGGCCGAGAGGGTCTGACCTTTTTTTGTTATCATCTCTGCAAGATCGCCATCTACAGGTCAGTATACCCAAGTGTAATGAATATCTTGAAGCAGGGTGTGTGACATACTTATAATACCCATTTTACAGGTGAGTATTCACAAAATGGTATTTATCCAATTAATCGAGTGGCCATGCTCCAGACACCATGACAGTCATGGAAGTGTATGGGGGAAGCCATTCATCCTCTTTGTTGCCGGTGAGCAAACATAGCAACTGTGAGACTTGATCTCATGACCGGTAACGTTTTATTTAACATAAGTAGTTTAAACTGGTACCAATTTAACCTTTAAAGGAAAATAAAAATAACTAACATAGTGAGCTCAACACTGTAAATTCCCCAAAATGTGACTTTGTTTTACTTTATTTAAAGTAATATACGGTTAGATTCAAATCTTTCTAGCTATCTGTGCTTCCACTGGTAAGGCCTCAAATGATTTGCAAGTGATAAAGGATACCCAAAGCTTCTTAAGGAATATTTCTAGTAGTAGAGCACATTGTCTAACAACTTTATCGTTGTTATACATATGGTCACAAAAAACATTTTTATAAACTGGGTCTTCACTCATCCTACCTTCTTAATCCCTTATCCTACCTATTGTCTCCACCCTTTATCCAACACCTTGTCGCTACCCGTTACCTACCTTTGTTCTCCACCTGTTATCCTCTTTCTTGTTGCCACCCCTTATCCTACCTCTTCTTTCCACTCATTATCCTATAATTTGTTGAGGCACCTTATCCTACCTCGTCCACCAATTACCCTACCACTTGTCGCCTTGTCTTACAAAACCTCTTCCCTCCACCCATTATGCTACCACTTGTTGCCACTAACTTCTTGTCTCCACCCCTTATTCTTTTTCTTTTGTCCACCCAGTGTCATAAGTCTTGTCTCTATCCCTTAGCCTACTTCTTGTCTCCACACCTTATTCTCAGTGTAATCTTATTGGTTGTCATACTGGTGTGGCTGCCAACCAGCAAGGTACACTAAAGAGTGAGCTTTGCTTGATTTTGTGTCAGCCTATGGGGATTCATGTAGAGAAGCACCCCAAATTGACATTCCCAGGGTTTGGGAGATAAAACATGCTATGTGACCGGTATACTGCATGCACCTACCTAGTGCTTAAATAAACACTTGGTGCAGTTTAGTATATACTGTCAGGAAAGGAAGTATACTGATACAATGACTTACAGTGCTGGGTTGTCCATGAATTGTGTTTATGTATATGTTATGTTATATGTATAGGTTATGTATATGTAGGTATATGAGGAGTACACTTGGATTGTGTTGTATCATGCTCTGCAATAACCAAATGAACTCATGTGGCCCCATAAATAGCCAGGAACCTCCCACCAATTTCCAGTGTTTCTCTGCAGTCTGGACTGCGAAGATATAAGATGGCTCTCTATTGCGCAGGGAGTGGGGCTTTTCAAGCCTAGGGCCCTGCAGGCTTATTTCCACCCGTTCTGGACCCACTGCCTCCCAGCCTCGGCTGACGGTTCGGGTGAAGGTAGGACAGCACTAGGGTCAGGTGCTGAAGGAGCGCTGCTCCGGGCCGCAAGACCCTGTACCAAAGGGTAGCCGGCGACAGGCTGTCTATGGTGAGCCTCATTGGGATGCCCCAGCCTCTATTCTTGGGTCCTTGTTCCCTTTCCCTCACCCTGTCTCCCCTCCCCTCTATAAGGTTGTGCGCCACCCCTTTGTTGTGGCCCGCTCGGCTGGCAAGGGGGCGCCCGGGGGGTCTGTGATTTGTGTGTGTTTTATTATTGGTGTGTGTGCGGGCCGTTGTACGGTGCTCCGCGGTGGTTGGCGCTATGTATTTTATAGTTACTGTCTTGGCGCCGGCGTCTCACGTGATCGCAGTTTCGCGCTCTTCGGGGGGGGGGGACCGCGGTTTGACGCATTCTGCTTCATACTCTCGCGGTCTGCCCCTCTAGGTACTGCTGCCGGCGCCATTTTGTGGCCTCGTCCTTGCGGTGCTGCAACGCGGTCTGGCTGTGCTTTACCTCTCTGGGCGATCTGTCCGCTTGGTCCGTGAGTCCCTTACGGGGTTTTTATATTGCCTTACTCTGTATGCGGTGGGGATGTTTATTTTGTACTTATTGTGTCTTGCAGGCGGGTCACCTCTGACTGTGGTTCTCCCGGCCCTGCCCCTTACCAATCTCCCACCTTCCCTAGCGGGTTTTGGGGGGCATCCCAAAAAGGGTGGCTATTGCTAGCTGTGTCCCTGTATTGGCCGTAACGCCTGTATCTAAATCACCATATGGAGGATTCCAGGGACAATGTGCTTGGGGTGCCTTCAGGACAAGCGCAGCTGTGTGTTGCGTGTGGGGTATCCCCGGTTAGTGATGGTGTCAGGGTGTGTTTGCCCTGCGCCCAGCATGTACTTGCGCTGCAGCCTGGGTCGTCTGCTACGGGTCCCGGTGCTGCGCCCCTTTCTGCTTTGCCTACCCCCCACGCTTGCATCTGACTCCCAGTGAGGGGCACACTAGCGGGGAGTCTCAATATGACTTGGCTTCACGGGTGGCCAGCATTGAAAAGCATATTGCTGGGTCGGCCCTGCGTAAGGCTTCTGCTAAGAAGCGGCATTTATCTCCCACTGCTTCCCTCTTCCCTGTGGAGGATGAGGGACTTCTACTCATTTTCTGGCCTTTACCCCCTCAAGGAGGTATTTATTCAGAATCCTCTGAGGAACAGTCTAAGTTATATGGTGGTACCGGGTCTCCCTTTGGAGAAGACTCATGGTCCTCAGATGACACTGACAGGTTATTGACTCACATTTTTACAAGTGCTTTGTATTTCCCCTCCTGCCGTGGCTCCGCAGCTGCAGGGTGAGCTTTTCCATTCTGTTAAACCACGCTTGGAGTTCCCTGAGCAGAATCACTTTAATAATCTGGTGCTCAAAGAGTGGGAATAGCCTAGTAAGCTACCTGGGGTGCCCAAGAGTTGGGACAGGAGGTATCCTTTTCCTGCTGATGTGATTAAGCGTTGGTCATGCCCTCCCGATGTGGACGCGCCCGTTCTTGGGTTGTCAAATACATCAGTCATGCATTCACCTGACACTACTGTTCTGCGGGATGGTGAGGACCGGCGCATGGACCAGCTGTCCTGTCATGCCTTTGCCTGTGTGGGGACTGCACTGCGCCCGATTTGTGCCTCTGCCATCGGCTATTGCTATTAAAGGGCTGCTTAAGTGTCTCTTAGATGGGGCCTCTGATGACGCTGGAGGTGAGGATTATAGATCTCCTCTACTTTGCTATGAATTTGTTGCATATATTCTTTCTGCCATGGATGATGCCATTAGAATGTGCGGTAGGACTTCTGCCCTTTTGGTGGCTATACGGCGATCTGTCTGGCTACGTCAGTGGGTGGCTGATAATGCTGCTAAAAAGACCCTCACTGGGTTTCCTTTTAAGGGGCTGCGGCTCTTTGGTGAACGCTTGGACCTGTTTGCCAGGGGCGGTAGGCTGCCTTAGCTTAGGAGACCGTCACGACCCTTTTGGGGGACCGGTGCTTCTCTCCCCTCCTTCCGCGGTTCCAGGGCTGGTCGAGGAGTTTCCTTTGCTGGGGCACGCGGAGACTATTGGGGCAGGGGTAGAGGACGAGGCCGTCCCGGGCTCTCATGGAGTCCCAAGCCCAAATCCTCCCCCAAGCCCCATGCTCAGGCATGAGGAGGCACCCTCACCCATCCAGGTGGGGGGATGACTTTGGCTTTTTGCTCACGTCTGGAGGTTACATGTAGCAGACTGATGGATTCAGGAGGTGGTGTCCTTCGGATACAAGATAGAGTTTACAGCCTGGCCGCCCCCAAGATTTATCAGATCCCGGATGGCTCAAAACCCCCTGTCAGCTCAGGGCTTGCGGTCCAAAACCTTCTGGAGTTGGGGGTCATCTGCCCAGTGCCTCACAGGGAAAGGGGCAGAGGCTTCTATTTCAATATATTCACGGTTCCCAAAAAGGATGGGTCCCCCAAGGCCATCCTGGATTTAAAGCGTCTCAACAAGTTTGTCAGATTCATGCTTAGCAGTCAATGCTCTGCACCCGGGCGACTTCATAACATCCGTAGACATCAAGGATGCTTACCTTCATGTACCAATCTTCCCAGGTCATCAGAAATTTCTCAGGTTCGCTCTGGAGGATCAGCACTACCAATTTGTGGCCTTACCTTTTGGAATCACCTCGGCTCCCAGGGTATTCACCAAGGTGCTGGCAGGCATGATGGCTCTGTTGAGATCTCAGGGCATTCGCATACTTCCTTATTTGGACGACATTCTGATCTCATCTCAGTCCCTCCATCAGGCAGAACTGGATACCCAGATGGTGGTGTCCACACTAGAGTCCTTCGGCTGGGTGATCAACCATCCCAAGTCTTTTCTGTCCCCGTCACTGGTGAGGTCCTTTCTGGGCATGACCCTGGATACATCTCAGGTGAGGGTTTTTCTCCCTCAACAGAGGGTGGAGAGTCTTCAAGCTCAGGCCCGGTTTCTTCTTTCTTGTCCTCATCCCTCCATCTGGCAGGGGATGCAACTGGTGGGCCTGCTGGTGTCTTGCTTCGAGGTGGTACCCTATACTCAGTTTCACATGAGACCTCTTCAGCTACACCTCTTATCAGTGTGGGATCGGGACCCTATGTCCCTGGATCAGGTGTTTGTTCTGTCCCCTTTGGCCAGACGGTCCCTCTCGTGGTGGCTGGACTCAAGGAAACTCTTGGTGGCCAGAACCTTTCTGTCCCTTTGCTGGGAGATTGTCACCACAGATGCTAGTCTGTCAGGTTGGGGGGGATTCTGGAAGTCCTTGAAATTCCAGGGTCAGTGGGGCCCCCAGGAGGCCAATACTCCTATCAACATTCTGGAACTGAGGGCGGTTAAGTTGGTTCTTGCCCAATTTACCCCACACCTTTGGGGTCAGGCTGTTCAGATCCACTCGGACAACCAGACGACGGTTGCCTACATCAATAATCAGGGAGGGACCCAGAGCAAGAGGGCCCTCAAGGAAGTGTCTCTGATTCTGTCCTGGGCGGAGGAGATGTTCCCTGCATCTTGGCAGTGTACATCCCGGGGATGGAGAATCTGGAGGCGGACTCCCTGAGCAGGGGGACTTTTCGTCTGGGAGAATGGTCCCTCAGCAGCAGGGTGTTTCGCTCCCTGTGCCACCGTTGGGGTCAGCCGGATGTGGATCTGTTTGCGTCCCGTCACAATCACAAGCTTCCAGCCTTTGTCTCTCTGTCCCAGGACTCTCTGGCTTTAGCCATGGATGCACTAGCAATATCTTGGAAGAGCTTTCGGTTCCTCTATGTGTTTCCTCTGCTGGGCAGGGTGCTGCACAAGATAGCCCAGAAGGGGGTGCCAGCCATCCTGGTGGCCCCCTGTTGGCCAAGAAGGGTGTGATTCGCAGACATCGTGCAGTTGGCAGTAGATCAATACGCCCTGCCCAAGGTTCCAGACCTGCTCACTCGGGGGCAGCTACGCCATCCCAATTTACAAACGCTGACTCTAACGGCCTGGCTGCTGAGACCTCCATCTTGATGGAAAAGGGGCTGCCTGCCTCTGTTGTTACTACCATGATTCGGGCTAGGAAGAAGTCCTCGTCCTTTATCTACTATAGGGTATTGCATGCTTACATTGCCTGGTGCGAGTCTAAGTCTTTTCCCTGTCGGGTGTTTTCTATTTCCAGGATCCTGGAATTCTTGCAGCATGGTTTGGATTTGGGCCCTCAGCTTAGTACCCTCAAGGGACATGTTTCGGCCTTGGCTATTTTCTTCCAAAGATCTTTTGCCAACCACCGTTTGGTTAAGACTTTTTTTCAGGGGGTTACTCACGTGCGCCCGCCACGTAAGCCTATGTTGCCAGTCTGGGATTTGAATTTGGTTTTATCTGCCTTGCAGGGTCCTCCTTTTGAGCCTGCTTTACCTATTTTGACTCTTAAGGTAGCCTTTTTGGTGGCTATCACTTCTGTTAGGCGTGTTTCTGAGTTGCCGGTGCTTTCCATTAAACCTCCTTACTTTGAGCGACACCAGGACAAGGTGGTGTTTTGGTATAAGCCAGATTTTCTGCCTAAGGTTGTGTCTGCATTTCATCTCAATCAAGACATTGTTTTGCCTTCATTGTGTCCTAATCCTGCTAATTCCAAGGAGTGGACTCTGCATTCCTTGGATGTGGTCAGGGTTCTGAAGTTTTATTTGGTAGCTACTGAATCATTCAGGAAGACTGATGCTCTTTTTGTTCTCCCTTCTGGACGTAGGAAGGGTTTGCCTCCGGCGAAATCCACTATCAGCAAGTGGATCCGTCAGGCGGTGGTGCAAGTCTATTCTGCTAAGGGGAAGGAACCTTCCTTCCACCTTACTGCTCATTCCACTCGTGCTATTGGTGCCTCCTGGGCTTTTCAGCACCAGGCTTCTGTTGAACAAGTTTGTAAGGCCGCTACTTGGTCTTCTGTTCATACTTAGTTTTACAAGGTTGATGTTAGGGCCTCAGCTGATGCTGCTTCTGGCCTCAAAGTTCTTCAGGCGGCAGTGGTTTAAACTGCCCGCCGTTGCTCTTTGGGGATCCCACCCTACCTTACGGACACTGCTTTTGGATGTCCCAAGTGTAAGGAATTACTGGAACAGGATGTGCTGTATACTTGAAAAAATACAATTCTGTGATTACTCACCTGTAGAATTGATTACACAGCTAGTCCTGTTCCATCCCTCCCTTGTTCTCATTTTTCTTGGTTACCTCTGTATGGGGAATGTTCAAAAGTTCATTTTGGGTTCTTATCCATTTTTTGATTCTCCCAGCTTCTTTTATAACTGCTTATCAACACTGGAAATTGGTGGGAGGTTCCTGGCTATTTATGGGGCCGGGAGTGGCCACAAGTCTTTCTGCAGTCCACTTCGCCACCATGTGGCGGAATAACCCAAGTGTAAGGAATTACTGGAACAGGACGTGCTGTATACTATAAAATCAATTCTACAGGTGAGTACTCACAGAATTGTATTTTTGTATTAATTAAGTTTTTATGACAAATATACCTTGCATCAAAAATACAGATTTATACACTTAGGTGTTGGACTAATAATGATAATTTACATGACAAGCATTTGCCTGAATACATAGTTACATACCAGATATGACCCCAGTGTGTACTCTCTGTATAGCCAACAGTTTAGACTAAAGGACTCATACAGGGCTTATTCTCTGTCCTAGGGGCATTAAAACTCTTTTAGATGAGTGTTGGTCTTCTTTAAATACTATATACGTATACATCTTCTATGCATTAAGGAAATGACTATGCCATTCTTTGGGGAACCACTTAGAACATGTCCATTGACAAAAACTTTACTTATCCAACGGGTGCTAAGAGCACTGCAGACCCACCAGCAATTGGCCCTCATAAGCCCCAACCCCCCCCCCCCCCGTTTTTCTCTATAGCTCAAAATAGCAATAGTGCTTTTGCTGTTTTTCTCTTTGAATAGCAAGCTTCTATTCAGAGAGGTGCAGCATAATGCTGGTTCGGCATCTAGAATGTACCGCAGCTTCCTGTTGCCTTGCTATAGAATGAATGACAGTTTAGTGCTGCTGAGCTACAGTGAAAATCAAAGCACTGACACAACAAGGCTAGCGGCCCATCTATGATCCATCAAATGCAACTATTCTAAGTATGTCACACACCCCGCTTCAGATAGTCATTACACTTGGGTTATACCGACCTGTAGAGGGCAATCTTGCAGAGATGTCATGAAAAAAAAAAAAAAGGGAGCCCCTCCCGGTCCATAAATACCTGGGACCTCCCACTCATTCCCCTGTCTTTCATCTCTGCAGACGGCGAGCAAGTCAGAAGATGGATGTCTCCTCCTTGCAGGTAGCCGGGGTAACTCCCGGCCCCCGCTCTTTCGGTCTATTTCTGTCTGAACCTACTGTTATCCCCCTTTTTAGTAAAGAGCCTCCCAGCCTAGGTTGCGGGTCCTGGCAAAGGTAGACGGCACCTTAAGGTGCCTTATGAGCTATGCTCCACCGTGAGGCCCCATACTAAGGGGTAGGCGGTATTCCGGGTTGGTGATCCTGGTTGGGATGCCCTTTCCTTGCCCTTACACCCTTGGGGTGTTAACTCCCCCTTCCCCGGTCACCCATCGTTCCCTACTGCTAGGGGGGGGCGCTTATCCCCTTTTAGTTTAGTCCCTCTTTTGAGTGCATGATTGTGTGCTACGTTCTGTGTGGTGCGCGTGATTTATGCTTCTGTGGCCGGGCCGGCGGTTTGCGGCGCTGCCGGCCGTTATTGTCAGACTTCGGGGGAGCTTCTTCCCCTCCGGTGCGGTTTCGGGGGGCGGGGCTGGGCGCGAGGCGCGATCCTGCGGGCCGCCCCCTCCCTCCCCCTGTGCTGCTGGTGCCGCTGCGGAGCCCGGTCACTGTCCGGGAGCCGCCTGTTGTCAGCAGAGAGGGGCGGGGTCGGGCGATCCACGCCGGCCCGCCCCTCTTCATCCTGGCTGCCTTGTCCCTCCGCCATGTGCAGGACGCCATTCAGTAAGCGCCCAGTGGGCTCCAGTCTTCATTGCCTGTGCAGCTGCTTGTCAGCGCGATATTGATTTATACATTCCTACTTATATGTATGTGTGCCTTGGCCCTTCTGTTATGTGCCCTGCATTGTGTGACATATGTGTGACAGTCCCCTTTTCTATTCCAGGCGGACCCTTGTTGGATCTTAAAGGGTCCTCCCGGTCCAGGGTCCCTGGTTAATTTAAGAACTCCCTATAAATCCTCCCACTTGGGACACAGAAGGGGCATCCCGGGTCGCTTATATTGCGTAATTCCCTTGGGTATTGCGACTACCGATAAAATCGCCATATGGAGGCTTCCCAGGATACCGGGCTCGGGCTCCCCTCGGGGCAACCCCGGCAGTGTTTGGGGTATGGGGTATCCCTTACAGGGGATGGTGTTTCCCTTGGCATACCATGTGTACAGCGGGACTATTACGGGGCAGTCCGGATCCCATGCGTCTGGTTCTGTGCCGCCGGTCCCTTCTCCTACCCCTCCCCTCCTGATCCGTACCTCGTGTGATGTTGTCACGAGTGGAGAGTCGCAATCTGAGGTGTGTGCCAGATTGTCCAATCTTGAAAAATTATTTTCTAGCGCTGTTGCCAGAAAGGCCCCGGCTAAGAGAAAGCACTTGTCCCCAGCCACGCAGGCTTCTGATTTTGAGGAGTTTGATTCACTGGACTGGTCTGATTACCCCTCGCTAGAGGAAGGGGAGCTATTTGAGGAGTCGGATGGTTCTGACGATCAGCAGTTTGTTGGCACTGATGCCGAGCGGGATCAGGGGGATTCTTTGGATACCCCTAAGGTCCTGGCTCATATGTTTGAGGTTCTGGCAATTTCTCCTCCTGATGTGACTCTTCCGCAGAAGGGGGAGTTCTTTGAGGAGGCTAAGCCGCGCTTAGAATTCCCTAATCAAAAGCATTTCGATGGCATTATTCTTAAGGAATGGGAGAGGCCTACTCGGCTTCCGGGTGTCCCTCCGGGTTGTGATAAGAAATATCCCTTTCTGGTGGATGCAGTGAAGCGCTGGTCATCCTCCCCCGATGTGGACGCCCCTGTTCTGGGGTTGTCTAGCACCTCTGTTTTGCATTCTCCTGACCTACTCTCAAGGACGGTGAGGACAAACGCATTGACCAGATGGCTTGTCACGGTTTTGCCAGTGTCGGGTCGGCCTTGTGGCCCGTTTGTGCTTCGGCGCTTTTAATAGTGGCTTCTAGGTCGGTTGTCAGTGACCTGTTGTCTACCTCCAGGCTTGACCCGGCTAGTGATGAGTTCACCACCCTTAAGTGGTGCGAATTGTTTTTGTCATTTGTGCTAGCCGCCCTGGATGACACCATGGTGATGTGTAGTAGAACTTCGGCCTTGCTGGTGGCTATTCGGCGGTCGGTTTGGTTGTGCCAGTGGGCGGCTGATTTTGTGCCCAAAAAGTCACTTACGGCTCTTCCCTTTCTGGGCTTGCGGCTCTTTGGAGAAAAATTGGATTCGGTTGGATTGGAATTGGATTCGCAAAAGGAGGTTGGTTACCTCAGCGAAAAAGCAACGTCGCCCCTTTCGGGGGGCGGCTTCCTTTACCCCTTCCTTTCGTGGGGCCAGAGCTGGACGGGTATCTCCTCCAGAGGTGATTCCTGGAACAGGGAAAGAGGACCCGTCCAGGTCGCAGCTGGGGCTCCAAGCCCAAAGCAGTTGCCAAGCCGGCTCAGCAATGAGGGGGCACCCTCGCGGGTCGGGGGACGACTGCGACTCTTCTGCGGGACCAGGAGGTCTCGGACAGATGGATTCGGGAAGTGGTGTCTTCCGGTTACAAGCTGGAGTTCGAGATCCGGCCTCCTCCCAGATTCTTCAGGTCTCGGGTGCCCTTGGATCCTCTGGCAGTGCAGGGGCTCCGGGCGGCAGTAAAAGATCTCCTGGACATGGCTGTCATCTGCCCGGTGCCTCCCTCGGACCGGGGCCTGGGATACTATTCCAATCTGTTCACGGTGCCCAAAAAGGATGGCTCCGTTCGTCCCATCCTTGATCTGAAGTTTCTCAACAGGTTTATCCGTCCCAGGAAGTTCCGCATGGAAACTCTGCGCTCAGCCATAAATTCGCTTCGTCAGGAGGACTTCATGGCGTCCATAGACATCAGGAATGCTTATCTGCATGTTCCAATCTTCCCGGCACATCAGAGATTTCTCAGGTTTGTGGTGGAAGATCGGCATTTTCAGTTTGGGCTCTTCCGTCTGGCCTTACCTCGGCTCCAAGGGTTTTCACCAAGGTACTGGCGGGGGTGATGGCCCTCCTCAGAGCCCAGGGTATCTGCATCGTGCCTTATCTGGACGATCTTCTCATTATGGCATCCTCTCTCAGCCAGGCGGAGTTAGATACCAGGACTGTGGTAGCCACTCTGGAGAGATTCGGCTGGGTGATCAACTATCCCAAGTCCTTCCTCTCTCCGTCCAGGGTGGTGGTGTTCCTGGGAATGTCTCTGGATACTTCTCAGTCCAGGGTGTTCCTCCCCCGGTCCAAGGTTCTTTTGATTCACGAATTGTCTCAGCTTCTTCTATCCATCCCTCGTCCGTCCATCTGGCTGGGGATGAGACTGGTGGGATTGATGGTGGCTTCGTTCGAGGCAGTTCCCTTGCCCAGTTTCACACGAGGACACTCCAGCTCCATCTCTTGGCGGCCTGGGACAGGTCTCCGCTGTCATTGGATCAGTCTTTTCTGATGTCCCCCCGGGTTCACCATTCCCTTCGGTGGTGGCTGGAACCAAGCAAGCTGATGAGGGGCAGATCCTTTCTGACCCCTTGTTGGGAGACGGTCACCACGGATGCCAGCCTGTCAGGTTTGGGGGGGGGGTTTGGAAGGATCTTCAGTTTCAGGGACTGTGGGGGCCTCAGGAGGCTCACAATCCCATCAATGTTCTGGAGCTGAGAGCCATCAGGTTGGTTCTGGGTAGCTTGACTCATCGGTTACAGGGTTTGCCAGTTCAAGTTCGGTCGGACAATCGGACGGCGGTCGCCTACATCAATCACCAGGGAGGGACTCGCAGCAGGCGTGCCCTCGAGGAAGTGTCCTTGATCCTGGCTTGGGCAGAGAGCAATGTCCCATGCATCTCGGCGGTGTACATTCCGGGAGTGGAGAACACGGAGGCGGACTCCCTGAGCAGGTGCTCATCTCGCCGGGGGGAATGGTCTCTCAGCCCCAAGGTGTTTCGGTCGCTTTGCCACCGGTGGGGGACTATCTCGCGGGATCCGCTGGCTCTGGCTGGAGGGATCTGGGGTTTCTGTACCTGTTCCCTCCGTTTCCCATGGCGGGCAAGGTGGTGCGCAAGCTGGCCCTAGAGGGTGCGTCAGCAATCTTGGTGGCTCCAAGATGGGTAAGACAGGTCTGGTTCGCAGACGTGGTAAGGTTGGCAGCGGATCAGTTAGCTCTGCCCCTTCTGCCGGATCTGCTCACTCAGGGTCAACTACTCTACCCCAATTTACCAATGCTGGCTTTGACGGCGTGGCTGCTGAAATCTCCATCTTAAAGGAGGAAGGTCTTTCTGATGCTGTTATTCAGACTCTGGTTAGGGCTAGAAAAGTCTTCCTCTGCCATCTACTATAGGATTTGGAGATCTTATATTGATTGGTGTGAGGTCCGGGCCTTGCCTTGCAGGGTGTTTTCTATCCCTAGGCTTTTGGAATTTCTGCAACATGGTCTGGACCTGGGTTTGCAGCTTAGTACGTTGAAAGGGCACGTTTCTGCCCTGGCGGTTTTCTTTCAAAGGTCTTTTGCTCTTCATCCTCTGGTTCAGACCTTTTTCCAGGGGGTTATGCATGTGCGGCCTCCTAGGAAGCCTTTGCTCCCAGTTTGGGATTTGAATGTGGTTCTTTCTGCTTTTCAGGGTTCTCCTTTTGAACCTTTGCAGGATATTGCTCTTTCTACGCTTACTCAGAAGGTTGCGTTTTTTGGTTGCCATCACTTCCGTTCGGCGTGTATCGGAGTTGGCGGCTTTGTCCATTAAGGCCCCGTACTTTGAGAGGCATCAGGACAAGGCTGTTTTCCGCTTCAAGACAGATTTCCTTCCTAAGGTGGTTTCTGCCTTTCATCTTAATCAGGACATTGTTCTACCCTCCTTGTGTCCTAAGCCCAGCAATGACAAGGAGAGGGTTTTGCATTCTCTGCATGTGGTTCGCTGTGTGAAGTACTATTTGGTGGCTACTTCTTCTTTTCGTAGGATTGACGCCCTTTTTGTGGTGCGCATCCGGGCCTAGGAAAGGTTTGGCTCCCGCCAAGTCTTCCATTAGTAAATGGATTTGCCAGGCCATAGTTGGGGCCTATTCTGCCAAGGGGAAGGTTCCCCCTTTTCGTGTTACTGCTCATTCTACTCGTGCCGTTGGGGCGTCCTGGGCCTTCCAGCATCAGGCCTCTGTTGAGCAAGTTTGCAAGGCTGCTACTTGGTTTTCCGTTTCACACTTTTTCCAAGTTTTACAAGGTTGATGTGCGGGCCTCAGCGGATGCTGTTTTTGGCCGCAAAGTTCTGCAAGCTGCAGTGGTTTAAGTTTGTGCATTATTGTCTTGTTTTGGATTCCCGCCCTTTATGGACACTGCTATTGGATGTCCCAAGTGTAATGACTATCTGAAGCGGGGTGTGTGACATACTTAGAATAATACCATTTTGTGATTACTCACCTGTAAAATGGGTATTATAAGTATGTCACACACCCCGCTTCACCCCACCCTTTGGTATTCTGGATCCTTTCTATGGGGAACCTTTTTACTGTTACTGGCTATTTTGGCTCTTCCTGGTCCCTTTTCTGCTGTCTTAATACTGGGGAATGAGTGGGAGGTCCCAGGTATTTATGAACCGGGAGGGGCTCCCTTTTTTTTTTCATGACATCTCTGCAAGATCGCCCTCTACAGGTCGGTATAACCCAAGTGTAATGACTATCTGAAGCGGGGTGTGTGACATACTTATAATACCCATTTTACAGGTGAGTAATCACAAAATGGTATTTTTTATCATAAATCTGCTGTACATTTGTATATATAGCCTATATAAAGACTTTACTTCATTTATTGCATCAGGAAGAAGAATATCCTCCACGAGAAGACTTCAGTGATGCTGACCAGTTAAGAGTTGGAAATGATGGCATCTTCATGCTTGCTTTCTTCAGTAAGACTTTTCCGTTTGATATCATATATCATTTTTGATGTATAGTCTTTTTTAACTTTAGTATATGCATCTTGGTAATCACCAACCTAAATTGGAAAAGGGGGCCTAGTGGATAAGTTAGATGATCACAATGACCGGAAGATGATGTATTGTCAGCATTGTAATTAAGAAACTACCTGGTAAGGGGCACTACTAATGTGAATAAAATTACAATCAATCCAGCTTGGGTGCTCCCTGAATTCCAAAACTAGTGTGCATGAATCAAAAAAAACAAAAAACTATTGGAATTCATGAAATTGGGAGTGGGGGGCCGAAAAATGAACCAGAAACTGAGAAAATGGGCATGATAGAAAATGTGAAAACCATTTAAATTAACAGTTAAAAATAATTCAGCATGCAGGCATAGTAGGAGAAGCATGTCCTGTGGTCTATATGTCCTGCTCACAGGCTTGCTTCTTCTCTGTGGACTATACTCCCCCTTTATTGGAGAATTCTATTTTCACCATCATCCTCATCAAGTATGATGTATGATGTACATCAAGTATGATGTATTTTGCACCACTGTACAGTAGTGAAATCTCTCCCTGCCACCTAATCTTGGCCCTACTTGTTCACCAGAGGCTCCCTTTTAAAGATTACCCTTCTTAGTCATAATCATATTAGTGAAAAACTTAAGCCAATGTTGAATTCCGTACAAACATTTGGGTTGATTCAAAGAAACATGTAACAGCTTGGATTTGGGTGCCGATCATCCTATTTTTCCCGTCCGCTCGTGCGTTCGTATGAACTTGCGAGTGATTCAATAAGCAAATACGTTTCTATCCTAAAATATACGTCCGTTCGTATGATATCTCCCGAACTTGCCTCAGTCAGTTGTCAATCGTAAAAATCACGTTCATGTGCTCACCTGTTGCGGCGGCAGCCTGTTTTTTCTGCTGCTTCCATCGTCCACCTCTTCCAATTACTTGCGTTTGCCTCTGGTTTTCATTGGTTTTTGGCCTCTTAAATTCGTGCGTTCGTATGTATATAAGATCTTGCGCATGCGCACCCTCATCCCGCACCCCATCCAAACCCCTTAGCGCTTGCATCCTTCTTCATTTTTCGGTCCATAAAACTTACCTAAACCCCTTAGCGCTTGCATCCTTCTTCATTTCTCGGTCCCTAAAACTTACCTAAACCCCTTAGCGCTTGCATCCTTCTTCATTTCTCGGTCCCTAAAACTTACCTAAACCCCTTAGCGCTTGCATCCTTCTTCATTTTTCGGTCCCTAAAACTTACCTAAACCCCTTAGCGCTTGCATCCTTCTTCATTTTTCGGTCCCTAAAACTTACCTAAACCCCTTAGCGCTTGCATCCTTCTTCATTTCTCGGTCCCTAAAACTTACCTAAACCCCTTAGCGCTTGCATCCTTCTTCATGTTGACGACCCTAAAACTTACACAAACCACATAATGTACATATGTCTATATGTTTATAAGCGTGTTTTTTCTTGTTTGTGTAATTGTTTTTTGGTGCGCATATTAGAAAAGACACATTTATGAAGGCTTAAAATATAATTTATTTAAAATATTTTGTTTGTTTGTTTCTTTTTTTTGTTAAAACATAGTATTTTTTTTTTTTTTGGTTTTAAAACATTTATAAAAGTTTTTTTTTTTTTTTTTGGACAAACATATAAATTTTTTTTTTTTTGGTTTAAAACATAGGGTAATGTTTTTTTTTGGTTTTTTAAAAACTATAAAATTTAAAACCATAAAAACATTTTTAAAACATTTAACCAAAGTAGCCAGGACCAAGGGCACTAATCATCCTCCTCTTCTTCATCTGTTGGCCCCAACGTCGCCTGTATGGCCAGCAGCTCGGCCACCAACTCCTTGATTCTTTTTTTTTTTTCGGACACGGTTTTTGGGATAATCCCTGTAAGCAATAGAGAAATAAACATAAATAGGAGTACCAGACCGGTTTGTATGCTGGAAATCGATTTGGGGTTAATCAAATAAATGTAAATGCATGACATATGTCATTCTTCCAAGGGATAAAGTTAATGCATTTCCCACAGGTAAGTATTTAAACTCCTTAAACCGGACCTTCAACATTATTTAATGAAAACCAATAACTATTCCCAAATGATTCTGCACCAGATCAAAGTACATTTTGGAGGTTTTTTGATTACAGCGCCACCATCTGGACTCTGAAGCATAACACTTAATGAGGAGTGGAGAGTTGGCTAAAGTACAGGGGAGTAGCTTACAGTGGTGCGTTGGGAAGCCAGAGCATAGCTGGGTTGAGGGAAAGGTCATCACTCCCACAATGCATTGCAGCACCTTACTTTTTAAAATCTGTATCCCATGCTGCCTGTAAATAATGCGCATTCAATATTCCGCCATATTGGATGTTTACAGGCTCCTAACATGCATTAGATGGCTGAAGGCTGTTTTTCCATGTTTCAAATCTGTAGGTACAGTGTGTTGGCTAATTATTAGCTATGTTCTTAATACAAGTTAGGGTCCGCTTTAAGCTAACGAAGTGGCCACATGAAAGTGTTAACTACACATTGGCTACGCCTTTAGTTATGTGTGTGTTATTAGCTAACAAAACATTAGTATGAATAATGGCATGGAGACTTACGGAGTTGGTGGCCGACAGATGGCTGGTTGGGGCCAACAGGCTGCCCTTGGTCCTGGCTATGCTGTGAAGAAGTCCCTGGAGAAACATGTGACATTTGGTTAGTACTTGTATAGAGTCACTATTCCCAACATATCTGGCTCCCAGTCTGGCTGACATCACTCACCTTCGCCAGGATCAACTTCCAGCATCTCTGCTGCCTCCTCCTCCACTATCTCACCCGCACCAGAAGCTTCTACAAATACATAATAAAGGATAACTTAGTTTTTGGCCTGCCATGTATATCTTTGTGCCTATACATGAAGAGTGACATACCAGAGCCTTCCCCATGCCTGGCCAGGTATGACTCCACGCCCACGCGGTTGGGCCCCTCCTCTGTGGTAAGGTCCAGGGGCTGGTCTGAGGAGGCCACAGAGGAGGGGTAGGTCCGTCGCCCGGGAAATCCACCACCTTCACTCACAGATGCAGACTCATGCAGCACTGGTCGGCCTGTACGCCTCCGGGTGCGGCGAATTCTGAAATCCATTTCCAACACTACCAAAGAAAAGTCATTATAAATAAAGGCATAACTTATACATTTGGAACATATACCATGCAATTGCTTTGTACTTACTTGGGAAATGGATCCCAAAAAACCTCCGCACCCGGGGCATGTGCAGACGTTTCAGGTCCGACCAATGCTGCATTATCTGGGTGTGAGTGAAGGTGGTGCTGGTCACACGGTGTATTTCCGCGATGATCTCCCGGGCGATGTCCCTTTTTTCGCACACATTGGGCGCGAAGTCATACCGGCGCTGAAGCATGATCTGAAAAACATAATGGACACAGAGCTTTTACTTTTACACACAGACCCATATGTGTTGCATCACAAGTTGAGAATTTCATGTCATTAACACACACATTTAGAGTGGCAGCCATTTTTGGGGAGTGCCTTAAAGCGGACGTTGACTGTGAATGAGAGTCTGGTCTTATGTTATATGTATCACACACCATGTACATACAGATAATAGCCAACATCAAAAATCAGGCCACCTGCATCTATGGCATGTTAGGATGGTTTAAACATCCAAGATGTAGGCTTATGCTTAGGCTTTTGGACCACGTGTGTGGCTTCCCGTTGTGTTTTTATGGCTTAGGAAAACAGTGTTCCTCAAACATCCGCATCAAGGTCCGAGACACGCCAGGTTTGACAGCTAGCCCCGCTACTCCACAGGTTAATTAACTGTTGCTAAGCCTGAGCAATTTCCCTAATTAGGACATCAGCATAGACAGGTGAAAACGTGGCCAGGCTCGGCCCTTGAGGATGAAGTGTGAGGAGCCAGTTATTAAACATTAAGAGACCCCAAACTAGTTCCAAACGCATCATTTACATTTAGGCCATCATTGACTATTACATTAAAATGCAGAGGCAGGCACTTACCAGCATGAGGATCTCTTCCTGTTGACGGGTGAAGATAGTGGGCGCCATCTTTATGCTTCTTCAAGGCAGCAGATAAGTGAAACCCCAGCGGTTTCCTGGTTCCGCTCGAACGTACGTCCGTACGAGCGCGTAGTCGTGCGCATAGGCGTCACACGCTGGGCTCATTATTTAAAGGTCCCTGCACCCAAAGCTCATTCTCTTTGAGCATTTGTGGAAGATTACACCTAAAAAGGCAATCTCCAAACGAGCCCAGCAAAGCCAGACCTCGGAGGGCCCAACCACCAGGTCCCAGCAAGGTAGGAAAAAGCTGCGATCCCAGACTACTACCTCTGCCCCACCAAGGGACACTGGACCCTCTGGAAGCCAAAAAAGGGGCCCCAAGGCACGTGCCCCTGCCGCAAAAAAACAGGCAACAGCAGCACCCACCACCTCTGCCCCCAGAAGAGGCCGCCCAAGGGAGCCCACACCGCCCATGGGTTCAAGTAGGGCAGTTTGGCAACCCAGGCCCCGCAGCAGGGCCCGAACCCCATCCAGGGCCAGAAGCCCAGCCAGGGCCCGAACCCCATCCAGGGCCAGAAGCCCATCCAGGGCCCGAACCCCATCCAGGCCCAGAAGACCATACAGGGCCCGAAGACCATCCAGGGCCCGAACCCCATCCAGGCCCAGAAGACCATCCAGGGCCCGAACCCCATCCAGGCCCAGAAGACCATCCAGGGCCCGAACCCCATCCCGGGCCCGAACCCCATCCAGGCCCAGAAGACCATCCAGGGCCCGAACCCCATCCAGGCCCAGAAGACCATCCAGGGCCCGAACCCCATCCAGGCCCAGAAGACCATCCAGGGCCCGAACCCCATCCCGGGCCAGAAGCCCATCCAGGGTCAGAAGCCCAGAAAGGCGAGGCCGGAGGCCAAGAACCCCAGCAAGGGCCCGCAGCAGGGCCAGAAGCCCCTACAGGCCCCGCAGCAGGGCCCGAACCCCAGCAAGGGCCCGCAGCAGGGCCAGAAGCCCTTACAGGCCCCGCAGCAGGGCCAGAAGCCCACGACCTGCCACCAGCCGGGAACAGAGCCCCCGACCTGGCACCAGCCGGGAACATAGCCCCCGACCTGGCACCAGCCGGGAACATAGCCCCCCAAGAGGGCCCAGAATGTCCACCATGACCACATCTACACCTGGAAGTTCGGTGGCCAGCCACGCAAGAACACCCAGTCCCTTGGCCAGTCCAGTCCAGTCATTGGGAAGCCAACAATCCGTCCATTCCCCTACCCAGCCCCAGGCCATAATGTCACCACATGTGTCTGCACACATGGAGGAGCAGCCAAGCCAACCATCTGGCCACACATTGCGCCGCGGCCAGTTGAGTGGGAGATTCTCCCATGACCAAAATATGGCATTGGCTAGTGGCCTTACATTATACTATGACGAGCTCTATGGGAGCAAATCAAAACACACCACAAAGCAGCGCAAGATGGAATTGTTTGAAACCATCCTACGACAAGTAAATGCAGCGGGGGAAGAGAGGAAAGATGTGTCCCAAATTCAGAAGAAAATCTCGGATCTGAAATATGCTGTACGGCAAAAAGAAATTAAAAGGCATAATTACAGGTAAATAAATGATGTCTCCAAATATAAGGATTAGGATGTACTGTATGCACATTTTCTGAGTACCAAACGATTTTCTCTTTTCAGCATGAAAACTGGAGGTGGATTTCCTACCAAACTGGAGTTTACCCCTGCTGAGGAGATTGTGCTGGGACTTCTCCATCCGGTCGCGGTCGGTGGACATGCTGGTCTAAGGGACACGGACTCACCGACCCGTACCCACGGTGAGTACTCTTAAATCTGCATGTTTGCCTGTTTGCTAAATAATCTAAAGTTCACTAGTAACAAGATGACGGGATGGCCCTATGGTGTGGCTTGCTTGGCCTCGCACTACTGTGCCTGTTTGTGTCCTCTTTTGGTCCCTGTGAATCACACATTTAGGACCACATCCATTATGGCAAAGATCCAATTTCCAATTTTATTGGTCAAGTAATGAAGTTTATCATGAAAAGTGATATATTTGGAATCAATCACAAAACACACATCATTATGGATGGGTTGGCTATTTGTTGTGTGAGTTGTGTTTGAGTTAACAATTTAATTACCCACCCCCAAACATATCTGACCTAGAGCAGCGAGACTCAACTGGCGGCCCGGGGTCCCAATGCGGACCTTGGCACCAGATTCCAGGACCCCTGGCCAGACAGCCCTGCACTCAGTTACTTCTGTGTTGACGTGCTCAGAGCTGCCCCCTTGATCGGCGATGTAGTGGTTGTTCTCCTGCCCAATGTCATGGCTCCCTGAAACATAGCATTGCAATGTGAAGTACTGCACAGGAAGTGGCATTGCAAGGTACACAGTAACTTGGTACATCTTTCTCTTGGTACAATCGTGTCCCGCTGCCCCAGCTCTGCCCCATCTGCCACAGTCCCCCCATGTCCCCCCCCCCACATAAGGCCCATACATTTGTTACAGATTTGCTCCATCCATCCCATCACCATCAATTCGTGAACTCCCCCCTTTAGCCATCCAATCCCTGTCCCCTCAGCTCTGCCCCATCCAGCCCAGCAAGGGCAAGCAGCCTTTATTAGTTGGCACTTTGAAATCTCAAGCCCATCCACCAGTGTGTTTATTTCTAACTAGACACCCCCTGCGTCAGCCCCATGGCCAGACATTCACCTCTCACCACATACCTTTAAATGGACCTTTACAAGAAGTGTTTGAGTACCCCGGACCTAGCGAATGGTAGTCTTAATCCAAAAATTTGCGTTGCAAGTTGTATGCTGACTGGGTACACTTCCTGACTTAGAACTGAGGTCAGTTAGCAGTTTTCTCGAGGCATTGCACCTATCTAAAATTGCGTGTCTTTTAACAAATGTCCCCATTGCTGTAGAGTTGCTTAATATTACAAATAGTGGTTTATTTGATTACCTAAAAAAAAAATGGTTATGTGTGTGTTTACCTTGTTTGTTTTTCTCTTCTTCAGCCCAGCATGATCCCTCAGCAAGGGTAAACTCACCCCCCAGTTTGCTTATGCCTACCAGGTCCGTACAGCATAGGAGCCCAGATCCGAGATTTCCGGTAAGTTAATTTAGTACCATAAATACTACCAAGTGCTTAAGCATGTGTTAAACTGTGGGAATCCCAAATTTGGACGCCAACTTACACTTTTTTTTTTATATGTCCCTACAGACCCGCACACTCATGGAAGAGATCCAGGAAATGGAGGAAGCTGATGTCTCCATACAGGGCACGTCCGATGACCTCCCCCTGGGTCCCAATTTGGAACTGCTCCATAATGTTTCTCTGGCCAATCCTCAGCAGCAGAGTGAATCTCCATCCATTGTGCATGCACATGGGGAGACTGACACAACAGTCCCCAGTGTTCACTCTGCTGCTGAGGATTTGCAAAGCATGCCTGTTGCTGTTGAGGGGACGACACCACGCGGCAGGGCACGCCCAAGAGCCAGGGTAATTGTGCGGCGGACTCCATTACGCCGCCCCACAATTTCCCAGGGGAGGCAGAGTGCCCTGCTTCAATTATGGACCCAAGAAAGGGACTCTTATGAGGCACAGCTCGTTACAGAGCATGAGGAAAGGCATGCCGACATGGTCACCATCAATACCAGCTTACAGGGCATCCTCGCGGAGTTGCGTACCCTCAACAGCAACATGGTAACTGCAAGTAATGGCATCCAGTCAGCCATGGCTGAGATGACCAATATGCAGAGAAACATTGTGGAGCAGTTTCAAATTCACAATGCTGCCATGGCCCAGGCTAGGTCCCATTCACATGGACCTCCACCTGGACCTCCACCTGGGTATTATGGGCAGCCACCCTATTAAGCCATGGTTGTGTGGGACATCTTTTCTCTTAACCCCCACTGTATTTACTTGTCCTTTGAGGTTTCAAACAATCCATTTTGTGTTGCTCATGCAGGTTGTGTTTTGTATTTGCTCCCATATAGCTCCTTAGAGTAATGATTAAGGCCACTAGCCAATGCCATAGGTCTATGTGGAGTGTATCTGGCCACTTATGGCTTTAAATATGTATTTGGTTTGTGCTCCTCCTGTTTGCAGACATGTTTGTGTGACATTATGGCCATTCCCAAATATCCCTGGCAACAGGCAATATTAATGACTGGACTAGGCTGGCCTTTGGACTGGGTGTCCTTGTTTGGTTGTGCCACTCACTTCCAGGTGTAGATGTGCTCGATGTTTTTTTTTTATCTCATCCATTTGTAACCACAGATGTATGTGGAATGTTTTCTGTTAAAGTGGACCAACACCCAGGATTTTGACTATCCTGGGTCTTGGTCCACTTCGGTGGGGCACCCCCGATCGGGGTGCCCCGCTGTGTGAAACCCCCCCTAACCCCCCGAATAACTCACCTCTCCCCGCTCCCAGCGCCAACGTACAAGGAACGTGTAAGCGGCGGCGGCCGCCGCCGCCTCCCTCGCGTCACTTTTGACGCGCGCGCGCCCGCGCCGGCCATTCGCAGACGGCCGGCGCGGGCGCGCGCACGCCTACAGGAAGATAAGGTAGGTGAGTTGGGGTGTTTGGGGGGGGTTTCACCCCGCGGGACATCCCGATCTCGGATGTCCCGCGGGGTGGGGGGTGATCGGCCCGGGAATCTTATAGATTCCCGGGCCGATCACCTGTGGGTGTTGGTCCACTTTAAGCACAATAATTTTAACTTTCCTAAGTAAAAAAATATTCTCACTTACAATACTTGTGGCGTTTTTAGTGGGAACACATTTTAAACAGCTTGGGCTAAACCAGATAATTTTTGTTTTAAGAGGTGTAACAATGCAAATATCAAGCTAAGGACAGTGGCGTAGCGACCCGGGGGCGGGGGGGGCGGACCGCCCCGGGTGACACCAGACCTAGAGGGTGACACCTCTCGGCCGGTCACCTTGCCTCAGCGTATCCGCCCCCAGCACCAATGAGACTCCTCACCCCCCAACTGCAATACAGAACAAAGGAAATGTGTGTCTACTTACATGTCGGGCTGCCGCCCCGCCCCTCCCCTCTACGGGCTGCCTGGCAATGGATGAATGAGAGGCCTCAGCCCCGCCCCTGGCTCCTCTACAGGCTGCCTGGCAATGGACCAATCAGAGGCCTCAGCCCCGCCCCTGGCTTCTCTACAGGCTGCCTGGCAATGGACCAATCAGAGGCATCAGCCCCACCCACTGACTCTGCAGGGGCAGCTGGGAAAGAATGATGTCTGTCACAGCGCGCTATTTACTGAAGAAGCCGAGTGCTGCAAGGTAGGAAGTGCAATAACTGGAGGAGCTGAGAAACAGGGGAGACAGGGAGGGGGCAGCAAAGATATCTACTGAGCCACCAATGCTAAGCTGTGTAATGTAACTAGAGGCCATTGTAGAGTAACCACGGGGGAGGGACAGAGAGAGGATGGCTGCACTGTGTGTAAAGGTCATGTCTGTTCTTTATTTCTGGCTACTTCACTCCACAAGTTTGTTTATCCCTCTGTCAATTTATTCATCAACCTCTCCCTCTGCCTGTCTATCTATCCACCCACCCCTGTATCCATCCATCCATCCACCCCTCTGCCAGTCTATCTATCTACACATCTACCTGTCTCTATCTATCTATCTATCTATCTATCTATCTATCTATCTATCTATCTATCTCATATCTATCTATCTATCCCATATCTATCTATCTATCTATCTATCTATCTATCTATCTCATATCTATCTATCTATCTATCTATCCCATATCTATCTATCTATCTATCTATCTAGCTATCCCATATCTATCTATCTATCTCATATCTATCTAGCTATCCCATATCTATCTATCTATTTCATATCTATCTAGCTATCCCATATCTATCTATCTATCTATCTATCTATCTATCTATCTATCTATCTATCTATCTATCTACCAGTCTATCTATTTATCTATCTATCTCATATCTATCTATCTATCTATCTATCTATCTATCTATGAGAGTCTGTGCATTAACATCCCCTCCCTGGGGGCTTAACACAGCGGGGCATCCCGATTCAGACTGCCCTGGTAAAAAGCCAGTGGCCGGGCCTGGAATCTGCACTGATGGCTTTTGTTCTGCTTTAAAATGGACCCCTAATGCAGCATGGCATCCTGAAAGAGGCAAGTAGTAGCACTGGAGAAAGTGCTGCTATGGCTTTTATTCATATTTCAAATTCAATTCTCAAAAATGTTTAGAGGTTCTCATGAAAAAAACAAACTGGCTTATTAATTCCAATAGTGCCCTACCTCCTACCACATACACAGAAGCCTCTAATTGTCATTATCCCATGTACTACTGTGTGTACCATGTGTAATGTTTTTTAATGTCGTGCTGGACAATAATAGAGGGGGGGGGGGGGGGGAGTCCAAAAAGTGCCTAGGGCAGCACAAGTCCAAAATACAGCCATGCCCTCGGTATAGAGACACTTACCTGCAGGTCCGGAGCGTGGAGGCCGGCGCCGCTCTCAGCTGTCATCTGAGGGCGCGTCATCAGATGACAGCTGAGAGCGGCGCCGGCCTCCACGCTCCGGACCTGCAGGTAAGTGTTTGCTTTTTTTAAAAATGCCGGCATGGTGGGAGCGGGCCGGCCGGTTCCGCTGACAGCAGAGCGGGCCGGCCGGTTCCCACCATGCCGGCAAAAATGCTTTTTTTTTTGTTTGTTTTCTTTGGGGGGGGGGGGGGGGGTTGACACCATTGGGGGGGGGTGGGGTTGACACCATTGGGGGGGGGGGGGGTGACACCATTTCCTACCGCCCCGGGTGACACCAGCCCTAGCAACGCCACTGGCTAAGGAAACTACATGAAATACATTAGGCAACAATTAAGGGAAAAATGTTTTAATTTGAGGTAATGCCACATTATGGCAAAACAACATATTTAACAAAAAGGCTAACACAGACACACAGAATGTTGATACACGAAATAAAATTAACTAAAATGCTGCAATATCAAGTTTGCTCTAACTGATTGGGCAGACTCACTGGGTGGCCCAACAAAATTCTCTCCATCATCCTCTAGGGCTGTAGAGGGCAGGCTATCCACATATCGTGGGACACGTTCGAGTATAGCAAAATTGTGCAAAACAGCACATGCCATGATTATGTCGATCACTTTTTTGGGATCATATTGCAGGGCGCCCCCAGTATGGTCCAAGCAACGAAAACGGGTCTTCAACAGCCCAAAGGCCCTCTCCACAACAGCCCTGGTCATGCGGTGCGCACGGTTGTACGCTTCCAGAGAGGCATCCTGGGGCCGCAGCACAGGCGTCATGAGCCAGGGTAGAAGTGGGTACCCGGAATCACCTTAAACAGACAATTAAATGTAATAAAAATTAAAAAGGCAACACAACAAACACAAAGAATTTTACATATATCATAATGATGTAAGGTAAAGGGCAAAAAAAAACACCCAGGGCACATTAGCAAAATAACTATTGCCACTAATGTAGTACATAATTAAAAATGGCACTTCAATATACCAATTAATTAACAAACATCTGCACGGCCAAGGGTAGTTGGAATTTAAATATATTTTTAGTTTTCTGACATGTTACAATTAGGATGCTGCTGAGGGGCTATCAACATTTATATGAAAACTACAATGTATGCAGTTTAAGTCCACTTTGCCATTTAAAGACCAATACTACAAAAGGAGCAAAAGCTCACAGATACTTGGGTATAAACTCCCAACCAATATATTTAGGGACATGGAACTTACAGACATCCTAACTAAAGGGAAAACATTCTGAAGGACAAAGCGAGGCAAGCATTTTGGTTTGGAGTTCATAATATATGACCCAACAAAAAGGCAGTTTCTGGCTTATGTAAAGAATTCAAATACAAAAGTATCAACAAATACAAGATTAATCCCACATTTAATAGCACACAAATAGGACACACTTACCAAGCAGCCATGCACCCGAAAATTCACCTGCCTCAAATCTCCTAAACAACCCAGATCGCCTGAGTATATAGGAGTCGTGGGACGATCCTGGGTAGCCGGCAAGGACACTCATAAAACGCATGTCCGGACCAACCACGGCCTGGACATTAAGGGAGTGTCCCATTTTTCGATTCCTTAAGGCAAAAACATACAAAAAGGGTAATTGATATTTGTAAAAATGAAAAAAAAAAAAAAACATGTCTGCACTCTATTGGGAAATACTAATGAAAAGCCTAGATAAAGCAGCTACACAAATGAGGGATAAAAAAATATGCTGCCGCAAAGGAAAACAGGTTACATTACACGTTGGCCAACATAATAACCAATCTCAATACCTATATATACTTGTCGGCAGCCCTAGGTACGAGTGCCACATGTGTGCAGTCAATAGCACCAATAACGTTGGGCATGTCGGCCACATTATAAAAACCAAGCTTAATGGCGTTTCTGGCTGCCATATCATCCGGAAAATAAATATATTTTGGAGTTATGGCAGCCATGCCTTCCAAAAATTTAGATAGTGCGCGGCTCAGCGTAGGCTGTGACATCCCCACGGAGAGGGCACCCAGCCTCTGGAACGAGCCGTTCGCCAAAAATTGCAGGCAGCCAAGCATCTTGGTCATACCTGAAATTGCATGCCCCTTCCTTGTGGTGCGGGCTAACCATGGCCGCAGCTCACTATATAATTTATGCAGGGAAGCGCGATTAAGCCTGGTCAGCTCGAACAGCTCAACATCATTCATGCTATCGATGTTCATGCGACGACGCAGGGGCAATCTGCTCTCAGACATCTGGATCAACTCAATGCCAAAAAGCATAAGCCCTTGATGTGCCACAAACTCGCTCCTCTCCATCCTACTCCCGAGGCCAAATAGCTGCCGGCAAACATTTCGTAAAGCAGCTCTTTAATGGGCTTCAAAACAATTAGCAATCACCTCTCTGAATTGGTCGCAAGCCCATGTGAAGGACGCAAAAAATAGGATCTGACGCAAATAATACGATTTGGACGGGAAAAACACACAAACTAACGCAAAATATACGATTCCCGTACGAAATGCGTATGTTCATATACGTCTATGCGCGAACGATCGTGCGAATACGAAATGGGCAAAAAAACAAGAAAAAATGACAAACACCCACCCAAACTTACGATTCTCGATCCGAAATCAATTAACATTTGCTCTTTGAATCGAGGGGATTGCCTATTCAGCTCTGCTCGGCCAGAATCAAACAGCCGCATTATTTGTGCCCAACATTGTGTCATTTTTTTGTTTTTGATTTTTTTTTGATTAGGCAAAAAGCAAGGCCTCTGAATATGATAGTTTACTAGCCCCACAAGCTGTGTTCTTTCCAGAGTGCAGGGCATGTGACGAAGGACTTAGGGACTGGTATGCCAGTGGGGGTGCAGGCCAGATATTTTCCTCTGAGCTCAGGGCATAGCAACCTGGTATCCCTGGGAAGGGAAAACAGCTTTAAAGTAGAACAATCAGCTGATCACCCAGCCATGGCATCTAAAAGACTTGTTCCTGGGTCATCTCAATGTGTAAAATCCCCCGGAGCGGCATGCATACATGTGCTGCCCGCAATCACGCCCCTGGCCTCATGCTGATGTGCGTGCCTGCACCAGCCATTTCTAATCCCACCAGTTGGCAGGTTTATTCCAGCTTCGACGGCGAGGACCTCTTTCCCAATTTGGTCTCCAGTTCTGGTCGATCAGAGGGGGAGGTGTCGTCCAGCAGCGGAGAGGAGTTGGAATCCGCGCATGCGCCTGTCACCCCTTCGGATCATGCGATGGTTCAGGTTGAGCTCATAGAGGCAAGTTTGGAGGTCCTACACCTGGCTAGGCAGAAGCGGGGGGGGCAAGACTTACAAGCACCAAAAGGCTAGGCAGAAGCGGGGGGGGGAGGTTTAAGACTTACAAGCACCAAAAGGCCAGGCAGGTGTTTTCAAGACTCTCCCATATTGACAGGCTGGTGGAAAATGAGTGAGAGAAGCCGGATAAGCTTTTCTCTCTTCCTAAGGTTTTGGATGCCAGATACCCCTTCCCGGAGGAAGCGGTTAAGGTCTGGTCTTTGCCATCTGAGGTAGACGATCCGATATCGGTGCTGGCTCGGCATACTCTGATCCCTATTTCAGATAGTGCTGCCTTGAGGGATCCAGTGGATAAGAGGTTGGACCAGCTTGCTCGGCATGCTTTCTCCATGCTGGGGTTGGCTTTGTGTCTGGTTTGTGCCACGTCCATGGCGGCCATGGCTGGCAAGATCTGGATGAGGCGGCAGAGGAGGTGCTTAAAGAATGGGATTTTGCGCTCCTCTGCGCAATGCCTGAAATTTTTTTGCTATGGAGATTTTCAGGTACATCTTGCCAGCAATGGATGACATGGTCCTGCCTTGTTAGTCACCTTGCGGTGCATGGTCTGGCTGAAGCCATGGTCAACTGACGCTGCCTCCAAAAAGACACCGCCCTCCCCTTTTCTGGGGGTCATCTTTTCAGTGAACCTCTGGCTGACCTGGTTAGGAAGGCCATGGGAGGAAAAATTTGGTCAATTTTCGTCCCTTCAGCAGGATCAGAGTATCTATTGACTACAAATACCACGAGAACAATTAGGGAAAGGGGAAGACAGAGGAGAAGCCCAAGCCCTCAGCCAAGCACCCCCCCTCAGGGTTGATGGGGCGCCCCTGCCCGACCGCATATCCGACACCTGGGTATGGGGAGTTGTCTCTCCTGTGTACAAGATCGAGTTCTCGACCAGGCTTCGGCACTGGTTTTTGGTGTCCAAACCTTCCCGCGTGGAAGAAAGTGCGGCGACTCGTGAAAGCACAATAAATCTACTGCTGGACCAGGGAGTTGTTGCACTTCTGCGGCTTCTACTCTTGATACTTTTCGTCATCCTCAAGGACAGATCCGTTCGTCCCAGTTTTGTTTGGGTGCACATGGTGGACATGGAATCTCTGGCCACAGTGGACATTTACAGGCAGACTAGATGGACTGTATGGTCTCCTTCTGCCATCAACCTTCTATGTTTCAATAAAGGATGCTTACCTGCATATCACAATTTTCCCCGGTCACCAGCGGTGTTTGCGCCTTGTAGTGGGCACCCACCTTTCCAATTTGTGGCACTGCCGTTCTACCTGTCCATGGCCCCGCGGGGGTTGGCGAAAGTTTTCAAGTGCTGGCTTTAGTGGCTTGGCTATTGAGACCAGCATCCTGGAGGAGAGGGGCCTATCTACCGCAGTAATTCAGACCATGCAGTCATGCTCCAGAATTTACTACAGATCTTGGAAGGCCTTCGTGGCTTGGTGCCAGTCGGCTAATCCTGTAGAAGGTTCTCGTTGCCCAGGATACTGGAATTTCTTCAGAGGGGCTTGGTTGCTGGCCTGCAGCCCAGCCCTCTTAAAGGCCAGGTCTTGGCCTTGTCCATTTGTTTTCCAGAGGCGCATCGCGGAGCACATATTAGTCTGTATGTTCATGCAGGGCTCTGTACATGTTCGTCCTCCTAGACACTCGTTGATCCTGCCTTGGGATCTCAACCTGGTCCAATCGGCACTACAGGGGCCCCCCTTTGAGCCCATGGCGGAGCCTTTCTGGTGACGCTCACTTTGAAGGTGTTTTTTCTTGTGGTGATCACCTCCATTCGGCGGGATTCACAGTTGGCTGCGCTGTCTATCTAGTCATCTAAATCATACAGCTATCTAGAGAAACAATCAACATGATTGGCTCCATTCAGCTTCTCTTAGCCAAACTGAATGGAGTGAGCATGCCGTCGTCCACATCCCCACTTGCTTATGTCTGGTGGCATACTCACGCAGGACATTCAGACATGCCTGGCCCATTGTGTATGGCTAAATGTGACAATATTCCAAACTGCTGGCTTCAATTTGTGGTGTTGGGGGGGGGGGGTCTCTGGAGGAAGCAAAGTGAAAGAGGTGTTTCCTCTTCCTTTCAGTGACTGGAGCAAATAGAAATACATGTGCAGCTGTGTTATTAAGCTTGGACAGGTTGTTAGAGAAACTGTTTCCTAAATACACTTCTGTGGCACCCTACTGCTTTATGAGCAAACAAACATTGTGGCATTTTGTGTAGAAAATCCATAGCTAGAACCACTAGCTGCTTGATTGCTTTTTATCTTGTAGAGGATAGCTAGAATTAGAAATGCCCGAGGATATATGGCACATTTTAATACCACAGGTGATGGTGAGTCAATTTTTTATACCCCTACTGACAGTCGATTCTTATTACTGAACAGGGTTTCTCTGACATTTTCCAACTAAGGAAATTGCTCAAAGCAAACTCTTGTTAGCACAATTTCACTGTGTCTTATTTCAGCAATTTCTGTGTTCTGCTTTGTGCACAGCTGAAAATGTTCAAATTATTGCAACTGCCAAGCAGGAAAAAAGTAAGGCGTATGTTCAGGTGGCCAATGTGCTATTCATGTAGTGTACCCTTTGAAGCAAATACGTAATCAACGCATCTTTTCAGAGTTTTGCAAATCCAAAAAGTTCTCAAGTTTCAGAAATTGTTCACTAATCTGCCGAATGTTTAGATAACCATTTCTGCAGAAACTGTAACACGTGTATGTGTATATATACGTGTGTGTGTGTGTGTGTGTGTGTGTGTGTGTGTGTGTGTGTGTGTGTGTATTATATATATATCCCAGGAACTGAGGGTGCAGTTGGCTATGAGAGAGTTCACTGTAAAGTCTGGCACAATTTATGGCAAAGTTCAACATAATTTAATGCTATTGAGTGTACGAAGGATGCATAAGATTGGCAACATAAATCCTTCCCACACACAGTTAATGAAGCCACTCACAGCAGTTTCCTCACCACTTCAGCAACAGTATACAGTGCATCACTTGGTCTGTCATCAAAAGGTTTGGAACTTTGAAGCTCTCCCCCCCCCCCCAGACACAGCTCATCACAGCTCTTTTCCTTGTGTACAGTATGGCTTGTTTCATTTCAATCATTACGTCTGGGTATTCCGCCACAAGGTGGTGCAGTTGACTGCAGAAGACTTGTGGCTCCTCCCGGTCCAATAAAAGGCCAGGAATCACCCAGATACTCCCACTGTTTTTCTGCAGTCCTGACTGCGAAGACAGAAGATGGCTCTCTGGTTATTCGCAGGCGAACGGGGCAACCAAGCCCGTCGGCTCTGTAAGCCTATTTCCACCCGTTTTCCGGACCCTCATGGCTCCCAGCCTTGGCTGACAGATCAGGTGGCAGTAGGGGAACACCTGGGGTCGGGTGAGCTTTGCTCCGGGCCGCAGACCCTGTATCTGAAGGGTAGCTGGTCATAGGCAAATGGTGAGCCTATATGGGGGAAAGTAGAAACCACTTTGCTGTCTTGTGTGTCGGTGTTTGCTCTCCACTGGGGTGAGTCGCTTAATATGTGAGGGGTGCTTGTTTATGCCTTATGCTTGCACTTGGGGGTTCTTTCCCCCCTCCCCCTTATCCCCCTCTCCCCGTCTAGGCCGTTGCCGGGGGAAGGGGGGCGGGTGCGGGGCTGCACGAGCCGCCACGAGAGCTGTGGCCTTCTCTCAGACGAGCCTCCGCAGCGTCCCCCGCCGCGGAGCGTATTGCGTCATTGCCTCACGGCCCGCCCCTCGAGGATCGCAGCAGCGCCATCTAGCCTCACAGCTCCTGAGCGTGCTGGGTGACGGATCCTTTTGGGGGACGCTGTCCTCTTCTGTGGCGGCTGTGGGACATCGCGGGGGTGCCTTCTGCCACTGGGTGCTGCAGACGTCATTGCGAGCTGGTCCGTGGGTCGATTCCTCCGGTTTTTATCTTTGCGTGATAACGCTGACCGGCGTATGGATCAGCTGGCTTGTCATGCTTTCACCTTTGTAGAGGCTGGTTTCCGTCTGGTCTGCGCTGCGGCTATTGTGGCCATTGCTATTAAAAAGAAGGTCAGGCGCCTTGCTGAGGCCGCCTGTTCTCGCGAGAAAACGGAGGATTATGAGGACCTTTTGCTTTGTTCTGACTTTATTGTTTTTGTGCTATCTGCCATGGATGACGCCATCAGGCTTGGCGGTAGGGCCTTGGCCCTGTTGGTTGCTATGCGTAGGTCCGTCTGGTTGCGTCAGTGGGCGGCTGACACTGCCGCTAAGAAGTCTCTCACTGGACTTCCCTTCACTGGACTCCGTCTTTTCGGTGAGCTTCTTGATGTTCTGACCAAGGATGGTAGGCTCCCCCAGTGTAGAAAGCAGGCTCGGCCCTTTCGGGGATCCTTTTCCTTTCGCTCTTCAAGAGGAGGTCGTGGGTCCTCCTTCTCAGGTAGTCGCAGAGACTCTTGGGGTCGAGGCAGATCCCACGGTCGCCCCGGTCTCTCCTGGGGAACCTAGCCCAAACCCCCCTCCAAGGCCCCTCATGAGGAGGCGCCCTCACCCGTCCGGGTGGGGGGACGGCTTCGGCTTTTTGCTCACGTCTGGAGACTGCGCGTCTCGGACCAGTGGATTCAGGAGGTGGTTTCCTCCGGTTACAAGATAGAGTTTGCAGCCTGGCTGCCCCCAAGATTCCTCCAGTCCCGGATCTTTCAAAATACCTTGTCGGCTCAGGGCCTGCGGTTGGCTGTAAAACGTCTACTGGCATTCCGGAGTGATTTGTCCAGTACCTCTTCAGGAACAGGGTCAGGGGTACTACTCCAACCTGTTCACGGTGCCCAAGAAGGACGGCTCCCTGAGGCCCATCCTGGATTTAAAGGGTCTCAACAAATTTGTCAGATTCAAGCATTTCCGCATGGAGATTTTACGCTCGGCTGTGAGTTCCCTTCGGCCGGGCGACTTCATGACCACGGTGGACATCAGGGATGCCTACCTTCACGTTCCGATCTTCCCAGGTCACCAGAGGTTCTTGAGGTTCGCTCTGGGGGATCAACACTACCAGTTTGTGGCCTTGCCGTTCGGTATCACCTCGGCCCCTCGGGTCTTCACCAAGGTGCTGGCTGGTGTCATGGCTCTACTGAGAAGTCAGGGCATTCGCATTCTTCCTTACCTGGACGACCTATTGATTGCTGCTCCATCTCTTCATCAGGCCAAGAAGGATACTCAGGTGGTGACTTCCACTCTCGAGTCCTTCGGCTGGGTGATCAATTATCCCAAGTCTTCACTATCTCTGTCTTTGGCGAGGTCCTTCCTGGGAATGACGCTGGATACTTCTTAGGTCAAGGTATTTCTCCCTCAGCAGAAGGTGGAGGGCATTCAGATGCAGGTGCGGGCCTTGCTGTCGTGGCCTCATCCCTCCATCCGTCTGGGGATGCAGTTGGTAGGCCTCATGGTGTCTTGCTTCGAGGCTGTTCCCTTTGCTCAGTTCCACATGAGACCTCTTCAGTTACATCTCTTGTCTGTTTGGAATCGGAATCAGGAGTCCCTGGATCAGGAATTTGCTCTGTCCCCTCTGGCCAGGCAGTCCCTATCGTGGTGGCTGGACTCAAGTAATCTTCTAGTGGGCAGGTCCTTTCTTCCTCCGCGCCGGGAGATTGTCAGCATGGACGCCAGTCTGACCGGTTGGGGGGGAGTTTGGCAATCGCTGAAGTTCCTGGGCCAGTGGGGTCCCCAGGTGGCCCATGAGCACATAAACCTTCTGGAGTTGAGAGCGACCAGGTTGGTTCTCTTCCAGTTGACTCCCCACCTACGGGGTCGTACTGTTCAGGTCCGCTCCTACGGTTGCCTACATCAATCATCAGGGAGGGATTCGGAGCAAGCGAGCCCTCAGGGAAGTGTCCCTGATCTTGTCTTGGGCAGAGGAGAATGTTCCCTACATCTCGGCGGTTTACATCCAGGGGGTGGAGAACCAGAAGGCGGACTCCCTGAGCAGGGGGTCGTCTCGGCTGGGGGAAAGGTCTCTCAGCAACAAGGTTTTTCAAGTCCTGTGTCACTGCTGGGG
This sequence comes from Gastrophryne carolinensis, assembly GCA_027917425.1. Classification (NCBI taxonomy): domain Eukaryota; kingdom Metazoa; phylum Chordata; class Amphibia; order Anura; family Microhylidae; genus Gastrophryne; species Gastrophryne carolinensis. Next base: position 168,803,629 of record CM051236.1, read on the forward strand.
TCAGCCGGACGTAGACCTGTTTGCGTCCCGTCATAATCACAAGCTTCCAAGATTCGTCTCCCTGTCAAAGGATTCTCTGGCCTTCGTCACGGACGCGCTAGCTATTCCTTGGATGGAATTCCGGTTCCTTTATGCATTTTCTCCCTTTCCTCTGCTGGGTCATGTGCTGCGCAAGATAGCCCAGGAGGGGGTACCAACCTTTCTAGTGGCCCCCCCGCTGGCCGAGGAGGGTATGGTTCGCGGACGTCGTCCAGATGGCAATGGATCAGTACGTCTTGCCTGACGATCCAGAGCTTCTCAGGGACAGTTGCTCTATGCCAATTTACAAACGCTGGCTTTAATGGCTTGGCTGCTAAAACCTCCATCCGGATGGGCAAGGGATTGCCGGCTCCGGTTGTCAATACTTTGATTCAGGCTCTGAAGAAATCTTCGTCTATGATTTACTACAGGGTCTGGCATGCTTATATTGCTTGGTGCGAGTCTAAGTCTTTTTCTTGTCGTGACTTCTCCATTCCCAGGATTCTGGAGTTTTTACAGCATGGTCTGGAATCGGGTCTACAACTGAGTACTCTCAAAGGACAGGTTTCGGCTCTGGCAATTTTTTCCAAAGATCTTTTGCCAATCATAGGCTTGTCAAGACTTTTTTCCAGGGAGTTACTCATGTGCGTCCACCGCGTAAGCCTCTGCTACCGGTTTGGGATTTAAACTTGGTGCTTTCTGATCTACAGGGTCACCCCTTCGAGCCTCTGCGCGATGCCGCTCTGCCCATTCTGACTCTTAAGGTAGCCTTATTGGTCGCTATTACTTTGGTGCGTCGCGTCTCTGAGCTGGCGGCACTTTCCATGAAACCTTATTTTGAGCGGTATCAGGATAAGGTGGTGTTCCGGCTTAAGCCGGATTTTTTGCCCAAGGTTGTATCTGCTTTTCATCTCAATCAGGATATTGTCATACCTTCCTTGTGTCCTGCCCCTTCTAATTCTAAGGAACGGACCCTTCAATCCCTGGACGTGGTCAGGGCGCTCAAATTTTATTTGGTCGCTACTGAGTCTTTTCGGGAGTCTGATGCTCTGTTTGTTCTTCCTGCCGGGCCTAGGAAGGGCTTGCCTCCAGCCAAATCCACTATCAGTACGTGGATCCGACAGGCAGTGGTACATGCTTATTCTGCTAAAGGGAAGGAACCTCCTTTCCGTGTTACTGCTCACTCTACTAGGGCTATTGGTGCTTCTTGGGCTTCGGTTGAAAAGGTTTGTAAGGCCGCTACTTGGTCTTCAGTTCATGCTTTTGCTAAGTTATACAAGGTTGATGTTAGGGCCTCAGCTGACGCTGTCTTTGGCTGCAAGGTGCTTCAGGCGGTAGTGGCTTGAACTGCCTGCCGTTGCTCACTGGGGTCCCACCCTACTTTTTATGGACACTGCTGTTGGATGTCCCAGACGTAATGATTGAGATGAAACAAGCCGTGCTGTACACAAGGAAAAATACAATTCTGTGATTACTCACCTGTAGAATTGTTTTTCCTGTGTACAGCAGGGCTTGTTTTATCCCTCCCTTGTTATTGTTGTCCTTGGTTGCCTCTTTATGGTGATTTGTTTAAAAGAGTTATTCCGTTGTGGGCGGTGTATTATGTTAACATGGTTTGTCTCCCGGCTTCTGGCATTACTGCTTTACAAACACTGGGAGTCTCTGGGTGATTCCTGGCCTTTTATTGGGCTGGGGGGAGCCACAAGTCTTCTGCAGTCAACTGCCCCCTTGTGGCGGAATACCCAGACGTAATGATTGAAATGAAACAAGGCGTGCTGTACACAGTAAAAACAATTCTACAGGTGAATAATCACAGAATTGTATTTTTTTTGCTCAGTAATGGCCTATTCTCAGCCACCTATGTGGGTTGAGGATCACCGGTGATTCCCGACCTGGAAGGAGGGGAATGGCAAGTCCCACTACCAACCGAGGCCCAAAAAAAGCTTTAATAACACTGTCTCAGCAAATTAACTGAGTAAAATGGCTTTCCTGGAATTCCTTCTTACCCAGCTTAAAGTGGGCTACAACCCAGGATTTTGTTGATCCAGGGTTTTGGTTCTTGCCCCCGGGGCACCCTGTCCAAGTATGCCTCGCTGTGTGAAAGCCCTCAGGTCGTCCAATCTGACTTACCCTTTCCCAGTTCTATGGCTGGCACTAGAATTGTCCTCACTCATGGGATATGGTGGCTATCTTTTTGTAGCCGAGGCCACTTTAAGCACTGCTGCTGACAGGAAGAGAATTGGGCAGAGGTCAGTTAAAGCAGTGCGCTTCTTCTGCACACTCATTGATTTTTATGGGGACTGGGTTCAGGACCCTGGACATTTATTCTGAACTTGCCAGCCCCCAAACTTTTGGGGGATTCGCTCATCCCTACCTACAATATATCAGGGGTGCTCACCCCTCCTACTCAGGGGCCACCAACAGCCTAGGCTTTTCAGCTCTCCACACTGATGCACTGGTGAGGTACTTAATGCACAGTCAGAGCTATAGACTGAGAACTGATTCCATCACCTGTTCATCTGTGTAGAGATCTGCAGACCTAGCCTGTTGGTGATGCTTGAGGAGGAGGGTTGATCCCCTGTGAAACATAAAATCCACTTGTCTTAAGAAAATTGTTAATACTGTATTTTACTGGTTGAGGCTAAAATCTTATTTTGCTACAGATTGTAACCTAATGAGTTTCTGGCCTTGGACAATCATTCTGCTAATAAGTATCTGACTTATGGCCTATTTCCACCACAAACAAATATCCACTAAAGCCACTGCAATAGAATGATAATCGATCCGTGGATGGAGCAATGAACGGTTTTGACTGGCATCAAATATCTCGCTCCTCGTCTTACCATTGGCATGTGGAATGAGAATTCTTCCCCAACTAGGACGTACAGTTATTAAGCAACAATTCTTCGGTGTCTGAACGCAAGTTGTTCAGTTGCATATGATTTGTATGGCCATTTGCTTACTGAACGAACAGTCAATTTATCTGTTCGTGGAAATAGGCCATTAGTACTGATTTACGTAGGAGGGGCAGCATGGTAGCCAAGCGACTAATATTCTTTAGACAGTATTTAGCAATGACAACCCTCATCTTTATCCCATGACATATTATAACTTAAAAGCAAGTCTGTTTTAACTGACCTTCATCATTGATCGTTTGGTTGATTTGCAGAGTGTCCCAGGAGCCTTAGCGCTCTGCAAATAGCAATATTTCAGAGTTAGGCTTGAAAGCTATTTTTTTATACAGAGCACCTTGTGTAAATAAATCCTTTTTTTTCACTATATCCAGTTCAGGTCATCCCAGAATTGATGGCATATGGGTAGTCCGCCACCAGGTGGCGCAGTTACTGCAAGATCCAGAGCTGTAACTCCTCCCGGCCCCCTATAAAATGGGGTGTGTCAGTAGAATTCCCAGAGTTCTTCTTGCAGTGCTGCTGCTAGGATCGTCTTGGATACTCTCTCTAGTTACTGCAGCTGAGCGGGGCATTCTAAGCCTGTCGGCCGCTGCACCCCTATTTCCACTGTTCCCGTGGACCCAATACTGCCTCCCAGCCTCGGCTGACGGGACGGTGAAGGTAGGGAGAACGCCGGGGTCAGGCGTTGACAGAGCTAGGCTCTGGGCCGCAGACCCTCCCTAAAGGGTAGCCCGCCATAGGCGATAGTGAGCCTATTGGGGGGGGGGGGGGGGACCACCTTGTGCCCATGGTTATGCCCATGTCTGTGCCCACAAGCTTTATTTTTCCTGTGTTGTGCTTAATTCACTCCTTTTGACTGCTTTTCACTGCTCTGCTGTCAGGTGTGATTGATAATTACCTCCCTCGGCTCCATCTCCTCTCCCCTCCATCTTGACAGCATTGTGAGGGGGGGGGGCAAGAGCGGCGCATCATTGGGGCCTGTTCCTCTGAGGCCGCGGCATCGGCTGTGTTGTGCGGACGCGCTGTGCTCCGCATCGGGGGGCCCCTCCGTGGACCTCCCTCCCTCACTGCTCGCTCTCGGCACCATTTTAATTGTGGAGGGCGCTCTTGTTCGTGCCCTCATCTGCCCCTCGAGGTTCACATGTGGCTGGTCCCGGCGCCATTTTCTGCCTGCTGCTCCTGTTGCTTGCCATCAGGGTCCCCAACGCGCTGGTCGCCATTTTCCTGTCTGCTGCTCTTGTTGCCTTAGCCATCCAGACCCCCCCAACTCCCGCTGGTGGGTTCCGTGAGTCCTTCTCTTTTATATGATATTCTTATGATGCATGTGCTGTGGGATTGCTCATGGCTCCTTCTGCTTGTGTATTCTAGGTGGGCCCCCTTTGCCAGCTGAGGGTTGTGGTTCCTCCCGGTCTCCTACCACCCCCCCCTCTCTCTCTACGCGCCCTCTCCCCTTAAGAGGGATCACAAAAAGAGGGACTAAATTGGGGATCTCTTAGGTTTGGGCCGTTAGTGCCTTGTAACCTATATAACTTTACTATAATCCCCATAATGGAGGCTTCTGGGGATAATGAGCTAGGGGCCCCATCTGGGCGGGTGAAGCTCTGCCCCATGTGCGGTACCTGCCCCCTGGGCGGACTCAGCACGGTTTGTGTCACTTGCGCCAGGAGCGTATTTTTGGAGCATGATAGGGCAGGCGTATCTGACCCTAGCCCTCTTTTACCTACGGCCTCGCCAACACCCCCGCGACTGCATTCAGCCCTCAGCGAGGGGGAAGCCAGCAGGGGGTCCCAAACCGATTTGGCATACCGGGTGGCCAGCCTGGAGAGACGGCTATCTCGCTCGGCTACCGGGAAGGCCACGAGTAAGAAGCAGCACACTGAGCCGGATTATTGGGATTTTGCCGATGATGGTGATGATCTTTTTGGAGGTTGGGACATGGAGGAGTGAGAGTTGTTTAAGGACGCCGTTTCCTCAGGGGATCAGTCGGTTGGCTATGACAGCGACCCTTGTTCTCCCTCGGGAGAGGATATGTGGCTCCCTGACGATACGGAGAAGTTGCTGTCTTCAGTTTTTGAGACTTTACACATTGTCCCTCCTAAAGCGGCTAAGCGGAAGCAGGGTGATTTATTCAGGTCTGAGAGACAGAGGCTCATCTTCCCTGAGCAGGCCCATTTTTCCAATATGGTTCTTAAAGAATGGGAAAGACCTAATAAATTACCATCGGTGCCTAAGGGCCTGGACAGGCGGTATCCCTTCCCTGAGGAGCTGGTCCGCCTCTGGTCCCTCCCCCCCAATGTGGATTCCCCTGTGTCGGGGTTATCCAACACTATGGTTATGCCGTCTCCTGATACTGCTTCCTTGCACGATTCTGCTGACAGGCCTATGGATGAGCTGGCTTGTCATGCGTTTACCCTGTGTGCCGCAGCCATTGTCTCCTTAGCCATCAAGAAGAAGGTCAGATGCCTTGTTGATATTGCCAAGTCTCGGGTGGAGGAGTATAAAGACCTCAAGGCTTGCGTGGATTTTATTGCTTTTGTAGTCTCAGCTATGGACGATATCCGGCTTGGCGCCAGGGCTGCGGCCCTACTTGTTGCACTTCGTCGCTCGCTCTGGCTGCGACAATGGTCGGCTGACGCTGCGGCCAAGAAGTCACTCACTAGTATCCCCTACTTGGGGCTCAGGCTATTCGGGGAGCGTCTGGACCTCCTGGCGAAGGATGGGAGACTCCCTCAGCGACCAGAAGCCTGCGCGGCCCTTTTGGGGTTCATCTGCCTATCAATCCTTTCAGGTCTTCATTTTCAGGTGGCCTCAGAGATTCCTGGGGACGAGGTAGGTCTCGCGGCCGACCCAATCCTTCCTGGGGAGCTAAATCCAAGCCCCCTGCCAAGCCCTCTCAGGCATTCGGGGGCGCCCTCACCATCTGGGGGGGCGGCTTCTGCTATTTGCTTACGTCTGGAGACAGCACGTCTCGGATCGGTGGATTCAGGAGGTGGTTTCCTCCGGTTACAAGTTAGAGCTGGCAGTCTGGCCGCCCTCAAGATTTCTTCAGTCCCGGATATCCCAGAACCCATTGACGGCACAGGCCTAAGATTGGCCGTCCAATGCCTTATGTGGTCAGGGGTGATTTGTCACGTGCCTCGGCAGGAACGGGGTTGAGGGTTCTACTCCAGTCTGTTCACGGTGCCCAAGAAGGACAGAACGCTGAGACCTATCCTGGGCCTGAAGGGTCTCAACAGGTTTGTCAGAGTCAGACGTTTCCGCATGGAGACCTTACTGTCCGCGGTGAGCTCGCTCCGGCCATGTGACTTCATGACCACGGTGGACGTCAAGGATGCACATCCTGATTTTTCAGGGGCATCTGAATTTCCTGAGGTTTGCGCTGGAGAATCAGCATTACCAGTTTGTGGTGCTGCCGTTCTGGATATCCTCAGCCCCCCGTGTGTAAACCAAGGTGCTGGCGGGCATCATGGTTATCCTGAGGAACCAGGGCATTTGTGTTCTTCCTTATCTGGACGATTTGCCGATTGCGGCTCAGTCTCTTCAGCAGGCCGAGCGCGACACCCGGACGGTGTTATCCACTCTCAAGGATTTCGGATGGGTAATCAATTACCCCAAGTCTTCTATCACTCCCTCGATGGTGAGGTCCTTTCTGGACATGACGTTGGACACCTCTCAGGTCAAGGTACTCCTGCCCCAGCAGAAGGTGGCGGGCCTCCAGAAGCAGGTGCAGGCCTTACTGTCTTGTCAGTGGCCATCGATTCAGCTGGGGATGAAACTGGTGGGCCTAATGGTGTCATGCTTCGAGGCAGTGCTCTTCGCCCAGTTCCACATGAGACCTCTTCAATTGAATCTGTTGACCGGTTGGGACCGGACGCAGGAGTCCCTGGAACAGGAATTTTCACTGTCCCTCTTGTGGTGGTTGGACTTCAGAGATCTGTCCTTTCTGACTCCCCGGTGGGAGATTGTTACCACGGACACCAGTCTGACCGGCTGGGGAGGTTTTTGGCAAATGCTGAAGTTCCAGGGTCAGTGGGGGCCGCAGGAAGCCCACTTGCCCATCAATCTCCTGGAACTGAGAACGATCCGGTTGGTGCTTCTTCACTTGACTCCCCATCTAAGGGGTCGTGCGATCCCGGTCCGCGGGACTCGGAGCAAACGAGCACTCCAGGAGGTGACCCAGATCCTGGCTTGGGCAGAGGAGAATGTTCCCTGCATCTTGGCGGTTCACATCCCTGGGGTAGAGAAACAGGAGGCAGGGAATTCTACTGAGACACCTCATTTTATAGGGGGTCGGGAGGAGTTACAGCTCTGGATCTTGCAGTAACTGCACCACCTGGTGGCAGACTACCCATATGTCATCACTTCTGGGATGACCTGGACTGGATATATTCAAAAACAATTCTACAGGTGAGTTTCACAGAATGGTATTATTTTCATAGGACCCACATACATCTGGCTTATAGCCACACCTTGCAGGAGTTGGTGCCTGCGCTGCTCCTGTCCGATCAGAGCCACCTGCTAAAGTGACGTAATTTGGTGAGCGTCTCTTATTTAAGTGAATGGGGAGCGAGAGCGCGCACAGGTCGGGAATGTGGCTTTTCTCGCTACCCATAGCAAACAATCTGCCCCCTTGCCGAATTACATCAGTTCAGAGGGTGGCTCTGATTGAACAAGATCATGCTCATGTGCCGTTGGACCAGGGAAAGGTGAGTGATTATCGGGGGGTCGGCCTGTATACACTGTTGGTTTATATGTGTGTATGACACTGTGTGTGTGTGAGTGTTTTTACTTGTTTTGGGTGCTGACAGGATGTTTGCATTATACTCAGGGCCATAACGATGCTGGCCTCCTTCACTCAAGCCTGGGGAGCTTCTCCCCCTCAGGCTTGTTCGGGTAGGGGGCGGCGCTGAGGGCCAGCCCATGGCTGGGATCCGCGTTGCTGGGAGGGGGGGTGTGGCCTGGCGGCGCGCGTTCTGCACCGGCCCGCCCCCCTCCTCTTGCTCCTTTTCTCACGAGGCTCTTCTCCGGGGGCCATCTTGGTGCTGCTGCGGGAACCTGGGTGCTCCTGGCCTGTTGGCCACTTTCTTAGCTTATGCGGGGGCCCCTCTTCAGCAGGGGGCCTCCTGTTTTTTTGCTTGTGTGTGCATGGATATTTTATTATATATGTGATTATATATATATATATATATATATATATATGTGTTTTGTGAGGCTATTTTTGACTTGGATGCTTCATTGTGTGTTTCAGATTGCATCGTTTATGTGCATGTTAAGGGGTTCCTCCTAGTCCTGGGGTCCCTAGCCTTAATATTGATCACCACAAACTGGGACTTTTAAGGGGCATCCCAGGTTGCTTATTGCTTAAACTCCCTGCGTTCTTGCGACTGACCACAAAAATCACCATATGGAGGCTCCACAGGATACCGGGCTCGAGCTCCCTCTGGGGGTGGGGCATCCCTTAAGGGTGAGAATGTGCTTATTTGTATACCATGTGCACAAAATGCCATATCGCGGCAGTCGGGTGCCCAGCCTTCTGGGTCGGCGCCCCCTGCTTCATCGCCTTCCCCTCCCCACCTTATCCGTACCCCAAGTGACATTGGTGCTAGCGGTTTGTGCTAGGTTGGCCAGCATCGAGAAATTTATGGTTAGCGCGGTGGGCAAGAAGGCCCAGGCCAAAAAACAGACATTTGTCGTCGGTCCAGGTGATTTGGGATATTGATGATGATTCTTTTGATATGTCAGATTATTCCCCGCTAGAGGAGGGGGAATTGTATGAGGATTCAGAGGCTGACGATGTACGGTTTGGCAAGACTGATGTTGGGCAGGTGCTGGGGGATGCTGTGGACACGGCCACGGTTTTGTCACACCTCTTGGAGGTTTTAGATATTGCGCCACCTGAGGCGCCTCCTCTCAAGAAGGAGGAATTTTTTGGGGCCCACAAGCCTCGTTTGGAGTTCCCTACCCAGGGTCATTTTGATGCACTGATCCTTAGGGAATGGGAGAAACCTAGTCGGCTTCCGGGTGTTCCTCAGGGATGGGATAAGAAGTATCCTTTCCCGGGGGAAGTGGTTAAGCGCTGGGCTTCTCCTCCCGAGGTTGATGCGCCAGTTTTGGGGTTGATCAACTCTTCCATGCTTCACACCCCAGACGCCACTTCCCTAAAGGATGGTGAGGATAGGTGCCTTGATCAGATGGCATGCCATGCCTTTACCAGTGTTGGTTCGGCCTTGCGGCCTGTTTGTGCATCTGCGCTAGTGGCGGTGGGTGCTAGGTCTCTGATTAGGGACTGGTTAAATGACGCTCACCTTGATCCGGCCAGCGCTGAGTTCACTACGCTTAAAAGATTTGAATTGTTCATGGATTTTGTCTTGGCTGCTATGGAAGACACTATTGTTATGTGTAGTAGGACTTCAGCCTTATTGGTGGCCATGCGGCGATCGGTATGGCTCCGTCAGTGGACGGCGGACTTTGCGGCCAAGAAATCGCTCACAGCTCTTCCCTTCTTGGGTACGGGGCTGTTTGAAGATAAGTTGGATGCTGTGGCAAAGGGAGGTAAGTTACCTCAGCAGAAGAAACAGCGCCATCCCTTTCAAGGGGCAGGCTCTTTCAATCCTTCCTTTCGAGGTGCCAGAGCTGGTAGAGATTTGGCCTTCTCAGGTGTCAGAGGCTCTTCCTGGAACAGGGGCAGAGGTCGGGCCCGTCCCGCTTCTGCCTGGGGTTCCAAACCCAAGCCTGCGGGTAAACCAGCTCAGCAATGAAGGGGCGCCCTCACCCGCTCGGGTGGGGGGGGCGGCTGCGGCTCTTCTTCCAGGTCTGGGCTCGGGAGGTCACAGACAATTGGATCTTGGAAGTGGTCTCCTCCGGGTACAAACTGGAGTTCGAGTACTGGCCTCCTCCAAGATTTTTAAGGTCTCGGGTGCCCGCGGACCCTCAGGCGGCACAGGGGCTCCTGTTAGCAGTGAAAAACCTTCTGGACATGGGAGCTGTATGCCCGGTGCCTCCATCGGAGAGAGGCAGGGGTTTCTACTCCAACCTTTTCACGGTTCCCAAGAAGGAAGGTTCTGTAAGACCCATTTTGGACCTCAAGGCCCTCAACAGATTCATCAGATTCAAGAAGTTCCGTATGGAGACTCTGCGCTCGGCCATCAGTTCCCTTCGTCAAGGGGATTTCCTGACATCCATAGACATCAAAGATGCGTATTTGCATGTTCCAATTTTTCCAGCGCATCAGAGATTCCTCAGGTTCGAGGTGGACGATCAACACTTTCAGTTTGTAGCCCTTCCCTTCGGGTTGACCTCAGCACCTAGGGTCTTCACCAAGGTTCTGGTGGGCATAATGACCCTATTCAGAGCTCAGGGAATTCGCATTGTGCCGTATCTGGACGACCTATTGATTTCAGCGTCTTCCCTCCGTCAGGCGGAGCTGGACACCCACCAGGTGGTGTCAACCCTGGAGAGGTTCAGGTGGGTGATCAACCGCCCCAAGTCCTCTCTCCCGCCATCACGGGAGATTTCATTTCTGGGCATGAATCTGGATACCATTCAGGCCAGAGTATTTCTACCCCAGACCAAGATGCAGGGGATTCAGGATCTGATCTGCCTTCTTCTGGCCGATCCTTGCCCCTCTATCCGGCAGGGGATGAAACTGGTGGGATTGATGGTGGCCTCCTTCGAGGCGGTCCCGTTTGCGCAGTTTCACATGAGATCTCTTCAACTTCATCTATTGACACACACAACCGTTCATGATGTCTCCCGGGGTTCAGCATTCTCTTTGGTGGTGGCTGGAGTTGAGCAACCTGTTGAGGGGCAGATCCTTTCTGGTTCCTCGCTGGGAGACGGTTACCACGGATGCCAGCCTGTCAGGCTGTGGTGGTTTCTGGAAAAGTCATCAGTGCAGTGGGGTGTGGGGCCCTCAGGAGGCTCACAACCCCATCATTGTTTTGGAGCTCAGAGCCATCCGGCTTGTTCTGTCGCGGCTGACGTCGCACTTACAAGGTCTTCCGGTTCAGATTCGTTCAGACAATCGGCGGTAGCCTACATCAATCACCAAAGGGGGACTCGCAGCAGGAGTGCCCTCAGGGAAGTTTCTCTGATCCTGCATTGGGCGGAGAGCAATGTTCCTTGCATTTCGGCAATCTACATTCCAGGAGTGGAAAACTTGGAGAAGGACTCCCTGAGCAGGGGGTTCTCTCGCCAAGGAGAGTGGTCCCTCAACCCCGGGGTTTTTCGGGTTCTTTGTCACAAGTGGGGGACTCTGGAGGTGGATCTCTTTGCCTCACGGCACAATCACAAACTCCCGGCCTTTGTGTCTCTATCTCAGGATCCTCTAGCTCTGGCAGTGGATGCCTTGTCCCTTGCTTGGAAGGATCTGGGGTTTCTGTACCTGTTTCCTCCCTTCTCCATGCTGGGCAAGGTAGTTTGCAAACTGGCTCTGGAGGGGGCACCAGCAATTCTGGTGGCTCCAAGGTGGCCAAGAAGGGTTTGGTACGCAGACGTTGTAAGGCTGGCGGTAGATCAGTACCGGCTTCCCATGTTTCCGGATCTGTTATCTCAGGGTCAACTACGTTACCCCAATTTAAAAACGCTGGCTTTGACGGCTTGGCTGCTGAAACCTTCATTTTAAAGGAGGAAGGTTTGTCTGAGGCTGTGGTTCAGACCTTGATTAGAGCTAGGAAGCTGTCCTCTTCTAGCATTTACTATAGGGCTTGGCGGTCCTATATTGACTGGTGTGAGGCTAGGGCCTTGCCTTGCAGGGTGTTTTCGATCCCTAGGATTTTGGAGTTTCTTCAGCATGGTCTGGATCTTGGGCTCCAGCTTAGTACCTTGAAAGGGCAGGTCTCTGCTCTGTCTGTTTTCTTCCAGAGGTCGTTTGCCTTACACCCGCTGGTTAAGACTTTTTTCCAGGGGGTCACTCATGTTCGACCCCCTCGGAAGGCTATGGTTCCTGTTTGGGATTTGAATTTGGTTCTTTCAGCTCTCCAGGGTCCTCCTTTTGAGCCGTTGCAGGATAATGCTCTTTCTGTTCTCACTCAAAAGGTTGCTTTCTTGGTGGCTATTACCTCTGTTCGTCGTGTTTCTGAGTTGGCGGCTCTGTCGATTCAGGCCCCTTACTTTGAAAGACACCAGGACAAGGTGGTCTTTCGCTTTAAGCCAGATTTCCTTCCTAAGGTGGTTTCTGCTTTCCATCTCAATCAGGATATTGTTCTCCCTTCCTTGTGTCCCAAGCCTAGCAATGACAAGGAGAGGGTTTTGCACAATTTGGATGTGGTTCGCTGTGTTAAGTACTATTTGGTGACTACTTCTTCTTTCTGCAAGACGGATGCCTTTTTCTTTGGCGCCCGCCAAGTCTACCATTAGCAAATGGATTTGTCAGGCCATTGTTGGGGCCTATTCTGCTAAGGGGAGGACTCCCCCTTTTAGGGTCACTGTGCATTCTACTCGTGCTGTTGGTGCATCCTGGGCTTTTCAGCACCAGGCTTCTGTTGAACAAGTTTGTAAGGCTGCTACTTGGTCTTCCGTTCATACTTTTTCCAAGTTTTACAAGGTTGATGTGCGGGCTTCAGCGGATGCCGTTTTTGCCCGCAAGGTTCTGCAAGCTGCAGTGGTTTAAGTTGGTGCATTCTTTACTGTTTACTGTTCCCACCCATGACGGGCACTGCTATTGGATGTCCCAACTGTCATGAAGAATTGAAGCGGAGTGTATGTCACACTTGAAATAATACAGTTTTGTGATTACTCACCTTTAAAACGGATATTATAAGTGTGACATACACTCCGCTTCACCCACCCTGTTTGGTATTCTGGATCCTTTATATGGTGAACCATTGTTTCTTGGTTGTTAGTATTGTTATATTTGGTTCTTCCTGGTCCCCTTACTGCTATCTTACACTGGGGAATTGGTGGGAGGTCCCAGGTATTTATGGACTGGGAGGAGCTCCTTTTTTGCATTCATCTCTGCAGAAGTTCGCCCTCTACTGGAGAATAACCCAACTGTCATGAAGAATTGAAGCGGAGTGTATGTCACGCTTATAATATCCGTTTTAAAGGTGAGTAATCACAAAATGGTATTTTTCCTTAAAGAAATATATAGTGTATTTTAGAAATATATATAATATATATATAATAAAGACTTATTCTGTAAGTACAGGGAGTAGGTGAGAAATCTCCACCAACAGGAACACACAAGGGACAAAGCAAGCCCTTCTCTTTTGTGTCACCTCCATTCTTTTCTTGCAGACAGGGCCCTCGTTCCATTTGTTTCATGGGTTTACCCATTTTGTTGCTATGTAATTTACCACTCTTTGTGTACCTAACCCTTTTGTAAAGCGCTGCAGAATATGTTAACGTTCTATCAATAAAGATTATTATAATTATTATTGTTATACACTACAGCTTTGATATTAAAGTGGAAGACCAATCAAAAATTGATTTAAAGTTATTGACCATCCATGTAAAAAATAAAAGGGCACTTTTGCTCCCCCCCCCCCACTGCTGATTGGTCCGATTCCGATTGTCAGCAACTCACCCGATCGCCGGCTGTGTTCCGAACAGCAGTTGGCTGCACTATTGTGTCTGACTCGAATCCCCTGCCATCAGTCACAAGAGCATTACCACACCCTCTCCATTCACTAAAATATCAGGTGTCTCAGGCCTCAGCACACCCCCTCCATTGCAATATATGGAGAGGGTGTGGCAGCTCTCCTGTGACTGATTGTGGGGGGCGTGAGCCCGGCATGGAATCATTTCTGACTGCTGTTCAGACCCGGGTGGCCAGGGATGTGATCCAGTGATTGGTGAGTTGCTGACTGTCAGACCATTCCGCTACAGGAGTCTCGCTCCCATTCCTGAGCGCAGAGCCATTTACCAGAGGAGTAGCTAGACTTTCTGGCACCCAGGTCAAAGATTCAAAATGGCACCCCCACCTGTTCTCAGGTCCCCCTTTGGTGCTTTCCTGACCTGCTGCACCCAGGGCAAGTGCTCCCCCCTAGCTATGCTCCTGCCATTTACTAAACATTAATAATTAATGCATGGCAAACGACTCTGGACCTGGGAAAGGTGAGTTTCTGCTTTATCTGGGAAGTCAAAATGCCAGGTTTTTTGCTGTGTTAAAGGGACTGTCTAAGCTACTACAAAGCAAACTCTATACTCCTTTTTTTGCTCTGCAGATGATCTGTGTTAGTCCAGCATTCTGGATCTTGCCATAAAACTGCCTGGATATAAAGTTATTGTTACTGAAATGTTTTGTTAATTTCTAATCGTTAGTAATATGAAATTGTAATGATGATGCTTAAATGAGTTTTACTTTGTGGGTCAAGTGTTTAACTGCCCCCTAGTGGCGTCTTTGTAAATGAAAAGGGGAAACGGCTATCAATGATGTTAGCTGTCAAGGATGGATTTATGCGGTCTGACCTGCTGAACAAAAGCTAAGATGTGAGACACTTCTATTCTCACAAGTGGCAATCTTCTCATTATACATTGGACATGAACTAAGGACTTCTTGAGTTTCGCTTCCTCCTTAATTGATTATTAAGATTGAAGTGCTGCTGGAGGCTTTCTCCAGCTCCCCTTTAAAATTCAATATCGTATCTGTTTTATATCCCTGGAATAAATCATTCGCACTTATATGCTGCCTCAAAGATTCTAGTCAGCAGCCTTGCTTTACATATATATATATATATATATATATATATATATATATATATATATAATATATTTGAAAAGATAAAAGGGTGGTAGGGAGCTGGGAAGGGAGGGAGATTTAAAATTGGTTGTCTAAGTGTCAAAGGGAGGTTAGGCACCTCTGGCTCTAGGTCAGAAATAGCTATATTCTAGTGGGGGGGGGGGGGGGGGGCTTATACTTACCAGGATTTTGAATGTGTATATAATTGTACACTGTATAGATGTTATGCTTGCAACGAATACATTTACAAAACACCCTTAAGCTCACATTTTGTCTAAAGGGAGGAAGAAGGCATGGGTGCAAACCTCCAGAACCTGGTAGAGACAACTGATACCCCATTCAGGGGCCCTGGAATGGCTCCCACCCCCCCCCCCCCCCATGTAGGTGTGTGTGTGTGTATATATATATATATATATTATAAGCAGGGCTGCAGATTCTGAGCTAGTTTTGGCTGGTAGAAATGTGCCATTTCCTGTATTCGTGTAAGAAAAGCGTAAAGGCCTCATATGTCTGTTTCATGTAGGCTTGATGCTTGTCTCATAACGGCCCTGTGAGCAGTGTGGAGGTGAAATATGAAAGGCTCCTCATTGTATCTTGTCATGTCAATGACTAGTCTTTGATGTACATAACTTGTATGATATGGAATCATTCATGTCTTGTGTACTGCAGTGACTGTACAATAAATGGATAGCACACACTATTTACAAACTCATCTCGCTGATGTTGCTGTCTAGGTACTCTAAATAAAATAATGCATGGAATCTCTTTGTTTTTCCTCTCTAGTGGCCTTTATTTTCAACTGGATTGGATTCTGCTTATCTTTCTGCATAACCAACACAATTGCTGGACGCTATGGAGCCATCTGTGGGTTTGGATTATCACTGATTAAATGGATTTTAATTGTGAGGGTAAGCATTTCTTGTATAGTGATATAGTGATGCTTAGAACCCTGCAGTGACTGTAAAGTTCAATCATTTTGGATTTTAGTCTTGGCTTGAAATGTGTTAATCGAGATCCTACAGCAATACTAGGCGATGCCCGGCAATATGGCTTATTGCACCTCCAGGAGAACTAATATGCATCCTCCTTTGCCTGCTACTAATAGGGATATATATATATATATATATATATATATATATATATATATATATATATATATATAATATAATTATATCATTTCTGAACCTATAAGATGCACCCACCCATAAGACTCAGCTAGGATTTGGAGGAGGAAAATAAGAAAAAAAAATTCTAAAACAAATTGGTGTGCTAAAACACCCAATTACAACATTACAGGCAGTGTGGCATTCCCCCCATCCTATTCCCCAAATAGTCAGTGTAGCATTCCCCCCTCCTATTCGCCATAGACAGTGTGGCATTCCCCCCATCCCATTCCCCATAGGCAGTGTGGCACCCCCCCAATCCATTCCCCATAGGCAGTGTGACACCCCCCCCCCCTATCCCATTCTTCATAGGCAGTGTGGCACCCCCCAGAAAAAAAAAAGTATACTTACATGAACGCTGTCCCCGCTCTGGCTTCCGGCGCCACCACTGCCTCTCGGGTGTCTCTGCTTCGCCACTACCTCTCCAGTGGCGGCACTGGAAGCCAGAGCGGGGACGCGGTCTGTCCCTGCTTTCGCTTCCGGCACCGCCACTGCCTCTCGGGTGTTTGTCTCAGCACGCTCCGGCTCGAGAGGGAGTGGCGACACTGGAAGCCAGAGCGGGGACGCTGTCTGTCCCTGCTTTCGCTTCCGGCACCGCCACTGCCTCTCGGGTGTTTGTCTCAGCACGCTCCGGCTCGAGAGGGAGTGGCGACACTGGAAGCCAGAGCGGGGACGCTGTCTGCCCCTGCTTTCGCTTCCGGCACTGCTACTGCCTCTCGGGTGCTTGTGTCAGCACGCCCCGGCTCGAGAGGGAGTGGCGGTGCTGGAAGCCAGAGCGGGGACGCTGTCTGTCCCCACTCTGGCTTGCGATGCCGCCACTCTCCCTCTGGGGCTGGAGCATGCTGACACAGGTGCCAGCGCCAAAAGCCAGAGCGGGGACAGTGTGCCCGAGACGAAAGTAAGTATACTTTTTTTTTTTTTACACATTCACCCAATAAGATATATATATATATATATATATATATATATATATATATATAATTATTTGCCTTTCTTCACCTTCTAGCTATTCAGACCCCCAGTAGATAGTTCAGGGTGGGAGCAGATGGGGATGCGGTGCAAGGGGCATGGAGGAGACACTGGGTAGCTGGACTAGTTAGGTATAGCCCCTACAACATGTTGGTGATAGTATAAAGAAGAGTATAGATATCTGGTTTTCAGGCAGATTTCGTCTTCCTTGAGCAGCACTACTGATTCTCGTTGGATGGGGGGCGGTTGTGGAAGGGAGGGGGGTGGCGTCTCCTCCCTCGGCCGTCAGCGCGGGCAATGCAGGTTGATTTGACCAAGGACACAACAGATCATGCCCAATACGTGTCAGTCATGTGGGTCTTATAAGCCAGTTGTTTTATAGATGGGAACCTGTGAGATTTTATGGATATACCTATAAAAGTGAAGCTGGATATCTATACACTTTATTGTATCAGCCTGGCAAGCACTCCCTGGTCCTGGCAGCCTAGAGCGGATGAGATCCTTGGAAGAGCTGGCAAGTACTCCATACTGTGGATAATGTTATACTTAGGTTTATTTCTTTAAGCATCTGTATTGCATAAAACATGTTTACTAATGAAAATACACATGAAGAGGAGGGGTGACTAATTATTTAAAGCTTTTCTGCATACATTTCTAACAGCCTGCCTCCTGAATGAGCGCTTATTTTAATTCTTCTGATGTGTGTAGATATGTTGTACCCATCATGCAATGCTTTGGGTAGCTGGAATAGTGATCCATAATACTGTTTCCCACAGGCTTAGAGAAGACAGGCAGGTTGTGATGAGCAATTCTGCTCTGTACACTCAGAAACCTGTCACCCATATTATTTCCTCCATGACAGGAAGATAGCAAACTTGGTGGTAATTTATTTTTTCTATAAAGTGTAGTAAGCCCCATCTAGTTTGTTTAGATACATTTTTACCAATATAAAATGTATTAGGGTGGGGTACACTGTCGTCTTTGCATTTACATTTTAGGTTTGTAGAGGAGATGACTAATAAAACTGAACCAAAACTGAAATTTACTTTTGGTCCAGTTACAGTGGCTTGTAAAAGTATTCACTACCGCACAACCTGGAATTACAATTGATTTTTTGGAGGTTTGCACCTTTTTATTTGTAGAATATGGAGTCGATTCAGAGCCAGGTGAGAATTCTCACTCCTTTTTCAGGAAAGAAAATGGGCATTCACTTTCATTGTCTACCTTGGGGCTGAGCTAGGTGAAAATGTACACCCAGTAGACAATAAAAGGGAATGTCCGTTTTCTCTCCTAGAAAAGAAGTGAGAATTCTCACCTGGCTCTGAATCATGTTGAATGTATACAACTTTGAACATATATTTTTCTCTTTTTTTGTGAAGCAAAAAACAAATAGGGCAAAATATCAGAAACTTCAGCGTGCAGAACTATTCACCCCCCCCCATGTCAGTATTTTGTAGAGTCACCTTTTGCAGCACTACAGCTGCAATTCTCCTTGGATAGGTCTCTATGAGCTTGCCTTATCTTGCCATTCCAAGGCAAAACTGCCCCAACTCTTTAAAGAGGACCAACACCCAGGGGTGATCGGCCCGGAAATCTATAAGATTCCCGGGCCGATCACCTCCCACCCCGCGGGACATCCGAGATCGGGATGTCCCGCGGGGTGAAACCCCCCAGAAACCCCAAAAACATCTTACCTGATCCGCCGCCGCCGCCTCCCGCGCGACCCTCCAGACGTGCGCGCCCCCGCGTCGGCCCTCTGTGAATGGCCGGCGGGGGCGCGCGCGCGCGCCGAGAGTGACGCGCGGAGGCGGAAGCGGCTTGGACGTTCCTGATCCCCGCCTGGACGTTGGCGGGGATTGGCTGCGGCGTTCACGTGGGAGCGTTGAGAGGTGAGTTTTTTGGGGTTTCTGGGGGGTTTCACACAGCGGGGCACCCCCCATCGGGGTGCCCCGCCGAAGTGGACCAAAACCCAGGATAGTCAAAATCCTGGGTGTTGGTCCACTTTAAAGTTAGATGCTTTCCGCTGGTGAACAGCAATCTTCAAGTCTGACAACAGATTCTCACTTGAATTAGGGTCTGGGCTTTTACTAGGCCATTCCTATACATTTACACCTTTCCCCTTAAAGTGGACCAACACCACGGATTTTGACTATCCTGGGTTTTGGTCCACTTCGGCGGGGCACCCCGATCGGGGGTGCCCCACTGTGTGAAACCCCCCCGATCACCCGAAAAACTCACCTCTCCCCGCTCCCAGCGCCGACGGACAAGCGATTTGACAGCCGCGGACAAGCGGCTCCTCCGCCGCCGCCTCCTGCGCGTTACTCTTGACGTGCCCGCGCCGGCCATTCAGAGACGGCGGGCGCGCGCACGTCTAGAGGGGCGCGAGGGAGGCGGCGGCGGCCGGCCGCCGCCGAAGACAGGGTAAGGGGATTTGGGGTGTTTGGGGGGGTTTCACCCCGCGGGACATCCCGATCTCGGATGTCCTGCGGGCAGGGAGGTGATCGGCCCGGGAATCTTATAGATTCCCGGGCCGATCACAGGAGGGTGATGGTCCACTTTAAACCACTCAAGCAGTATTCTTTGGGTCATTGTCCTCCTGTTGGAAGGTGAACCTCTCCCAGTCTCAAATCACTGACGGACTGAATATCCCTGTATCTAGTATCGTCCATCTTCCCCTCGACTAGGACCAGTTTCCCAGTACCTACTGCTGGATGGTGTTCTTGGGTGATGAGATGGTTTTGCGGCAGATTTAGGCCCTTATTTATCAAGGGCTCGCGCCAGGTAGTGTCTGACGAGCGCCAGGTACCGACAGCTAACGGCGGCTACCGACTCAAGTACGCCCGGCGGCGGTCACAATGACGCATTTATCACGCTAAATGAGGCTAGCGCCGGCGAGAGCGTCAGCTAGCGCGGGATTCATCATGTAGCCGACTGCAACGAACAGCGCCGCTACTAATCCCATCACAGCGCCAGGTATGACCTGTCGCTCCCTGGCGCTCTCCAATGCATTTCAATGGAGCAATCTTTAAATATTCATAATTAATTGTTTGGTTTTTTTTTTTTTTTTTACCGGCAAAAATTCTGTGACCACTACGGCAATGTTAGATATTTTTTTTTAAGGTAAAAAAAAATAAAATAAAATATGTGCAGAATTGATATTACAGGTCTGATATTAATGTATTCATATTACAAAATGTTTAGAAAAACTTGTATAATTTTTACATTAAAAAAAAATGGTTGTTTGGGGGTTAAAAACTACTTTACACACATCGCCGCCAGCGCTCTGGGGTTTAAACAAGGAATTCACAGCGCGAGAAATTTTTGAGCGTGATTTGTTAATGAATCTGCAGCAAGCCGTTCGCTCTGGCCATTCGCTGTCAGGCGCACCCATACAACGCAGAACCTGTGAAACATCGACCCCTAACCCCGTATTCAACATTACCGCACACCGACTGAGTCGCTGTCAACAAGCAAACCCCGGCCAAGCACAGCGAATACTAGCTTGCGCTGTGAAAATCACGCTACTGTCGCTCATCTGTCGCTACCTGGCGCTATTAATGAATCGGCCTCTCCGCATTTTATATGGTGGCTACAAAGTTCAGTTTTAGTCTCATCTGACCAGAGCACCTTTACCATACATTTTGAGAGACTCCCCCGTGCCTTTTGGCAAATTCAAAATGGGCCTTCATATTTTTGCATGTAAGTAAAGGCTATTTCCGGCCACTTCCTGTCTGAAAGTTTTGGTTGGTTAGGTAGCAATTCCAACTGTGTGGCATCTTAACTCCAGATAGCCTCTATAATTCCTACTAACCAGGCCTAAAATACATTTTTGGTCCATTTTAAACTGGACAATGTTAAAAGGTCAATGGTTGGGGTATAAGAAAGGGGCACTATGGCTCGATATAAAAATTGCACCCCATCCCAAATGTTTAATGCTGCATTCATTTAAGAATAGATAAATGGGGGAAATAGATGCTAGGTGGAGTGTGCAGCCCTTTGACCATGTCAAGTGCTGAGCTGAAAGGTCTCTGTATCTAACAGCTTGAAGAAGGAACGGGGCTGTCGATACTTCTTTTGGGATCCTTTCACGCTGGCCTTAGGCCAGCCTATTAGGTTTATCAGGCACGCGGTTGCACATTGACGTCAACAGCCGCTGGCATGCCGTGACGAAGAATGAGGAAGTAGTATCGGCACTCCTGTTCCTTCTTACAAACGTTGGTGCCAAATCAAGATGAAGTCCTGTAATTCTCCTAAAACAGCACTGGCCTTTGGCTATACTGTTACAGTGAATACACTACTCAAAAAATACAGGGAACACTAAAATACCACATCCTCAATCTCAGTGAAATGAATATTCCAGGTGCAAATCTTTATTCATTTCAGAGTGGAATGCGTTGAGAACAATAAAACATAAAAATAATCACTGCACACCAGAATTAATATGCCATCGAGGTCTGGATGTGGAATGATGCTCAAAACTAAAGTGGAAAATCAAATTGCAGGCTGACCAAACTTCAATGGAAATGCCACAAGGCAAAAGAAATGAGGCTCAGTAGTGTGTATGTGCCTTCACATGCCTGAATGACCTCCCTACTGGGCTTGCTCCTGATGAGGCGGCAGATGTTCTAAGAGATTTCCTCCCAGACCTGTATTAAAGCCACAGTCAACTCCTGGACAGCTTGTGGTGCAATGTGACACTGGTGAATGGAACAAGACATGATGTCCCAGTTGTGCTCGTTTGGATTCAGGTCTGGGGTATGGGCAGGCCAGTCCATAGCATTAATACCTTCATCATGCAGGAACTGCTGACACTTCAGCCGTATGATGCCTAGCATTGTCATGCATCATAAGGAACCAAGGGCACACTGCACCTGCATATTTTTTCACAGTGAGTCTGAGAAACTTATCCTCTTACCTAATAGCAGTTAGGGAACCTCTGGCTACATGGAGGGCTGTGCGGCCATCCAAAGACAGCAGACAGCAGAACATTCTCTGTGGTGTCTCCAGGCCCAGTGTAAACCTGCTCTCATTCGTGAAGAACACAGTGAGCCAATGTCGAATCTGCCAATATTTGCGTTCCATGGCAAATGCGAATCCCCCTGCACGGTGCTGTGCTGCAAGCCCCACATTGACTTGTGGACCCTCATACCACCTTCATGGAGTTTGTTTTGGACAGTTTGAGCAGACACATGGATAGTCATGCCTCTGCTGGAGGTCATTTTGCAGAGCAAGGAGGTGGTAATGATTCTACTGCTTGGTTGTTTCCCTCCTATGGCCCTCTCCACGTCTAAAGGTGTCCTGGCCTGTCTGGCTCCATGTACTGGACACTGTGCTAGCAGACACAGTTAACCTTCTTGCCACAGCTCACACTGATGTGCCAACCTGGATGAGCTGCATTACCTGCTGTGGGCTGTAGACACCATCTCATGCTACCTCTAGGGGTTAGAGCAATGCTAAAATGCAAATGTGACCAAAACCACCAAAATGAATGACAACAGAGAAATGCTGTGTGGTCATCACTGGCAGAACCTCTCCTTTACAGGGGTGGTCTTGCTAATTGCTGATCATTTCTATCTATTTTCTGTTCCATTTGCACAACAGGAGAAATTAATTCACAATCATTGTTGCTTCATAACTGGACAAGAGGATTTCACACAAGTGTGATTGACTTGGAGTTTAATTGTTTTGTTTAAGAGTTTCATTTATTTTTTTGAGCAGTATATATTCCACATGCACCTTAAAAGTATTTATTTTTCCCATATCCCAAACACTACCCCAGCATCTCCCACGTTTACAATCAAAGAGGCACATTTTATGGCCTTTTTCATAG
This sequence comes from Gastrophryne carolinensis, assembly GCA_027917425.1. Classification (NCBI taxonomy): domain Eukaryota; kingdom Metazoa; phylum Chordata; class Amphibia; order Anura; family Microhylidae; genus Gastrophryne; species Gastrophryne carolinensis. The sequence continues at coordinate 168,826,201 of CM051236.1, forward strand.
GGATGCTGTGTGCCTGTGTGTCCACTGGGTGGCACCATTGCTCCAGTTTTATATACACAAGTTTTTATTTTAGCTTTATACTTCCTGCTGTTCTGGAAAGATCTGCTTTGCTCATAAAAATGGCTGTGCTGTGAATACTGAGTTTGCAGTCAGTTCTGCCTAAAAGATGTGCGCCTTTATTTTCCAAATATTGCCTTTGAGTTTTGCTTTACTTATTAAAGCGTCCCCCATTATTTACAGATGTTAGAGGAGCAGGAGGGAGTCGTTTTGCCTTCATATTGTCTGATATAATTATGTCACAGCACTTTTAGGCTTGGCATTCTTAAGGGATTTTAAACGCAGCTGGTTCTTGACAAGATATAAAGCTCTTGATAAAATATGTCAAAGCAGCAGGCAAGAAAACATTGTATTACTCACAGACAACATGTACACTGGCCCGAGGTGCCATCGCCCTTCATCATACATAGAGATGCTGGATCCCACCCGCTCCTCACCAACAAGAATGGTGTTCTGCCCATAGAAAGTGTGTGAGAGAAATCCCAGTCACCCATCACATTTACATGCTTCCTCTGTCCCCCACTCAGACTGGGCCTACCAGGTCACTAGAGAATTTTCTGGTGGGCTCCTGAACTCAGGTAATCTTTGAAGGCCCCACCCCCAGCACTTGAGGATAAAATGGTCAGTGGTCCGTTTTTATTTTCAGTCTAAAGTACACAGATCAGGGTTCCCATGGATCCTTCATGGATGGTGCACTATGTGTCCGCTTGTCCATGGTCATAATAGTAGGTAACTGGATGTAGCTGTTCTATGGCAGGAGAGCACAGGTGATCCACTCACAAACAAAACAGTCTGATTTAATGGCTGTGTGTATAAGCCCTTTAAATAAGCCGGTAATAATTGGAGGTGTGGGCCCCAGAGTGTGCCTATGGCATCCCAGTCTAACCCTGCCCGGCCTTGCCACACATCTACCATGCTGTGCAGCAGACCAAATCCTGTGTGCAGTGCCACTAGAGTCTAAAAGACTCCAGGGCCTGCCGCCAGCCTTGCTCTGGGGCATCCCAAACCAGGATGCCTTGCTGTTTGAAACCCCCAGGGTCATCAGTAAACTCGCCTTTCCTGGTGGCTCCTACAGTGCCACTGCTGCCCGCAGCCGCATCCTCAGCTTCCTTGTAGCTGAGGAGGGTTCCTGTGCCCAGGCATTCAGATAGGCTGGAGGTGAGAGCTATTCCCAGCCAATCATCAAGCTCAAAAATGCCTAGTGGGTGTGGCGGGGGAAGTAACATTTTTACTTCTAAACCAGGCCACTGCTGAGCCGGCCATATTGCTTGAGGTACTCAGGCTGGGAGACTGGCGGAGGGGGGGCGGGATTTATATGCCCCCCAAACCCCCGCATTTACAGCATCCACGACAGTAGTGGTAAAATTGCAGCAACCAGTCTCAGGCACCCTGTTAGACAGAATGGTGGGCTTTCATTACTCAAAACTTTAAATTATAATTAAGAAGCCTCAAGAAAACATGGGTACACTGACATCCTAAGTAAAGTGGACCTCCAGTCAAGAAAACGTTTCGGGATGCCCTGCTGCTTACCAGGAAGATGCCCACATGGCAAACCTCAATGGCGGCCACATGGGTCATAGTAGCGAGAACCCTGCAAGAAGTTTCCCCGTTTGGGTTTTATCTTACCAGTAGTGCAGCAGGGCATCCCAGATTGTGGTGCCCTTGAACTAGGGGAGATAAGTTTTCTCAAGTCAGCTGTGAATGGCGATCTGCTTTAACTGGAATAAACTGACTGGCTAAATAATATTTAGAAACTTTATTTGTGAAGCTTAGCTTGGTAAAAATCTAAAACTGACCAGAGTGAGTCACGATCAGATATTCGTTTACCGATCAATAATCGTGCGAGTAAATGCTCAGTAGTGGAATTTATGCCAGTAATGGCCTTGCCATGTGTCTTGAATGCTTTAAAATATTTGAAAATTGCTTTACTGCATTATTTTTTAGCAAAGTTCTGCTTGAAAAGAGGAATGTTTTGAGCTGAGTCAGCTGCAATAAAAGGTACGAGAGCCACTGTGGTTTTTATATTCTAGATGAATTGAGGAATTGCTTTGATGATCTATTCAAGGAAAATTCCAGGTAGAAAAGTACAGCGACTCCGCACGCGGGATGCTCATTACTTCTTAACTTCTTTTCCTGTGAAGACATTACTCTCCATCTTATCATTCTGCCATATGCTATTTTTTGAAAATGTGTTCTCTCATCACCTACTGCGCAATTGACCTTGATAAAGGTAAATGGCATATATAGCTGGAAACAGACAATCTATATGCACCTAATCCTGAGCCAGCTACTCTGCTGATGAGCTGAAAGCAGTGCCCCGCCCACAAGCGGATGCTTAACCCTTTAAATGCCAAAAAGTAGATTCTACATGCTGGCCCCCCCTACCATTAAGTGCGAAGCACATATAATCTATGTGGTTGGCAATTTCCCCCAATAGCAAGCTCACCTTCATCCTGGATGCAGCACTAGGGGTCTCCTCCCCCGGCGGGCCTCTAATGGGGCAGAGATTGCCCACCCTCGCCACCGAAGGGAGGAGCCTTTTATACCAGTGAGTGTGATGATGTCAAAGCTCACTTCCAGAAGCGGCAATGAGAGTCAGATGACCATAGTGATCTTTGGGAAGCCAGTAGCGTGTCTGGCCCTGCTGACAGCTTCCAGTCCACGACAGCAGCGATCGCACTGTGCAGAGGTAAGTAGTAATTATAAAAAAAGAAAATATATTTTTTTTTTATGTGTCTGTGTTTTTTTACATTTAACTCTTTTTGAACTGCTAACGTGTCCATGAGACTACTATACCAGTTCACAGGGCAGGAGGGGACTGGCAAGTCACTTGCCAGAAAGCGGGTGACTTGCCACAAACCCCCAGCCCATTACCTCCATCCCCTGTGGCCCATATAGGTTATGCGGGCTGGTAGCCTTGAGGGCCAGGGGCGGCCGGTCGCCCTCTGCGCCCTGGTCTACCAGCCCCCATTACTGGTGCCATGGGCTGGTTTTTGCTGGGTAGTGGGAAACCCCACTCCATTTTGCTTTGTTTTTTTTAAGGATTTAGCCTTAAACCTAAAAATGCATGCCATCGGAGAAATGTATGCCCCACTCTAATTCTATTTTTTTAATTTTTAGGGTTTAACACTTGACAGTGCACATAGTAGTTGTATTTTATTTAAAATTGTGTAGCGCTCTTTTAAGTTTGGAGTATGAAAAGGGTATCTACCGATATGTGGTAACGTTGTAATTATGAGCAATGGGGCTTTTTCACGCAATAAGGTTATATTGAAAAACGTACTTTTTTGTTTTAAACAATGCGACAAATTTAAAAAATTATACTTTTTTTAATGTTATTTTTTACATATTTCACTCCAAATTTTATAAAATTGCTGAAACAATTGCAAACAAGACATTTCATGTTAAAGCCCAAACTCTGCCAAATATGTAATTTTCCTGGAAATTCCTACAAATAACACAGTTAAATATATATAGTGAAAAATGGTCTGGCAACAAAGAGTGACGACATCTCCAGGTAGGCTGGCACTGAAAGGATTAAAAGAACCTGAAGAACAGTATCTATAAATCTGCTAGGTAGCAGGAGGCATTACCTATATACCCTACACATACATAAAAAATCCCACCAAGCTTGTCTTTTTCTTTCTACTGGAAGGAATAAGCATCAGAGGAGAATGTACTATTCTGCATTTTCAGGACAGGACTAATGGATTCTCAGCCAGCCAACACAGCTTTTTGCTATGGCATTTCTTCGGATGTTTGTTTACCCATCATGCGCTGCTTTGCACATGTATTATAGTGGCTATTGCTATGCTTTCCCACACACTTCAGTACATGTACACCTTCAGAAATATGGTTCAGGCTGCCCCCCCCCCCCCCCCCCGATTAGCAAGTTTAATTTTTAACCATTGAAAAGGCCACTTCTGGTATGTGCAGCCTTCCCTGCTTCCGTGTTTGGGCAGCCGGCGGCTGGGAGAAAAGAAAGAGAGGTTGTCAGTGTATCTCAATGCAAACTGGGAGAGAAAAAACATCCCAGCATGCTTCATCGCATGTTGTAAGGAGATGATAAAAATGAAATCCATGTACTTTGCAGAGATGTCACCTGCGTTCCCCGATTGAAACTTGCTTTATTGCTCAGAAAAAGAGGCAGCCAATTTAGCACGTGCAGGCTGGAATGGAGGCATCATGGGAATTGTAGTTTGTTTGCCTATCTGTCCCTACTGTGCTACAATCCCAGCATGCAGTGTGATGACATGTGACTGTGGCCTTTCACACTTGCATGTCTTTGCACTGCATGCTGGGATTGTAGTTTAGAGCTAGGGTTGCACAATAGAGACAGACAAAATACATTTTCTGAGCAATATAGGGAGTTTCAAGCAGTGGAATGCTGGTGAAATCTTTGCAAGGTACATAGCTTTCATTGGCAGCCAGCTGGTTGCCGGAAGGGGATAAGGCATCTGTGGCCAGGACCGCAGGAATTCAAGATGGTGCTGAAGGGCAGCAGTTTGAAAAGAAGCTGCAGACCCCGGGAAAGGAGTAGAAATCAAAGGTACCTACAGCTCCTTCATATTCTATCAGTGTGAAGGAGCATATATTGCTGTATGTTGTGCATATTCTAAGTATACGGCACGTCCTGCTCGAGAGAGTAATTCCTTATACATCCACAAGATGCCGCTGAACTGCAGAGACAGCAAAAAAGTGGCTCCTCCCGGCCCCTTATATTCCAGGGACCTCCCACAAAATCCCCAGTTCTTCTCTGCAGTGGCTCTGCGATGACAAGAAGATGGCTCTCTCTACTTGCAGGTGAGCGGGGCTATTAGCCTGCGGCCCTGTAGGACTATACCCACCCGTTCCTCCTTTTCATGCCTTCCAGCTTTGGCTGCACTGGTCGGGTGACGGTAGGCAGCACCGTTGCCAGGTGCTTTAGGAGCGCTGCTCCGACCGCAATCCCCCACCAAAGGCTAGGCGGTATAGGCCCATGGTGAGCCTTATGGGATGCCCCTCCCGCGCTATCGCCCCTCACCCCCTGTCCACCTGTGGGCTTCTGTTAGGTTGGCCGCTGCTCTCCCTCGCTCTCCCTGGTATTTCTCGGGGGGGGGGGGTGTTGTGTGCGTGTGTGTTGTAGGTGTATTCTTCACTCTTATTGTTTCTGTGGTAGAGCTTGGCTTTTGTTGCTGCGCGTGTGTTGGTTGCACTGGTTGCTTTTTTAAAAAAAATGTTGCCACCGCGCGCGCGCTTTTACTGCTTTCCGCGGTCGGCGGTGACTTTACCTCAGGCGCTGCTGCGCCATCATTGGCTGACATGGTCACGTGGGCGCCTTCGCACTCTTCGGGGGGGTGGCCCTTGTGGATGGCGTGTTCCGCATCACTGTCTCCGCGGCCTGACCCTCAAGGTACCTGCGGGCGCCATTTTGCCTTCTCCTGCTGCGTGGCTGGCTTCTACCTACCGTGGTCCGTAAGTGCCCCTGCGTGGTGGCTTATCTTTTATATATTGTTGTGTATGCATACCGCTTATGGGACTTTTCTGTTTATGTCTTGCATACTAGTGGGGAGTCTCATCCTGATTTGTCTACCAGGGTGGCTAGTATTGAGAAGCTGATTGCTGGCGCTACGGCTTGTAAGGCCTCTGGCACCTGGCATTAACTTATTTCCTATGGAGGCTGAGGAATTTTTGGACCTGGCTGGCTATACCCCCCTGGAAGAGGGGGAATTGTTTTCTGATTCAGAATCATCTGATGAGCAGCCTAAGGGTTATGCTGATTCTGGCTCTGACCCATGGGCTCCAGATGATACTGACAGGCTTTTGGCTCACATTTTTAAAGTACTTTCTATCTCTCCTCCTGCCTCGGCAGCAGGGGGAGTTGTTTCACACTGCTAAGCCACGTTTGGAGTTTCCTGAGCAAACTCACTTTAATAATCTTGTGCTCAAAGAGTGGGAGCGACCGAGCAGGCTCCCTGGGGTGCCTAAGAGTTGGGATAAGAGGTATCCCTTTCCTGCTGAAGTGGTTAAGCGTTGGTCGTCCCCTCCTGAAGTGGATGCACCAATTCTAGGGTTGTCCATCACTTCTGTCATGCATTCCCCTGACTCTACTACACTGAGGGATGGTGAGGACCAGCGCATTGATCAGCTGGCTTCCCATGCCTTTGCCTGTGCGGGCTCTGCGCTGCGCCCGGTTTGTACCTCTGCCATTACAGCTGTGGCTATCAGGACTCTGCTCAGGAGTATTTTAGATGGGGCTCCTGATGAGGCAGCTAGTGCAGAGTATAGTGCCCTTCTGCATTATGAGGAATTTGTTGCATATGTCCTCTTTGCCTTGGATGATACCATTAGTATGTGTGGCAGGGCTTCTGCCTTGGCGGTGGCTATACGCCGCTCGGTTTGGCTGCGCCAGTGGGCAGCTGACAACGCTGCCAAGAAGGCTCTCACTGGGTTCCCCTTTAAAGGACTGCGTCTATTTGGGGATCGCCTGGACTTGTTTGCTAAGGGAGGCAAGTTACCCCAGCGCAAAAGACAGAATGGGAAGGGGAGCGTCATTTCTGGGGCAGGGGCTGAGGACGTGGCCGCCCTGGCCCCTCCTGGGGTTCCAAATCTAGGTCTTCCCCCAAGCCCCCTCAGGCATGAAGGGGCGCCCTCACCCATCCGGGTGGGGGGACGGCTTCGGCTCTTTGCTCACTTCTGGAGGTGTCATGTCTGAGACCGGTGGGTTCAGGAGGTAGTGTCCTCCGGTTACAAGATAGAGTTGGCAGCCTGGCCGCCCCCAAGATTCATCAGATCCCAGATGCTTCAAGACCCCCTGTCAGCTCAGGGCCTGTTGCTTGCTGTGCAGAATCTACTGGAGCTGGAGGTCATCTGCCATGTGCTCTTAGGGGAAAGGGGCAAGGGCTACTATTCCAAACTTTTTACCGTTCCCAAAAAAGATGGGTCTGTCAGACCCATCCTGGACGTTAAGCTTCTTAACAAGTTTGTCAGACCCAGGAGGTTTCTCATGGAGACTCTGAGCTCAGCTGTAAGTTCACTACGCCCAGGGGACTTTATGACCTCTGTGGACATCAAGGATGCTTACCTCCATGTTCCAGTCTTTCCAGGTCATCAGAGATTCCTCAGGTTCGCTCTGGAGGATCAGCATTACCAGTTTGTGGCATTGCCCTTCGGTCTTACTTCAGCTCCCAGGGTATTCACCAAGGTGCTGGCGGGCATTATGGCTCTGCTGAGAGCTCAGGGCATTCGCATTCTTCCCTATTTGGACGACATTCTTATCACTTCTTCGTCCTTCCAGCAGGCAGATCTGGATACTCAGGGGGTGGTGACCACACTGGAGTCATTCGGCTGGGTGATAAACCACTCCAAATCCTCCATATCTCCCTCTTTGGTAAAGCCATTTCTGGGCATGAATCTGGATGCAGCTCGGGCCAGGAAGGTGGACAGTCTGCAAGCGCAAGCTCAGCTCCTTCTGTCCTGCCCTCATCCTTCCATCAGGCAGGGAATGCAGCTGGTGGGCCTGATGGTGTCCTGCTTCGAGGCGGTTCCTTATGCTCAGTTCCACATGAGGCCTCTTCAACTCCACCTCTTGTCTGTATGGGACAGGGACCCTGTGTCCCTGGATCAGGTTTTGGTTCTGTCCCCCCTAGCCAGGCGGTCCCTCTCGTGGTGGCTGGACTCAAGGAATCTGTAAGGGGGCAGATCCTTTCTAGCCCCTTGCTGGGAGACAGTCACCACGGATGTCAGTCTGACAGTTGGGGGGGCTTCTGGAGATCCCTAACATTCCAGGGGCAGTGGGGCCCTCAGGAGGCCCACACCCCTATCAACATTCTGGAACTGAGGGCGATCAGGTTGGTTCTAGCCCGCTTGACCCCGCACCTTCGGGGTCGGGCTGTTCAGGTACGCTCGGACAACCAGACGGCGGTTGCCTACATCAATCATCAGGGAGGGACCCGGAGCAAGGGGTCCCTCAAGGAAGTGTCTCTGATCCTGTCCTGGGCAGAGGACAATGTTCCCTGCATCTCAGCCGTGTACATTCCGAGGGTGGAGAATCTGGAGGCAGACTCTCTGAGCAGGGGGACTTCTCGCCTCGGGGAATGGTCCCTCAGCAACAGGGTGTTTCGCTCTCTGTGTCACTGTTGGGGTCAGCCAGACGTGGATCTGTTTGCGTCCCGTCACAATCACAAGCTTCCAGTCTTTGTGTCTCTGTCCCAGGACCCTCTGGCCTTTGCCGTGGATGCTCTGACAATGCCCTGGCAGGGCTTTCAGCTACTGTATGTCTTTCCCCCATTTTCCCTGTTGGGCAGGGTTCTGCGAAAGATGGCTCTGGAAGAGGTGCCAGCAATCCTGGTGGCCCCCTGTTTGCGAAGAATAGTGTGGTTCGCAGACATCGTGCAGCTGGCGGTAGATCAAGGATCCAGACCTGCTCACTTAGGAGCGGCTACGCTACCCCAATTTACAAACGCTGGTTTCATCTTAATGGAAAAGGGGCTGCCTGCCTCTGTTGTTAACACCATGATCAGGGCTAGGAAAAAGTCCTCTTCTTCCATCTTCTATAGGGTTTGGCGTATCTACATTCACTGGTGTGAGGCTAAATCTCTTCCCTGTCGTGTGTTTTCTATTCCTAGGATTCTGGAATTTCTCCAACATGGTTTGGATCTGGGGCTTCAACTCAGCACTCTGAAGGGTCATGTGTCTGCCTTGGCCGTTTTCTTTCAGAGATCTTTTGCTCAGCATCATCTGGTCAGGACTTTTTTCCAGGGGGTTACTCATGTGCGTCCCCCACGTAAGGCTATGTTGCCAGTCTGGGACTCGAACTTGGTCCTATCTGCCTTGCAGGGGTCTCCTTTTGAGCCTGTGCATGAGGCTGCTTTGTCCATTCTTACGCTTAAGGTAGTCTTTTTGGTGGCTATCACTTCTGTTAGGCGTGTTTCTGAGTTGGCGGCGCTTTCCATCAAGCCCCCTTACTTTGAGAGACACCAGGACAAGGTGGTGTTTCGCTTTAAACCAGATTTTCTGCCTAAGGTTGTGGCTGCTTTTCATCTTAATCAGGATATTGTTCTTCCTTCTCTGTGGCCTAATCCTAGTAACCCTAAGGAGAGGGCTCTACATTCTTTGGATGTGGTCAGGAACTTGAAGTTCTATTTGGTGGCTACTGAGCCCTTCAGGAAGACTGATGCTCTTTTTGTGGTCCCTTCGGGTCCTAAGAAGGGTCTGGCTCCAGCTAAGTCTACCATCAGCAAGTGGATCCGTCAGGCTGTTATTCAGGCCTATTCTGCTAAAGGGAAGGATCCTCCCTTCCGCCTTACTGCTCATTCTACTCGTGCTATTGGTGCCTCGTGGGCCTTTCAGCACCAGGCTTCTGTTGAACAAGTTTGCAAGGCCACTACTTGGTCTTCTGTTCATACTTTTTCTAAGTTTTACAAGGTTGATGTTAGTGCCTCAGCTGATGCTGTTTTTGGCCACAAGGTTCTGCAGGCGGCAGTGGTTTGATCTGCATGTTGTTGCTTTTGGGGATCCCACCCTACCTTACGGACACTGCTGTATACTTAGAATAATACAATTCTGTGATTACTCACCTGTAGAATTGGTATTATACGTATACAGCACGTCCTGCTCCACCCCGCCCTTGTTTTCATTGTTCTTAGTGCCTCTGTATGGTGATTGTTATCATGGTTAAAATTGTTTGATTATGGTTATTATTCTCCCGGCTTCTTGCCAACTGCTTGTTAATACTGGGGATTTTGTGGGAGGTTCCTGGAATATAAGGGGCCGGAAGGAGCCACTTTTTTGCTGTCTCTGCAGTCCAGCGCCATCTTGTGGATGTATAACCCAAACGTAAGGAATTACTCTTTGGAGCAGGACGCGCTGTACACGTATAATACCAATTCTACAGGTGAGTAATCACAAAATTGTATTTTAATTTTTTTGGGTGGGTTAGGGTGTGGGATTGGTTTAAAGGCGAGCAGTCAGCCCATGAAAAAGCAGAATGGTACATTCAACAACCTGTCACCCCTGTGTTTTTTTTAGTTAGGATGGATCAAAACACACCAGTTATTCAAAATCAAGTTAGCCAATCTACTCATTGATAACCCCCCGACCCCGCCCCCCCCCCCCCCCCCCCCCCCCGGGAGTAGAAAAATGAATTTGCCATTTTTGCTTAACTCAACATATTTGTTTGGGAGTGGGCTCCTGTGTCATCAGATTGTAGCACTGAGCAAGTCCCTGTTGAATCCTGGGAGGCTATGAATGAATGCCTACTCCATTCTCAAATGCCCGGTGCTGTGTCAATTACAATCTGGCAATCGCTGGTCCTGCCACTCAAACCCATGGCAATCTTTGGGACTTTGAGGAAATTGTGGGAATAGTTACTTCTTGTGGCTTGAGAGATGCAGGGGATTTTAGTCAAAGAGATTGGTTATGGTCCTCTTTAAAGGAGCACTATCACGAAAAAATGGCCCAATGATAAAAATCAATATAAATATGCTAGATGGTGGGAAGATGGTGGGTCACTTATACACCTGACATTAAGAAATAACCAGCCAGGCTTGATTCTTTTATTTTAATGGATGGAAAAGGAAATCAGGGGCATCACCCCTCATAGACTAAATCTGTCACCCCTGGATTTTGTTCCTACAATGTTAGAATAAACCACAAGCTTGGCAGGAGTTTTCTTCACTTTGGGTGTATAAGTGACCTCACTTCCCATTAGCCAAAGTGTTTATATTTTTAACATTACACAATTTTGCGTGCTCCTTTAAGCAAAACTACTGTTGGGAAAGAGATGGTTTTATTTAGGCAATACAGCTTGGCCACCTGCTAGTGACACTGCCCTATGTGGATTCTGGGAAATGCCCAGTCCAACCAGATTGCCTGATCTTAAACCACCCCACCCTGCCCCCTTAATAAGTACTAAAGCAGCTTTAATGCTCTAAGTAACAAACGGACACTTTGATCATCGAGCCGGGCGCAGCCATCTTCTTGGGGCTGTCTGGGTGCCGGGTAACTTCCGGTCTGGCAGCACCAGGTCAGAGAGATGACTGAGCCGCCTTGTGTTGGATACCTGCAAAAACAGCCCCAGCAGGTAAAAAGGACTGTGCCACCACCAGGTAGATTTGTGGAATTGTAGAATGGAAACCAGACCTTTGCTGACTACTAAAGCTTGGCTGGAATTTTTTTCAATTGGGGTATACCCCTTGCCATCTCTAGAGAGTTCCTTTAAACCTATTAAAGGTGACAGGGGAGCACTTGTAGACTGACCACACTAAAAAGCTTCTTTCTGCATGGTCAGATGATCTCTCCCGCCTCCAATCAGCAATGGATTCTTCTCCACTTTGGGGCAGGAAAATGCACTTAGCTCATTGCTGAAGTGGATAGGCCAGATATTTGTGCGTTTCTCATGTTTTTTAGGCTGCCATTAAAATTTGTCCTATACCCACTAAATAAAACCTACATCCAGCTCCATCCCAAATAGATATGTTTCCTCCTTGTAATATTTACTGGTCTGCTTTGGTCCATGTCTTCTCTTGACCTGTTGGTCAGTGACGTTACTACATTCTTATTGCCGGATTCTACTGGTCTGTGGGGCATGCTATCAATGCTGTGTTATGGTGATTAGCTCCCCAGTGCTGTTTTTCTGGCCTTGAGTAAAAAGTACTGACTACATGTCCCAGAATCCTTCCACTATAATAGCTGAGCAGCTTTTGGTCACACACCAGTAATGACCCTTCCCAGTTGGGAAGGCTGCCAGGAAACCCTTTAGCTACTGGAAAAAAAAAATGATCCTCCCTATCTGAATAAGTTAAATTACAGCAGAATTGTTGACTCGTTGCCCATGTCTCAGATGATTAGAAAGCTAGTCTTTGATCTGTACATCTAATGTACCAGTTGGTGTACATTGCTAAGGGAAAAACACACAAAAAATAACAGATAGCTTAGCACATTAAAGACATAATTTTGGCACACAATAATGAAAATTAAAAATGCAATTGAAAGTGGAATTACCCTTTAAGCAACCTTAAAGTAGTTTGCATAATGGCCTTGTAAGGACCACAAAAATCAGTTGATACTCCCAAGACCATACAAACTTCACTCAATAGCCAGCCCACAGGTTGAATCCAGCCAATCAGCGATCTCAAAAACTTTTTTTTTTAAACCAAGCCACCGCCGAGCCAGCTGCATCGCCCAAAGTACTTGGGTGGGGAGAGTGAGTGGGTTTTTGCCACTTTAACCCTTGTCATTTTAAAACTGTATCCTGCTTTTTTAATTAGGCTAGGGTTCTTTTTATAGATAAAACCAGATGCATGCCACATGAATGATACATGCTTTATAATCCATGAAATACATACCAAATTGCCAGTTAGAAATACAATGTGTGCAATAATGACATAAAATGTGGCAGAAAGGCGACACAGCTGTTGGCAAGCGTGTTACATTCCCTGTGAGCTGGTTTTCTATTTTCAATAGAACAGTAGAAACTAACAGTACGGCGTCAAGGACATTTGAAAACCGCCAATGCCCATTATTTAAGCTAGAATGGCTCTCCAGTCATATTAATAAAAGCTTTATCAAACCTTATCAACAAAGGCAGATTACACAATCAGCTGTGTTCCATGCCATGTGTATTTCATTTAGAGCAAATTCGTGCAGATTGAGAACTAAACTGTTCAAAAATTGTATTCTGATAATGTCTTATGAGAAGCTGTTTAAGTACGTGGTACGAGAAGTGTGAGAACGATGAATACTAAAGACATTTGATGGGCCATGTTATCAGCGAAGCGTACAAGCCTAGTGTGGTATCAATCAAAGTGTGCCTATTCATATTCCCTTATCGCACAGAGGACAAAACAATCTAGCGTGGCTGGCAACAGGGCTGCAACGCCACTTCAAGGTTCATTTAGCCATGTTCTGGTCTCTGCTGGGAACTAAGTACAGGAGCATCTAGTTTTAAAATGAAAAGACATTAATGAGCTTTGAGGCCTTTGAGGTTGGTCTCCTTGGCAGCCGATAGCCATGGGGGGTTTACTGAAGGTCAAAAGTTGCTCTCAAAGGGTCGGCTGAACATCCCGTTCTGATAAGATTAAAGTAGTGTGACTTTGGTGCCTAATGTTTAAAGTCGCACAGCGCTGAGAAATCCTCAGGTCATGAAGTGCAAGGGGATACAAAGTGACAAGACTGGAATTTGTCAGGAAGCAAGTGCATGTTCAACATGCGCGCTGAGCAATGCCCCGAAGATGTGAAAAACAAAAAGAAATGCATTGCAGTCATACATACATGTGTAGGTAGTCATCCACTTAAAGACTTTGAACTCATAAGCAGAATCCTTTTGAAGGTCAAATTAGATGAATCATCTTGTGTCAGGTTGTGTTACAGTGATGTGAGTTGCGTGTCAGGTTGAGCTCTCTGCACACCTATGTGCTTGAAATGTTACGTTCATTTTAACCACTTTGCGACAACATTGAAAGCAACTAAAAGCATTTTACAGGCAGAACTATCATTTTTTTGGGCAGATGTGCTTTCACTGAGCAGGGCCCAAAATGCCACCAGCAGGAAATTTTGAACTACACTTCCAGGATGTTAAATATATTTAAACTATACTAAAAAATCTTTCCCATGCTGGTCATTAGCCTGAAGCCGCACTCTTTGAACAGCTGTCAGATGCTGGGAGAAGCAAGAGGGAGGCAGAGGATAGGATGTTTTTTAATACAAGTTTTCATACTCATTGCAGAGTTGCTGATGATGCAGCACACGTGTGGCTTGCAGACATAGTTGGCTTTTGCAGTGTTCAGAAAGAGTGGACACATAGGTAACCATTACCCTAGGGGCACCAGCCTTTTTTTTTTTTATTAGGCAAGGATGTGTTTTTTAACTTTTTTTCTTAATGGACCAGCTGGGTGGAGGTAAGGGGGTGCCACCTGATCAGCTCAGACTCTCCAGATTGCTTTTTGGTGGTAAGTGGAGGGTAAAAGGTCTGTGACACATTCCTGGGCCACAAGAATGAAAGCTTGGAAACCAAGTATGGTCCTGGAAGCTGTAGAAACAGGAAAGCCAGGCCAACTCTAGCATTTAAACAGGAGCAACACACGTTTTTTCTTTAAAGGGTGTTGGTCCCGCTGTCTGCTCATCACAATAAGCTCTGGGGGGGGGGGGGGGGGTTATCCAGAATGCTGCAACCCCCTCGCAGGTAACCTTCCAGAACGCCCGTAATGCTCACCTTAATTACAAGCCAATGCCGGGAAAGGATTATCACAATTGGCCGTTGGGCGGTCATGTGGGCAGGTCGTGCCGGTGGCTGGCGCAGAGGACACAACTATGGCTCACGTGACCACCCGGCGGCCAACTTATTCAGCTTATTAATTTTTCAGGTATGAGAGGGGATCTGCATATATTCCAATCCTTTATATTACATTAAAGTCAGCAATCTTTGACTTGTCTTGCAATCATTTCCTCGCGTGTGGCTCTCAAAAAGGATGGAAAGCCATGTCCTAGTGTGTTTTAACAATTAAGAATCTATAGAGTTTTTACAATTGCCCTGGGACTGCCTAATTTTGCTTTCCCCTTCAGTTAATAATTGTTGACACCCCCTCTCTTAGCAGTTGGCTAGAATGAAGCCCTCCACACTGCGCTCCACACAATGCGATGCACACTGTGTGCTTGCATCACTCAGCTTGCCAATCCCATCACAGAAGACAGAATGGCCATGAGAAATACAAGGTTATGATTCTATTCTATAATTATTCTGGCAATATAGATTCATTTTTGAAAATGGAAAAGAAAATGAGAACATTGCCATGTGTAGCGCTATACATTGGGAATCCTTTTAAGTGTGCCTGCACAATGACTTTAAATATATGCAGATATGTTTATTATGCCCTTGGAAGCATCAGAGAATGACTTGCTTTGGTCATATCTGCAATCAAGCCCTGATCAAAACTCTTCTGTGTGACGCCAAGCACTGACAGCCTGCTATTATGCCTTTGATGGTACATTTCCCAATTTTCAGATCTGTCACGGGTGTCTCTAGTGGCACAAGAGGATTACAGCACAAAGTAGTATCATCTGCAAAGGATTAGCAGTTATGCTGTTTGCTGAAGAACAACTATGAAAATATCCTGCTGAAAGGGTTAGGGGTCAAGAGGGCTGTTTGTTCTGGTCCTTGGTTTGTGCGTGTGAAAGACAGTGTTGTTTGTCGTACTGTAAGGGATTAAATATTTAGCTCCTCTCCAGACTGCCCGGTACAGTCACGGCATATTGATCGGTTTCTCTCAGCCAGTGGTATGTTTATGCCTAGGGGGACTTCAGAGATGTTACAGGAGTACTGCCGTCTGTTACAGTTTAAAGCAGGCCAACTAAATGCACATTATAAAACATACATGTGACTTGCTGTGCCTGACAAACACATTGCTCCTGTGACTCCCCCCCGACCACACACTGGATCCATGGTGCTGACCTAATCACTGTCACTATTACAGATAGATACAATACAACCCTGGGCAGAGATTCACCCAGAAACGCAACACAATTTGCAAATCTGTTTTTGCATTCTTTTGCCGACAGGAAATCCTTGTACAAGAGAAAGGTTTCCCTTTTATCCAGCTTGTGTGTTTAATGGGGTATCCTTACCTATGTGTCACTATTGTTGTCACTATTGTGGAGATACAACTCCATGCATATCCCAGTATCTTGTACTTTACAGTTACTAGGGTCACGCATGTTGTCTTAAACAGTTCTGTTAAATCAGACAAAAAACAGTTTTTTTCCTCTTCCATGGATATTTTATTTTAGAATGCCTCATCATGTGAAACTCCCCATTTGCACTTGCAGACATTTAAAGAGGATAAACACACATTTTAGACCCTATAGGTGTTAGTCCAGTCCCCCACGCACATGAACCACTCCGATTTTCTTACTTTTCACTTGCCAAGGGGGTCCAGGCTACATCACTGCGGGCAGCAAACCCTAAGGCCGGGTTTAAAATGTAAGAATACCCTGATTGTTGATAACTCTCCCGTGTTTAAATGAGTGTTGGTCCTCTAAGTCTGCCATGTGCAAACATGAGTTGCGGGAGAGAGGCTAGTTGTGAATTTATGGGAACACTGGGGAGTTCACATTGCAGGGCATACTGGATCAAAATGCCCCGAGGGACACAGGCTTAGCCGTCTAGAAAACCCGGGTTTGGTTGTTTTTTTTTAAGCCCCAACATTATACCCTTTCATATATATAGTCACATTACACTTTGAATAACCTTACGTGCAGGTCTTTTCATTGTGACTGGTCTGTGGGTTCACTGATTGGAAGCTGACTGCTCTTCATAAATCAGGAATGTCTGTTTTCAGAATGCAGAGAACCTGGAGTAAAGGCTTATTCAACATTCTTGAACTTCTCTTATAAGAGGTGTAAACTATCTTAAATTATTGGATCAAATGTAAAGCTATGCGAGAAATAGATATTCCAAGTGTGACATACACTCCGCTTCAACTCTTCATGACATTTGGGTTATTCTCCAGTAGAGGGCGAACTTCTGCAGAGATGAATGCAAAAAAGGAGCTCCTCCCAGTCCATAAATACCTGGGACCTCCCACCAATTCCCCAGTTCCTTCTCTGCAGGAAGGCGAGCAAGACAGAAGATGAAGAGTTCTATTCCTTGCAGGTAAGCTGGGCTCGCGCCCGGCCCCATTTTATAGCTGTTTCTGCCGGACCTTTGTTTCCTAAGTACTATACGAGCTTCCCAGCCTTGGCTGCAGGTCCTGGTGAAGGTAGGCTACACCTCTTTTAGGTGTGATAGGGAGCCATGCTCCCCCGTGAGACCTCATTATGGGGTAGGCTGTTTTCCGGGTTGGTGATCCCGGTTTGGGATTCCCTGTCCCTTCTTTCCCTTGGCACCGTATGGTGCGGGATCTCCCCCCTTCCGGGTCCCTCTATTACCTCGCCGGGGGGCGGGGGGGGGGGGTCGGCCCTTGAATACCTTATTGTATGTGTGTTTTTTATTCCCTGGAGGCCTCTATCTGTTTTTTTTTTTTTTTTTTACTCAGCGCTGCGGGCTTCTGGGGAGCTTCTTCCCCTCAGGTGTCCGGTGAGGGGGCGGGGCCGGGCGCTCGCACGCTGCCGCGGTCCGCCCCCCTCTATTGCCGCCTTTTGCGGGCCCAGCCTTCTACAGGCCCGCATTGACTAATGTCGGAGAGAGAGGGGCGGGGCCTCGCGCGGCGCGCGGGCCCGCCCCCCTTCTCCTTTCTTCTTGCTGAGCTGCTGCTGTTGCCATCTGGACGCCATCTTTCGCGCGTGAGTGCCCCATCGGGGGCTCCCTCCCTCTTCCTTGCGTTTTTATTGCCTCTATTGCCGCTTCTTTGGCAGCGCTGCCTGCCTTGGTTTTGATTAATGCATACATTGATATATATATATATATATATATATATATATATCAATTTGTATATTCTTGTTTTATGGTACTGTGGGCATTTATACCTATTACATGTGATGTACTTTTGTATGTGTGTGGGGGCTGATGGGGCCTTTTCACTTATGGCTTTCAGGAGGACTCCCTGTTTTTTGCATATAAAAAGGGGGTTCTCCCGGTCCTAGGGTCCCTAGCCTTAATTTACACTTGACAAATCCTCCCACAGGGACTTTAAAGGGGCATCCCGGGGTTGCTTACTAGCATAATTCCCCAGGTCTTGCGACTATCCAAAAATTGGGCTCGGGCTCCCTTTGGGACAATCCCGGCCATGTGTGGGTTGTGGGATATCCCTTACGGGTGATATTGTGCTGATCTTTATACCATGTGCACAAAAGGCCATAACGCGGCAGTTGGGCCCCCAGGCGTTTGGGTCGGCACCTCCCGCTTCATCGCCTCCCCCCCTCTGCTTTATACGTACCCCAAGTGACTTGGTCGCTAGCGGGGAGTCGCACTCTGATGTTTGTACTAATTTGGCCAGCATCGAGAGATGTATTGCTAGTGCGGTGGGCAAGATTGCCCAGGCTAAAAAGAGTCATTTGTCGCCGGCCCAGGCGGCTTTGGATTTTGATGATGATTCCCTTGATTGGTCGGATTATTCCCCGTTAGAGAGGGGAATTGTTTGAGGTATCAGATACTGATGTTGGGCAGGCGCTTGGGGATGCCGTTGACACTTCCAGGGTTTTGGCACATCTCTTGGAGGTTTTGGATATTGCCTCGCCAGAGGCGCCCCCTGTCAAAAAAGGGGAATTTTTAGGATTCTCCAAGCCATGCTTGGAGTTTCCTACCCAAGATCATTTTGAGGCATTGATCCTTAGGGAATGGGAGAAACCGAGCCGGCTTCCGGGTGTTCCTCAGGGATGGGATAAGAAGTATCCTTTTCCGGTGGAAGCGGTTAAGCGCTGGTCTTCTCCTTCCGAGGTCAATGCGCCAGTTTTTTGGGATTGTCCAACACCTCTGTGGTCCACACCCCAGACGCCACTTCCCTTAAGGATGGCGAGGTTAAGCGCCTTGATTAGATGGCAGGTTATGCTTTTGCCAGTGTTGGTTCAGCCTTGCGACCTGTGTGTGCATCTGCACTTGCTATGGTGGCTACTACGTCTGTGGTTAGGGATTTGTTACTTGACGCCCAATTTGACCCGGCCAGCGCCGAGTTCACTAACCTTAAAAGGTGCAAATTATTCATGGAATTTGTATTGACCGCTAGGGAGGACACTATTGTCATGTGTAGGAGAACTTCGGCATTCTTGGTAGCCATGCGCCGATCGGTCTGGCTTCGCCAGTGGGCGGCGGACTTTGCGGCCAAGGAATCGCTCACAGCCCTTCCCTTCTTGGGTACGCGGCTGTTTGGAGATAAGTTGGATGTGGTTGCTAAGGGAGGTAAGTTGCCTCAGCGTTAGAAACAGCGTCGCTCCTTTCGGGGGGCAAGCTCCTTCAACCCTTCTTTTCGTGGTGCCAGAGATGTTGCCTACTCCGGGGGCAGAGGTTCGTCCTGGAACAGAGGCAGAGGTCGGGCCCATCCCGCTTCTGCCTGGGGTTCCAAGCCCAAGTCCGCTGTTAAACCAGCTCAACAATGAAGGGGCGCCCTCACCCGTATGGGTGGGGGGACGGCTGCGGCTCTTCTTCCAGGTCTGGGTCCAGGAGGTCACAGACAGATGGATTCTGGAAGTGGTCTTGTCCGGGTACAAACTGGAGTTCGAGTACTGGCCTCCTCCAAGATTTTTAAGATCTCGGGTGCCCTCGGACCCTCAGGCTGCTCAGGGGCTCCTGTTAGCGGTTAAAAAAAAAAAAATCTTCTGGACATGGGAGTCATATGCCCGGTGCCTCCCTCAGAGAGAGGCAGGGGTTACTATTCCAATCTTTTCACGGTTCCCAAAAAGGATGGTTTCATAAGACCCGGGTCCTCAACGGGTTCATCAGAACCAAGATGTTCCGCATGGAGACTCTGCGCTCGGCCATCAATTCCCTTCGCCAAGGGGACTTTATGACATCCATAGACATCAAGGATGCGTATCGGCATGTTTAAATTTTTCCAGCGCATCAGAGATTCCTCAGGCTCGCGGTGTACGATCAACTTTTTCAGTTTTGTAGCCCTTCCCTTCGGGTTGACCTCAGCGCCGAGGGTCTTCACCAAGGTTCTGGCGGGCATAATGGCCCTGCTCAGAGCTCAGGGCATTCGCATTGTGCCGTATCTGGATGGCCTACTTATTTCAGTTTCTTCCCTCCGTCAGGTGGAGCTGGACACCCACTAGGTGGTGTCGATTCTGGAGAGGTTCGGATGGGTGATCAACCGCCCCAAATTCTCTCTCTCTCTCTCTCCATCAAGGGAGTTTTCATTCCTGGGCATGAATCTGGATAGTGTTCTAGCCAGAGTGTTTCTACCTCAGCCCAAGGTGCAGGGGGTTCAGGATCTGATCCGCCTACTTCTGGCCGATCCTTGCCTCTCTATCCGTCTGGGGATGAAACTGGTGGGATTGATGGTTGCTTCCTTCGAGGCAGTCCCATTTGCTCAGTTTCACATGAGATCTCTCCAACTTCACCTTTTGACGCATTGGGACAGATGTCCGTAGTCCTTGGGTCAACTTTTCAGGATGTCTCCCAGCGTTCAGCGGTCACTTCGGTGGTGGCTGGAGTCGAGCAACCTGATGAGGGGCAGGCTCTTTCTGTCCCCTTGTTGGGAGACGGTTACCACGGATGCCAGCCTGTCGGGCTGGGAAGGTTTCTGGAAAAGTCATCAGTTCAGTGGGTTGTGGGGTCCTCAGGAGGCTCACACCCCCATCAATGTCTTAGAGCTCAGAGCCATCCGGCTTGTCCTGGCGCGGCTGACGTCGCACCTACAGGGCCTACTGGTTCAGGCTCGATCAGACAATCGGACGGCGGTAGCCTACATTAATCACCAAGGAGGGACTCGCAGCAGGAGTGCCCTCAGGGAAGTCTCTCTTATCCTGACTTGGGTGGAGAGCAATGTTACTTGCGTTTCGGCAGTCTACATTCCGGGAGTGGAGAACACGGAGGCGGATTCCCTGAGCAGGGGGTTCTCTCGCCGAGGGGAGTGGCCTCTCAATCTCTGAGTTTTTTTCTGTCCTTTTGTCACAAGTGGGGGACTCCGGAGGTGGATCTCTTTGCCTCACGGCACAATCACAAACTCCCATCCTTTGTGTCTCTATCTCAGGATCCTCTAGCCCTGGCAGTGGATGCCTTGTCCCTTGCCTGGAAGGATCTGGGGTTCCTGTACCTGTTTCCTCTCTTCTCCAGGGTGGGCAAGGTAGTTCGCAAGCTGATTCTGGAAGGGGCACCAGCAATTCTGGTGGCCCCAAGGTGGCCAGGACGGGTTTGGTACGCTGACGTCATACGGCTGGCGGTAGTTCAGTACCGGCTGCCCATGTTTCTGGATTTGATATCTCAGGGTCAACTACTTTACCCCAATTTACAAATGCTGGCTTTGACGGCTTGGCTGCTGAAACCTTCATTCTGAGGGAGGAAGGTTTGTCTGAGGACGTTGTTCAGACTTTGATTAGAGCTAGGAAGCGGTACTCTTCTGGCATTTACTATAGGACTTGGCGGTCCTATATTGACTGGTGTGAGGCTAGGGCTTTGCCTTGCAGGGTGTTTTCGATCCCTAGGATTTTGGAGTTTCTTCAGCACGGTCTGGATCTTGGGTTCCAGCTTAGTACCTTGAAAGGGCAGGTCTCTGTTCTGGCTGTTTTCTTCCAAAGATTTTTTGCTTTACACCCGCTGGTTAAGACTTTTCCAGGGGGTCACTTTTGTGCGGCCCCCTAGGAAGGTTCTGGTCCCTGTTTGGGATCTGAATTTGGTTCTTTCGGCTCTCCAGGGTCCTCCTTTTGAGCCGTTGCAGGATATTGCTCTTTCTTTGTTCACTCAAAAGGTTGCTTTCTTGATGGCCATTACCTCTGTTTGGCGTGTCTCTGAGTTGGCGGCTCTGTCTATTCAGGCCCCTTACTTTGAAAGACACCAGGACAAGGTGGTCTTCCGCTTTAAGTCGGATTTCCTTCCTAAAGTGGTTTCTACTTTCCATCTCATTCAGGATGTTGTTCTCCCTTCCTTGTGTCCTAAGCCTAGCAATGACAAGGAGAGGTTTTTGCACACTTTGGCTGTTGTTCGTTGTGCTCTGTACTATTTGGGGGCTACTTCTTCTTTCCGCAAGACTGGCGCCTTTTTTTCGTGGTGCCCTGCGGGCCCAGGAAAGGTTTAGCGCCCGCTAAGTCTACCATTAGCAAATGGATTCGGCAGGCCATTGTTGGGTCCTATTCTGTTAAGTGGAGGACTCCCCCTTTTAAGGTCACTGCGCATTCTACTCGTGCTGTTGGTGCGTCCTGGGCTTTTCAGCACCAGGTTTCTGTTGAACAAGTTTGTAAGGCTGCTACTTGGTCTTCCATTCATACTTTTTCCAAGTTTTACAAGGTTGACGTGCGGGCTTCAGTGGATGCTGTGTTTGGCCGCAAGGTTCTGCAAGCTGCAGTGGTTGAAATTGGTACTATATTTTACTGTTTTCGGTTCCCACCCATGACGGACACTGCTATTGGATGTCCCAAATGTCATGAAGAGTTGAAGCGGAGTGTATGTCACACTTGGAATAATACCGTTTTGTGAGTACTCACCTTTAAAACGTATATTATAAGTGTGACATACACTCCGCTTCACCCACCCTTTTTGGTATTCTGGATCCTTTATATGGTGAACCATTGTTTCTTGGTTGTTAGTATTGTTATATTTGGTTCTTCCTGGTCCCCTTACTGCTATCTTACACTGGGGAATTGGTCGGAGGTCCCAGGTATTTATGGACTGGGAGGAGCTCCTTTTTTGCATTCATCTCTGCAGAAGTTCGCCCTCTACTGGAGAATAACCCAAATGTCATGAAGAGTTGAAGCGGAGTGTATGTCACACTTATAATATCCGTTTTAAAGGTACTCACAAAACGGTATTTTTCTGTGCCTTTTAAGACAGATAAATTAGGACTTATTTAGAATTTCATTGGACAGTCGTGGGCCGGCTACAGCAGTGATTGTGTTACTCATGTTCCCTAGTGGTTCGGCAGACTGTGGGCTGAGACTAAACTTTGCTCTCTGGCTGAGGAATCAGACAAATAGGGCCATGTAAATCTTTTTTTTGGGGGGGTATTTTAGATCTGCTTTTAGCTGGTATTCTGGGAGTTTTTACTAAAATGTTATTGCATTGCAACCCATTTGGTCTCAGGTTTCCTGCACTTGAACTATATGCAGGCATGACTTGCCATCAGACAAAAGAAGGCGATATTGGACTGCAAATAATTAACACTCCCCTGTTATTTGCCCTTTTTTGTTTTATATTTTTATCTTTTACATACCTGCCACCCGCTCGTGTGCCGCACATCTCTCACCGTCCGCGCCAGTATGGAGCACTCCCATTGACTTCAGTGAGCACCTCTGTACACAAGGAACTTCTGTTGTAGGGGAATGCTCCCTACTGTGGCCAGGCCCACCGATCACACCTTCTTCTTAGATCAGCACTGCAGGTGAGACGTGCGCTGTGGGGAGTCTTGTGTCGGGGCACATTAGCCAAGAAAAGTCTATGAAAAAAGATTTCCCTTTAAAGTCACCAAATTTGACTTCTAAAAAAACTTTTACTTACTAAAAGGACAAAAATCAATATATTATCTAGTGTATTAGTAAGCTATGAAAGACATAAAGTGTCCACAATGCTACTCGCATCTTCCATCATAGCTAGACTTTCCAAAGTTGGCACTCCTCTAGTGTTTATTGGCTATTGAGACCCATGTGACCAGGAAGAAAAGCTGCTTCTTGCTCTTGGGCGCCTTCATGACAACCAACAAAACTAAAGGAACAAGGCTGGATTGGGCAATTCCAATTTCATTGTGGGAAGGTGAATGTCAAGCCCCGTGGGAGCCCAGCCTTCTGGTGAGTCCACAACCCCCAATCTCCACTGCTTCTTCAGCCCTTAGACAAGCCCCTGTTTTTACCAGGATGCTTTACATGCCCCGGGTCTTATATAGCGCAAAGGATGTGAACTTGGATGGGGTGAAGGGGGATGAACCAGGGGCCAGACTGGGTGATGTTGGGCAAGCCAGGGTCATACAGAGGACAGTCCTCACAATATGTGGCACTAAAGGGAGTAGCAAGAGCAGGGTCAAGCCAGGTGGTCAGAGGATGCGTGGTACAGAGGATAAGACGGGTTCAAAGTCATGCAGACAGGAGTTGGTCCAGGAGCCAGTCAACAGGAGTAGTCAGGCAAAGCAAGGTCGGCAACAGATATCAGTAACTTTCGGAGGAACTACAGCACCCAGCAGCACGCTATCACAGCAATGAATGGGTGAGCTGGGATTACCTATATAGGGTTTAGGTGCTAGTGATTGGCTGTGGAACTTTGGGCTCATTGACCCATGAACTATCTGCAGGCTGCTTAGCCCTTAAACAATATGGGCAACCTGCCCCACATTAAACTTTAGGGCTCATTGGCCTATGCAACTGAGCCTCTGGCGGGCACACTGTCTGCAGGGGAGACAGGAATGCGAGGGAACGAAGCGGACTGCAGCGAGCCGACATTGCAGCTGTAGGACAGCACCCCGCCAGGCTCGATGTCGCCCAAGCAGTTGCCCGAGGATGATGCGGGACCAGGGAGCAGGTGAGTGAAACATTAGGACAGTGAATATGGATCTTTTTTATTCAGGTTGTCAGTTTCACAACTGTTAGGTCACAAAACTGGACCAAAACAGACTTTTCGTCTGAACATTAGTTTTCCTAGAGGTAATCCCAATGTGGGACAGTTACTTACACTCCCTGCGCCTGAGCAGAACACTCCTCTCTCTGGGATCCAGCAATGTGATTATTTTCACGAGGATTGTTACTACATGCACTTCCGGACAGTGTGGATGCCCCCTAGGAAAGCTGCTGCGCAGACCAAAATTCGTTCTGGTCAGTTTAAGGTTTGATATAAGCAACTAGGTGCATTTATTACTGTATTTATTGTACACTTTCATTATTATTTATGTTTCTGATCTGATTTTTTTTTAGTTCTCGGACTATTTTACTGGATATTTTAATGGACAATACTGGCTTTGGTGGATATTCCTTGTACTTGGTAAGTCTTTCAATGTAATATTTTAATGTATAGTTTACATTTTAAATGTAAACGTAATAAAGTCTCTATGGATATGGTACATTTTATGATTTGAGGAGAAATAAGAAATGTTTTGCTTCCTATGTTCATTGGGTTATGTATTGTCATTTTTTACATTCACAGTTTACAATATACTGTCTCACAATGCTGTTTGAGACATCCTTTTGACTTATGGGCATTAGGAAGGTTAATGCTGGACTTATACAGTTACAGTTACCATTTAATAAAGATTTACCCAATAAGATTGGTGGACACTGCTACTACATATTTTTTTTGGTAACATTGTTTTAAAAAAGTACACGGTTGTAAGCGATGTGTTTTGGTTTTTTGCGTTTTTTATTTTTAAATAAAATGTTGAGCCATATAGAGTCAATGTACAAAAAAAAAAAATTTGGGGGGAAAGACTAACACTAACCCTGTCTTAGCTCTAGCTATTTCTTCCAGAAGCAGTGAATTGCTGTATACATACATTGAGCTAAATAGACTGAATATACCAGCAGCCTGGTCTAAAACATGTCTAATTTAGCATTGAAAATGCAGTCAAAAGGTCAGTGAAGATTTGTGAAGCAGTGGTGAGCCTGGCCTTTGCATGATGAATTGCGTGCTCAGTACTAAGCTTTCAAATCCTTTAACTGGCCTGATTAATGCTGTCCCCACATACTTAAAAAAATGTTTAGTTTGTTATGAGGTCAGAAAATATAGTGAAATACAATTATTCTAAGTATACAGCATGTCCTGTTCCAGAATATTCCTTACACATGGGTAATACATCCACAAGATGGCGCTGGACTGCAGAAAACAGCTTGTGGCTCCTCCCGGCCCTATATAAGTCAGGGACCTCCCACAAATTCCCCAGTTTTAATCTGCAGTCTGGATTGCGAAGATAGAAGATGGCTCTCTATATACGCAGACAAGCGGGGCTTACCAGCCTGCGGCCCGGCAGGACTGTTACCACCCGTTCTGGACCCACTGCCTCCCAGCCTTGGCTGACTGGTTCGGGTGAAGGTAGGACAGCACCCGGGTTAGGTGCTTGAGGAGCGCTGCTCCGACCGCAGTCCCTGCTTTGACAGGGTAGGCGGTATAGGCCTGTGGTGAGCCTTGTGGGATGCCCGCTCCCGGGGTTTCCCTTTAATCCATAACCCCCTTAGGTATCTGCCCCCTCCTCATTTAGTTTCACTGAGTACCCCCCTTCCTTCGCTCTCCCTGGTGAGATTTCGGGGGGGGGGGGGGCGTGTGTGCGGTATGTCAAGTACAGCCTGAATGTTCACTTGCTTGTGCGAGAATTGATTTTGTTGTATCCTGCATGTCTTGCTTAATGTGTTTTTACTGGCAGCCGCCGCCACACGTTTGTACAGCGCTCCACGGTCAGCGGCGACATTACCTCAGGCTCTGCCGCGCCGTCATTGGACGGCGGGATCATGTGGGCGCGATTTGCGTGCTTCGGGGGGGCTCTGCGGATGATGTTTTCCGCATCACTTCTCTAGTGGCCCGCCCCTCGAGGTATATGCGGACGCCATTTTTACCTCCCTCGTGCTGCGTGTCTGCTGTTTCCTACCACGGTCCGTGAGTGCCCCTGCGGGGTGGATTGTTTATAATAAATATATATATATATATATATATATATATATATATATATATATAATTTTTTTTTTTTTTTTTTTTTTTTTTACTGTATTTCTTACAGGGATGTCTTCTTATTTCTTTCAGGCGGGTAGACCTCATTGTGGTTTCTCCCGGTCCTCCCCCTTTTACTTTTGGGCTATTACTATTATATCTTCCACATCCCTTGCGGGCTCTTGGGGCATCCTGGGTTGCTATTATTAGCGTTAAACCCTATATTGGTCTATTGTGCCACTATAATCACCATATGGAGGCTTCTGGGGATAATGTGCTTGGGGTTCCTTCGGGACAAGCCCGGCTATGCGTTGTGTGTGAAGTATCCCCTATAAGTGATGATGTCAGGGTGTGTGTACCCTGCGCCCAGCAGTTTCTTGCACTGCAGCCTGGGTTGCCTGTTACTGGTGCAGCGCCCCCTCTGGCTTCACCTACCCCCCCACGCTTACATCTGACCCCCACCGAGGGGCATAATAGCGGGGAGTCTCAACCTGATTTAGCTGCATGGGTGGCCAGCATTGAAAACCATCTTGCTGGGTCTGCCCCACGTAAGGCTTCTGCTAAGAAGCGGCATTTATCACCCGCGGTTTCCCTCTTCCCTGTAGAAGACGAGGGCCCTTACTCACTCTCAGTTCCTTACCCCCTTGAGGAGGGGGAATTATTTTCTGATTCGGAATCCTCTGAGGAACAACCTAAGATTTACGGTAGTACTGGGACTCCCTTTGGGGAAGACCCGTGGTCCCCTGATGACACTGACAGATTGCTGAGTCATATTTTTGAAGTGCTTTGTATTTCTCCCCCGGCAGTGGCTCTGCAGCAGCAGGGCAAGCTTTTTCATACGGTTAAGCCACGCTGGGAGTTCCCTGAGCAGTCTCACTTTAATAATCTAGTGCTCAAGGAATGGGAACGGCCTATCAAGCTGCCAGGGGTGCCTAAGATCTAAGTCCTAAGTTGGGACAAGAGGTATCCCTTTCCTGCTGATGTTGTTAAGCGTTGGTCATGTCCTCCCGTGGTGGATGCGCCTGTTCTCGGGTTGTCCAATACATCTGTCATGCACTCTCCTGATACTACTACCCTGCGGGATGGGGAGGACCGGCGCTTGGACCAACTGGCCTGTCATGCCTTTGCCTGTGTGGGGACGGCGCTGCGCCCGATTTGTGCCTCTGCTATTACGGCTTTTGACTTTTTATTGCCATTAAAGGGGTGCTTAAGTGTCTCTTGGACGGGGCATCTGAGGATGCGAGTAAAAAAGAGTATAGATCTCTACTGCTTTGTGAGGAATTTATTGCATATATTCTGTCTGCTATGGATGATGCCATTAGAATGTGTGGTCTGTTCTGCCTTGTTGGTGGCTATACGCCGCTCTGTCTGGCTACGTCAATAGGTAGCTAATAATGCTGCTTAGAAAGCTCTCACTGTTTTCCCTTTCAAGGGCCTGCGTCTCTTTGGATAGCGCTTGGATTTGTTTGCCAGGGGTGGCAGGTTACCTCAACGTAGGAGGCCGTCCCGGTCCTTTCGGGGATGGGTGCCTTTCTCCCATCCTTCCGTGATTCCAGAACTGGCCGAGGAGTCTCCTTTACTGGGGTCCACGGAGATCACTGGGGAAGGGGCAGAGGACGTGGCCGTCCTGGCCTCTCCTGGGGTCCCAAGCCAAAATCCTCACCCAAGCCCCCTCAGGCATGAAGGGGCGCCCTCACCCATCCTGGTGGGGGGACAGCTCTGGCTCTTTGCTCACGTCTGGAGGCTTCACGTCTCAGACCGGTGGATTCAGGAGGTAGTGTTCTCCAGTTACAAGAGTTTGCTGCCTGGCCGCCCCCAAGATTCATCAAATCCTGGATGGCTCAAAACCCCCTGTCAGCTCAGGGTCTGTGCCTTGCTGTCCAAAACCTTCTGGAGTCGGGGGTCATCTGCCAGGTGCCTTTGAGGAAAAGGGGCAGAGGCTACTATTCCAATCTTTTCATTGTTCCCCAAAAAGATGGGTCCATCAGACCTATCCTGGATTTAAAGTGCCTCAACAAATTTGTCAGATCCAAACACTTTCCCATGGAGACTCTGCGCTCAGCTGTCAATTCTCTAAGCCCGGGCGACTTCATGAACTCTGTAGACATCAAAGACGCTTACCTTCATGTACCAATCTTTCTAGGTCATCAGAGATTCCTCAGGTTCGCTCTGGAGGATCAGCACTACCAATTTGTGGCCTTACCTTCGGTCTCACCTCGGCTCTGCTGAGATCTCAGCGTACTGGCTCTGCTGAGATCTCAGGGCATTCGTATCCTTCCTTACTTAGACGACATTCTCATCACTTCTCAGTCCTTCCAGCAGGCCGAGCTAGATACCCAGCTGGTGGTGTCCACACTGGAGTCCTTCGGCTGGGTGATCAACCATCCCAAGTCTTTCCTGTCACCGTCATTGGTGAGGTCCTTTCTGGGCATGACTCTGGATACATCTCAGGTCAAGATCTTTCTCCCTCAGCAGAAGGTGGAGAATCGTCAGGCCCTAGCCAGGCTTCTGATGTCTTCCCCTCATCCCTCCATCCGACAGGGGATGCAGTTGGTGGGCCTGATGGTGTCTTGCTTCGACACGTTCCATACGCTCAGTTTCAAATGAGACCCCTTCAAATTCACCTCTTGTCTGTTTGGGATCGGGACCCTCGGTCCCTGGATCAGGTGCTGGTTCTGTCCCCCCTGGCCAGACAGTCTCTCTCGTGGTGGCTGGACTCAAGAAACCTGTTGGTGAGCAGATCCTTTCTGGCCCCGTACTGGGAGACAGTCACCACAGATGCCAGCCTGACAGGTTGGGGGGGCTTCTGGAAATCCCTGAAATTCCAGGGTTAGTGGGGCCCTCAGGAGGCCTACACCCCTATCAACATTCTGGAACTGAGGGCGGTAAGGTTGGTTCTCGCCCAATTGACTCCACACCTTCGAGGTCGGGCGGTTTAGGTCCGCTCGGACAACCAGACGGCGATTGCCTGCATCAATCATCAGGGAGGGACCCGGAGCAAGGGGTCCCTCAAGGAAGTGTCTCTGATACTGTCTTGGGCGGAGGAGAATGTTCCCTGCATCTCAGCCATGTACATCCCGGGGGTGGAGAATCTGGAGACTCCCTCAGCAGGGGGACTTCTCGTCTGGGAGAATGGTTCCTCAGCAGCAGGGTGTTTCGCTCCCTGTGCCACCGCTGCGGTCAGCCGTATGTGTGCGTCCCGTCACAATCACAAGCTTCCAGTCTTTGTCTCTCTGTCACAGGACCCTCTGGCCTTGGCCACGGATGCTCTAGCAATGTCTTGGAAGAGCTTTCAGCTTCTCTATGTGTTTCCTCCTTTCCCTCTGCTGGCCAGGGTGTTGCGCAAGATTGCTCAGGAAGGGGTACCAACCATTCTGGTGGCCCCCTGTTGGCCAAGAAGGGTGTGGTTCGCAGACGTCGTGCAGTTGGCAGTAGATCAGTATGCTCTGCCCAAGGATCCAGACCTGCTCACTCAGGGGCAGCTACGCTATCCCAATTTACAAACGCTGGCTTTGACGGCCTGGCTGCTGAAACCTCCATCCTGATGGAGAAGGGGCTGCCTGCCGCTGTTGTTATTACTATGATTCGGGCTAGGAAGAAGTCTTCGTCATCCATCTACTATAGGGTATGGCATGCTTACATTGACTGGTGTGAGTCTAAGTCGCTTCCCTGTCGGGTGTTTTCTATCCCCAGGATTCTTGAATTCTTGCAACATGGTTTAGATTTGGGTCTTCGGCTTAGTACCCTCAAAGGTCATGTTTCTGCTTTGACCATTTTCTTCCAAAGATCCTTTGCTCATTCCGCCTTACTGCTCATTCTACTCGTGCGATTGGTGCCTCTTGGGCTTTCAGCACCAAGCTTCTGTTGAACAAGTTTGTAAGCCCGCCACTTGGTCTTCTGTTCATACCTTTACAAAGTTTTACAAGGTTGATGTTAGGGCCTCAGCTGATGCTGTCTTTGGCCGAAAGGTGCTTCAGGCAGTAGTGAAATTAACTACATGCTGTTTCGCACTGGGGATCCCGCCCTAATGGACACTGCTTTTGGATGTCTCAACTGTCATCACTTCTGGGACGACCTGGACTGGATATAGTGAAAAATACAAATCTGTGAAACTCACTTGTAGAATTGTTTTTGAATATATCCTGTCCAGGTCGTCCCACCCCCTTATTCATTATCTCTGGTTGCCTGTTATGGTGATTGCCTTTTTGTATTGGACCGTTGTCCTTAGTTTTGATGGAGAGAGTACATGCTGAAGATATGTGAAGTAACATAGTTGTTTGGCCTCCCAGTTTGTCTCTTTTTCTTACTGCTGTTTAACCACTGGGGAATCATCTGAGACACCTGCTTTTATAGGGGGCCGGGAGGAGCTACAGCTTTTGATCCTGCAGTCAGGCGCCACCTAGCGGTGGATTTCCTAACTGTCATCACTTCTGGGATGACCTGGACTGGATATATTCAAAAACAATTCTACAGGTGAGTTACACAGAATTGTATTTTTTTGGACTATATACCCAACGATAATAAGGCATCAAGCAGCTCACCTGCCTGTCCCATATGCCTCCTCTCTATTTTCTGCAACACAGAGATGAAGCTGTAGCAGGGCTCCTTGTCTGCCCCCCTCATTTCCATTTCTCTAGGACCACACAAAAAATGGGGTCTAACATCCACTCTGTTAGTATGAGCACAGAAAGCCACAGTGGTCAGACAGCTGTCTCTGACCAGAGCATGCTTATGACTCTGCACAATGACACGTCCTTCCCAGCTCATTCACAACCCTGAAATTGAATCAAAAAAGCAGCTTTGCTTAGAATACATGAGGTATTTACATATAATCTGAGATTTTGAGATGCTTTGAAACTGCTCAGTTACCACTGTTCCCAAGCAGGATAAGAGGAAGCAGTTAGTGTGTGCCTGGACAGAGATTTCAGAAAATTCAATGTGCATTTATGTAAAAAAGTAAATATTTATTTAAAAATAAAACATTAAAGCTCACTTCCACTCAAAATCCCCACTGCTGCATCGCTGCCGACCATCCCCACCCCATCCGGCATCCCTATATGGCTCCTAGGTCCCAGGAACATGGGACATTGTTAAGTAAAACTTAGTGGACAGGCATTTTAAATTGGGATACCCAGAGGATACCCAGCCCCATGGCTTAAATAGGAACAATAGACCTCTTACTTAATCTGTGTCCAAAGATCCCCCCCCCCAGCGCTGGTGACCTTTTGGATGATGGCACAGTGTGGAATGACAACATCCCCCCACTGCCTTAGCTACTCATGATCGGCAGTGGTGGGGGCTTAAGCCAGTCTGATACCAGTGTTTTTTATCCCCCTCCATAGACGCTGCCCAACTATTTAGCAGCTTTTGGAGATACCTTGCATGGCCTAGATTAGAGAAAAGCTGCACAGGCATGAGATCCGGGGGTGGCACACAGTGCATGCTGGGAGGCAAGGGACAACAGAATGACGCTGTCCTGATGATGGTGCCAGCAAAAGAAGGATCAATACTGACGGGAGTGCTGAAGCTAGGTACATAAAATATCTAATTTTAAAACCGAAGGTTGAATTGGGTTGAGGGTAGAAATTTGGGGTGTTCCTCTTTAACCCTCTTGATGTTCCTGAAAACAGGGGTCCTGGCACATAGCATGTGGATGTTTTTGAACAGAAGAGGGCAGTAAAGGTTAGATGCCTGCTTGGGCAAAACTGTTTAAATGGACTTCCATAGTATCCCTTTCTAGTTACAATAAAACAAAGCTATAGTGAAAATATTAAGCAAGATGCCTCTATTATGACCTTGCGTTTCATAGGGCCTATTGATTTGTGACCAGAATCGGCATGGTTACACTAAAACACTGCTGTCTGCGACTGTCTCGGAGTAGACAAGGCCACAAATCCCGAAGAAGAGCGCTCTGATAATGGAAGCTGGCATACATCGGAGAGCATCCCCCTACTCCTTATTGAGGGAAACGTCTTCCTTGATTTCTTTTTAATCAGTATTCATATACCATGTAGGATACATGTAGGTTGCTGCAAAGCCGATCAGCTACACATTTTTAAAATTCTACTTTATCTTCACTGAACTACTTAGCACTGACTAAGGGCTATAGCACATAATCCAATTTTCAATAGGATATTACAAGAAGGCAAATGCAAAAAAATCAACTGCAAGTGCTGCATGATATTGATTTAATTTGCTTGTAGCAGAGATGGTGGAATAGAGGACACGGTGCATCACAGAGGTACAGCCTTGTATATGGCTTCCTCTGCACATCTGTGATCTGTTTGACACTTAACTCTATCAACGTAGCAATTGCCACTTATTTTCTTTAGTCAAAATGATGGATGGCCGTAGCCTATCTAATACTTAACGCAGAAAATAAAAGATAAAAATCTCTATAGCAGTCATAGTTCAGCAGCGATAAAATGTATTTATGAGAACTTTTATATGTTTTAAGCAAGCCGTAAAAGCTGTTTTTGCCAGGATAACGTGCCTCGTGCAATGAATTTTGAAATGCTTTTAAAATGAAAAATGAAATGTTTTTATCCGTATTATGCCACTTGAGCTTCCTTGTCAGAATATAAACTGTAGCAAGACTTATTGGGTGGCTCCAGCCTGCACACTTTTAATGTGTGATTTGGGACATGCCTGAAGGAGGCTGAGAGAAGAAAATACCATAATGCAGTTTAAACTAGTAACTCACACTGCCAGAGTGTGTGCGTGTAGAAGGGAGGGGGCTGAGGCTTTCTACCTTTTAGGTCTGTTTCTCTGAGATCAGGGTATATTAGACTCATCAATCCCTTTCTTGTTATTTAGATCAGTCTCTTAGGGCTGTCCAGTAGTTCCTGCAGCAACCTTTAAGCTTAGCCATAGACTTAAAGTGAACCAAAATCTGGAATTTTGACTATCCCGGGCTTTGGTCCTTGCTCCCGGGGCACACTAATGTGGGGTGCCCTACTGTGTGAAATCTCCCAGGTCACCCACCAAAGCCTACCATTCCCTGGTTCAACAGTGCATGTGCATCCATTTGTCCAATCAGTGCACTCAACTGCGCTGACGTCAAATTATCTAAGACTAGCCGAGTCAAACGCAAGCCAAGAGTGCTGGTGACCGCATCCCAGCTGCCTTCTGACAGGGCGCGTGCCAGTCCAGCCTGGGCACTTACCGATATTCCCCCAGGTCGGCTCCACCGATGTCTGATGACCTTACTAATGCTGAGATCAGTATGACCCTCCGAACTAGGCCCCAAGGAGACGTAATCTTGGCATTGGGTGAGTTTTACAGAACTGGCACAGCTGCCTGGGGGGGGCTATCTTTTCAGGCTAGCCTGGGTAGGGGCTAGAAAGTTCAGGTTTTTAAGTCCATGAGAATCTTGATTACCACTCATATCCTTCCTATTGTGAGAAAACAGGAAAGATAATGCTTAGAAAAGGCTTTGACTGGAGGAAGCATGGGGTATCCCATATAATGTCACTGGCAGCATGAACCCCAGCTGCTGTTCTCCTGTATTTCCATGCAGCATTGCACAGCCTATGTGACCGTCAGTGGCCAGTGGGGTTGGTAAGATGGGTCAGCACAGCACAGGTGCCTGAAACGAGGGATTGTGTAAGTAGGTGAATACAGCAGCCAAGGTTTGAGCTTCAATTGCCACTCCTTCTTGAGATGTCCCCCTCCACTGCTTAATTCAGAGGCCCTGACACTGTGGCTCCTTTGTGAAGATGTAGCCTATTTGTCTACAATAGTCATAAAAGAAATTCTAATGTAATGTAATTGAAAGTCATAGATGTCATAGGCACATAAACATAAATGTTCTCATTTAAAAAAAAAAGTCATTTTAAATTAAATTTTTACCTCATTTTATTTAATGTTCCTCATGCCATCAGTGATGGGATTGGCATACCTGAGCCAAGTGTGCCTTACATTAGATTAAGCTGGGCTGTGACTGACCGTGTGGAGGGCTCCATTATAGCCTATCACTAGCAGGGGGTGTCAACTAGACACGAGTCTTGGGATTGAATTAGTGGTCCAGTTCAGGGGGGCGGCTTTGCATGCAGAGGAAGAAGACATTTCCTTTCCGTGACAAGAGCAAAGAGACGGCCATGATACTGAAACTGCATCAGATAAGCTGCCAGGCACTTTTTACATTTTGACTGGTCAATTCCTTTAAGCCTATCTGTAGGCCTGAAACTTTTCTGTAGGCAACTTAAAAAATGATACTTGCCTTTCCTTCTACCTAGCACACTGCTCCAGGTCTGATTCTTCAGTACTTATCACTCAGGAGGTTCTACACGTTTCATTCACTATGGCGTTGGCTGAGGGCTTGTCTCTAATCAGACAGCGGCTAGACTTGGAGCATCTGGAAGGGGGGAACATGGCTAAATTCTGAAGTATTTTATACTGGACCTGGTGTGCTGTGCTATGGGGGAGATAAGGTGAGCATCCTGTTTTATTATATAAGCCCCCTATACTTTAGAATTGCTATAAACCCAACGCAATTTTGAGGTGCCATTACAATCTACAAAGAGTCGTCATGTTTACTTTAGTTTAGTCTAATGTTACATAGTCTTTTTTTGACTAAATATACATTTTCTGCCCACATAAACAGCTCAGCCATCACATTTGCCTTGTGGGGCCTGGGAATTTCACCTAGCGCTGAACATATTTAGATCTCTGTGGTAACTGTTAAAGTTTAAATGGTAATAACTCACCTGCTGCTGCGCCTGTTTTCCCATTAACAAGAATATTGAGCGATCAGTGGGGATGCTGTTTTGACACTTCACGCTGCAATGTGATTCTCTGCCTCAGTGTAGTCATGAAGTGCCAAGTCTTTTAGTTTAAGCTAAACTAACAATGTGGAAAATAACTAAGTTGCTTCTTTAGGGCAAGCAGCTTATGTCTCCTACAAGATGCCAGCAGCTAAATCCCTTTTTTCTTTTTCGTTTTTTTTTTCCTTATATCATTTTGGAATGAGGAGAAATGTAGGTTGTTACTTTTCCTCCTGACAAGCCTCGCTTGCAGCATTTCCTCATTTTGAAATTTATATGATTTCAGCTCATATGTCGTCTCCAAAAACAGCCTTGATGGGAACGCGAGAGAGTGTGATGGGCCCCTTAGGCTGTGTGGTGTGTCTGCGAGTCAGGAAACAGCTCTTTGAAATGCATAGTACATTATGCCATGCTCAGTCAGGCATAGAGAAAGCCTTCATGCCTTTAGATCACAGCACATCCGTTGTATCAGCTTTACTCCCAAAATATATTGTGGAATATTTACCCAGCCATTATGGTGTGCAAACCTTTGCACTTAACAAGATTACGCCTTTGTACTCGGTTATTTGCCCCAAATAAATATCACTTTAGAAAGGCTGAATGAACTCTCTTAATCTGTTATCTCCCCAGCACCTGTTTATAAGCTGCTCTATGGCCTCGGCATAGAAGTGCGCGCATCCACTTTCATCTCGCTTCCATTTCTAAACATGCAAAGCCTGAATCGGGTTTGAAGATTGCCAGGCGTCACTTGTGTTATTAGCACCCAGTCACACTTACCGCAAACATTTATCTCCATTAAAGTGTAGAGCGAGTAGAGGAATTCAGCTTGTAGTTGTCACTATTAGTATGTTTTTACACTGTGTGTTTGAAATTCACATCACCCTTTTCAGTGTTTGCAAAATAAAGGGATGGGGTAAAAAAAAGTTTCACAACGATACCAAAGGAGCTAGTAAAAAAACAAAAACAAAAATTAACGCTTATCTGCTCCAGCGTCAGGACCTGTACTAAATAAGCCCCCACACATCCAGTGCTGGTCTGACATGACAGCCCCCGTCAGCACAGAATACCACTCCCCTCCCCACACACACTCATCCCAGCTCATCTCTGCCCACCTCTTTCCTCCTTACCTGTGTTCATTTTACCTCTGCCTACCTCTACTTCCCTCTTTCTGCCTTGTCCTATCTTACCTCCGCTCCCCTCACCTCTATCTATCTCTATCCACTTCTTACCACCTCACCTCTATCCATCACTTTTCTTACTATTTCACTTCTGCACAACTCTTCTCGACTCAACCCTACCCACCTCACTTTTTCCTGCCTCACCTCTGCTCAGTTCTCTTCTCCCTGCCTTACCTCTTCCCACTTATTTCCACACACCTCATCCTATATACCCCGCTCGCCTCTGCCCATTGCTTCTCTTACCATCTCACTTCTGCCCACCTCTCTTTCCACTTAACCTCTGCTGCAGTGACCTTTCCCTGCCTTACATTTGCCAACCCCTTCTCGCCTCACCTCTACCCACCTCTGGTAACTTTATCTCTTCCACTTCAGTTCACCCCACCTCTTCCTGCCACCTCTGCTCACCTTTGCATATACATAAAGGCATTTACAGTTTATATATTTTTGCGGCCCCTTGAAGTGGAACAATACAACAATGTGGCCTCTAGACCAAAAAGATTGTGCACCTCTGAGGTCTCAGCTGCTCCAGTCCCAGCCAGGTTGGTGCCTTATTTATGTACTTGTTCTACAATGATTCAGAATTTGTTGTACACATTTCCAGAGAAAAGAGCGGGTGTGATCACAATGCTCCTCAGAACTCGGCAAGCAAACTTGGAAGACATTGGCGGACTGTAGCTCTTGGCTGTTTGCTTTTCTCTATCAGTTATATAAGGTGCTTAGCCAGTGTTCACATCCACATTAGTCAGCCAAGCTTGTACGGAATGGGCTGAACATTTTTTTCATCAAGTACAGTACCACTTCAAATGTTTCTTTTCTCAGGTAATGGCAGGGTAGTAGGTA
This sequence comes from Gastrophryne carolinensis, assembly GCA_027917425.1. Classification (NCBI taxonomy): domain Eukaryota; kingdom Metazoa; phylum Chordata; class Amphibia; order Anura; family Microhylidae; genus Gastrophryne; species Gastrophryne carolinensis. The sequence continues at coordinate 168,863,217 of CM051236.1, forward strand.
TGGGTTGCCAGTCACCTAAAACTGTGTAACCAATGCTCAAAACAAGCATTAAAGTATACAAAATACATATAAATAGTTTTCAGCACCTCTTGGAGCAAATAAGACTTATAGGGTAAATTATAGATGGTGGTAGATCAGGTTAGTGTACAGCTCATTCTGCAATCTTGCCGAGTACCATCTGATACGTTCTAATTGTTGGTCATATAGTTGATTTATTGGTAGGCAGTTTTGTTGGAGAGTAGTATTTAAAGAGGAAATCACCTGGGAATTTCACTCTCCTGGATGTTGTTCCTCTCAGCTGTGTGTATCCCTACGGATTGCTCAGGACACTCCTTTCCCACAGTGCAGGCTGCACAGCCAATCAGCGAGCTTGTTTCACTTGGCTCCATTCGGCTCTGCAAGCCGCTCTCCATACAACAGCAGCTAGTGACCCGAATGAAGTTTAGCATGCCGTCGACTATTCAGAAAGGCCTGGTGCATGTATGCGCACCAAATTGAGGTATGCTGGGAATGCGGTTTAGTCTCTGAAACACAGTGAGGGCTTGGAAGGAGGTAAGAAGATCAGGTGACCAGTGGGGCATCTCAATTTTGGATGCTCCAGGGAGTGGAACTTGGGTGGCTATGGAGTCTTTTAGACTCCAGGGCCTCTGATGTTCCTCTTTAAGATTTAAAGGGGTTAAATTTTGTGCTGCAATAAATATAAGCCCAACCGTGAACAGCTCTGAATGTTGTCCAAACGTTTGGTAGGTGGAGCTAATATATACAGTGAGAAAGAAGCTTTGTCTTCAGATGCACTTGAAAAAAATATATATATTTTATGGTGAGTACACTAAAATCTACTGTTTCATCCCTGAATGATTAGATCTCGGACCAAGCTTTCCCCACAGTAGTATCCCTAATAGCTGACAGCATGCAGGGAAAACCCTTATTCATCTCTTCTATATTCTGCATAGAAAAGTGTACCAGTTCCATTTAACATTGTGATCAATTGCATCTGTTGGCCCGTCTCGGTGAGTCTGATTGAATGGCCACCATCCTCAGGAGGCTTATCTCACACAGCCAACAGGAGTGTGCAAATACTAAAGGTCTGTAGTAGTTTGTCTATGGAAACCAACTTTTTTTATTTCAAGTTCTTGAGAAAATGGAACTAATAACCCATCTCCCCTTTAGGAATGGCTCGGTAATTTCTCCCACTCCAGCTAGATTGTAGTGCATGTAATGTTATCTTTGAAACTGTTTACTGTTGTTTTTGGCAGGTGGTTCAAGTCAAACAAAATAAACCCAATTTTACCCTGAGTTTACAAAATGTTATGCTATAACCAGCGTGGCTAACTCATATACTATTCTGTTTTAGGATTATTGCTGTTCTTTAGAGGATTTGTCAATTACCTCAAAGTACGAAACATGTCTGAAAGTATGGCAGCTGCTCACAGAACAAGATTTTTCTTCTTATATTAGAGGTAAGCCTCAACTATAGGTATTGTACACAGATACAGACACAGATACAGGTTTCGAGAAAATAATAACTGTATCTAGTTCCTAAACAAACATACAGAAATGTTATACTTCCCAGGCAGCTATGGTGGGTGGGAGCACTTTTAGGGTGCCACAGACCAGGCTCATCAGAGTGCCAAGTACCCATTGAGGGCTTAGGTCTGTTTTAAGTAAATGCCATAAATGAGTTTCCTTTTGTAGGAGCAGTCTTCTTTTAACCTAAACGCTTTTCCCCTACGATATGCTTGTGTATTGATAATTCAAGTTAGATAAGATATAAATCACTACCTCTTTAAGTAGAAATATATATATGTATGTATATATTATTATTATTTAACAACACAATGAGTCTAATTAAGTGATTTAGTAATCTAGCCAATTAAACAATAAATAATTAAAGTAGTATGCACAAGAATATTCAAACTCTAAATTTAGCAACATTTACACAAACCTCTTGGCTGGGAGACCACCTTACCAACAGCCAGGCTGGGGTAATCCCTCTTAAAAAATGGTCTCAGCGACACTCCACAGCCAGGCTTTCAGCTACTGGTAGCTGCTTTAAAGCAGAACAAAACCCACTAGTGGCCAGCCTGAAATTTAAAAGATTCCAGGGCTGGCCACTGGCTTTCCCCCCGGGGTATCCCAAATCGCGATGCCCTGCTGTGTGAAACCCCCAGGTAGCCAGTAGTCTTACCGTTCCCCAGTCAAACGGCGCATGTGCAGGCTCTCATCCAATGAGAGCTTCCAGCTATGACTACATCATTCAGCAGGCAACTCTCATTGTTTAGAATGGGGAGTGCACGCTGCTGCATCCCCACCATTGCACGCGTGCTACTGTCTATGAGAGTCGTTTGCCAAAAGAGAGAACACAGCAAATGGCTGTCATTGGTTATGCACCGTTGGAACGCGGAAGAGGTGAGTTGTTTGGGGCTTTCTGGGAGGTTTCACCCAAATCCTGGATGCCCCCTGGAGAACGGAACAAAACCTGGAAATGTCAATTTGACAGGTTTTTCTCCGATTTAAGGTCTGTCTTTACACCCAAGGTTTATGTAACCGTGTTAGAGAGTAAGATTGCCAGCATCTGGTAAACTGAAAACAACCTTGAGTGCTGGACAAAACAAAATGCTCTACTTTTGAGCTTGTCCATGATAAGGCACTGGGTGACCATAGGCATCATTAATGCATTATCACCTGCATGCCGTTTGAAACTTTTCCCTGTGAGTTGCTGCCCCCCCCCCCCCCACGTGTATGCAAGATGGCTGCTTCCATGTAGGTTAGGAGCACAGCATCTTGCATGTTATTCCACAACACCTGCAAGGGCCCTCCAAGCCCTCCAAAATAGTGCATGCCACTGATCATCAGAGGGGCTTAGGGGAGCAATTTACTAAACTTTTTTGACTGGAGGTCCGCTTTAACAACAAGCCACTGACACAGTTTACCATAACATTATACTCAAAGGTTCTAATATATCACAGAATAGTTGTAGTAAAAACACATTTTATTTACATGTTCTGACTGATCACTGACAAGTTACACCTGAACGATTCACTCATAAGTATTAACAGGCCTTAAAACCTCTGTGATCTGTTCTTTTCATATTTTATTTATATCCATCTGTGTAACTTTGTCTCTTTTTTAATATTTTTCTACTCCATTATAACTCCAGTCTGTTACTTCCCACACCATCATTGTTTTCTAGTGGCCCCTGTCAGGGATTCGCAGCAGACAAATCCCTCAATATTAGAATGACCAGAATGAGAGCTGTAACACTGAGACAGAGGCAGATACACAGGTATACACAGCACAAAGCAAAACAGGCTGCTACTACTACTACTACAGAGAGATGGGTGTACAGATAACAGGCAGGGCTGGGTTATATACTTAAAGTGGTTTTGGTCCTTTCCCCCTGGGGTACCCCGCTGCGTGAAACCCCCCAGATCGCCAACTCACCTCTTCCTGGTCCTACGGAGCATGTGCGTCCTCTCGTCCAATCATCGTGCTTGTAGACGCTGACATCACGACGTCTAAGCATTCATCTAAGGCCGGCGGCTCCCCCTCTTCCCTCTAACAGGGAGCGGGCCCGCGCTGGCCATTCACAAATGCCTTGCGTGTGCACGTGTCCTGCTAGAGGGATAGCGGGGATGCGGCCGCGGCTCACACATGCGCCATTGGATCGGAATCAAGGTAAGTGTATGGGGCGACCTGGGGGGTTTCACACAGCAAATCGGGATGCCCCAGGGCTGATTGCCATGGGTTTTGGCCCACTTTAGGGTGCAGATGCCAGAGGTAAAGGGAGCAAACATACACATACTTGGATCCAGTCCAAGGTCCAAAACAGATGCCGAGTCCAGAATTCTTAGGCTGTAGCAGAAGTCCTGGGTCTAGCTTCAGATGACAATACAATGCTGATCCACCAGCTGCAAGGGCAGACCAGGTTATAATAACCAACACCTCTGCAGCAGAGCGCCACCTACTGGTGGAGCAGCATACAGCAGGGGAAAAAATAGGAAATGGAGCCAGCCAAGGCTAACACATGGCAGAAGCAGGCTCCCATATTGTGGAGGAACCCCAGACCTCACAGCCCCACAACACTTATGTTTCTCCACATACCTCTTACTCATTTAAACTGTGTCAAAGTGCTTTGGGGCTTGGGTACTGCACCCACAACTTTTTAAAGGAGTGTGCTACCACGAGTAGAAAGTTTGCCTTACCTGGTGGATGGTGCACCCCAGCTGGTTTAATGTGTCAGTCATGTAGTTGCCTACTGTTCTATATTATTTATCATCACTGATTTCTTTAAAAATCTTATGTGTGTTTCAAAAGGTTACATTAGGGGTTATTAAAATAATAAGCTAAAAAATAGAGTGTATGTGTGTTGCTTGATGTGGCTGCAGCTTCTTGTGATTCCATTTCCAGGAAATCCCTCATATTACCAAGTCTGCCAAAGATATTTTTCTGCTCAAAGCTAAAACCAATCCTTTCCGACAAAGCTTACTCATACTGGCACTAAAAGCTCATTTACATGCCAAGTTATTGATAATGAACTGCAGGCCTTTATCTCCAGGGGAGATGGTCTAAATAGTCGAGCTACATATATTTATTTAAATTCCAATTAAAATGGCACAGACAGTAGCGGAGTTAAATGTTTTTTTTTTTGCAACTGACTTTCATTTAAAGTAAACTTAGAAACTAAAATTAATAAAGGCTGCATGTTAAGTGTCAAAAAATATTTTTTGCAGTATACCAGCAGACTTTCAATTAGTTCCATACATTATGAAAATAGCAGCGAATTACAGAACCTGCTTCCCTACACTGACGTTTTTTTTGCTGCCGCATATGCTAATCTAATGCCTAATCACTTGAGATCATCGCTGCTGGAGACTGCAAATCGCTTGTGACAAAACCTCTATGTGTCTCTGCTTGCTGACATGTGTCATTAAGTGCACTGTAGCAGGCAAAATGGCATGCTTTATGATTCTACTGAAATGTATTTTTCATATATTGCATTCATTGGTATGAAATTGATTATTACATTTCATGGAAATATGAAGGTTAGATGTTCCCAAATTGCGAAATGAAGATAAATCTTCCTACATTCAATACTATCCCCAGAATATTGTCATGCTTTATACTCCAATAGGTCATAATTGCATCCATGATATATCATATATATATATATATATATATATATATATATATAGACACACACACTCATATATTTGCGTTTGCCTTGGAGGGTTTTTTTTAAAGGGAAAAACCCTTACCTCACCGGATCCAGTGTTGTTTGTCCCCTCGAGTATGGGTGACATCCTCACAGACCATTTAAGTGACTGGGCAGAGGTGGGGCATGGATGGGGCAGTGAATGCCACGCTGTGCATTTTCCTCAAGATGTACGGTAAGTGGTTTATTTACTCTGGTTTATTCTCTCATATTAGAAATAAAATTGAGAGGTAACGGGCTTGGTGTATCAGGGGTGACGGAGCCGGTCACCCCTGATTTCCTCTTCTTCCCATTAAAATAAAAAAAAATGCCTAGCTGGATATTTCTTGATGCCGGGGGTATAGGTGACCCCTCCTCCCATCATCCAGCATAGTAATATGGATTGTTGTTGTGCCATTTTTCTCTATAGTGCTCTTTTAATTAAGCACCTTTGAACGGGGCATTACAAAGGGCCTATATATATGAGTAAAGCTTTGTAACCTAGTTGAAAAAAAAAACACAGCTAAAATCAATTTTCTTAATAAACACCATATCTCGTCTGACTTCCTGTAAAATTACATATTACTTCTTGATAAATGATGTTTTTTGCAATAACTGAATGTTAACAATGGTACACTCATTTTGTTTTACAGTCAAGCTAAAGATTATAATACAATATTAATAATAATAATAATAATATTAATAATATACATAACTATGACCACTTGCATTCAATTTTAGTTTGGAACCTCTGCAGTGCTGTTATGTCAAACTGATGTAACAGATATTATAGCAAACACATGGGTACCAAGGGGATCATTGCCACAGGAATTTATATAGAGAGAAAGGAAGAGGGAGGGTAATTTGAATGTGTTTTCTGTGCAATATAAATACAGTAGCTATTTTAGTTCAAACTAATAATACACATTTTTTTTTTTTAGACAAGAACAAACATTCCTTTTTTTCCAATAAGAGCCAACTCTATCTGCAACTTACGAATGAACAATACTTCCACTCAAGAAAATGTGTAACAGGTTTTCAGCAGCTCTGGTGGTTGGATAGAATAATTTCAATAATTCACCTGTAAATATTGCCAATATGATTGCACAATGCTGGAAGGCTTCCCAGGTCCAGTACGGTACAAAGAAAAAAAAAAATAGATGTTACGCATGTGACTTGACCTCCATCTCAGTACATCAGCAGGTTTCTGCACATTACTGTTGCAGTGCCTTTTTTCAGCTCATGCATTGGCAAAAAAAATTGAATTATTTCTGTGTCCTGTTGAATTAAACAGCAAAGCTATATTCCAGATGTGTGTACTACTGGAGCATGAGCAAATTTTCTTATCGAGGCACAACTATTTTTCACAAAACAATGGCTTATTCCATTGTAAATGTGCATCTTCATGTGATTGATTGGCAGGTTCACCATATCAAATTGCAAGCTAAGTTAATTCAAATATGAATACAATGTCTATTTTTACTAACATTAGCTTTTTTGTATGAATGATTAGCGCTAAGGTACTTGATACATACTAATCGAAATTTCAAACTGTGCCATACAATTGTGGTCTTGGAAAACCATATCGTCTTTCATCCTCTTGTCTTGTGCCAGGCTACTTCTAATATACCTAATATGTGAACAAATTTACTCTGCCGCTAGACCTTTAAAACGTATCAAACATGTCTTCAGATTTATTTGCTTTTATCAATCCAGAGTATTATCTTGCTTCTATCTGCTCTAGCCCTATGCAAAGCCATTGCTTCTTATTTTGAAATGTATAATAGTCTCTCAGCATTAGAGATAAACAGAATTTTATCTTGGAATTCAGTCTTGTTTATGACACCATTTACATATTACAGTTTTTGCCTTTTAAGGTGTTGCTGTTTTTATTCTTTTGCACATGAGCTTTGCAATGGTTTTTGCACAGTCCTATTAGACATCCTAATATAAGGAAAAGTGAAAAATTTAAAGGTAGGGCATGATTTATTTTTAGGAACAGAAGACATGTGTCCATGAAGTAGATGCTCAACTTCAATCGGTTATTGAACTGTTTTGGAAATTATATGGACTCCTTGTGGTTTCCTTACTTCCTACGCTGGCATGTTGATGCTTAAAGAGAATCTCCAGGCTTTCTGTTACTTTGCAGCAACGCCACCTTCCCTCTATGCTAAGTCCAATTGGCATTTAGCGAATGAACCAGTACAGTCACACTGCTGCACGGGATTGGGTAATAGACCTGCCACCCTGTGCTTTCTCTCCAAGATGGCTGCGCCAAGGACCCCAGGTTCTGGGGGACCGGTGCTGGATTATGTAAGACATTTATTTGCTTGGAACCCCCCCCCCATCCTGCCTGAGAGCCAAGGGGAGGAAGACAGGCCAGGGTCGTAACATAGAGACTGGACATCCACTTTGAAGAACTTCAGTATAACTATTCCAAGTATGTCACACACCCCGCTTCCACTATTCATGACATATGGGTTATGGTCCAGTAGAGGGCGAACTTCTGCAGAGATGAAAGCAAAAAAGAAGCCCCTCCCGGTCCATAAATACCTGGGACCTCCCACACATTCCCCAGTTCCTTCTCTGCAGGACGGCGAGCAAGTCAGAAGATGTATGCTGCTCTTCCTTCGCAGGTAAGCCGGGTTTACACTCGGCCATGTTGTGCTTTATTTCTGCCCGGACCTTTATGCATTAAGCCCATTTCTAGCCTCCCAGCCTTGGCTGCAGGTCTGGGTGATGGTAGCCTTCACCTTAATAGGTGTTTAGGGAGCCATGCTCCCCTGTGAGGCCCCATACAAGGGGGTAGGCGGCATCCGGGTTGATGATCCCGGTTTGGGATGCCCTGTCCCCATTTAATTTCCTTACACCCTTTTGGTGAGGGATTCTCCCCCTTCCGGGTCCCCTCTGTTACCCTCCGGGGGGGGGGGGGGCATTGTTCTTCTATTTTTCACTTTATATATGTGTGTGTGAGTGTGCTTGTGCGCTTCCTCCCTTCTGTTGGCGCCATTGAGGACCCATCCCATTGCTGGGAACCGCATTACAGGACTCGGAGGGAAGGGGGTGGAGCCGGGCGCGATCCACGCTGGCCCGCCCCTTCTTCTCCCTCCCTCTCTCCCTCTCAGGCGCTGCTGGCTGAATAGGACACCATTTTCTGCGGTGGGTGAGTGCCCTGCTGGGCTCTCCCCTCTTCTTGCTATACTTGGCCAATATGCATCAGTCGCCGCTTGGGGCAGCGCTGGCCTCTCTGCTATTGTTTTCTTATGACATGTATTCATTTTGCTGTTGCTGTGTGTGTGCATGTGCTTATGGCCACATATCTTGTGTCTTTCAGGAGGACTCCCTGTGCCTTGCTTAAAAGGGGGTTCCCCCGGTCCTAGGGTCCCTAGCTGTAATTTGGGGCACTTATAAATCCTCCCACTTGGGACTTAAAGGGGCATCCCGGGTTGCTTACAAGCATAATTCCCTCTGGTCATTGCGACTACCTTAAAATCACCATATGGAGGCTCCACAGGATACCGGGCTTGGGCTCCCTTCGGGGCAATCCCGGCTATGTGTGGGTTGTGGAGTACCCCTTACAGGGGAGAATGTAGTAATTTGCATACCATGTGCGCAACAGGCCATAACGCGGCAGTCGGGACCCCAGGCGTCTGGGTCAGTGCCGCCCGCCTCATCTCCTACCCCTCCCCGCATCATCCGTACCCCAAGTGACACTGTCATTAGTGGGGAGTCGCACTCGGATGTATGTGCTAGGCTGGCCAACCTCGAGAAAATTATTTCTAGCTCAGTGGGCAGAAAGGCCCCTGCTGAGAAAAGGCATCTGATTATGACTCCCCTGACTGGGCTGATTATTCCCCGCTCGAGGAGGGGGAATTATTTGAGTAATCTGAGACTGAGGAACTGCAGTTCTTTGATTCTGATGCCGGGCAGGCGCTGTGGGATGCTGTGGATACTCCAAGGGTCTTGACCCATCTATCAGAGGTTCTGTGTATTTCCCCACCAGCGGAGGCCCCAATGAAGAAGGGGGAATTCTTTGGGTTCTCTAAGCCTCGCTTGGAGTTTCCAAATCAGGATCATTTTGACAGCATGATTCTTAAAGAATGGGAGAAGCCGAGTCGCCTTCATGGTGTTCCTCGGGGATGGGATAGAAAGTGTCCCTTTCCGGTGGACGCGGTGAAGCGCTGGTCTTCCCCTCCCGAGGTTGATGCGCCCATCTTAGGACTGTCCAACAACTCCGTTGTACATACTCCTGACGCCACTACCCTTTAGGATGGCGAGGACAAGTGCATTGATCAGATGGCTTGCCATGCCTTTGCCAGTGTGGGTTCAGCGTTGCGGCCTGTCTGTGCATCGGCACTCGTGGCTGTGGCTACCAGGTCGGAGATCAGGGACATGTTAAAAGGGTCCCAGCTCAACCCGGACAGCGTTGAATTCACAGCCCTTAAGAGGTGTGAATTGTTCATGAATTTTGTTTTGTCGGCTATGGACGACACTATTACCATGTGTAGTAGAACTTCGGCTCTGTTGCTGGCCATGCGCCGATCGGTCTGGCTGCACCAGTGGGTGGCTGACATTGCGGCCAAGAAATCACTTACAGCTCTGCCCTTCCTGGGAACGCGGCTGTTTGGAGACAAATTGGATTCTGTGGTGAAAGGTGGAAAGCTACCTCAGCGTAAGAAGCAGCTTCACTTCTTTCGGGGGGCAAGCTCCTTCAGTCCTTCCTTTCACAGCGCCAGAAGGGGCAGAGGTCTTGCCTACTCTGGCTTCAGAGGGGGTTCCTGGAACAGAGGTAGAGGACGTGCCCGTCCAGCCTCTACCTGGGGTTCCAAGCCCAAGCCTGCTGCCTAGGATTTTGGAGTTTCTACAACTCGGTCTGGATCTGGGGTTCCAGCTCAGTACTTTGAAGGGTCAGGTTTCTGCCCTGGCTGTCTTTTTTCAAAGGTATTTTGCTTTGCATCATCTGGTCAAGACTTTTTTCCAAGGGGTCACTCATGTTCGGCCCCCTAGAAAGTCTTTGGTTCCCGTTTGGGACCTAAATTTGGTTCTCTCGGCCCTCCAGGGGCCTTCTTTTGAGCCGATGCAGCATGTGGCTCTTTCTGTGCTCACTGAAAAGGTTGCCTTTTTGGTGGCTATTACCTCGGTTCGGCGTGTCTCTGAGTTGGCGGCTCTGTCTATTCAGGCCCCTTACTTTGAGAGACACCAGGACAAGGTGGTTTTTCGTTTTAAACCAGATTTCCTTCCTAAGGTGATTTCTGCTTTCCATCTCAATCAGGATGTAGTTCTCCCTTCCTTGTGTCCTAAGCCTAGCAATGACAAGGAGAGGGTTTTGCACTCTTTGGATGTGGTTCGTTGTGTGAAGTACTATTTGGTTGCCACTTCTCCTTTTCGTAAGATGGACGCCTAGTTCGTGGTGCCTTCCGGGCCCAGAAAAGGTTTGGCACCGGCCAAGTCTACCATTAGTAAATGGATACGCCAGGCCATTGTTGGGGCCTATTCTGCTAAGGGGAGGGTTCCTCCTTTTAAGATCACTGCTCATTCTACTCGTGCTGTTGGGGCTTCCTGTGCTTTTCAGCACCAGGCTTCTGTTGAACAAGTTTGTAAGGCTGCTACTTGGTCTTCTGTTCATACTTTTTCAAAGTTTTATAAGGTTGATGTGCTGGCCTCAGCGGATGCTGTTTTTGGCCGCAAGGTTCTGCAAGCTGCAGTGGTTTAAATTGGTGCATTTTTTTGCTGTATTTGGATCCCCACCCATGACGGACACTGCTATTGGATGTCCCATATGTCATGAATAGTGGAAGCGGGGTGTGTGACATACTTGGAATAATACCGTTTTGTGATTACTCACCTGTAAAATGGGTATTAAAAGTATGTCACACACTTCATCCCGCCCTTTAGTATTCTGGATCCTTTATATGGTGAACCTTTTATTAAGAATGTCTTATTTGCTCTTCCTGGTCCCCTTACTGCTGTCATATACTGGGGAATGTGTGGGAGGTCCCAGGTATTTATGGACCGGGAGGGGCTTCTTTTTTGCTTTCATCTCTGTAGAAGTTCGCTCTCTACTGGACCATAACCCGTATGTCATGAATAGTGGAAGCGGGGTGTGTGACATACTTATAATACCCATTTTACAGGTGAGTAATCACAAAATGGTGTTTTTGCTTTTGGGTATTGGCTTTATTATGAGAGGCTAGACACTCTTGGATTGGGGGGGGGGGGGCTATAGATTCCACAGGCAAAATAGGCTGCTTGCCCCATGCAAAAAATCCTATTGGACACTGGGGAAAAACAGCTTTTTTTGGGGAGGGGGGGCTCCAAAGAACTTAATGCTCACTGATGTTAACCCACTTACATTCTGTGCAGGCTGTGTACAGGGGTGGACTAGTGCCCAAAATCAAGTAAAGGGGGCTGTGCTGAGTGCAGGGCTGTCAGGGCAGGGATCCAGAAATCTGACACTGAGGTCCGCATTCGGACCCCAGTCCGCCAGTTGAATATAGCTGCCCTAGATGGTGCGTGGCTGAAACACTAAACCTTTTCAGTGCATAGCCTGTCCCACAGGGATCAGATAAGTATTTGGGATGATGCGTACATTTTTTAGGCTGAGTTTTTGAAGTTGTAGTTGTGAGATATTGCTTTCACAGAGTGCACATTCAGTTTACAGTATTTAGAGTTGCTGCCCATTACTATTGCTGATGTTTTCCCCTTATATCTACAGTGTCAACTATTGTCCCCTGGGCATTATAGCACGGTAACACTGCCCACCATAAAGTTTAGGGGCCCCAGATAGAAGCAACTGTGTCCACCCATCCCTACTTCTCTATGTAGGAAATGTAAAGTATAGCAACAGGTTTAGCAGAACAGGAAGAAAATTGTTAAATATGAAAAGAACATAACAATTCTTTGTATCCATCTAATAAAATGCTGTTTTGTCTAGTTAAAATATGAGAAACTGAGATCAAATAGTAATACCTGTGTCAAGCAATTGGCAAAGGGATAATTATTGCAGTGAACAGCAATACTCTGATGTCTAATAAGCCGTTGAAGAAGCAACGTTCCTTGTGTCCTCTACAAAGGGCAATCATATTTACATATTATTATTTATTGCACTTCAGTTTTGTTTTCTTTTCTTCTGTACCGTCTTTATGTTTGCAGTCATTTTTATATCTGCTAATTAAGCTGTGTAACATTGCTGGAAAACATATATCATCTCTTGATCCCTTTCAGCTCGAAGAGCTAATATTGCACATGATTAGAAATGGCTGTTCTGACCTTTGTGGCAAGCTTGTGAAACGTGGAAACGGCACCCTAAGGGCTTAGTGTGAGATTTATGATTAGACTTCTAATGATGGTGTGATAGTAAGGCAAGATTTGGAAGTAGTTAATTGCCACAGTGTAACTGGAATAGATTTAGGAATAACAGTAGATGTTTTACTTGAATGATCATGACCAGCCTGGAAATATCTGACATCTGCCTGCGTTCTGCATTTGTACAAATGAAAGTAGGGCATGATCTTCTCAACAGAGCTGTTTTGAATGATCTAAACTAACCAAAGCCTTTTTAGCCCTGGTATCCATAGGGGACACTGTTGCACCTAGATTCCAGCGTGTGAAGGACATCGCTAAGACTATGTCATTATCAGGGAGTATCATGGATATTTAAAATAGCAGTAATGCATAGTGCTGGGGTAGCCCTTATTCATGTTATTTGTTTTCCATAAACAGCAGGAGTCTGGTGTTAATGTGGACCAACACCAAGGATTTTGACTATCCTGGGTCTTGGTCCACTTCGGTGGGGTGCCCCGCTGTGTGAAACCTCCCCGATCACCCGAAAAACTCACCTCTCCCCGCTCCCAGCGCCGACGGACAAGCAATCTGACAGTCCCGGACAAGCGGCTCCTCCGCCGCTGCCTCCCGCGCGTCCCTCTTGACGCGCCCGCGCCGGCCATTCACAGACGGCCGGCGCGGGCGCGCGCACGCCTAGAGGGGCGCGAGGGAGGCGGCGGCGGCGGAGGAGCCGCTTGTCCGGGACTGTCAGATTGCTTGTCCGTCGGCGCTGGGAGCGGGGAGAGGTGAGTTTTTCGGGTGATCGGGGGGGGGTTTCACACAGCGGGGCTGCCCCACCGAAGTGGACCAAGACCCAGGATAGTCAAAATCCTGGGTGTTGGTCCACATTAACACCAGATGAGGTAAGGGTGTTTGGGGGGGTTTCCTCCCGCGGGACATCCCGATCTCGGATGTCCCGCGGGGAGGGAGGTGATCGGCCCGGGAATCTTATAGATTCCCGGGCCGATCACCCGTGGGTGTTGGTCCACTTTAAGTGCATTGCACGATTGGAGCTGATAGGATTGTCCTGGACATCAGTGCCATTAATCGGCTGCGGGCAGTGGTTTAGACATTGGAGATGGGCTTTGTCCTGGACATTATTAAGGCAGTGTATCTTGGACTATAGTAAGGCAGTGTGTCCTAGACACTATTAAGGCAGTGTGTCCTGGACACTATTAAGGCAGTGTGTCCTGGACACTATTAAGGCAGTGTGTCCTGAACACTAGTAAGGCAGTGTGTCCTGGACACTAGTAAGGCAGTGTGTCCCGGACACTAGTAAGGCAGTGTGTCCTGGACACTGGTAAGGCAGTGTGTCCTGGACACTGGTAAGGCAGTGTGTCCCGGACACTGGTAAGGCAGTGTGTCCCGGACACTGGTAAGGCAGTGTGTCCCGGACACTAGTAAGGCAGTGTGTCCCGGACACTAGTAAGGCAGTGTGTCCCGGACACTAGTAAGGCAGTGTGTCCCGGACACTAGTAAGGCAGTGTGTCCCGGACACTAGTAAGGCAGTGTGTCCCGGACACTAGTAAGGCAGTGTGTCCCGGACACTAGTAAGGCAGTGTGTCCCGGACACTAGTAAGGCAGTGTGTCCCGGACACTAGTAAGGCAGTGTGTCCCGGACACTAGTAAGGCAGTGTGTCCCGGACACTAGTAAGGCAGTGTGTCCCGGACACTAGTAAGGCAGTGTGTCCCGGACACTAGTAAGGCAGTGTGTCCCGGACACTAGTAAGGCAGTGTGTCCCGGACACTAGTAAGGCAGTGTGTCCCGGACACTAGTAAGGCAGTGTGTCCCGGACACTAGTAAGGCAGTGTGCTCAGGACGTCAGTAAGGCAGCGTCATGGATATTAAGGGGATATTATTAAGAGAGTGTCATGAAAATCAGTGTTAGGGTATTCCATGTACATCTGCACTTCGGGGATGCCCCGCGGAAGTGGACCAATACCCAGGATAGTCAAAATCCTGGGTGTTGGTCCAATTTAATGTTGGAGGAGTTGTAGTATCTGTTAATATTTATAAGACTGTGCTGGTGTCAGGTCTATAGCTCCAGCTGACTAAATCACACCTCTCTAGTAGCCCTCTAAGATGTTCTGTATTGCCAAGTAAAGTGTATTGTTTTCTATTAATACCCAGGCTAGGCAAGTGGAGCGATAAGAAGATTGACTTCATTAGTTTAAATAGGATTAGCGCACAAGAAGGCTGCTCTGTGCTTCATTTTAGAAATTGTCAATTGTACAATTTAGAATCTGGCCTTAAACAGTTCCCGGGATGTGTTCTAAATGAGCAAGTGAGGAACCCGTCACATATAGCTATATTCTTTTCTCCTGAGCTGGCCATGCACATGGGATCTGATTTAGCATTTCCCAAATATTAATGCTCACAGTGCAGCTTAAAGCGGAAGTCCAGACTCTGATAACCCGTATGTTTCTTGGATAAAGATGTTGTTGTGGTTAATTAATATAGGCACCTGGGATGCCCTGTCTTTATTCTTTCTTTTCTGAAGATGATTTAAAAATGAAAAGCCATGGAGAGATTCAAATATAGGTCATTGATCTTTTTGCCTTCAGCCTCTAGCCACCAGAGTGCATGTATACAAAGCCTAAGAGAGGGTCATGTCCTCCTATCATCCCTGGCTGGAAATGATCCTTCAGTTTAGTAGTTCTCGATAGTCTTGGCTTACATCTTGTGGTTTTGTTGTATACAGTATATTTTAAACCGTCCAAGATCCATAACAAACAGAATGTTCAGGTTGATGATACTCTTACAAACATATCATCTGTTTTGATTGTTTTTTATATTGTTATTAGACTGCCAAAAACATCTGTGATTTGCTTTCAGGCTAGGAAACTTGAGGTTTTCAGTTGGCGGTATCTGTTATTTGTCATGTTTCACTAAAGGTTCTCATCTTACTCTTAAAGCTGCCGAGGTCTCGGTCAGATGATGTACGCATTGTACTTAAACCAGACCAACAACCTTGCAGTTTGAAAAGAAAGTGGCCATTTTGGAGTTTTCTCTCCCAGCTTCTCAGCTCGGATTCAACTGACATAACTGTCAATGCACAGTAACGGGAAGCCCAGAAGCACTTCCTGTTTGCAGGTGTCCTGCAAATGCATAAACCGTCATTTTGTTTCTAAATTTTACTAAAGCTGGAGTTTGAAAAAGGTGAAAGAATTTTTATGTGCAGTCCTATCAGTACTGTTTGTTGTGTTGGTCAGGTTTAAGTCATTTTTGACTGTTGGTCTGCTTTAACTGGACCCATTTTATTTGTTGGGTAGGGGGGGGGCCTGTGTGCAGAGACCGTTTCCTTCGGCAGTAACTTCTGTAAGGAAGGGCTAAAATCTTCTAATATCCCATTCGAGTACCTCAGAAATGTTGCAACGGGGGCCCAGTTAAAAAGAGAAAAGCATTTTCCACCACTGTGGCCATGCCCACCAGGCATTTTTGAGATTGCCAACTGGCTGATCCCAAGAATGTCGGCTGATGGGACCTGCCCGCTGGGTGCATCCCCCCACTTTCCTCTAGTCTGGAAATTGCTCCGGCCCCCCATCTGAATGGCTAGACATGGCAATGCGTGCCTCAGCAGGGAAGGCGGGAAGGATGTCGCAGGCAGAAGGCGTGAGGTGAGAGCTTCGAGGAAGGCGCAGCCTTCGGTTCCGGCTGGTGGGTGGCAATGGCATATGTAAGGCTGTCTCTCATTGAAAACAATGAGCAAATCTGTACATGGAAGTGACTGGGATACAGAGGCACCCACCCTAGCCACAGCCACCAGAAACCAGGCTTCATAAACAGGGTCTGCGATGTGGGGCCGGCTGTAGAGTAAGCAGATTTTCTAGTTACTGGCAGACTTTTTCTTTAAACCTAGAGTTGGTTGTATTCTAGTATATTATTGAAGTTTGAGTGTGTGTCCAACAGTGTCCTTGTTTCCTTCCCTGGGAGTCAATTCATGATACTTGGCATAGGCAAGTAAATTATCTAAAGCTACACTATCCCTAAAAAAGCCGATTAGTTTTGAAAAAGGTGCATCAAAGTCATCTCATCTAGGGCATAGGGGCATGTACTTGCTCCCTTTAATCTTTTTGATATTTAGCACATTATAAAGTGGATTGATAACAACTCCCTTAGCTGCAGACCAGTCTGTCTTAAGTGTAGTAGTGAGGAAAACACTTACCTGTTTGCCTATATTCTTGGTGAAGATTGTTGGAATAAATAACCTATATGTATGGAGAGATAACAATGACCCATTGCTTGGACGTGGGCAAATGCTGGTATATTAGAGTTCTTGGTTTAAGTGCAAATAGCAGACTTTCCCACTACACTTGCCACCTCTTTTTCTACTGCTGGATGCATGTGCTTTAGTATGCTTCTATTTAACTTTGAACTGGAAAACTCCCTCTAAATATAAAAATCCATCTCATTAAGTATTTCTAAAATCTATGGCTTTCCAAGAATTGTAACCAGCCATTCAAGATATATGGCATTTATATGTATTCATAATATCAGGGCTCAAACATTTATGAATCAGCTTGCAGTTTAAAGAGGAGCAACAAAATTTCACTTTCCCATGTGTTGTTCCTTCGAATTGGGATCCCCCGCCATGTGTACCCCCCCAAAGGTCGTCCCGTTTCACTCACCTTCTTTCTGCTCCTATGGCGCAGACTCAGACGAGAGCAAGTGAGCTGGTTGGCTGAGCGGCTTGCTTAGCCAGTCAGCACGCTCGCTGTCACTTGGCTCCCTTTGGCGCCACTAACAGCTAAGCAGCCCAGTGGCGCTGCCAGCTCCAACCCTCTCCCACCTTGCAGCCGTTGTGTGCCCTCACCAACCATTCAGAAAGGCTGGGCGCACGCATGGCTAGAGGTAGGCGGGGATGCGGCCAGGGGACACAGATGCAGCGAGGGCTGCAGGAGAAGGTGAGTGAAACTAGCAATCAGGAGGGGGGGTTCACAGTTCGGGATGCCCCAAGGAGTGGAACACGGATGGCCTGGTCTTTTAGACTCCAGGGCCTCCAATGTTCCTCTTTAAAATCTTTTATGGGTCTAGAATAAACGGTTATCTAATCTAATGTTACCAATGTTTGCCTTTTTAAATATTTTATGTTGTATTTATTACATTGTATTAATATTGTATAGTCTGATGATTTTAATTTCGCAAACACTGCATGGTGCCTGTCCTCTTTCAAAAATACTATAGCCATAACGGAAAGGGAAAAGGGCAAATTGTACTGAGTTTAGGAATTTTTTCTTGTGCGCGTCAGTTTACCTGCAGTAAGAGAAGTAAGTAATTTGACTTGGTGGTAAACCAGTTCGCCGAGCAGTACCTTCATGCCTATCAATGGTGGGTCATACAATGAAAGCAGGAATAAACAACCCTGCCTCATATATCAGGTCTCCTGTTTAGGTATATAGCTATGCCAAGCCTGGAGAAGAGTCTTAAGCAGGTGCTTCATCTTTATTCCACAGTGCTTTTTGTGTAGGTCCACTTAGTTGCCTGACATTTAAGGACTGCTATGAGACCTGCCTGTAACCACATTTATACACGTTATTCTTACACATATGATTTAATGGGCTGCCATATTGTCTTTTTACATATCATCTCTGAATCTGAAGCAATGAAACCTGCATAGTATAGGTACTCCTTTGTTTAGATGTTCATGACATTGACCTGGTATTTTGTAGGCTCCTCAAGGAGGTCGGAGATTAATGTGAATGAAATGTATTCATATTTCAGTTAGAGAAATGTTGTGCTACGGTGTGTTGTAAATTTAGGGCGTTAACATGTTTTAAAGAAAGTTTCACACTACAAAAATACCTGTGTAATAATGCTTATGTGACAATAGGAGTAGGGTGGTACTTTTCCGTTACTATGAAAGAAAAGGAAATGATTTTTCTTATTGTATTATCTTCTTTTTTTGCTAAATTATATGACTACCAAAAATGTACCAAAATCTTTGAATCGAAAACAAAAAAAGTGCTTAACAGTTGATTTGCACATTTTTCTGAAGTTCATCTTCATTTTTATTTTTCTATTTTCATTGTATGTGTAAAAATCAATAAAACAATGTTTTGTTGAACCATTGTGTCCTATATTTTATAGAATTAAAACACTGAAAATTGTCATGTGTATATGTATCCACCCCAATGCTATGAAGCCCCTAAAAAGTTCTGTTGCACTTACCCTCAGAAGTCAGTGAAATGAAGTCCACCTGGGTGCAGTCTAAATGTCACATGGTCTCTCAGTAACACACCTTTCTGAAAGGTCCCAGAGGCTGGAACACCAACCAAACAACACCATGAAGACCAGAGAGCTCTCCAAACAAGCCAGGAACAAAGCTGTTGAGAAGTACAAGTCAAGATTGGGTTATAAAAGAAATATCCAAATGTTTGGTGATCCCCCAGGGCACCATCAAATCTATTATCATCAAATTGAAGGAACGTGGTACTACAACAGACCTGTCAATAGAGGGTTCCTGCCTCTCCACCAACACTCTCAGACCAACCAAGGAGGGGATTAATCAGAGAGGTGGCATAGTGAGCAAAGGTCAGGGCTAGTTCTAGACAAGTGTGGTCCTTGGAAAAAAGTGGGGCCCCAAGTTCCACCTGCCCAGTTCCTCTACAGCTTCCCTACATGCACAGTCAATGCTTGTCTCCTCCATGTAACCAGTCCCAGCCCTGGTGTCTAAAACATGCTCCTCCTCTCGGGTACATCCCAATTTTTCCTAATGTCCTGCTGCGTGAAACCCCAGTGAATTGCTGCAATTCTTACCAGACCAGTGTTCCTACGTGTAGCTACATACATGTGTGGCTACCACCAGCACCCCTGGCTCCCCACTAGCGGCTGTGCATGCCAGCAGTATCTAAATGGCTAGCACTGGCACACAAAGCTAGAGAGAAGCCACATGCACTTACAACTCCAGTCAGCTGGTTTAGTCGCTTATTCATTTGCATGGTTGAGACAGTTGATTGGAAGAGTGTGCATGCTAAATCGGGATGCCTTGCCGATGAAGAACAAAGCTTAAGGTGGATTTTGTTCCTCTTTGACACATTTTAACTGACCCCTAACATGTTAATCTTAGACATTCCACTGGCCACTGACCTTCCATTTATACACAGCGGCTTCTCAGCCCATGCCCTGGTGGTGGCCCTGCTCACACTTCCCATCCAGGTGTTTTCCCTCACTTCCATCCTATATCCAACCGATGCATAGCATGGCTACGGTAACATGGCCGACCCCCTCAGCAATACGGATGGTAGACTGCCACCATTCTGCCTGTCCCATGGCATAGACTAATTTGCAGCTTCAGCTATTTGGAGCAGGTAAGAGGATCACAGAGGAAGGAGCGTGCGTATATATGGGACTAGTTTAGTACAGATAGCAAATCGTCATCTCTGCATTTTAAGGTGCATAACTACTGTTATTCTGGTAAGGGTTTTTTAAAAGCGCAGGGAGATTTCTGTCCTACAAATATTTGCTAAACTGGCCAAATGTGGCTTTTTTTATTTGTTCTTCATTCCACATAAATTCTATATGGGAATGCGAAAGTGACCTTAAATAGTGGAGACACAGATTCATATTTATGACAGGTTGCGTTCGGAGGTCAATGCACATGTCTCTGGATATGGAGTGATCTTATGAAATTTTCATATACTAGTGAAGGATTCGGGTGTCGGTCCCTGTCGCTATATGACGGGGGGGGGGCAAGCAGAATGCTGGAGACCCCAGCAAATAACCCCCCAGATCTCCCTTAAATCTTACCTTTACCTCGCTTCCCCTCCCGGGAATCCAGCACAGCGATTGGCTGCCAGCACTCACATGGGCAGCACATTCTGGCAGCTGGAAAACAATCACACCACTGGCTTCCTGGGCAGGGTGGTGAGGTTAGGGTAAGATTTAGAGGCATGCAGGGGGCTCCATCATTCTGGATGCTCCTCTCCAGCCGGTCATATAGCAGTGGGGACTAACACTCTGCCACTTGGGTGTTGGTCTGCTTTAAAGGAAAGTCCACTTTTAATTGAGTTTTTGAAAGTGTATATTATTTGTGGTAAAATGGATTATTTGAGTTTTATATGTTGCTATTAGCAATGTACACCTAGTGCAGACTTAGGGGGTTATTTAAGAAAGGATCTGGTTAATGAGAGGTAGCGACAGATAGCGACTGGTCAACGCCGGACACAGCACGCAATTACACATTTATCAAGCAGAATCTGTTTAGTGACTGGGATAGCGCCATGTAGCGTCTGATTCATAATTTTCCCAGCCTCAGCGAACAGCACCAGCGTTCAGCCTTGCACAGCGCCAGGTATGACCTCTCGCTACCTGTCGCTCCCCCATACATTTCAATGGATGAACCTTTTCTTCTCTTTAAACAGGTTTTTTTTTTTTTTTCCCCAAATTTACAAATAATTCTGTGACCTCTTCTGGCATTGAAAAGGCAGTTTTTTCACATTTTTTACATTTTTTAAATATTTCTTCAAAAATGACATTACAGGTCTGGCATTAAAGTGTTCATGTGACAATGTTCCTACAATGTAATTCCATGGGGATTAGTAGACACAATTATTGAACTTTCCAGCGTTGTGAACTTTGGCGTTAATACTTTTTTGACTACAGCCTTTTGATATAATCTGTCACTGAATGGATTGTTAATAAGTGATTATCAGCTTATAATAATCTTTAAGCATTGCTGCGACAGAAACCCCATAGTGTGTGATGCTCCACTCCTCTGCTGCAGATGAGTCTGGTGGATTTCCTGCCAAATTAATTCTTGTCTCCAGTGATTGTTAATTAAATTATTCTCATCAATGAGGTAATATTAGCATGAAAAAGTGATACAAAATGAACATTGAATACCCCCCAGAATACTTACCTAAAACCTGCTGTGGCACTGACCGCTTCTCTCACTGTCCCAAACACTGGTTGAAGTGGAGGTCAGTGCTGCAGCGGCTGAATTGCAGAAATGGCACAAATAAGCCGATCAGCACAGACCTGGCATGGACCCACCACAGGTTACTAAAATGTGGCTTCTCGGGGCACCACACTTTGAGCCTCATTTATCAAGCGTCAGCACCTGTTAAAACCACTCATCGCAAATATTTAGCAGGCAGCGCTGATGTTTTTGGCAGCCTCCATCTAACTTATCACAAGTACCATACATTTTGCAGCACTGGGCGCTCTTGTTTTTATGCTGCGCCGTTTTTAATTACCATTGTAGGCTTAGATCCAATAGACCAGTGGTTCTCAACCTTTTTATGCCAAGTACCCCCTAGTGTCAAGCAGTTGCAACCCAGTACCCCGAAGGGAGGGGGGGTTGATTAAAAATGTCACCGAAATAATTAGGTTTGAAGCAAGAAAGAATAATGTTTTACTGTTAAAATAATATACCAGACCTATCAGAGCAACTCTGTTGGTGCCCCCTTGAACATTGCTGAGTACCCCCCTAGGGTACACGTATTGCAGGTTGAAAATCAGTGCGATAGAGTACAATGGACAGATTGTATTGAAGTATTTTATGCTTCTAATTAATATTACACACATTTATTTGTACAGAATGAACAAAGGGGGGGTGGCAGCTGCTCAGACCATTTTATAACTAACCTGGGAGGTGCAAGTCAGCAAGGCAATTGGGTTACTAAAGACTTAAAGGAGCTGCAGCACTCAACCCTGTTAGCTTGCTGACCAACCTATAATCTGTCTCTAAATCTGGTAAAAACAGAGGGCTCGGTCACACACATCTGCAGAAGTATGTTTAAGCTGAACCACCACGCCAAGGTGCCTCTATGGGTGCAGTCCTAACTCTAATCTCTGAGAGCCCATTTGGGACATACAATGCAAGAGATAAATTGGGAGCAGGCTTACCTGAGGTTGCCCCAAACCTCATGTGCAAGCCATGGGGTGGAAGGGTCAAAGACCTTGCAATACAGCCTAGACCCCACACCCCATGTGCTTGCACAAATTCAAAAGAAACAAAGGAGGGGTGTCAGCTGCTCAGACCATTTTATAACTAACCTGGGAGGTGCACGTTAGCAGGGCAATTAGGTTACTAAAGACTTAAAGGAGCCGCAGCACTCAACCCTGTTAGCTTGCAGACCAACCTATAATCTGTCTCTAAATCTGGTAAAAACAGAATGTTTATTGTAACTTGTCATTAATGAAAACGCAGGACCTAGATGTCGCCAAATGTCAGTTACCAATCTGTAATTTTAACAACAGCTAAAACGCACTGTAAAGTTTGTCCCAGCAGTGATACCCTGTAACTTTAATGTTAAAACACTGACCATCGCATATACAGTGCCAATCTTCTCAGCATGCCAAAAATGAATAAATATAATGTGCTGGTGCAGATGATGGCACAAAGTGGCTCTAACTGGCGCTGTTATAATCCGCATTTGTGTCCAATACACGTGGAGGCAGACGAATACCTAGTGCAACTATCAAAGCTAATAAGCGCGCCTGTGAAGCTCTAGGTAGCAGAAGAAATATTTTCTCTTGCAGCCTTGAACCTCTTTCCACTTTTTAGAATCTATTTTGCAGGTTGGCCTATATATATATATATATATATATATATATATACTACACTTGCAAACTTTATTTCTTTTATCAAAGCTAATAAGTTAACATTAGGAGCTGTGACTGTCAAAATAATAGAAACACACAATAATAGAACAATAAAGAAATAAATGGCGGCACTCCAAAACTGGCGCTATGCCAGCAAAAAGATGCTAAACGGCACACTTCTTAGATAAGATCCTAAGCTTCTTTAGCTTTTTTCTGTGTTTGTAAGAATTCTTAGTAACTGGGCTTTGGAAGTTAACGGGTTCTAAAAAACATCTTGAAAAATACATTTGAATTGTATATGAATTGTTAGTAACTCCCCTAAGATCTGTTCTCCATGAATGCTTCTTTACAACAATGTCTTTCATTATCTTTCAAAGTCATTTGATTTTTTTTTTATATTTCTAACAACTTTGTGAGTATGCAAAATGAACAAACGAAAAATCCCCGTCAATGAAAATAATAGTTAAAATCAATTTTCATTTCTAAAGGAAGCATGAACAGCTTTTCTCTTGACTGGTGCAACAAAGAAAGGCAGATAAAACCTAATGACTAATGAGGGATATTTAGTTGTTTGGTGTAAAACTTTGCATTGCAGACTGTGGCATCCTTGTAAATGAGTCTCAGCTTTGTTTCTCTTCACAAATAATTAATGAAATGAATCCACTGCTGTGAGCAGTCTGTGGCAGGATGTTTGAGGACTCTCCTGCCAGGCAAGTAATTGGTGATCTTCCCAGAACTGTTGCTTTACTTGGGGGCCTTTGTCCCACAATAAATCCTTGTTTAGAGCACCAACACATGTCACTGGATTTAATTGGTGTAATTTAAAATCTGGAGCATGGTTTAAGCATGTATCGGGTAGACATTTCCTTGTTTCCCTTTAACCTGTCCAGCCTAGCTAGATTGAAACCCTCAATTACGGTTTGTTAAAGTTCTCAGTTCCATCTATTCTAGTGGTTTAATGAAGGACACGTCTCTAAACTTCCATAGAAGTTATATCTTGCATAAATGAGATCTTGGAAAGGCCTGAATGCAAACCACATAAATGAGTTTATAGATGCGGCTAAGCCTGTGCTGGAAACCGGAAAGCCTAGTTGGTCACAGAGGCATAAAGGGATCATTTTATGTCTCCTCCTACACATCATTAAATAAGGAACATTTCTCTATAGTCATAAGATTTTAGGTATGCTTAAAGGGACTGTCCTGGAAAATGACAAAAACAAAGCTTCCTTACCTGCCAAGCTGCAGGCTCAATTCTTCGTAGTTAATCAGGTTGCAATGGCCTCAAATCTGTACCAGAGAGCCTGCTCCTGACCACAGCCTGGCGTGCATATAAGTGTCCAGTGGTTGATGGCACATATTAACAGTGGGCACTCATGATAGCTCACATGATGTGCTCCCTGCTTTTAATCTCTAGTAAAGTCTGCTGCCATGCAACCAGCAGCATGGACGCGTACAGAGGCCAGACGGGAAGTGCACTGCATAGGACCCAGCAATGCTGAAACTAACAGCAGTCTGCAGGTCTTTGGGATCAAGTTTTTTTCCATTTTTTTAAACAGGGTCTATCTCTGCAGCCCTGCTAAAGCTTCCACCCTGCACTGCAGGAAATAGAGGCGAGGCACATGGGGCAGGACTCCGATGAGGTGCTTGCTGTCTTCGTATTTGCATTGCCTGAACTGTCCCCTTTAAAAACTAGAAAGTGCAAAAACAGGCTTCTAGTACCCATCCTACTCGCATAGCAACCACAGCCTTTCCTCCAGGAGCCAATTTGTTTCTCTAGGAAGGTATGCCCATGCCTAGCCTGACTGTTCGTCACATAAGCCACAAGAGCAGCTCTGGATCATAGATTGGCTCTGGCTTTCTAGGCCTCATTTAGCAGCAGACAAATCGGGATTTCCCCATGGAAAGCTTTTAAGTGGACGTTAATTTTATTTACCATTGTTTTTAAATGCATTTGTAGATAGAATTATATAAAAAAGGTTCAGCAGTGAGCTAAAAGCAAAAGAGTAAGCCTGCTACCTTGTGTCTGAGGGCAAGAGAATATAATTGAGCATGTGACTGCTAAGACATCTGCCATGTGAAACATCTCTTTAATATGCTCCACCCTGTTACATGATGCACAACCATCTCTGCCCTGCTCCATGCTGCACCCCATCTCCAACCCACTACATGTGGCACCCCCATCTCCACCCTGTTACATGCTGCACCCCATCTCCACCCTGCTCCATGCTTCACCCCCATCTCCACCCTGCTCCATGCTTCACCCCCATCTCCACCCTGCTCCATGCTTCACCCCCATCTCCACCCTGCTCCATGCTGCACCCCCATCTCCAGCCTGTTATATGATGCACAACTATCTCTGCCCTGCTCCATGCTGCACCCCCATCTCCCCCCCTGTTCCTTGCTGCACCCCATCTCCAGCCTGTTATATGATGCACAACCATCTCCAGCCTGTTATATGATGACCAACTATCTCTGCCCTGCTCCATGCTTCACCCCCATCTCCACCCTGTTACATGCTGCACCCCCATCTCCAGCCTGTTATATGATGCACCCCCATCCCCACCCTGCTTCATGATGCACCCCCATCTGCACCCTGCTACGTGCTGCACCCCATTTCCACTCTTCTATATAATGCACAACTATCTCTGTGCCACTACCCAATGCACCCTCATGGGTATAGCCCATAGGATGCTGTTATTTTGAAACTTATATATCCTTACCGAGAAACTTAGAAATATAGAAGGTTGATGGCAGAAGGAGACCATATGGTCCATCTAGTCTGCCCTTATGTGTATACTGTATGTACTCTTTATCTTAGGATATATGTATGTGCATCCCCGGCATGTTTAACCCTTCTAACACCAGCTACGTAATATTTACAACCTCCCTCTCCCTATTGTTGATGCCTCGAGCTATGCAGCCGAGCATCCTGCTTGCTTTTCCCACTGCCTGGCTACACTGTCCACTCATCTTGCAGCTATCAGTAATCAGTACCCCTAAATCTCTCTCCTCCGAGGTCCTGGCTAACACAGTACTGCCCATACGGTACTCCGAGCAGGGATTCCTTCTACCCAAGTGCATGATTTTACATTTAGAGACATTAAACTCTAGTTTCCACAGTTTTGACCATCTATCCAGTAAAGCTAAATCATTTTCCATGTTGCAGACACCTCCAGGAATATCCACCCTATTACTAACCTTTGTATCTTCAGCAAACAGACAAACGTTTCCTCCCAAGCCTTCTCCTATGTCACTTACAAATATATTAAAAAGAATGGGGCCCAGGACAGAGCCCTGCGGCACACCACTTGTAACTCGCCTTTGTTCAGATTGCACACCATTAACAACACTCTGATACCGATCCCTCAGCCCACTGGAAATCCACTGAACTATCCAGGGATTGAGTCCTACCTTCAATAACTTATCTATGAGCTCTTTATGTGGTACAGTGTCAAAGGCTTTGCTAAAATCCAGAGCAGCACCTTCATCTAACACTTTAGTGACATTGTCAAAGAAATCAATAAGATTGGTCTGACATGATCGGCCCTCAGTAAAGCCGTGCTGTTTTGGGTCCAACAGATTCATTTCAGTTCATTTTAGATGGGAAATTATCTGTTTTTTCAAGAGAGTTTCCATTAGTTTTTCTACTATAGATGTGAAACTAACTGGCCTGTAATTTTTGGCTTCTCCTCTACTCCCCTTCTTATGGATTGGTACGACATTGGTCATTCTCCAATCACCTCACCAGTTGAAATGGAATGGGTTAATAAATCAGTCAGATGGACTGCAATCACAAATCTAAGTTTCCTTAGAACTCTGGGGTGGATTCCATCTGGACCCATCGCCTTACTTACCTTTAGATGTGCCAGCTCGGCTAAGACATCAGCCTCCAGAAACTCCGGAGCTGTGCCCTCCCAGCTGGATGCTGTGCTATGGCCATGCCTGCTACTATCTGAAAATACAGAACAAAAGTAGCTATTCAGATGGTCAGCCACGGCCTTATCTCCATCAATATAATTATTCTCCCTATTTCTAATTTTTGAGACTGCACTGTTTTTCTTCTGTCTGTTGTCAATATATCGAAAAAAGGTTTTATCTCCTCCTCTGTTTGCTCTTTAGCAGCATTTATAATCAGTTACGCTTCCTTCTGTTTAATTTTATACGCCTCTATCTCAGCTATACTTCCACTTTATACTTGTTATAGGCAGACTTCTTTTCTTTTACAATAGTGCTGACTTCCCTAGTCAACCATAGCGCTTTCATCTTCCTTTAATAGTGACCACTGGGCACTCACTTCTGCTGCTCTGTTCCACTCACCTAATTCCCTTTCTACATAGTCCACCATTTCCTTAAAGTTTGTTTTCCTAAATTCTAGCACTTTGGTTTTGATGTGGGATTGTACCTTGTCAAGCTATTTATAGGTATAAATAGCCCCTTTTTAACGCGGGGACTAAAAGGCTGGAGCCCAGTGCAGGAAGGAGGGTTCCTGTCCTCCAATCCTACTGAAGACCCTGAGGCCTGCTGGACAATAAGTGTCAGTTGTAGATAGACATTAGACATTAGAATTAGCTGCTTTACTGGAACACATGGGGTGTAAATGGAAAACATGGAGGATTACATGCAGGAAGGATCAAAAAATGAAACTGCAAATCAGGAAATACAACAGAGAAGAAGAGATACTACATATTATCAAAATTAACAGCGCCATCTACTTTCATATCAATAAACTGTCCCTTCAGCAATAGCCTGTTCCCCTGATAATATAACAGGTCTTATATTATTTGTTTGCCACGAAAAAGATGGTAGGGCTTACTTTCAGGGGATGTTTCATTTCCTTTGTGCCATAAACAACAGAAAGATAGATAGATAGATGGATGGATACATAGTTGGGCAGAATAATAAATAGATAGGCAGAGGTCAAGATAGATCTCTAGATAGGCAGAGTGCTAGATAGATAGGTGCCCTCATCCCCCTGATGAGGGGGGGGCAGTGGCAGAGCAGCTGTCCCCACCCTCCACAGCAGCTGTCACAGAAGGGTAAGGGTAAGCTAAAGCTGTTGTATCCCCAACACACACAACTTTTTAATATACGCTCTATAAAATCTGTGTCTGGCATCTACCAACCAACCCAGTCTTTTCTGGGGGTGTCTGTATTTCTCAATAACAGTTCTATCTGTCTTGCTGAATTCTATTTCCAGTTGATCTTCCTGAAAAATTATGTGACATTTTTTTCAGGAAATCAGGTTTTTCTTTTGTCTGCAATTACAATGGAGATACACATGCTGGCTTCATGTTTGACCACTACTGGCCTCCAAAGACAAGATCATTCTTGTGTGTTAAAAAAATCCAAAGGTGGTGACCAGCACAAAATATGATGTTTATGTGATAATTACATGCGTTGGTCCATGTGACACACTGGGGCTTTTCTTTGAACTTTTTGGCCACTAAAGGCAGAAAGATACCTTACAACCCCCAATAGCTTAATGGAGAGCAAAAAGACTTGATTTTTGCATTATCAATGGAAATTGTTTAAAGCCGATTTACCTTCTAGAAACTAGACATAACGATCTGAGTAACTATTCACTTCTGTCCTAAGATGGTATGGGTGCTTGTATCTCTCTGGAAAGGTCTGTCAAGATAGTGACCCTGGCACCATCAAAGTCTATGTGGCTGATATGCCAGATTATTCACATGATTTCCTCTTTCTATTTGTAGAAATGAATCCTACATATGATTCTTGAGGGTGGGAGGAGTCGGGGCTTATTAGAATCTTGTTTCAGCAGTGGGTTGACAATGGATGTGTTGAGTTTTCTATTGATCTTCTAGTGCAGTCAGTCTGGCCAGGATAGGCTCTTCAGAGGATTCCATTACGGAGACTCTTGAAGTAAAAGTGGACACTTAGCCCCCTGTTCCCCAGAGCCCACAGCCCTGACCTTGATCCCATATGCTTGTCGCCCATCAAAGCCTTGGAACTCTGCCCTCCTGAGATCTTCCTTTGTGTGTCCCCTGCCCCAATGTGAGGGGATGGAGGGTTGTTTGCTGCACTGTGCAAAGTGGACATGCTGCTGACAGTAGTGCTGGTGGCCATCTTGGAAATGGTGGTGCCAGGCCATTAGTCCTTTAACCGCCAGCCTACCTTGAGATTTTGTCACCCTTTGTTGCCAGACCGTTTTGCACTATTTTGCGCTCCCCATGTTAAACTGTGATTTTTGAAGGGATTTCCAGGGATTTCCCAGGAAAGTGATATATTGTTATTTTCAGCAGTAGGTGTATTCTCAATATTTTTGGGTGAAATATGTGCAAAAAAAATAATTTTTTGTAATAAAAAATGTAAGTTTGTCAGCAAAATCTTATTACATGTGAAATTCCATTTTCTCCCGGTTACAGCGGTACCACATATGTATTGGTAGACAGCCTTTCCTGCCCAGGACACTACCCCAAACTGAAACAACGTTTTAGGAGATTTTCAGAAAAAATACATCTGCGATATGCGCTATGCGCACCTTGCAGTTTTTCCAGAAAAACAACCTTTTACATTTGAAATACCCCCAACAAACTCTATATTATCTGGAAGTACACACCTCAAGCTTTCTAGGTGTACCAGGCTTGTTGATGTAGCCACAGTTTTCTGGAAGTAATCCCTCAATGAATTATTTGGTTGCACAGGGTTTCCCTAAAAAAAGAATAAAAAAGAATCAAAACCACATTTTCCTAAAAAAAACTATGCAAACAAGAAAAAAACTGAAAATCTGAAAAAGCAACATCCCCCAAACAGAACAATACCCAGCATGCGAAGGTACTGTCAAGGAAAGAGTTGCCAAACACCCCAAAGTAAAGCATGTGTGTAACAGTAATTTCACTTGAATTTGAAATTGAAATTTCATCTCTGCAGACAAAGTGCGCACCTTGTGCTTTTTCTACCAGAACAACCTTTTACATTTGGAATACCCCCCATAAACCATATATTCCCTGAAAGTACACATGCTAAGATTTCTAAGCGTACCCAGCTTGTTGTAGTGGGCTCATCTTTCTGGAAGTAATCCCTCGAAGAATTCTTAGGTTGCACAGGGTTTCACTAAAAAAATTATAAAAAACAGAATAAAAACACCTTTTCCTAAAATATAAATATACAAATAAGAAAAAACAAGCTAAATCTGAAAGCGCAAGGTCCCCCGAGCAGAACAATACCCAACATGCATAGGTACCTGTAACCTTTTAACTGCCAGCCTACTTGAGATTTTGTCACCATCTGCTGACAGGGTATTTTTCACCATTTTGCGTGATGTTTAACTGTGATTTTTGCAGGAATTTCCAAGAAAATTGCATATTTTCTTTTTGCGGCAGAGTTTAGGCTTTAACATGAAATGTCTTGTTTGTATTTTTTCTACAGTTTTTTTTATATATTTTTAAGTAAATAAGTAAAACAAATATATATATATATATATATATATATATATATATATATATATATATATATTTTTTTTTTTTTAATTGTCTCCTTTATTTTAACTAAAACATTTATTTTATTAAAGAAACCATATTGCATGTGAAAGCCCCATTTCTCCCGATTACAATGATACCACATATGTACCAGTAGCCCCCCATTCCTGTCCAGGAGATCCCCTAAACTGAAAAGAGCACTTTATAACATTCACAAATAAAATACAACTACTATCCACACTATAAAGGGTTAAATAAAAACCCAGTATAACCAGCCCAGGCACCAGCTATGGGGCTTGTAAAACAGGGTGCAGGGCCAGCTTTGATGCCCTCCCCGCCCTGCCAGCTACAAGACCCAAAGCCTAATAGCCATGGGCTCTTCTGCCCCCCCTGGGCTTTGGGGAGGCAGGTAATGGGGGGTTTCAGGGTTAATGGCAAGTCACCCACTAGCTGCAGGTGACTTGCCAGACCCAGAGCCTTGTGAACTGGTATAGGGGTCTCATAGATCCCTTACCATTTCACAAAGGGTTAAATGTAAAAAAACACACTGACACAAAGAAAAAATATTTTATTATGTTTTTTTTAATACTTACCTCCCATCTATCCCAGAGCACTGTGTCCCACGCTGATCACTTTGGATTCTGCTCTCCTGCTGCTGCTGGAAGCCTTCTACTGGGTGACAGGTAACATGGGGTTAATAAAAAAAAATTACATAGGGTCCCCAGGGACCCAAAAAGGGACCCCTTTTTTTGGAATTTTAAGGGTTAAAACCCTTAAAAATCCAAAGACAAAATGGCGTGTGGTCCCCCCTACCCATCTCTACCAGCCTGTGACCAGCTATGGGGGCTTGTAGAACAGGGCGCAGGGGCCAGCTTTGGTGGCCCCTGGCCCTGCAGGCTACAAGCCAGCATAGCCTAGGGCTACAGCTCTTCTGCCCCCCCGGGCTTGGGGGAGGCAGGTAATGGGGCGCTCAGGGTTAATGGCAAGTCACCCACTAGCTGCAGGTGACTTGCCAGCCCCCAGCCTTGTGAACTGTTATAGGGGTCTCATGGACCCCTTATCAGTTCACAAAGGGTCAACAGTGAAAAAAAAACACACCACACACTTTAGAAATGACTTTATTAAAGAAAAATCGCCTACCTCTCTCCTCCTCTTCCCAGCTGTC
Source organism: Gastrophryne carolinensis (assembly GCA_027917425.1). Taxonomy (NCBI): domain Eukaryota; kingdom Metazoa; phylum Chordata; class Amphibia; order Anura; family Microhylidae; genus Gastrophryne; species Gastrophryne carolinensis. The sequence continues at coordinate 168,894,884 of CM051236.1, forward strand.
ACCTGGCATCTGACAGCAGAACCGCCGGGTGCCAGGACAACGCCCGGCGGGTGACGTCATCAGCCCCACCACAAAGGAGCGGGGATAGGAGTAAAGATGGCGCGGCCATCGGAGCTATGGAGGGATGAGGGTTGTTAGGCCCTCTTCTGAAGGCGGAAGAGTGGGGGGTGATCGGAGCCCCCCCTCCTGTGAAGAGGAGAGCCGGCGGGAGCGATCGGGCACGAAGGTGAGTAAATGTCATTTTTTTTTTTTTTACAGGAAATTCTGGCGGCTGGTGAAACGGGGGGGGTACCCTCTTTTGGGCACTCTCCTGCAGTCGGGGGAGCCCCAATGGGTGATTGGAACCCCTCTGGTTGAAGAGGAGACTCGGCCGGATTAAACGAGGGGTCAGGTGAGTGCCTTTTTTTTTTTACTTTATCTGCTAGGAGGGGAGAAAGTCAGGCACATAAAATCTACGTGGTTGGCAGTTAACTGCAGGAGAGGCAGCCACATAAATTTTACGTGGCTGGTGTTTAAAGGGTTAAGGGGCTACTTTCGCTCTCCTAGAGCCTAGGGGCAGGAGTTTTTTTTTGCTGTCTGGGGTCCCCGAGGCTTCCCCTGTCTGGCCATGTGCTTGTTTGGGGTTATTTTGCATTGAGTGCTGTGCAGTGTGGGATCTCAGTGAAAAGGCGGCCTCACTCCTCCATAGCCAGGCCGTGCCCCCGGTTCTTCTTCTTAATATTATTATCCATAATCAATAATTATGTTAGCATTATTTGTGTAGTCAGTTAAATTGGTCAGTTTTCCCCATTCCCTTTTCTGTGTTAGTTGTACAGATTATGCCTGGGTCAGTCATTGTTAGGGTTGTATATAGATTGCTGTGTTTGTCGCTATAGTCTGGTGATCATGTGTGTTGTATCAGTCATGTTTGCATAATAAAATGACTTCATCCTTGATTGAAAAGTGCTGATACAATCTGATTGTAAAGTGCTGTGGAGTATGTTGGCACTTTGCACACACCACGCTCAAGCTTTTAAAAGAATCTGCTGCAGCACATGCATCGGTGTGCATTCAGGGCGCTACTATGGATCAATTAATACATAGTTCAAGAGGGGGAAGTTTTGCAGGCCACACCACTTTTTCCTTGATTAAAGGGCTAACTAACTTGTGTTAGTGGGACAGCAGTCCTAAGTAGGGAACCTTGTTTTGAGGTCACTGCTACTTTGAAGAGTCAGTCAGGTCGGGCAAAGGTGGCTGGGAAGCAGCCATCCGGCTCACTTTACTTTTAACCCTGGATGAATAGTGGGATGATTAGCTTGTACTATGGCCCCAGAGACCAGGACTCGGTCATTCACCTCCCTTTAATTGTACACAGCTCCTGCTTTTCTTTTTCTCCTTCCTTCCCGGTGGTGATCTCTGAAGTCCCCGCTCCCTCGACTTCTGAAAGGTCCTCCCCTAGCTTTTATACTCCGAGTTAGGTCTTATCTCACGAAACATCAAGACCCTCCCAAACTGCTATACTAGGGCCTACAACAATGGGTGAGCATGCCAAGATGGACTCTCCTCCGTGGAACTGAGGGATTTCCAGGACCGCCAGTCCACAATACTTGCCGTCATGGCCCGCTTCATATGGGGCCTAATGGAATCACCTAAACCTCCACCTGTCCACCTGTCCTGGACCCGGAAGACCCATCCCCAGTGGATGCCTCCACAGGGATTACCCTGGAGAGGTATGTTGCCCCCTTCTCCCTGCTTTAGTTCCTGCTATCTTGATCCCACTAGCCTAACTCCATGATCCTCCTATTCCTACAGTGATACTACTCACCCTGAGATGCCACCCATTGCCACCAGCAAACTCCGCTTAGCCCTTCTAGCCAGAATCTAACCTGCCTAACTACAACTTGGCTCACTATGGGGCTCATTTCCTCTCCCCTCTGGGATGCCTATTTTATATCTATTACAGGGCACTGAATCAGGAGGTAAAATTAACTCCATGACTTATGTTGGTCCGCTCTAATTGATTTTCCATGTTAGTATGTATTTCTGATCTTATTTTACAGAAGAGTTTATTTCTGTACAAATAAATGCAACACATATTGTTTTAACTTGCTGCATATGTTTTAAGTAGATCTCTATAGCTTTGCCTTTCTGATCACTGATTAAAACCCCAAGAAGGATTAATGGAGAAGAAAAAATGTTTGAGGTGTAGCTGGCCTTGATGTGTTCGGCATGGGGCTGTGTTGGATGAAGCCAGCCAGACTACGTAGGGTTCAGAGACATCCTGACCCCGGCTCACAAAACCAGCAGCCTTTTTAGCTATTCAGAGGTATTTACAGCTACCTCTGGCACAAAGGAGGAAGAAAGAAAATTAGCTCATTTTGTACTTTGCTTCAGTGATGAGAAGAATGTTTTTCAGCTTACAGTCCTTTCATGTATAGTGTGGTGTTCTTACAAACCGGGAAAAAAGGGCACATAATGAATTAGGCAGCATCATTCATAATAAGCAGCAAGCAATCTAACATTGAAATCCTTTCTCACGCTATTTCCTGCAGAGCGCGATTCTATGGCTGCCTGGAAATATCCAAACTCAGTGCTGTGTTTGAACATCCCCTATTACCTTTAAAAGCCTCCGATCTGGCCCTTTGATTTGTTCTTTGATGCTGTTTAGAAACTTTCTTGGTGAGTATACAGGAGGCGAACGATGAATATATCATCATTTCAAAGTGTGTGATATCAAACATTGCGCACACCATGGAGGCGGGAGGCCCAGAATGCTTTTGAAAAGCCAACTTCACAAACCGTGTTTATTTTATCCCTATCATTTGGATGACCTTGTTCTTCTGGAGAGAAGGCCCCTTTCCTTTTTCATTCTTCATCACGGCGCCTGCTGCGGAGGGTTTTGTCCCTTCGCTTTTAGTTGTCTTTTGTCAGAGCACATCCCGCCATCCCACTGTCCCATCTGTGTCGCTCTGAGATGACAGGTTTGATTGCTGCTAAACTTTGTGTTTGCCATTTAGCTATGAGGCAATAATAAATGGAACATTTTTATACCCAACTAAAAATTGGTTATTAAATACCTCTGGGAAGAATCTAGGGCACATGATAGCTAAGGGGCAAAATATAATTATAATAATAAAATGTCAACCTTCAGTGATGCTGATAAAGCGATGCTTCAATTCAAGGGACAGTCCAGGCAAAAAACAAACAAACACGAATACTCACCTATGCCCCCCCCCCAGCTGATCTGTCCTAATGAAGTTGATTAAAACTTACTGGATCATGAGCTCGACTCCTCCGGGAGCATCTCTGCAATTCTGCTTGCCCGACCGCATTGTCAGTCACAGTGACTAGCCACAACTGCTCCATTCACTGTCGGGCTGAAGCACATGCCCTCCATTTCAATAAATGGAGCGGACATGGTCAGTCACTGTGTTTGATGGAGCCAGGGTGGGTCGTCAGTCAGCAGGGAGGCTGCAACACGCAATCTCAGGAACCAGAGAGTAGGACCAATAAGCGTCAGGAATCAAAAGGTGAGTGTGTTTTTTTCTTTGGCCTGGACAGGAAATTTAAATCATTTAAATTGCACGCCTTCTTCTACCATCTGCTATTTTCCTTTCTGAGACCGTTTGGATGTAATGTAACTCCAGAAGACTTGTTTATCTAAATGGTTTGTCAAAGCCAGATATAAAAAGTCTATGCTTGAACCACCCACAGGCTGGTCCTGAGGACTGCAGCGGTCCCAATTCAGCTCTGTGTCAACAGCTCGCCTTGAGACACATCCCTCCTTTCAGTCACATAGGCAGTAGGCTCCATTGTTGATTGGCTGTGGTGGATGCAGGACTCCAAGGAATCGAGCCAGCAGGTGAGCATAGCTTTTTTATTTCTTGCGGGACAAACCTTGTTTTCTATTTTTTAGCTTATATCCTTCTTACTATTTTTACAGTTCTATAAACAGTAAATGGCTATGTTTACATAGGCTGTTCGAGAAGCTCACACTCTAATGTCCCCACTAACAAACTGTGAATAGTTTTGTGGCATCAGTTAAAGTGGCCTGAAACCCTCCTTCGCAACCCTGTACCTGGTTGGGTCCAGGTCAGGGAAGTTTCTAGGCAAAATAGATCTCCATGTGTGATAAAAAAAAAAAAATCTTCCTTTTCCTCACCCATCCTATGGTGCTGCTGCTGGCCCGGTATGCGCAATGTTGGGCCTCTACTTTAGCATATAACAGTTCTCCCTCCCCATTTAGAAGTCCAAAAGGGGCAATGAGGCTCTTTACATATGGGTGGCACCAATACCAGTGTCCCTGACAGATCTGCAGAAAACAGGATGGCTGGCATAAATACACTGACCCAGCAAACACAGTGGTCTTGGTTTCCACGTGGTTTCCACGGTGATTGACCTGCCTTATGCCCCTACAGTCGGTCCTGGTCCACAGGGATGCTAAACTAACTAACCTGCCTGCTGACACCATCAGTATACCCTACATTTCACTTTTTCCAAGCGTTCTGATGGGGGAAAGGAAATAGCTTTCACTAGAGAATGCTAGAATAGTGTTGCAGCCACATCTCCTCCAACAAGAGGTGTTTGGCACTGTAGAGTGCTGCTATTTCTTGTTTCACCCTTAATACACAGCTCCATGATAAACTGTTGAGTAACTCCTGAATTTGGGCCTCACAGGTAAGGGGAGGTCTGTGCAGATTTAGCTAGATACCTAGAATTAGCTTTAATTTATATAATTAAGGTGGTATGTGTGTGTTGCAGAATTGTTTGAGGGCCTTAGGATGTATGGGTCTTATGTAGGCCACAATAGGGCTCATGGGTAATATGCCATACAGATAGATGGGGCCCATAGGTGACACAAGGGTGGTAGAGTGGACCCTTGGTAGGTATGGGGAAATAAAATGGTGCATGGTATGGCATGGTTTCATAATAAGGTCATTGTGTCTGCAAATGTAAGAAAGTTAAAGGGGGTTCCTTCACAATTTAAATGTGTGGAAAAAATTCTGATGAAGTCTCTGGAGGGGGCAGGTATTATATTCCTATTTACCCAATAGTCCCACTTTTAAAGAGGATCAACTCTCCCTTGAAGTGAAACAAAACCCTCATAGCTCTGCCTTGAAAACGGGATGCCCTGCTGTTTGAAACCCCCTAGGGCGTATCTTTGGGTCATTCATGTGCTCCTGCACCCAGCCACTCACATAGGCTGGGGAGCATGCACTGCAGGGGGTGCGCCCGCTTTCTTTCCGATTGGCGAAAATAAGAGCCATTTGCCGAACATTTAATATGCAAGGCAAACTAATTGGACAAAGTCCCAGGCTTTGTTCCTCTTTAAGTCTACAAGACTCCTGGGGGGGTTGGTCTAGCTTTTTATAGGGCATTCAGAATTGGGATGCCCTGCTATACGAAACCCACCCCAGATTGCCCGATCCACATTCACAAGCCCTTGCCACATATATTGGTGCCATGGTCGCATCCCCAGCACACTTTGAGCCAGGACTTTCTGAGTGGCCGGTGCGGACACACCTACAGTGTTAAGTGGGGGTGGGGACACGGCCAGCAGAAATCTAAATGGAACGAGCACTGCTGATTGGCTGAGTGACCTGCACGTGTGCTGTGGAAATAAGGAAAGGGTGTTTACAGGTGAGTCTGCGGGATATACAGCCAGGTATCCCGCCAGACAGAAAGGAACAAACATCAATTCCATGGCTTTTGTTTCTCTTTAAGACCTAAGCCCTTATTTAACAAGGCATAGCGCCAGGTAGCGACTGGTGAGCGGACGGTAATGACGGTCACCGCCACGAGAACGCCGGCTCCCCACCACAATCACACATTTATCAAGCCGATCCTGCTTAGCGACTGAGAGAGCGCCAGATAGCGAATCATTCATCATTATTCCAGCCTCACCCCACAGCGCCAGCGAGCGACCTTGAACAGCGACAGGTATGACCTCTCGCTACCTGGCGCTCTCCAATGCATTTCAATGGAACAATCTTTGGCCCTTATTCATCAAGCGATAGCGCCAGGTAGTGTCTGACGAGCGCCAGGTAGCGGCAGCTAACAGCGACTACCGACTCAAGTACGCCCGGCGGCGGTCACAATGACGCATTTATCAAGCAAAATGAGGCTAGCGCCGGCAAGAGCGACGGCTAGCGCGGCATTCATCATGAAGCCGCCTGGACCGAACAGCGCCGCTGCAAATTCCCTCACAGCGCCAGGTATGAGCTGTCGCTCCCTGGCGATGTCCAATGCATTTCAATGGAGCAATCTATAATAATTCATGATTAATTGGTAATAATTTTTTTTTTAATTTTTTTAATGTCAAAAAATCGGAGAACACTTCTGCAATGTTAGGATTTATTTTTAAGTAAAAATAAAAAAAAAAAAAAATATGTGCAGAATTGATCTAACAGGTCTGAGATTAATGTATTCATATTACAAAATGATTCAAAAAACATGTATAATGTTACATTCAAAAAATATGGTTGTTTAGGGGTTAAAAACTAGTTAATACACATCGCCGCCAGCGCTCTGGGGTTTAAACAAGGAATGGACAGCGACAGCACATTCGGAGCGTGATTTTTTGATGAATATGAAGCTAGCCGTTCGCTCTGGCCATTCGTTGTCAGGCGCTCACATACAACGCTGGACCTGTGAAACAGCGACCCCCCAGCCAGTATTCAACATTACCGCACACCGACTGAGTCGCTGTCATCAAGCTAATGCCGGCCAAGCACAGCGAATACTGGCTGGCGCTGAAAAAATCACGCTACAGTCGCTCATCTGTCGCTACCTGGCGCTATTGATGAATCGGCCTCTTTAAATATTAATAATTAATTGTTAATGTTTTTTTTTTTTTGTTTTTTTTAATGTGAAAATTTCTGTTACCACTTCTGCCATGTTAGATAAAAATAAATAAAAAAAATTGTGCAGAATTGATATTACAGGTCTGATATTAATGTATTCATATTCCAAAATGTTTTTATAAACTTGTTTTTTTTGGTTTCCCAAAATATGGTTGTTTGGGGGTTAAAAAACTACTTTTAACCCATCACCGCCAGCGCTCTGGGGTTTAAACATGCATTTCACAGCGCGAGAATTTTTGTAGCGTGATTTGTTAATGAATATGGTGGGAGCCGGTCGCTATGGCCATTCGCTATCATGCGCTCCCATACAGCGCGGAACCTGTCAAATAGCGACTCATCACCTTGTATTCAACATTACTGCACACGACTGAGTCGCTATCAACAACCGAACAATGGCCAAGCACAGCGACTACTAGCGGGCGCTGTGAAAATACCGCTACAGTCGCTCAACTGTCGCTACCTGGCGCTATTAATGAATCGGCCGCCCCGACTCCTTTTAAGATGAAGGGTCTGCTCTACCATCATTTCCATTACAAAGCCATTTGTGCTGTCAGTAAAATAAAGTACAACATAGAATTTCCTTCTGATGGTGGACTGGCACCGGGTGTCAGGAATGATCATCGGTTAGACGAGCTAATTGATGAACATTTTGTACTTTAGAGTACAAAATGTTCATCACATACCTTTTATGTGCCGTTCACCTTGATCTTCCTTAACTTCTCACTGATGCAGCATTTTCTTTACAATGGCACTTCAAAGCAGCAGAGAACATACACAATTCATCCGGGAGGAGGCACTTAGGAGAACGCTCGTTTTGTCTTGCAAAGGGGACATTTAATAACAAATATACTGACATTTTATGATACACACAATGTTCCCAGCTGCTGCCTTATAAACTTGAGATGTTGTAGGTACAATGTGTATGTCTTATGACTGGTCTTGTTTTATATTACCATTGTCATCGTCTAAGGTGCAGTACAAGTGTTTTATAAAGAGGGTAAACACAATATTAATAATATACATAAAAATATGTCAGTGGAAGTACAGTAATGTAAGAAGCTGCAGCATATGTCAGACAGTCAGCTGTATGTGTGAGACTGACTAGGACTGCCATCAGACACACCCTGAGAATCTTCTGGTACACATCCATCATTTTCAAGCAGATTGGTTAACAAGGCCTTGTTGCCTCCACCACAGTGGGATGCACTCCATTCACTGAAAAAGAAGGGGCATGTCGAGCTTTGTCCAAGGGCTTAATACCCCTGGAACGCATCACCCAGACTGGAAACGTTGACCATGGGATACTGGTATTCTGATCTCGAGCTTCTAGGTGGATGCAGGTGAGCTGTTTTTTATTTTGTTCAAGTGTCACTTATGTCTGGTACTAGTATCAGTCAGGTAAAGATGTAATGGGGTCTATAGCTACATATATTTTTGATGTCACCAGTACAGTGGTGAGATGCGGAAGCAGAACCAGATATAAGGGACATGAAATCACATACATTCCAGGCAGTATTCTGCACCACCACCCCCAAACAGGGGAAATAACACACCCAGTGAGATCTGACTGGTTGCTTATTCTACATATATGGAGCGCATCTAGTGCCCTGATTTGGAGGGACAGTCCCTCTTTTGAGTCCATGCCCCCCTGTCCCTCATTGTTCTTCTATGTCCTTCTTTGAGGTTTGATATGCATATCTGTATCAATAAATGATTAATTTGCTCATTCATAGTGTTTTTATTGTTGTAACTATTGTACCATATTCCCTATACATCAATCAATGAGGGTCATGGCTAAATTTAACAATTGTCCCTCTTTCACACCCTAAAAATTTGAAATGTATGCTAGTGGTCAGAGGCCATGATGAAGTACAGTAAAAAGGCCATGATAAAGCTATACACACCGATAGCTGGTCCTGGGATGACAAACACTCCTTGCCATCCCAGGGGTTCCTGCAACACCCCCAGGTGCCTCTTTTGCCCCCAGGCATGTCCTGATTTGTGTCTATGAATAGCGTGGGAAAAAGTTAGCAAGGAGGGCCCCCTAAGCTGTTAGAGAGATAGCGAGAGTGAAGCTTACCCTATTGGGAGATGGTGGTTCTTGTTCTGGTGGTCGTGGTCCTGGGTTGGTCGGTGGGGAGGTGGGGACGTGACCCCATTGTTGTACCACGAGGATGTCTTGGGGAGCTCTTGCAGGGGGTTCACCATCCTAGCAGTGTGGAACCACAGAAGTCCCAAGGCGACAAGGAGGGCAGAGACACATCCAACTGGACAGGTTCCTCAAGGCCTGGGGAGCTGGGATACCCAATGCTCCCAGGTTTAACATGCCCCTATTGCATCTAGGTCTCCTTAGAGGAGGGTGGTCTTGCACGCCAGGGGTCCTCCCTGTGTGCAGCTTCCTCCCCTCTCCGCTGCTGTCCTCCATTGGGATGGTAGAGGAGAGTGCAGGGGGAGGAGCTGTCTATTAAAAACAGAGATGTGGGTGGTTGGTGGGAATGGGAAGAGTTATCTTAAAACCAGAGAGAAGAGGTTGGGATTCCCATTCATAAGAGGATAAAGGGTGAAGTTAGGTTTTAAGCTAGATGAAAGGGGTGGAGTCTCTCTAAGTACCAGAGGAAAAGTGGGTGGAGTTCATGGTATGTTCACTGGGTGGGTCAAGGTATAAAAGACCAAGTTGGTGGGAAAATGAATGAAGTGGCTCATGAAGTGTGGTGCAGAAGGATATACTACTTTGGAGTGTGCGGGTCTATGCCTTAGAAAAGGCCCTGTCGGGGAGGAACACAGGGGGGTCTTGGTGTGAATGAAACAGATAAGGAACCCCTACAGTGGTAGTGGATGAAGCCTTGAGATAGTGCCCGGACTCCCTTAAGGTGTGGCTGCTCCTGTTTGGAGACAGGGAAGTGTTGAGCCCAGCATGGAGTGCTGTCCCCTGAGATGCTGATTTTGGAATTCTATTTGAAGTGACCATTGAAGGAATTGAACCCAAGTAGTGGCTATTGTTCCTGAAGTGGAGAATTCCCCCCTTAGCACTCATAACCTTTTGTTTTCCCTGCCTGAAAAAATGTGAGTTGGTGCTCATGTCAAAGTGGGGTGGAGGACCACCTGGGCACTGTGATCAACTGTGAACTGTGATATCGCCTGATATACGCTGAAACCATGACATTGCTTTGTGGAAGATGGGGTCCTGATTTGTGAATGTGCCAACCATTGATCTATGCTGCCATGTCTGTGTGGACTGTGGACTGTGTGGGGATTAATCGCCCCACCGTGACATACATGTTGGATTACAATTACATTTACCCATGATTGCTGCTATCTAATCCCTAATATTTGGATTCCAAGTGAAATACAGCCATATATAATGCATACAAATATGCATCAGGCCATCTTGCATGTGTAAAACCTGGCACTATTGTGACCTTGGCCTACAGACAATTCCCGGTGAGTTGCTGGGCTTTGGGGCCAGCTGGGCTTGGTATAGCCCCTTCCTTAGACCTTGTGCCAGAATGACTCTCTCCTGTTGGTGCTCTTCTAACATTCTCTGCCCCCTGATTTGGGTCCCTTTGTGCCTTCCACCCAAGAGAGCCAAGCCTGTGTTCTGCCTTTACAATGCATTGCCTCAGCATCCTGCCTGTGGGGTGAGGTGGGCGCATACGTATCCCTGCCACTTTATTTGCCACTACAATACCAAAGCTTCAGTAGCATGGCTTTAACAGTGGCACATCCACTACTGCCTCAGCTTGCAAGTGCAATCATTGACCAACTAGGAAGCACATCGCGGTAGGACTCACAATAAAGCCTATGGCCAGTGAGGGAGATGGATAAAGCAAATTGACTGCTTCAAGTCTTGCACCTATAATAGTAACTACTACTGTTGCACACATGACTGTGGAGGTATGTTAGTATGTAAGTATTTTTTTTACCCAACTCAACAGTAAGTGACTCTTTTTTTAATACAGCAGCTTTTGACTATCCCCAAGGGATGTACTTCCCCTTAGACTACCTATCCCCCTCTAGCACTGATAAAAGTAGGGGTGCCCCTCTAGTCCTACCTGCTACACTAATGCAAGACATTTGTAAAATGTATTCTATCCTGGCTTAACCATCAGAAGTCCCATTCCACTTTTTAGTTCCTTCGAAGAATCCCTACCTCCAATCTAGGCCTGGAACAGCATTGCATTCTTTAGAACCTCATTCCTGTCACCATATTAATTGATTTACTGAAAACCCAAACTTTACAGTGCACTGTACTGAATGTGTAATCCTTTACTGAACCATTTAGGAGCAACCTGTGTTTTAGGAGGTGTAATTACAGGGAGACTTAACGCAAGACTAGCCAAGGCAGCTGTGTATTTCATGCATTGTTACAGCTGAAATGTGCGAAACAGAAGGAAACATAAACAAAGTCAAAAGATACTTTTAATTAGTTATTTGTAGTGTCCCTAGATGCAACTGATTGAAGCTCACTGACAAAGTGCAATTAAAGGGTTCAATGAGATGGGAGTATTCTAAGTGCTTTTTCCGTTTGGTTGCCTTCTGTTCCACAAGGAATAGGGGTGTAAGGAAAGCAAAGTTTTGGCTTCAAGACGTTTAGTGTACAATTGTTGCAAAGATCTTATTCTATTAAATGTGGTACTAAAGAACTGATTCTCAGTAGGGATCAAAAATTATCAGGAAGAAAAATAGAAATCTGTTGGCTGCTCTTATGCTCTTAGTGCAGTTCATTGATGACAGGTCCATTAAGTTCAACCAATATCTCCTTCATGAGATAGGGAGCTTGGTCCATTTTTGCAGAAAACCCCTTAAATAGCACATTATACCTACACTCTTGTGGCCAGTGTATGCTCCATCCACTGGGGGGTAGAAATACCCAAGTTGAATGGCAAAGGAAGATTGTAATAACCCAGCAATGTTCTGCCTGTCTGCATTGAAGTTGGATGTCTTTTCTGTGTGCCACTTGTTAGCTTGTCTGTATATGATCTGTATCACACCAGAGGCTAGGGTGGACTCCTGTTTCCAGGGAACCAGGGTTTCATTGCTGTGGGGACACGAAGGGCTACTTCCCAGAACCCAATACTCGATTGTGAGCCAAGAATCTAAGAGAAACACTTGTCTTCACAATAGAGAGGCTGGGCGCAAGTAAGCCCCAGGCCTGCAGCCCGGAAACGAGGGCCTGGACAGACAAGCAGTGATTCTCTTGCATGGACAGACAGGTGGGAACTAGGTTGACTGATGACAAGTAGCATAGTCATGTATATAAGCCAAGGTTGTAAGCAGGCCGCTATGAATCATAGTCAAAGTCCAAAGCAAAGGTTGTGGTCAGAAAGCAAGCTAGAATCAGAGATCCAAATCAAAAGTCTTGGTCTTCCCTCTGTGCCCGCACCCAGGTGTTTTCATTGTCTTCCTGGTCATGCTGTTTTCCTGCTCTGCCCATCATAAACTCCTGTCTAACCTCACAGCCCTACTGGTGCATTACTTGTCATCGATGTGCTCTTGGTAGCCACAAAGCCAACCGTCTGTCTTGCCCTGTCTGTGAGGCAAGCCAGGGGCTTGCGCAAACCTCTGCCATTTGGAGCTTGGATAAAAAATAGGTTTGTTACAGGCTATCCGTCGAATGCTGGGCCCCCTGTGCTCTGGGTTGTCAGCCTCTTGCCTCTCTGGTTAAGTGAACAAGTTGTCTTTGTGTGCCTATGTCACCAGTCTGTGACTGTTTGCGCCTGTGTCCTCATTATATGAGCCTGTGCCCTCAGCACTTGTCTGTGTCCTCATTACACAGCTCACCAGTACAGTCCATTTCCCAGACCAATGCACTCTTTAAATCCTGGCCTGTGTTCCAGTATCCGGTTTAACCTCTATGTCCCCATGATGCCCAACATGCCCGCATGCCTGGGGGTGACAAAGAAACACAGATTAAGCAACAACTGCCCTCAGGATTACCTGGTTGGAGGTTTAACCTAAGGAGGTTTAAGTACAATGGTGACCTGTTACTGATCGTCTCTAGACAGACTGACAGAAAGTACAGCTGAACTCTTGAAAGATACAATGCATAATTGGACTGCAAGGCATGGCTGGACTGATGCATGCAAAGCACGGCTGGACTTGGGGATGCAAGCACACTGGTAACAATTGCCAACAACAGCCATTGCTGGGTGATGCTAATGTAGAGAGCACTGTATATATTTATGTTTACCAATGTGTGTGTGGATATATATATATATATATATATATATATATATATATATATATATATGTTGCCTTTTGTCCTGATGAAGGGGGGCGTTGCTGTTCCCCCAAAACGTCAACTACTGGAATGAATATACTATTCTTTTGATCTTGAAGATCTATTGGAGTGCTGGTCTTCTTTCTGCTTTGGTTATATATATATATATATACACATATACATATTACTGCATTTTGCCACTGGCACGGTATATTTGACTTTTATTGCATTTGTTGATGCATTTTGATAAGTGTATACATAATGATCCATTGTGGACTGATTTTCAATCATTTTAATTTGTATGTTCAGGTGTTACATCTGTTACATTTATTGTTTTATTATGTAGAGATAAGACATAGAGGAATTGTATTTGGCAGATGGCAGTCTTAACACCGGCGGCATGATTTAAGATTTATAGTAACGAACACAAACATATAGGAACTAGTTTTAGATAACTGAAACTTCCCAGCATTAGCAGCTCATAAATGAGAGATCAGATTTTTTATTTGTACAGTAAATGAGCAGACCAGGATTTATTTTCTCCTGCACTTACCTCAAGAGCTATAGCTATTTCAGGAGGATTGCATTAATGGTAGATAACTAATATTAGTTTTTGTGGATCTGTTGCTTATTTCCACAAAACGAGTCAATTAAGCTTGAGAAGTGAAGCCATATCTGGTCTATAGCTTCAAATTCCAGGCAGATGGGCATATGTGCAAGAGGGATGTCTATTATCATCACTGACACATCATTAGCACTTTAGGTCACAATATGTTTTGTTAATGGAAGTTCCTTACGTTTTTTTAACTAAACAGAAAGTGATGCTAGGCTCAATCAAGTACCTTGGTGTAGTTTTATATAATATCACATACTACCTGGTGGGTAGGCATGGGCTGCCTGTCATCTAACCTAACATTTAAAATGCACAGAATAAACACACAGAATAAATGGTATTTTTCTCCTTTTGGGACAGTTTGTTTTGCTTAAGAAACAAATTGGATGTGGACAAAGTATGGATGGCAGAAGATAAGGACAGGGTACAGGTCAGTCTGCAGTCTTGTTGGGTACCACCTTACAGGAGTACCACCAGTGGGGGTGGTTTCATTAGAAACATATCATATTTTATATGCCCTCGTTCAGACTATGTTCACACCTGGTTGAGACTGCGACATGCGTTCTGCTTTGGGAAAGGAGTCCCGTGATTGGTTGCTGGTCAGTCACGTGGGCCATGTTCGCATCCTTGGCGCCGCCCACCAGAAAGCCCCGCCCACGTGCACGCCAGCGGCCAGTCGCGAGACTCCTTTCCCAAATTTGAAGGTAAGGAGATCGGGGGTTTGGGGGGGTATTGTCTGGTGGGGTTCCAGCATTCTGGATGCCCCCGCGAGCTTGTTCTTATTCACCGTCTGCAGGACCAACACCCAAATACTTTATTCCATCCAGTTCAGCCTGTTTATTAGTTGTCTAGTAGTCATAGCTGGTAATGTTACTGCATGCAAAGAAGGCACCCAGGCCAAATTTGAAGTTTTTTAGTGCATTCTTCATGATTACCTCCTGTGGCACAGTGTTCCCTCGTCTCACTGCTCTTACAATATAGAAACCTCCTATGCTGATGCATGTCTTTCTTCTAACCTTAGTGGATGCCCCTAAGTTTTAAATACAGTCTTGGATTTAAATATATCTTGGGAAAGATCTTTGTATTGAATAAGTAAACCTAATTTTGACAATCCTTCAGCGCACTCTAGTTCCCTCATTCCATTTAATGATTAAAGTGGACCAACACCCAGGATTTTGACTATCCTGGGTTTTGGTCCACTTCGGTGGGGCACCCCGATCGGGGGTGCCCCGCTGTGTGAAACCCCCCAGAAAGCCCCGAAAACTCACCTCTCCCCGCTCCCACGTGGCCGCTGCAGCCAATCCCCGCCGGCGGACAAGCGAGAGGCAGCGCCGGACAAGCAGAGCACGTCCGCCGCCGCCTCCCGCGCGTCCCTCTTACAGGGAGCGCACTCGTGCCGGCCATTCACAAACGGCCGGCGCGGGAGGGCGCCCTGCTAGAGGGACGCGCGGGAGGCGGCGGCGGCGGGCGCGCATGTGCCGCTGGAACGTGGAAAAGGTAGGATTGTGGGCTTCCTGGGGGGTTTCACCCCGTGGGACATCCCGATTTCGGATGCCCCACGGGGAGGTATCTGATCGGCCCGGGAATCTTATAGATTCCTGGGACGATCCCCCCTGGGTGTTGGTCCACTTTAAGTGGCTCGCTTTTGAACATGCTCAAGTTCTGGAATGTTTTCTTATGCACTGGTGGCCAGAACTGTGCACAATTTTCCATATGGGGTCTGACCAATGACTTACAGAGGGGTATAATGATGCTCTGATCGTGAGCACCTATGCCCCTTTTGATGCACCCCATGTTCCTGTTTGCCTTGGCATCACTACAGTTTAGTTTGTTATTTACTAAAACCCCAAGTCTTTTTCCATTGTTGTTTTACCCAGCATTTCCTTATTTAGTGTGTAATTATGGCACCAATTTTCTTTTCTGTTAATTAATTTTCACAACTTTGTATCATCCTAAAATATTGAGATTTCACTGTTTAACCCACTACCTATATCATGAATATATTTATTGAAAAGAATTGGGCCCAGCCCTTACCTCTGACCGCTAGCAACGGTAACCCAATCTGAGTATGTACTGTTTATAACCATCTTTTGTTTCCTATCATTTAGCCAATTACTCACCCACGTGTACACATTTTCCTACAGTCCAAGCATTCTCATCTTTTGTACCAGTCTTTCATGTGCACAGTATCAAATGCTTTAGAAAAGTCAACATATATGATATTCAATGACTCACCTTTTTCCAGTCTTGAACCTATTTCCTCATGAAAAATGGTGAAGTTTGTCTGGCAGGAGCGTGTCTGCGTTTTTCACGTTTATGTTTGCGTTTGCATCTGCATTATAAAAAATCCTTCCAGATCCTACGCCCTGTCTATTGAATTCCCTTAAAATCTATGGTGCTGCAAGAGCAAAACGCATGCGGCACTGCATGCAAAAATGCATTTGCATTCACGTTTGCAGCCCCATAGACTTTAATAGGGTGCGTTTGCAGCCCGGACGCAGCAGGCAGGACTTTTTTGGCCGTGTTTTCCTCCTCTCTGCCGCACTGGAAAGATCTGAAAGGGACCATAGAGGTGCCATTGATTTTTTAATGGTGCCGCAGCATCTGCTTCAAGCGCCGAAATGCATGTGGTATCGGACCACACGGTACCGAGTAAACTTCTGTGTTGTGCAAAAGAAAAACAATGGCACCACTATGGCACCTTTCACACCTCTCAAGCAGCAGAGAGGAGAAAATCACACAAAAAGTCCTGCCTGCTGCATCTGGGCCGCAAACACCTCATCTATGGGGCCGCTAACGCATTCATGAACGTAAATGCGTTTTTCATGCCGTACTGCATGAGTTTTGCGTTTGTGGCACTATAGGTTTTTATGGGATTCATTAGACAAGAAGACAGAGTGTTGGACCAGGAAAAAGGGATTTTAAAAGCAGGAATGCAAACAAAAATAAAAAAAACGCAAACACAAAACGGAATTCCTACTGCAAACACTGCCGCAAAATGCCTGTCGCAACCACGACCAGACAGACAGGTGTGAATGTAGCCTCAGGCTAAAATGTAATAAATAAAAAGTTGCTCAAAAGTGCATTTGTAGGACATTTCAAAACAATTTCTGATATTAAATTGCACATAAGGTTAAAGAATCATTTCTTGCCAGTAAAAAAAAATCCAAACAAAAATCCTCTATATTAGCTGCCAAAATATGCAATCTCTTTACTGTTCTTATAATGGACATGTATTTTTTGTGATGCAACAAAATTGTCACAGGGAGCAATCATGGAAGATCAGCCAATCAGCTGAATTATTAGAAATTGCCTTTCTAGAGCTATATATCAAAAACAACATTGTGCAAACAATTTGAGCTTTGATTGAGGTGGGCCCATGATTACGGCAAGTGTGGTCCTAGCCTGACGAGAGAGAGATTACAACTATGAGCAATGTAATAAAAATCAATCAATAAATGCTAGATAGGTTTGTTTATTAAAAAAAAAATCCTTATACCATATATACAGTGGCCAAGATGGAACTGCAACCTACCAAATCCCTAACATACCTTTATTACTTATCTCTCTACGATTGTGTTCCTAAAAGTACCAAAAATTGTAATGAAAACAACTGCTACAAAACATACTGCACCAGCAGTGTACACCGGATCCTGCAAACAAATCACTTGGATCAGTGATTAGAATTTTCACTTGTAAAACAAATGTTGCACTTTTAGCATTGCAGCCAGTCCATTACAGGTAACCGTTAAATATGTATACTATGGCCCTTATTTATTTAAGGAATAGCGACAGGTAGAGGCTGGTGAGCGGCCGGTAATGACGGGCCCCGCCACGAGAACGCCGGCTCCCCACCACAATCACACATTTATCAAGCCAACCCTGCTTAGCGACTGAGATAGCGCCATATAGCCACTCATTCATCATTATTCCAGCCTCAGCCCACAGCGCCAGCGTCCGACCTTGAACAGCGACAGGTATGACCTCTCGCTACCTGGCGCTCTCCAATGCATTTCAATGGAACAATCTTTAAATATTCATAATTAATTGCTATTAATTGTTTTTTTTTTTTAAATGTGAAAAATTCTGTGACCACTTCTGCCATTTTAGATAGTAAGGTAAGGTAAAGGTAAAAAAAAAAAAAATTGTACAGAATTGATATTACAGGTCTGATATTAATGTATTCATATTACCAAATTATTTAAAAAACTTGTATTTTTTGGTTTCCAAAAATATGGTTGTTCTGGGGGTTAAAAAACTACTTTTAACCCATCGCCGCCAGCGCTCTGGGGTTTAAACATGCATTCTACAGCGCAAGAATTTTTTGAGCGTGATTTTTTAATGAATATGGTGGGAGCCTGTCGCTAGGGCCAGTCGCTATCATGCGCTCCCATACAGCGCGGAACCTGTCAAATAGCGACTCCTCACCCAATAGTCAACATTACGGCAAACCGACTGAGTCGCTATCAACTACCGAACAATGGCCAAGCACAGCGACTACTAGCGGGCGCTCTGAAAATGCTGCTACAGTCGCTCAACTGTCGCTACCTGCCGCTGTTAATGAATCGGCCTCCCCGTGCAGCTATGAATGACAATGGATAACAATAGTAATTTCTCAAAAGCTGATAACGTTCAGTCTCCCGTGGACAGTAAGGATGGATTTTTTATGCAGGAAATCCATTGCCTCTAGTCTTCATTTTGTTATTCAAAACAAGCATTTGTGCTCAAAAATTCTACCAAAGGTTGGCTAGACTTGGCAAATCTTACACAAATCACTTGTCCATGTCTAGCCTAACAAAACAGGATATTAATCTTCTCTAGGTGTGATTGGATAGTTTGGGGTCCCCTGTGTGGAGCAAAGCAAATAAATATAAGTATCTCTCTATTGCGCTACTGCGCTCATAGATAGTGATAGGAGGTGGGTTTGGGTCCCTGCAGGCCAGGACCCGTCTCAAGGGAGGGTTTGGCTTAAGTTTAATTGTTTTTATCATGACAGTGCTTTGTAGTGGCCAGGTGCCCTACCAGTGCTCAGGAGAATAAGCCAATGAGAACTCTGATTCTTCGTTTGGATGGTGCTCAACATTTTGAGGAGCGTAAGCAACTTGGAAACTGGTCTCGGGCCACAGTGATTTAGAATTTCAAATGTTTTCATTTTGAATAGCATAACAAAGATTTTCTAAAACAATCTGAATACCCGCTATCTCCACAACCTCCATTTGATTGATTTTTACACTCATTTGAACTTCACACTAACCCGTTACCACATTTTTATCTAAGGCCCTTATTTAAGAAGGGATAGCGTCAGGTAATGGCTGGTTAATGAGAGGTAGCGACAGATAGCGACAGTTGAACGCCGGACACGGTACGCAATTACACATTTATCAAGCAGAATCTGTTTAGCGACTGGGATAATGCCATGTAGCGTCTGATTCATCATTTTCACAGCCTCAGCGAACAGAGCCGGCGTTCAGCCTTGCACAGCGCCAGGTATGACCTCTCGCTACCTGACGCTCTCCCATACATTTCAATGGACGAACCTTTTCTTCTCTTTTTTTTTTCAAAAAATCACAAATAATTCTGTGACCTCTTCTGGCATTGAAAAAGCAGTTTTTCCACATTTTTTTCCATTTTTATATATTTCTT
The DNA here is from genome assembly GCA_027917425.1 of Gastrophryne carolinensis. Classification (NCBI taxonomy): domain Eukaryota; kingdom Metazoa; phylum Chordata; class Amphibia; order Anura; family Microhylidae; genus Gastrophryne; species Gastrophryne carolinensis. Next base: position 168,914,202 of record CM051236.1, read on the forward strand.
CAGAAATGACATTACAGGTCTGCCATTAAAGTGTTCATGTTACAATGTTCCTACAATGTAATTCCATATGTTTTCACTTTGTTACTTGTGGATAGATGCTGAAAAACAGACCTTAAACACACTGCCTCCTGCGCTCTGGGCTTCAAACAAGCATTTTTTAGTGCCAGAGATTTGTGAGGCTGTTTTTTTGCTGAATATGGTGTGAGTCGGTCGCTATGAGCAGTCGCTACCATGCGCTCCCATACAGCGCTGTACTGGTCAAATAGCGACTCCTCACAATGTATTCAACATTACTGAACAGCGACTGAGTCGCTATGAAGTAGCGACCCACGGCCGAGCACAGCGACTACTAGCGGGCGGTCTGAAAATACCTGCTACAGACGCTCATCTGTCGCTACCTGGCGTTAGTGATGAATCAGCCTGTAAGAATCCCCATAAGCTATCAATACACATGCTGCCTTTCCTCCCCCAATATTTGGTCCCAGATTTACAGCCCACACCCTCATCAGTCCCAAATCCTAACTGTATTCCCAAACTCAACCCATCTAGACGCCTACTAATGCTACATATACAATTAAATATAGACTAAAATGATTGTCTTTTTCGTGCTAGAGATTCCCCCCAGGGGTTTTGTTGCACCATCAATGACATCACATTCCTCTAAGCCACCAATGCCACTTCAGTTTTGCAATGCACCCCTTCTTTATCACTCTTCTTGCATCCTCTCGTTCTTTGTAATCCTCTATTTAACTACCTTTACACACCGGTTCTTTTTATCCCCCCCCACCCTTAGGCTTAGTAATGTTAGGGACGGGGTATAAATTGGACGGCCTTGTCATGGCTACCTTGCTTTTACATTGAAATCTATGTTAACTAACAGTCCATGTTTTTAACAAGTGACAGCTAGCTTTTTCAATAGTATGAATGTTCAGAGGGTTAAATTCCTTTTTTACCCCTTCCCCATTTTCCCCACATCAGGTCAGGGGTCACATCAGGTGACTCCGAGGGCCACAGGGTGAGCATATATGTTTTAAAGTCTGCTTTTTGTTAGAGAAGCAGAGATTGATTTGAATGCCTCTAAATATAAACCTAAATAGTCAGAATACCAACCCATCTTACTATGATTATTTTTATTTTATAGGAAGCTTGCAGCCTAGCCCACAACTTCTCTATATCGCTTGTTTAAATGATATTTGGTTTGAGATAGGAATTTTTATGATGCCTGAAAAAAATCACTACCCAGCCATCTGTAAAGCAAATAATTCTTTGGTACTATTCCTGCTTTTGTTATATGTACAATAGAATCTGGTTTCTAAAAAGAAGCCTTTTCTGAGACTTGTAAGGGGGTGAGCTTGAGAAACTATGAAAAAATCATTTATCGAGCTGCGTGTTTCAAAGCAGGAAGCTGGAAATCACTTTTCATGTAGCACAATCCAGTGCTATAATTCAGTAAACTAAAGCCAACAGTCTACTCCCTTATTTAACCACAGCAGGACCAGCGCCTTTCACCAGCATATCTATTGTATGCTCTTAATAACTTCAAAGGGTCGCACTCTGAATAACTGCTTGTTTTATTGCTTGCTTCTCGAAGCGTCCACAATGGCAGAAACAGGTGGCGTATGAGACAGTATTACTCCAAGTTCATGGAAAACACACATTTAATTGACTTATAAGTTAACTGTAGCCTGACAACACACATTCGTCGCTATCCGCTCTACATGACTGTAGTGTAAACTGGTGATGTTCATGGATTGGCTTCAGCAACCTAAAATTACAACTATAAAAATTATCAGTTTTTTTTATAGTGAGTACATTTTTTATATTGTAAATTGCTATTCCGGTTGAAAGTTTTATTTCTTTATTTGGTAGAACTACTAATGTATCTTGGGATTCAGTAAAACAAAGTGAGATTATTTAAAAGATGGATATAAACCTCAAATAGATGTTAGCTGATTGAACAAAGAAAAAAAAACAAAAAAATAAAATAAAAAATAACTTCCCCTACGCCAACACCCTTGGTTGAAATTGAAGGACCTGTCTTTTTTCAACCATATTAACTATGTAACGATGTAACTTAAAATATACTAAATAATATTTTGCAACTTTTAATTTAAAAAGTTGATCAGGTTGGGTTTCTGACATGTTTCATTTTGGAAAATAGAATCATCATTATACACATAGGGGAGTAAATGCAATGACCAATATCCAGAAGGTCTGCAGAGGCCAGGCTGAACTGGTGCCTATAATCAACCCTTGACCAGACCATTAGCTGCTGAACTCTACTCCAATGGTATTCCAAGATGAGGGCCTTTGAGCTAATAGGCCTTAACATTACATATGAAGAACATGGACTGAGGCATCTTGGCTGGGGCTGGGTACGAAGAGAGGGGTTGGGGGAGATATGGTGAGATCCTGCTCTGGATGAGATGAGTTATGTACTGAGGGCTATTCCCATACCATCTTGACTGGAAGATTAATTTAGGGCCTTATTTATGATGTGTGCCATTTAACAACGTCTTTTGTGGCTATAGTGGCATTTCTGTAGCGCTGGCATTTTGGTCCTATCTAGCCCTGTGCTGTGGGCTACATTAGCAGTTGCTGCACAGAAGTCTAATTAGCTTTATTTGTTGCACTAAATATTGGCCGGCCTATGTCAGTGCCTATTGGACCTGGCTATCGATGATCTCAGCGCCAGTGAGCACCACTTTGGCCCACCATTTTTTCCAATGCTCAACAGCAAATTTATGATTTTTTCCTCCTTGGAATCTTTGGTGCTGTATTTATATGCTGCCCAGCATTTCATCATAACAGTTACAAGAAATCGCAAAAGGGACAAACTTTATAGTGCGTTTAGGTTGCATTTTAGTTGTTGGTGTCCAAATTACACATTGTTAAGCAAAAGAAGCCATTAAAATCAATTTTTATAACACCCCCAAAAATTCATTTCGTGACATCTCGGACCTGTGTTTCCATTACTGAGAAGTGCCAATGCAAGTTCTGTACAAATAAATGTGTTTATTATTAATTATAAGCATAAAACACTTGCCCATTGTGCTCTATGGGATCTTGACCTACAGCGCCAGGTTTCATCTGGTGCTGCTTCAACCAGAGCACCCGGCATTGCAACCTTTTTGGCACTAGTGCTAAATATGACACCAGATAGCGGCCACATCGGCACTGCAGTATTTCAGTGCTGCTGAGGCCAAAAAAGTGTCGCTGTGTGTCACTAATGCTTCTTAAATAAGGCACCCTATGTAGATATTGTGGTTGAATCAGAGCCAGGTGAGAATTCTCGCTCCTTTTTTAGGAGAGAAAACTGTCATTCACTTTCATTGTCTACCTTGGGGCTGATTCAACAGCAGGTTGTTGAATCAGCCCATTCAAGTGAAAGCACACAGAGTGGGCAGCTACCTGTGCACCTAGGGACTCTGTGGCATCCAGGCATGGTCAGGTTTTTTTTGTCACCCCCCCCCCCCCCCCGTCCTGCTGGGAGAGGGAGGCAGGCCAAGGCTGGCGACCCAAAACTGGACTTTCACTATAATGAGAAAAGTGGCCAACTCTACTCTACTTAGAAATGCAATAGAGGATGCCATTGATGAACAGGTATATTAATGTAAGACCACCATGTACACCATCATTAATGATGAGGTTGCTCTATTACTTATAGTTTTCTCTCTTTCTAGATGTACAATAACACTGTAAATGCCACCAGGTATTGGAGAAGATTACAGTACATCTTCCCTATATAGCCCGATTCCCCACTGTGGATAAAACTTTGGCTAAATAGTGTTAATCCCTGGGGTTGGATCAGGACATATAAGCTGATGGAGCATTGGTATACATCTGTAATAAGTGTTAGAAATAGAGACACGTTAAATATCTGCTTCAGGTATGCTATACAGCAGGGGTGGGCAATTATTTTTTCCATGGGGCCACATGAGAAACTAAAAATATTGTGGAGGGCCGGGCCAAAAGGCTGAACTCAATTCTGCATAATATAATTGTAATTTCTTTATAAAAAGCAGTAAATTGCATTGTTGTGACAAGCTGGTACAAGTATATGTTATATGACAAGCTGCTATGAGTATATACAAGTAGATTGCCAGCTTTAAACCAGAATGAATCTGGATGCAATGGATGAAGCAGCACGGCTGTGAGAGCTCACCTCCAAATGACACAGTCCTCGAGCATAAAGTAAAGCCAGCCGACATCCGGAATCCCATAAAAATATCCAGTTTATTTGAAGTCTCAATTAAAATGCTCAATTCCAGCAGCGGTACATATAGGCATAAAAACTGTAGTATTGCGTTGACGCATTTCGGGCAGCACGCCCTTAATCATGACAAGTAATGGGGGGACAACCCCCTAGTATATATACAGACATGGGATCCCATTAAGTAATCAAAAGATACACATTAAGCAAATTAAATACAATCAGTGACTTACATGCCCGCCATTCGCAGCGCGCGCGTGTATCCGCCACTGTCAGGTGCGCTGCGAATGGCAGGCATGTAAGTCACTGATTGTATTTAATTTGCTTAATGTGAACAGCGGCTCTGATGGCCACATCCTCCGCTCCCTCTAACAGGGAGCGTGCCTGCACCATTCATTCGCAAATGACTGGCGCAGGCACGCGCACTGCTAAAGGGATAAGGTGATTTGCCGCGCTCTGGGAGGGTTTCACACAGCTCGAGGGTGCCCTCGGGGGGAAAAGACCAAAACCCAGGATAGTGAAAATGTTGAGTTTTGGTCCACTTTAAAGCGGGGCTTCAGTCAAAAATTAAAGCTTTGCTTGCCTAACTCCCCACTCTGAAATAAGCTATTTGAGAGGGCTTAACCCCATGCAGATATTGTGGAATAGCAGGCAGATTCTGTGCTCTTGAACTGTATGGGAGTGGCCATCTTAATTTACACCTAAGAGCCCTGCCTCTTAAAGTGGACCAAAACCCACATTTTTAAATAGCATCCCCTGAATTGCTCCCCCCAAAAATAATAACTTTTGCCTATTTTTACTGCTTCCCCTTCACTGTTTCAGCTGTAAAGCTCCGCGTCCTCCATTCATTGCCAGTGTTGTGTGTGGCAATGATGTCATTGCCACACCTATGCAACGACTAATCACCTGCAATCCTACAGAGAGGGGCAGAAAAAAAGTTCCAGGGCAATTTAATAAGTGAAAATATCAATTTCTAGTTGTACACCCTAAGAAGAGAGTATCGTCAGGCCATGGATCTGATGGAAATGGCATTTACAATGGCAGCTCCCCCCATACTACACACTACTAACAAATGTGTTGCTTGCCGCGCCCCTTCCTGGAAAAGATCTATTTTGTGAAATTGCATTGTAATCATATTATAAAGAAAACACATAATGTATATTTATTACCTCTTTGTATTGTGAGCGATAGGAGATGTCAAGTCTGATGTATTTTGGTTGCCGAGCTGATGCGCTGTTCCACCCATGAAAGTGCTCAGTCAGCAGGAATATTCCAGGTCAGTGGCTCATTATGTATTTATCAAGGTGGAGAACCATGTCAAATAGCGATCAATAATGGCGTCCTCCATGTTTCTATCATGACAGGTATATATCAAAGTTCACAAGCAGCCTGATAGATCTAGAGGTTGTTCTATAAATGTTGTACACCTCTGTTCTGTTGCAGTTCTCCAATTCCTGGAATGTCAGGTGCAGCCGTAGCATGGCTCCAAGGTCCATGCGGAAGGCAAATTGGGATGCCCCCATGCTGCAGGTATTACAGGAAGTAAAGTCTTTTAGACTTCCTCTTTGGGCATGTTTTATTTTATTTGGGATGCCGTGTATGAAGTGCAGTTCAGGGATGCCAAGAGCTGAACGGTGAATGTGCTGTGGGATTGGGGAATAAGGTAAGAACTTTCACAAGGTGGGGAATCTGGCCCTAGGGAAGACTTTCCTCAGACCCTTAGAGGCATTTAGTGCTTTAATCAGAATTCTTCCCACCATACATGTAGGTATCTGTTGTGCACACTGATGATATCAAACCCTTTGTATAGAAAGGGGAAAGCTGTTTTCTAGCATTTGTTTTTTAAACCCCTTGTGTGAGAGAAGAGGAATTCTTGTGGTCAAGTGAAATGGGGAGTCTGATTTATGAAGCGTCAGCGCCTGTTAATACCACTTAGCACCACTTTTTTTTTGCCTCAGCAGCACTTAGTGTGTGATTTAAAGTGGACCAACACCCAGGATTTTGACTATCCTGGGTATTTGTCCACTTCCCCGGGGCACCCCGATCGGGGGGGGGGGGGGGCGCTATGTGAAACCCCCCAGATCTCCGAATAAAACTCACCTCACCCCGGTCCTATGGCGCATGCGTGGCCGCTCGTCCAATCAGGCACTCGGAGCCGCTGAGCTATGCGCGTCTAAGCGCCGTCATAGCTCATCGGCCTCGAGCACACTGGTGGCCGCATCTTGCGCTTCCCTCTAACAGGGACCGCACCCACGCCGACCATTCACCGACCATTCACCGCCGTTGGATCAGGATGCAGGTAAAGGGAATGGGGGGTTTCACACAGCAGGGCATCCCGATGTTGGATGTCCCGTGGTGAGGAATTGGATCGGCCTGGGAATCTTATAGCCACCAGACTGTATCTCATTAAAACTGGACCTTCAGCCATACCTCCCAACTTTTTAGGGTGGAAAAGAGGGGCAATTGTAAATTTAGGCCATGCCCCCTCATTGTGGGATGGATAGGAGATAGGGTGTAACATTTACAGCAATTGAAACACTTTGAATTGGCAAATGAATCATTTATTGCTGCAGATCTGCATGTTACACCTCAAAGAGGGACAAATGGGACATCGAACAATGAGGCACAAGGGGCCATGGACTCAAAAGAGGGACAGTCCCTCCAAATCATGGACACTTGGGAGGTATGACTTCAGCATCATTTAATGAAAAGACGAAACCCAGATTGCCCAGCATCTAAAATTATTAGATTTTAAGTTTTAAGTTGCTTACGTATTATTCTTTCCTCCACTGGGCTGAAAATCTGTTCAGAAGCATCACATATTGAGGAAAGGAGAGGGGTGAAAGCTGCAGGTGGGCTTTGCACAGACATAGCAGAGCAGCACAGTCAGAAGACACTTCCTGTTTGCAGGCACCCTGAGACTCTATCCCCTCGATTCAAAGAGCAAAAGTTAATTGATTTCGTATCGAGAATCGTAAGTTTGGGTGGGTGTTTGTCATTTTTTCTTGTTTTTTTGCCCATTTCGTATTCGCACGATCGTTCGCGCATAGACGTATATGAACATACGCATTTCGTACGAGAATCGTATAATTTGCGTTAGTTCGTGTGTTTTTCCCGTCCAAATCGTATTTGCGTCCGATCCTATTTTTTACGTCCTTCACATGGGCTTGCGACCAATTCAGAGAGGTGATTGCTAATTGTTTTGAAGCCCATTAAAGAGCTGCTTTACGAAATGTTTGCCGGCAGCTATTTGGCCTCGGGAGTAGGATGGAGCGGAGCGAGTTTGTGGCACATCAAGGGCTTATGCTTTTTGGCATTGAGTTGATCGAGATGTCTGAGAGCAGATTGCCCCTGCGTCGTCGCATGAACATCGATAGCATGAATGATGTTGAGCTGTTCGAGCTGACCAGGCTTAATCGCGCTTCCCTCCATAAATTATATAGTGAGCTGCGGCCATGGTTAGCCCGCACCACAAGGAAGGGGCATGCAATTTCAGGTATGACCAAGATGCTTGGCTGCCTGCAATTTTTGGCGAACGGCTCGTTCCAGAGGCTGGGTGCCCTCTCCGTGGGGATGTCACAGCCTACGCTGAGCCGCGCACTATCTAAATTTTTGGAAGGCATGGCTGCCATAACTCAAAAATATATTTATTTTCCTGATGATATGGCAGCCAGAAACGCCATTAAGCTTGGGTTTTATAATGTGGCCGACATGCCCAACGTTATTGGTGCTATTGACTGCACACATGTGGCACTCGTACCTAGGGCTGCCGACGAGTATATATATAGGTATTGAGATTGGTTATTATGTTGGCCAACGTGTAATGTAACCTGTTTTCCTTTGCGGCAGCATATTTGTTTATCCCTCATTTGTGTAGCTGCTTTATCTAGGCTTTTCATTAGTCTTTCCCAATAGAGTGCAGACATGTTTTATTTATTTTTTTTTTTTTTGGTCAAATATCAATTACCCTTTTTGTATGTTTTTACCTTAAGGAATCGAAAAATGGGACACTCCCTTAATGTCCAGGCCGTGGTTGGTCCGGACATGCGTTTTATGAGTGTCCTTGCCGGCTACCCAGGATCGTCCCACGACTCATATATCCTCAGGCGATCTGGGTTGTTTCGGAGATTTGAGGCAGGTGAATTTTCGGGGGCATGGCTGCTTGGTAAGTGTGTACTATTTGTGTGCTATTAAATGTGGGATTAATCTTGTATTTGTTGATATGTTTGTATTTGAATTCTTTCCATAAGCCAGAAACTGCCTTTTGGTTGGGTCATATATTATGATCTTCCAAAAAAAATGCTTGCCTCGCTTTGTCCTTCAGAATGTTTTCCCTTTAGTTAGGATGTCTGTAAGTTCCATGTCCCTAAATATATTGGTTGGGAGTTTATACCCAAGGTTCTGTGAGCTTTGGCTCCTTTTGTAGTATTGGTCTTTAAATGTCAAAGTGGACTTAAACTGCATACATTGTAGTTTTCATCTAAATGTGGATAGGCCCTCAGCAGCATCCTAATTGTAACATGTCTGAAAACTAAAAATATATTTAAATTCCAACTACCCTTGGCCGTGCAGATGTTTGTTAATTAATTGGTATATTGAAGTGCCATTTTTAATTATGTACTACATTAGTGGCAATATTTATTTTGCTAATGTGCCCTGGGTGTTTTTTTTGGCCCTTTACCTTACATCATTATGATATATGTTAAATTCTTTGTGTTTGTTGTGTTGCCTTTTTAATTTTGATTACATTTAATTGTCTGTTTAAGGTGATTCCGGGTACCCACTTCTACCCTGGCTCATGACGCCTGTGCTGCGGCCCCAGGATGCCTCTCAGGAAGCGTACAACCGTGCGCACCGCAAGACCAGGGCTGTTGTGGAGAGGGCCTTTGGGCTGTTGAAGACCCGTTTTCGTTGCCTGGACCATACTGGGGGCGCCCTGCAATATGATCCCAAGAAAGTGATCGACATAATCATGGCATGTGCTGTTTTGCACAATTTTGCGATCCTGGAACGTGTCCCACGTTATGTGGATAGCCTGCCCTCTCCAGCCCTAGAGGATGATGTAGAGAATTTTGTTGGGCCACCCAGTGAGTCTGCCCAATCAGTTAGAGCCAACTTGATCTTGCAGCATTTTAGTTAATTTTATTTTGTGTCTCAACATTCTGTGTGTCTGTGTTATCCTTTTTGTTAAATATGTTGTTTTGCCGTAATGTGGCATTACCTCAAAGTAAAACATTTTTACCTTAATTGTTGCCTAATGTATTTCATGTAGTTTCCTTAGCTTTAGATTTGCATTGTTACACCTCTTCCAACCAAAATTATCTGGTTTAGCCCAAGCTGTTTAAAATGTGTTCCCACTAAAAACGCCACAAGTATTGTAAGTGAGAATATTTTTTTACTTAGAAAAGTAAAAATTATTGTGCTTAACAGAAAACATTCCACATACATCTGTGGTTACAAATGGATGAGATAACAAAAAAAACATCGAGCACATCTACACCTGGAAGTGAGTGGCACAACCAAACAAGGACACCCAGTCCAAAGGCCAGCCTAGTCCAGTCATTAATATTGCCTGTGCCCAGGGATATTTGGGCATGGCCATAATGTCACACAAACATGTCTGCAAACAGGAGGAGCACCAACCAAATACATATTTAAAGCCATAAGTGGCCAGATACACTCCACATAGACCTATGGCATTGGCTAGTGGCCTTAAGCATTACTCTAAGGAGCTATATGGGAGCAAATACAAAACACAACCTGCATGAGCAACACAAAATGGATTGTTTGAAACCTCAAAGGACAAGTAAATACAGTGGGGGTTAAGAGAAAAGATGTCCCACACACCCATGGCTTAATAGGGTGGCTGCCCATAATACCCAGGTGGAGGTCCAGGTGGAGGTCCATGTGAATGGGACCTAGCCTGGGCCATGGCAGCATTGTGAATTTGAAACTGCTCCACAATGTTTCTCTGCATATTGGTCATCTCAGCCATGGCTGACTGGATGCCATTACTTGCAGTGACCACGTTGCTGTTGAGGGTACGCAACTCCGCGAGGATGCCCTGTAAACTGGTATTGATGGTGACCATGTCGGCATGCCTTTCCTCACGCTCTGTAACGAGCTGTGCCTCATAAGAGTCCCTTTCTTGGGTCCATAATTGAAGCAGGGCACTCTGCCTCCCCTGGGAAATTGTGGGGCGGCGTAATGGAGTCCGCCGCACAATTACCCTGGCTCTTGGGCGTGCCCTGCCGCGTGGTGTCGTCCCCTCAACAGCAACAGGCCTGCTTTGCAAATCCTCAGCAGCAGAGTGAACACTGGGGACTGTTGTGTCAGTCTCCCCATGTGCATGCACAATGGATGGAGATTCACTCTGCTGCTGAGGATTGGCCAGAGAAACATTATGGAGCAGTTCCAAATTGGGACCCAGGGGGAGGTCATCCGACGTGCCCTGCATGGAGACATCATCATCTTCCTCCATTTCCTGGATCTCTTCCATGAGTGTGCGGGTCTGTAGGGACATATAAAAAAAAAGTGTAAGTTGGCGTCCAAATTTGGGATTCCCACAGTTTAACACATTCTTAAGCACTTGGTAGTATTTATGGTACTAAATTAACTTACCGGAAATCTCGGATCTGGGCTCCTATGCTGTACGGACCTGGTAGGCATAACCAAACTGGGGGGTGAGTTTACCCTTGCTGAGGGATCATGCTGGGCTGAAGAAGAGAAAAACAAACCACGTAAACACACACATAACCATTTTTGGGATAGGTAATCAAATAAACCTCTATTTGTAATATTAAGCAACTCTAGAGCAATGGGGACATTTGTTAAAAGACACGCAAGTTTAGATAGGTGCAATGGCTCGCGAAAACTGCTAACTGACCTCAGTTCGAAGTCAGGAAGTGTACCCAGTCAGCATACAACTTGCAACGCACATTTTTGGATTTAGCCTACCATTCGCTAGGTCCGGGGTACTCAAACAATTGTTGTAAAGGTCCATTTAAAGGTATGTGGTGAGAGGTGAATGTCTGGCCATGGGGCTGACGCAGGGGGTGTCTAGTTCGAAATAAACACACTGGTGGAGGGGCTTGAGATTTCAAAGTGCAAACTAATAAAGGCTGCTTGCCCTTGCTGGGCTGGATGGGGCAGAGCTGAGGGGACAGGGATTGGATGGCTAAAGGGGGGAGTTAACGAATTGATGGTGATGGGATGGATGGAGCAAATCTGTTACAAATGTATGGGGCTTATGTGGGGGGGGGCATGGGGGGACTGTGGCAGATGGGGCAGAGCAGGGGCAGCGGGACACGATTGTGCCAAGAGAAAGATGTACCAAGTTACTGTGTACCTTGCAATGCCACTTCCTGTGCAGTACTTCATATTGCAATGCTATGTTTCAGGGAGCCATGACATTGGGCAGGAGAACAACCACTACATCGCCGATCAAGGGGGCAGCTCTGAGCACGTCAACACAGAAGTAACTGAGTGCAGGGCTGTCTGGGCAGGGGTCCTGGAATCTGGTGCCAAGGTCCGCATTGGGACCCCGGCCCGCCAGTTGAGTCTCGCTGCTCTAGGTCAGATATGTTTGGGGGTGGGTAATTAAATTGTTAACTCAAACACAACTCACACAACAAATAGGCAACCCATCCATAATGATGTGTGTTTTGTGATTGATTCAAAATATATCACTTTTCAGGAGAAACTTCATGACTTTACCAATACAATTGGAAATTTGATCTTTGCCATAATGGATGTGGTCCTAAATGTGTGATTCACAGGGACCAAAAGAGGACACAAACAGGCACAGTAGTGCGAGGCCAAGCAAGGCAAACCATAGGGGCATCCCGTTATCTTGTTACTAGTGAACTTTAGATTATTTAGCAAACAGGCAAACATGCAGATTTAAGAGTACTCACCGTGGGTACGGGTCGGTGAGTCTGTGTCCCTTAGACCAGCATGTCCACCGACCGCGACCGGATGGAGAAGTCCCAGCACAATCTCCTCAGCAGGGGTAAACTCCAATTTAGAAGGAAAGCCACCTCCAGTTTTCAGGCTGAAAAGAGAAAATCGTTTGGGACTCAGAAAAGGTGCATACAGTACATCCTAAACATTATATTTGGAGAAAACATTTATTTACCTGTAATTATGCCTTTTAATTTCTTTTTGCCGTACAGCATACTTCAGATCAGAGATTTTCTTCTGAATTTGGGACACATCTTTCCTCTCTTCCCCCGCTGCATTTACTTGTCGTAGGATGGTTTCAAACAATTCCATCTTGCGCTGCTTTGTGGTGTGTTTTGATTTGCTCCCATAGAGCTCGTCATGGTATAATGTAAGGCCACTAGCCAATGCCATATTTTGGTCATGGGAGAATCTCCCACTCAACTGGCTGCGGCGCAATGTGCAGCCAGATGGTTGGCTTGGCTGCTCCTCCATGTGTGCAGACACATGTGGTGACATTATGGCCTGGGGCTGGGTAGGGGAATGGCCGGATTGTTGGCTTCCCAATGACTGGACTGGCCAAGGGACTGGGTGTTCTTGCGTGGCTGGCCACCGAACTTCCATGTGTAGATGTGGTCATGGTTGAAATTCTGGGCCCTCTTGGGGGGCTATGTTCCCGGCTGGTGCCAGGTCGGGGGCTCTGTTCCCGGCTGGTGCCAGGTCGGGGGCTTCTGGCCCTGGATGGGGTTCTTCGGGCCCTGTAGGGGCTTCTGGCCCTGGATGGGGTTCTTCGGGCCCTGGCTGGGCTTCTGGCCCTGGATGGGGTTCTTCGGGCCCTGTAGGGGCTTCTGGCCCTGGATGGGGTTCTTCGGGCCCTGGCTGGGCTTCTGGCCCTGGATGGGGTTCTGCGGGCCCTGTAGGGGCTTCTGGCCCTGGATGGGGTTCGGCGGGCCCTGTAGGGGCTTCTGGCCCTGGATGGTGTTCTTCGGGCCCTGGCTGGGCTTCTGGCCCTGGATGGGGTTCGGTGGGCCCTGGCTGGGCTTCTGGCCCTGGATGGGGTTCGGCGGGCCCTGGATGGGCTTCTGGCCCTGGATGGGGTTCGGCGGGCCCTGGCTGGGCTTCTGGCTCTGGATGGGGTTCGGCGGGCCCTGGCTGGGCTTCTGGCCCTGGATGGGGTTCGGCGGGCCCTGGCTGGGCTTCTGGCCCTGGATGGTGTTCTTCGGGCCCTGTAGGGGCTTCTGGCCCTGGATGGGGTTCGGCGGGCCCTGGCTGGGCTTCTGGCCCTGGATGGGGTTCGGGCCCTGGCTGGGCTTCTGGCCCTGTATGGGGTTCGGGCCCTGGCTGGGCTTCTGGCCCTGGATGGGTTTCGGGCCCTGGCTGGGCTTCTGGCCCTGGATGGGGTTCGGGCCCTGGCTGGGCTTCTGGCCCTGGATGGGGTTCGGGCCCTGCTGCGGGGCCTGGGTTGCCGAACTGCCCTACTTGAACCCATGGCCGGTGTGGGCTCCCTTGTGCGGCCTCTTCTGGGGGCAGAGGTGGTGGGTGCTGCAGTTGGCTGCTTTTTGGCTGCAGGGGCACGTGGCTTGGGGCCCCTTTTTTGGGTTCCTGAGGGTCCAGTGTCCCTTGGTGGGGCAGAGGTAGTAGTCTTGCCTCTCAGCTTTCTCCTACCTTGCTGGGACCTTGTTGTTGGGCCCTCCGCGGTCTGGCTTTGCTGGGGTCGCTTGGTCATAGGCTTTTTAGGTGCCATCTTCCACAAATGCTCAAAGAGAATGAGCTTTGGGTGCAGGGACCTTTAAATAATGAGCCCAGCGTGTGACGCCTATGCGCACGACTACGCGCTCGTACGAACGTACGTTCGAGCGGAACCAGGAAACCGCTGGGGTTTCACTTATCTGCTGCCTTGAAGAAGCATAAAGATGGCGCCCACTATCTTCACCCGTCAACAGGAAGAGATCCTCATGCTGGTAAGTGGCTGCCTGTGCATTTTAATCTAATAGTCAATGATGGCCTAAATGTAAATGATGCGTTTGGAACTAGTTTGGGGTCTCTTAATGTTTAATAACTGGCTCCTCACACTTCATCCTCAAGGGCCGAGCCTGGCCACGTTTTCACCTGTCTATGCTGATGTCCTAATTCGGGCAATTGCTCCGGCTTAGCAACAGTTAATTAACCTGTGGAGTAGCGGGGCTAGCTGCCAAACCTGGCCTGTCTCGGACCTTGATGCGGATGTTTGAGGAACACTGTTTTCCTAAGCCATAAAAACACAACGGGAAGCCACACACGTGGTCCAAAAGCCTAAGCATAAGCCTACATCTTGGATGTTTAAACCATCCTAACATGCCATAGATGCAGGTGGCCTGATTCTTGATGTTGGCTATTATCTGTATGTACATGGTGTGTGATACATATAACATAAGACCAGACTCTCATTCACAGTCAACGTCCTCTTTAAGGCACTCCCCAAAAATGGCTGCCACTCTAAATGTGTGTGTTAATGACATGAAATTCTCAACTTGTGATGCAACACATATGGGTGTGTGGGTAAAAGTAAAAGCTCTGTGTCCATTATGTTTTTCAGATCATGCTTCAGCGCCGGTATGACTTCGCGCCCAATGTGTGCGAGAAAAGGGACATCGCCCGGGAGATCATCGCGGAGATACACCGTGTCACCAGCACCACCTTCACTCACACCCAGATAATGCAGCATTGGTCGGACCTGAAACGTCTGCACATGCCCCGGGTGCGGAGGTTTTTTGGAATCCATTTCCCAAGTAAGTACCAAGCAATTGCATGGTATATGTTCCAAATGTATAAGTTATGCCTTTATTTATAATGACTTTTCTTTGGTAGTGTTGGAAATGGATTTCAGAATTCGCCGCACCCGGAGGCGTACAGGCCGACCAGTGCTGCATGAGTCTGCATCTGTGAGTGAAGGTGGTGGATCTCCCGGGCGACGGACCTACCCCTCCTCTGTGGCCTCCTCAGACCAGCCCCTGGACCTTACCACAGAGGAGGGGCCCAACCGCGTGGGCGTGGAGTCATACCTGGCCAGGCATGGGGAAGGCTCTGGTATGTCACTCTTCATGTATAGGCACAAAGATATACATGGCAGGCCAAAAACTAAGTTATCCTTTATTATGTATTTGTAGAAGCTTCTGGTGCGGGTGAAATAGTGGAGGAGGAGGCAGCAGAGATGCTGGAAGTCGATCCTGGCGAAGGTGAGTGATGTCAGCCAGACTGGGAGCCAGATATGTTGGGAATAGTGACTCTATACAAGTACTAACCAAATGTCACATGTTTCTCCAGGGACTTCTTCACAGCATAGCCAGGACCAAGGGCAGCCTGTTGGCCCCAACCAGCCATCTGTCGGCCACCAACTCCGTAAGTCTCCATGCCATTATTCATATTAATGTTTTGTTAGCTAATAACACACACATAACTAAAGGCGTAGCCAAGGTGTAGTTCACACTTTCATGTGGGCACTTCGTTAGCTTAAAGCGGACCCTAACTTGTATTAAGAACATAATAATTAGCCAACACACTGTACCTACAGATTTGAAACATTGAAAAACAGCCTTCAGCCATCTAATGCATGTTATTAGACTGAAAAAAACCAATATTGCGGAATATGGAATGCGCAATATTTACAGGCAGCATGGGATACAGATTGAAAAAAGTAAGGTGCTGCCATGCATTGTGGGACTGATGACCTTTCCCTCAACCCAGCTATGCTCTGGATGCCCAACGCACCACTATAACCTACTCCCCTGTACTTTATCCAACTCTCCACTCCTCATTAAGTGTTATGCTTCAGAGTCCAGATGGCGGCGCTGTAATCAAAAAACCTCCCAAATGTACTTTGATCTGGTGCAGAATCATTTGGGAATAGTTATTGGTTTTCATTAAATAATGTTGAAGGTCCGGTTTAAGGAGTTTAAAGACTTACCTGTGGGAAATGCATTAACTGTATCCCTTGGAAGAATGACATATGTCATGCATTTACATGTATTTGATTAACCCCAAATCTATTTCCAGCATACAAACCAGTCTGGGACTCCTATTTATGTTTATTTCTCGATTGCTTACAGGGATTATCCCAAAAACCGTGCAGGAAAAAAAAAAAGAATCAAGGAGTTGGTGGCCGAGCTGCTGGCCATACAGGCGACGTTGGGGCCAACAGATGAAGAAGAGGAGGATGATTAGTGCCCTTGGTCCTGGCTACTTTTGTTAACTCGTTTAACATTGTTTGATATAGTTCAAAAGTTTTAATGTTTTTTAAAAAAAAAAAAATAATAATTTTACGATGTTTGTAAAAAAAAAAAATAAAAATGTTACTATGTTTGTAGAAAAAAAAAAACAAAATTTTACTATGTTTGTAAAAAACCAAAAACAAAATTTTACTCTGTTTGTAAAAAAAAAAAAAAAAAATTTTACTCTGTAAAAAAAAAAAAAAAAATTTTACTATGTTTGTAAAAAAAAAAAAACAAAATTTTACTATGTTTGTAAAAAACCAAAAACAAAATTTTACTCTGTTTGTAAAAAAAAAAAAAAAAAATTTTACTCTGTTTGTAAAAAAAAAAAAAAAAATTTTACTATGTTTGTAAAAAAAAAAAAAAAATTTTACGATGTTTGTAAAAAAAAAATAAAAAATTTTACTATGTTTGTAAAAAAAAAAAAAAAAATTTTACTCTGTAAAAAAAAAAAAAAAAAAATTTACTATGTTTGTAAAAAAAAAATAAAAAAATTTTACTATGTTTTAAAATACCAAAAAAAAAAAACAAACAAAATAATTTAAATAAATTATATTTTAAGCCTTCATAAATGTGTCTTTTATAATATGCGCACCCAAAAACAATTACACAAACCAGAAAAAACACGCTTATAAACATATAGACATATGTACATTATGTGGTTTGGGTAAGTTTTAGGGTCGTCAACATGAAGAAGGATGCAAGCGCTAAGGGGTTTAGGTAAGTTTTAGGGACCGAGAAATGAAGAAGGATGCAAGCGCTAAGGGGTTTAGGTAAGTTTTAGGGACCGAAAAATGAAGAAGGATGCAAGCGCTAAGGGGTTTAGGTAAGTTTTAGGGACCAAGAAATGAAGAAGGATGCAAGCGCTAAGGGGTTTAGGTAAGTTTTAGGGACCGAGAAATGAAGAAGGATGCAAGCGCTAAGGGGTTTAGGTAAGTTTTAGGGACCAAGAAATGAAGAAGGATGCAGCCGCTAAGGGGTTTAGGTAAGTTTTAGGGACCGAGAAATGAAGTTGGATGCAGGCGCAAAGGGGTTTAGGTAAGTTTGAGGGACCGAGAAATGAAGTTGGATGCAGGCGCTAAGGGGTTTAGGTAAGTTTGAGGGACCGAGAAATGAAGTTGGATGCAGGCGCTAAGGGGTTTAGGTAAGTTTGAGGGACCGAGAAATGAAGTTGGATGCAGGCGCTAAGGGGTTTAGGTAAGTTTGAGGGACCGAGAAATGAAGTTGGATGCAGGCGCTAAGGGGTTTAGGTAAGTTTGAGGGACCGAGAAATGAAGAAGGATGCAAGCGCCAAGGGGTTTAGGTAAGTTTGAGGGACCGAGAAATGAAGAAGGATGCAAGCGCTAAGGGGTTTAGGTAAGTTTGAGGGACCGAGAAATGAAGTTGGATGCAGGCGCTAAGGGGTTTAGGTAAGTTTGAGGGACCGAGAAATGAAGTTGGATGCAGGCGCTAAGGGGTTTAGGTAAGTTTGAGGGACCGAGAAATGAAGTTGGATGCAGCCGCTAAGGGGTTTAGGTAAGTTTGAGGGACCGAGAAATGAAGAAGGATGCAAGCGCCAAGGGGTTTAGGTAAGTTTGAGGGACCGAGAAATGAAGAAGGATGCAGCCGCTAAGGGGTTTAGGTAAGTTTTAGGGACCAAGAAATGAAGAAGGATGCAAGCGCTAAGGGGTTTAGGTAAGTTTGAGGGACCGAGAAATGAAGTTGGATGCAGGCGCTAAGGGGTTTAGGTAAGTTTCTGGTTGAGGGTGCGCATGCGCAAGATCTTATAAACATACGAACGCACGAATCTAAGAGGCCAAAAACCAATGAAAACCAGAGGCAAACGCAAGTAATTGGAAGAGGTGGACGATGGAAGCAGCCGAAAAAACAGGCTGCCGCCGCAACAGGTGAGCACATGAACGTGATTTTTACGATTGACAACTGACTGAGGCAAGTTCGGGAGATATCATACGAACGGACGTATATTTTAGGATAGAAACGTATTTGCTTATTGAATCACTCGCAAGTTCATACGAACGCACGAGCGGACGTGAAAAATAGGATGATCGTGACCCAAATCCAAGCTGTTACATGTTTCTTTGAATCAACCCATATGCGCCGCTATCTTGGATGCTCAAAGGCCCAGAAAATGCAGTAGAATTATTTTTAATGTGGACAATTTGTATGTACAGGGAGGGGGGAACATACAAGATATGCTCTTATTCAGAGGGAAGGTCCAGTTTAACACTAGCACCAAATAGGTTGCAGCATCGGGCGCTCTGGTTGAAGCAGCGTCGGTTAGGATCCCATAGAGCACATTGGTCAGAACTGTATTGAATGGTTCTATGCTTCTAATTAGTAATGCACACATTTTTCTGTGCAGAACTTGCATTGTGACCATAAAGTAAATGCAGGATGTCGCCAAATGTCATTTTATTTTTTTCCTGTAAAATAGTTTTTTATGGCTTCTTTTGGTTACCAATGTGTAGTTTGAACAAGAGCTAAAACGCAGTCTAAACGTAAGGAAAGTGCCGGAAAAATACAGTGCAATTCTTTTCAGGGTGGAAAATATTCATAAATATGCTGTGCAGCGCTGAAAAGACATTGATGCAAAGTGGCGCTCACTGGCGCTGGTTTAATCAGCAGTTGGATCCAACATGTGCTGACACAGGATGGCCAATACCTAGTGCATCAAGGAAAACTAGTTAGCATCGGGCTCAGCGCCTTTATAGTCAAAATAGCAGCGCCAAAACAAAGATGCTGATGCTTCAAACTGGTGCTATAGCCACCAGAAGGATACTAAATGGCGCACTTCCTAAAAAAGGCTCAAAGTTAAATTAGCAGAGAGGAGTTTGAATATAAAGTTGTCCCTGGCTTCCGCTTTCATTTTCCTGGAGATAAATCATCTCAGTGAACATTACTGACAAATCGCTATGGGTCGCTGCCCTTTCCACATCATTATTACTCCTTCCAGCTTTTGTTCCAGTTGAGAGACTCATTTTTGAGTTGATCCATAAGAAATTCCTTTTAGCAGGGTGATGAATGGATGACATCCGGCATCAGGTGAAATATTTCTTTGGACTTAGTGTAGTGGCGTGACGGTGTCTTGAGCTGCCTGGTGAGCTTTCCTCATCCGCTTGCCTTTCCAGCAGTAAGTGTCACTGAGTACTTCCTGTTGCAAGCAATCTTGACAAGGTTAAGCCTCGCTGATGATACACAGTTGTATGCAGTGTCATTTTTCATGGATTCCTTCCTATAACCGTAACATGAACTCTGAAGTATGTACAAGGAGCCAAGAGCAGAGCCAGAGCAGTATGGAAGCAAGTCTGTGCAAGAGCTAAAGATAACCAGCATTGTGTGAAGGATAGACTGTCAGACTTTGTCTTCTACTACCTGAGGTGATTCAGTAATTAGGAAATAGGCCGTCACTCTTCCCTATCTGTAAAACTCCTTAAGGAGATGTCTCCCTGAGCAGTGTCTCAACAAAGGTGAATATAGCAAATTTTATCTTGCAGAGAACTTGTGCCATTTATTTCCTCACTAAACCAGGCGTATTAAATGATTCTGCTCAAATGCAACATTTTAACATGGCCTATTTGTATTTTATCACCATGGGCATACAGCATGGCTGATAAAATGTGTAATCTGTGTCCCTGGTGGGTGACAAGAAACTCGCTTCGGCTTCACATTTGGATTTTGTAGTCAGAACATGGCCCCGTAGAGTTCTTTTCCAGCTCAGCATAAGGGTTAACTTCACAACATGTGAAGAACACTTCACCAGTCCATAGCTCGCCCCTTCTTGGGGCTAGGCACAAACCACAGGTGCAGGATGTGTAATGCCTCTTGGAGTTCTGGACAAACCCCGGCCATCCCCACTGCACAGTCTCTAAGGGGGGGTTCGCTCCCCTCTGGCTGCCATTCGCTTAAACCTAGTCAGCAGCTGGGCTCCACTTTTCTCACAGCACATGGCAGCACAACAGGTTCCAGATGCAGACCACCCCACAGCAAAGTCACTTTCATTGGGGTTGGCTTTAGTTGCTCCAATCGGCTGCCCTGGCAGTAGGCCTTAGAATCCCCCACACAGCAGGGACTCACTTCCAGTAACCTGGCCGTTCTCTCCTCACTTCTAGGGGACAGCTCACTTCAAGATTGCTGGGTCAGCTAGAGAGGACCTCCTTGGGTCCACGCTGGTGTTGGGTCGGACTGGGGTCTATCCTCTCATGGGCCCTGGTGTCAGTCTCCCACCCTTTCTGCTCCAGCGCAGGCTTTCTCCCTTATAGCAGCTGTAGCTCTGCCTCTCCAGACCAGGAAGTCTTTATTCTTGAGCATATGGTGAGCAGGCTGTTTATATATCACCCACAGGGTGACACCTAGTGCCCCTTTTTGTATATTACAATTGTCTTTCTGTATATTACAAATGCAAATCTCAAAACTTGTTCTTTGTTATTGATACTCCACAATGTAAATGGGAAATAAAAAGCAAATTTTGTCTAGGTTTAATCCTCCCAAGTACCAGGCAATATGTAAGCAAGTCCCTGAAAGGGCTAAAGATAATCAGTATTGTGTAAAAGATCAACTGCCATATTTTGTATCTACTACCTTAGGTGATTTAGTAATTAGGCCGTCACTCTTGCCTATTTACAAAACTCATACCATACTAGGCCACTAGTATAGTACATATTTATTGTAATAATATATATATATATATATATATATATATATATATATATACATGTTGTATACCAGTGGCCTGTTTGAAATAATGTTTTTAGAATGAATGAGGAATCCCCATTTAACTCCTTTAAGACATTTGTGTATCAGGACTTCTGCCATTATCTAAATATGAATAACGTGACAAAATTATTTTCTACTTATATCACACATGTCTAAACATTTTAAGAGGAAGAAAAAGAATGGAGTCAAGAGCATACATTGTAGGGCCTTCCTGAATACAATAGATGAGAGTTTCTCTATACCCTAAGTACCCCTTAGTTATAAGACATTCCAACTGAGTATCTCCAAGTAGTTGATCAATTATAAATGTTACCATAATAAGTAGATTGTGAGCCATATGGAATTTTTAAAGCAAGAACTAATAATGTTTACTGTTAAAATAATATACCAGATAAAAATAATAAATCCCTGTGTACATCTACATAGTGCAATAGTTGCATCATTTTTGTGGCTATAGCACCAGCTTTGGTCGTATCTGGTACTGTGCTGTGCAATACATTGGCTCAAGCAGGCTTTGTGGCGAACGCTACTAATTAGCTTTGATTGTTGCACTAGGTATTGGCCGGCCTATGTCAGCTCCTGTTGGACCCGCCGGCCGATTATCCCAGTGCCAGTGAGCGCCACTTTGTGCTACCATTTTCCTGGCGCCCCTCAGCATATTTATGAAATTTTTTTCCTTCTCTCCGCCACAATGCAAGTTCTGTACAAATAAATGTGTTTAATATTAATTACAAGCATTAAACTGGACCAACACCCATTTTTTTCTTTAATAGGTGTCGGTCCCGCAGTCATCTAATCACAACAAGCTCAGGGGCCAACCCCAGAACGCCCGTAATCCTCACCTTCACTACGAGCCAGCGACGGGAACCGAGTCCCGCATTTGTCCAGTGGGCATGTTGCAGGCCGTTCCGGTGGCCCGAGAACACGGCCATGGCCCACGTGACCACTCTCCTGGCGCTGGTTCGTAGTGAAGGTGAGGATTACGGGCATTCTGGGAGGTTATGTATGAGGGGGACTCCAGCATTATGGATGCCCTCAGAGCTTGTTTTGATTAACTGACTGAGGGTGCTAGTTAGTCCGGTTTAAACACATCAGTCTAGTTCTGCTTTTTATGCTGTATGGGACCTTGAGCTACAATATCAGGTTTCATCTGCAGTTGCTTCAACCAGAGCGCCTGGTGCTGCGTCCTTTTCCGCTCTACTGTTAAATAAGATGCTAAATAAGATAAGGTAGCGGCCGCATTGACATTAGTATTTTTAGTTGTCTAATTGTATGCGAAGTGCCGCTGAGGTCATAAAGTAGTGCTGAAGCTTCTTAAACTTGACCAAAAGCCAGGCACAGATGGAAAAGAAAGGTAGCGGCCATTTTGAAGCTTCCTCTCCCAACTGACATAACTGAAATGCAGAGTAACAGGAAGGCTAGCACGACTTCCTGTTTGCAGGTGACCTGCAAGCCCATTAGCAGCCATCTTGTTTTTAAAATTGTTCCCAGTAGGTGTTAAAAAGTAAATTAATTTTTATGTGCAGCAATCTAAATTGCCCTGAGGAGGGAAGCATATGAGCACTGTTTGTTATGTTGCACACAAGTCTTAAAGGAGCCACAGCACTCAACCCTGTTAGCTTGCAGGCCAGCCTATAATCTGTCTCTAAACTTGGTTAAAAACAGAGGACTCGGTCACACACATCTGCAGAAGTATGCTTAAGCTGCACCACTACGCCAAAGTGCCTCTGTGGGGTGCAGTCCTAACTCTAATCTCTGAGAGCCCATTTGGGACATACAGTGCAATAGATAAATTGGGAGCAGGCTTACCTGAGGTTGCCCTAAACCTCTAAAGTGCAAGCCATGGGGTGGAAGGGTCAACGACCTTGCAGTACAGCCTAGACCCCACACACCATGTGCTTGCACAAATTTAAAAGAAACAAAGGGGGGGGGGGGGTGGCAGCCGCTCAGACCATTTTATAACTAACCTGGGAGGTGCACGTTAGCAGGGCAATTAGTACACACAAGTCTTAAAGTGGACCAACACCGAGAGGTGATCGGCCCGGAAATCTATAAGATTCCCGGGCCGATCACCTCCCACCCCGCGGGACATCCAAGATCGGGATGTCCCGCGGGGTGAAACCCCCCCCAGACACCCCAAATCGCTTACCTGATCTTCGGCGGTGGCCGGCCGCCGCCGCCTCCCTCGCGCCCCTGTAGGCGTGCGCGCGCCCGCGCCGGCCGTCTGCGAATGGCCGGCGGGGGCGCGCGCGCGCCGAAAGTGACGCGAGGGAGGCGGCGGCGGCGGCAGCCGCTTGGACGTTCCTGATCCCCGCCTGGACGTTGGCGGGGATTGGACCGTCCAGTCATGTGGGAGCGGGGACAGGTAAGATTTTGGGGCTTTCTGGGGGGTTTCACACAGCGGGGCACCCCCGATCGGGGTGCCCCGCGGAAGTGGACCAAAACCCAGGATAGTCAAAATCCTGGGTGTCGGTCCACTTTAAAGGAGCCACAGGACTCAACCCTGTCAGCTTGCAGGCCAGCCTATAATCTGTCTCTAAACTTGGTTAAAAACAGAGGACTCGGTCACACACATCTGCAGAAGTATGCTTAAGCTGCACCACTACGCCAAAGTGCCTCTGTGGGGTGCAGTCCTAACTCTAATCTCTGAGAGCCCATCTGGGACATACAGTGCAATAGATAAATTGGGAGCAGGCTTACCTGAGGTTGCCCTAAACCTCTAAAGTGCAAGCCATGGGGTGGAAGGGTCAAAGACCTTGCAGTACTGTTTGTTATGTTGGTCTGGTTTAATTTATTTTTGACCGTTGGTCCGCTTGAAATAAGGCTCTAAAATGGGTCAAGTTAAAAGATACAATTTTTTTTAATAAGCAAAATACAAAACGATTTGTACATTATAAAGTAACATGTTTTGGATAAAGCTATTCAGCAAATTGCTGATCTAGTAATGTGCTTCATAAGATTTGCATTGTGTTCTGTGAGACTGAGCCTCCCTGTGGTAGCTAAAAGAGGGCTAGTTTCAAAGCCTTTTCAGAGCCCAGCGGGTAGATGTAAATATGGTTTTCTTTCAATGCGTGTCTGATAATAAAACAATTTAGAGAATACCAGTTTGAACTGTTGTGTATACTTGCACACCTGAACCGCTCTGGCATAGGGTAGCACAGCTTTTTCAGACAGGTTCCATCTTATTTCAATAGATAATCATGCCGCCAAAGCGTTAAATACAAATCTATAAAGAAATAAATTCTGCAGCTCTAATATGCTGAATTGATGTAAGCAAACCTGAATCATTATATTATTGGTCAAAAGCTATTCATCTTCACAAGCTGCCATATAAAGTCTGTGCATTCTAAAAGTCAGCCTGGGTGTTACATAATTAGATTAATTACGCCACTTAATGCAACACTAGATTAATGGGATGTGTACCATCTCCTTCATGTCATAAACACGGAGGGAAGAAACCAAAGACACTGCATGCACCTTGTGATCCTTCTTCTGGGTCAAGGGGATAACAGCCATCCTTTCATCTTTGCTGTCAAAGCGGCACTTACCAGCGAGAACTGGATGCATAATACATCAAAGAGAGGGATGATGGCGGAGCCTTGTCACCGTGTTGCTGTTTGTCATGTAACAGGGAGGTGGGTGCTATTATCATTGCTCAGCAGTGCTTGACTAATTAATTGCAAAAAAAAAAGATAATAGATGACATACTATTGTTTTTTTGTTTTGTTTTGCTCTCTTGCTTGCATCTGAGCTGAGACAAACTCTGGTTATCAAGCCAGTGATAGACAGGATCCTCTCATATGGATATATCATGTATAAAATACTCCACCACGCCAGAATCAAGGCTACCATTAAGTTCTCCTCGACCTGCTCTGTGCCGCTACTCTTCTGTGGGACATATCAAATTTGCCCTTCTCACTTATTATATTCCAAAGTGGTCACCTGCTATGGCAAGCACATAATAGGCACTATGGCCTTGATTCAAGAGTTGAAAAAAAAATCTCTTGGTAGTAAAGAATTCATGAGAAAAAAAGTCTGAGAATGTCACTGTTACTGAATCACCAGATAGGAAGACAAAAAAATGTAGGGACCTGGTAATAACTAGGAACACTTCAATTCACTAATAAGAATCCTTTAAATAGAGTTAACCATACATTAATTCACTTTTATGGTTTCTACCCATTTAAAGTGGACCAACACCCAGGGGGGATCGGCCCGGGAATCTATAAGATTCCCGGACCGATCAGATCCCTCCCCGCGGGACATCCTGATTTCGGAACCCCCCAGGAGGCCCACAAACCTTACCTCAGCCCCGTTCCATCGGCGCATGCCGCGGCCGCGTCTTGCGCTTCCCTCTAGCAGGGCGTGCACCCGTACATTGGAAGTGCCATAACCTAAATAGACACTAGATGGCAGTAGTGAGTTTAGGCCATAGACTAACATAGTCCATAGGCTAGAATGGGGAACATTCTAGAAGGTGAGGTCAGGAGGGTTGTTAGTCATAACAGGAGATAGACTAGTAACATAGTTACAACTGAAAGGTAGTGATTGGTCAGAGGGTTTACCAACCATCCTATCAGATGTCGGATACGAGTCCGAACATGTGATAGAAGGTTCTGGAAGGTAGTCAGAAGGGATATAGGTAAGCCCCCAACCCAAACCCAGTGTGATTCACCATTTGAATTGTAAGGAGCAGGAGCACAGACTCTAACAGAGAGAGAAAGGAGGGGTTCCAACCTAGGACATTATTCTCTGATGGAAGCAATGCTTTATGATTGTACCTGATATTGGACAGAACCAGAGATGTAACTGGAAGAGATGTACTTGTTCCGTTTTTTGCCGTTTGCTGGTGGAATAAATAAAGAGGAACTCTGCTTTCAACAGTTGGACTGCTGTACATCTTTCCAAGCGGCACCAGTGAGTACTAACCTTTCCCTGAAACCCTAACCCTTACCTACTCACAACACACACATCGGACACCTGGGCCCAGAAGAACCTGCTCCCTGCCGTCACGTGTCAGAGACCCCGGTACGTGAGGGCTACAAAAAGCAAATAGCACTTTTTACTATTGAGTAAATAGGAGTAAAAAGTTCACTACTTTTCTCAGAAGTAAAAAAGTGCCATTGGCTTTCATTGTATTTCTAGCTGGTGATTCAATATCAGTGACATTGGTCTTGATTCACTAAGAGTTAAGAAAAAATCATGGTAGAAAAAAATTCAATTCATGGGAAAAAAGCCTGAGAATGTCACTGTTGCTGAATCACCAACTAGGAAGACAATGAAAGTCAATGGTACATTTTTACTCCTGAGAAAAGTATTGAACTTTTTACCCTTTTTTACAGGTAGTAAAGAGTACCAATTACTTTCACTGTCTTCCTATCTGGTGATTCACTAACTAAATTCTCAGGCTTTTTTCTCACTAATTGAATTTGTAACTACCATGAGAATTGTTTTGTATGTTTTCCTTTTTGGGATTTTAATTATCCTACTCATCATTTGCAATGCAATTCATTTTCAAATTTGGGTGGAGGGGGCATTGTAAACCCAAAACTTTAAAGCAGTTTACCTTTTCAGTAAAAACATAATATATATATATATAAAAGAACTACCTTTTGGTGTGCTTTGATATTTAGGCTTGTCATGATTAATGAGTGCCTAGGTTACAACACAAGATGAAGTGGGCTGCCAGGTTCCCCCTATGCTTCCCAAAGAGGCCACTGTGGGTAATCATGGAACATATGACTACATATGTCTACCAGGCGGTTTCCAGGCTCCCCCTATGCTCCATCCTGAGGACCTCATCTGGTATAGAAAGCAATAATGGCTTCTTCACATATAGAAATGTCGATGCGGATTAAAAATGTTTGCCAACAGGTGAGTAAGAAGTTTATTATTTCTAGAGATGAACGAACTTCACAAAGAAATTCGGGTTCGGCCGAATCGAACTTTTACGAAGTTCCCCATCAAAAATGCCGGCATGGTGGGAGCCGGCCGGCGGGCCGGTAAAGCCGGCCGGCCCGCTCCCACCATGCCGGCATTTAAAAAACAGAAAAAAAAAAAAAAGCATTTTTGCCGGCATGGTGGGAGCGGAACCGGCCGGCCCGCTCCGCTGTCAGCGGAACCGGCCGGCCCACTCCCACCATGCCGGCATTTAAAAAAAAAGCAAACACTTACCTGCAGGTCCGGAGCGTGGAGGCTGGCGCCGCTCTCAGCTGTCATCTGAGGGCGCGTCATCAGAGGGCGCCTCTTATGACGCGCCCTCAGATGACAGCTGAGAGCGGCGCCGGCCTCCACGCTCCGGACCTGCAGGTAAGTGTTTGCTTTTTTTTTAAATGCCGGCATGGTGGGAGCGGGCCGGCCGGTTCCGCTCCCACCATGCCGGCAAAAATGCTTTTTTTTCTTTCTTTTTAAATGCCGGCATGGTGGGAGCGGGCCGGCCGGCTTTACCGGCCGGCCGGCCGGCTCCACTGTCAGCGGGCCGGCTTCGCCGGCCCGCTTACAGCAGATCCAGCCGGCCCGCTCCCACCATGCCGCCATTTTTTTTTTTTTTAATTTCAGGAAAAATTCGATCGGCACGAACCACAAAATATTCGGGTTCGTGCCGAATTGAATATTTCCTGAAATTCGGAGCGAATTCCGGTTCGTCCGAACCGGTTCGCTCATCTCTAATTATTTCCTATAACCACAACCCATACCATATACCCCAGATTGTGCAACACTAGGCATCTGGGCAGATGAGTTTCAGCAAGAGATTAACATTTAGCAGCCATCATAGCAGTGGCGATCAAAAAAAAATCTTACACCAATAGTTCTTCTCCAACTCTCCATCCATGTTCCTTTTCCTAACCAAACTTAGAGCCTTATTTAAGAAGCATCAGCTTCACTTTTTTGGCCTCAGCTGCGCACGGCGTGGCATTTAATAAGAAAAAACAGCTGATTCGGCTGCCAGCTAACGTTTTATTTAACACTAGCTCCAAAAATGATGCAGCGCCAGGCGCTCTGGCTGAATATGCGCCAGATGAAACCTGGCTCTGTAGGTCAAGATCCCACTGAGCACAATGAGCAGAACTGTATTGAAGTGTTTAATGCTTTTAATTAATATTAAACACATTTATTTTGTACAGAACTTGCATTGGGACTTGTCAATAATTGAAACGCATGACCTAGATGGACCAAAATGTTTTTTTTTGTGTTGATTTTAATGGCTTCTTTTGCTTAACAATTGGTAATTTCAACAACTAAAATGCAACTCTAAATACATTGTAAAGTTTGTTCTCTTTGTCCCCAGCAGTGATTTCTTGTAACTGTAATGAAAAAACGGAAACAGAAAAATACAGCACCAAAGATTTCAAGTGGTCCTTCACTCTGAATAAGAGTCTATCTTGTATGTTTCCCACACCCTGTACATACAGATTGTCCACATTAAAAATCATCCTACCTGCATCTACTGCAAGTTATGAGCCGTTAAACATCCAAGATGGTGGCTCATGGAGCATCAGGCAGCCTGCAAACAGGAAGTGCCTTCTGACTGTGCTGCTCTGCATTCTGGGATTGCTGACCTTTTCCTGACCCCAGCTCTGCTCTGTCTCAGCAAAGCACAGCTATAACCCACCCCCTTTACTTTATCCCACTCTCCTCAGTAAGTGTGATGCTTCGGAGTCAAGATTGCGGCGCCCGTATCCTAAAGTCCTGAACAGAGTTGCAGTCCAGTGGGGGGAAAGAATAATATGTAAGTGACTAAAAACTTAAAATATATTAATTTTAGATGCTGGGGAAGTGTTATTTAAGGGTTTGGGCTTTTCAATAAATCATGGTGAAGGTCCGGTTTCAAGGAGGAAAAACATCATAAATATGCTGATGAGAAACGGAAAATCTGGGATAATCAGGCAGTGGGTCCAACAGAAGCTGAAATAGGCCGGC
Organism: Gastrophryne carolinensis; assembly: GCA_027917425.1. Classification (NCBI taxonomy): domain Eukaryota; kingdom Metazoa; phylum Chordata; class Amphibia; order Anura; family Microhylidae; genus Gastrophryne; species Gastrophryne carolinensis. The sequence goes on from CM051236.1 coordinate 168,943,236, forward strand.
CAATACCTAAATGCAACATTTAAAGCAAATTAGTAGTGTTCGGCACAGCGACTGCTAGCGCCAATGCAGTACACAGCACATCACCAGATAAGATGGGAATGCCGGCGCACGGAAACTCACGCTACAAAAAATGATGCTAAAAGCTGTACATCATAAATAAGGCCCACAAACATTTATTTCTAATAGAGAGGATGGAGGCTCAAATCAGTCGGGAGAGCAGGGTGGATGCTCTTTGCCACCTAGGAAAGCTTTATCCCACAGTGTAACCTATCATCCAGTGCCAGCCAACATGGTACCTCGCCAGGATTGCTCTGGAGAAGCCCCAATAAGAACTGTTCCTTGATGGTAACAGAGAACACTCTGGAAAACCATCTAAACCCCTACACGTGGGTATTGGGACTAGAGATGAGCGATCTTCTTGAAAGTTCGATTCGGGCGATTCGCCGAATTTCCCCAAGAAATTCGGGTTCGCCCGAATCGAACTTTCACGAATCGCTCATCTGAAAAAAAAATGTCGGCATGCTGGGAGGGGCAGGCCGGCTACGCCTGTCAATGCATTTTTTTAAAAAGCAAACACTTACCTGCATGGTCGGAGCGTGGAGGCCGGCGCCGCTCTCAGCTGTCATCAGAGGGCGCCTGAGAGCGGCGCCGGCCTCCATGCTCCGACCATGCAGGTAAGTGTTTGCTTTTTTAAAAACTGCCGGCATGGTGGGAGCAGGCTTCCGCCGCCCGCTGACAGCGTAGCCGGCCTGCCCGCTCCCACCATGCCGGCAATTTTTTTTTTATTTCAGGGAAAATTCGATCGGCACGAACCAAAAATAAATCGGGTTCGTGCCGAAACGAATTTTCCCTGAAATTCGGAGCGAATTCTGGTTCGTCCGAACCGGTTCGCTCATCCCTAATTGGGACCATTGGCAAGCATGTGACAAATAAAAGTTAAAGTTTTTAAGTTAGATATGCAACTATAAAACTTTGTTTTTAGGATTTAGAATTTCTCTTATGTGAAATGCGGATATGAGAAAATAAGAAGAAAATGATGCGATTATAAAAAATATATTGCATATTTCTTGATGGTATCATATTGATGGTTTATATTTTATTGACAAGTCTATAGATGATATTCAAACACAACCAGACCTTTACAAAATGTACTTATGGAACTTATGGATGCTGTCTACACTGCGTTTATTGTGTCTATACTCCATGTATTACACGCAGAAATGCAATTGTTGTAATTACTTGCATATAAAGCCTCAATAAAAAATATTTGAAACTAAAGAGTGCCTAGCGTGGCGTGAACCCTAAATACAGCCTTGACCACAGCTTCAGGAGACATTCCAGTGGCTGCCTAGGAGAGCCCATCTCTGCAGCACACTCTTCCTCTCTTCCCCCTTTTCTATGAAGAGGACCCGGTTATTATGGAGTGAAAAAGTCAGACTACATCTGTAAAAATAGGGTCAGTGGTTCTTTGCAGACTAAATGAGTGCACACCCCAAGCACCATGCCCAGGCCCCAGGCCCCAAGTGGGCAACCACAGAAGTGTAATTTTGAACCTTCTGCAGACATAATGGCTGATGTGTTCTAAGTTGTTACTTGGATAAGGGTCATTATTCACACATTTACAGTGCTTAGTGCTATTCAGGTAATTAAAAAGTGAACAAAACAAGGGTGCCAAATGTTAAAAAAAATATAAACTGATTTGTTCACACATCTGTAGTTGGCCTGATAGGTATATATAAATCCTGTGTCTGATCAAGGCTTTGCTGTGTACAGGTGACCTACTACCAATAATAGAGAGCTTTTAGGTCACTCAGTCATGTAGCGTAGTGGTGTAATACATAGAGATGCTTTCAAAGAAGGATTTTTGCCAACTGTCATCTTGAAAATGTCCTTTATACTCTTCTTGGCTTAGAACATTAGTGGAGCATGTGCATTATTTATTAGAATCATATCTCTAGGATGTTATATGAAATGCAATATTTTATGCAACACACCACTGAAACTTTCACATCGGTTTATATCCCTCAAAGGAGGTCATGATAAATGCCATTATCCAAGAAAAATGGAAAATCAGCATGAGAAATGTCAACCACTTTTAAAGTCTAACTTACTGTCAGTCTCTAGAAGAGTCACATAGAAAGATCCTTAAAAATGAACCTGTCATGATGCTAAGATGCCATTCCTGGCCTCCTTTTGTAAAATCAGAGAAGTCGCTTTGATGCAATATTCAGTGATCCCCTGTGACTTAGAAAGCCTGTGACTTAGAAAGTGTCAGACCTGATCACACACTGGTTTGAGATCAGATGACCTTCTTTTTCACATCCTGTAAAAGCTCAGTGAGTGTAGTTTTGAAACAGGTAGTTACTGATAGGGAGGTCTGTGTATATGACATATGCTCAACCTGTGGCGTGGGGGCTCACTTGTGGCCTGCGCATTGCCAAATAGAGGTGGCAGGGTTGGCTTGGGGAAACTTGGTGACATTGTTGATCTTTGGAGTTTGTGGAGACAGTGGGTATCCTGAATATTGTAGAAAATTTTCGTTATGCTATATTTATGTGGCCCACACCCTTCAAAAAGTTGAGAACCCTTTGTGTATTTGAACTGCAAGGTGCAATTTTTCAGGACTTTGAGGTACTAGCTATATGCCAGCCTGCTGAAGAACTGAGCTCAATGAACCTTAACTGTTATCTCAATCTAATATTCCAATATGCCGGCTAATGTTAATGTAGTGGTGCATCACAAAAAGCATGCTCAAATCAATCCTCTAAGTGATGAGAACTTTATTTTGGGGTAGATAGGTATCCATACCCATGGAGGAGAGAGGATGGTCACGGTCAGAGGTACTGGGAGAAAGAGTTGTGCTATGTCACACCGAAGCACCAATCAGGAAAGCAGCATTGGAATAACCAGTGTGGAGGTAAGTGACTAGTGGTCTGGGTTAAAGAACCCATATACCCATACTCAACCACCGCCACTCTTCAGCATCTTCCTCGAGGACCTTTGAGGAATGTGACTGTCTATGAGAGGCTAGAGGGACCTCAGTATTAGGACGTCATTTAATTAGAAAACCTGCTCTCCCACCATTCAGCTAATTCCCTGAGAAAGCAGACGTGCGGTGGCCTGTTGCCCTGGTCTGTCATAGGGGATTAGGAAAATACTGGGCCTCAGCGGTGCCCCAGATAAATATGACTAATAAAGTGGAACCCTGCAGAAAGATAATTCTCTGGATTACAGTGTGATTTATGCTAGACTACACATTTCTTAAAGGGAAAATCCTTTCTACTATATTTTAACAGAGGTACCTCCAAAGACAAGACATCAGGAGTACTGGTAAAATAATGCTATGTTTAATTTTGTGATACAACAACACTGTTTTTAAACTACATGAATTGATATGCACATATACCAATAAATGTATTTAGTTTTGTAAAACAGCAGTACTATTATTATAAAGATGGCTAGATTAGCCTCCCTGTGCTGGCTGCCAGGGGCTGCATCTTTCATTGAGCTGCTTCATTCAGCTGTGCTTTCCTTTTCTTGATAAACCCTGGTGAATGAAAGATGCAGCCACTGGCAGCCAAAATGGGGCAAGCAGAAAGCAGGTTAATTTAAAGTTATACTAAAGGCAAGCCCGATTGTTGCCCCATTGTCTTGGGCTACACGTTGCACTGTCCCAAACTTCAATCCATTTCAAAAAGACCCTGTAGTTCCTAAGTTATTTGTTAAAGTATTAGAACATTGGAGATGCATAGAAAAAATGAGGAGAAACAGTGGGCATGTCAACAGTGATATGATGTAAGCACACTTATAGTAAAAATATTGCATTGTTGTGCCTCTAGTTATTACTACCAGAACACAGTGTGATCAGAAAAACGGGGTGAGAGATGCTACAGGCTAAGAGCATTCCCAGCCTGCTAGTACATAAGGCTCGATTCAGAGAGACAAAAAAAAAACTTCCTTTTTAGTGCCGATCTGTTTTTTTTGTGAAATGTTTCCGTTCTCGTATGAGTGTACGAGCGATTCTATGCATGCATTGAAAACCTTCTGTAAAGTTTCCGTCCGTTCGTACGGCAGATTGCGAATACGAGGATGTCATTTTCCATCCAGACTTTTCGGTTTCATTTCCACATGTTACAACGTAGACTTTCATTTTTGCCCATTTCCCATCGTATCCTCCAACGAATCCTTTACGTTTCCCGTTCGATTCTGTTTCCTTTTTTCAAAAAATATTCGTCCAGACGGAAATCCTTACGATCTTGCGCCTGCGCACTACAAACTTAACTCATTAAAGTGCTCGCCTACATATTTGCCACCCTCACTTCTACTACAATGTTTAGCTAAATCACTTAGCACTGTCCTCCATCTTCCCTTTTGGACACTTAAAGCTCACCCAAACCACTTAGCACTGTCCTCCATCTTCCCTTTTGGACCCTTAAAGCTCACCCAAACCACTTAGCACTATCCTCCATCTTCCCTTTTGGACCCTTAAAGCTCACCCAAATCACTTCTCGGTCATGTGAATATTCATCTTTAAATATTTCTGGGCCCATTAGTTTTGTGTTAATGTATTTTGTAAATGAAATGACACTGTAACATTTTTTTTTGGATTCCATCATAAAATATAAAATTTATAAAAAATTTTAAAATTTCTAATTTTTACTCTATGCGGGCACTATAATAATCATATGTGGTGTCTGGTGGAGCGTGGCAGTGACAACCCCCCCCCCCTCCCTCCCTCTTTCTCTCACTTCCCTCTTTCTCTCACTTTCCTCTTTCTCTTCCTCCCCTCTTTACACTTTGCCCACTTTGGGTCACTTTCCTTTCCCTTCCGCAGTATAATGGTTTTAATGTTTTTTATAACGATTCCCCTCTGTACAAACGCATGGCAGTGTCTGACTATCCACTGGCGTGCCCCAGTGGACCTAGTATAATAAGCACGAGATACTGGGCGTACAGGCGTCGATGCTGGTCGCGGGCACCGTGAGGTCAACACGGACCCGGAAAAGACCATGGCATAGTATAAATTGCGCTAATGGTAACAAGCACATGTCTTGTGCCTCACCATATTTGCAATCACACTGTAGATTGTTAAAAACTAGCTTGGCTAACTTGCAATACTATGAAAACGTATGTTGCTAGTTTTTTCCTTTTTTCTTCTTCTTTATACCTCCCCTGCGCAGGATGGCAGTATGATGCTGTATGCTTTGTAGAACTGTATCGTTGAAAATTTTCAATAAAAAATATTGAAACAAAAATTTCAAATTTTTACAACTATAAAAAACAAAATACATAGCAATGGCAGGCCACAGAACATTATTCTTCATCTGTGGTCCACAACGAGTTGCGCAGCTCCTGCATCTCGCCCACCAACTGAAGGACCCTGACACTCAGTTGTGCCACTCTGGCACGTGTGGTCCCTGTTAAAAAACTTAAATTAAAATATTGGTATAACCTTGTTGGGGTCATACTGCAGTGACCCCCCCCCCCTGTATGGTCCAAACACCTAAATCTGGACTTCAAAAGCCAGAGGGCCCTTGCCACCACGGGCCGGGTTTTGCATAGTGCCCGATTAGAGAACCCCTGGCCCGCATTCCGCAGGCAAAGAACGGGCATCAGGAGCAAGGGCAGGAATGGATATCCAGAATCCCCTGAAAGAATTTAAAAATAATAACATAAAATGCACATTCTAAGCTACAATATTGTTAAATATGTCATCAAGGGCTAAAAACAGCAATAGGTTAAGTCATGAGTCATCAACTATATTCATTGCCATACAATGAAAATGGATTGATGGAATGTGAGCAAACTTACCCAGGAGCCATCCACCAGATAATTCTCCTGACTCAAACTGACGAAATAAGCCGGAGCTCTGCAATATATAAGCATCATGGGACGACCCTGGATGCCCTGCAAGAACACTGAGGAATCGCATAGCTGGACCAAACACTGCTTGTATGTTGTGCGAGTGGCACATCTTGCGGTTCCTGCAACCAAATATAAAATAATTACACAAAGCAAAGGTAACCGACTAAAACAATAACTCCTACAACAAATTAAGATTCAAGTTCAACAATCCAAATATAATTCACAAAGGACATAAGTCTAGAAAAATATAGCAATTATATGCATGTGTGGGAAAATAAATGTTTACATGCTAAGGAATAATTAAGGTCAGCATTAAAATGCTTCTATAAGGCATACATGAAAAGTATTGATTCAGGTATGCATTGCTATACAATTTATGGACTCGGCCATGCTGATACATGCAATGCCTTAGTGCTAAAGGTGCGCAGACTCCTCCACATAGCTGCAAAACATGTTCAACAATAGCAATCCGAGCCCTCAAAGGTCCCGTAAGTGGATCAGAAATGAAACGGATTTATAGGGTGATGATCCGTCGGCAATCAGCTCTCTGAATCAGACGCAAACCCATCCCAACAACGGAAGTTATCTGAACGAACGGAAAATTTCCGATTTTGCTTGGAAAATGATCCGAACTAACGGAAATGTTCCGATTTGCTTCCGTTCATCGAAAGCGCATTCCCGAACGTTCGTGCGAATGAAAAATGGACGAAAAAAAGCAAAAAAATGACTAACCCCCACCCAAACTTTCACAGACAGCTACGGAAGTCCGGACGAATGTGTCTCTGAATCGAGGCTATAGTGTGACCAGAGAGCAGGGAGGAGGGCGAAGTTTCAAAGCTGCAGAGGGAGGCAGCCAATAAGGACATCTGGGGATGGAGTGGGAGGTATTTCCGTTCTTGGTCCACTAAAGGTTGATTGAAGGACCAGGTCAGCGGGGTGAAATTAAAGCTCAATGAGGAAGTGATTTCCTCACTAAGTAATCAAACATAGCAGGAAGATGAGAGGGCTGGAGGGACTCCATCTAAGGTAAGCTACTGATATTTATTTTTTAATTTTGACTTGCCAATCACTTTAACCTTTTGCCTAGATTGTCCCTTTAGGTTCTATTTACTTTATTAAAGGATAGCTCTGACTTCACAGAAAGCATCCTGCTCTGCAACACACCACCCTTTAGTGACACCAGCTGACAACTTAAGCAGGTTTCTGGGCCTTTTGCTTCCTCCACACATCCTAGTGCTTGCTGTGTGGTCTAGCTCTGGCTCAAGGGTTTACTTCTTTCTTGGCTTACTGCTGGTTTCCCTCATTCCTGCACAGACTTCTCACAGGTTCACTCCCAGAACAATTACCTATAAGCTCGGACGAGTCTTTCACATATATTATCTCTGATACCTCCCTCTACATTATTATGAATAACCCAATACTTAACTCTACCTAACTCTAATATTGCCATTAGTGATATCATTAGCCTGTTTACGCTGTCTATGACCAAAAGTCCATATGGAGAATTATTACAGGTTATCTGTCCCCTCCCCCCCCCCCAGTGGTACTGCTAAAATTAGAAGGCCCCTCTAGGGTTGTACTTGTCACATACAGAACAGACAGATTGACACTAATTTCTCACAAAGGCCAGTATATATCTTTTGTGTGAGGAATATGGGTAATATATTATACAAAATGACCTTGCCCTCTCTGTCAAAAGACTGAATTGACAATCACCTCTGCAGAGGAGGAGGAACAACCATAGTTGGAGGAAATTGTTCCTCACCATGAGAGATCAGTAAACACACTGCATCCCAGGGAGTTCCCATTTCAAAGATCCCTTACTACTTCATCTTGCACCTCTGCTTGTCCGGTGGCTACAATAACGTCTGCTTCCTGCTTTGTGCTGGCCCTCACAGGGAAAGCTAAAAATTTAAACAGACATGCCTAGGCCAAAATGTCTTAAGGATTAACAAGGTTTCAGTGCACCTACCTTATACCTCAATAGTCTATTTACAATCTGCAAGTCATGGCGCATTTGTACATAGTTTTAAACATTATTGAGTGCTCAGGAACCATATCAAACAGCCATGTTTGGACTACTCGGATGCACAGTATCTGATTGATTTATATAAAGCCAGAATCAGTGTTCTCTGACTTTCCTACTGAAAGTTATGCTACAGTTTTAGAAGGTTTTTAGCCAAGGGCTAAGGTGGGGGAGCAGAAACTCCTCCCAGAGGAAAAGTGGGAGTGATTAGCCCAGAGTTAAATGCCCATGGATTGGACTAGCTAGCGTCTGGGATCACCTGAAGTGAGTAGGAAGATCCGGAAGACTCTACATGCCCCCTTTGGCTGTCTGCAAAACTGCGTATCTGCTGCCTGACTAAGGTAAATGATTTATCTGCTCATTCTATCTGTAACTACTCACTTGTAACTCGCCCTTCAGACTTGCATTTATAATATATACCTTAATATTGGACTGCTCTTTCTATCCTGATCCCAACCCCATTGTCTGTGCTTTATCAGCTCTATTACATGCTAGGCTCCTGGCTTGATATATTCCCTCTAACGCACTAGGGTTTATGAACAGAGCTGGTGGCAGTTATTAAAGGTTGGCAGATCTCTGTTCACTAGTGCCAGTGCCTGCAGACACTTCAGGGTCATTTGCGCCGGCAGATGACGTCATTCCATTTCCGGCGGCGGGAGGAATGGACGTGCTCGGGGCTGCTGATGATTCCAGGTGAGTCCATCCTTTTACTATTTAAGATTGCTTATATGGCCACGTATTATCTATGATTAAGGACCTACTCACAGTGTCCGAAACGCGTTAGAACATGTGCCTTATTTTGACCTGTCGGGGTCCTTTACTGGTTTTATACTGCTGTTTTTCAATGGAGATCTTGGTTTTACTTTTTGGATGAATAAACTTCAGGATTTTTAAGGAGTGCGGATCCTCTCTTTGGTTTTCTATATTCGTTTGGGGCAGGAACGGCCTCTGATCTCACACCCACCAGCCAGAGTGCGTTTGCTCCCTATTTTCTCATTTGACCAGTATCAGCGCAAATGTAGCGCATTATTTGGGTTACAGTGATGTCAGCCAGGCTCACATGTTTTTAGGTGGCAAGAGCTAGCCCCAAATTACTATGGGGAAAGGCTAAAATGAATATAAGCACACCATGCAAGACAGTGCTGGAGATGAACAGATTTTCAAGGTCTCAAAAAAGGACGCTCACAATGTATAGGTTATGAAAAAGATGATTTGTGGATTTTTTTTTTTAGATATGGACCTCCTCTCCAGCTGGTTGAAGAACTTCACTTGAATTCATTCAAGCACAAACAATTACATTTAAATGCCCCTCATACCTGACTGAGTTTTGAGATGGAGAAGGTGAGTTGTAGCAGTTTTCCATTTTAAGAGAGACATTTACCATAAATAATGTAATTCATTAGCACAGTGTTGTGCTATCAAAAAATTGAACATAGCATTGTGAGACATTTACCATAAATAATGGAATTCATTAGCAGTTTTGTGCTATCAAAAATTAAACATAGCTTTTTATTGTAAAGTCAATTTGGAGAGGCTCTCTTCTTATGAAAGAGAGGATCACCAAAAAGATAGAGACTTTCCATGCTTTAATGAACAATCCCCGCAGTCTCTTAGGATTAGCTTGCCTTTGCACAGGATAACGATAAAAGCATATAGATTCTCCAAGTATAAATATCCCCGGTGTGCTCAGCATGAAGAAACAGCTAAGAAATGCTATTTGCATCCACAAGAGAGATCTCTTTCTAGTGGAAGCTTTAATAAAACCCGACAGCCAGGAGTGTATTGCACAGACTGCGCTCTACAGCGGAGGATCATTTACTACTGCTCTGATTTGTTTCAGTCAATTTAGCACTCAGAGAATGTCAGTCTGCTGGAAAGCTGTAGCGGGATATAAAAGAAGAAGGTGATATCACTCTAATCAGTGATCACTTCTACCTGCTTTTCTTTCCAGTGAGAGATTAGCTGGAATGCAGCACAGGACCAACAACTGTGCACCTATTCAAACCCACCAAGACCACTTTAAAACACTCAATGTACTATCTGTGCACCTGTCCCCACCCACTCCGCCACGACCGAATTAAGCGTGGTGGAGGCCCCTGGGCACAAAATCTGGTGGAGGCCCCAGATACAGTATTTTTTCTGATTGGTGGTTGTCTGGCACCTGCCTACTTACTGGAATGTCAGATCGAGTCCCTTGTGCCACCCTTGTGCCTGGGAACTCCTGCTTTGCCATTCTGGGCGGGGGGGGGGGGGGTAGTCGCCCAGCTAGTCCAGCAGAAAACAGTTTCCTACATTGAGCTGCCAGCGGCTGTACTTGGTGGCCTATGTACAGTGACAGCTCCCCACACCCCCATCACTGTAGTGTTGCTGGCAGCATCTTTGCTGCTCTAGACTCTCGGTCCTGCCCTGTGGTGGCTTTGGCTGCAGGTTTGCAAAAATAAAAAATACTTGCCCAGGTGCCCGTCAGACTGAAAAGCCTCCTGGACCAGACGCCTTTGCAGGTCAAGTGGTGGAGGCCCCGGGGCTCTAGCCCCTTGCGCCCCTCTCATAATCCGGACCTGCACTCCACACTATAGACCAATGTTCCCCCAGCTTCTCCTCGAGAGCCACCAGCAGGTCAGATAGAGACAGCTATGTGGGCAGCTACAAATTACCTGTTGGTGGACAATGTTGGAAAGCACTGCTATAGACTAATCACTCCAGAATGTAGACCACTACAGATCATTTTATGTGTTACCTGCCGACTGTGCTCTTATCCCCACGCACTCAAGACCAAAAACCACTAACAATTGTGCACCCACTACAATGACTTCAGATTGTGGACCACTGTTGACCACTTGATGTACTACCTGACAACTGTGTACCCATCCCTACCAACTCTGGACTATAGACACCACTAGTGGTACTCCGGATCCAATTTGGTGATACTTAACAAGGCTGTAGACTGTCCTGTGCCCCAAACTAATCCCCTGTCTATATATAGACATGCATATATATATATATCTATATTTTGCACTCATTTACTTGTTTCATAAGCAGAAACTGCTCCAAGGTGTTAAAAACTATTCTGCCCTATATGCCTTTTTGTTGTGTGTTTCATGTACTTTAGATGGTGGTTTTAGGTAACTGAAAACCCATGCCTACCACCCAGGTGGTACTAACAACTGTGCACCCATCCTCACCCACTCTAGACTATAGAACAATGTATACCAACGTATGGTACTAACTAATAACCCTGCACCCGTCCCAATCATTCCAGACTGTAACCATTATAGACCAATGAATGGTACTACCTAACAACTGTGCACCCATCCACACCAGCACCGGACCATAGACCACTATAGACCAATGGATGGTGCTACCTAACAACTGTGCACCTATCCACACCAGCACCAGACCATAGACCACTATAGACCAATGGATGGTGCTACCTAACAACTGTGCACCTATCCACACCAGCACCAGACCATAGACCACTATAGACCAATGGATGGTGCTACCTAAAAACTATGCACCCATCCACACCAGCACCGGACCATAGACCACTATAGACCAATGGATGGTGCTACCTAACAACTGTGCACTCATCCACACCAGCACCAGACCATAGACCACTATAGACCAATGAATGATACCACCTAACAACTGTGCACCCATCCACACCAGCACCAGACCATAGACCACTATAGACCAATGGATGGTGCTACCTAACAACTGTGCACCCATCCACACCAGCACCAGACCATAGACCACAATAGACCAATGGATGGTGCTACCTAACAACTGTGCCCCCATCCACACCAGCACCAGACCATAGACCACTATAGACCAATGGATGGTGCTACCTAACAACTGTGAACCCATCCACACCAGCACCAGACCATAGACCACTATAGACCAATGAATGGTGCTACCTAACAACTGTGCACCCATCCACACCAGCACCAGACCATAGACCACTATAGACCAATGGATGGTGCTACCTAACAACTGTGAACCCATCCACACCAGCACCAGACCATAGACCACTATAGACCAATGGATGGTGCTACCTAACAACTGTGCCTCCATCCACACCAGCACCAGACCATAGACCACTATAGACCAATGGATGGTGCTACCTAACAACTGTGCACCCATCCACACCAGCACCAGACCATAGACCACTATAGACCAATGGATGGTGCTACCTAACAACTGTGAACCCATCCACACCAGCACCAGACCATAGACCACTATAGATCAATGAATGGTGCTACCTAACAACTGTGCACCCATCCACACCAGCACCAGACCATAGACCACTATAGACCAATGAATGATACCACCTAACAACTGTGCACCCATCCACACCAGCACCAGACCATAGACCACTATAGACCAATGGATGGTGCTACCTAACAACTATGCACCCATCCACACCAGCACCAGACCATAGACCACTATAGACCAATGGATGGTGCTACCTAAAAACTATGCACCCATCCACACCAGCACCAGACCATAGACCACTATAGACCAATGAATGATACCACCTAACAACTGTGCACCCATCCACACCAGCACCAGACCATAGACCACTATAGACCAATGGATGGTGCTACCTAACAACTATGCACCCATCCACACCAGCACCAGACCATAGACCACTATAGACCAATGGATGGTGCTACCTAAAAACTATGCACCCATCCACACCAGCACCAGACCATAGACCACTACAGACCAATGAATGATACCACCTAACAACTGTGCACCCATCCACACCAGCACCAGACCATAGACCACTACAGACCAATGAATGATACCACCTAACAACTGTGCACCCATCCACACCAGCACCAGACCATAGACCACTATAGATCAATGAATGGTGCTACCTAACAACTGTGCACCCATCCACACCAGCACCAGACCATAGACCACTATAGACCAATGAATGATACCACCTAACAACTGTGCACCCATCCACACCAGCACCGGACCATAGACCACTATAGACCAATGGATGGTGCTACCTAACAACTGTGCACCTATCCACACCAGCACCAGACCATAGACCACTATAGACCAATGGAAGGTGCTACCTAAAAACTATGCAACCATCCACACCAGCACCGGACCATAGACCACTATAGACCAATGGATGGTGCTACCTAACAACTGTGCCCCCATCCACACCAGCACCAGACCATAGACCACTATAGACCAATGAATGATACCACCTAACAACTGTGCACCCATCCACACCAGCACCAGACCATAGACCACTATAGACCAATGGATGGTGCTACCTAACAACTGTGCACCCATCCACACCAGCACCAGACCATAGACCACTATAGACCAATGGATGGTGCTACCTAACAACTGTGCACCCATCCACACCAGCACCAGACCATAGACCACTATAGACCAATGAATGATACCACCTGACAACTGTGCACCCATCCACACCAGCACCAGACCATAGACCACTATAGACCAATGGATGGTGCTACCTAACAACTGTGCACCCATCCACACCAGCACCAGACCATAGACCACTATAGAATAGTTAATAAACTACCTGAAAACTATCCCCCTAGTGTTGCCATCTGGCCTTTTTTAACTTAACTGCCCACTTGCCTGGGAGAGACGATATTTGTATTTTACTGGTAATTGTGGGTATACTTTTCCCATCCTCAATTACCAGTAAACATATAAATGCTGGCACCGCCAGGCCAGAGTACAGTAAAGTAAAAAAAGGGAAAAATACCAGCCAGTTGGCAACCCTAGTCCCCACTCACTGTAGGCTACTGGATGTACTGACAACTGTGCACCTATTTGCACCCACTCTAGGCTGGACACCGAAACAGATATACATGACAACAGATATAACTGACAGCCGGGCACAGTTGGAAAAGAAAGGAAACAGCCATTTTGGGGCTTCCCTTCTAGCATCTCAACTGACATAACCGACAATGCGCAGTAACAGGAAGCCTAGCAGCACTTCCTGTTTGCAGGTGGCCTGCAAATGCATGAGCCGCCATTTAGTTTCTAAAATTTACTACAGCAGGAGTTAGAAAAAGGAAAATTAATTGTTATGTGCAGCAATCTAAATGGCCCTGGGGAGGGATCAATGTACAGATACATACAGACATATATATATATATATACAGAGACATATATACATTTGGCCCCAAAAAGTTGTTACTGTACTCTGTGTAAACTATAAAAAGAAATGCAAATACAGACATGTGATGATCAGAGGCAAACCTATTTTTTTTTAAATATAATTTGTGTCATGAACACCCCTGGTACAAACGTTTATTAAACTTTCTGCATGCAGTAGACCCTCAGTAAATATCCAAAAAGTTTTCTGTTGGGACGTTTTTGTCATTTTTAGGTATGTTTCATTAAATACAATTTTTTTGACTGACTTTTCAGTGTTTTGCTGAATGCTGCTTTTACAGGCATGTAATTTGACAATGAAACTGCCTGCGGGTTTATTTTCATTTTTTTAATCACTTTCCCTTGTTTAAATTAATGCCGCTTAACTGACATATATTCTGTTTTATACCTAAAAAAAAGTGGGGCTCCACCCCAAAGGCTACCAGCCGGGGACCAAGCATAAGGACTTGTAACCCAGTGTTCAGAGGCCGCGCTATTGGCAGCCCCTGTCCCTGCAAGTTTCAAGCCCTTATGCCACTTCGAATGGGCTTGGGGCTATTCCAGGGGTGCCCAAGTGCCCCGCACCCTGACCAATGGCCACCAGGGTCTTCCGCATACCCAATGTGCCAAATAGGGGTACAGATAATGTGTAATTCTACCGGCATGTCATCCACTGAACCTGGCAGTGCCATGCTGGCTTCTGACTATTGTGAACTGGTATAGGGGTGCCATTTCCCCCTTACCCTTACCAGTTCACCCCAAGTGAAAAGGAAAAGAGACAACACACAAAAATATTTTATTGTTCTTAATTTAATTTACTCACCTGTCCCTGTCTTCTATCATCTGTTCCCCTGGCGGCGCCATCTTCCTCAGGTCCGGCGGGTCATGGAGTCCCTGCTCAGCAGGGCCAGATTAAGTGTGGTGGAGGCCCCAGATACAGTATTTTTCCTTTAAAATAATAGTCCAGCCAAGTAACTGATTGATGGTTGCCTGGCACCCGCCTACTTACAGGAAAGTTAGATCAAGTCCCTTGTGCCCCCCTTGTGCTGCTCGGGAACTCCTGCGTTGCCATTCTGGGCGGGGAGGGTAGTCGCCCAGCTGGTCCAGCAGAAAACAGTTCCCTGCATTGAGCTGTCAGCGGCTGTGCTTGGTGGCTTATGTGCAGTGACAGCTTTGCACGCACCCATCACTGTAACATTGCTGACAGGGGCTTTGCTGCTCTAGACTCTCCACCCTGCCCTGTGGTGGCTTTAATTGAAGGATTGCGAAAATAAAAAAAAGGCTTGCCTAGGCGCACCCCACACTGACGCTGATAGCTTTGTTGTCGGTCCCACTGCCCATCAGACTAGGACTGAAAAGCCTCCTGGACCAGACCATAACCCAAAGGTTGGTGGGGGCTCCCTTTGCAGGGCAAGTGGTGGAGGCCCCGGGGCTCTAGCTCCTTGTGCCCCCCTCATAATCTGGCCCTGCTGCTCAGCATCCTATCAACCAGCAAGGGCTGAAATCTGCGTTTGTGCTCACAAAATTCAGTACGAATTTGAGCTGAATAGAGCATGAGCAGCTGGCTACTCTCCTTTGGCTGTGCGTACCCATACAAACCAATTAGAAATATCTAGTGCGGGTGTGTGCATCAGCCAGATGGAGGCCACAGATGGCAGTGCAGCTCGCATGTGCCCCTTGGGAACCTTTGTGGGGTGAGTATACTAGGCATCACGATTTGGGATAGGGAATCAGTGGGCCCTGGAGTCTCTAAGCTCCCTGTGGACAAGGACCCCTTCCTCACCCAGAGGTCTTGGCCTATAGGAACCTAAAATGCACCAAACTTGCCCCACCCCCTGCCATTTATGAGTCTGATTTATTATGTGTACAAGGGGACTATGAAATGGCTGCACTCATGTGCAACAGTCACACCCTCTAAAGGAAGATGTGCTGTGCATTAGTGTGCAGCCATTACTAGGTAATCTTAGAGATAGGAGTTAAGAGGTGTGGCATGGGCATGACTGGAGGCATGGCTTAATTGCAAAAAAATTTGGAGAGTACCTATCCTCTTCCCCCTCATTCCCATCTAGAAGAGTTGACAGGTATGCTTCTCATGAGGTGCCAGGTCTCTTCTGGGACACACCTCTTCCAGGCCACGCACCCTGCCCAAACCAGAGGAACCAAACTCAAGAGAAGAGTACTAAGATCCTCCTACCCAGGCAGCCAATGTAATTTCAAGGCGACGTGTGGTGGGGGTCTAGTAGAGGATAATTAGCAGAAGGAAGGTAAAAGTATAGGTCAATGCTGGAGGTTTGGATTTGAATCACTAAGGTTGACGAAGGGATTCCAAGTATAATGTTAGTAAAGTCAGTTCTGCTGAGCCTCCAGAGGTTGGGTGCAACCATTCACTGAACAGCCAAAAAGGGCACAGAGGTTGCTAGAAGCATGCTTGTAACACCCAATTGGAGTCATGGCAGGCGGCCTGGGTCAAGAGTGCACATTTTTAAAGTGATCCTTGTTCACTTTAAATGCTGTAGTATGTATATAACAGTCGGAATCACAGCTTCTTTACAGTGTATACCACATAAACTCAAGTGTTATGAAATAGTACATAAAAACGTACGTAACTGGCTCGATCTTGCCCGCGGGCTCACGAGCCATGATTGTAAGAAAAGAAAACAGAACTCTTTTGGAGTGAATTCAACTGGGGTATAATGGAGGGGGAAAGGAGAGACACAAGGCGTTGGAGGGATAGGGATGAAGAAAGAGAAAAAGAAAAAAAAAGGAATTGGGGGTGGTGAGGGGGATGAAGGGAGAGGGGACCGAGGAGAAAGGTGGAATAATATGGCCCAGCTATCCACTGGTCATACTGTTAGGAGGTTGGTATCAAAATCTCGATCTTGCCCGCGGGCTCACAAGCCATGATTGTAAGAAAAGAAAACAGGACTCCTTTGGTGCGAATTCAACTGGGGTATAATGGAGGGGGAAAGGAGAGACACAAGGCATTGAAGGGATAGGGATGAAGAAAGAGAAAAAGAAAACAAAATGGAATTGGGGGGGCGGTGAGGGGGCTGAAGGAAGAGGGGACCGAGGAGAAAGGTGGAATAATATGGCCCAGCTATCCACTGGTCATACTGTTAGGAGGTTGGTATCAAAATCTCGATCTTGCCCGCGGGCTCACAAGCCATGATTGTAAGAAAAGAAAACAGGACTCCTTTGGTGCGAATTCAACTGGGGTATAATGGAGGGGGAAAGGAGAGACACAAGGCATTGAAGGGATAGGGATGAAGAAAGAGAAAAAGAAAACAAAATGGAATTGGGGGGGCGGTGAGGGGGATGAAGGGAGAGGGGACCGAGGA
This sequence comes from Gastrophryne carolinensis, assembly GCA_027917425.1. Taxonomy (NCBI): domain Eukaryota; kingdom Metazoa; phylum Chordata; class Amphibia; order Anura; family Microhylidae; genus Gastrophryne; species Gastrophryne carolinensis. Next base: position 168,960,618 of record CM051236.1, read on the forward strand.
GAAAGGTGGAATAATATCGCCCAGCTATCCACTGCTCATACTGTTAGGAGGTTGGTATCAAAATCCGCCAGTAATTAGTATTGAGTCCATGGAGCCCACACCTCTCGAAATCTCTCCAGAACCTCGTCATTAACAGAAGACATCTTTTCCATCGTCATAATGAAATTGTTTTAAAGTGATCCCATACCTATATGTTAACTACTTCCTCATTTATGACTGTCTGGCTATCACGCGACTGCAGGTGACCAATCTGGATTTCCCAGTGGGCTTGTACATAAAACCTTAATGTTTTCTGTGGTCACCTGATTACCTGCCATTTGGTGCCATACACCATGAATGAGGAAGTGGTGCCCAGAGTATAGCGCCGCTTTATTAGGAGAAGTAGAAGTTATCTGATGTGAAAACTCAAAAGATGCAATTTTTTCATCAGAAAAAAAACATGTTATTTCCAAAAAAATTCAATATATCCAGAATAAAATATACCAGGTATCCAGGCACCACTCTTGGTCTCGAATGATCTTTATTTCAGATAGCCGGGTGGTAAGGAACATATGCATTGTGGTCATTTTATCTAGGAAGGATGCTCAGTTGTGTGTTGTTTTTTTGACAATAAGCCTAACAATGTGCCCAGATAACCCTGCATGCATATATTTGAATAACTTCTTCCTCTCTGCAATAAAGGCTTAGTGAAAGCATGCATATGAAATGACACAGCTGTTGGTTTAAAATATTCTGCTTCTTCAGCTCAAATCAAGGCCTTTGTGTTGATAAATAGAGACTAGGAAACTCCCAATAGTTCTCTGTGCACTGAATCGTTCATCTGAATCTTTTATATTCTGTATTCCCCTGTAGCTTTCTGATTTGAAGGGATGGGGGGGGGGGGGGGGTGAGTTTCGAGTCACATATGCTTGTCAGCATTAGCTATCCATTATGTAATGATTTATGCTGCGCATTTTACTTTAGTTTTATTATTATTATTGATTTTGTATAGCGCAATGCAGTCACAATTACAAACAGGGACAATATAAGGAAAATAAATAGGGCATGGCAGACAAAACATACAGCTGTTCAGTACAAAAGAAAACAGAGTGACCCCTGACCACATGAGCTCACAGTCTTCCCAGCATTACGTGCTGCTCCTATAACAAAAAAAAGTCACCATACTGCAGAGATGGTGCCGTATGGGTTCAGCACTTGAATTGTCATAGGTCTAAAACTAAGACGTGGCTCCCTATGTTGGTTCTAATGCTCACTGTGGCCCCCTGCCCCGGATGACTTGGTTTGCTAGATGCTAGAAGCTCCAGTGCTCTGTATATTGGACATTAGGGTTGTTAGCACTGTGCAAAGCTAGTCCTCTAGGTCAGGGGACATCCATAGGGATGAGGGCCTCAAAAAGGCCTCATTGGTAAGCAACTAATGCATTCATGGCCACCAAAAGGACACCTACAAAAATATCATCTGATGGCTGGAGTTTGAAAACCAGTTTTCTGTAAAGTCTGAATACTAGGGTGAACTTGGTTGCTTTGGGGCCCAGTTTAGACTACAATGGATACTCAAGCTCAAACTAAGGCCTGGGCCATCACATGTAATACCGCCACACACCTGCAGTCATCATCAGTCAGTAAGTCCTTAGTGCACATCAATCTTTAAATATGGGCGCTTCATTTAAACATTTTCTGTACCCCCAACCCACACGGAACACATATACCGTGTAGATCTTGGAATACACCAAACCCTCCTGTAAATTACCACCTGGGTGACCCTGGTGCCTTTCCATTGTCTATTAGAGATGCAAGGGAGTATTTACCCACACCAGACTTGTCCTCTCTTTCCAATCTTTCCTCCAGACTGTACTTATGAAGTTCTATCCTGATATGTTTTAAGTTTCAACCATTGATGTCAGCCTTGAACCCGTTCCATTTGAATAATGTATTTTTGTGGGAGCGGTCTCCAGAACTGTACACATTTTTTTTTGCACAGCGTCATTACAACCACCTGCTTCCCACTGGTGATGCCTTGAGCTATGCAGCCAGGGCCATAGAATAAATGTTTCCCTGTGCAAATTCCTGGTGTCCCCAGTCACACACATACATACCTTCACGCTTGCAATGGAAAGAAGGAGCAAATGCAGAAAATAGAGGAAGAAGTAAGTAAGTTAGAAAAGATAGATAGTCAAGGAAAAGGAGCAATATAGAGAGACAGAGGAAAAAACACAGTGAAACAGATGTGGAAAAAAGAGAGAAGGGCGGATGTGGAAAAGAGAGAGAGGGGTGCAATGTGTACAAAATTTGGGGTGTGGAAAGGAGAGAGAAGACAGTGGGAAAAAAAGAATGAAGGAGATAGAATGTGAAAAAAGAGCAGGTGAAAAAATAAAAGGAAGGTGATGAGAGAGTGAGAGAGAAGTATAGAGGAAATATAAAAAAGAGTGATGAAAGGAAAGGGTTAAAGATACGAGAAGGAGGAAATGTTGGAAATAGAGAGATAAGGATATAATGTGTAAAATATAGAGAAAAGAGAGAGAAGGCTGTGGAAATAAAAAAGAGGGAAATAGGAAATGGTCTGGGGTATAAATAGATCATGGGACAGAACCTTGTACTGGCCAGGTAGGTAGGTATGTGGGCAGACAGGTGGGTAGCCAGGTAAGTAGGTGGGCAGGCAGGTGGGTGACCTGATAGGTAGGTGGGCAGGCAAGCGGGTGGCCAGGAATGTTTGTGGGTAGGAGGGTAGCCAGGTAAGTAGGTGGGCAGGCAGGTGGGTGACCTGATAGGTAGGTGGGCAGGCAAGCGGGTGGCCAGGAATGTTTGTGGGTAGGTGGGTAGCCAGGTAAGTAGGTGGGCAGGCAGGTGGGCAGGCAAGCGGGTGGGCAGGAATGTTTGTGGGTAGGAGGGTAGCCAGGTAAGTAGGTGGGCAGGCAGGTGGGTGACCTGATAGGTAGGTGGGCAGGCAAGCGGGTGGGCAGGAATGTTTGTGGGTAGGAGGGTAGCCAGGTAAGTAGGTGGGCAGGCAGGTGGGTGACCTGATAGGTAGGCGGGCAGGCAAGCGGGTGGGCAGGAATGTTTGTGGGTAGGAGGGTAGCCAGGTAGGTAGGTGAGCAGACAAGTGGGTAGGTGGGTGGTTAGTTTAGCATGATGGCTCTGAGAACACCATTCAAGCCAGAGAGGGAGTGTTTCCATTACTGGTCCTAGGAAGACCATTGGTAGCCCGCATCGGCTGGGTGTGGCCTGAGCCGCAAGTGAGGGAGGGGATTTCCTTTGTTGCCAACCTTAGAGGAAGGACAGTGCTGGAGAAACGCTTGGCAAGGTAAGCTGCTGTTTAATTTTTGGTTTCCCTTTTGCCTGAAAACACTTCTCTGCCTCATGCTGATAATTATGTTGCTTCTCCAATTGCAGGGGAAGCGTGTTACATTCAGATATGTAAAATACGTATCTAAATGTAACAAGTTTCTCCTGCACTAGGAGAAGTAATTTGTCATTAATGAAAATACACACAGCCGGTCACCAGAGCAGTTGGCACACGATACCTGTGCTTTAAAGGCACATCAAGGGTTGAATGTAGCGAAATATAAATGCATACTCGCTTCAAATATACCGCAACTTCTTCTTTAAACATTCACCATCTGCCAATGAATATCTCAGGTAGACTGAGAAAAGGGTCAGCTACCCTAAATAAAGGCATATTTTGTGCTGTCAGGCTTATCTGTATTGCAGCAGCTTGTCTTCTGTCCAGAGTGACAGGAGGCGCTTTGTAATCAGCAGTTGTGGAAACAGCAGCAGTATATAACAGATTTTCCTTCACCTATGCTGCAAGTGTCTCCAGCTTGACTCCACCATCACTCTTCTGTACTTTCTCTAGCCTCTGCGAGCTTCCTGGTGACATCTTCTTCTTAGCGTTAAGAAAAGTGACAGGTTATTAGAGTAAAAATATATCATTTTCAGGAAAGAGAAGGAAGAGTTCTTTCTCGTGTAGCCATTTCACTAAAGGTACATGTAGGAACATCTAACAGCTCTACATTACAGGAGATTTGAAAGCCTGGATGGCTTGAGCAGCTGACAGGGGCCATTTTTTTTTACTTTCTTTTAACATATCAAAAGAAATCGTATATAACCCTTACTAAGCTTCAAGAAAAGCCTTAATAGTCAGTGCTAGTAGTCAATGCTTTTCATATTGCAGAAATGTATCTTAGAGGTTCCTCATAAATACATCGGGTGGACCTGCCTGCCCAAGTGAAAAATGGCAAAAAAAAAAGAAAGAAAAAATTGAAAATGATTGCATTTACCAGATAAAATATTTGTGGGGAGTGGACTTTTTGGATCATGTTTTCTTGTTCATATTTATATGAAAATATATATAAAATTTTAAACTAAATACATTTGTGGCAATTCAGCAACATTTGTGAAAAGTTTACTTTAGGTTAATAAAAATGACAAGTGTTCTATTCACACCAGGGGCCTGATTTGTTAAGCACTTCTGCCAGACAGTGCCACATCGATGTGAATTAGATTAGTAAAAAATATAATCATTTTTTTTCACACTTCTGCATGTTGCAGCACTACAAGAAGCACATTTACTAAAACATTAGCAGTACAGTAACATGCTGAAAATGTATACATTATATTTTGCACTATTCTAATTTGCACTGAAATGGCATTGTCTGGCAGAAGTGCTTAATAAATCAGGCCCCTAGTTCTGAATCACCTCCTAGCAGCTGGCAGTTTCCCCTAAAAAATAGTGGGGCACTTTTTGCACCTGGTCCAGACTCTTCCCTTAAATTAAGCACAAGTGTAAAAAGTGCACTACTTTTTTTTTGTTTCTACTTTTTATCAGCAGTATGTAGTAGCTTCAATCCACATCATCTGTCTAACATAAGGCTGCTTTGTCTGCAGGATCAATTTTGCAACCTGCAATGTGCCATAAAACTAGCCAACCCCTTTCGTTGGAATTATATCACATCACATGTAGAACGCAGGTCACCAGGATGTCACAAACAAGATCCAGTGATTAATACTGAGCACATGCTATCTTATAATGTGACATATCTTTTCACATACATCCTCAACGCAGAGGCAGTTCAAACAGTGAGGACATGGTTCTACAGGAATATAAAAGAAGCAGCAGAACTGCGCTTAGCCTGTATCCATTTTGTTTCTTGCTGGGCTGTGTCTGAACACCACCTACTTCAAGTACAAGGACACTTTCTCCATATAGATAAATAACTGCCATGGGGGTCGCCTGCTTTGTCCATTGTGGCAAATATGTTTATGGAGAAAGTGGAAATGGAGGTTTTAAAGGGACATTTTAGGAAACCCTGCTTACAACTTGTCCCATGCTGGTTGTATCTTCCATTCACCAGCACTTTGCATTTCCTGTTAAACCCTATTGAACTTGAGCCTTTCTGCCAATCAATTATCAGGGTGCCCTGTTTGAACTTACAGTCCCTCATAGAGATGCATGCAGAGCTTATGACTCGTCCTAGAAGGAGAGGCCCAGCACAAGGAAAAGAGTTTGCTTGGGTTTGTTAGAAAATATAAAGCCGGCTGAATGAAGGATGCAACTCCTCACATCCAACATGGAGAAAGCAGAAAGCATGCTAAATTAAACATTAGCCTGGAATGTCCATTTAACCATCCGCAAGGAAATTGCTGAGAGTAAAAAAGAGGAAATTCCAGCTCATCAAAGATGAATTTATCCAAAATGAACAGATCGAAGCCATCATGGAGATGCTCGGAATGTATTAGCTGCAAATCCTGTACAGGTGTAAAGCAGAAGAGTATTCAGCAACACACGCCCATATAAAACTTTACCTTTACATACCATAGTTATAATCCAAAACAAATGTCACATGGGTGCTGGAGCAGTGGCAACGAGTTTTGGGTAAATTATACCCTTAATCAAGACCATTCTTTGGGATTACACCCAGTCATTGGTTCCAGTATGTGGATGACACTCGGGTTAAGATCCAGAAACAAGAGGTACAGCTTTTTACTGGATCAACTCAGTGGACCACAACAACAAGTATACACAGCAAGATGTTCAAATCAAAACATTGACCTCTTTGGGTAGTGTTGAAGGCTGGAAACAGAAGTCTACAGGAGACACACTCACACAGTTCGTAAACAATGGGCCTTAATGGAAAATGAATACTGTTAAAATATTATGTAATGCATATAAATATATTTTTCTGTCTCTCTCGCTATGTATAATTAGTTGCATATAACTACATAGGTCAGGGCATTCAGGAAATCAAGGCATTTAGGCAGGCTAAGATGTCTCTCACAAGCCCAGAGGCTCTTCAGTCCACATTCCTTTCCCCACCCTAATAAAAACTAAGTTTGGGGGCAGATTCTGGGGAATATCTGGGATTGAGAAGTACAGGAAAATACCAAGATTTCTCTGCAAAGTTGGTTTTCACAAGTTTCATGCTAGCGAAACTGGGAGGATAAGTCTGGACACCAAAGGAATATTGCAGTATAACTGACCCGAAAAAAGAGCCTTAGAAGGAGAGAGCTTTGGGAGGAAAGAACCCTGGGACAGAGATGACCAGGGCAGTACTGATGACAGGACTGTTCAGGGGTAACTATTTCGGGTCTGTGTGAGGTGTGATCATAGTTTGAAGGGTTATGCTATGCCATTAACCTGTTCTTTCTTTCCCATACATGTATGACTGATGCTCTGTATAATGTACTGTATTCCTCTGCATACGTATACCCTGAGTATAGGTTGTGTCTGGTAACTACTGGAAATTAATAGTTTTATACATACGGTAATAATCTAAACTGTGTTCCTCCACATAGTATCAGGTGGTACCCTGTGCTTATGTATTAACCTACTCTGTGTTGATTATGTGCCTGTATGCTATTAATAGTGTCCTTGATTTGCCATCCTCTGCGCTGAACTATATTAAAATGTTCATGACTTTTATGAGCTGCATATTATCCTTGTGTAGATTTTGATTGTATTATATGTATGTGTGCTCAATTATATTTAAAATATTTATCGCTGTTTCTCTCCTCTTTGGGTTGTCAAGCCTCTAAAGAACCTACATTGGGAATATTAATTGACTCTTCATAACTGGTGTTCAGCGAGTTCAGGTGTGTGAGGGGTTAATATATATATTTGCATTCATTTACAAGACCAGTACCTGTTGTCTGACTCCCTCCATTATATGCGTATTATATATATATATATATATATATATATATATATTATATATATACGTCATCAGAACTCTGCACCACCAAGCAGAAAAGATTACAGCCAGCAAAACATCTGAGGAGAAGGAATTCAGGAACTTCATGGGAGCCCTTAAAATCTGTGACTACCCAGACTGGGCTTTTGGTAAAGCAGTAAAAAGTAGAGAACAGAACATAAAAAACACCATTGAGGCTGGGAAGCCAGACAGAAGGAAGAGTCTGGCCATCCCAATGTATCTAATGCATCAGAAAAACTCAACATTATGTAATATTAAAAATATGTAAAATAAATATGTAAAATATGTAAAAAATGTAAAAAATATTTGTTTGAATGTTTCATAAAAAAAAATCACCTGCATATATTATATTATATATATATATATTATATATATATATTTTCAATGAGATATGAATAATTGTTTAAAAGTTTGAAACAACAGCACATTAGCCTCGATTCAAAGACACATTTGTCATCCCGCTGCTGGGATGGGTTTCTGTCTGATTCAGAGAGCTGATTCCCGACGGACCACCACCCTATAAATCCGTTTCATTTCCGATCCACTTACGGGACCTTTGAGGGCTCGGATTGCTATTGTTGAACATGTTTTGCAGCTATGTGGAGGAGTCTGCGCGCCTTTAGCACCAAGGCATTGCATGTATCAGCATGGCCGAGGCCATAAATTGTATAGCAATGCATACCTGAATCAATACATTTCATGTATGCCTTATAGATGCATTTTAATGCTGACCTTAATTAGTCCTTAGCATGTAAACATTTATTTTCCCACACATCCATATAATTGCTATATTTTTTTAGACTTATGTCCTTTGTGAATTACATTTGGATTGTTGAACTTGAATCTTAATTTGTTGTAGGAGTTATTGTTTTAGTCGGTTACCTTTGCTTTGTGTAATTATTTTATATTTGGTTGCAGGAACCGCAAGTCAGTTTGAGTCAGGAGAATTATCTGGTGGATGGCTCCAGGGTAAGTTTGCTCACATTCCATCAATCCATTTTCACTGTATGGCAATGAATATAGTTGATGACTCATGACTTTATATTGTAGCTTAGAATGTGTATTTTATGTTAGTATTTTTAAATTCTTTCAGGGGATTCTGGATATCCACTCCTGCCCTTGCTCCTGATGCCCATTCTTTGCCTGCAGAATGCGGGCCAGGGGTTCTCTAATCGGGCACTATGCAAAACCCGTCCCGTGGTGGCAAGGGCCTTCAGGCTTTTGAAGTCCAGATTTAGGTGTTTGGACCATACAGGGGGGGGGGGGGGGGCACTGCAGTATGATCCCAACAAGGTTATACCAATATTTTAATTTAAGTTTTTTAACAGGGATCACACATGCCAGAGTGGCACAAATGAGTGTCAGGGTCCTTCAGTTGGTGGGCGAGATGCAGGAGCTGCGCAACTCGTTGGGGACACAGATGAAGAATAATGTTCCGTGGCCTGCCATTGCTATGTATTTTGTTTTTTATAGTTGAAAAAATTTGAAATTTTCAAAATTTTTATAAATGTTATATTTTATGATGGAATCCAAAAAATAATGTTACAGTGTCATTTCATTTACAAAATACATTAACACAAAACTAATGGGCCCAGAAATATTTAAAGATGAATATTCACATGACCGAGAAGTGATTTGGGTGAGCTTTAAGGTTCCAAAAGGGAAGATGGAGGATAGTGCTAACATTGTAGTAGAAGTGAGGGTGGCAAATATGTAGGCGAGCACTTTAATGAGTTAAGTTTGTAGTGCGCAGGCGCAAGATCGTAAGGATTTCCGTCTGGACGAATATTGAAAAAAGGGAAACAGAATCGAACGGGAAACGTAAAGGATTAGTTGGAGGATACGATGGGGAAAGGGCAAAAACGAAAGCCTACCTTGTAACATGTGGAAATGAAACGGAAAAGTCTGGATGGAAAATGACATCCTCGTATTCGTAATCTGCCGTACGAACGGACGGAAACTTTACAGAAGGTTTTCAATGCATGCATAGAATCGCTCGTACGCTCATACGAGAACGGAAACATTTCACCAAAAAAACAGATCGGCACTAAAACGGAAGTTTTTTTTTGACTCTCTGAATCGAGCCTATTATGCAGATAAAAATTACAAAAAAAACTAACATAGCCTATAGGTTGCTGTATTAGAACAAATATTTTATTGCACTTTCTGTGTGTTAAATTTACACCCAAATGTGCACCCAGAGTTGAACATACTTCACTAAATCTTGGCCCTGAATGTGTATAATGTGCAGCACACAAGTGGGTGACCATCTAAAAGACACAGGACACTCAGTCAATGAGGATAGTCAAGTTTGCATCTTGGACACTGAAGCAGTTCAAAAGAAGCCTTTTATGTGTAAATAGAAAAGCCAAACTTGAATAGAGGTGGAGGTTACAAACATATTGCCTGTCACTTAAAATGCTTCCTGTAAAAGTCACTTTGAATTGACAAAGTGAGTTGAATAGCTAGTGAAACCTTAAAAAAAGAGGCTGCAAAACTGTCTGTCATTTATAAAGCAGTATTAGCATCCCATTCAATGCAGCCTTATAGCTCCAGTCATGCCAATGCACCTCACATCCATACTGTTTATCATGGCCGGCTCTAGGTATGTGGGGGCCCTTGGGCAAGAGAGTCTTAGCGGACCCCAAAGTAATGAATCACATGATGTCACCTTTCATTTCCGCTGTCACAGATTGGTCATCTTCTGCTGCTGATTGCTCTCCAGTCCAAATTGCCTTCCTTATAGCCACCAATCCTCCTCTAGTCCTTGTTGTATTCTTTACTGCCACCAAGCACCCATCAGCCCTTACTGCTTGCTCCGCTGCCACTAAAGACTCCATCATTGCGGTCAGTTGTCACCTGGTTCTCGCCACCTTCATTCCATGCCACCTTTTCCATTGTTGCTGAGGCCAGCCATGAGCAGGTCTGCACACAACACCCGTTGTTCAGTGGTTCAGGACCTCTGTAAAATAATACCATGGACAAGTGTGAGCCTAAGTGGGCCCCTGAAGATGGCAGGGGGGCCCTGGCAGTTGCCCAGGTTTGCCCCGTGCTGGCGCCGGCCCTGCTGTTTATGGTTAACAAATGGTGTGGATTGATGCTACTACTTATTGCAGCTAGACTCCTGTGTCACAAATCACTGTCTAGTCACCTTGATTTAATCCTATAGCTATACCATAGCTTAACCGGACCTCACATTCATGAATATTTTGTTTTTAATGCTGCAGCTAATCGAAACTATTTAATGAAAGCAATGAAAATATTCTCAGGATTTTTTCCCGACACTTAAATTAAGAAAGAATAATGTTCTACTGTTAAAATCATTCAGACAACCCCAACACGGTTTGGGTGCCCTGAACATCGCTGAGTACCCCCTGGGATATGTAACGGGGAGGCCGATTCATCAATAGCGGCAGGTAGCGACAGTTGAACGACTGTAGCGGCATTTTCAGAGCGCCCGCTAGTAGCAGCTGTGCTTGGCCGTTGTTCGGTAGTTGATAGCGACTCAGTCGGTTTGCCGTAATGTTGAATATTGGGTGAGGAGTCGCTATTTGACAGGTTCCGCGCTGTATGGGAGCTCATGATAGCGACTGGCCCTAGCGACCGGCTCCCAACATATTCATTAAAAAATCATGCTCAAAAAATTCTCGCGCTGTAAAATGCATGTTTAAACCCCAGAGCGCTGGCGGCGATGGGTTAAAAGTAGTTTTTTAACCCCCAAACCACCATATTTTTTGGAAACCAAAAAAAACAAGTTTTCTAAATAATTTTGTAATATGAATACATTAATATCAGACCTGTAATATCAATTCTGTACATTTTTTTTACTTTTTATTTTTTTTCCCTTAAAAAAATGATCTAAAATGGCAGAAGTGGTCACAGAATTTTTAACATTTAAAAAAAAAAAAACATTAATAACAATTAATTATTAATATTTAAAGATTGTTCCATTGAAATGCATTGGAGAGCGCCAGGTAGCGAGAGGTCATACCTGTCGCTGTTCAAGGTCGGACGCTGGCGCTGTGGGCTGAGGCTGGAATAATGATGAATGAGTCGCTATATGGCGCTATCTCAGTTGCTAAGCAGGATTGGCTTGATAAATGTGTGATTGTGGTGGGGAGCCGGCGTTCTCGTGGCGGAGCCCGTCATTACCGGCCGCTCACCAGTCGCTACCTGTCGCTATTCCTTCATAAATAAGGGCCATAGACAACATAGAAACATTTGGTCCTCAATGTATTTATCAGTTAAGTGTGTGTGTGTGGTTTGGCAATATTGGCGTACAGTGGTGTAGCCCAGCTATGTATAAGCTACTTAATAAACCTGCTTGCTGCTATGGTAGTTAGCCACACTATATTGAATTACATCAGCAATCTATTTGTGTGTGTTGTTTACAAAAAGCACAACTTGGAAATATGTATTCAGTGCTTTGTTAACTTTTTGAAATAAATCCTTACTATAATGAATTATTATATTATATTATTATTGCATTTACTGCAATGGAGGGAACATGCCAGGTCATGAGTGTACCAGGCCAGGCCTCGGCGACCCCTCCCCCCTCCATTTGGGTGTTCCTGAGCACCAGAGTGGGACCAATCAGCTGCAAGTAATAAAAGGTGAGTATGGCTTTTTTTAACCTGGACTGTCCCTTTAAGTGAAACTTTGGTGATTTATGGAGGATGTGAACTAATAACAGATGTCCTTGTGCAGTGATAGAAATGGAGGATCAGCTTGTCTGCATGCTTGGTGAAAAAAACAGGCAATACAATTCTGAAAACATTGCCATTGGACAGAAATTAGGTTAAAGGGCAAAATTTCTCCAGATGCACTAGGTGAAAAGAGTGCTCTAATTCTCAAAAGAAAAAAGCCACTTTCATAGTTTACCTTGGGGGTAATTCAGCACCAGGTGAATTTTTTTTTTTATTTCCTCCTGGTCCTGAATCACTTCCAATGTAGACTATGGCCTCAATTCAATAAGAGTTGAAAAAATTCTCATGGTAGTAAATAATTCAATTAATGAGAAAAAAGCCTGAGAATTTCACCAACAATGAAAGTCAATGGCACTTTTTACTCGTAAGAAAAGTAGAGAACTGTTTACTCCTTTCTACTCTGTAGTAAAAGCTGCCATTGACTTTCATTGTCTTTTTATCTAGTGATTCAGTAACAGTGACATTCTCAGGCTTTTTTCGCATGAACTGAATTTTTTACTACTATGAGAATTTTTTTCAACTCCTAAAGGCTAATTCACTATTAACGCCGCGTATTGCCAGATGAGCGTCTGTATAGCAGCGCTTAGAGCGACCGCTAGTAGACGCTGTAAGCGAGTAACGGCCGCTGTAACAGAGGATCTTGGTTGCTGTATTAACCTGCCTGGCATTGATGAATGCCATGTGTGTTGGGCGCTCTAACAACAGTATAGCACTGCAGTGAGCGAGAGGTAGCGCCAGCTCAGTGCGTCCAGCACTTCACACCATATTTAACAAAAAACTAGACATAGTGTGTCGGTTCTCTAAAGATGGGTGCTGTAGCACAGAGCGCCAGGCGCATATCCACCAGTAACAAAGCGAAAACACATGGAATGACATTGTTATAACACTGTGACAATATCACTTTAGTGCCAGACCTGTACATACAATTCTGCATAAAAATAATAAAAACAAAAAAATGGTTAAAAGTGTTTGTTTATACACAACTAATGAAGCCCCGTTGAAATGTATGGGAGAGCGCTACAGAGCGACAGGTACTACATGGCGCGCCTGAACCTAGAGCGTCGGCGCTATACGCTGAGCCGCCTGTAGTGATACATGTGACGCTACATGGCGCTGTTAGAGACGCTTACCAAATTCGCTTTCTTAAATGCGGTATTGCATACAGCGCCCGACGTTCACCAGACGCTGCCTGCCGCTACAAGGCACTACCTGGCACTATCCATTCTTAAATAACCACCTTATTGAATCAAGGCATATGAAAGTGAATGTCAGTTTTCTTTTCTAAAAAGTAGTGCACGCTCATCCACACTTACTTTTACCAAAAGACCAAAAGTGCAGTATAATCATCATTTCAATACATATAAATCATTTAGCCTAAAAGTTCATACCTTTCATACCTTAAAGATAGTGATATAACCCATATATATATATATATATATATATATATATATATATATATATAGTTTGGAGCAACAGCTTGCACTGCATGGCTTCCAAAATATTTGACATTTTCAATTAATTATCAGTATGGGAAATCCAGCCCGGAGCATGTAATTGCATTTAATAGAAATCTATATAAAATGGTTGTAAATGCAGCAAGAAGACATCCGAACACATGTATACGCTCTTCATTTGTCTTGTAAATGTATTGTGGGAAATTAAATTTCATGCTGGAAGCCCAACATCATTGTCTAGTGTCAGATTTATGTGTTTTAACCATATGGAGAAGTGCACAGAAAAGCCATGAAAATCATAAGCTGGAAGACACAGCGAGGTTTTACGTGTCGGCCATAATGTATAGGAGTATACAGGATACAGGAGTGTTTTATTACATGCCATGACACCGTGTCGCACAGTCAGGTAACCTCTTCTACCATCTTTGACATGTCATGGATACAGCATTTGACTTTATCTTCTATATTAGACCCTGACTGTCTTAAGGGCAAAGTTCGCTTTCAGTGGCGTTTTTGAAGGTGTATATTACTTTGTGCCAAATGATGTCTTCAAGGTGATGAGCTTATCTAGCAGTTCTTTTATTTTTTCTTATGTTAATGTGTTTGATAGAAGCAGTTTTCGCTACCTGAAATCTGTTGCTCATGGCAACCATACACCAAGTATTCACACCAAAATCTAAAAGAAGAGATACGCGAGGCCTGTACACACAGAACACTGCTGCTGGGTATGTGTAAGGTTGATTGAGCTCCCTCACCTCAGCAGTGATTTTAGCAGCAGTGTTCTTCCCCCCCCCCCCACTCAGAGTTTATCTTTATTTGCTGTTGTCAGAATCATTGTCATTCATCCAGCATGCAAGATCATATCATCATCATTGCGGGATAGTAATAATAATGATAATAATGATATTATCATTATCAATGACAATAATTCAGCATCTGCATTTGTCCTGGGCAAAATCATTCAGCCCCTGCATCTGTCCTCTGCAAAATAATTCAACGTCTGCATCTTTCCTGGGCAAAATAATTCAATGTCTGCATCTTTCCTGGGCAAAATAATTCAGCCCCTGCATCTTTCCTGGGCAAAATCATTCAGCCCTTGCATCTGCAGCGGGCAAAATAATTTAGTTTCTACTTCTGTCCTGGGCAAAATAATTTAGTTTCTGCATCTGTCCTGGGCAAAATAATTCTGCGTCTGCATCTGTCCTGGGCAAAATATTTTCGCTTCTGCATCTGTCCTGGGCAAAATAATTCTGTAACCATACATTTGAATGATTGTGCTTCAATGTTGTTTTGTGTTTTGTATTAGGCTGAGGGTTCTGGGTCATTAGGTGAGGGTTCTGGGTCATTAGGTGGGTAAAGGGGGTGACGGTTCAGCCGGTGAGGATGAAAGTTAGATGAGTGGGGTTTGCGGATCACAAATTGGGATGCCCTGGGGGGAGGGAACCAGGTGGCCCTGGAGACTTGCCCAAGATTTGGTTTTGGTCCAGTTTACAGAGGAACAACCATTGGCTTATAAAACTCTAGGATCCGGGGGTCTCCCATTTTGTGGAGAATCCCGATTTGGGATGCCTCAATATGTGAAATCCCCAGTGATCGCTGCCAAACTCACCTTTCCAGTCATTCCATGGCACAGACTACATCCCCACTCACCTCTTTCTGTGCGTAGGTGGGCAAAAGGTTTTCTGAATGGCTGGCACGGGTTTCTCAGAAGCTGGGGATTGACCAGTGATGCTCCCTTTAGTATTGTTTGCTGCTCCAAGCAGCATAGCAAAAGCTAAATGACATGTGCACTGGTGAATGGCTGGTGGCCTGTGCATGTGCTGTGGGATCGCAGTAAAGTTTACAGGCAATATGGGAGGTTTTACTCAGTGGAGCTTCCAAATTGGGCTGCTCCATACGGCAGGAACAAAACCTGGGATACTGTATATCCTGGGTGTTGTCCAGGACACTTTGAATTGCATAAAAACAATACTGTAAAGATGCCCTTGCCAGGCTGGGTGCTTGGTGAGTAGGGATGAGCGAATCGATCCGGACGAACCCGGATTCGATCCGAATTTCAGGAAAAAATCGATTCGGATCGAATCCGAATTTCCCCGCGATTCGATCGCTCGAAGTTTTCCTTTAACATCCATTCATTTACATTTACAGGCATTCTAAGATGGCGGACGGGACATGTCCAGACATGTAAGGTGGGGCAGTGTATGCTGGGACAGTCACATGCAGCCTATCAGCAGCCAGCAAGCCCGGTGACGTCACAGCGCTATTTAAGTCGGCCATCTTGCTTTTCCTTCCTCATTTCTCTATTGCATTCGTGAGAGACAGAACGCTGTGTAGCTGAGGGAGAGACAGTTAGACAGGCAGGGACAGACAGGGACAGGCTGGAGACAGGCAGGAGACAGACAGGAGACAGACAGAAAGTCAGCGAAAAACAGGGAAAGGAAGGAAAAATCGGAGGCTGTCACAGGGAGATTTTTTTTTTTTTTCATCCAGCCTGACAGGCTTTGTTAGCGTTTTCAGGCTGCTTATACTAACTAACTGTGCATATATACTGAACTGATCTTAAGTCTGCTGTGAGGCTTTTTTTGGGGCATCCCATTCTGTGACTACAGCAGCCTCTGTTTAAGACCATATAACCATTTGCACTTATTATAATTGAAATTAGCCCTGATAAAGACACTTTTGCTGGGCATAGCACTACTGGATCTTTTTTTGGGGCATCCCATTCTGTGACTACAGCAGCCTCTGTTTAAGACCATATAACCATTTGCACTTATTATAATTGAAATTAGCCCTGATAAAGACACTTTTGCTGGGCATAGCACTACTGGATCTTTTTTTGGGGCATCCCATTCTGTGACTACAGCAGCCTCTGTTTAAGACCATATAACCATTTGCACTTATTATAATTGAAATTAGCCCTGATAAAGACACTTTTGCTGGGCATAGCACTACTGGATCTTTTTTGGGGCATCCCATTCTGTGACTACAGCAGCCTCTGTTTAAGACCATATAACCATTTGCACTTATTATAATTGAAATTAGCCCTGATAAAGACACTTTTGCTGGGCATAGCACTACTGGATGTTTTTTTGGGGCATCCCATTCTGTGACTACAGCAGCCTCTGTTTAAGACCATATAACCATTTGCACTTATTATAATTGAAATTAGCCCTGATAAAGACTTTTGCTGGGCATAGCACTACTGGATCTTTTTTTGGGGCATCCCATTCTGTGACTACAGCAGCCTCTGTTTAAGACCATATAACCATTTGCACTTATTATAATTGAAATTAGCCCTGATAAAGACACTTTTGCTGGGCATAGCACTACTGGATCTTTTTTGGGGCATCCCATTCTGTGACTACAGCAGCCTCTGTTTAAGACCATATAACCATTTGCACTTATTATAATTGAAATTAGCCCTGATAAAGACACTTTTGCTGGGCATAGCACTACTGGATCTTTTTTGGGGCATCCCATTCTGTGACTACAGCAGCCTCTGTTTAAGACCATATAACCATTTGCACTTATTATAATTGAAATTAGCCCTGATAAAGACACTTTTGCTGGGCATAGCACTACTGGATCTTTTTTGGGGCATCCCATTCTGTGACTACAGCAGCCTCTGTTTAACCCTTTTGTTGCCAAGCACGTAACACCTACGTGCTGGCTTGGCTGGGCCTTAAGTGCCAAGCCCGTAGGTGTTACGTGCTTGACTTTCCTCGCTTCTAGTTTAAAAAATAAAAATCAAAAATACTCACCTGACCCCTTGTTGGATCCGGCCGGGTCTCCTCTTTAATTTGGTGCCATCCGATCCCCCGTGGGGGGTCGGATGGCTCCAGGAGAGCCCCCGGAATAGGCCGCCCCCCCCCGCTTCTGCAGCAGCAGCTGCTAACTGTAAAAAAAAATAAAAAATAAAAATGACATTCACTTACCTGTGTGTGCGCTGGCTCCCGCTGTCCCTCCTCTTCACCTGGGGGGCCTCCGATCCCCCCCCAGGACTTACCGATCTTCAGGAGAGAGCCTGGGAGGCTCTCTCCTCTCTTCTTCACGATGGTGGCCGCCATCTTGCCTCTAAGCCCCGCCCCCTTGGGGGCGGGGCTTATGACGTCATCCCGGTCCCGATCACCGGCTTCAGCTTTCTCAGCTTCTCAGATGCCGGTGATCGGTGCCCTGGAAGGAGGTGACAGGAGATCCTCTGATCTCCTGCCTTCTCCTTCTCTGGATGCCGATCACAGGCATCTGTCAGCTGAGCGGCGAGGGACAAGAGCTTGCAATCGAAGGTAAGTACAGTTAAAAAAATTTTTTTTTTTTTGAATAAAATACTTTTTATTATTGTGTGGTGGTTTTTTTAACAGTTAACCCTTTGTGAGCTGGTAAGGGGTCCATGAGACCCCTTATACCAGTTCACAAGGCTGGGGGGGTGGCAAGTCACCTGCCCTAGCGGGTGGCTTGCCATTAACCCCCGCACCCCCATTACCTGCCTCCCCAAAGGCCAGGGGGGGGCAGAAGAGCCCGGGCCCACATAGGCTATGTGGGCTCGTAGGCTGCAGGGTGGGGGGGCCACCAAAGCTGGCCCCCCCACTCTGTGCCTACAAGCCCCCATAGCTGGTCCCGGGCTGGTTACTTTGGGTAAGGGGGACCCCACGTCATTTTTTTTTTTGGATTTTTAAGGGTTTTTAACCCTTAAAAATCCAAAAAAAAATGGGGTCCCCCTCCCCGGGAAGGGGGACCCTATGTCATTTTTTTTTTTTAATTAACCATTTGTCATCCAGCAGCTATAAAAGGCTTCTGGGCAGGAAAGGGTGTCTACCTATACATATGTGGTATCGCTGTAACCGGGAGAAATTGGGGTTTCTCACGCAATAAGATTTTATTGACAAACTTACATTTTTTATTACAAAAAAACTCTACAAATTGTAAAAAAATATATTTTTTTTAATTTTTTTCACACATTTCACCCAAAAATGTTGAGAATACACCTAAAAAATACAAACAAGACATTTCATGTTAAAGCCCAGACTCTGTTGAAAAAAACAATATATAATTTTCCTGGGAAATCCCTGGAAATCCTTTCAAAAATGACAGTTGAACATGTGTAGCGCGAAACAGTGAAACTCAGTCTGGCAACAGGGAGTGGCAAATGCTGCAGGTAGGCTGGCAGCGAAAGGGTTAAGACCATATAACCATTTGCACTTATTATAATTGAAATTAGCCCTGATAAAGACACTTTTGCTGGGCATAGCACTACTGGATCTTTTTTGGGGCATCCCATTCTGTGACTACAGCAGCCTCTGTTTAAGACCATATAACCATTTGCACTTATTATAATTGAAATTAGGCCTGATAAAGACACTTTTGCTGGGCATAGCACTACTGGATCTTTTTTGGGGCATCCCATTCTGTGACTACAGCAGCCTCTATTTAAGACCATATAACCATTTGCACTTATTATAATTGAAATTAGCCCTGATAAAGACACTTTTGCTGGGCATAGCACTACTGGATCTTTTTTTGGGGCATCCCATTCTGTGACTACAGCAGCCTCTGTTTAAGACCATATAACCATTTGCACTTATTATAATTGAAATTAGGCCTGATAAAGACACTTTTGCTGGGCATAGACTTACTGCTGCCTGCCAGGTGCACTTCTGTTGGGGCATCCCATTCTGTAACATAGCATACCCCTCTTTATTTACACTAAGCAGCTCTCTTATTTACACTAAGCAGGCCTGTTGGAGGCTGAGTGTTACTGCTCACTTTTGGTGTGCATTATATTCTGTTTCATATAGACCCACCGCTGCCCGGGGGATCTTAAAATATCACCTACTACCACGCCAGTTAGACTATGTCGGGCAGACAAGTGCCTGGAAGTGAAAAGAGGAGTGGCAGAGGCCAAGATTCCGCAGGCAGAGCTCGCATCAGACTGGGGGCCAGTAGCAGCAGGAGTCACGCTGAGAGACCTAATCTGCCAGTATCTGCTAGCGGTCGGGTCTCCACCAGTAACGCATCTGCCGACCCAGTCTAGGGTCGGTAGGTTCCTCTGACACAACCCTGAGTTGGCATGCCCCGAGAGCAGTCCCTGTCCTCCCATTGCCTCTGGCCTACGCCGTTCCCTCCCCCAGCGACGTATCCTATGCTTTGGGTTCAGCTCCACTCTTTAGTGAGGAGGACCATCAGATAGAGGACAGTCAGCAGCTACTGCCCAGCCAAGAAATGGAGGTGGCTTCTCTAGCTAGGCAGACAAATAGTGATGTGGACAGTGTCGTGGGTGCTGCGAGCGTTCCAGCTCCTGCGCCAGACACTGTTGACGAATCCACGAACATCAGTGACGTACAGCCACAACTCGGTGATGATGATGATGACGATGAAGCCGATCGCACTTGGGAGCCGGGTGATGAAGGGGCTTCATCGTCATCATCAGGAGAAGAGGGACGCAGGTTGCCCCGGAGTCAGCAGCTGAGGCAGCAAGGTGGTAGCAGTCAGCATGGGGGCACAATTCCAAAGGCTGGAGCCGGCCGGGGCCGGGGCCGGGGTAGAGCACCTGCTGTGCGGCAGTCTACCTTATCGGGAGGTAGTGGAGCAGGGGTTCCTGGAGTTGGCAACAGCAGCAGTGAACCAGTGAGGCCAGGGGGTGGGAAAAGTAGCTACTCGGCAGTGTGGCAGTTTTTCCTGAAGCATCCGCAGGAGGGTAACATGGCCACATGCAAGATATGTAGGCAAAAGGTGAAGCGTGGCCAGGGTCCAAATGTTGGCACCACGGCCCTGCGTCAACATATGATGCGTCACCATAAAGCGACCTGGGAGAACCGAGGCTCCCAAGGGGCGGTCCAGTCTGCTTCCTCACCAAGTGAGCTCCCAATTTCTGCCAGCCAAGGCTCCAGCACCTCAGCCGAAGGCAGCTGTGCGTCATACCCATCCTCTGTCGCTCCTGCTCCTCCTCCTCCAAGTCATGCATCCCGCCAGCAATCCATCAGCGAAGCCATGTCCAAGAGACAGCAGTATGCGCCCACTCATCCTACGGCGCAGAAGCTGAATGTGCTCCTGTCCAAGTTGCTGGTGCTGCAGTCGCTCCCTTTTCAGGTGGTGGAATCTGCACCTTTCAGAGAACTGATGGCTTGTGCCGAGCTGAGGTGGAGAGTCCCAAGCCGTCATTTCTTTGCCAAGAAGGCAGTACCAGCGCTGCACACTTTTGTTGAACAGAAGGTGGGCCAGTCCTTGAGCCTGTCGGTGTGTAGCAAAGTGCATGGCAGCGCCGACATCTGGAGCTGTAACTACGGTCAGGGACAGTACATGTCGTTTACGGCCCACTGGGTGAATGTGGTCCCTTTGCAGCAGCAGCAGCAACTTGGACAGGTCACGCCGCTTCGGCCTCCGCGCTCCCTGCCCGTTGGGCCTGTGACACCGTGCGACTCGGCCTCCTCATCCTCCGCCATCTCCTCACCCTCCACTGTAGGCTCAAGTCTCAGTGCCCCTCCAGTCTACCATGTGTGCAGGGCACGGAGGTGTCACGCAGTGCTTCACATGGTTTGTCTTGGCGAACGGAGTCACACAGGGGAGGAACTGCTTAAATATATTCATCAGGAAATCCAAACATGGCTTACTCCAAGAAAACTTAAAATGGGAATCATGGTTACCGACAATGGGAAGAACATTTTGTCTGCGCTGCGCCAAGGAAGCCTGACCCATGCCCCCTGCATGGCTCACGTCTTCAATCTGGTTGTCAAGCGGTTTCTGAAGTGTTCCCCCCATCTGCAAGACATCCTAACAACTTCAAGGAAACTTCAGCCACTCCTACACCGCCAAACACACCCTTCTTGAGCTACAGCGTCAGAATGGTATCCCCCAACATAGTCTGATTTGCGATGTTTCCACCCGTTGGAATTCCACCCTTCACATGTTGGACCGATTATATGAACAGAGAAAAGCCATCACGGATTTCCTGATGATCCAAGCAGATAGGGGGACTCCCC
Source organism: Gastrophryne carolinensis (assembly GCA_027917425.1). Lineage (NCBI taxonomy): Eukaryota > Metazoa > Chordata > Amphibia > Anura > Microhylidae > Gastrophryne > Gastrophryne carolinensis. The sequence goes on from CM051236.1 coordinate 168,981,958, forward strand.
TGTGTAACTTCAATGTCAACCAGTGGCAGCTCATACGTGACACCTGCCGTTTGCTCAGGCCCTTTGAGGATGCCACTTTATTTGTCAGTCGGCAGGATTACGGGATGAACGACGTGATTCCACTGCTTCATGTACTACAGCACATGTTGGAAACCATGGCTGGTCAGGGTACTGGAGACATGGCGTTTACATCTTACGGCCACATGAACCCCGTTGGAGCTGAACTGGAGGAGGAGGAGGAAGAGGAGGAGGAGGAGTTGCCCAGCGAAACACAGTTTAGGCTTGGCGAAATGGCTGGTTTATCTAGTCAGCGGACAGGAGAGGAGGAGCAGGAGCAGCCAGAGGAGCTAGAGGTTTTTGAGGAAGGCGAGACAGAGGACCCGGGCACACCGTGGCAGTATGCAGTGGAGATGGAGACAGGTAGTCCATCCGAGTCACTTGCGCAAATGGCACGAAGCATGCTCACGTGCTTGCGTAGTGACCCCAGAATTGTTTCCATCTGTCGGCGGGATGACTTCTGGCTGTCCACCTTATTGGACCCTCGCTTCCGGCACAAAATGGGGGCATTTTTTAAACCCACCGAGAGGGAGGACAAACTGAACTACTACAAAGACATTCTACGTAGGCAGTTGGCCGATGCCTATCTGCGCCATGGTCCATACTCTCGCAGGTCTGACTCGAGAGGACCTCTGCGCTCACCTTCCACTGCCATGGCCGCTGGGGGGGTTGGCAGGAGCAGCAGCAGCAGCTCCATCAGCAGCAGCAGCCTCAGTCTTCAGTCGCTAATGAGTAGCTTTCTACACCCGCATAGTGAGGCTACTCATGAGCAGCAGGAAGACCTGGAGCAGGACCTCAACCAGCAGGTCATGTCATACTTTGACATGACCATGCCAACACACCTTGAGGATCCGCTGGACTTCTGGGCAGCCAAACTTGATTTGTGGCCGCAACTAGCAGAGTTTGCCCTGGAAAAGCTGTCCTGCCCGGCAAGTAGCGTGCCATCTGAGCGGGTGTTTAGTGCGGCGGGGGCCATAGTTACGGCGAGGAGAACTCGTCTGTCAACTAAAAATGTGGAGAGACTCACCTTTGTCAAAATGAATCAGGGATGGATCAGCCAGGATTTCCACCCACCAATGCCTGATGCATGCGACTAGATTCAGCATGGTGCCACGTTTTACACTTTCCAAATGGTGCAAAACATATTTATGTCTTGAGGCCATTTTTTGGGCTCCTGCTGCTGCTGCTGCCAACTTCTGCCAACTCCAGGGTGTGATTCATCCAATTTTTGGGCTCCTGAAGCCAACCCCAGTGTCTCTTTAAAGTAATATTTGGGCTCCTGCTGCTGCTGCTGCCAACTCCAGGGTGTGATTCATCCAATTTTTGGGCTCCTGAAGCCAACCCCAGGGTCTCTTTAAAGTAATATTTGGGCTCCTGCTGCTGCCAACTCCAGGGTGTGATTCATCCAATTTTTGGGCTCCTGAAGCCAACCCCAGTGTCTCTTTAAAGCAATGTTTGGGCTCCTGCTGCTGCTGCTGCCAATTCCAGGGTGTGATTCATCCAATTTTTGGGCTCCTGAAGCCAACTCCAGTGTATATTTGGGCTCCTGCTGCTGCCAACTCCAGGGTGTGAATCATCCAATGTTTGGGCTCCTGAAGCCAACCCCAGTGTCTCTTTAAAGTAATATTTGGGCTCCTGCTGCTGCTACTGCCAACTTCTGCCAACTCCAGGGTGTGATTCATCCAATTTTTGGGCTCCTGAAGCCAACCCCAGGGTCTCTTTAAAGTAATATTTGGGCTCCTGCTGCTGCTGCTGCCAACTCCAGGGTGTGATTCATCCAATTTTTGGGCTCCTGAAGCCAACTCCAGTGTATATTTGGGCTCCTGCTGCTGCTGCTGCAAACTCCAGGGTGTGATTCATCCAATTTTTGGGCTCCTGAAGCCAACCCCAGTGTCTCTTTAAAGTAATGTTTGGGCTCCTGCTGCTGCTGCTGCCAACTCCAGGGTGTGATTCATCCAATTTTTGGGCTCCTGAAGCCAACTCCAGTGTATATTTGGGCTCCTGCTGCTGCTGCTGCCAACTCCAGGGTGTGAATCGTCCAATTTTTGGGCTCCTGAAGCCAACCCCAGGGTCTCTTTAAAGTAATATTTGGGCTCCTGCTGCTGCCAACTCCAGGGTGTGATTCATCCAATTGTTGGGCTCCTGAAGCCAACCCCAGTGTCTCTTTAAAGTAATGTTTGGGCTCCTGCTGCTGCTGCTGCCAACTCCAGGGTGTGATTCATCCAATTTTTGGGCTCCTGAAGCCAACTCCAGTGTATATTTGGGCTCCTGCTGCTGCTGCTGCCAACTCCAGTGTGTGAATCATCCAATTTTTTGGCTCCTGAAGCCAACCCCAGGGTCTCTTTAAAGTAATATTTGGGCTCCTGCTGCTGCTGCTGCCAACTCCAGGGTGTGATTCATCCAATTTTTGGGCTCCTGAAGCCAACCCCAGGGTCTCTTTAAAGTAATATTTGGGCTCCTGCTGCTGCTGCTGTCAACTCCTGCCAACTCCAGGGTGTGATTCATCCAATTTTTGGGCTCCTGAAGCCAACCCCAGTGTCTCTTTAAAGTAATGTTTGGGCTCCTGCTGCTGCTGCTGCCAACTTCTGCCAACTCCAGGGTGTGATTCATCCAATTTTTGGGCTCCTGAAGCCAACCCCAGTGTCTCTTTAAAGTAATATTTGGGCTCCTGCTGCCAACTTCTGCCAACTCCAGGGTGTGATTCATCCAATTTTTGGGCTCCTGAAGCCAACCCCAGGGTCTCTTTGAAGTAATGTTTGGGCTCCTGCTGCTGCTGCTGCCAACTCCAGGGTGTGATTCATCCAATTTTTGGGCTCCTGAAGCCAACCCCAGGGTCTCTTTAAAGTAATATTTGGGCTCCTGCTGCTGCCAACTCCAGGGTGTGATTCATCCAATTTTTGGGCTCCTGAAGCCAACCCCAGGGTCTCTTTAAAGTAATGTTTGGGCTCCTGCTGCTGCTGCCAACTCCAGGGTGTGATTCATCCAATTTTTGGGCTCCTGCTGCTGCCAACTCCAGTGTCTCTTTAAAGCAATGTTTGGGCTCCTGCCCCTCATAGTGATGCCACTTCAACTCTCTTGAATTCAATTGTGCCGCTCTGCGATTCTATTAGCGATGCCTCTGATCTGCATGTGATATTTATTCAAAGTATTATTTAACTAACCCAGCACGCATCCTATGCGTGTTACAGCAAGGCAGAATGGTTTACAACCCTATTGAGGCTCTAGGAGGCTCAGAAATAGCCGTTTTTAATAGCGATTCATCGCGAATTTATTCGGGTCGAAACAATTTTTGTCGGAAAATTCGGCGAATCAGTCGAATCGAAATTTTTCAAAAGTTCGCTCATCTCTATTGGTGAGCATACAGATCAGTTGGGTTGGGGTCAGACTATGGTGCAGATGAAGCAGGTTGTGGATGTGAGGAATAGGACAAACCAAAGCTAAGCTGAGGAAACAGGTTTGGTGCTGGTCTACTGTAACCTTTGAAATTCTTCCTACATCTCAAGACCTCTGCTCCTGCACATCATTTCCTTTTATTCACACTAGCATTTTCTACCTCCCATGTCACTTCTTCCCATCCTCCAGTCACCCTGCACTCGCTTGTCTGACTCTACACTTAAACCAGACCAACACAACAAACAGTGCTCATATACATCCCTCCCCAGGGCAATTTACATTGCTGCACATTAATTCACCCTTTTCCAAATCCTGCTTTGGTAAATTTTTAAAACAGAATGGCGGCTCATGCATTTGCAGGCCACGTGCAAACAGGAATTGCTGCTGGGCTTCCTGTTATTGTGCATTGTCAGTTATGTCAGTTAAATATAGGCAGCAGCATGGCTGAGATGCTGGGAGAGGAAACTCCAAAATGGCCACTACCTTTCTTTTGCAACTGTGCCAGGCTGTTGGTCTGGTTTATCCGCACACACATCCTCCACCAAACATACCATTAAACCTATCACACACACAGTTCAACCTCCAACTTATGTTAAAGCGGAAGTCCTTATCTTGCCCAGGAGCCTGCTCCATTTGCCAGCACTTCAGGTGCTGGACCCCGCTATCTTGACTAGAATGCACAGGGCAGGCAATGCTGCTCCATGCATGTCTTCGTGGCTGCCACAGGAGCGCTGGGACGCACCAGGCGAGGTAAGGAGTTTTTTTGTTGTAACCCCCCCCCCATACTGCTTCCCCACCTGAGGAGGGGGACAGGGTGACTGCCACTATAATCCCAAAACACTGTTACCCATACACACGTTAAACTAGAACAAAACCTGGGATTTTGACTTTCCCTGTTTTGTTCCTTGCCCCCGACCTTCCCATATTGGGATTTCCCATTGTGTAAAACACCCCAGTTTGTCCAGTAATGCTCACCTCTCCTTGGTCCAATGGTACATGCACGGGCTCTCATCCAGTCCAGTCTTTACCTTGTTAACACCCTTTACATCCCGGCAACAGGTGCTGATGAAGTTTAATGGGGAAACCAAACAGCTCAAATTGGATGATGAGAACATGCGCCGTTGGAGATGGAAAATGTCCCCAAGGATGGAGAAAATGCCCTCCTAGGATAAACACCTGTTAACCCCCCCACACACTCAAACATACACTTCAGTCCCCCCCACCAATATCCAATAAACCACTCTCCTGGTGCTAGGTCCTTGTCCCTTGGCATCCCAATTCGGGATGCCCTACTATGTAAAACCCCCAGTTTGCAGGCATCTGTGGGGTGGTTCACAAAGTGGGGCATCCCGAATTGGAGTTTGGTCAGCAGACACATGGTGGTGATAGGTCCACTTTATCCCCCATACATTCCAGTTAGCCCATCACCTGCCCCCCAATGAACAAGCTTATCGTTTACCTTGGAACAGGTTTCCCACTGATGACGGAGGCAGGTGGTGGAACAGGGGGCTGGTGGGACCAGGGGAAAAAGCCGGCCCTACCCCAAGGAGCAAGCAATGGCAGCCCTACATGTTTCTTGAAAGTACAGTATGATCTAAATGCTCAGTTGAGCTATCACCATAATAAAGGGAGTGAGAAGGGTTCTATTGTCTTCATTATATTGTATATAGGGTTGCACAATACAGAGCAATAGGAAGTGCTGAATACAGCAATACAATGCAGTGCAGGCACTGAGGACAATCTGCATTTACCGGCCTTCAGTCCCTTGTTTATACAGGCACGTAGGCATACTTTATTCTCTGTGCATGTTAGACTATTTTCTATAAAATAAACTTGAAGTGCTTTGCTCAGACATCCAAAGAATCTACTCTACATAAATACAGGTTAATGACGGATCATTTTTCAGACAAAATAATGATCTCATTTATTCTAAGAAGTTTTAATACTCTTTAGAAAGGGGGATTGGATTGTTTCCACATTTATCTTTCCTCTTATAGCAGTTACTTCGTATTAAACATGTATATATTTCCATTTAAAATGGAAGCTGTTTTTATAGTCTGAAAGCAGTAAATTAATTAAGGGAAATTGCTGGTATACCGCAAAAATCCGCCATTTAGAAGACAAAATATTAACCCACTGCTGCTACTAAGCACAACAATGCAGTTCAATCCATCAGATCATCCCGCTATTATTCAGGAGGAATAGTTGAGGTAATGCAGAAGATTTGGGTGTGTGTTGGGTGTTCCCCTGAAGGGGTGTCCGGCTGCACAGAGAGAACAACGTCCCAGACAAATAGATGCAAATTCAGGGAGGTTCAGCAGAGTGAGGACCCTCGGTGGTGATGATTAAAACTTTTTTTATTAATGCATTTAAATAACAGATGCCCACAGGTTCAGAAGGGTGGAAAGGTGATGACGCATTTCGGAGTCCTGATTGCACCCTTAGTCATACAACCTGGTTGTTACTAGGGTACAGATTAATTGAGATTCGGAGAGGGGCGGAGTTAGAGATGTGCGAGATGGAGCGGAAAATTAGGTCACGTGCTTGGAATAAAACTAAATGGTAATGAACCCCCAACAAAAGGTGCTGCCCAAAGATTTGGGCCGAGCTCCGCAACAGCATGGTTCAATCAATGGTGTGTGTGAAATTAAAAAAATACAACAAAAAACAGTGCAGTTCTAAAACAGCCCAGTATGGTGCATATGCGCATTCCACAAATTCAGATGCGCGTCATGTGATAATGGAGGGGACAGAATAAAGAGTTATAGAAAGTCTAGTCAGGCAGCGTACAGCGCATTCTGCGACAAATTGTTGATACTGATACAAAGGCAAAACTTTTTACTGTAAGTCCCAAGTGCCATGAATTATAAAAGATACAAAAAGGTGCCAATATGATAATAGATAGTGACAGCCATAGAAAAATATTTATGTAATTAGATGAATAACTAAATAGATGAGGGACGCAATACCATACATTAGACTACAATGTAAAAATGTTGGCGCCATATATATAGTTCTAAATATAAGCAAAATAAATAGAAATGAAAATAAACTGATAAGTTCCATGTAGTGGCTAAGAATTGACACAAGAACTGTGCTATATATAGGAGGAATGGCTATACATTCCTATAAAAGCATGGTGGTGGGGGTTCGTTAATGATTTGCCCAGTGCGTGGTTGTATTTCCAGTGCGTGCCATTTACAGAGGAATAATCCCTCCATCACTGCATTTAGGGTGTCAGTGTTATCTTAAACTCTGATATCCTGCTGAATTCCACCCCCCTCCCCACCCTTAGCTGTCCCTTAGCCATCCCTTAGCCGTCCCTTAGCCATCATTGAATGATGGCAGGATGCTCACCTCTTCGCCGGCTGCTGTTCGAATTGAATCTCACTTGCGTCTGCGCACAGTTTCATTGCAGCCTATACAATGACATGGCGCATGTTCGAGATCTCAAGGGCGGCTGAGTGTCTGTCAGGAAGCCTTCGGCTTCCAAGATGGCGCTGCCCTACGGAGGATGGCGAATGAGCGGTTGCCGAGCGCAATGTGACTGGAGAGGTAAGTTTTTAATAGGTAAGTGCTAAACCGGAGGGGCAGGAGGGCTGAGCAAGTCAGGTTTGGGGAGTTTTTATTAATTCCCTGAGACCTGTAATGTTCCTCCTTAAACTGTACCCTAGTAACAATCAGGTAGCATGACTAAATGGGGGAATCAGTCCCCCGAAATGCGTTGCCACCTCTTCACCCTTCTGAACCTGTGGGAATCCGTGATGTTATTGCAATAATAAAAGTCACTGGGGATCTATCTCTATTATCTGTGCAGTAAGCCTTCTGAATCTCTTGGGCATTATGCACAGCGACAACACCGGGGAAATTCAACTCGAAAGGTTTGTTTTCAAATTTCGCAAACTTAATCAGGCTTCCATTAGTATTACATTTGTGAAATCCTGAATTAGGGGAGTATGAGGGCCAGGGACTGGGATTCCCTTGTCGCTATGCAGTTTGGGGCAGCCAGAAGTTGGGTGCACACCGCCCCCCCCCCCCCCCCCTGCGGTCAGTAATAGAGGACTATTGGTGTTTTGTAGATGAACAAAAATGTGATGTCACAGAAATGTGAATGATACTTTGATGACAAGTGGGCAGATGTTGGTAAAATGCAACACAAGGCCATTAAGCTATTTCAATTAAGATCCTGTGAAAACTGTGATGTAGGTGACTTTTTTTGGGCACAGGAAAGATCCAGCAAATGTCTAGGGGTCAGGCAGATGTGCAACGGCTGTCTCCCAGTGGTTCAGACATAACTGTGTGTTCGGAAGCTGTTAATAAAAGCACATTATTTTAGGAAACCATTATTGCTCAGAAAGTAAACAGCTTCAGAAAGTAAATTGTGCAGATGGCAAATATACAATCATTTATAAAAAATCCTGGTTTATATGGAAGGGAACATTTGTTTAGTGAATTGACTTTTGGAAAAGGAATTAGCATTAGCAAGCCTGTGAGAGCTTTCCATAGAGCTGTCAGTCAGGTTTTGCCACCATTGTGATCGTAGGACTGCACAGTCACACATACGGCTGACACTGCTCTGACTGATCCTGATCAAGACAGCTGAAGGCCTTGGACTGCGAGTCATTGCAGTACATTTCTGCAATGTTTCTATGTGTCCCACCCAAATCCCTGAATCCATGTTTTGTACCTGTTCCTCTGATATATCTGGGTTATTTATCAGCAATTCAGGGCAGATAGATAGGAATGAGGGATGTATACAGAAAGATGTGGGAGGGTTGTGACATTTTGCAGACCTTTGCAGAGACCTTGCAAATAATATTTAATCAATAACATATGTACAGTATATATAAAAGGGGCCTGAGGTATGAAGTTTTCCATCAGAAGCAGACAAAGCAGCTGGCTAGCTATTTTAGGCATTGTGAATGTGCCAGGATGGTCTAGTGCAGCGATACTCAACTGATGGCCCAGGGTCCGAGTGCGGACCTCGGTGCCAGATTTCCAGACCACTGCCCTGACAGCCCTGCACTCAGTTGCTTCTGTGTTGCCATTCTCAGAGCTACCCCCTTGATCGGCGATGTAGTGCTTAGGCTTCCTGGCACCTAGCATTGCAATATGAAGTATTGCACTGGCAGGAAACGGCATTGCATTCCTTCCACCCATCCCAGCTAAGCCCCGTCTCTCCCTGTCCCACCATCTCTTCCCCCAGCTCATACCCATTCATTCCTGTGTCCCATCAGATCTGCCCTATCCAGTCTAGTCTCTCTGCCCCATCCATTCCTGTGTTCCATCAGATCTGCCCCATCCAGTCTAGTCTCTCTGCCCCATCCATTCCTGTGTCCCATCAGATCTGCCCCATCCAGTCTAGTCTCTCTGCCCCATCCATTCCTGTGTTCCATCAGATCTGCCCCATCCAGTCTAGTCTCTCTGCCCCATCCATTTCTGCCCATGTATAAGCTCATGTTTATACCTATCCACCCCCTGCGACAGCCTTCCGTCCTGACCTTCACCTCTCACCAGATGCCTTTAAATGGAGCTTTAAAAAAAGTGGTTGAGTATCCCTGGTCTAGTGTGAACCAGTGACAATTAGTCAATTAGCAACTGTTAGAGCTAGAAAGAGTAAGAACCTTCATTTTGTCCTCTGAGACTGGGAGAATGATAGGAATCAGCTGTAGTTAGTAGTTAGGATGCTAGATATGCCCTAGTACATAGTGAATATGGGGATAGAATAGGAGCCATAGGTTTGAGTTTAGGTAGTGGTAATCAAAAAGCATTTATATTGGATTTGATCTGGTTCAGCTTGTAGGCAAATCCTAGCACATGGTAAGCCTGATCAATACATGTGAACCACAAGACAAAACATTGTTTAGCCTAGCCAGAACCAATCAAAGTTAGAGGTTTCCCAGTGTTAGGTGTTCAGCGTGTTAAAGTCAGTTTTTTTTTTAAAGTGGATCAGGAAGGAGAAGAGAGAGCCTGTCTCAGAGTAGAAGTAGAAGATAGGTGGCAGCACTACAGCGTATAGGAGGGAGGTGAGAACCTAAATACTTAGCCCATTTCCATGAAACAATTAGCAAACAAATAATCACTAAAGCGGACACAATCAATTGATTTGTGGAAATGCCACAGTGCAAAGAGAATTTGCTCTTTGGTCGAGTGTCGTATTGTTTTGGCTGACATACAATTTCTCATTCGTCACGTTAATGTCTGCATGTGGAAACAGAAATCGACTGCAAATAGGACTATACCAATACCTTACGACTTTAAAGTGGACCAAGACCTGGGATTTTAACTATCCGTGTCTTGGCTTGTCCCCCTGGGGCATCCCAGTTTGGGGTGACCTGCTGTGTGAAACCCCTCAGGTTGCTGAGTCCACTTAATTAAACTGTTCATGGAAATGGACCTTTAAAGTCTTTGCTTGAGTTAAGGCATACACTACCCCCCCCCCCCCCCCCCCGCACACACAGACATACCATGAACATTCAACACAGTATTCTCCGCCTAAAGCGCCTCCATCACCAAATATGACTCTCTGAGAGAAAAAATGCATATATAAATATCACAGTTAAGGTAGATCTTAAGAAAGTTTGTGCTCCTGCCCTACTTTGACTCACATGACCACCAGCAGCCACCAAAATAGGCGAAATCTGAGATTCTTGCTACAGTATTACAGCATTCTTAAGGCGATTTAACACCCATTTTCTTTCTTGGTGCACGAGGGGGGCCTCCAGCTGAAGATAAACCTGCCTGCTTCTTATTCTACTGATGATATGTAGCCCTGTGATTGACAGCTAGTCACATGGTCTGTTCTCTGTCAGTGGCTGAAAGCAGTGTGGAACACAAGTCCACCGGGAGCCAATCACAGAGCTGTATTTCTCTGGAGGAACAAGGCGCAAGTAAGAGTATCTTGGGCTGGTGGTGGTGTATGCATGGTGGAGCATTACTAATTAGGATGCCCCATCCCCACTGGAACCAACACCCATTTGATCCATAATGGGTGCTGGTCCTCTTTAAGGCAGGTTTACATTTTTTGACCCACAGTAGTAGTCCTTTAATCGTCTTACACTTGAATAAAATCAAATTTTTCTATTATAAATATGCATCTTCGTTTTTACCAACCATACTAGTGTACCAGTTCTGCCTACGCTCACTGCAATGTTATCATTGATGTACAGGTGTTTACTTAGTTATAGGTTTACTGTAGAATATGAGAAAATGCTATAATGTTTTATGATTATATGAATAGATTATAACAAGTTGCTTCTTTTATGTCTTTGTAGATTATTTTATTGCAGTTTGCTGCCATTGTGATAAGCAGCTGTGTCTTTTTTTTTTCTTTCAGGTGCAAGCGGAATTGTTTTATACTTTTAGCAGCACACAAAACCTGCACACCCACAGGAAGGAGCTGCTGGGTGTCTTGATCATTTAACGTACCATTTGCTTGTGAAATAAAAACGTGCCACAGCTTTTACTGTAGAAGTCGGCTTGACAAAGAAACACGTGTTGACATAGTATAAAGAGTTTGAATTGCTTTGAATTTCTAGTAAACACTTCTTTACATGAACTACCCCATACAGTCTGTACACGTAAGGGCTGCTAACCAGGGACAGGCATGCAAGTGTCAGCCCCAGGCAAATGTTATTGTCACTTGGGGCAGTTTGGTAAGTTCCTGGTTTAATAATGGAAACTGGGGAGAATAAGGAACTCTCAGCCAGGAAATGAATTCCTCCCCAGAGGCCATAGCAATGGTCACTACTGGATGACTTCGGGAGGCTACAGGCACAGATCAGGAACTGAGTGATAGGCGAGTAGGGTAACAGGCTGGGAACAGGTAAGCAGAAACAAGTTTGGAACATATACACATAAGATAAACAACCCATCTATGCCACTGGAGAGGGAAGTCGCAACCACCTGGGGCGCGGGAGGCCAGTACTAGAATGGGGAGCAGAAAGATTAATCGGACTACTACTGCTTTCACTCCACACCCTACAAATCAGGAGAGCCAGGAATCTTGCCTTGAATAAGACTCATCACACCCTGGTCACTCTTTCTGCCAGCTTGGTGTGATATAAGAACAATTTCTTTCCTAATGCTATTTTAATACTGAATACTCCAAATTTATGAACCAGTCGTGAACAAACAAAACTATAATCCATATGGGTCCGTTAATTTGAAACTTTTTGCAGGATTTATTCAAAATGTAAATTGTAGATAGAATGTAGATAGAATGTAAACTATATAGGTAAAGGGTGTATAATGTATATATGTATTTACATATATGTTACAATTAGTGTTCTATGTACAATATGCAGAGTGTCAAGGAAAATTCCATATATTGTAAAATTGGCAGAAATAAACTGATTCTGATTCTGAAACAAATTATGTCTTTAGCAGAGAGTTCCCGATGGTGGAGGGTACACTGAGCCCCGGAAGTCCTGTGGTGGTTGCAGACCTGGGAATGGAAAAACAGAGGGCATATGTTACACAGTAAAACAGAAAGACTACAGTACAGCAGGTATCAGTCGACTGGAGATAGCAGGGCTATGGGATGGCCTAAGCCCACCACAGACAATGGAGGTCATGAGCCCCAGTACAGTCAATGGTGGGCCTGGGTCCCAGTACAGACAAAGAAGGGTGTGGGCCTGGGCCCCAGTACAGACAAAGAAGGGCCCAGGCTTCAGTACAGATAACAGAGGGCGGGGGTCTCAGTACAGACAACAGAGTATGCGGGCCCCAATAACGACAATGGAGGGTGTGGGCCATAGAACAGACAATGGAGGGTGTGGGCCCTAGAACAGACAATGGAGGGTGTGGGCCCCAGAACAGAGAATGGAGGACATGGGCCCCAGTACAAACAACAAAGGGACTGGGTCCCAGTACAAACTATGACGAGCCCATGTTCACGTGCCTGCTTCCAGAGCAAGGAAGGTAGGTCAAAGATCTGGAAAACATGAGTACACTGCAGACAAGGGAGCTCAATGATCCAGGCTGGAGGAATACACATATACATTTATAGGGAAGACATTGGAGGGAAATACAAACACCTGTGAGATGGCAGGAAACATGAAAGAGAGGACCTAGAGGGAAAACACATAAATACAACAGACACACACAAACACATCAGCAGGGAGTTCAACAGGGAGAGCAGCTGGCTTGGCGTGATAGCAGACCATGCCTCACTGGTTTAAGGTCCCATCAATGTCAGCAAGCAAGCAGGAGAAACCAAATCAGATACTTGCCACTCTTGTGGCCCACGTGATGCTAACAGCCAGTGGGGTACCACAGGAGTACATAGGCTGGGTCATCAGGCCCTGGGGGTGGAAAGGGGACATGCAGGATGCATGGGTGAATATTAAAGCAAACTTCCAGTCAAAAACTTCCAGAACCCTTTAAAACCCCCTCTAGCAATCAGTGACATAAACTATTTGAGAGGGCTTAACCCTATGCAAATATTTTGGAATAGCATGCAGATGATGTGCTCCTGAACTGCATTGGTGCTGCAAACTTGATTTACATCCGAAAACCCTGCTTCTGAAAAATTCACAATGGCTTCAAATCTCTGCACTTCTGTTCAATCATCCCTTATTTCCATATTAATGGCTTTTCAGTGGTCTGCTCACAGATGATAGCTCATAGATACATTGTACTTTAAATACTTTGTTTTTACTGCATTGTCTGAATGCTCTGCAGCTGCCACACAATTGAGATAACATGGTAATATCTTCCCTCACACAGATTTCTTTTGCTACAGTAACTGTTTATTGTGTGTGTGCGTGTTACTGCCTCATGCTCATGTGTAAGCAGGACTGTCAGGTGTGTAGCAAGATGGACGTTCCCATGTAGTTTAAGAGTGCAGCATCTCATATTCTATTCACAGCATCTGCATAGGGTTCTAAGTTCTCTCTTATTTTTTGACCAGAAGCCTGGTTACTGAATTGGGATGCCATGCTGTGTGAAACTCCCTAGAGTGCCCAAATGACTCGAGCCGGTGCTGTATCCATGTTCCCCGGATACCTCTAGCTAGGCGTGCATCTGCGCCAGGTGTTTATGAATGGCTCATGCAGGCACACCCACAGCAGGTAGAGATGAAGTCAGCGCCGCTCACGCCACTCAAATTTCCTTGCCACTCTGAGCTCAGAGCAGAAGGAAATCTGAATGGAACGAGCACTGCTGATTGGCTGAGCAGCCCATGCATAAGCCGTGGGAACTAGGAAAATGTGAGTTTCACAATCCTAAGGCATACACCAATCGAGTTAATGAAATATCTTAGTAATTAAATCAAGGCAGTTGCCTTGCTATGAAAAGAACAATTAGCACATGTTTCTATGTGGGACAGTAGCTGTCTGTCCCTGAAGAAGAAAAGTTGTATTAAAGTTGTATTAAAAACCCAGTATATAAAATGCAGGTGATGGCCAGAGGTGAGTAGATTTATCAAACACACAGTATTTACAATGCAGGGGATGACCAGAGGTGAGTAGTAGTATCAAACACACAGTAAGTAGAATGCAGGGGGTGCCAACAAGTGAGTAGCTTTATCAAAGCCCAAAAGGGTTAAATGCAACGCTGCCTTCTTGTGCGTGATGTGAATTAGATCTGATAAGAACATCTGAAACCTGGCAGAAAACACACAGACTGGTGGAAGGTATAGAATATTTTTCATGCATCTACAGGTTAAGGGCAATCTGTTTTCTAGTGTGGCAGCCTTGTTGCCTTTTAATATACAGATGAATGAAGACTCCTTTTGTAAAGGTGGCAACACAGTGATCAAGAGCTGATGTGGCACATGCACGTGAATCAGCAAATATGATGAAGAAAGGGACCTCTCATAAGAAACATTGCAATAACATGGGACCAGCAAACTGATTTATCTGCTGTTGGCAGCAGAATACAACATGGTTGGAAATAACATAGTGGCCCAATCGATAGGTTTTTCAACCCTTCCCTCTACCTTATTAAGTATGATGGGTTTGACTGTTTTTATGGACTAGAACTCCACAAGAATGACAGGGTGTCTGCTCTTGAAGTACAGAGTTGCTTCATTCAGGATAAGTGATGCCCATTTGGCTGACACAATGATTGGTAAAGCTGTGGAACATATGGGTAAAATAGAAAACCATTCCAAAGATGAATGGCGAAGGATGGTTTTAGCCAGAGCACCAATCATGAACACATGGTTTCATATAACATATGATACATGTTCTATACATGTATCAGCTGACGTCATTTAGCTCCCGGCCTGACAGCTGTTAGATACGGTAACGCTGGACAGAGGGGTGGAGGGCCATGGGATCCTATGATTCCCTGCCTTCCTACCCCCTTCCAGCGATCAGCCATCTTTAATCGAGTTTGGCGAGCGACAGGGGAGCTGACGATCGGAGGTGAGTAAAGAAAAAAAATCTTTTTTTTTACTAAAGTAATTTTCTAATGTGTGTATGTGTCTTTTTCCAGTTTAATATTTGTGAATTTGTGAACTGGTAAGGGAACTATGAGACCCCTATACCAGTTCACAAGGCACTGGGTCTGGCAAGTCACCTTTGGCAGAGCCCCCCTATTACCTGCCTCCCCAAAGCCTGGGGGGGGGGGCAGAAGAGCCCGGGGCCATTTAGGCATTGTGGGCTTGTAGCCTGCAGGGTGGGGGGCTGCCAAGGCTGACCCCTGTGCCCCATTCTACAAGCCCTGCATGGCTGGTCCCTGGGCTGGTTATGCTAAGTAGGAGGGACCCTACGCATTTTTAAAAAATGTTTAACCCCTAAAAGGGGTGTTTTTCATTGTGCTTTTTTATACATTTTTTTAGGGAAACCCTGTTCAACCCAAAACTTTGAACTACTTCCAGAAACAACCCACTACAGCCGCATAGCACATAGCAGTTGTAATTAATCTGAAAATCTCCTAAAGCGCTGTTTCAGATTGGGGAAGTTTTCTGGGCAGGGAAATGTACCAATACATATGTGATGCCATTGTAATGGGGCTTTTACATGTATTAAGATTTCATTGAAAAAACTTACATTTTTTACTACAAAAGAACACTACAAATTGTAAAAAATAGATTTATCCTTTTGCATATATTTCACCCCAAAATATTGAGAATACAATTTAAAAAATGACAAACATTGCATGTTAAAACCCAGACTGGGAAATCCCTGGATATCCCTTCAAAAATCACAGTTGAACATGTGTAGCACAAAATAGTGAAAATTGGTCTCACAAAAGAGGGTGACAAAAACTCTATGTAGGATCCACACCCATGTGGTTTGAACAATTGGTATTTAAGAGCAGTGACCCCCATGTGGTTTGAGCAATGGTCTGTAACCAGCATATAGAGACTCTACTATGATATTATGCAAAACTCCATTTTAATATTGTAGGATATAATAAACATTTGACTGTATTGTCAGGTGTAAAGCGCATTTGTAGAGTAAGATAATAAAGATAAAGTACCTCTGCTGACATTCCCCAAAACCCAGCCAGGTCTGTAGCTTTCGAACTTAACTATTAAGTAGATCTTATTCTGACAAGCATCCAATGGCTCCTGAGATCTGGATGAAAATTACTAAGGGAGGGACGCCATGGCCTGGACCTCATGCTGCAGTGTTGCTATGTCACAGAGTGAGAGTGTGCAGCACTATTCACTGGGGCACTGCTTTGATCCTCTCCCACTTCCAGCAAGCAGACAAGTACCTGAAGACTAAGCCATATCTCCATAGTGAGTACCGAAATAGATCACCTGCAGGGAAGGTATTTACTTGACACTGATGACCTTTATATTTCCGCATGAATGAAAAAAGAAAGTACGCTACATATATAAGTAACATAGTAACATAGTAACATAGTATGTAAGGCTGAATAAAGACTTTAGTCCATCCAGTTCAGCCTGTTTAACTCCTTCCAGTGGTCTAGTAGCCATAGCCGGAAATGTTATTACATGCCAGGAAGGCATCAAGGCCACTTTTGAACATTTTTACTGTATCCATCATTACTACCTCCTCTGGCAGCGAGTTCCATAGTCTCACTGCTCTTACAGAGAAGAATCCCCTCCTATGTCGGTGGAGAAAGCACCTTTCCTCTAACCTTAGTGGATGCCCCCGGGTTATGGTTACACTCCGGGGTATAAATAGATTGTGGGACAGATCCTTGTATTGACCCCGAATATATTTATACATAGTTATTAGATCACCCCTCAATCGTCTTTTTTCTAGACTAAATAAGCCTAACTTGGACAATCTTTCTGGGTACTCTAGCCCCCGCACTCCTTTTATTAACTTTGTTGCCCTTCTTTGAACGCGCTCCAGTTCTGATATGTCCTTCTTAAGCACAGGTGCCCAGAACTGTACACAGTATTCCATATGGGGTCTGACCAGTGACTTGTACAGAGGTAAAATGATGCTCTGGTCATGAGCACCTATGCCCCTCCTGATGCACCCCATGATCCTGTTTGCCTTGGCAGCAGCTGCCTGGCATTGATTACTACAGTTGAGCTTATTGTCAACTAAAACCCCTGGGTCCTTTTCCATTGTTGTTTTACCAAGTGTTTCTTTATTTAGTGTGTAATCATGACACAGATTTCTCCTTCCCATGTGCATAACCTTACATTTATCTGTGTTAAACTTCATTTGCCATTTAACTGCCCATGCTTCCAATTTATCTAAATCTGTTTGTAGTTGCCTGTTGTCCTCCTTTGTTTTAATTACTTTACTCAGCTTAGTATCATCTGCAAAGATTGAGACTTTACTGTTTAATCCATACCCAATGTCATTTATATATATATTGAAGAGAATTGGTCCCAGAACTGACCCTTGTGGTACTCCACTAGTAACAGTGACCCAATCTGAGTGTGTACCATTGATAACCACCCTCTGCTTCCGATCATTAAGCCAATTTCCCACCCATCTGCACACGTTTTCCCCCAGTCCAAGCATTCTCATCTTTTGTACCAGCCTTTTATGTGGTACAGTATCAAATGCTTTAGAAAAGTCAAGATATATGATATCCAATGACTCCCCCTGATCCAATCTTGAACTTACCTCCTCATAAAAGCTGATCAGGTTTGTCTGGCAGGAGCGATTCCTCATAAATCCATGCTGATATGGAGTAATAAGGTCATTTTCCCCAAGGTGCTCCCGGATAGTATTCCTTAAGAAACCTTCAAACAGCTTGCCCACCACAGATGTTAAGCTTACCGGTCTGTAGTTCCCAGGTTCCCCCCTAGATCCCCTTTTGAATATTGGCACCACATTTGCCAAGCGCCAATCCATCGGAACAGACCCTGTAGTTATGGAATCCACAAATATTAGAAATAACGGCTTGTCTATTACTGTACATAACTCCCTTAAAACACGAGGATGTATGTCATCTGGTCCCGGTGATTTATCGATTTTTATCTGCTTGAGACTGTGCTGGACTTCTTCCTTGGTTAGACCAGTGACATTTAATGGAGGGTTTCGGTTATTCCCCTGCATTTCACTCGGCATGTCAAATTTTTTTGTGAATATAGAAGCAAATAAGTTGTTAAGCAAATTAGCTTTCTCCTCATTTCCCTCTATAGGGGTCCCATCCTTGCTTTTCAGGGGGCCCACACCCTCAGGTTTGTACCTTTTACGGTTTATGTAGCTAAAGAATAATTTGGGGTTAGTTTTACTCTCTTTCGCGACCAGTCTTTCTGTCTCCGGCTTAGCTGCCCTTATCTGTTGTTTACATTGTTTATTTTCTTCTTTATAGTTTTTTAACGTTTCCGCTGTCCCTTCCTGCTTTAAATATTTAAATGCCTTTTTTTTGTTGTTTATTGCCCCCTTAACCTTTTTATTTAGCCACATCGGTTTACATGTGTGTCTAATAGTTTTATTCCTGTAAGGTATATATCTGTCACAATGAAAATTAAGGATTCCTTTGAAAGTATCCCATTTAGAGTCCATGCTTTTGTTTTTAAGGACATTTTCCCAGTCAATGCAGTGTAGGGCATCTCTAAGTTGGTCAAACTTTGCTTTTTTGAAGTCCCGCGTTTTTGTGACTCCTTGATAAGGCACCCTAGTGACTGCTAAGTGGGAATTAATGATATTATGATCACTGCTTCCAAGGTGTCCCCCAACCTGTACCTTTGTCTGGTACATTGGTTAGTATTAGGTCCAATATGGCTTTCCCCCTTGTTGGAGCTTGTACTTGTTGGGAAAGGTAGCCATCTTTTGTTTTAGATAAAAAACTATTACTTTTCTGCGAAACACATGTTTCAGCATCCCAGTCTATATCTGGGTAGTTAAAGTCCCCCATAATCACTACCTCATTTATTTTAGCGGCTATATCTATTTGCCTTAGCATCATATTTTCTATGGATTCGGATATATCTGGAGGTTTATAGCAAACCTCCATCAGTATTTTATTTTTGTTTCTCCCTTCATGTATTTCTACCCATACCGACTCCACATGGTCATTCCCCTCACATATATCCTCCCGCAGAGCAGGCTGTAGAGAGGATTTTACAATTAAGCAGACTCCACCCCCTTTGCGTTTGTTACGGTCCCTCCTAAACACACAGTATCCCTGTAAATTTACTGCCCAGTCATAGCTTTCATCCAGCCAGGTCTCTGTTACCCCCACTATATCATATTGTTCTTCTGTTATTATCAGTTCTAGTTCATCCATTTTATTAGTCAAGCTTCTAGCATTTGTAAGCATGCATTTCAAATGCTTATGACAATTTTGATAATTTTGTATATTGCACTTATTCCTGCTAGATGTGCTAACCCCTCCCCCCTCTCCACCCCCAGTTTCATGTCTACACCCACTGTCACTTTCTTTCCTAACTTCCCCTTTGTAATAGCTTTTACCCTCCCCCCCCAATGCTCAGTTTAAACACTCCTCTAACCTTTTAGCCATCCTCTCCCCCAGAACAGATGCACCCTCCCCATTGAGGTGCAACCCATCCCTGCCAAAGAACCTGTAGCCCACTGTGAAGTCGGCCCAGTTCTCTAAGAACCCAACCCCCTCCTTTTTACTCCAATTTTTGAGCCACCTGTTTACATCTCTAATCTCCCGCTGCCTCTCTGGTGTGGCTCTTGGTACTGGTAGTATTTCTGAGAATACTACAGTTGAGGTCCTTGCCTTAAGCTTACGGCCTAAGTCCCTGAAATCATTTTTTAGGACCTTCCACCTACTTCTTCCTATGTCATTAGTGCCAATATGCACCATGACCGCTGGGTTCACACCAGCCCCTCCCAACAATCTGTCAGCCCGCTCCGCTACATGCCGTACTCTTGCCCCAGGAAGGCAACACACTGTTCGGCAATCCCGGTCTTTGTGACAGATTGCCCTGTCTGTTCCCCTAATAATGGAGTCACCCACTACCAGCACCTGTCTTGCCTGCCCTGTTCTCCCATTTCCCCTCCCTTCCTTACTGGTGCCGACAGATGTGTCTTGCTGCAGCTCTGCCATTCCTGAGCTAACATCCTCCTCATCTGCCAACCGGGCAAACTTGTTTGGAGGTGCCTGTTCAGGGCTAGCCTCCCTGTAACTTTTACCCTTACCCCCCCTTCTAACTGTTATCCAGCTAGCTGCCTCATTTTCCTGCTTTTCCTCTCCCCCCATACTACCACCCTCCCCTGACCCTGACCCATGTAGTGCCAGATCAGTGAGATCCAGACTCTTTTGCATGATAGTAGGTCAGAGGGCTTGATTAATTCATTCCATGCAAGTGAAAACATACTATCCAGTAAAGGAAACCTTTGAGATTTTTTTAGAGAGGAGAAAAAAACTGGTCTAAAGTCTCTAAGACCCTCTAGAACACAATAACCCTATTTTTGGAGCATCCCTACTTGATAACCCATCCATGCAACTTTCAATGCAACTCTTTAATATGCATGGCATAGAAATAGAAAGCTAATTGGAGTCCACATATGTGGCCATTGGTATACCCACTTACAATCATACTATCCTACAGATCTCGTTTACTGTTCTCCAAGCATTATAACAGATTTTTTACCATTCGCTGGATTAACTATCAAAATGTAATCATGGCAGGCAATGCTTCATATCAGAATATCAGGGTCATCAAAACCTGCAAAAATATTTGACAACATTTACTTGAAGAAGAGTCTTTAATAGTGATGAGCGAGTAGTATTCGACCGAGCCGGTATTCGATCGAATACTACGCTGTTCGTCATACTCGATTTCGATCGAGTACAGCGGCGATGGCGCACTCACAATTCGTTTCCCCTCCCACCTTCCCTGGCGCGTTTTTTACACCAATCACCATGCAGGGGGGGTGGGACAGGTCCTGGGAGGACGCTGGCATCGCGAAAACGGCGTCTACACGCATTGGCTGGAAAAACCATGTGACCTCGAATATACAAAACTCAGCACTTCCTCTTCGTCAGCATTAGCAGCTTGAACTTAGTGAGGGACAGACGCTCACAGCAGGGAAAGACAGGCTGTCGCTGGCAGGGCCCCAGAAGCTCGGAATATCGCTTTTACCACCATCTATACCAGCTACCAGAAGACAAGACAGTCCTTAAGAGCCCTTATTAGGGCTGCTACGCTGAACAGTATATAGCTCATTTTCTATTTAGTCAGGCAGGGCCCCAGAAGCTCAGAATATACCTTTTACCACCAGCTACCAGAAGACAAGACAGTCCTTAATAGCCCTTATTAGGGCTGCTACGCTGAACAGTATATAGCTCATTTTCTATTTAGTCAGGCAGGGCCCCAGAAGCTCAGAATATACCTTTTACCACCATATATACCAGCTACCAGAAGACAAGACAGTCCTTAATAGCCCTTATTAGGGCTGCTACGCTGAACAGTATATAGCTTATTTTCTATTTAGTCAGGCAGGGCCCCAGAAGCTCAGAATATACCTTTTACCACCATATATACCAGCTACCAGAAGACAAGACAGTCCTTAATAGCCCTTATTAGGGCTGCTACGCTGAACAGTATATAGCTCATTTTCTATTTAGTCAGGCAGGGCCCCAGAAGCTCAGAATATACCTTTTACCACCATATATACCAGCTACCAGAAGACAAGACAGTCCTTAATAGCCCTTATTAGGGCTGCTACGCTGAACAGTATATAGCTCATTTTCTATTTAGTCAGGCAGGGCCCCAGAAGCTCAGAATATACCTTTTACCACCATATATACCAGCTACCAGAAGACAAGACAGTCCTTAAGAGCCCTTATTAGGGCTGCTACGCTGAACAGTATATAGCTCATTTTCTATTTAGTCAGGCAGGGCCCCAGAAGCTCAGAATATACCTTTTACCACCATATATACCAGCTACCAGAAGACAAGACAGTCCTTAATCCCTTATTAGTGCTGCTATGTTGAACAGTATATAGCTCATTTTCTATTTAGTCAGGCAGGGCCCCAGAAGCTCAGAATATACCTTTTACCACCATATATACCAGCTACCAGAAGACAAGACAGTCCTTAATCCCTTATTAGTGCTGCTATGTTGAACAGTATATAGCTCATTTTCTATGTAGTCAGGCAGGGCCCCAGAAGCTCAGAATATACCTTTTACCACCATATATACCAGCTACCAGAAGACAAGACAGTCCTTAATCCCTTATTAGTGCTGCTATGTTAAACAGTATATAGCTCATTTTCTATTTAGTCAGGCAGGGCCCCAGAAGCTCAGAATATACCTTTTACCACCATATATACCAGCTACCAGAAGACAAGACAGTCCTTAATCCCTTATTAGTGCTGCTATGTTGAACAGTATATAGCTCATTTTCTATTTAGTCAGGCAGGGCCCCAGAAGCTCAGAATATACCTTTTACCACCATATATACCAGCTACCAGAAGACAAGACAGTCCTTAATCCCTTATTAGTGCTGCTATGTTGAACAGTATATAGCTCATTTTCTATTTAGTCAGGCAGGGCCCCAGAAGCTCAGAATATACCTTTTACCACCATATATACCAGCTACCAGAAGACAAGACAGTCCTTAAGAGCCCTTATTAGGGCTGCTACGCTGAACAGTATATAGCTCATTTTCTATTTAGTCAGGCAGGGCCCCAGAAGCTCAGAATATACCTTTTACCACCATATATACCAGCTACCAGAAGACAAGACAGTCCTTAATAGCCCTTATTAGGGCTGCTACGCTGAACAGTATATAGCTCATTTTCTATTTAGTCAGGCAGGGCCCCAGAAGCTCAGAATATACCTTTTACCACCATATATACCAGCTACCAGAAGACAAGACAGTCCTTAATCCCTTATTAGTGCTGCTATGTTGAACAGTATATAGCTCATTTTCTATTTAGTCAGGCAGGGCCCCAGAAGCTCAGAATATACCTTTTACCACCATATATACCAGCTACCAGAAGACAAGACAGTCCTTAATCCCTTATTAGTGCTGCTATGTTGAACAGTATATAGCTCATTTTCTATGTAGTCAGGCAGGGCCCCAGAAGCTCAGAATATACCTTTTACCACCATATATACCAGCTACCAGAAGACAAGACAGTCCTTAATCCCTTATTAGTGCTGCTATGTTGAACAGTATATAGCTCATTTTCTATTTAGTCAGGCAGGGCCCCAGAAGCTCAGAATATACCTTTTACCACCATATATACCAGCTACCAGAAGACAAGACAGTCCTTAATCCCTTATTAGTGCTGCTATGTTGAACAGTATATAGCTCATTTTCTATTTAGTCAGGCAGGGCCCCAGAAGCTCAGAATATACCTTTTACCACCATATATACCAGCTACCAGAAGACAAGACAGTCCTTAATCCCTTATTAGTGCTGCTATGTTGAACAGTATATAGCTCATTTTCTATTTAGTCAGGCAGGGCCCCAGAAGCTCAGAATATACCTTTTACCACCATATATACCAGCTACCAGAAGACAAGACAGTCCTTAAGAGCCCTTATTAGGGCTGCTACGCTGAACAGTATATAGCTCATTTTCTATTTAGTCAGGCAGGGCCCCAGAAGCTCAGAATATACCTTTTACCACCATATATACCAGCTACCAGAAGACAAGACAGTCCTTAATAGCCCTTATTAGGGCTGCTACGCTGAACAGTATATAGCTCATTTTCTATTTAGTCAGGCAGGGCCCCAGAAGCTCAGAATATACCTTTTACCACCATATATACCAGCTACCAGAAGACAAGACAGTCCTTAATCCCTTATTAGTGCTGCTATGTTGAACAGTATATAGCTCATTTTCTATTTAGTCAGGCAGGGCCCCAGAAGCTCAGAATATACCTTTTACCACCATATATACCAGCTACCAGAAGACAAGACAGTCCTTAATCCCTTATTAGTGCTGCTATGTTGAACAGTATATAGCTCATTTTCTATGTAGTCAGGCAGGGCCCCAGAAGCTCAGAATATACCTTTTACCACCATATATACCAGCTACCAGAAGACAAGACAGTCCTTAATCCCTTATTAGTGCTGCTATGTTGAACAGTATATAGCTCATTTTCTATTTAGTCAGGCAGGGCCCCAGAAGCTCAGAATATACCTTTTACCACCATATATACCAGCTACCAGAAGACAAGACAGTCCTTAATCCCTTATTAGTGCTGCTATGTTGAACAGTATATAGCTCATTTTCTATTTAGTCAGGCAGGGCCCCAGAAGCTCAGAATATACCTTTTACCACCATATATACCAGCTACCAGAAGACAAGACAGTCCTTAATCCCTTATTAGTGCTGCTATGTTGAACAGTATATAGCTCATTTTCTATTTAGTCAGGCAGGGCCCCAGAAGCTCAGAATATACCTTTTACCACCATATATACCAGCTACCAGAAGACAAGACAGTCCTTAAGAGCCCTTATTAGGGCTGCTACGCTGAACAGTATATAGCTCATTTTCTATTTAGTCAGGCAGGGCCCCAGAAGCTCAGAATATACCTTTTACCACCATATATACCAGCTACCAGAAGACAAGACAGTCCTTAATAGCCCTTATTAGGGCTGCTACGCTGAACAGTATATAGCTCATTTTCTATTTAGTCAGGCAGGGCCCCAGAAGCTCAGAATATACCTTTTACCACCATATATACCAGCTACCAGAAGACAAGACAGTCCTTAATAGCCCTTATTAGGGCTGCTACGCTGAACAGTATATAGCTCATTTTCTATTTAGTCAGGCAGGGCCCCAGAAGCTCAGAATATACCTTTTACCACCATATATACCAGCTACCAGAAGACAAGACAGTCCTTAATCCCTTATTAGTGCTGCTATGTTGAACAGTATATAGCTCATATTCTATGTAGTCAGGCAGGGCCCCAGAAGCTCAGAATATACCTTTTACCACCATATATACCAGCTACCAGAAGACAAGACAGTCCTTAATAGCCCTTATTAGGGCTGCTACGCTGAACAGTATATAGCTTATTTTCTATTTAGTCAGGCAGGGCCCCAGAAGCTCAGAATATACCTTTTACCACCATATATACCAGCTACCAGAAGACAAGACAGTCCTTAAGAGCCCTTATTAGGGCTGCTACGCTGAACAGTATATAGCTCATTTTCTATTTAGTCAGGCAGGGCCCCAGAAGCTCAGAATATACCTTTTACCACCATATATACCAGCTACCAGAAGACAAGACAGTCCTTAATCCCTTATTAGTGCTGCTATGTTGAACAGTATATATCTCATATCCTATGTAGTCAGGCAGGGCCCCAGAAGCTCAGAATATCGCATTTACCACCATATATACCAGCTACCAGAAGACAAGAGAGTTATTGAGAGCCCTTATTAGGGCTGCTATGTTTTAAAAATTGTGTGGAGGCCCAAGAGCTGAGACCTTTTAAAAATTGTGTGGAGGCCCAAGAGCTGAGACCTTTTAAAAATTGTGTGGAGGCCCAAGAGCTGAGACCTCTCAAACATTGTGTGGAGGCCCAAGAGCTGAGACCTTTTAAAAATTGTGTGGAGGCCCACGAGCTGAGACCTCTTAAAAATTGTGTGGAGGCCCAAGAGCTGAGACCTTTTAAAAATTGTGTGGAGGCCCAAGAGCTGAGACCTCTCAAACATTGTGTGGAGGCCCAAGAGCTGAGACCTTTTAAAAATTGTGTGGAGGCCCAAGAGCTGAGACCTTTTAAAAATTGTGTGGAGGCCCAAGAGCTGAGACCTTTTAAAAATTGTGTGGAGGCCCACGAGCTGAGACCTCTTAAAAATTGTGTGGAGGCCCAAGAGCTGAGACCTCTTAAAAATTGTGTGGAGGCCCAAGAGCTGAGACCTTTTAAAAATTGTGTGGAGGCCCAAGAGTTGAGACCTCTTAAAAATTGATTGTATTAAGCCTAAGAGGTGAGCCATAATTTTTTTCATTAATACAGCAATTCTACGGCGGTTAAGGAGGAGGAGGAGGAGGAGGAGGAGGAGGAGGAAATGGCACTTCATACAGATGGCACTTCACTCTTGGCTGCTTTCCACTGTTGTACAAGCAAAGTCCGGGTCAATCCACTTGCTGTTCATTTTGATTAGTGTCAGCCTGTCGGCACTGTCGGTTGACAGGCGGCTGCGCTTATCGGTTATAATGCCCCCGGCTGCGCTGAACACACCCTTTCAGATAGCACGCTGGCGGCAGGGCAGGCAAGCACCTCCAAGGCGTACAGGGACAGTTCCAGCCACGTGTCCAACTTGGAGACCCAGTAAGTGTAGGTCGCCGAGGGATCGGGGAGGACAGGGGTGTGGTCTGCCAGGTAGTCCCGCAACATCCGCCGATACTTGTCCCTCCTGCTGATAGCGGGCCCCGCAGTGATGGAAGTTGCACGAGGGGGTGACATGAACGTGTCCCACACCTTGGAGAGTGTTCCCCTGGTGGCTGTGGGCCTGATCGATGTTGTCAGACTCTGGGAGACACTCTCCTCTCTGCCGCCAGCGATGCTGGGTGGGAAAATCTGCATCATGTTCTGCAAGAGTTCCCTCTGGTATTCCAGTAATCGATTCGTCCTCTCCTCTACCGGAATAAAAGAGGAGAAGTTATCTTTATACCGGGGGTCCAGGAGTGCGAAGACCCAGTATAGTTTGTTCTCCAATATCCGGACAACACGTATGTCCCGGGAAAAGCAGCCCAGCATGAAGTCAGCCATGTGTGCCAGACTCTGAGTAGGCATGACGTCACTGCCCCCACCAGAAGGATCATTTTCCATTTCCTCCTCTTCCTCCTCCTCTCCGCCCCATCCGCGCTGAACCAATGGGACGCACACAGCCTGACTGCTACCCTCGCCGCCAGCATCCTCTTCCACAGCCACCTCCACGTTGTCCTCCTCCTCCTCATCCTCCTCCTGCAACTGCCACCGAGCAGCAGACAAAAGTGTGGTCTGACTGTCTACCTGCGTTGCGTCTCCTCCTACCCCCATCTCCTCTGTGTGCAATGCGTTCTCCCTTATTGCGATGAGCGATTCTTTAAGGACGCCTAGGAGCGGGATGGTTACGCTCACTATAGCGTCCTCGCTGCTGACCTTCTTAGTGGACTCCTCAAAGATACGCAATACATCGCATATGTCTGCCATCCATGGCCACTCGTGGTTGGCAAACTGAGGGAGCTGAGTTGGAGGCACGCGTGGATGCATCATCTGGTACTCCATCAATGCTTTCTGCTGCTCACACACCCTGGCCAACATGCAATAGGTGGAATTCCAGCGAGTGGGCAGGTCGCACAACAGCCGATGTTGAGGCAAATGGAGGCGTTGCTGGATTTTTTTTTAAGCTAGCAGCAGCTACAGTTGACTTCCGAAAGTGAGCGCACAAGCGCCGCACTTTGACCAGTAGCTCTGCCAGGTTGGGGTAAGTCTTTAGAAACTTTTGTACTACCAAATTAAAAATGTGGGCCAGGCATGGTACGTGATTGAGTTCTGCAAGCTCCAGAGCCGCCACCAGGTTACGGCCGTTATCGCACACGACCATGCCTGGTCCTAGCTGCAGCGGCGACAGCCACATCTCTGTCTGCTGCAATATGGCGTGCCTCACCTCTGCGGCGCTGTGCTTCCTGTCGCCCAAGCTGATGAGCTTAAGCACCGCCTGCTGACGTCTCCCCGTGCCAGTGCTGCAACGCTTCCAGCTAGGGGCTGAGGGCGATGTTAAGGCAGAGGAGGAGGAGGAGGAGGAGGAGGAGGATGAGGAGGAGGATGAGGAGGAGGAGGATGAGGAGGAGGATGAGGAGGAGGATGAGGAGGATGAGGAGGATGAGGAGGAGGAGGAGGAGGAGGAGGAGGAGGAGGAGGAGGAGGAGGAGGAGGAGGAGGGGGGTCTATCAGAACCTGTGCTGGCAATCTTGGGCGGGGGTGGTATGTAGGCCGTCCCTGTTTGCGACCCCGTCCCCGCTTCCACAACATTCACCCAGTGTGCCGTCAAAGAGATGTAGCGTCCTTGGCCGCAAGCGCTTGTCCACGAGTCGGTGGTCAAGTGGACCTTTGCGCTGACTGCGTACCTCAGGGTCCGCCTGATGTTACGCGACACGTGCTGGTGCAGGGCGGGGACGCCACACCGGGAAAAATAGTGGCGGCTAGGGACGGAATAGCGAGGTGCGGCAGCCGCCATCAGGTCGCGGAAGGCCTGCGTCTCCACAAGCCTAAACGGCAACATCTCCAGGGCCAGCAGTTTGGAGATGAGGCAGGTTAAGGCTTGGGCTTGGGGGTGACTGGAGGCGTACTTCCGCCTGCGGTTGAACGCCTGCGAGATGGACAGTTGATGGGACGAGGAGATGGAAGGTGCATACGAAGATGCGGGGGAAGGTGGGGCTGAAGGAGAAGGCCCCAAAGTAGCCGAGGCAGAGGCAGATGTGGAGGTGTCCTGGCTGGAGGTCTGGACCGCAGTGGCAGCACACAACAAAGGGGAAGAGGCAGTGGCAGCAAGACGGGGCGCAGGTTGTATTGAGTTTGCTCTCTCCCACTCAGCCCAGTGCTTGAATTCCAAGTGACGGCGCATGCCTGAGGTGGTCAGATTGCTCTTCTCAGAGCCCCTACTCAGTTTTGAGTGGCAGATTGCGCAAACCGCGCTCAGTTTGTCATCCGCGCAAACGTTAAAAAATCTCCACACCACAGAAGTACGAGGCCTCGATGGGGGAGCTTCGCGCGACTGCCTGCTGCCGGGAAGAGCTTCGGCCCTGCTGGCTGTGGCCTGCCTTCTCTGTCTGGACTGTCCTCTGCCTCTGGACTGTCCTCTGCCTCATGCATCTCCACTGCTTTCCCCGCTGGACATCACCCCTGTCCAAGTGGGGTCGGTCATTTCGTCGTCCACCACCTCCTCTTCCACTTCCTCTCTCTGCTCCTCCTCCTGCCCACTGGACATTCCAACAGCCTCCCTTGATGGCAACTGCGTCTCATCATCATCATCGCTCATGATAGCAGATGCTGGTTCCGGGTCCACATCACTAGCAGATGGCGGATACTCAAGTGTTTGGGCATCACTACAAACAAATTCCTCTGCTAGCTCCTGGGATTCTTGCAGCACATCTGGAAAAGGACCCGAAAAGAGGTCCTGGGAGGGGTCAAGGTTGGGCTGACTCTGTTGGCCAGGTTGGGAGGAAGGAGGGTCAGAGTGAGACTGTGTGGATGACTGGGTGGTGGACAAGTGACTGGAAGCGTTATCGGCCATCCATTTTACCACCTGTTCACGCTGCTCAGGCCTTAACAGAGGTGTACCCCGCCCCCCGCATAACTGTCCCATAAAGGCAGGGAAGCTGGATGAGCGTAATGCTGGCTGCCCCTCACCAGCACGCATTGTATCCCCACTGGCTTCAACGCGGTTTGTGCCCCCACCAGCATTTCCGCGCCCCCGTCCTCGTCCACGTCCCTTTGCGCTAGCCCTCCGCATTTCAGACGTTTTACTTTTTTGGCCACGCGTTATGCCAAATATAAAAATATTTTTAAGAAGAACACCTGGCTATACAGCCGTATACTGCCAGAAGGTGAAATGGTGCCTATACGCACCGTGTATAAAACAGTGTTTTGTTGGCACAGAGGACACAAAACAGTAGTGCCAAATATAAATATATTTTTAAGAACACCTGGCTATACAGCCGTATACTGCCAGAAGGTGAAATGGTGCCTATATACGCACCGGGTATATAACAAGGTTTTGTTGGTAAAGAGGACACAAAACAGTAGTGCCAAATATAAAAAATATTTTTAAGAAAAACACCTGGCTATACAGCCGTATACTGCCAGAAGGTGAAATGGTGCCTATACGCACCGTGTATAAAACAGTGTTTTGTTGGCACAGAGGACACAAAACAGTAGTGCAAAATATAGTTTTGTATATAGGTGCTAATACACCACTGAAGTCTTTCTGTCCCTATTCCAGCATCAGCAGCTACCCCTCACTAAAGCAGCCGTTTTGAGCAGAGTGTATATAGTTTTGTATATAGGTGGTAATACACCACTGAAGTCTTTCTGTCCCTATTCCAGCAGCAGCAGCTACCCCTCACTAAAGCAGCCGTAGCTGCAGCACTAATAAGTGCTCAGCTCTTGGGCCTCCACACAATGTTTGAGAGGTCTCAGCTCTTGGGCCTCCACACAATGTTTGAGAGGTCTCAGCTCTAGGGCCTCCACACAATTTTTAAAAGGTCTCAGCTCTTGGGCCTCCACACAATGTTTGAGAGGTCTCAGCTCTTGGGCCTCCACACAATTTTTAAAAGGTCTCAGCTCTTGGGCCTCCACACAATTTTTAAAAGGTCTCAGCTCTTGGGCCTCCACACAATTTTTAAAAGGTCTCAGCTCTTGGGCCTCCACACAATGTTTGAGAGGTCTCAGCTCTTTGGCCTCCACACAATTTTTAAAAGGTCTCAGCTCTTGGGCCTCCACACAATTTTTAAAAGGTCTCAGCTCTTGGGCCTCCACACAATTTTTAAAAGGTCTCAGCTCTTGGGCCTCCACACAATTTTTAAAAGGTCTCAGCTCTTGGGCCTCCACACAATGTTTGAGAGGTCTCAGCTCTTGGGCCTCCACACAATTTTTAAAAGGTCTCAGCTCTTGGGCCTCCACACAATTTTTAAAAGGTCTCAGCTCTTGGGCCTCCACACAATTTTTAAAAGGTCTCAGGTCTTGGGCCTCCACACAATTTTTAAAAGGTCTCAGCTCTTGGGCCTCCACACAATGTTTGAGAGGTCTCAGCTCTTGGGCCTCCACACAATTTTTAAAAGGTCTCAGCTCTTGGGCCTCCACACAGTGTTTGAGAGGTCTCAGCTCTTGGGTCTCCACACAATTTTTAAAAGGTCTCAGCTCTTGGGCCTCCACACAATTTTTAAAAGGTCTCAGCTCTTGGGCCTCCACACAATTTTTAAGAGGTCTCAGCTCTAAGCTTCCCTTACTGCTGGGGTGACACACTGTAACAAACCTCCTCCTGTAAGCTTCCCTGACTGCTGGGGTGACACACTGTAACAAACCTCCTCCTGTAAGCTTCCCTTACTGCTGGGGTGACACACTGTAACAAACCTCCTCCTGTAAGCTTCCCTTACTGCTGGGGTGACACACTGTAACAAACCTCCTCCTTTAAGCTTCCCTTACTGCTGGGGTGACACAATGACACAAGAGGACATGTCTGACCACATCTCACACACACACACACACAATGACAATTAGGGGTGGGGTATATTTATTTTCCCCCTTGCCTATGCCATCTGTGGTTGTCATTAGGCAACGTGATTTTAAGGGGTGCAGAATTTTGTTCTTCTTTTTTGTACAGTTTGGTTTGGGGTCCATGGCAATGTAGAGGAAAGAAGGTTTCCTTGTCTTGTCTCACTTTACGTAGAAGTAATATTGTGTTTGGAGTGTATTGTTGAGAGGCTGTGATAGTGGCGTAATAGTGCGACTTGGGCGCGTTATATGCACCCAGACATGCTTCCCCTGCTGTCCCAGTTGCATTCCAGCAGTGTTGGCATCATTTTCTGATGTTTCAGGGTGGACTTGGTGACCTCCCAAGTGGTCGAATTGAGATTTCCAAGTGTCGAGCATTTTTTTCCCATAGACTATAATGGGATTCGATATTCGGTCGAGTAGTCGAGTAACGCGGTCTATTCGAATCGAAATTCGAAATTTCGAATATTTCACTACTCGCTCATCTCTAGTCTTTAACACTGTTCTTATAGCCAGTCACCAATGTCTTTTCATTAGAAACAGGTTGCTCCTCTTTGAGCATAATGTATTTAAAGTTAAAACGGTTGATTTTTCTGCTACCCCCTGGGTGTCCCAATCCCTCAGGGTTTACTGGGCAGGCATGCACTTGATGTGCAGGCACCACACATATCCACCCTGCAAACCTCAATTGCCATTTGGTAACTCCAATTAGCATCCTTTCACCATCTAGCCTCCACGCATACTGTATAGGAAATGGAACTCCAGGCCGTGTTTTGACACAGCATTTTTTGGAAAGCAATTTGTGCTTAATGGCACCCTAATATATCCCTGTATTTTTCACTAGACCTTGGCTGTAAACGTGCCTCTTAGAAGGAATAAATAGCTATTTTATTGCTAGACTTAAAAGTTAAATGGCAAAAATCTATTTCACTTTTTTGGGTGACTTTTCTGTTTACAATACAGATCAATTTTGTAAAGTTTA
The DNA here is from genome assembly GCA_027917425.1 of Gastrophryne carolinensis. Lineage (NCBI taxonomy): Eukaryota > Metazoa > Chordata > Amphibia > Anura > Microhylidae > Gastrophryne > Gastrophryne carolinensis. The sequence goes on from CM051236.1 coordinate 169,013,927, forward strand.
GAGGTTTTATTTCTGCAGAAGACTTCTGCAAATCTGTAAAGCAATAATAAAAAAAAAGAACTGTGCACGTCTCCTAATAAAACGTTTATACGTATAATGAAAAAAGCTATTTGCAATAAGATACCTGCAATTAACTAGTAATCTTTGTTTATAGCAGAGCCTTAACAAATATACTAAGACTCCCATGCTGAAAGGGAAAGAACAGCTATATATAGATGTAATTTAACCTAGCTCTATGTGGTATGCCATAACCGTTCATGAAGAACTTTTCTACGTATTCCTAATTGACGATCAAAAACACCACACAGGAAATGGGTGAGCAAAGCATATACTGTACACTCTTTGAGAGGGAAACTAGCATTCTTTCGAAATATTGCTAGTTGCATGGCTGACATGCTAATTACACTTCATGGGAAACTTAGAATCCCTGAGCAGTACATGTTCTAGGTCAGGTCATTCAAAAACTTGGTATGAAATGACAATTTGACAACTGGAATTTTTTTTAAAGGACCCCAGCAATAGCTGCTCCTATATTTCTTTCATTATATGTTTTTGGCAGCAGTGGTTGGATCCAGGATCCAAAACAAATAACAACAATTGATTCAGCACACCCCAAAAGGTTTCTTTCTCTCCTCCTCTGATAGTACAATGCAAAGGTGCTGCAACCCTAAAATAAAGGTTTGTCCACCACAATAACCTTCATTAAACAAGCCTCTGAAAAAATGGTTTAAGGTGCGCACTCAAAGTAATCAATAACGTTTTCTTAGAAAAAAGAATTCATTTGTTAAATCTAATCACTCATTTAAACCACAAATATATACAAAGATCACAATAACATAAACCAATTACATAAAAACTTCATGCTTATGCATATTGTGCCATTTCAGGTGTGCTTGAAAGTTCATACAAATTCATATCTTTATAACTAATTCATATCAAAATAATAAAGACTACATGCAGTATGTATCTAAAGTGCACTGTGCAGAAAAATAGTTTGTAAACAGGTACTCAATAAATAAACATCGTAGCAGTATAATGTAACAAATCAGTATTGCACAGGCCTCAATAGTAGCATATTGCACTTGTCTTCATTTGCACATCTCCAAGTGAGTAGAATACATATAAGTTCATATAAATGCCAATTCATGGTAAAGATTACATACAATATGTATCCAAAGTGCACTGTGCAGGAAGACTAGTTTGTAAACAAAAACTCAACATCGTAGCAGCATAATAGCCTATCAAGCCAATATTGCACAGGCCTCAATAGTAACATATTGCACTTCCCCTCACTCATATAGCACATCCCTTCATAATCACAACAACGCAATCATGTAAATCAATACAATCCAAAGATGAATTACCATAGTACTCAGCAATCACACTTACATATCCTTATGTGAACCAACGTCTAACCTGACGGCCGTTTCGGGCCCTAACGGCCCTTCTTCAAAGGTACGCTGCTTTCCCTACCTCGTGCGCGCTTTTATACTAACGGTGCCTCCTCCGCCCCCCCTCCTTGTTGGGTTCTTCCCTGCGATCGATAACCCTTGTTGTCTAAAAAACGCCTCGACTCCCCCCTTGATGAATTACTGGAGTCTGAGTCAGTTTGTTTATACTCACCCCTACTATTCAGAACACGTGATATCGTGGTATCGTTTCATCGACGATATTTTCTTGATCTGGAGGGGTACGATGGAGAAACTACTAGAGTTTAAAAATAGGTTGGATGGGTGTCTGCCCTCTATCTCTTTTATGGTAGAACATGGTAAAAAACAGGTACATTTTCTGGATGTCATTGTGGGCATAGAAACAAATAGAATCACAACGGATATATTCAGGAAACCGACGGATACATTTTAGTAGTTTCCACCACCCAAGACAGAAGGAGGGTATCCTGTATGGTCAATTCCTAAGACTAAGAAGGATTATTGATAAAGATCACACTTTTCAGAGTAGAGCCAATTTAATGGCACAAGACTTTGAGGATAGAGGTTACCCTGCATCAGTTGTGGATAGGGCAAAAGGAAAGGCTTTAGCAGTACAGAGAGAGTCATTATTGAAATGTAATCCAAAGGATAATTCGGATCGTATCCCTATAGTATTGACATATAGTACACATGGTAATCAGGTTAAACGAATAATACAGAAACATTGGCCAATATTGTCGAGTGAAATCTTCCTATTTATCGGGAGATTTTCTCAATACCAGCTAGGGTTACCTATACCCTAGAAACATTAGCAGTCATCTTATTAGGGCCGATTCAGAGGTAACCCCCCCCCCCCCCCGAGGAGAGATCCACTATGTTAGGTTTACCAAAACCTCAAGGGATGCACAATTGTGGACATTGTGCCCAATGTAGCTTTACCATAAAAGGAAAATAATTTTGCCATCCCCGAACAGGCAAGAAATATTTGATACGGGATTTTGTGAACTGTTCCTCTACATGTGTTATAAATATGCTGAAATGTCTCTGCGGTATGGTCTACACAGGACAGACCTCAAGAGAAGTCCGACAGCAGATTTCTGAACAAAGAAGCACTATTCGAAGAGGAGATCCGGCTTCACCGGTAGCTAGACATTTTTTTAACAGCAGGTCACAATATTTCCCAACTGAGGTTTATGGTAATTGAACAAGTTAAACCACTGAAGAGGGGAGGGGATATTAGAAGAAGGCTTTCCCAAAGGGAAGTTTTTTGGATATATGAATTGAATGCCCTAACTCCATATGGAATGAATGAGGAGTGTGATCATTCATCATTCCTGTAGGATTAACTGTGGTTAATACATGAATTTGGTGAATATGTGGAGCATTATGAATTTTTGCGGTGAGTGGGTACCCCCTTATAGTTAGATCTATTAGGAGGAGTTAGGGGTATGATTAGCCAATATAATATACGTTAAATAGGAATATGTATATAGGTGCAGGACAGGCGAAGCCCTATATTGGGGTAATTTAAGGTTTGTTTAAAAGTATAGTGGGAGGCCTGCATATAATGGAGTGGAGAGGGAAATCAATGTATATATGAATGGATGAGGGTGATAGGAATGAGCAGAGAATAGGTTAAATCCTATAGATGTGAACCTATCACATGCGTTTATAATGACTATTTTATTATTATATATTTAGGTATGGAAAGCCCAGAATCGGTGCTTGGCTCCTGAAATGTATGGAAGAATCCTATTTGTGCCCCTCCAAGAAATGAACATCTTTTTTCTGCCTTATTTGGTGTAATCATATTAATATATATCAGTTGTGTTTTGATATTTGAAGATGTTCCCCGACGGCTGCAGCCCCGTGTGCGTGCGCATCCCCTCGCGGGAGTGGACTGTGTTTACAGTTTGCGCTCCAGCTTGGTTGACGCTCACTCCGGGACTGACGCCGAGCGGGGAGTGAACGCGTAGTGATGCGGCTGTACAGCCGCGTCACTCCGAGTCACGTGGCGCCGGGGGAGCGAGGCACCGTTAGTATAAAAGCGCGCGTGAGGTAGGGAAAGCAGCGTACCTTTGAAGAAGGGCCATTAGGGCCCGAAACGGCCGTCAGGTTAGACGTTGGTTCACATAAGGATTTGTAAGTGTAATTGCTGAGCACTATGGTAATTCATCTTTGGATTGTATTGATTTACATGATTGCGTTGTTGTGACTATGAAGGGATGTGCTATATGAGTGAGGGGAAGTGCAATATGTTACTATTGAGGCCTGTGCAATATTGGCTTGATAGGCTATTATGCTGCTACGTTGTTGAGTTTTTGTTTACAAACTAGTCTTCCTGCACAGTGCACTTTGGATACATATTGTATGTAATCTCTATCATGAATTGGCATTTATATGAACTTATATGTATTCTACTCACTTGGAGATGTGCAAATGAAGACGAGTGCAATATGCTACTATTGAGGCCTGTGCAATACTGATTTGTTACATTATACTGCTACGATGTTTATTTATTGAGTACCTGTTTACAAACTATTTTTCTGCACAGTGCACTTTAGATACATATTGCATGTAGTCTTCATTATTTTGATATGAATTAGTTATAAAGATATGAATTTGTATGAACTTTCAAGCACACCTGAAATGGCACAATATGCATAAGCATGATGTTTTTATGTAATTGATTTATGTTATTGTGATCCTTGTATATACTTGTGGTTTAAATGAGTGATTAGATTTAATAAATGAATTATTTTTTCTAAGAAAACTTTATTGATTACTTTGAGTGCGCACCTTAAACCATTTTTTCAGTGGATCCATCCTTTGGAAGACCGCTCAGCAGCAATGGAGAAGTTGATAAGACCAGAGAGTGATTCACATTAGCAGAGGGACTGAGGAGACCCTCAGAGGATCCAGGTGTGGAAGTGAAGGTGGTGGCAAAGATTGCAGGGTGACTGGCAGCAGCACAGATCCTGGTGCTGACACTAGAAAAGCCAATGATGGCAGCAGAGAAGAGGTAAGAACAGGAAAGCTATAATCGCCAGTGAATGACCTGGCATTAGAAGACCCTTCAGCAACAACAGAGAAGTTGACTAGGACTGGGGGTCCTAGTGGACAAGGCTGCAGAGAACGGAGAGTGATTGACAGCAGCAGAGGACCCTGTAAAGACCCTCAGAGGACCCAGCGGGGGAAGTGGAGGTGGTGGCAGCCTGGAGGGTGACTGGTGTTGATACTATAGCAGAGCCGGTGATGGCAGCAGAGAAGAGGTAAGATCAGGAAGGCTATTGTCAGCAGTGTATGACATGGCAGGCATGACATTGAGGTGGTAGTGGAGGAGGTGACAGTAATCCCAGGATGAATAGTGGCAGTGGAAAAGGCAGTGAGGATTGTAAGGTAATTGGAGGCAGAGGAGGACATGGCAGCAACATTGGTGGCAGGGGGGGGGGGCAGTGTAGAAGCAACATGCAATGGTGAAGCAGAGAACCTGGCAGTGAGGCACTAGAGGCTGAGCCACAACATAGTGCAATGCAGTTAAAGCATAATTAATTGATTTGACTTAGAGTAATGTCAGTAAAGGACGATACATTGCTTTGTCTGAGCTGCCACCGATTTTTAAGGCCTCCAATATCGCTTTATTTTTTTAGAAGCGAAAACCGCCATTGACTTTCATTGTCTACCGGTTGTAAATTTTCACTTGGTGTTGAATCAGCCCAAGGAAGACAATGAAAGTGAATGGCACTTTTACCTTCTAAAAACATGTTCTCACCTGGCTCTGAATTAACCCCATAGGGTTCTACCAAAGACCCATGGGTTCTACCAAAGGGCCTGTGAAACACTAAGACAGGACCAGAACATATGATAAAAGTCTGCTGAAGAAAAATTTCACCTAAGGCAGGTTGGGTCGGACTTTATACTGTATCATGTAATTGTTAGAACGTATTATATCTTTCACCCAGCACTCTTCTAATGGTGTGCCCTCAGAGCCAGGTACTTAAAAAGGCAGAGTTTGGAATATTAAATTCGTCCTTCAATTGGTCAAACATTTTAAACAACTGTCCCACAAACAATTGGCCCAGATACTGAACATAATGCTGAACAAATATTCTGATTGTATCTACCTCTCCCTCCAGCTTGCACACCAGGTGCCAAGCCAGATATACTGACTCAACAGCAGAATGCCTGTTGCACTAGTGGTTCCATATGGTTTATTATGTAGAGCTTTAAAGGATCCCTTAATTGCAGCAATGAGCGATGTACAACTGTTTTCACCACACGGATTGAACTCAAACTAGCAACCAGACCAGATGTGCGCTTTGGGGGCATAGAGAGCTGTTCTAGCTATCCTGGGAGCTTTGTTCCCCCAAATAAAGGATGATACCACAGAATCTAATTTCTGAAAGATAGATCTAGACACAAAAATTGGGGAAGTACGCAGTAGATACGTCCATCTATGCAGAGCTATAATTTTCTATAAATGTAATCAATCTATAATTTTGATTACATTTATGTGCCCTATTAAATTGAGCGGAAGTGCGCGCTATATTTTAAGTCTAGCTCCCCTCCTCTCCAGTAAGGGATTCAGGTTTAAAGTATAGCTCTAGGTCTTTATGGACCTAAACCCCCAAGTATTTAAACTTGTCCACCAATACAATCTGCCTATCAATGTTATATACCGGGCATGAGGGAAACCCCAGTGGCAAAAATGCTGTTTTGTCCCATCCGACTTCCAAACCTGAATAATACTTTAACGGAGGGCGCCGTACCAACCAAAAATACCAAAGCATCATCTGCATATAGGGATACGCTCCTCCAAATGTCCATATTTGATCCGTGCTAGTGCATCTGAGTTTCTTATTAATGCCGCAGGAGGTTCTATTGCCTGCGCAAAAAGCATGGGCGAAAGGGCGCACCCCTGTTGGGTCCCTCTGCGTGGCCTAAATGGATTTGAGACATTAAATTCATCTTGATGTGCCATGGGTTGTTCATACATTAGCTTTACCAATTTCAGGTATCCAGGCCCTATACCTATTCTCCACTAAGGTCATTGTTACTTTTCGTAGCCTGCAAGGATTTTAACATCTTCAGTAAGGAGCGAGATAGGCTTGTATGAATCACAGGTTGCTGCAGATTTTTACTCAGCTTTGGGATTATTGTAACTAGTGCCTCAAGCATTCATCAACAATGAAGTATTATATAATTTAAAGAGGTAGGGCAGTGGCGTAGCGACCCGGGGGCGGGGGGGGCGGACCGCCCCGGGTGACACCAGACCTAGAGGGTGACACCTCTCGGCCGGTCACCCCTCGGTATAGAGACACTTACCTGCAGGTCCGGAGCGTGGAGGCCGGCGCCGCTCTCAGCTGTCATCTGAGGGCGCGTCATCAGAGGGCGCCTCTGATGACGCGCCCTCAGATGACAGCTGAGAGCGGCGCCGGCCTCCACGCTCCGGACCTGCAGGTAAGTGTTTGCTTTTTTTAAAAATGCCGGCATGGTGGGAGCGGGCCGGCCGGTTCCGCTGACAGCAGAGCGGGCCGGCCGGTTCCGCTGTCAGCGCGGAACCGGCCGGCCCGCTCCCACCATGCCGGCAAAAATGCTTTTTTTTTTGTTTGTTTTCTTTGGGGGGGGGGGTTGACACCATTGGGGGGGGGGGGGGGTTGACACCATTGGGGGGGGTGGGGTTGACACCATTGGGGGGGGGGGTGACACCATTTCCTACCGCCCCGGGTGACACCAGCCCTAGCAACGCCACTGAGGTAGGGTACCAAAATCTCTCTATTTTTAAAATACCAATCTAAAGGCAGGCTATCGATACCAGGCGTTTTTTTAACTAGGGAAAGTACCAACGGCCTCCATGATCTCTTCAGCTTTTATTGGGTTTTCCAGGTAACCACATTACCGGTCATCCAAAACATTCAGCTGTACAAATGATAGAAAGATCCTTAAAGCCTCGTATTTAACCTTGGAAGAATTCAGGCTTAAACACCAGATTTACCCCTCCCGGGTATCAACATAGTTTAGAGATTGATCCAGAATGGATGGGATGACAGTGCTTGGTTGCTCCAGCTTAGCTAGAAAAGCAAGGGCACTGCAATTCTTACCAGAAAACTCAGATCTCCCAGCAGAGACATATAACATTTTTTTCTTCATGAGCTGTACAGACAGCAATTAAAGCCTAAACTGATCACAGAGATTGTCAGCATAAGACCTGGCTTTCTGCCTGCACACCAGCTCCAGTTTCTTCCCGTCTTGCTGGAGTTTTTACCTATATGCCATACTCCCTATTACCAACAGTCTCAAAGGCCTCCCAAATAATATTGCCTTCCACACAGTCTAAGTTGTTTTCCCAGTAATTGTGGATGCATCTATGTCCTCATTGCTAAGCCAAAGTGGACTTAAAGGCCAATGTTTATAAGCAGGCCCTGGGGCCAGTGTAAGCTGCAACTGTATTGGAGTGTGATCAGACAGTGCATAACGTATCTCCTCGATCCCTGCCAAAAGGACATTAGACCCAAAGTCAATGAACGACGTAGACTGAGCATAACAGGAGTATTCCCTTACCCATGGGTATTTCCATCACCATACGTCCACCAGTTGCAAAGCAGAGACCCATTGTTTCAAATGTCTTGGCTCTGATTGCTGAGGAGACAATATATCCATTGTCTCCTCAGGCAACCTATCCATTACCAAGTTGAAGCCCCCAATAAGCAGAGTCGTAACAGACGGAAACTGAGACATTTTCCACTGAATCTCAAGGAGCAGTGACATATCTGTGAGAGGCAGGAGGTAAATTTCCCCAGTAGTTCATGGACATAATTAATCCTGCAGTACAGAAGTACATATCTCCCCACTGGGTCAGTGCAGACATCAAGACAGGGAAAGGGGACGACTTTTTGTACCAATAGAGAGACAATCCCCTTATGAGTGTGTATATTTCCCTGGAACATCTCACTTGGGCATTAGCTTAGATTAATGTCCTGGAATATTAGAGGGCTGAACTCTAAACTTAAGAGAGCTGCACTGTTTCAGTATATCTCACTCACAGGGGATGGTGGTCACAACAAGCCTCTACCCTCCTCCAAAAAGCTTGCTCTCCCCTTTGATGAAGGCCAGCTACGCAGCATGTGGGCGCCGACATCTTGGGCCGGTGCCGGTATTGTGATGCGCTCAATATTCGCCTGCCTTTTCCCAAGGCGGCCCACACACAGCAGCCGTTGGTAAAGCCAGGATTCTGTCAGTCCAGCTACAGGATTAGGAAGGATTAGGCTAGTGCAAAGTGGAGCTCCAGATGATGCGTCGCACACATGCTCAGCTGGCCACGCCCCACCCCCACAATCCTTACCTGAACCGCGATCCCTGGGTGAAATGCGGCCCAGAGATTGATTGCTGGTGAGCAATTGTGGGGCTGCATTTTGCCTGGGGATCACTGTTTAGTCAATGATTGTGGGGGGCTGCAGGGGGTTATCAACAAGTGTGCTCCTGATTTCCTGGATGCTGAGGCTGGGGTCTGCAAGCAGCTACATTGCGGAGTACAGCTTCATTGTCCATCCCAAGCGGCTTGAAGCAACTATCCTTGGCCACGTTTCCAGGATCATCTTCTAGCTGAAGCACCAGACCCCAAGAACGGGTCCGGATGAGGACCAGAATATTACCAAATACACTGCTGCTGGGCACAGGCCACTGATGAGTTTCTGATTTAATCCATATGAACAAAGGATGTTGAAAAAGCAGTGACTCTTGCAAAACATGTCTATAACCACTTAATAATTTATACCTGAGCAAGTAAAGCACTTTTGTGCATATACACTGATTAATGGACACAACACTTTTCCATTATGGAATCCTGTATTTTTAATAGTAGTACAATGATTTTTTGCTTTGAAATGTGATATATGATTTTTTCTCAGCAATCGTATATGAATAAATGAAGGGATGAATTGACTTAAGCACCATGGCGACCTGGCCGGTTGGAAAAACCATCTGGAGCATTCCAAAAAACTGCAGTTCTTTGCTAAATACGTCTATAGCTTAACCGGCAATCCAACCAGCTATGTTATCAGAATTTATAATTACACCTGTTGGGCAGTTATCAGAGGTATTATCCCTGGTACAACGCCCCAATAAAAATAATTTATCCTACTATTATCCTACTACTAAAATTGAAAGGAATGTGTGCCCGCATCTCATTAAAGTTATACTAATGGCAAGCCTGATTGTTGTCCCATTGTCTCGGGCTACACGTTGTGCTGTCCTAAACTTAAATCTTTTTTCAAAATGGCCCTGTAGTTCCTAGGTTATCTCTAAATTATTAGAGCATTGGAGATTCATAGAATAAAATATAGAGAAACTGTGGGTGTGGCAAACAACGATGTGATGAAAACACAGATGATGTGAGATGAGAGAGGGGGGGGTCAGAGTTACAGAGAGGGGCAGTCACTGGGGGTGTTTCCATTCTTGGTGCCCTGAAGATTAATTGATGGACCAGTTCAGCTGGGTGGGGGCTGAAAGTTGAATGATGCAGTTGTTTTCCTCACTAAGAAAAGGAAGCAGAACGCTGGAGCCACATGTAAGATACTGATATTTATTTTGTAACTTTTGACTGTCAAAACACTTTAAGCTCCAGGATCCATCAAGTCACTCAGAAAGTACTTATTTGAAGCTTGTAGTGTCACTGGGGGACCCAGGTAAATACTTGTGTCACCTTAGACGGGTGGCAGGCTGTAAAACTCGATATTACTTTTGGGCACATGCAGCATCTTAGATGTATCCCCTTTTCTTAACTGGTCTGGAGGGTGGTCATGTGACATTAACTGGGGATAGCTGTTAAAAAATATTAAACTATCTATGTGTGTGACTGGAAACTTGAGTCTTTGTAACACGTCATACTCTTTCCACAGGTGCTTTTCTAAAAAAAAAAATGACATTGGTCAGTGGTTAAAGGGACTCTGTAGGCAAAGTGCATAAACTGTCATTCAGCAGCTATCCACCTCATGGCTGTTTCTCTTCCTTCCTGTCTGAACACAGCTGCTTCTGAAAGTAGAAACAAGGCAAAGAGCAGTGGCACACCCCCTGAATTCTTTTGCCATAGACCACCTATCATAGGGCTAAGCTGGTGGTCTAAAGCTCTGCATCATCAGACTGTGGATACTGGGAGAGAGGGTGAACAGCCAGGATGATGAGAATGCCTGTCTTACAGACCCCGCCTATTGTGCTGATTATTATGCGGCGTCACAGAGCCAACTGCCCGACCCACATGCTTCAGGAGAGAAATCATAAACTGAAATTATAAACCTCATTATCTCGGCCATTTCTCCTTCAATTTAAAAATGGAAAACAGTTTAGGACAGCTCTAAGTGTAGCCCGACACAATGGTCCAACAATTGCCTTCTGTATCCCTTTAAACTCTATGCACCCTGTGGATAGATGATTTTCCGCAAAGCTCTGAAAAACGAAATAATCGTGTATGAGAATGAGTACAATGAATGACAATGAATGCCAATTACCTCTCCCCTACCTGGACCAATTTGTTGCTTATCCATTATGGCTACACATTCAGTCTCACCTTAGGGCCAAGTTCGGCCAAAGACGATCAAACTGTCGGTGCAATTTATTTGATTTATTTGATGTGAACATTTTCTTTTATATTGTCAGATGCTTTTATATGCAAGCCGTTAGCGATATGCCAGGAAAACATTGATGAGCAGGTCCCCCTGTTTAATGTTAGTTTTCTGCTTTAAATCCACCTTTCCAGACTTGCTTTCATGATACAATGACAGTAAGCGAATATTGCAGAGAAATGAAATGTGACTAGTGTCATCTGAACAATTACCGTATGACTGCATATGATTGCTAATAGGATTTTTAAGTCCAGTTTCAAATAAAAATAGAGCACAGCTATGCTGGTGTCACAAATCGTACTGGGTATGTTAGAATATTCACAGGATGCTACGCTCTGATGAAGAATTCCTTTCCCCCTGCTGTCTCTTCTAGAGAGAATGCTGGAGTGCTGTCACTGAAGATGCCAGGGATGTTTCCAGTTTTTCATACCATTCAGACGCACATGAGGACTCCAGATACTTAGAAGCAATGTCAGCTTCATCTCACCCATTAGTTCAAATATTATTTTTGCTCATTGCAGAAAAGAGAGACAGTTTTTTCTTGCTAAGTTTGTCAATCTAGGAAGAAAGTCCAGGCATGTGCATAAAATAAATATGAGAATATTTTATTTCCTATACTTGTGGGGGTGTTGTGACTAGGATTAATCTTGTGGGCCTAGGCACAGATTCCAAAGTTGCTGCCTGGTCCTATGAAATTTAATAGCATACAGAAATAATTTGGATTTACTTCTGATTTTAGTAATATAGTATAAAACTACTTATATAGGTTACCGCAAGGGATGAGCGAACCCCTCAAAGTTCAGGCCTGTCAAGGTCGCTGAACTTTGATTAATTGAAATCAATGGGCACCCAATCTTTGGGGGGGAGGGGTGATTCTGTCCCAAATCAGGATCTTTTAGATTCCAGGGTCGGCCACTCTGACATGGTTTTAACATGGTTTTAGGTGATTGACAATCCATAAGTACCCCTTAGGTAGTACTTGAGATAATTAGAAAATGAAAAGTGGTGTTAACAGTCTCCAGGACTGCCCTTCCCCTTGGACAACGCAATCAGAATGCCCAACTGCCCCGGGTCTCCGTAAAACCTTTGCTCTGGCTCCCCCGGCAATGTAAACAATGCCACCTGCATTACCAGCATCACTGGGATGAAAGGTGCTCCTGCACCCAACCATTCAGATATGCTGGGGATGCCGCACATCTTAAGGGCACTAGGGATGCAACTGCTCTCACTTCCTATTGCAGAGCTCTTGTCTAAACAGAGCCATGTTGCCGATCAATAATATGAATGGCATATACCACTGATTGCACAAGAGCCCATGCATGGGTCGTAGGACCAGCAAAAGGTATGTTTTTATGGGCAATCTGGGTTGTTTCACATAGTGGTGCATCCCAAATAGGGAGGTCTCTGGGTTAAGGATCAAAACACGGGATAGTGAAAATCCAGGGTTTTTGTTTAGCTTTAAGAAAGGACCAACCACCTTATAGGTCGGTCCAAGAGTCTAAGAGACTCCCGGGCTGACTTGTAAGGTGGTTGGTCTAATTAATAACTAATAACTTGTGAAACATAGTAATTAGCATGCCCCGCTGTGTGAAACCCCCTGGGATTGCCCACAAACACTCACCTTTCCCAGGGGTCCCACGTCGCATCCGTGGACTATGGACACATACCCAGCATCTCCGCGGCAGAGGCTCCCTCCTACGCCCAGCCATTCAGGTGTTTTGTGGAAAAATGCTGCAGAGTCCCTATACAGCAAAAATATGGTGGTGATACTGGCTTACCTGACCACTGCCTACTGCAGCAGTCGGGTATGAACACTTATAGAGCTAGCTAATTTGCTGCTTAGTTTATAGCCTAGGAAACTGCCCTGGTGCCAGCATTTATGTTACTAATGGCAAGGGGGGGGTGAGGGGTAGCACCGCACCTCGTTGAGAAGGAGGATTCACTGAAAGGGCCAGGGAGTGAGGGATGTGGATATGTTGATCAGGTATGGTAAGGATTATATAGTTATAATATATATATATATATATATATATATATATATATATATTTTTTTTTTTTTTTTTTTTTTTTTACTTTTTTTCTATTTTATAGTTTTTGTACCCTTTTTCTTATTTTGTAAACTTGTAATATCTAATCTTTATGCAGATGAGTCATGAATTTTATCTGCTTGTTTCCCAAGGAAATGATTAGACCCACTGATCTCCAACATCTCCACCCTGTCACACTCCTAATAGTGAAAAAACTGTATTTCCACAGTGAAATCCCATTAAATAGTACATGCATGCATGATTGATTTAGTGATTGAGTGATTCAATCACGATTTTGCAGTGAAAAAAAAGCCTCAATTAAATAAGATTGGCTTGCTTACTGTCTCTGAACAGACAGTTTTCATTTTTTTCCTCTTTTTTTTCCACTGGTTATCCAACATATATTGTATAGTCTATAACTTGAATAAGGACAAGATGTGTTTTTTTAAACTGGATGCATAAAAGATATATTTACCTACATTGATCCTGTCTTTCAAGTTAATATTATTTGAGGAATTAGGGGAATTTGATTTGTAATACAATAAACTATGGCCCTTATTTATCAAGGGATAGCGTCAGGTAGTGTCTCACTAGCGCCAGGTAGCGGCAGCTATCGGCGGCTACCGACTCCAGAATGCCAGGCTGCGAACACAATCACGCATTTATCACGCTAAATGAGGCTAGCGCCGGCGAGAGCATCAGCTAGCGCGGGATTCATCATGTTGCAGACTTCAGCGAACAGCGCCGCTGCTAATCCCATCACAGCGCCAGGTATGACCTCTCGCTACCTGGCGCTCTCCAATGCATTTCAATGGAGCAATCTTTAAATATTCATAATTAATTGATTTTAATGTTTATTTTTTTTTTTTTTAAAGTCAAAAATTCGGTGACCACTTCTGCAATGTTATATCTTTTTTTAAGGTAAAAAAAAAAAAAAAATTTGTGCAGAATTGATATTACAGGTCTGATATTAATGTATTCATATTACAAAATGTTTATAAAAACTTGTTTATTATTTTTTTGGGGGTTAAAAAACTACTTTTAACACATCACCGCCAGCGCTCTGGGGTTTAAACATGCATTTTACAGCGCGAGAATTTTTTGAGCGTGATTTGTTAATGAATATGCTGGGAGCCGTTCGCTATGGCCATTCGTTGTCATGCGCTCCCATACAGCGCGGAACCTGTCAAACAGCGACTCCTAACCCCGTATTCAACATTGACTGAGTCGCTGTCAACAACCGAACAACGGCCAAGCACAGCGAATACTAGCCGGCGCTGTGAAAATCACGCTACTGTTGCTCATCTGTCGCTACCTGGCACTATTAATAAATCGGCCTCCCCGTTTTTCTTTAGTGTGCTGATTACCGCTTCTCCAGAAACATCCCAAACACGTTGGATAACTCTCCAAATAAAATGTGAACATTTTAAACCCAAGACCCCACCTGCTGACAAATGCTATCCCAGCTTACCTGTTTCATTTTTTTTCATCCTATCCTACATTGTTCTGTCTCATCTTATTCTATTCAATTCTAACCCATTGCACTGTATCTCATCCTATTCCTGTCCAATTCCACCTTACTGTATCTCATCTAGCTCATCTTTTTCCACCCTTCCCATAGTATTACATCCTGTTCATATACAAAGCTACTGTATCTATCATATTCCTATCCCTACTGCTTTCTGTACCATGTGTTTATATGTTATATCCTATCCTATTTGTATCCTATTCCATCCCTTCCCATTCTATCGTATCTCATCCTATTTCAATTCTATAACATAAAATCTCATAATATTTTCTCTTAATCTATCCCATACTCTTTCCTCCCATGCTATCCTACTCCATTCTAAATACTAAATACTACTAAAATCTAGTGCTTTGCATACAAGAAGGTTTTTACCTGGAACATGGGCGAATTGCATAAGCTGACCATTTTCTCAGAGGCCCAAATTTGGGAAGCTTACAGCTTAACAGATCGCTAGGTGTATTTTTAATAGTGACAACACTGGTTACACATCATACAATGTTGTCACTATCAAAAACCTAGTGATGTGTTCTGATCTGTGAGTTTAAGTGCCCCAAATTTGGACAGCCTAGATGAGCCACGATTGTAGAAGGACCAAGGATCCCACTGCCTACAAGGCCGGCACTGAAGTCTACTACCCAAGTCTCAACTTGACCCAGTGGCCTGGAATCTAAGGGCATTCCTGGTCTTCACACCCCAAAAGGGGAGGGGGGTATAGGCTGGGCTGCTTGGGTCACAGGAAGTGGAGCAGAATCCAAAGTGAAGCTGCAGTCGTGGGTCAGAGGGAAGCCGAGGTCAAACAAAGAGAATCAGCCCAAAGTAATATCCGAAGGGAAGGGTAAGGTAAACTAACCAGATGTTCCACTTTGGGTGGGATAGTCCCACTGTGAGGCCCACTGTCCTTCTGAAAATTCTGGAAACACCTAAATGTTCCTCTTTGATGACATGGGGGAGACTGTCCTACCAAATGCAGAATGCTGGATGTCTGGGTGGTTTACAACTGCTCTGACTCTATGGTTGAATGGTAGTAGTGGAATGCATGGGCTTCTGAGAATTGGCTCCATCACTAACATCTTTTATGGAACAAATATTTTTAGAGCATGTGACCCTTGATAAAGTCACATGCTAAACCATACCCCTACCACACCCATCACCCACAAACTGGTTTACACCATCCCACACTGCATCCCCGGGCCATGTCTATACATTTAGCTGGGTATGTACTCATGTCAGGCATTTCTAAATGGATGCTGTGAGCACCTCCACAGCTAGAGTTGAGCAGGGATGTGATCAGCAGCACACGCTCCATTCAGTTCTTCTTGCCAGTTCAGATGTAAATGGAATGTGAACCGCTGGTTGGCGAAGAGGCCCAAGCATGCACAATGGGACCAAAAAGAGGTTTTCGGCCCATCTCGGGAGGGGGGTAGACACCGGGGCATCCCAAATCAGGATATCCTGTAGGCGAGGAGAGAACCCAGGACAGTGAAAATCTTGGGTTTTATTCCTCACAGACATGAAGAGTACTTATTCATAATATTGCTTTTTGTCTTTATTTGTGATAAATGGTGGCCAGACCAGGTTGTCTTATTTATAAATGCATCAATCTGTAACAATATAGGTCATTCCTGCTTTCCTTATGTTTTCTTGCAGATATATATATATATATATATATATATATATATATAGTTAATTTGACCGAGATGACTTGTAGCAGTGAGGTAACACGTAACAGAAGCTGGAATTTCTGAAACTAACGTTGTGTGGCTTTTCTTATTATATGTATTATATGTGAAGCTGAATTTTGCTGCATCCATATATAACTGTTTGATTTTTCATTTCCTTTTATTCAGCTTGCACAGACAAGATTCTCTTCTTTTCCCCTCCTGAATGTTTTGCAGTACAGATGTATTGCTCTATTATTTGAACTGTCCTGCGATTTGGCACTTTACTACCTTTTTTTTTGTAATTGTGACTTTGTACAATGTCAGAGATGATGGGGCTCTATAAATCCGCCATAATAACAATCATTCTGTAAATAAATCAAGCTGCAGAGAAATTGCCTGTATAGACATTTGGAGATATTTCCGCTGTTTGCAGGGCCAGTTGGGGGCAGTCTTTCTCCAGGAACCCAGGCTCTTCTCTGCATTAATCCCATTGCTATTCTGTGTAATGGCCTCAGTCAGCCCTTCTGTAGCTTTAACAGCTCATCTACATGATAGATTTGAAAAAAGACAGCTCTGTGACTTTCTGTTAATCTTTCCCAAAACCAAAAGTCTAGGCACAAGGTACAGCCATGGCAGACGAATTACCGTTATTGCAAATGTCTGCTTTATCGGTGCAGGACATTCATCTACGTACAAGAGTTACTCAAACACAGATACAGCGCAACAGATCACAGTCTTGTCATATTTTACAAAATCTTGCTGCCTTCCATTAGCGAGGAGCATCCGGCGCACTATAAAACCAAGTTCATTTTCATTTGAATGGCATATTTGGAAAAGCGCAGATTGCAAGCAGCAAGCCTAGATTGCCGAGACATTATCTAAATGTTGCTACAGTATGCGCAGGCCACTGTTTGCCCTGTCACTATCCAACAAGAATATAGTTAGCAGTTAAATGCTGATGAATAGATTCTTCTCGTAAATGCCATCAGAAATTTACAGAAGCAATGGAAATGATATGTTTTATAGAGTAAGAAGTAAGGTAGAGGCTTGAGAATTTCCATAAAAAAGGCAATATATTAAAAGACAACTCTACCTTGTACAACAAGTGAATGAGAAAGTGAATGCGCACAAAACACTATATATATATAATATATATATATATATATATATATATATATATATATATATATAAAATATATTTGGGGCAACCCAATACATATTGTGTTAAAAATGTACAGGATTTTGTCTGCCTAAATTAGATAAAAATTCCTGTCGGCTGGTCAAAACATTTCCATATGTCCTTCCACTTCTCTCTTGGCTCTAAGTCAAAATAGCATAATTAAATTAAAAAGTATTTACCTGCTCCGTGCCAGCCGACATGTCCTGCTTACGTCATTTAGGCTGCCGCTTTGACCAGGACTGACTGCTTAGTCAGCCAATCGGTGTAGCAGAGGTGTCATTGCTGTTCAGGGATTATCTTATTAAGGGGTTAATTCATCAAGGGATAGCGGCAGGTAGCGCCTCGTAGCGGCAGGCAGCGTCTGGTGAATGCTGGGCGCTGTACGCAATACCACATTTATGAAGGCGATTCTGGTGAGAGACTCTAACTAGCGTACGATTCATTATTACAGGTGGCTCAGCATATAGCGCCGACGCTCTAGCTTCCAGAGCGCCAGGTATTACCTGTCGCTCTCCCATTCATTTTAATGGACGTTCCTTTTCTTCTGTTTAAACAGGGTTTTATGTCAAATAATTGTGTCACCTCGCCTGGTCTAGAGTCATTTTTGAAAACATTTTTGACTTTTTATATTTATATGCAACATTGTCATTAGAGGTCTGGCATTAGAGTATTAATGTCACAATGTTACAACAATGTAATTCCATGTGTTTTCGCTTTGTTACTGGTGGAGTCTGTTTTTTTGTTGAATATGGTGTGAGTCGCCGAGAGTCGGTCGCAATGAGATGGCGCTAACTTTTGCTCCCTGCAACGCTGTACTGGTGTTAGAACGCCCAACATACATCTCATTCATCAATGCCAGCCAGGTTACTACAGTGGATGAGACGCTCTGTTACAGCGCCCAATAGCCGATCACAGCGTATACTAGCGGTCGCTCTTAGCGCCTCTGTACAGACGCTCATCTGCCGATAGCTGGCGCTAGTAATGATTCAGCCTGCCCGTAGTCAATCATGGTCAGGGCAGCAGGTCCCAGATGCCAGTGTTGGCACATGTGCATCAGTAAAACAAAAAACAACATACTGGCAGTGAAGGGAGAAAGGGGCTCCTGCTTACAACCCCACGAGTGGCTTCCACTGGATTGGTGTTCTGGCCCTGGCAATGCCTTTTCTAGCGTGTGTTGCAGGCAAGAATTGTGCAGGGGGGCAGGAGTGGGGACTCTGCGGGGAGGAACAAAAATACTGATAGCTTGTTCCTCCCGCCAAATGGAGAGAACACCGGAAACAAGCTAATAGCAACTGTTCAGCCAGGAGGAGGTGGAGGCCTGGAGCAGCGGTGGCAATGATTGGAGTCCAGGACAACTATCGAGTCCAACAGAGTTGGAGGTTTGGCAGGTGACACCATGGTAGGTCTTTTTTAAGATGGGACCAACAATTAGTGGTTTGCATTGGAGTACTATTACTTTAAAGGAAAAAAAATGTCACAGTCTCCACCAGATTTTCTGGCCAGGGGCATACACTACATTATATCCAGCCCTGGTTATATTGACTCAAGCCTGTTGCATGGCAGGTAAGTGATTTTTGTTTATGTGATCCCAAGTGTGTTTATGTGGCCCCTATTACAAACCCTTCTGTCAACAATGCTGACATTCCAACCATCAGTGCATTCTAATAGAGGGGTGTCAGCTTCCAGCGCTGAGAGGTCCTGGCATCTCTGTTGGGAGAGCAGCATTGCTGGGCCAGGTGGGTAGTTCTGACAGATTTGGGGCTTTTTAGAGCTTTTTAACCAAAGGGACATCCCCAGGTTATTGTTTAAAAAGACTTTAAAGTCATTGTTTGACTTAAACTTTAAGGCAGAATGCAAAGGGTCAGAAAAGATTCTTTACCAGGGAACAAAATGTTGAATCAGACCATCAGGACCATCAAGTTCCTACCTATAACTTCTACTGAACCAGCTCGAGGAAAATAATATTACCTATTTTAAAAGGTTAAACGACATACTTTCTGCTTGCACCATGCTGGCTGTCAGGGGCTGCACCTTTTATTCACCTTCATTTTGCACTCTTTGATAAACCCTATTGAACTTGCTCTCTTCTGCTGACCATTTTCTCAGTCCCCTCTGAATTTACTGAGGGGGCTGTCTGAGATATGTCTGGATGAGCCATGCTCTGCTGCTGAGCAGAAGCATAGAACCATAGGTTATTAGAGCTTATGAAGAAATATAAAGCAGTTTGAATCATGGGGAGAGGAGAAAGCACATGTTACATTAATCTTTTGCCTGGAATGTGAGCAGCGCATCTCTAGGCTGTGCACTGCCACAACAGCCATTCAGTTACAGCAGACGTGGCTGTGCACGGCCTGAGAAAGGTGCCAGTGATGCCGCCATCTTCTGCACAAGCTCTGTCACTGCTGAGGTAAGCATATCAGGCAAATGGGTGTTCATTTCCCACAGCGAGGCATCTTAAATTGGGATGCTCAGGGGTGTAATGCAAACTGGACCTAGCATGTTATACATCAGCACTGGGTGTACCTGGGCAGGTGCCAGGGCCCCTGTATCTTGGGAGGGTCATGGGCAGCTCCTATGCAGGACCCAGGGCTGTGCAGTAGCCAAAACTAAGGACTGTTAGCCAGGGTCAGATTGGTCATTGGGATAGACTTTCTTTCTTTAATTTAGTCCTTCCATTTTTTCTCTTTTATCTTTCTTCCTTTCCATTTATTATTTGCTTTGTTCTTTCATCTGTTCTTTCTGCCATTCCTTTTCATATATTATTTTTTTCTCCATTCTCTTTCATGCGTATTTCTCTCATTCCTTTTATTCCTTCTTTGTTACTGTCATTCCTTCTATGCTTTTGTTTTTTCTTTCCTCTTACTTTTATACTTCCTTTCTTTTTGTTCCTTTATTTGCTTTCTTTCTTTCCTGCCTTCGTTTTTTTCTGTTATTCCTTCTATTCATTATTTATATATCTTTCTGTTATTTCTCCTATTCTTTTTCATTCCTTCAGTTATTTTTTTTTCTTTCTATTCTTTAGCAGTATTCAGCATACATGCAACTTTATCACCATGTTTAGAGCATCATTCCACACACCAAGGGCCCACATAAACCTGGAGCCGGCCCTGGTCTTATAGATGCTAGGTCCAGTTTTGGTTCACACACCAACCCCATATTTTCTGTAGGACGCTGCCTCCCTGTTTTGCTGACACCTAGGGCCTTATTCATGAAGGAATAGCGTCAGGTAGTGACAGTTAGCGACAAGTAGCGTCAGGTGAACGCCGGACACGGCACGCAATTACACATTTATCAAGCAGATTCTGTTGAGCGACTGGGATAACGTGATGTAGCATCCGATTCATCATAATCCCAGCCTCAACGAACAGCGCCGGCGTCCAGCCTTGCAGAGCGCCAGGTATTACCTCTCGCTGCCTGTCGCTCTGCCATACATTTCAATGGACGTTCTTTTATTTCTTTTTAAACAGGGTTTTTTTCTTTTTTTTTTTTTAAATCTCAAACAATGTTGTGACCTCTTCTGGACGAGAAAAAGCCATTATTGCAAATATTTTTCATGTTTTATATATTTATGCAGAATTGACATTAAAGGTCTGGCATGAATGTGTTCATGTTACAATGTTATTACAATGTAATTCCATATGTTTTTGCTTTGTTACTGGTGGATACATGTTAAAAAACAGACTTTAATCACACAGCCTCCGGCGCTCTGGCCATCGGAGAAGCATTTTTGAGCGCCAGAGGTGTGTGAGGCTGTTTTTTTAATGAATATGCTGTGAGTCGGTCGTATTGACCAGTCGCTAACATGCGCTCCCATACAGCGCTGCACTGGTCTTTTAGCGACTCCTCACAATGTATTCATCATTGCTGCACAGCGACTTAGTCGCTATGAACTAGCGACCCACGGCCGAGCACAGCGACTACTGGCGGGCGCTCTGAAAATGCCTGCTACAGACGCTCATCTGTCGCTACCTGGCGTCAGTGATAAATCAGCCTGCTAATCATTTTCTGTTACCAGAATCTTTGGTGACTCAACAGGAAGTGATGCTCAATCCTCTAAATGGCCTCATGGGTAACAAAAAGAACTCATGGAGGCTGATTTAAGACTAGCACCACGTATTGCCATCTGAATGTATATGTAGCGGCGTTTTGAGCATTCGCTAGTGGACGCAGCAAGGGGGTGTACGGTACTATAATGTAGCTTTGGTGCTGGAAAAGG
This sequence comes from Gastrophryne carolinensis, assembly GCA_027917425.1. Taxonomy (NCBI): domain Eukaryota; kingdom Metazoa; phylum Chordata; class Amphibia; order Anura; family Microhylidae; genus Gastrophryne; species Gastrophryne carolinensis. The sequence goes on from CM051236.1 coordinate 169,035,586, forward strand.
GATGCTGTAGTATCCTATCCAGCAGTGATAAATGTGATGTTAGGAGGGCGCTGTAGAAGCATTCTCTCGCAATCAATGCATATGTAGTGCCCTGAGAAAAAGCCCGCCAGAGCAACACCACATATAACAACAGGATAACGCTGCAGTAAACGACAGGTAGTGCCAGTTAAGTGCGTTCGGCACTCGTCGCTGAAGCCCACATTTAAGCATATCAAACACAAAACCAGCGTTGGTGCACTAAAAGTGGGAGCTCTGACATCGAGCGGTGGATTCTATATGAAAGAAGTCTGTTTCTCAACACATATACACCAGCACCAGAGCAAAAACTTGAAATTACATTGTTTTAACACTGTAACAATGACACTACAATGGCAGACCAGAACAAAAAAAAAATAAAAAAAATCGAAATATAACAATATGTGTTTTGTTTCTGGGCAGGAGAGGTCACACAATGATTTGATCCTAAAATTGAGAAAAATAATTAATTAAAACACTATTTATACACAAGCAAAAAAACCACCATTGAAATGTATAGGATAACGCTACTGAGCGACAGATGCTACACGGCGGTTCTGAACATACAGCGCCGCGGCTAGTGATACATGTGATGCTACATGACGTTATTAGAGGCGCTCACCAGATTGACTTTCATATATATGGCTTTCACATACTGCGCCCAGCGTTCACCTGACGCTACGTGGTACTATGTGGCGTTAGCGTTTCTTAAATAACCCCCTAAATTGAATCTGATGCTGTTCCCTCTGCTTCCAAAATAAAAAGAAACATATTGCTTTCTAGTTGTGTATGCTTTCTGTCTTTAGGAATTTCTGGAGCATTATTTTCCAGCCAGATATGAGTAAATAGCTGTTTCCTTTACTGAGTCCTGTTTGTACTTCCTTTATGAGTTTATGTTAGCATCCCTCCATTTGGCTTCCTGTTTATATACTCAGTACACAATTGCAAAAATGACTACAATGTGCGGCGTCACCTGTATCCATTTAGTGTGTTATAAACTTGGTGAGCCTCCTGGATTGCTTTATGGTGTAAATATTTATGTCAAATAGGAAAAGGCTTGGACACTAGTGTGCAATGACTTCCTCCCGGAGGACAGGCGTGCTGGAGATCCTCTAAACAATCTGTCCTTATAAACAGGATGTTTTGTGCTGTTTGAAGCTGCAGGTGCTGGCTGAGCGGCTTCAGCACGCCATGATGGGTCGGACGCTGCGTCTCACTTAGGAAAGATGTTTTATTCATGCTTAGTGTTGTGATGTCGCTGCCGTTTGTACGGGAGATGAATGGCGCATTTTCTTTTCTTGTCACCCACAGCCATATTTCTTAGCAATGTCTTTTTTATCGTAAAGAAAAAGGATAGACCCATTAATCTGTACGTTTATCTGCACTTTATTTTTTTTTACCTCCATGCTCAATTAGGTAAATGATTTTGTGCAGATTAATTCGTTTCGGAGCAGGATAAAGTATTGTGTGCAGGGGAAACGCTCAATGTCATTGGGAAAACCAAGAAAAATATTATTTATATTGTAGTTACCACTTACAAATCACTCAGTAATATGCAGAGGACGTGGTTATTCATTCGTACCACTTCCACACTAGTGACTTAGAGGCTGATTCATTAACAGCGGCAGGTAGCGACAGTTGAGTGACTGTAGCGGCATTTTCAGAGCGCCCGCTAGTAGTCGCTGTGCTTGGCCGTTGTTCGGTAGTTGATAGCGACTCAGTCGGTTTGCCGTAATGTTGAATATTGGGTGAGGAGTCGCTATTTGACAGGTTCCGCGCTGTATGGGAGCGCATGATAGCGTCTGGCCATAGCGACCGGCTCCCACCATATTCATTAACAAATCACGCTCCAAAAATTCTTGCGCTGTAAAATGCATGTTTAAACCCCAGAGCGCTGGCGGCGATGGGTTAAAAGTAGTTTTTTAACCCCCAAACAACCATATTTTTGCAAACCAAAAAAAACAAGTTTTTAAAATAATTTTGTAATATGAATACATTAATATCAGACCTGTAATATCAATTCTGTACATTTTTTTTTTTTTTTTTTAACAAAAAAATTATTTAAAATGGCAGAAGTGGTCACAGAATTTTTCACATTTAAAAAAAAAAAAAAAAAAATAACAATTAATTATGAAGATTTAAAGATTGTTCCATTGAAATGCATTGGAGAGCGCCAGGTAGCGAGAGGTCATACCTGACGCTGTTCAAGGTCGGACGCTGGCGCTGTGGGGTGAGGCTGGAATAATGATGAATGAGTGGCTATATGGCGCTATCTCAGTCGCTAAGCAGGATTGGCTTGATAAATGTGTGATTGTGGTGGGGAGCCGGCGTTCTCGTGGCGGAGCCCGTCATTACCGGCCGCTCACCAGTCGCTACCTGTCGCTATCCCTTGTAAAATAAGGACCTTAATTGCCTAGCGCTTAAAGGAGCACTATCACAAGAAATAGGTCAATGATAAAAATCCATATAAATATACTGGATGGCAGGAGGAGGGGGCACTTATACATCCGGCATCAAGAAATATCCAGCCAGGCTTGTTTTTTTAATTTTAATGGAAGGAAGGGGAAATCTGGGGTGACAGGCCCTTCCACCCCTGATACACTAAGCCTGTCACCCCTGGATTTTATTCCTACCAGGAAAATAAACCACAAGCTTGGCGGGAGTTTTATTCAGTTCTGGTGTATAAGTGACCCCTTCTCTCATTAGCCGACATGTTAATATGGATTTTTAATATAACACAATTTCGCGATAGTGCTTTGATCAGGCTGGGTCCAAGGAAACATAGCCCAGCATAGGAATGAGACATCTAGTACACTTTGGGGTTGATTCAGAGCCAGACGATAAAACTACCATTCACTTTAATTATCTAACTTGAGGCTGATTCAACACCAGGTGGAAAAATACATCCGGTTGTTGAATCAGCCCCAAGATAGACTATGAAAGTAAATGGCAGTTTTCTCTCCTAAAAAAAGAAGTGAGAATTCTCACCTGGCTCTGAATCAACCCCTTTGAGGCAAATACCTAATTCCTTTAGCTATAAGTGGCTGTAATGCCCTGTGATGTGGTCCTGGGGTGTAAAAGACTCACCTTTCCCAGGGGCACCCACTGCTCTTCCCCAACTTCCCTGTAGCTGAGGTGCACTACCACACCCAGCCATTCAGGCTGGGGACAGAAGCACTAGATTAGAGGGAAGCCGGAGATGCGGCCAGCAGTCTCGTCACGTCAGCCGGAATTCATAAGATAAGTCAATTGGCAATTTCAAAAATGTCAGGTGGGCATGACCTCAGCAGCAAATTTTTTCAATTTCAGAACCAGGCCACCACCAACGACGCATCACCCAACGTACTCAGGCAGGGAGACCGGGTGGGTTGGGTACGAGATTCATGCCACTGTACACATGGTGGAAAATGTCAGGGACTGAACGTATGATGGAGGATGTCTTGGACATGGTGGAAGATGTCAGGGACTGGACACATGAGGGAAGATGTCAGGGACTGGACACATGAGGGAAGATGTCAGGGACTGGACACATGAGGGAAGATGTCAGGGATTGGACACATGAGGGAAGATGTCAGGGACTGGACACATGAGGGAAGATGTCAGGGACTGGACACATGAGGGAAGATGTCAGGGACTGGACACATGGTGGAAGATGTCAGGGACTGGACACATGGTGGAAGATGTCAGGGACTGGACACATGGTGGAAGATGTCAGGGACTGGACACATGAGGGAAGATGTCAGGGATTGGACACATGAGGGAAGATGTCAGGGATTGGACACACAGGGTATGAAGGATAGTACAGACTAGGCACAGATAAGAGGATAGTAGCGGCTGAGCACAAGGTAATTCAGCCTACCTACTGAATGTAACTGTGTTGTTGGTATAATTTGCCAGGACTTGGGGCCACATATTTAAAGTGAAAGTCCTGTCAAAGTTTGACTAAAATCGGACCAGTACCCTTACATGCATCCCTTCCCATGGCAATTCAGATTTCTGCACATAAATATGATTTTTTTTTTACCTTTTTTTCTCCTGCTTGGTCAATTTTACAACCAAAATGGTATCCCATGGAGCTGCAGGCTGCCTGCAAAGGGGAAGTGCTGCTGCCCTTCCTGCCACAATGCATTGTGGATTATGGCAGTTGTATCCAGGAAGCAGCATGTTTGGAATGCTGGGAAAGGAGGCTTCAAAATGGCCACTACCAGACGAAAATCATTGAGACGGTGCTTCAGCTTTGAGTGGATGCAGGTGTTGACAATGATTTAGTATCATGCATGCAGATGGGGCAAGGGAGTTTTTTTCTAACTGTGTGAGGCTGTTGAGGTTGGGTTTAAGTCCTGATGAAAGATGCTTCAACAACTGGCATATTTTGTCTCACTGCAAACAATGTAATCTGATCATAGATAAGCACTCCTGCATCAGCCGCACTGACTGAATAAAGGAGTAGTACCACCAAACAAAAATTCTATAAGAAATAAGAATAAATCTTACTAGCTAATATTAAAGTGGACCAACACCCAGGATTTTCACTATCTTGGGTTTTGGTCCACTTCCGCGGGGCACCCCGATCGGGGGTGGTTGCAGCACCTAAATGCACTGTAGTTGCACTGTGTTACAGAGTTTACAGTGAATATTCTGAATTCAAGATACAATAGGAAAGAGAGCCCTGCCGTTGCGAGCTTACAGTCTAGTTTGACGAAACGTGCGTCAGGCATCGCAGTGCCGCACGAGAGCGGCTCGGTTTTCATCCCCTCATATTGTAACGAGGGAAAATCTTTTAACAAGTTCGAGTTTTTTATATATTAATCTGTTTTAAATCAGGAAATAGAGGTTTGTAAATATACATTTATTTAATAAATGAGTTTAACGCACCTTTGTTTTTTCTCTACAACTGCAATGTGTACCAGCGGTGGTTCACACAGCAGGTGTCTACCAGGTACAACACAGTGAAAACGCATTGACCAGGAACCTCAGAGGCCCAGGGCAGGTTTATAAACCCCCGGGCCATGGTGATAAGTGCTCCTCTTGTTTTTTTATGCATTGTTTCATTAATGCTATTAAAGATTTAATCTTTCTGGCTGTAGCAAAGTGTCTCAAAATATAGATCAGCCTAGATTAGCTCTGTGCAGAGAACTAATAAAAGCCTCATCATAATTAATTGGCTTGGGGCAATTAACGTTCTCAAATACAGAACTATTTAATAAGCGTGCATGCTTTTTCGGGTGACAGAAGTTGCTTTTTGAGTTATTTAGGGGACTTTCTAAGTCAACCGTGTTTTTTTCGTTAACCCCCTTTTTCTGGCACAATGGGAGTTTTCCTTTAAATTTGAAGGCTACTTTATGTAAGATAGGATAGAAAGGAAACTGCAGTTATAATGGGAGGATACTTCATGTAAGATAAAAGCAAACTACTGCACTTATGATAGAAGGACACTAAACATAAAGTGGGAGGAAACTGCACATAAAATGGAAGGATACATCAAGTGTAGAATGAAAAAGAATACATTTACCGATGTACTTGGCGAAATGTGTAACATTTAGATGGTTACACAAGGTACAATGTTCATTTAGTGCCTGAATGGCCACTGAGAAGAATCCATTTATAGACCATGAAGCACCTTTCAGGCAGAAGGAGTTATAGTACATCATTACTCCGGATGGGAGGGATCTCCAAGAACCTTCTCTGCTTCTTCGCTATCTCCCTCAAACCATACTGACAAAATAGAAGATGAACACTGACCCAGTTACAGAATTATAACAAAAGAACTTACGTTTTTAGACATTCACGCTTTCTTTAACTGTCGGAGAAAGAATACAATTTGCTGAGCTTCCCATAAAGTGGACCAAACATGGGATTTTGACGGGTGTTGGTCTTTGCCCCGTGTGAAGACTCGCAGGTCGCCTAAAAAAACTCACCCTCCTACAATCATTGCACACAGCTGCGCTTGTCAAAATCAGTCAAAATTAAAATCAAATCAAAGAGTCTAGCTGAAGGGAACAGAGCGGAGGCGAGCACGGCAGCGGCTGCATCCCCACTACCCTCTAATATGTTAAGTGCCTCCCGCTAAAGGTATAGTTGATTGTGGCCGCATATGTGCCATTAGATCAAGAAGAAGGTAGACTTTTTAGGGGACTCGAGGGGGGGTTCACAGATTGGAGAGTTTGGGGTGCCCCTGGGGAGGGAAGCAGGAGGAAACGGGGAGGCCGATTCATTAATAGCGCCAGGTAGCGACAGATGAGCGCCAGTAGCGTGATTTTCTCAGCGCCAGCTAGTATTCGCTGTGCTTGGCCGGGGTTTGCTTGTTGACAGCGACTCAGTCGGTGTGCGGTAATGTTGAATACGGGCTTAGGGGTCGCTGTTTCACAGGTTCAGCGTTGTATGGGTGCGCCTGACAACGAATGGCCAGAGCGAACGGCTTGCTGCAGATTCATTAACAAACCACGCTCCGAATTTATTCGCGCTGTGAATTCCTTGTTTAAACCCCAGAGCGCTGGCGGCGATGGGTGTAAAATAGTTTTTAACCCCCAAACAACCATATTTTTTGATTGTAAAATTATACAAGTTTTTATAAACATTTTGTAATATGAATACATTAATATCAGACCTGTAATATCAATTCTGCACAAATTTTTTTTTTTTTTTTTTTTACCTTAAAAAAAAATCCTAACATTGCAGAAGTGGTCACAGAATTTTTGACATTAAAAAAAAATAAATAAACATTAATAGGAATTAATTATGATTAATTAAAGATTGCTCCATTGAAATGCATTGGACATCGCCAGGGAGCGACAGGTCATACCTGTCGCTGTGATGGGATTAGCAGCGGCGCTGTTCGTTGCAGTCGGCTACATGATGAATCCCGCGGTAGCTGTCGCTCTCGCCGGCGCTAGCCTCATTTAGCGTGATAAATGCGTCATTGTGACCGTCGCCGGGCGTACTTGAGTCGGTAGCCGCCGTTAGCTGGCGGTACCTGGCGCTCGTCAGACACTACCTGCCGCTATCCCTTGATAAATAAGGGCCAAAATCTTGTAGATTCCAGGGCCGTAAGCCTTTGGTTTTGGTCCACTTTAAAGCAGAAGTCCAGTGTTCCATCGATAGATGGGTGGTATTGCTACTTGGGACTCCCTAAGAGTCAACTAGCATCTCAACAGTTTTGGTAAAATCAATAAATAGTTTTTTTTTTTCTTGTGCCAGTTCAACTATTATGTTGTGATACTTGCCTTGTTGCCCTCTCTCACAAGGCCAAAGATCATAGTATAACAACCGAGACCACATTGGAGGAGCAGTTGTAAATGGAAAACAGCAGACGTGATTGCACTCATCCCTGGGTGTATTAGTGTATCTTATGGTGGACAGGTCTGTGCCTAACTTAGCCTGCTGCGATCTACCCATTACAAAACTTTCAGTTCAGCAGAATAGAACGCGACTGTACTTAAAATGAAAGGAAGAAGGAAGGAGACTGCACATAAAATGGAGGATTAATGCAGGTGACATGAAAGGAAGCTGTACTTTAAATGAAAGGATACTGCAAGTAGAATAGAAACTGCATGTTAAAGTGGACCAAATCCTCAGGTTTTTATTAACTGGGGTTTTGGTCCTTCCTCCTGCAGCCCCCCTCGAGCCCCAGCGCGACAAGAGCAGCAGAAGAAAATCCTAGCTGCACTTGCGAGTGGCGCGTGGCATAACCCCCTCCCTTCAGCTGTGCACAGCCACGCACAGCAATTCAGGGCTGCGCACAGCCGAGAATAGAGGCGAGTGATGGCGGCGCTGGTCGCACATGCAACGTGGGCTCATGGGGAGGTAAGATTTGCAGGTGAATTGGGGGGGGGGGGGGGTTCACAGAGCAGAGTATCGGATGCCCCAGAGGGAGTAAGTTTGTCCAGAGTCCACTTTAGGAAACTACACATAAAATGGAATGAAACTGCACATAAAATGGAATGAAACTGCACATAAAATGGAAGGAAACTGCACAAGAAAATGGAAGGAAACTGCAAGTAAGATAGAAGGAAGCTGCACATAAAACTGGAGGATACGGCACATAAAATTGGAGGATACGACACATAAAATGGAAGGATCCTGCAAGTAAGATAGAAGAATATGGCAAGTATGATAAAAGGAAACTGCACATACTGTTAATTCAAAGAAAGCTGCATATAAAGTGAAAGGAAACTGCACATAAAATAGGATACATCAAGTAAGGTAGAAAGAAACCACATGTAAAATGGAAGGATATGGCAAAAGTCACAAAGATCCACTTAGCAACACCTCGTCCCCGCAGCATCTCCTGGTTACACTGGGCCGGACAGTGCTCCTTCTTCCCATCAGCTTCTGGTCTCTGGCTGCCTCCACTCCCCGCCTCTGTGAGAGTTGCACATCCATCCTGCGTCATATGCTCTCCGGCGGCTGTGTGCTGCCAATAACAGGCAGTACAGCCATCAGAGGGAAAATCAAACATTCCAATAAGCCCTAAGTTTAGAATTAGAGCTATTAGCCCTCTATGCTGTTTTAGCCTAATCAGCCCTAGTTTTATGCCTGCCAATGAGCCCTTATCACCCTGACCAATCCCTGCACGCTTCCCCGTATAAAGCCCTTTCCACCCATTACCCCAGTGCTCATTATAGCCATGACTTAGGATTGTATTTGGATGGAACTTGTTCTTGACTTCACCTCTCCTGGCTCCCTGGTACCGTGGCCAATCCTTGGCTTGCCTACTGTCTCTTCCCCATCCCTCTGCCTTGACAGCAGTTCAGACAGTTTACTCATGAATCACTTTTACTTTTGCTACGTCTGACTTCCCGTGAAACACCAGTGAGCGCTTGCCCATCTGCAAGTCCAGCTCTTGCTGAGAATTGCTTGTGCTATCAAGTCCTGGGAGCAACTGTGTCCAACAAAGCTTCCATCCTCATTTTAAGGTGAAGCAAGTAGCAGAGATTAGGCAATACTCACTGAACTGGTGAGCCTTACATTGTCACGGGCCATAAAACATCCTTGTTGAGCAAATGCAAGCCATAGCTGCTGCCATTGATCAGCTTGCAAATCGTATGACTGCCCAGGAGAATCATCAAGTGGCAGTGACCTCCTTGAACTTCAAGAACTCTTGTGAACTGTATTTCAGGAGATCTACAGACCTGGAGGAACAGACTGGCCCCAGCTGATGATGCCCTACGGACTGTTTTGGCCTTCTATGAGGCCATGGGGGTTCTGTATGTGGTTCCGGATCAGGTCTCCGATTGAGCCAGACTGCAAGGTCTCAAACAGGGGGAACACACAGCTGAGGGATACAGTTCTGAATTCTGACATGTTTTATGGCATGCTTTGTGGGGCATTGATGGCCATTGTATGCTTGGGCACACATAGGAATTGTGCCTCCATATGTAACCCATCCATGCAGTGAGTGTTCACATGCCTGGAGCGATGGGCTGCCTTAAAGTGCACATGTGCCAGGGTGGGTCTTGGGTCACAGGGATAATAACTAACCAAACCTACCCCCTCATACCATCAGTGAGCCCTTCATTAGAAATATACTGACTTTAACCTAGCAGAGCTACATCCATTGGGGGATAGTTAATAGCTACACACATGTACAGAATCTGCAGCTCATCCAATAGGAGATGTGCCAGACTGAATCTACTTTCCTCTTTCCCCCTACATAAAGGGCTAAATGCCCTGTTTTGGCTTCCTAAGGATATTTAACTGTAGAGGCATCCCACATTGGAGAGTGTTAAAAGAAAGATAAAGTCGTTTTTGACTCTTGGTCTGCATAAGTTACAGTGTCCAAGGAGCAGTTGGGGGTTAGGTGCCTTGCTCAAGGGCACTTCAATCATGTTCCATGGCTGAGGTTCCAACCTGCAACCCACCGGTCAGAAGGAAACTGCACATAAAGTGGAAGGATATGGCAAGTAAGAAAAGAAGGAAACTGCACAAGAAAGGTAAGCATAAGGTGAGTAACATAGAAGGAAATTGCAAATAAAGTGGAAGGAAACTGCACATAAAATGAAGGCTATGGCAAGTAAGACAGAAGGAAACTGCACATAAAATAGAAGCAAACTACAAACAAAATGGAAGGATATGGCAAGTAAGGTAGAAGGAAACTGCACATAAAGCGGAAGGAAACTACAAATAAAATGGAAATATATGGCAAGTAAGGTAGAAGGAAACTGTACATAAAGCGGATGGAAACTGTACATAAAGCGGGAGGAAATTGTACATAAAGCGGGAGGAAATTGTACATAAAATGGAAGCATGTGGCAAATAAGACAGAAGGAAACTGCACATAAAGTAGAAGTAAACTACAAATAAAATGGAAGGATATGGCAAGTAAGACAGAAGGAAACTGCACATGAAATAGAAGTAAACTACAAATAAAATGGATGGGATATGGCAAGTAAGGTAGAAGGAAACTGTACATAAAGTGGAAGAAACTTGTACATAAAATGGAAGGATGTGGCACGTAAGACAGAAGGCAACAGCACATGAACTAGAAGTAAACTACAAATAAAATGGAAGGATATGGCAAGTAAGACAGAAGGAAACTGCACATGAAGTAGAAGAAAACTACAAATAAAATGGAAGGATATGGCAAGTAAGACATAAGGCAACAGCACACGAATTAGAAGTAAACTACAAACAAAATGGAAGGGTATAGCAAGTAAGACAGAAGGCAGCTGTACATAAAATGGAAGGATGTGGCAAGTAAGACATAAGGCAACAGCACACGAATTAGAAGTAAACTAAAAACAAAATGGAAGGATATGGCAAGTAAGACAGAAGGAAACTGCGCATAAAGTGGAAGTAAACTACAAATAAAATGGAGGGATATGGCAAGTAAGGTAGAAGGAAACTGTACATAAAGCGGAAGGAAACTACACATAAAGCAGAAGAAAATTGTACATAAAATGGAAGGATGTGGCAAGTAAGACATAAGGCAACTGTACATAAAATGGAAGGATGTGGCAAGTAAGACATAAGGCAACAGCACAGGAATTAGAAGTAAACTACAAACAAAATGGAAGGGTATGGCAAGTAAGACAGAAGGCAGCTGTACATAAAATGGAAGGATGTGGCAAGTAAGACATAAGGCAACTGTACATAAAATGGAAGGATGTGGCAAGTAAGACATAAGGCAAATGGGTGAATCAGGCTGCACAAGTGATAATAGGCCCTAAGCGATTCCAGAGCAGCATTATTGGCGTACAGTATAGGACAGCGGCTGGAATGTCTGCCATGTGTCTGCATTCCTCTGTGTTCTCGGGACACACTTGCCTAATTGTACAGCTTGAAGCTGACAATGACATTAGTGTCATGGCGGAGAAAAACAACAGCTTTCACCTTCCATTGCACCTGTTTACAGAACCGAGACATAATTTGGAGCGGGCAGAAAATGTCTGACTCTCTCACTGCAGCTGTCATGTTACCATAGGAACAGCTGTATATTTATGAAGCCAAAGTCACTGTGAACTCCATTGCTAAGGTATATAAATGAGTGGGCTGTAATACCATGTCTGGTCACACATAATTACAGGACCACAAACAGCCGTGGCTGTGACAGATAAACTATCTCCGCTAAGCAGAGCAATCATTTGACAAAGGTTAGTGTCTCTCAGTGGGAGGAACAATGTAGATCTGCGGGCAGGAAATGTGTGCCATGAATAATTGTCAGGCTGAAGTGCATTGGGCTAATAAGCATCCTGGAGATCATATGTGAGCTACGAAAGGCAGCACATGTGCCTTTATTTTTAACCTTTATTGTACAGCATATTATTATACAGGCATTTTTTCCAGAGAGGCCCTGCAGGACCAGAAAGCGCAGCGTCCTATAATGGGGTTATTGTGATATGAAACAGGGCTTTACTGAGCCTGCAGTCTCCAGTTTCTGGAAATAGCTTTCTCATTCTCTGGCTTTGGAAGGCACCAGGATTTTATTGCAAAACATGCCAAAATGACCCTTTGATGGGGTTGATTTTTTAAAATGAGAGCAATGGAAAAGCAATGGAAAAACAAGAGCTTGTTCATAACAATCTACTACAGCTCTCAGAATGTCCTGCTGTCCCAAACAAATTCTACAACTTGGCAAGATAAGCTTGCTGACAGTAGTTGTTGTAACTGGGAAAATATTGGTTCGGAAGGCTGTGCTAGAAGACAAATCACAAATAACCAAATGTTTTCTTAAAGAGGACCTATATGCTGGGCATGGATCATAAGGTGCATCCATTGCTAATACCCTCAAGTGAATCTGAAACAGGAATAAATCAAATTTGGAAGGCCTTCCATCCTTCCATCCTTGGTCCAGTAGTCTCTGACTACAGTTGCCCTATGCATTCTTTGGCCCTCTTTGCTCCTGAACCAGTAAATAGTGTTGGCGAACCCGAACTGCAAAGCTTTGTACCGGACTTCGAGTTCGAGTTCCCAAACCCGAGTTGTAGTAGCCAGAAGTCCGAGTTCGGTGATCAGCCCATCAACCCAGCTTACCTATGCCGAGTGTGCAGCTGGAACTGCTGGAACTTAACTGAGCCATGTGATCTGGTCCCTGGTTGGCATTCTGGCTGTAAAATAGGCTCCGGGCGGGGCTACATCAGGATGGCCCCCACTCCCATGAGTGAAGATCCAGCTGTCACTTAAAGTGCTGGCACTAGGAATGACCTCACTCATGGAAGTGGTGGTGATCTTTCTGTGGCCCTGGCCACAGCCAACTTGACAGCCAGTATGCCAACCGCCCACCAGAGACCGTATTGTGGGGCTCAGGTAAGTTACTGGCACTTCCTGCTGCACACTCGGCCCCCCTACACCCTCCATCACAATTTTTTCCCAGTCCAGATTCTGCCTCTGGGGCACCCACCCTTGACAGGCTGCCCTCCTACTGTATAGGTGGGGGACGAAGAGTGCCCCCAGAGGCAGAATCGCTTCCCACAGTTTGGGTCCCCATTCTCTTCAATGGGAACCGGGTTCGGGTCGCCAAACCAAACTTTTATTCAAACCAAACCGAACCTTGGGGGGAGGGTTCACCCAACACCAATAAACCTCCTCTCCTTCTTAAATACTGTGTGTAATCCATGCATAGCCTTCAGCTTCTTTGCTCATGTGCTGTAATTTGCTGTGCCTGGCAACCCTTGTTATGACTGATATTACCTTTAGGACAGTTGTGTCTGGGGCCATACACTGGATAAGTGATGCCATATAGGGAGAAGCTTGGCTGGAGATCTTTGTGTGTTAAAAGATTGTCCAGGCAACATAGACCATATGTTGTGTTTTGAAGTTTTTGAAGTTTTTATACGTTTTTATACGTTTTTATACATTTTTGAAAGTTCCAGATAGTGGGCGTGGCCGCTCTTCAGGACAACAGCAGGCAAAGTGTTTTTATCAACATACCTTGACACCTAATCACAAAGCTGCTATACACAGGCAACCACAGGGGGCAGGGGGGACTTATAGACAACCAGTTGAACCGTATGATTGGTGGTCTACTGCCAGAGGGAATCAGGGGGAGTGCTAGCAGTCAGAGTCAAGTTTCTGCATTTAGGTATTGCTGCCAGGTTGCGGGAAGGGAGAGGGCAGATATGAGTGTGGAATTATATTTTTTCAATGTTTTGCCTGGACAGTCCCTTTCACCTTAACCCCTTCAGTGCCAGCCTAGCTAGAGGATTTGTCACCCTTTGTTGCCAGGCCATTTTTCACTATGTACGTTTAACTATGATTTTTATAGGAATTTCCAGGGATTTCCATGAAAATTATATATTGTTCATTTCGGAAGAGTTTTGGCTTTAACATGAAATTTTTATTTAGTGCTTTTATAATATTCTTGGGTAAAAAAAATGTTAAAAATATATATCTTTTTAAAACTTTGTTGCAAAATGTAATTTTTGCAAGAAAACCATATTTCACATAAAAGCCCTATTCCCGGTACCACATCTCTATCAGTTGACATCAAATATGGTGTGGGAACTCACCTATCAAGGAAAACCAGCACGGGCACCAGCTATAGGGGCTGGTAGACCAGGGTGCGGAGGTTGAGCACCAGGCATCTGGCCCTGAAAGACTACCAGCCCGCAGAGCCCTCACACGCCACAGGCTCTTCTGCACCCCCTGGGTTTTGTGGATGCACATAATGGGGTGATGGGTAATGAGAAGTCACCTGCTTGTTGGAAGGTGACTTTCCAGCCCCTCCTGGCCTGCGAACTGGTAATGGGGTCTCAAGGGACCTCTTACCAGTTCACAAAGAGTTAAATATAAAACACAAGCATGCACACACACTTAAAGAAAAAGTATTTTATTATTATTTTTTTTACTTATCTCCTATCCTGATGTCCCCAGCCGATCACGCCACTGCACTGACAGTGATTTCACTGATCACTCCCGGCTTCTGCTCTTACCCCTTGTATACCGGCAGAGTGAGGTGACGTCACCTCATCCCAGGTATAAAATGCCCCTCCTTGCAGAAGCCGGGGCAGGGGGCAGGAAACCTGCTTTCTCTACCCCACTGAGGACCCCAGACCACCTAATGTAAAGGGCTGGGGGGGAAGAGGAGACCCCTAGTGTTGAATGCAGGATGGAGGGTTTTTCTTTTTTTAATTTGAGCTAGCCAGGGAAAAATGCCTAGAACGTTTAGCAGATGAGTCGGGCCAGACCATAAGACACCCCCGCATTAGAAGAGCGGGGGAAATGCCTGTTGCTAGAGGTGGAAGCACAGTATGGCACATACCTGAACAGGACAGCAGCACCACACCATAGGATGAGTGAGGTGGGGGCAGATTTTTTTCCTTCCCGCACTGATCTCTATTTTGCCTAGAAACTGCCTTGGAAAACACTATGTGAATTATCCCCAATGGTGCTCATATTTGCTTCCTTCTGAACTCATTTGAACAAATTTAGTTGAGCTGTTCGAATTGAGGCAATATTCAAGAAACAATGCATTATGGGGTGCCCTGCAGGTATTTCTATTGCAGATAACTTCTCCCCAAGGGTAGGCATGGAGGTTACCACTGTTAAGTATGTTATACATGCCCAAATACCTGGACTAGGCCTCCTGGCCAATGGGTGTGAAGGAACCCTTGCAATGCAGAAGTGCATATGCTTGTTGTACTTGGGTGGGACATCATATATATTACTTTCTTATTTAAGTTAAAAATGTAAGATTCAAAAGTGCCCATTGCCCCTATCCTATTACAGAAGCAGTGCAGAACTGTGTGTCTCTAGATCAGTCAATAAAATATATTTTCTCTACTCAGTCACATTGCTTTTAAATATATGATAAATATCGTGGTTAATGCATTTTTTTTTCCTATTGAATTGCAAAAGTACTCTTAGAATACAAATTTATATTGCATCCTTCTAATGTCTTTGAGACAGCTGCTTTCTAATCACCAATATTAGCTGAAATGACTACAAAATGTGGAAACTAAAAAGTAAATCTATTAAAAAGAGGCAAGCTCCAAGTCGCTGAACATATTGCCTTATGTACCAAGTTCATTGTCCTATTGGGAGCTCTTCACACTTTCTCACAAGTTCTCACTCAGAAAGTGTATTCACCTTTAAACCCAACCAGAAAAGCAGGATTTAAACATAAAATATACTTGGTTTTTGTGCGTGATTGTTTATTGAGATGGTAAATCAGATTTCATATTTCAAATAAATCAAGGAGTCACCACCTAGTCAGCTCCAATGCCTTGACACATCCAGGTTATCTATCATTCTATTTGTGGTAAAGTGTACAGAAAAGTGCTGGATGGTGTCTATTTCTCCCTTGGTTTTCTCAATCAGGCACGATCCATGCCAGGTTTACAGGACACCAGTCCACATTGCCAGTCCTTTACAGGTTTTTCCCCTACTCCCAGTTCTTACACAGGTGATGAGGCTAATTGCAAGTAAGCCTAATAAAAGGAGCCGCTGAGGCTTCCAGTGTGGAGTTGGACAGACTGGGATGAGGAGCCCGTGCCTTGCTGCTCCCAATTCTGACATTGCTGAATTGCATCCGAAGGATTTTATGTGTTATCTGTTCTTGGAACCTGTGGATTAACAGCCTGGACTTGTATGCCTTGAAAGAGGACCTGTGATATCCAGGAATTACAATACGCTGTAATTATCACACGCTGTACATTGCTAAAGCTGGTGAGGTAACCTCTTGCTGTACTGCATTTTTCCTGCATTATAGTCTGAAGTTAAGAGATTTTGCCTATTGGACTTTGTTTTCAATAAATTGCTTGTTATTTGACTGTCTTCAGAGTCATTGCCGTTGGCCCCAGATTCTGACATATTTTAGAGCATTTTCTTACATTAGAAAAATTATATCAAAATCATGTTGAAAAGCTAACTGGTTCCCACTCAAAACAGGTGTTTTTATCCACAGAAACCTTACTGATAATTATAATACACTGGATGTATTAAGGAAGCTGGAACAAGTTTACATTAGACATTTATTCTGATTCTAGCGTGGCGGGTTGAGTTGTGCTCAGCAATATTTGGAGATGAACATAACAGGTGGAACTCCGGTTTTGTTTCCACACTTCAGTTTTGCCTTGCAGCTGTCTTAATAAATATGACCATACACTTAAAATTACTGTGGGATTTAAAGTACAATACATGCCAGCTTTTGTTTAAAGTACATGGGTGGGTTTACAAAAAGCCAAACTCACCTTACCCACAAGAGACTCTATCCAGCCCTTCCCCAGTTTAGGATACACCACCAGCCTTCTGTACTCTTCACTTGTGTTGCAAGGATCTTGCCTTGACCCCCTTGCCTAGATAGCCTTGCTATGTTCTCTTAGATTAACCCTTTTGCTGCCAACCTACCTGGAGATTTTGGCACCCCCTGTTGCCTGGCCATTTTTCACTAGTTTCTGCTATACATGTTTAGTTTTTGCAGCAATGTCCTCGGATTTCCAGGAAAATTATATATTGATTTTTAGGGCAGTGTTTGGGCTTTAACATGAAATGCCTTGTTTATTTTTTCAGTGCTTTTGCAATATTATTGGGTGGAATATGGGGAAAAACTTAAAAAGTGCTTTTTTTAATATGTTGTAGCTTTTTTAAAAAGAAATGTAATGTAAATGTAAATCATATTGTGCGTAAAAGTCCCATTCCTCCTGGTTAAAATGGTAACATATATGTATCGCTAGACAACAAATCACCAGGATTTTCACTATCCTGGTGACTGTTTCTCTTTAGTAGGGCATCTCACGGCACACGCGCGGGCTCCTGTCCAATCAATGCTGTATGTTGCGCTGTGTAACGACTCGCCTTTCTCCTCCACTCCCTGCCGTTGTCCTCTACCACTTAGCTAACCCCTTCATCCCATGGAGCATGCACATGTTCGTCTCCAGTCAGTTGCTAGCGTTCCATTTAGCTTTACTAAGCCACTCTGACATCACAGCAGACATCAGCATGGCTAAGTAAAGCTGAATAGAGCATAAGCAACTGGCTGCCCTTCTTTGGCTGTGCGTACCCATGCCAATTATTCAGAAATACCTGGTGTGGATGTGTGCGTCTGCCAGATGGAGGCCAGAGATGGGAGCACAGCTCGCACGTGAGCCGTGGGAACCTTGGTGAGGTGAGTTTACTAGGCAATCTGCAGCCTTTCACAGGGGGAAATCATGAGTTGGGATAGGGAATCAGTAGGCCTCAGAGTTTCTGAGCCCTCTGTGGACCAGACCTGTACGGTAGTGTGAAGCCCTTCTCAGGACATCTTAGAGTTAGGGGTTAGAGCAAGTGAGCTTTGGGGAGTTTTTTGTGTAAAGCTGTGCAAGGCTGTTGGTCCGGTTTAATGCTTCCTGACCAGAAAAAGCTGGTGGAGTAAATAGCCACAGTGACCTTGGCACTGCAGCGTTTCCAGAGCTGAGCTGGTGCTCTGCACTTATGTCTTCTGTTGGTACAGTGAGTATGGATTATTTGTATCTATCTCACAGATGTCCTTTAAACAAACATATATGTGTTTATAGTGTTTGTTAATATAAGAGCTTATAGAATAACATGTTTCAGTATCATTTGTACTTATTTTACTATTTTAATACAATACTATTTTACTATTTTATTTTCAGACCAACACCCATTTTTTTTATCCCAATTGCTGATGCTCCCACCAATTACTTCCCTGAAAACCCTATTTAGCATAACTGCATGGTGCTCCCTTGGCAAAACCTGGCCTCTTTCAGGATTTAGGCAAGTGTCAACAAATAGTCGTGGGTCCTTGCAGAGGAAGTATGATCAGGGGTATCATCAATTGGGATGCCCTCTGAGCTAACAGTATACTTTTATCTACTACCACCACTACTACCATCAAGCCCAAAGCTGTCATTGTCATTCTAATTGTGGCTGTGAAGAATGGTGTATTTGCTCTCTGTACCTATTCCCAGGGTGTATGCTTTTCATGGTTGTTTCTTCCATTACTCTTACCTTGTCTGCTCCTGGTACCTCCAGGCCAATAACTGTCATTATCTTTGTGAATGTGTCTGTGAGGAATGGTGGATTTGCACCCTATAACTATTCCCAGTGTGTGTGCTTTGCTGGTCCTCTCTTCCATTACCCTTACCTAGTCTGTTCTTGGTACCCCCAGTCTCTGTCATCTATAGCAAAATGGTTTAGAAAAATTCCACCCTGAATACTCAAATGTTTGGGCACATTTTTCAATGGCAAAGAGAAATGGCAGTGGTCCACCAAATAATTAAATATGGGATGTATTTTAATGAGGACTATAACCTAGAATTGTACCTATTCCAGGTTTTGTTCTGCGCCCCTGGTGCATCCTGAATTGGTGATCCCACAATGCTCGTGCATGATCTCCACCAATCAACATTCTTTGTCATGCATATTAATGAGCATCAAGGAACACTGAATGAATGCGGCAGGCATCCTATGTGGCTTCTCCTCTCTGGCTGTGTGTACCTGTGCCAGTAATTCAGATATGCCTGATGTGGGTGCACTGTGGGTAGCATATCAGCCTGTCCTAGAGTCTTATAAACACTAAGGCTGGTAAAAAGAGAAGGATTTTCATTCTCATGGGTATTGTTCCTCTTCTGCAGGGTGTCCCAATATGGAATTTCCTGCTTTGTGTATCCCTGGGGATTGCCTGAGGAAAATAACCTTCCAGCGATTCCATAGTGTATGTGGGGCTCACCAACCAATAAATACTCATGCTCCATTCATCCTTTCCAACCAAATGATATCAGATCACCTAGGATTTCTGAATAGAGCAATCACCGCTGGCGGCAACCCTGCTCCTCCCATACCCATGCTAGCCATTCACAATTGCCTGCTGCAGCTATGCATCTAAGCTAAAGATATAATCGGGATATGGCAGTGGCCTGGGCATCACCATAAAATTGCTGGGTATGTACGTTTATCGAGCTAGTTAGGGGGGTTTACAGAGTGGGGCATCCCAAGTTGGGATACCCCAGGGATGGTGACATCTGCTCCCATGGAGTCTAAAGAGTAGAAATATGTTGCAACGAAAGATTGTTTTACAAGTCATTTGGTTAGATAATTTATAATACTGGCGTTTTGTAAAATGTCTTTTTACAAAATAATATCAGATCCATAAATGCAAATGTATATGTATTATATATATAACCATACAGAACTTAGAGGGAAGTGAAATTGGAAACTCTAGTAAGGAGAGGCAGGTGCTGGGAGTTCCGCTTTATGATATCAATACTGGTCTTTGTATGAGGAACTTCCCTAAAAAAGAAGCTATTGTTTTAATATTTGAATCAGAAAATGGGAAGTGAGTGAGATTTGCATTACTTTAGCCATAAATCATCCTTATGATAGTCTCATGGAAAACGACATCACTATTTTAGTTTTTTTACATTGCTGTAATTTCTTTAGTCCAGTATGAATTAAAGACAATCTGTAAATACCTCTGTAAATACCTCCTCTACCTTACCTTCAGCTAAATACAATCTAATTAGCAGAAATCCCATTTTTATATATAAAACAGCCTATAGATAGTGTTGCAATCCTGAACTGCAAAGTTCGAGTCTGTTCAGAACTTTGTGAGTTCAGGTTCCCAAACCTGAAAACACATATCTCTACCAGAAGTACAGGTTCATTGTTCGGCTCAACAGTAAAGCTGGTTGACAGCCATCAACCAGCTTTTAGCCCTCCCCTCACCCAATCACAATAGGCCAGCAGGTTGGCAATCTCAATGTCACCAGACCCTGTCCCACCCAGATCCGCCCCTGTCCCACCAAGACCTGCCCCTAACCAATCAGGAAGGGGAGCAGGCATGACATAGGCAGAGATGTGCCACAAGCCAGCACAGACTACAGTTCCAGTCGGCCAATCAGCCTGCTACGGGGTTATAGGGGGGTTCTGCCACACAGCCTGCTATGGGGTGATGGGGGATTCTGCCACATGACCTGCTATGGGGTGATGGGGGGTTCTGCCACACAGCCTGCTACGGGGTGATGGGGGATTCTGCCACATGGCCTGCTATGGGGTGATGGGGGATTCTGCCACATGACCTGCTATGGGGTGATGGGGGATTCTGCCACATGACCTGCTATGGGGTGATGGGGGGTTCTGCCACACAGCCTGCTACGGGGTGATGGGGGGTTCTGCCACATGACCTGCTATGGGGTGATGGGGGATTCTGCCACATGACCTGCTATGGGGTGATGGGGGGTTCTGCCACACAGCCTGCTACGGGGTGATGGGGGATTCTGCCACATGGCCTGCTATGGGGTGATGGGGGATTCTGCCACATGACCTGCTATGGGGTGATGGGGGATTCTGCCACACAGCCTGCTACGGGGTGATGGGGGATTCTGCCACATGACCTGCTATGGGGTGATGGGGGATTCTGCCACATGACCTGCTATGGGGTGATGGGGGATTCTGCCACATGACCTGCTATGGGGTGATGGGGGGATCTGCCACACAGCCTGCTACGGGGTGATGGGGGGTTCTGCCACACGGTCTGCTAAGGGGTAATGGGGGGTTCTGCCACACAGTCTGCTATGGGGTGATGGGGGATTCTGCCACATGACCTGCTATGGGGTGATGGGGGATTCTGCCACACAGCCTGCTATGGGGTAATGGGGGATTCTGACACACAGCCTGCTATGATTGGTGACATATAGCTTTTGTAGGGCAGCCTATGGTGTTTCATAGTTTAAAGAATCTGCTAAATTTCATATTTCAGAATAACATCAGAATTTAGATGCATGTGCAAAAGTGGGAGTGGAGAAAGCCTTATAATAGAGGCTAATATTCCCTTTTTTAATTGGTATTTATGGGTCATTAGTCAAACAATCACTTGTATAACAAATACACAAAACAGCCATTTAAAGGACAGAAAACATACAAAAATACACATAAATATTTGTTATGGGGGGATATTCTGAATGTTTTTAAAAGCTTGCTTCATTAGGTAATTCAAAATAAAGATTTAGAATTCCAAACACTTGTATTGATATTCTGTCCTCAGCCCAGTGCCCCAAAACAGCCAGGTTTATTTTTTTACTGAAACCTTTGCACAATTTTCATAAAAAGACAAACTGGATGCTGTCTGATGTTTGAACGGCAGCTATAGGGCTCCCTGGCTGTGCAGAAGCACCCTCTGTGGCTCTCCAGTGATGATTCTTTCAGTTACACATAGCTCAGCATTGACCAAGGGAGGGAGCATGGCTGGAGCTGCACACAGTGTGTCTATGGTAAAGAGGAGAGCAGCACCCCCTAACATAGCAGCTCTGACAGGCTAGACGGGGAAGAAAGGGGTTCTTTAAACAAGCTTATGGCACAGGAACTTATTATAAATAATAATATATATATTCTGTGTGCAGTTTTACTCATGCTGTATGTGGCAATTTAGCTTGTAGTGAGCCTTCTAAAAAATAAGTGAGGCCTACACCATAGGGCAAGGCTCTTAAATTTCATAAACTGCTTAGGTGTATCTCCAGGCACTGTCCCCCCCCCCCCAGCCTGTCAGTGCTGCTGTGTGAGGGGGTACTGCTCCCTGCTTTACCTCAGACATGCTGTGAGCAGTTATGGCCACGTCCCCTCTCTTATTCTATTCTAGGCTTTATGTGACTAAATAATCATTGCTGGAGAGAACTCTGTTGCACAGCTAAAGCGCATATGGCCGCTCTCTGAACATTATACTCCATCCAGTTAGTGTTTTTTATGAATATTGAGAAACGAAGGTGACTAAAGAAGCCACTTTTCTAGGTATAGAGTTATAGAATCACTTTAATTTCATTGTGGCCACTCCTTTTTATAAGGTTGATCACCTGTAAGATAGTAAACAAACAGGGAATATATGGGTACACTGAAGTAACTATAAAATAGGGACAGGGTTACCCATAGGTCCTTTCACTTGAAGGCAGCCTGTGTAATGTGGTGCAACCAAATTATAGATCCAGATAAGGTATGGGATGGTTGGACCTTCTGTGTGACAACACAGGCTGGGACTGGTCTAAAGGGTTATCAGAGAATCTCCCCAGTGGGCTGCTTGACCCAGGGTCTCCTTTGAGGGCCTCTGCAACCAAAACTGGAACCATGTATATCTTGTGGCATCCAAAGTGCGCACACAGTGCAGCCTAGGTATAATGTTTTTTTGAGCATGTACCCTAAATATAAGCCAGTGATACTTGCATCTTTGGATGGGGTGGAGAGTGAGTTCTGCAGGTGGGCACCAGGCACCCCAGTCCAACAGTGCTACAATATATTCATTCTGTTCTAACTGTGGCTGCACATGTAACTCCTGCATTATATTCTGCGTATTACATCTTATGATAGGGACAAAGCTGACCGTAGTAACTTATATGGGCAAATAGCTGCTTGAGATTCTATTGCTTTTATACATTAAATTCCTCTGCATATATAATCATGTAGCCTGAGCCAGTCATTGACATTTTGGCCTGTCATCTCATATCCAGTTATGGTAAATCTCTATCATTTTCTCCTGTATTTCCTGGAGACTAATTTAAGTATGTGAATATTTGCGTAAGAAATGTGACCTCTGAACATCATAGCTTAGACAACCGGGAACGCGTTTTTTTAAACCCGAGGCTATATTAAGAATTGTGTTGGCTTGCTGAATCCTTTTCAATTCATTATTTTAGTATAGTACTGCTACAAAGAGGAGATGATTGGTGACATATAGCTTTTGTAGGGCAGCCTATGATGTTTCATAGTTTAAAGAATCTGCTAAATTTCATATTTCAGGATAACATCAGAATTTAGATGCATGTGCAAAAGTGGGAGTGGAGTAAGCCTTATAATAGAGGCTAATATTTCCTTTTTTTAATTGGTACCTATGGGTCATTAGTCGAAAAATCACTTGTATAACAAATACACAAAAACGCCATTTAAAGGACAGAAAACATACAAAAAAACACATAAATATTTGTTTTGGAGAAGCTTTGTATTTATGGAGCATATCTGGCTTGGGAAAAGTGGAATGAAAGGCAGCAGTTCAAGTTGAGGTATAGACCAATCTGCAGCCTCTCTGTGTACTACTAAGTAGGATCTTGTGTAGCACCAGTTGTCTGTTATCCACTTGTTGGCAAACAGTGCCTTAAAGTGGACCAACACCCAGGATTTTGACTATCCTGGGTTTTGGTCCACTTCAGGGAAAGCCCCAAAAACTCACCTCACCACGCTCCCACGTGACCGCACCGTCCAATCCCCGCCGACGGACAAGCGGGTGACAGCGACGGACAAGACAGTGCGTCCGCCGCCGCCTCCCGCACGTCACTCTTACAGGGCGTGCGCCCGCGCCGGCCATTCACAAACGGCCGGCGCGCGCACGTCTAGAGGGGTAAGGTTTTTTGGGGGTGTTTCACCCCGCGGGACATCCCGATCTCGGATGTCCCGCGGTGAGGGAGGTGATCGGCCCGAGAATCTTATAGATTCCCAGGCCGATCACCCCTGGGTGTTGGTCCACTTTAAAACAAAAGCATTGGAATCCATCTCCTGTTATGTTTGCTGACACTGATGGCCCTATTATGTGTTGCAAAGTGTGAGTGCTGGGTGAAGCAAATCCAGATAGACATTAGTGGTATAATAGGAGCCAGCTTTACTGGAACATGAATGCAGCAAGTGAATGTCACCTTAACATGGTGGTTAACACAGACAGGAAAGAGAAGTGATAGAGCTTGGCTTAATATACAGCAAACACAATACAGCAGAAAAATGGATAGAGAGACTACAGATAAGCATTGATAACAGTGCCACATAACTTGTCATAACTGTAAACTGCAGTCAATCTGGCAAAAGTTAAAAAATCGCATTTAGAGACAAGCAGAAGCTCTTGCAAACTATGTACAACAGTAACAAATGATGGTACTAGCACACCTAGAAAATGTTCAAAGAAGGTTGGTGCTCTCCTATCTGGGACTGTTCCCACCACAATCCCCTAAAACGCAATAACTTAAACAAAGGTCTGAAAGGACGCACACAACACTAGCTGGGTTATAATTGCTAAATGAAAGTGTATTAAAAAAATTCATACACCATAATCATAGTATTTACGATGAAAATAAATAAACAATAGTAGTAACGTTTCACATAAAGGATACATGTACACCAAATTCAGTGTAGTATTTGCTGGTCATAATCCTCAGGAGAGTAGTACACCTCTATGGAAAGGCTGAATGTAAATTATCAGTAACTGCTGTCAATGATACTATGTTCTACCATTCAATCGATGATGATTACCGTAATAGATGTAAAAGAGGTGTTGCTTCAGGTCTTCCTGAGGTATATTTGCAGAGGCTGACTGTACAAATATAGTTAAAGCAGACCTTCACCCTGAATAAGAGCATATCTTATATGTTTCCCCCACCCTGTACATACAGATTGCTCACATTAAAAATCATCCGACCTGCATCTACTGCATGTTATGAGCCTTTAAACATTCAAGATGGCGGCTCATGGGGCTTCAGGCAGCCTGCAAACAGGAAGTGTCTTCTGACTGTCGCTCTGCATTCTGGGATTGCTGTCCTTTTCCTGACCCCAGCTCTGCTCTGTCTGTGCAAAGCACAGCTATAACCCTGCCCCCTGTACTTTATCCTGGTCTCCTCTCCTCCGTATGTGTGATGCTTCTGAGGCAAGATGGCGACGCCCGTATCCTAGAGATTTGCAGATTTGCAGCCCGGTTGGGGGAAAGAATAATAAGTAAGTGACTAAAAACATAAAATATATTAATTTTAGATGCTGGAGAATAGTTTTTTTAAGGATTTGGGCTTTTCATGAAATCATGCTGAAGGTCCGGTTTAAGGTATAGCCAATAGTATCCATATATATATATATACAGTACAAACAAGTGCTAATGCATTTCAAAGGTGCCTATACCTTTAACGTCCCAGTCCCATAGTATTACATTTGAACATACTAGTTTGAAGTATATACATAATAGAAAACAATGCAAGTATTGTATACCCATAGAGCAATGCGTGGATCGTTTGTAGCTCGCCAACGTTTCAGGGCTGCTAGCCCTTTCCTCAAGGCAGTGAGAAGAGTAGGCCCAACAAGGAAGGAATTTTCACCCTTTTACATTTTTCATAGTTTCAGTTCCAGTAACATGAAAATCACAATAAAAGCAGATCAGATTTAGGTGCAGTTGCCCATCCCCAGGACATGATGATTTAAGATGCCTCTCCTCAATGCCAGTACAAAATTACTTTCCTGGTGCACACTTACACAACTCCTGGTGTTTGTTTGATAGATTGCATTAACTATGGAGGGTGCACATTCAGCCAGAAGCCAATTGAGCTGCTGTAGCCCAGTAATGTGGTAAAGTGATGAAGTGGCGATAGTGTACCACCACGCAACGCGTCGGTGGTGCCGGTGACAGATAATTCAAGTGGACCCAGACGCCATTAAAGGTGACATACATTGTTAATATTTTTACTGTGATTGCTGACCTGCTATGTACTTTGGAGCCTCGCTGCATTCACTTATATGCACTATATACAGCCCCTTCTGCACTTAGCACTTTCTGGGCACCCCAGCATACTTACTGGGATCTCTCTAAACCTTCTCACATTCACACTTTATACCTCATTGCTCATTTTGCACACAGCATATTTTGCACATAATTTCAAGTAAATTTACAATTGCACTGCACTTTATAAATCTTTGTTTGCACATTATATGTGGGAGACTCCGAGGCACATAGCAGTGAATATGGTATTATTATAACCCTTAGAAATTAATTTCCCTATGTGGTTTCATAAGTCTTTCAAGGGTCCACTTTGTATCCGCACATGATTTTTAATTGTTTTTAAAATTTCTCACTTCAAGACAAGCCTTTGTATATATAATTTTTGAATAAAGCATTGATTGTTTGATTATATTGACTGTAGTGCGGCTACTTCTTGCATAAGGAGCAAGTGTGGTCTGTACTGGCATTCCGCACATTTCCCATTATGGTAAAGTGAAACCAATAAAGGATTTCCATGAAGCACAGACAATTGGGATCAGTGTAAACCCAACAAGGAAAGAAGACTTCAATTTGGGATGCCTCTCTTATTAACAATACCTTGGAAACCGGAAGCAAAACAGATTTACTCTCCTGGTGCACACTCTCATACCCCACGTTACCCCCAAAGACCTAATGATGTCTACTGGGCACAAGTACATGGCACCAATTAAAAAGGGTACATACCTGCTCACAAGGGAATGTGCAGCTATGGCTGCTGTGACCCATTGGTGAAGAAAAGTGAATATTAGAGTCTGATCTTGGACATCCAAGGTATCATTCATTAGAATGGAATCCCAAATCGGGATGATCCAGGGGAATAGGGACCTCCCTAAGCATAATATTGCTGCAATGTACTTAACTTCAATTGCAAATTTCTACTGTTCGTGTTTTCTTCTTTTCTTCCTCCAAAGTAGTTTAACATAATGAAATATAAACAAGCAAGGCCTTATGTTTTTTGTCTGTGTTTGCCTCTGATTAATGGGCCAAACTGTGTGACCTGTTAGTGGCAAGATTACGTTTTAATAGAAACACCTCTGACTTTCCAGCCTACAGCCAACTTTGTTTTATAGGGTTGTTGAATTTGACCAGGATACAGCCCTTTGTTATAGACTGAGCTTACTGTACTTACTGGTAACCCAATAATCCCCAAACACAACACCAGTACCATGTATGTAACCATTTCATAGCTCCTCGCTGCCTTACATAAACCAACTGCAGACCCGCCAATGAAGGAAAAAAATGACTTTTGTTGTAAAAGTTTAAGAGGTGAGATGCAATTAGAAACAGTGCGAAAATATCAGAAAATTGTGCCTCGTAAGGAACATTAATGTTTACCGGTTGCTGGATTCTTCTTTAAACACAGAGCTTTATTTGTTTTTGCTGGAAAGCCACCTGTATACCTCACCCATAAAACTATTTATGTGTCTAATTACCTGCAAATGCAAGAAAGAGTAAAAAAAGAAATGATTTATAAGTAATAAAGTCATGTTTCACATTTTAATGTTGTGTCCCCACTATAGGTGGGCCTTCTAAAAAATCAATGAGGCCTACACCGTAGGGCGAGTGTCTTAAATTTCATAAGCTGGTGTGCTAATAGATTCAAAACTACTTAGGCGTATTTCCAGGCACTAGCTAGTTTTCTCAATGAAAGACACTTTGAAAACTTCGTGAAATAGGAACATAAAAAGGAAAGCAAAATTTTCCAGCAGCGCTGGAATTTTCTCACACAGTGCTCTTATTGATTGATACAGGAAGAGAGTACTTATACACTAGACTTAAGCAGCCATGTTTACCAAACACAGAATTGTCCTATTAATGTGCCTGTGAGGCAATAATTCTGAAGAGGTTTCCTGTCATGTGAAAAAGCATATGTAAATGCTCATTTACCTCAATATGCATATTGTATAGCATTAGAAATGCTTACAAGTAACAGTGCCTATCTATGAGGAGCTTGAAATGCTAAAGTGAGGTAAAGAGAGTCCAAATAAAATGTCAGACCGACCTGCAATAACAACCTGGAGCATACTGATACAAATAACAGGCATTATACAATTTAGTGGTAAGCTTGTGAAATTCTGAGCTGATGTCTGTTCCTAAAGGCAACCTAATCTGTTTTATTGGATATAATTTGGTACGCCCCCTCCAACGCCAATACGTCCTTATGGAAAGTTCCTATTAAAAATGTAGTTATGGCGCTACAGGGACTAGTGAGACAGCAACCACCTCTAACTTATGTATCAGTTTTGTGCTCATGTTACCTAATGAGGAGAAACTAAGCCACATGTTTAGTTGATGTTATTTATATTTTCCAAAAAGATAATGAAGCACAAGAAATACTGAGAATATGTAACATACTGCTGACTATTGGAACCTTTAGGTGCAAGAGAATAGATCCCTAGAGAATAGATTCCTAGAGAATAGATCCCTAGAGAATAGATCCCTAGAGAATAGATCCCTAGAGAATAGATCGCTAGAATCTTTGGCCAGCATAAGCTTTGTTCTGCTCCTTGCCTGATTTGCCATTGTAACTTTGCGTTGTCTTCATTATAGTCTGCATTTTACAAATCCTTTATTTAGGGCAGCCTTCCAATCTGTTCCCCTCTATTTGTGCCTGATTGCACCACAGATATTTTGACTTCAACATCAAAGGTAACATCCTTACCCCCCTCCCCAGGGCAAACCCATCTTATTAACTGGGTTGCCACAGATGGACAGCTGCACAGGTTAGACCTTTGTAGTAAACTGTTTTACCTTACTACAAGCAATTTTTGAGCACAGAAAGCAAAATAACAGGCTTGGGTATCTATTCATCTTACCGGTGGACTGGCCATAGGGAGACCTGGACAATGACTGGTAGGCCACACTGCTTTGGGGCCCATTGGGCTGCTGCTTTTAACATCCACATTCAATCCCTGCCCCTTCAGTCTCCCTTTCAACCCCTTTACCCAGCCCCACGTTACCACAAGCTAAGGAACCCAGCCCCAAATGCTATAGCCCCATCATCATGGTGGGTAGGCCTCCACAAGGATGCCACGGGCCGGCCGGGGCTCTTAAGTTCCAGAACTTATTTCTGACCCCAGTCCGCCAATGCCCATATTACATATGTTTATGATCAGAAGAAAAGTTTTGACTTTTCACCTAAAAAATCTTTTAATTGGACACTTACCAGTGATGTATATCCATTAATCTGCAGATACTCACCTCTTCTGGCTTGCGCATCCCACATGCCCACGAGCAGCCTATCAGAGTGGCTGAGCACATGGCTATGTAACTGCAAATGCTCCACAGCCACCGTGAAAGAATCCAAGAAGAGGTAAGTATCGGGGTGGTCCTGTCCTCTATCTGGGTTGTCCCACTGTTGCATATTAAAGAGGGAGTCCTGTCATTTCTGAAAATGAACAGAAATATTAACTATACCTTGTAGGGTTTTTGTGCTGTTCTTTCAAAGGGTCAGATTTTGTGGTACTTTAAATCATAGTTTCTGCTTGTCAGAAATATGATTTTGTTTCTCTTACTAATAAATATCAAATAAAATATGAGTAAGTAACAATAGGAGGGCCTCTTGTAGGCTGCTGCATTTATCTATGCAGCTGAGAACACTCACTATCAGACTTCTGGTCTCTAGAGTCCATGTTTAGCCCTTCTTCATATATCAGTAACTGACGTGTTTTTGTTAGGTGGATGCATCCTTTTGGAGCCCCACTAATGAGCAGGTAGTAATGAATAGACTGTACTTATCCTTTCTAATGAGCTGCTTCATTGATGCTTACAAAAATGCTACGCATGTAACAGCAGCCCTTTGTCCTCTAATGTCTGAGGGGGCGATTGATTCCCCTCCACCATGTTTTTTACATGAGCAATGCATCCGTCACTCTAGTCCCAGTTTGACAGTAACAGGGCATCTTTCAATAACTGCTATGGGGGATTTAATGAGATAAGGTGAAAGTGCACCATTCAAAATTACCACTAATTTCTTGTTACCGAGATGGCAAAGTACATGTTCTGCAATAATTAATGCTACATTGAGATGTGTCTGCAGCTTGTAGCTCATCAAATGCTGAAAATGCCACATGTCATTTAGATGTTTATGCTATTCTTAGCCCAGTGCCCATGTTTTATGGATTAGGTGAATGGAGGATAACAAAGGAAGCAGCCCGAAGAGCATGTACTGTACAGAACCCTGTGAGATCTATGAATATACAACCTGCATCACCACATGTAGTTCACCATTCAAGCTGGCATCAAGCTCTGATAATGTTACAAAACAGCTTGAGTTTGAAAAGCACAAATGAAACAAAAGACTGTCACAAAGCTATGATAAATAGCAGTGAAAACTCCCTGGTCAAATTGGACCACATTTCATCACTATGTATGTCTATACAGGAAAAGAAAAGGAAGCTCACTTCTGTTTGAATCTTACCTTCAACCAAGGCTGTTGCTAAGGCAACCAGCCCGCTGCCATCTCTAAGCATGGAAGAGCACACATAAGAAATACATAAGCAATGTATGTTTACACTGTCAACTCCAATAAACTCAGATAAGGAGATATCAGCTAATGATGAGCAAAACAACTTGTCCTACATAGGGTCCACATTAAATATAATCAAGTTGCTAAGAAAATACTTTCCCTTACTAATTTAACCCATCCATGCAGTGCATGCTCGGAGCGGTGGGCTGCCCTAATTATCGCACCCGGGAAGCAGTTGGGGGTTGTGTGCCTTGCTCAAGCCTCCGGTCACAACCCCGCTCCTTTAACTCTAGGCCACAAATGCCGCTTTGTTGTTTGGGTCACAGGAACACATACCTCCTAACTTTTTAGGGTGGGAAAGAGGGACAATTGTTAAATTAAGCCACACCCTCTCATTGGGGGATAGATAGGAAATACGCTTTAACAGTAACAACAATATAAACACTTTGAATAGGCAAATAAATCATTTATTGATGCAGATCTGCGAGTTAAACCTCAACGAGGGACAGTGGAGAACAACGAGGGACATGGACCCAAAAGAGGGACAGTCCCTCCAAATCAGGGACACTTGGGGGGTGGGAATATCATAGTTCAATCATCACACAAGTTGTTCTAAAGTTTGCTGTAAAGGGGTCAATTCCCATTCTAGTGTAAAGGGGTAGTTTACATGTGAGGAGCCTTAGATTGGGTCACAAAAACATCAGAGATAATCGCACAAGTTATTCTGACACTTTCTTCATCCAGGTGGGGAGAAAGGAGGCAGGAGTGGAGTACTGGAACATCAGAATAACTTAAGTAATAAAGTTTATTGGCATACATGACATTTTATTGACATACATGTCTATACGTGCATTTTTATGGCTGCTCAATAATGAAGAATCAAGAATACTGTTCGAGCAATATGTACAACACAGTTAATAAAATGCAGTACATCAAAAAATCAATACATTTAGCAAATGAGGTATGGAAACTTTACATTCAGTACAATAAGACCTATGAGTCTATAAGCCCAATGAGTCTTGGTGTCAGGTCCCGGAGACACCCACCTTCCAATAAATCAGCAACCCCCAATCTCCGCTGCTTTCTTCGCCTATAGCAAGCCCCCGTTTGCCGGGACGCTAGACACGCCTCACCGGACACGGTTGCCCCCAGGTCTTGTTAGCACAAAGGATGCTGACTTATGCAGGGGAAGGCAGATGAATCCAGGGACAAGACTGAGTAACAATAAACGGACAGGGGTCATACACGGGTGGTCAATCCGAGGAGGCACGGTACAGAAGGGTTAAACGGAAGAGTAGTCAGGGCAAGCCAAGGGTCGTAACAAGAGATCAGAAGTTCGCGGTACAGAGGGTCAGGCAGAATCGTGGTCGAAGAGCAAGCAGAGGTCGGTCCAGGCGGCAATCAGGGATGGTCAAAATCACAGCAGAAATCACAAGGAAATAAGCTATAAGAATCGCACCCAGTAGCACGCTATAACGGGCAATGAACAACTGCAGGGCGAAACCCTATATAGGAAGGGGACAGACTGGATTGGCTGAGGGGGAAGGTGTGTGGATAGGAGCAATCGGGGAACTCTGGGCTGATTGCCCCGTTTAAACCTGAGGGGCGGACAACACAGGCAACTGTTTACTGTCACAAGGGCTCATTGGCCCAACACTAATTACCTCCGGCGGGCGCGCTGTGTGCAGCGCCGCCGGAGGGCATATGACAGTGACAGGTACGCGCGCGCGCGCGTACGGGGGCACGCGCCGGGAGCGCGCCGCACAGAGAGCGGCGCGCCCGCTCCTGACGCGGCTAGGCCGGAAGCCGCCCGAGCGGCTGCTCGTGACAGCCGAGCGGCGGGCGGGCAGGAGCGACGCCGGCCCGCCGCCGGCTGCAACAGAGAAGGACCGGCGACAGCGGGGGAACGTGGGTCAGGTGAGGGTGAGGAGATCGTGACACTACCCCCCCCCTTCACGAGGGGCCTCAGGACCCTTACCAGGCTTATCCGGATTCTCACGATGAAACCTATTGATAAGGGTTTTAGCATGGACATCCTTGGCTGGTACCCAACACCTTTCCTCAGGACCAAAACCCTTCCAATCAATTAAATACTGTAGAGAGTTTTGCAGCACCCGAGCGTCGAGTATTCTATTAATCTCATATTCAGGCTCATCTTCCACTATGATCGGAGGAGGAGACGACACCTGAATATTCTTGGCAGACTTTAACAAAGAGACATGAAAGGACGACGGAATTCTCATGGATGAAGGTAACTGGACCTTAAAGGTAACGTCGCTTAGCTTTCCTATGATAGGAAACGGACCGATAAATTTAGGCCCAAGCTTAGACGAGGGTTGCCGAAGGGCAATATTTCTAGTAGAGACCCAGACCCAATCACCCACCTGAAATGGTGGTTCAAGTGACCTATGTCGGTCCGCAAAGATTTTATAAGTTCTAGAGGCTTTCCTTAAGTTAGTCTGTATTTCAGACCACACTTTAGTCCTTTCTCGTAGCCATTCCTCCAAGGCCGGCAAGTTGGAGGAAGGACCAGAAAAAGATGATGCCTTAGGGTTTCTACCGTAATTACAAAAAAAAGGCGAAAACCTAGTAGATTCACTCGGCGCATTGTTAAAGGCGAATTCTGCAAATTCGATGAATTCCGCCCATTGTTCTTGGCGATCGGAGACGAAACAGCGTAGATATTGTTCTAAACATTGATTTACCCGTTCAGTCTGTCCGTTAGACTGAGGGTGATAGGCGGTAGAGAGCGACACTTTAATACCTAAACGATTGCAGAAAGCTTTCCAAAAACGGGATACAAACTGAACTCCTCGATCTGAAACAATATTCTGCGGTAAACCATGGAGGCGAAAAACATGCTTAATGAATAACTGTACTAAATCCGGTGCCGACGGAAGTTTTATCAATGGAATAAAGTGTGCCATTTTACTGAAGCGGTCCACCACCACCCAAATTACAGAATTCCCCTGTGATGGAGGAAGATCAACAATAAAATCCATGGATATGTGCGACCACGGTTCAGCGGGGATTTCTAAGGGAACTAATAATCCCGCAGGAGACCCATGAGTGGCCTTACTTCGAGCACATACCGGACATGCTTCGACAAAGGCGGAAGTATCGCGTCGGATGGTGGGCCACCAGACATGACGTTTGGCGATAGCCAAGGTCTTCCGAACGCCTAAGTGACCGGCCGACTTGGCATCATGTAGTTCCTGTAAAACGGCCAGACGCAAATGAGGTGGAACAAATAAACAATCAGAGGGTTTACCAGGAGGAGAATCAACCTGAAATGGCACTAACGAGCTAGACAGGTCAGGGAGAAGAGTAGCCACAACACAACCTAAAGGCAAAATCGATTCTGGAGGACCGCTTTGGTCCTTACAATCCCCGAAATTACGGGATAGGGCATCTGCTTTGGCATTCTTCTTCCCCGGCTTATAGGTGATAATGAAATTAAATCGAGAAAAGAAGAGTGCCCAGCGCGTCTGACGGGAGTTGAGTCTCTTGGCAGACTCTAAGTACTCCAGATTCTTGTGATCCGTATACACAGTGATGGGGTGTAGGGAACCTTCTAACCAATGACGCCATTCTTCAAAGGCCAGTTTAATACCCAATAGTTCCCTATTCCCAACATCGTAATTGCGTTCAGCAGGTAAAAACTTCCGAGAGAAGAATGCACAAGGATGTAGTTTCTCAGGATTGCCCGCATACTGAGAAAGAACAGCTCCTACTCCCAGTTCCGAGGCGTCAACCTCCAATAGAAATGGAAGCCGGGTGTCGGGATGTATCAAAATGGGAGCGGAGGTGAAAGTCTCTTTTAACACTTGAAAGGCGTTTT
Organism: Gastrophryne carolinensis; assembly: GCA_027917425.1. Taxonomy (NCBI): domain Eukaryota; kingdom Metazoa; phylum Chordata; class Amphibia; order Anura; family Microhylidae; genus Gastrophryne; species Gastrophryne carolinensis. The sequence continues at coordinate 169,069,828 of CM051236.1, forward strand.
TAGCTGAGGGAGGCCACTCCTCAACAAAAGCGCCCTTACGAGTGAGATCAGTTAAAGGACTCACTATGGACGAGAAACCCTTTATAAACTGCCTGTAAAAATTCGCAAATCCTAAAAATCTCTGAAGCGCCTTTAGGGTTCTAGGTTGTTCCCACTCCAAAATAGCAGAAACCTTGGAAGGATCCATCACCAATCCCCGTTTGGAGATTCTAAATCCTAGGAACGGGATTTCAGACACTTCAAAAACACATTTGGAGATTTTAGCATACAGACGATTTTCCCGCAATCTCTGCAACACCGCTTTGACATGTTGACGGTGCTCCACCAGGGAGCGGGAAAAAATCAGTATGTCGTCCAAATAGACCACGAGAAACTGACCCAAAAAATCACGAAATATGTCATTGACAAAATCTTGAAACACTGCAGGAGCATTGCATAACCCGAATGGCATCACTAAGTATTCATAATGCCCATCTTTTACATTGAAGGCCGTTTTCCATTCATCCCCCTGCCGTATGCGAATAAGGTTGTATGCCCCTCGAAGGTCTAACTTGGAGAAGACCTGGGCCCCAGAAACCTGATTAAAAAGGTCATTGATTAATGGTAGGGGATATCTATTTTTAACAGTAATCTTATTTAACCCTCGATAGTCTATACAGGGGCGTAAGCCGCCGTCCTTCTTCTCAACGAAGAAGAACCCAGCACCGGCAGGGGAGGTGGAAGGACGGATAAACCCTTTCTGGAGATTTTCGGTGATATAATCTTTCATGGCCTGCTCTTCAGATCTAGTGAGATTATATAGTTTCCCCCTAGGGGGCATAGTACCTGGGAGTAACTCAATAGGACAGTCGTAGGCCCTATGGGGTGGAAGAATGTCGGCGGATTTCTCCGAAAATACGTCCGCCCAATCTGCATAGACAGGAGGTAAACCATCAAGGACAATAGGTGTGGTTCTAAGGGATATGGAGAAACAACGACTTTGACATGAAGGACTCCACTTCACCAGATCCCCAGACCTCCAATCTATCACTGGGTTATGGACCTTTAACCAGGGAAATCCTAAAACAATAGGGGAGACGGGACTTTCAATAACCAAAAATTCTATTTCTTCCGAGTGGGCAGATCCTACGACTAAATTTACCCAAGGGGTCTTGTAGGAGACCAACCCCCCCTCAATGGGCTTATTGTTGACCGCCAGGACCCGAAGGGAATTTTCTAATGGGATTAACGGGATCCCTAGAGTGATGGCTAAGGATCTATCCAGGAAATTGCCAGCCGCTCCACTATCAATGAAGGCGGAGGCAATAGTCCGGGAAGGACCCCAAGAGAGTGTAACGGGTAAGAGTACACGATTATCTGGAGGGAACGATACCTGACCGCCTAGAAGAGGTCCCTCTGCAGGATCTAGGCGTTGAAGTTTCCCGCCACCGGAGCCTTGTTTGGGCAGGTCTTGGCAAAATGACCCGGATTACCACAATAGAGGCAGAGGCCTTGGGATCTGCGCCGAACCTTCTCCGCCTGAGAGAGATGGGTAACGCCAAGCTGCATTGGTTCCTCAGGCGACAAGGAAGGAGAGGAAACGGCTGCCCCTTTAAAGCTTGGCTCTTGACGTGAGGATCCCCAAGGTTGGTCCTTGCCTCTTTCCTGGCGTCTTTCTCGGAGACGTCGATCCACCCTGATGGCCAGCTGCATATATTCGTCTAGGTTTTTAGGCAAAGGATAGTTCACCAAGATGTCCTTGATGTTGTCAGAGAGTCCAATCCTAAATTGGCTACATAAAGCCGGATCATTCCACCGGGAATCTATAGCCCATCGCCGAAATTCTGCGCTATATTCTTCAGCAGAACGTTTGGCCTGTCTCAGGTTCCGTAATTTAGAATCCGCCGTCGCAGCCCGATCTGGGTCAGCATACAGTAGTTCCATGGCCGAAAAAAAAGAAGAGACCGACTGCAAGGCTTCATCAGTCGGGGCTAAACCAAACGCCCAGGTCTGTGGGTCGCCCTGGAGAAGTGAAATGACCAGCCCAACACGTTGCGCTTCGGATCCAGACGCGTGGGGTCGAAGGCGGAAATAAAGCTCACAAGAATTCTTAAAGTTAGAAAACTTCGCCCGATCCCCCAAAAATTTTTCCGGGAGAGGAATCTTGGGCTCGACGGCCGGACTAGGATCCACTGGCGCAGGCATCTGACGACTCTCTTGAGTAGCCACTCGTTGAGCCAGCTGGTTAATGGCAGTGGCCATAGCTTGAACCTGTTGTATCAGTTCTTCCATCTAGAAGGTATTCTTCTTAAGGCCCGTTATAATGTCAGGTCCCGGAGACACCCACCTTCCAATAAATCAGCAACCCCCAATCTCCGCTGCTTTCTTCGCCTATAGCAAGCCCCCGTTTGCCGGGACGCTAGACACGCCTCACCGGACACGGTTGCCCCCAGGTCTTGTTAGCACAAAGGATGCTGACTTATGCAGGGGAAGGCAGATGAATCCAGGGACAAGACTGAGTAACAATAAACGGACAGGGGTCATACACGGGTGGTCAATCCGAGGAGGCATGGTACAGAAGGGTTAAACGGAAGAGTAGTCAGGGCAAGCCAAGGGTCGTAACAAGAGATCAGAAGTTCGCGGTACAGAGGGTCAGGCAGAATCGTGGTCGAAGAGCAAGCAGAGGTCGGTCCAGGCGGCAATCAGGGATGGTCAAAATCACGGCAGAAATCACAAGGAAATAAGCTATAAGAATCGCACCCAGTAGCACGCTATAACGGGCAATGAACAACTGCAGGGCGAAACCCTATATAGGAAGGGGACAGACTGGATTGGCTGAGGGGGAAGGTGTGTGGATAGGAGCAATCGGGGAACTCTGGGCTGATTGCCCCGTTTAAACCTGAGGGGCGGACAACACAGGCAACTGTTTACTGTCACAAGGGCTCATTGGCCCAACACTAATTACCTCCGGCGGGCGCGCTGTGTGCAGCGCCGCCGGAGGGCATATGACAGTGACAGGTACGCGCGCGCGCGCGTACGGGGGCACGCGCCGGGAGCGTGCCGCACAGAGAGCGGCGCGCCCGCTCCTGACGCGGCTAGGCCGGAAGCCGCCCGAGCGGCTGCTCGTGACAGCCGAGCGGCGGGCGGGCAGGAGCGACGCCGGCCCGCCGCCGGCTGCAACAGAGAAGGACCGGCGACAGCGGGGGAACGTGGGTCAGGTGAGGGTGAGGAGATCGTGACACTTGGCCTAGGAGATCTACATCAAGTTCAGTACAAGTCACTGCAACCTTTTTCTGTTTGATAATGAAAGGCTCAGAATAACTTGTGGAAAGACCTCTGATTAGAGATGAACGAACTTTTGAAAAATTCGATTCGACTGATTCGCCGAATTTTCCGACAAAAATCGTTTCGACCCGAATAAATTCGCGACGAATCGCTATTAAAAACGGCTATTTCTGAGCCTCCTACAGCCTCAATAGGGTTGTAAACCATTCAGCCTTGCTGTAACACGCACAGGATGCGTGCTGGGTTAGTTAAATAATACTTTGAAGAAATATCACATGCAGATCAGAGGCATCGCTAATAGAATCGCAGAGCGGCACAATTGCAGAGAGTTGAAGTGGCATCACTATGAGGGGCAGAAGGAGCCCAAATATACACTGGAGTTGGCCTCAGGAGCCCAAAAATTGGATGAATCACACCCTGGAGTTGGCAGGAGTTGGCAGCAGCAGCAGCAGGAGCCCAAATATACACTGGAGTTGGCTTCAGGAGCCCAAAAATTGGATGAATCACACCCTGGAGTTGGCAGGAGTTGGCAGCAGCAGCAGCAGGAGCCCAAATATACACTGGAGTTGGCTTCAGGAGCCCAAAAATTGGATGAATCACACCCTGGAGTTGGCAGGAGTTGACAGCAGCAGCAGCAGGAGCCCAAATATACACTGGAGTTGGCTTCAGGAGCCCAAAAATTGGATGAATCACACCCTGGAGTTGGCAGGAGTTGACAGTAGCAGCAGCAGGAGCCCAAATATACACTGGAGTTGGCCTCAGGAGCCCAAAAATTGGATGAATCACACCCTGGAGTTGGCAGGAGTTGACAGCAGCAGCAGCAGGAGCCCAAATATACACTGGAGTTGGCCTCAGGAGCCCAAAAATTGGATGAATCACACCCTGGAGTTGGCAGGAGTTGACAGTAGCAGCAGCAGGAGCCCAAATATACACTGGAGTTGGCCTCAGGAGCCCAAAAATTGGATGAATCACACCCTGGAGTTGGCAGGAGTTGACAGTAGCAGCAGCAGGAGCCCAAATATACACTGGAGTTGGCCTCAGGAGCCCAAAAATTGGATGAATCACACCCTGGAGTTGGCAGGAGTTGACAGTAGCAGCAGCAGGAGCCCAAATATACACTGGAGTTGGCTTCAGGAGCCCAAAAATTGGATGAATCACACCCTGGAGTTGGCAGCAGCAGCAGCAGGAGCCCAAATATACACTGGAGTTGGCTTCAGGAGCCCAAAAATTGGATGAATCACACCCTGGAGTTGGCAGCAGCAGCAGCAGGAGCCCAAATATACACTGGAGTTGGCCTCAGGAGCCCAAAAATTGGATGAATCACACCCTGGAGTTGGCAGGAGTTGACAGTAGCAGCAGCAGGAGCCCAAATATACACTGGAGTTGGCCTCAGGAGCCCAAAAATTGGATGAATCACACCCTGGAGTTGGCAGGAGTTGACAGTAGCAGCAGCAGGAGCCCAAATATACACTGGAGTTGGCTTCAGGAGCCCAAAAATTGGATGAATCACACCCTGGAGTTGGCAGGAGTTGACAGTAGCAGCAGCAGGAGCCCAAATATACACTGGAGTTGGCTTCAGGAGCCCAAAAATTGGATGAATCACACCCTGGAGTTGGCAGGAGTTGACAGCAGCAGCAGCAGGAGCCCAAATATACACTGGAGTTGGCCTCAGGAGCCCAAAAATTGGATGAATCACACCCTGGAGTTGGCAGAAGTTGGCAGCAGCAGCAGCAGGAGCCCAAATATACACTGGAGTTGGCTTCAGGAGCCCAAAAATTGGATGAATCACACCCTGGAGTTGGCAGAAGTTGGCAGCAGCAGCAGCAGGAGCCCAAATATACACTGGAGTTGGCTTCAGGAGCCCAAAAATTGGATGAATCACACCCTGGAGTTGGCAGGAGTTGACAGTAGCAGCAGCAGGAGCCCAAATATACACTGGAGTTGGCCTCAGGAGCCCAAAAATTGGATGAATCACACCCTGGAGTTGGCAGGAGTTGACAGTAGCAGCAGCAGGAGCCCAAATATACACTGGAGTTGGCTTCAGGAGCCCAAAAATTGGATGAATCACACCCTGGAGTTGGCAGGAGTTGACAGTAGCAGCAGCAGGAGCCCAAATATACACTGGAGTTGGCCTCAGGAGCCCAAAAATTGGATGAATCACACCCTGGAGTTGGCAGGAGTTGACAGTAGCAGCAGCAGGAGCCCAAATATACACTGGAGTTGGCTTCAGGAGCCCAAAAATTGGATGAATCACACCCTGGAGTTGGCAGAAGTTGGCAGCAGCAGCAGCAGGAGCCCAAACATTACTTTAAACAGACCCTGGGGTTGGCCTCAGGAGCCCAAAAATTGGATGAATCACACCCTGTGGAGAGTCATGTGGAGAAAAAGTAGCTTAGTTAGTAATATCTACATAAAATTATGAATAAACAAATGCAAAAGTTTGCCAAAGTGAAGTTTTGTTTGAGGGTGTGTTTCCACCTTTTAATTAAATCAGAAACAAGAAGGTGTCATTGCCTCTGACTAATTAGCCCTCAAAAATTCTTGGAATTTTTAATCTGGAATCATGTCTGATCCGTCTTATCCGAAGAATATTAATAAAAAGTAAGAGTAACGTAAAGGATTTTTTATCAATACTTACTTGTGGTCCGATGCGGAGGAATGTCTGTAACTTGAGAGCAGCGCCTTAAATCTGTTTTGCACGATCCATCTTTCTTGGTCTGGCCCCGTCATCAATCTACTGGAATACATCAGGCATTGTTGGGAGGAAAGCTTGGCTGATCCATGCGCCATTCATTTCCACGCAGGGCAGTCTCTGGAAAAAAAAAGTCTGTATAAACCAGGGTCTTTTTCATATAAAAACAAATGGTTATTCTTGCTTTTCAACCATATGTTCCACAGCTTTACCAGTCATTGTGTCAGCCAATGAAGCAACTTTGTCTGGAAGTGCTGCAAAAGCAGTCCACTGCATCACAAGTGGCATCTGACACCCCCAGTCAACTGTCTGCCTGTTATGCTTTGGGTTCAGCTCCACTATCCATTGATCTGATATCCAAGATCTGATAATCATAAAATTCAGCAGCTACTGCCCAGCCAAGAAGTGGAGGAGACACTCGCCTCTTCTTCCACTATCCGGCAACTAGTGATGAGGAGAGTGTCGTGGGAGGAGGTGTTGCAAGCCGAGGTAGTGGAAGAGGGTCCCTGGAGTCTGCGGCGGTGGCGGCGGCAGCAGCAGCGAATTATTGCGGACTGTTGGTAGGAAAAATCAGCTACTCAGCGATGTGGCAGTGTTCCATGCAGCATCCTGTGGAGAAAAAGTAGGTTAGTTAGTGTATATACATAAAATTATGAATAGACAAATGCAATAGTATTGCGAAAGTGAAGTTTTGTTTGAGGGTGTGTTTCCACCTTGCAATTAAATCAGAAACAACTAGCTATCATTTGCCTCTGAATAATTAGCCCTCAAAAATTCTTGGAATTTTTAATCTTGATGTCTGAGGGATTTCTCCTCTCAGACAGCGTCACCATAAGTCCAGCCTGCTGCATTACCCAGTGGTGGACCTTTCAGAGAACTGATGGCTTGTGCCGAGCCGAGGTGGAGAGTCACATGGCATGGTTGTTGAACAGAAGGTGGGCCAGTCCTTTAGCCTGTCAGTGTGTACCAAAGTGCACAGTGTTGTCTACGCCTGGAGCTGTAACTATAGACTCATGGTGGACAATATATATCCTTTTAGGCCCCCTTGGTGATTGTGGTTTCACGCTGTTCTTCACATGGTTTTCCTTGACCATCAGAGTCACACATGGGAGGAACTACTAAAAATGAGAACTCAATCCATGAAAGCATTGCTTAATCCACAAAAACTGCAAATTTGGACCCATGGTGACTGACACTTGGAAGAACATCTTGTTTGCGCTGCGACAAGGAAGCCAGAGTCATGCGTCCTGACATGGCACACGTGTTCAGTCTAGTTTTGAAGTCTTGCCCCCATCTGAAAGACATCCGAACAACAGGAAAGAAAGTTAGCATGCACTTCTGGCACTCCTACACCACCAAGCACAACCTTATTGAGCCTCAGCGTCACAAAGGTGTACCCCACCATAGTCTGATTTGCGATGTTTCCACCCGTTGGAATTCCACCCTCCATATGCAGGATCCACTATAGCAGTGGTCCCCAACCCTGTCCTCAAGGCCCACCAACAGGCCAGGCTTTGCAGATCTCCACAAAGATGCTCAGGTGGAGTAATTAGTGCAGCTGCAGAGCAATAGAGCTGGCTATTTGGAGATCCAAAAAACATGACATGTTGGTGGGCCTTGAGGACAGGGTTGAGGACCACTGCACTATAGGAACAGAGAAAAGCCATCACGGATTTCTGGATGATCCAAACGGATAGGGGGACACCCCTGTGTAAATTCAATGTAAACCATTGGCAGCTCATACGTGACACCGACCGTTTGTTTAGGCCCTTTGAGGAAGCTACATTATTAGTCAGTTGCCAGGACTATGAGATGAACGATGAGATTCCACTGCTTCATGTACTACAACACATGTTGGAAAGCATGGCTGGTCAGGGCACTGGAGACATGGCACATACATTTCACAGCCACATGAAGCCTGTGGGGGCTGAAGTGGAGGAGGAGGAGGGGGTGGGGCACAGCAAACCACAGTTTAGGTTTCACAAAATGACCATTTTATCTAGTCATCTGACAGGAGAGGAGGTGCAGCCACAGGAGCTAGAGGGTTGTGAGTAAGGCGAGACAGAGGACCCAGACACACCATGGCAGTTTACAGTGGAGATGGAGACAGGTAGTCCCTCCGAGTCACTTGCACAAATGGCACGATGCATGCTCACATGCATGCGTACTAGTGAGCGCAGAATTGTCTCCATTTGTCAGCGGGAAGACTTCTGGCTCTCCAACTTATTGGACCCTCGTTTCCGGCACAAAATGGGGGCATTTTTTACGCCCACTGAGAGGGAGGAAAAACTGACCTACTACAGAGACATCCCACGTAGTCAGTTGGGCGATGTCTATTTGCGCCATGGCCCATACTCCCGCAGGTCTGACTCTAGGGGAACTTTGCGATCACCTTCCACTGCCATGGCTGCTGGGGGGGTGGAAGGAGCAGCAGCAGCTCCATCAGCAGCAACCTCAGTCTTCAGTCGCTAGTGAGTAGCTTTCTACACCCGCATAGTGAGTCTACTCATGAGAAGCAGGAAGACCTGGAGCTGGACCTCAAACAGCAGGTCATGTCATACCTTGACATGACCATGCCAACACACCTTCAAGATCCACTGGATTTGCTGGGAAGCCAAACTTGACTTGTGCCCGCAACTAGCAGAGTTTGCCCTGGAAAAGCTGTACTGGCCGGACAGTAGTTGATTTAGATGGCAACTGGGCTGCTCTATATAACGAAGCAAAATGGCAAATTTACCTCACTATATAAGCTATTGCCCCTCAGATTTACACAGGGGCTGCTCTATATTATGCTGCAAAATGGCAAATTAACCTCACAATATAAGCCATTGCAGCTCTATATAAATAAAAATAAATAAATAAAAAAAGGGCCTGTAGAAGCTTATTTAGTATAACAGATAGGGTGACATGTGCTGGTTTGGGATGCCCATATGGGCTAGTGTTTTGGCAGCAGTACAAAAACCAATGCAAAATGCAATAGCTTAATAAAGCTGATGCTGATCAACGCTTATTTAGTATAACAGATGGGGTGCAACATGCAGGTTTGGGATGCCCTGCGGCCTGGTGTATTTAAAGCAGACCAAAACCAATTCAAAATGCAATAACTTAATAAAGCTGAGGCTGTAGATGCTTATTTAGTATAAACAGGTAGGGTGCAAGGTGCAGCTTTGGGGTGCCCTGCGGCCTGGTTAAATGAAAGCAGTCAAAAAGGAAGTGCAAACTGAAGTAGCTTAATGAAGCTGATGCTGATCAACGCTTATGTTGTATACCAGATAGGGTGCAAGGTGCAGCTTTGGGGTGCCCTGCGGCCTGGTTTATTAAAATCAGTCAAAAACAAGTGCAAACTGAAGTAGCCTGATCAACGCTTATGTTGTATAACAGATAGGTTTAAAATAGCATGTGCCTTGGGATGCCCGTGTGGCCTGTTATATTTCAAGCTGAACAAAAAGTAACAATAATCCAAGTATGAGACATCATTTTGACCTTCTTCACAGCGCCATACTTTAATTTCATGCCGATCAATCCAAAGGTCAATGCCCCTAACAAAAATAGTGTTCGGCATAAGTTTTCCTTCTGGAAGGACGTAACCTTTAGTTTACATGGTTGGGGTAGGTTATCTTACAAATTGGGATACCCCAGGCAGCAGTGTCATTGAAAGAGACAGATTGTAATGCAGGCCATACGCAAGCAGAGAAACTCAGGCTGCAACAGGCCTATTTAGTTTACATGGTTGGGGTAGGTTATCTTACAAATTGGGATACCCCACTGTATATGAAACCGAATATAAATGCACACCCAAAAGTGGACACTCAGCCTCCAAGAGGCCTGCTTAGTTTAAATAAGAGAGCTGCTTAGTATGGTAGGTAGGTTATGTTATGTTACAGAATGGGATGCCCCAAGCAGACTTGAGATCAGTATATATGCACACAGCAGCAGTGTGTTAGCAGGCTCATACAGGCCAAATTTCTTTAAATAAATGTGCAGCTTACAGTAAATGCAGAGGCTAATGGTATGTTACAGAATGGGATGCCCCAAAGCTGACTTGAGATCAGTATATATGCACACAGCAGCAGTGTGTTAGCAGGCTCATACAGGCCAAATTTCTTTAAATAACTGTGCAGCTTACAGTTAATGCAGAGGCTAATGGTATGTTACAGAATGGGATGCCCCAAGCTGACTTGAGATCAGTATATATGCACACAGCAGCAGTGTGTTAGCAGGCTCATACAGGCCAAATTTCTTTAAATAACTGTGCAGCTTACAGTTAATGCAGAGGCTAATGGTATGTTACAGAATGGGATGCCCCAAGCAGACTTGAGATCAGTATATATGCACACAGCAGCAGTGTGTTAGCAGGCTCATACAGGCCAAATTTCTTTAAATAACTGTGCAGCTTACAGTTAATGCAGAGGCTAATGGTATGTTACAGAATGGGATGCCCCAAGCTGACTTGAGATCAGTATATATGCACACAGCAGCAGTGTGTTAGCAGGCTCATACAGGCCAAATTTCTTTAAATAAATGTGCAGCTTACAGTAAATGCAGAGGCTAATGGTATGTTACAGAATGGGATGCCCCAAAGCTGACTTGAGATCAGTATATATGCACACAGCAGCAGTGTGTTAGCAGGCTCATACAGGCCAAATTTCTTTAAATAAATGTGCAGCTTACAGTTAATGCAGAGGCTAATGGTATGTTACAGAATGGGATGCCCCAAGCAGACTTGAGATCAGTATATATGCACACAGCAGCAGTGTGTTAGCAGGCTCATACAGGCCAAATTTCTTTAAATAAATGTGCAGCTTACAGTAAATGCAGAGGCTAATGGTATGTTACAGAATGGGATGCCCCAGAGCTGACTTGAGATCAGTATATATGCACACAGCAGCAGTGTGTTAGCAGGCTCATACAGGCCAAATTTCTTTAAATAAATGTGCAGCTTACAGTTAATGCAGAGGCTAATGGTATGTTACAGAATGGGATGCCCCAAGCAGACTTGAGATCAGTATATATGCACACAGCAGCAGTGTGTTAGCAGGCTCATACAGGCCAAATTTCTTTAAATAACTGTGCAGCTTACAGTTAATGCAGAGGCTAATGGTATGTTACAGAATGGGATGCCCCAAGCAGACTTGAGATCAGTATATATGCACACAGCAGCAGTGTGTTAGCAGGCTCATACAGGCCAAATTTCTTTAAATAACTGTGCAGCTTACAGTTAATGCAGAGGCTAATGGTATGTTACAGAATGGGATGCCCCAGAGCTGACTTGAGATCAGTATATATGCACACAGCAGCAGTGTGTTAGCAGGCTCATACAGGCCAAATTTCTTTAAATAAATGTGCAGCTTACAGTAAATGCAAAGGCTAATGGTATGTTACAGAATGGGATGCCCCAAAGCTGACTTGAGATCAGTATATATGCACACAGCAGCAGTGTGTTAGCAGGCTCATACAGGCCAAATTTCTTTAAATAAATGTGCAGCTTACAGTAAATGCAAAGGCTAATGGTATGTTACAGAATGGGATGCCCCAAAGCTGACTTGAGATCAGTATATATGCACACAGCAGCAGTGTGTTAGCAGGCTCATACAGGCCAAATTTCTTTAAATAACTGTGCAGCTTACAGTAAATGCAGAGGCTAATGGTATGTTACAGAATGGGATGTCCCAAAAACCAGAGAGCACCTGGCAGGCAGCAGTAAGACTATGCACAGCAAAAGTGTCTTTATCATGCCTAATTTCAATTAGAATAGGTGCAAATGGTTAGGTTCTTAAATAGAGGCTGGTGTAGTCACAGAATGGGATGCCCTAAAAACCAGCAGTAAGTACACCTGGCAGGGACAAGTAGTGCTATGCCCAGCAAAAGTGTCTTTATCAGGCTAATTTCAAATATGATAAGAGCAAATGCTTATATGGTCTTAAACAGAGGCTGCTTTAGTCACAGAATGGGATGCCCCGGGCAGGAATCGAGCTGGCAGGGTACAGTAGTGCTTTGGCCAGCAAAAGTGTCTTTATCAGGCCTAATTTCAAATATGATTAGAGCAAATGCTTATATGGTCTTAAACAGAGGCTGCTTTAGTCACAGAATGGGATGCCCCGGGCAGGAATCGAGCTGCCAGGGTACAGTAGTGCTTTGGCCAGCAAAAGTGTCTTTATCAGGCCTAATTTCAAATATGATAAGAGCAAATGCTTATATGGTCTTAAACAGAGGCTGCTTTAGTCACAGAATGGGATGCCCCGGGCAGGAATCGAGCTGCCAGGGTACAGTAGTGCTTTGGCCAGCAAAAGTGTCTTTATCAGGCCTAATTTCAAATATGATTAGAGCAAATGCTTATATGGTCTTAAACAGAGGCTGCTTTAGTCACAGAATGGGATGCCCCGGGCAGGAATCGAGCTGCCAGGGTACAGTAGTGCTTTGGCCAGCAAAAGTGTCTTTATCAGGCCTAATTTCAAATATGATTAGAGCAAATGCTTATATGGTCTTAAACAGAGGCTGCTTTAGTCACAGAATGGGATGCCCCGGGCAGGAATCGAGCTGCCAGGGTACAGTAGTGCTTTGGCCAGCAAAAGTGTCTTCATCAGGCCTAATTTCAAATATGATTAGAGCAAATGCTTATATGGTCTTAAACAGAGGCTGCTTTAGTCACAGAATGGGATGCCCCGGGCAGGAATCGAGCTGCCAGGGTACAGTAGTGCTTTGGCCAGCAAAAGTGTCTTTATCAGGCCTAATTTCAAATATGATTAGAGCAAATGCTTATATGGTCTTAAACAGAGGCTGCTTTAGTCACAGAATGGGATGCCCCGGGCAGGAATCGAGCTGCCAGGGTACAGTAGTGCTTTGGCCAGCAAAAGTGTCTTTATCAGGCCTAATTTCAAATATGATTAGAGCAAATGCTTATATGGTCTTAAACAGAGGCTGCTTTAGTCACAGAATGGGATGCCCCGGGCAGGAATCGAGCTGCCAGGGTACAGTAGTGCTTTGGCCAGCAAAAGTGTCTTTATCAGGCCTAATTTCAAATATGATTAGAGCAAATGGTTATATGGTCTTAAACAGAGGCTGCTTTAGTCACAGAATGGGATGCCCCGGGCAGGAATCGAGCTGCCAGGGTACAGTAGTGCTTTGGCCAGCAAAAGTGTCTTTATCAGGCCTAATTTCAAATATGATTAGAGCAAATGGTTATATGGTCTTAAACAGAGGCTGCTTTAGTCACAGAATGGGATGCCCCGGGCAGGAATCGAGCTGCCAGGGTACAGTAGTGCTTTGGCCAGCAAAAGTGTCTTTATCAGGCCTAATTTCAAATATGATTAGAGCAAATGCTTATATGGTCTTAAACAGAGGCTGCTTTAGTCACAGAATGGGATGCCCCGGGCAGGAATCGAGCTGCCAGGGTACAGTAGTGCTTTGGCCAGCAAAAGTGTCTTTATCAGGCCTAATTTCAAATATGATTAGAGCAAATGCTTATATGGTCTTAAACAGAGGCTGCTTTAGTCACAGAATGGGATGCCCCGGGCAGGAATCGAGCTGCCAGGGTACAGTAGTGCTTTGGCCAGCAAAAGTGTCTTTATCAGGCCTAATTTCAAATATGATTAGAGCAAATGGTTATATGGTCTTAAACAGAGGCTGCTTTAGTCACAGAATGGGATGCCCCGGGCAGGAATCGAGCTGCCAGGGTACAGTAGTGCTTTGGCCAGCAAAAGTGTCTTTATCAGGCCTAATTTCAAATATGATAAGAGCAAATGCTTATATGGTCTTAAACAGAGGCTGCTTTAGTCACAGAATGGGATGCCCCGGGCAGGAATCGAGCTGCCAGGGTACAGTAGTGCTTTGGCCAGCAAAAGTGTCTTTATCAGGCCTAATTTCAAATATGATAAGAGCAAATGCTTATATGGTCTTAAACAGAGGCTGCTTTAGTCACAGAATGGGATGCCCCGGGCAGGAATCGAGCTGCCAGGGTACAGTAGTGCTTTGGCCAGCAAAAGTGTCTTTATCAGGCCTAATTTCAAATATGATTAGAGCAAATGCTTATATGGTCTTAAACAGAGGCTGCTTTAGTCACAGAATGGGATGCCCCGGGCAGGAATCGAGCTGCCAGGGTACAGTAGTGCTTTGGCCAGCAAAAGTGTCTTTATCAGGCCTAATTTCAAATATGATTAGAGCAAATGGTTATATGGTCTTAAACAGAGGCTGCTTTAGTCACAGAATGGGATGCCCCGGGCAGGAATCGAGCTGCCAGGGTACAGTAGTGCTTTGGCCAGCAAAAGTGTCTTTATCAGGCCTAATTTCAAATATGATTAGAGCAAATGGTTATATGGTCTTAAACAGAGGCTGCTTTAGTCACAGAATGGGATGCCCCGGGCAGGAATCGAGCTGCCAGGGTACAGTAGTGCTTTGGCCAGCAAAAGTGTCTTTATCAGGCCTAATTTCAAATATGATTAGAGCAAATGCTTATATGGTCTTAAACAGAGGCTGCTTTAGTCACAGAATGGGATGCCCCGGGCAGGAATCGAGCTGCCAGGGTACAGTAGTGCTTTGGCCAGCAAAAGTGTCTTTATCAGGCCTAATTTCAAATATGATTAGAGCAAATGGTTATATGGTCTTAAACAGAGGCTGCTTTAGTCACAGAATGGGATGCCCCGGGCAGGAATCGAGCTGCCAGGGTACAGTAGTGCTTTGGCCAGCAAAAGTGTCTTTATCAGGCCTAATTTCAAATATGATTAGAGCAAATGGTTATATGGTCTTAAACAGAGGCTGCTTTAGTCACAGAATGGGATGCCCCGGGCAGGAATCGAGCTGCCAGGGTACAGTAGTGCTTTGGCCAGCAAAAGTGTCTTTATCAGGCCTAATTTCAAATATGATAAGAGCAAATGCTTATATGGTCTTAAACAGAGGCTGCTTTAGTCACAGAATGGGATGCCCCGGGCAGGAATCGAGCTGCCAGGGTACAGTAGTGCTTTGGCCAGCAAAAGTGTCTTTATCAGGCCTAATTTCAAATATGATTAGAGCAAATGGTTATATGGTCTTAAACAGAGGCTGCTTTAGTCACAGAATGGGATGCCCCGGGCAGGAATCGAGCTGCCAGGGTACAGTAGTGCTTTGGCCAGCAAAAGTGTCTTTATCAGGCCTAATTTCAAATATGATTAGAGCAAATGCTTATATGGTCTTAAACAGAGGCTGCTTTAGTCACAGAATGGGATGCCCCGGGCAGGAATCGAGCTGCCAGGGTACAGTAGTGCTTTGGCCAGCAAAAGTGTCTTTATCAGGCCTAATTTCAAATATGATTAGAGCAAATGCTTATATGGTCTTAAACAGAGGCTGCTTTAGTCACAGAATGGGATGCCCCGGGCAGGAATCGAGCTGCCAGGGTACAGTAGTGCTTTGGCCAGCAAAAGTGTCTTTATCAGGCCTAATTTCAAATATGATTAGAGCAAATGCTTATATGGTCTTAAACAGAGGCTGCTTTAGTCACAGAATGGGATGCCCCGGGCAGGAATCGAGCTGCCAGGGTACAGTAGTGCTTTGGCCAGCAAAAGTGTCTTTATCAGGCCTAATTTCAAATATGATTAGAGCAAATGCTTATATGGTCTTAAACAGAGGCTGCTTTAGTTACAGAATGGGATGCCCCGGGCAGGAATCGAGCTGCCAGGGTACAGTAGTGCTTTGGCCAGCAAAAGTGTCTTTATCAGGCCTAATTTCAAATATGATTAGAGCAAATGGTTATATGGTCTTAAACAGAGGCTGCTTTAGTCACAGAATGGGATGCCCCGGGCAGGAATCGAGCTGCCAGGGTACAGTAGTGCTTTGGCCAGCAAAAGTGTCTTTATCAGGCCTAATTTCAAATATGATAAGAGCAAATGCTTATATGGTCTTAAACAGAGGCTGCTTTAGTCACAGAATGGGATGCCCCGGGCAGGAATCGAGCTGCCAGGGTACAGTAGTGCTTTGGCCAGCAAAAGTGTCTTTATCAGGCCTAATTTCAAATATGATAAGAGCAAATGCTTATATGGTCTTAAACAGAGGCTGCTTTAGTCACAGAATGGGATGCCCCGGGCAGGAATCGAGCTGCCAGGGTACAGTAGTGCTTTGGCCAGCAAAAGTGTCTTTATCAGGCCTAATTTCAAATATGATTAGAGCAAATGCTTATATGGTCTTAAACAGAGGCTGCTTTAGTCACAGAATGGGATGCCCCGGGCAGGAATCGAGCTGCCAGGGTACAGTAGTGCTTTGGCCAGCAAAAGTGTCTTTATCAGGCCTAATTTCAAATATGATTAGAGCAAATGCTTATATGGTCTTAAACAGAGGCTGCTTTAGTTACAGAATGGGATGCCCCGGGCAGGAATCGAGCTGCCAGGGTACAGTAGTGCTTTGGCCAGCAAAAGTGTCTTTATCAGGCCTAATTTCAAATATGATTAGAGCAAATGGTTATATGGTCTTAAACAGAGGCTGCTTTAGTCACAGAATGGGATGCCCCGGGCAGGAATCGAGCTGCCAGGGTACAGTAGTGCTTTGGCCAGCAAAAGTGTCTTTATCAGGCCTAATTTCAAATATGATAAGAGCAAATGCTTATATGGTCTTAAACAGAGGCTGCTTTAGTCACAGAATGGGATGCCCCGGGCAGGAATCGAGCTGCCAGGGTACAGTAGTGCTTTGGCCAGCAAAAGTGTCTTTATCAGGCCTAATTTCAAATATGATAAGAGCAAATGCTTATATGGTCTTAAACAGAGGCTGCTTTAGTCACAGAATGGGATGCCCCGGGCAGGAATCGAGCTGCCAGGGTACAGTAGTGCTTTGGCCAGCAAAAGTGTCTTTATCAGGCCTAATTTCAAATATGATTAGAGCAAATGCTTATATGGTCTTAAACAGAGGCTGCTTTAGTCACAGAATGGGATGCCCCGGGCAGGAATCGAGCTGCCAGGGTACAGTAGTGCTTTGGCCAGCAAAAGTGTCTTTATCAGGCCTAATTTCAAATATGATTAGAGCAAATGCTTATATGGTCTTAAACAGAGGCTGCTTTAGTCACAGAATGGGATGCCCCGGGCAGGAATCGAGCTGCCAGGGTACAGTAGTGCTTTGGCCAGCAAAAGTGTCTTTATCAGGCCTAATTTCAAATATGATTAGAGCAAATGGTTATATGGTCTTAAACAGAGGCTGCTTTAGTCACAGAATGGGATGCCCCGGGCAGGAATCGAGCTGCCAGGGTACAGTAGTGCTTTGGCCAGCAAAAGTGTCTTTATCAGGCCTAATTTCAAATATGATTAGAGCAAATGCTTATATGGTCTTAAACAGAGGCTGCTTTAGTCACAGAATGGGATGCCCCGGGCAGGAATCGAGCTGCCAGGGTACAGTAGTGCTTTGGCCAGCAAAAGTGTCTTTATCAGGCCTAATTTCAAATATGATTAGAGCAAATGGTTATATGGTCTTAAACAGAGGCTGCTTTAGTCACAGAATGGGATGCCCCGGGCAGGAATCGAGCTGCCAGGGTACAGTAGTGCTTTGGCCAGCAAAAGTGTCTTTATCAGGCCTAATTTCAAATATGATTAGAGCAAATGCTTATATGGTCTTAAACAGAGGCTGCTTTAGTCACAGAATGGGATGCCCCGGGCAGGAATCGAGCTGCCAGGGTACAGTAGTGCTTTGGCCAGCAAAAGTGTCTTTATCAGGCCTAATTTCAAATATGATTAGAGCAAATGCTTATATGGTCTTAAACAGAGGCTGCTTTAGTCACAGAATGGGATGCCCCGGGCAGGAATCGAGCTGCCAGGGTACAGTAGTGC
This sequence comes from Gastrophryne carolinensis, assembly GCA_027917425.1. NCBI lineage: Eukaryota > Metazoa > Chordata > Amphibia > Anura > Microhylidae > Gastrophryne > Gastrophryne carolinensis. The sequence continues at coordinate 169,087,558 of CM051236.1, forward strand.
TTTGGCCAGCAAAAGTGTCTTTATCAGGCCTAATTTCAAATATGATTAGAGCAAATGCTTATATGGTCTTAAACAGAGGCTGCTTTAGTCACAGAATGGGATGCCCCGGGCAGGAATCGAGCTGCCAGGGTACAGTAGTGCTTTGGCCAGCAAAAGTGTCTTTATCAGGCCTAATTTCAAATATGATTAGAGCAAATGGTTATATGGTCTTAAACAGAGGCTGCTTTAGTCACAGAATGGGATGCCCCGGGCAGGAATCGAGCTGCCAGGGTACAGTAGTGCTTTGGCCAGCAAAAGTGTCTTTATCAGGCCTAATTTCAAATATGATTAGAGCAAATGCTTATATGGTCTTAAACAGAGGCTGCTTTAGTCACAGAATGGGATGCCCCGGGCAGGAATCGAGCTGCCAGGGTACAGTAGTGCTTTGGCCAGCAAAAGTGTCTTTATCAGGCCTAATTTCAAATATGATTAGAGCAAATGCTTATATGGTCTTAAACAGAGGCTGCTTTAGTAACAGAATGGGATGCCCCGGGCAGGAATCGAGCTGCCAGGGTACAGTAGTGCTTTGGCCAGCAAAAGTGTCTTTATCAGGCCTAATTTCAAATATGATTAGAGCAAATGGTTATATGGTCTTAAACAGAGGCTGCTTTAGTCACAGAATGGGATGCCCCGGGCAGGAATCGAGCTGCCAGGGTACAGTAGTGCTTTGGCCAGCAAAAGTGTCTTTATCAGGCCTAATTTCAAATATGATTAGAGCAAATGCTTATATGGTCTTAAACAGAGGCTGCTTTAGTCACAGAATGGGATGCCCCGGGCAGGAATCGAGCTGCCAGGGTACAGTAGTGCTTTGGCCAGCAAAAGTGTCTTTATCAGGCCTAATTTCAAATATGATTAGAGCAAATGCTTATATGGTCTTAAACAGAGGCTGCTTTAGTCACAGAATGGGATGCCCCGGGCAGGAATCGAGCTGCCAGGGTACAGTAGTGCTTTGGCCAGCAAAAGTGTCTTTATCAGGCCTAATTTCAAATATGATTAGAGCAAATGCTTATATGGTCTTAAACAGAGGCTGCTTTAGTCACAGAATGGGATGCCCCGGGCAGGAATCGAGCTGCCAGGGTACAGTAGTGCTTTGGCCAGCAAAAGTGTCTTTATCAGGCCTAATTTCAAATATGATTAGAGCAAATGCTTATATGGTCTTAAACAGAGGCTGCTTTAGTCACAGAATGGGATGCCCCGGGCAGGAATCGAGCTGCCAGGGTACAGTAGTGCTTTGGCCAGCAAAAGTGTCTTTATCAGGCCTAATTTCAAATATGATTAGAGCAAATGCTTATATGGTCTTAAACAGAGGCTGCTTTAGTCACAGAATGGGATGCCCCGGGCAGGAATCGAGCTGCCAGGGTACAGTAGTGCTTTGGCCAGCAAAAGTGTCTTTATCAGGCCTAATTTCAAATATGATTAGAGCAAATGGTTATATGGTCTTAAACAGAGGCTGCTTTAGTCACAGAATGGGATGCCCCGGGCAGGAATCGAGCTGCCAGGGTACAGTAGTGCTTTGGCCAGCAAAAGTGTCTTTATCAGGCCTAATTTCAAATATGATTAGAGCAAATGCTTATATGGTCTTAAACAGAGGCTGCTTTAGTCACAGAATGGGATGCCTCACAGCAGACTTAAGATCAGTTCAGTATATATGCACAGTTAGTTACTATAAGCAGCCTGAAAACGCTAACAAAGGCTGGATGAAAAAAAAAAAATCTCCCTGTCATCCAGCTCCGTTTTTCCTACCTTTCCCTGGCTTTCTGTCTGTCTCCTGTCTGTCTCCTGCCTGTCTCCTGCCTGTCTCCAGCCTGTCCCTGTCTGTCCCTGTCTCCAGCCTGTCTAACTGCCTCAGCTACACAGCGTTCTGTCTGTCTGTCACGAATGCAATAGAGAAATGAGGAAAAGCAAGATGGCCGCCGTTAAATACCGCTGTGTGACGTCACCGGGCTTGCTGGCTGCTGATAGGCTGCATGTGACTGCCCCAGCTTGCACTGGCGCGGGATACATGTCCAGACATGTCCCGCCCGCCATCTTAGAATGCCTGTAATGTAAATGAATGGATGTTAAAGGAAAACTTCGAGTGATCGAATCGCGGGGAAATTCGGATTCGATCCGAATCGAATTTTTCCTGAAATTCGGATCGAATCCGGGTTCGTCCGGATCGATTCGCTCATCCCTACCTCTGATGTTCTGTGACCCAAACCATGGGGCATCACAGGTAAATGTCCCCTTTACACTGGTAATGGGGTATTGGAAGATTTAGGATAGTAAGTGGATTCCTCATCGTTCCTCATTTCTAACCACCTATAACTTTTTTTGCCTTCGTTTATAGATCCTAACATTTTAATTAATGTCTATTGGATCATATGTGTGCAATAAAAGCTTTGCTGGGACAGCATTTCAACAAGTGATATGGTACAGGGACTTGTACAAATGTTCACCTAAATATTTCACTCTGTAAAACAGCACTCCATACCTGTGAATAAAGAGCTTTTTGATCTATCTTAGCCTAATATATTAAGCCTAACATGGCTCTCCTATTGTAGGGCACTCTCAGGTCTCACCCCACATACACTTTCAGCCTTGTGCTGGTAAACAATGTTTTTTGGTATATACTCAAAGCTGTACCCATGCTCAGAATGGGTATAGTCTGTTATTCTTGCTCTGTGTGTGCCATGTATGCTTTCTGTTGTAATAAGCACCTTTTGCCCTGTTCAAGAGCCAGATTATGTTTCCACATATGTAAGTCATTTTCGAACTGTAGCACATACCATATACAAGCATTCTGCCTTTTCACCCTGCCATGCTTTATTACATTTTTTAAAATATATTCTTTAAAGTGACTTACCAGTCAAATTTTAAAGTGGAATAAAACCCACCAGTGGCCAGCCTGGAATCCAAAAGATTCCAGGGCCAGCTGCTGGCTTTTCTCCCGGGCAACCTGAACCCAGATGCCCCCTGTATCAAACCCCAGGAAGCTCATACACACTCACCTTTCCCTGGTCCAACAGCGCATGCACGGACTCTCATCCAATGGGAGTCGCCCACTGAACTGTTGTAATTCGGCAGACGGCTCTCATTGTTTTCGAGAACGTGCTGTCACTCCAGCCGCTTCATAGGCTGGGGTGGAATTGTCCGCATGGCCGGGGATGCAAGGGATATGTCAGTGTGATCCCCATAATAGTCAGTGAGAGCCGTTTGCCAAAAGACGTTAACATAGCAAACTGCAAACAGTTTCCCCCCATGCGTTGCCTTATCCCAATGCTGATATCTTCTGATATTTCCTTAATCTCCTTTTCCATAGCATTAAGCAGTGTATTTATGAAATAAAATTTTTACCCCTACAATGCATACTACAGGAAATACTACTATAGCACATGTTTTTTCCTCCTTCACCATGGGGCGGGGGCAGGAACTTTGAGCCTTTTTTCAAGCCCTATCTGCCAGAATACGCCATATCAGTGCGAAGTAGAGTAGTACGAAAAATAGGGAAATATATTTTTACGTATGTTTCTACATAGCTATTTTTTACGTATATTCAAAGAGAAGTTAAGATTCTTGTAGTACAATGTAACAAAAAATGTATAAATTATATTTTGCACAAATGTGGCCTAGGCTGGTATGCTATGCTTAATAAATCATTTATGTTTGGCTTTATCTGTTATTCTAAATTGTTGACTTCTTTTTTGCTGACATTTGTAGCCAGGGGCCTAAGCCACAGAGACCATAAAATTCCTGTCTCTGAACATGCGGAGAATCAAGGAATAGTGAAACACACCGCTATCAACTTTTTTAACTGAATGTAGCAGCAGTGACACCCTTTTCACTTTATGAACTAAAAAATAAAATTTAAAAAACACAGAAATGTGTATTTTGTATATTGTAGATCTTTACTGTAACTAGTCCTATATATTTGTTTTGTTGCTTGATAGATTAAATGATGTAGCTGCCATGCCTTTTCCTTTCCATTGTTTCCGTTTCAGATGGGATATTAATCACCCCTGGGGGATACAAGATATATTTGAGTATGGACACCTTTAGCCTTCACAGTTCTCTAGATGCATGGCTTCAAGCTAAATATTCTATACTTGGTAATATAAAGATCAGTTATTTACCCTAGTGGAATTTTGAGTTACACAGCATTAAAAGCTGCCAAAAGCTTGGCACCTGGCCATTTACATTTATGGAGTATAAACGAAATCATGCATAGCCTGGAAATAATCTCTAAGCTGTATTACAATATAGAAAGTTGACCTACGAGTAACACTTTGTTTTCTTTCCTGCCATAATATATGTTTTTTTTTTTTATTTCCATTAAGAAATGACTGGTTCAGGATATCGGATTTCTACTTGCGGCGGTGATCTGTCATGTTCTTGCTTTAATTTCAGAATTAATGCAGTCGCTCTTGAAGGAAATAGTTCAGTCAATGCCACAGGGACAAATAATTCTTCCAAACGTACAAATTGCAACATAACATATCACTTATGGCCAGTGCGAGCCAATCTACAGCCAGCACATGTCATCTGGGAATATGTTAACATCCGGAGTCCATCTTGACATTCTCTTAGACTTAACAGCATGTGAAATTAAATACAATTACATGCACATTTCTGGAAGACCGTTTAAAAAATATTTAAGGCGACTGAATATTAACAGGAAATCCATCCTGTAAGGAAATGAATATCTATAATATTTAGGACATTTTGTAAAATATGACATGGTAGTTCTGAGTTCACTTACCCTGACTGCTCATTATAGTGCAGTAAACATCGAAAATAGTAAAGACAGGAAAAATCATACATTTAAAAAATTATATATTTTGTATGGTTTGTACCTGGTGTAAAAATACAGCAGCTTACAAAGAGGAATATAGGATGATTAAATGTAGCATAAGTATAGTATGTCCAGAAACCTAGGTGTGTGTCAGGTACAGTATGTTGGAGACCCATAACTGGTGCGGTCAAGTATTTCAAAAATATAATTTACAGCCATAGGGTATTCTGTATTACAGTTCCTACAAGCCCAGAGGCTCAAACTGCAGAACACAGGAAGGACTGTGAATAAAAGGCAAATGCTGTTTTATTTCTGTATTTATTGTAAGCTAACTATCCATGGGGAATTTGATCATTCTGCATTCAAACAATCTGACCTCCAGGCAAGTTTCTTATATCTCTGGCATATACATTAAATATTGAGTGAATGCTAGGGGACCTTCCTATTACTCTGCATGCAGCTGTTCCTTATCAGGGATTCATATAGCTCCTGCTGAAATATCCCAAGCTGCCCAATTACATAATAAGCTTATGCCTGTATGGTGCCAAATTCTGACTCTCCATCAATTATTACAAAATACTTGAAAAAGTGCCTGCGCCATTTAGCTCCAATGGTTTGACCAATGCATTATGCCTAATTTAAAGTGGGCCAACACCCAGGGGTGATCGGCCCGGGAATCTATAAGATTCCCGGGCCGATCACCTCACACACCGCGGGACATCCTAGATCGGGATGTCCCGCGGGGTGTAACCCCCCCAAAACCCCGAAAAATCCTTACCTCTCCAGCCGCTGCTTCCGCCGCCGCCGCCTCTCTCGCGCTCCTCTAGACGTGCGCGCGCCCGCGCCGCCCGTCTCTTAATGGCCGGCGCGGGTGCGCACACGTCAAGAGTGACGCGCGGGAGGCGGCGGCGGGCGCGATCCCTTGTCCGTCGGCGGACGTCACTTGTCCGTCGGCGGGCATTGGACAGCGCACTCACGTGGGAGCGTGGAAAGGTGAGTTTTCGGGGTGTTTGGGGGGGTTTCAGGCAGCGGGGCACCCCAAATCGGGGTGCCCCGGGGAAGTGGACCAATACCCAGGATAGTCAAAATCCTGGGTGTTGGTCCACTTTAAGTACCAGTTAGTCGCCTAGTAGAACGCAATATGCAAACAAATGTATGACTCTCTCCCACTTCACAGTGCAGTGTGGCATAGTTGTACAATGCAGGAATGTTGAAAAGAAACACATGAAACATAAATAGTTTGTGTAGCATGTAAAAGATGAAAACGCATGACATAGATTTTCACAGCGAACTCAACAAATAAAAATGGTATGAAATGGTATGAAACACACAACATTTTTTTCACATTCTTTTACAATGTTTTTATTCCAATTCAAGTTTTATTTTCATAGTACAAAATTACAAGGGGCCTCTTACATATAAATTGTATTACCACATTTAGACGACACAGCATGTGATCACTTAAAGAATGATAAAGGTTAAGAATTAACTATAAATGTTCATGTATTAAAAAAGAAAAATGGCTTTACAGCCACAAATTGTATCATGCCAGTGAATAATAACACTTGCAGGTATCAAAAATAAAAGCTATAGATCAATTTTTACAAAATTTTTACATAACTGAGCATTGTGTCACACATATATACAAGCACATAAACATACTTTTATTACAGAGAGCATGCAAATAAATATAAAATAAGCAGGGTAAGATACAGTGGAAAAAAGACACATTAAACAGAAAAAGAAAAAGTAGATAGTAAACCCCTGACCCCCCCCCCCCCCCCCAGCCTGAGAAGTCGCTGCTGTTGCCTCGGCTTTTCCCACCACCAAAGCTATGCTCCCTGGCAATTTAGAGAGAGATGTTTGTCTCTCTCAAAATTGCGGCTGTAATGAGGTGCAGTCGCCTGGCTGTATCCCCGGCACGCCGTTTGGGTGTGCACGCTCCAGCTCCCATTAAGAAAGTCTGTATGGGGGAGAACGCGTGGCCATAGAGAGGCCGGGGATGTGGCACCGGCAGAGATCATATCACATGACCCCAGGATCAGGTAAGAACGCCAGCGCCCCAGGGAGTTTCACACAGCAGGGCATCCGATGCAGGATGCCTCGGGGGTAGGATAGTGGCCAGGCCAGGAATTTTAGATTCCATGGCTCGGTTGTGCAGGTTTCCATCCACTTTAAATCCCCTTGGAAGGGAGATGGGAGGGTCTATAGTACTGTCACCAGAGGGCAGTTAATTCCAGGGATGCTAGATCATCATAGTTTGCATGGTGGATTTATCTATACCAGAATAAGATATCCAAGGCTTACAGACTTTGCAGAACTTGTCAGTTTCATCTAAAGCTATTACTGTCTCACACCAAAGTATGTTAGGAGCTTTCCAGTTTCTAGCTATCTAGGTTCTTACTGCCAGCACCAACCTCTATGCAGAACATGTATAGTCAAGAGACTTATGCTTCCCATGAATTAGGGGATTAGGGGATGCTTGGTTCTGTGTAAGTGGAAATCGGGTTATATGTTTTGGGCCAGTTTTTGTGATCCACAGGGCAGTCTCACTATACATGAAGAATAGTACCTGAGTCCTGGCAACCCCTGAAGCAGGTGTTGGATAGAGTAGGGTAGCATTTGTAAAACCTATTGGGGTAAGACACAGTCTGTACATTGGTTTATGAGCATTTTCAGTGGCCAGAACATTGTATAAAGTTATTTTAGTGGTTTCCCAGTCTTTTATGCGAGAACTCATATGTGGTGGAGCTGATTTTTGCAGCACGCAACTTGCAAAGCATTGTATTTGGAGAAATTGAAATGTTTCACCCAGGGGAAAGTCACAGTGCACCTTCAGAAAAGCCAAGGTTACAAAACCCTCTGCCTTGCATAAGGACCTGATATTCCCGAGGGTTTTGTAAGCCTGTGGGGAAGAAGAAATCCCTCAACAAAGTAGATTGAGAGTAGTGAGTTGATATTAGCTTCCCCAAGGTCCTGTACCTTTCTCACAAGGACAGTGAATATAGTAAGGCCTCTTGAACGAAGATTCTTGAGCAATTGTAATAGAGCCTGTATCTACTGATGCAAGTTGATGAAGGTTGTAAGTTTTTAAATATGAAGGTAGGGATTTAGATATTCTTATGGGGAGGATACTGAACAGGTACAGGATATTGGGCATGAGAGACATTTTAATCGCTGCATCGTTACCTAGCCATGAAATCAAATCTCAAGGTATGGCTCAAGGTTTTTAATCATGGATAAAATATTAGCAGCATATAAAGTTTCATAGGTGGGAGTTAACTTAATGCCTAGATTTGTTAATTGTTCTGTCCATTTCCAGGGAATGTTACTAGCAAGTTTTACTAAAAAACCTTTAAAGAGACGCCCAGGACCAAGGACTTGGTGTAATTTTTCATAAAAATTCCCCACATATTGTCTACTCTTTGGAAATATTAGCGACAGTAGTGTGCAGTGAAGAGATTATAAATAGCGTCTGCAAATAGCAAGAGTTTATGCTCCTTTGAATCACATATTATGTCCCTTATTGTCTCTTGATTTCTGATACCACCCCCCAGGTTCTAAGGCCAAGATGAACAGTATCAGGGAGAGCTGATGGTGGAATACAAAATGAGGAAGACTAAAAGCCTAGATATTTAAGGTTAGCCGATATTTAAGGGTTTCCGATATAACTCTTTAATCTAGGTCTGAAAACCACCGGCAAGGGCTCACTTGCCTAGGACTAGATTTAGGTAGCCCCATGAGATCGTTTCGAAAAAGTTTTGATGCCAAATGTTAAAATCATAGATTCTTGAAAGTAAGAGTGGGCTTTGTTGATCATCTTTAAGATCCTCTTAACCTCATTCCATTGTACCAACTTGCTCAGAAAGGTGTTCAGTCTTGGGGAATCTTAGATAAAAACCTAAAACTGATGTCTAAAATGGACTTTTAGTCCAATTCTAGTGGTCCTTAACAGGTTTAGTAATCATGACTATGCTAGCCCTGAGCATCTCTGGTTCAAATATATTCCCTTCTTTTAACACGATTGTATAAACTTGCCAAATGGAAAAATACTATAGGTGATATTTTTTTGTAAAACAGGGCAGTAAATTTGTCAGGGCCTGTTTTTTTTTTTAATTTATTTTGAGTCCTGATAGCTTAAAACAGACCAACAGTCAAACACAACAGACCAACACAACAAAGTGCTCATATGCATCCCTCCCCAGGGCACATATAAAAATTTCATTTTTCTAACTCCTGTTGTAGTACATTTCAGAAACAAAAGGGCAGCTCATGTATTTGCAGGCCACCTGCAAACAGGAAGTGCTGCTGGACTTCCTGTTACTGTGCATTGTCAGTTATGTCAGTTGAATCCAGGCAGCAGCATGGCTGAGATGCTAAGAGAGGAAGCTCCAAAAGGGCCGCTACCTTTCTTTTCCAACTGTGTTTTGACTGAAGAAGAAGCAGTTAAATTAAATTGAGATGTTATACAATTTATTAAGACCACAGGGAGACCATGTGTGCATATACGTAATGCACTGCCCTATAATGTTATGGGCGCCCTAAAACCAAAATATACTCTAATACAAACACAAAAAGGACCATTGGTTCACTCAGGGCTGGCATTTACAGCTAAGAAAGCACACTCAGGCTGCTAGCTGCAACACAAAGGTGAATTTATTTATTAAATATGACACATAAATTTATCAAAAAACCCCCATCCCTCAATTTAAAAAGCTAGCATAGCTCAAATAAATGCGGGGGCCCCCCACACACATACAAATGCCACACCTCCTCCTACTCACACATACCACCACACATCCCTAAGGTTAAGGCCGGCCAGCCACTAAAGGATATAATAGAGGGCAGCTGCAAACACAGGGGATATTGTCCTAAAGCGGACCTAAACCGCATATGGTGACCAAAGTGCTGTGTGCTGTAAACAGTAAGATGCTTGACACCGACGTGACTTAATAGCAGCACAGTTCAACTGAATAATCTTGGAGTGCTTGGGGCCTGTATATGTCCAATAACAAGGATCCAATGAATTGCCCTATGTTACTATGTGAAAGGCAATGATGTTACTATGTGAAAGGCAACAAGGACTCCCTTTTGTTTGCAAGATGCAGTGGCTTAAAAAATAGTGGCTTCCTTGAGTTGAGATACCTCGGAGAAGACGGGGAGGCCGATTCATTAACAGCGGCAGGTAGCGACAGTTGAGCGACTGTAGCGGCATTTTCAGAGCGCCCGCTAGTAGTCGCTGTGCTTGGCCGTTGTTCGGTAGTTGATAGCGACTCAGTCGGTTTGCCGTAATGTTGAATATTGGGTGAGGAGTCGCTATTTGACAGGTTCCGCGCTGTATGGGAGCGCATGATAGCGACTGGTCAGAGCGACCGGTTTCCACCATATTCATTAACAAATCACGCTCAAAAAATTCTTGCGCTGTAAAATGCATGTTTAAACCCCAGAGTGCTGGCGGCGATGGGTTAAAAGTAGTTTTTTAACCCCCAAACAACCATAATTTTGGAAACCAAGTTTTTTAAATAATTTTGTAATATGAATACATTAATATCAGACCTGTAATATCAATTCTGTACATTTTTTTTTAATATTTTTTACCTTAAAAAAATTATCTAAAATGGCAGAAGTGGTCACAGAATTTTTCACATTTAAAAAAAAAAAAAAAAAACAATTAATAACAATTAATTATGAATATTTAAAGATTGTTCCATTGAAATGCATTGGAGAGCGCCAGGTAGCGAGAGGTCATACCTGTCGCTGTTCAAGGTCGGATGCTGGCGCTGTGGGCTGAGGCTGGAATAATGATGAATGAGTGGCTATCTGGCGCTATCTCAGTCGCTAAGCAGGATTGCCTTGATAAATGTGTGATTGTAGTGGGGAGCCGGCGTTCTCGTGGCGGGGCCCGTCATTACCGGCTGCTCACCAGTCGCTACCTGTCGCTATCCCTTGTTAAATAAGGGCCTATGATGAGAAATTAAGATTCTTGCATGCATAGCACATGTATGTGAAGGCAGTGGAGATGTTTGAAGACCCAGAATCTCTTATTTAGTGAGTTCAAACCTTGTGCATTAGATGGAATGAATAGCTGTAGGAGAGCACATCCGACCTTCCCTTCAACCAGGGAAATAAAAAGGAAAAAGTGAGAAAATAAAGAAAAACAAAAGTAAGTAATAGCAAGTAAGATAATACAGACTGATATAGGAGCTTGATTTTGTCTCATGGGAAAAAAGCATAGAGAGCATAAGGAAAGTGGAGTTTTGACCACAACTCCAGACAACCTTACAGAGAAACTTTTCTCTATGAGGGTACACATGAAATCTACACGAAGGCCACAGGTACACATGTGAGCATACAAAATTGAAGTTAATAAAACCATGTCTAGGGTTAACTATCAACCACGAGATGGTTTAAAGCCACATATGTTCCCCACAAAAAATGTGTCGATATAGAAACAAAACAAAATTAACCCTGTTGGCAAGAAGCATTACGTTTAGTAGCGAATACCGATTGCATAAGTACATAGCCTTCATTTTAAATAAAAGGGTGAAAAGAAAAGTAAGAAAAAAAATAAGAGAAAGGAGCGTATTTTTTTTTTAACAATAAATCTTTATTGAGAAGAGCAGAGGCAGTAAGACAGATCACAGTTATCGATTAAACATGGTATTCACAACTCTTTAGTATTGCAAACATACTCTTTCACCATGGCAATTGGTATCTATATATTAGTCCGATGCCTGTCCACCACCTGTAGGCAGGCATGAGATCATGTCCCACCGCCCTCCGCCCCCAGTTTTTCTGATACTGAACAGATAGAGCGAAAAAAGAGCAAAGAGGGGTATGGAAGGGAGGAGAGCAAGAGAGGGAAGGGGGTTGGTACAGGGAAAGGAAGTCTTTATGATAGAAAGGGCAGGGTTGGGGGAGGGGGGGAGGGGGGAAAGGAGAGGAAGGAGGAACAGGACAGGGGGCACAGAACACATAAGGCGCGCAGCCCCCGAGCCCCAGTCAGGCCCCCACCCCACCACCCCAGCGCCCCCCCGCCCCACCCCACCGGCAGAGGGGAGTCCCCCGTCCACGTCCCCACGGGGCACATCTGCGTCCACAACCCCGGACAGGGCATGGAAGGCGAACAGGCCGGGGAGGGGCCAGAGGGGGGCAGGGGAGGGGGGGGGAGACCGCCGCCTCCCCACAGCAGGTGGAAAGGAGCGTATTTTGGGAAATGGAGAACAGAAAAGAAAATAAGAAAAAAAGGGAAGGGGTGAAAAAGGGAACAAAATACCTGGGAGAAAAATGGGAGAAAAGTGGAAAAGGAAAACAAAGACATAAGGAAAAAAAAGGAAAAAGAGATTAGGCGAGGTAAATAAAAAATAGGGAGGTAAGATATAAAAGGAACAGAAGAGAGAAAAGAATAGGGATAGGGAGCAGAAGAAAAGACTGAAAAAGAGAGCAGATATAAAATAAAAGAAAGAGGAAGGCTCTATATCGGTGTTAGCAATTTATCAGTATTATCAATATGAAAAAAATGCACGGTGAAATATGGTGCTGAACTGCACAGAGGAACAGAGGAACAGAGGAAAAAAATCATGAGAAAAATAGTTTTCTCATTATAATTTTGAACCGGACCTTCAGCAGCATCTAATGAAAAGCCCAAACCCTTAAAAACTATTCCCCAGCATCTAAAATTTATATTGTTTATGTTTTTAGCCGCTAACTTTTTATTCTTTTCCCCACTGGGCTGCAACTCTGTTCAGGACTCTAGGATATGGGTGCCGCCATCTTGCCTCAGAAGCACCACACACACTGAGGAGAGGAGAGCAGGGTTAAATGCAGGGGGCGGGGTTATAGCTGGGCTTTGCACAGGCGGAGCAGAGCTGGGGTCAGGAAAAGGACAACAATCCCAGAATGCAGAGCAACATAGTGAGAAGACACTTCCTGTCTGCAGGCTGCCTGATGCTCCCGGAGCTGCATTCTTGGATGTTTAAAGGCTCAGAATACACACTAGGTAGAGGTAGGATGATTTTTAATGTGGGCAATCTTTATGTACAGGGTGGGGGAAACATACAAGATAGGCTCTTATTCAGGGTGAAGGTCTGATTTAAACCGGACCATCAGCGTGATTTAATGAAAAGCCCAAACTCTTAAAAACCGGTTCCCTAGCATCTAAAATTAATATATTTTACGTTTTTAGTCACTAACTTATTATTCTTTCCCCCACTGGGCTGCAACTCTGTTTAGGAATTTAGGATATGGGCGCCGCCATCTTGACTCAGAAGCATCACACTTACTGAGGAGAGGAGAGTGGGATAAGGTACAGGGGGGCGGGTTATAGCTGTGCTTTGCTCAGACAGAGCAGAGCTGGTGTCAGGTAAAGGTCAGCAGTCCCAGAATGCAGAGCAGCACAGTCAGGAGGCACTTCCTGTTTGCAGGCTGCCTGATAAGATGGCGGCTTCCATAAGCCGCCATCTTGGATGTTTAAAGGCTCATAACATGCAGTAGATGCAAGTAGGATGATTTTTAATGTGAGCAATCTGTATGTACAGGGTGTGGGAAACATATAAGATAGACTCTTATTCAGAGTGAAGGTCCGCTTTAAGAAAAATACATTCTCAGAATGGCAGACTATATGAATCAGGCTACTAATTACCCTACATTTTGTGGTCTTCATGCAATTAGGGTGCATTTGGCTGCTTTAGTTGCTTTCCATAATCCTAAAAGCACACTCAGAATTTTGCCTTAAAGTTTAAAGGGATTCAGGTAATGCAGAACCAGAATATTGTCAACTAAAACCAGAAAACAATAGAGACAGATTCGGCTTGTCACTACTTAATTGCTGTTTTTCATTTGCTTAATCTACTATTTGGTTTTCTTGCATTGCCCATTAGTGATTTAAAGCAGACCTTCAGCGTCATTTAATGAAAAGCCCAACCCTTAAAAAATGATTCCCCAGCATCTAAAATTAATATATTTAACAATTTTAATCACTTATTTTTTATTCTTTTCCCGACTGGCCTGCAACTCTGTTCAGCACTCTAGGATACGGGCGCTGCCATCTTGGCTCAGTAGCATCACATACTGAGAGGGGAATAAAGTTCAGGGGGTGGGTTATAGCTGTGCTTTGCACAGACAGAGCAGAGCTGGGGTCAGGAAAAGGTCAGCAATCCAGAATGGAGAGCGGCACAGTCAGAAGACATTTCCTGTTGGCAGGCGGCCTGAAAATCCATGAGCCGCCATCTTGAATGTTTAAAGGCTCAGAAAATGCAGTAGAAGGATAATTTTTAATGTGGGCAATCTGTATGTACAGGGTGGAGGAAACATATAAGATCTGCTCTTATTCAGGGTGAAGGTCCGGTTTAAAGTATGATTGTGGTTACCTGACTGCAATAGCAGCAACCATGTGTGATACATCTAGCAGGTATAAAGATGGTATCACCATAAACGTCGCTTTGCCTAAAGGATTGTGTTGAGCCCTTTTGGCAACACACCACTGCTGTGTTTGTTCTGTAACTGGAAAACAGATTTTGTGAGATAGCTACAAAAACCTATTCTTTACATAGGATTCTTAACCGTACTGTCGTCATGGCAACTCGCAACATTTTTACACTGAGCTTGTAATGGTGTCTACTTTATTATTGGCACTTTGACAGCACCTAATGTGTCCTCGGGGGGACTTAGATGGGCGATTCACAATGTGGTTAGTTGACAAATAAAAAAGTATTGTTTAAATGCCATGAATACCGCAAGATCTGGTTTACAAGTACTTGTATTGCATAGCACTGTTTGTCCTTGTCAGCTCTATTCAGTTTTATTGCATTATGTTGTAGTCAATCTGCATACAGCAGAATCCTTTCAAAACATAATTCATGCTGGTTATATCAGGACATGGATTTGTAGAATCAGAAGTATGTTGTTAGGATATATTGTTGTCATGTTTGAAATCCTTGCACTATATACCCACTAATACCAAAGGAAACAAAGAGAGGCTGCAAAGACTTATGTATAGATATTTAGCTTGAAGGGATAGTCCAGGCTGCATAAAAACAAACTGTACTGTACCTGCGAGCCTGCAGGTTCGATCCCATGCAGACTTCTATCTGTTCTATCCGGGCTTCAGTTACGCCAACAGCCTGCTTCTCCCTCAGCCTCATTCCTGTGCTAAACTTAAATCAGTGCAATATGCCCTTGGTAGGCAATTCTGCACCTGCTGCCAAGCAATAATGGAGCATCTATGCTGGGGAGACTGGAGAACTGACAATGACAAGAAACACACAAGTCTACATGACTCTGTGGGATCGAGCCTGTGGACTGAAAGGTAAGTACCATTTATTTTTTGTTGCAATTGATGATTTGTATTATTCTATTGAAGTGTAATGTCTTAAAATTGAAGATTATACCTGCTTACCGATACATTGGACGGAGTTTCATTAGTTCAGCTTGCATCTACAAGCTCTAGACCAGTGGTACTCAACCACCTCTTATGAAGGTGCATTTACAGGCATCCGGTGAGAGGCGAAGGTCCGGGTGGGGGGGCTGTCTATAGATTCCACAGTCAAAACAAAAAAAAGGCAGGGATGGATGGGAAAGAGCCTGGGGGGGGGGGGCAGAAATGGATGGGGATGGGATTGATGGGGCAAAGCTGGGGGAACAGGAATGGATGGGGCTGAGCTGGGGGAACAGAGATGGATGAGGCAGGGATGGCGGGACAGGGATGGATGGGGCTGAGCTGGGGGAAGATATGGTGGGACAGGGATAGATGGGGCTGAGCTGGAGCAGTGGGACAGGATTGGATGTGCAAAAAAGACAGAGAAAATAAAGTTTGTGTGTACCTTGCAGTGCCACTTCCTGCCCGTGCAGTACTTCATATTGCAATGCTAGGTGCCAGGCAGCAAAGTCATGACACTGGCAGGGAGACTAAACACTATATCGCCAGTCAAGTAAAGGGGACAGCACTGAGCATGGCAACACAGAAGCAACTGAGTGCAGGGCTGTCAGGACCGGGGTCCAGAAATTTGGTCCGCATTCGGACTCCGGTCCGCCAGTTGAGTACCGCTGCTCTACATACTGTAAAGGTCAGCATGTGAATGAGCAAAGATCATATTGCCTAATAGTTTAACTTTTCTCTGGTCATTAAGATGCAGGAACACTAAGGGACATACATTGACGTCCTCTATTGCAGGTTGCATTCAGGTACAGTTCAGCTCAACCTTGGGTTGGGGTTAGAATATCACATATAGAGTGTGCAGGAAAGCTGCCTTGATTTCACATTTCATTCAAAGATACAGCAATATACTGGTTTTGGGTAATCGATTATTATTATGAGCCCAGATCACTGAAAATGTGGTGGATGGATGCTTCTTGTTATCTTGTTTATTATTAAGTTTATAGATAGGGGTGATGGAGAGAACAGATCTTTCTCCTTTGGATGAGTAGCATTTGAATAAGAAATTGGCAGGGCTATCTCCTTGATGGTGGAAGCTGATACCTCTTTCGGAAAAAGCATGGTGGATGAATGAGGGACAAATCTGGGGCCCTTAAATTGTGACAGCTTAACAAATCGTTAGGTTAATTTTCGATATCGGCAACATTTAAGCGTTCCAAATTTGTCCCTCTGAAAAAATGGTCAGCTTGTGGATGAAGGAATATTGGCTTATCAATATGAGTTAGAAGAAAGGTGATTTAATAAAAATTCTCCTGGGTTAAAGAGGAACTCCAAGCTTTTTTTAACCCTGCAGCCATGACGCCCCACCCTGTGCTATACCCATTTTGGGATTTAAAATTTGAAAACAACTCACCTGATCACTGCAATCCCCCCCTGATTCTGGTGGGCGGCAGCCCTCTGAATTGCATTTCTCTCTAAGATGGCTCCAGCAAGTATTCCAGATGCTGGGGGAATAGAGCTAGATCCCGGGGGATGAAAGGCATATGTTTTTTTGGAACCCCCACCCACCCTGCCTGAGCACAAGCAGACGATGACAGGGTGAGTTACATAGAGACTGGACTTCCCCTTGAGGAGTGTTCTCTGTGGCAACAGAGTACTCTTACTGGAAGTCCTCTTCATCATCAAATACTCTAGCCCCTTTGCTGAAGAGCTTACATTCTTGTATGTAAAAGCTGACCAACAGTGATGAAAACCAATTCAGGGTTTATTTCGTGAAACGGCTCGTGTCACTCTCATATATTTAATGTCATTTGCCCAGTTGTCTGACTGAACATATGCCTCCTTTTTTTTTTGATTGAGGCTATGGTTGCCAACATATGGACGCGGCCAAATTTGTCCTCGCAGCAGCTTGGTTGTTTACTTTCCTTTCCCCAGGGCATGTAAGGAATCTCACGCATGTGCGATTTGTCTCTCCTCCCTGCCAGCCAGCCTCTTCTACCATGATAATGACTGTGTTGTATATGTCCGCAAATGTTGCCCATTCAATATCATGGTAGTGGTGGTTGGCTGGCAGTAAGAAGCCTGCTCCCACGATGGAGATATTGCAGTGCTCACTGGTACCTGTAGTCCATCCAGGCTATATGCGGGTCATTGCCGCTCATCGCCCGGGCAGTGTGTGACTGGCTGTTGGGCAGGGTGATCAGACGCAGTGATAGGCTCCCTGGCCGCCCTGCAGCTGGGAATATAAACTTACAAGTGGGAAGGGACCTCTGGGAGGTGAACGAGACATATACTTAGGATCTCAGCATCATGTGTGAAAGAAAGATATGAGTGAGGATAAGCGGGACCAAGCAATTCATTGTCAAAAAGGGTCAGGCTTTCCACATACGCACATTCTCACCATCACAGCCTGACAGAAACAATACAGGTCAGGCTGCGGCCTCTCTGTCTTCAATATCCAAGCAATTCATTGTCAAAAAGGGTCAGGCTTTCCCCATACACACATTCTCACCCTCACTTCCAACTCTCTGTCTTCCCTATCTGGAGCCTCACATCCAGGCACTCAGCATGCTTACCCCATACCTACCAACGTTTCGGGGTTGGAAAGAAGGACATTTGTTAAATTAGGCCACATCCCCTCATTGAGGGATGGATAGGAGATAGGATGTAACTGTTAAAACAATAGAAAGACTTTGAATAGGCAAATGAATCATTTATTGATGCAGATCTGCATGTTACACCTCAAACAGGGACAAATGAGAACAATGAGGGACGGGTGGACATGGACTCAAATGAGGGACAGTCCCTCCAAATCAGGGACACTTGGGAGGTATGTTACCAGCTCGCAAGTCTTGCTATGGCACAGACTTGTAGTTGTGGGAAGATGTTGACAACCACTTGCTGGGGATTGGTTGCTGGGGATAATGATAGGCTGCTGTACCTGCATATTCCAGCCACAGCTGGAAGATTAGGAAAACACAAGTGTTAGGTAAGTTTTTATAAGACACATTACTGTTGGCCTGCTTTAATAATGCCTTTTTTGAATACACCTTTAGCCATCTAGCAGCTACAGAGTGGGACATGGATCTAACTGGCACATTCAGTGCCAATAAAGCATTCAACGGGATCCACTTTTAAGTTTTCTGTGGCAGGAGTTCCCAACTTTTTCAATGCTCCCCACATATAAGAACATTAAGAGGCCGATTCATTAATAGCGCCAGGTAGCGACAGATGAGCGACTGAAGTATGGCGCTATGAGCGCCGCTAGCGTACACCACGGGCGGTAGCGATTCGCTATAGCAGGCCTCCTCAGTCGCTACCTGGCGTTGTTGGGAACAACGCCTACATTGCTGAATATGATGTTGGAGCTCAGCTTTGTAGGCGCTGTCAGTCAGTTTGACCACGCTATTCAACACAGCGCCTGCGCTTTGCTTTGCTGTGGGCTTGAAATCAAGTACCTTCAGAATTAAACACATTGCAACATCTTTTGTTTTTTTTTATTTTGTTGTGAAAAGTAAATAAATTAAACTGAAATGTTCAGGAAAATCTAAATGCCCGTCATGGTGCATCTCGGGGTGCCTGAAAAAGATTAAAAAGTGCAGTTAGTATATATATTTAAATTGGCTTTTTCGCTGTAACAAAAAATTGCATTAATTGGTAACCAACATTTGGGTCAAACTTGCACACCAACCCTAATTGTTATGTTGTTCAGCTTCCACCCCCCCTTAGAGTGGTTTTGGTCATCTTACACCCCCCTTATAGTGGTTTTGGTCATCTTACACCTCCCTTAGAGTGGTTTGGGTCATCTTACACACCCCCTTAGAGTGGTTTGGGTCATCTTACACCCCCCTTAGAGTGGTTTTGGTCATCTTACACCCCCCTTAGAGTGGTTTTGGTCATCTTACACCCCCCTTAGAGTGGTTTTGGTCATCTTACACCTCCCTTAGAGTGGTTTGGGTCATCTTACACACCCCCTTAGAGTGGTTTTGGTCATCTTACACCCCCCCTTAGAGTAGTTTGGGTCATCTTACACACCTCCCTTAGAGTGGTTTGGGTCATCTTACACACCCCCTTAGAGTGGTTTTGGTCATCTTACACCCCCCTTATAGTGGTTTTGGTCATCTTACACCTCCCTTAGAGTGGTTTGGGTCATCTTACACACCCCCTTAGAGTGGTTTTGGTCATCTTACACCCCCCTTAGAGTGGTTTTGGTCATCTTACACCTCCCTTAGAGTGGTTTGGGTCATCTTACACACCCCCTTAGAGTGGTTTTGGTCATCTTACACCCCCCTTATAGTGGTTTTGGTCATCTTACACCTCCCTTAGAGTGGTTTGGGTCATCTTACACACCCCCTTAGAGTGGTTTGGGTCATCTTACACCTCCCTTAGAGTGGTTTGGGTCATCTTACACACCCCCTTAGAGTGGTTTGGGTCATCTTACACCCCCCTTAGAGTGGTTTTGGTCATCTTACACCTCCCTTAGAGTGGTTTGGGTCATCTTACACACCCCCTTAGAGTGGTTTTGGTCATCTTACACCCCCCTTATAGTGGTTTTGGTCATCTTACACACCCCCTTAGAGTGGTTTTGGTCATCTTACACCCCCCTTAGAGTGGTTTTGGTCATCTTACACCTCCCTTAGAGTGGTTTGGGTCATCTTACACCCCCCTTAGAGTGGTTTTGGTCATCTTACACACCCCCTTAGAGTGGTTTTGGTCATCTTACACCCCCCTTAGAGTGGTTTTGGTCATCTTACACCCCCCTTAGAGTGGTTTTGGTCATCTTACACCCCCCTTAGAGTGGTTTTGGTCATCTTACACCTCCCTTAGAGTGGTTTGGGTCATCTTACACACCCCCTTAGAGTGGTTTTGGTCATCTTACACCCCCCTTATAGTGGTTTTGGTCATCTTACACCTCCCTTAGAGTGGTTTGGGTCATCTTACACACCCCCTTAGTGTGGTTTGGGTCATCTTACACCCCCCTTAGAGTGGTTTTGGTCATCTTACACCTCCCTTAGAGTGGTTTGGGTCATCTTACACACCCCCTTAGAGTGGTTTTGGTCATCTTACACCCCCCTTAGAGTGGTTTTGGTCATCTTACACCCCCCTTATAGTGGTTTTGGTCATCTTACACCTCCCTTAGAGTGGTTTGGGTCATCTTACACACCCCCTTAGAGTGGTTTTGGTCATCTTACACCCCCCTTAGAGTGGTTTTGGTCATCTTACACCCCCCTTATAGTGGTTTTGGTCATCTTACACCTCCCTTAGAGTGGTTTGGGTCATCTTACACACCCCCTTAGAGTGGTTTTGGTCATCTTACACCCCCCTTAGAGTGGTTTGGGTCATCTTACACCTCCCTTAGAGTGGTTTGGGTCATCTTACACACCCCCTTAGAGTGGTTTGGGTCATCTTACACACCCCCTTAGAGTGGTTTGGGTCGTCTTACACCCCCCTTAGAGTGGTTTGGGTCATCTTACACCTCCCTTATAGTGGTTTTTGTCATCTTACACCCCCCTTATAGTGGTTTTTGCCAAATTATGATGGGAGGTCAAATACATTTTCCCGGTAGTGCAGTACTTGGATTAGAGTGAAGGGTAGTTAGCTTACCGCAAAAAAGGAAGTGATCATCCTTTCCCTTAGCTCATCGCCAGTCTGGGTGTCCTCACTTCTTCCTGCGGGCAAGTTGGGGATTTCGGGCACCAGTGCTGTCTCTTCAGGGGATTGAATTCTGTGGCATATACATATATTGTGGAGCACACAGCAGGCGAGGATGATCTTGGAGACCTTCTGTGGACTGTACAGCATCTCTCCTCCTGGGCGTGCCAAACATAGAAAGCGTGCTTTCAGCAGGCCGATGGTTCTTTCCACAATGCTTCTGGTCTTGCGGTGTGCTGCATTGTAGCGTTCATGGGCAGAGGTCTGTGGGCTCCTGACCGGAGTCAGCACCCACGTTCTCTGCTCATATCCCTTGTCCGCTGTAGAAAAAACACAAGGAGAGAGACAGCAATTAGTACTAGTACATGTTTTGGTTTTCATTTTTTATAATTTGGCTTACTAGGCCACATATTTGAGGCAAAATACTTTGACATGGTTAATTATTTACCCAGTAGCCAGCCAGCTGACATTTCGTTGTTCTCAAACTTCCGGCACAGGACTGTCCGCTGCAAGACGTAAGAATCGTGGCATGAGCCGGGGAACCCCGATCTCACCGCCCGCAGTTTCATTTCATGGTCACAGACCACCATGACGTTAAAGGAATGAAATTGTTTTCTGTTTCGGAAATACAGCTCCTGTGCACGGGGAGGGCGGAAAGGGATATGTGTACCATCAACGCACCCTAGCACATTCGGGATCCCTCCCATTAGATAGATGTTTTATTTTGGCAACCTCCTCCTCATCCTCAGGAAACTTGATGTAATTTGGGATTAAATCACAAATCGCCAGAACTACCTGGATTAATATGCGGCTCATAGTAGCCTGGCTTATCCCGCTGAGGAGGGCAGAGGTTGCCTGGAAGGTCCCTCGTGCCAAAATATTAAGAGTGGCACACAGGCGTACTATGCCTGGAATGGATTGAGTGCGTTTGGTGGATGGCTCGATTTTGTGCTTAATCTGATCATATAGGGACTGTAGTGCAGCACGATTCAGACGGAAGCGGCTCCTGATCTGCTCGTCACTTAAGTCCCATACTGAAAGGCGGATTCCAAAGGAGCGGGGTGCCCTAAGCCTCACAACACCCCGCTCCCTGTCCTCCTGCTCTTCCAGCATACGCATACATCCATCCACCCAGACACCATACATCACCCTCTTATCCATCACACACACTCAACAGATATACAAAATCAAACAAACAAAAACAAAAACCACAAACACACCACACACACAAACAATCACACTCCTCACACACTCACTACAATGCAGCTCACCACAAAACCAGAAGTATAGTGGTCCAAACCACCAGCCTGCTGAAAAGCAGCTTTCTAAGTTAGGCACAACCAAGAGGGGAGTTGCTGCACAGCCCACAAAAGGCCCCAAAATCAAGCCTCACTTGCTGTATGCTCCACAATATTTGCATATGCCAACAAAATCAATCTCCTAAAGAAACAGCACTGATGTCAGAAATCACCCAACAAGCCACAGAGAGTGAGGACCAAACCCAGACAGACACTCAAATGAGCTAAGGGAAACAAGCACCACACCACAGCCTTTGCCACAGTGTAACAATACCAGAAGCTTTCAAAATCCTTCCATTTATACTTCACTTTGAAAAAGGACAGGTCCGCTTTGCCGCCTTTTGCGTTGCTCTGCTATTTCCGGGCGCAAATTAGCTGACCCAGGTGTGCGTGAAACGGAGTGCGCACGCGCACGCTAGTAGCGCTACTAGCGTACGTGAGCCGAAACTTGCGTGCATTAACGGACATGGCAGAAAATTCAGTGGTGGGCCAATGAAAGGTAAGCTGCTGTTTATTTAAATAGCCGTTAGGATAGCCACATGTCACAAGTGTTTCATATACATGAGTACATTGTTGTATTTGGTTGTGTGTTGTTTGGTTAATGAGGTCTGTAATTAGTTAATTGGCTAACACACATGCTTCAGTCAGTGCAGTGGAGGTGTGGCTACAAGCACCTGGCCAGTATGTGTGAATCTATTAAGTGGACTGGTTTGTGATTGGCTGTTAGAGCACATAAAACCTGGCCAACCCAAAGAGAGTGCGATGCCATTCTGTAGTCTGCATGCGTGCTTGTTGGTTGTGTATTGGTG
Organism: Gastrophryne carolinensis; assembly: GCA_027917425.1. Lineage (NCBI taxonomy): Eukaryota > Metazoa > Chordata > Amphibia > Anura > Microhylidae > Gastrophryne > Gastrophryne carolinensis. The sequence continues at coordinate 169,110,499 of CM051236.1, forward strand.
TGTGTGTGCAGCTACAGGATGGAGCCAAATTCAGGACATCTGCCGGCCACAGCAGGCCCAAGTAGGAGTGTGGTGGGTGCTGTGCGCAGACCTCCCTTACGGAAAAGGGCCCAGCCTGAAGGTGGTGCAGCACCCCAGGCTAAGCGCCCAGGTGCCAAGAGGGAGCCTGAATTTAATTTGGCGGAGAATAATCATCTTGTGCGCCTTACCCTTGCTAAATGGGAGCTGATATTTGGCTCCCAAAGCAAGTCAATAGGCAAACAAGAAAGAAGCAAACTGTGGGATGCCATTGGTGTTGAGCTTTGTAGCACTGCTCAACACCCACGTAGTGGCCCATCCTGCAGGAAATGCTTCTACACTTTGAGAGGGGCCCTTATCAAAATGATGAATCACGATCTTGATGTGGACAGTGGGACCATCCAGGCTCCAAAGAGTACCTACAGGCCGTATGAGGAGATGCTGAAGGCCAAAATTCCACTTGCTCGGCTGCAGGGTGTGGATCCTGGGGATGACACCACAGGTTGGACTGAAGGTACATATTTTCTGCATTTTTTTACAAGCTAATGTTAATGTATGTGATTTGCATTTTCTCTTTCTGCCCAACTAACAGTAGGACCTGTGAAGTAGTACTGTTAGGCACTTACCTCATCGCCGTCCCTGGTCCCGCGGCGCGCTGTCGGGTGGCTCCCGGCGGGCGGCTGGTCGGTTGTCTCCGGGTCCGCCGTCTTCTCAGCGCCGTCGTGGGGTCCGGGGGCTGGCGGCGCGGGACGCTGCTGGAGCCGGTGTGGCAGCGTGCTCCGCGCGGCTGCGCGGGCCTGCCATTCCGTCCGGGGATGCGGCGCCTTCCCCTCCTGCCGGGGGCGCGCCCGACACTCAACGTGCTCGCGCGCGCGCGCGAGCACGTCTCCTTTATGCCTCCCGGCGGCGCTTTCCCAAGCGCGTCCGCCGGGGGCAAGTTTGAAGTATCCAGTCTCTGGCTGGATCCTGGGATTGAGCCCAGGGACTGGTCGGCCTGTCTGGCCTGGGCCGTCCAGCTCCTGGGACCTATCCCATGATCCGGTGTCGCACCAATCACCCAGGTTCCCTCCAATTCCCCTTTTCCCCAATGGCCAGCATTTATTATAAAGCCCTTCGGCTCCGGGTTCCCAGTGCCCGTTATAGCCTCTGGGTTCTGGATGTGCGTAGCTGTGTCTTAGTGTATATTTTGGATTTGGACTTCGACTATTCTCGCCTGCTGCCTGCCCTGACCTTCTGCTTTGCCTGACCATTCTTTTGCCTGACCCTCCTGTACCTCGCCTGTGACCTCCTGGATTTGACCTCGGCTACCCTCGACCACTCTTCCGTTATCTCCCTTGGATACCTCGCCTGTGACCTCCTGGTTTGACCTCGGCCTGAATTACGGACTTTCGCACCCGGCATCCTCAATCGGGATTCCCTGCCAAACATCATTCTGCACCTTAAGCCGTTATCCTTTGCGCCTGTTAAGTCCTGGGGGCAACCGACTGGGAGAGACATTACCCGTGTCTCCTACAAGCGGGGGCTTGTCTATAGGCGGAAGTGGCGGTGGAGATTGGGGGATACCGGCTTAAGACAGACGGGTGTTTGGTATAGTCCTGACAAGTACATTATACCTCATAAATGTTTTACTTTCCTGTCTGTTGCTTTCTGCATAGGTGCACATGGTGCTGTCCAGGATTTGGCTCAGGACACACAAACTCCTGCCCTTCAACCAACCTCAAGCCTAACCCAGTCTGCCATTGAAGGTATTTACCACTAATTTAGGTGCTGGTTGTTTGGGGACCAAATGGGTGTGGGAGCAGCTCCAACAATAGAGTGGGGCACTGTTGAGGATTAATAATATGGACCTGCGGCCTAATTTCACGCCCACTTTAACCCTCACAGCAACTAACTAACAAGGCCCTAACATGTGTAGCTATGTTGGAAGGCAGAGATGTGTGGCCATATATCTGCATATACATGTGTAAGCCACACTGGGCTTGATTAGTGAATATTAGTGAATGAGCTGCTCACACACACCTTAATGCATGTTTGATTTTTGACCGCACATTACCAATGGCTCAATGTTTGCTTGGTTTTTGCCTAGCTGCCCCGCCATTGGCCCCAGCATCTCCTCAGGAGCCAAGCTACTCTTTGGATGTCGGTAAGTGCATGTGTCAACCTTGCTTTATCCGCTTTAACCCAAGTGCATGTGTCTCATTCCTCTTTTTTATTTGTAGGCCAAGTGACTGGTTCATCTTTGGACCCCACTTCCGATGTTGCAGGTCAACAGGACCCTGTTGGTATGTATAGCAATACATAATGTATCCTTTATGCTGTTTATGTTACACTGGTTCTATTTGGTTAGTCTAATAATCTACATGTTTGCTCTGTCAACTTGAAGTTGCCTATTTTGAGTGCTTATTCCATCCCCAGGGTCAGTCTAATAGTTTTTGGAGTGATTGCAATGCATTTTGTTAAAAATATTTTTAGACAAACATTCACCCTAGTAGTTTGAGGAATATTTTGAGACATTGTGTTTTTTAGTTGCCCAGAATATCGGAAGTGGCTGTCCAGAAAGGGCCCTTCACGTTCAGGCTGCCAGAGATGAGGGTAAGTTGTTTTGGCTTGATGATCTAGTATGTATTTTGGCTCTACTTTTGTGGCACTTTCTTCAGGCAACTTGTGTTTCCACATGTATTTTCAAGGTCCAAGCTCGAGTGAGGGCCCCACTCCAGACATCTGGGAGATTGCGGGTATGTGTAATTTTAGCAATGTGTCTGATCTTATTTGGCCCAATTATTGCCTCATATTCCTCTAACATACATGTTATCAATCTGAGTTTAACAGATACCTTTTGGCTAGTGTGTAATCTGGCACTTTGTGGAGGTATGGCCTCGATAGGCTATCCATGTTACATTTGAGTTTTGTACACTGACCTACTAACCTGACTTTCCTGTTTAGCATATGCCAACTTGCCGGAGATCTCGGATGTGGATTTGCCCCTCTCTGGCAGCGATACCCCACTCCTACCTGTGCCGGACGACACGGAGGTAACATGGCTGATTTAGAGGACCAATAACCACATTGCCATGTTCGTGGGTAGTGGATGAAGCAACATGTCACATTTCCTTTCTTGGTCGTTTTTGCAGGAGGCGGAACCAGAACCCCAAGCTGGGACCTCTTCCCAAGTGCCATGCGGCCAAGCTTCCGAGGCTCAAACAAGGGTAAGTTGTATTGTGACAGTTTGGGCAAATGATTTGGAGGGGCATAGATGCATTGGTTCGATTTGACTAAAATGTTGTTTTCTATTTTGTTAGCCTCAAACCACAGCAAGAGGAGGTGTGGCACCAACCAGTGCGGATTTTTATGAGCTAGGGGTCCGGATGCTGGAGGACTACAGTCGCCAACAGCCGCGTGATGGAACTAATGAGCGCATTGAGGCCCAGCAGCGCCAGATCGACCAGTTGCTCCTAAACCAACAGCAGAACCAGGAACTTGGTCGCCTGGGCAATCTAATGGAGCAATCTCTCCAGCGACAGGACCAAACTTTGTTGTTGATACAACAGCTCATACAACAGCAGTCTATATTTTTTACTGCACTGTTGTCCCCCAACACCGCCCCTAGCAATGACTCCCAACCTCCCCGTCCACCCAGCCAAGAATATTAATTTGTTTGTGTTATTTTTTTTTTTCTGTAAATATATTTGAATAACCCACCTCTAAATTGTGTTTTTCCTAAGACATAGCTAAGCGATACCCCACTCCTACCTGTGCCGGACGACACGGAGGTAACATGGCTGATTTAGAGGACCAATAACCACATTGCCATGTTCGTGGGTAGTGGATGAAGCAACATGTCACATTTCCTTTCTTGGTCGTTTTTGCAGGAGGCGGAACCAGAACCCCAAGCTGGGACCTCTTCCCAAGTGCCATGCGGCCAAGCTTCCGAGGCTCAAACAAGGGTAAGTTGTATTGTGACAGTTTGGGCAAATGATTTGGAGGGGCATAGATGCATTGGTTCGATTTGACTAAAATGTTGTTTTCTATTTTGTTAGCCTCAAACCACAGCAAGAGGAGGTGTGGCACCAACCAGTGCGGATTTTTATGAGCTAGGGGTCCGGATGCTGGAGGACTACAGTCGCCAACAGCCGCGTGATGGAACTAATGAGCGCATTGAGGCCCAGCAGCGCCAGATCGACCAGTTGCTCCTAAACCAACAGCAGAACCAGGAACTTGGTCGCCTGGGCAATCTAATGGAGCAATCACTCCAGCGACAGGACCAAACTTTGTTGTTGATACAACAGCTCATACAACAGCAGTCTATATTTTTTACTGCACTGTTGTCCCCCAACACCGCCCCTAGCAATGACTCCCAACCTCCCCGTCCACCCAGCCAAGAATATTAATTTGTTTGTGTTATTTTTTTTTTTCTGTAAATATATTTGAATAACCCACCTCTAAATTGTGTTTTTCCTAAGACATAGCTAAGAACACAGTCAGGGATGAGTATCTTGATCTACATATGTAAATGTAGTTCAAAATTTATGCCACACATTTGTGACCATAGCTTACTATGGTTTACACATTAAATGGCTCCAAAGGTATGGCAAAATTTACACACAAATGGGTTTGTAGACACTTAAACTATGCTTGACAAGGCACAACGCTGTAATTAGCAAAATATAAAAATATTTATTCAAAAGGTTTGCAACAGGCCCAACATTGGCCCACAAAGGGCCTCCAACAAGGGGCCAGTCATCCCCCCACCCTAACGACGCCGCCGCCTCTTCTTGGCCAGCAGCATAAGCTTCAGACGCCTGATCGACCGCCACAGTCTGCGATGCTGGTTTTCACAAGCTGTAGAGATGTAGAAAAAAAACAGATTTAATAAATGGAATGTGACCTCAACAGACACAGATGTAGCAATGTAATGTCAGTGGGTCCAATTAGCTGACACTCACATTAACATTGTTGCCCACTGTGCCCTTAGTTGTTAACAATATATGAGTACTAGTGGCTGGCTTAAATTTGGCCACCACATCCCAAGCATACATTTACTCTTAACTCTTGGGAATCAAAGAAGGTATAAGTCCCAGTGTGGACATTTATGTGTTTAGTCACAGCCAAACATCAGGGCCTAAGTCCTAACGAGTAAACTAGCTTTGCCAAGAATCTTAGAGGTCACGACCTAAGCAGCCCCATTTGGTTGTGTCTAAACCACAAATTGTCTCTATGTGGCAAACTCAAGAATGTGAGGCAACAATCAAGCATGCAGACAGGCATGTAGGATTGTTGCCCAAACACATGTAACCTAGATGTGTGTTAAATTAACACATAGGTACATTGTAAATGTCTGCAGATTTGACTAGAAGACATAGGGTTCACAAGTCTTTAGGCATATGAAGTGGGATGTACTCACCATCGCAGCTGTGGCGGGGGCCCATGCTGCCGGCCGTCCCTGGAGCTGGGGTGGGGAGGATGGTCACTGGCTCCGTCTGCGTAGCAACATCTGTCAGGAGAAAGCAAAAGAGAAAAGCAAAATTAGTGGGCCAATGACACCTGACTATTTGACATCCATCTGGTTAGGGAGTCTGAAAAATCAAATGCTTGCATGGTTACATACATGTTGTCCAACATTAGCATATTTCCTGGTCCATGAGTTCATGTAAATTATTTATGGTTGCAACATGGACCCCTAAAGATAATGTGCCAATAACCTTGACAGTGCAATGTTAAGGACTAATTTGCAGTTGATTGTCGAATGTTACTAGTGTGCAACATGTGTTAGCCGGAACAACTTAACCAAATAACACATTTGCTAGCCCCCATCATGGTGTGGGCAGAAACATAGGGGTGGTTGCCAGTTGGCTAGCACTGTAGTGGGGTTTGTGATGTTAATGTACATTATCAAACCACCTTGTACTATGGACCAGGAAACATGTGTCTCTTAAAAGTGGGCCAAGACCCAGGATTGATACTATTCTGTGTTTTGGTCCACTTTGGCAGAGCACCACCATTTGAGTGAGACACCGTCCGCCGCCGCTGCCTTCCGCACATCACTCCTCCAGTGTGTGCGCACGCGCAGGCCATTAGGAAACAGAGAGCGCAGGCGCACACACATCTAGAGGGGCACGCAGGAGGCTGCGCCGGTGGCTTCTGCCACCCCCAATGAGGTAAGGAGTTTGTGGGGTTTTTTTTGGGGGGGGGCCCTGGGTGAGGGAGGTGATTGGGCAGGGAAGCTTCGAGATTCCAAGCACAATCAACAATGAGTGTTGGTCCACTTTAAGGAATGTCATAACATAGGGAATGTGATGGATAACAACAAACACTTACCATGACTATGCCCGTGGAGAAGGCGTTGCCAAAAGGCTGTGGAGGTGCCGCCTATATGATGCCCTGCAAATTAGAGAGGAATGGCAAGGGCTAAGTACAAATGGCCAGATGAAACCTGTCACAGACTAACAATGACAAAATGTGCACTCACCAGGGGATGATCCGCCACTTGAAGCCCAGGGAGGGCTCTGAGGAGGAGGCGGGGAGCCTCGGCTCCTCACACTCTGCTCGGAAGATCCCCCAGCCAAAGGGCCACCCTCCTCCCTCTCACTCCCTGCTCCTTCAGGGAGTGTGGGAGAGTCCATTCCTTCCACCCCACTTGGACTCCCCACTTGAGAGTGGCCCCTTGGCTGGTGAGACTCCTCAGAGTCAGAGTGTGAGGAGCTGAGGCTTGATCCTGCCAGCCCCCCAGCAGCACACTCCTCTGGGGCATCATCCCCTTCCTCCCCTGGGTCCTCCAAATAGGATCCGCGAGAGGGACCCTCCCCGATGACTCCCCCGAGTCCACCTGCCTGGTTCGGGGGAGGAATCCCTTCCCACGTTTCCCCAGGGGAGGACGCTTATCTGTGTTGAGGGGGTGAAAGTAAATAATTAATATTAAGACCACAAATGGACACAGCTTAGCAGATGATTTAAACTAAAGTATAAACATAGCATAAGCTTAAACTTACCTGATGCATAGGCATCATATAGGCGGTACACGCCTTCAGGGTCCCGGCGCTTGAAGTCAGACCATTTTTGTTGGATGGCTCGGATGGAGAGCTGGGTGTTGAAGCGCCGGGACACTGTGGCCTTCACCTCCATGGCTATTCTATTTTTCCCCCATGGGCATAGTCATACTGCATCACGCAGAAATCCTATGAGAAATGAAAAACAAACACAAATCAATACATGACATCAGAACAATGGCATAAACAGGTATACTGAGACCAGATTAAAGTGGACCCACACCCCGGATTATCACTATTCTGGGTTTGGGTCCACTTTGGTGGGGCACACCAATCGGGGGTGGGCCGCTGTCTGAAACCCCCTTGGAAGGCCAGAAATACACCACTGACCACACTCCCACGTGACTGCGCCAGGCTGGCACAGCGCTCTGCGCCGCTGTGGTATGCGCATCCAAGGCCATTTGGACGTGCATACCAGCTCAGCTGCCTCTGAGCGCCAAAGGACGCGTGTGGCGTTTGACTCTAACAGGGAGTGCGCCTGCGCAGGCCATGAACAAATGTCTGGCGCAGGGGACCACCCTGCTAGAGGGAAGCGCAAAACGCATCCGCAGCTCACGCATGCACAGATGGGACGGGGCTGAGGTAAGGTTTATGGGCCTCCAGGGGGGTCATCCCCGCAGGACATCCAGATTGGGGATGCCCCGCGGAGAGTGATCAGATTGGTCCTGAAAACTAATAGATTTCAGGGCCAATCCCCCCTGTGTGTTGGTCCACTTTAAACATGAAATGCAAGAAAAACATACTCACTTTGACCACCTGGCCATTAACGCGGCTATCCACTCATGTGTTTTTTTTTTGCATGCCCAGGAGGGGAAGGGGTGGGAGGGGTGCTAGGTGGGGGAGGTGAGGTAGGTGGGGGAGGTGGGGGAGGGGTGGTGGGGTCAGATTCGGAGGAGGAGCTGGGGAGGCGCTGAATCCGTCTCCTGGGCAGCATGGTGGAAACGCTAAGGAGGAAACAGGAACCGGATATGACCAAAGCGACAGGGACACAAAAAAAAATAAAAAATAAAAAAAAACGCTCCGCGCACCAGGAACAAGCTAATATCAGCTATGTGCAAGCTAAGTGGCGGAAAAAGTAAATTGACGCATTACAACAAGCTATTGGCCTAAGCGTTAGTCATTTTTAGCTTTAGGTGGCTTTGAAACGCAAAGGAGGAAACCGGAACCGGATATGACCAAAGCAACTGTGAAATAAATTTAAAAAAAAAACGCTCCGCGCACCAGGAACAAGCTAATATCAGCTATGTGCAAGCTAAGTGGCGGAAAAAGTAAATTGACGCATTACAACAAGCTATTGGCCTAAGCGCTAGGCATTTTTTGCTTTAGGTGGCTTTGAAACGCAAAGGAGGAAACCGGAACCGGATATAACCAAAGCAACTGTGAAATAAATTTCAAAAAAAAAGTTCCGCGCACCAGGAACAAGCTAATATCAGCTATGTGCAAGCTAAGTGGCGGAAAAAGTAAATTGACGCATTACAACAAGCTATTGGCCTAAGCGCTAGTCATTTTTTGCTTTAGGTGGCTTTGAAACGCAAAGGAGGAAACAGGAACCGGATATGACCAAAGCAACTGTGAAATAAATTTCAAAAAAAAAGTTCTGCGCACCAGGAACAAGCTAATATCAGCTATGTGCAAGCTAAGTGGCGGAAAAAGTAAATTGACGCATTACAACAAGCTATTGGCAAAGACGCCATTAATTATTAGCTTGATTTAGCTGGGGGTTCAAGATACTGTAATGCATAGGTCCTTGAAAACCAAAAAACTTGGTGCTGAAAAAGACAAATCTTATTCCTTCATAAAATCATCACACAATAAAACTATCCAACTACATGATAATGTGGCACACATGAGAATGCATAACGGGTTGTTATGAGCTTGTACGCCTGAATAAATCCTGCATAATGTGGACATGCACGCTCACAACTACAGTGTATTCATTAAGAACGACTGGGGTCGCGGGAAGTGAATTCCTTGCAAATGGCAGAAGGGCACATGTATGAACAGCACAGTGCCGCACAACGCAGCACAGCGCCGCTCGCGCCGCCACATAGCGAATCAAAACAGCGACTGCACAAACTCTGACCACCACAGATTCATCAAGGACAGGGCTGCCGAATAGCTTGGGCGCTGACAATTTCGAAGAGCGAACGTGACCGCCAAACAGGACTGGCTAAAAAGTAGCTTTACAAGCCCCGTGTGTGGTGAAAACAAGCGATTTGGAGCCCAATGAGTTTTGTGGGAGGAGATGCATTTGGGATGTCACTCACAACATTACAGTGTAAAAATAACAACTTTCTACAAAAAATGAAAAATAACAAGCCAGATTAATAAAACATATCCCAATAAACATGTGTTGAATTTTGTGCCAAAGACAAGAACACAAAAACCACTTAAAACAATCATTGCAGCGTCTGCCATTGAAATGTATGGGAGAGCGGCAGGTAGCGCCAGGTCATACCTGTCGCTGTGATGGGATAAGCAGCGGCGCTGTTCGTTGCAGTCGGCTACATGATGAATCCCGCGCTAGCCGTCGCTCTCGCCGGCGCTAGCCTCATTTAGCTTGATAAATGCGTCATTGTGGCCGACGCCGGGCGTACTTGAGTCGGTAGCCGCCGTTAGCTGGCGGTACATGGCGCTCGTCAGACACTACCTGGCGCTAGCCCGTGATAAATAAGGCCCTAAGACATAAAAACAGCATTTTCCCTCTAGCCATCCAACAGCTGAACAGCTAACTAGAACTTAATTAATAAGTTGTCTTTTGTATATTGTGTATATATATTTGTTTAATAAAGGCATTATATATATTTTTTCTACATATATAGTGGTGCCACGGAACTTTGTTTCGGGGTTGGCTTTGGGGGGATTGGTGGGCCTCCCCCCCCTCTTCTGTTTCAAAATTTGGGCGTTGTGCCATGCCAAACCCCCGTGTTGCACACTACTTGATTAGATAGAACGTTGGTGCGGTCTTTTTTTTATGGTGTGAGTCGCTGAGAGTCGGTCGCAATGAGCTGGCGCTACCTTTCACTCCCTGCAACGCTGTACTGGTGTTAGAACGCCTAACATACATCTCATTCATCAATGCCGGCTAGGTTACTACAGCGACTGAGTCGCTCTAAGCGCCTCTGTACAGATGCTCATCTGCCGATACCTGGCGCTAGATATGAATCAGCCTGCTCGTATAGAGCTAAAGCATTATTGCCACAATATTTAGGGTAAGTTTGAATATAGGATTGGGTTTTTCAGAAGCAAGATTGTCTGAATTGTGACAAAATGGCAGCTCCCATGCAGTTCAGTAGCATAGAATCTGCCTGCTGTTCCACAATATCAGCATGAAGTTAAGCCCTCATATAGCTTACATCACTGATTGTGAGGGGGGGGGGGAATTAGGGGAACAATTTACTAAAATGTGATTTTTTTAGTCACACATATTCAAAATTCAACACATCAAAATTCCTAGTGATCGATAATAGAGATGAGCGAACTTTTGAAAAATTCGATTCGACTGATTCGCCGAATTTTCCGACAAAAATCGTTTCGACCCGAATAAATTCGCGACGAATCGCTATTAAAAACGGCTATTTCTGAGCCTCCTACAGCCTCAATAGGGTTGTAAACCATTCAGCCTTGCTGTAACACGCACAGGATGCGTGCTGGGTTTGTTAAATAATACTTTGAAGAAATATCACATGCAGATCAGAGGCATCGCTAATAGAATCGCAGAGCGGCACAATTGCAGAGAGTTGAAGTGGCATCACTATGAGGGGCAGAAGGAGCCCAAATATACACTGGAGTTGGCCTCAGGAGCCCAAAAATTGGATGAATCACACCCTGGAGTTGGCAGAAGTTGGCAGCAGCAGCAGGAGCCCAAATATACACTGGAGTTGGCTTCAGGAGCCCAAAAATTGGATGAATCACACCCTGGAGTTGGCAGAAGTTGGCAGCAGCAGGAGCAGGAGCCCAAATATACACTGGAGTTGGCCTCAGGAGCCCAAAAATTGGATGAATCACACCCTGGAGTTGGCAGAAGTTGGCAGCAGCAGCAGCAGGAGCCCAAATATACACTGGAGTTGGCTTCAGGAGCCCAAAAATTGGATGAATCACACCCTGGAGTTGGCAGGAGTTGACAGTAGCAGCAGCAGGAGCCCAAATATACACTGGAGTTGGCCTCAGGAGCCCAAAAATTGGATGAATCACACCCTGGAGTTGGCAGGAGTTGACAGTAGCAGCAGCAGGAGCCCAAATATACACTGGAGTTGGCTTCAGGAGCCCAAAAATTGGATGAATCACACCCTGGAGTTGGCAGAAGTTGGCAGCAGCAGCAGCAGCAGGAGCCCAAATATACACTGGAGTTGGCTTCAGGAGCCCAAAAATTGGATGAATCACACCCTGGAGTTGGCAGGAGTTGACAGTAGCAGCAGCAGGAGCCCAAATATACACTGGAGTTGGCTTCAGGAGCCCAAAAATTGGATGAATCACACCCTGGAGTTGGCAGGAGTTGACAGTAGCAGCAGCAGAAGCCCAAATATACACTGGAGTTGGCTTCAGGAGCCCAAAAATTGGATGAATCACACCCTGGAGTTGGCAGAAGTTGACAGTAGCAGCAGCAGGAGCCCAAATATACACTGGAGTTGGCCTCAGGAGCCCAAAAATTGGATGAATCACACCCTGGAGTTGGCAGAAGTTGGCAGCAGCAGCAGCAGGAGCCCAAATATACACTGGAGTTGGCTTCAGGAGCCCAAAAATTGGATGAATCACACCCTGGAGTTGGCAGAAGTTGGCAGCAGCAGGAGCAGGAGCCCAAATATACACTGGAGTTGGCCTCAGGAGCCCAAAAATTGGATGAATCACACCCTGGAGTTGGCAGAAGTTGGCAGCAGCAGCAGCAGGAGCCCAAATATACACTGGAGTTGGCTTCAGGAGCCCAAAAATTGGATGAATCACACCCTGGAGTTGGCAGGAGTTGACAGTAGCAGCAGCAGGAGCCCAAATATACACTGGAGTTGGCCTCAGGAGCCCAAAAATTGGATGAATCACACCCTGGAGTTGGCAGGAGTTGACAGTAGCAGCAGCAGGAGCCCAAATATACACTGGAGTTGGCTTCAGGAGCCCAAAAATTGGATGAATCACACCCTGGAGTTGGCAGAAGTTGGCAGCAGCAGCAGCAGCAGGAGCCCAAATATACACTGGAGTTGGCTTCAGGAGCCCAAAAATTGGATGAATCACACCCTGGAGTTGGCAGGAGTTGACAGTAGCAGCAGCAGGAGCCCAAATATACACTGGAGTTGGCTTCAGGAGCCCAAAAATTGGATGAATCACACCCTGGAGTTGGCAGGAGTTGACAGTAGCAGCAGCAGGAGCCCAAATATACACTGGAGTTGGCTTCAGGAGCCCAAAAATTGGATGAATCACACCCTGGAGTTGGCAGAAGTTGGCAGCAGCAGCAGCAGGAGCCCAAATATACACTGGAGTTGGCCTCAGGAGCCCAAAAATTGGATGAATCACACCCTGGAGTTGGCAGAAGTTGACAGTAGCAGCAGCAGGAGCCCAAATATACACTGGAGTTGGCCTCAGGAGCCCAAAAATTGGATGAATCACACCCTGGAGTTGGCAGAAGTTGGCAGCAGCAGCAGCAGGAGCCCAAATATACACTGGAGTTGGCTTCAGGAGCCCAAAAATTGGATGAATCACACCCTGGAGTTGGCAGGAGTTGACAGTAGCAGCAGCAGGAGCCCAAATATACACTGGAGTTGGCCTCAGGAGCCCAAAAATTGGATGAATCACACCCTGGAGTTGGCAGGAGTTGACAGTAGCAGCAGCAGGAGCCCAAATATACACTGGAGTTGGCTTCAGGAGCCCAAAAATTGGATGAATCACACCCTGGAGTTGGCAGAAGTTGGCAGCAGCAGCAGCAGCAGGAGCCCAAATATACACTGGAGTTGGCTTCAGGAGCCCAAAAATTGGATGAATCACACCCTGGAGTTGGCAGGAGTTGACAGTAGCAGCAGCAGGAGCCCAAATATACACTGGAGTTGGCCTCAGGAGCCCAAAAATTGGATGAATCACACCCTGGAGTTGGCAGGAGTTGACAGTAGCAGCAGCAGGAGCCCAAATATACACTGGAGTTGGCTTCAGGAGCCCAAAAATTGGATGAATCACACCCTGGAGTTGGCAGAAGTTGGCAGCAGCAGCAGCAGCAGGAGCCCAAATATACACTGGAGTTGGCTTCAGGAGCCCAAAAATTGGATGAATCACACCCTGGAGTTGGCAGGAGTTGACAGTAGCAGCAGCAGGAGCCCAAATATACACTGGAGTTGGCTTCAGGAGCCCAAAAATTGGATGAATCACACCCTGGAGTTGGCAGGAGTTGACAGTAGCAGCAGCAGGAGCCCAAATATACACTGGAGTTGGCCTCAGGAGCCCAAAAATTGGATGAATCACACCCTGGAGTTGGCAGGAGTTGACAGTAGCAGCAGCAGGAGCCCAAATATACACTGGAGTTGGCTTCAGGAGCCCAAAAATTGGATGAATCACACCCTGGAGTTGGCAGAAGTTGGCAGCAGCAGCAGCAGCAGGAGCCCAAATATACACTGGAGTTGGCTTCAGGAGCCCAAAAATTGGATGAATCACACCCTGGAGTTGGCAGGAGTTGACAGTAGCAGCAGCAGGAGCCCAAATATACACTGGAGTTGGCTTCAGGAGCCCAAAAATTGGATGAATCACACCCTGGAGTTGGCAGGAGTTGACAGTAGCAGCAGCAGGAGCCCAAATATACACTGGAGTTGGCTTCAGGAGCCCAAAAATTGGATGAATCACACCCTGGAGTTGGCAGAAGTTGACAGTAGCAGCAGCAGGAGCCCAAATATACACTGGAGTTGGCCTCAGGAGCCCAAAAATTGGATGAATCACACCCTGGAGTTGGCAGAAGTTGGCAGCAGCAGCAGCAGGAGCCCAAATATACACTGGAGTTGGCTTCAGGAGCCCAAAAATTGGATGAATCACACCCTGGAGTTGGCAGGAGTTGACAGTAGCAGCAGCAGGAGCCCAAATATACACTGGAGTTGGCTTCAGGAGCCCAAAAATTGGATGAATCACACCCTGGAGTTGGCAGAAGTTGGCAGCAGCAGCAGCAGGAGCCCAAATATACACTGGAGTTGGCCTCAGGAGCCCAAAAATTGGATGAATCACACCCTGGAGTTGGCAGAAGTTGACAGTAGCAGCAGCAGGAGCCCAAATATACACTGGAGTTGGCCTCAGGAGCCCAAAAATTGGATGAATCACACCCTGGAGTTGGCAGAAGTTGGCAGCAGCAGCAGCAGGAGCCCAAATATACACTGGAGTTGGCTTCAGGAGCCCAAAAATTGGATGAATCACACCCTGGAGTTGGCAGGAGTTGACAGTAGCAGCAGCAGGAGCCCAAATATACACTGGAGTTGGCCTCAGGAGCCCAAAAATTGGATGAATCACACCCTGGAGTTGGCAGAAGTTGGCAGCAGCAGCAGCAGGAGCCCAAATATACACTGGAGTTGGCTTCAGGAGCCCAAAAATTGGATGAATCACACCCTGGAGTTGGCAGAAGTTGGCAGCAGCAGCAGGAGCCCAAACATTACTTTAAAGAGACCCTGGAGTTGGCTTCAGGAGCCCAAAAATTGGATGATTCACACCCTGGAGTTGGCAGCAGCAGCAGCAGGAGCCCAAATATACACTGGGGTTGGCTTCAGGAGCCCAAAAATTGGATGAATCACACCCTGGAGTTGGCAGCAGCAGCAGCAGGAGCCCAAATATTACTATAAAGAGACACTGGGGTTGGCTTCAGGAGCCCAAAAATTTGATGAATCACACCCTGGAGTTGGCAGCAGCAGGAGCCCAAATATTACTTTAAAGAGACACTGGGGTTGGCTTCAGGAGCCCAAAAATTGGATGAATCACACCCTGTGGAGAGTCATGTGGAGAAAAAGTAGCTTAGTTAGTAATATCTACATAAAATTATGAATAAACAAATGCAAAAGTATTGCCAAAGTGAAGTTTTGTTTGAGGGTGTGTTTCCACCTTTTAATTAAATCAGAAACAAGAAGGTATCATTGCCTCTGACTAATTAGCCCTCAAAAATTCTTGGAATTTTTAATCTGGAATCATGTCTGATCCGTCTTATCCGAAGAATATTAATAAAAAGTAAGAGTAACGGAAAGGATTTTTTATCAATACTTACTTGTGGTCCGATGCGGAGGAATGTCTGTAACTGGAGAGCAGCGCCTTAAATCTGTTTTGCACGATCCATCTTTCTTTAGTGTAGGTCTGGCCCCGTCATCAATCTACTGGAATACATCAGGCATTGTTGGGAGGAAAGCTTGGATGATCCAAGCGCCATTCATTTCCACGCAGGGCAGTCTCTGGAAAAAAAAAGTCTGTATAAACCAGGGTCTTTTTCATATAAAAACAAATGGTTATTCTTGCTTGTAAACCATATGTTCCACAGATTTACCAGTCATTGTGTCAGCCAATGAAGCAACTTTGTCTCGAAGTGCTGCAAAAGCAGTCCACTGCATCACAAGTGGCATCTGACACCCCCAGTCAACTGTCTGTCTGTTATGCTTTGGGTTCAGCTCCACTATCCATTGATGAAGATCTGATAATCATAAAATTCAGCAGCTACTGCCCAGCCAAGAAGTGGAGGAGACACTCGCCTCTTCTTCCACTAGCCGGCAATTAGTGATGAGGAGAGTGTCGTGGGAGGAGGTGTTGCAAGCCGAGGTAGTGGAAGAGGGTCCCTGGAGTCTGCGGCGGTGGCGGCGGCAGCAGCAGCAGATTATTGCGGACTGTTGTTCGGAAAAATCAGCTACTCAGCGATGTGGCAGTGTTTCATGCAGCATCCTGGGGAGAAAAAGTAGGTTAGTTAGTGTATATACATAAAATTATGAATAGACAAATGCAATAGTATTGCCAAAGTGAAGTTTTGTTTGAGGGTGTGTTTCCACCTTGTAATTAAATCAGAAACAACTAGCTATCATTTGCCTCTGAATAATTAGCCCTCAAAAATTCTTGGAATTTTTAATCTTGATGTCTGAGGGATTTCTCCTCTCAGACAGCGTCACCATAAGTCCAGCCTGCTGCATTACACTTGGAAGAACATCTTGTTTGCGCTGCGACAAGGAAGCCAAAGTCATGCGTCCTCACATGGCACACGTGTTCAGTCTAGTTTTTAAGTCTTGCCCCCATCTGAAAGAACAACAGGAAAGAAAGTTAGCATGCACTTCTGGCACTCCTACACCACGAAGCACAACCCTATTGAGCCTCAGCGTCACAACGGTGTACCCCACCATAGTCTGATTTGCGATGTTTCCACCCGTTGGAATTCCACCCTCCATATGCAGGATCCACTATAGCAGTGGTCCCCAACCCTGTCCTCAAGGCCCACCAACAGGCCAGGTTTTGCAGATCTCCACAAAGATGCACAGGTGGAGTAATTAGTGCAGCTGCAGAGCAATAGAGCTGGCTATTTGGAGATCCAAAAAACATGACATGTTGGTGGGCCTTGAGGACAGGGTTGAGGACCACTGCACTATAGGAACAGAGAAAAGCCATCACGGATTTCTGGATGATCCAAACGGATAGGGGGACACCTGTGTAAATTCAATGTAAACCATTGGCAGCTCATACGTGACACCGACCGTTTGCTCAGGCCCTTTGAGGAAGCTACGTTATTAGTCAGTTGCCAGGACTATGAGATGAACGATGAGATTCCACTGCTTCATGTACTACAACACATGTTGGAAAGCATGGCTGGTCAGGGCACTGGAGACATGGCACATACATTTCACAGCCACATGAAGCCTGTGGGGGCTGAAGTGGAGGAGGAGGAGGGGGTGGGGCAAAGCAAACCACAGTTTAGGTTTCACAAAATGACCATTTTATCTAGTCATCTGACAGAAGAGGAGGAGCAGGAGCAGCCACAGGAGCTAGAGGGTTGTGAGTAAGGTGAGACAGAGGACCCAGACACACCGTGGCAGTTTACAGTGGAGATGGAGACAGGTAGTCCCTCCGAGTCATTTGCACAAATGGCACGATGCATGCTCACATGCTTGCGTACTAGTGAGCGCAGAATTGTCTCCATTTGTCAGCGGGAAGACTTCTGGCTCTCCAACTTATTGGACCCTCGCTTCCGGCACAAAATGGGGGCATTTTTTACGCCCACTGAGAGGGAGGACAAACTGACCTACTACAGAGACATCCCACGTAGTCAGTTGGGCGATGTCTATCTGCGCCATGGCCCATACTCCCGCAGGTCTGACTCGGGGGGACCTCTGCGATCACCTTCCACTGCCATGGCTGCTGGGGGGGTGGAAGGAGCAGCAGCAGCAGCTCCATCAGCAGCAGCCTCAGTCTTCAGTCGCTAGTGAGTAGCTTTCTACACCCGCATAGTGAGTCTACTCATGAGCAGCAGGAAGACCTGGAGCTGGACCTCAAACAGCAGGTCATGTCATACCTTGACATGACCATGCCAACACACCTTCAAGATCCACTGGATTTGCTGGGAAGCCAAACTTGACTTGTGCCCGCAACTAGCAGAGTTTGCCCTGGAAAAGCTGTACTGGCCGGACAGTAGTTGATTTAGATGGCAACTGGGCTGCTCTATATAACGAAGCAAAATGGCAAATTTACCTCACTATATGAGCTATTGCCCCTCAGATTTACACAGGGGCTGCTCTATATTATGCTGCAAAGTGGCAAATTTACCTCACAATATAAGCTATTGCCCCTCAGATTTACACAGGGGCTGCTCTATATTATGCTGCAAAATGGCAAATTTACCTCACAATATAAGCTATTGCCCCTCAGATTTACACAGGGCCTGCTCTATATAACGAAGCAAAATGGCAAATTTACCTCACTATATAAGCTATTGCCCCTCAGATTTACACAGGGGCTGCTCTATATTATGCTGCAAAATGGCAAATTAACCTCACAATATAAGCTATTGCAGCTCTATATAAATAAAAATAAATAAATAAAAAAAGGGCCTGTAGAAGCTTATTTAGTATAACAGATAGGGTGACATGTGCTGGTTTGGGATGCCCATATGGGCTAGTGTTTTGGCAGCAGTACAAAAACCAATGCAAAATGCAATAGCTTAATAAAGCTGATGCTGATCAACGCTTATTTAGTATAACAGATGGGGTGCAACATGCAGGTTTGGGATGCCCTGCGGCCTGGTGTATTTAAAGCAGACCAAAACCAATTCAAAATGCAATAACTTAATAAAGCTGAGGCTGTAGATGCTTATTTAGTATAAACAGGTAGGGTGCAAGGTGCAGCTTTGGGGTGCCCTGCGGCCTGGTTAAATGAAAGCAGTCAAAAAGGAAGTGCAAACTGAAGTAGCTTAATGAAGCTGATGCTGATCAACGCTTATGTTGTATACCAGATAGGGTGCAAGGTGCAGCTTTGGGGTGCCCTGCGGCCTGGTTTATTAAAATCAGTCAAAAACAAGTGCAAACTGAAGTAGCCTGATCAACGCTTATGTTGTATAACAGATAGGTTTAAAATAGCATGTGCCTTGGGATGCCCGTGTGGCCTGTTATATTTCAAGCTGAACAAAAAGTAACAATAATCCAAGTATGAGACATCATTTTGACCTTCTTCACAGCGCCATACTTTGAAAAAAAAAAATTAATTTCATGCCGATCAATCCAAAGGTCAATGCCCCTAACAAAAATAGTGTTCGGCATAAGTTTTCCTTCTGGAAGGACGTAACCTTTAGTTTACATGGTTGGGGTAGGTTATCTTACAAATTGGGATACCCCAGGCAGCAGTGTCATTGAAAGAGACAGATTGTAATGCAGGCCATACGCAAGCAGAGAAACTCAGGCTGCAACAGGCCTATTTAGTTTACATGGTTGGGGTAGGTTATCTTACAAATTGGGATACCCCACTGTATATGAAACCGAATATAAATGCACACCCAAAAGTGGACACTCAGCCTCCAAGAGGCCTGCTTAGTTTAAATAAGAGAGCTGCTTAGTATGGTAGGTAGGTTATGTTATGTTACAGAATGGGATGCCCCAAGCAGACTTGAGATCAGTATATATGCACACAGCAGCAGTGTGTTAGCAGGCTCATACAGGCCAAATTTCTTTAAATAACTGTGCAGCTTACAGTTAATGCAGAGGCTAATGGTATGTTACAGAATGGGATGCCCCAAGCTGACTTGAGATCAGTATATATGCACACAGCAGCAGTGTGTTAGCAGGCTCATACAGGCCAAATTTCTTTAAATAAATGTGCAGCTTACAGTAAATGCAGAGGCTAATGGTATGTTACAGAATGGGATGCCCCAAAGCAGACTTGAGATCAGTATATATGCACACAGCAGCAGTGTGTTAGCAGGCTCATACAGGCCAAATTTCTTTAAATAAATGTGCAGCTTACAGTAAATGCAGAGGCTAATGGTATGTTACAGAATGGGATGCCCCAAAGCAGACTTGAGATCAGTATATATGCACACAGCAGCAGTGTGTTAGCAGGCTCATACAGGCCAAATTTCTTTAAATAAATGTGCAGCTTACAGTAAATGCAGAGGCTAATGGTATGTTACAGAATGGGATGCCCCAAAGCAGACTTGAGATCAGTATATATGCACACAGCAGCAGTGTGTTAGCAGGCTCATACAGGCCAAATTTCTTTAAATAACTGTGCAGCTTACAGTTAATGCAGAGGCTAATGGTATGTTACAGAATGGGATGCCCCAAGCAGACTTGAGATCAGTATATATGCACACAGCAGCAGTGTGTTAGCAGGCTCATACAGGCCAAATTTCTTTAAATAACTGTGCAGCTTACAGTTAATGCAGAGGCTAATGGTATGTTACAGAATGGGATGCCCCAAAGCAGACTTGAGATCAGTATATATGCACACAGCAGCAGTGTGTTAGCAGGCTCATACAGGCCAAATTTCTTTAAATAAATGTGCAGCTTACAGTAAATGCAGAGGCTAATGGTATGTTACAGAATGGGATGCCCCAAAGCAGACTTGAGATCAGTATATATGCACACAGCAGCAGTGTGTTAGCAGGCTCATACAGGCCAAATTTCTTTAAATAACTGTGCAGCTTACAGTTAATGCAGAGGCTAATGGTATGTTACAGAATGGGATGCCCCAAGCAGACTTGAGATCAGTATATATGCACACAGCAGCAGTGTGTTAGCAGGCTCATACAGGCCAAATTTCTTTAAATAACTGTGCAGCTTACAGTTAATGCAGAGGCTAATCGTATGTTACAGAATGGGATGCCCCAAAGCAGACTTGAGATCAGTATATATGCACACAGCAGCAGTGTGTTAGCAGGCTCATACAGGCCAAATTTCTTTAAATAACTGTGCAGCTTACAGTTAATGCAGAGGCTAATGGTATGTTACAGAATGGGATGCCCCAAGCTGACTTGAGATCAGTATATATGCACACAGCAGCAGTGTGTTAGCAGGCTCATACAGGCCAAATTTCTTTAAATAACTGTGCAGCTTACAGTTAATGCAGAGGCTAATGGTATGTTACAGAATGGGATGCCCCAAGCTGACTTGAGATCAGTATATATGCACACAGCAGCAGTGTGTTAGCAGGCTCATACAGGCCAAATTTCTTTAAATAACTGTGCAGCTTACAGTTAATGCAGAGGCTAATGGTATGTTACAGAATGGGATGCCCCAAAGCAGACTTGAGATCAGTATATATGCACACAGCAGCAGTGTGTTAGCAGGCTCATACAGGCCAAATTTCTTTAAATAACTGTGCAGCTTACAGTTAATGCAGAGGCTAATGGTATGTTACAGAATGGGATGCCCCAAGCAGACTTGAGATCAGTATATATGCACACAGCAGCAGTGTGTTAGCAGGCTCATACAGGCCAAATTTCTTTAAATAACTGTGCAGCTTACAGTTAATGCAGAGGCTAATGGTATGTTACAGAATGGGATGCCCCAAAGCAGACTTGAGATCAGTATATATGCACACAGCAGCAGTGTGTTAGCAGGCTCATACAGGCCAAATTTCTTTAAATAAATGTGCAGCTTACAGTAAATGCAGAGGCTAATGGTATGTTACAGAATGGGATGCCCCAAAGCAGACTTGAGATCAGTATATATGCACACAGCAGCAGTGTGTTAGCAGGCTCATACAGGCCAAATTTCTTTAAATAAATGTGCAGCTTACAGTAAATGCAGAGGCTAATGGTATGTTACAGAATGGGATGCCCCAAAGCAGACTTGAGATCAGTATATATGCACACAGCAGCAGTGTGTTAGCAGGCTCATACAGGCCAAATTTCTTTAAATAACTGTGCAGCTTACAGTTAATGCAGAGGCTAATGGTATGTTACAGAATGGGATGCCCCAAGCAGACTTGAGATCAGTATATATGCACACAGCAGCAGTGTGTTAGCAGGCTCATACAGGCCAAATTTCTTTAAATAACTGTGCAGCTTACAGTTAATGCAGAGGCTAATGGTATGTTACAGAATGGGATGCCCCAAAGCAGACTTGAGATCAGTATATATGCACACAGCAGCAGTGTGTTAGCAGGCTCATACAGGCCAAATTTCTTTAAATAAATGTGCAGCTTACAGTAAATGCAGAGGCTAATGGTATGTTACAGAATGGGATGCCCCAAAGCAGACTTGAGATCAGTATATATGCACACAGCAGCAGTGTGTTAGCAGGCTCATACAGGCCAAATTTCTTTAAATAACTGTGCAGCTTACAGTTAATGCAGAGGCTAATGGTATGTTACAGAATGGGATGCCCCAAGCAGACTTGAGATCAGTATATATGCACACAGCAGCAGTGTGTTAGCAGGCTCATACAGGCCAAATTTCTTTAAATAACTGTGCAGCTTACAGTTAATGCAGAGGCTAATGGTATGTTACAGAATGGGATGCCCCAAAGCAGACTTGAGATCAGTATATATGCACACAGCAGCAGTGTGTTAGCAGGCTCATACAGGCCAAATTTCTTTAAATAACTGTGCAGCTTACAGTTAATGCAGAGGCTAATGGTATGTTACAGAATGGGATGCCCCAAGCTGACTTGAGATCAGTATATATGCACACAGCAGCAGTGTGTTAGCAGGCTCATACAGGCCAAATTTCTTTAAATAACTGTGCAGCTTACAGTTAATGCAGAGGCTAATGGTATGTTACAGAATGGGATGCCCCAAGCTGACTTGAGATCAGTATATATGCACACAGCAGCAGTGTGTTAGCAGGCTCATACAGGCCAAATTTCTTTAAATAACTGTGCAGCTTACAGTTAATGCAGAGGCTAATGGTATGTTACAGAATGGGATGCCCCAAAGCAGACTTGAGATCAGTATATATGCACACAGCAGCAGTGTGTTAGCAGGCTCATACAGGCCAAATTTCTTTAAATAACTGTGCAGCTTACAGTTAATGCAGAGGCTAATGGTATGTTACAGAATGGGATGCCCCAAGCAGACTTGAGATCAGTATATATGCACACAGCAGCAGTGTGTTAGCAGGCTCATACAGGCCAAATTTCTTTAAATAACTGTGCAGCTTACAGTTAATGCAGAGGCTAATGGTATGTTACAGAATGGGATGCCCCAAAGCAGACTTGAGATCAGTATATATGCACACAGCAGCAGTGTGTTAGCAGGCTCATACAGGCCAAATTTCTTTAAATAAATGTGCAGCTTACAGTAAATGCAGAGGCTAATGGTATGTTACAGAATGGGATGCCCCAAAGCAGACTTGAGATCAGTATATATGCACACAGCAGCAGTGTGTTAGCAGGCTCATACAGGCCAAATTTCTTTAAATAAATGTGCAGCTTACAGTAAATGCAGAGGCTAATGGTATGTTACAGAATGGGATGCCCCAAAGCAGACTTGAGATCAGTATATATGCACACAGCAGCAGTGTGTTAGCAGGCTCATACAGGCCAAATTTCTTTAAATAAATGTGCAGCTTACAGTAAATGCAGAGGCTAATGGTATGTTACAGAATGGGATGCCCCAAAGCAGACTTGAGATCAGTATATATGCACACAGCAGCAGTGTGTTAGCAGGCTCATACAGGCCAAATTTCTTTAAATAAATGTGCAGCTTACAGTAAATGCAGAGGCTAATGGTATGTTACAGAATGGGATGCCCCAAAGCAGACTTGAGATCAGTATATATGCACACAGCAGCAGTGTGTTAGCAGGCTCATACAGGCCAAATTTCTTTAAATAACTGTGCAGCTTACAGTTAATGCAGAGGCTTATGGTATGTTACAGAATGGGATGTCCCAAAAACCAGAGAGCACCTGGCAGGCAGCAGTAAGACTATGCACAGCAAAAGTGTCTTTATCATGCCTAATTTCAATTAGAATAGGTGCAAATGGTTAGGTTCTTAAATAGAGGCTGGTGTAGTCACAGAATGGGATGCCCTAAAAACCAGCAGTAAGTACACCTGGCAGGGACAAGTTGTGCTATGCCCAGCAAAAGTGTCTTTATCAGGCCTAATTTCAAATATGATAAGAGCAAATGCTTATATGGTCTTAAACAGAGGCTGCTTTAGTCACAGAATGGGATGCCCCGGGCAGGAATCGAGCTGGCAGGGTACAGTAGTGCTTTGGCCAGCAAAAGTGTCTTTATCAGGCCTAATTTCAAATATGATAAGAGCAAATGCTTATATGGTCTTAAACAGAGGCTGCTGTAGTCACAGAATGGGATGCCCCGGGCAGGAATCGAGCTGGCAGGGTACAGTAGTGCTTTGGCCAGCAAAAGTGTCTTTATCAGGCCTAATTTCTATGAGAATAAGTGCAAATGTTTATTATGCTATTAAATAGAGGCTGCTTTAGTCACAGAATGGGATGCCAGTGCCACAAAAACCAGAGAGCATGCACAGCAAAAGTGTCTTTATCAGGCCTGATTTCTATGAGAATAAGTGCAAATGTTTATTATGCTATTAAATAGAGGCTGCTTTAGTCACAGAATGGGATGCCAGTGCCACAAAAACCAGAGAGCATGCACAGCAAAAGTGTCTTTATCAGGCCTGATTTCTATGAGAATAAGTGCAAATGTTTATTATGCTATTAAATAGAGGCTGCTTTAGTCACAGAATGGGATGCCAGTGCCACAAAAACCAGAGAGCATGCACAGCAAAAGTGTCTTTATCAGGCCTGATTTCTATGAGAATAAGTGCAAATGTTTATTATGCTATTAAATAGAGGCTGCTTTAGTCACAGAATGGGATGCCAGTGCCACAAAAACCAGAGAGCATGCACAGCAAAAGTGTCTTTATCAGGCCTGATTTCTATGAGAATAAGTGCAAATGTTTATTATGCTATTAAATAGAGGCTGCTTTAGTCACAGAATGGGATGCCAGTGCCACAAAAACCAGAGAGCATGCACAGCAAAAGTGTCTTTATCAGGCCTGATTTCTATGAGAATAAGTGCAAATGGTTATTATGCTATTAAATAGAGGCTGCTTTAGTCACAGAATGGGATGCCAGTGCCACAAAAACCAGAGAGCATGCACAGCAAAAGTGTCTTTATCAGGCCTGATTTCTATGAGAATAAGTGCAAATGTTTATTATGCTATTAAATAGAGGCTGCTTTAGTCACAGAATGGGATGCCAGTGCCACAAAAACCAGAGAGCATGCACAGCAAAAGTGTCTTTATCAGGCCTGATTTCTATGAGAATAAGTGCAAATGTTTATTATGCTATTAAATAGAGGCTGCTTTAGTCACAGAATGGGATGCCAGTGCCACAAAAACCAGAGAGCATGCACAGCAAAAGTGTCTTTATCAGGCCTGATTTCTATGAGAATAAGTGCAAATGTTTATTATGCTATTAAATAGAGGCTGCTTTAGTCACAGAATGGGATGCCAGTGCCACAAAAACCAGAGAGCATGCACAGCAAAAGTGTCTTTATCAGGCCTGATTTCTATGAGAATAAGTGCAAATGTTTATTATGCTATTAAATAGAGGCTGCTTTAGTCACAGAATGGGATGCCAGTGCCACAAAAACCAGAGAGCATGCACAGCAAAAGTGTCTTTATCAGGCCTGATTTCTATGAGAATAAGTGCAAATGTTTATTATGCTATTAAATAGAGGCTGCTTTAGTCACAGAATGGGATGCCAGTGCCACAAAAACCAGAGAGCATGCACAGCAAAAGTGTCTTTATCAGGCCTGATTTCTATGAGAATAAGTGCAAATGTTTATTATGCTATTAAATAGAGGCTGCTTTAGTCACAGAATGGGATGCCAGTGCCACAAAAACCAGAGAGCATGCACAGCAAAAGTGTCTTTATCAGGCCTGATTTCTATGAGAATAAGTGCAAATGTTTATTATGCTATTAAATAGAGGCTGCTTTAGTCACAGAATGGGATGCCAGTGCCACAAAAACCAGAGAGCATGCACAGCAAAAGTGTCTTTATCAGGCCTGATTTCTATGAGAATAAGTGCAAATGTTTATTATGCTATTAAATAGAGGCTGCTTTAGTCACAGAATGGGATGCCAGTGCCACAAAAACCAGAGAGCATGCACAGCAAAAGTGTCTTTATCAGGCCTGATTTCTATGAGAATAAGTGCAAATGTTTATTATGCTATTAAATAGAGGCTGCTTTAGTCACAGAATGGGATGCCAGTGCCACAAAAACCAGAGAGCATGCACAGCAAAAGTGTCTTTATCAGGCCTGATTTCTATGAGAATAAGTGCAAATGGTTATTATGCTATTAAATAGAGGCTGCTTTAGTCACAGAATGGGATGCCAGTGCCACAAAAACCAGAGAGCATGCACAGCAAAAGTGTCTTTATCAGGCCTGATTTCTATGAGAATAAGTGCAAATGTTTATTATGCTATTAAATAGAGGCTGCTTTAGTCACAGAATGGGATGCCAGTGCCACAAAAACCAGAGAGCATGCACAGCAAAAGTGTCTTTATCAGGCCTGATTTCTATGAGAATAAGTGCAAATGTTTATTATGCTATTAAATAGAGGCTGCTTTAGTCACAGAATGGGATGCCAGTGCCACAAAAACCAGAGAGCATGCACAGCAAAAGTGTCTTTATCAGGCCTGATTTCTATGAGAATAAGTGCAAATGTTTATTATGCTATTAAATAGAGGCTGCTTTAGTCACAGAATGGGATGCCAGTGCCACAAAAACCAGAGAGCATGCACAGCAAAAGTGTCTTTATCAGGCCTGATTTCTATGAGAATAAGTGCAAATGTTTATTATGCTATTAAATAGAGGCTGCTTTAGTCACAGAATGGGATGCCAGTGCCACAAAAACCAGAGAGCATGCACAGCAAAAGTGTCTTTATCAGGCCTGATTTCTATGAGAATAAGTGCAAATGTTTATTATGCTATTAAATAGAGGCTGCTTTAGTCACAGAATGGGATGCCAGTGCCACAAAAACCAGAGAGCATGCACAGCAAAAGTGTCTTTATCAGGCCTGATTTCTATGAGAATAAGTGCAAATGTTTATTATGCTATTAAATAGAGGCTGCTTTAGTCACAGAATGGGATGCCAGTGCCACAAAAACCAGAGAGCATGCACAGCAAAAGTGTCTTTATCAGGCCTGATTTCTATGAGAATAAGTGCAAATGTTTATTATGCTATTAAATAGAGGCTGCTTTAGTCACAGAATGGGATGCCAGTGCCACAAAAACCAGAGAGCATGCACAGCAAAAGTGTCTTTATCAGGCCTGATTTCTATGAGAATAAGTGCAAATGGTTATTATGCTATTAAATAGAGGCTGCTTTAGTCACAGAATGGGATGCCAGTGCCACAAAAACCAGAGAGCATGCACAGCAAAAGTGTCTTTATCAGGCCTGATTTCTATGAGAATAAGTGCAAATGTTTATTATGCTATTAAATAGAGGCTGCTTTAGTCACAGAATGGGATGCCAGTGCCACAAAAACCAGAGAGCATGCACAGCAAAAGTGTCTTTATCAGGCCTGATTTCTATGAGAATAAGTGCAAATGTTTATTATGCTATTAAATAGAGGCTGCTTTAGTCACAGAATGGGATGCCAGTGCCACAAAAACCAGAGAGCATGCACAGCAAAAGTGTCTTTATCAGGCCTGATTTCTATGAGAATAAGTGCAAATGTTTATTATGCTATTAAATAGAGGCTGCTTTAGTCACAGAATGGGATGCCAGTGCCACAAAAACCAGAGAGCATGCACAGCAAAAGTGTCTTTATCAGGCCTGATTTCTATGAGAATAAGTGCAAATGGTTATTATGCTATTAAATAGAGGCTGCTTTAGTCACAGAATGGGATGCCAGTGCCACAAAAACCAGAGAGCATGCACAGCAAAAGTGTCTTTATCAGGCCTGATTTCTATGAGAATAAGTGCAAATGTTTATTATGCTATTAAATAGAGGCTGCTTTAGTCACAGAATGGGATGCCAGTGCCACAAAAACCAGAGAGCATGCACAGCAAAAGTGTCTTTATCAGGCCTGATTTCTATGAGAATAAGTGCAAATGTTTATTATGCTATTAAATAGAGGCTGCTTTAGTCACAGAATGGGATGCCAGTGCCACAAAAACCAGAGAGCATGCACAGCAAAAGTGTCTTTATCAGGCCTGATTTCTATGAGAATAAGTGCAAATGTTTATTATGCTATTAAATAGAGGCTGCTTTAGTCACAGAATGGGATGCCAGTGCCACAAAAACCAGAGAGCATGCACAGCAAAAGTGTCTTTATCAGGCCTGATTTCTATGAGAATAAGTGCAAATGTTTATTATGCTATTAAATAGAGGCTGCTTTAGTCACAGAATGGGATGCCAGTGCCACAAAAACCAGAGAGCATGCACAGCAAAAGTGTCTTTATCAGGCCTGATTTCTATGAGAATAAGTGCAAATGTTTATTATGCTATTAAATAGAGGCTGCTTTAGTCACAGAATGGGATGCCAGTGCCACAAAAACCAGAGAGCATGCACAGCAAAAGTGTCTTTATCAGGCCTGATTTCTATGAGAATAAGTGCAAATGTTTATTATGCTATTAAATAGAGGCTGCTTTAGTCACAGAATGGGATGCCAGTGCCACAAAAACCAGAGAGCATGCACAGCAAAAGTGTCTTTATCAGGCCTGATTTCTATGAGAATAAGTGCAAATGTTTATTATGCTATTAAATAGAGGCTGCTTTAGTCACAGAATGGGATGCCAGTGCCACAAAAACCAGAGAGCATGCACAGCAAAAGTGTCTTTATCAGGCCTGATTTCTATGAGAATAAGTGCAAATGTTTATTATGCTATTAAATAGAGGCTGCTTTAGTCACAGAATGGGATGCCAGTGCCACAAAAACCAGAGAGCATGCACAGCAAAAGTGTCTTTATCAGGCCTGATTTCTATGAGAATAAGTGCAAATGGTTATTATGCTATTAAATAGAGGCTGCTTTAGTCACAGAATGGGATGCCTCACAGCAGACTTAAGATCAGTTCAGTATATATGCACAGTTAGTTACTATAAGCAGCCTGAAAACGCTAACAAAGGCTGGATGAAAAAAAAAAAATCTCCCTGTCAGCCAGCTCCGTTTTTCCTACCTTTCCCTGGCTTTCTGTCTGTCTCCTGTCTGTCTCCTGCCTGTCTCCTGCCTGTCTCCAGCCTGTCCCTGTCTGTCCCTGTCTGTCCCTGTCTAACTGCCTCAGCTACACAGCGTTCTGTCTGTCTGTCACGAATGCAATAGAGAAATGAGGAAAAGCAAGATGGCCGCCGTTAAATACCGCTGTGTGACGTCACCGGGCTTGCTGGCTGCTGATAGGCTGCATGTGACTGCCCCAGCTTGCACTGGCGCGGGATACATGTCCAGACATGTCCCGCCCGCCATCTTAGAATGCCTGTAATGTAAATGAATGGATGTTAAAGGAAAACTTCGAGTGATCGAATCGCGGGGAAATTCGGATTCGATCCGAATCGAATTTTTCCTGAAATTCGGATCGAATCCGGGTTCGTCCGGATCGATTCGCTCATCCCTAATCGATAACATCAGATTTTCCAAATAAGCTGCATACAAAGATTGTGAGCCTTATTTAAGAAGCGTCATTGCCACACAGCACCACTTTTTCCTTAGCGGCACTCAGCGTCAGATTTAGTAACAGAAAAATGCTAATGCCAACGTGGCCACTGGCTAGCGTCTTATGTAACTATAGCGTTGATAAGGATGCAGTGCCAGACACGCAGGCTGAAGCAGCACCAGGTGAAACCTGTAGCTCTAGATCCCATAGAGCACAATGGGCAGAACTGGATTGAAGTGTTTAATGCTTTAAATTATATTAAACACATTTATTTGTTCAGAGCTTGCATTGGGCCTTGTCAGTGATTGAAATGCAGGACCTAGATGTCACAAAATGCTTTTTTTATATTACTAAAATTGATCTAAATGGCTTGTTTTACTTAACAGTGTGTAATTTGGACACCAACAACTAAAATGCATCCTAAAGGCACTATAACGTTTGTCCCTTTGTCTCCAGCAGTGATTTCTTGTAACTGTAAATGACGAAACACTAACCAGCGCCGGAAAAATACAGCGCCAAAGATTTCAGGAAGGTGCAGTGCAGCAGTAAAAAGTGGTAGTCACTGGCCTGGGATAATCAGGAGCTGACATTGGCCGGCAATACCTCAGCGCAACAATCAAAGCTAATCAATCAGCATTTGGCGCAATGCCTACTAGCGCCAGTGTAGTACCCAGTACAGCACCGGATTAGACAAGAATGCCAGTGCTCCGAAACTGGCGCTATAGCCACAAAACAGTTGCTAACAGAAGCACATCATAAATTAGGCCCTGAGCCATAATATTGACACTAATACCCTAAAAAAAAAATTATAAAACTTAAAAGTCAGCCATCCTTAACACTGAATTAGGTAATTCTTTAAAACATTAAGAGGCTTTAAGAAACTTTCTAATCTCTAAATATCTAAAAATTTGTGAAACCACAGCAACTCACCACACAATAAATTGCAATTTCTGGTACCTGTTTTGTGATGAAGCAAATCCATGGGTCTTATTGATGAAGTGCACCATTTATCATTTAGCTGGCATATGTATGTAACTATGTATGTATGAGAAAATAATAAAATGACATTTGGTGACATCAAGGTGCGTTTATATTAATGCAAATTCTGTACAAATAGTTTTGTTTAATATTAATTATAAGCAAGAAACACTTCACAACATTTCTGCCCATTGTGGTCTATGGGATCTAAACCAACAGTGCCACTATAAACTGGCGCAGCTTTGAGAAGAGTGCCAGTCACCGTGAACTATATGGCACTAGTGATGAATTCGACTAACGGACGCACCCGCACTGGCTGTTTTTTGTTTGTTAAATTGGGCACTGAGTGCCACTGAGCTAAATATTGGTGCTGAGTGGCATTGGCTGGCACTGACTGGTGTGATAAATGAGGCTCTAAGAGTTAAGTGGAAGATGTATTTTTTTTTTATATATGTGTCAATAAAAGCAGCCTATAGGTATTCATTACATGCTGAGAGCTAAGATCGCAATACTTATCATTTTTCTATTAATTTCCAATATTTCTTTTCTGATTACACTTATGGTCTATATTCAATCTCAATATCCTTTTTTTAAACCACTGGTGCCAGCTTAAATAATGGGTGAGTTGAAATCTCTTCAATAGGGTTGCAAACAGCAATAGAAACACAATTGATCCCATCTTTCCCACTATCCAAAATGTAATAAAATATTATAGGTTTTGTCCTCCTTTGTGCTCTAATAGGAATTGATAGGGAAACGATATAGTGACTAACAATTTGTGATTGGAAAGGAATATAAATGAGTATGCTTCCTGTGGGATTTTATAAAAAAATAGTAAAATATATACTATGTAGACCCTAATGTTTGCGGAAGTTCTATTGCCTACTGCCAAAACAGCATGCATCTGCACACAGCTACTAGGTGTCTAATAGCATAAATGAGAACATAGAGGCAACGGGATCTTTTTTTGCGCAGCTGTGGGTCACAAACATGTAAAACCTAATAAATCAATCATTTTTTATTAATACACATCCATTTCATTTAATGTTTTCATTTGAGAAAAAAAAAGTTTTACAACAGAAAACCACTAGCTAATAAATTAACCATAGAATCCATTGAAGCATTGCAAAACAGACTGTTATATTGTATCTAACTGCAACTGGTGCTGCTGTTTTAAAGTAGAGGAAACATTGTTTCAGCTCCAGTGACATTCATTTTCTTATTTAAATAAGTGACTCAAACTTGCATGACATCTGAAATGGTTGTGAAACTGCTGTTTTATTTGCCGAGTTCCATCTGGTTAATGTGACGGCATGGGGGTGAGCTGGCAGGGTAGAGTCTGATGACGATTTCTAGCTGAGATAAAGGCCTAATCTTATTTAAAATGTGACCCTCATGGGGGGGTAAACAGGTTGTTTTAGAATGTGAACCACACTTATCAACATTTTAATGGTTTGATTTTAATCTCATGACGATAATCTGCTTATTCTCATGTAACACCCAAACATGCAATTTTTGGAATGGGGTTTTAAAAAATCAAAAGCTATCTACAATCATTAGATAAAAGTAGACTAAACAGGCTTGATCCAGATGTCTGTTGTCTGGTGCTCTAGCAGACTGAGGAGCCTAAAATGGATAGTGTAATGTAAAGGCAGAACTCAGATATCAGCCAGAACAGCCACAAATGAAGCAGATTTTAAAGACCCCTTAAGCCCTCACTCACACCTGTCCATTAACCGCATGCGTTTATGCTCTTGCGGCAGATTCAACAATGGCACCTCTATGGGCCCCTTTCAGACCTCTATGGTGTGGCAGAACAGAATAAGACCCATCTGGGCCGCAAATGAAGCCTATTAAAGTCTATGATGCCACGAAAGCAATCGCAAATGCACGCAAACACATTTTCATATTTTAGAATCAGAATAAGATTTATTGTGGCCAAGTATATAGTGCATACATACAAGGAATTTACTAAAGCAAGAGACATGTACAAATGGGGGAGGGGTGAGGGGGGAACAGGTTAACATAATAAGATAACATGGTATAATATATCTATAAACTAAATCAAGTAATGTGCAGTACATATATGTACTTCCAATTTCTTCAGTTCACTTCCTTCCAGCCCACCTGGGCTGGTCCTTATGCAGTGGCGTTGCTAGGGCTGGTGTCACCCGGGGCGGTAGGAAATGGTGTCACCCCCCCCCCCAATGGTGTCACCCCCACCCCCCCCAATGGTGTCAACCCCACCCCCCCCCAATGGTGTCAACCCCCCCCCCCCCCCCCAAAGAAAACAAACAAAAAAAAAAGCATTTTTGCCGGCATGGTGGGAGCGGGCCGGCCGGTTCCGCGCTGACAGCGGAACCGGCCGGCCCGCTCTGCTGTCAGCGGAACCGGCCTGCCCGCTCCCACCATGCCGGCATTTTTAAAAAAAGCAAACACTTACCTGCAGGTCCGGAGCGTGGAGGCCGGCGCCGCTCTCAGCTGTCATCTGAGGGCGCGTCATCAGAGGCGCCCTCTGATGACGCGCCCTCAGATGACAGCTGAGAGCGGCGCCGGCCTCCACGCTCCGGACCTGCAGGTAAGTGTCTCTATAGATAGAGACAGGTAGATGTGTAGATAGATAGACTGGCAGAGGGGTGGATGGATGGATGGATACAGGGGTGGGTGGATAGATAGACAGGCAGAGGGAGAGGTTGATGAATAAATTGACAGAGGGATAAACAAACTTGTGGAGTGAAGTAGCCAGAAATAAAGAACAGACATGACCTTTACACACAGTGCAGCCATCCTCTCTCTGTCCCTCCCCCGTGGTTACTCTACAATGGCCTCTAGTTACATTACACAGCTTAGCATTGGTGGCTCAGTAGATATCTTTGCTGCCCCCTCCCTGTCTCCCCTGTTTCTCAGCTCCTCCAGTTATTGCACTTCCTACCTTGTGGCTTCGCCTGCAGCACTCGGCTTCTTCAGTAAATAGCGCGCTGTGACAGACATCATTCTTTCCCAGCTGCCCCTGCAGAGTCAGTGGGTGGGGCTGAGGCCTCTGATTGGTCCATTGCCAGGCAGCCTGTAGAGGAGCCAGGGGCGGGGCTGAGGCCTCTCATTCATCCATTGCCAGGCAGCCCGTAGAGGGGAGGGGCGGGGCGGCAGCCCGACATGTAAGTAGACACACATTTCCTTTGTTCTGTATTGCAGTTGGGGGGTGAGGAGTCTCATTGGTGCTGGGGGCGGATACGCTGAGGCAAGGTGACCGGCCGAGAGGTGTCACCCTCTAGGTCTGGTGTCACCCGGGGCGGTCCGCCCCCCCCGCCCCCGGGTCGCTACGCCACTGTCCTTATGCTCAATTATAGTAGGCGCACATGGGTTCTTAGGTTACATTTCACTTAGGCCCTTATTTATGAAGGAATAGCGACAGGTAGCTACTGGTGAGCGACCGGTAATGACGGGCCCGCCACGAGAACGCCGGCTCCCCACCACAATCACACATTTATCAAGCCAATCCTGCTTAGCGACTGAGATAGCGCCATATAGCCACTCATTCATCAT
Source organism: Gastrophryne carolinensis (assembly GCA_027917425.1). NCBI lineage: Eukaryota > Metazoa > Chordata > Amphibia > Anura > Microhylidae > Gastrophryne > Gastrophryne carolinensis. Next base: position 169,144,110 of record CM051236.1, read on the forward strand.
TATTCCAGCCTCAGCCCACAGCGCCAGCGTCCGACCTTGAACAGCGACAGGTATGACCTCTCGCTACCTGGCGCTCTCCAATGTATTTCAATGGAACAATCTTTAAATATTCATAATTAATTGTTATTAATGTTTTTTTTTTTTTTTTAAATGTGAAAAATTCTGTGACCACTTCTGCCATGTTAGTTAATTTCTTTAAGGTAAAAAATAATTTGTGCAGAATTGATATTACAGGTCTGATATTATTGTATTCATATTACTAAATTCTTTCAAAATTTTTTTTTTTTTGGTTTCCAAAAATATGGTGGTTTGGGGGTTAAAAAACTACTTTTAACACATCGCCGCCAGCGCTCTGGGGTTTAAACATGCATTTCACAGCGCGAGAATTTTTTGAGCGTGATTTTTTGATGAATGTGGTGGGAGCCGGTCGCTCTGACCAGTCGCTATCATGCGCTCCCATACAGCGCGGAACCTGTCAAATAGCGACTCGTCACCCCGTATTCAACATTACTACACACCGACTCAGTTGCTATCAACAACCGAACAACGGGCAAGCACAGCGACTACTAGCGGGCGCTGTGAAAATACTGCTACAGTCGCTCAACTGTCGCTACATGTCGCTATTAATGAATCGGCCTCCCCGTACACTGTAGCACGATTGCACTTTAGTAAGCATTCACATCAAACACTATTAGGTTATGAGGCATAATTAGGATTAGGTTGGCACCAGATACTTTTTTATTACTTGATAATAATTGTCACATGTTTAGTGTATGTGGATATTAGTATATATTCTAGTTATTTATTTTTTGTATGTATAATTGTATTTATTTCACAGCAGCTCTATTTACACTCTTGTGCTGTTATTTTCCCCTCCCTCCCCCCCCCCCTCCTCTGGATGTAATGGTCATTTGTGTATTTTAATTGTGTTTTAAATAAGTTGTCTTTTGTATATTGTGTATATATATATTTGTTTAATAAATGCATTATATATATTTTTTCTACATATTTAGTGGTGCCACGGAACTTTGTTTCAGGGTTGGCTTTGGGGGGATTGGTGGGCCTCCCCCCCTCTTCTGTTTCAAAAAGACAAACACAGCGTCTGCGCTCTGGATCTGGTCGCTATAGCATAGAGCGGCAGATGCTGTGTGATTAAAGTCTGTTTTTGAACACATATCCACCAGTAACAAAGTGAAAACACATGGAATCACATTGTTGTAACATTGTGACATTAATACTTTAATGCCAGACCTGTAATGACAATTCTGCATAAAAATGACTTTTTCTAGGCCAGGAGAGGTCACACAATTATTTGAGAGAAAAAAAATTAAAAACAAAAAAGCCAGAGCACCGGATCTATACGCTGAGCTGCCTGTAATGATGAATCGTACGCTACATGGTCGCTCACCAGAATCGCCTTCATAAATGTGGTATTGCATACAGCGCCCAGCGTTCACCAGGCGCTGCCTGTTGCTTACAAGGCACTACCTGCCGCTATCCCTTGATGAATAAACCCCACAGTTACACTCATCCCTTCCAGCATCTGGTGATTCAGTGTCAGTGTGTGTAACATGACAGACATGCTGATCCCCTTTCTGAGGTAAATATCTCTCAGTTTGGTGCTCATATCAAATCCACAAGCTCCAGACAGCCTGCCCTATATGGAGAAACAATATCACACAGACATACTGCAGCCATGCTGATCTTCAAAGCATCTAGTTAGAGAAGTATTTTATCTTCTTAACATCCTGTATGAAAACAGATAAAATCTCTCTCTGACTGGTTGGGCTGATCATAAGGAAGATGCCAGCTCTGCTGCTGGCCACTTCCATGTAATTCTAGGAGTGGGGCTATTCCATCAGCATGGGGTTAAGGCTTCTAAAACAGCATATACCACAGATCATCAAATGGGGGCTTTAGGGGAGCAAATTGCTAGACGGGCAGGCTGATTCATCATTAGCGGCAGGTAGCGACAGATGAGCGTCTGTAGCAGGCATTTTCAGAGTGCCCGCTAGTAGTCGCAGTGCTCGGCCGTGAGTCGCTACTTTATAGCGACTCAGTCGCTGTTCAGTAATGTTGAATACATTGTGAGGAGTCGCTATTTGACCAGTACAGCGCTGTATGGGAGCGCATGTTAGCGACTGCTCATAGCGACCGACTCACACCATATTCAGCGAAAAAACAGCCTCACAAATCTCTGGCGCTGAAAAATAGTTGTTTGAAGCCCAGAGCGCAGGAGGCGGTGTGTTTAAAGTCTGTTTTCAAGCATCTATCAACTAGTAACAAAGCGAAAACATATGGAATTACATTGTAACAACATTGTAACATGAACACTTTAATGCCAATGTCATTTTTGAGGAAATATTTAAAAAATGAAAAAATTATGAAAAAAAATGCTATTTCAATGCCAGAAGAGGTCACAGAATTATTTGTGATTTTTTTGAAAAAAAAAAAAAAAAAAACCCGTGAAGAAAAGGTTCATCCATTGAAATGTATAGGAGAGCGCCAGGTAGCGAGAGGTCATACCTGGCGCTGTGCAAGGCTGAACGCTGGCGCTGTTCGCTGAGGCTGTGAAAATGATGAATCAGACGCTACATGGCGCTATCCCAGTCGCTAAACAGATTCTGCTTGATAAATGTGTAATTGCGTGTCGTGTCCGGCGTTCACCAGTTGCTACCTGTCGCTACCTCTCATTAACCAGGCGCTGCTACCTGACGCTATCCCTTCTTAAATAAGGGTATTTATTTTCTTGAATGGAGGCCTGCTTTAGGACTTTAGTGGAAATGATAAGAACCATGTACCATTGGCCTTAGCCAACCTTGATTCAGTATCTGAACATATTCAGATTGCATACTGAAAAGTTGACATGTATTAATATTATAATTGTTGTTTATTTGTATATCACCATCTTCTGTAGTGCTGCACAAGGTATAATTACACACAAGGTTAAACATACAGTACAGAGACTAGATGCTACCAAGCATATAAAAGCAAATGTTAGGAGAACAGGAGACAATAGAAAAGAGAAACCTAACCTTGTGAGCTTACAGTCTAAACCTAACACTTCTTTTAAAAACCTAAATGCTATTTTAAATAAGTATGTGATTTAGGTTTGAACTATGTTAAGCTGACTGACATCACAGCAAACACTGCACAATTTGTCTTACTTCCCAAAATGTATTGTCAGCGTAAATGTGAGTTTACCTCTCAATCTCTTTCAATGAAGGCAGCCACCTATTATTTCCCTAGAGGCTGGTGCAATTGCAGTGCTACAGCTAGCAGCACAAACTCTTATATGCACTTTTCCTTTGCTGACAGCATCTTATAAAAAAAAGAGAGCACAACAATTCACCGTATTTGCAGTCAAAGCACTAAGTAAGGTGCAATGATTTTGTCTGTACACCTTTTTATCTAGCTATGTATTTTTAATGTGTTAAAGCGAAACAAAACCAGGGAATTTGACTTTACTAGGTTTTGTTCCGTACCACCGGGCCAGCTCAAATCGGGATGCCCTGCTGTGGGGAACCCCCAAAAAACTCACCTCGCCACTCTCCAATTCCACATGTGCGGAATCTCCTCCAATGACATAGCAGGCGTCTCTTATTCTAATCAATGGGGGGCTCTCTATCTGAATGCTGGGGTGGACTCCCCATTGGAAACAATGAGCCATCTGCTGAATAACGTTGTCATAGCAAGCAGCTCTCATTGGACGAGAGCCCGTGCATGCGCTGTTGGATCTTGGCAAGGTGAGTTTTTGGGGGTTAAAATCCAGTGGCTGGCACCGGAATCTTGTGGAGGCTTATTCACTACTAACGGCAGGTATCGCCAGATGAACGTCTGTATAGAGGCGCTTAGATCGACCGCTAGCAGGCGCTCATGTGCGGGTATTGGGTGCTGTAACAGAGTGTCTCGGTCGCTCTAGTAACCTGGCAGGCATTGATGAATGAGATGTATGTTGGGCGTTCTAGTACCAGTACAGCGTTGCAGCGAGCGAAAGGTAGCACCAGCTTGGTGTGACCGACTCTCAGTGACTCACACCATATTCAACAAAAAAAACAGACTCACAGAGCGTAGGCGCTCAAAATTTGGTCGCTATAGCATAGAGCGCCAGATGCTGTGTGATTAAATTCTGTTTTTGAACACATATCCACCAGTAACAAAGCGAAAACACATGGAATGACATAGTTGTAACATTGTTGTGACATTAATACTTTAATGCCAGACCTGTAAATACAATTCTGCATAAAAATATTAAAAATAAAAAAAGTTTTCAAAAATGACTTTTTCTAAGCCAGGAGACCTGACACAATTATTTAAGATAAAAAAACCCTGTTTAAACAGAAGAAAATGAACGTCCGACAGGTAGCGACAGGTAATACCTGGCGCTCTGGAAGCTAGAGCGCCGGCGCTATATGCTGAGTCGCCTGTAATGATGAATCGGACGCTACATGGTGCTATTAGATTCACTCACCAGAATCACCTTCATAAATGTGGTTTGCGTACAGTGCCCAGCGTTCACCAGACGCTGCCTGCCGCTACGAGGCGCTACCTGCCGCTATCCCTTGATGAATAAACTCCTTAGTTCCCTTTCTCTCAGCAGCTTCAAATGATACAGGCCAGTGTGACTCCCAAAAGAACTAGACACGAGCAGTATATGTAATGATGACACCTATGGCTTCCGCCACAGATCCTCTTCCATTCTGCTTACTCCTCCTGTACACTGTTTATTTTAAAGGGACTCTAAACCCAATGGCAATAATTGGCCAGCAAGCAGCTCATTGATGCCTGTCCCATGCGCATCTTCTCCATTACCTGCAGCACATGGTAGAAGCCATAGCAGGGCTCCAAAGATTGACCTTTTTCAAATGTATTCATCCAGGACAATGCAAAAAAGTTGTCTAAAGCTTCTCTCCCTTGGTGCTCTCAGCAGAGTGAGCCTGGCAAGCCACAATTGCCCCACAGCTTTCTCTGACCACAGCAGAGCATGCTCAAGCAGAGCTGCAACTAGACACTCCCTTCCTAGCTCAGCAGTGACTCAGAATTGAAGGGCAGATATCAATTACGACTAGAATACATGAGGTATTTACATACAATCAGAAATTGTCAGGGGTTTTGAGAGGCCCAAAGCAGATACCGTTGGGAAAAGTGTGTGCTTGTAGAGGGATATAGTAAGTTCGACTACCAGAACCAAATCCACTGGTTCTTATATGGCTCTTATCTACAACATTGAAGAAACACTGGCATAGATTGCCCCAGGCAGTCCTATATGCATAGGAGTCTAGACACAAGCTTAGCTAATTTAAAATGGACCAAAACCCAGGATTTTAGCTATGCTGGGATTTTGTCCTTGCCCCTCTGTGTGAAAAGCCCCAGGTCGCTCAAACTTCTTCTCGGTCTTATGACGCACGCGCAGCCACTCGTCCAATCAGATCCACTCGAGCCCCTTCATTAAGGAGCTTGTCTAACCTATAACCTTCAATGGCACATGCAGCCATACTTAAGCTCTACCACTTGTGACCCCGCCCCTTTGTCTCCACCCCCATCCTTTAGGCTGTAAGCCAGCAAGGGCAGGGCACTCCTCCCTATTGTCTCCTGTGCTCACAACACTTGGTTTTAACCTGTGGCATCTAATTTTGTATTGTTCTCCGTACTGTAATCATACCATGTAAAGTGCTACGGATGTTGATGGCGCTATATAAATAAACAATAATAATAATAATACAGGCAGACCCAAGTGTGCTGACGGCCGCATCCACCGCTACCCTCTAACAGGGGGGGGACACTCACAGATGCCTGGCATGGGCCCTGCTAGAGGGTTAGCGGGGATGCGGCCACTGCTCGCGCATGTGCTGTTGGACTGGGAAGGAAGATGAGTTTATGGGCTACCTGGGGGGTTTCACACATCCCAATTCTGGGTGCCCTGGGGGGAGGGAATCAATCGGCCTTATAGATTCCTGGGATGATGTCTGTGGGTTTTGATCCACTTTAAGCATTTATGTTCCCAACTCTAACTAAGGGGTTTATTCATGGCAGGTAGTGCCTCATAGCGGCAGGCAGCGTCTGGTGAACGCTGGGCGCTGTACGCAATACCACATTTATGAAGGCGATTCTGGTATAACAGCGCCATGTAGCGTACGATTCATCATTACAGGCAGCTCAGCGTATAGCGCCGGCGCTGTAGCTTCCAAAACGCCAGGTATTACCTGTCACTACCTGTCGCTCTCCCATACATTTCAATGGACGTTCCTTTTCTTCTGTTTAAACAGGGTTTTTTGTGTGTATTTTTTTTCTCACAAATAATTGTGTCATCTCTCCTGGCCTAGAAAAAGTCATTTTTGAAAACTTTTTTGATTTTTTTATATTTGTATGCAGAATTGTCATTATAGGTCTGGCATTAAAGTATTAACCCTTTAAATGCCAAGCACGTAGTTTCTACGTGGTTGCTTCTCCTACCGTTAAGTGCCAAGCACGTAGAAACTACGTGCCTGGCATTTCCCCCAAACAGTTAAAAGATAGAAAAAAAAACACTTACCTCTGGTATCCCTGTGAAGCTTGGGGTCCCCTCTTCCTGGGGGGGGCATCCGATCGCCCCCCCGTCGTCCTCCGTCTTCAGGGGGGGGGCCCGAAACCAGCCGCCCCCCCCCGTTTCCAGCGATGACTCGCCGTTGTAAAAAAAAAAAATAATAAAACTGTCATTTACTCACCTCCTCGCCCGAGCCTTCTGTCCGGGTCTCCTCTTCACCAGGGAGGGGTCCGATCCCCCCCCTGGGCTGCGCAGTCTTCAGGTGAGGACCCTCTTCCGGGTCCTCACCTCTTGTAATGGCGGCGATGGCCGCCGCCGCTTAGCTCAGCCCATTGTGGGAGGAGCGGGATGACGTCATCCCACTCCTCCTATACCCCCTCCGAGCTCCGGCATCTGTCAGATCGACCGATCGGAGCCCCCTCACCTGTCACCCGCCCTGCGCCGATCACCACCGGCATCTGTCAGTGAGATGATCGGCGCGGGACAGCGGCGAGGGACGCCGGATCGGAGGTGAGTACAGTAAAAAAAAGAAAAATAAAGATTTTTTTTCTCTGTGTCAGTGTGATTTTTTACTTTTAACCCCTTGTGAACTGGTAAGGGGTCCATGACCCCTATACCAGTTCACAAGGCTGGGGGGATGGCAAGCCACCCGCGCTAGCGGGTGGCTTGCCATTAACCCCTGGCACCCCCATTACCTGCCTCCCCAAAGGCCAGGGGGGGGCAGAAGAGCCCGGGCCCACATAAGCTATGTGGGCTCGTAGGCTGCAGGGTGGGGGGGCCACAAAAGCTGGCCCCCCCACTCTGTGCCTACAAGCCCCCATAGCTGGTCCCGGGCTGGTTACTGTGGGTAAGGGGGACCCCACGTCAATTTTTTTTTTTATTTTTAAGGGTTTTTAACCCTTAAAAATCAAAAAAAAAATGGGGTCCGCCCCCCCCTGGGAGGGGGGACCCTATGTCATTTTTTTTTTGATTAACCCTTTGTGTTCTGTCATCCAGCAGCTATAAAAGGCTTCTAGCAAGTGAGCAGAAGCCAGTGATCGCCGAGGGACAGAGTGCTCCAGGATGGATGGGAGGTGAGTACAGTGTAAAAAAAAAAAAAAAAATAATAATAAAATATTTTTTTCTCTGCTTGTGTCTGTGTGATTATTTACTTTTAACCCCTTGTGAACTGGTAAGGGGTCCATGACCCCTATACCAGTTCACAAGGCTGGGGGGATGGCAAGTCACCTGCGCTAGCGGGTGACTTGCCATTAACCCCCGGCACCCTCATTACCTGCCTCCCCAAAGGCCAGGGGGGGGCAGAAGAGCCCGGGCCCACGGGCTATGCGGGCTTGTAGCCTGCAGGGCCAGGGGCCACAAAAGCTGGCCCCTGCGCCCTGTTCCTACAAGCCCTGCATAGCTGGTCCCGGGCTGGTTACTTTGGGTAAGGGGGACCCCACGTCAATTTTTTTTTTTATTTTTAAGGGTTTTTAACCCTTAAAAATCAAAAAAAAAATGGGGTCCCCCCTGGGAGGGGGGACCCTATGTCATTTTTTTTCTCGATTTAACCCTTTGTAGTGTGGATGGTAGTTGCATTTTTTTTGTGAATGTTATAAAATACTTGTTTCAGTTAGGGGGGTCTCCTGGGCAGGAACGGGGGGCTACCGATAAATATGTGGTACCGTTCTAATCGGTAGAAATGGGGCTTTCACATGCAATATGCTTTTCCTTAATAAAATACATTTTTTATTTAAAATAAAGGAGTCAATTTTCTAAAAAAATTTTTTATTTATTTATTTATTTATTTTACTTAATAATATTGTAAAAAAAAAAAAAAAAATTTACAAACAAGATATTTCATGTTAAAGCCTAAACTCTGCTGCAAAAAAAAAAATATAATTTTCCTGAAAGTTCCAGCAAAATGGCGCAAAACATGGCGCAAAACATGGCGCAAAATGGGGAAAAATGGCCTGTCAACAGAGGGTGACAAAATCTCAAGTAGGCTGGCAATTAAAAGGGTTAATAGTACCTCTGCATATTGGGTATTGTTCTGTTCGGCGGACCTTGCGCTTTCAGACTTAGCTTGTTTTTTCTTGTTTGCATATTTATATTTTAGGAAAAGGTGTTTTTTATTCAGCTATTTTTTTAATTTTTTAGGGAAACCCTGCGCAAACAAAGAATTCTTTGAGGTAATAATTCCAGAAAGATGAGTCCACTAGAACAAGCTGGGTACGCTTAGAAAGCTTAACGTGTGTACTTTCAGGGAATATATGGTTTATGGGGGATATTCCAAATGTAAAGGGTTGTTTTGGTTGAAAAATCGCAAGGTGCGCACTTTGTCTGCAGAGCTGAAATTTTCAAGTAAAATTACCGTTACGCACATGCTTTACTTTGGGGTGTTTGGCAACTCTTCCCTTGACAGTAGCAATGCATGTTGGGTGTTGTTCTGTTCGGGGGATATTGCGTTTTCAGATTAAACTTGTTTTTTATTGTTTGTATATAGTTTTTTTAGGAAAATGTGGCTTTGATTCTGCTTTTTTATCCTTTTTTTAGGGAAACTCTTTGCAACCAAAGAATCCATTGAGGGATTACTTCCAGAAAACTATGGCCACATCAACAAGCCTGGTACACCTAGAAAGCTTGAGGTGTGTACTTCCAGAGAATATATAGTTTGTTGGGGGTAATTCAAATGTAAAGGGTTGTTTTTCTGGAAAAACTGCAAGGTGCGCATATTGCATAGCATAGTTGTATTTTTTCTGAAAATCCCCTAAAGCGCTGTTTCAGTTTGGGGGAGTCTCCTGGGCAGGAAAGGGTGTCTACCTATACATATGTGGTACCGCTGTAACCGGGAGAAATTGGGATTTCACACGCAATAAGATTTTATTGACAAACTTACATTTTTTATTACAAAAAAAAACTACAAATTGTAAAAAATATATATATTTTTTTTTTTGGCACATATTTCACCCAAAAATATTGAGAATACACCTAAACAATGACAAACATTTCATGTTAAAGCCCAGACTCTGCTGAAAAAAACAATATATCATTTTCCTGGGAAATCCCTGGAAATCCCTTCAAAAATCACATTTGAACATGGGGAGCGCAAAATAGTGCAAAATGGTCTGGCAACAGAGTGTGACAAAAACTCCAGGTAGGCTGGCACTTAAAGGGTTAATGTCACAATGTTACAACATGTTTTTTTCGCTTTATTACAGGTGTATATGTGTTAAAAAACAGACTTTAATCACACAGCGTCTGCCGCTCTATGCTATAGCGACCAGATCCAGAGTGCCTACGCTGTATGCGGTTTTTGTTTTTTAATATGGTGTGAGTCGCTGAGAGTCAGTCGCACTGAGCTGGCGCTACCTTTCGTTCACTGCAACACTGTACTGATGTTAGAACGCCCAACATACATCTCATTCCTCAATGCCGGCCAGGTTACTACAGCGACTGAGGTGCTCTGTTACAGCGTCCGATAGCCGATCACAGCGTCTACTAGCTGTCGCTTTTAGACGCTCATCTGCCAATACCTGGCGCTAGTAATGAATCAGCCTACCCGAGTGACTTTCATTGTTAATTCCAGCAACTTTTAAGCACACAGTCTCTATGTAGGTCCATTTCTAGCTATCCTCTCTCTAGTACAGTTACAACAACCCCCCTCACACACACACCCTCGCAAATCCTACCTTCTCTATGCTTTGTCTATGTACATAATATATAGAAATATTGTTATTTTTTCCCAATCATCAACTTTGTGGTCTTTAAATCTAATTAAATGGAAATGATGTCACATTTAAACGCAAGAAATTTGTGCTAAGCGTTTATGTTTGGAGCTAGTTAGCGGGAGCATGGTGTTCATCCATCTCCCAACAATATTTCCGAGCTAATTATCCTGTGCTTGGTTGGCTGGCGCTCTGTTTTTCCAGTGCTCACAATGGTTAATTATAGTCAGCCTTGTGCAGTGCTATGACATAATAGCCCAGCGAGGACAACAAACGGCCAGTTATCACAATGTCCTCTTGACAAGACCTTTGCAGCTGCTGTTTTTTTTCTGGGTTTTGGTTGTTGGCAGTTTCCTGTGGCCACAGCTGATAGCCGGGCAGCATCTGCCTGGGCCTTTCAAGTGTCAGCTCTGCAGAGTGAGCCTCCATAGTCGGAGGGCCATTAATGAGGCCTGGCAGCTGGATAGGGGCCAGCGCATAGCATGTATATGGTCACGCCGCTGAGACAGGAAGCAGGGCTTTACACATCCTTTCTCCACTTCCACTGCCTCTAATGACAGAGCTCCAAGCATATAGCAATAATTAGGGAATTTCCAGCCTGATTACGGTTTATGGAGTCGAGTTTATTGTTCATTAGATGAGGAAGTGTAATTTTCAGAAAGCAGTAGGAGAAGCACTAATGATTTCAATAAACATTTCCGTACTGACAGTGTTATTGCAGAATTTTATTCCACAAGTGCTTCTTGCGCAGCAAAGACCGATGGTAGAAGGGATACTTCTGTAGCTGAAGGAATTATTCTACATGCTATCAGGACAGTTTCTAGGCCAAATAGCGCTCAGTGTGGGAAGAAAATAATTCTGCCCCCTCCTTACCAAGTCTTTGGTGCTTCTGCTGTCTTAAATAGGTATGTGCCATGCTGTTGCTCTGCCTTAGCAGCAGACAATGCCCCCTCCACATGACTAAGCCCTATATGGAGTGATGTGGGGCCTGTCTTGTGGCCTGCACCACTATCAGGGACCCTGACGCATCCGCAGAAAACAGGATGTTTGGAATAATGGAGTCTCCAATGACCTTGGCGCCCAGGACGAACTTCCTGCTTGCCCTAGTCTAGAAACAGCCATTTATGATATATACACTAAATGTGATTGACTAGAAAAACATAATGGTCAGCTCTACCTTACATATGATCCACATCCCTTGTGTAGGAAAATCATTCGGCACGGCGGGGAGCACTCCACTCCAAGTCTCAAACGCAGCCAAAGTTTCCATTCAAAATCAATACAAAACTTTATTCTCTTGTTCCATAAAAATAGACAGGCAATACTCAAAAATATGAAAAACATGTCTACGCGTTTCGGGCCACAAAGGGCCCTTAATCATGAGTATTTCCTGTCTATTTTTATGGAACCTGATTGGTGCTACTTCCAGGCCTGATCTCCTGCCAAAGGTGGCCTATGTGATGACCACACACCCTCCATTAAAAGTCAAAGTAATACTAGTGCTCTCATTTGATTTACTGCAGTGGCCTGGGATGCCCCTACAGTTAATGATCCTTAGTAAACCAAAATTAGGCATGGATTTCAGTCTGATGGGGGCAGGAAATAGCTGTACCTTCAGAAAAGCATGTCTTCTAATGGAAGGAATGTGGCTGCCACATGTGTGGGCTGCCGTTTCCCGTCTCTATTCAGATAGCGCTCTGCAAAGAAAAGGTGATTGCCTTGCTAATGCAGGGCTCTCTGATGATGTGAGGGGGTAGTTTCGGTTAGTTGATAACTGACTATCCTGGGTCCTAGGGAGCCTTACAAGCGTACTGCTGGAGAGTAACACGCTGAAGACGGATACCTTCACTGCCAGCACAACGCCTAATCATCTGCTCAAAAGACGGTTTTATACATCAATATGTATTGTACATATATACGTTTTATAACTTTGATCCAGATTAACTTTTAACAACAACAGAAGAGGACTCGATGTTTTATGTTCCACAGAAAAATATGCTTACTCTTTAATAAAGTTTCCTTGAAGACACATATAAGCAATCAGGAGGTTATTATAAATACGCAACCATAACGACTTCCAGATATGCCACAGACGATGGGGTATTTCATCACCCAGCACACTATTTAAGGGCCCAGGACAGGTCACACACCTCCAGCCCAGGCGGGTAAGGGTCTCTGAAACATACTTTTCCCAGCTCCGCTTTTGAAGTGTACATCTTTCAATGAGTGAGCTGCAGAGTAGTTACTAAACTGCAGCCTATAATAAACTACCATTTTGGAAGGTAAAGGAAAAGCTTCTATATCAGCTGATATACATTATGACACATAAAGCGCACCTGCGGGATATAGAGACTGGTGCAGCAGAGAATTCAACCCTGTGCTGCCTGTGCTCTATCTTCTATCTATACCTGTCATCGGTAGATGAGTGTCTGTACAGAGGAACTAAGAGCGACTGCTAGTATACGCTGTGATCGGCTATTGGGCTCTGTAACAGAGCGCCTCATTCACTGTAGTAACCTGGCCGGCATTGATAAATGTGATGTATGTGGGGGGCGCTCCAACATCAGTACAGCGTTGCAGGGAGCGAGAGGTAGCGCCAGCTCAGTGCGACCAACTCTCAGCGACCCACACCATATTCAACAAAAAAAAACAGACTCACACAGCGTAGGCGCTCTGGATCTGGTCGCCATAGCATAGAGCGGCAGACGCTGTGTGATTAAAGTCTGTTTTTGAACACATATCCACCAGTAACAAAGCGAAAACACATGGAATGACATTGTTGTAACATTGTGACATTGATACTTTAATGCCAGATCTGTAATGACAATTCTGCATAAAAATCAAAAAAATCAAAAAAGTTTTCAAAAATGACTTTTCTAGGCCAGGAGAGGTCACACAATTATTTGAGAGTGAAATAAATAAATAAATATAAAATACCCTGTTTAAACAGATGAAAATGAACGTCCGCTGAAATGTATGGGAGAGCGACAGGTAGCGACAGGTAATAGGCTGGTAATAATATAGCGGGCGCTATACGCTGAGCTGCCTGTAATGATGAATCGTACGCTACATGGCGCTGTTAGAGCGGCTTACCGGAATCACTTTGATAAATGTGGTATTGCGTACAGCGCCCGGCGCTCACCAGACGCTGCCTGCCGCTACGAGGCACTACCTGGTGCTGTCCTTTGATGATAAACCCCTTAGAGAAGAACAACACCTGGGATTTATTTCTCCCCTGTGGTGCATCCCGATTTTTACCTACTGCTTTCTTAGCCAGTTGGGGAGCAGTTGACAGGAGTGTCCAAGACACATGATTTTCATCTTCTCCCTTCATTTAACTCAATTATTGGCATTATTAATAAAACAAATGTTGGGATGCAGTATTGCATGCAGTATTGCAAGGGGGATGTAGAGTGAGAGGCCATGTGACCTATGTGTGTGTATGTGTGTTCATTTGTATTCTTATCCCCTACAGTGATATCCTTCCATTACATAGAAGATCTCTATACTTGCCCATCAAGAAGGCATTTTTCTAATTTTATAGGAAACTGACAGGTTGGAGATGGTTGTAATGTCCAACCTGAGGGACACAAAAGTCTCTTAAAGCTTCTAAACATTTTTCTAGATAGCTGCTGGTATAGCTACAAACCTCCCATACATCCATCTTCACAAGTATTTATTACTCCACTGAGCACAAGGGAAGAACATATGAGCTATAAGAGACTAACCAGGGGCAATAGCCACGGTAAATTATTATGACACAGCTTATGCCCCCTTCCCTTATTATTAGAGATGTAATAAATGAGTGAATTGTACACAAAAACCCCAGAAATAATAAACAAGATCTCTATCCATCTGATGATAAGTGTATACTCTCCTGACATCACATTGTCATTCTAGTTGTGGAACAGGTTAGAAAATGTAGTGAAGAAGTAAAACTAGGCAGACATGATGGTGACTGAATAATTTTATATTCTCAAATGAAACAGGTTGGCCTTGCCATATCTACGTATTATATACATAGATGGCTAATATAGGGAATTTGTTTTGGCAGGTAAGCTTGGTACATTGAAGCATAGAAATTGGGAAAAACCCTTTTAACCCTTTATTAAGGAAAACATGGATGAAATCAGGAGGATAGCAGTGGGGCCATATTATGTACAGTAGATCAGTGTTTCTCCTCAAGCACCCCCAATGGGCCATGTTTTACAGATCTCTATACAGATGCAAGGATGAATAATTAGTGCATAGGCAAAGCTATAAAGCTGGCTATATAGAGGTCCACAAAACAGGCCCTGTTATGGCTACTTGAGAACTGGTTTGGGAAACACTGCACTAGATTGTTAAGGTTAGGGATCAAGAACTGGGAACAATTCAATTTTTAGGGAAGAGGATAGGGAAAGGACAGTCAGATAATTGGTTATAATAGGTAGTCAAAAAGTACAACATAGGTCTTGATTCACAAAGAGTTGAAACATTTCTCATGACAATAAATTCTCAATATATGAGAAAAAGCTAAAAGTAAAATTCACATGTTTTTTGAATTGAATGTATTGAATGTTTTACTGCCATGAGAATCAACTCCTATTGAATCAAGGCCATAGGATTAGGGTCGAAAAGTGCCAAAAAGAGTTTGAGGCATCGTTCAGGGAAAAGAACAAGGTAGCCGGTCAAGATTAAGTGAGTGGTTCATTCAGAGTTGAAGTTGAATACAGCATGTAACGTTAAGGGGTAGAGGAATGGAAGGGTCTTCTTGAGCCAAAAACAAGCTGACCCAGTAAGCCAATTCAGTAAACTACCTAGAGTGGTCTGAGAAGAAGCAGATACAGTAGAGAACATAGAAAGGTAAGGGTGACATGACACACCACAAAGGGGCCCACTGAGGCTCTCTTTTGCTGAAAGCGGGTCAAATCCCACATGGCCAGGCCCTGAAATACCTCCAAAAAGGTACGGCCACTAGTCTACCCCTGGACCATCCTACACCAGACACCCTGCTGTGTGAACAGCCCCCCCGGGATGCCGATGATCTTACCTGATCCCGTTCTACTGGTTCTGGGTTTTAGGCGTCTCCCAGATTCTATATATATGCTTTTGACCAGGACCCCACTATTAAAATATGAAATATTTATTTATGCAAAAATAATAATAATAAATATTTCATATTTTAATAGTGGGGTCCTGGTCAAAAGCATATATATAGAATCTGGGAGACGCCTAAAACCCAGAACCAGTAGAATGTTAATAATGCTTGACCACGCACCAACTGAATAAATTGACACATGTAAGGGTAACCGGTATAGGTTGCTTCTTAACTGGATTACCTGATCCCGGTCGGTCTTGCCACCGGCAGCCACGTCTACAGCTTCTCTGCAGCCATGCATGCTCCCGCACCCAACCTGAATGTGAGCGTGTGCCGAAACATTGTGTTGGGAATGCGGCCAGCCATATACTACAATTACACAGACAACACTGGTTAATTGTGAGGCCGGCACAAAGGATAAAGTGTCCAAATTGCCAAAAGACTAGAAAATGTATTAGGGTAATATAAACGGCACGCAATAACATAGTCACACAAAATATAAAAACTGCTCAAGCCATAATTAAAAGACACAGGGGCCCCTCAGACACACCAGGTCACCACGCTCCCCTCCGCACCTCTCCCAATCACACCTGCTGGCCAGCATTCAAACGGAGACTAAACTTAGTCCTCTCTTAGACTGAGAACTAAGTTCCAGTGCAAATTTGAAGCAGCAGGTGCCATCACAGGGCCGATGAAGAGCGGGCTACGTCACCAACGGGGTTAATAGAGCAATTCATTCACAATAGGTAATCATGTGAGCGGGAGCTGCAGGCAGCAGCGGTTGGGGCTAGACTGTATAACGCCCACATATACCGCGCTGCACCGCTACTCGACCGATATATACCTCTCCCAGTCTGTGGCAGATGTAAGCAGTTTCCGTCCTGGGCCAACACAGCGTGCCTCCTCGCTGCGGGATCTTCACATACGGAGCTGTAAGTTCTCAAGCACAGGCTGCAGTGGGAGACGCACTGGAGGGGGCATGGCCATGCAGCCCGTCACTGATGATCGTTTCGCCCCGCCCACCGGGGCTTTGTCAGG
Source organism: Gastrophryne carolinensis (assembly GCA_027917425.1). Classification (NCBI taxonomy): domain Eukaryota; kingdom Metazoa; phylum Chordata; class Amphibia; order Anura; family Microhylidae; genus Gastrophryne; species Gastrophryne carolinensis. The sequence continues at coordinate 169,160,455 of CM051236.1, forward strand.
GTGCACCTCATCAGAGCCTGGCTTCAGTGGTGGAAAAGCTCAATTTTCCTTGAAAACCGGGCCACCGCCAGCCAACAGCATCACACGGCTGCTCAGGTGCGGGGCTTTGACTGAGCAGTGGACCATGAAATGGAATGTCATCTGCTTTTAGGACCTACATGAACTGCAGTTGGCCCTGGTTGAAATGCATAGCTAACCATAACATTTTTTTTAAAGCTAATGCCTGCAAACCCCCCTCCACACAAACCCACAATTCAACGCAGGAACTTAAGAAACCTAGACCTTCAGTCCTTTTCTGCCTCACTTCAACCTCTTCAGACCTTGACCTCATTCACGGACATAGACGCTGCATCATCACACTGCCATAATACTCTCTCCTCAGCTCTGGACTTTGTCGCCCCCCTCACCTATAGCCGTCCCCGCACCAGAAACCCCCAACCCTGGCTAAATGCAAGCACAGCCAGATTGAAACAGCTGTCTCGAGCTGCTGAACGGCGATGGAGGAAATCCAAAGCCAATCATGACTTTCTATTCTACAAACAAGCCCTTCAGGAACTCAGGACGGCCCTTTCATCTGCTAAGCAAGCTTATTTCTCTTCACTGATTTCTGCACAAGCCCGGAATCCCAAACAACTCTTCAACACTTTCAGTTCCTTACTCCGCCCACCACCCCCTCCTCCAACCTCCCAAATAACAGCAGAAGAATTTTCTACATTCTTCAAAGGAAAAATTGACAACATTCGACTCGGCTTTGCCCCTCAGAATCCCTCACCACTTCAAACAATCCCCCCGCCTCACTCTCTTACTTTCTTCACTCCAATAACTGAGCTTGGACTAACCTCTCTCATTGCTAGGGCCCACCTGACTACCTGCTCCCTTGATCCTATTCCATCCCACCTTATTCCTCAACTGTCTCCATCCCTCACTCCAGCCTTAACATCCATATTCAACCTTTCTCTCTCCACTGGCACCTTTCCTTCTTCCTACAAACATGCTGTTATTACTCCGATAATCAAGAAACCCTCTCTCGACCCCTCTGCCCTCTCCAGCTACCGCCCTATCTCGCTACTCCCTTTCTCCTCCAAACTTCTTGAACAACATGTCCACTCAGAACTGTCACAATACTTATCCACTAACAACTTATTTGACCCCTTACAATCAGGATTCCGCCGTAACCACTCCACTGAAACTGCCCTCACCAAAGTCACCAATGATCTGCTCACTGCCAAAAGCATTGGTCACTACTCCATCCTCATCCTTCTTGACCTCTCCTCAGCCTTTGATACTGTCGACCACTCTCTGCTTCTTAATATTCTCTCCTCTCTCGGGGTTCGAGGTCTTGCACTCTCTTGGCTCACCTCTTACCTCTCTGACAGATCATTCAGTGTATCCTTTTCTAACACAGTCTCATCCTCACGTTCTCTTTCTGTTGGTGTGCCGCAAGGTTCTGTCCTAGGCCCCCTACTTTTCTCAGTCTACACCCACGGCCTTGGCAAACTTATAACTTCACTAGGCTTTCAATACCACTTCTATGCGGATGACACTCAGATATATCTCTCAGGCCCCAATCTCTCCTCTCTCCTATCTCGCCTCCCCAACTGCCTCTCAGCTATTTCTTCATTCATGTCATCTCGCTACCTCAAGCTAAACATGGACAAGACAGAACTGGTCATTTTCCCACCATCTAACTCTCCTCCCCTCTCTAACACGTCTATTTCTGTCAACAATTACACAATAACAGCAACTCACCAAGCTCGGTGCCTGGGAGTCACTCTGGACTCTGCCCTCTCTTTCAAACCACATATTCACTCCCTGGCCACCTCCTGTCGCCTCCAACTTAAAAACATCTCCCGCATCCGTCCTTTCCTCTCACCTGACACCACTAAAATGCTAGTGCATGCCCTGGTCATATCCCGTCTGGATTACTGCAACATCCTTCTTTGTGGCTTACCAACTAACAGACTGGCACCCCTCCAATCTATCCTGAACTCTGCTGCTCGCCTCATCCATCTCTCCTCTCGCTACTCTAGTTCTGCGCCTCTCTGCCAATCCCTACACTGGCTGCCAGTCCCACAGCGAATCCTGTTCAAAACTCTAACTCTCACATACAAAGCTCTCTCCAACCAGGCCCCTCCCTACATCTCATCTCTATCCCAACAGTATCAACCTAGACGAAGCCTCCGCTCCTCTGCCGACCTACTTCTGTCCTCCTCCCTGGTCACCTCCTCTCACGCCCGCCTCCAGGACTTCTCACGTGCAACCCCAATCTTCTGGAATGCCCTCCCCCACCCAATCCGCCACTCCACAACCCTCAAAACCTTCAAAGGCGCCCTTAAAACTCACTTATTCAGACAAGCATATAATCTGGCCTAACCAATCTTCTAAAGGGCACATGCCACAAAGCTCAATACTGACTGTTTGTGATCCTTCCCCCTCGTCTTCACCCCTCTTCCTTTAGACTGCAAGCTCGCAAGGGCAGGGCTCTCTCCCCTATTGTATCTTGTATTCAGAATATCCATTGTCAACTCTGTACAACTGCATTTGAATTAGTATATGTACCGTATGTTTCTACCCTGTCTGTAATTACTACTTTGTAAAGCGCTACGGAAGATGATGGCGCTATATAAATAAACAATAATAATAATAATAATAATAAAGCTATAGGGAGAGAAGCATGTGTCATGCTTGCAGCCAAGGGAGTTCCAGATAGGATGGAATCATTAAGATGAAGATATTGTTAAGATGATCATCTAGTGGGGCCTCAGAGAACAATGATAAGTGGCCAGTTTTATTCTTTCAGGTAACGTTTATTGCCTCATCATACTTCCCTTTCTTTCACAAACAAATAGCTTTGGCCATAGCTCTTTGACAAAGCACCTCTTTTAACTGTCACAGAGTGTTCTCAATTACTTTAAAATAAATGCTAATCACAAAACTGTACAACAAAATAACAAGATTTAGTGGATCTGGCTGCGCTTTATATAAACTGTTTGTTCCAAATTTCTTTGTTATTGCAGAAGAGCAAAATGTTATGTTTGGAGCATTATTAGGCATTTCCTGACAAAGACATCTCGGGTCACTGCCAGATGTCTGTTTTTTACAATACGTTCACATGACCCAGTAATAGGGGCTCAATTAAGCGCTTGAACAATGGAGATAAAATCAGCCGAGTACAGGTATTTCCAGTTTATTGTCTCCAGTCTATGGTAGTCAATAAAATGACTGAATTCAGTGTTGTTTTTAAATTGTTGTGGCAGGACCGTTAAGACCCCGCTGAACAAATAGAGAATAGCCACATATCTTTATTACAGCTGTCTGCTTGGGAAGAATGCCCTCTATTGCCCCATTTCTGCTCTGATAATCAGCTTTACTATGAATTAGCTAAACCATGGCTTTTGGATTTGAAGGGAAATGTGTTTTTATGAAAGGATTGCCGTGCTGTGACTTTCTGTAGAGTTACTACTTGGGCTGCTTGTCTACGTTCTTGTATATTGCTGCAGCTGCCATTCAGTTCCTATTGTACACACAATGCAACACTGAGCTAATATTGCTCTTGTAGGGATATGTAACCTCTACATTTCCAGCTGTCATTGTGCTGCGAGTGTCAGCAAATGGCAATGTGTCATAGTGGCAAAAAGTTATTACACTATGAGGACTGCAAAGAGATCTGGCAGGTTGTATAACAGTATGCCCTTGCACAATTTAGGACCTTGTTTAAGAAGTGCACCGTTTAGCGTAATCTTTGGCCATAATGGCACTGGATGTCACAGCGCCCGATGTTAACTAATAAGCTTTGATTGTTGCACTATGTATTTGCCGGCCTGTGTCAGCAGTGCCTGTTGGACCAGAATGCCGATTATAACAGCGCTAGTGTGCGGCACTTTGACTGCCATCTTTTAGGAGCTCCACGTTGTATGCATTAATTTACGGCATGCTGAAAAGATTGGCACTGTATTTTACCAGCACTGGTCAACGTTTCATCATTACACTTACAGGATGTCACTGCTTGGGGGCAAAGGGGACAAAGTTTACAGTTCGCTTAGGTTGCATTTTAGTTGTTGCTGTCCAAATTACAGATTGATAAGAAAAAGAAGCCATGAAAAACGATTTAACAAGAAAAAAATAAAATGACATTTGGAGAAATCTGGTTTACATTACTGGCAAGTCACAGTGCAAGTCATGTACAAAAAAATGCGTGTAATATTAATTATAAACATAAAACACCTCAACACAGTTCTGCTCATTGTGATCTATGGGATCCTAACCTACAGACCCACTATAAACTGGCGCAGCTTAAGCAAGAGCGCCCGGTGCTGTGAACTATATGGTGCTAATGATAAATTAGACATAGGCTGGCGGCAAATCGCACAGTCCCACTGAGAGAAAAATATTGGTGCTGAGTGGTACTAATAGGCACTGACACTTGATAAATCAGGCTCTTAGGTGACCAGAATGATCTGAGAATGACTGGTTGACACTGTTACTATTCCTGTTTCACTAATTCTTATCAAAGAGTGAAAGATTAGAATAGTGCTTACAAATTAGGGCAGATCCCCTGTCGTTGGAGAACTGACCTAATTGAATGGCTACCCTCCTCAGACAGTCATTAACATAATTGTTAAAGGGGGTTTGGAAATTGCTGGTCCAATCAAATTAGATATAGAGACAAAAGTTCCAGGACTAGGCCCAGTCCTGGCTTGCTAAATAGGACCCAGCACACACACCACACCTCAAATTCAGTTTAAAACATCAATTTATTTAAGACATATTTTAAAAACATGATCGGCAGATCACTCAAATCTATTTTGTGTTACAATCATTTGTGGAATTCAATATCCGCATTGTTAAGTCATTTAGTACATACTTATATACATGTAATCTTGTATTTAGTGCTTGATAATATTGCTAACAGACGATGCTCTATTGGGTAGCTGATTTATCTTACTGGTATGGTGAGCGGTAATAGGGCAGACATGTTTCGCCAGATAGGCTTCCTCAGTGCCCTAATATAAATGTCAATTTTTTTTTTTTATATTTTTACAATCTCATATATATGCATATATATACACATATCTTATTTTTGAATGAAAAAGAAAGAAATCAGCAAGACAATGAACAGCAGAACAAGAGTATTAGGCAGGGTATTGAACCAGATCATACCATCATTTGTTACAGCAAGTAATATGTGTGTACATCAAAGAATTTATCACCTGATCACCAGACAATGCCAGTCTTAATTTATAATCTTGGAAGGGATGTAGGGCTCCCCCTGACGGTACTATGTCCTCGATATGCGGGAATTCCCCAGTGATGTGTGTTGGCCCTTTAAGATAAAGATAATGGAAATAATGAGGCTTTTTATTGCGGGTCGTGTGGGGGCGGGAAAGCCGCTGCCCAAACTTTCTGTGTCTGCGCTTATCTCATTGTATTCCCATTGGGGGTGGAATTAAGATTAAAGATTTTGTTATTACCTTAGTTATTGATATGTGCTGCAAGCACTCTCAAATGGGGGTAGGCTTTTTCAATGTCGCTCTATGGCAGATTTTGTGTGGCCACTGTGTAAGAGAATTATTTAAATATTAATTTTATTTATTGCTGCTGGGAAATCAATAGGTTAAAACGCATGTCACTGTACCTTATAGGCTGTCAATGTTACCACCTCCGGTCCGCAGTGAGGTCAGCACGCTGTGGACCGCGCGAGTTGCTGCTAGTCCAAGTGTTGTCCGTAGGTCCACGGGAGCTCCCGCTTACCGTGTGTTATGGGTGACTGTGGATATGAGGCGAAGCTAAGCGTTTCATTGAGACCTGGGAACTTATGGGCTTTCAGTCGAAATATCCAGCGTGTTTCCAGTTTGAGGGTGGCTTTTTCTAGATTGCCCCCCCCGTGTGGATGGGTGTATCCTATCCAAAACTTGAAATTTTAGCGTGGTCGGATTGCTGTTGTGATGTTGTTGAAAATGGTGTCCTATTGGTGTTTTTGTGTTGCCAATCTTTATACTGTAGTGATGTTCATAGACCCGCTTTTTTAAGGGGCGATTGGTCTTTCCTACGTATTCTGCCAAATCCACATGTTAAGAGGTATATGATGTGGCTTGTATTACAATTTATGAAATGTCTGGTTTTGTACTTATTGTGGTTAAGCATTATTTCTGTCCCCGAAAGAACGTATTTACACATGCTGCAGGTCCCACAACTGTAGGCACCCCAGACTTTGAAGCATTTATCCTTTTGATGTTCTGAAAAATGGCTATGTACAAGTCTGTCTCTCAAATTATTGGGACGTCTAAAGATAATTTTTGGATGTGTGGGTAGAAATGTTTTCAAATAAGGGTCATTCAGTAGGATGGGCCAGTTGGACTGGAGGATGTTACGTACAGATGCATGTACATCGCTATATGTCAGTACCATGCTGGGCCCATGTCTTTATTTGTTATTTTGGGTTTATATAGTAATCTCTGTCTGTCTAGGTTTCAGGCTTTTTTGTAAGCAGCTTTCAGGGTCCACTGCTGTAGCCTCTAGCATGTAGTCGTGCCCAGATTCTTGTGGCTTCAGATTTAAATGCTTATATTGTTGAGCAATTCCGACGTGCTCGTATAAATTCTCCATAGGGGATACTGCGCAGTGAGTGAGCTGGATGGGAGCTAGTCGCCCTTAACATTGTATTGCCCGAGGTTTCCTTTCTATATAGCAAAGTACTGATTTGTTTCTGTTGGTCCTTGTGTATTTATAGGTCTAAGAAGGTTACCTTATCCTGATTAAAGTAACATGTAAACTTAAGATTGTTCGTTGTTGTTGAGAGTTCGAACAAATTCCACTAGTGCCTCCTCCGGCCCCTCCCAGATGACCAAAATGTCATCGATGTACCTGTGCCAGGCCGAAATGTGGCACAGGTACTTGGCTAGATTGTCCTCAGCTCACAAGCTCCTCTCCCACCAGCCCAGGTACAGGTTAGCGAACGATGGGGCACAAGTTGTCCCCATCGCTGTCCCCTGTACCTGGTGGTAGAGTTAGCCGTTGAAGAGGAACATGTTGTGGGTGAGGACGAAATTGAGGAGCCCGAGGAGGAACAGATTGTGATTGTGTTCGGATACATCCAACTCATTCAAAAATGTCTCTACCGCTTTCAGCCCTTTCCCATGGGGGATGCTCGAGTATAGGGCATCCACATCCAGAGTGACCAGGAACGCAGCAGGATTCACCCACAATCCGTCGAGGACACCTAAGATGTGACCCGTGTCCTTGATGTATGATGGCAGGCTCATGACCAGGGGCTGAAGGTGTTGGTCCACGTACTTGCTGGCATTCTCTGTGAGTGCCCCCATTCCCGACACAATTGGTCGTCCCGGTGGTGACACCTTGATTTGTGCACCTTCGGGAGGGCATAGAAAGTTGGAATTGTCAGGTTCGGGGACTCCAGAAACCCAGCGACCCGGGAATCAATCACTCCCTGGTCACGAGCCTGCTTTATCATGTCATGGTACTCCTGGGCATCCCCGGCCAGTCTGGATGCGGGGCCCTTTTGTACCATTTAGTGTTGTTTAAGATCTGTAAGCACGTGGTGGTATACTGGTCTCTTGACATTACCACTATGTTCCCACCTTTGTCGGCAGGTTTTATGACCAAATTATTGTTGGATTCTAACTCCTGAATCACAGTTTGAAGTTCCTGTCTTAAATTTGATTGTTGTTTAGTATTTTGTGGGAGTTTTTCAAGACCGGCCATAGTCAGGTTTACAAATGTAACTATATTGTGGTTAAGGCCTAAAGATGGATAGTATGTGGAGGGTTTTTTGAATTTGATCGGTGGTTTGTCTCGTGTACATTGGCCTGCTACTTCTAATGCCAAGTCATATATATCCTGTTCGAGTTGAGATTCTGAAAGATTAGAAGACAAAGCAGAACAATATATTATAGCTAAAGGATGTTCAACCCTTTGTAGAGTGCTGGCTGCTTTCGTGATTGAGTGATGGTCATGGGCCACAATGATCGAAATAGTTTAGCATTTTGATTTTTTTAAATGTTTTGACTACCATAAATATGATTTCAATTAAACTAGATACCTACTGCTAATTACAAAGACACCACCAATATCGCCCACTCGCCAATCCCAAACTCAACTCAACACACTCACTAACTCTCACCACAACCCCTGATGACAAACACACATGTACATACACCCCCTATAAACAAGCACCCCAACCTCACACTCACAATCCGAACTTCATCACAAAACTCCATTAATAGTCCTAGTAAAAAAAATCCCAAATCTCCCAAAAATGTCACAGTTCTCCATTCATTCAAGGTGAATTTCTGGATGTCTGAAAAAACATGGGCTTCTGGCACACAGGCTTAGCATGTTTTTCTGCAGCAGGGGCCAGTAAGGGTCATCACTCTGTTAGGACAAAACGGGGAGCTCCTGATCTCACTGCCTGAACATGGCACAAGCAAAACTGTAAGGGGGTTAAAGAGATTATTTACACAGTAAAAGCCTTGGGGGCTCCAGTGTTGCATATATATATATATATATATATATATATATATATATAGTGACAGGGTTTGGTATTGCTGTCTACAGACATGATGCTAAGGCTGTAGCTATGCAGAGGCAGAACAGGACTTGGGTATTTGGCCTGGGGCACAGTGGAGCTAGGCATGGCTAGGGGTTGGGTGTGTTAAAAGAGCCAATTCTGGTGGAGCCTTAGGTATAGGGGGGCTGTTTGTTGTAAATTACACCCTGCCCAGATGGCCCCAAAATGGTGTTGCCATCCCCGTCCCAGTAATTTTCCTGACCCTTTCTATAGCCAATTTGCCTTCTAGAAGAAAAGCCAAATAAAAAAATAAAGGAGGAGCAAAGTTCAAGGAACGAGGAAAGAAGAAGAAATGCATACCAACTGTACCAACGGCACTGCTCTTCTGCCGAATGCAATTCTACATTTCCCATGTACTTGATTGAAGCCATTGTCTAGGCAAAAAAAAAAGGCAATACTCACATTTTATCCCCCGAAGATGATCGCTTTGTGTCTGGTGCTTTGAATCAGCACACCACTTTATTTAGAGCCAGATCCAGAGCCCTGGTCCAGTTGCAATCTTCCCAAATTGGGATCCCCAAAGTGTAAATTGGGACACAAGCTCTGAGCCCCATGCTACATATTCACCAACCCCGGTATCCCGGTATAGGCCAATCAACAGAAAGCACCATAGAGCAGTGGGGGACACAGTATATAGTGAGAGCAGAGATGTTGTTGTTAAGCAGTAGGATTTTACAGTAGTGGTTCCCAGTAGGGGCTAGACTGCCCTTATGGGAATGTTTCAAGCTGACCAAGACTATAGAATTAGAATGCATTTCAAGCTTAAAATGAAAAAAAAACTTTACCCTACTTTTCTCCTCCACAGCAAAGTTTTTAGCTTGTTGTGTGCTGTACAGGCAAAGTAACAGATCCCTGTCCACTGTCCCCACTCTGGCTGCTGAGGCCAGCACTGATTTTTGGGCCCGGCATGCTTGCACACACAAAATCTTGGGTCCACGCAGCTGATGGGCGTGGCCTGTGCCCTTGTGCTTTGACCCCCAACGGATGCTTGCCGCAGGCCACTCCTACCCGCTGCACAGACCCGTGTGTGTGTTCACACACTGCGCTCCAGCATGAACAGCTGCAATGTTGCCCAGAGCAGGGACAGTGAGCAAGGTTTATTTACCCCGCCCTCTTCCTGCTCCTCCATCATGTGGCACTGCCTATAATGGGGAATGGGAGGGGGGATGCCACACTGCCTATGGGCATTGGGAGAGGGAATGCCACACTGCCTATAATGGGGAATGGGATGGAGGAATGCCACATTACCTATAATGGGGAATGGGATGGAGGAATGCCACATTACCTATAGGGAATGGGATGGGGGGAATGCCACACTACCTATAAGGGGAATGGGATGGAGGAATGCCACATTACCTATAGGGAATGGGATGGGGGGAATGCCACACTACCTATAATGGGGAATGGGATGGAGGAATGCCACTTTACCTATAGGGAATGGGATGGAGAAATGCCACACTACCTATAATAGGGAATGGGACGGGGGTGCCACACAGCCTGTAATGGGGGAATGGGGGGTGCCACTGCTTGTTATGGGGGGATTCTGCACCTTGCCTACTATTTGGTTCTTTTCTTTCTCCAGATCCAAAGTGCGTTTTATTGACAGGTGCGTCTTATAGTGTGAAACATGGTATATGTATTTCCACATTTATTTTATTTATATTATTACGGTTATTTATTTTATACATACCATGCCATTCAAAAGAATGAATAATGTTATATTTTGTGTCTTTAATACCATCTTGTCATATCTTATTCTATGGTATAGACATAAAAAAACTTGAGAGAATGAAGCATGATATTTCCACAAATACCAATATTTTCCTTCTTATAACTGAACGAAGGAGACAACAATGAAAGACAATGCCGCCATGTGGAAGTTACATCTGGAAAAGGCTTGCATTGGGTTCATTTGTCATTTGCTTTTCTGTATAAGGAAGGCACGACTAGCTATCTATATACGCGCCAACATATTCCTCAGTTCAGACTATATATATAAAAATAAAGTAATCAGCATTATATGATGCACGTAACAATTTAAAGCAGACCTACACTCCCCCCTCACACCATCAGTGAGCCCTGCATTACAGAGATACTTTGCCTAGCATAGCTGCTGGGGGGCTGCTGTTGGGGGACAGTTAACGGCAACACACATGTGCAGAATCCATAGCTCAACCAATAAGAGATGAAATGCACAGCTACTTCCTGCCCCCCGCCCATCATAAAGGGCTTAAAGGAAAATTCCTTTTTTGTCAGGTTTTCTCAGGTTCTGCCTTATTTTCCATTTCTGAAATGTAAAACAAACACATTTTTTATAATTGTGCCCAGACCTGAGATTTACTTATAAGCATGCTGTTTCCAAGTTTCTTGAATTCCTGTGGCTCTGTTTCTACAATCCCTTTACTGTAAAAGGTGAGCTTATCAGCAGCTCTGGATAAATCAAGCAACAGTAATGCCTTCCCAGGTGTGAACTGTGTCAGTAACTGTCAGGTGTGAACTGTGTCAGTAACTACTGCAACACAAGACTGTTATCCCCTCACCAGAGAAGCTGAATTTGAGCAGGAGGGGGTTAAATGTGTAAGCTAAGGAATGTGGAAAGTAGTCTCCGCCTCAGCCAGTCAGATGATTAGCAAGTCAGAGTCAGGAAGTCTCTGATCTGTACACTAAACACACCAGTTGGTGTACGTTTCTAAGGTAAACACATTGTTGCTAGGGTAAACGTTTTTTTTTATAACACAGAGTTGCAAATAAATACTAAAGATTTTGGCACACAATAAAAAAGCCATTGAAAGAAGAATTACCCTTTAATGTCAGTTTTGTTTTCCTAAGGACTTTTAACTGTAGAGGTCCCAGAGATCGTTAAAAGGGAGATAAAGTCATTTTTGAGTGTTGATTTTAATTGTGTAGTTCTGATTATAACAATTTCAGTAATAAATGTACAATTTTAATACTGTAACTGTGTATAAGCAAGGAAAATATTCCATATAATCATATTATTGGATTGTTGGAAGAGACTTTGCTACTCTCCCTTTAGAATCAAGGTTTGGGGCATACCCTTAAGCCAATGTGTGAGTGCACCCATATTCATCCCTAACCCTAGTCCTGATCTCTAGTTAAGAGCTAGAATCTCCTAAAAAGGGGAGAGCTGATCTGATCCTCACAAGAAAGTGGCACAAAGAAATGGGGATATACAGGAAATTGTTCCTAAGAAATAAAAGAACAATCCTGTATTTAAATAGCCAGATCACCCTTTCAGCTCAATAAAATTGTTCACTTTTTTTTGTTTTGCCTATTTATTATGCTGTTTCAGCTACTGTCTATGAATTAAAATAAAAGTTCTAATTAAGGTCATATTGTAGTCAAAGTTTATTTCAATAATAAATGATAAACGTAATCCCAATAATTATAAATTATGCAAATAAACTGAACAAAGATGTGTTATACAAAACAAGCATAGATTTTTTTTGAACCATTAAAGGAGAACCTAAGCCAAACTGCTGTGGCCTGATTTTAGCCACTAGGGGGAGCGCTAGCCTAGATTATCAGAGAAAAAAATGAAAATGAACGAAATGACTCTTATCAGCACAGAATGGAAAGTTTGAAAGTGGACCAAAACCCAGGATTTTGAGTTTTGGTCCTTGCCAATATACTATTAAATAAACTATAAATAAACTATATACTATTAAATAGTATATACCAATATACTATTAAATATATTATTTAAGAAACACTTTCCATTGTCTATCTATCTTAATACTACCTGGGTGGTGTATAGGGGGTGGTCAGTTATCCAAAACCATGTTGAACGCACACAAGGCAACCATTTAAAGTACATGAAATGCACAACGATGCCCAGAAATAATTGTCCTCAACCTCCATGGCAGACTTAGGTAAAGTAGGTTGGGAAACCCTGCTCTAGACCAACATAAATATACAGGACAGTGCAAGTAACAAAACAACATACCCTTGTACATAGGAAGTTACAAGATATGTTAGTGGACCATTGGTCCTACTTAGCTTACAAACCGATCAGCAGCAAGTTATTTGTTCATAGCCATTATCAATATCTTACCAATCCTAATCAAGCATCAGGGTCATATGTTAGATTTGTAAAATCTGTTTTTATTAAAGATCAGGAAACAAGAACAGAGAATAGGGGGGAGCACCCCATAACAGTACAGTACATCCATCATACGTTGTTAATCCACAATATGCCATTACAGAATATTATTACAGAATGTTGCCAATTCCAACTACATAATGCCGAATGGATACCCTCAAAACATGCTCACCGTGCCATCATGGGTACTCTAATCCTCCCCACGCCAACTCAGGCGGCACGACGAGGCCCTCTGGGCACCCACGATGACCCCTTTAAGCCCGATTAGTTAGATTTGGATTGAATGTATTTATTGTATAGTATTGTATTTATATGTAGCTTTATAAGTTGCTAACTCAATGAAAATTAATAATAGGACACAAAGCTAGGGAAAAAAAAAACAAAAAGCGTATAACTGTATGACTATTGATGTCATTAAGCCCTTATTCAGTTTCGATCTCTAGATATTTATCTGTGATCGTCTCATTAAATTCACTTAATTTATCAGTTTTGTCTTCAAAATTCAAGTGCGGTACCAATTATTTAGCTCCGTAGTGAATCATTTCTAAACGTTAAAGTGGTCCTTCACTCTGAATAGAAGCCTATCTTATGTTTCCCACACCCTGTACATACAGATTGCTCACATTAAAAATCATCCTACCTGCATCTACTGCATGTTATGAGCCTTTAACCATTCAAGATGGCGGCTCATGGGACATCAGGCAGCCTGCAAACAGGAAGTGTCTTCTGACTGTGTCACTCTGCATTCTGGAATTGCTGACCTTTTCCTGACCCCAGCTCTGCTCTGTCTGAGCAAAGCACAGCTATAACCCTGCCTCCTGCACTTTATCCCACTCTCTTCAGTAAGTGAGATGCTTCTGAGTCAAGATGGCGGCGCCCGTATCCTAAAGTCCTGAACAGAGTTGCAGCCCAGTGGGGGAAAGAATAAAAGGTAAGTGACTAAAAACTTTTTAAAATTAATTTTAGATGCTGGGGAATAGTTTTTTAAGGGTTTGGGCTTTTCAATAAATCATGGTGAAGGCCCGGTTTAAGCTTGACTGTTGGAGGAAGGAACCTGCAACAATTGAGCCGAATTAGAGCAAAATCTGAAGTGCATCCACCAACATCAGCATCAGGCATCTACATAAAATAAAATTCGACATCAGCAATACTACCACCACTGGGCTCCAATCTATCGACCGGCCAGAGCCCATCTGAGCTTCCTGGACTTCACTGGACACTGTTTATACTCTGGTAATGGAAACCAAAATGCAAACTGCTCTCCACTCTAATTGCATTAATTGCATACATTGTAACTGTCACATGATCAAAGCGCTTCCTTTATTTTACCTGTTTGAAGTCGAAGGGAGCGCTATTACTCCTCTAACATTGTTTTAGAAGTGATTATCTAACATCTGCAATTCAAATTCTTAACAGATGCCCTGTGTTCTGCATTGGGAATGTAGATGGAGCAGATGCAATATTGATTACACATACCTTCTAGAGGTCTGACCGATCAAATGGCAGAAAAACTATTAAGCCATTAAACCGGGGCAACGCGGCAACATGTGCGGGGTCCAAACCAGCAACCAGGACAAAGGACACACAACTGCCCTGGGCACCAGAAAGTCAGGAGATGTCAAGCTGACTGCTGAGTCTTGCCTTCTGGTTCTGAGCACCGCAACCCCTTCATGGTATTGGAGCCCCTTTGGGTACTTAAAATTCTCACTGCCATGTCCTGAAAATATATATAAAAGTCTGGAGAGGAAAGGAATGACACTGTGGCTGGAAAGCATGCCGTCATACTCACCCCGGATCCTGCATTCTGCTTCCTGTCCTCTGCGGTCCAGATTAGTAACATTAGCTGTCATGTGATGCATATGTTACCTGCCTGAGATGCAGATGATGGGGGGCAGAATGCAGGAGCCCGGGTGAGTATGATGGCCTGCTTCCCAGCATGCACGCTGCACAGGGAAGGCCCACACCTCATTAAAATTGCATTGATTTATGCTTTAGAAGGATCCACCTCTGCATATACAGTTTTGGATCTGGGGGGATCTGAGGATTTTTTCCATTCCATGGGGCATCCCGATTTGGGATGTGCTACTGTGTGAAACCTCCCTAGTTCACCCAGTTCGGCCCAATGGCACATGTGTGGGTGCTCAGCCAATGAGAGCAGTTTGCTGTGTTTACCACTTTTGGCAAATGGCTCTCATTGAAGGGGAGCGATGCCACATGCCCTGCACATGACGCCAGGGGTGCAGGGGAAACATTGAGAACCACCTGCTGAATTATGCCCATTCACTGGGCCACTGCACCAATCTGCCACTGGACCGGGGGAAGGTGGGTTCACTGGACCGGGTTTCATCCCAATTTCAGACGCCCCAGGAGAAAGCCAGTGGACGGCCTTGGAATCTGCTGATCAGGTAATATCTGGTGTGCTGGAATAGAAGCGAGCATCTGCAGAGCACAAAAGGTGAGTATATAGTTTTGGATTTTTTTGACTGGGCAATCACTTTAACACCTGCATACCCACACCAGCAATACCCCCCCCCCCCCCCTGTCCGACCATGCACTTCTGTATGTCTGGGGTGTGGACAAGCCTGTGTCCATCAGCATGGCCAAGATATTCTTTCAGGGACATATCAGACCTGTGCTGAAGGTGCTCCAGGCTGGTTGGCACAAGGGAGGGGGTGGGGGCACACTATTTTCTGTATTTTCTTTGTTAAATGTTCTATTAAAAAAATGAGTCCCGCATGTATTTTGCATGATAAATCAATCACGCTCTTGGCAGGCATAAGAAAAAAAAGCTTGCAAAATACAGCTAAACCCCCAAACTATACACAGGCAAGTTTTTCAGGTGCACTTTTTGCATTGATGTATTTTTTATGCTCCCATATATGCATCAGGGCCTATGGTAGTATGTGGTCAGCTATAGAGCTGATAGCTTGGAATCTGGTCTGCTGCACACAGAACTATGCAGAATTTATGTGGGGAAAATATCAAACTAACAGTGGGTTTGACTACCTTGGAACAAGTATTTTTTCTTATGTTTTTCGGGGGGGGGGGGGCATGCTCTGACTAGAGGTGGAGGAAGTGATTAAAGATGAGCGAACCCAAGTTTGTTTCGAATTTCAGGAAAAATTCGATTTGGCACGAATCCAGATTTTTTTCCCTGAAACTCCACTGGCACCTCGGGCAGTGGGTAAAAAAAAAAACTCACCACCATCCTCGTTCCAGCACCATGCTTGGATCCAGTGTGCACAGTGGAAGCCGACTTGCACAGCTGACAGTGCGGCCAGCTTCCCCCCGCTCCCACCGTGCTGTGTGTATCGTACATTCCACTAGAGATAAGCGATTCTCAAAGGTTTCTTGCAGAAATTCGGCGAATCACCCGAATTACATTTATAGGACGTTCGCTCATCTTTAGAAGTGATTTCAGGGTATTTGTGGTGCACAATCTTCTCTCAGTCCTTCACTGGCATTAGAGTAGAGATGCTTTTTTCTGTTTCACAGTTGGAGATCAATGGCAAAGCCTATGTAACTATGTAACATGTGGACTAATCTGTGTAGCACAGCTTGGGGCTCATGTAAGAGCTGAAGTGTCCGCTTCTATTAAGTGCTTTCCTCTGGTTTAGCTGTAATATTTCAGTGGTTCTCCTGCTTTATGCTTTGCTATATTTTTATGCCCCTTTCTGCATTATAACAGCAAAGCACCATAAAGCTGTAAACACACATTAACTATAGACAGGAGTGCTTCAGTCCAAATGGAGCCCATCCTTTACTAAGCTGTAAACAGCAGCAACTGGAAAACCGGTTTAATCCCCTTAGCTACATAAAAAACAACACTTAGGGAACCTTAATATTCTTGTTTATGGCAGAAGTGCTAGACCTTCATATCTGACGTCTATGGCCAGATTTAAGTGAAATGTTTCGTTTCGCTCCTTCTTCTTCTTTTTTTATTACTGACAACACAAAGTTTTGTTTTGCAAATAAATATTTATGGTGCGGTTCTGCTATTACATGGTTTTCATAGCTTGTGAAGGTTTATAAAAGAAACTCCAGCACTGCTTGTTATTTGGAAACACTGTAAAGCAGACCTCTGCTCAAAAAAAAATAAACTTTACTAAATTGCTCCACCAAAATCACCTCTGATGGATCAGTGGCATAGGCTGTTTCAGAAGGCCTAACCCCATGCAGATGTTGTGGAACAGTATGCAGATTTTGTGCTTCTGGACTACATGGGAGTGGCCATCTTGCTACACACAGTCCTGCTTACACATGAGCATGAGGGGGAAATGTGCCAGCAGCAGCCCACTTAAAGCTGAGGGAGATATATGCATCAGCAGGGCCAGATTATGAGGGGGGCACAAGGGGCGCGAGCCCCGGGGCCTCCACCACTTGTCCTGCACAGGGGGCCTCCACCAACCTTTGGGGTATGGTCTGGTCCAGGAGGCTTTTCAGTCTTTGGTCTGACAGGCCAGCAACAAAGCTATCGGCGCCAGTGGGGGCCCCCCATGCCTGGGCAAGTCTTTGTTTTTGCAAACCTGCAAGAAACCTGCAACAAGGCAGGATGGAGAGTCTAGAACAGCAAAGCCACAGCCAGCAACGCTACAGTGATGGGTGCAGAGCTGTCACTGCACATAAGGCACCAAGCACAGCCGCTGGCAGCTCAATGCAGGGAACTGTTTTCTTCTGGACCAGCCGGGCGACTCCACTACCCCCCACCCAGAATGGCAAAGCAGGAGTTCCCGAGAAGCACGCACCTGCACTACTTCCAGTAAGTAGGCAGGTGCCAGACAACCACCAATCAGTTACTTGGCTGAACTATTATTTTATACTGTATCTGGGGCCTCCACCGCACTTAATCCAGCCCTGTGCATGAGAAACAGCTTTTTTGTCCTTCTACACACACACACACACACACACACACACACACACACACACACACACACACATCCACCCTGCTGGAGGAATTCTGTGTGAGGGGGAAGCTGTTACTATGTGTTTTTATGTAATCTTAATCATATGTCAGTCACAGAGCATTCAGACAGTGTAAATAATGTATCTACATTGTATCTAGGAGATCTATGCTGTTACAGCAATATTTGCATGGGGTTAAGCCCTCTCAAATAGCTTATCATTGATTGCCAAGTACTAAGCTTTGATTTTTTTTGACTGGAGGTACACTTAAAATAAAAGACAAGGGGGTATGTTGTGCCTTCCTAACAAAAACAATCAGGAGAGAGTTGACCCGATGCTTAGTAATGGTTTCTGCCTTGGCAGTTTCAAGGACTAATATGGTGGGCTGAGAGAAGCATCTCCTTAAAGTGGACCAACACCCAGGATTTTGACTATCCTGGGTTTTGGTCCACTTCGGTGGGGCACCCCGATCGGGGGTGCCCCGCTTTGTGAAACCCCCCAGAAACCCCAAAAAACTCACCTCTCCCCGCTCTCACGTGAACGCCGCAGCCAATCCCCGCCAACGTCCAGGCGGGGGACAGGAACGTACAAGCCGCTTCCGCCGCCGCCGTCGCCGCCTCCCGCGCGTCACTCTCGGCGCCCGCGCCGGCCATTCGCAGAGGTCCGGCGCGGGTGCGCGCACGTCTGGAGGGGCGCGCGGGAGGCGGCGGAGGCGGAAGCGGCGGCGGATCAGGTAAGGTCTTTTTGGGGTTTCTGGGGGGTTTCATGTCCCGCGGGGTGGGAGGTGATCGGCCCGGGAATCTTATAGATTTCCGGGCCGATCACCCCTGGGTGTTGGTCCACTTTAAGGTGGCATGCTACTATTTTATGACACACTTTTAGGGCACTCCCAAGTCTCCCCCCTACACAGTCATTAACTTTTGGCCTTGTGCTGCCAAGGGCCAAAAGCTGCACAAGGCCAATATCGGTCTCTCACATTATTTCCAGTATTCCATGCACACACACACACACCAAACAGCCTTAAATAGCTGCCAGAGGGCATGCAGAGGAGGGCCGCACATGTGCTGTTGGAGCTCAGAGGGCTTTCACACAGTATGCCAAATGATTAGGTCCCTAGAGAGGGCATTAACTCAGCCCTTTTTTATGTGATACCCTGGAGTTTGTAAGTCATATTAGATATATATATTTGCACCTGTGTGTTGTGGTTGACCAGTCCTCCAAACATTAGTACATTTCAGCTAAGTGGGGCAAAGACATTCTGCAGTGTGGGGGAGAAGCTATCCACATTTTAGTAAATTACCTACTAAATGTAGGCAAAAGGATTACTACTATCAGGCAGTTTGTTTAAACATATTTAAGCAATGCATCATTTCTTTATACTGTAAGCTCACTTACTTAAAGTGGACCAAAAACCAGGATTCTGACTATCCTGGGTTTTGGTCCTTGCCCCCGAGACACCCCAATCGGGGGTGCCCCACTGTGTAAACCCCCCTAGGTCACCTAATCTCATTTCCTCTTCCCTGATCCTATGGGGCCTGAGCAGCTATCTTGAACAATCAGTGCGCTAGCGGGCGCATCCCCCACTACCCTTTAACAGTGAGTGTGCCCGCGCTGGCCATTCACAAATGCATGGCGTGGGCAAGTGATAGCGAGGATGCAGCCGCTGCTCACACACGCACTGTTGGGAAATCGGGTTGGGATCGAGTTGGGATCAGGGTGGATTTTGGTCCACTTTAAGTAATAATAATTCCATATTGCAAGTGTGTTAATATCATGTCAGTATTTATTGTTCTACAAGTCTGATATATAGACAACCACTAGAGGGCGTGATGACACAGAGTAGCCTAAATACCAGATGTAGGTCACGTGAGTCTCCAGATACCTCTTCTTGCATCCCCCCCCCCCCCCCATGTAGCATACAGAATAATGCTCTCTGGATCAACATGACAATTTGTCCAATAGCTGATCAACAAGTAGACCAATTTTCAAACCTTACTTTTTAGTGTTCATCTTAAAGGAAAGTAACAAATTCAAATAGAGCCTTAAGTGCTAAGATTTGCTTATGTACAAAGAAAAATGGGACTGGTTGTATTATTATTATTATTATTATTATTATTATTATTATTATTATTGGGCTTGCTCATTTCTATAGCTCTGTACCTTTACAATGTTAACATACATTCTTACATTCTGAAACATTTAAAGAAAAACAAGTTAAAAAAAGCAATCTTGGAAAGTCATTTAGCAGTAGATAAAAGGAACTGGCTACCTTAATTGCCACACAACACCCCAGAGCCCAGCATCCAGTTGAAATCTGCTGCTGTTAAATGGGCTTCCTTACGTAATTCAGATGTTAGGACAACAAAAGATTGTGCTGAGTGAAGGCGAGGGCACAGGTCCTCCTTACAAGCTTTAGGAGGGGAGGGAGTTTACACAGCAGGGGTCAACACAGAATTTTAGAGAGTAAGTGCATTGTGTGGCTCTAACAAGAGGAAGTAAGAACAGACAGTGCCCCTCCTCAATGCAAACACATACAGACTTAACCTGGAGCTGAACTTTTGCTCTTGAGTGACCAGTGCCATAAGGACATAGGTCAAAAGGTGACCAAGGGCCAGCAATAGAAGTGTTTCTGCATGCTGGAAAAAGGAAAGCTCATTCTGTGCCATAGAAAGTGGTATGATTACTGCTAAGGTGCACTATAAAAAAAACAGTAGGATAACACTGACAATAACTTTACAACATATAACATTTAAACTTACTATAACAACTTTAAAACATATATAAAAAACACATTCTTGGCTTTATTCCCATGTAGCACATTTGGGTCAGACTCTTCCCTACTCTGTGGACCAAAAGCCACCAAACCGGATCAAAATAAGCCATCAGATAAAAAGCAAAGCAGATAGATGTATCAAGACTGAGCAAGGGTTAGACTGGGTTGACATCTTTACACATTTCAAATTCTTCCTCTGGAACCAGAGACAAAAAGTTTATTTAGAGGACCACAAAATGGTCAAATATAGTGCGATAGTGAATCCATGGCGTATATGTTGTATGAATTTTCACCTCATACTCAAAGTAAGGATAAATCTTTACAGACAGGTCAAGAACAGTCCAATGAACATTTTGGTAGCTACAGTCACTCTATCTAGAACTTATCCAGTGTTTATAGCTTTAGCGGCTGTCCTTGTGAAAAATCCCAGCTACCCATCTTCCACGCATTTACCTAGCACTAACGTTAGCCATACTGTAGAAGCAGGACTTCATGTGCCTCACATTCACCGTGGGATTGGGCAGCCATTTTTTAACCCTCAAATCAGACTTTTATTGTGGACCAACACCCAGCCGGATCAGGTTGGGAATCTTATAGATCCAATCCTTCCCCACGGGGCATCCAAAATCGAGATGCCCCGCTGTGTGAATCCCCCCAGGACGCCGGTAAACCTTCCCCGGTCCATGGCACATGCGCGGGCCGCAGCTGCACTTCTCTCTAGCAGGGAGTGCGCCCGCGCCGCCCATTTGTGAAAGGCCAGCGTGGGCGAGCTCCCTGTTAGAGGGAAGCGCGAGATGCGGCCGAACGCGCTGATTGGACGAGTGGCCGCGCATGCGCCATAGGAGTGAGGTGAAGTGAGTTGATCTGGGCATTCTGGGGGGTTTCACATAGCGGGGAAGTGGACCAAATCCCAGGATAGTCAAAATTCTGTGTGTTGGTCCACTTTAACTCCAAGGCTGGCTTATCTTGTGTTTACAGTCACCTTCCATCGCCATTCCATGACTAAGTAGAAAGTTGCCCCAAAACTCCATGACGGGACTTTTACTGTTTGCCCCACCCCTCACCAAGCCTAAACCCATGAATGAAACCCTCACTGTGAAGAATTACCACCTTAACAAATATCGCATAAACCTATCTCTCTTTATTTTTTTTACAAAACACCTCACCAGCCTTAATGTACAATTGTCCCAACCTTCTCTAAAAGATAATAGTGGCCTGTTCTTTTAGGGGCCTATCTTTTAGCTCATTCACAGAAGAATGTAACTTTCACCCTAAGACCTCTTGGCACCAATTAAAAACACTTAAAGTGGACCAACACCCAGGGGTGATCGGCCCGGGAATCTGTAAGATTCCCGGGCCAATCACCTCCCTCACCGCGGGGCATCCGACATCGGGATGTCCCGCGGGGTGAAACCCCCCCCCAAAAGCCCCAAAAAACCTTACCTTATCGGCGACGGATCAGCCGCGGCCGCTTCCCGCGCGCCCCTCTAGCAGTGCGCGCGCCCGTGCCGGCCGTTTGTGAATGGCCGGCGCGGGCGCGCGCCCTGTGAGAGGGATGCGCGGGAGGCGGCGGCGGCGGCTTGTCCGTCGCCGAAAAGGTATGTTTTTTGGGGCTTTTGGGGGGGTTTCACACAGCGGGGCATCCTGATCTCGGATGCCCCGCTGAAGTGGACCAACACCCAGGATAGTGAAAATCCTGGGTGTTGGTCCACTTTAAACTGGACCTTCACCCTGAATAAAAGCCTTTCTTATATGTTTCCCACATCCTGTACATACAGATTGCTCACATTAAGAATAATCCTGCCTGCATCTACTACATTTTCTGAGCCTTTAAACATCTAGAATGGCGGCCCATGGTGTCTCAGGCTGCCTGCAAACAGGAAGTGTCTTGACTGTGCCACTCTGCATTCTGGGATTGCTGTCCTTTTCCTGACCCCAGCTCTGCTCTGTCTGTGCAAAGCACAGCTATAACCCGCCTCCCTGTACTTTTGCAACCTCTCCTCACTATGTAATGCTTCTGATGCAAGATGGCAGCCCCGTATCCTAGACTCCTGAACAGAGTGGAACCCCAGCAAGGGGGGGGGGGGGGGGGGAGAATAAGTGACTAAAAATGTAAAATATATTAATGATTAAGCCTTACTGAAAACGACTTTATGATGATTTAGACATAAAGATGGGCTTTCTGAAGTTGTACCCAGCAATACCAAGTATGTCTTGTTATTGCTTAGCAACTGATTTAAAGTTACATAAAAAAAACAAAAATCAAAGCAAATATTTTGACATTGTTACTGTACAGAGTGGCCAACGAGTGTAGAATTTCTACTGAGATAAAAAAAACGCCAGAACTGATGTACATTAATATGCAGCAGTGGCATGATTGCTCTTATTTCATCTTGATGAGATGTTTCTTTCTTTACTGTTTTTCTCCAGCTAACCACAAATCTGAATGTTTCTCAAACGACTTTAAATTAACAGCGTAAAAAATGAATCCATGATTGCAAAATTAATAACACAATAAAACACAGCAGTTTTGCTGATCAGCTTTTCTCATTACCATAAAGGAAAAAAAACCCTCTCTACTTTAAATTTCATTTTATTGAAAGGCAGCCTATGTGGTGTGCAATCAGGAGGAACTCTATGGTGATTGAGCCAATTAAATGAGGGTGTCGTTCATTTCTATGCAGAGCACAGTTTAGAATACTTGTCGCTAAACATTATGGCATTACTCTACCTGAGCAGGCAGCTGCGCTCTGAAACATTGCTTCATTTTCTGCTGGGTGACAGTTCAATTTAAAAATTGTACATAAATCAGGGCTAAATTGTTTAGAAAATCAGTTATGATATTATTTACAGTCCACTGTTTTCTGAGGCTACCGCACAAGGTTGAAGTACAAGGTGCCTTTTTATCTTGTATATGTGGGAGGAATTTCAATTAGATTAGTGTTTTTCTAATTCTTCGACTTTTTAATGTTTAGTTGAGCTTTCTATTTCGTTCATTTATTAAATAAAATGTAGAATCCATAGAAGTGATAAAATGGGATAAAATGTGTCTGTTGGATAAGAATAAAATAGCAAAGGTTGTATGGTGCCACAAAATAACTGATGATGACACTATCCACTGGCAACTTGACATTTCCACCTTCCTAGAAACAATACAGGTTCTAATGTTGCTGACTGCTAATTATTTCTCAGCAACCCCCTCCTCTTTGGTCTTCAAGCAAGTAGACGGGCACCCCTACAATTTATTCTGATGGTTGCCTCATCCACCTCTCCTGCTGGCTCTCTGGTGCTGCCCTCTCCACTCACTGCCTGAAATAATTAGCTTCAAACTTCTAATGCTAACCTTCAATCTCTCTTCAGTCAAGACCCTTACTACATTTCAGCACTCCATTCTACCTATGACCTTCTACTATACTTCACTCCAATTTCTTATGCTTTCATTTTCATCTTAATATATGCTGCTACCCTCTCCTGGCCCCTATACAAATCACCATTCCTCTAAGCTTCAAATCTTCAAAATTGGTCCGAGAACTCATGAACGTATGATCTGGCTCAAGCAGTCAATTTTACAGTCTTCACTTCTGGTTCTGTTCTTAAAGTGGAACAAAACCCACCCTGGAGTCCATGAGACTCGCTCCCCCAGGGTATTCAGATTTGGGATGCCCCACTGTGTAAAACCTCCAAGGTTGCCTGGAAACTCACCTTCTTTCCAGGTCCAACGGCGCTTATGCGAACAGCGGCATTTGTGAATGGCTGGTGCGCGCACGCTCCCTGTTAAAGGGTAGCAGGGGATGCAGCTGCCAGCATGCTTGAATCCGCTTACCTTAGGCAAGCTCCTGGATGATGGGACAGGAGTGGATTTGAGCGCACTGACTGAACAAGAGGCTGCACATGTGCCGTAGGACCAAGGTAAGGTGAGTGACATCGGGTGATCTGGGGGGTCTCACACAGTGGGGCATCCCCGATCGGAATGCCCGAGGGCAAGGACCAGAACCCAGGATAGTCAAAATCCAATTTGAAGCGGTTCCACACCCAATTTCTACCTATTGGTTGTGGGGTCGCATTAGGACAGTCTCAAGGGGCAACCAGATTGCTGGAACCCCCCCCCCCTGTGCATAGACATCCACACCCCCAATCCACTTAACTGAGATCCCAAGGCAAAATGCGGGCCTGCAATTGGCGGTCACGTGGGCTGGGGTCGCATTCCGTTTTTTCTTTTCAAATTTTGGGCCACATTTCACTCTGGGATCAAGGCTCAGGTAGGAGTTTCAGTGGGTCTATGCGCAGGGGGCTCCAGCAATCTGGATCCCCCCCAACTATCACCCCCACACCCCACAGAGCTGTCACGCTTAGTACATACTGGTTTTTATCCACCCTCTCGTCTCTACCCCTTCTCCTGAAATTCCCTCAAGTCCACTGTGTCTTCTTATTTATCTATGTGCATTTGTTGCATTTCTTTCACATCTGACTAAAAACTGGTGTAATACACGTGCATAATATACTTTACCTTGCATGTATTTTTTTTACCTAATATAGCGCCATGCAGCTTTAAAAATAGACAACAATAATAATACAGAAATACAATAACAGCCTGTGTTTCCCAAAATATGACTGGGTACTTGAAGTACATAGAGGCTGAGATGAAAATGATTTAGCTGTATTGTGTTCCTTGATGAAAAATGTACTTGGTGAGTTGCTGAAGTTCTGCCTCTCAGGCAACTTCCTTAGCTTCTAATGAGGCCTACCCACCATTAGCCAAGAAAAGGAAACTGTGTGAATGACTAAAAATAACATCTCTATATCACCAAGATTAGAGGAGGTAAAACTGGTCTAGTGCTTCAGATAAGTCAATATTGATCGGCTTTGTGTTCTGAAAGGCGGAATTGCTGAGCTCTGACCTCGAGCCCTCTGGAATCACAGGTGGTACACAAGCACAAAGACAGTTTGGGTGTAAAAAGTGCTGCGGGCACTTTACACAGTCCACATTGTAAATGTGTCCCTTTATGAGCATCCTGCAGGGGTTCCCACCAAGCTAAGAAACAAAGAGGGAGCATTAAGGAACAAAGCATTTCCATAAAAACGTGTTCGGATTGGCGCTATTAATAACACTTAGACCATAAACAAATTTATTGGAAGCTGTTTCCTGCATGTGCTTTTCTTTTACACTCTTTACCTTACCAAGCTGAGTTTGATGGGGGAAATAACATTACATTTATTTTGCCTCTACTGGATGTTTTGGGATTGAATAGCCATTCTACAACTTGTAGGTGTCATTTCTGCTGCCAAGGCGCCATTTATTTATTTCACAGATTAGTTTACTGAGAACATTTTATGCAGAACACATTTGGAAGTATTTATGGTGGTTTCTGCCCCTCAAAGATGCTTAGATTGACTGTGGATACAAACTTTTTATCCTTGGTTGTCAGGAACCACTCACCAAGAATTATGCAGCAGGGCTCAATGCTGAAGACTAGGAATTTCAAGTTCTGAAGGAACCCAGAAAGTACCACAAGGCCGTAGTGGCCAAACTGGTGGGGAACACTGAAAACCAAGACTAACCAGATCTGCGACAAGGTTCCCCTGACTTTTTACTGGCGCCACCCTTCAGCGAGGGGCAGGCTGGCCTGTGGGGAGACACCTGGGTCGTCCACCTTGCAGAGCTGGGTGTAAGAGACTGGGCACATTTTATTATGTTATTATCACCCTAATCAGTCCATGTGTGTTGTACTTTAAAGTGAAGAAATATGCTTTGCCATTTCCGTACAGAAGCACAATGTTTGAAATGAGGTGGAAGGACAAAAATGTAATGCTCTCATGTCATTTTCTGTTTCAAAAAATGTTATTAGAACTATGCATACAAGGGATTAAGAGCAGAATTGATTATGCTATAAACCTTGAAGTAGACCAATCATTTTGACTATCCCAGATTTTGGTCTTTGCCCCCAGGGCACCTCAATATGGGATCCCAGATGCCCAGTAAAACTCACCTTTCTCTGGTCCTGCAGTGCATACACGGGCTCTCAGCACTTTCAGCTGCGCTCATCAATATCGGCTTGGTCTCTGCTAAGGGCTGAGTCTAGCTGAACGGAGCCGAGCATCCTGGAGGCCACTAAAGGCCACTAACAGGGTGTATGCCCGTGCTGGCTAATCACAAATGCATGGTGCAGGCGGGTGCCCTGCTAAAGATATAGCAGACAGCGGCTGTGGTTTGTGCATGCGCTGTTGGATCGTGAAGAAGGTAGGTGTTTAAGGAGACTCGGGGGGCACACAGAGGGGCATCCCAAATTTGTGGGAATCAGATGACCTTGGAATCTTATAGAAACCAGTGCCATCAGCCGTGGGTTTAGGTGCACTTTATCACATAACTTCTGCACCATAATGATTGGTGACAACTTCACCTAGACTTAAAGAGCCAGTCTGTCTGTATTAATGGGTCTGGGCAGTGTTGGAAGAGGGCGATTTGGGGTGTGTTGTACTTTCAAGTGGAGAAATATTTTTGTACATGAGCACAGCACAATGTTTTTAAATAGGTTGGAAGAGCAATCATGTCATTATGGCCCCAACGGCCCGGAACTGATCTTCTTCCTGATCAAGTGTGATCTCTTCAGCCAACACAGAGACTCACATGATTCATGATGATGGGTGATGTCCAGTTGACAACTCCACCTAGAATTATAGAGCCAGTGTGGCTGTAGCAAAGGGCCTGAGTAGTGTTGATGGAGGGGGATTTGTGGTGTGTTGTACTCTAAAGGGGAGAAATGATACGACATTTCTGTACATGAGCACAATCTTTCTAAATTAGGTGGAAGGGCATTCATGTCATGGTGCTCATGTCATGATGGCAACCAGCAGCCAGTGTCTGCTCCACTTCCTGGTCATGTCAGACCTCTCCATCCAACAGAGAACCCTCCTCCTCAAGGTTCGCCAGCGGGTCATGTTTTGTGTATCTCCACACTGATGCACAGGAGGAGTGATTAGTGCAGCAGCAGAGCTATAGAGCCAGCAGTGTGGACTTCCAAAATACATGGTCAAGGTTGTTTTTGAGGAGGAGGGTTGGATGAACACTGCTCTACACGATCAAAGTGCTTTTTAAAGTATAAGTGCCATCATGATTGGGCATGTTGATGGTTTTACCACTGTTCATTAGCCACCTATTACACTACAACTATAGGAGAAAATGGAGTAAAAGAAAATATTCCCTTTAGAAAATCATGGTATACTGAGGGGTGGGGCAGTGCAATCTAGATGTTGTTATTTAGTTTGTGAATTAATTTATTTAGAATAATCTAAGAATAGGAGACCTAGATATGGCTCTCATCTCTTCAGATTCCCTGATTTGTTTCTAGTCCTGAGTTGGCTATTATGGATCACTGTCAAATGTTGGGTGAAGCAATATTGAAGTTTAACACAGTGACTCTATGATGAAGGTGCCATTTTATTTCACATTTGTTAACAATGACGAACAATGAGCCAACCAAGCTCAACTACATTTCTAGACTAGATAAATAAATATGTTCAGGGGTATGGAAATCAGATAGGAGAGATATATTGGTGACTTGGCTTGGCTTTCTGTCGAGCATTTTATTCTACATTACTAAAGACAGAAATTAAAAGAAAAGAAATCTTTCAGATATGTATCTACTCAACTAGTCTCACTCAAAATGCAAACTAGTTTTTGGGCGGTAGTGCCTCTTTTAATAATACAGCTTATTTGACTGGTGGAGGCACCTGACCTTATTTGGCCTCTTCGATAATTTTCAAGTGCTGTGTCACCTTCTTTACAGCTACTGCTAATTAGCAAGCAAGAAAGTGCATTTTATCTGCATCTGTTTGTCATTTTTATGTAGTTAGTTATTTTGAACTTTTCTACCTTTGGCATATGACATTTCCTCTAATTTGTCCGCCTCCGGCACCTAATAAGCTGTAATCATACACCGCAGTCTTCAGTACGAGGAACCTACTGGAAAGTCAATGCTAATAAACATTACCATTTTTTACAGTCTTCACAATATGAATGTAGCAAATGGTAAATTATATAATTAGCTGTTATCATATTCATACAAGTGAAAACATGTTCTGAATGGTGTTTATAAAATGTGATTGCGTGAGAAAGAACTAGTTTAAAGAAAAGTCTAATAATGTTGTGCTTAAAGGGCATCTGTGGGCCAAGTGTAAAGTGGATGAGAAAAGCAGTGCAGTTTAAAATAGAATGGAGGGGTACCAGTCTGTTTGCTGGTAGGCCACAGAGAAGAGTGTTGCAGTAGTCTCACCAGAGAATGATCAGGACAAACACTAGAACTTTAGTGGTACTGTGCACCAGAAAGAGGTGGATGGGGGAGATGTTTCTGAGTTGGAGATAACAGGATTCCTACATTATGTCTCAATAGCAAAGCACAGGTATTGGTAAAGGCACCTGAAACGTTTTTCATGTCATTGTCGAGATTTGCTTTCAGCTCTTGCCAAGACTCCCAGGACAACCTTCAGGTTCTTTAAATTTAATTAAAAAGGTCCTAAAATTTTCAGTGCTCATATCGGAGATCTGTAACTGAAAGCCAGAAACATAATAAATCAGTGGGCCCAAGGAAGATCAAATTTAATTTGTAATCCGGTCTACAATTTCCTTTCTGTAATCATACTATAAATCAATAAAAATACGCATTAAAGTAGAAACTGCCAATCCATGTGAGACCTAAACATCTAACTTAAGATACTGAAACCAGAACTAAAGCATAAAATAGACTTAAGGCCTGTTCATAGTTCAAATGACTGGCTATTAGAAAGTCTCAGCGTTTAACCTATCTAGTTATTTCTAGACAAGTGTTAGCATCCTTCCCTCTTTATGCATTGGCTGCTGGAGTCAAGTGGCTACTGGATGTGACTGCTTAGGCTCCAGGAACATTTAAGTTTGAGTGCCAATTTCTGAATTTGAGCATTTCTAGAGAACTGCTAGCGGATGGGCTGGAGAATGGCAGAATGACTCTACTGGTTGTTTAAGGTTTTGTCCCACTTACAATAGGATTCCATTTGTATTTCAACCCTCAGTTTACCTTTCTGTAATTTTACTACGAGTCAATAAAGCAGGATGAAACTGGCCATCCATGTGAGGGCTAAAGATTTCCAAACTGACCAGAACAAGAGATGTCTTTTTAATTTACCAGCAGTACCCACAACATGATAAAGGGTGAGTTGAAGGGGGATTTTTCATGGAGAATGCACCTTTTTCACATGGTCTCTCGTCTTTCTGTTCATGTAAACATCTGATACTGGATGACAATAAAATGATAGTTATTTTGAAAAAATGCCAATATACTGTTCATTATTAACTGTTGGCCAAAACCAATAATAGTGCAGCCATAGGCAACTGGGTATGATGGTATATGCCTGCACTGGCAATTTATCATTTGGGGTTTCTACTATCAGTGTAACCACTAAGAATAATAGATTGTACCACCGGCTCATATGATTGGTTTGATGTCATGTAGGGTGCTACAATGAGGGTGCTCTCTGAATGGTGTTGGACTGGGGTGTCGGGGTGTCGGGGTGTCGTGGAACTGACCCTGGGGACCCACCCTATGAATAGATTACCAACTTATTACGGCTTTATGCTAAAATGTATTGTGTGTGAGTGGATATCCTGGTAACCTGGTGGACCAATCCAAGCCTGTTTCTAAATAGGTAACATAAGACTGTTACTATGGACCATGCAGTATTCTGTTTAAGTGATACTTACAAGAAGGAAACCAACACTGGAATGGTCAGTAGGGATTATAAAAGTTAAGCAAATCCACAATATTGGGGTCGATTTACCCGTGGGTTAATCTCCCCTGGTAGTAGGTGACCCTCCCAAAATAAGAAACGAGGGGGTTTGATATTTGCTGGTCTGTTTAATGACTATAAATACCAGAACTGTGGGACCAGGTCTAGTCCCACTGTACAACAATCAGACCCAGCAACTCTACCACACCTCAATACAATTTTTTGTTATCATTAATTCATATTTTATTGTAGAAAAGATATGTACATATAAAAAAAACACAATGCATCATTATTAAAAAATCCATTCTTGTATATTACAACCAATCACATAATGGTCATCATCTATTTTCATTGAATCCCTCCTATACATAATCGCTTTGCTACAGAATACATACAAATAGTTTGAACACCATTGGTCAATGTGCCTTAGTTACTGTTAAGCTCTTACTGGTCCGCTGATTAGCCAGAAAAGGGCAGACATGTTTCGCCGTGTAGGCTTCCTCAGTGCCCTATTGGTGTGTTAAGAAGAAGAAGGGATACGCTTTTAATGTGCTGGAATTATAAACTCACTAAATCAATAGACTTGTGACTCTCTAAACTCTGCATTTATCAATTCAAAATTCATTACAATGTACTGCAGCATTTTGTTCATTATAATGTGCTGCAACGTCTATTATGCACCATACAAGGCAGATATTTATATTATATACAATCAAAAAGACCCCATAAACAGGGACCACATGTATTTACCTGTATATAGGTAACATCCTAGTGAAGATCAAATTGCACACGAGTGGGAATGAAGAGCTCCCTCCTATTCCTCCCAATCTCTTTTATGAGTATCTGCAGGATTTAATTCTGTGGGGGAGGGGGGAGACAAAAGGAAGAGAGGAAAAGAGGGGGACTCCCTTATTTCACTTGTTACATTATTATATAATATTAGTGCCTATTCCTCACATTAAGGTTACCTCTATTAGAGTAAAGTGGTGGCACTTTAAGTTAACGTTCCATATGATGTGCTGCTGTAGGAGGCTATAGTAATCTGTAAGAGAATGTGCAATTATCAATAATCACTACTGGTGAGCTCCATATTGGGATTATTTTAAATCCCAACAAATCCAATATTGGTATGTCTTACCTCTATTAGGTGCAGTGGAGTCACTCTCAGTGAAGTATGTTTGCAAGCCAGATTTGACCTAGGAAGGAAGCGCAGTGTGTCCAGCGCGCGTCAGACCAGGAAGCTGTCAGGGTGTACCGTTTGCATGAGTGCGTGATCCTCTCACTGTCTCTGCTTCGCCACCCGCAGCCTATTTCATCCCCTGGTTGACTCCTTCAAGGAGGAGAGATGATGTCCTCCGTTCGCGCTGGGTGACGGCGCGCGAGTGTCAGTGCCCTTTATTAAGCAGCACTGAGCAGCAACTCCCGGTCAGCTGACCGGAAGTGACCTCGCGCGCCGTCACTGATGCTAACAGATGTCTGCCAATATACGCCATTTTCTTGTGGCCTGCACTTTTATATGGCGTGCGTCTCATTTAGTGTATTTGTGCCAATCAAAATGCTCAATATATCTGGGATAGTAATCCTTCATTTGTTCCTATCTATCGCTTAATCCCAGGAAAAGGAAAAATTACTGTCCAGCCTCGTGGGCAATAGCACTGCTCACTATTGCTTGGCAAACCTGCGCCATTTTTTTGTAGCCCAACGTTGTATGTCATTATCTTCATATGTGTTGTGCTTTTATATCTCGCATATTAAAAACAATTAAATATAGGGAAGGCTGCAGGTTCTCTGACTCCCTGGAACCCAGGGATCCTTGTAAGTATTAACTGGTGTTGGATATCCGTCCCGGGATTGCTTTTATACTGATTCATTGGTATTTCCTATAGATGGCAACGTAATGGAGCTTGTTAATTGCCAATATAATGCTAACCAAGTTATCACTCAGCCATATGGCTAATGGTCATATATGTATCATAGGCAGGTTAAGCATCTTAACACACTGCTAAGTAGGTAAACATTTCTATTTATAATCCGCCTAATGTCATTATTATTGATATTGTTATTTATTATTCTTATAATATCCTCCCACTCCGCCCCACATAATCTTTTATGTCTTTAAAGTTGGCTGATCGCCCTGATCTAAGGGGGAATTTCGGGTAGCTCTGCATTCCCTCCCAGTGTCCACTTGACCCTCTCAATATACTCATAATTACACTCTACCTGTCACCCTATTCAGTGCAGGATATCATCTAAATTCATAGAAATGGGGCAAAAGTAAGGGTCTCATTTAGGCCAGGGTGTTTATGTGCTTTAAGCCGGAATATCCACCGGGTTTCCATTCTTAATGTACCCTTTTCAAGATCACCACCTCTAATTGAGGGGTGTATCCTATCTAGGCCTTGGCATTTCAGTGTGGCCGGATTGCCATTGTGATGTCTTTTAAAGTGGCGTCCTACAGGAGTTTTTTCATTATTTTTCCTGATACTATAGATGTGTTCATAAAGCCGCTTTTTTAGGGGGCGGTTTGTCTTTCCCACATAAAACCCTCCACAGCCGCAAGTCAGTAAATACACTACATTGCTAGTATTACAGTTAATGAAATGTCTAACATAATATTTGTCCTTGTTTAGTATGATTTCAGTTCCTGGTAGTATGTATTGACACATACTGCAATTTCCACATTGGTATGTACCGCGAACCTTACAGCAGGTGCCCCTTTGTTGATCAGTAAAGTGACTGGACACCAATTTGTCCTTCAGATTGTTGGGCCGTCTAAAAATTATTTTAGGTGTAGGGGGTAAAAAGGTTTTTATATGTGGGTCATTTAGGAGTATATGCCAATTTTGCTGAAGAATTTTTCGAATTTCAGCATGTGCCTCTGTATAGGTCAATATCAGAGCGGGACCGGTGTCTTTCTTTGGAACTCTCGGTTTATACAATAATTTCTGTCTATCTGCGCGGCGGGCTTTCCTATAGGCTGCTTTCAAAATTGGTCTACTATAGCCCCGTGCTTGTAGCCTAGTCCAAATCTTTGTGGCTTCACTCTTAAAGGATTGTATAGAAGAACAATTACGGCGGGCCCGTATAAACTCGCCATACGGGATACTGCGCAGTAAATGTACCGGATGTGAACTGGTGGCTCTCAGCATAGTATTAGCTGAGGTATCCTTTCTATAAAGTGTTGTACTGATTTGGCCTTGTGGGTTCTTATGAATTTCTAGATCTAAGAAAGTAACACAATTTTGGTTCCAGTGACTTGTAAATTTCAAATTTAAATCATTCTCATTGAGCATGTGGACAAAAGCACTCAATTCCTCCTCCGGCCCCTCCCATATGACCAGAATATCATCAATGTACCTGTGCCACGCCGAAACGTGGCACAGGTACTTGGCCACATCATCCTCAGCCCACAAGGTCCTCTCCCACCAACCCAGGTACAGGTTAGCGAACGATGGGGCACATGTAGTCCCCATCGCCGTTCCCTGCACCTGGTGGTAGGGTATCCCATCAAAGAGGAACATATTGTGGGTAAGGATGAAATGGAGGAGCCGGAGGAGGAAAAGATTGTGGTTATGTTCCGCCACGTCCAATTCATTCAGAAAAGTCTCCACAGCCTTCAGGCCCTTCTCGTGGGGGATACTTGAGTAAAGGGCCTCCACGTCCAGGGTGACAAGGAGCGCCCCGGGATCCACCCACAGTCCATCCAAGACACGCAGGATGTGACCAGTGTCTTTCACATAAGACGGCAGGCTCACGACCAGGGGTTGAAGGTGTCGATCCACGTATTTGCTCGCGTTCTCCGTGAGGGCCCCCATCCCCGACACAATCGGTCTTCCAGGGGGTGTCACCAATGATTTATGAACCTTTGGAAGGGCATAAAACGTTGGTGTTGTCGGGTGGGGTACCTCCCCACCCTGACAGCTTCCTGGTCTGACGCGCGCTGGACACACTGCGCTTCCTTCATAGGTCAAATCTGGCTTGCAAACATACTTCACTGAGAGTGACTCCACTGCACCTAATAGAGGTAAGACATACCAATAATGGATTTGTTGGGATTTAAAATAATCCCAATATGGAGCTCACCAGTAGTGATTATTGATAATTGCACATTCTCTTACAGATTACTATAGCCTCCTACAGCAGCACATCATATGGAACGTTAACTTAAAGTGCCACCACTTTACTCTAATAGAGGTAACCTTAATGTGAGGAATAGGCACTAATATTATATAATAATGTAACAAGTGAAATAAGGGAGTCCCCCTCTTTTCCTCTCTTCCTTTTGTCTCCCCCCTCCCCCACAGAATTAAATCCTGCAGATACTCATAAAAGAGATTGGGAGGAATAGGAGGGAGCTCTTCATTCCCACTCGTGTGCAATTTGATCTTCACTAGGATGTTACCTATATACAGGTAAATACATGTGGTCCCTGTTTATGGGGTCTTTTTGATTGTATATAATATAAATATCTGCCTTGTATGGTGCATAATAGACGTTGCAGCACATTATAATGAACAAAATGCTGCAGTACATTGTAATGAATTTTGAATTGATAAATGCAGAGTTTAGAGAGTCACAAGTCTATTGATTTAGTGAGTTTATAATTCCAGCACATTAAAAGCGTATCCCTTCTTCTTCTTAACACACCAATAGGGCACTGAGGAAGCCTACACGGCGAAACATGTCTGCCCTTTTCTGGCTAATCAGCGGACCAGTAAGAGCTTAACAGTAACTAAGGCACATTGACCAATGGTGTTCAAACTATTTGTATGTATTCTGTAGCAAAGCGATTATGTATAGGAGGGATTCAATGAAAATAGATGATGACCATTATGTGATTGGTTGTAATATACAAGAATGGATTTTTTAATAATGATGCATTGTGTTTTTTTTATATGTACATATCTTTTCTACAATAAAATATGAATTAATGATAACAAAAAATTGTATTGAGGTGTGGTAGAGTTGCTGGGTCTGATTGTTGTACAGTGGGACTAGACCTGGTCCCACAGTTCTGGTATTTATTATAAAAGTTAACACAATGCTGTTTGAAGCTGCATGAACAGAATCTTTTTTATATTTTCTTCTAAAGATAACCTTGAAATATAAATGTATATCCCATAGTATAACCTTTTCCATGAAAAAAACAATTTACTTCTCACTTTGTTGGGTACATGTGGCATCAATACACACACAAAATACATACATATATATATCTATATATATATCTATATATATATCTATATATATATCTATATATATATCTATATATATATATAGCCAAGAAGTGAAGAATTGTACTTTCTCTTCTATAACAAGGAAAACAATTCTCCCATTCTATGATAACTTGGAGTAAAAGGCCGAAGTGTCTTTATCAGTATACTCTTTGAATAGCTTCCATTCCATCTTAACGCTTCTTACTCAACCTTTAACACCACAGCCTAATTGGATTTCCCCTGACATGTAGCAGGCACAGATGGGTATATCACTTCCTTCCATCTATTTAGTTATCAGTATTTTATTGCTTGTCTAATTAAGGCTGGCCATAGATGGGAAATGTTTCCCAGTGAATGAAGACAGTGTGACATTTTCCCAGCCCTAAACCCACTGTGGTCTGCTTACATGAGTAAGTTGTAATGTTTGTGTGTCATAGCAATTGCATTTAAGTTGTTTCCCTTGTTCCCTATTGTTACATGTTCACCCAATGCTCAGGAGTGATACATGATTGGAAACATCACGTTAGCACACTTGCTTCTATTTGTACTGATCAAAAAACTGCCCTACAAGGAGCCAGTACTGTTCAGCTCTTTTCTTTTCCCTGGTATCATTGATGGCTCAGTGAAAGTACCTGAAGGTTCCTTGTATGATCCTCACTAGAACTCCAAGGGGACAATGTGAAATACATGTCAAGGCTTAAAATAATTCCTTGTGTCTGTGTTTCTTCCCTAGTGTCTGTATCGTTGTAAACCGTGAGTAAACAGATGTTAACCTTAGTTATTAGTTAGATTTTTAACATCCAAAAGTTTGTATATATTTATTTGTGTATTCGGATGCAGAAGTTTATTTTGCCAATTATATGCAGAGTAAACAGAACCTTTTAGCTTGGAGAGACCAATAAGTCTCAATAGTGAGAATAATATAAATACAACAATAAAATCTCTCCATGACCACACACAAAAGTGGTTGCATGGCCACCCTGTCCCTTGAGGCGCTTCCAGACTGAGCAAGCCACAGTGGTCCCACAGCCATCTCTGGCCACACAAGACTTGCCCAGACATGAAAGCATAAGATATTTTTTTAGAGTCAGATATTTGAAAATTATTTACATGGCGGATTTTACACTGCTCCCACGAAGTATAAGGAGCTACAACAGGACCTTAAATTTAATAAATAGCATGATGTGGACAAAAGGTCAGGTTTATTACTATTCTAGGATTTGGTTCTTGCCCCTTGGGCATCCCATTTTGGGATTACTTGCTGTGTGACACCCGTCAGGTCGCCTTAAACCTTCCCATCGGCCCCACAGTGCATACATTGGATCTTGTCCAAGCAGAGCTGAATTCATTGCATACTTAGTTTGCAGTTTGGAGTGTAGGCATAAATAAAAGGGAGCAACTGCATTTCACACTCCCCTTGGTCTGTGGTGAGCCCCCACCCTTAGCCTAAATAGCTAAGGTCCACTTTCCCTGGGTCCATTGTTTCAGATAGGAGAGTGGGTCGCAGACTGCACAAAGGTTGGGAACGCAGCAGCAGGAAGGTTAGTGTTTGCAGGGCAATTATAGGGGGATTCACGCAGTAGGGCATTCTGAACTGGGATGCCCCAGGGGTCGACCAGCCACTTTGGTGGTTGTTCCTCTTAAACCGAGACAACCCCTGATGAAGTATGGTTGTGAAACACAATGGGCTAAGTATCTTTGTATGTATTTTGTCACATGAATTGGCATGAAATTAGATAATTTATACGTAATACAAGTAACAAAACCTAAAAATGACTTTATTATTATATAAAGGGTTCCTTCCCCAGCATGGTGGGCTACCAAGGAAGGAGGAGGGAATCTGTTGCTCCTCTCATTACAGATTCTGACATAGCGACTGCAGCAGTCATTCCCTGACATCAGAAGACTGCAGCCCGCTTGACCAGGAGGAAGTCCCCAACCCTGAAGACAAAATGCTGCCCACTATTAATGTATTAGTTATTTGTAACAGTTTGTGAAATAGTAAGGGGTCTAAAAAAACCCTCTATACCAGTTCACAGGGCAGTGAGAGCCGAAGTAATTGTATTTGCCACTGAATGCTGGAAACATCAGAACTGGAGCGCGTTCACAGAAGGGCAACAAAGTTAATAAAAGGAGTGCGGGGGCTAGAGTACCCTGAAAGATTGGTTTATTTAGTTTAGAAAAAAGACGCTTGAGGGGTGATCTAATAACTATGTATAAATATATTCAGAGACAATACAATCAGATCTGCCCCACAATCTATTTATACCCCGGAAAGTAACTATAACTTCAGGGCATCCACTAAGGTTAGAGGAAAGGTGCTTTCTCCACCGACATAGGAGGGGATTCTTCTCTGTAAGAGCAGTGAGAGTATGGAACTCGCTGCCAGAGGAGGTAGTAATGATGAATACAGTAAAAACATTCAAAAGTGGCCTGGATGCCTTCCTGGCATGTAATAATATTTCCAGCTATGGCTACTAGACCGATGGATGGAGATAAACAGGCTGAACTGGATGGACTAAAGTCTTTATTCAGCCTTACATACTATGTTATTATGTTACTGGAGACAATTGAGCCGGAAGGCTTCCGAACCGGTTAGACTCTGCTCCAGCTCAACACTAGTAGCAACCTTAAAGGGATTGTCCATGCAATTACATAGACCTTATACTCACATCGCTCTAAAGCTCCTATTGTTCCCTGTTTCTTTTTTTTTTCAATATGACCCCCACCTCTAAAATGGAGAAAATGTATTTTAAAGTTTTTATTGATTTTTGACATTTCTAGCCAGTGGGTATGGTCACTCTTCTGTAATATAACAGTTATATTGTATTTATCAACATACTTTGATACCGAATCACAATGCTGTGGCCATATGGGGCAAAGATATATGCCACCAGTAGAGCCCTATGATTGGTGGTCTACTACTAGGGGAATCAGGGGAAGTACCAGAAGTCAGTGCAAAGTTTCTGCTTCCAGGTGCTGCTGTGAGGTTACAGGAGGGAGAGGGCAGATATGAAGAGGTAAGCTGCCGAATCATGTATTCAACATTTTGCCTGGACAATCCCTTTAAATGAAATTCAAATACATTCTGACAATGCTGTGTAACTTATGGCTACTTAATAACTTTTCTTACAAGAACCTAAACTTCAAAAGAATCTATTTATTCCTTTAATCAGCTTTCAGTCGCACACCAGTTTCTGTGCGGATCCCCATGCCTGAACAGAAATAGATATGTCATATTTTGCTCACATGGATCTTTGATGTGCAGTCTCCTGAGCAATGTAGGCTGCCATTGAAGGCAAAGGGAGACAACACAATACCTATATCTCTGTACATGAAACTCTGGTTAATATATCTTGTTATTCATCCATTAAGACCTTTCCATATCCCCACTGCTATTTTTAAAAACCCGCTTAGTTTTTTAAAAGATGATCATTATATCATAATAAAAAAGAAAACCAAGAAAAAAATCCAATATACCAATGTGTTCAAAGCGAATCACTCACCATAGTATATTATGTAATATATAATATACTACATTTTATACTCTTCAGAAATAGCAGAATGCAGTATGAGGATGTTTGGATTTTCTTTCTTCCTTCCTTATGTTTCATGTTGAGCCTTTGTTGGTTAATCGGATGAGGAATTGATACTCAATACATCCTCTTGCTTATAGCTGTTCCTGTAACTGTTGGCTTGAAACATTTGACCTTTGACTCCAGACTGAACTCCTGGAAACTAGAAACATGCTCCTGACCTCTACATTGCAGGAGGCATAACTACCACGACCCCCAAATTCAGTATTCCAACCCTTTTAGAACACATTCATGTTATGTACTTGAACATACGATTGAATTTTGACATAAAAAAGATGGGTATCATTGTCCAATATCGAGAACGTTGACACAATGAGCTTAATTCACTAAGAGTAGAAAGAAATTCTCATGGTAGTAAAAAAAATAACTTGAAAAAAAGCCAGAGAATGTCACTGTTACTAAATCACCAGATAGGAAGAGAATGAAATTAAATAGCACTTTTTACTACAGAGTAGTTTTCTTAGGAGTAAAAAGTGCCTTTGACCTTCATTGTCTTCCAAACTGGTGATTCGACAACATTGGAATTCTCAGGCTTTTTTCTCCTAAAGTGAATTTTTTACTGCCATGGGAATTTTTTCTTTCTACCCTAATCGACTCAAGACCTTTATATTGTATTTTGTTGAAATGTTAATATTGTATGAAAACAATATTAACAAAAACTCATGCCACTGCTTGGCAAAATGTTATGAGGTGGCCATGCAGGAACATTGTGCCCTGAGGAAGTGACACCTTGCCTTAGGTATCATGTGGGCTTTTTTCCTAGCTGGTGCTTTGGCGGATCTCAGCAGATTGGTGATATCATCAGCTCCCGCCCCCCCCGTTTTTCTTTTGCACAGACAATATTTATTCATTGTATTTTATTGCATACAGTCATGGCTATCCGTGTTGGTATTTCTCCCAGAAAATGATTGCGAAACCAATTTTTGTTATGCAGGTTTATTTCTTTTGTGTGTATTGAAGCAACACAAAAAAGCGAGCAAAAATGATATAACACAAAACACCAAAACCAGACCGTGCAAGTTTACTGGCACCCTCAGCTTAATATTTGGTTGCACACCCTTGAGAATAAATAACTGAAATAAATCACTTCCTATAACTATTACAAGCTTCTTACACCTCTCAACAGGAATTTTGGGCCAACTCTTCTCTTGTTAAGTGCTCCAGGTCTCTCACATTTGAAGGAAGCATTTTCCCTACGGTCATTTTAAGATCTCTCCACAGGTGTTCAATGGGATTTAGGTCCGGACTCATTGCTGGCCATTTCTAAACTCTCCGTAGCTTTGTTCCCATACATTTCTGGGTATCGAAGTTTGTTTGGAGTCATTGTTCAATGGAAGACCCATGACCTAGGATGCAAACCAAGCTTTCTGACATTGGGCCCTACATTGCTACCCAAAGTCCTTTGGTAATCTTAAGGTTTCATGATGCCTTTTACACATTCAAGACCAGAGGCGTAGCAAGACTATTCTGCACCCGGGGCAAAGATTCAGAATAGTGCCCCCCCCCCAATAGGCTTAAGCTAAATTGCCCTGCGCCCAATTGATTTTGTTTTGGAAGTTTTGGAAATCTTATTGATTCCTGGGCTGATCGCCGATATTCTTGAATTTGTATAATATGTTTGGATACATTGGTTATATTGAATATATTGAATGTAGCAATTCAGTGTATTTATCTGATTGAAAGAGCAAATGTTCATGGCAGGAAATGAATTATGTGTGTATAAAAGGTATAATAAAATGTTTTGAAACATATATATACATTCAAGGCTGACATTAGAATTATCTGACTAATAGAACATCAGTGAGGAGGTGTTTGATAGTAGACATAGTAGGATATTTAAAAAAATGTGATTAAAAGAGAGGTGTTACAGAGGCGCAGAGTTCAAGGCCATTCCCACAGCAAGATCCTCTGTATATTTCTTAAAGGGGGCAGCCTAGGCCATAACAACATAGCAAGGAGCTCTAGGGGGTGGGGGCACTGCACCAAAGCTGAAACTGGGATCTTGAATGGCAGATCAGTCAACTTCAATATGTGGAGCATTGCTCAGCCGTCTCTGTGTCCCCACTGCTCCCTGCAACAGCATGGTGCTGAGGTTGCCATGACAACGCAACTTATTCCTTTTGCCACCCTTTTCTGAGTACAAACTCATTGCTATCCACATTGCCAATCTCTGCTATGTCCTAACCATGTCAAAGATGATGTTGCCAATCGCTCGTCAGGTTTAAACCACATGCAAGTTTCTGTCTGCTACATCCTGACCACATCCAAGTTGCTGTCCTCATTACCGAATTCTGCTACCCACTGTGACTATGTCGAAGGTTGTTATGTGTCCGGGTCCAACCTGCCTTTGACCACCCATTGCCCACGATGCGATGCTCTGAATACAAACCCATCGCTGTCCACATTACCAAACTCTGCTATATCCTAACCATGTCAAATATGATGTTGCCTATCTCTGCCAGGGCTTGACCACATGCAAATTTCTCTATGCTACACCCTGACCACATCCAAGTAGCTGTCCTCATTACCAAATTCTGCTATCCACTGTGACTATGTCGAAGGTTGTTATGTGTCCGGGTCCAACCTGCCTTTGTTTGACCACCCATTGCCCACGTTGCGATGGTCTGACTACAAACCCATTGCTGTTCACATTGCCAAACTCTGTTACGTCCTAGCCATGTCAGAGATGATGTTGCCAATCTCTGCTAGGTCTTGACCAGATCCAAGTTTCTCTCTGCTACACCCTGACCATGTCCAAGTTGCTGTTCACAATGCCAAATTCTGCTATGCACTGTGACCATGTCCAGGTTGTCATATGTCTTGGTCTGACCTGCCTTCGACCATCACTGCTAACCCAGGGCCAGGGCGTCACTACAGTTAAGAGCCACATTGAGTAGTCCATAAGCCACCAGCAATACTTTTGAACCACAGAATGACCCACAATGCTGTGGAACTGAAACATCACATATTCCTAAAAGTACAACAGTAGGCAAATACAAGAAAGCCTATACATAACAGCCCACTGTGTCAGGTCCTTGTAGCTAGACAGGTTCCCTCACCTGTTTTGTGCTGTCAGCTCCCATGATGACAGTGAGGCCCTGATGCCTCCCAGTGCACTTTAGTCTAGGGAGTCTGCTTCATTTTAATTGGAAACAGGATTAAGCTGAGCAGGTAAGTAGGGGTGTTGCATTAGGAAAAGTCCTGCACGGAGCATTTCCAATGTAACACAACTCAGCCTCATAGAAGTCTATGGGAGTGAAAGGCAAGCACATGTAAAACACAAGGAAATCGAAATCGTCTGTGGACCGTTTTCCACATGTGCAGAGGCATGAAAGGAGCTTTTCTTTAGAAAATGCATATTTCCCCATGCTGTAGTGTAGAGTACTCCAATGTGAAGCAAAAATCTTAATAAAGTTTTTCCCCCTGAAGTGATCATACTTAGGGACTTTTTTATGAGCATTTATCACTGCTGGGGACAAACTTTTCAGCGCTTTTCGGCTGCGTTTTAGTTGTTGGTGTCCAAATTACACATTGTTAAGCAAACAAAGCCATTAAAATCAATTTTAATAACCCCCCAAAAACATTTTGGCCCATCTAGGTCCTGTGTTTCAAATATCGACAAGTTAACAATGCAAGTTCTGTCCAAAAAAAAATGTGTGAAATATTAATTATAAGAATAAATCACTTTAATCCAATTCTGCCTATTGTGCACTATGGGATCTTGACCTATAGCACCAGGTTACAATTGGCGCTGCTTTCACAAGAGTGTCCGATGCTGCAACCTTTTCGCTAAACATTTTTAAACATTGAATGGGCCCCCATCATGCCTCATACAGTAACCTTTTTCCTGTCTTTTTAACTAAATTAGATACAACTAGAGTGAAACAGTTAAAACAAATAATCTTGCTTTTTACTGTACATCATGCCTAATAAAAAAGTGGTTGAAAAACAATGATGGGGCCCCCTGACCTTGTGGGCTCCAGTACGGATGCAACCTCTGCACCCCCTATAGTTATATAAGTGATAGCGATTCCAGTCTTTGGAAAGTGCTTTTGCTGCATTGGGTTTAAATATCACTGAGAATTTTTAATACCGAATTAAACCCTCTCATTTTGTGGTAATCCTTGTGACATAACTGAGCAGTGCTGAAGGTTGTGCAGGCTGGGTCTCCTGGGAGGATTACAGCTGCATGCTTTATTGACTGGCAACTGGCCACCATTGTACACAGCAGAGGGAGTAAATAGCATGACTAATATCTGGGAAATGTAGAACTCTCTTCCAACCAGATGATCATTCAATATTATCACCTATATTCTGAATGATCTTTAAGGAAAGTTTGTACTGACCTTTAGGTAGGATGATTTCACATTAAATTGGACCTTCATCTTCCCAACCCCACCCCACCCCAGTTCCTCCCTGGGAGGAAAGTCAGATTTAGAAAGTGAGCCAGAAAGATGCCACCCTCATCTCACAGTCCGACACTCTTACACAGTCATGAAGTTACCCCTGATCAGCCAATCACAGTCTCAGCAGTCAGGAGTCATGGCCGGTTCTACTTCCTCTGCTGCTGTGGAAGAGTGTTGGGCCGCTGTGGGAATTGGAGGAGTATCGTGACAGCAAAAAGTTGTTGTTGGTGCTATATGTCACAGACAATTTGCTTTGGTGTGTAACTACTTCGAACGTTTGGGAATCCTTGCACTTCTTAAGAAAATGGGCTTAAGGTCCAGGTATGAAAATAGAAAAAGCAATACTAACTTTTTATCCCGAACTCTGTCATTTATCTGATCGCCCAATCCAAGTCGCTTGCCGCCGGTCTGATTGTCCACTGCTTCTGTAGTATTGACACCGGACCAATATCATGGTGTATCAAGACTTGGAACACCATCTCCATTGCAGTGAATGGAGGGGGTGTGCCATACTCCCAGTGATGGGATAGGCCAGGCAGCAAAGAACTTAGATCAGGCTGGTAAGTGTCAGAGTGCGGTCTGTGAGGTTTAAGTAGACATAGCCTTTTTATTTTCATGTCTGGACAATTACCTAATTAGTCAACAGAGGCAGGGTAATTGTATAGAAAGATGTCAGGGGTGGCATCTAGGTTTGACTTTAAAGGCTATATATTCGAAAAAAAAGCTGTTATATTCACCTAACCACCAAAATTGATCTCCAGTCCATAAAATAACTATGTGAGCACCTATCCTTAAAATAAAAAAATAATCTCCAGTGTGACCACTGTGAGGTAGAAAATCAAAGCATACTGAGTTAAGACACCTACTCCTCCCTATTATCAGACAGGCAGTCTGCTTCTGTGTGTTTGGAAGCATGGGCTTCCTCTATAGCTTTAAAGCGTACAGTCAGCCCATACTGACAGATAAAGACTCGGAGTATAGGGCTAGCTGGGGTGCAAAAGATCACGGCGGCATGGGGGTAGGCAGCATCATATGTGAGCATCATATTGTTCTTTAGGCTTACACAAGTTGTTTAGCTTTTGCTGTAGTTGCTGGAACCTTGTAGTGTCCATTCTTAAAATGGACAATCACCCTCCCGTGATCGGCCCGCGGGACATCCGAGATCGGGATGTCCCGCGGGGTGAAACCCCCCCAAGCGCCCCAAATCCCCTTACCTTGTCTTCGCCCTTACCTTGCCTCCCTCGCGCCCCTCTAGACGTGTGCGCGCCCGC
This sequence comes from Gastrophryne carolinensis, assembly GCA_027917425.1. Classification (NCBI taxonomy): domain Eukaryota; kingdom Metazoa; phylum Chordata; class Amphibia; order Anura; family Microhylidae; genus Gastrophryne; species Gastrophryne carolinensis. The sequence continues at coordinate 169,205,082 of CM051236.1, forward strand.
GCCGGCCGTCTGTGAATGGCCGGCGCGCGCGCGCGCGTCAAGAGTGACGCGCGGGAGGCGGCGGCGGAGGAGCCGCTTGTCCGTTGCTGGCAAATCGCTTGTCCGCGGCCACGTGGGAGCAGGGAGAGGTGAGTTTTCCGGGTCATCGGGGGGGTTTCACACAGTGGGGCACCCCGATCGGGGGTGCCCCACCGAAGTGGACCAAGACCCAGGATAGTCAAAATCCTGGGTGTTGGTCCACTTTAAAATGCTGTCTTCATTGGGGATGTTAGGAAGAATGTGACAGGCTCCCATTTACCCCTGAGCAATTGTGCTGCTGCTGCTAAGCCCATGTGCAAAATGCAAATGCAAAACAAAACATATTTGCACTGCATTTGAAAAAGTCCTGTGCACTGCATAGAGGTTGTAAAATGTGATGTACCATATTTTGCATATGCTTTACCATAGACTGCACAGAATGCATGACAAAAAGCTATGCAAAACCATATATACTATACTGTAGAGGTTCTCAACCAGTGGTACGCCTGAATGGTGTTACAGGAGATCAGGTGGTACATGGGGAGGCTGACCTGTACCCCAATGTGGTCTGCTGCATTTACATGGATTTGGGTGGTTGACATACTTACTACCCTGGTGGTTTCTAAATGGTAGGTGGAACAAAGATAGGAACCCTGTTACCCTATCCACCCTATTACGTACTAAAGGTTAGCAATAGGGTGGATATTCCTGGATGTGTCTGCAACATGGAAAATGATTTAGCTTTACTAGATAAATGGTCAAAACTGTGGAAACTAGTGTTTAATGAAAGAGATTTAGAGGTACTGATTACTGATAGCTGCAAGATGAGTGGACAGTGTAGCCAGGCAGTGGGAAAAGCAAGCAGGATGCTCGGCTGCATAGCTCGAGGCATCACCAGTAGGAAGAGGGAGGTTATAATGCCGCTGTATAGAGCCCTGGTAAGGCCACAGCTAGAATACTGTGTGCAGTTCTGGAGACCTTACCTGCAAAAAGACATTATTCAAATAGAACGTGTCCAAAGGCGGGCAACAAAAATGGTAGAAGGACTTAAGCTTAAAAAACTTATCAGTAGAGGAGAGATTTGTACAGTCTAAAGGAAAGAAGGCAGAGAGGGGACATGATTGAGACCGTTAAATATGTGAAAGGATTGAATAAGGTTCAGGAGGGAAGTGTTTTTAAGAAGAAGCATAATGATAGAACAAGGGGGCACAACCTGAAGCTAGTCGGGGGGAAGATCAGGAGAAATGTTAGAAAATATTATTTTACAGAAAGAGTAGTAGATGCTTGGAACAAACTTCCAGCAGAGGTAGTTGAAAAATCAGTGAATGTAAACATGCCTGGGATAAGCACACATCTATCCTAAGATAAAGAGTACATACAGTATATATATAAGGGCAGACTAGATGGACCGTATGGTCTCCTTCTGCCGTCAACCTTCTATGTTTCTATGTCAACCCTGCTACACAGCAACACTGTCGAAATGTAGCCGAAAACTCATTGAGAACTTTTTGATACACCTTCCCCTCGATTCAAAGAGCAAAAGTTAAGTGATTTCGTATCGAGAATCGTAAGTTTGGGTGGGTGTTTGTCATTTTTTCTTGTTTTTTTGCCCATTTCGTATTCGCACGATCGTTCGCGCATAGACGTATATGAACATACGCATTTCGTACGAGAATCGTATAATTTGCGTTAGTTCGTGTGTTTTTCCCGTCCAAATCGTATTATTTGCGTCTGATCCTATTTTTTACGTCCTTCACATGGGCTTGCGCCCAATTCAGAGAGGTGATTGCTAATTGTTTTGAAGCCCATTAAAGAGCTGCTTTACGAAATGTTTGCCGGCAGCTATTTGGCCTCGGGAGTAGGATGGAGCGGAGCGAGTTTGTGGCACATCAAGGGCTTATGCTTTTTGGCATTGAGTTGATCGAGATGTCTGAGAGCAGATTGCCCCTGCGTCGTCGCATGAACATCGATAGCATGAATGATGTTGAGCTGTTCGAGCTGACCAGGCTTAATCGCGCTTCCCTCCATAAATTATATAGTGAGCTGCGGCCATGGTTAGCCCGCACCACAAGGAAGGGGCATGCAATTTCAGGTATGACCAAGATGCTTGGCTGCCTGCAATTTTTGGCGAACGGCTCGTTCCAGAGGCTGGGTGCCCTCTCTGTGGGGATGTCACAGCCTACGCTGAGCCGCGCACTGTCTAAATTTTTGGAAGGCATGGCTGCCATAACTCAAAAATATATTTATTTCCCTGATGATATGGCAGCCAGAAACGCCATTAAGCTTGGTTTTTATAATGTGGCCGACATGCCCAACGTTATTGGTGCAATTGACTGCACACATGTGGCACTCGTACCTAGGGCAGCCGACGAGTATATATATAGGTATTGAGATTGGTTATTATGGTGCCCAACGTGTCATGTAACCTGTTTTCCTTTGCGGCAGCATATTTGTTTATCCCTCATTTGTGTAGCTGCTTTATCTCGGCTTTTCATTAGTCTTTCCCAATAGAGTGCAGACATGTTTTGTGGTTAATTTATTAGTTTGGGTCAAATATCAATTACCCTTTTTGTATGTTTTTTCCTTAAGGAATCGTAAAATGGGACACTCACTTAATGTCCAGGCCGTGGTTGGTCCGGATATGCGGTTTATGAGTGTCCTTGCCGGCTACCCCGGATCGTCCCACGACTCCTATATCCTCCGGCGATCTGGGTTGTTTCGGAGATTTGAGGCAGGTGAATTTTCGGGGGCATGGCTGCTTGGTAAGTGTGTCCTATTTGTGTGTTATTAAATGTGGCATTAATCTTGTATTTGTTGATATGTTTGTTTTGGAAAACTTTACAGAAGCGTCCAACTGCCTTTTTCTTGGCTCATATATTAGGAACTTACCCAAAAAATCCTTGTCTCGCTGTGGCCTTCAGAATGTTTTCCCTTTAGTTAGGATGTCTGTAAGTTCCTTGTGCCTAAATATATTGGTTTGGAGTTTATACCCAAGGATCTTTGACCTTTGGCTCCTTTGGTACTATTGGTCGTTAAATGTCAAAGTGGACTTAAACTGCATACATTGTAGTTTCCAGTGAAATGTGGATAGGGATCTTTGACATTTGGCTCCTTTGGTACTATTGGTCGTTAAATGTCAAAGTGGACTTAAACTGCATACATTGTAGTTTCCAGTGAAATGTGGATAGGGATCTTTGACCTTTGGCTCCTTTGGTACTATTGGTCGTTAAATGTCAAAGTGGACTTAAACTGCATACATTGTAGTTTCCAGTGAAATGTGGATAGGGATCTTTGACATTTGGCTCCTTTGGTACTATTGGTCGTTAAATGTCAAAGTGGACTTAAACTGCATACATTGTAGTTTCCAGAGAAATGTGGATAGGCCCTCCGCAGCATCCTAATTGTAACATGTCTGAAAACTACAAATATATGTTAAATACAAATACCCTTGGCCGTGCAGATGTTTGTTAATTAATTGGTATATAGAAGTGCCATTTTTATTTAGGTTATACCTTAGTGCAATTTTTGGGGGCCCTAATGTGCCGTGTTTTTTTTTGGGAACACTTTACCTTACATCATTATGATATCTGTTAAATTTTTTGTGTTGGTTGTGTTGCCTTTTTAATTTTGATTACATTTAATTCTCTGTTTAAGGTGATTCCGGGTACCCACTTCTACCCTGGCTCATGACGCCTGTGCTGCGGCCCCAGGATGCCTCTCAGGAAGCGTATAACCGTGCGCATCGCAAGACCCGGGCTGTTGTGGAGAGGGCCTTTGGTCTGCTGAAGACACGTTTTCGTTGCCTTGACCATACTGGGGGGGCCCTGCAATATGATCCCAAGAAAGTGATCGACATTATAATGGCATGTGCTGTTTTGCACAATTTTGCCATCATGGAACGTGTCCCACGTTATGTGGACAGCCTGCCCTCTTCAGCCGTCGAGGATGAAGTCGAGAATTTTGAGGGGCCCCCCAGTGAGTCTGGCCAATCTGTTCGAGCCAACCTGATCAGCCAGCATTTTAGTTAACTTTTTTCCCTGTCTCACCATTCTGTATGTCTGTGTTATCCTTTTTGTTACATATGTTGTTTTGCCGTAATGTGGCATTACCTCTAAGTAAAACATTTAGACCTTAATTGTTGCCTAATGTATTTCATGTAGTTTCCTTAGCTTTAGCTTTGCATTGTTACACCGCTTCAAAACAAAATTATCTGGTTTAGCCCAAGCTGTTAAAAATGTCTTCCCACTAAAAACGCCACAAGTATTGTAAGTGAATTTTTTGTTTTACTTTGAAAATGAAAAATTATAGTGGTTAACAGAAATCAGTCCACATACATCTGTGGTAACAAATGGATAACATTAAAAAAAAACATCGAGCACATCTACACCTGGAAGTGAGTGGCACAACCAAACAAGGACACCCAGTCCAAAGGCCAGCCTAGTCCAGTCATTAATATTGCCTGTGCCCAGGGATATTTGGGCATGGCCATAATGTCACACAAACATGTCTGCAAACAGGAGGAGCACCAACCAAATACATAGGTAAAGCCATAAGTGGCCAGATAAACTCCACATAGACCTATGGCATTGGCTAGTGGCCTTAAGCATTACTCTAAGGAGCTATATGGGAGCAAATACAAAACACAACCTGCCAGAGCAACACAAAATGGATTGTTTGAAACCTCAAAGGACAAGTAAATACAGTGGGGGTTAAGAGAAAAGATGTCCCACACACCCATGGCTTAATAGGGTGGCTGCCCATAATACCCAGGTGGAGGTCCAGGTGGAGGTCCATGGGAATGGGACCTAGCCTGGGCCATGGCAGCATTGTGAATTTGAAACTGCTCCACAATGTTTCTCTGCATATTGGTCATCTCAGCCATGGCTGACTGGATGCCATTACTTGCATTGGCCACGTTGCTGTTGAGGGTACGCAACTCCGCGAGGATGCCCTGTAGACTGGTATGGATGTTCACCATGTCGGCATGCCTTTGCTCACGCTCTGTAACGAGCTGGGCGTCATAAGAGTCCCTTTGTTGGGTCCATAATTGAAGCAGGGCACTCTGCCTCCCCTGGGAAATTGTGGGGCGGCGTAATGGCGTCCGCCGCACAATTACCCTGGCTCTTGGGCGTGCCCTGCCGCGTGGTGTCGTACCCTCAACAGCAACCGGCCTGCTTTGCAAATCCTCAGCAGCAGAGTGAACACTGGGGACTGTAGTGTCAGTCTCCCCATGTGCAAGCACAATGGATGGAGATTCACTCTGCTGCTGAGGATTGGCCAGAGAAACATTATGGAGCAGTTCCAAATTGGGACCCAGGGGGAGTTCATCCGACGTGCCCTGTACGGAGACATCATCATCTTCCTCCATGTCCTGGATCTCTTCCATGAGTGTGCGGGTCTGTAGGGACATATCAAAAAAAAAAGGCTAAGTTTGCGTCCAAATTTTGGATTTCAACAGTTTAACACATTCTTAAGCACTTGTTAGTATTTATGCTACTAAATTAACTTACCGAAAATCTCTGATCTGGGCTCCTATGCTGTACGGACCTGGTAGGCATAACCAAACTGGGGGGTGAGTTTACCCTTGCTGAGGGATCATGCTGGGCTGAAGAAGAGAAAAACAAACCACGTAAACACACACACATAACCTTTTTTATGATAGGTAATCAAATATAGCTCTATTTGTAATATTATTCAACTCTAGAGCAATGGTGACCTTTGTTCAAACACACGCAAGTTTACATAGGTGCAATGGCTCTGACAAACTGCTAAGTGACCTCAGTTCTAAGTCATGAAGTGTACCCAGTCAGCATACAACTTTCAAGGCACATTTTTGGATTTAGCCTACCATTCGCTAGGTCCGGGGTACTCAAACAATTGTTTGAAACGCCCATTTAAAGGTATGTGGTGAGAGGTGAATGTCTGGCCATGGTGCTGACGCAGGGGGTGTCTAGTTAAAAATAAAGACACTGGTGGAGGGGCTGGAGATTTCAAAGTGCCAACTAATAAAGGCTGCTTGCCCTTGCTGGGCTGGATGGGCCAGAGCTGAGGGGACAGGGATTGGATGGCTAAAGGGGGGAGTTAACGTATTGATGGTGATGGGATGGATGGAGCCAATCTGTTACAAATGTATGGGGCTTATGTGGGGGGGGGCATGGGGGGACTGTGGCAGATGGGCCAGAGCAGGGGCAGCGGGACACGATTGTGGCCAGAGAAAATTTAAATAAGTTACTGTGTACCTTGCAATGCCACTTCCTGGGCAGTACTTCATATTGCAATGCTATGTTTCACGGAGCCATGACATTGGGCAGGAGACCAACCACTACATGGCCGATCAAGGGGGCAGCTCTGAGCACGTCAACACAGAAGTAACTGAGTGCAGGGCTGTCTGGCCAGGGGTCCTTGAATGTGGTGCCAAGGTCCGCATTGGGACCCCGGGCCGCCAGTTGAGTCTCGCTGCTCTAGGTCAGATATGTTTGTGGGTGGCTAATTAAATTGTTAACTCAAACACAACTCACACAACCAAAAGGCAACCCATACATAATGATGTGTGTTTTGTGATTGATTCAAAATATCTCACTTATCTTGCGAAACTTCATGACTTTAACAATACAATTGGACATTTGAACTTTGCCATAATGGCTGTGGGCCTAAATGTGTGATTCCCAGGGACAAAAAGAGGACACAAACAGCCACAGTAGTGCGAGGCCAAGCAAGGCAAACCATAGGGGCATCCCGTTAGCTTGTTACTAGTGAACTGTAGATTATTTAGCAAACAGGCAAACATGCAGATTTAAGAGAACTCACCGTGGGTACGGGTCGGTGAGTCTGTGTCCCTTAGACCAGCATGTCCACCGACCGCGACCGGATGGAGAAGTCCAAGCACAATCTCCTCAGCAGGGGTAAACTCCAATTTAGATGGAAAGCCACCGCCAGTTTTCAGGCTGAAAAGAGAAAATCGTTTGGTACTCAGAAAAGGTGCATACAGTACATCCAAAACATTAGATTTAGCGTAAACATTTAGTTACCTGTAATTATGCCTTTTAATTTCTTTTTGCCGTACAGCATACTTCAGATCAGAGATTTTCTTCTGAATTTGGGACACATCTTTCCTCTCTTCCCCCGCTGCATTTACTTGTCGGAGGATGGTTTCAAACAATTCCATCTTGCGCTGCTTGGTGGTGTGTTTGGATTTGCTCCCATATAGCTCGTCATAGTATAATGTAAGGCCACTAGCCAATGCCATATTTTGGTCATGGGAGAATCTCCCACTCAACTGGCCGCGGCGCAATGTGCGGCCAGATGGTTGGCTTGGCTGCTCCTCCATGTGTGCAGACACATGTGGTGACATTATGGCCTGGGGCTGGGTAGGGGAATGGCCGGATTGGTGGCTTCCCAATGACTGGACTGGACTGGCCAAGGGACTGGGTGTTCTTGCGTGGCTGGCCACCGAACTTCCAGGTGTAGATGTGGTCATGGGGGCAATTCGGGGCCCTCTTGGGGGGCTAGGTTCCCGGCTGGTGCCAGGTCGGGGGCTCTGTTCCCGGCTGGTGCCAGGTCGGGGGCTTCTGGCCCTGGTTTGGGATCTGCGGGCCCTGTAGGGGCTTCTCGCCCTGGATTGTGTTCTTCTGGGCCTGTAGGGGCTTCTGGCCCTGGATTGGGTTCTTCTGGGCCTGTCGGGGCTTCTGGCCCTGGATTGGGATCTGCGGGCCCTGTAGGGGCTTCTGGCCCTGGATTGGGATCTGCGGGCCCTGTAGGGGCTTCTGGCCCTGGATTGGGATCTGCGGGCCCTGTAGGGGCTTCTCGCCCTGGATTGTGTTCGGCGGGCCCTGTCGGGGCTTCTGGCCCTGGATTGGGTTCTTCTGGGCCTGTCGGGGCTTCTGGCCCTGGATTGGGATCTGCGGGCCCTGTAGGGGCTTCTGGCCCTGGTTTGGGATCTGCGGGCCCTGTAGGGGCTTCTGGCCCTGGATTGGGTTCTTCTGGGCCTGTCGGGGCTTCTGGCCCTGGATTGGGATCTGCGGGCCCTGTAGGGGCTTCTGGCCCTGGTTTGGGATCTGCGGCCTCTGGATGGGCTTCGGGGCCTGGATGGGGTTCGGGCCCTGGATGGGGTTCGGGCCCTGGCTGGGCTTCGTGCCCTGGATTGGGTTCTTCGCCCTCTGGCTGTGCTTCGGGCCCTGGATGGGGTTCGGGCCCTGCTGCGGGGCATGGGTTTCCGAACTGCCCTACTTGAAGGCATGGCCGGTGTGGGCTCACTGGTGCTGCCTGTTCTGGGGGCAGAGGTGGTGGGTGCTGCAGTTGCCAGCTTTTTGGCTGCAGGAGGGGCACGGGGCTTGGGGCCCCTTTGTTTGGTACCTGAGGGTCCAGGGTCCCTTGGTGGGGCCGAGGTGGGAGTCTTGGATCTCAGTTTTCGGCCAGCTTGCTGGGACCTTGTGGTGGGGCCCTCCGCGGTCTTGCTTGCCTGGGGTCGCTTGCTCATCGCCTTTTTTGGTGCCATCGTACACAAATGCTCAAAGAGAATGAGCTTTGGGTGCAGGGACCTTTAAATAATGAGCCCAGCGTGTGACGCCTATGCGCACGACTACGCGCTCGTACGAACGTACGTTCGAGCGGAACCAGGAAACCGCTGGGGTTTCACTTATCTGCTGCCTGGAAGAAGCATAAAGATGGCGCCCACTATCTTCACCCGTCAACAGGAAGAGATCCTCATGCTGGTAAGTGGCTGCCTGTGCATTTTAATAGAATAGTCAATGATGGCCTAAATGTAAATGATGCGTTTGGAACTAGTTTGGGGTCTCTTAATGTTTAATCACTGGCTCCTCACACTTCATCCTCAAGGGCCGAGCCTGGCCACGTTTTCAACTGTCTATGCTGATGTCCTAATTCGGCCAATTGCTCCGGCTTAGCAACAGTTAATTAACCTGTGGAGTAGCGGGGCGAGCTGGCAAACCTGGCCTGTCTCGGACCTTGATGCGGATGTTTGAGGAACACTGTTTTCCTAAGCCATAAAAACACAACGGGAAGCCACACACGTGGTCCAAAAGCCTAAGCATTAGGCTACATCTTGGATGTTTAAACCATCCTAACATGCCATAGATGCAGGTGGCCTGATTCTTGATGTTGGCTATTATCTGTATGTACATGGTGTGTGATACATATAACATAAGACCAGACTGTCAATCACAGTCAACGTCCTCTTTAAGGCACTCCCCAAAAATGGCGGCCACTCGAAATGTGTGTGTTAATGACATGAAATTCTCAACTTGTGATGCAACACATATGGGTCTGTGTGTAAAAGTAAAAGCTCTGTGTCCATTATGTTTTTCAGATCATGCTTCAGCGCCGGTATGACTTCGCGCCCAATGTGTGCGAGAAAAGGGACATCGCCCGGGAGATCATCGCCGAGATCCACCGTGTGACCAGCACCACCTTCACTCACACCCAGATAATGCAGCATTGGTCGGACCTGAAGCGTCTGCACATACCCCGGGTGCGGAGGTTTTTTGGGATCCATTTCCCAAGTAAGTACAAAGCAATTGCATGGTATATGTTCCAAATGTCTAAGTTATGCCTTTATTTATAATGACTTTTCTTTGGTAGTGTTGGAAATGGATTTCAGAATTCGCCGCACCCGGAGACGTACAGGCCGACCAGTGCTGCATGACTCTGCATCTGTGAGTGAAGGTGGTGGATCTCCCGGGCGACGGACCTACCCCTCCTCTGTGGCCTCCTCAGACCAGCCCCTGGACCTTACCACAGAGGAGGGGCCAAGGCGCGTGGGCGTGGAGTCATACCTGGCCACGCATGGGGAAGGCTCTGGTATGTCACTCTTCATGTATAGGCACAAAGATATACATGGCAGGCCAAAAACTAAGTTATCCTTTATTATGTATTTGTAGAAGCTTCAGGAGCGGGTGAGATAGTGGAGGAGGAGGCAGCAGAGATGCTTGAAGTCGATCCTGGCGAAGGTGAGTGATGTCAGCCAGACTGGGAGCCAGATATGTTTGGAATAGTGACTCTATACAAGTACTAACCAAATGTCACATGTTTCTCCAGGGACTTCTTCACAGCAGAGCCAGGACCAAGGGCAGCCTGTTGGCCCCAACCAGCCATCTGTCGGCCACCAACTCCGTAAGTCGCCATGCCATTATTCATATTAATGTTTGCTTAGCTAATAACACACACATAACTAAAGGCGTAGCCAATGTGTAGTTCACACTTTCATGTGGGCACTTCGTTAGCTTAAAGAGGACCCTAACTAGTATTAAGAACCAAAGACTTAGCCATCACACTGTACCTACAGATTTGAAACATGGAAAAACACCCTTCACCCATCTAATGCATGTTATTAGACTGAACCAAACCAATATTGGGGAATATGGAATGCACAATATTTACAGGCAGCATGGGATACAGATTGAAAAAAGGAAGGTGCTGCCATGCATTGTGTGAGTGATGACCTTTCCCTCAACCCAGCTATGCTCGGGATTCCCAACGCACCACTGTAACCTACTCCCCTGTACTTTATCCAACTCTCCACTCCTCATTAAGTGTTATGCTTCAGAGTCCAGATGGCGGCGCTGTAATCCCCAAAAAACCCTAACTAACTTTGAGGTGGTGCAGAATCATTGGTGAATAGTTATTGGTTTTCATTAAATAATGTTGAAGGTCCGGTTTAAGGAGTTTAAACACTTACCTGTGGGAAATGCATTAACTGTATCCCTTTGAAGAAGGACATATGTCATGCATTTACATGTATTTGATTAACCCTAAATCTATTTCCAGCATACAAACCGGTCTGGGACTCCTATTTATGTTTCTTTCTCTATTGGTTACAGGGATGATCCCCCAAACCTTGGCGGGAAAAAAAAAAAGAATGAAGGAGTTGGTGGCCGAGCTGCTGGCCATACAGGCGACGTTGGGGCCAACAGATGAAGAAGACGAGGAGGATTAGTGCCCTTGGTCCTGGCTCCTTTCTTAAAGTTGTTTTAAAATTTTTACACATTTTAACGCTTGTTTGCTGTTTTTGGTTAAAAACCAAAAAAGATGTTTTTTTACCAAAAAAAAAAAAAAAAAAAAAAAAAAAAAGGTGTTTTACTGTTAAAACAATCCTAAATATTTATATTTGTTTTTCGTTTCCAAAAAAAAAAAAAAAGTTTTCCAAAAAAAAACCAAAAAAAAATCAACGTTTTTACAATTATTCCCAAAAAAACAAAGAAAATATTTTAAATAAATTATATTTTAATCCTTCCGAAATGTGTCTTTTCTAATATGCACACACCCAAAAAATTACACAAACCAGAAACAACACACTTAGAAACATATAGACACATGTAAATTATGTGATATTCTAACGTTTTATGGACCGAGAAATGAAGTTGGATGCAAGCGCTAAGGGGTTTAGGTAAGTTTGAGGGACCGAGAAATGAGAGTTGTATGCAGCCGCTAAGGGGTTTAGGTAAGTTTGAGGGACCGAGAAATGAAGTTGGATGCAAGCGCTAAGGGGTTTAGGTAAGTTTGAGGGACCGAGAAATGAGAGTTGTATGCAGCCGCTAAGGGGTTTAGGTAAGTTTGAGGGACCGAGAAATGAAGTTGGATGCAAGCGCTAAGGGGTTTAGGTAAGTTTGAGGGACCGAGAAATGAGAGTTGTATGCAGCCGCTAAGGGGTTTAGGTAAGTTTGAGGGACCGAGAAATGAAGTTGGATGCAAGCGCTAAGGGGTTTAGGTAAGTTTGAGGGACCGAGAAATGAAGTTGGATGCAAGCGCTAAGGGGTTTAGGTAAGTTTGAGGGACCGAGAAATGAAGTTGGATGCAGCCGCTAAGGGGTTTAGGTAAGTTTGAGGGACCGAGAAATGAGAGTTGTATGCAGCCGCTAAGGGGTTTAGGTAAGTTTGAGGGACCGAGAAATGAAGTTGGATGCAAGCGCTAAGGGGTTTAGGTAAGTTTGAGGGACCGAGAAATGAGAGTTGTATGCAGCCGCTAAGGGGTTTAGGTAAGTTTGAGGGACCGAGAAATGAAGTTGGATGCAAGCGCTAAGGGGTTTAGGTAAGTTTGAGGGACCGAGAAATGAAGTTGGATGCAAGCGCTAAGGGGTTTAGGTAAGTTTGAGGGACCGAGAAATGAGAGTTGTATGCAGCCGCTAAGGGGTTTAGGTAAGTTTGAGGGACCGAGAAATGAAGTTGGATGCAAGCGCTAAGGGGTTTAGGTAAGTTTGAGGGACCGAGAAATGAGAGTTGTATGCAGCCGCTAAGGGGTTTAGGTAAGTTTGAGGGACCGAGAAATGAAGTTGGATGCAAGCGCTAAGGGGTTTAGGTAAGTTTGAGGGACCGAGAAATGAAGTTGGATGCAAGCGCTAAGGGGTTTAGGTAAGTTTGAGGGACCGAGAAATGAGAGTTGTATGCAGCCGCTAAGGGGTTTAGGTAAGTTTGAGGGACCGAGAAATGAAGTTGGATGCAAGCGCTAAGGGGTTTAGGTAAGTTTGAGGGACCGAGAAATGAGAGTTGTATGCAGCCGCTAAGGGGTTTAGGTAAGTTTGAGGGACCGAGAAATGAAGTTGGATGCAAGCGCTAAGGGGTTTAGGTAAGTTTGAGGGACCGAGAAATGAGAGTTGGATGCAAGCGCTAAGGGGTTTAGGTAAGTTTGAGGGACCGAGAAATGAAGTTGGATGCAAGCGCTAAGGGGTTTAGGTAAGTTTGAGGGACCGAGAAATGAGAGTTGGATGCAAGCGCTAAGGGGTTTAGGTAAGTTTGAGGGACCGAGAAATGAGAGTTGGATGCAAGCGCTAAGGGGTTTAGGTAAGTTTGAGGGACCGAGAAATGAGAGTTGGATGCAAGCGCTAAGGGGTTTAGGTAAGTTTGAGGGACCGAGAAATGAGAGTTGGATGCAAGCGCTAAGGGGTTTAGGTAAGTTTGAGGGACCGAGAAATGAGAGTTGGATGCAAGCGCTAAGGGGTTTAGGTAAGTTTGAGGGACCGAGAAATGAGAGTTGGATGCAAGCGCTAAGGGGTTTAGGTAAGTTTGAGGGACCGAGAAATGAAGTTGGATGCAGCCGCTAAGGGGTTTAGGTAAGTTTCTGGTTGAGGGTGCGCATGCGCAAGATCTTATAAACATACGAACGCACGAATCTAAGAGGCCAAAAACCAATGAAAACCAGAGGCAAACGCAAGTAATTGGAAGAGCTTGACGATGGAAGCAGCCGAAAAAACAGGCTGCCGCCGCAACAGGTGAGCACATGAACGTGATTTTTACGATTGGCAACTGACTGAGGCAAGTTCGGGAGATATCATACGAACGGACGTATCTTTTAGGATAGAAACGTATTTGCTTATTGAATCACTCGCAAGTTCATACGAACGCACGAGCGGACGTGAAAAATAGGATGATCGTGAGCCAAATCCAAGCTGTTACATGTTTCTTTGAATCAACCCACTTATCTCTACTTCTCAGTAGACAAGAGTAATTTCTGTCTAATCTGCTAAAGTATAGATAAGGAGGATAGATAAGATAAGTAGAATATTCGATGCCACTTATGGTCACTATCCATATCTGCCGCCTGCAGTTTGTCGATATATATGTTTCTTGGCAATCCGGTAGGAAACTATTGCATCATACTGTCGGCCACCATTAGTGATCCATCATTAATTTTTCTGCTACCCTAATAAATATGTTAATAATGCTGTGTAGTAGATAATGAGCATACATTTATCTCTGACTTAATGAACTGTGTACTCTATAGCCAATCCAAAGTGTATAATAACAATTTAAATATACTAATTATACAGAAAAATACGCACATACTTTATATAAACCTTATATAAACATAAGCTAATCTCTTCATCAGGGCTCTGGGCGCTTGGTAGGTTTCGTAATCTGTTTCCTATTCTGAAGGGAGGTGTTGGTCTCTGGAACACCCTGCCAGTTGCTCTAGCGCTTGCACAAGCCCAATTATCTTTTAACACTTGCAGCACTAAAAATGACACCCGTGGGCTCACGGCTTGTATCTGTTTTTATTAGGAAGAAAAACAGCCGCATGCAAACACCAAAGGAAATTGGACGCCTATATTCAGGCAGCTACATAAATAAATTAGCACAACATGACAGATACCACACACAGTCTAGTCATCATCCAGTAATGAGATTACTCGATTAACTGATACAGCCATGGCTGATGGGTCACTTCTCATATCCCACCAGGCAAGATAAACGAAGGCAAACAGTACTGATTGCACTTCTCCTATATAAACATGATACATATGTGACTATAATTAATGCATGATAATATTCTTATTAACAGGCAACAGCTCCTCAGTATAAATTCATTTCTTTGTCTTTATCTTGGAATATATTTAAGATCCTTCTTGGCTTAAAGGCACAGTCCAGGCAAAGACATTCTTGGACTATACCTTCTTAACCCTTCCTAATAACCAAAGAAAGGGGACATCGATTCGAACCAGCTTCAGTTTTCTATATTCATTATGATCACATGATCCTTGCCCCCTGCCTGAGCCAGGTCTACAACTGTCTGTGTGTGACAAAGATGATACAGATCTCATTACAGGAGGGGTCTGAAACTCATTTTTGGGCACCTAACGGCTCAATCAAAACAACTTTCCATTGTGACCATGTGACCATGAACAATATGACCTTGGTTTCAAATAAAAGTCAAATTATCTGCCTTACTGTACACATTTTAGCTTTGGAAAGATAATATGTTGGTGCTATCAGTTGAGGGTCTACATAATGTATTTAGTGTAGGGGACTACGAAGGCAAGTTTGAAGTTATATTTGCATCACTTGGCTTCACATTTGCATTTATGCAATATCCGTTGAGTTCACTCATTTACCTTCCTTGTGGTGGAACCTAGGTATAGTGGTAATTTTGATCTGTATGTATCCTATGTACAGGGCAAATTAGTTTCATCTCAAAGAATAACCAACCAGTTCTATTTAAATGGGCCCCAATATTAATGTTTCTAAATCCCAATTTCATGTATATAAGCAACTCCCTAAAGCAATAATTGTCCATTTTTAGGCCATAAAGTGGACCAAAACCCAGGATTTTCACTTCCCCGGGATTTAGTCTGTCCCGGGTTTGGGGTGCCCCGCTGTGTGAACCCCCCCCCCAGGTCGCCGACTCCACTTAACTCTGCAGATTGAATCTTTGCCACACTTGCGAGCGGCGTCAGCATCACTCGGCTCCATTTGGCTGTGCGCCGTTCCCCACAGCCATTTGCCAGTGGCGGCAGAAGGAGCTGTGCACAGCTGAGGAGGGAAGTGCGTGATGCCGGCACCATTGCGCATGAGCCGTGGGCTTGGGGGAGAAGTTAATTAAACTGCATGCCCTGATCTTTAGACAGAATGCCATTGACCGACGATTATGTTAACCTCCAGCTAGAATGAGAACTGTTTTTCCTCAGAACTACCAACTGGGAGCTCTGTGTCACATGAAAACGAGTAGCTAGGCTTTCTGGCACCTGGGGCAAAGATTCAAAATGACGCCTCCCACCTGTGCTCAAGCCCCCCTTTGGCAACCCCTGACCTGCTGTACCCGGGACAAGTGCCCCCCCAGCTCCCGGCAAGCTATGCCCCTGGTCACATGTGTTCCCCTAAGAAACAAATGTTGTTGACTACTGGTATCAGTAGTAACTACAATTTGCCTTAATCAGGGAAAAAAAAGCTATTATTACTGATGAAAGATGAACTATGTGGAGCACTTAGTAATTGATTCCCCTTGTACTTGTTGGACCTGTTGATGTCTATACAAATGTCCACCTATGTTTCCTACCATAAATGTAGTCTGAATACAGAACCTTCTGAAATTCACATTGACTTTTAAACCGCTTGTGTCAAGAAGTACTTTCTTTTAATGGTATTGTGTATGGTAACTAATGATGACTGAAATATTGGTGATCAGACATAGGCTATATATATATATATATATATATATATATATATATATATACACTATATGCCAAATCAGCTGCCGGAAAACTGCTGCCTGCAGGGCGCACCAAGCGCCTCTTTACAGGAGCCCTTTAAAGTGGGCCAAAACCCATGATTTTGAATATCCTGAGTTTTGGTCCTCTGTTCTCGGGTGGTCTGTCCGCCTCTCCATGATTGACGGGCCTGGTCCATTACAGCTAGAACTGTACTCAGACACCCATGCTGCGTTTGTCTGGAGGGGGCATGGTGGAAGGGGTATCTCGGTGTACTTTCTCTCCATTCAACCATCCATTTGTTTGCATTTGTGGCCATCTGGGTTGTGGGGGGGGGGGGGGGGGTGGATTTCTTCTTCTTGCCCTGCCCTCTTCCTCCAGATGATTTTGTCATGCACCGAGGGCAGAGCTTGATGATGCTGTGTTGTGGGACCAACATGGGACAAGAAGGGTGCGCCTGGGGAATTATCTACTGTGGCACCTTATTTACCTGTGGGACAGATGACATCTTACGTCTTAAACCGGACCTTCACCATGATTTATTGAAAAGCCCAAACCCTTAAAAAACTATTCCCAGCATCTAAAATTAATATATTTTTAGTTGTTAGTCACTGACCTATTATTCTTTCCCTCACTGAGCTACAACTCTGTTAAGGACTTTAGTATATGGGCGCTGCCATCTTGACTCAGAAGCATCACACTTACTGAGGAGAGGAGGGTGGGATAAAGTGCAGGGAGACGGGTTATAGCTGTGCTTTGCTCAAACAGAGCAGAGCTGGGGTCAGGGAAAGGTCACAAAAGTCTTAAAGGAGCCACAGCACTCAACCCTGTTAGCTTGCAGACCAGCTTACAATCTGTCTCTAAACTTGGTTAAAAACAGAGGACTCGGTCACACACATCTGCAGAAGTATGCTTAAGCTGCACCACCAGCGCCAAGATGCCTCTGTGGGGTGCAGTCCTAACTCTAATCTCTCAGAGCCCCATTTGGGACATACAGTGCAATAGATAAATTGGGAGCAGGCTTACCTGAGGTTGCCCTAAACCTCAAGTGCAAGCCATGGGGTGGAAGGGTCAAAGACCTTGCAATACAGCCTAGACCCCACACTGCTGTGGCTCCTTCAAGACTTTTGTATCCTAATTGCCCTGCTAACGTGCACCTCCCAGGTTAGTTATAAAATGGTCTGAGCAGCTGCCACCCCCCCTTTGTTTCTTTTGAATTTGTGCAAGCACATGGTGTGTGGGGTCTAGGCTTTATTGCAAGGTCTTTGACCCTTCCACCCCATGGCTTGCACTTGAGAGGTTTAGGGCAACCTCAGGTAAGCCTGCTCCCAATTTATCTATTGCATTGTATGTCCCAAATGGGCTCTCAGAGATTAGAGTTAGGACTGCACCCCACAGAGGCACCTTGGCGCTGGTGGTGCAATTTAAACATACTTCTGCAGATGTGTGTGACCGAGCCCTCTGTTTTTAACCAAGTTTAGAGACAGATTGTAGGTTGGTCTGCAAGCTAACAGGGTTGAGTGCTGTGGCTCCTTTAAGTCTTTAGTAACCTAATTGCCCTGCTGACTTGCACCTCCCAGGTTAGTTATAAAATGGTCTGAGCGGCTGCCACCCCTCCTTTGTCAGGAAAAGGTCAGCAATCCCAGAATGCAGAGCAGCACAGTCAGACGGCACTTTCTGTTTGCAGGCTCCCTGATGTTCCATGAGCTGCCATCTTGGAAGTTTAAAGGCTCATAACACGCAGTAGATACAGATAGAATGATTTTTAATGTGAGCAATCTGTATGTACAGGGTGTGGGAAACATATAAGATAGACTCTAATTCAGAGTGAAGGACCGCTTTAAGTAAGACTAAGGGGGCGAACCCCCCAAAATCCGCCACTTGTCGCCCAATTTTTCTCACTTTTCACTTGCTGCTGGAGTGTTATTGTCTTTTAACCAATTGAAATTTAAAGGAATTGCTTTTAGGTGAGCCCTTGGAGTGTTGGAATCTTTCTGATATAAACAAGGTAACTCCTCACAGTAGATGAGCCAGCCATTTCTCCTCTTTTATGAACATAATAATGATGTATAAATTAAAAATGCCACTGGAGGAGGACTTTACCTTTAGATACACTAAGCAGATGGAACTGGACACCTGCAATGAGGAATATCTTACATTCAGCAACACCAGATGTTAGCTGGGATTGCTAAAATGAATATATTTAAACTTTGGTGTAATATATTTGATGTAATAAATGATATATGAGTACTGTTATCACTGATTTAATTAAAATGGGCTCTGCTGCAGTGAAAATATTAACTAAATAAAAGATTTTGACAGCACAGAAACGTATGACTGCTTTTCTTTGAACTCCAACGACTGGAATTTTAAAACTACACCTCCTATGCTAAATTTCATTTTAAAGTGGACCAAAACCCACGGTGATCGGCCCAGGAATCTATTAAATTCCCTCCCCCTGGGGCATCCAAAATTGGGATGCCCCGCTGTGTGAAACCCCCCAGATCGCCCATAGACTTACCTTCTTTCCGAGTCCAACAGCATGCACGAGCCGTGACTGCATCCCCACTATCCCTCTCCATCCTTTGTGAATGGCTGACGCGGGCATGCTCCCTGTTATAGGGTAGCGGGGGATGCGACAGTCAGCGCACTGACTGGACGAGCGGCTGCGCATAGGACCATCGTAGGACCGGGAAGAGTTTAGTTGATTTCGGCGACCTGTGGGGCAAGGACCAAAACCCAGGATAGTCAAAATCCTGGGTTTTGGTCCTCTTTAATACTTACATTTCCATTCAATGTGGGTAATTAAAAAGCTCCAGGGCAAGCAATCCTGAATCAGGTGTATCATTGGTCAGTGGTGTAGCAGAAATCTGCAAACATAGATGGTCAGTGGCTCATCGGGCCCCATATCTGAAGAACCAGGGATAATGATTTTACAGGTTGATTGTGTGGGAGAGGAGGGGGGGCATACTTTTTTTTCGCAGAGTTGAGATTAAAAGGGACTTATCACCCAAATTAAAGGGTACTCACCTTTTCTTCCCAGCATCTCAATTGTCCTACTCTGGCAATCAGCAACTTAACTGATCACTGAATCTCATTCCCCTCTGGCTGGACCTGAATTCCAGTCATCGTCACTTCTGTGACTAGCACCACTCCATCATCAGTCACAGGGGCACTGCCACTCCCTCTTCATTCACTGCAATGGAGGGGGTGTGACGAGGCCTGACACACCAGCTTCATTATAGTGAATGGAGAGGATGTGGCCTTGCCCCTGTGACTGATGGCAGAGCCAGACATGGAAGTCTCAACTGAACTGAACTGAATGCAATCCAGCTATCATGTGAGATGCTGATTTCTTTTAATTTGAGTGGTCAATCCCTTTAATTTCTGTTGTGTACCGAGGACCACATCTGTGTTCTAAAGTGTGCCAAACTTGATCTATTTGAGAGAAATTCCATCCCAATTGCTTTTTTTCTCAAGTATGGAGAATTCCTCCATCTTAACAACCTACAACATGCAAAGAAAATCCCAATTGGGTGCTGAACATTTCACAATTAATGTAGAGCTGTAGAGACATTCTTCACTAAGAAGTTCACCAAGGGGTAAAATGAGTTTGGGATTTGCTACAAAATGTCTCTTTGTTGGCAGGATATACTGTATCTGCAAAGACAAAGAAAGCAACAGATAATCAGTGCTTATTATAATTATTTCATGTTGCAGCATTTGCAGAAACATTTTGGAAGAATGGATATACTGTGTAAAAGCATTTGGCCAAATGCTACACAGGTATAACAAGCCCCGTATATCAATGTTTGGTCCCATTCTGACCTCAAGTCAAGAAAGTAGCTCCTTGATTTCTAGAAGCAGTCTAGCATTGTGGCAGTTTCACAGAGGGAAAGTTCTAGAAGTAGACAGCAGTACTGCCCATTAAGAATTGTGGTCATTGAACAAGTTTAAAGCTATAAAAGTAAGGATTATTCTTTTAAAATAATTTGCGTTACAGGCAGTGACGTTGCTAGGGCTGGTGTCACCCGGGGCGGTAGGAAATGGTGTCACCCCCCCCCCCCAAAGAAAAAAAGTCGGGGCAGGGCCAGACATCGCACCTGAACAAAAGCGGGGCGCGCGCCTATTATAATCAATGTATGATAGCAGAGGCGCTTATGCGTTGTGCAGTACCTCACTAGCACACATACATCGGCCTGCACGCTCCCTTTATGTCCATTAAAAACACCCATCTCCCGCCAGGTAACGCGCCCACCATGCAACACCACCACACACGCCACTGAGCAGTTACAGCTATAAATCCCCGAATAAACAGGAACAGCGTGCGCTCACCCCAGCAACACCACACACGCCCTCACCTGTTTCTGGCGACGAATACCGCGCGCGCTCTCAGCAACAGCGAACAAAAGCTCCCACCTCGTCCACGTGACCTGCTGTGCGCGCACACCATTGGTCCACAGATTCTGGACAGGCACCAGCAGCCGCTCCGCCTCCTGCCAAATGGCGCTCGAGCGCTGTGGGAGAGATGCGTAGGTGTCGCCGTGAGGGCATAGCATCCCCCACAACTGACTGCTCTGTGCCACAGGCTGGCAATAATTGAGGTGACATAATGCTATAGTGCGGTGTCACCCTCTAGGTCTGGTGTCACCCGGGGCGGTCCGCCCCCCCCGCCCCCGGGTCGCTACGCCACTGCCCCAGGGGTATGGACCAAAGCCTAGGATTGTGGAAAGTCCAGGTGTGGTTCCATTTTAATGGTAAGGGCATCCCAAATCCGTATTCCCTGGGGATTCCCTAAGGTGATTTGTGATTGGAGGTCCACTTTAAAAAGCAAGCAAGCAGCCAGACTGGTTGCTCCGGATAGCACAGTAAACTTTCCCCCAGTAGTGGAGCTCGCAGACAGACCGCTGTGTTTAGTTGCTGTAGGCTCGCTATGTGCAGAATGCTGACCAGCAAGATGTCAGTAGGTGAGCCACCGAGCATCACAGGACACGTGACCCCCTCCCCGGCACCGCAGCCGCGATCGGGAGCATCCCGGGTGGATGATGCAGATCGGGGCGTGTCGGTGACACATCGTGATGGGGAAGCTTAGAATAACAGCGATAATCCCTGACTACTAATGTATAAGGAGCAATGGTGGTCGTGTAACTAAGGCATGCAGAGTGACAGATCACACACCTTTAGGCCAGCCGGAGAGGGGGCACCCAGCGCTGTCAGCAGCGAGCACACAGCACCTCCTCCAGCCATTCATCCCCAGCCCGCTCACCTGACAGCGCGCAGCTCAGTGACAGCGTTCCGCAGCAACTTACTGGCCAATGGCTGGCCGATCACGAATCACCGGCTCAGGATGCTACAAGCAACGCTCGGCGCAGGTTACTTCCCCGCCCCGGCCTGCCTTCATTCACGCAAGCCCCGCCCCCTGCTTGTCATCCTCACCCGAAGAGTGGTGTGATCGGGGTTACTCCAGTATGTTTGCCCCATAGCCCCGCCCCCAGGAACCGGCGGGCACACAGGCGCTGATTGCACTGCAGCAGCCAATGAGACTGCAGCTATGATGGTAGGGCCGGCCCTGGGTGTGCGGTGTCACCCTCTAGGTCTGGTGTCACCCGGGGCGGTCCGCCCCCCCCGCCCCCGGGTCGCTACGCCACTGGTTACAGGTTGGATGCATTCCTTAAGGGCATTTTTTTCTTAGAACTAACAATAAAAATGAACACTAGAGTGAAAACCTGAAAACTAGGGGCCCGATTTATCAAGCACTTCTACAATGCCATTTCAGTGCAAATTAGTGTAAAATATGATTTATACATTTGCAGCATGTTGCTGTACTGCTTATGTTTTAGTAAATGTGCTTCTTGCAGTGCAGCAACAATCACAAGTGTGAAAAAAAATATTTTATTATATTTTTTACTACTCTAATTTGCCCCAGTGTGGCACTGTCTGGCAGAAGTGCTTGATAAATCAGGGCCTAATCTAGCTTCTGTAAGGAGTCTGGAATTACAGACTAATGGACAACATGTTCTTTTAGCTTTAAGATCTGCTTACTGAGCACACTTGTTATTAAGGTTGATCAACCTTTGTTTTTTCAACTATGTCACTTACCTTCTTTAATTTACAGAAACAAATAGTGTCGCTCATCCTAAAGACAATGGAAATGAATCTCATAGGACCTTATTCATGAAGGGATAGCGTCAGGTAGTGGCTGGTTAATGAGAGGTAGCGACTGGTGAACGCCGGACACGGCACGCAATTACACATTTATCAAGCAGAATATGTTGAGCGACTGGGATAACGCCATGTAGCGTCTGATTCATCATTTTCCCAGCCTCAGCGAACAGCGCCGGCGTTCAGCCTTGCACAGCGCCAGGTATGACCTCTCGCTACCTGACGCTCTGCCATACATTTCATTTTATATATTTCTTCAGAAATGATATAACAGGCCTGCCATTAAAGTGTTCATGTTACAATGTGGTTACAATGTAATTCCATATGTTTTCGCTTTGTTACTAGTGGAAAGATGCAGAAAAACAGACTTTAAACACACCGCCTCCTGCGCTCTGGCCTTCAGAGAAGCATTTTTCAGCGCCAGAGATTTGTGTTTTTTTGCTGAATACGGTGTGAGTCGGTGGCTATGAGCAGTCGCTACCATGCGCTCCCATACAGCGCTGTACTGGTCAAATAGCGACTCCTCACAATGTATTTAACATTACTGCACAGCGACTTCATAGCGACCCACGGCTGAGCACAGTGACTACTAGCGGGCGCTCTGAAAATGCCTGCTACAGACGCTTATCTGTCGCTACCTGGCGTTAGTGATGAATCAGCCTGCCAGTCTCTGTACAAGACCACTGAAAGCAGCAAAAGAATGGATAATAACTATAAAGAGACTGCTCACATTTTTATGAAGACCTACCATTATGTGTGCTAATGCTGCTTAGTTCCAGATGAGTGTCAGATGAATGTCAGGTCCCAGTGTATTTATCACATCACAATCCAGAGTGCCAGGTAGTGTCCCATTTATTAACAGCGCCGGCGATGGGATGAGTGCTGGCGCTGAGTTCCCTATAGTGCCAGATAGTAGCAGGAGCTCACCCTGCACTGTGTAGCCTTTTCCTATACATTTCAATTGGCTAGGATGGTACTTTTTACTCCTTTTTACTCCTTTTTACAATGTATTAAAAAAGTGCCATTGATTTTCATTGTTTTCCTATTTGGTGATTCAGCAACAGTGACATTTCTCATTAAAGTGGACCAACACCCAGCAGGATCGGTCCTGGGATCTATAAGATTCCCGGAACGATCCAATCCCTCCCTGCGGGGCATCCAAAATTGGGATGTCCCGCTGTGTGAAACCCCCCAGGACGCCTGCAAACCTTACCTAAATCCTGGTCCAAAGACACATGCGCGGGCCAGGCCGCATGTCGCGCTTCTCTCTAGCAGGGCGCGTGCCATTCACAAATTCCCTGTTAGAGGGAAGCGCGAGATGCGGCTGCCAGCATGCTCGGAACCGCTGAGCTAAGACGCTGCTTTAACGTGCATAGCTCAGCAGCTCCGAGCGCGCTGATTGGACGAGCGGCCGCGCATGCACCGTAGGAGCAGGGTGAGGTGAGTTGAACCTAGCGATCTGGGGGTTTCACATACCCCGAACGGGGGTGCCCCGGGGAAGAGGACCAAAACCCAGGATAGTCAAAATCCTGGGTGTTGGTCCACTTTAAGGGGGTTATTAAACAACGGAGAGTGCCAGGTAGTGCCTCGTAGCGGCAGGCAGCATCTGGTGAACGCCGGGCGCTGTACGCAATACCACATTTAAGAAAGCGAATCTGTTGAGCGCCTCTAACATCGCCATGCAGCGTCACATGTATTACTACAGGCGGCTCAAGGTATAGCGCCGGTGCTCTAGGTTCAAGAACGCCACGTATTACCTGTCGCTCGGTGTCGCTCTCCTATACATTTCAACGGGCTTTCATTTGTTTGTGTTTATAGCGTGTTTGGCAATTGACATTTTTTTTCAAAATCATTGTGTGACCTCTCCTGGCTGCACACAAACACTTTTATTTATTTTTTTATTTTATATTTTTATGCAGAATTCTATTTACAGGTCTGGCACTAAAGTGTTATAGTCCCAGTGTCAAAACAATGTCATTCCATGTGTTTTCACTTTGTTACTGGTGTAGTTGTGTTCAAAAACAGACTTTAATCACACTCTATGCTACAGCGCCCAGCTTTAAAACGCCAAAGCTGTGTGTGTTTAGTTTTTTGTTAAATATGGTGTGGAGCACCGAGTGCCGGGCGCACTGAGCTGCCACTACCTCTCACTCGCTGCAGTATTATACTGTCGTTAGAGCGTCCAACACTCATCATATTCATCAATGCCGGCTAGGTTACTACAGCGACCGCAATGCTAGGTTACAGCGCCCGATACCCGCTTACAGCGTCTACTAACGGGCGCTCGGGGAGGCCGATTCATTAATAGCGCCAGGTAGCGACAGATGAGCGACAGTAGCGTTATTTTCACAGCGCCCGCTAGTATTCGCTGTGCTTGGGCGTTGTTCGGCTGTTGACAGCGACTCAGTCGGTGTGCGGTAATGTTGAATACGGGGTGACGAGTCGCTGTTTGACAGGTTCCGCGCTGTACGGGAGCGCATGATAGCGAATGGCCAGAGCGAACGGCTCCCAGCATATTCATTAACAAATCACGCTCCAAAAATTCTCGCACTGTGAAATGCTTGTTTAAACCCCAGAGTGCTGGCGGCGATGGGTTAAAAGTAGTTTTTTAACCCCCAAACAACCATATTTTTAGAAAAAAAAAAAAAACATGTTTTTCAAAACATTTTGTAATATGAATACATTAATTTCAGACCTGTAATATCAATTCTGCACAATTTATTTTTTTTTTTATCATAGCAATTAATTATGAATATTTAAAGATTGCTCCATTGAAATGCATTGGAGAGCGCCAGGTAGCGAGAGGCCATACCTGTCGCTGTTCAAGGTCGCTCGCTGGCGCTGTGGGGTGAGGCTGGAATAATGATGAATGATTCGCTATCTGGCGCTCTGTCAGTCGCTAAGCAGGATCGGCTTGATAAATGTGTGATTGCGGAGGGGAGCCGGTGTTCCCGTGGCGGTGAGCGTCATTACCGTTCGCTCACCATTCGCTACCTGGCGCTATCCCTTGTTAAATAAGGGCCTAAGTGCCACTATACAGAGGCTCATCTGGCAGTACGTGGCGCTAGTAGTGAATCAGCCTCCACGTGAATTTTTTATTACCATGAGATTTTTTTTTACAACTCTTATTGAATCAAGGCCTAAATCTTAAAGTGGTCTATAGCTGTATTGAGGATGGGGAAATTTTTTGATTTCCCTGGTGACAGGTTGTAATGGTTATATGCTTAATGGTTGGTAATGTAATGGTTGTTATACTAACTGGCTCATAATTTTTATGTATTGGATTATTTGGAAAAATCTTCCCAATGCAAAGCGGGCTTCTGTTTCCCCAGTCACCAGCTGTCTACTGAAGTGTGTTCCTGGAGGACAGCTGAAAATGCATTTTCCAGAGATTGTATCTGGTTAGATTTGCAAGCAGTCGGATCCTGTTGATCTGGTTTCCATTTTAGCCCTGTGCGCGCAGTTCAAAGCAAAGCGCGGCCTGCAAAGAAATGACTGCCATATTGTTCAATGGGCCACACTGAGCAATATGTAGGATTATAATTAAGAACACATTAGGGGAAACAGTTCACTGGAGATAAGCTGTTTGACTGCATACACTTTTTTTGATGAGGGTTTAGTGCCAATCCTGGAATAAAAAGATTAAATGTTTGTTACCAGTTCTTTTGATCTTCTGGCAGAACATGTGGTAAAGCATATTTGAATCAAATTAAAAGCATCCTCAGATAAAAATAACCCTGTTCTCCCAGGCTTATTAAAGAAAAAAATGTGCAGACTGATTTATAGATTTCCTTTCCAAAGCCCATTTTCTGCAGGATGAGTAAGTGAATGTGAAAATCCAAAGGGAGGCTTCAGGACAAATACCTTGCCGTCCACCGCATAGCTTTCACTCAGAGTCAGCAGATGGCCAGTATACTTGGAAAGATTCCATTTTCAGACTTCCGAGTTTCCTGAGATGCACAGAAAAAATAGACTTACCTAAAAGGCATTGTTAATATCAGAGCGTGAAAATGTAAAGCACTCTTTCTCTCAGATCTAGAAACAAGATAAAGAGGCCGATTCATTAATAGCGGCAGGTAGCGACAGTTGAGCGACTGTAGCGGCATTTTCAGAGCGCCCGCTAGTAGTGGCTGTGCTTGGCCGTTGTTCGGTAGTTGATAGCGACTCAGTCGGTTTGCCGGAATGTTGAATATTAGGTGAGGAGTCGCAATTTGACAGGTTCCGCGCTGTATGGGAGCGCATGATAGCGACTGGCCATAGCGACAGGCTCCCACCATATTCATTAAAAAATCACGCTCAAAAAATTCTCGCGCTGTGAAATGCTTGTTTAAACCCCAGAGCGCTGGCGGCGATGGGTTAAAATTAGTTTTTTAACCCCCAAACAACCATATTTTTGGAAACCAAAAAAAACAAGTTTTTAAAATAATTTTGTAATATGAATACATTAATATCAGACCTGTAATATCAATTCTGTACATTTTTTTTACCTTAAAAAAATTATCTAAAATGGCAGAAGTGGTCACAGAATTTTTCACATTTAAAAAAAAAAAAAAAAACAATAACAATTAATTCTGAATATTTAAAGATTGTTCCATTGAAATGCATTGGAGAGCGCCAGGTAGCGAGAGGTCATACCTGTCGCTGTTCAAGGTCGCTCGCTGGCGCTGTGGGCTGAGGCTGGAATAATGATGAATGAGTCGCTATCTGGCGCTATCTCTGTCGCTAAGCAGGATTGGCTTGATAAATGTGTGATTGTGGTGGGGAGCCGGCGTTCTTGTGGCGGTGCCCGTCATTACCGTCATTGTCGCTCACCAGTCGCTACCTGTCGCTATTCCTTCATAAATAAGGGCCAAAGTATTATTAAAGGAGCTCTATCATGGAAAAATGGTCCAATAATTAATATGATGTATGATAGCAAGGAGTAGGGGTCACTCCAACCTCACATTCAGGAATCTATGGTCTATTCAGGGGCGTAGCTAGGGGGGAGCAGGGGGAGCACTTGCTCCGGGTGCAGCAGGTCGGGGTAGCCTGAGAACAGGTGGGGGGCGCCATTTCTACTCTTTGCCACAGGTGCCAGAAAGCCTAGGTACTCCTCTGGGTCTATTGATCCGTATACTCTTGCAGAGAGTCTAAAGTCATCCTTGTCCCCAATCTCTTCCCTCCCCTGCCACACACTCTACATCAAATAAAATTCCACGAAG
Organism: Gastrophryne carolinensis; assembly: GCA_027917425.1. Classification (NCBI taxonomy): domain Eukaryota; kingdom Metazoa; phylum Chordata; class Amphibia; order Anura; family Microhylidae; genus Gastrophryne; species Gastrophryne carolinensis. The sequence continues at coordinate 169,232,394 of CM051236.1, forward strand.
CCTTTTTTCTTTTCATTTACAGGACATTCATCCCGAATAAGAGTCTATCTTATATGTTTCCACCTGTACATACCCACATTAAAAATTATCCTACCTGCGCCTAGTGCATTTTCTGACACTTTAAACATCCAAAATGGCGGCGCATGGAGTCTCAGGCTGCATGCAGAGAGGAAGTGTCTTCTAACTGTGCCGCTCTGCATTCTCGGATTGCTGTGCTTTTTCTGGCCCAACTCTGCTCTGTCTGTACAAAGCACAGCTATAACACCACCCCCTGCAGTTTCTCCCCTCTCATCTCCACAGTATGTGATGCTTCTGAGGCAAGATGGCGGCACCCGTATCCTAAAGTCTTAAACAGCGTTGCAGCCCAGTGAGAGAAAAAATATAAGTAAGTGGCTGAAAACGTAAATTAGATTAATTTTAGATGCCGGGAAAGGGTTTGGCTCTGATCGGTCTGGTTTAATTAAACATTCCAGATTGACAGCAAAAGATTAAATTAGTTGCTTTCTGCTTGCCCCGTGCTGGATGTCAGGGGCGGTATCTATTGCTCAGCAGCACTGTCCCTGTAAGGCCGCCTGAACTTCTTTTTGCTCCTTTTTGCTGACTCCTCATTCTCAGTCCTGAAAATGAATTCAATTTGTAGGGGACTGTTACACTAAAGAATGCATGGATAAGCCATTCTCTGCTGCTGAGGAGGTGCAGCAGAAGGGGGGGAGTTCACGGGCAGGCTGATTCATCACTAACGCCAGGTAGCGGCAGATGAGCGTCTGTAGCAGGCATTTTCAGAGCGCCCGCTAGTAGTCGCAGTGCTCGGCTGTGGGTCGCTGGTTTATAGCGACTCAGTCGCTGTGCAGTACTGTTGAATACATTGTGCGGAGTCGCTATTTGACCAGTACAGCGCTGTATGGGAGCGCATGTTAGCGACTGCTCATAGCGACCGACTCACACCATATTCAGCAAAAAAACAGCCTCACAAATCTCTGACGCTTGTTTGAAGCCCAGAGCGCAGGAGGCGGTGTGTTTAAAGTCTGTTTTTCAGCATCTATCCACTAGTAACAAAGCGAAAACATATGGAATTACATTGTAACAACATTATAACATTAACACTTTAATGACAGACCTGTAATGTCATTTCTGAAGAAATATATAAAAAATGAAAAAATTGTGGAAAAACTGCTTTTTCAATGCCAGAAGAGGTCACAGAATTATTTGTGATTATTGGAAAAAAAAAAACCTATTTAAAGAGAAGAAAATGTTCGTCCATTGAAATGTATGGGAGAGCGACAGGTAACGAGAGGTCATACCTGGCGCTGTGCAAAGCTGAACGCTGGCGCTGTTCGCTGAGGCTGTGAAAATGATGAACCAGACGCTACATGGCGCTATCCCAGTCGCTAAACAGATTCTGCTTGATAAATGTGTAATTGCGTGCCGCGTCCGGCGTTCACCAGTCGCTACCTGTCGCTACCTCTCATTAACCAGGCGCTACCTGACGCTATCCCTTCTTAAATAAGGGCCTAGGTCTTATATAGAAATATAAAGTAGGCTGAACCAAAAATGCAGCCACTCACATTCAGCACAGAGAGAGCAGAGCACAGGCTCATTGATTCCTTTGTTTGGAATGTCTCTTTTTATGTTCCTGTCCAGGTAATAACATAAAGAAGTCTACTCACCTTTCCCCCCACAGCTCCTCCGTGCAGCTCAGACATCTTCATACCTACCAATAAGGAAGAATGAAGAATTTTATCCTCCATTGCTTGGCAGACATGGTGTTTTTTTACATTCCCTATCACTACTCCATTTATTGCAATGGAAGGTCTTGCCGAGGCCACATGTGTGAAACACGCTCTAAGATGACCCCTCCATTATAATGAATGGAATAGGCTGGTGGGGTAGTAAACAAGGCTGCAAAGATGCCTCCATGTGAGGCCACCAGTGCTGGTGGAAACAATGGCTCCGCACCACTGGTAAATATGAAGATGCCGGCACTGCATGGAGGAGCTGCGGGGGAAAAGCAAACCTGCCTAGAAGAACTGCAGGTGAGTATAGACTTCATTCTCTTTATGCCTAGACAAAAGCTGTCTGAGGCAAACTATAGAATGTCCCCCTGATATTTAGCGCCACTCCTCAATATAGCAATCCGCAGAAGCTGCTGAGCCCCCAATGATTGACTTAAAAACATTACAGCATACAGCGTGCCCCTGATTCCCACTGAACCATTAATGCGATAGTATAAATAATAATAAAAAAGCAGATCCAGTAATTGCCCCCCCCCTGCAAGGCCATCTAAGCCGGCTGCCTCAAATGGCACCGTTACAGGTGCACCTTGCCTTGGAGCAGCATGAAGACACCGAGTATAAGGGACAGGGGAGATTGGAGAACTATCTATCACCAATAGAACACCTGCTGCTTATCACAAGGGCCTTACATTAAAAGAACAGAAATATTAAATCATAAGGGGGGAGATGAGAGGTTGATCACAGGTGATTGTATTAGACTTCGTAGTCTTGCAAGTGTTCTGACGGGTGGCAGAACTGTGCAAAGTATTAGATGATTAGTAATAGATGATCAATTAGTAATAGATGAGCTTTAAAGTGGACCAACAGTTAAAAATGACTTAAACCGGACCTTCAGCGTGATTTAATGAAAAGCCCAAACTCTTAAAAAATGGTTCCCCAGCATCTAAAATTAATATATTTTACGTTTTTAGTCACTGACTTAATATTCTTTCCCCCACTGGGCTGCAACTCTGTTCAGGAATTTAGGATACGGGCGCCGCCATCTTGACTCAGAAGCATCACACTTACTGAGGAGAGGAGAGTGGGATAAGGTACAGGGGGGCAAGTTTTAACTGTGCTTTGCTCAGACAGAGCAGAGCTGGGGTCAGGTAAAAGTCAGCAGTCCCAGAATGCAGAGCAGCACAGTCAGGAGGCACTTCCTGTTTGCAGGCTGCCTGATAAGATGGCGGCTTCCATGAGTCGTCATCTTGGATGTTTAATGGCTCATAACATGCAGTAGATGCAGGTAGGATGATTTTTAATGTGGCCAATCTGTATGTACAGGGTGTGGGAAACATATAAGATAGGCTCTTATTCAGAGTGAAGGTCCGCTTTAAACCAGACCAATACAACAATCAGTGCTCATATGCATTCCCCCACCCAAGCAATTTAGATTGCTGCTCATAAAAATTAATTTACTTTTTTCTAACTCCTGCTGTAGTGAACAAAATGGTGATTTTTAGAAACAATGCCTTTTCATGCCACCTGCAAACAGGAAGTGCTGCTGGGCTTCCTGTTACTGTGCATTGTCAGTTATGCCAGTTGAGATGCTGGAAGAGGAAGCTCCAAAATGGCCACGACCTTTCTTTTCCAACTGTGCCAGACTGTTGGTCCGATTTAAGGGCATTTTTAAAGGCTTGAATGGTAGAAGAGTAGTGAAGCTTGGAGAAGGGTTTTCCAGAGAAGCGAAGCAGCTTTAAAAATTTTTTGCTTTATAGGTAAGTTTTCTTTTTTGCCTTACAGGTATTTACAATTACTACAAAATCTAGGCGATTACTCTGATAATTTATTTGCTTGTAATGATTTAGCTTTGCTGGATAGATGGTCAAAACTGTGGAAACTAGAGTTTAATGTCTCTAAATGTAAAATCATGCACTTGGGTAGAAGGAATCCCTGCTCTGAGTACCGTATGGGCAGTACTGTGTTAGCCAGGACCTCGGAGGAGAGAGATTTAGGGGTACTGATTACTGATAGCTGCAAGATGATTGGACAGTGTAGCCAGGCAGTGTGAAAAGCAAGCAGGATGCTCGGCTGCATAGCTCGAGGCATCACCAGTAGGAAGAGGGAGGTTGTGATGCCGCTGTATAGAGCCCTGGTAAGGCCACAGCTAGAATACTGTGTGCAGTTCTGGAGACCTTACCTGCAAAAAGACATTATTCAAATAGAACGTGTCCAAAGGCGGGCAACGAAAATGTTGGAAGGACTTAAACTTAAAACTTATCAGGAGAGACTAAAAGAACTTAATTTGTACAGTCTGGAGGAAAGAAGGGAGAGGGGGGACATGACTGAGACCTTTAAATATGTGAAAGGATTGAATAAGGTTCAGGAGGGAAGTGTTTTTAAGAAGAAACTTAACGATAGAACAAGGGGGCACAACCTGAAGCTAGTCGGGGGGGAAGATCAGGAGCAATGTTAGAAAATATTATTTTACAGAAAGAGTAGTAGATGCTTGGAACAAACTTCCAGCAGAGGTAGTTGAAAAATCAACAGTCACTGAATGTAAACATGCCTGGGATAAGCACACATCTATCCTAAGATAAAGAGAACATACAGTATACACATAAGGGCAGACTAGATGGACCGTATGGTCTCCTTCTGCCGTCAACCTTCTATATATCTATGGTTTTCTATATAGATGAATAATTAAATATATTCGTGTGTCAATTAGTAATAGGAAATAGGTATTAAACTGTTAATCTTTGGTCTGCAATCACAATAAAATAACTAGGGGAGGCAGAAAAGTTTATAGCAACGGCTTTGGAGGTGGATTGTTTTAGTGTAATCAAGCAAGCAAAGCTAGAGGGTTACTCACAGGATGTGTCAAAAAGGCTGCAGGATTATTAAAGAAAATATAATAAAACAGTGCTCAGTTAATGATTAGGAAGGATGTGTCCAATTTGTTGCAGGATTATTAAAAAAAATATATATACCGGTAATAAAACAGTGCTCAATTAATAATTTATGGTAAACAAGCGCAGTCCCTGTTTTTTTACAGCCCTGTCAGTACGCCATGGCCAGTGCTAATATGCACATTAATTATTATGCACATTATGCTTTTAATTATTTTAATTAACCAGAACTTTGTGCTGTTTTTATTTCTACAAATATATATTGTTATACAGATCAAAAAATGGAAACTTCTGGTATTTTCTAGATAAGCTGAATTTTTCTGTTCAGCGCCACAGAATACGCACTTTATAAATAAATTATAATAATAATAACAATAGCAATAATAACAATAATGAGGTAATAAACTCTGGCAGCTAAAACAGCTTAAAGTGGTCCAAAACCCACTAAATTTGTGAAATAAATTCACCCAGAGCCCCTGCCTATACTCCCTTCTTGGGGTGTAGAACTTGAAATGGAAACTTTTGCTTTTCGAATCGTCTTAGAACACTGTTTTTCTTGCTGTCCCTTACTGCAATATGGCAGGCAATTAGTCATTTCACAGGTGTGGTAATGACATCATCAGCAGTGGCAATGAATGGAGGAGGCGGGACTTTACAGCTAAAACAGGCGCCATTATTTGGGATTAGGGTGAAGCAGGAGTACTAAAAATAGGCAAAATGTGCTCTTCACAGGGGGAGGGAGAAATTCAGGGGATGGTAGTAAAATGTGGGTTTTGGCTTGCTTTAATATGAGCGTCAACTCTCAGTAGCCATACATGATATGCTAGGCAGGATCCTCAGTGTTGAACATCATCAACTAAGGTGGTCGGAGTGAGAAGCCAAGGCTGGCTCCCATTTACTAATTCTACATAATCTGAAGTGGATTATGGCCAGGCAGAAAATGATAGTTTAATGGTATGGAACACCCCATGACTCTTGGAGGTTATTCTTTAAAATGTGATCAGCTCTTAGTGCTGTTATTTACATATGTGTGGAAGTGGTACGTCTACATGAAAGTGAACCTATACTGTATGTAGTCAACCCAGCTCAATGTTATAAGCTCTTTAGCCAGCAATGATGGCATCCCAAGCTGCTGAAACTGGTGACCTTAATACCTGGTATAACTGGATAATCACATCTGTACCAACTGTCATTAACTGCTAGTTTTACTAATTGGAACTGGGGGACTGCATGCCTTGGACCTTTCTTGTACCACTGGTTGGGAAACCCTGATGTAGTGGATTTAAAAAACATACATGGCTTGATTGTCTGTTAAAGTGGAGAGCTCTCCAAATATACCTTAATATCATGTATACTCAAGCTACCAGATCTATTGTGCAACAAAGTTGCAGAAGACTGAGCTTAGTGATGAATTTAAATAACAGTAACGATCAATGGTGGACTGGGGATGAAAATCAGCCCTAGATTTTACCAGCCGCTGGCTGGCCTGAGACACCTCCCTACTGAGCCCCCCCTCCCCCCACTATGATGACAGGGCTATGGCATTTGGGGCTGGGGTTCCTTGGTTTGTAGATACAGGGGGCTGAGTGGTAGACTAAGGGGGCAGGGATTGAATGTGGGTGTCCCCCTATGGCCAGTTCGCCCTAGTACCAATCACACTGATATCACCAGTATAAAACAAAATTAAATGCAACTTTGATTTTCCTTGTACAAAGCTTGATTTTCATTATAGATTTAGCTTGAAAGCAGCTGACATACAAATCTTGCATAACTTTGTTTCTGCAGCCCTTCACGTTACATAAGCCTACAGCCCAATATTTGAGATACCACAAGCAACTTTATTTCTAAATAATAAGTTGAATTGTGGCAGAAGGGTTTTAACTTATTGCCTGTGTCTTAGCCAATCAGATGATTAGAAAGCTAGAGCGAGGATTTCCCTGATCTGTACATCTAATGCACCAGTTGATGCACATTGCTAAGGTAAACACATTGTTCTAGAGAAAACACGGAGTTGCAGACAAATAGAAAAAAATAAAAAAATAACAGATAAGCTTAGCACACTGATTACATCATTTTGGCACACAATAATGGAAACTTTAAAAAATGCCATTAAAAGTGGAATTACCCTTTAATTTTCCAATCCTGAACATTCACATTACTTTCGCATGACTTCACAGCGAGAAAGGAGTGGAGTTGACTTTTCTCCTCAATAATTAGCCCCGTTCATTATTTAGCTACAAGTCAGTGTCGTATTTATTAATCACCCGAGTAATGAAATATTGCCCTGTATGAGAATATTCATGTGGGCAACACTCTAGCTGTAATTATTACATAGTGGAAAATAAGTGAAATTCTGCCTTATTACTTAGATACAGGAGGAATATTCCCAAGGCCATAGCACAAACAAACGCAGTGCCTCCCTTTTAATGTGCTGATTCTGTCTAGGAAATGAGCTGGAAACTCTGAGAAACAGCTTTAATCCAAAGGGATTATATAATCATGAAAATAGTTATATAATTATTATAATAATAATAATTATATAATCACCATGCATTTAAAGGTAAACTCCAAGCTGATGAATATTCTGCTCTTCCACAACCACTCTTCAATCCCAACCATATATAAACACTCAGCTGTCTGCACTAATATTCTTAGGAAATTGGTGTTGGACAAGGAGGTCATGTGACCCCCTGTTCAAATCTTTCAGCCGGTAACCACTCCCTTATTGTAGGTGCTGTGATGCGCACAGAGTAGACACTATGCAACACAACATAAAAGCTTACAAAAAAGTAGACTGTGTTGGGACTCAACCCAGCTATCTACATGACGCGAGCAGCCATACTTTCTATAGCCATTCCTTTGCATCAGAAAAATATTACTGACATTACTGTGCAGGTTTTAGTAATCAGAATTGCTGGGGGGGGGGGTATTTATGCTGTTTTAATTCTTTGCATTGAAAGAACTCTTAGGGTTTGGCAGTACTGGGTGGGCAGGGGGGGCTGGGCAAAGTTAGAAACATTTGTGTTGGCCTCCACTGTTTGGGGCCAGCCCACCTTTTGCAGAGACTGCTTCTTACATTGTCCAATCCAGGTTTTTCTCAGCCCCGATTGTAGTGCCTTTGCCTCAGCATCATGGCTGGGGGGCAAACACAACCTTGTCTCAGTAACTGCTCCCCAGGGTTGTATTTAGGATTTGTGCTGCCCTAGGCAACTCCTGCACTTAGCTGACATACCGATCCTGTAATAGGAAGGAGACAGGTGGCAGCGGCTGACAGCGGGACGGAGGCAGGGCGGGGTGAAGCGGTGTGGGGTGGTTATTCACGCTCATTCGTGCCCACTAACAAAAAAAACGCAGGCCTGCTTTATTGATTGTTTAAAAAAGAAAACTGCTCACATCGATTGGTCCCCTGCCTGTGTTGTCAATCAGGTCGGCAGCTTCATTGCTGGCAAATAGAAATATATATATTTTTTATTGCACCCCGCACTATCCCTACCTCAGCCCATGGCATGTGCCTACCTTTGACTAATGGCAAATATGAGCCTGTCTGCCCCTACAATACTATGCTTCGGTACCATTTTGGAGTGCTTATTGCCACCCATACCATGATCTGTCTCCACAATGCTAAAGCCTCTGCTGTGGAACACACTTGTTGACCAGCTGGGAAGCACATGGGGGGGGGCTCAGTGGGAATATTATGAGTTGGTCATAGGCAAGTAAAATCCTGGGCTTAATATTGTTCCAGTATGGGCATTGCTCATCTCTTAACAATGAAGAGAATAAGAAGCCTCCAGGTTTGCTTGTGAAGAGAAGAGAAATGTTGGACCCCAACACACACATGTTCCCTCCATTCTACCCCATCCTATACCGGCAAATGCTCCATCAGCTTCCTTTCTACGGCCTGCTTGCCTGCATTGCTCTACCTCTCAGTTTGCTGTTACAGGAAGGAACTGCAAGGGAATATGTTTATGCATTGAGTCCTCTTATGGTCACCATAGAAAAATGAAAAGTCCTACTTGTCATTGAGAGCAAAAACAAATGGCCAATACAAAACATGTAGGTTCTGTGCCAGTAACACATCTTTGGTCCCTTGAACACAATCATGTACGATAAACTGGTGACCAAACAGAAAGTGAAGCTAAATGTCAACAATGAAGTCACAGGCAGCAAAATCAGCATTAAAGTCTAACTTTATGCAAATAAAAAAAATCTTAATACTTGTCCTCCAGTGCAATAGACCTGCTCTGTCCCAAAATCAAGGTGCTTGGGGCAGAGTTATATCAGGTTGATATATTTATCAGCAGAATACGCTTCCATATGTGCCAATGCTGGCAGACCGCTCATGGGCTATGGAACAATGGGTAAAATTCCTCCAGACGGTTGCAATAGATCAATCCTATATGAGATCACGTTAGTATTGAGTCCTTTTTATTTTTAGCTTTAAAGAGTAAGTAAAACCTTTTCTGCAATTCATACAATGCATATTCTAAGGTTATATTCAGAAATAGGTTTTGCTTTATTGAAAACTCAATAGAGATAATATATATAATAACATCTTTATACATATAAAGATGAAGTAAAGTAACAAAAGACATTACATCCTCTATCCCTGCAGCATGGAGGCATCCAGATTCACGGTGCGCCATTGCGTCTCCCATGGCATCCATGTAATTACCCTTATTTGGGTTACGTTGGGTGTGCTAAACTTACATTATGTTTTGATAGAAAGCAGAGGAAAGAACAGTGTGCCCAGCCTTGAAGCAAGGGAAGACACAGTGGGGCATTTTGAATCAGGATACCTCCTGCATATGTTGCAAGGATAGAGTAATAATAAATAACATAAATATGCAGGATAGGAGGGATTACTTTTACACCTTTCATAAGAATCTAGCCAATTCTCTGGTTTTCTTTTACTGGAAGGAACAACAATAGGGGGTGATTGAATGGTTTTGAATGTGCCATTCTGCTTTTACAGGGGAGATCTGATCAACTCTAATGGTCATTCTCCTAAATCAGCCTGTGCTTATTGCTTTTGTCATTCTTCTGATGTATATAGATGATCTTACCCATCATGCAGTGCTTTGAACAGGTATTTATAGTGGTTAACGCTGCTGCTGCACATGAGCTGGCATAGGTGACAGGTACTGGGGTAGAGCAGATCACCCCTAAGTGGAATGGTACGCTCATAAGCCCTGTATTTATTTCTACCAGCAGAAGAAACCTATTAATTTGGCAGGAATATTTTAGGGGGTTAATGAGGAAGTTAGGTCATCTAAGTAGTGTAATAGATATTAGAATAAAACCTTGCATAAGTTCAGGTGAGTAACGTCTGGAGGGGAAGTTGACAACGTCATATTTATGTTGGCAGAAGGTTTTTTCCTGTGTCCTGTGAAATCATGCTGGGCCCCTACAAAAAGGAAGGGAGAGTATAAAAGGGGAGGAGGAAAACAACGGGAAAAAGGGAGCAGGAAGGAGAAAGGCTGGCAGTGAATATGGGCTGGTGCTTTGGCCCAGCCATGTTCCTGCTTTTAATGTTGTCAGACCCGGGTGACAGATTTGCTTACCTGAGATTGAGAGGTGGGCTCCGCCTAAGTTGGGCATTCCGGAGGGGTAAACATCCCTCCCAGGGTCATTGCCTAGTTGTGCTCCTCTGGCTGGAGGCCCTGACAAAAGCCAATCTGTATGGGTGGCCTGAGGAGATAAACCATCTCTTGCTTGTGTTGTTAAAGTGGGGTGGCCCGCGCCTGCCAGGCACCCAAGAGACACTGGCCATTTATAAAAGCAGTTCTGTTTAAGTGAATTATGTACTGGATGCTGTGTACACCGGTTTGATGAAAAAAATAATATTTTGAGCTGTTGGAAATAAAGTGTACCTACTTCTCGTGTCGACATGCAGTGACTACGGTTTCTTGTTCCCCACCAGGGATGTGTGGATTATAGTAGCTTTTCCTCTCACTATCCAGCATGTTTATATGGATTATTAATTTATCTCGCTGTAGAGCTCCTATAAGTCTTTTGTGACCAAATATAACCTGTTCCGAAAAACAAAGCAACAAATATCTGATCTGTCAGTTGATGCTGCATTTGCTTTTGTAACCTTTTGCAATTGTTTTCTATTTTTTAAGAGGTATATGGCTTCTATCAAGTATTAACCTTGAATGTGGCTCTGGATTATCTCTCATAGCTCTCAAGGGTTGAGGACACCTGATATACAACAGCCATGGCTCATCAGCAGATGTGTCAGTAAAAATGAAAAAATATGCAGATGACACTAATGTAAATGGCCTCATCAAAGACTGAGATGAACACTAATGGCATAAATAAAATAGTATCAAATACATTTAGCAATTTATATGGAATGGATCAATGTGGGCTAACTGACCTAAATATAAAGTGCATACCAAAAGGCAATGATAGACTCAATTTAAACACTATAGTGAAATATACTATCATTTAAACCAGACCAAAACTCTTATAGGAAAAAGTGCTCATATGCATCTTTCCCCAGGGCAATTCAGATTGTTGCACATACAATTTCATTTACATTTTTGTAAATCCTGCCATGGTCTGCCGTGGTCAATTGTATCCTTAAAATGTCCCATGGAGCTGCAGGCTGCCTACAAAAAGGAAGTGCTGCTGGGTTTCCTGCCGCTATGCATTGTGGGTTATGAGTTAAATCCAGGCAGCAGCACAGCTGGGAAGCTGGGAGAAGAAAGCCTCAGGGGTGCTTCAAAATGGCTGCTACCAGGAGAAAATCAGCGAGGCAGCTTTCAGGTTTGAGTTTTTGCAGGAGCAAATGTAAGTGCTGAAAATAACTCAGAATAATGCATGCAAATGGGGCCAGTGAGTTGGTGGTGAGTTGTGGAAGGCTGTTGGTCCGGTCTTTTATGACTTTCTTATCAAAGGGCCACTAAACCCAAGATTAAAAAAACTGGTTTTCGAGAATGAGGGGCACAGCAAGCATGCTCTCCAGAATTCTTTGGGCCAGAGCTCCCAGTAAGTCATGGCACTGCCTTGGCATGTCCCCTCCATTGCAATGAATGGACAATGCTGTGCACAGGCACGGACACCGGGAGTCCCATTCTCGGAAAACACGTGGTTTCTGAGGGGCAAACTAGCCGGGACCTGCTGCACAGAGGTGAATGCCTGATTGTTTTTTTGTCATGGGTTTTGTGAACACTTTAAGGCAAAATGTAAGGCTTTAGATGAAATATCACAAGTAGTAATAATTAGCCCCATAGGTTAGTAGCGTGTACTATTGTTATTTGTGCTACATGTTTTCTCGGATTACAGTCTCCCACTCAAAACCTGTGATGATGCTATGATGATGTGATAATGCTCTTGAATCTAGTGGGTTTTTTATACGTCTGTATATGTATGTCATATGATTACGTTTATCTTGTTACAGCTAATTAGACATTCACACTGTCCATGATTATATAGCTTGTTAACAGTCAATCTATACATTTATCAGACATATCCAATTGAGGGCTTTGCCATGCTTCCATCATTTTACCAATAATGATGACCACATTCTTTTGGAGTCTCCAGGGAGCCAAAAAACATTCTAGCAAAGTCCAGGCAACAATTGTGCTTTAACAATTTATTCCCAAGTGTTTACTGAAATGGTGGCTTCCTTTGAATGGCATAGAATTTCTATGACATGAGGTGCTTGAATTTCCCAAAAGTAGTTCATACATTCAGCGTCAAATAATGAGAATGTGATGGACTACAGTGGCTTGAGAGGGGGGAAGACTTGTCCGCTTCATGCAGGCGACAATGCTGAAATTGTTTTTCACTGTCCATTCACTTCAACAATGTGCCATTCTGTACCTCATAGGCACTTAATTTATTCCAACTCTTTGGCCTGACCTGTAATCCCCTTCTCCTTACCCATCTGACCCATCTGTGTTTCATTTCCCACTCATCAGCATCCAAAGAGCTAGGCCTCGGCCCTGTTTGGAAGCATTAGAGAGTGATTGGCACCATTCCTTTTCCTGCACCACATCCTCTGCTGAATAAAATGACCATCAGATCAGAGAACAGAGCCTGCTTTGTCCCTGGCAACGGAGATCTGGAAGCACTTTCAATCATTTGCACTCTATACCCACTCAAATGCATTAATGTGATCAACATTGGGCCTGTTGTGGACAGTTTTTCCATCGAAGAGCTTGCTAGCATTCCAGGCATGTACTTCCCTGAAAACAAGCCTGAGACTGGGCCCTGAATATTCATTTGGAAAATTACCAAGAGCGAGAGCTTAGCTTGGCATGCCTAGTGTTGATTCTTAATAAGTGACTTCCTAGAGCTAAGGTATGGGACTAACGGCCTCAATAAGATGTTTGAAAAATATTTTCTTAATTTTTTTTTTCCGAGGTGTCTCCTACCGCACTATTTCCTGTGGTGTGTGTCATATTCAAAGCTTTTATATGACAGCTTGTCAAAGCAGAGAAACAAGTTTTTTTTTCCTCTCTCCCACAGTTTTGCTGATGTCAAAGGAGGCTCCTGCGTATGTAGGATGAGATCATAGCAGCTTGTGATGTAATGTAAACCTTCAGACATTACAGCATTCACAATGTGGAGCAGACTGCATGGAAATAAAAACATATTCCCACATAATTCCTTCTGGCTCACTCTGACACAAGCCTGTGTGTTTATCATTAAAAATGAAGCAAAATGCAAATACAAGCATAAAGCACACACATCAGCATGCAAATGCAAAAATCATTAAAGGGACTGTAATCTCAATGGTAATAATTAGGCAGCAAGCTGCTCACCTGATTATTACCAGTACCTGCAGCCAGGGTAGAAGCTGTAGCAGGACTCCAATGTTTGCCCTCCTTTTTATTTTATTCATCCAGGAAGGGCCACCATTTGGAATTTTTGGGTTCCATACAGCAGCAATGTCTCCCCCCTCCATAACCAATATGGGATTGCTTCCCTAGGTTAAACTGAGTCTCTGGCCACAAGGCAAACATGCTTCCCTTAAAACCCAGGCAGACCATATAGGAGACAAAAACTCTAGGTGCTAGGGGCCAAACCATCACATATATGTTATGCGGCCCCAGACACAATATAGGCTGTATAGTAGACTGGGCCCCTCTATATGTGATGGGGCCTTAGTTTGAACTGGACCTCTGTCCCCAAGGCAGCCAGGCTTACCTCAATATTCATGCTATAAAGGAAACAGAAAATCAGACTAGGGGCCTAGCTATCACATTAGATGTTATCAGGGGACCAGACACAGTATAAGCTCTATAGACTCTGCCCCCCTCTCTAATCTATGTGCAATGACTTTGCACCTAGTTTGAATTGGAACCAAAGGCAAACCTGCCTGGGGAGGTGGGACAGACACCCTCATTTATCATCAATGCCAGCAGCAATAGTGTGGCAGCCTGCGGATCTCAGGTCAGGGTGGCCATGAGGGATACCTGGCCAGGGACCCCTTCTTTAAAGCTAGGTCCCTTGGACACCATACTGGAGTCTTGGCTCCTGTCCTGATCATAGCCCTGCATCCAGGACTACACAAAGAAAATGGTTTTACATCTTTTAGTGTTCTCAGCAACCCTGTGAAGCCTCAGAGGTCCTGGAGCTGTCTCTGACCACAGCAGAGCATTATTGTTGGAAAAGCTTTAATGCAGCAATTACATCCTGTAAATAACTGTCTGCTTGTTATGCTATTGATAAAGTTAGTTCAAAGAAAAAACAGGAAGACTTAGGAAAACCATGTGACTGTATGCATAGTGTGTTTTACCTGCTAACAGAAAGAGCTGTTTCCTTTGCTCCATGTTGAGATGTGTTGCTGATGTATCATGCTCACATTTATGTTCCTGATTGTTGCTGAATAAAAACCTGTTGTTCCTACTCACTGGAGTATTGTGTTCAATCCACTGCCAACAATGATCAAGACCCATAAAGCAGGGATTCATCCTGGCTGCTGTTTGCTTAATCACTCAATAACAGCAGCTGCAGTGCCCTGTGGCTGATGTGATTTGATGTTGGGACCGTCATTCACCATCGCCATGCAGCTCAGCAAAGTGGAATGCAGTGGCCAGGTACCGTGTGGGAAATGGACATGGAAAGTGTTTTTTTTACCACCTCACTGGGAATCACTGGGGGAAGGATTGTTATTTTTACATTTTAAACTACTAGACTACTCTAGCGCCACACTGGTGGATTGGGTTCATTAGGCGCAGGTGCACATCTGCTCCATGAACCCTAGAAGGATGCAGAGGCCACTGTGGTGAATCCTGCGAATTTTAAGATTAATAGGCTTCCTAGTGATTACTATGGAGCGGGCATCCCAATTCAGAGTGCTTTGGGTGAAAGGTGCACAGCAGACCTAATTCTTATCATTTTGATGTGATAAAGAGCTATAAGAACCCCATAGTAGTTATATAACATGTAATAATGGTGCATCATTTACCAATCTGCCTGCCTGAAATCTAATTGGCTGCTTTCCATTTACAGTACTTTTATTTTTCATTTACCTGCATCAACCTAATAAAATATACATTTAAAAACACTTGGTTTACAGGAACATAGAGAACACGGCACAGGCTTCACCTGATAATTCTTGGAATATTATTTTATCGATTAGTCACAAAATGTGTAATCGTGTTGCATGCACTTTGTTGGTTTGTTAGTGTTTTCTGTGACAGTTGTGTATTTTCTGTGACAGTTCCATGATAGTTTATCTAGACTATTTAAGCTACAGATAAATGCTTTAGGACCTTCTAAAAGGCTTATCCTTCAATGACTTTATGTTTTTAAAACCAGCATGAGTGTATGATAGCAGTAGTAAATCTGATGAGATCATGCCTGGCACAGTGTCGGATAGGTGAGGTAATAATTCTCACCTTCACCAGTACAGCTGACTGATGTTATGCACTAGATATAATTTTATTGATTAGGTTGTAAGAACATTACTATCTACATAAAGCACTAGACACACAGCAGTAAATAATGTAATAATATGGGCCACTGTACATTTTACAAATTATAGTGTGCAATAAAACCTGAAGAGTCAGATGTCTTTACATGCTGCTATTTACCATCAGGCACAGATAGGCAATGTTCCTGGGGCCACCGCAAGTCAAAAATCACTAAAGTACCACTCACCCAGGCCTGGGGCAACCCCCTACTTTTTAATGGATGTGTTAGGGAAAGTAAAACGAAAGACCCTCATCTGGTCTCAGCACTTTCATGCTGGGAACTCTGCATTGTAGTCCTGTCTTCATGGCTTGCCAGGCGCTGGTGATTCTAAGGGAAAATTCTGTGACCCAATCACAGCGGCAGTAGTATGGCTTCCATGACCTTCAGCAGTGGAGGTCGCTCCCTGCTTTTGAGAGCCAGTTGACAACTGGGACCAGGTGATTTTATTTTGTTACATTCCACCCAAGGCCCAGCATGATTAGGGTATTGCGACAAAATAAATCACCTAGTCTTGGCTAGTGGCTTTAAGTGCTCTTGGCTCAAGTAAAGTCCCTAAGCCCCAACATGTTAGATACCAAGTCAGTGCCTCCACTGCACATACCCCCTCCCTCTGGCAGGAATGCAATTATACTCGCTCTCTTAGCTGGAAACCCAAAAGAGGAGCTCCACTGTCGGCATCAGCAAACTGAGCCAGGCCCAATCCCTGAAGTGGCCTTTGTATTTTGTAATATTTGATTGATATGTTGCTGGGGGGTTGAAAGGGAAAGAGGTGTATGGTTGGGGGTAGCTTCATTTAATGTTGCTTGATGGCAGTGCTGTGCAGTTCTGGGCTCTGGAAGCAGATAATAAATACATTTTCATATATTTTTTTCATTTAATTAAGTTGTTTGTTTATATTTTGTAGAGGTGTAAATGGATTTGATGGTGTTTCTTTGAAGTTTGCAATGTGTGCATATCCTAGTACATAGGTTTCACAGGCCCTATAGTAAAAGTCAGAGTGGGCTCATCAAACCATCCCTCAGCATCAATAAAATGACTCCCACCCATTCAGCATTTAGCATCAAATAAATACCCAAGCACACATACCCAAGGTGACGTTATCCGTTATAGCAAATCTAATCTCTGCCAAACCCCAATTAGTTTTCACAAGATCAAAATCCTTAAGAGACTCTTTAGTCAGGAGCCACTATACAGAAGCCAGGAGGAATCATTCTGCAAATTAGGGGGCATCTATAGATGTGAGGGATGCAGCTTCTGTTGGTACACACACTACAAAACTGCTATTCGACCAATATCATATACTACCTAACATGCCCATGCCCATGTTACTACATAGGCAAAACAAAATTGAAATCCAGAATATATGTCAGAGACATCAAAAATAAGACTATAACTACACTGGTAAGCAGACATTTCTCCCTAAAACATGAAGCCAACCCCAAACATGTAGCCTTCCTTAGACAGATTACATGATAACCCAAGGGGAGGTAACACACTCCAGTGTGAAATGAAATGGATCACAAGACTTAAAGCAACCCATCCACCTGCAGTTTTACTCCTTTCCTTAAATAAGGATGGAAACCTAGCCAAAACCTTCCCTCCTCTGATTCCTGGACCATAACCTGTACAGAATACCATAAGAATGGTTAATTTATTAAAGGGTACAACAATTTTTTTTTATAGTAAAATGTTTTCTCATACCACAAACAATGTACAGATTCTTATAAAACAATGCAATTATGAATGTATTAACTTGCTTTTCAAACTAGGATAATGTCTACGTTTTGACATATATGGTGCTTATCTCTTTAATTGCATACTATTTCTGTGTGATACTGTATGTCCTCATACCGGCCGCCCCTTGGTAGGCAAGCACCATATCAGGGTGCGAAGAGCAGGAACCGAGAGGTGGGGCAAGGCCACTTTACAAGGCCACCCTGCATATAGCACGCAGATCGCATCTTCACTTTCACTCAAAAAGGCAAAACTACTCCATCGGGCAAGCACCACCCATCGTTGCAGGGGTGCGAGCGGACAGCAGCACTTCACATTCCACCCTGATTAGATGGAAGTACATACTTTTACCACTACCCAGTATTAGCAAACGATACCCCTCAGATGAAGACTGAAACAAATGCTTCTATTTAACAGGGAGCAACATCAAAAACTGATATGAACATCAGTGATACTAGAACTTTTTAGACCCCAGCTGGCAGGATGCTTTGGCCCTAAAGATAGGCATTTTGGAATCCCCTAAAACAGTGAGTACACTTTATTTATACAAAATGTGATCCCAAGAGGCATTCATATCACTGTATGGAAATGCACTTACAAGGATACCCCCCTTTTTTTCTTCACTACCCTATAGACATATATACTGAGGAAGCCGCTCTGGCGAAATGTGTCTGTACAATAAGACTTGCTACAAACAGGGTACTTACTACAAACTGAAGCGCATACTTGCTACATACAATTGTGAAATAAGACTTGCTATAAACTGAGTTACTTACCATACCTTAGAAACTGAAGTACATGCTTGCTACAACCTGTGGGACGCACAGGGAATAAGCGGCACACATCGAAAGCGATCACTATGCTTGTCAATTTATTTCTGTAATTGCATTGTTCTGCACTGTAAATAGAAATAAATGCACCAATTTTTTTTCACCACAAGCTTACTGAAGTGTACATGAAAGGTTAGGAGGAATAAGGTACTAGAACTATATTCCTGTCAAGGGGCCAAACAATCCCGAGATACCTGAGATGGTTCAACCCCTATCTTCTAAAAGTCAGTACCTACCCTCCCATACCAATATATATTAACTAACCCTTTTCCCAAATAACCTCCCCTTCCCCCAACATACTCCACTAATACTTGATATTAAACTGCAGTAACACTGAATTACTATTTGTTATCCCTAAATAAATGTCCTGACATGGACAGTTTTGTTTTAACAACAACCTATCTATCCCTCACTCCAGCCATTGCCCCTAAATACATGTCCAGACAAGGATAATTTTGTTTGTAGCAACGTCCTATCTGTCTTTCAGCATCCGCCAGCAACCTCTCCCTATATAATGCAGGGTGCAGTGAGACTGGCGGGATGCGGACCCTGCCTTTTATACAGAGGGGTGATACTGGGAACGGCTGGGGTTGCTAGGGCAGGAAGAAGGTTGATTGGCTTCTGAGAATACAGACAGTAGAATAGATTGTGCATAGTAAAGATGGCAGGATCCATCAGGGCCAAGAGGAAGACATACAAGACAGAGGAGCTTCAATATATTAGTGAAGTCAGAAAATCAGCCTGCGCTGGTGGCTTTAATATCCAGTTCCCCCCTTACCCCAGGACAATATAGCAACTGTATCAGCTGCTAAAGCTATAGTTACATTTACAACCTAAAATGTTACCAACTTGTCCCAACAGTCTGATGCCTGCTGCTTCCAGATTGTGTAGACCACAAGAAGATCAGTCATTGTTTAGCAAGCATGGGTCACTACACCTATACATTTTACTCTGCACCAGACTTAAAGTGATTCTTCAGGCAAAGACAATTATCAGACCGTTGTGTTTGGCTACATTTGCCACGGTCCTAAACTGTTTTCTGTTTTTAAACTGAAGCAGAAATGGCTGAGATATGGACATTTTCAGTTTTACCTCATGTTTCTTTTTTAGAAGCATGTGTGTGTGGCTCTTGGAGCTGGCTTTGGTCCAGGGTGGGCAGCTGGGCAGCTGTTTGTGCTGGAAGCGAGTGGGGTAGCTAGGAGGAGGCCAGATGGGAAGGAGGGAGGTAGCTCTGAGAGAGCGATCAATAGAGAGGGGGTGGGGTTTGGACTAGCACCTTGAGCTACCATGTTTCCACAAAAAAAGACAGGTCTTATATTATTTTTTGCTCCAAAGGTAGGTGCTAGGGCCTTTTTTCAAGGAATGTCTTATAGCTGGCTGGCAGCTGTCAAGATGGTGGCGGCAGTACAGTAGCTCCAGTACTATACATGCACAGATCCTGTTGGCAGTGGGGGGATTCGGCCATGTGCCCGGCATGGCGACAGGCTGGGGTAGAGCCTTCAAGATCAGACATTTTACTCCTGACATACAAGCTTACCTGTGTGATCTGATTTGTCATCACCCTCCTTTACAGCTGTGATGTGACCTCTCCCTCCTTTACAGCTGTGATGTGACCTCTCTCTCCTTTACAGCCATAATGTGTCCTCACCCTCCTTTACAGCTGTGATGTGACCTCTCTCTCCTTTACAGCCATGATGTGTCCTCATCCTCTTTTACAGCCATGATGTGTCCTCACCCTCCTTTACAGCCATGATGTGTCCTCACCCTCCTTTACGGCCGTGATGTGTCCTCACCCTCATTTACAGCCATGATGAGTCCTCACCCTCCTTTACAGTCATGATGTGTCCTCACCCTCCTTTACAGCCGTGATGTGTCCTCACCCTCCTTTACAGCCATGATGTGTCCTCACCCTCCTTTACAGCCATGATGTGTCCTCACCCTCCTTTACAGTCATTATGTGTCCTCACCCTCCTTTACAGCCATGATGTGTCCTCACCCTCCTTTACAGCCATGATGTGTCCTCACCCTCCTTTACAGCCATGATGTGTCCTCACCCTCCTTTACAGCCGTGATGTGTCCTCATCCTCCTTTACAGCCGTGATGTGTCCTCACCCTCCTTTACAGCCGCTCCCGTCCCTCTGCTGATGCCTGGCAGCTGGATTATGAAGTATAACCAGGGTCTTTTTTTCAGGGTAAGTCTTTTATTTCACACAAAAATGCTGAAAAATCTTACTAGGGCTTATTTTCTTGGTAGGAGAGTAGGCACGGTGCTGGAGGAATGGTTGGCAAGCTAAGCTGCTGTTTATTTCATGTAACCTTTTGTAAGAAAAATCCCTTTAGGTGACAGAATCCTCCATCTATTACACAGGATGTCTCATCATCAGGAGGTTTCCTAGGATCACACAAGATAAGACTGACAAAACTCCCCCAAGTAATTGTGCATCACAGGTTATTTCAGGATTGCCTACAGCCTGTCTAAATGTCTTTCCCTTGCAAATGTTTAAGACACCTTGTTTTTTCTCTGCTACAAAAGCCCCAGGAAACAACCTGCAGCTAACGTTCCAAATAAAATCCAGAAATCTGAGAAAACTCCGTACCTCAGATGTAAACCCCCAGCAATGGCTGACCTCTAAGCCAGCGACAATGTTATTTCCTATCTTTAAAAGAACAGCTTTTATTGTAGCCTGCGTCTGCTATATATAGCAGAATGATATTACCCAGGTTTTCTATATACGTATTTTTTGTGAAAACGAACTTATCTGTTAGAGGAATTTTTTGGTTGCCATAGAAACAACTTTACTTTTTCGTCGAGCCAAATCATTATGGCAGCATTGGGTCAGCAAATATGAGGATATAAAGTGGATGGAGCTCAGTTTCTATTACAGTTTCACACTGATGCCGGAATGTGCACATTCCACTTAGCGGAAGTCCCTGAATTTTCTATTACATTTTTCATGTCATTACAGCAGAGGGATGACTTTATAAAAATATATTTTCAGTATAATATGGCATTTTAGCTATTTGTTAAAGATAAGATATCTAGCTTTGCTCAAAATAAGCCCAAGCAAAAGTAAAAAAAACTCTTCAGAATGTAAATTGTCTGCAAAAGTAAAATAAAACTCTTCAGATTGTAAATTGTCTTCAAAAGTAAAAAAAAAATCTCTTCAGAATTTAAATTGTCTGCAAAAGTAAAATAAAACTCTTCAGAATTGAAATTGTCTGCAAAAGTAAAAAAAAAAAAATCTCTTCAGAATGTAAATTGTCTCGCAAGAGGACAGAGGTTAACTTCTGGGTGTCCCTGGAAACTGACTGTAGGGTCCTAGGGTCACCTAGATTGAGGGTGTTATTTAGCAGCATAGGGCAGTAAGGCTCAGCTGTCTGCGTAGACAAAACTATGAGATCATTTTCCCCTTGCCCAACACAGCTAGGCAAAACAGTTAGGGGGTTAATGAGATATACATGTAGAGTATATATATATATATTTACATATATACTTGCGCCTCCTTTAAAAAAACAATCATTGTAAGCTTGTAGGGCTGGAAAATGACATTAGTCCATCCAGTTTTTCCTGTTTCCTTGTCATGTTAGTTCAGATGAAGGCCAAATCAAGCCAAGGCACTTGACCCACCAGCCTGCCTTCATGCCCACCTACCCACTCACCTTTTTGCCCACCAACCTTAATTGTAATATTCATATATTATTATTTTGCTGCTCAGTAATAGGGGTAAATATAAATATAACATATAACAGCCAATATGTGGTTAGGAACACTTATTTATGTTTCTCTTTCAATATTTTTGATTGGGGTAATAAAGCAAAAGAGTACAACCTAAATTAGGCAATATAATCAAGCCAGAATTACAGTATATAATTGGTATAAAAATAATGAGAACCAAGGGTAAAGGGTAATCAAGATGCAGAGATTACAAAGACAACAGATAGATGTATGGGGGCAGTTTGTGCCAGTCACAATTCATGCTGAAGTATGACCTACAGTATGTATCTTAGGCCCTTATTTAAGAAGGGATAGCGTCAGGTAGCGCCTGGTTAATGAGAGGTAGCGACTGGTCAACGCCGGACACGGCACGCAATTACACATTTATCAAGCAGAATCTGTTGAGTGACTGGAATAGCGCCATGTAGCGTCTGATTCATCATTTTTACAGCCTCAGCGAACAGCGCCAGCGTTCAGCCTTGCACAGCGCCAGGTATGACCTCTTGCTACCTGGCGCTCTCCCATACATTTCAATGGACGATCCCTTTCTTCTCTTTAAACTGTTTTTTTTTTCCAAAAAATCACAAATAATTCTTTGACCTTTTTTCAAAATTTTTTCATTTTTTAAATATTTCCTCAAAAATGACATTACAGATCTGGCATTAAAGTGTTCATGTTACAATGTTGCTACAATGTAATTCCATATGTTTTTGCTTTGTTACTAGTTGATAGATGCTTGAAAACACACTTTAAACACACCGCCTCCTGCGCTTTGGGCTTCAAACAACTATTTTTCAGCGCCAGAGATTTTTGCAGCTGTTTTGTTCCTGAATATGGTGTGAGTCGGTCGCTATGAGCAGTCGCTACCATGCGCTCCCATACAGCGCTGTACTGGTCAAATAGCGACTCCTCACAATGTATTCACCATTACTGAACAGCGACTGAGTCGCTATAAAGTAGCGACTCACGGCCGAGCACTGCGACTACTAGCGGGCGCTCTGAAAATGCCTGCTACAGACGCTCATCTGTCGCTACCTGCCGCTAATGATGAATCAGCCTCTTAGTTACCAAAGAAACATTCCTATGGACATCACTAGGACCTGCTTGAGTTCCACCAGAGGATACATTCCAATAACCATTTGATCATCACAAGGTCATACACAAGTATATTTGCAGTTGCTGTGATATGAGCACAGAGTATATTACCATGGCAACCAAATACACCGTAGCAGTTTTTATCATAAATATAATATCAGAAATGTATATTTTGAAGTAAACTATAGAGTTGAAAACGAAGCAGTCATGCTCTCTAGGCTCCATAATACGGTATAACACCAAATAAAAGAGAAACTTCAATAAAAAATTCCAAATCCAATAAAAATGTTTTATTTAGTAATATCTAAGCCTCTAATGATTCGAATGAGGAGGTTATTTCTCTATTGTTTTGCTATACTGGGTTCAGGTCTCTACCTTCACATGAAACACATGAGTTCTGCTGAAGAAAACAGGAGCAGCACAAGGCTTTTACAATCCCAACAGAAAGGCAGTTATGGAGGTATTTAGCATATTAATTAGATCATAGACTAGCAAGCAGATTTTTGTTCACGAAATGACACATTATATCCTTTAAGGAGTTTTATCAAATTACAAGTGCTGGCTTAGTAGGATGCAGCCAGAATGTTTCATCACCATAATAATGAACAAAAATAGTGATCCTATAATAGGCGCGTTTGCATTTACAACATATTAATACGACATATCTTCACAAGCTGCTTAACAAAATAGGGGAAACCATCTAAAACACATTTCAAGGATTCTAGCAAACAATAAGCCTAATTTATGAAATGCACCTTTTTGTGCTATTGATGGCATATGCATGTGCTTTAGTGCATGTTCATGCTGCTATATTTTCAGATATTTTTAGCTTGAAACTGCAAGACACAAGCTCGATGTTAAATAATCAGCTTGGGTTGGAGCACTAGGTATTGGCCATCCTGGATCAGCGCCTGTAGGAACCTTATGCAGATTATAACAGCGCCAGTGAGCGCCACTCTGTCTAGTCAAATTTTAGGTGCCACTTGCTGTATTTGCTATTTTTTACA
Organism: Gastrophryne carolinensis; assembly: GCA_027917425.1. Taxonomy (NCBI): domain Eukaryota; kingdom Metazoa; phylum Chordata; class Amphibia; order Anura; family Microhylidae; genus Gastrophryne; species Gastrophryne carolinensis. The sequence goes on from CM051236.1 coordinate 169,256,328, forward strand.
TGCAGAAAAGATTGGCAGTGTATTTAACAGGCATTATTTGGCATTTCTTCATTACAGTCACAGGATATCACTTCTGTGAACACATTTTAGGCTTACCTTTAGTTGTTGTGCTCCAAAGTACACAATAGTTAAAAAAAAAAAAGTGTGATAATAGATTTTACAATAAATCAATAAAATTTAATTTGCCTTCATCTAAGTTCTGCATTTACATTATTGATAAGTCACCAAAGCAAGTTCAGTAAAAATGTATTTGTGTAATATTATCTATAAGCAAAAAACACTTCCAAACAGTTCCATCCTTTGTGTTTCCTGGAGTTGTAACCTAGAGCACCACTATAAACTGGCACAGCATTTCAAAGGGTACCAGGCTCCACATACAACATGGTGCATGTAAATGAGACACAGGCTGGTATATATATATATATATATATATATATATATATATATATATATTCATAGTCTCTATTGAAAGAGATACTGATAGAGGTAATTGTTTAGTCACCTGGAGAATGTCTCTCTTTAACAGCCTATAAAGAGCAAAATAACCTTACACCAGGAGGGTGCTAATGCACAGATGTTGTTTAGATGCAAACACCAAAGTCCTGAAAACTTCTGTAGTCCCTGACAATATGCAACAAACATTAAATTTATATATTCAGAAGACGTTTCGGGGCAGCATAAGTGCCCCTTTCTCAAGGCATACATCAAAACATATATCATAGCAAAGAACAACCTTAAGTATGGCTAGTAGCCAATCAGTAACTGCCAACTGTTCCAACAGCGTGTCCCTACCTTAGAGCATGAATATTCAGTACATGGGTTGTCATTCATCCTCTGATAATAAAACATTAAACATAATATGCAAAACAGTGGCCATATATCTCTCGATCCCTTTACCCCCCCCCCCCCCCCCTCGGGTAACCTGGTGATCTGATTGGTGTTGGGCACCACTGCAGTCTGTGATTAAGCTCCCAGTTGCCCAATTTTTTGTTACTATAAAAGCAACAGTCTTATTTATTCACTATCCTGGGTAGCTACAGTCCTGTATATATTAATGTTATGTAATAGGACTTGTCTGTTTTCTGTTGAGTAAAATTCCTGGGATTTGGCTATAAGGCAACCAGATTATAAACCATCCTGTCCTCAATGACAGTCTTTGTGATGGCAACTATAAATATTACAGACTTCACCAACTGTAGTCAAATTCATTTAACACACTTCTCGGATAAAAATCTACTTTAGGAGCATGTATTCATATCCTTTTCATTCCCTAAGAGCTGTATTAAATAAAGTACGCTACCAACTTTTCCATCAAGGGAAATTAAGCCTTTTCCAAGAAAAACAGAAAAACAAGCTAGCGTTACACTTTACAAATATCACTCCGACTCTGGGCACCAGCTGGAGACATAAGGTTGCTCTTGAAAACTGCTCACAGTTGTGTCTTAAAACTTACCAGGATGTGAATCTGCAGCTTATTATTTATATCAGTTGCTAAGTTGCAGATGTTTTATACAGAAACTCTGTATTTATAATGATTTGTTAAAAAGACCATACACCAAGGGAAGTGGTGTCATATGGAGAGATATCATACAAAAACAGCTAGTCCTGTGCACAAGAAATGACTTCCTTTTCAAACATCTCTTTCCTGTTTGGGTGCTTATATCATGACTATGAATATATATTGCTCTCCTCACTGTATCGCATTTTCCCTGTCTTTTGCTAATCAAAGCAAGTTTTGTAAGAAAAAATGTAGCTATGATGTGCGCCAAACAATTCAAGTAATACAATTCAATATGCCACCATATGACCACTCACACCATGTTTATTATAGCTATAACATGAAAAAAGATTAAAATGAAATGTAGTAATAATACATTGGAATGACTTAACACCTCTAGTTAGGGTGCCGGTTAGAGTGCCATCCATCCCTCCCCCTGCACTAGCCACGGGTGATCGGCCCGGGAATCTATAAGACCTCCCATCCTGATCTCGGATGTCCCGCGGGGTGAAACCCCCCAAACACCCCAAACTCCTTATCTTCGGCAGCGGCCGGCCGCCGCCGCCTCCCTCGTGCCCCTCTAGACGTGCGCGCGCCCGCGCCGGCCGTCTGTGAATGGCCGGCGCGGGCACGCGCGCGTCAAGAGTGACGCGCGGGAGGCGGCGGCGGAGGAGCCGCTTGTCCACGGCTTGTCCGTCGGCGCTTGGAGCGGGGAGAGGTGAGTTGTTCGGGGGGTTCGGGGGGGTTTCACACAGCGGGGCACCCCGATCGGGGGTGCCCCACCGAAGTGGACCAAGACCCAGGATAGTCAAAATCCTGGGTGTTGGTCCACTTTAAACATCTCTGTCTAATAAGCAGCTAAACCGCATGTAATAAGTGGCAGCAGACAGACAGTTAACAGGCAGAAGCTACTGGTGATGACATCACGTGGAGAGACCCCAATGCTTCCTGGGTAAACAGAGATGCTATATGGAACTTACACTTCCTGGTTTGATCAGTTCTAGTCAGACATGTGCTAGTGCAGAGACTGAAGTGAGCCGCAGTGAAAGTGAGGTCAGGAGCACACAGGGAAACCAACACCCAGAGGGGGAGAAGCCCAACATCCTGGCCAGTCAGTACAGCTCTGAAGGAGGAAACAGTCAAGCTTAGGAGGACTGAAGCAGTAAAACTGAAGACATTCTATTAGGTACCAATAGATTGTCCACCCCAGCCCCTAGAACAGTATATTCAGTGACTGTCTTTAACCCTTCTAACACCAGCCATGTAAAATGTATATGGCTGCCTCTCCTACTGTTAAATGCCAGCCACGCAAATTTTACATGCCTGGCTTTCCCCCTGTTAGCGACCAAAGAAAAGCCACTCACCTGACCCCTCAATCAATCCAGCTAGGTCTCCTCTTCACCATTCCATCAGCTTCAGGAAAGGGCCCAGAATAGGACCACCCCTTGCTTCAGCCACCGCTGGCATTTACTGTAAATAAATAAATAAATAAAATGACATTTACTCACTTCTGTGCGCAATCTCTCCTGTCGGGACTTCGATTCCACCCCCCCCCCCGACAGACCCCTCCCTCTGCTTCCACTGGGTATGTCTAGAAAGCTTAATATGCTTACTTTCAGGAAATATATGGTTTGTATTTTAAGTAAAAGTTGTTTGGTTGAAAAGCACAAGGTGCGCACTTTGTCTGCAGAGCTGAAATTTTCAATTAAAATTACTGTTACGCACATGCTTTACTTTGGGGTATTTGGTAACTCTTTCCTTGACAGTAGCTATGCATGTTGGGTACTGTTCTGTTCGGGGGATATTGCTTTTTCAGATTGAATCTGTTTTTTTCTTGTTTGCATATTGTTTGTAGAAAAAAGGTGCCTTTAATTTTGCTTTTTTATTCTTTTTTTTAGGGAAACTATGTGCAACCAAAGAATTCATCGAGGGATGACTTCTTGAAAAATGCACTCACATCAATAAGCCTGGTGTTTACTTCCAGAGAATATATAGTTTGTTGGGGGTATTTCAAATGTAAAGGATTGTTTTTCTTGAAAAACTGCAAGGTGCGCATAGCAGTTGAATTTTATCTAAAAATTTCCTAAAGCGCTGTGTCAGTTTGGGGGAGTCTCCTTTGCAGGAAATTGTGTCTACCAATACATATGTGGTACCGTAATTGGAAGAAATTGGTCTTTTATGCACAATATGATTTTATTCAAAAACTTTCTTGTCACAAAAAACACTACAAATTGTAAAAAATAGATTTTTTTTTATTTTATTGCACATATTCACCCCAAAATATTAGGAATACAGTAAAACAAGGCCAAACAGGACATTTCATTTTAAATTCCAGACTCTGCTGAAAAAAAAACTGTATATCGTTTCCCTGGCAAATCCCTGGAGATACCTTCAAAAATCACAGTTGAACATATGGAGTGCAAAATAGTGCAAAATGGTTTGGCAACAGAAGGTGACAAAATCTCCAGTTAGGCTGGCACCTAAAGGGTTAATGATGCTGCTGCTGGAATGAAAGTGTTAAATAAAGCAAAGGAAAGAGACTGTCTAACAGATTGATCTCTCTCAGGATTTAAAAGATTCTGTGACACTCCACACTGCTCAGTCTTGTCAGTGGCAAATGGGCAACACTGGCCTGGAGCTAGGTAGGTGTGCCCTCTTAATTCTTTTAAATAGCCAAAGTGCTAGGGAAGGGATGAAGATCCGAATGGCTCTTATTAGGCTAGACTTAGTTTGGATTGTGGTTGTCATTAATTTTGGGTGCCCTAATTTCCTCCCTAGTTTCCCTGTATAGTCATCTTGATCCTTGAACCCACAACAGATGCACAGGTGTCATCCACGCTCCGCATGCTTACTTTGCCTAGTATACTTTGTTTGCTAGTTGGGCTACACAGGCAGTAGGGGATATAGATGCTGTGGGGTGTTGCAAAGTGCGGTTAAACATAGCCACAACTGTGGGGTTGAGGATTAAGATGCAAATATGCGGAAAACAAAGGGATTCACAGCGTGGGACATCTTGATTTGGGGAAATCTCTCAAAGAGGGCCAACTCATGCATTTGTGGTCTGGTCCACTTTAAGGGGAGATTTTTAGTAAAAAAAGAGCTACAGAAGCTACTGTACTTTAAGTCTTGTGTCAGAACTATCAGCATAACTATACGTAAGATGTCAGAGTATTGAACCCATAGAAGCAGACAACATTTTGAAGAGGGTCAGCCAAGGGTGATGATAAAATATAAGATAAAATATTGAAACGTCCTAGGGAAGAGGTAAGATATACGTTTCTATGGGGTAAGGAGGTCAGAAAAAAACTAACTGCAAAAAGAAAAGTGGACCAGCTTCTTTCAGAGAGAACAACTGATATGCATAGCGTTTCTGCTAGAAAAACAGCCCATTGATTCTATGCTGTTTCCAGGGGGCTAATGCTGGGTGGATTTTTTTTTTTACCTTTATAACCACATATGGCATCAAAGTTGTGTGCATGCTGTGCCCAGAACTGTGCAGGTCAGGGAAGGGGGGCATTTTGGGGCTACCAATCTCCGTTACCAAATGAAACAGCAGCATGCAGCCAGATAGCAACAACATCTGTATAGACTTAGCCAACCTCTGGCCCTGCTCTTACTCATGGCGTTCTTGTTGCTGCTGTTGGAAGCATTGTCTACCCCTGTGCCACATCACCCAGAAAAAAAAACAGTTAGGGGTTTATTCATCAAGGGATAGCGGCAGCTGCACGCAATACCACATTTATAAAGCCGATTCTGCTGAGCAACTCTAACAGCGCCATGTAGCGCACCATTCATCACTACAAGTGAATCAGCGTATAGTGCTAGCGCTCTAGCTTCCAGAGCACCTGGTATTACCTGTTGCTACCTGTCGCTCTCCGATACATTTCAATAGACGTTCCTTTTCTTCTGTTTAAACAGGGTTTTTTGTTTTTAGTTTTTTTTTCTCTCAAATAATTGTGTGACCTCTCCTGGCCTAGAAAGAGTCATTTTTGCTAACTTTTTTGTTTTTTTATATTTTTATGCAGAATTGTCATTACAGGTCTGTCATTAAAGTATTAATGTCACAATGTTACAACAATGTCATTCCATGTGTTTTTTTTGCTTTGTTACTGGTGGATATGTGTTCAAAAACATACTTTAATCACACAGCATCTGGCGCTCTATGCTATAGTGACCAGATCCAGAGCGCCTACGCTCTGTTTCTGTTCTGTGTCTGTTTTTTTGTTGAATATGGTGTGAGACGCTGAGAGTCGGTCGCAATGAGCTGGCGCTACCTTTCGCTCCCTGCAACGCTGTACTGGTGTTAGAACACCCAACATACATCTCATTCATCAATGCTGGCCAGGTTACTACAGCAAATGAGATGCTCTGTTACAGCGCCCGTTAGCCGATCACAGCGTATACTAGCGGTCGCTCTTACAGACGCTCATCTGTCGATAGCTGGCGCTAGCAATGAATCAGCCTGCCAGTCTCTCTCCTCATCTCCAATGCCAGGTCTAACAGAGTAACTAAATACTACTCAGGCTTATGTACTGGCTGTACACTTCATTTTGAATTTTATTCAGAGGAAGAAAGAAGAGAAAAAGGAGGGGACTGAGGTGAGAGAGAAAGTAGACTACTGCTATAGTTGCTGGAGATGAGGAAGTTGACTGTCCCTCTGTCGGCCATGTTACGTAGACGTAGAGGAAGAGGATGACCATGGCCTAAACTTGTGTAAATGAATTGGGTCATTTGTGGCCTCTGGTGCTAAAGGCATCACATTTTGTTCATGATAGTTTGCCTGGAGAAATGCTATTCAGCTATTTATAAGCACTTGCATGCCAGATCTGAATACAATACTCAAATCCACCTCTCACTATTAGTTCTCATGATCTTACAATTTACAATTTATACCCAAATATGTAAACATGCTATAGTTTTTGGATTACCTTGTACAGCACCAAGTAAGCATCTGCTGCTTTATAAAATTATAATAATATCAATAGAATAATAATAATAACCTACCATATCATGGCCAAAATCCAGTTAGTCCATGGCCTTATTAGTGTAGACTTGACTACTCTCTAAGCTGTTCTAAATTCTGCTGTTTAAACCACCTTCCAACTCATTTTTTGTTTTTGTCAATCCTTACATTGATTTCACAGAAAATCAATATGAAAATATTCATAATGTCCACGCTGAATTGGCACGCTAGCTATCTACCAACTTCTCACTAGACCCCCTCTAATCACCCTCACCAAAGTCAATAATGATCTGTTAACCACCAAATACAAGGCCGCAACTCTATTCTCATACTTCTCAATCTATCCTCAGCTTTCAACACTGTTGACCACTCCATGCTTCTTAGCAAACTCTCATTTCTTGGAAATCAAGGTCTCACACTCTCTTTGATCTTATCCTAGCTTTCTGATCGTCATTTAGTGTATACCAAGAAGACACAATTTTCTCCCCTCGTCCCCTGTCATTTCATCTCTTAAATTGGTCTGGCATGTTCAAATAAGGCATTGCGGCCATACTCATTGTTTATGACAGACTGCCCTGGGAAACCTAGCCAGCAAGATTTGTGGGTAGCAGTGGTGCTGAACAAGGACATCCCCTAAGCTTATATGTAATGGATGTCAACAAGGGGAGGGATTCAGACTACAGCTCTACTCTACTCTAGCACAAAAGCTGGGGTTGATATAGAATATAAGCTAGTATTTAAAAACTATACCCATCTGGATGGCAGACTGAGAATATGAGGCCAACATCCTTTGATTTTACATTTAGTCTAAAGATGTCCTTTACATAATCTATATTTTATTAGACAAATGTCTACATACTTTTTCATAACACATTACTGGAAGTAATGCAGAGAAAAAAAACATACAATACATACCATTATTTCCCTTACAGCCGACATTTCCAGTTATAAAAACTTATAAAACTCATGAAAACAAACAGAAGGTGCTAAGTGAAACGTCCTCAGAAAATCCACTGACATCTTTTTTGCTAAGAGGCCAATACTGTCAAAGGAACTTAGAATTGGTGTCTCAGATTTATCCACACATCCTCTTAACAGAAGGTAGAACACATTGCGTTAACAAAACAACCTTCTGCTGCTTTTTCTTTTATACACAATTTAATGTGTCATGATGATGAGGTTGTAGCAACCACATGTTCCCAGAACATACGCTCTTCCCGTAAAACATTCCATCTCAGAATTCCACGGTCTGTCATAACTTTGCAAGAGGGATTTCCTCTCCGTAAACTCTGACTAACACCTTGGATGTCTGGTTACGCTGTTCCCTTCTAATGAATATACAGGCCCTCCAAATCATCATGAGTCACATGCTTACTGTGGGAGCATTAGATACAATACTGTCTGCCAAAATAGATCTTAATGTGAATAAAAAAAATTGACGATCGAGCATGAAAAGCTCTTTTCATAGCTTGTATATTTGACTTACTCTGGCCAACATGCCTGAGAAATATCAACGACTCCTGTTTGAAAGAAAAAGGAGGCCTCATCCACCTTTCTAGGATAACCATCAGTACATTTCTATCTCAGATCAGATAAGTTATGAGGGTTGTCCAAATAATTTTCAGAGCCTTTGCAGAGTGTAGATTTTAAACTTAATATAAAATAATGCCAGAAAAACATTTAGTTTCCTACTGTTTTACAAGCAACGGGCAGAGTTTTTCAAATTAGGTAGATGAGGAAGATATTTTTCAGAAAATGAAAGTATATAACACTTATAAAGTTGTAAAAATGAATATCCTCATCATATGAAAACTCTGGCTTCTCATTTGTAGAGCTGCCCCATGATAGCTGCAAAGCATTTTCTTACAAAATACCATATTGTTGCCAGGGAAAGTGGATCTAACCATAGGACGCACCTAGGTTTTAAAGGAGGAAAAATAATATCTTGAACCAAACTGTGTGCTAAAATCTTTAATAATAGGAAGTGGTAAAATCCCCCAAATCCCCCATAACAGGCAGCGTGCAGCATTCCCCCAATCATCGCATAACAGGCAGTGTGCCGAATCACCCCCCCCCCCTCCACTCACCCCATAACAGACAGCTCACAGAATCCCCCCAATCACTGCATAAAAGGCAGGGTGCAGAATCCCCCCTAAACACGGCTGTGTGGCAGAATGCCACCAATCCCCCTATAATAGGCAGTATGTGGAATCCTTCCACCAGTCCCCCTATCAGTCAGTGTTGCAGAATCCCCCCATTCCCTATAACAGGCCATGTGACAGAATCCCCCCAGTCCTTCTATAACAGGCAGTGTGCCGTATCCCCCCCAATAATCCCATAACAGGCAGTGTGCAGTATCCCCCCCAATAATCCCATAACAGGCAGTGTGGCATAATCCCCCCAATCCACTATAACACTCAGTTTGTAGACAGGGGTCTGCACACTGACTGGCATATTCAGGGGAACACCAATTACTCTGTAACAGGCAATGTGGCAAAATCTCCCCAGATTCCCATATAACAATCAGTGTGGCAGAATCCCCTCCTTCAATCCCTCTATAACAGGCAGTGTGCAGAATCCCCCCCAATCCCTCTATAACAGGTAGTATAGCAGATCCCCCCCCCCCAATCACTGCACTGAAGCATAGCGTGGGGTTACAAACAAAAAAATACTTTCCTCTATCCATGGATGCCAGCGGTGCACAGAGAGTGGGGGGGCACTTTGCGCAGCAAACACAGAATTTTGGCATAAGGCATCAGTATTGTCTCTGGATCCCAGGTAAGGTGAAGCTTTTTTTTTTATTGTAACCCCCCCCCCCATTCACCTTACCACCCACTGTGTGCAGGAGAGCAATCAGGAAAGGTGTGTGGGCTTTTCTTTTACATTTGTTCCATAAGATGCACTGGCATTTCCCCCTTTTTTGGGGGGTGTCTTATGGAGCGAAAAACATGGTAGATATTTCCACTTCTTCTTTCATCAGCCTCTTAAAACTCAGCCTCTCCAAAAATTGCAGAAGCTCCTTGAATAATTTAGACAACGCTGTATATTGTAGAAAGTCTTTATCAGATACTGTATAGAACAATCCTGACTGACAATCCAACAAATAGACCTCTGGCTTTATTCAAAGATCTTCGCACTTATTACTTTCAGTGTCTTTGCTAAATCAACAATCCCGAGAGCGGCATTAACGCTGAAGTGAAGATGTATAATTAAGGGTAGAAAGTTCTTAAAAGATAGACTTGAAAAATAGATCAAGTGTCCCTGAGAGTGCTATTTAATCTCTTTTTTTCAGGTTTGTTCATTAAATGTTGCCTCTGGTTGACAATGAATGCTCTGGCACATTTGGGAAGAAGGTTTCCAATTTTATTACAATAATTACATGCTGAATGTTGGCAGCGTATAATATTTAATTCTACCTATGCTTTTCCCCCATTGAAAAGTAGTCCTAGATTCACAGATATAATGTAATAGTCACAATATTACTAGTATGCTGCTAGCTTTTTATATACCTCAATAAATAATACAAGGTAAAGGTTTATTTAATAAGTCAGGATACAAATCGTCCAATTAGAATTGATCTTATGACTGACTTTATTACATTAACTTGGTTGTTAATAGCTTTATGTGGGTAACTGAATTTACATTTTTTGTTTAAAATAGGATTGCACGAGAACCACTGGGATGTCAGGAAGCTCTAAAATATCTTCATGTTCAGGCAAAACTGAAGCCTATTAAAACTGGCTTATTTGTAGAAATATGACATATCAATTCATTATCCTCTGCCCATCGTGGAGTCAACTCTTAAATTTACCAGATTATTTCTATGACGGTCTGGTCTTCTTTAATCCCCCATATTAAGCCTAACATCTGAATAAAGTGACTTGAGACTATGGTATGAGATTCATACTATTCAGACATCACTTCCAGATTTTTTCTGTTGAAAGCCAAAGGCCCAAAACACTTATAAGTAGAAGCTGATCACTGTGTACTGCGGTGAGCAGGGGCCAAAAATCAGCCTGGAACTTTCTCGAATCCCAGCCAGCCCATGGAACCCTACATGAGCTTCCAACCTGTTGCCTGAACTGGAAATACATTTCTGAAGCTATAGCATTGCAGGGAAAGATCATTATCAGGGGTGGAAAGGCCACTATTAAACAGATTGTACTGAATCTTCAGAATTGTGAGGGCATTACATGGCAGGGCTGGGTATTGTTCCCGGCAGCCATATTGCTCAGGCTACAGAATTGCAGGGGAAGAACATAGGTAGAGCATATAAATGGTCACCATCACAGCCAGAATGGCCATTTCAAGGCTAAAACAGGGGTTGGGGTTGGTTGCATGCTGCGGGCAACACCCGGCCGAGCTGGTTCTAAAGATGTGTGCCCCACCAGGAATTTTAGGGCTTCCCTATATGTGAACAATAAAAGCTATATCCAACCATTGCATGCTCAGAATTTTATAGAGACATAAAGAGAGTATTTACATAACTCCTCCTACTCAGATAGAGTGATGGGTAACCCTGTTAGCCTTGGTCTGTATGTCCCATGTAATTATTTTCTGTTAGAATAAGGAGCTTTTTAAAATATTTTGTCACTACTGCCTTTTCAAAGAACATCCCAAATTACTATTTAATGAGAATGTTTTACATGTTGTTACACCCACAAGTCTATAAGGGATGGCTTTCCATAAACTGCAAATTTGGTATAAAAAGGCTCATTAAAAGATGTTTTCATCATATTAAAATCGGGTCGGGGGACAAATGAAATAAAACAATCATTCACACTATCCTTTTTAGGAATAAAACAAATCTGACATTGGAATTTAGATCAGCAGGAAATGTTCTCTATGACAGACAGGAGGGTTGGGGGTCTGAGTCCAATTCGACCATAATTTGACCATAATTTTGCTGTTTCGGTTCAGGCTAATCCAAACAAAAATGCGACAATATTCATGTGAAAGTGGACAGTACCACATTAGAAATAGTTACATTTCCGTTTTATAAACCCAGCTATCCTCAGCGGAAAGCTCTCCTGGTTGGCATTCCCCTACAGCTGTAGAGATGGATACATAGCTGTTTATCACAAGGAACACATCAAGTCAAAATAGACACAATAACATGCAGTGTCTAGACCAGTGACTCAACTGGCAGACCGGGGTCCGAATGTGGACTTTGGCGCCAGATTTCCGGACCCCTGCCCTGACAGCCCTGAACTCAGTTGCTTCTGTGTTGCCGTGTTCAGAGCTGCCCCCTTTATTTGATTGGCGATGTAGTGCTTAGTCTTCCTGCCAGTGTCATGGCTGCCTGGCACCTAGCGTGACAATATGAAGTACTGCACGAGCAGGAAGTGGCATTGCAAGGTACACACAAACTTTGTTTCTCGGTCTGTTTCCCCATCCAAACCTTCCCCCCCCCCAGCTCAGCCCCATCCCTCCCTGTCATTCCTGTTCTGTCTATCCATCCCTTACAGCTTCTCACCCATTCATATCTCTCCCCCGAGCCCTATCTATCCATCCTTGTTATCCGACATTATTGCTTTTAACATTTTGGGCCCTAGTCCAGCCCTGTACACAAGCAGTGTGCAGTGGTCCAGAGCTGTAGGTCCTGTGGGGCCAAAAAAGCTCCTGTTTTTCCCCAGTGGCCAATAGGATTTGGGGTCGGGTTGCTGATTTCTACCTATCCACCCGTGACAGTCCTCTGCCCGGACCTCCACCTCTCACCGGATGCCTTTAAAGGGACCCTTACAAGAGGTGGTTGAATACCCCTGGTCTAGAAACAAAGGGGGGGTTGCAGCCGCTCAGACCATTTTATAACTAACCTGGGAGGTGCACATTAGCAGGGCAATTAGGATACAAAAGTCTTAAAGGAGCCACAGCACTCAACCCTGTTAGCTTGCAGACCAACCTATAATCTGTCTCTAAACTTGGTTAAAAACAGAGGGCTCGGTCACACACATCTGCAGAAGTATGCTTAAGCTGCACAACTACGCCAAAGTGCCTCTGTGGGGTGCAGTCCTAACTCCAATCTCTGAGAGCCCATTTGGGACATACAGTGCAATAGATAAATTTTGAGCAGGCTTACCTGAGGTTGCCCTAAACCTCTCAAGTGCAAGCCATGGGGTGGAAGGGTCAAAGACCTTGCAATACAGCCTAGACCCCACACACCATGTGCTTGCACAATTAGGATACAAAAGTCTTAAAGGAGCCACAGCACTCAACCCTGTTAGCTTGGCTCCTTGAAGACCTTTGTATCCTAATTGCCCTGCTAACGTGCACCTCCCAGGTTAGTTATAAAATGGTCTGAGCGGCTGCCACCCCCCCTTTGTTTCTTTTGAATTTGTGCAAGCACATGGTGTGTGGGGTCTAGGCTGTATTGCAAGGTCTTTGACCCTTCCACCCCATGGCTTGCACTTGAGAGGTTTAGGGCAACCTCAGGTAAGCCTGCTCCCAATTTATCTATTGCACTGTATGTCCCAGATGGGCTCTCAGAGATTAGAGTTAGGACTGCACCCCACAGAGGCACTTTGGCGTAGTGGTGCAGCTTAAGCATACTTCTGCAGATGTGTGTGACCGAGCCCTCTGTTTTTAACCAAGTTTAGAGACAGATTATAGGCTGGCCTGCAAGCTAACAGGGTTGAGTGCTGTGGCTCCTTTAAGACTTTTATACCCCTGGTCTAGACCATCAGCTCCTGTGCATTTCAGAGTTGCATGCTATCCCCTATCATTTGTCTATTTACACCAATGATTGGAAAACTAAGTACCTGGTGCTTGGAAAACAGTCTGGTATTGAATGCACTGAAAACAGTGGAGCCTACAGTAGATTTCAGAAAACTCCATCAGCAACTCATCCAATCTTCTTCAATGGTGAGGAGGTAAAAAACTTCCTGGGCACTTCCTGGGCATCACCATAACAAGTAATCTCAGCTGGAACAAACACTGTAAAAAAGCCAAACAGCAAATGTTCTTTCTATGACAGATAAAAACACAGTTTATAGAAACATACCCTGTGAATGTTCTACACCTTCACCATAGAGTGTGTCTAATGTATGTCCATCATTGTCTGGTATGGCAACACATTCCCACATGACAAACTAAGAAAACTGAGGGTTACAAGGTTCTCCAGTAAAATCACTGACATCTTTAGTTGAGTGTCCCCGAAGATGACAATATAGTTTATATCTTTTATCCTGTCTGCATATTAAAGTGACATTGCATGCAAAGTGTTAAATTATCCTGCTTTCGGCTTTCCCATGCTGGCAGTCAGGAAACCATTTATTTACCAGCACTTTTTTTTTACCAACATTTATTAGTAAATATAAAGCAGACTGAATGAAAGATACAGCCCCTGACAGCCAGAATGGGGAGAGCAGAAAGCAGGCTACTTTATTATAATATAAATATTTGGCCAAATAAGAATATAAAACAAGCTGAATGAAATATGCAGCCCCTCACAGCCAGCATTGGGATAAAAGAACACATACTAAATGATCACTTTGCCTAATTTATTATAAGGCCTGATTTATCAAGGACTATCTGCCAGACTATGCCATGTCAGTACACATTAGAGCAGTGCAAAATATAATTTATATTTTTTTCAGCATGTTGCTATACCACTAATGTTTTAGTACATGTCTTGAAAAGCAGCAACATGTGCCAGTGTGAAGATATATATACATCATGTTTGCACCACTCTCTTATGTATTGATGTGGCCTAGTCTGGCAGATAGACCTTGATGCATCAGGCCCATGCATGATCAAAGACATAGTGAGGCCTTCAAAAAAATATGAAATGCTGATTTATGCAAATTGTTATTATTGGCCCAATGTTATTATAGTTACGGTCCAAGCAAAAAAAATAGACTCAAAAGTCTATCCCCCCAGCCCCACTTGTCCAGCTCTGGTGTTGTAAAACATACCGATACCAAAGAATGAGAAACATGATGTCCCATTCTGATTATACATGAGAAAAAAACATTCTCAGGGTACTGAATCTGCCCTATTGCAGGTTGAGGGCATGCAGGTCCCAGCCTGTACCGCCCTGTCCTGTCTCGGCAAGTCTCCTTCTTTATGATGAATTGAGTGGATGTGCTGTGTGTGGTGTAATTTCGGCTTGATGGAGACAAAAGACCAGCGCAGGTCAGCATGGTGCTCGTTCTTCAGTAAGTTTCACAACACTGAAGTTGGACAGAGGATCTGTGGGGCAAAAATGTGCTGATATATTTTTAATTTTGTGTCTGGACAATGACCTTAAGGAAGGTAGTCCTGACTGAGCTAGCTCTATAGTTTCTAACAGCAGCATACACCATAAGTATAATGAACAATAGAGATCTCCATAAAAATAGTATTTAAAGTGGACCAAAACCCAGTATTTTGACTATCCTGTGTTTTGGTCATTTCCCCCGGGGCACCTCAATCGATGTATGAAACCCCCCAGATCGCCCGACTCACCTCATCCCAGTCCTATGGTGCTCATCCCACCATCTAAGACAGCGTCCAAAGCCAGAGTCTCTGAGCGTGCTGGCGGCTGCATCCCCCACTTCTCTCACTTCATTCCGGTCCTATGGCGCTCGTCCAATCAGCGTGCTCGGAGCCGCTGACGTCACACCATCTAAGGCGGCATCTAAAGCTATCGGCTCTGAGCGCACTGGCGGCCTCATCTCCTGTTTCCCTCTAACATGGAGCATGCCTGCTAGAGGGATAGCGGGGATATGGCCGCGGCCCACGCATGCGCTGTTGGACCGGGAAGACAGGTAAATTAATAGGGTGACCTGGAGGATTTCACACAACAGGGCATCCTGATTTTGGATGCCCTGGGGGGGAGGGAATCGATCGATCCAGGAATCTTATAGATTGAGCTGGGTTTTGGTCTACTGACATTTTGGGGAGGTAGTTTTTCTTCCTCAGGGCTACATGTCTGTTCTGTACACACCAAGATCCAGTTTGCTTTGCATTTTGGGTATTAGAACTGTGTTGTTGTGTTTTGCAAACAAAACATTGTGGCCCCCCCCCCCGCTCCCGAGGCTACGCCTGACATAGAGTTATCCCTATGACTCATGATGGAACGGCCAGCCTCTGGCCATCCATCCATCAATACATCAGCCCCTAGGCCTTTCAGAACAGGTTCGGTGCTCAGCAAGGTAGGCCTGTGTCTCATTCCAAGATGGCATGCAGCGACTTTTTTCGCCTGTTCTGTGGGTTCAAACAGAACGCAGGAACACACTCAGATATGTAGCGGTGTGAACATTGCCTAAGAACATGCAAGTCATAAGCTCCTTTAACAGAATTAAATTTGCAAAATGTACATAGATTCCCAGGACTTTAAATGACTATATAGCTCCTGATGTTTATTTCCAATTCTTTACCCGCTAGACATTGAGTGTCAGACACTAAAGTAAACGGCTAATTTCCATGGTTCCTATTAGTTTCAGTCTGGCAGCTAGTGTGACCTGCGGTGAGTCACAAGAACTGATAGCTGCATATTCAACTTGCAAATTCTGATTTCCCTTGAAAGTATTCGATTTGCAAGATGTTCCAATTTATTTGGCTTTGCGTCACATGACTAAACTGTAAAGATGAAATTGAGGCATCTGAGCTTTTCATTATAAATCAAACTCATATTTATTCAGTGTGAAGGTTTACACATCGTTCAGTGTACAGGAAACCTACTGCTCATGTAAAGGTGCTAGTATATTTTAAAATGGACCAATAGTCAAGACAGACTTGATTGGCTAACACCCACGGCATTCTAATTTGGGGTGCCCCGCTAACTAATGCTCCCTGTGAAGCCCAAAATTATTTTAGCGCTACAGCAACTGCATTTATACCCTTCTTCACTGTTTGTATTTGCCTGGTTTGAGAATACATGGCTGCAATGTGCCTAAAATTTTAAAATTTCAAGGAGGTACAGCTATGAAATGGGAGATGCATTTACAGTGCATGCACAGCAACACAAGATGTGTATATCTCTCACATCTCATATGTCTGTGGGCAGTGGAGCACCCAGGTATTTTATCGGGGGGGGGGGGGGGGCTTCTGTAATCCACAGTTTCCATAGTGGAAAACATTGGAATCTGCCTTTGGCAGGAACATCGATGGGTATTTTGCATGACTTGCTGTGTGCTCCTGCTGCTATGGAACACTTTGTGGCAAGGCAGCCACATCCAGCACTCCTGAGCTCCATGACCATGCTACTCCCATGCCTCCTATCCCTTCTCCTCTTCCCTGTCACTACTTTCCTTTGAAGACTACCCTCATTTGTTACATTCAGTGTCTAGCTGCTTTTATGTTGCTAAGCATCCTCTAATGCAGTAGTCCTCAAACTTCCTCCTCAAGGGCCGAGACAGGCCAGGTTTTGCAGCTCTCCACGCTACTCCACAGGTGAATTAACTGGTGCTCAGACAGAGCTATAGCCCTAATTATTACATCTGTGCATCAGCATAGAGAGCTGCAAAACCTGGCCTGTCTCGGCCCTTGAGGAGGAAGTTTGAGGACTACTGCTCTTTATGCAAACAAAAGCCATGCTGTGCTGAAGATTTCCGCAAAATGCAGCAGCACTGTGCTCCATCAGATCTGGGGGGTCTATACCCTTGGATCACCCTCTTGGATGCTACCTTGCCTGTGTGCACACACACTTGTTGCTGGGTGGAAACATTGGCATGCAGCCTTGGTAAAACAATCCTACAATGCAGGTTATTGTTCAATTAATTTTTACTTTGGGTATGCTTTTGGGTGTGAATTGCAACTTCCATCTCAGTTAGCTTTTTAATTGCAGGAAATAAGTTCTAATTTTTTTTACCAAAAAATCCCCTGCACCTGTGACAAGGTGTTTTTACAGGTGAGTACAAAGTGAGGTAACGATATTTCTCTTAAAGTTAAAAAAGCACCCTATTAGCTATGCAGAAACAAAAGAAAAGTAATTTTGTTTTGCATAGCACATAGGTGATGTTGTTTCTAAATGTAAAAAAAAATATCCTTACTTCATTGGAAAAATGTCCCAGCGTAGGTACATGTAATATAGGGAAAATCAAAATCAAAATGTTTTGCATATATTTGTATGGAACAGCAGAGACCAAGCTGAAAGAAACATTAAAATTAAAAATGCAGAGCTTTGAAGCCGATAGATCTAAAGGATTTCAATGGGGACCGGGTTCATGTTCAGGTTGGGCTCCGCGAACCTGAACTTTAATTCAAAGTTCGGACGAACTTGCAGATCCCAAACTTTGGGTGGTTCGCCCAACACTACACTTCCACTTACATTAACTGCAACTTTTAATGAACATGTTTAAAATAATTCCCACACTTTATATGACTTTGTATTTGTTGGTAATCCCTCCCATTGTCAAAATAGGGCAATATGATATCAGGTATGTAAGCAAGAGTCAGAAACAAGTGATTTCAGAACTGCTAAAGATGAGGAAATTAGTATGGACATCCTCAATATTTTTAGAAAATAGATGGGGAGGGGGAGTTATTTATCACAATGCTCCTCAACATCCTCCTATCCTGAATAGGCATTGCAGTATCAGATACCTTTGATGTATTACATAAAGCTAGTCTTTGATATTTATTTTATTAAATAGATTTATCAGACTGCAGAACTGACACGGCAAGACAAACTGTTAACAAACCCACCACCACTGGTTAGACAACATGGACTTCAGGGACAATAGAAGGAGTAATAAAGAGAAGAGGAACTACAGTACAAAAAAAAAAGATTACTCATTAGGTTTAAATATTTTGGTGCTTTCATTACAAACAAGAGACATTTTAAGACATAGAGGAATATTTGAGATATGTAGTTTGTAATTTATAAAAACTTTATTAGCAAATGTACAAATTGTGAAACAACTGTGTACTGCACACAACTGTATAGTATATGTTGTATGTATGAGAATAGAAGGAGTAATAGAGAGAAGAGGAAGCTACAGTACATCATTCAAAAAAAATATTACTCATTAGGTTTAAATATTTTGGTGCTTTCATTACGAACAAGAGACATTTTTAATACATAGAGGGATATTTGAGATATGTAGTTTAAAATTTGAAAAAACTTTATTAGCAAATGTACAAATTGTGAAACAACTGTGTACTGTACACAACTGTATAGTATGTTGTATGTACATAACAATAAAAAAGAAGAGCCGCCAGATCGGCTCAAATTGATCCCACAGTAAAGGGAGACCGCACAAACTCAATTCTAATGTACAAAAGATGAATCTATGCCTTTAATACCAGATACAGCAAATTACATGCATACACTTAATACAAAAGCATCAACAAATGACAAATGGATTCTTTAAAAAAACATATAAGACACTGCTAGGGTTGTGTAAAATGCTAAAATAGCATCCTGATGAAGTGGGATTAGCGGAGCCCACGCAACGCGTCGGTGTGAATTTGGCATGCTTTGGTGTGGACCAGGACTCCTGTTATTATGGTGATATGAAATCCATTTTTTAACCTTGCCCTGATTGTTACTCTTATATGATAATATTGCTGTAGGTTTCACCAATGAGTGAATAGTCAATCTGTTGTATCATTTTATTTTAATATATTTATGAGGGCATGGTGCAATAATCATTGATAGAGCCATAAAAGGTCCAAACAACCCTAGCAGTGTCTTATATGTTTTTTAAAGGGTCCATTTGTCATTTGTTGATGTTTTTGTATTAAGTGTATGTATGTAATTTGCTGTATCTGGTATTAAAGGCATAGATTCATCTTTTATACATTAGAATTGGGTTTGTGCGGTCTTCCTTTACTGTGGGATCAATTTGAGCCCATCTGGCGCCTCTTCTTTTGTTATTGTACTTATACTGACACAGTTGTTTCTGGGTCCCCTGTAGGCCAGCATCCACTTGTTACTCTAGCAGTGCTGAACACCAAATATTTGGTTTTGTGTACATAACAAAAAAACTATTGAAAGAAAAAAAATACCTTTCAAACACACGCCACTACTGCCTCCCACTGGTGCACCAATTCCATGGTGAATCCATTGTCTATTGGAATTGTTGTGGACAATGTGTGTAGGGCTTGTAGGTAAGCAAGGATTAACCGTGAACATTTTATACTTTAATTGATCCAAAATCATCTGTTACATATAATTATTGTTGTAGGGAATGATCAGTTTTAGCAGGGAATAGATTTCTGTTCTCCATATCTAGTCCTACAACATCCAAATGTGACCCTGTGACCCTTTGATTGCTTTGTCAGTGAGAGAGCCAGAGCAAGAAAATGCCATTTACTTTCATTGTCTACCTTGGGGCTGATTCAACGGCAGGTGAACATTTTCATCCGGTGGTGAATCAGCCCTAAGGTAGACAATAAAAGGGAATGTCAGTTTTCTCACCTGGCTCTGAATTGACCCCTGTGTCAAGAAATGTTGAAAGTTTAAAAGAAAAAGATAACTATTATAACACATGGGAATGTGGACGTTAAGGGTGGCTGAAATTATTTTTTTTCCAAATGTTATATATGTTATTCGATTTTTACATAGAGGTGATGTTTTTCTATGATTATGATATTATATAGATATATTAAGGCCGTCATGAGTAAATATTTAAAGCCCTTTCCAGGCACATGCTAACTTATTCTCACCTTACGGCCCATTGGAATGGTGTAAAACCTGCACATGGCTGAGCTGGGAGAGGCATGTCATGGTGCAAAGCCGGGGCTTAGGATTGCAGTTAGAGGCTACTTTACATTTGACAGCAGCTAGGCCACAACTGGAATCAACAGGTTGGGACATTTAAAAGGAGGAAGAGGCTCAATAAAAAACTAAAAAAAAACAGAAATTGTGCATTAGGAGTATTATATATAGAGATGAGCAAACTTTTCAGTTTAGACAATTCACCAAAATTTCCCCAAGACATTCGGTTCCAGCCGAAAAGAACGAACTCGCTCAAAGAATACAAAAAATAATCTTCCCTCCATCCCCGTTCCAGCGACAGGCAATGTCCTCATTCCCCGGCATTGTCCCACGCTGGTCTCTGCAGAAGTCCACTGCCCTGGCTGGGCTCTCGGCATCTTGCTCCCCACTGCAGGGAGGGATATTTATATAAGGAGTGACCTGTGATGGCAGAAAAAATTGGCCCATAACCACAGGCTCTTCTGCCCCCCCCCACCCAAGCTTTGGGGAGGCAGGTAATGGGGCCCGGGGTTAATGGAAAGCCACATGCTTGCTGCAGGTGACCTGCCAGTCCCTCAAGCCTTGTGAACTGATATATGGGTCGCATGGACCCCTTACTAGTAAATAAAGAGTTAAATGTAAAAAAAAAAAACACTGACACATAAGAGAAAAAAAATATTATTTTATCCCCCCCCCCCCATATTTACCTTTAATCCACCACCAGTCTCCACAGAAAACCAAAGGCTGGGCCCGCACCGTCTGCTGCTTGTTGTCACTGAGAGCCAGAGAGAATGGCAGGCGCCAGGACTATTCCAGTTCACAAGGCTTGAGGGGCAGGCCAATCACATGCGGCAAGCAGGTGACTTTCCCATAACCCTTGACCACATTACCTGCCCCCCCCCCCCAAAGCCCGGGGGGTAAAGAGCTATGCGGATTGGTAACTTTAGTCTGGTGGGGACCCAATGTTGTTTTTTTAATTTTTTTTTTACTGTTTAACCCTAATTTTTTTTAAAATATTTTTAAGGGTTACCCTCTTATAAATTGAAAAAAAATGGTGTTGGGTCCCCCTATCTACTGAAACCAGCCCAGGCACCAGCTATGCAAGTGATGTCACAGGTCACTGCTAATTTAAATGTCCATCCCTGCAGCAGGATATGAAATGGCAGGCGGCCATGGAGGTTTTGTGGAGACTGGCGGAAGGGTAGACGGGGACAATGAGAGGTAAGGTAAGTCAGGATTTGAGGGAAAGTTCAGTCGGCACGAATCAAAAATTGAATTTACCCTGAAATTCGGACCGAACTCTAGTTCTAGGAGTTTGATTTTCTCATCTCTGTTCTTTATGAGATTTGCTAACAATAAATTTCCTTTTTCAGAAAAATGTTTAAAAAAATGTTGCCACATGTTAGGCATTAATGTAATGTTAATCACCTGTTTTTTTTTTATTTCAGAACTTAAAAAGTACTCACAACAAATTTGGTTGACAACATTTACATGAGTGGAGCCGCACACATTTATGGGATTTCTTCCAGGATAAGCAGCTGGATATTTTCCAGTTTTCTCTGCAGTTTGCTCAGAGAACTGAAGTCATCCAGTTCTGAGTCACACAGTATTTATAAGGGCTCCTGGATGCTGGAAGCTCATTTCTAAGACATCCTTTATTCTGACTCTTCAACAGTTGAGCAAGCCTGCAGAATTCTGTTGACCACAGGAAGTAGCTGAGAGGTTTTCCAGTATCGCCATATGAGTTGTCTGGCCACAAGAACTTCCTTTTTCACTAAGCCCCTTTAATCAATGTTAATGTTTATGATTGTTTATTATGATCAATATGTGTACGAGGATAGGCTGTTTATTGTAATATTTATTTCACTGAAAGCTCAGCTTACATCAGAATTTCTTGTTTGCTTTAACTGGAAAACCAAAGCGAAGTTCCCATGGAAATGTTCTAACGCCTCCATTACACTAAACATGAACATGAACACTAGAAGGGTGTTCTAGAAAGTATTTGACTGTAAGTGAAATGTATGTGTACCTACTGTACAAACAGTGCCTATGACCCCCCTGGTTTCCTAAATAAGATTAACTCTAATGAGACTCCAAAGACCATGTTATGGACTTAAACAAAGAGAGCCTCTCTATTTAATTGGACAATGACTTCACTTCTCCTGATCTGGAAATGGGGAGGGTCTTTTGCATTACATAGGGTGTTGGAGAAGTTGAACATTTTTTTTAAGTGGGGTACAGAAGCTCTCCAAGTGATTGGAACACTTTTTCAAATAGTGAAGAATCGCTCAGCAAATGTCCAACTTTGATGTTTTTTGCTAGTTGTACATATGTATATGTCACAATGGAACACCTAGACTAAAGCAGAAAAAATACAGGGCCCTTTGAAAATAACTGCACCTTCAGTATTTAATGCATGCCATATGTTTCCACTTTGGCAGATGTTCTGTGCTCCTTACACAACAGTTTGGCTTATTCCCAGTGGTCTAGAGGGTGCCAGGCTTATGACTAGCCATGGAAATATTCCCCTGTAACAGCGTGTGTTAGTTGGCTATCCATTAGACCACAAGGAAAAGTAGAGAAGGAGTTGTCCAAAATTATAAAAGCCCTGCATGTTTTTTAAGACATTTTTGCCTACGCCATTTTCCCCTATTTATCCCTGTTCTTGCACTTTTTGTACTCATTTTTTTAAACACATGCCATTTATCCACAGTGAGCAAACACTGACTTTTAATACACATTTTCCAATATTTATCAAGCTGCAGCACCCACTTTCTTGCAATTTTCTGCTTAACAGTCTGATAGAAGAGAGCTCAGTTGACATCAGTAGGGAAAATTATGTCGGGCCCAATTAACTAGGGGCACCCCAGAGCATCAAACCTAAGCCAAAGAGCAAAGGGACTGGTTTCCTGGCATAGGTGAAGGCTAGCTGCATGGCTTTGGAGCAATGGGGATACCAGCCCCTAGGGCAGGGGTTCACAACCAGTGGTATGGGCACCACTGGTGGTATTTGAGATCCTATAAGGTGGTGCTCAGCAAGGTTGTAGAATGATCTGCACACCAACCTAATCTGCTGCCATATATATGTAACCCAACCTGATTTGCTCCATAAGTACAAAATGGTTCCAAAGGGTAGCAAAAACAAAATTTGAATGCTATACACCTTAAATGGTTGTTTTGAGTGTTTGTAACACAGTTTTAACCTTTAATTGCTCCATCTATTCTTTCTACCCAGGATTTGTAATAATTGCTAACACATTATTCCTTTACCTGGGGGTAGGAGGAGCACGGGATGATCCATAGTAGAAGCCTTTTTAAGGAACATTTCAATGTAATGGATCTGATGTAAACTAGCTTCTTTGCCTATCTTCGAGGTAACATATTAAGCATTGTCCCTTTTCGCTTTGTTGAAAAACATAGTGATGCAGAAGCAATATAAACCAGGCTTTAATAGCTTAGCTCTATGCATAATACAATAATCTTCTGGCTGCACAGAAAAAAAACAAAATCTTTATATTCCACTTTTTCCACACAGATGAACTCTTGTAAAGCTGGTTTCTTGCAGACATTAGTCAAATAGTTTCTGCAACTGTAGATGGAAGCAATGGAGTACAATACACGCTTTATTTCATCCTGCCTGGGCGTTCCCCATCTTTATCTGACAGCGGCTCACATTCACGCTGTTGATTACCGCCCAGCATCTCGCCATGTGGTCAGCTTATGAAGTTCCATCATTCAAAGATACAGTCATGCTCTATGTTTTATTTGAATGACAATTTCCCTATCCTTTAAACATAACCGATTGGAATGATAGAGGGCTTGTATGAATAAAAAAAGGGAATATAATAACATGTTACTTTATTAAGTTACTCCCGATGTAGTAAATCCTTTTCCATCAGCATCTGTAAGAACTATAAAAACAAGCTTTTGCCAAGAATGAGTATCAACATTTTAATCTAGTGCGCAGGGTTCATTTTCGTGCTTCAGAATTTACTGGAGACAAAACTCTCATTGTTCAGAAAAATATTGCACCTGCATTAACTTCATTACTATTATCACTGGGAAGAGAAAAGTGATTTTTACTCATTTTCTCTGCTTCTTTAGCTCAGGATTTCTAATATGAAGGAATGTGAAGCACGCCAGGCATCATTCATATCGCTGACAATGTTTTTTTCATCAGTGAAAGGGAATGAGGCTTCCTCACCTATGATCAGCAAGTGATCCCAGCTAAGGCACCTGCATCTGCCCAGTGTATGCCGAAGCCCGCGGAGAGGCCTGACAGGCATTACACATCAATTTCCTGCCATTTAACTGCTTGCGTGGACTTAGGGAAAGCTCAGGAAAGAAGGATGACTGGAGATGACCCAATAATATGGCTGTCCATCCCCTTTATTTCTCATCTGTACGTTAATACTCCCTACAATGTTTATATTTTATGTTTATTGCCATAAGCACTTCTGAATCTGCCTCTATTATGTTATATTCTGGTACTGCGACACCCACATCCAATTGCCATTAACTTCTACGAGGGGGGGCAGGGATTCAGAATGTGTTTTTGGATCTAGGGAAGGTAACTGAATCAGCCCAAGACTGCATAATGGAAAAACCACAAAATGAGAGGAACATTATTCTAATTTAAAACAAAAACTCAAAAAGGTGCCCTAAGCCAAATGTGAAATCCCCTTGCTAAAAGATTTGTATGTAAAGCAAAATGTTTAATTTACTGGAATAAATTTGACATGGATTTTCGGGATTCCGTTTTGGCTGAACTAAAACCGAATTAGCAAAATTCTGGTTGAATTTAACTTGATACAAAACCCAACACTATACTTCATCCCCTTAATCTGCATCTAGTAAGGCCCACACCCCATTTTCAGTAGTAATTGAGTATGGACCCCCTTACCTTCAAGCTATTCTTCAGTACAGACCACTGTTTCACATGATCAAATAATAGCCTCAATGTTCACACTAATATGGTGGAACAATAAAAGCATCTGCAATTAAGTTTAATGGCACAGGTTAGCTGCAAAGCACTTAACTACAGCCACGAGCAGCTATGAGCAGTTTAACCACAGAAGTCAGCTTCAGTTTTGGATATTACAGACAGGGCCTGGTTCACAATGTCCATAGTATGGAGCAGTTCTTTTATGGTCTCTTCCCAAGCAATATCACACCACACTCTCCCTACGCCTTCCACTGTCTTACCCATAGTCGGAGATAAAATAACAACATGAAACTATGCCACACCAAGACACAACAGACCACAATACACCACACTAAGCCACATAAGACCAAACTACACCACAGCAAGGGTGCCCTGCCATTGTAAGCTTCCAATCTAAAGGAATTGCTACTTTTATTAAAGAAAAATACAGAATAGTAGGTCTGTGGCATTAGGGCACCAATGATCTTGGCTCAGGGAAGAAGTGGGGGTGGCTGGCTAAACAATGAAGGCCCCAGGGCACCTTTTTATTATCCAGCCCTGGATATGCATCTTGGGGCAGGGATTCTGTAACTTCAGAGACCCAGGGGATAGTTTCCATTCCACCAAATTTAACCCAGACCTGTTTACTTCACTTTACTGTAAAATGGTGGCAAAATAGGTTAGAAGCTCTCATATTGGGTCCCTGGATCCCACACTCGGCACTATACAGAGTGCTAAGGAATATAAGAATTTTAAAGGGACTCAAAAACCAATGGAAACTATTAGCCAGCAAGCAGCTAACCTGGTGACTCATATGTCTCTCCATTTCCTTCTGCATAGGGTAAAAGCCATAACAGGGCTTCAAATTTTGTCCTCCTTTAAATTTGATTTATTTCTTGGACAATACAAAAAGAAAAAGGTCTTGCCCCTACTCTGTGTCTTGGAGCTCTCAGCTGGAGCAAGCACAACAAGCCACATTGGTCCCACATTGGACCCATACATCTGCTCCATGACAAATCAGTTTCACCTAGAAGATATAAGGTATATACATACAATCAGAGATGCTCTATATACTCACCTAGAATATATAAGGTATATACATACAATCAGAGATGCTCTATATATTCACCTAGAATATATAAGGTATATACATACAATCAGAGATGCTCTATATATTCACCTAGAATATATAAGGTATATACATATAATCAGAGATGCTCTATATACTCACCTAGAAAATATAAGGTATATGCATACAATCAGAGATGCTCTATATACTCACCTAGAATATATAAGGTATATACATACAATCAGAGATGCTCTATACA
Organism: Gastrophryne carolinensis; assembly: GCA_027917425.1. Lineage (NCBI taxonomy): Eukaryota > Metazoa > Chordata > Amphibia > Anura > Microhylidae > Gastrophryne > Gastrophryne carolinensis. The sequence goes on from CM051236.1 coordinate 169,282,665, forward strand.
CTCACCTAGAATATATAAGGTATATACATACAATCAGAGATGCTCTATATATTCACCTAGAATATATAAGGTATATACATACAATCAGAGATGCTATATATATTCACCTAGAATATATAAGGTATATACATACAATCAGAGATGCTCTATATATTCACCTAGAAAATATAAGGTATATACATACAATCAGAGATGCTCTATATACTCACCTAGAATATATAATATATATACATACAATCAGAGATGCTCTATATATTTACCTAGAATATATAAGGTATATACATACAATCAGAGATGCTCTATATATTCACCTAGAATATAAAAGGTATATACATACAATCAAAGATGCTCTATATACTCACCTAGAATATATAAGGTATATACATACAATCAGAGATTGTATATCTATGTATATATGTGTATAGATGCTCTATATACTCTACGATCAGAGTTTTCAGGGGCTAGTTAGTCTGTGGCTGGACAGGGGCTTTAAATTAAATAATGTCAATATTAGCGTGGTTCTGTGTATAAAAAAAATCCAGTTCTGACATAATCGATTCTGGAAATAGGGTTTAAAAATGTACCTGATTCATCATTGTGAGAAAAATATCTAACCTTTTCTGAAGGTTAAATTTGATTAGTGGCTGTATTCCAAAAATCTCATTCTTTCTTCTCCCCTATTGCTGATTCAGCTCTATAGTCCAGTTTTATTCTGGTGAAATGCATTTATCTCTTGTACTCTGTATGATCATTATTATATATGTAAGGCTTTGCCTCAACAAATGCACAATGGATCCATATTAATGATAGATGGGAGCTAGAAGAAAACTGCATTATATCAGGAGAGAGTGAGAGATGAGTTTTATTTGTAGCAGGCTTCTAATTATTGTGATGCAGGCAAATAATTCTCCAGAAAGACACTTAAAAAAACAAATACATAAATATTATACCACCATCATTCATTTAGATAACATACAAGGGGGAGATTTCTGCTGGGAAATAAATATTTCCAAACATTATATGCCCTTATTATTTAAAACTTTAGCTTTTAGAGCAAAGACATTAGAATCTGCTAGAAACTGGCAATGAAAAAATCATTCTAATGGCAGGAATGTTTTATGTGTTTGGAAGTGCGAGTAAGCCGGAGCTGCCGAACATCTTGGCAGCTATTGTTGGACCTCCCTGGTGACTAAAACACTACAAAATCCTTTCGGAAATTGCAAGTTTGATAAAATAACATTGCAATAAGCTTTCAAAATGTAATATTAAAAGTGCCACTGACTGGATAAGGCTTTTAAATGAAAAATGAAAAAATATATATATCCTAAAAATAGTGTTTGGGTATAGAAGGATATACATTACATTATTAATTCTTGAACAAAAAAAGTATCCCAGAACAAGGTGAACTCAATTGCTGGAAAATGCATCAGTGAGGTTAGATTCGGTTTGGGCTCATCAAGCATTTTACATAGCTGGCTTACTTGGCTGGGAATTCACAACTAGAGCAACAAGAGAGACACCCACTTGTTGGATCCAATCATATAAAGAATTGAAAGCTAACTTACCCATACCTTAAATAAGGTTAATGCACTTTTTGAAGTCTGGGCACAAAACCTTCACTATCCGAACAAAAAGTCACATAACAATTCAATGCCCTAGGTGGGGAATAGCTAAAGATCTAGTGAATCAAGTTTGCCTTTGAGTGTGAACTGAAGTTTGAATCTGAGTAAGCTTTTTAACTTGAAAACACAAAAAAATCCTATAAAACATTTCTGTCCTAATATTTCACCCCAAAAATTATCTACAGTACCCCTGTGATGGGGAATTTTTACAGGTGAGGTACATCAGTTTTCCAATGAGGTAAGGATATGTTTGGAAACAACAGCATGCTATGGGCTACGCAGAAATATTTGGCACATTCTTTAGCATAACCCATAGGGTTGATTTTTTTAAACTTAAAAAAATATCCTTACACCATTAGAAAAATGATGTACCTCACCTATAAAAATGCTCCATCACATGGGTAGGCAATTTTTGGCAATTTTTGGCAATGGTTTAGGCCACGTATGCTCAATGCTCTCATCAAGAGCCACCAACAGGCCAGGTTTTGTGGATCTTCACACAGATGGAGGAATTAAGGCTCAGACAAAGCTTTAGAGTAAGTCATATGGAAATCCACAAAACCTGACCTGTTGGTGGCCCTTGAGGACAGGGTTGGGCATCTATTGGTTAGGCTAGATTGGTCATAATTTCAAACTGAATCACACTTTCTGTTAATCATAGGTTCATAGATAAAGCAGGAGAAAGAAGAGTTTGAGAGAATCTATTGCCTTCTATTGGATCAGAACTGGCTCAACCCGGTAAAAGCCACTAATGGATAACCATCTAATACATACCATACCAACTTGAATAAATCATAATACATACAAAGGCACAAACAACAAAGAATATGCTAAAGTTATATATGACTTTATAAATGTGAGGGCCAAAAGGAAAGGAGAAAAAGTCTTGTACATGCAGTTCCTCGTGCATTCTGTTTAATTCCATATTTGAATACATCTAGGGGGATGCAAGTTCATTTTGATATTCAATATCTGATATTGTGATTCCTTCACACAGCCAGGCACATCTGAAAATAACTAGGGTGGGCACCTATTACACATATATAGGTATTTGTAATGAGCATTAATCACAATCTATACAAAGGTACAAACAACATAAAATAAGTGCAAGATCTATAGGGCCTTGTAAATATGAGTCAAGAACAAAGAGAGGAGAGAAACAGACCTTGTGCATACAGTTCCTGGTGGATTTAATTTAAGTTCATGTTTGCATCTTGAACCTCTGGTACAGACTCATATTATACACTTAGGCCCTTATTTATCACGGGCTAGCGCCAGGTAGTGTCTGACGAGCGCCAGGTAGCGGCAGTTAACGGCGACCACCGACTCAAGTACGCCCGGCGGCGGTCACAATGACGCATTTATCAAGCAAAATGAGGCTAGCGCCGGCGAGAGTGACGGCTAGCGCGGCATTCATCATGAAGCCGCCTGGACCGAACAGCGCCGCTGCAAATTCCCTCACAGCGCCAGGTATGAGCTGTCGCTCCCTGGCGATGTCCAATGCATTTCAATGGAGCAATCTATAATTAATCATAATTAATTGGTATTATTTTTTTATTTTTTTTTTTTTAATGTCAAAAATTCGGAGACCACTTCTGCAATGTTAGGATTTATTTTTAAGTAAAAAAAAAATTAAAAAAAATTTATGCAGAATTGATCTAACAGGTCTGAGATTAATGTATTCATATTACAAAATGATTCTAAAAACATGTATAATGTTACATTCAAAAAATATGGTTGTTTAGGGGTTAAAAACTAGTTAATACCCTTCGCCGCCAGCGCTCTGGGGTTTAAACAAGGAATGGACAGCGACAGCACATTCGGAGCGTGATTTGTTAATGAATATGAAGCTAGCCGTTCGCTCTGGCCATTCGTTGTCAGGCGCTCACATACAACGCTGAACCTGTGAAACAGCGACCCCCCAGCCCGTATTCAACATTACCGCACACCGACTGAGTCGCTGTCATCAAGCTAACGCCGGCCAAGCACAGCGAATACTGGCTGGCGCTGAAAAAATCACGCTACAGTCGCTCATCTGGCGCTACCTGGTGCTATTAATGAATCGGCCTCCCCCATGCAGTTCCAACGTGCATATATCACAATATATACAAAGGTACAAACAGCGAGGAATAAGTTCAAGGTCTACATAGTCTCACAAATGTAAACTGGTTGGCACCTTGACTTGTTTGGTATAACTGAAAGGTTTGGTATAACTGAAAAACTCAGTATAATACACTCATTTGTAAGCAAGCGTTGGTGGTTCAAAGAACATTGAGTAGTTAAGCATAAATGGCCGAACGTTCCCAGCATCAGTAGAATGGGTCCAAATGAAGTGGATTGAAGGCTAGTTCCAGGTCCTGTAAGTGGGATGAACAACCCTGGGCATTGGCAGTACTTAAATAAAGGATATTGTGGTCTACTTTAAGATCAGGCCCAGCACCTGTTTCCTCAAATTGAATTCTTAAGTGTGCACTTCTCATAAATCCCATTTTCTCAGGGCAAACACGAATGATGGTAACAAGTTGGCTGGCAAGAGCAATGGCTGTGAAGAGTGAAGGGAATCAGAGCCAGGCAGCAACTCACGTTTGATATAACTGATGTGTTTGGTATAACTGAAAAACTCAGTATAGTATGGTCAGAGTGGACCTAATGGGGTTGATGTTTGTAAGCAAGCGTTGGTAGTTCAAAGCACACTGAGTAGTTGATGATGAATGGTGGAAATAAAGGCCCAATGTTCCCAGCATCAGTAGAATGGGTCCAAATGAAGTGGATTGGAGACTAGTTCCAGGTCCTATAAGTGGGATGCACAACCATGGGCATTGACAGTACTCGAATAAAGGAGATTGTGGTCTACTTTATTCAAGCCTTGTCACCAGGCAAGTAGGATCAGGCCCAAATTAAATTCTTTAGTGTGCACTTCCCATAAATCCCATTTTCTCGGGGCAAACACGAATGATGGTAACAAGTTGGCTGGCAAGAGCAATGGCTGTGAAGAGTGAAGGGAATCAGAGCCAGGCAGCGACTCATGTGCGCTCACATGCTTATGTATCTCACTCAGATTTTGGGACAAAAATGTTTTTTAGTCGAGCTCATAACCAAGCTATTTATGACAAAACACTGAGAGTGGAATCATTATTATTCTGATTCATTGTTTTGTGTTTTCCTAAAACATAAATTATAATTCCATTAAAAACGAATTAGTGTTCATTTTTTGAGGGAAAGTCATTCATGTGAAAGTTATGCACATATTAAGATGAAGCAGATGTTTACAAATACAGGACTGAATTGTGACTAATGCCTAGAACCGATACACGTAGGAAAGTTTAAAGCTATTAATGAGTCATTAGAAACGCCACGACTGTAACTTATTAGGAATGATGGATTTATGCATAGACTCGATTAGGGAATGAGTAATAAAAACAAATGGCTGTGGAGGATTTAGAACATATTGCAGTTTTCCAGGTATAGCTATAGCTGTTATTTTGGTATACTGCCTGCACAGATTAGGTTCCTAGTACATTTTGTCCTATCCGAGGACAAAATCTGGTCCATGAAAAGTGTTTCCAGAGCTGCCAATAAGGACCACAGGAGGATTGTGCTATTGCAGCTCTTCAACAGAGATAGGGGGGTTATTCATAAAGCTCTAGCGCCAGGTAGTGCCTCGTAGCGGCAAGCAGCGCCTGTTGAACGCCAGGCACTGTACGCAAAACCACATCTATGAAAGCGAATCTGGTGAGCGACTCTAACAGCACCGTGTAGCATTCTATTCATCATTGAAGATGGCTCAGCGTATAGTGTCGCGCTCTATCTTCCAGAGCACCAGGTATTACCTGACGCTACCTGTCGCTCTCCCATACATTTCAATGGACATTCCTTTTCTTCTGTTTAAACAGGGTTTTATTTATTTATTTAATTTTTTCTGTCAAATAATTGTGTGACCTTTTTTGATTTTTTTGTGGCTACAGCGACCGGCTTTGTTGAATATGGTGTAAGTCGCTGAGAGTTGGTTGCAATGAGCTGGTGCTATATCTCGCTCACTGCAACGCTGTACTGGTGTTAGAGCGCCCAACATACATCTCTTTCATCAATGCCGGCCTGGTTACTACAGCGACTGAGGCGTTCTGTTAAAGCGCCCAATACCCGCTTACAGCGTCAACTGGTGGTCGCACTGAGCTGGTGCTACCTTTCGCTCCCTGCAGCGCTGTACTGGTGTTAGAGCGCCCAACATACATCTCATTCATCAATGTCAGCCAGGTTACTACAGCGACTGAGGTGCTCTGTTACAGCGCCCGATACCCGCGGTCGTTCTAAGCGCCGCTATACAGACACTCATCTGTCAATACCTGGCGTTAGTAATGAATCAGCCTCATAGTGTACAGCAGTTTATGGACTGCTTTTTGGATGGAGCAGTGCAATAGCAGGGAAATGTGCCCCTTTGAATATCTGGAGACCCAAAGATGCTGGGGGTGTGACAGCCAGTGTGAGAGCTGGGAAGAAGGTGAGTTTTGCAGTGCCCCAGGGGGTTTCACACAGCAGGGCATCCACTTTTAGATTTCAGGGCTGGCCCTATTGGGGCTTGTTCCACTTTAAAGTCAACCAGTATATGTAACTCAATTCTACAAATAAATGTGTGACATGCATTCATGGGCTGCCACCGCCAACTAAAAACTCAGATTCAATCCATCCCATATAATCAAGGAAACAGAAACGGTCTGCAATCCTGTTGAGAAGAGTGACCCCGGCTTCTAACTTAGGAACACATTAGAAAGGTAATGTAACAAAAGATTCATCAATATCACATACTCTGGAATATCATTTTTGGAGATGTGACACCACTATTGACCCATTGATGCCCATAGATTTTCAATTAGATGAACCTCCTGATTTGTTATTAAAGTCAGGATCGGAGGCCTTTTTGACAAGTCAGAAAGGGTCTTGGCTTACAGGGACACTACACTAACCTCTCTCTCCTCTCCTCAGTATGTGTGATGCTTCTGAGTCATGATGGTGGCACCCGTATCCTAGAGTTGCAGCCTGGTGGGGGAAAAAATAAGATCTCCAAGCAGTGAGGTAATAATAGTCTCCGGTGTCCTTGCCCTCAGCTTGAGTATCACTGTGGTTATGTGCAGCCTCTGCCAGTGGTGCCAGCGTAAGCTATTTACCATTTTTGAGGTGCTGCATGCTGCAACTTTGAAGGTTACCATTCCCAGTTAATGATCTCTGACCACTGGATAACTGCCATAAGTGGATATCTATATGAATGCGTTTTCTTTTCAACCCAGCTGGTAAGATGCTGTGATATTGGTGGCGGGAAGAGTTGCTGACTTTTACACTTGAAGTGCATGTGTTCTGGGACACCCCATTCATTTGGGCCTTCTAATTGGACTTTTAAACTTCCTGTTATTTTGCTCTGTGTCTATTAATATATATATTGCGATTTCATCTTCTATGGAACAAGAAGTTTAACACGTTGAGCATTAGTAGATGAAAATTTCTAATCTGTATTAATTAATCTCTTTGTGTGCAGTGTTTTTTTTATATTTATTTTACTACACTAACCCTACCCACTCCCTCATGCTATCAATTAGTTCTGCAGAGATGTTCACCTTTTTCAGATGGGTTTCATTTCCTTTTTCTTCCACCATCAAACAGATCATCATGCCTGATTTGGGGTCCTGGAGATCTTTAACTGAAGAGGCATCCAAAATCTGGATTATTGCTAATTGTAGGTCCAGTTTAGGAAGGGTTTTAGAAATGTTGGCTGACAATAGACTTGTTTGAGAGACAAGGATTGTCTCAGGTTGGTTTAAAGCAAACCAGCACCCAAGAAAATGGTTGATGGTCACCAATCTACTAAGCGTAGGGGGGCATCCATCTTGCCGGCACTCCCTCTGTCCCTTACTATGACCAAAAAACTTGGTTGCTCTGACTTGCTCCTTGCCACCTCAATGAAGTGGGGCCTCTGTGACTAGCCATGGCAACCATGTGGTCCAGTGTCATTTTTGGTCTTTTTGTGGATGTTACGCAGATCTGAGAGCATGCCAGAGGGCAAATAAGACTCTACCCCTGCTGTCGGCTTACGTGCCATTCCTTGCTCAGCCGCAGTACAGGTATGAGAAGCCAGCATGGTTGGTAGGTGTGGCCTATGTGTGAAGTGCTCCCATAGGGTATAATGGGCATCCCTGTATGAAGTAGTTAAGAGCCGAGTCTCACACTCCGTTATGCTCTGATTTGAGGTCTACAGAATGTGGACACTTGCTTTTGTCAGGCATACCCCAAAATATGGGGAAGTCATGCCCTATTGGTTAAGGAAGCAACCTGTCCCTGGCTGGGAACATGACTGAGGTGTTTTTGAGCAAGGCACCAAACCCCCAACTGCTCCCCAGGCGAAGTTGCTAGGACAGCCCACTGCTCTGCATCACTGCATGGATGGGTAATGAGGAGGAAAAAAAAATCTATGTGTGCTTAAGAATACTATGGCCAAAAATCTCCAAAGTGTATACATACATTCAGTGTTTTACCAGGAGACTTAAACTTCTACCAAAAGCCATTGCACAAAACATATACATGACAGTTGGGATCTTTCCTAAAATAAATATATATTTACACCCCACACCTACTTATAGGCTTGTAAGATACTTACTTCACCCGGACCAACAGCCTGGCACAGTTAGCGATCATTTTGGAGCTTCCTCTCCCACCAGCTCTGGCATGCTGCTGCCTCAACTGACATAACTGACAATAACAGGAAGCACAGAAGCACTCCCTGCTTGCTTCTAAAATTTAATTCAGCAGGAGTTAGAAAAAGGTAAATTAATTTTTATGTGCAGCAATCTAAATTGCCCTGAGAAGGGATGCATATGAGCACTGTTTGTTGTACTGGTCTGTTTTAAGTCATTTTTGACTGTTGGTCCGTTTTAACTCCCAGATGGAGCAATGGATGATGTCACTGGTTCCAAATGCTGCTTTCAATTCCTTTTCCTTCTATAGCAGGGGTGTCAATCTCCCTCCTCATAGCCACATAGCTCTGTCTGAGCACTAATTACTCCACCTATGTGCCTGTGCTGAGATCTGCAAAACCTGGCCTGTTGCTGGCCCTTCAAGAGGGAATCTGACACCTGTGTTCCATAGGGACGTCCAATATGTCAGATTCCATTTTAGCAAATGGGTTTGGGAGGGGAGTGCTCTGATAGTTCCTCCCAGACTCCGCAACATTGAAGGGCTGATATGTTTGTTTTTGAATTTCCAATTACGGATTATCGTGAGCGAATGTGTGGGGTTAATATTTCTTTAAAAAAATGCTGGGCTCTCAATTTCCTGTTTTTGAGAGTCAAATACTTACTGAACATCTTACTTTTTCTTTAATAAGTCCTCCTTTAGGTTTTTAATTGCTATAACTCCCATTTCAAACAACAGAGCCATACATCTAAAGCTTTTCAAACATTGCCCTACAAAATAATACGTGATTCTTAGTTTGAAGTAATCTTAAAACCTAGCAGGGCACTGGGCCAACTTTCTTTCAGGATTACTTCCTCCATGCTTTGATTGATTGGTAAATTAGTTTTGAAAGCTCTACATTTTTATGTACTTCCTTTGTGTCATATAGCTGTACAAGTACAATGTTTGTTCTTTTTACTTTTGCACGCTTGTCACGGCTTCTAAGAGAATCAGGAATTACATTTATTTCCTTGCATTGGCAATGAGCAAAGGCTCCTTTGGAAAGCCGCCGTAAACACAGCACCGTGAAGAGAAGAACAATACCTGTATAAATATGGATCTATAGCTGTGTTTCTGCTTTTTAACACAATTTCAAGATTAGTAAATAAAAAAAAACAAGTGCCGAGGTTAAGCTTACACTAGAGGAACATTTTATCCCATTTCAGAAGATAAATGAAAGAATGATCAAAGCCTATCTCCAGTAACACTCTGGGGTTTTATATCCAGTGGGAAAGAGTTATAGTATATTTACCCATTGTGAGGAATAGGTCAAATATTATATTGCACCTTATCGCTGAGGTCGGCATTCCCCTTTAAGAAACCCCACATATCAAGAGCTAGAGATTCCCTTTATTATAAATGCACAAGTCCGTATCTCCCTTCAGGAAGAAATAAGTAGCATGTATGCGCTGAATAGCTCAGAGGACAGACCGCCTGCTGGTCGTGTCACACCTTGGGCTGCGAAGCTGCCGGGCGGTCTGGAAGCTCAGTGGACCCCCTGCGGGGAGTTTGTCAGAAGCAGGATAAAACCGCAGACTCGCGGCACTGATAGAATTTGGATCATATCGCGGCATCCATGTATCCTAGCGCCAAACCAATTACAGAATCAGAACCGGCTCCCAAAACCGCATCAGGGCATAGTGAATTGCGGTCATAAAAACACAGCAAAAGCCTGTAAAAGGAGAACTAAGGTTCTGGGCAAAATTAAAACCCAATTCCAGGACTCATTGCAAGCGCGGCGCCCAGCCCGATAGTTTGGTACCGCTTGCAAGGCCATGTGACCCCCCTGCTCCAAGTTATAGCTCCTAAAAGGGTTTTAGGGCAAAATCCCACTCTAAAAAATGGGAGGTAACATCCCCTCCCACAATGGGCAGGGGAGATGGAGAGCCTGGCAGCATAAATAGGATGGTCAAAAACCAGGCTGGTGTCACTCAACTGGAAGGGGGTTATGCAGCCGGCGTACCCAGGGGTGTCCATCACCATAACCATCATCATAAGCTCTTGACACACCCCCTTGTGGGAGCTACTCTCATCCACTCTGCATGCTTAAGGTAACTTATTGCTTATTGTCTCTCTGTGTATTGCACTATAACCTGTAACCATCTCAAGAATAGCATATTTGTTTATCACCTGTAACATTTGATATTACTTCATAGTTAAATGCTTGTTAACTCTGCCTAGTGTGCTTATTAGCATTAAAACTTATATTTAATTTGAGCGGTCGGCTTTGCCTTAAACCAAGAATTGGTGTGTCCGAAGGCTGTGAGCCGGGTATCCCTGATAGGAGAGGGATCGGACAAAGGGTTTTTGGGAACGCGATCGGTGTGCACGGAGGTCCCTGGTTGTAGTTGGACCTCGTGACGCCCGGTTCCCTGACACCCATGCTCTAAGTCCTGCAAATGATCTACAGCATCCACTTAGTCCAAACCTCTCACCTACAACACTTCTCCCAAGCTGCACCTGTTCACTGGAATGCTCGACCCACATCAATTAGGTTGATTCATAACATCAGCCTCAATTCAGAGACACATTCGTCCGGACTTCCGTAGCTGTCTGTGAAAGTTTTGGTGGGTGTTTGTCATTTTTTTGCTTTTTTTCGTTCATTTTTCATTCATACGAACGTTCGGGAATGCGCTTTTGATGAACGGAAGCAAATTGGAACATTTCCGTTAGTTCGGATCATTTTCCAAACAAAATCGGAAATTTTCAGTTCGTTCAGATAACTGATAACCGTTGTTGGGATGGGTTTCTGTCTGATTCAGAGAGCTGATTTCCGACACGGATCACCACCCTATAAATCCGTTTCATTTCCGATCCACTTACGGGACCTTTGAGAGCTTGGATTTCGATTGTTGAACATGTTTTGCAGCTATGTGGAGGAGTCTGCGTGCCTTTAGCACCAAGGCATTGCATGTATCAGCATGGCCGAGGCCATAAATTGTCTAGCAATGCATACCTGAATCAATACATTTCATGTATGCCTTATAGAAGCATTTTAATGCTGACCTTAATTAGTCCTTAGCATGTAAACATTTATTTTCCCACACATCCATATAATTGCTATATTTTTTTAGACGTATGTCCTTTGTGAATTATATTTCGATTGTTGAACTGGAATCTTAATTTGTTGTAGGAGTTATTGTTTTAGTCGGTTACCTTTGCTTTGTGTAATTATTTTATATTTGGTTGCAGGAACCGCAAGATGTGCCGCTCACACAACATAAAAGCAGTGATTGGTCCAGCTATGCGATTCCTCAGTGTTCTTGCAGGGCATTTAGGGTCATCCCATGATGCTTATATATTGCAGAGCTCCGGCTTATTTAGTCAGTTTGAGTCAGGAGAATTATCTGGTAGATGGTTCCAGGGTAAGTTTGCTCACATTCCATCAGTCCATTTTCACTGTATGGCAATGAATATAGTTGATGACTCATGACTTAACCCATTGCTGTTTTTAGCCCTTGATGACATGTTAAACAATATTGTAGCTTAGAATGTGTATTTTATGTTATTATTTTTCAATTCTTTCAGGGGATTCTGGATATCCACTCCTGCCCTTGCTCCTGATGCCCGTTCTTTGCCTGCAGAATGCGGGCCAGGGGTTCTCTAATCGGGCACTATGCAAAACCCGGCCCGTGGTGACGAGGGCCCTCTGGCTTTTGAAGTCCATATTTAGGTGTTTGGACCATACAGGGGGGGGGGGGCACTGCAGTGTGACCCCAACAAGGTTATACCAATATTTTAATTTAAGTTTTTTAACAGGGACCACACGTGCCAGAGTGGCACAACTGAGTGTCAGGGTTCTTCAGTTGGTGGGCGAGATGCAGGAGCTGCGCAACTCGTTGGGGACCATAGATGAAGAATAATGTTCTGTGGCCTGCCATTGCTATGTATTTTGTTTTTTATAGTTGTAAAAATTAGAAATTTTCAAAATTTTTATAAATTTTATATTTTATGATGGAATCCAAAAAAAATGTTACAGTGTCATTTCATTTACAAAATACATTAACACAAAACTAATGGGCCCAGAAATATTTAAAGATGAATATTCACATGACCGAGAAGTGATCTGGGTGAGCTTTAAGGTTCCAAAAGGGAAGATGGAGGATAGTGCTAAGTGATTTAGCAAAACATTGTAGTAGAAGTGAGGGTGGCAAATATGTAGGTGAGCACTTTAATGAGTTAAGTTTGTAGTGCGCAGGCGCAAGATCGTAAGGATTTCCGTCTGGACGAATATTTATTGAAAAAGGGAAACAGAATCGAACGGGAAACGTAAAGGATTCGTTGGAGGATATGATGGGAAAAGGGCAAAAACGAAAGCCTACGTTGTAACATGTGGAAATGAAACGGAAAAGTCTGGATGGAAAAATTACATCCTCGTATTTGTAATCTGCCGTACGAACGGACGGAAACTTTACAGAAGGTTTTCAATGCATGCATAGAATCGCTCGCACACTCATACGAGAACGGAAACATTTCACAAAAAAAACAGATCGGCACGAAAGCCTATCCACTAGTTTAGGTGTTCCCAAAAAACACATCTTTTTAGGGTAGCCTACCACATCCATAATTTAACTTCACCCAAAAGCACTAAGATATGGGCTATTGGCTGGCCAACGCTACTGTATATAATCCGCTATTTAGTAAAGATGGCTGAAGCATGATATAAAGCAAGGACTTCCGACTTTGTGTGTCACTTCTATTTTCTCCTAAACTATAAGATCTTGCAAGCAGGGCCATCACTTCTGTTTATACGGCCAACTTGTTTGTTGCTGTGTAAAGTGTGGCTTTCTGTACATGAACCCCCTGAGTATTTATTATTATTATTTACTTTTCTGTCTCTGTCTCTAACCCTATCATTATTACCCCTTATTACTCCATATCAGCATGGATCTAGGAGAAATCAGTCCTACCAGACAAACCTAATCAGCTTTTATGAGAAAGTAAGTCCAAGACGTGATCAGGGGAGGCATTGGATATCATATATCTTGACTTTTCAAGCAAGAAGCAATGCAAGCATTTGATACTGTGCAACATAAAACTCAGAAGAGGTACAGAAGAGTACTGGTACATGAGAATATATATGTGTGTATATGGGTGAGTTATTGGCTTTAATGATAGGAAACAGAGGGTGGTTATAAATGGTACATATTCAGATTGGATCACCGATATTAGTGGTGTATCGTAGGAGCCGGTGCAGGGCCAAATGTGTTTTCATTTATATTAATGATATTGGGAATGGAAACAGGGAAATATCAATCTTTGTGGCTTATACTAAGCTGTGTAAAGTAATTATCAAAAAGATAACAGCAGGCTGCTACAAACAGATTTAGATAAACTGGAGGTCTAGGCAGAAAAATGTCAAATAAAGTTTAATACAGATTAAGATAAGTTTATGCACATGGGAAGATGCTATTTTGGCCATGGTTACTTACTTAGGGACTAATTTACGAAACGTATCACCAGCATCTTCCAGGTTTTCAGTATGTTGCATGTTTGGCCGATGATTTCCATATTGTCCGGATTCACGCCAACATCAGTTTGGCTTAGCGAATGCTGGCGAACACCTTTTCTGTTAGACAGTATTTAGTGGCGAACCCCTAGGAATAAATGTTAATTTCGTTGAGATTGTGTCTTTATCCTTTTAGCAGCTTTAATTTTTTTTGCCTATGTACGTCAATAAGTTAACTAGTACTTTTTAAACTGTTTTCTTTTCACATTTTTATAAAACTCAGTATATAAAGCATGGCAAACACCCAGGACACTTCTGAGACGCCACACATATATTTTGAGACCCATACCATGCAGAAATGATTTTTGAAAATGTGTTTTAAGCAAGCTTACTGTCATTTTAATAACCATTTCGCCCATGGCAATTCGCCACCTTTCGCCAGACTATTTTTCAGTGTTAATTCCACCCTTTCAGCAATAATAAATGGGACGAGGGAACTAGAGTATCCTGAAAGATTGTCAAAATTAGGTTTATTTAATTTGGAAAAGAGATGCCAGAGGGATAATCTAATAACTATGTATAAATATATTCGGGGTCAATACAAAGATCTGTCCCAAGATCTATTTAAAGCCAGGACTGTAAGAATACCTCAGAGGCATTCCCTAAGGTTAGAGGAAAGACACTATTTGCACTGGCATAGGAGAATTCTTTACTGTAAGAGCAGTAAGACTATGGAACTCTCTGCCACAGTAGGTAGTCATGAAGAATACACTAAAAGAGTTCAAAAGAGATCTGGATGCCTTCCTTGCATGTAACAATATCACTGGCTATGGCTACTAGGCCACTAATAAATAGGCTGAACTGGATGGACAAAAGTCTTAGTCCAGTGTTACTTACTATGTTGCTAAGTGAAACGTAGAGGCTGATTTATCAAGGGTCAGCACCAGTCAATACCACTCACCTCCAATTTGTTGTCTTAGTGTGTGATTTAAGAAAACAAAAACAGGCAGCACCTATGCGACCACCAGCCTGTGTCTAATTTATCACTAGCGCCATATAGAGCTTCCTTTCCCAGCATTACAGCCATGCTTCTGCCTGGATTCAATTGACATAACTGGCAAAGCACAGTAACTGGAAACTTCCTCTTTGCAGGAAGCCTGCAGCTCCAGGGCACACCATTTTGTTTTTAAAAGTAAATTCATTTTTATGTGCAACAATCTCTATTGCCCTGGAGAGGGGTGCATATGAGCACTGTTTGTTGTAAGGGTGTTGGTCGGGTTTAACAGATTGTTGGTCCACTTTAATCTAGTTTTGCCTATCAGTGGTGACGTTCATCCAGCAGAAACATTGTATAATAGGCAAAGGTGAAAACAAAGGGAATGGGGCAATTGGGCAATAATAATATTCAATCAGGAGACTTAGGGAAGACCAGTGGAAAGAATGAGGATTAGCGATGGCAGAATTACCGGTGGAAATAGCCTGGCCGGATTATGAGGGGGGCGCAAGGGGAACACGCTCTGGGGGCCTCCACCACTTGCCCTGTAAAGGGTGCCTCCACCAACCTTTGGGTTATAGTCTGGCCCAGGAGTCTTTGGTATGATGGTCTGCAGGGTCAGCAACAAAGCTATCGGTGGCATTGGGGATCCCCTGCCTGAGCAGCCAAAGCTACCACACGGCAGTATGGGGGGTCTAGAGCAGCAAAGCTGCCATCAGCAATGCTACAGTGATCCACCAGAGTTTGTGCCCAGGGGCCTCCACTGCACCTAATCCGGCCTTAGAGAGGTTTATGTGGAGAGGTAGGAGAAACCATGGAGCGGATCAGTGGCCTAAAACAGAAGAAGGAAGCAACAGAGGAGGCAGCTGTGAAAATCAGGAGGACTTAGGACCCAGTAGGGACCAATAGTGATGTACTCAGAGACAAAGTTGAGCACCAATTTGCACCACAAAGCATAATAAGTTTTACCTGCACGGCCTATAGACATCATTGCATTAAGATCGGGGGTAAAATGCCACATGCAGTATCTCCCAAAACATAGCCAAACATAGATTAGAAGGGGCCTATTGATATCAATGGGCACAATTCTCTTCCTGCTTTTGTTGCAAAGGAGTATTGCTGGATCATTCTGTCCCCAGTGTACATACATATACATTTTTATAATAACATCTGCATAAGTATACATATATTACTTCATTAATAGCTAGTGTTCATAAACATATAAATGAAATGCTTGGAGCAATTCATCATACAGTAGCAGCCACTAAATGAACGTGTTTGGGATTAATCTTGTTCACCATAAAGTAAATCTAGAAATATATATATATATATATATATATATATATATATATATTAAAAAAAAAAAAATATATATATATATATCATTAAAATAAATCAAGAAACCAATAAAACGAAATAAATAACATTTGCAAATGAATTTAGAATGACAGAACCCTTATCTATTTTTTACTTATCTATTTTTTCTTGGGGCACTTGGAAAGAGACTCATTTTTAATACTCATATTTAATAATGCTAAGTTTTGAGAGCAGGTCAGAGGTATTGCCTCCTTTTTTGCTGGCACAGTAAGGCTCACTCCCATAGAACACAATGGTAAGGGTATGAAGCTTAAAATTAGTTTTTTTTAGATGTCTTAACTATTACAGAGCAGTTTTTTGTTTAGAGAGTATAAAGTGAAACAAATCATTTGAAAATATGTACAGTATATTTATTTGTTTTGTCCCATACATTTTAACATCATCTTCTTTATATACTTGCATCTCTAAACATATATAGATATAGAAACATAGAAGGTTGACGACAGAAGGAGACCATACGGTCCATCTAGTCTGCCCTTATGTGTATAATGTATGTACTCTTTATCTTAGGATAGATGTGTGCTTATCCCAGGCATGTTTAAATTCAGTGACCGTTATTATACAATTTTAGCGCCCTAACAACACAGTCTTGAGAACAAGCCCTATAAAAGTTATATGTATAAAGTGAAACATGATGGACCTAATTTGTTAAAGCTACGCATTGCCAATCTATGCCTGACCTACACTTAGCAGAGGCCGGTTATTTTCTCTGCCTATGTCGGCACATCAGTAAATCATTACTGGTAAATCCAGCCTGTAATGTCCACAGAGGTTCAGGTTCAATATGAAGCTTAGAGTTTTTTGGCAATAGAGATATCTTCTTTTATTTCCTCTTATCTATCATTTGGTTTGTCAGGCACAGGCACATCGTAGAGATCAGGCATAACTGGTAGTTCTGGTATATGACACTAAGCTGATTTCTGCATTCAGCTGTAACTAGGCTGTAACTCAATATGGAAAGCTGATCCGAGCTGTCATATGCCAGGGCTAACATCATAAAAACTTTGCCCAGCCGTATAAATACATAGCCAAAGTATACAGCAAGTAACTTGGCTGCCTCAAGGTGTATCAAAATAGCCAATATTTTTGCATAGCACGGTACGTTTACATTATAGAACAGTGGAATCCCCTTTAACTTTCAGAGCCACCTTTACTTCAGTTTTCTCTTATAAACTGGTGGTCGGTTCCTTGTGCAAAGTTTGACCAGGCATCTCTAATAAATGTGCTGTAGTTAGCCCTGGAAGACTCAGTTTTTCCCCAGCTTAAGTTTTTATATAGCCACATGAGGTAGTTTCTAAATTGAGCCAAAGTGGTGACCTTATATGAGAAAGGAAAAACCAGAGCTGTGGTGCCTTTGCAAACAAACATCCCAAAATTGCATGTTCAGCTAACGCTAGCATGACTAAATCCAGCAAGATGGCTTCCACAAACATTTAAATATAGATATTATGATGGTTAATATGCAGAGAAAATCCCTCTGCGGAAGGGAAATTATTCACATTGACCGGTGAGGGTTTTCCATGAACAGAAGACACAAGCAAGGTCCAGCAACGATCTGTCAGGGTGGGTGAGAGCAGACTTTCCCCATCATTAAATTCCAGCTTTATTACCAGAAAGGCTAGGGCTTCTACTAGACTTTAGGCCCATGCTGTGTTCCAGCGTAATCACTCACAACACATTTCAAATTCTGATCACATCTATGCACTGCATTTGCATTTTGGCAAATTAAGCATTCAGCTTATAGCCCATAGAAGTCCATAGGCAGTGCAGGTAAAGCATGTGTATGAATTTTAATGGTGCTGCTTTCCTGACGGCCCAATCATCACTGGTTAGATGCTACCGCTGGTCTCTGCCAAGTCCTTCTCTGCCATATGCTGCTATTAGTGATGGCCTCCACTGACTCATTTCTGCAGCTTTGCTGGCGGTCTCCTGCGCAGCTACCTTGGCCTCCTACTGAGTTCTGAGTTGTCCTTGTCCTCTCTGCTGTCCCTATCTTCAAGTATGAAATAGGGAGAGATGTGGCATAAAACAATAAGGAAAGCTGTAAATTGGGCTAAAATACTCACCTTCTTGCTGGCTCTCAGTGTGGCTGTAATGTGGCAAAGAGCAGCCCTCTGCAGAGAAGCACGTCCCTGTGCTCTCTGCTCATGAATGCCGGTAAAATAGGTTTGCCGAGTACACAGAGGTGAGAAAGCAAGGATATTACTTCTCTGCAGAGAAGAATCCGAAAGACAAGACACACCTTTGTACTTTTTGTGCGAATAATGTGCCAAGCCCCAGTTATATAGAAACAAAACATTTCATTTTCTGTTTCTATAAGTAATAAACGGGGAAAAGCAGTTTTCAGACTTCTACTGTTTTTCGAGACACTGAGTTTTGGAGGATTTTTTCTCAATGCGCAATAAAGTGGAGACTAAGTAAATTGTTTCACATTTTTTGAGAAAATAATTTGATGGGCTGTTCTAAAATAAGGGGTCAAATAGTTTTTTTACAAACTTGGAAAAAGCAGCAGCCTACAGGGTATTCCAATACATTACATTACAATACGTCTACAGATTATCTGCTGTTATTCGTAGAAAAAAAATCTTTCTCATTGGAAACTTTTTGTATCTCAACAAGGAGAGACCCATGTTATTGGGATAAAACAGACCCATATTCAAAGTTAAAAGGGGATAGGGCTTTCAAAAAACATACATAAGGGCAGACTAGATGGATCATATGGTCTCCTTCTGCCGTCAACCTTCTATATTTCTATACATACCAAAAACAATGATATTACCCATCAGTCTTAGCAAGTAGGCAGACCAGTTCAAATGATCTTTATATGCTTCTGATTGCTCTGCAAGGTGTTCATTGTTTGGGTTTGAACTTTTTCAGTGCTGGGCTGAAAATGAATGGCTACATGGAGGAGGGAGGTTTGAAGAAGTCTTAAAACAGAAGTAAGCCACCTTATGGAGAGACTCATCTTAGGTTTGATATACTGTAGAGGGCTAACATAGACCAAAAAGCCCCCCTTTCAGTGGCAAAAAAGAGCTCTTTCTTAAAGCAAGTCTTTATACTGCACATGAGCATGAACAAGAATAACAACGTAAGCACCAAAGTAAGTGCACCACCAATCCAACACAATCAATACAAAGAGCTGTAGTTGTGGCTCCAGCTATTGCAAAGGGAGGGGGGGGGGAGCAAACACCCCTTGCATCAAAGTTCTTCAAAATAAGCAACAATCAAGAAAGAATCATCTAAAAATATTTATTAATTTACATAAAAACAATCATCATTTCATAATCATAAAAAACACACACTTACACACACATACAAACCCATCACAGGACCCCCACCCCCGGGCAAGAAAGAAAGCTACTATTCCTAATTAATATAAATAAATATAATAACCATATCTAAAAAAGGAGGAACTGTTTATATATGTATACAATCAATCTCATATGCTAAATAAAGTGCTAGAGCGATATAAGGAACATTCAAGTGATAAACTAAAGTGCAAATCGAAATAACAGGTAAAGAGATCACCTAAAAATTGATGCCCAAAAGGATGGTTGCGCCGCTGGTCCCAAAACAGGAGATAAATAATCCCACACATTCCGTGGCCAATCCCGGCCACTTCCTCAGGGTGTGAAGAATAAGCAAGGAATAACAAGGTTAGTCATCAATCTTAGCAAGTAGGCCTGATTTTCATTTAATTTAAAGGCACTGTCCAGATTAATAAAATAAACATAATCACATTTGTCCCATTCTATTCTAGCAGTATAAAATGGTATGAGGTCATCCGCCATTGAAATGCATGGAGTAAAAATGCTCCACTGTGACTGAGGGGATTCATTCATTAAGTCATCAGTAACTGAAAGACAAGCCTACACACTGTGGGAAACCTACTTAGGACCCAGTAAGTTTTATAGTCCCAGAGTAGGATGACAAAACAGCTGTAGCACTCAGATGAGTATGTTTTTTTTTATTTTATTTGCCTGGACCAACACTTTAAGAGAAAAGTAGATTTTTTAAACATATTTTTCATTCAGCTCTAAGCTCAATAGCTCAGCATCTTTTTTTAACATGTTTCAATACATAAATAATGAAAGTGCTGGGTGAGCTATCCATTTCTTTGCAGCTCCATACAGCTGCCCTGTCATCAGCAATGTAAGGTTGAACATCCGAGTGTTATATAACCACCAGGTCATGGAGTCACACTCATACATTATACCTCCTATGTGATGATAACCAAAGCTGTTATATTGTGTTATAATCCCTGGAACAAGATAAAATATTGCTGAGTCTTCATTCCTCTACGTTCCTGGAAGGCATTTCTAGATGACTTCGCTCTCTTACAAATTATTGCCCAAAGTGATTTTTATGTAGTCACTGCAGTAAAAATACAGATTTCCATCCCGCAACGAAACATCACCCATATGCGGGCATATATAATTGAACATTCCGTTTCGCCACTCTGGTCCATATTTTATTTATGTACAGAAAGCATACTGACAGATTAATAATACATACATTTTAATATAATATGGCATAGATTATATTTGCTTTCTTTATTTATTAGCCTTTACTGGGAGAAAGATGTAATATGTATCACAGCTATGAAACCAAATATGTCCAAAGGTGAGACTTGTTCTTAAACACTAAAAGCAAACATAAAAAGCCCAAGTGGCCACCAAACGCAAGTCACTTCTGTTTAATTGAGTTTGTAGCAGCAAAGATTTTTTTTTAAATAACAATGAGCTCATTGAGGATTAGGGGCCACTTTATTGAACTTTTTGCTATTAGCTTCTCTCCCTGTTAGGTTGCTGCACACCAGAAATCCATTTAGCATCTGTCTAAAAGGTGAAGACCAGCACAAATTATGGAGAATCTTTAGTCTAGACAGGCATTGTCTTACCTTGAAAGTGGTCCAAAACCTAGGATTTTAAACTATCCTGGGGTTTGGTCCTTGCCCTGGAACACTCCGATCAGAATTTTGCTGATTTTGGGAAAAGTTGGAAATAATACTACCAGCTCGATTTGTTTCTAAAGACAAATCAATTTATTGTCAGTAATTCACCTTCATGTAATAATTCAAGGTTCGAATTCAGTTATTACATTTTTCACAGGTAGTACAGTTTGTAATTAATGCTAGAGTGTCCCTTTTCTTCTTCTTCTCTGGATGATCTGGGACTTGGCCACAGAGTAATGTTTGGTCAGCATTGGGAGCTTTTGGTGGCCTGTTCTTCCTTTTGCTCCTCTTGTTCTTAAAGCTAGCTCTTTGGGCATCTGCAAGGTGTGTTATCACAAAACAGACAGTTAAGGTCAGTAGCAAGAGAAGACCACTAGGGTAGATGTTGCAAGCATTATGGGAATCCATCAGAAAGTCTTTGTATCTCTTCCGAGGGACCCCTATTTTGCAGAGACCAGAAGACCGGTCCCCCATACAATATAATCTTGGACAGACAGGGTATCTCAAGATGGTTTATAATCTATGTGTTGGGCACCATACGATATAATCTTGGACAGACAGGGTATCTCAAGTTGGTTTATAATCTATGTGTTGGGCACCATAGAGTATATTCTTGGACAGACAGGGTATCTCAAGTTGGTTTATAATCTATGTGTTGGGCACCATGGAGTATATTCTTGGACAGACAGGGTATCTCAAGTTTGTTAGGTTCAAAATATATGTGTTGGGCATCGTAATGAGAACTGTCATAATTTTCATCAGTGATATACATCAAATAGAACTGGAAATGTAAGACTCTTCCTAAAACAAAATCTCCTAATAGTTCTATAATTATAACAGTTTACATACTCTAGTGGATTTACATGTAGAAAAGTTAAGCCCTTAATGTTTTAGCAACTCTGGCTCTTGAGATCATCTGATGGCCAAAGGTAGCATTCATAACATTGTGATCTGAGTGATGAAGACTAAAGGTAGTCTTCATCACTCAGATCACACCCACATAGCAAGCTTTGTGTCTTCTCGGCCAGTGCCAAGCACTGACAGCTGCTATAGTCTCAAGGACATTAGGATCACAGCTTGAGACAGACACAGGGAGGGAGCCAGCACAATCTTGCTATGTGTTCAACGATGAGTCACTTCCTAGAAATCATTTCCAGATGCCGTTTATTATCATGTTGTTGATAGCAGACCTAGTAAAGTTTTTGTCGGTTTGTCCATAAACTTTTAGAATTAGGGATTAGTAAGAGCTACATTTGTGAGTAGCATATAGTTGTCTCTATAGTAACAATTTTACCTAGCCTAAAGCCTTGACTTATGTCTGATGTATCCACGGCTAAACTGTGTCTGAAGAGTAGATATTTGCATTGAATATTTCCAGGATTTTCCTCTGCTTTTCTGCTGCCGCTTTATGATACCAGCCCTGCTTCTTTGGAATTATGGGAGTCAGGGTATCGGGATGAAATTCGCCCTGTGCGAGACTTCAGGATGGTGCCCCCCAACACACTTCTTCACTTCCTCACTACCAACCTACTGCTCTATATGGTTGCTGACAGACACTCGGGTTCTCAGTTATTTTTGACTTTTGGCACGGACACAATTCTAAAAGACTCCAGGGTTGACTGGTTCCCTATGCTTGTGCAACCCCAGAAGTTGCAATTGACACCCACTCCCTTCATAAAAAACAATGACCCCTGAGCATGGCACCCTGTGCAATGGCACACCTTGCTCACCTCGAAAGGCCGGCCCTGATAGGAGTCATGACCATGGTTTTGCCTCTTTTTTTCTGGGCCATGCATTGGGGTAACTGCTGTTTCGTTTCTCCAATGTTCCCATCTGGCCACACATTTCACTGAACTGTTGGGCAGCTGGACTTGAGATGCTCCACATGGTACGAAATGGGTGTGGGTTTGTTTTAAAGGCAGTTGTTATCCACAATTTCCACTATAACCTTAGAAGCGAAGACTTCATAATTTAGTGAGCATCCAAGATGGATCAGTGGTCAAGGCTTGCACAACATGCACTAGAGGTGTTTGTCTGCCCTGCACCAAGGAAAATGTGGTCAGTGCAGCTGGAGGGGGAGAAGAGATAATTAATAAATGCATCCACTTTACACATACAACGAGGGCCACTTGACCTTTAGCCAAATAAACCAGGATTGTATTTTAGTCTGTGTGTGTCCAGGTGTGCCCACAGGGAACATGCCCATCGTGCCAGGGCTGCCCTTTCTGCTGTGGTAAATGGGGAACAGTTGGTTCCACTTACTGTAATAGAGGCGGGGCTGGGCCTCATCAACCAATTGCTCCCTTTAGGTCAGCCCGAACACATGGGCTGACCTAAAGGAGCAACTGCAGTGGAGAGAAGGTGGGTACGGATTGATTTTTATGTTTTCCCTGAATTCCCCTTTCTAAATTGATAAATAGTACTGGGCCCAGAAATCTGTATGCAAAACCCAGGGCTTGCTCTCCTAATGTACTCCTGTATCGATGTGTAGAGGAGTACTATAATACTGTATGTTTCATATGTAGAGAGACATACAATTAATTTTGTTTTTGTGTCGATCTGTTTTTTTTTGGATTTTTTCCCGCTTGCGTATGAGTGTACGCGTGATTCTAAGCATGCATCGCAAGCCTTCAGTAAAGTGTTCGTCGGTTCGTACGCCAACAAGAATGTAATTTTTCAGCCTTCGTTTTTAGTTTAGGTTACTCAGGAACCAACGTAGGCTTCCGTTTTTTGCCTTTTTCCAATGTCTCCTCGAACGAATAATTCACATTTCCCATTACATTCTGAATTGCTTTTTCTATAAATAAATGTCCAGACGGAAATCTTTCCGCCTGCGCACAACCAAATTAACTCATTAATGTGCTTGTCTCCATATTTTAATCACTCACTTCTGCTCAATCACACCCCGGTTCCATTCTTCTTCATTTTGCGTCCTTAATGCTTACCTCAATCACATTGCGGTTTCATTCTTCTTCATGTTGCGCACCTAATGCTTACCTCAATCACATTGCGGTTTCATTCTTCCTCATTTAGCAGCCTTAATGATTACCTCAATCACATTGCGGTTTCATTCTTCTTCATTTAGCGCCCTTAATGCTTACCTCAATCACATCGCGGTTTCAATCTTCTTCATTTTGCGCCCTTAATGCTTACCTCAATCACATTGTGGTTTCATTCTTCTTAATTTAGCGCCCTTAATGCTTACCTCAATCACATTGCGGTTTCATTCTTCTACATTTAGCGCCCTTAATGCTTACCTCAATCACATCGCGGTTTCATTCTCCTTCATTTAGCGCACCTAATGCTTACCTCAATCACATCGCGGTCTGGATAATCTTCATGTTGCACACCTAATGCTTACCTCAATCACATTGCGGTTTCATTCTTCTTCAATTAGCGCCCTTAATGCTTACCTCAATCACATCACGGTTTCATTCTTCTTCATTTAGCGCCCTTAATGCTTACCTCAATCACATCGGGGTCTGGATAATCTTCATGTTGCACACCTAATGCTTACCTCAGTCACAGCGGTATCATTCTTCTTCATTTAGCGCACCTAATGCTTGTGCGGCTGTAAAGAAATTTAAAATAGGCTCACTTCTAATGTCTGTTTAGAATGTGTGTGTGACATCACCCACCTTCTCCATGTTCCTCCTGGGCATGATCTGCTGCAGTCTCTGCTCCAGATCCTTCACCCACTACATATTCATCAGGAAAAAGAGATTAAGGAAATCAGCTTTGGTTTCAATAGCATGTATGTGTGTGCGGTTACATTAAGGGTCACATACCAGAGGCTAATGGCTCAGTCATTTCGTACAACTGCCTGCCCATGCGGTGACGCCCCTCCTCTGTGGATAGGTAGGAACTTGGCCCTGGAGAGCCACCACCTTCACTTGCTGCTGCAGATTCATGCCACACTGGCCAGACTGCGCGCCTCCGGGTGGGTCGTATGCGATATTCCATTTCCGACACTATAAAAGAAAAGCATTTACAAATAAAGGCCTACCTTCTGTATTTGTTACATCTAGCATGCAATCGGTATGTACTTACTTGGGAAATGGAGCGCAAAAAATCACCACACCCGGGGCATGTGTAGTCGCTTAAGATCCGATCAGTGCTGCATGATCTGTGTATGGGTGAAGGTGGTGTCTGTTTCCTGGTGGATCTGGGCCACGATCTCCAGGGCCAGATTCCTCTTCTCAAAGGCGTTGGGCGGGTAGTCGTACCTGCGCTAAAGCATAGTCTAAAAAACACCAAAAACAAAATAGTTGTTAGATCAAACAGCATACAAATATCATTCACAATTAGATCAGTTGACTAAATGACATTCCCAAACACATTTCTAGCCTGAAACTATCCTTCTACATGCATGTGAGTTGGTTGCCACATGTGCGCACTAACTTCTGTTTGGCACGGAGTTTAAATCCCTTTTTAAAACAACTGTTTCTTCCTGCGCTTCTTTAAGGCCTATGCATGCATTTAGATGTCAAATCAACGTCCTTGCAATACACTTACGAGCATAATGAGCTCTTGTTGTTGGCGGGTGAAGATCGTGGGCGCCATCTTTCTTCTTGTCCGCAGCAGATAGGTAATACCCCAGTGGTTTCCGGGTTCCGCATGGCTGGACGCACGCGTACGTGAACGCGTAAGCGTCATACCCAGTCATTAGTATTTAAAGGGTAATGGACACACACCTCATTCGCTTTCAGATTGTCATCATGCCACCCAAAAAAGCGAGCGGAAAGCAACCAGCAGCAAAGGAGGCCAAGACCAAAAGGCGAAAGCGGCATGAGGACACTTCATCCTCCAGACCGAGCACTCGGTCGCACAAATCTACTCCAAAGGTGCCTGAAACGTGGAGCAAATGTGGCTACCACAAGGCTACATTGGCCCAAACTCCATGGCCATCCAAAACATCAAGCACCCGCAAGGAAGGATCCTCCAAGAAGAAGGCTCTCCACGCAACCACATTCAAACAGCAAGGTAGCACAACGTCCAAGGGGAAAAGTAGGCAGAGGACCAGAAGCCCGGGCCCCCAAAGAACACCCTCTCCTGATCCCCAGCAACCACATCCAAAGAGAAAGGGAACACAATGTCCAAGGGGCAAAAGAAGAAGAGGGTCAGAAGCCCGGGCCCCCAAAGCACACCCTCTCCTGCTCCCCGGCCTACCTCATTCAAAGAGGAAGGGAGCACAAGTTCAAAGGGGAAAAGTAAGCAGAGGGCCAGAAGCCCAAGCCCACCAAGCACACCCTCTCCTGCTCCCTGGCCTACCACATCCAAAGAGAAAGGGAGCACAAGTTCAAAGGGGAAAAGTAAGCAGAGGGCCAGAAGCCCAATCCCACCAAGCACACCCCCTCCTGCTCCCTGGCCTACCACATTCAAAGAGAAAGGGAGCACAAGTTCAAAGGGGAAAAGTAAGCAGAGGGCCAGAAGCCCAAGCCCACCAAGCACACCCTCTCCTGCTCCCTGGCCTACCACATCCAAAGAGAAAGGGAGCACAAGTTCAAAGGGGAAAAGTAAGCAGAGGGCCAGAAGCCCAAGCCCACCAAGCACACCCTCTCCTGCTCGGCCACATTTGCCATGGCACACGTTGAAACCAGCAAGACCTATGTCACATCCACGCCTGCTAGTTCTGTGGCCACCCAGCCAATGACCCCAAGTCCTAATGCCAGCCCAGTACATTCTTTTTCATGCGACGTGAAGGCCTATTCTTTACCACACACCCAGCCAAGAATATCCCCTGAATTGCCACCAACCAGAGAAGAGCCAGAAGAACGACCAGTAGGCCGAACCTTGCGGCGAGGCCAGTTGAGCGGCCGGTTTGGGGAGGCACAAACCCTAGCCTTGGCAAGTGGCCTTACACTGCATTTTGATGATCTATTTGGGCGCAATTCAAAAGCAACCAGCAAAGTGCGAAAAAAACTAATCTGGGAAGAGCTCACCAGACAGGTGAATGCAGCGGGGGACGAGAGGAAAGATGTGGAGCAGATCCAGAGAAAAATTTCTGACCTGAAATATGCAGTAAGGAAGAAGCAGAATAAACGGCGCAATCACAGGTACATATTTTATGTTATCATTTTGATGCTTGTTGTAGTTACCACAATGGCAAATCATTTGTAGGCTCTTATTTTCAGCTTCCAAACTGGTGGATGCTTCCCCACCAAATTACAATACACCAGAGCTGAAGAAATGGTCCTGGCACTCCATAGCATTAGAGGGCCTCTCTGGCAGACACGACACGGACACCCAGGACATTTCTGCAGGTTAGTAATGATTGTTTTAATGTGAACTATTGTAAACTTGGGAAATGAGGCTCACAGGCAGATATGAACACAGGCCCCTAGGAAGTGCCTTACTGTTGTAGGCGGGTGTTAAATGGCTGAGGAATGGCCTTAATGATGGACACTCTCCCAGGGTGCAGTAGTTCATGGTCCTTAGAAAGGTTTTCAGTCCATACACGGCCTTTGACATAATTTGTGTAAAATCGTCACCAATTTATCTTACCAAAGCACTGCATGTGATGTGACGTGTCAATAATTGACAACACTTACTTCTTTGGCTTTCTACCACGGGGGTTGTAGCTGTGCTTTGGTCAGACAAACTTGAATTGTGGTCAGGGAAAGGTCAACATTGCAAGAATGCACAGCAGCATACTCAGAAGGCAAATGCTATTTGCAAGCTGACTGTTGGCCCCAAAGGCGACATTTTGGCTGTGTAAAGCCTCCTAACATGCAGTACATGCATGTTTGGATTATTTAAGGTGACCAATCTGTATGTACAGGGTGAGGTATACATATAAGATAGACCCTGAATCATTTTGAAGGTCAACTTTAAACCTTGGGGGAGTTGTCATTCCTGCTTGTCCACGTGTTTTCTAAAGCATATGTACTTGTCAGGCTCGTCCAGGGATCTTTGTGTGTTTACGTGCCTTTTACTTTTTAACACAGCACAGCATCCAGGCTCTGGAAGTGTGGAAGCCTCCTCCCATTTGAGCACGCCATCTACTTCCCTGCTGCCTAGGACACAGGACCAGATATATAGGGTAAGTGGACTTTGTTGAAACTGGTGATGCATGTGAATGGACATGAAATTAGATTCTAAGAGATATTTATGGCCAAATCTGACACACTTTTTCACATGTCCAAACAGACTCCCACACTAATAGATGTAATCCAGGATATGGAGGAGGAGGATGCCAGCCAGATTGGACCCTGGAATCTAATCTGCCACTGCCCCAGCATCCTACTGCAACAAATCCTCTGCAGCAGAGGGAAGCTGGACGCATGATGCCAGCCCATCGTGGGCAGCAGGCTGAGACTGAGCCTACAGTCCCCAGTGCTAGCCCTGCTGCAGAGGTTTTGCCAAGCACTTCTGTTACTATTGCTCAAACCCGGGGAATTGGAAGACGCAGTCAACAACGTCGACCAGTTTCCCAGGGGAGGCGCGTGCCGATCCTGGAGTCAGCATGGCGCCATGACAGCCGTTACTTTAGGCAGGTGACTCAACGAACAACAGGGCAGATGACTGCACAATTAGAGAACTTCAATATTACATTTTCCACCATGCTGACTGAATTTAGGACGAGCAACAGCCAGATGGCTGAACAAATGGCCACCTTAAACAGACAGATGACAGAACAAATGGCCACCTTAAACAGACAGATGGCAGAACAAACGGCCACCTTAAATACAAACTTCACTGCCATGATACATGAATTTAGAAATAGCAACAGACAGATGCTGGAGCAGTGGCAGATTATGAATGGCACACATGCCCAGGTGTTGGCCCACCTCCAAGGCCCTCCACAACCTTTTTTTGGCCAACATCAATATTAATATCAATTTGACCTGGATCAGGTAAATATCTTTCCTCTACATCCCAACTATATTTACCTGTGTGTTGAGCGCAACCAAGATTGGGTGTGTTAGGGCTTGGCTGGTTTGTTTTGGAATCCGCCCATATAGCTCATTAGAGTGCTCACATACCCCACTAGCCAATGGCTGAGCTTAAGCCTCAGTGAAGCGGCCGCTCAAGCTCACACGTAGCAGGCTTGGGCCTAAGGAAATGCTGGCTGCCTCATCCTGTTTGGTGGCAATATTGGGGGACATTCTTGGCTTGAAACTAACAACATTTGCCGATGGCAAACATTGGACTGGACTGGCATGGGGTCTGGCTGTCAGAGGCTGCCAAAATTACAAGCAGGAGAGGTTGTGTATGTGGCCTATGTATTCCTGGGCGACTATTCCCCTTGAAAGTCATGCTCCCTATGGATCTTGATGTTGGTGGACGGGTAAACTTGGGCCTGGAGTCAGTGACCTTAAAACTCCTGGATGTGCAGAATTGCTAGGGGCCAGGAGTCTACCCCAATTTATAGTTATGTTTTAAAATGTATTTACATGGAGTCTGCGAGTGCCCTTTAACCAAATATTGACATTGACATTTCCTGAAAATATATTGAATGTGACTTTAGCTGTTCTTGCCTAAGTTGATTCATTAATGTTTGTGTTGTTTGGATATTAATGGAGGTTTGAAATCACAAACATGAGAAAATAAACTGCATCAGGCTCAAATCAGGTGTAAAAAGTTTAGTAATTACATCATTACTAAAATGTTTAAACCAAAAAAAAGGCATTCACAGAGGCAACAAATTGTACAAACACACAAAAACATAAACAAACAAACCAAATATTAAGAAAAAAGGAAGATATAACATGTGCATGCACACATTGGTCAGAGGCACTAGGGGTGCCATCATAAATGTCATCTGCCTCCTGGCTGGGTGGAGAGGGGGGCAGATTGACATAACGGGGGACGTACTGCATCAGGGCAAAATTATGCAGCACGCAGCATGCAAGGATAATTTGGATGACCTTGTTGGGGTCATACTGCAGTCCCCCCCCTGTATGGTCCAAACATCTAAATCTGGACTTCAGAAGTCCAAAGGCCCTCTCTACTACGGCCCGGGTCTTCCGGTGGGCCCGATTATACGCCCTCTGGCACACATTCTGCGGCCGAAGAATGGGCGTCAGGAGCCAGGGAAAAAGCGGATATCCAGAATCCCCTAAAAGAATAACAAAATACTTACATAAATTACACAGTCTAAGCAACATTATTGTTTAACATGTCATCAAGGGAAAAAAACAGCCATAGGTTAAGACATGGGTCATCAACTATATTCATAGCCATACAGTAAAAATGGAATGATGGAATTTGAGCAAACTTACCCAGGAGCCATCCACCAGATAATTCTCAAACCGACGGAATAATCCGGAGCTCTGCAAGATATAAGCATCATGGGATGAGCCTGGATACCCGGCAAGTACACTAAGGAATCGCAGGTCCGGGCCAACCACTGCTTGGATATTCAGTGAGTGGCCCATCTTGCAGTTCCTGAAAACCAAAAAAAAAAATAAATACAGCAAGCCAAGGTAAACAACTCAAACAATAACTCATAACACCAAAAAAAAAAAACTGTTCTACAATCCAATTAACATTAACAAAGTACATAAGTAGTTTAAATCACATATACACATCACATTATATGGATGTGGAAGAAAATAAAGATTAACATGCTAATGACTAATTAAGGTCAGCATTACCTACATGAAACTAATTGATTAAGATATGCATTGTAAAGTGGTTCAAAGGGACACTTTAGAAGGAGGGTTTAAGGTATGCATTGTAAAGTGGTTTAAAGGGACACTTTAGAAGGAGGGTTTAAGGTATGCATTGTAAAGTGGTTCAAAGAGACACTTTAGAAGGAGGGATTAAGGTATGCATTGTAAACTGGTTCAAAGGGACACTTTAGAAGGAGGGATTAATAGATAGTTACAATCAAGTTTGCCTAAAGAATATAACAAAATGACATAAGTAACTTACCTATAGATGTACTCGTCGGCTGCGGGAGGGACCAATGCAACTCGGGGTGCAATCGATCACACCCATGACGTTGGGCATGTCGGCGATATTTAAAAAACCCAACTTAAGCGCGTTCCAGGCTACCATTTGGCCGGAAAGGAAATATATTTGGGACTAATGGTAGCCATGCCATACAGAAACTTGGATAGCGCGCGGCTCAGCGTAGGCTGGGACATCCCCACGGAGAGGGCACCCAGCTTCTGGAATGAGCCGTTTGCCAAAAATTGCAGGCAGCCAAGCATCTTGGCCATACCTGAAATTGCTTGCCCCTTCCTTGTGGTGCGGGCTAACCAGGGCCGCAGCTCACTATACAGTTTATGGAGGGAAGCGCGATTAAGTCGGGTCAGCTCGAACAGCTCAACGTCATGCATGCCATCGATATGTATGCGTCGCCGGTGCAATCTGGCCTCAGCCATGCTGATACATGCAATGCCTTGGAGCTGAAGGCGCTCATACTCCTCCACATAGCCGCATGTTCAACAATAGCAATCCGAGGCAAAAATGGTCCCGTAAGTGGAGCAGAAATGAAACCGTTTTATAGGGCGGTGGTCCATCGGCAATCAGGTCTCAGAATCAGACGCAAGCCCATCCCAATAACGTAACTTATCTGAACTAAAGCAAATTATCAGATTTTGATCCGAAAATGATCCGAACTAACGCAAATTATCAGATTTAGATCTGTACATCGAAAGTGCATATACGCGTTAGCGGGAACGAGCATACGCATGGAAAAAGTAACGTAAAAACAAAAAAACAAGCCAAACATTCAAAAAACATACACAGACACATGCGAAAGTCCATGCGTATCTGTCTGAATCAACCCTAATGTTCCAAAGGCATTTTAGCTATCTTTGCATTTCATTTAGGTTTATTTAAACACTTACCTGCAAATCCAAGGCGCCCTCTGATGACGCGCCCTCAGATGACAGCTGAGAGCGGCGCCGGCCTCCACGCTCCGGACCTGCAGGTAAGTGTTTGCTTTTTTTTTAAATGCCGGCATGGTGGGAGCGGGCCGGCCGGTTCCGCTGACAGCGGAGCCGGCCGGCCCGCTCCCACCATGCCGGCAAAAATGCTTTTTTTTTTTTTTTAAATGCCGGCATGGTGGGAACCGGCCGGCCCGCTCCCACCATGCCGGCATTTTTGATGGGGAACTTCGTAAAAGTTCGATTCGGCCGAACCCGAATTTCTTTGTGAAATTCGGCGAATCGGCCGAATCGAACTTTTCAAAAGTTCGCTCATCTCTAATTTTAAGCATAGGCTTAAAAAAGTTTGAAATGCATTCCAGGAATGTGCCAAATAAAGGTTCTTCTTCAATACAATTCATAGTATAGGATGCTCATTTACATGCAAGGTTTCATAGGAAATCTTTGGTACTGCTATTGCACTCTGCCTTTGAGTGACCAGTCTCTTTGCCAATTGAGAGACTCACCCAAACTCTATGCACCCCAATGCAGCCATAGGCTCTGTAGACAGAGGGTAGGAGCCAAAGGAAGATGTGGCTACATGACTGCATGGCCCAAAATGGAAGCTCTTGTGAAACCCTGAAGCAGATCAAAGACTAAATAAGTTACCTATAGAGATATTTCTGAAAAAGGTTTTCTGCTACTTACCTTTTTGCAGCACATCAGCCCAGTATGATATTTTTGTTTACCTTTTTTCATTTTATGTGGCTTTTATACAGGTCAAGGGAAGGTGGTCTACTAAGGGTTGTATTTAAGGTTCAGGCTTCCTTTAGGTAAATCTACTTTTGAGTTATTCAGACAAAAAAAGGAACAGTAATTAAAATGTCCCCTAGAGGATACCATCCCCCAGATTATGCTGCCCTAAGCATGAGCCTAATGGGAAATCAATGCAAAGGTCTCCTTTGTAGTATGAGCACTTATAATGCTGCTAAGCCTGTAGTAGCCGCAGCTGCCATTAGATATTATAGGCCTGGCACCTTGAAGAAGCGTTTGCAAAATTGTCTAATATTAAACATCTGTTAAAACATATTAGATTAGCGAGAGGAGGAGTTACTTATACTACCCAGCTGGATTAAACGACCATCAAGCTTAGGGTTTTTTAGGACTATCATTCCACCACTAATACAGGGGAGAACTTCTCATCTCCATCTGCTTGTCTTCGGTACCATACTCTGGGGAACAACAAAACTAAAATGGACAAACCACCTTGCATGGAATATTTTAGACTCCAGGGCTGACCACTGTGTAAGCCTGTGTGTGTTTTCCAGTACAGACTAGCGTAAGAGACAGGCCATTAGAGTTGAGCAGATCTCCCCTGTAAAAACAACACAGGCCATTCAAAACCTGTCACAACCTGGCTGGAATTTATTTTTGCAGGGTGTATAAGGAATGCCTACTTTTGCTATCAATCCTGTTTATGTGAATTTTTATTTTTAGCCATTTTTTGACATAGTGCTTCTTTAAAGCGATAACACACCCCT
This sequence comes from Gastrophryne carolinensis, assembly GCA_027917425.1. Lineage (NCBI taxonomy): Eukaryota > Metazoa > Chordata > Amphibia > Anura > Microhylidae > Gastrophryne > Gastrophryne carolinensis. Next base: position 169,316,139 of record CM051236.1, read on the forward strand.
GGGTTGCCTGAAGCCTTTAGGGACACCTTTAAATGTAACTTTACCAGCGATCCCATGGTGGGTGTGCAGACTCTCCTCCAATCAGCTTTCTATGATATAAATACTAATGAGTTGCATAGAAAGCTGAATGGAGGGCGAGCATGCAAGCTTTCCTGGGGGGTGGGGCATCTCGATTAGTGATGCTCTCCTTACAAAGACCCCCTAGAAAGGCAGTGTCCCAGTTCACCTGTTTCGGGGATTGCAGGACCAAGGTGAGCACCGGTTGCAGTTGTTGGCTATGAGGTCCTAGAAGAGGAGCGAGGACAAGGAGAATTCCAAGCAACAGGGGCATGATATTACAGGGTAGGTTTGCACAGGGGGCATCACTAATCGGGATGCTCTCCCCCACAGTCACCAGCAGTGATATTGCTGCTCTTTAGCATTCCATGGGTGTGGGATTGCTTTTTAGTAAGTAAAACATTTCAGTCAAGTAAATCTACGTGTTACCTCTATGACAGATTCCTTAACTTTTTTTACAATTATAGTTATTATTATTGTATAATTAGTGTTATTATTATTATTATTATCATTATCAATAATGTAATAATGTAACATGGCACCATCATCTTCTGTAGCGCTTTACAAGATAGGATTACAGACAAGGTGAAACATATAGTACAGGGAACAATACAAAATAGATGCTGCAAGGTTTAAACCAAGTGTTGTGAGAACAAGAAACAATAGGAAGGAGAGCCCTGCCCTTGTGAGCTTACAGTCTAAAGTTACTAAGGGGGTTATTTAAGAACGGATAGTGCCAGGTAGTGCCTTGTAGTGGCACGTAGCGTCTGGTGAACGCCGGGAGCTGTACGCAAAACTACATTTAAACAAGTGAATCTGGTGAGCGCCTCTAACAGCGGCATGTAGCGTCACATGTATTAATCCAGGTGGCTCAGTGTATAGCGCCGGCTCTCTAGGCTCAGGAGCGCCATGTAGTACCTGTCGCTCTGTAGCGCTCTCCCATACATTTCAATGGACATGTTTGGCAATTTCATTTTTTTTTTTTTAATGCTCAAATCATTGTGTGACCTCTCCTGGCTGCAAACAAACACTTCTATACATTTTTTGGACTTTTTATATTTTTATGCAGAATTCTGTTAACAGGTCTGGCATTAAAGTGTTATTGTCCCAGTGTTAAAACAATGTCATTCCATGTGTTTTTGCTTTGTTACTGGTGGATATGTGTTCAAAAACTGACTTTAATCACATAGCGTATGGCTCTCTATGCTACAGCGCCCAGCTTTAGAGCACCGACACTGTGTGTGTGTGTAGTTTTTTGTTAAATATGGTGTGGAGTGCGAAGTGCTGGACGCACTGAGCTGGTGCTACGTGACGCTGGCTGCAGCGCTGTACTGTTGTTAGAGCGCCCAACATACATCACATACATCAATGCCGGCCAGGTCACTAGAGCGACGAGAAGCTTTTTTACGGCGCCCGATACATGCTTACTAGCTTACTAGTGCCACTATACAGATGCTCATCTGGCAATACATGGCATTAGTAGTGAATCAGCCTCTTAGTAGCCACAGGTGAAGGTAGATGGAAGGAGCACTCTGTTCAGCTGATATATTACATCCTTATGTAGGTTTAGCTTTAAGAGCACATTATTCTGGCATGGGTCCATTAATAATACTGACATATATTCTCGGACAAATCAGGATGTCTTTTTGACCCCTGTGAAACTCTAGACCAGAATGTTGATAAACCTACTCACAGTGTGATGGAAGAAAGGCTCACATTACCCTAATCTACATTACTGAAAGAATGTTATTTTATTGTCAAATACAATCCTCCAACTTGCATTTGAGCTGGCTGACATGGTCATGCCCTTCATAAGGCGATAAGATAATCGATAGCTGCCTCTTATGATCACCAGCGTCCATTTATTGGCTACAAATAAAATATCGCCCACAGCAAGGTCAGCAATGCAAATGGAAGGTCTTTTCTGATTTGAATGATCCTAAGTAAATAGGCACGCTTAGCAAGAGTTGTTATCTAAGGCAAACATTGCCTATTTCCTGTTTAGACTATATATTAGCTCGCGAGCGCTTTCACTCCTTGTTATGAGGAAACTTGGCTGTAGAGTTATGTAAACATCCTGCAATTTAGTGTATTTCTGAAAACATGGACTTTATTCCGAGGACTGAGGGAGCTTTACAGCTGCCAGCCATTCAATAAAGTCTGAATTAAACTGGTTTGAGTATCTTTAATATGAATGATTAGAGCCATAATTATGAAGTGTGATTAAATGGGTTGCAGTTAATAATGTTTATGCCTGCTTTTATTAAAGGGCCACATCAGTCAGCTATGCAGCACCGCTTTGTAACATACTGCATATCTATAAAATCTTTTACATTCAAATGTAAAAACTACCTTTTAATGTAAAACAGACAATACTTTACATGGGAAGGTAGCACATTAGCCTACTTTTCCTGTATTTATATATTAGGCATAAGACTATATAAAGAACCTATGGAACGGTGGTACCCTATATCATGGTCCGGTAATTTCATCACTGGTTCATCGTTGCACTTCAGCTGGTACAGCAACCAACAACAGGGAACACCACTCTCCTGACTATCATTCTGTCTCAGCCCAGTGTCCTCCTTAATGCGGACCAATGGTCCAAAATGAATTAGGTCAGACCAACACAACAAACAGTGCTCATATGCATCCCTCCTCAGAGCAATTTAGATTGCTAAACCTTTTTCTAATGCCTGCTGGGATAAATTTTAAAAACAAGATGGCCACTCATGGGCTTGCAGGCCACCTGCAAACAGGAAGTCGTACTGGGCTTCCTGTTACTGTGCATTTCAGTTATGTCAGTTGGGAGAGGAAGCTCCAAAATGGCCACTAGCTTTCTTTTCCAACTGTGCCAGGCTGTTGGTCCAGTTTAATTTATCTCACTGTGGCCGATCCTGCTTATCTGATCATCTTCACATCGCAAGCCTCATTACCGACTGGTAACTGATGGTCTGAGCGGCTGCCACCCCTCCTTTGTTTGAATTGTGCAAGCACATGGGATGTGGGGTCTAGGCTGTATTGCAAGGTCTTTGACCCTTCCACCCCATGGCTTGCACTTGAGGTTTAGGCAACCTCAGGTAAGCCTGCTCCCAATTTATCTATTGCATTGTATGTCCCAAATGGGGTTCTCAGAGATTAGAGTTAGGACTGCACCCCACAGAGGCACCTTGGCGCTGGTGGTGCAGCTTAAGCATACTTCTGCAGATGTGTGTGGCCGAGCCCTCTGTTTTTAACCAAGTTTAGAGACAGATTTTAGGTTGGTCTACAAGCTAACAGGGTTGAGTGCTGTTGCTCCTTTAAGCCTTTTGTATCCTAATTGCCCTGCTAACATGCACCTCCCAGGTCAGTTATAAAATGGTCTGAGTGGCTGCCACCCCCCCTTTGTTTCTTACTCATTACCGACTGATGCATTTTCTATCCCATTGCCCCATATGACCACCGCTACAGCCTCAGCCCACTTATCTTTTCTGGACACATCCAGGCTGGACACATCCAGGCATTGTTTCCTGAACTGTCATCAGAATTGGTTGCTATCTTTGGACCTTGTCTTAGCAGACCCACCTGTAGGAGGACTAAACCACACCTCGATACCTTAACACCGTAAATCAAACAAAACAAAACATTTGAAGATACAGGTACCTTAAAGTGGACCAAAACCTACCCTGGAGTCTGTGAGACTCCAGGGTAGACTCAATTCCGTCCCCCGGGGGCATCCTGAACTGGGATGCCCTGCAGTGTGAAACCCCCCCAGGGCGCACATTAAACTCACCTTTCTCCCCGAGCCCACTGTGCATTTCTGAGCAGCGTAGGCATCACTCGCTTCCCTCCTCGGCTGTGCATGGCCCCGCCTACCGCAAATGAATGGCGAGTGATGAGGGCGCTGCTCAGAAGTGTGGCTAGGATTCAAGCCGGCTGTTCTAGCCGCAGCGTGGATCTGAGGAGAGGTAAGTGGACTCGGCAACCTGGGGGGGTTTCACCCAGTACCCCAAGCCCCAGGGGGACAGACCAAAACCCGGGATAGTGAAAATCCAGAGTTTTGGTCCACTTTAAATGTTTTGTCATGAGCAATCTGCCTATTGCTCTTCAGAAGAGGGCTTGATTGGGTCTGTTATCATACTAATATATTATACCTGGTATTATGCTTTGATAAACAGTAAATAAAAAAGTACTTTAGTAAAGTGTCACATACAATATTAACTGATGTGTCTACTCGTTTCATCGGTACACTAGCTGGAAAACTGAGGGTAGGGCCCTCACTGCTGACTCCTATCAATCTTACAGACTTCTGCACCCGGAGGCATTAACTCTCAAAAAGCGGAATGCATGGGATAGAATGATTTAAAGGTGATTGAAAATGAGTTGAAATTATTGTTAGATTGACCTTCATGCTACATAGATTTGGTAGAATTGCCCAGTGATTGTTAAATCAATGTTATATGTGTGCAGTCAGCATAGGACCTACAAATGGATCCATTCTAAGGCCAGGGGCACTGTCATTTACAACCTATATTCATCTCCCTTTGGTGAACTGATTTATCCTGGTTAAATAGGACCAATGCTCCGAATTTGTGTTTCCTAACGTGTGGTAGTATGTACAGAGTTAGAATAGGTTCACCCTATGAATACATGCAGATATTACTAGAGTTCATTTAGGGCCCATGCACACAAACATTTTGCCAAACTGTAATGTGTCTGTACTTGGGATACCACAAGTAAGCTATACATAGGCTGTGCATATCAGTGACAGAGCTAATTTACACAACTGATTGCTACATAAATAGAAAAAAGGCTTTATACATCATGGAAATTTCCGTGCATTTCAAACACTTTTATTGTGTGTGTTTTAACATAAAAATGAAAAAAATTATTAAATCTCTAGAGGTGACGATCTTTTTTTACCATGAGAACTATAAATCTGAGGAATATCCTTCCACAGAACTTGTTACAGTAACAGGCGACAGCATCCAAAAAGTTCAGCCTCTTTAACATTAACATTAAGCCCCTTTTCACCCCTGGCCGGAGCTCTTACTGCCGCTGCTGCCGCCTCCTCCTCCCCATCTACAAATTTGTGTACTGCGCTGCATCTGTGTGTCTCCACCACAACAGCGGTGGAGACACACAGTGTGAAAGGAGCCTAACTGTCACTATTAGCTGTAAATAATAAAATACCTTCCCTTTTCCCGGTTCCTTGGTTAAACTTGATGGGCATATTTCTTCTTTCCCGCATTTTAACAATTTAACCCAGTTTTAGGTGACAATGTATATGTCATGCCCAAGGTTGTCCTGTTACTGTTTACAAGGTCAAGAGCACTTTCCTAAAATAGAAAGTATTTACATGGCCCATACAGACCAAGAATTATAGGCTAGACCCATTATTCTTAAAGAGTAGGTGGAGCCATGCAAATCTTCTTATTTGCTTCCTCAAAAAATGAACTGCAGTGGTTCTAATATTTACACATTTACTTAAAGCAGACCAACACCCGTGTAGCAGCGGGTGTGGGTATCGCAGCTATAAGACAGGCTAGGGGGCATCCAGAATACTGGAGCACCCCCACTTAACTCCCCAGAATGTCTGTAATCCTTTTTAGGAGGGTTATGTGCGGGGGGGGGGGGCTCCAACATTCTGCCCCCCCCCCCCCCCCGACTGTCTTAAAGCTGTGGGAACCAACACCTTGGCTAATGTAGTGGGCTAAATGAAATTGGATTTTTGCCCTCTTTTAGCCCCAGGGCAGCCATCAAGGTGGGGAAGCCAAGACTCAAGTATGGGGCCTAAGGGGTCCGGCCACGTGAAGGGGGTCCCAGTCCTGATGGCATTCCTGACCTGAGACCTACTGGCTGCCACAATTTTGCCACCAACTTTAATGAAGAATAAGGGTGTCTGCCTTCCTGAGCTTGATTGCCTTGAAGCCAGTTCATACAAATGACTTTACAGTCTTTATTCTTGAAATCCCTCCCTTCCTTAATAATGCATTAGACTACTCTTGTAGTAGTGTTGGGTGAACCCTCACGGTTCTGGTTCATCAAGTTCAGCCAAACTTTGAAAAAAAGTTTGGTTCCGGGACCCGAGCCCTTTGGGTGGTGATGTTCTGCCTCAAGAATCAGGGCTGTAAAATAAAAATTGTGATGGTGAGTGTGGAGGAGGGGGACACAAAATGTGCAGCAAGAAGCGGCTGTAATGTACCTGAGCCCCACAATCTGGTCCACTGGTCGGCATTCCAGTTGTCAAATGGCTGGAGCCACAGAAAGATGGCCGCTGCTCCCATGAGTGAGGACACTCCTAGTGCCGGCAGTTCTAGTGCCAGATGCCAGTGTCCTCGATCATGGGAGTGGCGGCCATCTTTCTGTAGCCCACCTGTAGCTTATTTGACAGCCAGCCAGGGACCCAATTGCGGGGCTCAGATAAGTTTCAGCTGCTTCCTTCTACACACTCTGCATAGGTAAGCTGCTTAGCAGCCCATCAACCAGCTTTTCCGTGTATGGGGCGAACGCCGAACTCAAACACGGACTTCCCAAACCCGAACTCGCAAGGCTGGTTAAGAATCCGAACTTTGTGGTTCGCGGTCACATTCTCCCAACATTACTCTTCAGACTATCCTTCTTTCAGGCTACTCTTCAATTCTCAAAACTAGGTACCTCGCCAAGTGGCACCAAGATTAGAATGGGTGCCTGGGTGGGGTGTACCTGGTACAGAGAGTTCTTGTTGCTTCTTTCAACTCTACCTCTGTCTATACCTCCATAAGTAATTTTCTTCTTCCTTCCTGGATCAGTAATGCCTCGAAATTGAATAGCAGCTTGGGTGGGAGGCACCTGGTACAGGAAGTTCCTCTTATTTCTGACAATTATCTCTATACCTCCACTAGTTATTTTCTTTTCCCTGCCAGAAAACCAAGTTTCCCGCTAACTCTGCTTCTATAAATCTCTATTCCTTACTATGCATTGCTGGAATTGTTAAATGTGGATCCCAACAACTATTGTATCCCGTTAGCCTCTCTTCCACAACTAATTGCTAGTATTTATGTATGTATGTACCAGGCTAAATAAATCTGATTCTAAAAACGCATTTTTGGTTATTTATATAGTTTTTATCATTTTAATTGAAAAACATCAAGGGTCCTGAATATTTATAACCTCTTTCCTCTCTCAATGCCAGTAGGCTAAGGGCACGGTGGTAGCATGTTCTAATAGGATTCTACATTCAGCTGTATAAACCATATTGATTATTTATATCGTACTGATTCTCTCAGCCTCCCAAAATGTTTGGTCAATTACTGACTGTGACTTGCAAATGGGACATACTCCAAGTCACGTTTGCTGACAGTAAATTTCTTCTAGAAAATAAACACATTTTCATAGCGGCATTGTTCTTGTAACTAAGCTGTGTAAAGCAAAAAAAAAAAAGTTTCCCGGCTAATTATTTGCCTCTACAACTTTTTACATCCTGAGGCGGATTTATGCTAAATCCTGTTATTAGTCTTGCTCTGCAATTGCTTTTGTCTGTGACTGGAAGCAAAGCTCAAAGCCTGCAGTCAGCCTTTTATTATATGGAACGTGAATAGAGGTTTGACCCAACATTTATTTGTTTTCCATTCTGCTGGCTGGAAGCAGATATCTCCAGAAAATCAGTGTATTTGCATCCTCGGAGGGGACTTTTACAGACATGTTCAGTTATACTTGTCACAAACAAGTGGATTAGGAAAATTAAGCAGTGTGATAGAAGCACAAAGCATTTTCAACTCAGTTTATATTTATTATGACATGATGCATTTTTCACATTTTACAATGATATATCTATTTTATATACTACATTTTGTTTGTCTGTAAATCAGGGTCAGCTTCAAGTCTATGTGGACCATTGGGCAATGAACTCTCAGTGGCCCTTTTGTGGTGTATTAGGATACAAGTATATGAGCACTGTTTATTGTTGTGTTGTTCTGGTTTAAGTAATTTTTGACTGTTGGTCGAGGAAGGACTATCGTGAAAAAATAATAAAAATCCATATAAATATGCTGAATGACAGAAGAAGGGGTCACTTATACGCCTGGCATCAAGAAATATCCAGCCAGACTTCTTACACTAAAACCTGTCACCCCTGGATTTTATTCCTACAAGGAGAAGAAAACTACAAGCTTGGCGGGTGTATAAGTAACCCCTCCTCTCATTAGCCAATGTGTTTATATAGATTTTTCATATTACACAATTTCATGATACATCAGCTTTAAAAAGATCAGAGGTGCCCTTAGCCAAATGTAAAATTCCCCCTGTAATATGCTTCTAAGATCTGTAAAGCAAAATATTTCATTCACCAGAATAATGTATATTAAGAGAGGAATAGTAATCCTACTATACTCATATAAAACATATGTATGTAATACTAGAAGACCTCTAGCAGGTAAAAAGGAATGATTCTTTTACTGTAAAAATCATTATACTGTTAACATTAATTCAGAGGTTTACTATAGTTAAAGGGTTTTTTCTACTACCACTCTGAGATACGTTATCTACAAACATATTACTGTTGTTAAAACCTTGAAAAGTACAATCTATGCTAAATCTGGATCTAGATACCTTATTAGCATTCTAAAATTCTCCTGTACATGCACCTTTTTCCAAGCTGGTACACGGACTAATTGACTGCTGGGTTCTGATTTTCAGGGCCTCTTACAACCAAACATGGACATGGTTACCCCTTATCCATCTTACAGCCACTTTTATTTTTAGGCCTGATGATGACATAACATGGTACCTGTCTCATATTGCTTTTATGTTTAGGCAGATTCTCTTTCTTACCTTTTGAGCCCTAATATGCCTCCCTCATTCACCTGCTTCTTCTGGTCCTGGCACCACCTACCTAAGAGAGTGGGGGTAGGAAACAAAACTGCTGCTGACAAAATACTCAACTTTCTCCTACGAGAGTATGACATAACTGCAAGATGAGTGGCACAAGTAGCACTGCTAAATATGATCTGAATCAGCCTATTATATTATTATTATTATTATTATATTATATGATAGGCTGATACACTGATGAAGAGAACTCTTTCCTATATTTCCTATACTACCCTGGTTGGCTACATAAGGTATTACTGAGAGAATGCAGACGGCAATTTACCTTGACAATAAGAATAATAAACCCCATTGGTAGGTAAATAAGCATTTATGTATTTACATTAGACCTGAAAAGGACAGTTCAAATATAATTATAATTAAAGGCTAGTTGAGTTCTATCAGGGACAGGAAATGCTTCAGGTAAGGAGTTGCATTAGGTTTGTAATTTATTAATTTATCTTCATTGGTCACCAATGAAAACTAAAATTTGAGTCAGGCATACTGTATTATAGGGGTTATCCACTTGATGATGGGGAGCTTTTGGAGTTGGAGAGGCAATAAACTAGGAAAAAAGCCCCATGTACATGTAAAGATGAGGGGCAGATAGGTAGGCAGGTAGGTATTTTATTTTTAAGTTTAAAAATAACATTTGTTTAAATTTTCACATAGACTACCATAAGTTCGTTCCAAATATCTAAAACTGTCAAACTTTTTAATTATAGTAAGGTAGATATTTTATTTTATTTTAGTCTGGGGTGAGAATAGCTCTCAAAAGGGAACCTCTCCAAAATTTCCATTGGCTTCCAAAATCATTTGGGTTACCCCCATTAAATTAGTAGCAGTACTTTCTTAGTATGTATTACAAAGGAAGAAATTGTTACACAAAATGATATGAGATTACCATCTGGTCCCTGCTGGGATTTCCCCCTATGCCAGGATAATCTCTAAAAGCACAGTCTAGGATCTTAAATCACACAGCAAAATACTATGGGGTGAACAATACAGCTATAATGCCAAGGTGTTATAAAACCTTTAATTATATACTTTGATGGATCTAGTAGTTAAAAGGGTGGGAAATCTACCCAGGGCAAGAGCTTCAAGGATAGCTTGGTCTGGAAGGTTTTTTAAGGCAAGTTTTTTGTTTTCAGGTATTAGTGTAATTCACTAAATCAGTGCCTTTTTGTAACCCTACATAAGAAATTGCCCCAGAGCTCAGAAACTCACTGCATGGGTGGGGGGTAATTTAAGTGATCCTCAGGAAGGAAAAATGTTAATGAAGTCCCATAGGCCACAGTTATTGACAAACTTTTAGAGAAAATATCTAACTCATTAAAATACATTTCCTATCACCTGTACAATTGTCCCATTGCATTAAAATGTTAGACCCACAATGCGCAACAGGAAAGGTTCAAGACAAATATAATGTGCTCTGGAATAGCCTGTTACTTTTATATAACTGGGAGAATGTCCTTTTACTTATAAATAGTACTTATAATTATTAATACTTTACATTATGCATTACATTTGTATTTATACATCTAACTTACATTTTGCCATTTGGTGTTATACTATATTATAGCCTTACACGTTTGTGGAGCTTATGTGAACTTTTTCACCTTTTTGCACTTTTCAGTAATTGAAGATGTATTTCGTGACTGAACTCATAGGACTGCTGGATCTTTTTGCACCCCTTATATTATGTATATTTTCTTTTACGGATTTTGACCCTATAGCCTGTTTGGGATTGTTCCGGTTCATTATAATATATCGATAACTTAGATAGATTAGGATAGGTTAAATAGGTAAATAGGCACTAAAGAAAAAACAAGCTCACCCATCAAAAGTATTGTTGCCTATTTTAAGCAATTCTGCCGTAGTTAAACATTAAGGGTTGCCATTCAATGGCTTGTCTGCTGAAGTATAAGGATTTATATAATTTGAAAGAGCCTCATTTTAGTATATGGATTGTCACAAATTGAAATTGCCATTGAGGCCAGCAGTAATTTAGATTCCCATCATGTATCCTATGTATGGAACATGGCATGGATATATATCAACTGTGTTTACACAAATTTCCATTGCGTGCATTGTTTGCTCATACACACAGAAATAACAAATATTGGTAGGTGAGCTGATGAGAAATAGGGCCCTATTAAGTATGACTGGCCTAGAGACATTGGTGTGGGAACCTCAAAGACAGTTGTGGGACAAAATGAATGGTGCTGTATACTGCTAGCACCATGTACATGAGAGGATAAATATAAAAACAAATAGGTATAACTTACAAGGCCCTCTACAGCCAAGCACCTTCCTACATTTCATTGCTTGTCCAAAATCCCAACCCAAACGCAGTCTCTGATTGGTCTATGACCTCCTCCTGGCCTCCACCCTGACCACCATCCTTTCTATCGTCCAGGACTTCAGACATGCTTCTCTGCTCTGGAATGCCCTTTCCCATACAATTTGACCCTCTTCAACCCTTAAAACCTTCTAAAGCACCCCCCAAAACACATCTACAGGCTTACCATCTGGCCTAACCAAACCCACTTTAAAGTCTTGATATCCTTCAGAGCATCTTGATTAGCAAATACTCTGTCACCCATTTTGCTCATAATACTGTATGTGTTATATGCCTTTGTAGTTACATCTACAACTCATAATGTCCTGTGTATTTTAAGTATGTTACTTGTCTCACCCTCCTGTAACTTTGTACAACTTTTTTTTTTTTTAAAGCCCAACTCCGGGAAAGACAAAATAAGTCCCAGGACCGAAATTCTACTGTCCCTTTTTCTTCAGCTTCCAGAAATATTGTGTCAGTGACATCATGGAATGTACAGGTATCCATGGTGGCCTAACAGGGACAGAAAAACATCTAATCTATAGTCAGGATCAGTCGAGAGAGAATGGGAAAAGTTTTTCCCGTAGTTGTGCTTCAAAGGTTTGAGTGCTGGTAAAAGTGGAGAATGGCTGTAAAAGGTGTACAAAGATGCCTTTTTTCTCCTTTTTTCTAGTTAAAAAAAAATAAGTACATGCCCAATTTGTGCAAGTAGCAGCAGCTTGTCCCCACTATTGCCTCTCACAAATACAGACCTTAGTTTGAAAGAATCATAAAGTGTACCAACACTCATTTTTAATAAAAGTTGTGGTGGTACAAGCACAGAGGGGGCTTCCCTATAAGAGGCATATTTATAGGGGGTGCGACTGCACCAGGGTCCCAGAAGGTCAGGGAGTCAATCATTGTTGCACCTCATTTATCATATTTATGCTCACCTGGCACCATTTAGAGAAAGGAAGCATTTGCTGTTTCAGTTCTTAAGTTCTTAAGTTGGTAAAAGTCATAAAAAAGTCCACAGTATGAGCCTTGACAGAATCCCATGCAATATTTGCACCAGGACCTCATCTTATTTCGTTATACCACTGATATTCCCAATCACTGATACCCCTCTCCCCCAGCCAGCTCCAGTTTATTTTTTAACCTTTACCCTTTTAGCAAAATCCAGACCCACAATTGCCTGCCGATGGCCATGCGGTTCAGTTTTTACTTCCAGGATTTTAGCTGTTGAAGGAACCCTGCACCATGTGACCACCGACAGCCAATCACAGGACTGGATTTTTCTGGGGAACAAGGTGAAGATGATAACAACTGGGACTGGTGGTGTTGTGTGCGTGGGGGAATCGGTTATTGGGAACCCCCCACACTTGCATCTCAGGTATAATGCAAGATGGTCACTCCCATGTCATTCTAGGAGTGCAGCTATTCCACAATATCTGCATAGGGTTAAGACCTCTCAAACAGCATATGCCACTGATCGTCAAAGAGGGGCTTTAGTGGAGTAAATTACTAAACGTTAGATTCTTGACTCGAGGTCCACTTTAGGTTCGAGTTGTTATTTTAAACATTTAACATTACAATTTTCACAATGCAGGAATTAGGTTCCATTATGCCTAAACATTGCTGAATTTAATTTGTCTCAAAACTGCACAATCAGTCATTGGCAACCTTGAATTTCAACTATGCAAAGCTTTTGGTCCAGTTTAACTACTTCCGAACTGATTGGACCTTAAGCAAATTTCGATGTAGGTCCAGCCTGTTAGTTTATTTTTATGGATTTGTAAAAGCCTCGGTATGGACTTGATTGGATGTTTATACTACTTCTTTTTACTAATACCTCACTTTGCTATAATAGAGCGCACTGCTACACTAGAGAATCCTTGTTGTCTATGGTTCTTGTGTGAATGTTTGGCCACCAAAACCTACCCAGCAAGTTAATCCCTAGCGGCTGCAATCCCTATCCAGTTTACTGGGTTTTGAGACTGATAACATTTAACACCCTCTGCTCCCAGTGACACTCATGGCTCTGCACCAGATGACTTTCCTGTTTGACCACCAAAAAACCTGCCATACTCCACCAGTAAGGGTGACGCTAATTGTTACACAAACAAGCAAAAATAAATAATAAAGATAACCGGTGGAAGTGGATGGCCCCGGAGGGCTGTATGATGTTTTAAAAGAACTGTACTTATAAAAGAAAAAGATTAGGAAGAGAGATAAGCAGCTCACTAAAGAGGGAAAGAGACAATTTCTACTCCATTTTATGTAGACAAATACCAGGTACCAATATGCGGTTTCCTCTTCTGTCAGCATCTGGCTCAAGGGATATGCGAGAGATAAGAGAAGATACTAAACACAGGCGCCCAGGGCTCTCCCTGATTGCTGCAATCAAACAGGACTTGAAAATTGCAGTCCCACGAGAAAGCAAAGCAAGCTAATGGCATTAACATGCTTGATATGGGATTTACCAAGCTAAGCCTCCAAAGCAACCAGCAGGGTTTTTGTTCAGTAGTAATTGGTTGGAGCAATCTTGGATGCCTGGAGCTATTGTAATCCAGAATCCAACTCCACCATAAATGTATACCATAGATAAACCTATATATATATATATATATATATATTCCCCTCGAGTCTTAATGTGCCCCCTCGAGTTAGGACTGCACCTCACAGGGGCACCTTGGCGCTGGTGGTGCAGCTTAAGCATACTTCTGCAGATGTGTATGACCGAGCCCTCTGCTTTTAACCTAGTTTAGAGACAGATTGTAGGTTGGTCTACAAGCTAACAGGGTTGAGTGCTGTGGCTCCTTTTAGACTTTTGAATCCTAATTGCCCTGCTAACGTGCACCTCCCAGGTTAGTTATAAAATGGTCTGAGCGGCTGCCACCCCCCCTTTGTTTCTTTTGAATTTGTGCAAGCACATGGGGTGTGGGGTCTAGGCTGTATTGCAAGGTCTTTGACCCTTCCACCCCATGGCTTGCACTTGAGGTTTAGGGCAACCTCAGGTAAGCCTGCTCCCAATTTATCTATTGCACTGTATGTCCCAAATGGGGCTCTCAGAGATTAGAGTTAGGACTGCACCCCACAGAGGCACCATGGCGCTTGGTGGTGCAGCTTAAGCATACTTCTGCAGATGTGTGTGACCGAGCCCTCTGCTTTTAACCAAGTTTAGAGACAGATTGTAGGTTGGTCTGCAAGCTAACAGGGTTGAGTGCTGTGGCTTCTTTAAGTCTTTAGTAACCTAATTGCCCTGCTAACGTGCACCTCCCAGGTTAGTTATAAAATGGTCTGAGCGGCTGCCACCCCCCCTTTGTTTCTTTTGAATTTGTGCAAGCACATGGGGTGTGGGGTCTAGGCTGTATTGCAAGGTCTTTGACCCTTCCACCCCATGGCTTGCACTTGAGGTTTAGGGCAACCTCAGGTAAGCCTGCTCCCAATTTATCTATTGCACTGTATGTCCCAAATGGGGCTCTCAGAGATTAGAGTTAGGACTGCACCCCACAGAGGCACCATGGCGCTTGGTGGTGCAGCTTAAGCATCCTTCTGCAGATGTGTGTGACCGAGCCCTCTGCTTTTAACCAAGTTTAGAGACAGATTGTAGGTTGGTCTGCAAGCTAACAGGGTTGAGTGCTGTGGCTTCTTTAAGTCTTTAGTAACCTAATTGCCCTGCTAACGTGCACCTCCCAGGTTAGTTATAAAATGGTCTGAGCGGCTGCCACCCCCCCTTTGTTTCTTTTGAATTTGTGCAAGCACATGGGGTGTGGGGTCTAGGCTGTATTGCAAGGTCTTTGACCCTTCCACCCCATGGCTTGCACTTGAGGTTTAGGGCAACCTCAGGTAAGCCTGCTCCCAATTTATCTATTGCACTGTATGTCCCAAATGGGGCTCTCAGAGATTAGAGTTAGGACTGCACCCCACAGAGGCACCATGGCGCTTGGTGGTGCAGCTTAAGCATACTTCTGCAGATGTGTGTGACCGAGCCCTCTGCTTTTAACCAAGTTTAGAGACAGATTGTAGGTTGGTCTGCAAGCTAACAGGGTTGAGTGCTGTGGCTTCTTTAAGTCTTTAGTAACCTAATTGCCCTGCTAACGTGCACCTCCCAGGTTAGTTATAAAATGGTCTGAGCGGCTGCCACCCCCCCTTTGTTTCTTTTGAATTTGTGCAAGCACATGGGGTGTGGGGTCTAGGCTGGATTGCAAGGTCTTTGACCCTTCCACCCCATGGCTTGCACTTGAGGTTTAGGGCAACCTCAGGTAAGCCTGCTCCCAATTTATCTATTGCACTGTATGTCCCAAATGGGGCTCTCAGAGATTAGAGTTAGGACTGCACCTCACAGAGGCACCATGGCGCTTGGTGGTGCAGCTTAAACATACTTCTGCAGATGTGTGTGACCGAGCCCTCTGCTTTTAACCAAGTTTAGAAACAGATTGTAGGTTGGTCTGCAAGCTAACAGGGTTGAGTGCTGTGGCTCCTTTAAGACTTAGTGTGCCCCCTCCCCTGTGCTCTGCACATTCTTCCGCTGTGAAAGCTAAGATGTAAATGAAGCAGTGCACTCACTGTCTGCTTTTAGTTACAATGTCTGTTTGTTGACTTCTCAGATGAAAGCCTGCTGTGTCTCTGGCTCTGTCTCCTTCATTTCCCCTCTAATAAGGCTTTGCTCTCAATTAAGATAATGATGCAACTTTTCCTATGGATGATTTGGTCTTTTAATCAATTAGTAAAATATGAAGACAGCATGCCGCTCAGACAGGAGCAGGTTTTACAAGAAAGATTGCTGGCAAATGGTTTCCTTCAGTTCAACACCATATTACCCAATTAGTCGGACTTTCTGCTCCTTTCCGGTTAAAGGGGTTGTGTGCTAGATCTTTCAGTTACTGTCTTTGTTTTTTTATGTGTTCTGTATTATAATTGTTGGCATTTTTTATAGAATCAACCCAGTGTTGGATGATAAATGTTCAATCACAGTGCAAAAACAGCTAAACTATGTTAAAAGTAAGCAAAGGGATCATACTAATATATTTATTAGCATTAGTAAGTGCCATCATCTTAACCTTCACAGGGCACCAAACTCAAACTCTACCACTTGTGATCCCCCCACTTTTGCCTCCATTCTGTAGACTGGAGAATTGCAAGGGCATGGCTCTCTTGTTACTTGTTTCTTATTGTCTCCTGTTCCCACAACATTGGGTCTGAACTTTGTAGCATCTAATTTGTAATAGTCTCTAGACTGTATGTTTTACCTTGCCTTTATATATCAAAAGGGGGGGGGTGCCTTTCAGTTATTGCAGGCTCTTGTTCAGATTTTGCTGGTCGCTACTGTTTAGATTTAGACTCAGGGTGCCTCCATTCACCCTCCATCCTCCTCCTCCCCGGTCAAAAAAAACTTTTAGCACTTGCTTAATAGGAAGTGTAACAAACATTTTTAAAGGCATAACCAATTCATGAATTGTATGTTATGTTATATAGATTGAAAAGCGTAAGCAAATCCAACTGTGTACTGAGGAAGCATTCATTTGCGAAATGCGTTTACACTATATGCTTGTGGTATTTGAAAGAAATATCCGAGGCTTGCTACAGCTCAGGAAAACTACTTGCTACAAAAAAGAGCACTAGATTTAAAATCTTATAGAACTCTCTCATGTCGTATGTATATGATCATAGAGAAGAATGATACATGGTAGGATTGATTAGTTTCCTGACCAAAATATATGGTGGAATACACACCAGTTCTGGAACCAATAAACAAATCCCCCCCCCCCCCCTGCCCCGCCGCCTTTATATATACCTTGCACAGTGCTATGGACAAAGATGGTGCGGCATAAATAAATAGATAATGGAAAACATAAGGAATGTAAGCTTACGCACTAAAAAATAAGAGAGCTGTCACGAGGTTGTAGTATGTATTAAGCATGATTGCAAGTGCTTTATAGACTACTTTGGCAGTAAATAGATTGATTAGAATATATTATATGCTCATTTTAATAGATAAAGTTTGAGGGCACTTTTGAAAGGTTTGGGTGTTGTAAAGAGCATGGGGAGGGCATCTGAGAGCAACCGTGCATACTTGTAAAAATAACATTTTCAAAAATAATCCCATGAATGCATAAATATTCTCCCTTTTCCAGTACAGTAAACAGAAAACATCAATATTTTGCGTAGCTGCTCTGTGCTTTCATTGTAGCACTAATCTCTTTTGAGATAATTTAACTTACCAAATGTATTAAAAATGCATATAAATTTCTAGATACCAAGAACATGGGTTACTTATGAACTCGGTGTGGAATAAATCCCACAAAAGAATGTTGTTATTTTAATTTCCTGTAAGAAAGAAAAACATTAAAGTATCAAAATGTAACCAAATTTTTACATCAACAAAATATTGGATATGGGATAAGAGTATAGCGGAAAAAGTATAGAGGAGGAATAAAAGAGAAAGAAAGAAGAGAAATAATAGAGCAGTGTGGGTAAAATATTACTGTCCAGTCCCCCAAAATCACTCAAACAAACTTCAGGAGCTTATCTATATTTAGAGAGTATTTTGCAGAAGGTAGCAGTCTATCCAAGGTGCCCACCAACATTTCACTTTTACTGGGAATAACGCTTCTCCTCTGACCTTCTTTTCTCTGATCCAGCCTGGAAATGGTAGCATTAACTAATTGTATTTCTCTCAAAAGCATTGCAGGATGAGTAAAAACGTCCACACACAAAAAAGTTGCAATAGTAATTAGCCCTTATAATAAGTCCAATAAGCACATGCTGACTCAGAAGACAGAAAGCAGGGAAGCAGTCCTCCCTTTTAAAGTGATTAGAGATGGGCGAACTCTAACCACAAAGATCATGTTCATACCAAACTTTTCGAGTAAAACCTGAACACGGACATCAGCCAGAAGTCAGTGTTTGAGTTTGGGTTCAGCCCAAACACAGAAAAGCTGAGCAGCCCATCAACCCACTTCACATAAGGTTGCAGCAGCAGGAAGCAGCTGTAACTCACCTCTGCCAGACCCTCTTCCCGTCAATGCTGCAAAGCAGTGGTGGCTGAAACAGCAGCATTTGAAAATGGCCACGTTCAGGGCTACAAAAAGATGGCCACCAGCGCCCATGAGTGACACTCCTAGTGCTGGCCATCTTTTTGAAGCCCCAGCTTGCCCTGGAAGAGGATCTGGCAGAGGTAAGTTACAGCTTCTGCTGCACACTATGTGCCCCCCTGCCACAGCCACCCCCCAAAGTTCTGGTCCCCATTGATGTCATTGAGGACCGTGCTTGGGTTTGGGCCCTGAACCCGAACATTTATGCAAAGCACAACCCAACTTGCTGAACCTGAACAATTAAACTGTAACATAGGGGTTGATTCAGAGTCAGGTGAGAATTCTCACTCCCTTTTTAGGAGAGAAACTCCTTCCATTAACTTCCATTGTCTACCAGGTGTTAATGTTCACCTGGCTCTGAAGCAGCCCCAAGGTAGACAATAGAAATTAATGGCAGTATTTTCTCCTAAAACAGAGTGAGAATTCTTACCTGACTCTAAATCGACCCCATAATGGCAACTAGGTTGAAGTGTTCCCCAATGCTGAGCTGTGTGTACTGTAATGGATTATATCATCACTGGAAAGCATCAGGGGGAAAGAAAAATATGTCTGACTCCATCCAGTTTGTGTTGTTATGAATAATGGGCAAAGGCTTTAGTAAAAAAAGAAACAGATGCTGATTTAGGGCACTAGTATGGGTATAGAAGGTGAGGACATAAACTTCCTTTCTAGGTATAGGATCACTTTAAATGTAGAATAGTACATTTATTAAAGCGGACCAAATCCACATTTTAAACTAGCATTCCTTGAATCCCCCCCCCCATAAGGAGCACCTTTTGTCAATTTACACTGCTCCTGCTTCACTCTAATCCCGGATAATGGCGCCTGTTTTAGCTGTAAAGCTCCACCTCCTCCATTCTTTGCCACTGTTGTGTGTGGCAATGATGTCATTGCCACACCTATGCAATGACTGATCTCCTGCCATCTTACAGAGAGGGACAGCAAAAAAAGTGTTCCACGGTGATTCGAAAAGCAAAAATATACATTTCGAATTCTACACCCTAAGAAGAGAGTATCATCAGGGGCTTTGGCCAAGTGTATTTCACAAGTTTCATGGGTTTTGTTTCTGCTTTAACAGTGTACATAAGTAACCCCTCCTCATGCAATCCTGTATATTTATGCTTATGTTTTATTATTCCATCATTTTTTGTGGTAGGCCTCCTTTATATACCCTCACATGCTTGACATGGTACTCACATGGTAGGTTGTCATGGGAATGGCCTACCTGTGTTTGGTCTCTCAAATTATTGGACGGGTTTGATAATGTTAAGAACATAATTCTTTGTCATTATTTTTTTAGTTCAACAATTTAATTGGGGTCATTGCCTTGCAAAATAACTGGTGGCAGATTTCAAATCTGTCTTTTATTTCAGCATTAGATAGACTTTCATTTTTGGCCAAATCACAAACTCTATTTTTGAAAATAATTAAACCGGACCAACACCCGTTATTACATTAACGTGTGTTGGTCCCTCTCTTTGCTGCTAGCAAGAAGCTTGGGGGGGGGGGCATCCAGAACGCTGGAGCCCCCTCGCACCTAACTGGCCGCAAGCACCAGGAAAGGAGTCCGCGACTGACTGCCCAGCGGCCAATGGCGGGACTACTTTCCCGGCACTGGTGGCTCGTAAGGAAGGTGAGTATTCTAAGCATCCTATGCAGTTAGGTGCGAGGGGGCTCCAGCGTTCTGGATGCTCCCCCGAGCTTCTTGCTAGCAGCAAAGATAATGTAATAACAGGTGTTGGTCCGGTTTAAAAATCAACAGTAAACCTCCACATTCAACGGCAAGTGGAAACATAGAAAAGAAGCAGAAAAGACCACAGAATCTTTCCTATGGGTGCTCGACCTTTTGAGGATACACAAATGATTTGGTAATCTGTCAAGGACAACAGTCATATACAATGGTTCTGAATTATGATTTTGACTGAAAATGGAAAAAAAATCTGGGATTTTCACTTTCCCGGGTTTTAATCCTTTGGGACGCCTTGCTATGTGTTACCCCCCCCCCCCCCCGAATCGCCCACACAAACTTTCCTTTCCCAGTCACAAGGCTTATGTTCAGGCCCTCGTCCAATCAGCCCCATATGCTGAGCATTTTAATGTTTAGACACAGAGCTCAGCAATAGAGAGCTAGAGCAGCTGCATTCCCAGTCCCGGTTTAGAGATGATGATCCAGGTCAGTCCACCAAGGTTTGTTAGCATTATGGAAAATCTGAAAATTGATCAAAAATAATACATTTTAAACAACAGCGAGATACCCACTGGCGTTTTCCCCTTTGTTCTTCCAAAATATAGGTCCAATATTTATAACCAACTCTCCAAGCATAATAATAATAATAAATATTGTAATAAGATAAACATAAGGCAATACGATGCCTATGGAATTCCTTGGTGGGTATTTTTTAAACTGACTAGATGTCCCACTTTCTGTAGGACAGTCCCACTTTGAGGCCTATTGTCCCTCTGAAAACACTGGGGACACATATAGACTGAGCCACTGAATGCAGGATGCCTGGTCGGTTTACAACTGCTCTGAATAACAGTAGTAGAATGCACAGATTGGCTGGGCATTGGCTTAACCACCAACATCTTTTCTGGACCCAAGTTTCATAAGCATGTGACCAGGGGCGGGGCTACACCTACTTATACATATGAGTAGCATAGAATGCTGTCATATTTGCTCCTCAAAAGCATGTAAATAAGCCACACCTCTAAACCACACCCCACCACACCTATCAGCTGTCCCAGTTTGAGGCCCTCTAAAAAAGTATCTGTATTTCTCCACCAAGCAGGTGATCCTATATTGAAAGCAAATTATGTAATAAATAACGTTGTTATGAAAGCTAAACTGTATTCATTTACTAAGTTTTCAAAAGAGAAAATAAATATTTGCTACAAACTGAATATTTTAGCTTAGAATGCTATATTACCACATAATCTCAATATAACAGATGACACAGACTGATGAAAAGGATTGTTTTCTGCTACTTCAACAATGTAAAAAAACTGCATGGATTAGAATATTTTTACATAACAGAAGCTCATACAGTTTATCAGGGCTGCCAAAGCAGGCTGTGCTAAACACACAAGGGGCTTTTTAGCTTGCTCAAGTATATCTGCTGGTAGCGTAACAAAACAGACTTTAAAAAGTCAATGTAATCAAATAAAACACTTCAAATTATTACAAAAAAAAAAGAATTGTCCATGAGCCAGACAACTAAATACATCTAAATGCAAGCTTATTAGTCTTATCGTGTTTGTTCCTGTTGGCCCTTTTATGAATGACTGCAGGAACAAATAGACAAGGAGGAGAGATAATTTACAGCTAATCACAGTTGTAAAACTGCCATGGCTTCCCAGATATAAACTAAAAGGACAGAATTTGTGGAAATGTACCAGGGTGAGACTGTTCATTTAACTGTTTGATATAGGATTTGTGATTTTCATTTTTAAACTGTCTCTTGGAAAAGGGAAAAATAGGAAATGACCTAGCATAGTGTAATGAAGTGCCTGACTAGTCATGACTGTAGGCACTGCCATAATATAAGTCTGAAAGAAATTCATCACAAGCAGACAGAAAATCTTGGAGTGACTGATGTTTGTTATAATGGAGTGGTGACATTGGGCAAAAAGTAAAAAAGATGAAAAAATACTACTCATTTATGCCTGACATGTGTAGAAAACATGTTTTGGGAATAGGTCTAGTTTTGTTATATTACAATTTGATTAGCTATATATATATTAGCTTGTGTATAATAGTTGGTACTGGTCTTTTATATGGATAGGAGTGCAAATGATACCCAACGCCTTTCATTGCTCATGTCATGTAGTATGATGGAAAAGAAAGGCAGAACTGGTCTGTTTAGAAACACTGATATGGTATATATGTTAGATATAAGTCAAAAGCCTAGACTTGCTGTGTAGTGTAACCCTAGAGCACATATGCTCAACTTGTGGCCCCTGACATGCTGTGGGGAAAGTGGGAGGAGTATGTAAAAGTAAATCGAGGCTCTGTAAGGAGGATAGGTTGCAAGGAGAGTGTATTGCCAAATAGAGGTCACAATGGTGGCTTGGAGGAATGTGGTGTCATTGATAGATAAATGTCTGGCACCATGACAAGATAAGAGTTGTTTCTATATTTAATTGTATGTTTAGCATTGGTAGGCTTTTAGATGGGTCGAGTATTGGGAATACATTTACAATTTGGGATTGATAGTGGGGTGGGTTCTAATTATAAATATGGAACCCATATATTTGGAAAAGTAAGGCGTTCAACATGTGTATTGCTAGCATGTGGGGATTGTTAGATATAAATGTGGTATTAGGGTGCTGTGGTGGAAGGACCCAGGAGTAACAAAAATCTTCTGAATTTGGGAGACAGTTGGGATCCTGATTGTTGCAGAAAATCTTTGTTATGCTATTTAAAATGAAAAGTTTTAACTTCTGAACCTAAACCAAGACCAGTTTTCAAATCACTTATATGGCCCTCAGTGTTGAGGACCTCTGCCCCAGAGGGTTTTGCAACTTGTCTCTCTGGGTCTTTTTCCATGAATTAACAAACATAAAATAGTAAATTCGATTTTGTATGTCACGTATTTCTGGCTTGTGGATATATATGGTGTGCGGTAGGCTGTCTGCACACATGTGTTTCTAACACTGTCCAGTTTGTGAACTGTTCTTGGAACCATTGTGAATAAGCAGCAATATGTGGAAACGGCAGAGCACCACATGTCATTGATGTGAGAGGTGAACTTTGCCTACAAGTTACACAAGACTAGCATGCTTGCTACAGTGTAGCAGCTCACCACCAAAGTGAACCAGGGGCCAGACATGGGGCTAAAACTACAGTTCAGCAAACTCTATCATGTATGAGGCTCTGAAGCAGAAGGATGGTCACTGGACCACAGCTAAGTCACATCAGCAGAAAAGGCTTCCAATTTCACAGCAGTATTGTAATTGGACCTCCACAGTTGTCCTCTGTAATGTGTCATGTTTTCTGCTTCATTGAACAGATGGACATTGGTGTGTCAGGTAACAAGCATCAAAGAACAAACATCCTGGTCTGGGGAATGTTGTGGTGGCATTCTTTGGACCTACTCATCCATGTGGAGGAGATTCTCAACCAAATTAGGCAGGAATCTGTCCTGCCATATATACTCATTGTCTTCCATGGGGCAGTTAGGATCTTCCAGTAAAACAATGTGACATGTCACAAGGTCAGAAATGTCCAACAGTGGTTTGAAGAGCATGACCAATACTTGCAATACTACCCTGGCCCAGACTTGAGCACTAACTGTGGTACCACCACAATCATTGTGTGTGCTCTATGGATCCTTCCCCTGCACTCTCCAGCAGCTGTGGGATGCAATGCAGTCAGCATGGCTTCAGATACCTGTGGTAATGCATTGGGACCTTATCCAGTCCCTCCTTGCCTTTCTAGCTGTTGTCTGCTCTGTAGATGGTGATTTTGGTAGCTGGTGG
Source organism: Gastrophryne carolinensis (assembly GCA_027917425.1). Taxonomy (NCBI): domain Eukaryota; kingdom Metazoa; phylum Chordata; class Amphibia; order Anura; family Microhylidae; genus Gastrophryne; species Gastrophryne carolinensis. The sequence continues at coordinate 169,339,917 of CM051236.1, forward strand.
TCATAAAAAGGTGACTTGACTTGGTGGAACTTAAAAGACATATCCCCAATACCTTGTTCTAATGCAGGGATGCAAAACCTGTGGCTCAGGGGCCAAATGTCCCTCTTAGCTGTCAATTGGGGCACCTGGCCCATCTGCCAGCCTAGTGTTTCTAACCACATCTGCTCACTTCACCTCACCTTTGTTTTCCCACCTCTGCCTGCATCATGTCTACTCATCTCTTCCTGCTTCTAAAACCAACTTCACCTCTGCTCACCTCATGTGTACCCATCTCATCTATTTGCACCTCACTACTGCTTTCCTCATCTCTTGTTGTCTCACCTCAGCCATTCTCAACTCTCTGCCCACATCACCTCTACTCACCTCACCCTTTCTCACCCCACATCTGCCCACTTCTTCTGCCCACATCTGCATAATAATAAACTCATATATAATGCTTTAAGGTCAAAGCTTTCCTGCAGCAAACTGTTCCCTTTTTCTTTGCTGGCATTTTATTGTGACTCCATAAAACAAGACAATGCAGCACTTTGAGCAAAATAGATTGTGCATCCCTGCTCTAGAGGCACTGCTTTATGAAACGTGGGCAACAGATATTGGAGATAGGATGACGTGCTGGATGTATATGTGTAGCATGGCAATCCCATGATAGTAATAATGACTCCCCTATGCTCTGTACAAATATCAACAATCTTCTTCCAAATCCAACATTAGACATATCAGTTTCAGCAAATGTATACATTATACAGGGAAAATGTGAAATACAGCTGGAACGCATCCTGTCTACTTGTATGACAGCACACAATGCTAAGAGCTGTCACCAATGAGTGCTTTACAGGTTGTATCTCTCTAGGACTAGTTCCTGTTTTGTTTTTTTAAGTTGACAGCTATGCTGAAATATGTATCGAGTAAACTTTTGTGTGCTTGGGGGCAATAAGGGCAGTTTTCACAATGAACTGTACATAACAATGTAGATTTTTGTCACCATACAAACTTAAAGTGACACTGTAGGCAGAAATAAAGAAGTCTACCCACTTTTCTTCCCATGTAGCACATGCGCCAGGACCATATCTTCAGACCAGATCAACCGATATTTTTGTATTATTTACAGATTTAAAGCTATTAGTAAACACTAAACAAAAAATCTAATCTATTTTGAAGCTGCTGATGCTGTAAAAAGCTACTGTGGGGGGGGGAGCTTGTGGGCATGTTCAATAGACTGCACTGTGCCACATATCTTGGTGTATCTTCCACCTTCTATATAATTTATAAACAAATTGTATAATAGTGTGCCCAACATTTCCTGTGTCCATAGGGGGCACAACAAGCGCTTGATGCACTCCTGAGACAGCAGGGGCAGCAATGGAACCCAGAAGTTCTGGATCTGCTGAACAGGGGAAAAAAGGCTAGTATAGATGTTTTCCTAACTTGGTCCTTATAAGAACAAAGCCATTGTCATTATTTATCAAGACAGGTGGCATAACATACAGCAAATGCTAAAACTAAAAAGGTTTTTGCCATAGATCTTTGTCAGACACTGATATATCTGTCCTGCTTGGTACAAGCAAATTGCTGAAGCATCCGCTAAAATGTAGTCGGCATGAAGATTGGTCATTCTTTCCCATTCACAGCTGGAGGTTTGTCCTCCAGGCAAATGCAATTTCCCTCATACAAAAAGAGTGACAGTTCTTATTTCGGGAAAGTTGAGGCAGTTTGTTTTTTTCAAGCAAAGGCTTAAAGAGATTGATGGATAAAGAAACCAAATATCCCTAGTTGGTAATTTTGTGATTTGTTTAATTACTGGAGAGAATTGAGACAAGTGCCCTTAGGTGGCACTTGGCCTGTTTGGGGGGAAGCTACTGATTCTGAATGGCTAGCAGTATATAAATGTCACTGAGTGCTGCTATGATAATTGACGTCAGACCAGAATTGGGCATTTGAATAATGGCATAATGAATGATATTTACTGCTCAGTTGTCACTATGAAAAGGTGGTCGCATTTAACTATACATACCTGGGTTACAATTGTTCAGAAGTTAAAACTATAAAGCCATTTCAGTGTGCGTTCTTTTTCTTTTTTATAGTTATACCGATGACTGTAGTGGGAGAAATAAAATGGACCAAAAATGTACATAAATTGATCTAATCCCAGAACAGCATGGAGCCTCCAATCAAGTGCAGAAGAAATTCTCTTTTTAAATCCCCAAAGACAGGTGAAGGGGTTTTCTGAGGATTTTTCCTCCCTTCAGGTTAACATTCAATATTTCAGAGAGGACCTATACCTTGATAAATAAACAATAGGTGGGGTGGGCAGTCATGTGACAGACAACCAGCAATATGACTGCTGCTGGGAAAATTAGCCTTTCAATCAACTGCTGCTTCGCATTGTCCAAGGACACTTGACTAGCTGGGATAAGACCATAATGCCCTGCTGATGCCTATCCAGACATAACAGGCATAACAGTGCCAAAGGGCACAAAACTCCCCGCTTTCATGCCGCACTGCATATATCCCACAAGCAGAACGCTGGTATGAGAAGTTGGTCCATGCAAGTGGGTGTGTCCTGTGCCCAGAGCAGTCCTATTGAGAACAATGGGTGCTTCAATATTAGAAAGTTCCTCTGTACAGAGTTGTCCATAGATCTCAGCGCTTCATTCTCAACTTGGCTTTCTTACTGTTGATGGTCACATAATCCAGTTTTGGCATTGTTTCATTTTATTGAAGTCCATTTGATGCCCGTTGTAGAAATGTATTAAACTGTACAGGAGCTATTCATACTTTGACAGCCTCTTAAATTTTAACAAATACAGAGAAAAGTTGAGAACTTCTACAACTAAGAACTCTCTTGAGCTTGGTTAGGAGTTCACATAAGGTGCAAAATGTTTCAATTTAACAAATGTGTTAATTTATGTTTCTATAAATGTAGAGAATCATTAAAGTGGACCAAAAGTCTAAGCACGACCCTTAGTCCACTGTCAAAGAGCCCCAAGGGAGAATTCCAGTTTGGAGTGGCCCACAGCTTGTAACAATGCAGAAGTATTCCTAGTCTTCCTGGTCAATGTCTTCTTGGTCATTCAAATGTGGCATTCAGTACACCACACTGTAGAGCAATGGCATCCTAGTTCTGCCCGCTCTGCGTGTCATCAGCTGCAGACCCCCTTGTTGCTGGTGTTATAGAGAGAAGCAGGAGCAGGGTTGCCGCTCTCTACAAAAGCGTTCTACTGAATGAAACATTTTATAATTGTGGAAACCTAGAAGTAGGTTACGTAGATATCCTGACCTTGTGCTTTCTACACAATTAAACATTGCAGGGCATCTAAAATTGCAATGCTCCCCTCAGGCAAGAAGTCTGTCTAGACTTTTGGTCTACTTTAAATGTGGACAGTCCCTCCACCCTTCCATTTTACCAAGTATGCATCACTGTCACCATGAGAGTATAATGACCATACCCTATAAGTGGGGACAGGCAAACATATCCTTGCCTATAAAGAACAGCCAACCCCAAAAATTCATAAAATAAAGTGCATCTAAAACTACTTTTGAAATAGAAATACCTAATTTTCATCAAAAATAGTTTGCTCCCCTTGGGTGCCTGTAGAGCAGTTTACAGGTCTCTGTGATCTTTAGTTCATCTTTAGTTGAATGTAATTTGTCATGATGGCTTTAGATTGCACAAAACCCAGGGATCCATTCATGATCTATTACAGTTATAAAATTATTCACAAGTCTTTCCTTTTCATAAGTTACATAGAAAGGAAGTGACTGAAACTGATATACATAATAATCTCCCTTCTCTGTCAAAACTAAACAAGTTCACAGTGTTCTTTGCTGAATTCCTGGAAAATGAGGATTGGTTCCAAAGTTTAAATGTCAGGAGGGAATGTCGGAAATTAAATTACAATATAATGCAGTTTGGTATTTAAATTCCTTTTGATTTTTATAGACAATGCCTCGGGATGAGGATTCATTGCAGACAAGAAACATTTGATGATAAAGAAACATGTTTTTAACATGAAAAAAAGATTTACATATATCATTGAGTTTTCTGTAATCTGTCAGTTTTTTTGAACTTTGCAGATTTGCTAATAAGGGAGCCACATAGAAACATTTATTGCTGTTGTTAAAAGAATAAGGTATGCATGTTGTTCATAATGCAGTATGCTAATCAAGCTACCTAAACCCAGATCTCTCAATTCCAGTGAGAATCATAGCTTATCTCTGAGGAATACATAAAGTATGTTCCTTACCCTATGATTGGAAATCTGGGAACTGGTCAGAGAGCTTAGTCATCACCAGCAACAGTTAGCCTCTTCCATGCCCCTTCCATTACATTTAACATTCATTTACACTATGGAAAATGACGTGACTTGTAACAAATACTAGATGAGAAGATTTCTAATTGTCGTTATCGTGTTTTAACGCCTAGTTCCAGTAAAAAAAAGACACCATGTCTTTACATATTGATTTTGACATTTACTCATCCTCTAACTTCCAGCAGTCTGTCAGGTTCACCATTTTGATGACTGCAGGACTGGATTCAGGACGGCAGCAGACAAGGTGGGGTCCTAGGTGTGAGGAGGGCCTTTGGCCGAGCAAGCAGCGAACCCTCAGAGACAGGAGTCTACTGGCAGGTCTGGTGCTCACTGGAGCCCCTCGCAAAAGGCCGGACAGGCCTATAAACCAGAACAAAAGTCAAAACTGACTTCGAAGGGAGCATCCCAATTTGGGAAAACCCGCAGTCAGAGTTACTGCCTAACCCCTTCACCTGAGCCACACCTGTGTCTAGCCACAATTCAGCGCTGTTTATAAATTCGGCACTGCTGTGATGATGCCGCTGCATGGACTTCAGGTACAGAATTTATCTACAGCGGTAGATTAAGGCTTGGTAGGTGTGCAGCTTAGGCAGCATGTTTGGCCAGTGTTTGTCTTTTGGTCCAGTTTAAAATATTCATCACTGTCCTAGCAGATCATGTGACCCCTTAGCTTCAAGAGGACATCCAAGCGTTTAGTCAGTTGTTGTCTGTTAATTTTTTAACATTTTCATCTCCCTTTGCTTAGACTTATTTGGGTAGTAATATAAAAACAACTCACTGGGGAGGGTTGATCTGCATGAAAGCTGAAGCTGGGACCTTGAGTCACAGGCCAGTCACCCAATCTCATGCAGCAGTGTGACTGTATTGGTCCAACTGTAACTCAAGCTTACTGCATGATGTTACGCAGAGCCTCGCCCCCCAACCAGCATCAGGGCAGCATTGTGGCGATCAGGTGAGGTTTTTTGAATTCAAAGCTCAACAGTGGATCATCACAGAGGGTTAGCAGGCTGGCTGGGGGGGGTGAAAATGCTTGGACTTCCTCTTTAAGCACTCTGGGCCGTTACAGACCCACCACTAGTGATGTGCGGATCCAACGCGCAAAGTTTGGGTCGGCTGCCTTAGATCAAGACACAAGCCATCTCCACTCAAGCACAGCTACCTTCTTGCATCTATCACAGTGACTGGCCACCCCTGCTCTATTTCATTCAATGGAAATAAATAGAGCAGGTGTGGCCAGACACTGGAAGCAACAAGATGTGGGGACTGGATCTTGGGCAGTAGGAAGTTTTACACCACTTGACTAGAATGGATCATCCGCATGGTTTGTTTGTATGTGTAAGTATGCTTTTTTTACGTTTTGCTGAGGATCACATTATATTGTTCATGTTCAAGTGGAAGTCCATTTAAATGACAAAAATAAGCCGTCAATACATTTCCTTTCTCAATGTATTTTTTAAGGGATACAGTTCTTAAACATATCTGTACTTGAAGATTCTGAGTCTTTGCCGCATACTACTGTATTAGGATTCAGTTAATAAGTGATGATTACGCACTTTAAAATTGCAGTTAAGCACTTGAGGGCATGGCTGCCATGAGCTGAACAGTGCCTGGACAGAATGCCTGGGCTAGATAATGAATAAATAAGCAACAGAATGTACTGAAAACAATGTAGCTTATATTTGACCTTACTGGAGAACGAAAAAGAAGAAAAGATTGTGTAGCAAGAACATCTGAAAGATACTGAAGATGTTGCAGGTTCTATAGTGTTGCCTTGCTTTTAGTTCTGCATGCTAAATAATGCAAAGGCTTATACCAGCATTCCATATTAACATTTATCCCTGTTTGTCACATGAGAAATACCAGCACGGACATCTAAGGAGTCATCCACCAAGGTCACTAGAGATGAGCGAACTTCTTGAAAGATCGATTCGGGCGATTCGCCGAATTTCCCCAAGAAATTCGGGTTCGCCCGAATCGAACTTTCACGAATCGCTCATCTGAAAATAAAAAAATGCCGGCATGGTGGGAGCGGGCAGGCCGGCTACGCCTGTCAGCGGGCCGCCGCCTGCCCGCTCCCACCATGCCGGCATTTTTTTAAAAAGCAAACACTTACCTGCATGGTCGGAGCGTGGAGGCCGGCGCCGCTCTCAGCTGTCATCAGAGGACGCGTCATCAGAGGGTGCCTGAGAGTGGCGCCAGCCTCCACGCTCCCACCATGCCGGCATTTTTTTTTTTTTATTTCAGGGAAAATTCGATCGGCACGAACCAAAAAAAATTCGGGTTCGTGCCGAATCGAATTTTCCCTGAAATTCGGAGTGAATTCTGGTTCGTCCGAACCGGTTCGCTCATACCTAATGGTCACCTTGGTTACTCATCATGCCCACTTGGCTAATTTCTTTTCTGTTTTAACAGGATTGTTCTAGGTTTTTGGTCAATCTAAAGCGAGTTCTATTTTTTCTATTTAACACCTTGATTTAAACTCATCTTTCATTCTTATCATGTAAAACAAACGATAGTCATGTAAAATCAGTTTAATTTGTGTACAATGACAGAAATTAGAAGCATATTCAAAGCGTGATCTTTTTCACACTCTGTGTCAGTCTTCAGTGGAAATGCTGTGACGATAATTACACAAAAACGAGTCACTCTTTAATAAGATGTTAAATTCCAAATGTGTGGCTTGACCGCAAGCAGGTAATTACAGATCAGTTTGTTAACCTCACATCTGCTTCATGTAAAGTACTGGAAAAAATCACAGCGGAGAGACAAAGCACACTGAAGTGTAAACTATAATTAGCTGTATAATCTCTGTAAGATGGCTATAATTATAAGAGATATTCCAAAACAGCAATTTATCTTAAAAATAAATTAACTATAAGCTAAGCTTTTGTTTCTGCTTTATTACATCATAAGCTTGCCTGCATAAAACATGAAGGAAAATTACACAGCATTCTTCATTTGGTTGTAATCAAAGTGGACCTAACAGTGGCACTCAGCGCCCCTATGGCCTCATAAATCAGGATACCCGTTCACTTAAACCGGACCTTCAGCATTTTTTAATTAAAAACCCAAACCCTTAAAAACTATTCCCCAGCATCTAAAATTAATATATTTTAAGTTTTTAGTGGCTCACTTATTTTTCTTTTCCCTGCTGGGCTTTAACTCTAGTCAGGACTCGAGGATATGGGTGTCGCCATCTTGACTCAGAAGCATCACATACTGATGAGAGGAGAGGGGTGAAAAGCATGGGGGGGGGGTTCCCAGAATGCAGAGCGCCATAGTCAGAAGACACTTCCTGCCTGCGACTCCAAGAGCCGTCATCTCAGATGTTAAAAGGCTCCGAAAACACAATAGGTGCAGGTAGGATGAGTTTTAAAGTGGGCAATCTGTATGTATGGGGTGGGGGAAACATACAAGATATGCTCTTATTCAGGGTGAAGGACCGGTTTAAAACCCTGTACAAATTTCCAAAATTGGAGTTTTTACTCACCAATGTGCATTGTTGTAATATGTGAGGCTTTGCACAATAACTGTGGTAACCAATAGGCTGCCGCAACAGGGCTAACTATTTTTATTGTACTAACCTTGGCTACATGTGCTGCAGAAGTGGAGAATTCAGGTTAGAAAATGGCAAATAGGGGGCTTTCACAGGCAGTATTCCATATCCCCAGTCAATAGACTCTTCCTGTCATCTCAATTTAAAAACATTTCCTGCAACTGTCCCTTCCCCCCTGATGAACGTCGGGCCCTGTATGCAAAACCACATTTATGAAAGTGAATCTGGTGAGCGACTCTAGCACCATGTAGTGTCCGATGTATTATTACAGGCGGCTCAGCGTATAGCGCCGGCGCTAGAGCTTCCAGAGCGCCAGGTATTACCTTTCACTCACTGTCGCTCTCCCATACATTTCAATGGCCGTTCATTTGCTTGTGTTTAAACAGTGTGTTTGACATTTTTTATATTTTTTTGGCTCAAATTATCGTGTGACCTCTCCTGGCTGCAAACAAACACTTTTAGAAACTTTTTTTACTTTTTATATTTTTATGCAGAATTGTCATTACAGGTCTGGAAAGTGTTAATGTCACAGTGTTAAAACAATGTCATTCCATGTGTTTTCGCTTTGTTACAGGTGGATATGTGTTCAAAAACAGACTTTAATCACACAGCACCTGGAGCTCTATACTATAGTGCCCAGCTTTAGAGCGCCAATGCTGTGTGCGTGTTCTTTTTTAATAAGTATGGTGTGGAGAGCTGAGAGTTGGTCGCACTGAGCTGGCGCTACCTTTCACTCCCTGCAGCGCTGTAGTGGTGTTAGAGCGGCAAACATACATCACATTCATAAATGCCGGCCAGGTTACTACAGCGCCCAATACCCGCTTACAGCATCTATTTGCGGTCGCTCTAAGCGCCACTATACAGACGCTCATCTGCTGATAGCTGACGTAAGTAATGAATCAGCCTCCAAGAATTTTTAGTGGAGGATGTTTAATATTTATATTTACATATAGACTAGTATAGGCATTCTTTTGGTAGTGTTCTTTGGTGGGGGCAGTGCTAGGTGGACAGATTTAGAGAGGGGCTTTGGTGTAGACACGGTTGAGCGACCAGATGTCCTGTGGGGAAGAAGCTGTTTCTCATCCTCTTTGTGGTCACCCTCAGTGCGCTGTAACGTTTGCCTGATGGCATTAGAGTGAAAAGTACATTTCTGGTGTAGAACCTATCTTCCAGTATCCTCTTAGCCTTTGTTTTTTGCATTAATCATGGTAGATGGTTTCTAGATTAGAGTTGGGTCTGCATAGTGCATTCAGAAATATGCATCACTCTATGGTTCTTGCTGTTTCCATACCAGCATGTTATGTACCCTGTCAATATCCTCTGGATGGTACTGGTGTAAAAGCTCTTTAGTATTGTAACTGGAAATCTGATCCACAATACCCCGTCTATTATAAGTAGATTATTTGTTTTACCCTGGCTGCATTTTCTAATTTGTACAGCACCATTAAAACCAATGGAGCTTTAAAAATAATAATAATAATAATCATACACTTTCTAGAGTCATAGAATGCCACTAAATTGCACATAGTCTTGTCCTGCTATGCTTTTAAAGCTTTGCAAATTGCTCCCCTCTTTGGCAATCACTGACATAAGCTTATTGAGAGGGATAACCACCATATAGATATTTGTAATAGCAGGCAGATTTTGCATGCTTAAACATGCATGGCAGCGGCCATCTTGCCACACACCTTAAGGAGCTGATTCTGAAAAACCGAGTCCCTCATACCTCTGTGCAATCATCTCTTATTTCTAGCTAGAAATAATAAGTCTTCAGCTTTAATGACGTGCCTTTGCTTTGCTAACACCTTCTAAATATATTGTATCTCCTGACTGGATACTTTTGCACTGGCCGCCACCTTAGAGATACATTGTAACAGCTTTGCTAACACCTTCTAAATATATTGTATCTCCTGACTGGATACTTTTGCAGTGGCCGCCACCTTAGAGATACATTGTAACAGCTTTGCTAACACCTTCTAAATATATTGTATCTCCTGACTGGATACTTTTGCAGTGGCCGCCACCTTAGAGATACATTGAAACAGCTTCCCTCACACAGATTCCCTTGGCTACATTAGCTCTTTATTCAATGTTTGCATGCATGAAAAATGACAGGCAAGCTTCTGAGGCATTTATATCTCAATATTTGCTGCTGGCACAGCATCCCCCTAATTCTTATGTGTAAGCAGGGCTATCAGGTGTGTGGCAAGATGGCCGCCCCATGTAATTCAAGAGTGGAAAATCTTTATACCTTTCCACAGCTTCTGCATGGGGTTAAGCCCTCTCATAATGCTTATGCCACTGGTCAAAAGAGAGGAAGCAATTTACTAAACTTTTTTGATTTTTTGAGGTCTGGTCTATAATCTGTATGTTAAAGATCCCTGGATGGCTGAGAAATGCAAGTAAATGCCAAACCAGAAGGGAAGGTGCACGCTAGATATTAGTGTTGTATAAAAATAAAGTGTTCCATTCTGCTTTGGATAATTTTGGGATCCAAGCTGAGATATGAATGATAATGGAATACAAAATGAAGTAAATATCATTTTACCTTAGAAATCAAAACATGATCGTTTGTTGACGTTGGTGGATCCAGGGCTGGTGGATCCAGGGCTAAGACTCCAGGGCTGGGCCATGGCAGAAGGATCTAGCAGATTACCACTCCCATCGTAAGATGTGGGAATGGGGGCCGCCAATACTTACCTATTCCAGGATCATGCTCTAACCGTTTTATCAGTACAGTAATGTTTAAAGCCATTTGCCGAGCCTGACAGGCTGCTTAAGATCACAAGGGAAGTGTAATGCAGATGTGGTAACTGTTCCCAAAGAATGACATATATTACTGCCATTAAAAGGTGGCCAAAATATCACTGTCATGTCATTGCAATACATTTGTTCTGATCAAACCAAACACAATCAGCAAAATCCCATTGCAATTTAAATCCAAATCCAAAAAGCAAAACTACTGGACATCAAGATCATCCATGGTCTATTAGAGAAGGTTAAGGTAAAATTAACAGAGGTGAGGATTCAACTTAGAGCTGTAAACTACCATTAATTCCCCGCTGAGTAGTTCAAAGTTAAAAGAAACTATTGTTCTTGAAGTACTTTTTAAACTGTGGTTTTGCCCTTGTCTGTTCCAGTGAATAAGATCCAATTATAATTTAACTTGAACAATCTAAAAGCAAGGCAATATGCGCACTGTCTTCAATCATGTTCCTAATAACAGGTTTTAGACTGTTTAATAAATAACTGCACATACTTCCTTCCATCTGGAAGACCAGCTGGCCTAGGTATTACCATACACCTGGCAAATAACTCACTTGCATAATATCGGTGAGCAGGATTAGAGAACATTGTCTTTCATTGTTACAGTAATTATGTAAAAGATTTCATTGACATGTTTTTAAATGATCTTCCAGCATATCCGGAAAAAATAATACAGATTTGTTCATTTTGTTTTTTTATCCTTTAGTCCTTTGTTAATTATAAAGAATCAACTTGTTAGCCTATACAGTATATTGCAGTGTTTGGCTTGATATTCATGCAGTGAATGGTGTGTTTTCTCTATTTAGATTCTACTATTTTATGGCTGAATGATGTTATATCCAAATTAAAGTGTAAAGTTACTCTCCCAATCATTTGGGAGTTAGTGTCATACATGCAGGAAATGGGCTTATTCATTAATGCCTATCTGGGGTGTAAAATAATAGAGTGGAGCTTACCCTACCGTGTATTCCAAAGATTAAAAAAAAGCACAAAGCATCTGGGTAATTTGGCAAGGAACGCTCTGCAATTAACCAGGCTCAGATAAGTTTGTACTGCAGAAATAATTGACAGTCAGGCCTTGATATCATGCAAGCATGGAAGCTGATTTAAGACTAGTGCCACGTATTGCCATTTGTGCGTCAATGTAACGATGCTCAGAGCGTCCGCCAATGAACAATGCAAGCGGGTGTCTGGCGCTATAACCTAGCTTAGCATGCAGACAAGTGATGCTGTAGTATCCTGTTCAGCATTGATAAATGTGTCTAATTGAGAACGCTATGTAGCATCCCAAGGTCAAAGCACCCAGGACAACGCTACATCTAACAACAGGACAACGCTGCGGCAAACAATAGTCAGTTAAGTGTGTCCGACGCTAGGCACCAAAGCCCTTATTTAAGAAAAAAAACATAAAGCCAGCATCGGTGCTATAAAACTGGACGCTCTAGAGTCGAGCGCCGGATGCTATATGAAAGGAATTTGTTTCTCAACACATATACACCAGAACCAGAGCCAAGACATATGGAATGAGATTGGTTTAACACTGTAACAATGACACTGCAATGGCAGACCTGCACATACAATTCTGCATAAAATAAAATCAAATTCAAAATCTAGTATATAATATAAGTGTTTGGTTTCTGGGCAGGAGAGGTCACACACTCATTTGATCCTAAAATTGAGAAAACAAATTTATAAAAATGCTATTTATACATACCGTTGAAATGTATGGGATAACGCTACTGACTGACAGGTGCTACATGCCGCTGCTGAACATAGAGCGACGCTTTACACTGAGCCGCTGCTAGTAATACATTTGACGCTACATGACGCTTCAATTCAATTCAATTCAATTGAATTTATTGTTCGCCAAGTACATTGTGAGATGAACAAGGAATTATTTTTGGCATATACACAGTGCAATAGATCTTTACAGTTACATAGAAAGTGAAACAAAGTAATACAAACCCTTTGATCCTGGGCCTATGATGCCTGGCACTTGTTAAGGGTACGCTTTTAGAGGCGCTCACCAGATTGACTTTAATATATATGTTTTTTAATATACATGGTTTTCACGCGCCCGGCGTTCACCTGACACTATGTGGTACTGCGTTAGCTTTCCAAAATAACCCCCACAATGTCTAGTGGTTCTTCATTTATATATCTTAGTAAGCTGCAGCTCTTGCAATCTGTGCGTGGACTAGCCTCAGCACCAGGTTTAGCGTAGCCCATTAAAAATCCCCCTCTCCGCTTTGACCTGTTCTGGAGGGACTCTGCAGTGGCTGTGTGGGAATGAGGGGGCATTTATATGCAGAGTGTAGCTGGGATTCTTGCCTTCATACTTACCTCCAAGCTTCTTCATTCTGCTCTTTGTCTTCTGCAGCTCAGGCAAGTCATACATAGGTGTCAGAAGGACTGAACAGGGACTTGAACCTGTTAAGTTACCCACCCTTGACTCCGGAATGGGCAATATTGTGGACAATTGCAACTGCCCACTTTATACTCAGACATCAGACTAAAAGTGATTCAGCAGGCTATTAAACAAAAAAAAAGGGTACTAACATATTGTATTGATCAGTGGTGGTTCAGAAATCAGCAACTTGCCGATTGCTGCATCTGTGCTCCCACCGCAGCCGTCGCATCCCGCACCATCAAAGGTTCGCCATCGATCACAGGTGCTGCCATGCCCTCTCCATTTATTGCAATGGAGCTAGTGGGGTAAGGCCTGACATGCCCCCTCCATTGTAGTGAATCCCTGTGACTGATGGTGGGGGCCCCCCTTCTGGTATGTACACCATTGATTATTACAATGTTCCTCAGGCATTTAGTTGTCTTCACAAGCAATATAGGGGCTTTCAGATACCAGAAAATGTAACCTCATACTAGACAATGGTAGATTTGGGGCCCAACAAATTAAAAACATTTTTTCTAGTTCCAACTAAGGCAGAGCAGTATTTGAGTAACACTAATAATATTGAAGGGATACCGAAGACAAAGACAATTGTTAGACCTTTGTGTCGGGTTACAGTTGGCACTGATCTAAACTCTTTTCTGTTTTTAAATTGAAGAAGAAATGGTCTAGATGTCAAGGTTTACAGTTTCACTTTATTATTTATCTTCTGAAATATTTGGGTGTGGCCACTGGCTCTGTGATGCCGCATAATAATCAACATAACAGGCAGGGTCTGTAAGACAGGAATTCTCATCACCCTGGCTGTTCTTCCTCTCTCCCAGTGTCCACAGTCTGATTATGCAGAGCTTTAGACCACCAGCTTAGCCCTATGATTGGTGGTCTATGGCAAAGGAATTCAGTGTGTGTGCCAGTACTTTTTGCCCTGTTTCTACTTTCTACTTTTCAAGGCAGCCATGATGAGGTGAGCTGCTGAATGACAGTTTATGCACTTTGCCTACAGAGTCCCTTTAATTGTATTTTCTTTTTAATCATTTTATTCTTGAATGCGTTTGCGAGGGCTTTTACAGAGACATTTTAGTAAACCATAGCAAAGAGCATTTAGAAATGAAAGCAGGAAAGGAAAAACCACAGGTACAGTAGCTGGGCTTTCAGTACTCGCTTCTCTCTGTAATTAATAGTCACTCTGTGGTGACTTAGAACTGTAAGTGAATGGTCTGTGTGTGTCAGGCTTAGGAAACATTACTATTTGTAATGTTCACATATGAGTAACATCATTCAGATTTATATTTATAGTTTATGACTTCCATTTAGAGTTCCCCTTAATGACTTCTAAGCCATTTTAGAAAGAAAGAGCCGCTGCCCTGCGTATTACTGATTTTTTTCTCAGTCTAAGGAACTTATTCCAGAAGACTCAATTATAGGTTACAGCTTATTTTATGAGCAATAGGGAGAAAGAAATACATTTTGGCCATTCATTTTAGATGGAGATATTCAAGACACAGAGCAACCATTCTTTTTTCTACCAGTATGCCTTTGACAAACTAAGTATGCAATTTTAAAGTATGAATAAAGGAACTGTCGCAATTTATAATCAGTATGTTTTTTATTATTATTCAAAAGCTGAAGACGGAGAATTTTCAATTGAACACATTTTTAAGGAGCAAAATTGTTCTCTTTTGTTCTGATTTTACCAACAAATGGTACAAAAGGTCCGTCACTAACACAGTTATTGTGGACCAGTCATTTAAAATTAGAAATAAAAAGCTGCTCATTTTTTGCTTTGCTTTGCTTTTGGATTTGTGTGAGTGCATATGGTTTATTTTTCTCTGTGGAGTAACTTTGACCCTTTCCCTCCATGTACATCACCAGACAGGGGAATAACCTGAGGGGGTGCACCTGCACGGGGGCCCAGAGGGTCAGGGGCCCCCATCATTGTTTCTCTCCTTTTTTATATATATTTGTGCTCATTTGGCCTCATTCAGAGAAAGAAATCACCATTTCTCTCCACTGTTTTTTCTTTAGTTGTCTACCTGCATCCAATCAAGTCTAGTGTGTGAGCCCTGAAAGGGCCCCATTTAATGTTAGCACCAGGGTGCCGTTACATTTAGTTACACCACTGTCACCAGAGAGGTATAAGGCTGGCCTCAGGTAAGAGGACTCTCAAGGTATTATAGTCGTATAAGTCTATTGCTGTGTATGCAAGCAGTATTATCTTGTGCCTGGTTAGCCATTGAGAATAGTAGAAAAGTGAAGAAATAAGGTGATATCCTCTGTAGCCAACCAAGCACACCCCAAGGTGAGCTACCATGAAAACTCAGACCCCCTAGTCTGGTTGTGGGCTAGCTGAGTATGTTTTGGGTGGGTGCCAGGTTCTCTTTGCCGGACATGAAGTTCATGAACATCCTGTCTGACAAGGTGGGCTGGTTGTTCTCGGGAGCTCACCTTCAGGTGTGCTTGGTTTGCCTACAGAGAGTATCACCCTATTTTTTCACTCTTCTACTATTCTCAGTGGCTAACATTGTACAAGACAATACTGTTTGCCACTATATCTAAGGAATTGTGTGTGAATTTCTTGTTTTTTTTCCTGACATGAAACAGACACCATCAAGATGTAATATGGACTCTTCACGCCTGACTAATCTGAAACGTATGTCCCAGATAATTATAAATAACTTGTTCTATATGACCCTCTTATCTCCTGGTGCTTTTTGTAAGTTTATTTCTTCTTTTTCTTGCAACATCTTTCGATGTGTGCTGGTGTGCAGGATAGTTTAAAGCCTTTGCTCTTTCAGTACTATTGTTGCGAATGGCCTTTTGGGTAGTGTGGCTCTCACCTTGGGTGGGGTTAGATTATCTTTCACCATGATTGCCAAGTCCTCAATAAAAGATGGGGCCCTACATGTAAAGGAGTAAAGGTAAAGAACAAAAAGGGGAGCTGCAGTTCCCATTTAAATAAGCTATTGTACACCACCTCGGCTAGAGGAATCTCTTTATAGGTTTTGTTCTGGAGCTTTAAATTTATACTAAAGGCAAGCCTGATTGTTGCCCCATTGTCTTGGCTACACATTGCACTGTCCTAAATTCCAATCAGTTTTCAAAATGACTCTGTAGTTCCTAAGTTATTTGTAAAAGAATTACAGCATAGGAGATGCAGAGAAAGATTGAGGAGAAAGTAGGTGTGGTAAAAGCGATGGGATGTAAGCACACTGTGTCCTTTACATATTTATAACAGAGGTCTCTAATGTGTGTATAATAAGTGCATTGCCTAGTGCCTCTAGTTATTATTGCCAGCACATGATGTGAACCAATAAGGGGGATGAGAGATGTTGCAGGCTGAGAGCCTCTCCAGCCTTTCAGTGTGTACACCACAATGGAGATCAGAGAGGAGAGAGGAGGGCGGGGTTTCATTGATGCCGAGAGAGGCAGCCAGTAAGAACTTCTGGGCAGGGAGTAGGGGATTTTCCTTTCTTAGGTTGATTGGTGGACCCCATCGGCAGGGTGGGGAAGGAAACCAGAATGAGGAAGCGATTTTCCTCGCTAAGGAGGCAAACAGGAGAGGAAAGAGGGCACTGGAGCCACTCAATGAAAGTTTTTTTTTTTTTACTTTTGACTTTAAGATCACTTTAAGATACATTTAATCAATGCTACCCCAAATCTCTAGAAACCTGTGAGTAGTCATACAGAAAACTGATCTGCAGTGCAACAAACCTTTTAATTCAGAAGTGTAGCTCTTGCACTGTGGGCCACTCAATCATAAACGGTGGTCGGTTTCATCCATAACAACTTGACAGCCCCAGCTCTGCTTTTCTTTATCTCCAGTCATTCTTTTCAGTTCATTGAGCCAAGAGACACCCTGAGTGATGTGTTTGATATTTCTTATTCTTCTCTTGTAGCACCTGCATGGGGGGGTGCTAAGGTAAAAGGTGAGTTAAAGACTGCTGCTGCGCTAAAGAGTTTATAGATCTCATTAAGAACATCTTACTGGAATTAAGTATAAGGCCGCTGCCATCACACAGAGACAAAAGATATAAAACATAAAATAGTGTCCTACTAAAAATAATGATGTGTAAAGACTTTTAGTTTAAACTCTTACCCTAATGCCTTAGTGGCATTTAGTATGCTTTCGATTCTTTAGGTAAAAAAAATAGATGTATTCTATTTACACCTGGTGCTGAATCACCCCCAATGCCCCCCCCCCCCCCCCCCCCCAGGAATACAATGAAAGTAAATGGCACTTTTTACTCAAAAAAATAAAGTAGTGATTCAGCACCAGGTGCAAAAAAAGGTGGAACACATATTTATTTTTTTTACCTATGCAGGGTTACTCAACCTTTTGTAGAGCATGGGCCAAGTGGACCTACACTGATTTACTACAAAATTGGTGTGGCGTCACTTTGTGACAGTCTCAGGGGGCACCCAGATTGCTCCAGTTTAGGAGGGAAGAAAACCCCAGCCCTGATTGATGACTATGAAAGAACTCTTCTTCCAACTACTTTTCCCAGGTTACCCCTTAGTAACTGAGGTTCCCTGGATATCCTTGACACCACTAAAAACTTATCACTGGATGTGTCTGGTATTGCCTGGCTGGACATTGAGATAGCGGGGGTGGAAGCTGCCCTTCAGGGGGGCCGTGGTGGTGCGTCAACGGACAGTTTCAGGAATAGCCGTTATTATGGGGATGACCGTGATGCCTGATTTGGATGCGGTTTTGGTGGGGAGGTTCTTTGGCCTGCAGGTCGTTCAGCAGGAGGAGGACCAAGCTGGAGTAATTCGGGCTCCCCAGAAAGAACCCTTCATATTCCTGGCTCAGCAGAAGGTGGTGGTACCCTTAGAGATTGGGACCAGCCAGTCATTGCAGAGTCTCACAGCATGAGCAGAAGCCCATGAGTGGGGCCGTCCATGTGGCCAATGTTCTGGCCACTATAGATGCAGGACAAGTTGTGAATACTGGGCCTCGGGAGGTGAGAGTGAGGAGTGGGATTGTCCTGGCTGAAGTAGGCAAGAAGCAAGCGCTGATCGAAGGATTCCTAGAGGAGGGAGTAACCTAGAGATGGCATGGTGGGCTAGAGGAGACCCTGGAACAACTTGAAATTGAGGATTAGTGACCAGCAAAAACAAGAATTGCAGTCCCTGCACAACTTTAATAAGGGAGATGCCCCTCCAATCCAGGAAATGTAACAAAACAAAACATTTCCTCTCACCTGTACCAAGAGGCTAAGGAGCTCTTAGGGAAGATGACTGGAGGGTGAGTGATTGAGGAGAGTGAAAGCCGCTGGGGAGTCCCCATTGTGTTGGTAAAGAAGCCCAATGTAACACTGAGGTTTTGTGTGGATTCCCGCAAGCTGAATGCGGGATGCTTCTCTGCTGCCCCGGATTGAGGAGTCTCTAGAAGCATTGGGTCGGGCCAAGTTCTTCTCCTTCCTGGACCTTTCCAGTGGTTATTGGCAGGTGCTGGTAACAGAACAGGACATGGAGAAGACTGCCTTTGTCACCCTGATGGGCCTCCATCACTTTAACACCCTGCCCTTTGGCCTCATAGATGCCTCAGTGGCATTCCAGAGACTCATGGAGAGGTGCTTGGGGGGCTTGAACTTTGATTGTGTACTGATTTACCTGGACAATGTCATTGTGTATTCTCTCTCATCTGAACAACATCTGCAGCACAGCGGGAAGTGTTTCAGTGACTGGCCCAATTCCAGCTTAAGCCAAAGAAATGCCACCAGTTAAAACAAGAGGTACAGTACCTGGGTCACATTGTCTCTCTGGAGGGTGTCTGGCTGAACCCGGAAAATGTGGCTTCTGTCGAGAATTGAGGAGTGCCACGGGACCATCACAGAGGTGCAGGCCTTCAGGGTTTTATTGGATACTACTGGAGATTTATCCCCAGGTTTGCACAGGCAGCCCAGCCCCTTCTTTGCCAGTTGTAGGGTCAGACACACAAAAAGGGAGATGCACTGGTTAAGTGGACTGCACCTTAGCAGGAAGCCTTCTAGATATCTGGATATCTAGATACCTTTCCGGCTGTATATGGATGCCTATTGGGGGGGCAGTGCTGACTTAGGAGCTGGAGGGCTGTGAGCGGGTGATTGCCTTTTGCCAACCGTAGGTTGAGGTGGGCTGAACAGGATCCCCCTGTTTATAGTTCCTTTAGGCTGGAACTACTTGCCATGGTCTGAGCCATTACAGAGGAGTTTCAGGAGTACCTAGCAGTGATGCCTTTTGTGGTCATTTGAGACAACAATCCTCTTACCTCCCTCTCCACGGCCAAACTGGGGGCTCAGGAGCAAAGCAGGGCAGCTCGACAGACACATTTAGATTTTTAGGTCAACTACAAGCCACTGCAGCTAACAAGGCTGCTGATGTGCAGTCCCTGGACCCCTGGATCATGCAAATCCAACTTCTACAAGAGGGCGAGGGGTGGAAAGAAACCCAGCAGAGACAGTGGGACCGGTTGAGACTCAAAGGGGTAGTGAAGAGGAGGGTGATTCCCAAGGGCAGCAGCTCTCCTGTATGCCAAATCGCCCTATCCCAAGCCATGGCCCGATGGGTGGTAGAGCAAGTCCATCAGCAAATGGGACATTGGGGGGTGGATAGATTGTTGTACTAGCTGATCCCTCACTTTTACTTCAACAATTTGAGATAGGTGGTACAGCAGATTTGTGCGGGTTGCCCTGTCTGCCAGCAGAATAAGGGGTCAGAGGTTAGAATTAATATTAAAATGGAAGACCTATAGGCTGCTGGAGTTGGTACAGACTGACTTCCTAACCCTGGATGCAGCCCGGGATGGGTACAGCCATGCATTAGTCATGGTGGACCACTTCTCTAAATTAGCGGTTGTTACTCCCACCCAGAACCAGACGGCTGAGACAGAGGCCAGGATGTTCTGGCGGGATTTCATTTTGCCCTATGGGTGTCCCAAGGCTGTACATTCTGATCAAGGTCCTGCATTTGAAGAAGACCTCTTTAAACAGTTGTGCCAGAATGCAGAGGTGGCCCTTGATGAAAATAAGTTTGACACCCATGCCCTAGAAGAATCCAATGTCTGATGCTGCATTCTATACTGCCCTGCTGCCTCTGAGGCACTGAAGTACGAACCGAGTGTGCAACAGTTTTGTGCTTCCTTTCACACATCGGGGGAATGGATTACATGGTCAAGTTACCTAAGTGTCTCTCCTTGAGTACCCACAAAAGATTCGTAAAAGAAAGCAAGAATAAACCTGGCCTACCTAGCAACCAAGGGAACATGAGAAGGAGCACGCAGGAAAACCTCAGGCCAAGACCAAAGATCAGATGCCGAACAGACAGAACCATACAGTAGGTCACAAAATGCTCAGATTACACAGTGCAGTGGCTAAGCACAGCGCCAATAACTGCTACCAAACAAGGTAATTACACATAATAATATCCATGGGCAAATGCACATCATCCAGGGTCAAGTCCTCACTTCACCATCTGTGCAATAGGGAAACACCCTAAACATTGTAGGTGACAATAAATGTTTTGTTAGACACAGTGTAAATGAGACTGGGGGGGTGTCGTTTTTAGCAGGTGACACACTGTGTATACACGATTGAACCATAGCATTTTATTTAGCTTGTTTCCCTGGATCCAAACCCTACTGTTTCTAGTAAACACACCAATACACTTATAGCAACATAGGTTGGAGGGCTGTTACAAAGTTTTAATTTAAAGCAACCCTCCAGTCAAAATGTCTGGAGAGATAAACAAATATGCAGTGGGGGATGCCCCATCACATATACTGCTGTTGGAAGCCAACCTACTGCCATAATTCCACGCAGGTTTGCCACCCAGTGTAGCCACCAAAGCCCATGTATGTAGGATGATCTTGCACAGCACTGTGCACTCTCCAAACATTCAAGGCTTTAAAGTGGACCAACACCCAGGATTTTGACTATCCTGGGTCTTGATCCACTTCGGTGGGGCACCCCCGATCGGGGTGCCCCGCTGTGTGAAACCCCCCCCGATCACCCTAAAAACTCACCTCTCCCCGCTCCCAGCGCCGACGGACAAGGGATTTGACAGCCGCGGACAAGCGACTCCTCCGCTGTCGCCTCCCACGCATCCCTCTTGGCGGGCGCGCGCACGCCTAGAGGGGCGCTAGGGAGGCGGCCGGCCACCGCCGAAGCTAAGGTAAGGGGGTTTGGGGGTTTTGGGGGGGATGTCCCGCGGGGAGGGAGGTGATCGGCCCGGGAATCTTATAGATTCCCGGGCCGATCACCCGAGGGTGATGGTCCACTTTAAGCTGCCACATGGGGAGGAGATTGGGTAGCTGGAGCAAAGTAAATTAGAGTAATGCTTGGTATCAAGCTTCCAGCAGCAATATGTGTGGTAGTTTTTTTTTTCTTGGATTGCCCCCGCTGCCTATTTGCTTGAGCCTCGAGTCATATTTGATTGCAGACTTGAATATTTGTTATATTAATTATAAAGATACTCCATTATGCTAGAGAAAGAGGGCAATGGGCAAAGTAGTAGTCCTATAATGTATAGCACAATAGGTAGCCTTACCCTTGTTTAATAGCTTTAAACCGGACCTTCCCCATGAATAAGAGCATATACTATATGTTTCTCCTCTACATCCTCTAGATACAGATTGCCCACTTTAAAAAAGCAATTCTGTGAGTAATCACCTGTAAAATTGTTTTTGTTCTTGCATGGCACGGCCTGCTTCGGTATTCATAACAGTTGGGTTATTCCGCCACAAGGTGGCGCAGTGGTACTGCAGAAAGCTGTGGCATCTCCTGGCTCCCTATAAAAATGGGATTAACCATAGAGTTCCCAGCGTAGACAAGCAGTGAGACAAGAAGCTGGGAGAGAATAGAGGTAAAAAATGTAAAAAAGGTAAAAAACCCCAATTAACTTGGAACAATCACCATAAAGAGGCAACCAAGAATAATGATAACAAAAGTGGGTCGAAGCGGGCCGTGCCATGCAAGAACAAAAACAATTCTACAGGTGAGTACTCACAGAATTGCTTTTTTCTTTATTGCATGGCACGGCCTGCTTCAGTATTCATAACAGTTGGGACATCCAAAAGCAGTGTCCAAAAGTAGGGTGGGATCCCCAATGAGTAACAGCCGGCAGTTCAAGTCACTACCGCCTGAAGCACCTTGTGACCAAAAGCAGCATCCGCTGAGGCCTTAACATCAACCTTGTAAAACTTGGAAAAAGTATGAACAGAAGACCAAGTAGCGGCCTTGCAAACTTGTTCAACAGAAGCTTGGTGCTGAAAAGCCCATAAAGCACCAATAGCACGAGTGGAATGAGCAGTAATTCTAAAGGGAGGTTCCTTCCCCTTAGCAGAATAGGCTTGAACCACCGCCTCACGGATCCACTTGCTGATAGTGGATTTAGCCGGAGGCAAACCCTTTCTAGGTCCAGAAGTGAGAACAAAAAGAGCATCAGATAGCAACCAAATAAAACTTCAGAGCCCTGACCACATCCAGAGAATGCAGTGTCCGCTCCTTGGAATTAGCAGGATTAGGACACAATGAAGGCAAGACAATGTCCTGATTGAGATGAAAGGCAGACACAACCTTAGGCAAGAAATCTGCCTTAAGCCGAAACACCACCTTATCCTGATGCCTCTCAAAATAAGGAGGTTTGATGGAAAGCGCCGCCAGCTCAGAAACTCGCCTTACAGAAGTGATAGCCACCAAAAAGTCTACCTTAAGAGTCAGAATGGGTAGGAGGACCCTGCAGAGCAGACAACACCAGATTCAAGTCCCAGACTGGTAGCATAGGCTTACGAGGTGGACGCACATCAGAAACACCCTGGAAAAAAGTTTTAACCAACCGGTGGTTGGCAAAGGATCTTTGGAAAAAAATTGCCAGAGCTGAAACATGGCCTTTGAGGGTACTTAGTTGAAGGCCAGAATCCAAACCATGTTGCAAAAATTCCAGAATCCTGGGAATGGAAAAAAACCCGACAGGGAAGAGACCTGGACTCACACCAGGCAATGTAAGCATGCCAGACCCTGTAATAGATAAAGGACGAGGACTTCTTCCTAGCTCGAATCATGGTATCCACAACAGAGGCAGGCAACCCCTTCTATGTCAAGATGTAGTTTTCAGCAGCCAAGCTGTTAAAGCCAGCATTTGTAAATTGGGATGGCGTAGCTGTCCCTGAGTGAGAAGATCTGGATCCCTGGGCAAGACATACTGGTCTACTGCCAACTGCACGACGTCTGTGAACCACACCCTTCTTGGCCAACAGGGGGCCACCAGGATGGCTGACACCCCCTCCTGGGCAATCTTGCGCATGACCCTGCCCAGTAGAGGGAACAAACATAGGGAAGCCGAAATTCCATCCAAGGCATTGCCAGTGCATTCGTGGTGAAGGCCAGAGGATCATGTGACAGGGAGACAAACCTGGGAAGTTTGTGATGGTGACGGGACGCAAACAGGTCCAAATCTGGCTGACCCCAGCGGTGACACAGGGAGAGAAGCACCTGGTAGTTGAGGGACCATTCCCCCAGACGAGACGTCCCCCCTGCTCAGGGAGTCCGCCACCTGGTTCTCCACCCCCGGAATGTATACCGCTGAGATGCAGGGGACATTCTGTTCCGCCCAAGACAGTATCAGAGACACTTCCTTGAAAGCTCGCTTGCTCCCTGATGGTTGATGTAGGCAACCGCCGTCTGGTTGTCTGAGCGGATCTGAACAGCCCAACCCCAAAGGTGTGTGGTCAGGTGGGACAGAACCAACCTGATTGCCCTCAGTTCCAGGACATTGATGGGAGCATGGGCCTCCGGGGGGCCCCAACGACCCTGGAACTGTAGGGACTTTTAAAAGCCCCCCCAGCCCGTCAGACTGGGATCCGTGGTGACAGTCTCCCAGCACGGGGGCAGGAAGGTCCTGCCCACCAGAAGATTCCTTGAGTCCAGCCACCACGAAAGGGACTGCCTGGCCAGAGGAGACAGAGAAAATTCCTGATCCAGGGACACAGGGTCCCGATCCCAAACTGACAAGAGGTGCAACTGAAGGGGTCTCATGTGAAACTGAGCAAAGGGGATCGCCTCGAAGCAGGACACCATCAGGCCCACCAACTGCATCCCCAGACGGATGAAAGGATGAGGACACACGAGCAGAGCCCGTGCCTGCTTCTGAAGGCCCTCCACCTTCTGCTGAGGAAGGAACACCTTGACTTGAGAGGTATCCAGTGTCATGCCCAGAAAGGATCTCACCAAGGACGGGGACAGTGAAGACTTGGGAAAATTGATCACCCAGCTGAAGGATTCCAGAGTGGAGATCACCACCTGGGTGTCCTGTTCGGCCTGATGAGATGACTGAGCCACCATGAGGATGTTGTCCAGGTAGGGAAGGATGCGAATGCCCCGGGTTCGTAGCAGAGCCATCACTCCTGCCAGCACCTTGGTGAACACCCGAGGCGCCAAGGTGATACCGAATGGTAAGGCCACAAACTGATGCTGATCCTCCAGCACGAACCTCAGAAATCTCTGATGACCTGGGAATATAGGCACATGAAGATAAGCATCCTTGATGTCCACGGTGGTCATCAAGTCGCCAGGGCGAAGGGTACCGACAGCAGAGCGTAGCGTCTCCATGCGAAAATGTTTGAATCTGACAAACTTGTTGAGGCCCTTCAAGTCCAGAATGGGCCTCCCCTGACTCCAGCAGGCATTGAACCGCCGAAAGTAACCCTTGAGCTGACAGGGGGTTTAAAGACATCCAGGATCTGATGAATCTTGGGGGCGGCCAGGCTGCAAACTCTATCTTGTAACCGGAGGACACCACCTCCTGAATCCACCGGTCTGAAATGTGGAGCCTCCAGACGTGAGCAAAGGGCCAAGGCCGCCCCCCCACCCGGATGGGTGAGGGCGCCTCCTCATACCTGAGGGGCCTTGGGAGGGGGTTTGGGCTTGGAACCCCAGGAGAGACCGGGACGTCCACGGGATCTGCCACGGCCCCAAGACTCTCTGCGGCTACCTGAGAAGAGGGAGCCACGACCTCCTCTGGAAGAACAAAGGGAGGGGAGAGAGACGGAGGTCCCCCGAAAAGGTCGGGGCTGTCTCCTACGCTGAGGCAGCCTGCCATCCTTGGCCAAAACATCAAGACGCTCACCAAAGAGCCGCAGCCCCGCAAAGGGGAGCCTAGTGAGAGCCTTCTTAGCAGCAGCATCAGCTGCCCACTGACGTAACCAAACAGAGTGGCGCATAGCCACCAAAAGTGCAGAGGCCCTACCGCCCAGCCTCACAGCATCATCCATGGCAGTAAGGATAAATACCACAAAATCAGAGCAAAGCAAGAGGGCCCTATAATCCTCCCTCCTCCTACCAGCCATAGTGCCATCACAGAGACGCTTGAGCAGTTTCTTAAGGACAATAGCAGTAATGGCAGCAGCACAGGCCGGACGCAGTCCAGCCCCCACACAAGTAAAAGCATGGCAGGCCAGCTGATCCATGCACCGGTCCTCGCTGTCCTTCAGAGTGGTAGTGTCAGGGGAAGGCATGACCGAAATATTAGACGGGCCTAGCACGGGAGTGTCCACCTCAGGGGGACAGGGCCAACGCTTTACTAGATCAGCAGGAAAGGGATATCTCTTATCCAATCCATTGGGCACAACGGGCAACCTGTTAGGACGTTCCCACTCCCTAAGCACCATAGAAGTGAAATGGCCCTGCTCAGGGAACTCCAGACGCTGTTTACCAGGACAAAAAAGCTCACCCTGCTTTCTCTTAGCCACCTCAGGGAGAGCAATGTGCAAAATTTAAAAAATTTGTGACAGCAGATTGTCAGTGTCCTCAGGGTACCATAATTCCCCCCCGGACGCAGACCCAGGGTCACTAATGCAACCCTCATGCTGGTCCCCAGAGGAGTCTGAGTCCTGGAACAGTTCCCGTTCTTCTAGTGAATAAAGTCCCCCAGTAGCATCAAATTCCTCATACTCCTCAGTGGAGCGTAAGGGTGTGGAAGTCAGGTGCCGCTTCTTGCCAGAAGCCTTACTAGGAATAGGCCCGGCAAGCTGCTTCTCAATGTTGGCCACACGAAGTGCCAGATCAGACTGTGACCCCCTGCTAGCATTCCCCTCACTGGGAGCTAATTGCAGCAATGGGGGGGTAGGTGATGCCGAAGGGGGAGCAGAGCTGGGAAGCGATGCAGGCAAACCAAGCTGGAGCGCAAGGACACTTTGAGTGCACGGCACGCACACCGTGACATCATTGCTGATAGGGGATACCCCGCACTTGGAACACAGCCAGGATTGCCCCGAAGAACCCCCGAGCACGCTATCCCCAGAAGCCTCCATATGGCGATTAACACAGGCGCAATAGGCCAGCGCTGGGTAAAGGCTAATACAAAAGCCATCCGGGATGCCCTCCCACAGGATGCCCCCAGATCAGCAAAAAGGGGGGGGGGATGAGGGGGAGGAAGAAGTAGAGCCGGGAGAAACCACAACCCACTGGTACCCCGCCTGAAAGACATAAGTAAAAAGGCCACATGAGCATCCCGCAACACATGCCCCATGAGACCAATAAAAAAAACTCCAAGGGGGACTCACGGACCAAGGACACCGCAGAGTCACCAAGGCACAGACCGCAGGATGAAGCGACACACTGGAGGAAACAGCGCTGCAGCCCAGAAGGGAGAAATCCGGGAGCGCAAATCCAAAATGGCGCGGGCAGAGGTACCTCAAGGGGCGGGCCGCGGGGGGACGAAGCGATATGCGCCATCCCCTGCGCCCTCCCTCCCCCCCCCGAAGAGAGCTAAAATGGTACAAAGCGGCGCGGCGGGCAAAAAACACCAAAAAACACACTGTAAACACCACAACTAACACCACTCTCCGCTACCACCCGCCCCCCGAACAAAGTCAGAGAGGGGGAGGGGGGGAGAGAGAGAGACGAGAAGGCAGCGGTGAGTATCCAGGCCAGGAGGGGGGGTGGGACCTCTGAAGGAAAAGAAGGGGACACAGTCCCCAAAACACTCACCCCCTCAGAAGCCAGGACAGGAACTCCGCATCCCTAGTAGGCTCACCATAAAGCCTATGGCCGGCTACCCTTTGTGGAACAAGGTCTGCGGCTTGGAGCAGCGCTCCAGGAGCACTTGACCCTAGTGCTCTTCTACCCTCACCCGATCTGTCAGACGAGGCGGAGGCAGAGAGGGTCTAGAAACGGGTGGAAATAGACTTGCAGGGCCGCAGGCTTGGTTGCCCGCTCACCTGCGCAAGAGAGAGAAACACTGGGAACTCTATGGTTAATCCTGTTTTTATAGGGGGCCGGGAGATGCCACAGCTTTCTGCAGTACCACTGCGCCACCTTGTGGCGGAATAACCCAACTGTTATGAATACCGAAGCAGGCCGTGCCATGCAATAAAGAAAAATCATCCTACCTGCATCTACTGCATGTTATGAAGCTGTAAACATCCAAGGTGGCAGCACATGGAGTCTCAGGCTGTCTGCAAACAGGAAGTGTCTTCTGACTTTGCTGCTCTGCATTCTGGGATTGTTGTCCTTTTTCTGACCCCAGCTCGGCTCTGTCTCTGCAAAGCACAGCTACTGTACTTTTGCCCGCTTTCCTCAGTATGTGATGCTTCTGAGGCAAAATGGCGGCGCCCGTATCCTAAAGTCCTGAACAAAGTTGCAGCCCAGTTTGGGAAAGAATAAAAAGTAAGTGACTAAAAATTTAAAATATATTCATTTTAGATGCTGGGGAATAGTTTTTTTAAGGGATTGGGCTTTTCAATAAATGATGCTGAAGGTCCAATTTAAATATATGTAAATACAAAGCAGATTAAGTTTATAATAAAAATGCAGATGTACAGGATGTTTTATTCTTATCAGCTTGAAGATATGAACAAATATGTCACTCAGCTTTTTTAACTCCTTGGTTCTCCATCACTGCATACTTGGCCATGGCATTTTGTAAGGATACATCAGCATATAAGGGGTCAAAGTTTCTAAGCGGTTGAATTCCAACGTGATGACACTGCCACTCATCGTGGTAATTACTGTACAATTACTGAAAAGGCAATGACCTTTAGGATGGAATTCTGTTATCATTTTTATGTTCTAATGCAGAGGGGTGTAATTTAACCTTTAAATACTTTGTATCAATTACACCAGAGTATCTATTTCATGTCAGGGTTTTAAAGTAAGGGAAATAAATAATTATAGTATTCAGTAAATTCAAAAGAAGGAACCAAGCTGGTTGTTAGCCTGCTACTGTTCAAAACCAGTGAGCATTCTGCATGACCTTGGAGGCAAAATCTTCCTCACCTTATAAGAATTTAAAGTTGAACAAAACCTGTGAATTTGACTATCCCAGGTTCTTTTCCTTGCCCCCCTGGGGCAACCAAAATTGGTTATGTGAAACCCCCCAGATCACCTATAAACTTCAACTTTCTCCAGTCCTACAGCACATGCTGTCCAATCAGAGCTGTTTGATGTGCATATTAATGCTGGACAAACTGCTCTGTTTATGACAATTGAGAGTAAGAGCGACCACATCCCCAGACACAGGTGCCTCTTCTGCCCCCAGCCTATCTGAATAACTGGGCCCGGGAGCGTGCCTCAGCCCACAGATGCTGGGTATGCGTCTGCTCTTTATTGTTTATATTGCCAGGGGAGCTGCTGAAAAAGGTTTGCGGCCCGGGGGGTTTCACACAGCGGGTCATCCCGATTTTGGATGTCCTAGGGGAAGGCCAGCTCTTTTAGAATCTTTTAAATTCCAGGGCCACCTGCACTGGGTTTTGTTCCACTTTAAAAGGCACCTGCATTATAAATAGGGTAAAGCATTATTAAGCTGTACCATAGTTTCACACTATAAGACGCACCTAGGGTTTAGAGGAGTAAAAAAGGGGAAACATATTCTGAACAAAATGGTGTACAAAAATATCCCCGTCCCAGAATCCGATAGCAGGCAGTGTGGCAGAACACCCCCCCCCCCCCAAATCAAGATAACAGGCAGTGTTCACAATACCCCTCCACCCCCCCCCCAAGAACAAGATAACAGGCAGTGTGCAGAATCTCCCTCCCTCCCCAAAGAACTCCATAACAGGCAGGGTGCAGTATCCAGAAAGCAAAAAAAATGCACTTTCCAGGCATCAGTGTAGCATACAGTGATTTGAAGGGCATCTGTAGGTGTAACATAAAAATACTCCCGCTGCAGTGGATCTCTCTGGGTTAGGTGTTTTAATACGTACCAGTTTCAAAGATTCATGGGCTTCCTGCATTAACCTGTTTTTTTTTTCAACCACCATTAGCTAAGACCAGAGCAATGGACACAACTTCTCTCTGTTGTTGGCACAGTTGCATTCAACATGTGCGGGGGGGGGGGGTTAAACTGATCATATGTCCCACTTTCAGTGGAACAGTCCCACTTTTAGGCCCACTGTCCCTCCGAAAACTCTGGGGATACCTGAATGCCTCACTTTGCTGACATGGGGAAGATTGTCCCACCAAATACAGAAAGCTGGATGTCTGGGTGGTTTACCACTGCTCTAACTCTGGTTGAATGGTGGCAGTGGAATGCATGGGCTTCTGATCATTGGCTCAATCATGTGACCCGTAATTAAGCCACCCGCTAAACCACACCATGACCCCACCAATCACTCACAAACTGGTTTAAACTATCCTAATTTGAAGACCCCCAAAATGGTCAGTTTAATGGGGGTGGGACCCTGAAGGCTGGGAGCAAGTATATATTAAATCATTAGACCTGGACAAATCCACTGTAGGTATTGGTTTACAGAATTAATGTGAGTAGGGCTACTTTTGGTGACTTTTTTTGTATAATCTGTTTTTATTGAAATTTTAAAAATGCATTGTACAAAAAAACAAGATATTTCAAAAATAGGAATCCACCAGAGAGGCTTCATCATAAGTCATATAGAATGAGGCTGTTTTATATAGCAAATACAGTGATTAGAGATGATTACAGATGATTAGAATATAAGCATTACAGGAATAATGGCAAGGGGTGCAAGTTCCATCCTTGTACCCATGTAAGGTGATGCCTAATGGGCCCTGTGAGAATCCAACAATGTGTCCTCGGAGTACTTTTGTCAGGACTAATGAAGATCTTAATATCTGTGAGCACCTCTTAGTGGAAAAAAGAAATAAACAGTACTATGGTGAGGGTGGGGTCTGGGATTTTCAGTTTTGGTGTGTACCTCAGACAGCAGTGTTAATTGTGGTGCATTACATAAATGCTCCCCACAGAGCTATCTCATAGACTGTTGCCAGCATGTACCCTGTGGAGGTTACCCAAACCATATATCTATATCTATTCACATATGTTACATTTACTTACACTTGTCTGAAGAGGTACGTTTTGGGGTGTTGGGGAGTCTAGAATTGAGTGGGGGAGGGCATTCAAAACAGGTAGAGAAGCATGTAAGAAGTCCTGTAGGTGGGGGTGAGAGGAGGTGACCAGGGTGAAGCATATGAGGTCAGATGCAACGGTGGACGTTACGGTTGGGTTGCTTCACCTGCAAAAACCACCTCCAACTGTCAGAAACTAGTATGTTGTTCAGCCCTTTATTAATATTTTTTAATAAAGGGATTTCATAATTTACTCATGATACACAGGGTATTATACATATTTTGTGACAGAAATACACAATGATACTGGAGTACATTAGTAGTGAGGGTCATGCGCAGACTTACAGTCTAAAGGCTAAAGAGACAAAAGGTAGGTCACAAATAACATGAACTAAGTATGGTTACAAGCGCCCTGTAGGAGTCAAGACTGTGAGGTAGATTACTTAGGCCAGATGATAGGCTTATCTGAATAGGTGAGTCTTGAAGGCTTGGGAAGTGGCAAATTCCATATACAGGGGGATTGCCAGCAAGTGTGCAGTCCTGAAAGTGATGGTAGGAGGAGGCGATCAGGTTTGAGGACAGGAGCTTCTGGGCAGAGCAGAGGCTGCTTCTGGGTTGGTATTTTTGATATGTGAATAAATTAGGAAGGGGCTTTGCTGGAGAGAGCTTTTTAGGTTAAGGATATAATCTTAAAGTAAAGGGCAGTCTTGAGGCAGCCCCTTGCCCTTCCTCCCTCCACTAGTGCCGAGGCAGGACCTGGCCATCTTGAAAGTTGTGTGTGAATGCTTGGGCCTGGCCTGTGACAGTCTTATGCTACATCATAAGGGGGCATGATTTGCAGGTGGGCATTATACCAGGCTGCGTCTCCATCACACGTTTTGGTGGGGCTACAATAGCATTGGACGCTATGCTTAGTTAGACCCTGAGGCAGTGATTTTATACCATGGAAGGTATGGGCCAGATTGCAGGGGGAGACCTCTCCATTTCAGTCTGCTTTATTTACTGCTAAGCATCCATCTTTATACCTTTTTTTCCACATTGGTACATTTTGAACATATGATCTTCATATTCTGAGGAGTTGTGATTTAGGTTTAGCTTTTTTGAACTTAGGTTCTTTCCAATTTTGCACTTTTGCTTATTCATCATGTGTGGTTATTCACTGTATGCATTTGGCTCTTGCTATGTTTTTATTTGTGGTGACTATGCAGTGCATATTATATCTGCAGCAGCAGATGGGTTGGTGTTAACTCCTGCTTGATTTTAGATTTTGTGTGGTATTTGTTATGCATTGTTGTAATCAGTGGCGGTCCGAGACATCTCCTGGAGCCCCCCAACTATGATGCCGGGGCTATAGCATTGGTTGCTGGGAGTCCTTGGCTTGTGGGTACAGTGGAAGTGGTTACAGGGGGCTGAGAGAGAGACTAAGGGGGCAGGGATTGAATGTGGGTGTTTTTTGTAGGGGGGTTACCTCGCAACTGGACATCCACTTTATACTGAATTCTCCTAGCTATTGGAAGCCTATTGCTTTCCAGCATTTTTAATTTTTTTAAAAAACTATTGATGAAAGTTTCCTTGCATCATGTAACAAAACCTGTGATTTTGACCCTTTCCTTGGGTTATAACTGGCTTCATAGGGTTTCCCGATTTGGAAGGCCCTTCTGTTAGAAACCACCAGTAATTGCCAGATTCTTACCTTGCTCCTCCGCCCCACAGCCCATGCACCCGCCTCTGGCATTGCAGTATCTCACAATCCCCACACCAAGCAAATCTATAAGGCTGCTGACAGGTGTACTGGGCTGGGGCACTGAATCAATATGGAGGTGTAAAGTACAGTGCTGCCAAAAGTAACTAGTCTAATGATGGGGGGGGGGGGGGGGGGGGGGCTCGCGCAACTGGAATGGCCAAATCAGGATGTCCATGGGGAGGGCTTTCATCTGGCCTTACATTCTAGAGCAGAAATGTAAAGGTTTTGGTCAAGTTTAAGAAGTTAGGAACTGAGGTGCATTATTAAAGGGGCTGTCTGGGCAATAACAACAGATACTCACCTATTGTCAAGCACAGCTGATTGTCCCTATTCCGGACGTTTGAAACCTACCTTTCCCAGAGATCCAGACTATGCCTTGATGCCCCCTTGCTGCCCCCTTGTGTGAGTCAATGCGACTAGCCAAACCCGCTCTATCCATTCCTACGAAGGGGGTGTGACAGGGGCTGGCACACCCCCTCCATTGTAGTAAGTACAGCAGGCATGGCCAGTCACCTTGACTAAGGTGAGGGGATGGCCGCTCGGCTCAGGGCCGCCAGGATGACGAGATGTGATCACCAATGCCTGCAAGTCTAAAACTATTGGCAAATCAGCTGCGCAGGACTATAGCTGAGTATATGTGCTTTGTTGTCTTTGCCCGAACATAGACTTTAAAGGGTAATTCCACTTTCAAAGGCCTTTTTAAATTTGTTTTCATTATTGTGTGCCAAAATGATGACCTCAATGTGCTGACATCATCTGTAAATATCTTTCTTTTTTATTTGTTTGCAACTTTGTGTTATAAAAAAAAACGGTAGCAACAATGTGTTTATGTTAGCAATGTAAACCAAAGTGGTACGTTGGAGTACGTATCAGAGACTTCCTGACTTTGGCTTGCTAAGCATCAACAACAGGTTTAACTCCATCTGCTCTAATTCATAGCTAAGGGATCACACTCTTGTGTTTCAGTAGCTAAAGGTTACCTGAAGTGTTTTCACCTGGAGAGGCCATTACTGCTGCTTTATTTAGCCAAAGATGCTGATGAGCTCACGTGTTACAAGGGAAAAAATTCTGGGACATGTAGTCAGTAGTTTTTACTCAAGTTCAGGAAAGCTGCCCTACTTCAGAATCACAGACACACGGGAATATAAAAAAACTTGGAAGCAGCATGCTGGTAAGTAAATCACAGGTCTGGGGCCACAATCCTAACACGTAGGTTTATTTTACATTGCAGAAGAGGAAAACACTAAGGCAGAAAAGGGAAGTTTTTCTTTAGGGAAGATCAAAACCCAGGTTTTTCACTCACCTGGGGATTCATCCACTTTACAGGGGCATCTTGAATTGGGATGCCCCTGTGATGCAAAACCCCAGGGACCACCTGTTTACCCTCATTCCCACAGCTGTCATCCAATCAGAACAGCCGTAAATATTCATGTCTGGCAATGAGTTCTGCATGAAAATGATTGCCAGGCACCTCTTGCGGGCCGGTCCTCTCTGCTGTGCGCACCTGCTGCCAGCCATTCAGATATGCTGGCATTAGATAGAGAAGTCCTGGAGCCATGCCGATGCATTGTAGATTCGATCCCCGAGGTTAGCATACAGGCAATCCTGTGGGTTTTACACAGCAGGACTTCCCATATTGGGATGCACAAGGCGAACTGTAACCCAGCCCTGGAGTCTTGGTCTGCTTTAACCCTACTTCTTGCTATGTAGCATTCTTGTACGTTTGTAAATCATTTTTTTTTCATGATAAAGCTCCTTTAAAGTGGATTCTGACTATCCTGGGTTTTGGTCCCCCCAGGTTTTGGACCCCCCAGATCGCCCGACTCACCTTATCCCGTCCTATGGCGCTCGTTCAATCAGTGCGCTCCGACCCGCTGATGTCACGCTATGTGAAACCCCCCAGCTCGTCCAAAGAAACTCACCTCATCCTGGTCCTAGCGGCCGCTCGTCCAATCTGCGCGCTCAGGGGGTGCTGGCGTTTGCCATCTAAGACGGCGTCTAAGTCCAGCGGTTCCGAGCACGCTGTCGGCCGCATCCCCTGCTTCCCTCTAACAGAGAACGTGCCCACGCTGGCCATTCACAAATGGCTGGCACAGGCACTCACCCTGCTAGAGGGATAGCGGGGATGCGGCCCGCGCATGCCGGGTTGGAGCGGGAACAAAGGTAAGTGAATAGGGCGACCTGGGGGGTTTCACACAATAGGGCATCCCTAATTTGGATGCCCCGGGGGAGGGAATCGACTGTCCCGGGAATCTATTGAGCTGGGTTTTGAGCCACTTTAAACCGGACCAACAGTATGGCACAGTTGGAAAAAAAAGTAGCGGCCATTTTGGAGCTTCCTTTCCCAACTGACATAACTGAAAAGCACAGTAACAGGAAGCCCAGAACCACTTCCTGTTTGCAGGCGGCCTGCAAGCCCATGAGCGGCCTTCTTTTTAAAAAAAAAAACACCCTAGTAGGTCTTAGAAAAATGTAAATTTTTTTTTATGTGCAGCAATCTAAATTGCCCCGGGGAGGGATGCATATAAGTACTGGTTGTTGTGTTGGTCTGATTTAATTCATTTTTGACTGTTGGTCCACTTTAAGTATGTTTAGTAACCAGTCAGGATTTAATTTCCTTTCTCCTCTGGTGCCGAGGCAGGCCATCTTGAAACTTATGTGTGAACGCTCGGGCCTGGCCTGTTACAGCCTTATACCATGTCATCTCATACATGTGTGGGGGGGGGCATGATTTGCAGACACGCGTTATACTGGGCCGCGCCTCTGTCACAGGTTTTGGTGGGGCTACATAGTACAAAAAAGCATTGGAAGCTATGCTTAGTTAGGCAGTGTTTTTTTACTATGGAACGCGTAGGCTAGATTGCGAGGAGGGGGGGATTCCTCTCCATTTTAGTCTGCTGTATTTACTGCTAAGCATCCATTGTTATACCTTTTTTGCCACATTTGGCAAAATGTTGGTCTAATTTATTTTTGACTGTTGGTCCACTTTAAGTATGTTTAGTAACCAATCAGGATTGAATTTCCTTTCTGTGTGAAAATGAAACAGCTATTCCTGGTTGCTATGGGTAACAGCACCACATTTCCTCACCTTTCATTTATGCTAAGTAATGCCTGGCACAGCAGTGAATCACTGTTCTCTCTTTACAAGCACGCCTGAGAAATAAAAGAAT
The DNA here is from genome assembly GCA_027917425.1 of Gastrophryne carolinensis. Taxonomy (NCBI): domain Eukaryota; kingdom Metazoa; phylum Chordata; class Amphibia; order Anura; family Microhylidae; genus Gastrophryne; species Gastrophryne carolinensis. Next base: position 169,375,170 of record CM051236.1, read on the forward strand.
ATACTCCGCGACGATGAAATTAATGTAAAGCTTTGAGCGGGAATGGTGTGTTTAGGCGAAATCAAGCCGCTGAGAGTTTTTTTTTTTTTTTTGGGCGCTGAACAATGCCTCCAGTGTCAATCACCTGTCTCCATTGTGCCGAGTGCCGCATAGCAAAGTGGTTCTTCAACTTTTCATGTCAGCAATGAATTGAGGAATGAAAAGTGCCAACATGTTGCTACCTGAGGCTCTGAGCCGTGAATAGATTTATCCTGTGGAGTATCAATAACAAAAGCCACGAGGAGCCAGGTCCCCTCCCCCATCCCCGCCCTCCGCAGCAAAGTGGAGTGCAAGCCCCGCAGCTCAGTCTGCCGGCCTGTTTGCTGGCTTAAGCCTGGTGGTCAGACAATGGCATCAGAAAGAATGGCTGTTTCCTTCCTTCCTGTTGAGCGTTCTGCCTGAGTGAACAAACTCAATGGCAGTGTGCTTCACAGCAACACTGGGCCGTAGCGCAGGCGAAAATCAACAAAGAGCCATTATAGGACATTTCTAACTGCACTTAAGCCAAGCCACTGAGCTGTGGAATCATCCAGGGAGATGGTATCAGACTGCAGCCATTGCTGAACAAATGCCTTCGCCAAACATTGCAAATATCACTCATTTTTTTATAACTTGTCATTATAGGCTGGTCACAATAAAATCTTTTATCCTATTTATTTCTGGCTGGGTAAATATCGCCTGGGTGTCCAAGAAGTAATGATGCCAATGTCACTATCCCCCAAGCCCGCAACGGCGAGGATGCTGTTCCAGCTGGCGTAGCGTCTTGCGAGTTGTAGTTCAGCAACAGCTGAAGAACCATCATCGGATAGTGTGCAGAAGGATGTTTGTGCGCCACACATAAAACGCAAAGGAAAACAGCAATAAAATGGTAGCAGGTGGTGCTAGCATCTACTGTGCTACAACCATGATCACTTATTTACAAAGTGGCAACATATTCAGAACAGCAGGCACATAAGCTGAAATGTGCCCATGCCCGCGTGCCAGCTTTCTGAGCCGTGGACAAGTACAAGCCACGACTTATGGAGCCTACTGGAGCTCTGCTAACAAAATAAAGCAGCTGGATAGTCGCTATAGGTTAAAGTCCCTGTCCAAGCTCCTGAAAAAAACTAAAGGGCACCTATCTCCTAGCCTGCCGGTCCTGAAATACTGCAGTTCTCCTCTTCCTGGGCTGTCAGCTCTGGTGCCTCACTTCTGCAGGTCACATGGAAGCATGCTCCCACATTGATTGGCAGAGGGGAGCACGTCATGTGACTGCTCACTAGTGGCCCTCACTGATTTGTAAAAAAAATTAAAGACCCTGTTTAAACAGAAGAAAGGGAATGTCCAGTGAAATGTATGGGAGAGTGACAGGTAATACCTGGCGCTCTGGAAGCTAGAGCGCCGACGCTATACGCTGAGCTGCCTGTAATGATGAATCGTACGCTACATGGTGCTGTTAGAGTCGCTCACCAGATTCGCTTTCATAAATGCGGTTTTGCGTACAGTGCCCAGCGTTCACCAGACGTTAGACCTTCATGAATAACCACCTTAATTGACAATGCACAATAACAGGAAGCCCAGCAGCATTTCCTGTTTGCAGGTGGGCTGCAAATGCATGAAGCGCCATCTTGTTTTTAAAATTGACCCCAGCAGGAGTTGAAAAAAGTGAAATGAATGTTTATGTGCTGCAATCTAAATTGCCCTGGGGAGGGATGCATATGAGCATTGTTTGTTGTGTTGCTGTGGTTTAAGTCATTTTTAAGTCAACTAGCATCCCCTGAATTGCCCCCTCCATGAAGAGTGCCCTTTGCCAATTTTTACTGCTCTTGCTTCACTCTAATGCCAGATAATGGCACCTGTTTTAAGTGTACAGTTCCACCTCCTCCATTTATTGCCACTGTTGTGTGTAGCAATTCTGTCAGGGACAGCAAAAAAAAATCCAGGACGATTGGAAATACAAAATGATCCATTTCTAGTTCTACACCCTAAGAAGGGTTTATAGGCAGGGGCTATGGCCTAATGTATTTCACAAGTTCAATGGGTTTTGGTCAGCTTTAACGGGGTAGCCTGGGCCGCACTGGGAGCGTTGAAACCCAGAGGACTGCACCCCACAGGACTCCATACCTACCAACTTTTCAGGGTGGGAAAAAGGAACATTTGTTAAATAAGGCCACACCCCCTCATTGAGGGATGGATAAGAGATAGAGTGTAACAGTTACAACAATGTAAACACTTTGAATAGGCGAATAAATCATTTATTGATGTAGATCTGCATGTTAGACCTCAAAGAGGGACAAATGAGAACAACGAGGGACAGGGGGACATGGACTCAAAAGAGGGACACTTGGGAGATATGGGACTCCATGGCACTGGGTCTGCAGGCTGGCAGGTAAGTGCCCTTTTTTCCAGGAGCCTAGACTGGGGGGCTGGATGAGAGTGTTGAAACCCAGAAGATGCAGCCCACAGGACTCCTTGGAATTGAGTCTGCAGGCTGGCAGGTGTGACTTTTTTTTAAAGGAGCCTAGACTGGGAGGACAGGACTGGAAGCATTAAAACCCAAAGGACTGCATCCAGAGGAGTAGCTAGGCTTTTTGGTACCCGGGGCAAAGATTCCAAATGATGCCCCCACCTCAGGCCCCCCTGACCTGCTGCACCAGGAGCAAGTGCTCCCCCTGATCCCCCCTGACTGCATCCCACAGGACTCTGTGCCACTGAGTGTGCAGCCTGGCAGGTTAATTGCCCTTTTCTCAGTAGCTTAGACTGCCCCATTTAAAGAGGAGCAACCACTGGCTGATGGTCTGTCTCTTTTTGGGATGTCCCATGTGAGAAATCCTTACAGTGCATTGTGGGTCGTGAAGGCATCCCTCTGGCTGATGCACACTCCGGAGAGAAGTAGGCTGCAAAGATGCCTACTGCTCCCCCTTCTATTCAATATTATATTCTGCTCATCAATATGCATGGCATAAAAAGGTGATTGGAGGACATCAATATGCATGGCATAAAAAGCTGATTGGAGGACATCAATATGCATGGCATAAAAAGCTGATTGGAGGAGAGCCCACACATGTGCAGTGGTATTGCTGGGGGGGGGGGGGGGGGAAGAATAACTAGCATCCAGAGGGGTTTCACACAGTGGAGAGAAACAATTACGAGCTGGAAGGGATCAGCAGACAAAATTATTTTTTGTCTTGCTTAATGTGGACCAAAACCGAACCTATTGTCTACCTAAGCGCTAGGTCTGGGTAAATGCCCCGCTGTGTGAAATCCCACCAGTGGCTCCATATCCTTACCTCACCGGCAAACCCGTGGCGGCATCTCTCAGTCTGTGGGCAGCTGCTCCTGGTGTAACTGAATGTGTGGTGCGGCCATAGAGGGATGCAGGGTGTGTTATGTGCTGACCAAAAAAGCTGATTGGTGCAGAGCTGCATCTGCTCCGCGGGAATGCTGGTGAGGTGTGTATAGCAGGCAGCCGGTGGCGTTTTACACAGGGGGAAATCCCAAATCTGGATGCCCAAGGGTACAGACGTACAGCCGTAATAGTGAAAAGTCTTATTTTGTAGTGTGCAGTACTAACCCATCCTCAGAGATGCCAACCTTGGAGACCAGTTTACAGGGTGATGGGTGTGGTGGGGGTGTGGTTTAGGAGCATGGCTTATTCACAGGATTCTGAGGAACAAATGTTTGTCACCACCATAACAATTTGCAGGGGTTTTAAATACATAATGCTTACATAGTAATTCTGGCCTTACTCTACATTTAGGAGTCAGAGGCAGCCAATATTCAGGGGCTGGTGGCCAGCCAATCATTTAGTTGTGTCTGCTAGCCCATAGCACATGATTTTCTGATGGTAGCTAATCAGGGGGGAGGGGGAAAAAGTTCATGTTTTACTTGGTGAAATCGTAGTTTGATTGGGTGACCGGGTGAGTGGGGGTTTATCCAAGTGACTCCCAGGAAAACAGGATGACTTGCCATCTCTACAAGTGCTCAGAAGTCCTGTTTTCCAGTTCCAAGGCTGACAGGGTATCCTTGCCACACACCTAAGGTCAAATCTAGCCAACCAGACACTTAGGCCCTTATTTATGAAGGAATAGCGACAGGTAGCGACTGGTGAGCGGCCGGTAATGACGGGCCCCACCACGAGAACGCCGGCTCCCCACCACAATCACACATTTATCAAGCCGATCCTGCTTAGCGACTGAGATAGCGCCAGATAGCCACTCATTCATCATTATTCCAGCCTCAGCCCACAGCGCCAGCGTCCGACCTTGAACAGCGACAGGTATGACCTCTCGCTACCTGGCGCTCTCCAATGCATTTCAATGGAACAATCTTTAAATATTCATAATTAATTGTTATGATTTTTTTATTTTTTTTTTTAAATGTGAAAAATTCTGTGACCACTTCTGCCATTTTAGATAATTTTTTTAAGTAAAATAAATTAAAAAAAAAATTGTACAGAATTGATATTACAGGTCTGATATTTATGTATTCATATTACAAAATTATTTAAAAAAACTTGTTTTTTTGGTTTCCAAAAATATGGTTGTTTGGGGGTTAAAAAACTACTTTTAACCCATCGCCGCCAGCGCTCTGGGGTTTAGACATGCATTTTACAGCGCGAGAATTTTTTGAGCGTGATTTTTTCATGAATATGGTGGGAGCCGGTCGCTAGGGCCAGTCGCTATCATGCGCTCCCATACAGCGCGAAACCTGTCAAATAGCGACTCCTCACCCAATATTCAACATTACGGCAAGTCGCTATCAACTACCGAACAACGGCCAAGCACAGTGACTACTAGCGGGCGCTCTGAAAATGCCGCTACAGACGCTCAACTGTCGCTACCTGCCGCTATTAATGAATCGGCCTCTTAGAAGGAGTCAGAGGCCGTCAGTAGTGAGGGGCTGGATGGCCAGACAATCATTTAGTGATGTCTGCTAGCCAATAGCACATGGGTTGGAGATCTCAGTCAGCCAATCAGTGTGGAGAAGGAAGAAACTCATGCTTTGCAGGGTGATTTTATAGTTTGACAGGGTGACTGGGTGAGGAGGGGTCAAAATCGTATGACTCCCTGAAAAATCAAGTGACTGGGCATCTCTGCATCCTATGGGCAGTTCATGTATAGGACTGAGTAAGGTAGTTAAAGGGGACCTAGACCCTAGACCCAAAACTGATGCTGTAAAAAAGGCACATGTTTTTTTTTTGCTTTAATTTTGATCAGTTAAAGAATCCACCCCATGGTAAAATCACATAAATGCCCCAACATTTTATAGAAAAAGTCTGACAAGTCTATTGTTACCAATTGGGGCATACTTGTGCTGCATGCAGAAAAGCCTCTAACTGCTAACCTCAGCCCGCTTGTTGACAGATCCAATCTTTCTGCCAATACTGGGTGCTGCCATCATAGAACCACCTCAGTTGGATGGCATTTATAAAGATGCTTCTCAACACAAAAATACATTCCTTTTACATCCTCAATGCCAGGTGAGGTGCAACAGTAGATATAAAAAAAATAAACACCCCTATGGGGTCATAGATAAGTGGAGACTGGAAATCCATCCACATGATCTAAAATGGGTTGAGGAGATAATCATTTCTTTAACCCAAGGTTTATCACATGGGCAATACGGTGGATAAGTCAAAAAGTGAGATTGTTAAAGTGGATCAAAACCCAGGATTTTCTGGGATATCCAGATTTGGAATATCTTGCTGTGTGAAATCCCAGGTCGGGATACCCCGTAGAGATGGAATCATAGACTCCAGGGCCGGTTTTGGTCTGGTTAAAGTGGACCTAAACCTTCTGTGGTAACTTTGCACCAATGAGGATGCACATCCACAGGGACCCCAGCCTACCCTCTATGCTGCCCACACAGGTCCATATTGCCAAGATATACCTTTCCCTATGCTGCTCAGGAACATCTTAAACAGGAGAAGGCTGTCCATGCTGTTGGCAGCCATGACAGCAGAAATTTCCTGTCCAGAGGGTTAGAGATTAGTGGCTTGGCACCTAACCCAGTGAAGGTTACTGGAATCTTACCTTTTGCTTGCTCCCTTGCGGAAACCAGTTCCCATGAATGGCCACCAGTCCAGAGGTAGTCTTTTAGGTAGCTGAAAAAAAGGACTGCTGATTACATGGGGAGCGAGGAGAAAGTGTGGTCCACCGTGCTTGCAGTAGAGGTATGTGCTAGGTGGGTGTTGCAGAGATGTTGGATTGCAAAGACACAACCTCCAACTAATTGTTAGGGAAGTATTATTAGAAATGATTTTTGTACTAAAAGAGGAACATTTCATGTATTGGGGAGTTAATAAAACTCCCTAAACCTGGCTTGCTTGCCCCCCTCTTCCCTCCGGTTTGACATTATACAACTTTTGACTAATCTGTCCAGTAGCATCGCGCTTCAGCATCCCTTGGTCCTGCGCTGTCTCCATCGAGCAGCACTATGTTGCCACCCCATCATGCACTGCGACGCCCCTCTTGCGCAGTGTCACTGCATAGGCTGCAATGACACTCATCGTAAAATAGCACGAGATCTGAGGAGCGGCGTGCAACGGCTAGAGGTAAGTATGGCTAAGCCCACTGCAGTCACTCAGCGATGGCAAAAGAGGGGTGGAATACTGCCGGATGTCGGCATTTTAGATAACGCTGACATCCAAAAGGCAGTGAGGGAGGGATGTTTAGAGAAGAACATCAGAAAAGGTCTGATGTTCCTCTTGAAGGGGTAGTGGATGCTTGGAACCAACCTCCAGCGGAGGTAGTATGTCAACAATACTAACTTTAAGCATGTTGATTATTAAAAAAACAAAATAAAAAAAACAAAAAGGGAGACTGATGTCAGACCAAGACCATAAGGTCCTGATCTGACATCAGTCTTCTACGCATCTTTATAACCGTATTAGAATTATTTGGTTACCTGGTAGCTTTTGCAGCCAGTTCAAGCAGTTTCAAGTAGGAATATCAAACTCTGTATTCAACAAGGAGCAGCTTAAGAGTCTGAAATGATATAAACAGATAGTCAGGGGAGTCAAGGGGCCACAGGTATAAATAACAGCACTATGGAACAGTACATGAAGTCAGACCTGACCTTGGCATTTCTAGATCTGAGCTTCACAAAGTGAAGGGCCAGATTTACAGCGCTGGAAATTAGCATGACTGTGAAGGCTTCCTGTCCCCGTAGTAACCTAGTGTAATCCAATTTAAGCAAGGTGGAAATGACACTGTGCCAGCAGTTATGCCGACAATCAATCATTCATAGCTTTTAATCAACTTTCATTCTGGGGAACTGAAAAAGGCTGAAAGATTAAATTTAGCAGACATAGTTTCTGACACTGCATGACTGCCGGGAATGAAACATATACATTATTTAAGACAGTAAGACTTTTATCTGATGCTCTCAGAATACTGTACAATTCAGCCAATTATTTAACAGCTTTGTTATTTAAAGTATCTGGCATAGATTTAAGCTCCTCTCAATACCCAGAGACATTTGCATGTAGCTGATCTCACTGTCAGCCAGGAACAGCTAACAGATGTGTTTGGATGGGGTGTACATTTTCCAAACTTACAATAGCCCTCTTTGCATCTCCCACAAACTATAGGCAGATGGCTAATAACAGGCTTGATAATATTTGGGATATTTTCAGAAGCAACCATTTGGGTGGGGTATTCAGTGGAAATGTTGTCTTCAACATAGATTAATTCTCATGGGGTGTGCACCTGGTCTAAAAAGGCAGACAGAAGAACTTGATCAAAAGAGATCAAGGAGGTAGCAGAGAGGTAGAAGAATAAGAGTGGTGATGGGTGGTAGCTTAATTCCTCTGGCTTGCTCTCCAGTACCTTCCCAGCAGTTGGGGACCTAAGGAGGTGGAATTCCCTGTTGCTCCCCTCCCAGTTGCAAGATGGTGAATGTCAAGAACCTGGACTAAATGGACTCAATTGGAAAGAAGGAGGAAAATAATTCCCTGAAGCTCCCAGGCAAAGAAGAATGGTGGCTCAAGTAGTGGGAGTTACTGGGTTCATCCTGGAGCTGACCTTTGATGAAAGAGGAAAAGCCAATTCTCCTGAGGGCTACTCTTCCAATTCTCCACAATGGTCAACCTCCCTGGCATGGATTACGGCAGAGGCGTAGCTAGGCTTTCTAGTACCCAGTACAAAATATTCAAAATAGTGCCCCCCACCTGTGCTCACAGCCCCCCCCATGACCTGCTGCACTGTGGGCACATGCCTGTCTGCCCCCCCCAAGCTACATCGCTGGACTATGGTACCGGGTCAGTGATGTTTGGGCCCCCGAGCAACTTCCTTCTTGTGGCTTCTGCGTCTCTACTTGGCTTCACAGCACACAGTTTCTGCTTCCCTTGAAGTCTACAAAAAGACAGATTCTTTAAGATCTATGTATATCTCACTCAAATACTAAACACTGTTGTGTGATTTAAGGTCTATTCCACCATTTGACGCCTTAAGAATGTCTTAACACGGACCCCTAGTGTGAGGAATTTCTTCCTATTTCCCATCCTAAATCTTTGACTATGTAACCTAGGTTAACCCTACTCCTTATGTTTGTTGTATCATAACTCAATAAAGGCTGCTGGGGCAGGTGACTCCTGGTACCTGGAGCTCTTTTCTACCTCTCCCAACCCCATATTGCCTTACAATTCTGTCTGATTCCAGGTCTCATGTCCGTTGAGCCATGACCCCCTCCAAGCAGTGCCTAGCTACCTGGGCAGGATGACCCTTGTACAAGGTGATCTACCCTAACCTTAAAGCAGACCTTCACTCTGAATAAAAGCCTATCTTATATGTGCCCCCCACCCTGCAAATACAGATTGCTCACATTAAAAATCATCCTACCTGCACCTACTGCATGTTATGAGCCTTTAAACATCCAAGATGGTGGCTCATGTAACAACAGGCAGCCTGCAAACAGGAAGTGCCTTCTGACTGTGCTGCTCTGCATTCTGGGATTGCTGTCCTTTCCCTGACCCCAGCTCTGCTCTGTCTGTGCTGCTCTGCATTCTGGGATTGCTGTCCTTTCCCTGACCCCAGCTCTGCTCTGTCTGAGCAAAGCACAACTATAACCCGCCACTCTGTATTTTATCCCACTCTCCTCTCCTCAGTAAGTGTGGTGCTTCTGAGTCAAGATGGCGGCACCCGTATCCTAAAGTCCTGAACAGAGTTGCAGCCCGGTGGGGGAAAGAAGAATAAGTAAGTGACTAAAAACTTAAAATATATTAATTTTAGACGCTGAGGAATCGTTTTTTTAAAGTTTGGGCTTTTCGATAAATCATGGTGAAGGTCCGGTTTAACCTGAATCTGTCACCATGAAGGCATGGGATGGCAGCTGAAAGCTTCTGTGCATGGTAGGCATGGAAGCAGGTAGTTGGAATCAAAAGGCTGGTCTGATTTTTCCCAAAAGATTTAAGGCCTCATTTAAAAAAGAAAAAAAATGATATATATTTTCTCAAAGGCGGCTGCATGTTTGGGCTGTGTGCATAACTGTAGAATGATGTATGATGTATGATGTAGAAGGTACCTCCTGCAGCGGGCTATCTAAATGGCTGGGGGCAGAAGCGAGCCCGCTGCAGGAGGTACCTTGGTCATTCCACAGGGCACAGAGCAGCAGTAAGCAACAGGTATGTGTTCTTTTGAAATGGAGGAATTGTGAGATTTGACATTTTAAAATGACATTTCCTTTTATGCTCAGCCATGGTTCTAAAACCAACAATTTATAAGACAGGGAAGAAGGAGATTTTTTTGGCAAAAATATTCAGACAAAAGATAAAATCTTTTTTTACAGTCACAGTCATGCAGCCTATAAAGAATTGATGAGCAATATTATTTTCACCGCAGCTATTTTTCCCCTTTTGAAAGCACTGAAAGCTGACAAGAAAAGCACTCATTAGAGAGCAGATGCTTCACTCTGCATGAATATAAAGTCTTACTTCTGAGGAAATAGTCATAAATAACTGAATTCCTCCTCATTCAAATTGCATCCACATGATACAGAGCCCCCAAATAATATGTAAAAAATGCTGCTGTAAGAGAGGGGCAATTTTTTGAGCGTGATTTGTTAATGAATATGGTGGAAGCCGGTCACTCTGACCAGTCGCTATCATGCGCTCCCATACAGCGCGGAACCTGTCAAATAGCGACTCCTCACCCAATATTCAACATTACGGCAAACCAACTGAGTCGCTATCAACTACCAAACAACGGCCAAGCACAGCGACTACTAGCGGGCTCTCTGAAAATGCCGCTACAGTCGCTCAACTGTCGCTACCTGCCGCTGTTAATGAATCGGCCTCTTACTCATCCAGCAAACCCACAGCACATATGTTGGTTGCAGCGGCATCCCTGCCTTCTTTCTGACTATTGCAAGCTCCTACACCAGGCCTATCTGAGAGGGGAGAGGCTGACAGGGCCCACCTGGCACTCTATTTATAACAATAGATTGCTAGACGATGCAAATGTATTCTCATTGGCTGAAAGCCTGTGTATCTGCCATGGGAACATTGAGATCCACAGGGGTTTCACACACAAGGGCATAGCAGATTGGGCTGCCCCAGTTGTTAAAAAGACCAAAACCCAGATGAGTGAAAAACCTAGGTTTGGTCCTTTTTAAGGAATAGGGAGACTAAATATGTCTTATGGCTCAGAGGTGCCTCTCCTGAAGGACAAATCTAACAGGATTCTCAATGTAGAAGGGTAGTTAGCTCAGAGCCATGTAGGTAAATTTGAGTCTTGATCTGTATTATCCATATGTGTTTAGGTGTTTTAGTTCCCTCATAGATGTGTGCAGAGAACTGCTTATCATTTTAATTCAGGGTCTTGGGAGGGGGAGTGTTAATTTGGTTTATAGAGTTTGGGGCTCTCTCCACCACAAATTCAACTAGCTCTTCACCTCCCTTGGCCAATATTCAATTGAATGCGGAGCTTGCTCCACCTCAGTTGGCAGGTATTCAGTAAGGTTTGCGTCCTCCCACCTTATCCGGCCAGTATTTAATAAAGTTTGGGGCTCTCTCCATCTTAGTTGGCCAGTATTTAATGATGTTTTTGGCTCTCTCCACCCCAGTTGCCAGGTATCCAATGTTTGAGGAGATCTTCACCTCAGTTGGCCAGTTTCAATAAAGCTAGGGGCTTTCTTCTCCTCATTTGGCCAATATACAATAAAATTGATGAAGACCTCTTCACGAAAGTCAGAGACTCTCTCCACCTCAGTTGGACAGTATTTAATAAAGTTTGGAGCTATCTCCATCTCAGTTGCCAGGTATTTAATAGAATTTGAGGATCTCTCCTCAGTTGGCTAGTATTCAATAAAGTTTGGGCTCTCTCCACCTCACTTGGTTGATATTCAATAAAGTATGGGGCTATCTTCTCTTCAGCTTGCTGGTCTTTAATTATGCATGGGGATTTCTCCTCCACAGTTGGTCATTGTTCAATAAAGTTTGAGGAGTTCTGCACCTTAGTTGTCCATCATTCAATAACATTTTGGGTCTCTCTCTACCTTAGTTGGCAGGTATTCAATAATGTTTGAGGATCTCTCTATCTCAGTTTTCAGGTATCAAAGTCTCAGACTTTCTCCACCTCATTTGGCCAGTATTTAATAAAGCTTGGAGCAGTATCCTCCTCAGAGGGCAGGTATTTAATAAAATCTCTCCTCCTTGGTTCACAAGTATTCAATAATGTTTGGAACTCTCTTCTCTTCAGCTAGCTGGTATTCAATTATGTTTGGGGATCTTTCCTCCACAGTTAACCAGTATTCAATAAAGTTAAAGGAGTTCTCCACCTCAGTTGTCCATCATTCAATTATGTTTAGGGCTCTCTCTAACTTAGCAGATGTTCAATAACGGTTGATGACCTCTCTACCTCCATTGCCAAGTATTAAGTAAAGTTTTCGACTCTCTTCACCTCAGTTGGCCAGTATTTAATAAAGTTGGGAGCTCTCTCCTCCTCAGGTTTAAAATAAGGTTTGAGACTCTCTCCCCCTCAGATGGCAGGTATTTAGTAAAGTTTGAGAATCTCTCCACCTTAGTTGGCCAATATTTAATAAAATTTGGAGCTCTCTCCAACTTAATTGTCTGATATTCAATGAAGTTTGAGGAGCTTCCTCACCTCGGTTGGCTGGTTTTTAATAAAGTGTGGGGCTCTCTTCTCTTTAGGTGGCCAATGGCAGTAGGTCAACCCCTCTAACCAAGTAGTGCACTTGGCAGCAAAAAACTACTTTAGGTAGGTTGTACAGGTCTACAAAAATGTTCACAGTAACTAGGGATAAAAGGATAGTGCACAATGATGATGCGTTTCTTGCCCTCCTGTTTTAAAAAAAGCAGAAAAGAAAACATAGTGAGTACAGTTACCCATAGAAACCAATAAGGGTATCACTTTACTTAGACCAGACTATCTGATCTGGTTATTACTGTTTAGCATTGTGAACTTTATCCTTGTACTGCTTTATTGAATAGGTTTAACTGTATCTATGTTTTAAACAGATTTATCTCACAAAAAAACTTGGAATCCTATAAATGGCGTGTTTCTCTATTCTGTATGTCGGCGGCTTCCTGTTCATGCTCCAATGAGATTTGTTCTGCCTTACCATTGAATTAAGTTTGTGAGAATGCTTGACAGCTGTTATATGCAGCAGATGCCAATTACAGCGCAGGCTTTGGAGACATGCTGGAGAACGAGGCTTCATGTAAAACCACCATTCAAGAATCATTCAGTCTTCCTCCGGACTAGAGGTCTACTGCTTATAACAAAGCTTAATGGCCTCTTAAATCTCTTTCTTACTTTTGTATTAGATTTGAATTGTTAGATTTTTATAATACCAATGTATTCTAGGACCCCTTTCTCATATTTGTACTGTGCAGAAATATTTTGTGCAGAAATATTTTACCCAATGCTCTACAATAAAAAGTAAAATGTACTGTTCATCTGTTCATTTTTTGTTTTTTTCACATTTATGAATAAACTGTGGCATGTTTATAAATTGCATATAAAGTCAAAATAAAAGACTATGTTCAATATTTCTCTCTCTTTGCCAAGATCTGTGTGGGGTACAGTCATTTAAAAGTTGCCTGTCTTGGAGAACTTGCCCAAAGAGTTTGCTTACCTCCATCATCTCCTACAGCAACAAGACACACCATTTACTGAAACCACAGTGGGAGAGGAGTTTTGTCCATGTGTTCGACTTGTAAATAGTAGACAGCCTCCAGACGAATGCCCATGAGCACAGATATTTAAAACGTTAAGTATTAAAGATTCAGGCCCAGGAAAAAAGAAACCCTAGGCTTTTATTTCCCACTAAAAAGTTGCATGTGTTTGAAAAAAAATGTTGGCTTCATTCATCCCTCTGCTCATGAAATAGATTGTAAATATACCTCTATCCCTTGTCAGTGTAGGGAGTTAAAGAAAAAGTAACTTGTTGGTGCCATTAGTGAGCTTGCTCCCTCAGCTCTCCTGGCACGGGCTACTGCAAGGCTCCTCAGCAGTACATGGCTTTTCCATCAGGCATTCAACACGGCAGGGCTGTCGGGCACAGAGGGAGGAAGCCAAATCTGTACAACCTGCCACAGCTGCTGAGAGGAACAAGGGAACAAGCTTTTTCTCAGATACAGAATGTTTTTTTTTGTTTTAACCCCCTATATTGATTGAGCAACAGGGAAGGGGGAGCCTTATATTTGACTTTATGGTCTCTTAAAATACCATTTACATAACCTTATGGCTTGTAATTTTTGATGTTGCAAAAAGTCCATCAGAACATTAAAGTGGAACAAAAATTGGGAATTTGACTTTCCCAGGTTTTATTCTATGCCCCCAGGTCATCCAAAATTAGGATGTGAAATCTCCCACTCACCAACAGCACATGCCCGGGCTCTTATCCAATGAGAACTACCTGCTGTGACTACGTCATTTGGCAGGTGGCTCTCACTGACTTGAGTGGGGAACGCCTGCTGCTGCATCACCCACATCCCTGGCTGTGTGCACACTCCTGTCCCAGCCATCCTGATTTGAAATGCCCCGGAGAAAAGCCAGAAGTCTTTTATATAGATTATAGGCCGGCCTCTGGTGGGTTTTGTTCAACTTTCACACTAACAGTTTGTTGCAAATGCCTTTTTTACTCAGTCGGTAATATCTGCTTAGAGGACAATTCAGTCCTCTGAGGGTTATTAACTTAAGATTGAACTCTTAACCAAATGTGTTTTCCCAGTTTAAAGTCTCCAATCAGATGTAGAAGGAATTTCAGTTAAAGACAAGCACTTAATTGGGAGCCTGTTTTTTTCACACTGTTCTTAATAGGCGCCTTATTGGGCAGGTAATGGGTTCTTAACTGGGTAATTGAAGTATGATCCCTTTTGAGATGACAACACCCTCGCCACAGTATTACCAGTGTGATTTTTTTCCCTATGGTCCCATTGTGAGTGCCATAGGTTCGGGTGATTTTCTGCAAGATAATGCCACTCAAGAAAGTCCAGCTCAGGTGATTTGGGTTTAACAATTTTCTAGTGCGCAAAATGGTTTCTGTGTACATATGATAAACTAGTGCAATAATACTGAATAGTCAAATGTGCAAAATGAAATAAAAACAATACCCTATATAATAAAACTCTTTAATATAAAGCCTTACAAGGCTTAACTACCAACATGTCACCCATAACCTATAGGTGTCTGCTTGTTAGTGGTGCCGGGCACAAGACAGGCCCCTCATACCCCCATTTTGGGCTCAGTCACAGGGAGGAGGAACTGCCTGCTGCTAAGGAAAAGGCAGAGTATGGCATATATGCATGTAACATCAGCAATGTCATAGGATGGGTGAGGAGGGGGAATAATTGCACTGTGAGTGCTATTTTTGTCTAGAAACTGTTCTAACATAAATTCATGGTAAATTAAATTAGTTAAGTTAATGAACTAAACCTCACAGATAGGGTAGGCTAGAAAAATCAAAGTGATGACCATTGGTTGGCAACCAGACAAAGGGGACAGTAAAAAAACTATATGATTTCATGCTATCAGGAACCCACATGCAGATCATTGGTGAAATTGTCCACCTAGGATGATTGAAAGGTCTTCCAAACTTCAATCTAAGGGGAGCGTAGCTACTAAAGCATGAAAAACTCTTAACCTCATTTGAAATTTTCTACAGCAAACCTCAAGACCAGATCAGGTCACTGTCGAACCAGCTGCATCGGCCAAAGTAATCAGGGTTTTGTGCTGCTCTAACCTAGAGCCCCCAATGGTAAGTATAGGGCTGGAATCTCTAGGATGCAGACAAAGTTGAAAGTTCAGATCTAGGTCATGAGCAGTAAGATAAGAATCATAGTCAGATAGGCAGGCTGGACAAATGAGCAGTCGGATCTGCAATGTAGTCAATTAGACATGGGGTTGTGGATATTTGGATCTGAAACATAGTTAAATAGGCAGGCTGAAGCTGCAGGCTGGTGGATCTGGATCATAGTCAAATAAGCAGGCTGAGATCACGGGCAGGTAAATATGGATTGTAGATAAATTAGCATGCCAAGGCTGTGGGCAGGATGATCTGGATCGTAGTCAAATAGGGAGGCCGAAGTCACAGGCAGATGGTTCGGGATCATAGTCAAATAGGCAGACTGAGGTTGTAATGGGGAAAAGCTGAGTAGGTGAGGTCTAGGAGCAAGCTGTGTCTTACACAGGAATTCAGGATGGCGGATACAGGAGCAAAAAGTTCAACAGGTACTTACTGGAAGGGCTTGTCGCTAATTATAGAAGAGTGCACATGTGCTCTAGCACCTGGCTGGAGGAGCGTGTGAACATGTGCACCTGCATGCTTGTGATGGTTAGCATGATCACAGCGCAAATGTACACACATGGGCGCTCAAGCTCTAGTGCTAGGCAGCCAAATGGACAGGTGTGGGTACATACTAGGCTTAGGTCATTCTGCTCACCTGCTCCCACTGCTCTGGCATCTACAGCTGTGGCAACATTTTGTCACCATGATTTATAAGAAAGGATGGTTCTTTCTGCCTCAGCACAGGAGAGCTGGAACCCTGAAAACTCTTTAGGTTGGGGGGGAGCCTTGACCAGCTCACTACCAGGGTTGGTAAGTTACAACAAGCCCCTGTAACAAAGAATTGTGTGGACGTTGTTTCCATTGTAGGAGGCACTACTTGACCCCAATAAACTTTTTTTTGTGAAACAAGGATTTGAGATTTGCGAGCAACATATGAATTATTACTACCCCAATTAAAAATGAAATAAATATAATTTGTAGCATTTGAAACAAATCTCCTCTCTGTTTCTGCGATAAACCCAATGAAGACACTTCTTCAGTGTATTTCTGTAAGCTCCAAAAATGTTAGAAAGTAATTTTTAGAGAGAAGAAAACATTTTTTTTGCCATTGGGGAATTTCATTTCCTATCAATTCACATAAAACAAATGTGCTCTGACTAGAGCAATGGGGTGGGCCATTGCTATGTCTGTATGGCAGTCATAGCTAGCCTGTGGCTCTAACTTGGCTTCCATGTTGCTCTCAGCAGGTGCTTAATGCCCGACTTTTTCAACATCTGCTGTTGTATAAAACATTCTTATAAGGAGAAAGTCAAGCATTTATAGTTTAAAATAAACTTAAACAAATCCGACGAGGCTACAGCAACACTGGAGCTGTTACCTGTACAGGAAAAGCCATGCTAATCCTCCATCCTACAATACAGGTGTGCTAGTGGCTTTTACTATTCAAATAAAATGATTAATTTGCCAGTGCATAAATCAGGGGTGTCAAACTCATTTTCAGATAGGGCTATATTAGCATTCCTTCAGTCAATTAATAACAAACGCCACACATAGCAGCCTAACCGGATGCCTGCAACCCACCCACAGCAGCCCCCTAGCCCTTTCAATGATTATATTCTCATTGACTTCTATGGGGGTTGTGGTCAAGTTTGGTTCCTGAACCAAACTTTTCACTAACGTGGCTGAACCTGGCAAACCTGAACTTCCTCAGGTTCACTAATCACTAGTTACAAGTCTTTAGAACAATTATTCAATCATATATTATTTTGAACCACTTATAAAGTATTCAGGGGGGCCTGCCCAGCAGCTGTATGTCTTTTCATACATTCAGGGCATTTGGGCCAAGATTTTGATAAAAAAATAAAAAGGTCTGCTAAAGCAATGTCGGTAGACACCATTTCCTATAGACATAAGTGCTATGGCACCCATGTGCTGTTTTGGAAGTGACTCACTGTCACATATATGGAAATCCATGGGGGGGGGGGGGGGGTCTGAAATTGAGGTTGCATGGGGCCTAAATGGTATTGTACTTATTTGACTTATCAAAGCTTGTTGTTCCAGATGGAAATTAAATGTCCATGGTAGATAAAAAAATGCTTGATCAAAGTGTCACAAAACCCAGGATTTTGACTATCCCTAGGAGGAAACAAAACCCCAATTTGGGATACACTACTGTGTGAAACACCTTCAGATCGCCCAGACAAACATACCTTTTCCTGGTGATGCATGTACAGGCTCTCGTCCAATCGATCCATTTGCCATGCATGTTTAATGCTTAGAGAGGAAGCCAGGAAGAAGGTGAGTTTTGCGGTGCCCCAGGAGGGGTTTCACACATTTTCCTGATTTGGGATGCCCCTGGGGAAGGCCAAAGGCCAGCACTGGAAATTTGGGGATTCCAGGGCTGGTCCATTGGGTTTTGTTCTGCTTTAAATGGTTGTTTAAAAAAAAATTGACCCTCCACTAGATTAGGGATATCTAACCTCCCCCAATGTTTCCCAGCGAGGCTTCATCAAACGGAATGAAAACCGCCGCACACGCTGCTAAATCTGCTACCTCTAATCGAAGAAGGTGTAAACTGATGCAGTGAGTGCAACAGTTTTTGATTCCCTGTCAGACTAAATATATTTCTGGGGGGAGGGGAGCAGAAGGGGGCTGAGCAGACCTACATCTTCCCTGGGGCAAAGTAGCCAGGGTCTGTTTAATCAAATAACCTATGCCAGCATAAGTCCGCTATTATGTAAATCTTATACCTGGAAAACATCAATTAAAGCTCATTGATCTCAACAGCTTAACAGCAGGACCTGCAGGACAAATCTTTAAATCATAAAAACTTGAAAGAGAAGACTTGTGTGTGGTCCATTATCATGTAATTACCATAATTAACCCCTTTAATCCCAAATGCTTACACTTCTGTTCCCTATAATCTAAAATATACACACTTGTCCATCAACTGTACCAAGTTTTTCAAAACTTTACACAGGTTTTGCCATCTGTAAATCATGGGATGGGCTGGTAGGATGGTATGGAAAAAGCCTGAGTAACAGTTAAAACTGTTATAAAAGGTATTTTTATCAACGTTTATTCTTAGAATCCAGATATAATTATGTAATGTTTATTAAAACATATATATCAATAAAAACATAAAAAAAAGGTACAGTAGGTCGATCAGTGACAAGCTAAATGAATGTACAGCAATAAGGAAAATGGACATTTGGCGATGAGTTCTGAATCCCCCAAATCAGTTAGTTCTCTTTATTAGTATTTATTAATCATTATTGCCGGTTTGACCTCTTACGCCCGCTCATCAGTAAACAATTCACGCGGTGCTGTCACATTACCTTACATCGCCCCATTCACACACAGGCCTACTAGCCAAGTTGGTTTGCTCTTTTCTTCACACCATTTACACTCAAATGGCAATGTGAACAGCTGTAAGAGCTTGCTGGATTACCAATTAGAAGTAGCCAGTTTATGGTCTCTTCTGACAATGCAGCCAACTAGCTGGCCTCTGAAAGACTGAGCTTCTATCTTTTCATCCTTAGACCTAAATGAAAACAAACTCCTTTTTTTTCTCTCCAGCTCAGTCAATTTGCTTTCCAGTCAAGCATCCCCCTAGATCTGCAAATGTCAGATCGGACGCAGGCGTTTCACCATATTTGTATGCTCGTGCATTATTTCAAACATATAAACTGCTGTTTGCATGCCAAATTATGGTTGCTGACTAATAGCCAGAACTGCCAGCTTATTTATGAGCATGTTCCTTATTAAAATAGAATAATAAATGCTTCCATATGTATAGTGCTCAGCATATTTATATTCCACTCAACCTACAGATAAATCAATTCCTACGTGACCTAAAGAGGTTCCCTGTTATCAAAGAGACGCCTTTATATTGGCTAAGATCCCATGCATAGGACCCTCAGTGGTTGCCCGTATTATCATTTCTGCTAAAAAGCTTCAATAAACCAAAACCTGCTCAAGACCTTCCATTGGGTGGTTCAGGCTTTTTCCAGAAGCCCAAGTTACTGTATGTTTTGCTACAGTTATATCACATAATTCAAACAGCAATAGGCAGGCTAAAATCTCATGCTCATGACCCTCACTGATTGCTTTTAGTATCATTCCTGCTAAGAAGCTTCAATCAACCAGAACCTGGGACTGCTCATATTCCATTGGTTCAGAAGCCCAAGTTACTGTATATTTTGCTACAGTTATATCACATAATTTAGATAGCAAAAGGCTGGCTAAAATCTCGTGCTCATGACAATCAGTGATTGCTTTTATTATCATTCTTGCTAAGGAGCTTCAATGAACCAGAACCTGGGACTGCTCAAGACCTTCCATTGGGTGGTTCAGGCTTTTTCCAGAAGCCCAGGTTATTGTATGCTTTGCTACAGTTATATCACATAATTCAAACAGCAATAGACTGGCTACAATCTCATGCTTATGGCCCTCACTGATTGCTTTTAGTATCATTCCTGCTAAGGATCTTCAATGAACCAGAATCTGGGACTGCTCACAACCTTCCATTGGGTGGTTCAGGCTTTTTCCAGAAGCCCAGGTTATTGTATGCTTTGCTACAGTTATATCACATAATTCAAACAGCAATAGACTGGCTACAATCTCATGCTCATGGCCCTCACTTATTGCTTTTAGTATCATTCCTGCTAAGGAGCTTCAATGAACCAGAACCTGGGACTGCTCACAACCTTCCATTGGGTGGTTCAGGCTTTTTCCAGAAGCCCAGGTTATTGTATGCTTTGCTACAGTTATATCACATGATTCAAACAGCAATACAGAAGGTAGTCTAAAATCTCATGCTCAGGACCCTCATTGATCGCTTTTAGTATCATTCCTGCTAAGAAGCTTCAATCAACCAGAACCCGAGACTGCTCACGAGTGGTACAGGCTTTTTCCAGAAGCCAAAGTTACTGTATGTTTTGCTACAGTTATATCATATAATTCAAACAGCAATAGGCTGGCTAAAATCTTGTGCTCATGACAATCAGTGATTGCTTTTCTTATCATCCCTGCTAAGGAGCTTCAGTCAACCAGAACCTGGGACTGCTCAAGACCTTCCATTGGGTGGTTCAGGCTTTTTCCAGAAGCCCAGGTTACTGTATGCTTTGCTACAGTTATATCACATGATTCAAACAACAATACAGTAGGTAGTCTAAAAGCTCATGCTCAGGATCCTCAGTGGTTGCCCTTATTATCATTCTTGCTAAGGAGCTTAAATCTACCAAAACCCGGGACTGCTAATAAACTTCCATTGGGTGGTACAGGCAAAATTGTGCTCAGTATGGGAAAGAAAAAAATCTGCCCCCTCCTCACCTATCCTATAGTGCTGCTGCTGCCACATTTGCTTCTGTCAGATATGCTGTGCCTATAACCTACCAGCAGGCAGTGCCCCCTCCCAATGTCTGAGCCCAATATGGGGGGATGAGGGGTCTGTCTGCACCACTAACAGTGACCCTAACCCATATGCAGAAAACAGAATGGCTGAGATAAAGGTGCCCCCAATATCTCTGGCACCCAGAGTGATAGCCCTGCTCCTCTCCCTCCACTAGAGACAGCCCTGCAGGCATCTTTCAGAAGCCCAGGATACAGTATGTGTTGCTACAGTTACATGACATAATTTAAACAGCAATAAGCTGGCTAAAATCTCAGGACCCTCAGTGATTGGCTGTATTATCATTCCTGCTAAGGAAAGTAAAGCAATCAGAACCCAGAGACTGCTCATGAGCCTCCATCTTCCTGCAGGCATCTTTCAGAAGCCCAAGATCCAATATGTTTTGTTACGGCTACATCACTAAATTTAAATAACAATGGTCTGGGTAAAGGCACCCATACTCACCCCACCAAAGACCCAAAGGATACTCTGAATGTCTAAACCAGAACCACCATTAGGACAGTTCAAGAGATACAGGCCTAATACATTGCATTGTGTTCTTCGATGCTGATATTTATTTATGTTGATATGTTCTGCTATTCACATTTTACTAAAGGGAAACCTGTGCTGTTTGAGTACAGGTCAACTTTAAACTATCCAGATGGGGTCCAGGTCTGCAAGCACTTCAACTCACCTGCTACCACTGCATGTCAACCCCAAATTTGGGAGATATATAGGCCATTTTGTGTCCCTGTGAGTACTTATCCTCCCTAGCACAGATTTGCCCCAAATACCGGTCCTGAGCTGCACACCCAATTGGGGGTGCCCTGCTGTGTGAGACCCCCCAGATCACCAGAGACAACTCATCTCTTCCCGGTCCCACGACGCATAAAAGAGCAGAGGCTCTGATGGCCACATTCCCCGCTTCCCTCTAGCAGTGCGCATGCCCGCACCAGGTATTTGTGAATGGCCGGCGTGGGCATGCTCCCGAGGGAGGCGGAGGATGCGGTCACCAGAGCTGCTGCTCTTAGACGTGTGGTGGGACCGGGAAGAGGTGAGTTGCTGCGGCGATCTGGGGGGTGCCCACGGGGAAAGGACCAAAACCTAGGATAGTCAAAACTTTTGGTGGTGGAAGCCTGAAACCCAGCCAGGGTTTTTCAATTTAGAGAAAAGAAGCTCTCTTGAAGATGCTCTTGGTAATGGAGGGACATGTGAATCTTTTTCAAGTATTTTTTTTTTCACTAGAACATTTAGGTGGTTAATATGCAAACTCCAATAAGTTGCAGATCTGCTGGGTGCTCACAATGTATCGATTCCAAAAGCAGCTTTTTCTCTTTTGCTTGGTCTTATTTATTTCCTTGAACAACCATCCAATTACCATCATCATAAGGATCTTAGCAGTGCAGAGCCAAGGATAATATTTTATACATTTGGCAACATCCAAAGACTTACTGAATGTTGTTTATCAGCAGTTTCTTAACTACTATTAGCGGCTCTATAAAAATCTTAACAAATGCTGCTGAGGTGGGTCGTAAAATATCTATCCATTGTTCCAACGTTCACATTTATCAGCCGCAGAGGTCTTCCAAACAAAGTGGCTAAGGTATATTTATTTTCCACTTTCAAAATGAAGTGTTGTATCTGTTTAAACATTAAGCTCTTGGAAATCAGGGTCTGCGAGACACATTTTTTGTTTCTTTCCATGCTGAGCTGCTAAGGAAAATGACAAGTCTGAACTAGAAGCAACTAACGACCGTTAAGATATCACCTAATATTTCTAAATAACGCAGCACCAACTAGGAAGTGCTGATATACATAATTAGCTGAAAAATGTGGGTCAGCTCCCAGCTTAACCATGTGATGGCTTTCAGTGGCTGCTCTGTTTGCTCTCCAGATGCCTTTGAAGCAGTTATCAGAACAGAAGGCGTTAAAACACAGCAAGGAATGTGGAACTACAATTTAGTTCTCACCCTTTTCGTGTTTCCCAGGGGGCTTTTTTTGTCTATTTTTCAGCATGACATCCAGCATCCTGCTACATGGCCTGGCAGCTGCTTTCTGTTTGATGTGTGCTTTTCACCCTGAGGCAATTAACTCATTACTGCAAGCTACATCTGCAATTTCTGAGGCCAGCGTTTCATGGGGAAGTAAGCAAAACTTTAGCAATGCTCCCCGACATGCAGTCAATTTATTCATACTAAGTCAATTTATCAAAAATAGAAGTAGAAAAGGGTCTAAATGTTTAAGGGGTGGTTTTTGGTTTGTTTTTTGAACAGACTGTTGTCACTCTAACCAAGGTACTATCTAGATCGGGATCTCAAGGGGTTGGTGTTCTACAAGAAAATGTTTATTTGCCTTTTGTGATGCCCCTAGAGACAGCAGTAGAAAAGAAGGGGTAATAGCAGGTTGGCCAAAACAACACCTGGCTCTCAGGTGGATTCCCACCATAGACCTTGACGTGGTCTATGGAGTGTGTCTGTTATCCCATCTGTTATCTACTATGCCTTGTTCCCACCATTTTTCTAGGTGTTTGGTGTTTGGATTAGGATTTCACAACTTTAGCACAGTTCTTTAAACTTGTTTCTGATTGCCCTTTGTTAATTTATGTAATATATTTGTATATATTTTTATTCACACAATCACAATTGCTTTTTAAATGCAGTTGCGCGAATGAAAAGTGATTGCAATTTTATTTCCATAGACTGAATAGGGGAACGATGGTGATTCAATTCCCCAAAAACATAATAGGCTTGATTCAGAGACAGATACGTCTGGACTTTTGTATGTGTCTGTGTATGTTTTTTTTTTGTTTTTTACGTTCTTTTTTCCATGCGTATGTTCGTTCCCGCTAATGCGTATATGCGCTTTCGATGGACGGAACTAAATCGGATCATTTACGTTAGTTCGGATCATTTTCCCATCAAAATCTGATATTTTGCGTTCGTTCAGATAACTTACGTTATTGGGATGGGCTTGCATCTGATTCAGAGAGCTGATTGCCGAGGGCCCACCGCCCTATAAAACAGTTTCATTTGCGATACACTTACGGGACCATTTTGCACTCGGCTTGCTTTTGACCATGTTTTGCGGCATTGTGGAAGAATATGAGCGCCTTCAGCTCCAGGGCATTGCATGTGTCAGCAGGGCCGAGGCCAGATTGCACCGGCGATGCATGCATATCGATCGCATGCATGATGTTGAGTTGTTCGAGCTGACCAGACTTAACCGCGCTTCTCTCCATAGATTGTATAGTGAGCTGCGGCCATGGTTAGCCCGCACGACAAGGAAGGGGCAAGCAATTTCAGGTATGACCAAGATGCTCGGCTGCCTGCAATTTTTGTCGTATGGCTCATTCCAAAGGCTGGGTGCCCTCTCCATGGGGATGTCCCAGCCTACGCTGAGCCGCGCGCTATCCAAGTTTTTGGATGGCATGGCTACCATTAGTCCAAAATATATTTTATTTCCAGACGACATGGTAGCCTGGAACGCGCTTAAGTTGGGTTTTTATAATAACGCCGACATGCCCAACGTCATGCGATTGATTGCACCCATGTTGCATTGGTCCCTCCCACAGCTGACGAGTACATCTATAGGTAGGTTAAATAGGTCATTTTGTTCTATAGTTTATGCAAACTGTATTGTAACTATCTATTAATCCCTCCTTGTAAAGTGTCCCTGTGAAACAGTTTACAGTGTATACCGTAATCCCTCCTTGTAAAGTGTCCCTGTGAAACAGTTTACAATGTATACCGTAATCCCTCCTTGTAAAGTGTCCCTATGAAATACTTTACAGTGTATACATTAATCCCTCCTTGTAAAGTGTCCCTGTGAAACAGTTTACAGTGTATACGTTAATCCCTCCTTGTAAACTGTCCCTGTGAAACAGTTTACAGTGTATACCTCTTAATCCCTCCTTGTAAACTGTCCCTGTGAAACAGTTTACAGTGTATACCTTCATCAATGTTTTAAATGTAGGCCTTAGCAAAACATTTTAATGCGGACCTTAATTAGTGATTAGAATGTTAATCTTTATTTTCACCCACATACATAAAAATGTTGTTATTAAAAATACTTATGTACTTAGTTACTGTTATTTGGATTGTCCTACATGTTTTTGGAGGGTGGTAGGAGTGTTTGAGTAGCTTACCTTGTATTGCTAAAAATTTTTTTTTTTTGTTTTCTTCCAGGAACTGCAGAATGGGTCACTCACTGAATGTCCAAGCAGTGGTGGCCCCGGACATGCGGTTCCATAGTGTCCTCGCCGGGTATCCAGGCTCATCCCATGGCGCGTATATCTTGCGGAGCTCAGGATTGTTCCATCGGTTTGAGTCTCGAGAATTATCAGGTGGATGGCTCCTTGGAAAGTTTCCTCAAATTACGACATTCCCTTTTCACTGTATGCCTATGAATCTAGTTGATGAGCCATGTCTTAAGCTATGGCTGTTTCCCCTTGATGACATTTGACACCGCATTTCCACCCAATATATTTCTAGTTTTTATTAACTTACTAATTATTCTTTCCCCCACTGGGCTGCAACTCATGACTTTAGGACAGGGGCGGCGCCATCTTTGGTCAGATGCATCACACTTACTGTGGAGAGGAGAGCGGGATAAAGTGCAGGGTGCGGGTTATAGCTGTGCTTTGCTCAGACAGAGCAAAGCTGGGGTCCAGGAAAGGTCAGAAATCCCAGAATGCAGAGCAGCACAGTCAGAAGGCACTTTCTGGTTGCAGGCTGCCTGATATTACCTGAGCCGCCATCTTGGATGTTTAAAGGCTCATAACATGCAGTAGATGCTGTTTTGAGAGCAATCTGTATTTACAGGGTGTGGGTAACATATAAGATAAGGCTCTTATTCAGACTGAACAACCACTTTAAACAATATTGTTGTTTAGAATGTGTAATTAATGTAAGTATTTTCTTATTCTTTCAGGGGATTCCGGCTACCCGCTTCTTCCCTGGTTCCTGACGCCCGTCCTTCGGCCACAGAATGAGGCACAGGAAGCCTACAAACGGTCACACCGAAAGACCTGGGCCGTTGTAGAGAGGGCATTTGGGCTGCTCAAAACCCACTTCCGTTGTTTGGACCATACCGGGGGGGCACTTCAATATGACCCTAACAAGGTCATTGACATAATACTGGCCTGTTGTGTTCTGCATAACTTTGCCATCATGCAGCGTGTCCCCCGGTATGTGGATCTGCCCCCCTCACCACCCAGCCAGGAGGCAGATGACCATTACACTGGCACATCTAGTCCCTCTGGCAAAGCAGTGCGGGCCAATGTAATAACCACCTATTTTGCTTAAAATTTGTTTTCTTGGTTTGTTGATATTATTTTTTTATTTTCAATATGATTTGGCTTTGTGAAGGCCTTTGTATTTATTTTACCAAAAAGTAATGACTTAAAGTGGACCAACACCCGATGCTGATTGCAGCCGCGCCGACTGTTTTGTGAATGGCCGGTGCGGGCGCGCTCCCTGTAACAGTGAAGCACGGGAGGCGGCGGCGGGCATGCTCGCTTGTCCGTCGACGGACCTCGCTTGTCCGTCTGCGGGGATTGGCTGCAGCGGTCACGTGGGAGCGGGGACAGGTGAGTTTTTGGGGCTTTCTGGGGGGTTTCACACAGCGGGGCACCCCAATCGGAAGTGGATAGTCAAAATCCAGGAGTTGTAAAGTAATGCACCTTGGGAAGACCTGGGCATGTGTGGCATTCATAATCTGCCACTGTTCCATCATCTGTCTATTGCTTGTTCTAAATTCCTCGAGCATGGCAGTGAAGTTATTATTTAAGGTGGCCATTTGTCCTGCCGTCTGTGTGCTTAAGTTGGCAATTTGATCAGACATCTGGCTGTTGCTCGTCCTAAATTTAGTCAGCATGTTGGTGAATGCATTATTGAATGTCTCTAATTGTGCAGTAAGCTGCTCTGTGGTTCTTTGAGTCACCTGCCGAAAGTAACGGCTGTCATGGCGCCACACTGACTCCAGGATCGGCACGCGCCTCCCCTGGGAAACTGGCCTACGTTGTTGACTACGTCTTCCAATTTCCCGGTTTTGAGCGCCTGCAGATGCTGGACCTGTAGGCCGAGCAAGAGTCCCACATGTGCTCGGCAAAACCTCTGCAGCCGAGCTACCACTGGGGACTGTAGGCTCAGTCTCAGCCTGCTGCCCACGATGGGCTGGCAGCATGCGTCCAGCTTCACTCTGCTGCAGAGGATTTGGTGCAGTAGCATGCTGGGACAGTGGCAGATTAGGTTCCAGGGGTGTCAGTTCAGAAGGTCCCATCAAGCTGGCATCCTCCTCCTACATCTTCTGGATTTCAGTGTGTGGGTCTGTTGGGACATGTGAACAAAATGCTTCAGTTTGGGCCCTAAATATATTTGTTAGGCAAATCACTCCAGTCCACTTACCCTATCTATCTGTTCCTGGGTCCTAGGCAGCAGGGAAGTAGACGGCGTGCTCAAACTGGAGGAGGCTTCCACACTTGCAGAGGCTGGATGCTGGGCTGGGTTTAAAAGTAAAAGGCACGTAAACACACAAAAATCCATTGATGAGCTGGATTACTACATATGGTTTAAAAAACACGTGGCCAAGCAGGAATGCCAACTCCCCCAATGGTCCAAGGTGACCTTCACTATGAATGTCAGTATCTCTTATATGTATGCCTCACCCTGTACATACAGATTGGTCACCTTAAATACTACAAACATGCATGTACTGCATGTTATGAGGCTTACCACATCCAAAATTGCACATTAGGGGCCCACAGTCAGCTTGCAAATAGCATTTGGCTTCAGAGTATGCTGCTGGGCAATCTTCCTATGTAGCCCTTTCCCTGACCCCAGATCAAGTTTGTCTGACCAAAGCACAGCTACAACCCAAGTGGTATAAAGACAAAGAAGTAAGTGTTGTCTATGATTGACTATATTCACATAACAGGCAGTGCTTTGGTAAGATAAAGAGTTTAATAGTGACCATAAATACTGTCCAAGGTCGTGTATGGGCTGCAAACCTTTTAAATGACCATTCCTCAGACATTAAACACCCGGCTAAAACATTAACCTCCCCTCAAAGCCACTCCCTAGGGGCATGTGTTCATATCTGCCTGTGAGCCTCATTTCACACGTTTACAATAGTTCACATTCAAACAAACGTTACTAACCTGCAGGAATGGTATGGATGTCCGTGTCCCGTCTGCCAGAGAGGCCCTCTAATGCGACGGGGTGTAATAATGCCAGCACCATCTCCTCAGCTCGTGTATACTGTAATTTGGTGGGGAAGCCTCCGCCAGTTTGTAAGCTGAAAAATAGAGGTTAACAAATTTGGGGCATTGTGGTCAATACAACAAGCAGCAAAATGCACAACTCAAATATGTACCTGTAATTGCGCCGTTTATTCTGTTTCTTCCGTGCTGCATACTTCAGGTCAGATATTTTGCGCTGTATCTGCTCCACATCTTTTATCTCATCCCCCGCTGTCTGGTGAGCTCCTACAAGATTTGTGTCTTTCTCATTTTGCTTGTAGATTTTGAATGTCGCCTATATAGCTCATCATAATGGAGTGTGAGGCCACTCAACTGGCCTCGCCGCAATGTTCGGCCTAATGCTTGCTCTTCTGGCTCATCTATGTTTGTTGGCAATTTGGGGGACATTCTGGGCTGGCTCTGTGGTGATGAAATTTGCGACTCGTGGCTTGAAAACGACTGGACTGGACTTACAATCGGACTGGGGGTCCTTGCCTGGGTGGCCACCGTATTTCCAGGCGTGGATGTGGCATATGTATCGGTGGTTGCCACCTGTGCCGGTGGAAAATGTGGCCGAGGAGAAGAGGGTGTGCTTGGGGGGGTGGGGCTTCAAGCCCTGTGCCTCTTTGTGGCCTTTGAAGTGGTGCTCCTTTGGCCATGTGATGTACTGGCACGTGGAGCAGGAGAGGCAGCGCTGGTTGGGCTTGGGCTTCGGGCACGCTGGCTCTTACTGGCCTTGCCACTGGTGCTACTTTGGCCATGTGATATACTGGCACATGGAGCAGGAGAGGCAGTGCTGACTGGGCTTGGGCTTTGAGCACGCTGGCTCTTACTGGCCTTGCCACTGGTGATACTTTGGCCATGTGATGTCTGCCATGTGGAGCAGGAGAGGCAGTGCTGGCTGTGCTGGTGCTTCAGCCACACTGGCTCTTACTGGCCTTGCCACTGGAGCGCCGTTTATGAAGGGATGTGGTAGGGCGGGGAGGAGGAGAGGGTGTTCTTTGTGGGCTTGGTCTTCTCACCCTCTGCTTCTTTGTGGCCTTGTACGCCGTTGTACCTGCCTTCTTGTATGTTGGTGCCTTCTTCTTTGCTGCTCCGTCCTTGCCTTTGGTTGTTGGTTTTGCTGTTGCGGCCTTGGTGGCAAATGTCGCCTTGTGTTGCCCACTTTGGCTGCATGTTTCCTGCACCTTGGTAGTAGCTTGGTGTGACCGAGTGGTCGGACGTGAGGAAGAAGGCTCCTCATGCCGCTGGGCCCTTTTGCTGGTGGCCTCCTTGGCTGGTGTGGCCTTAGCGCTGGGTTTTTTTGGTGCCATGCTGACAATCTCAAAGAGAATAAGCTGTGTGTCCATGACACTTTAAATACTAATGACTGGGTATGACGCTTACGCGTTTGCGTGCGCGTGCATACGGCCGTTCGTCTGGCCGTGCAGGAACCCGGAAACCGTTGGGGCATTACTTATCTGCTGCGGACAAGAAACAAGATAGCGCCCACGATCTTCAGCCGCCAACAACAAGAGCTGATTATGCTCGTAAGTGCATTGTAAGGACGTTGATTTGCCATCTAAATGCATGCCTAGGTCTTAAGGAAGTGCAGGAAGAAACAGTTGTTTTAAAGAGTTTTTTAAACTCTGTGCCAAACAGAAGTTAGTGCGCACATGTGTGAACCAAGTTACTTGCATCTAGAAAGATAGTTTGAGGCTAGAAATGTGTCTGGGAATGTCATTAAGTCAACTGATCGAATTGTGACAGATATTTGTATGCAGGTTGATCTAACAACTATTTTCATTTTGTGTTTTTTAGACGATGCTTCAGTGCAGGTACGACTACCTGCCCAACACATATGAGGAGAGGCACGTTGTCCTGGAGATCGTTTCCCGGATCCAGCAGGAGACGGACACCACCTTCACCCATACGCAGATCATGCAGCATTGGTCGGACCTGAAGCGACTCCACATGCCCTGGGTGCGGTGATTTTTCGGTCTCCATTTCCCAAGTACATAGCGATTACATGCTATATGTAACTAATACAGAAGATAGGCCTTTATTTATAAATGCTTTTCTTTTCTAGTGCTTGAAATGGAGTACCGAATTCTAGAGACACGGAGGCGCACAGGCCGGCCAGTGCTGCATGAATCTGCAGCAGAAAGTGAAGGTGGTGGATCTCCAGGGCCACGTTCCTACCCCTCCTCTGTAGCGGCCTCTGACCAGCTGCTGGACCTATCCACAGAGGATCCACAGAGGAGGGGCGTCACAGCGTGGGCAGGGAGTCGTACCAAGCGACGGAGCCATTAGCCTCTGGTATGTGACTCTTAATGTAACCGCACACACATACATGCTATTAAAAGCAAAGCTGATTCCCTTAATCACTTTTTCTAGATGATTATGTAGCTGGTGAAGGATCTGTGGAAGAGACTGCAGCAGATCAGGCCCAGGAGGCACATGGAGAAGGTGGGTGATGTCACACACACATTCAAATTGTCATTTGCTTACTGTTGACTCAGACATTATAAGTAACCCGATTTGTCATGTCTCTACAGCCTCAACTTCCCAGCAGTGGCAGGTCCCAGAACCCAGGGTGGTCACCAAAGCAGAGCTCGCCCACCAACGAAGTAAGTTGTAATGTAAATATTTGTAGTATGTGGGAAATGACATGATCACCAATCTGCCTAAATCTATAGTCAATGCCATAAGTAGAGATGAGCGAATCGATTCGGACGAACCCGAATTCGTTCCGAATTTCAGGAAAAATTAGATTCTGAACAAATCCGAATTTCCCCGCGATTCGATCGATCGAAGTTTTCCTTTAAACTCCATTTATTTCAATTACAGCCATTGTAAAATGGTGGATGCACATGTCTGGACATATCCCCTGGGGCAAGTTATCATGGGAAGGTCACATGCAGCCTATCAGCAGCCAGGAAGCCCGGTGACATCACAGTGCTATATAAACGGCGGCCATCATGCTTGTGCGCATTTCAGCCTTGTATTGCAGACAGAACGGAGGTTGCTGCAGACAGGGAGAGACTTACAGACAGGCAGGGAGAGTCAGGGAGACCCACAGAGACCCACACAGTGCCAGGGAGAGCCAGGGAAAGATAGGGAAAGATAGGGAAAAATCGGGAACGATCCAGGCAGGGACAGCAGAGAAAGTGACAGGGAAACTTTTTTTTTATTTTCACTTCATTTGCCAGATCAGTTTTAAATTGCTTTTTTTTTGTGATGTAAATATTCCTGGCCACTGTGCATCCCATCTTGGCAGTGGCACATTTAACCCTATCTGTTACACACAAGCATTTCTTATAACTCGATTAGTTTTAATTTTTTTTGTATGCTGTAAAAACATGGGCATACTATTTCAGCACATTTCACCCTATCTGTTATACTAAATCAGCTTCTAAAGGCTCTGTTTTATTAATATATTGCATTTTGAATGGGTTTTGTGCGTCCTGTAAAAACACCAGGCTGCATGGTATCCCAAACCAGCACATTTCACCCAATCTGTTATACTAAATCAGCTTCAACAGGCTCTGTTTTATTAATATATTGCATTTTGAATTGGTATTGTGCGTCCTGTAAAAACGCCAGGCCACAGGGTATCCCAAACCGGCACAGTTCACCCTATCTGTTATACTAAATCAGCATCAAAAGGCTCTGTTTTATTAATATATTGTATTTTGAATTGGTTTTGTGCGTCCTGTAAAAACACCAGGCCGCAGGGTATCCCAAACCAGCACTTTTCGCCCTATCTGTTATACTAAATCAGCTTCTAAAGGCTCTGTTTTATTAATATATTGCATTTTGAATTGGTTTTGTGCGTCCTGTAAAAACACCAGGCCGAAAGGTATCCCAAACCAGCACATTTCACCCTATCTGTTATACTAAATCAGCTTCAAAAGGCTCTGTTTTATTAATATATTGTATTTTGAATTGGTTTTGTGCATCCTGTAAAAACACAACGCCGCAGGGTATCCCAAACTGGCACATTTCGCCCTATCTGTTATACTGAATCAGCTTCTACAGGCTCTGTTTTATTAATATATTGCATTTTGAATTGTTTTTTTGCATCCTGTAAAAACACCAGGCCGCAGGGTATCCCAAACCAGCACATTTCACCCTATCTGTTATACTAAAGCAGCTTCTACAGGCTCTGATTTATTAATATATTGCATTTTGAATTGGTTTTGTGCATCCTGTAAAAACACCAGGCTGCAGGGTATCCCAAACCAGCACATTTCACCCTATCTGTTATACTAAAGCAGCTTCTACAGGCTCTGTTTTATTAATATATTGCATTTTGAATTGGTTTTGTGCATCCTGTAAAATCACCAGGCCGCAGGGTATCCCAAACCAGCACATTTCACCCTATCTGTTATACTAAATCAGCTTCTACAGGCTCTGTTTTATTAATATATTGCATTTTGAATTGGTTTTGTGTGTCCTCTAAAAACACCAGGCCACAGGGTATCCAAAACCAGCACATTTCACCCTATCTGTTATACTAAATCAGCTTCTACAGGCTCTGTTTCATTAATATATTGCATTTTGAATTGGTTTTTGCGTCTTGTAAAAACACCAGACCCAAACAGAGAGTCCCACACTCCCTGTATCCACCCCCTATAGTGAATGGCACCACTCAAATTATAAATGCAAATTATTACTTCTTTATTTAAAGCATTTTTTTACTACTATGTACATACATAATTAAAAGGTTAATTAAAATACATATATATACAAACAATTCCCCTAAGAGGGGGGGGGGAACAAATTGGATGGAGGGGGGGGAAGGATAACACTGTGTTAAGTGTCCAGGTGGATATACTCTTATGGCTATGCTAGTCAATCAATAGTATCTATTAATCTGCTGCTGCTCTAGCTGCCAATGCTGCCTATCTACAAGTGACTAAATCATGAATTCAATTATTATTAATATATAAACACGTGCAAACAAAACCATGTCTCTTATATACATAAAGTGCTATGTGCCATGTTACAATAACCTATATACATCTATCATAAGGACAGCCATGGGGAGATAAAAGCAGACACGTATATAATAAGCAGAATAACTTACATCAATCCAGTGACCAGCCAAGCACACCCCCTCCTACTCCCAACCGACGTGTTGCGTGACGTCCCGCGTCACTTCTCCAGGGCGAAGCCATGTCTAAGATACAACAGTAAATGTCGTTTACGGCCCACTGGGTGAATATGGTCCCTTTGCAGCAGCAGCAACTTGGAAAGGTCACGTCGCTTCGGCCTCCGCGCTCCCTGGCCGTTGTGCCTGTGACACCGTGCGACTCGGCCTCCTAATCCTCCGCCATCTCCTCACCCTCCACTGTAGGCTCAAGTCTCAGTGCCCCTCCAACCTGCCATGTGTGCAGGGCACAGAGATGTCACGCTGTGCTTCACATGGTTTGTCTTGGCGAACGGAGTCACACAGGGGAGGAACTGCTCAAATTTATTCATCAAGAAATCCAAACATGGCTTACTCCAAGAAAACTGAAAATGGGAACCATGGTTACCAACAATGGGAAGAACATTTTGTCTGCGCTGCGACAAGGAAGGTTGACCCATGAGCCCTGCATGGCTCACGTCTTCAATCTGGTTGTGAAGCAGTTTCTGAAGTCTTCCCCCCATCTGCAAGACATCCTAACAACTTCAAGGAAACTTTGCATGCACTTCAGCCACTCATACACCGCCAAGCACACCCTTTTTGAGCTACAGCGTCAGAACGGTAGCCCCCAACATAGTCTGATTTGCGATGTTTCCACACGTTGGAATTCCACCCTGCATATGTTGGACTATACGAACAGAGAAAAGCCATCACGGATTTCTTGATGATCCAAGCGGATAGGGGGACTCCCCTGTGTAACTTCAATGTCAACCAGCGGCAGCTCATACGTGACACCTGCCGTTTGCTCAGGCCCTTTGAGGAAGCCACCTTATTTGTGAGTTGCCAGGATTACGGGATGAACAACGTGATTCCACTGCTTCATGTACTACAGCACATGTTGGAAACCATGGCTGGTCAAGGTACTGGAGACATGGCATCTACATCTTACGGCCACATGAACCCCGTTGGAGCTGAACTGGAGGAGGAGGAGGAAGAGAAGGAGGAGTGGCACAGTGCACAGTTCAGGATTTGCGAAATGGCTGGTTTATCTAGTCAGCGGACAGGAGAGGAGGAGCAGGAGCAGCCAGAGGAGCTAGAGGGTTGTGAGGAAGGCGAGGCAGAGGACCCAGACACACCATGGCAGTATGCAGTGGAGATGGAGACAGGTAGTCCCTCCGAGTCATTTGCGCAAATGGCAGGAAGCATGCTCACGTGCTTGCGTAGTGACCCCAGAATTGTTTCCATTTGTCAGCGGGATGGCTCTCCACCTTATTGGACCCTGGCTTCCGGCACAAAATGGGGGCATTTTTAAACCCGCCGAGAGGGAGGACAAACTGACCAACTACAAAGACATTCTACGTAGTCAGTTGGCCGATGCCTATCTGCGCCATGGTCCATACTCTCTCAGGTCTGACTCGGGGGGACCTCTGCGCTCACCTTCCACTGCCATGCCTGCTGGGGGGGTTGGCAGGAGCAGCAGCAGCAGCAGCAGCTCCATCAGCAGCAGCTTCAGTCTTCAGTCGCTAATGAGTAGCTTTCTACACCCGCATAGTGAGTCTACTCATGAGCAGCAGGAAGACCTTGAGCAGGACCTGAAACAGCAGGTCATGTCATACCTTGACATGACCATGCCAACACACCTTGAGGATCTGCTGGACTTCTGGGCAGCCAAACTTGACTTGTGGCCGCAGCTAGCTGAGTTTGCCCTGGGAAAGCTGTCCTGCCCGGCAAGTAGCGTGCCATATGAGCAGGTGTTTAGTGCGGCGGGGGCCATAGTTACGGCGAGGAGAACTCGTCTCTCAACTAAAAATGTGGAGAGACTCACCTTTGTGAAAATGAATCATGGATGGATCAGCCAGGATTTCCACCCACCAATGGCTGATGCATGCGACTAGATTCAGCATGGTGCCACGTTTTACACTTTCCAATTGGTGCAAAACATATTTATGTCTTTAGGCCAATTTTTGGGCTCCTGCTGATGCCAACTTCAGGGTGTGCCTTTCAGCCAAATTTTGGCCTCTTGCTGCTGCTGCTGCCAACTGCAGTGTGTCTTTAGGCCAATTTTGGGGTTCCTGCTGCCAACTCCAGTGTCTCTTTCAAGCTCTGTTTGGGCTCCTGCTGCTGCTGATTGCAACTCCAGGGTGTCATTCAGCCAATTTTTGGGCTCCTGCTGCCAACTCCAGTGTCTCTTTCAAGCTATGTTTGGCCTCCTGCTGCTGCTGCTGCCAACTGCAGTGTGTCTTTAGGCCAATTTTTGGGTTCCTGCTGCCAACTCCAGTGTCTCTTTCAAGCTATGTTTGGGCTCCTGCTGCTGCTGCTTGCAACTCCAGGGTGTCATTCAGCCAATTTTTGGACTCCTGTTGCCACCTCCAGTGTCTCTTTCAAGCTATGTTTGGGCTCCTGCTGCTTGCAACTCCAGGGTGTCATTCAGCCAATTTTTGGGCTCCTGCTGCCAACTCCAGTGTCTCTTTCAAGCTATGTTTGGGCTCCTCCTGCTGCTGCTGCTTGCAACTCCAGGGTGCCTTCAGCCAATTTTTGGGCTCCTGCTGCCAACTCCAGTGTCTCTTTCAGCCAATGTTTGGGCTCCTGCTGCTGCTGCTTGCAGCTCCACGGTGTCATTCAGCCAATGTTTGGGCTCCTGCTGCCAACTCCAGTGTCTCTTTCAAGCTATGTTTGGGCTCCTGCTTCTGCTGCTTGCAACTCCAGGGTGTCATTCAGCCAATTTTTGGGCTCCTGCTGCCAACTCCAGTGTCTCTTTCAAGCTATGTTTGGGCTCCTGCTGCTGCTGCTTGCAACTCCAGGGTGTCATTCAGCCAATTTTTGGGCTCCTGCTGCCAACTCCAGTGTCTCTTTCAAGCTATGTTTGGCCTCCTGCTGCTGCTTGCAACTCCAGAGTGTCATTCAGCCAATTTTTGGGCTCCTGCTGCCAACTCCAGTGTCTCTTTCAAGCTATGTTTGGGCTCCTGCTGCTGCTGCTTGCAACTCCAGGGTGTCATTCAGCCAATTTTTGGGCTCCTGCTGCCAACTCCATTGTCTCTTTCAAGCTATGTTTGGCCTCCTGCTGCTGCTGCTGCCAACTGCAGTGTGTCTTTAGGCCAATTTTTTGGTTCCTGCTGCCAACTCCAGTGTCTTTTTCAAGCTATGTTCCTGCTGCTGCTGCTTGCAACTCCAGGGTGTCATTCAGCCAATTCTGCACCTGCTGCCAACTCCAGGATGGCTTTCAGCCAATATTTGGGCTCCTGCTGCTGCCAGCTCCAGGGTGTGTTTTTCTGGCAATATAGGCCCCTCATAGTGATGCCACCTCAACTCTCTGCAATTGTGCCGCTCTGCGATTCTAATAGCGATGCCTCTGATCTGCACTAACCCAGCATGCATCCTATGCATGTTACAGCAAGGCAGAATGGTTTACAACCCTATTGAGGCTCTAGGAAGCTCAAAAATAGCCGTTTTTAATAGCGATTCGTCGCGAATAAATTCGGACCGAAGCAAATTTGGACGGAGAATTCGACGAATCAGCTGAATCTAATTTTTCAAAAGTTCGCTCATGTCTAGCCATAAGCATAATGACATATGGCCTCTTCCTTTTATTAATTCCTAAGCATAATGACATATGGCCTCGTCCTTTTAATAATTCCTAAGCATAATGACATATGGCCTCTTCCTTTTATTAATTCCTTAGCATAATGACATATGGTCTCTTCCTTTTATTAATTCCTTAGCATACTGACATATGGCCTCTTCCTTTTATTAATTCCTAAGCATAATGACATATGGCCTATCCTGTTATTAATTCCTTAGCATAATGACATATGGCCTCTTCCTTTTATTAATTCCTTAGCACAATGACATATGGCCTCTTCCTTTTATTAATTCCTTAGCATAATGACATATGGCCTCATGAGTTAGCTTGCAACCTAATAAACATTCCATTCACAGCTGTAAAACATGTATTTGCCGACAAATAATTTATTTTTCTTTTTTATACAGGGATCACACATGCCAGAGTGGCACAACTGAGTGTCAGGGTCCTTCAGTTGGTGGGCGGGATGCAGGAGCTGTGCGACTCGTTGGGGACCAAAGATGAAGAATAATGTTCTGGGGCCTGCCATTGCTGTGTATATATTTTAACATATGTAATTTAAGTTTTTACAAATGTTTAATATTTTATTGTTACATTTAACAAAATATATATTCAAAGTTGTTCAATTTTTAATTTTTTTTTTTTTTAAAAAGGCAATATAAAAATGCCATTTTAAAAAAAAACTTGTTTCTGTGTCATTTCCCTTTCTAAATACATTCATTAAGGGTTGGCTACCACAAAACGAATGCAAAAAACAAAACTTAGACATGAAGATTCGCCTGACCGCAAAGTGATTTAGGTAAGTTTTAGGGACGGGAAATGGAAGAAGAATGAGACCGCGAAGTGATTTAGGTAAGTTTTAGGTGCACCAATGGAAGAAGAATGAGACCGCGAAGTGATTTATGTAAGTTTTAGGTGCGGGAAATGGAAGAAGAATGAGACCGCGAAGTGATTTAGGCAAGTTTTAGGTGCGGGAAATGGAAGAATATACTGAGCGTGAAGTGATTTAGGTAAGTTTTAGGTGTGGAAAATGGAAGAAGAATGAGACCGCAAAGTGATTTAGGTAAGTTTTAGGGGCGGGAAATGGAAGAAGAATGAGACCACGAAGTGATTTAGGTAAGTTTTAGGGCCGGAAAATGGAAGAATATACTGAGCGCGAAGTGATTTAGGTAAGTTTTAGGTGCGCCAATGGAAGAAGAATGAGACCGCAAAGTGATTTAGGTACGTTTTAGGTGCGGGAAATGGAAGAATATTCTGAGTGCGATGTGATTTAGCTAAGCATTGTAGCAGAAGTGAGTGAACCAAATATGTAGGCGAGCACATAAATGAGTTAAGTTTGTAGTGCGCAGGCGTAAGTGCGTAACGATTTTCGTCTGGACGATTATTTATAGAAAAAGGAAATCTGAATCTAACGGGAAACGAAATGATTCGTTCGAGGAGACGATGGAAAAAGGGCAAAAACGAAAGCCTACGTTGTAACATGAGTACAGTATGAGAGAACATAAACGGAAAACGAAAGCTGAAAAATGACATTCTCATTGGCATATGAACGGACAAAGACTTTACAGAAGGCTTGCAATGCATGCTTAGAATCACTCGTACACTCATACGCGAGCGGGAACATTTAAAAAAAAAACCAGATCGACACAAAAACTAAAGTCTTTTTATGTCTCTCTGAATCAACCCTAATATGCAGGACTTTTTCCAAATGCTGCCCAATCACTCCTTCCTGTATACACTGACCAGATGTCCCACTTTCAGTGGGACAGTCCCAATTTGAGGCCACTGTCTCTCTGAAAACTCTGGGAACAAAGGCCCCTTGGTGCTGACATGGGGAAGACTGACCCACCAAATGCAAAATGCTGGATGTCTGGGTGGTTTACAACTGCACTGACTCCTTTCTTGAATGGTGGTAGTGTAATGCATGAATTGGCTCAATCACCAAAATCTTTTATGAGCCAAATATTCCTAGAGCATGTGACCAGTAATTGAGCTGCACACTAATCCACAACAATCAATAATAATAATAATAAATAGGGTATTGGGAACTTGTGCCCCACACTTTACCTTCAGCTTCTAGACTATACGGCCATCATCTTTGGTGGTTGGTCCTCTGTAATTGACTGTTAATGTGGATGCCTGGTCTCCTGGCAACCTCCCCTCTAAAACTGAGGTAAGACAACGAGGGGGGGGGGGTGTTAATCCAGCACTTAGACTGGCGTGCGATTCAGCCACTCATGGCTGTATAATCGGTGCGCACTCCAGTCCCCCCCATTAAAGTGTAAATCCAGTTATGGGGAAACTGGTTGCAGGACGCAATGAATAGGTCTAGAATTTCAAATTTTTCTTTTTGAATATTTTCTACAGCAAGATACCCACTCTCTCCACAAACTACATTAGATTGCTTTTCACACTTGCATGTCCTTCAATCACTACACATTTATGTTTAACAATCCCCACATGCTGATTGCCTTACATCTCCAAATATATGGGCCCTATATTTATAGCCCATCCCCCCATGTATTTCCAATGCTAAACCCATCTAAATACCAACCAATGCTAAACATACAATTAAATATAGAAAATGGTTATTGTGTAAGTTTTAGTGCTAGAGATGACACCCAGGGGTTTTGTTACACTATCAATCTCACCATGTTCCTCCTAGCCACCGCTCGGTGCCACCTCTATTTTGGAAAGCGCCCTCCTATATCACTGTCCCTGCAACCTCTCATCCTTACTGAGCCTCTATTTACCTTTACATGCCAGTTCTATTTACCCCCTCCACTTTCCACACAGCAGGTTAGGGGCCACATCAGATGGCTCTGAGGGGCCGGCCACATGTGGCCCCTGTGCTACAGGTTGAGAACATGTACATTAGTGGTTCTCATCCTTTTCTTGCCAGGTACCCCCTAGCAACAAGAGTAGCCCCAAGCAGGGGATCAGTTGCAAATATTAACAAAATAATTAGGTCACAGGCTTTGTAGCACTTGTAAAACAAGTAGTAATAATGTTTTACTGTTAAAATAATAAACTAGACCCTCTCAAACCCCCTCTTGTTGAAGTGCTCCTAAACATCACTTCATACCCCAGGAGGGGTGCCCTTGCAGGGTTATGTTGTGCGTGTAATTTATATTTTATTTAAATGCATACTGTTTATCTTTTGTAGTGTTTAATATTGAGCTGACAAATTGCATTGCTTTCCATAGAGCATACAAGTGATATTACCACTGTATTTCATTGTAGGTGTAAACACAAAATAACTCTCATTGTAAGATATATATATATATATATATATATATATATATATATATATATATTCTGTAGCTGTGCTGGATTTACAACAGAAGCATAAAAGAATGATTTCCATGCCTTTGCTGACAATTATAAATGACAGGAAGGTTGGGACTTGGGAAGTCTGTCTAGACAACAGAAAGGTTTTTTCCTTATGGTATAGCTGGCTGCCTTTGTGCATTTCTACAGTCAAGATGAGTCAGCTATGTATCTGTGATAGCAAAATGTTTTCAAAGGGGAAAACAGCTGTCAGAAGATAAATTCTCATGAAAAATGTGAGTTGTTTCTAAATTTCAGTGACAAAGTGAAAAATAAAAACCAAACACCATTCTTGACAGTATCTGAAAGCCACTTTTTACCTGACAGGGTAGATTTATTCCACCGCTTTAAATACTTAAAATAGACTGAAGCAGGCATATATTTTAAGTTGAAGTGTCAGCATCACATAAAAACACCTCCAGTCCCATTTACCTTTAAAAGTGTTTTCAAAGCTGCATACCAAACATTGTTGTTAAAAAAAATGATAAAATAGTCCAATAATAAAAATCCCATACATAGCATATACAGACCCAACACCAAAAACAGCCAAGTTTGTTTCTGTATTTTACTGGAAGGAAGAAGACATGACCCCCGTCTCTGCACCACTCTCCCATTACAATGTATAGCAGTGGGCTGCTACAGGGGGAATAAACGAGTCACAGCCACAGCCGCCATCTTGGACCGGAGAGTAACGATGGGACGCTCTTTCTATGCTCTCGGTAAGGCCGACCCAAATTGAAATAAGAAAGTACTACTAACCTGTCGTCCCCCATAGCTGATCGGTCCTACCCTGGCACTGCTGTATGGACTAAGTCTTTAGACACAACCATATTCCACCCTTAGAAGTTTGTCTGACATCTAATATTAAATCCGTAGGTATTTAAATCGAGTTCCCCCTCCCCCACTTTCCCCACCATCTTCCACTCTTCTGTAGAAGGTTCTCTACAAGATTTTGGAAGGTGTCTTTGGGAATTTCTGCCCATTAATCCTCAAGAATATTTGTTGGTCAGGGATATCAAGGCCTATCCATGGCTCCATCCAGTGCTTGGAATTGTGCTTGGTGCAGCTGTTCAGCCATAGGCACCCATGACATGAAGCTCTTCCTGTATTTGTTGTGCTGATGAAAATACTCAGCAACTCATCTGAATCTTGCACCGGTCAGGTCTGAATTCAAGCCTGTCAGACACTCGGGATTGAGCCCTTCCATTGTTAGTCTCAGGGTTGTGGCATCAGCACACTTCCTCCATTGGAGTGAATGGAGAGGGTGTGGCAGCAAGTGTATGGCGGGGAGGTCAGGGAGGTGGAGCTGCATGGGACAAAAAGGTGAGTTTTTTTGCCTAGAGAATCCCTTTAATTACTGTTACAACATTTTTATACTTTTAAGCTTTTCTTTTTAAAACATAGGTTAGGGAGACACAAGAGACTCTTTTTTTTAAACAAAATAACAAGCATACCAACTGTATTTCTCATGGTCCAATACATATTTTATAACATCATGTTCCGCTTTTCTTAACATTCACTTGCTTCAAAAGAAAAGGCTTTTTATCCTGGTTGTTTCTTAAAGCCTTTCAGATCTTGTGAGCTGGGTTATTGTAAAAAGCGGGGGCGTAATTACAGGGGGTAACAACTGCACTGGGACCCATAAGGTCAATGGGCCCCAGTATTGTGACTCCTCCACCTTATTTATCACATTTGTGCTCTCATGGAATCATGCACTGAAAACAGAAACATAATTTGTCTGTTTTTTTCAATCATTAGTTTTCTAGTTGTATTCTATTGAGTTTAAATGACAGGAAAAAGGCCAGTGTATGAGTCATGACGAGGTCCCATTTAATTTATACAACAAAGGGGTGGGGGTAGCCCAAAACCCCCACAACCATACCAAACGCAAACTCCCGCACCACCACAGAGTTAAAAAAAACATACAAAATTGTATTATGTTTGGGCAACCACAAAAACACAATTAAAATAATTTAAAAACATTAGACATGAGGAGCTTCCGCCCGGAGTGTGAGCAGCGGTGCTTCTGATATGGGTACAATTAGAATAGTAAAGACTGAAACTAGCAAAGGTAAATGATGCTTCCTTTCTGTATCATAATGTGAGCACAAATATAATATACAAGTTGTAAGAGTAATAATTATGATTGGTGAACCATTATAAGTTCAGGTTCGACGAGTTCTGCCAAAACTTTGAACACAAGTTTGGTTTGGGTACCGAAAACAATAGGAAGCCAAATGTTAGGATGTAAAACAGCCCAAAAAGATATGAGGGACAGCCTTGACAGACAGGCCCCCCTCTGCCCCTCCCTCCATTTCTCATCCACCAGGTGGTCGCCCCTCATAAGTGATATTAAATAAAAACCCTAGTGGTGGTGGGGTGGTAAGTAAGAGGTTCCCTTTAAGCTAATGAGTGTGCAGCAATAAAAAGCTACTGTACAATTACTTGAGCCCCACGATCCAGTCGGCGTTCTTTCCTCAAAATGTTCATGGCCGGGGCTTCAAAAAAGGCAATTCTGTGATACTCACCTGTAGAATTGCTTTTGTTTCTGATCCATTCCAGCCCGTCCAGAAGTCTTAACGATTGAGAGTTCGCCCCTAGGGGGCGCTGACTGCAAGATCAGAGATGTAGCCCCTCCCGGCCCCCTATAAAGACAGCTGCCTCTCAACCCAGCTCCAGTAATTTAAAAGCAGTACTCAAAAGAAGAGGCAGGCCGGGAGATCCAACAAAAATAGGAGACCATGTTACTTCACATAGCCTCTGCTTGTACTCTCTCGAATCTAAAACTTGTATAACTAGTGTCCTATGAGCAAAAATGGTTAAATCACCATAACACCATAACAGGCATGCAGGACATAATAAACCTCAAGGGCGGGGTGGACGGGCTGGAATGGATCAGAAACAAAAGCAATTCTACAGGTGAGTATCACAGAATTGCCTTTTTCTTTCCAATCCATTTCAGCCCGTCCAGAAGTCTTCACGATTGGGACATCCAAAAGCAGTGGTTATATGGGTGGGATCCCCAGTACAGAACAGCAGGTAGTTCATTTCACTACCGCCTGAAGCGCCTTTCGGCCAAAAACAGCGTCGGCTGAGGCCCTGACATCCACCTTGTAAAACTTTGTGAAAGTATGAACTGAAGACCAAGTGGCAGCCTTACAGACTTGTTCCACCGAGGCCTGATGCTGAAAGGCCCAAGAAGCACCAATGGCTCTAGTAGAATGAGCTGTGATCCGAAAAGGGGGTTCCTTCCCCCTGGCAGAATATGCTTGTACCACCGCCTGTCTATTCCACTTACTGAGAGTGGCAAACCCTTCCTAGAACCCTCTGTCAAGACAAAAAGCAAATCCGATTTCCTGAAGGATGCATTCCCAGGTAATACCTCATGGCTCTGACCACATCCAAAGCATGGAGAGTCCGTTCTTTGGGATTAGCCAGTGCTGGACACAAGGAAGTTAAAACAACTACCTCATTAAGGTGAAAAGGAGAAACGACTTTAGGCAAAACTCCAGCTTAAAACGAAAAACCACCTTATCTCTGTGCATCTCAAAATAGGGTGGTTTCATACATAGTGCGGCCAGCTCTGATATGCAGCGCACCGAGGTGATCGCCACCAGAAAAAACACTTTGAGTGTCAGCATAGAAAATGTAGCGTCATTCAATGGCTCGAAGGGGGCACCCTGGAGAGCAGATAATACTAGATTTAGGTCCCATACCGGTAAGACTAATTTACACGGTGGACGGACATGGGTGACCCCCTGGAAAAAAGTCTTGATCAATCTATGATTGTCAATGGACCTCTGGAAAAAAATGGATAAGGCCGAGACCTGACCCTTGAGGGTGCTCAGCTGGAGGCCCAAGTCTAGATCGTTTTATAGAAACTCAAGGACTCTAGAAACAGAATATGACCGACAAGGAATGCTCCTGGCCTTGCACCAAGCGATATAGGCCCGCCTCTGTAGTATATCAAGGAAGAAGACTTTTTCCGTGCCTGAATCATTGTGTGAACAACCGTGGCCGATAACCCCTTCTCCGTCAGGATGGAGGTCTCAATAGCCAGGCTGTCAAAGCCAGCGTCTGAAAATTTGCATGCCGTAGCGACCCCTGTGTGAGAAGCTCTGGATCGTTGGGCATGACGTAGTGATCTATTGACATCTGAACTATGTCCGCAAACCAACTCCTCCTTGGCCAACGAGGAGCCACCAGGGTGGCTGGTACCCCCTCCTGGGCTATCTTGCGTAGCACTCGGCCCAGGAGCGGAAACAGAGGGAATGCATACAGAAGGTTGAACTCGCCAGAGCGTCAGTTGCTATGGCCAGAGGGTCTTTTAAAGGGGGACACGAACCTTGGAAGTGTGATTGTGTCTGGATGCAAAAAGATCCACATTCGGTTGACCCTAGCGGAGGCACTAAGCCTGAAAGGTCTTCCTGCTGAGGGACTATTCCACCAGGCGCAAGGAGCTCCTGCTCAGGGAGTCTGCCTCCTGGTTCTCCACCCCCGGGATGTAAACTGCGGAGATGCAGGGAACATTCTCCTCTGCCCAATTCAGAATCCGGCTTACCTCC
Source organism: Gastrophryne carolinensis (assembly GCA_027917425.1). NCBI lineage: Eukaryota > Metazoa > Chordata > Amphibia > Anura > Microhylidae > Gastrophryne > Gastrophryne carolinensis. The sequence continues at coordinate 169,419,657 of CM051236.1, forward strand.
CTGAGGTCTCTTAAATACGGGGTCAGACGTAGTAGAACCAACCAAATTGCTCTCAGTTCCAAGAGATTTATGGGCAACCGGTTCTCCTTCGGACCCCACTGACCCTGGATCTTCTGGGTCTGCCAAATGCCTCCCCAGCCTGTAAGACTGGCATCCATGGTAACTATCTCCCATTGGGGAGTCCGAAAGGACTTGCCTACCAGCAGGTTCAGAGAATCCGACCACCACAACAGGAATTGCCTGGCCGGAGGGGATAGCAAAAATCCTTGTTCCAGGGATTCCGGCGACCGATCCCAGCTGGTCAGCAGGTTCAGCTGTAGAGGTCTCATGTGGAATTGGGCGAAGGGCACTGCCTCGAAGCAAGCCACCATTAGGCCCACCAATCTAATCCCTAGGCGCATCAATGGCTGTTGACAAGCCAGCAAGGCCTGTACTTGCATCTGGAGTCCCAAGACTTTCTGCTGCGGCAGAAAAACCTTGACTTGATCGGTGTCTAGAGTCATCCCCAGGAAAGGTATAAGTGGTTTCCCAGCAGGCTCACCATAAATGCATGCGGCCAACCTGTTTTTTTGTAATAAAGCCTGCGGCCCAGAGCCATGTGCTCTGCCAAAACGCCCCCGGACCCGGGCGTTTCACCTTACCGTACACGGATCCCTATTAATCAGCCAAAGCTGGGAGGCAAGGATGGGTCAGAGGAATCCACGGAAATAGGGCCCTGCAGCTGGCCGACAGGCTTGGGGGCCCCGCTCTACTGCTAAAAGTCTGAGAGAGTGTAAGCGGTCCTGTGCAGTCAACTGCAAGAAAAAGAACTGGAGCTAGGTTGAGAGGCAGCGGCCTTTATAGGGGGCCGGGAGGGGCTACATCTCTGATCTTGCAGTCAGCGCTCCCTAGGGGCGAACTCCCAATCGAGTGAGGACACGAACAGTAGTTGGCACTAGAAGTAATGCTAGCTGCTGTCAGTGTCCTCACTCATGTGGTCTTTTCTGAAGCCCCAGGCCGTGAATACAGCAAGTCTAGTTGCCTTGATTTATTAGTATAGGCCAAACAGCAGTCTGGCAAGTGCTTGTCAGGTAAAATGCAACCCAAACACAAGCCAGAACAATTCCAAAGATACAAGAGGTAAAGTTTACACCATTATTTTCAAAATCCATAAATAAAGAGTAGGTTGGGATGCACAGCCAAGTTTTGCTATATTTATTGTTTTGAATTAAACGGGTAAGCATAAAACCTTAAGGTTTTCTCAATAAAATATTAATAATGCAATTAAATAGAGATAGGCAAATATAGAAAAAAATATTGAATGTACTCACGTTAATAATAATATTGTAATATGTAACAGATTTCTGCTTTGCTAGATATGAAACCTTAGAGAATATTTACAGTCTAATAACCATTTATCGAGCTAAAATCTGGAAGATTTAATGTAAATGAAGATCTCATTTTACGTTTATCTTTTTTTTAGTCTGTGTAAAGAAAAGTTTGCCATTAACACCGAACACTTATGTATTGTGCACCAGCTTTACCACTTTGCATATTAATTATACACACATTTAACCTAACTTACACAAACTACATAAAAATGTGTTATTTCTAGGTATGCATAGGATCCTCTGAATCTTGAGTGATTATAGAGTTTACCATTTGAGTATGTAAAATACACTGTATTACAGGATTCAGGGACACTGTAAATTACAGTGTCCCTCAACCCTCCTTATTGTGAGCCACCAACAAGTCATTTTTGTGGGTCTTCACATAGTCGGCTCTATAGCTCTGTCTGGAGATCTGTTGGTGGCTCTCGATGAGAAGATTGGGGAACACTGCTGTATGGACACAACCATATTTCCCTTTTAAAATTTCTCTGACATCCCATTTTAAATCCATTGGTATTTAAATTGAGTTTCTGACACTCAGCGTGTTATGGGGGGATTCTGCCACTCAGCATGTTATGGGGAGATTCTGCCACTCAGCATGTTATGGGGGGGGGGGGTATTCTGCCACTCAGCATGTTATGGGGGGATTCTGCCACTCAGCATGGTTTGGGGGGATTCTGCCACTCAGCATGTTATGGAGGGATTCTGCCACTCAACATATTATGGGGGGGATTCTGCCACTCAGCATGGTATGGGGGGGGGGGGATTCTGCCACTCAGCTTGTTATGGTGGGGATTCTGCCACTCAGCATGTTATGGGGGGATTCTGCCACTCAGCATGTTATGGGGAGATTCTGCCACTCAGCATGTTATGGGGAGATTCTGCCACTCAGCATGTTATGGGGGGATTCTGCCACTCAGCATGTTATGAGGGGGGGATTCTGCCACTCAGCATGTGTTATGGGGGGGATTCTGCCACTCAGCATGTTATGGGGGGATTCTGCCACTCAGCATGGTTTGGGGGGATTCTGCCACTCAGCATGTTATGGAGGGATTCTGCCACTCAGCATGTTATGAAGAGGATTCTGCCACTTAGCATGTTATGGGGGGATTCTGCCACTCAGCTTGTTATGGTGGGGATTCTGCCACTCAGCATGTTATGGGGGGGGGGGGATTCTGCCACTCAGCTTGTTATGGTGGGGATTCTGCCACTCAGCATGTTATGGGGGGGGGGGGGGGGATTCTGCCACTCAGCTTGTTATGGTGGGGATTCTGCCACTCAGCATGTTATGGGGGGATTCTGCCACTCAGCTTGTTATGGAGGGATTCTGCCACTCAGCATGTTATGGGGGGATTCTGCCACTCAGCATGTTATGGGGGGGATTCTGCCACTCAGCTTGTTATGGGGGGATTCTGCCACTCAGCATGGTTTGGGGGGACTCTGTCACTCAGTATGTTATGGAGGGATTCTGCCACTCAGCATGTTATGGGGGGATTCTGCCACTCAGCATGTTATGGAGAGGATTCTGCCACTCAGCATTTTATGGGGAGGATTCTGCCACTCAGCATGTTATGGGGAGGGGGGGGGGATTCTGCCACTCAGCTTGTTATGGTGGGGATTCTGCCACTCAGCATGTTATGGGGAGATTCTGCCACTCAGCATGTTATGGGGAGATTCTGCCACTCAGCATGTTATGGGGGGATTCTGCTACTCAGCATGTTATGAGGGGGGGATTCTGCCACTCAGCCTGTGTTATGGGGGGGATTCTGCCACTCAGCATGTTATGGGGGGATTCTGCCACTCAGCATGGTTTGGGGGATTCTGCCACTCAGCATGTTATGGAGGGATTCTGCCACTCAGCATGTTATGGAGAGGATTCTGCCACTCAGCATGTTATGAGGGGGGGGGGATTCTGCCACTCAGCTTGTTATGGTGGGGATTCTGCCACTCAGCATGTTATGGGGGGATTCTGCCACTCAGCTTGTTATGGAGGGATTCTGCCACTCAGCATGTTATGGGGGGATTTTGCCACTCAGCATGTTATGGGGGGGATTCTGCCACTCAGCTTGTTATGGTGGGGATCCTGCCATTCAGCGTGTTATGGGGGGATTCTGCCACTCAGCCTGTGTTATGGGGGGATTTTGCCACTCAGCATGTTATGGGGGGATTCTGCCACTCAGCATGTTATGGGGGGGGGGGATTCTGTCACTCAGCATGTTACGGGGGGGATTCTGTCACTCAGCATGTTATGGGGGGGGGGGGGATTCTGCCACTCAGCATGTTATGGGGGGGATTCTGCCACTCAGCATGGTTTGGGGGGATTCTGCCACTCAGCATGTTATGGGGGGATTCTGCCACTCAGCATGTTATGGGGGGGGGGATTCTGCCACTCAGCCTGTGTTATGGGGAGGATTCTGCAGCCTATCAGCAGCCAGGAGGCCCGGTGACGTCACTGCGTTATATAAACCGGCAGCCATTTTCCTTGTGCGCAGTTCAGCGTTGTCAGACAGGGACAGAGTTAGAGATAGGTAGGGAGAGTCAGAGAGACCGACAGAGAGGCAGAAAGAGAGGTAGACAGAGCCAGGGAAAGATAGTGAAAGATAGGGAAAAAACGGAACGATCCAGGCAGGGACAGAATTGAAGTGACAGGGAATTTCTTTTTTTTTATTTTCATTAGCCAGATCAGTTTGCTGTAAACCTGCCTTGCCACTGTGCATTCTATCAATGCAGTGGCATATTTAACCCTATCTGTTACGCAAGCATTTCTCATAACTGGATTAGTTTTAATATTTTTTTGTCTGGTTTAAATACACCAGCCCACATGGGCATCCCAAACCAGCACATGTCACCCTATCTGTTATACTAAATAAGCGTTGTTCAGCCTCATTTTAATTAAGCTATTGCATTTTGAATTGTTTTTTGTCTGCATTAAATACACCAACCCACATGGGCATCCCAAACCAGCACATGTCACCCTATCTGTTATACTAAATAAGCGTTGTTCAGCCTCATTTTAATTAAGCTATTGCATTTTGAATTGGTTTTTGTCTGCTTTAAATACACCAGCCCACATGGGCATCCCAAACCAGCACATGTCACCCTATCTGTTATACTAAATAAGCATTGTTCAGCCTCATTTTAATTAAGCTATTGCATTTTGAATTGTTTTTTGTCTGCTTTAAATACACCAGCCCACATGGGCATCCCAAACCAGCACATGTCACCCTATCTGTTATACTAAATAAGCGTTGTTCAGCCTCATTTTAATTAAGCTATTGCATTTTGAATTGGGTTTTGTCTGCTTTAAATACACCAGCCCACATGGGCATCCCAAACCAGCACATGTCACCCTATCTGTTATACTAAATAAGCGTTGTTCAGCCTCATTTTAATTAAGCTATTGCATTATGAATTGGTTTTTGTCTGCTTTAAATACACCAGCCCACATGGGCATCCCAAACCAGCACATGTCACCCTATCTGTTATACTAAATAAGCATTGTTCAGCCTCATTTTAATTAAGCTATTGCATTTTGAATTGGTTTTTGTCTGGTTTAAATACACCAGTCCACATGGGCATCCCAAACCAGCACATGTCACCCTATCTGTTATACTAAATAAGCATTGTTCAGCCTCATTTTAATTAAGCTATTGCATGTTGAATTGGTTTTTGTCTGGTTTAAATGCACCAGCCCACATGGGCATCCCAAACCAGCACATGTCACCCTATCTGTTATACTAAATAAGCGTTGTTCAGCCTCATTTTAATTAAGCTATTGCATTTTGAATTGGTTTTTGTCTGCTTTAAATACACCAGCCCACATGGGCATCCCAAACCAGCACATGTCACCCTATCTGTTATACTAAATAAGCGTGGTTCAGCCTCATTTTAATTAAGCTATTGCATTTTTAATTGTTTTTTGTCTGCTTTAAATACACCAGCCCACATGGGCATCCCAAACCAGCACATGTCACCCTATCTGTTATACTAAATAAGCGTTGTTCAGCCTCATTTTAATTAAGCTATTGCATGTTGAATTGGTTTTTGTCTGGTTTAAATGCACCAGCCCACATGGGCATCCCAAACCAGCACATGTCACCCTATCTGTTATACTAAATAAGCGTTGTTCAGCCTCATTTTAATTAAGCTATTGCATTTTGAATTGGTTTTTGTCTGCTTTAAATACACCAGCCCACATGGGCATCCCAAACCAGCACATGTCACCCTATCTGTTATACTAAATAAGCGTGGTTCAGCCTCATTTTAATTAAGCTATTGCATTTTTAATTGTTTTTTGTCTGCTTTAAATACACCAGCCCACATGGGCATCCCAAACCAGCACATGTCACCCTATCTGTTATACTAAATAAGCATTGTTCAGCCTCATTTTAATTAAGCTATTGCATTTTGAATTGTTTTTTGTCTGCTTTAAATACACCAGCCCACATGGGCATCCCAAACCAGCACATGTCACCCTATTTGTTATACTAAATAAGCATTGTTCAGCCTCATTTTAATTAAGCTATTGCATTTTGAATTGGTTTTTGTCTGCTTTAAATACACCAGCCCACATGGGCATCCCAAACCAGCACATGTCACCCTATCTGTTATACTAAATAAGCGTTGTTCATCCTCAGCTTAATCAAGCTATTGCATTTTGAATTGGTTTTTTGTCCTTCTTCCAAAACACTAGGCCGCAGGGTATCCAGAACCTGCACGTAGCACCCTATCTGTTATACTAAATACGCTTGTTCATCTTCAGCTTAATCAAGCTATTGCATTTTGAATTGGTTTTTGTCCTGCTTTTAAAAAAAAACACCAGGCCGCAGGGTATCCCAAACCTGCACGTAGCACCCTATCTGTTATACTAAATACGCTTGTTCATCCTCAGCTTAATCAAGCTATTGCATTTTGAATTGGTTTTTGGTCTGCTGCCAAAACACTAGGCCACAGGGTATCCCAAACCTGCACGTAGCAACCTATCTGTTATACTAAATACGCTTGTTCATCCTCAGCTTAATCAAGCTATTGCATTTTGAATTGGTTTTTGTCCTGCTTTAAAAAAAAACACTAGGCCGCAGGGTATCCCAAACCTGCACGTAGCACCCTATCTGCTATACTAAATACCCTTGTTCATCCTCAGCTTAATTAAGCTATTGCATTTTGAATTGGTTTTTGGTCTGCTGCCAAAACACTAGGCTGCGGGGCATCCCAAACCTGCACGTTGCACCCTATCTGTTATACTAAATCAGCTTGTTCATCCTCAGCTTTATTAAGCTATTGCATTTTGAATTGGTCTTTGTCCTGCTGTTAAAACACCAGGCCGCAGGGTATCCCAAACCTGCACGTGTCACCCTATTTGTTATACTAAATAAGCATTGTTAAGCCTCATTTTAATTAAGCTATTGCATTTTGAATTGGGTTTTGTCCTGCTTTCAAAACACCAGGCCGCAGGGTATCCCAAACCGGCAAATTTCACCCTATCTGTTATACTAAATAAGCTTGTTCAGCCTCAGCTTTATTAAGCTATTGCATTTTGAATTGGTTTTTGTCCTGCTGTCAAAACACCAGGCCGCAGGGTATCCCATATTGCCAAATGTCATAGTATCTGGTGCAGAAAAGCAGTTCCTCACTTTATTTAGCTTCTGCTTTTTAAAGTAAACATATTTTTTAAAGTACCTATTGCGCATTTCAAATACATAAAAATGTCAGGCAGACAAGTGCCAGGATGTTCAAAGAGAAGTGGCAGAGGCCAAGATTCAGCAGGCAGAGGTCGCAGCAGACTAGGGGCGAGTGGCAGCAGGAGTCACGGTGAGAGACCTGATCTGCCAGTATCTGCTAGCGGTCGTGTCTCCACCAGTAACGCATCTGCCGTGGTAGATTGGTTAACGTGGTCATCCACATCATTACTAGTTACATCTGAGACCCCCAGTCTAGGGTTGGTATGTTCCTCTGACACAACCCTGAGTTGGCATGCCCCGAGAGCAGTCCCTGTCCTTCCATTGCCTCTGTCCTACGCCGTTCCCTCCCCCAGCGACGTATCCTATGCTTTGGGTTCAGCTCCACTCTTTAGTGCCACTGCCACTCAGCATGTTATGGGGGGATTCTGCCACATGTTATGGAGGGGGTCTGCCATTCAGCATGTTATGAGGGATTCTGCCATTCAGCCTGTTATGGGGGGGGTCTGCCACTCAGCATGTTATGGGGGGATTCTGCCATTCAGCATGTTATGGAGGGATTCTGCCTTTCAGCATGTTATGGAGAGGATTCTGCCACTCAGCATGTTATGGGGGGGGATTCTGCCACTCAGCATGTTATGGTGGGGCTTCTGCCACTAAGCCTGTTATGGGGGGATTCTGCCACTCAGGATGTTATGGTAGGGATTCTGCCACTCAGCATGTTATGGGGGGATTCTGCCACTCAGCCTGTGTTATGGGGGGGGCATTCTGCCACTCAGCATGTTAGAGGGGGATTCTGAAGCTCGGCATTCTATCAGGGGGGATTCTGCCACTCAGCATGGTTTGGGGGGATTATGTCACTCAGCATGTTATGGAGGGGTTCTGCACACTACTTGGTATGGGGGAATGGATACTGGTCCGGAAACACTGCAGAAGGGTGTCACCAGGAAAGTTCGGGGCTGTTTTTTAACCCCAGTCCGCCCCTGAATAGCACAATTTCTTGTTTTGTGAAAGCAAAATGCACCGCCGCAGTTCGCTCACTGTCGCTAGTAAATACCACGCATTTTGACCGGCGAAGACACAGCAGAATGCCCTGCAGATAGTCAGTTGTTCCCTGCGTTCCAACATTTCGCTAAGATTGCCATGGTATTCCACACTCGCGGCCCAGCCAACGCAAAACTGGCAAATAGCCGCAAGTGTAGTAAATGAGGCCCATAGTGTATTTTAGTCTGAAGCTGAAGTGCTCTATGATATCTTTCATGATTACTTAACTATATTTTTCTGTTTAATATTGCCCCTCCTTGTGGCAGTATCTTCAGTCACTGGCAGGTAGACAGGAAGAAGATACTGGGGACTTGCTGTGTGTTAGTAAAGATTTGCTGATGAGCACTGGCTTCAATCTTGCCCACAAAATGCTGAACTCAAGCAAAAAGAAAATGGAGTGTAAGGGAGGGCATCACGACCAATAAGGAGGATTTTGGACCTTAAATTAAAGTAGCCTAAGGTCCAAAATCCTTTTATTAGTAAGCAAGGGTAGTTTAGTCTTAAACCAGACCAACACCCATTATTACTTTAACGTGTGTTGGTCCCTCTCTCTGCTGATAAGAAGAAGCCTGGGGGGGGGGGGGCATCCAGAATGCTGGAGCCCCCTTGCACCTAACCGCACACAATGCTCGTAATACTCACCTTCATTACGAGCCAGTGCCGGGAAAAGAGTTCTGCAATTGGCTGCTGGGCAAGCGGCCAATCGTGGGACTCCTTTCCCAGCGCTGGCTCATAAAGAAGGTGAGTATTACAAGCATTGTGTGCTGCGGTTAGGTGCGAGGGGGCTCCAGCATTCTGGATGCCCCCCACCCCCCGAGCTTCTTCTTATGAGCAGACAGCGGGACCAGCACCTGTTAAAGTAAAAATGGGTGTTGGTCCAGTTTAAACTGGAACAAAGCCCATTCTTTGATGCTCAGAAAGCATCCCTTGCCAGTGCCCCCCGTGCATTAACTCCCAGATAAACCAAGAAATCGTACTTTTATCCTCGCTCCCCCAGCAAAATCAAGCCCTGAAATGAGTATTGCGGCCAAGTGGTCCTTGGTGTCCATATCCCTGGAAGAGGCCTACGAACCATGTAACCGTCGCCAGGCAATTAAGAGGCTCATTTTCAATGGTGGATCAAGGAGAAAGTCAAGATTTCTCGGTTTGCCAGGGGATAATGCACAGAGGAGCCCAGGAAATTGTGATGCCTCCAGCAGAGGGAACAACATCCAATTTTATGAAAAATGGTTGTGGTTCTGGTTTAAGGACTACTTTACTAGATCAGGGGCAAGGGATAGCAAGCCATCAACACTTCTTGTTGGGCAGGTGGCTTCTCAATGATGTCTCCAGGTAACCCACACCTTTTCCGGGGCACCAAATGTGTGGTAGAGCCTCATGCCCAGTGGGGATAGCCTGGTGCTATTGAAGGGGTGTTCCTTTTTGAAGGAACCCCTGTCAGTACACCAGTTCACATGGCCAGAGGCCATCTGTGAGGCTTTTAAACTATAGGGATACCAGCTCCTGTTTATCAAAATGTTTAGGTGTGAAAGGGCCCTTAGGCTGCTAGAAAGATTTAAATACAATGGCAACGGACATAAAGGAATACAAATCTAAAATAAAAACATTCTACTAGATTGTCCAGTTTGTCCAGAAGATAAAACATAATGTTTCTATTAGACAAAACTACCTTAAATCTCTAGAATTAAGAATTTAGAATAATGAATTACGCCTTTTATTTTGGCTATTGTGCATTCGTTTCCTATCCGAAAATATAAGGTAATAGCCCTTAGGTTCCCATGTCTAAAAAGCTAGAAAAGCTTTTGTCACTGCCAGCTGATTGCTAGCAGAGAAGGTATCAGGCTTGGTTTGCATCAAATAAAGAGTCAGCCAGAGGTGGTGGGGCATACAAATGATGACTTGAAAAGAACTTTTTCCTTATCATGTATATAAATTGCCACAATAAATAACAAATTTAGATAGTAATATGTATTACAGATTATCATATTTCCTTCAGCAAGCATGAACATAAAAATGATTTAGCCTGTGGTCTTGCATGGAAAGTCAAGGACTAAAGATAGATGGAGAGGAAATATATTTCCCAAGTCTTGACTTTTCCTATTAAATACTGTAGATTGTGAAAACTCCCTAAAGAAACATAAGCACATGTACCCTGTCTTCCTAACTGTGAAAGGCTTGTGAATGGTACATCTGCATTATCATTGGTCATTAAAATGTGCAGTCTGAATAAAATAGTTTGAATATTTTTTTGGAATAGTTACAAGACAAGAAGATCCTGCAACTTAACAGTTTAATAAGAAAAAGTAAAAGCAGTCACAACAAACAGCACAGACTGAATACATTATTTGGATTAAACTAGAGTTTCATGTCACACAATGTACATTTTAAAAATAATAACTGCTGTTTTCAGTTTATTTTTTTTATAAAAGATTTGAAGTTTTAGAGTTTCGTATGCAGTTCTTATAACACAGTAGTGAGAGAAACAACTCAAATAGTTATAATAGGTTATAATAAAAATTAGGTGGGTGCAAATCTCAAGAAGGAATGTGTGTTCTGCATTTAACCCATCGTAAATGTGCAGCACACAACAAACCACACACTAGTGAAATGAATTGAAATGCACCAGTGAACACACCAAGGGGCCATGAGTGCAAACATGTGCCCGGAGCAGTGGGAGAAATGGGGTTAGGTGCCCCGTGGGCTCTTACAAAGGTAAGAAAACCGGGCGAATGGTGGGGTTTCACACAGCAGGGCATTCCAAAGCAGAATGGCACAGAGGAATGGAAGTTTCACTTGAGCCTGCAACCTTCCAGTCACAAGAATGATTCCCTAACACCTAGGCCATGAATTCCTCACTAGACTTGCTTCATCATAACTCCTGTACCAAACAGGATCTAAATGACTTCAGACCCATAGCCATAGCTCCAGTCAATCAATCTGTTAGTTTGCCCATTCCAATTTACAGACAGGGTAAATCATTCAGCAAAAAATCAATAAATCTAGCTTTTTAATACATTGTGGAGCATTTAGACATTCCAGGCTTTTATGATTGTAAAAGGGGAATCAATACCCTAAAAAGAGTTAAGCTAGTATTGGACTTCAGGAGATTGCCCCTCCATTTGCTATCAGCTGTATGTATGCTAAATAAAAGACAAGGAGACAAAATTCCTTGTGATACTGAATACCTCCACGTACAGGGCATCTACCGAGTGAGAAAAACAGAAGCTCCATCAGGATGGCAGAAGGAATCATTGGGTGTACTTCCAAAATGTGTATGACCTTAGGATAAAATCTAGTGCTCAAAAAAAATCCATCACTCCGGACACCCCATCTTTCTAAAGTGTAGAGCTCTGTTACCGAGAACTTCAAGGTACAAACTACTTGACATGAACTGGAACATAAGAACCACTGTAGATAGTAATCTAAAATCTACTGTAAATACTGTTCATATGTTATTGCATTTTTGTAAATATAGTGTAATTCATTCCTATACCACCGCCCTGCTTGGCCCACCACCATTTGCCATAGAAAAAAACTTGTATGTATGTAATTGGCAAATCTGCTATGTATCTCATTGGATAGTGATACTTTCACTGTTCTGCTCAAGTGATCCATATGGTATACATATAAATTGCTGAAAAAACACCAAAAATTCTGAGATTCGAAAGGAAAGAAAGAAAAACAATAATTTAGTATGTGTAGTGCTTCTATTCAATTTACTGGTAGGTCAACTGGCATATTTCCCGACAAATAGGCCTTGTGAGCCACACCTGGGCTTGGGCGAGTATAAACATCTCAATTTTCTGGCTCTTTTGAAAGGATTTGTGGACTGGCATCCAAAAATTAGAAAAAGGGTCCGAAACCTGGTTCCTGAGATTAAGTCCCAACCTCGCTTCTTTAGCAACCCCCCCCCCATCATTATGCAATGGAAACCAATGGCATACAATGGCATAGCTGGGGAAAATTCAAATTACCATAACAGGAATTGAGGGCAGAAAACATCCAAACAGTAATGTATCTGGGGTGAGGGAACAAAATAGATTGAGTTGTTTTGGGGGGGTTTGATACGCTTTAAATGACTTTTAATATTTAATACATATAATGTTATATATTCACTTAGAGACTGTTCATATTGAGTGGCAGTGGCTGCAAAGCCACTATGGCTGCAATTCAGACTCCTTTCCAAGTCTGAATCCTTCTAAGTCTGCAGCAAATTTAACCTGAATTTACTCTATGGACCCAGAACCACACCACTCTTCCTCCACATCACCACCTTCTGCATTCTGATATGTCTCCTCTCTCATTCACAGGTACGCATTTTCATCCCATCTGCAACTTTTAACCCTTTCCTGCCTGTGTAAAACCTGCTGCCATTCTCTCATCCTGGTACGCATTTTGATCCCATCTGCAACTTTTAACCTTTTCCTGCCTGTGTAAAACCTACTGCCATTCTCTCATCAGATTCACTATTGAAAACTTGATTTTTCCCTTGTCATCTTACTTGTGCATATGCCTTAAGAGCTATGTAATTATTCTGAATGCCCCATCTGGTTCCCCTGCCCGTATCAATATTTGTGAAATCTGTTACTATCTGCTAAACTTAAACTGACCAATATTGCCCCTTGTGTGTTCACTGACCCATAGCACCTAGCAACATTCCATTTGAAGTTTTATTACTTTATGTGCCCTCCCTGACCAAAGTTTTAGGACTGACCTAGCCCCACCCTTTAGGCCCAGTTGCTGAGCATGAGCTAATCAAAGGCAAAACTGCTCATATTGAGTGGCAGTGGCTGCAAAGCCACTATGGCTGCAATTCAGACTCCTTTCCAAGTCTGAATCCTTCTAAGTCTGCAGCGAATTTAACTTGAAGGAAACCTGCAGATTCTGCTTGTCTGAATAGCCCAGCATTAGCTAAAATGATTATCTTTTATCTCATCACACTACTTCCTCTTACCCTCAGAATCCTAGCCTCACAGTATCCCCCTGCTCCTGGTAAGTCCCTATATATCTCCCCCTCTCTGCTCTCCTCCCCCTACCTCTCTGCTCACAAATTCCTTTCTTTGGCAAAATAACTTACCCCGTCTATATCCAAGCACAAGACACATTATTCCACCCTCAAAAGCCACAACCATCTCTTCTCTCTCCTTTTACTCTCTCCACCCCCCTCCTCCAGAACTATACATTTTTCCTCCAAGCCAAATATCTGCAACCGTGTTAAACCTGGATACACACGCAACCCATCTAATCTGATACAGCTTACTCCCTCCCCACCCCTTCCTGCCACTGTCACCTGTGGAATGCACACTCAGCGCGCAATAAACTCACCTATATTCATGACCTGTTTCTCTCCAACTCTTTTACCTTCATGGGATTCACAGAAACATGGCTTACCCCATCAGATACAGCTTCACCCGCTGCCCTCTCACATGGGGGACTACATCTCAGCCACACCCCCAGATCCAACAACAAACAGGGTGGGGTGTGGACATCCTTCTATCCGAACTCTGCTCCTTTAAACCACTCCCTGCCTTGCCAACTCTATCCTTCTCATCTTTTGAAGTTCACTGCGTCCGTTTATATTCTCCCTGTAACTTGAAAATCGCAGTCATTTATCGCCCTCCTGGCACTACTACTCTTTTCTTCGACCACTTTTCTACCTGGCTGCTTCAGTTTCTGTCCACAGACATCCCTGCAATCTTAATGGGTGACTTTAACATACCTGTTGACACTAGCAACCCTGCTGCCACCAGACACTAACCTCATCTTTCGGACTAAAGCAATGGTCTACTGCACCAACCCACAAAGACGGCCACACAATTGACCTCCTCTTCACTAACCTCTGCTCTGTATCAAACCTCTCATCCTCTTTGCTCCCCCTCTCTGACCATAATCTGCTGACTTTGACCCTCTCTCCAATGCCTGCTAGCCCCCCTCCACACAAACCCACAACTCAACGCAGGAACTTAAGAAACCTAGATCTTCAGTCCCTTTCTTCCTCACTTCAACCTCTTCAGACCTTGACCTCATTCACGGACATAGACGCTGCATCATCACACTACCATAATACACTCTCCTCAGCTCTGGACTCTGCCGCCCCCCTCACCTATAGCCGTCCCCGCACCAAAAAACCCCAACCCTGGCTAAATGCAAGCACAACCAGATTGAAACAGCTGTCTCGAGCTGCTGAATGGCGATGGAGGAAAACCAAAGCCAATCATGACTTTCTGTTCTATAAACAAACCCTTCAGGAACTCAGGACTGCCCTTTTATCTGCTAAGCAAGCACATTTCTCTTCACTGATTTCTACACAAGCTCGGAATCCCAAACAACTCTTCAACACCTTCAGTTTCTTACTCCGCCCCTCAGAATCCCTCACCACTTCAAACAATCCCCCCGCCTTACTCTCTTACTTTCTTCACTCCAATAACTGAGCTTGGACTAACCTCTCTCATTTCTAGGGCCTACCTGACTACCTGCTCCTTCGATCCTATTCCATCTCACCTTATTCCTCAACTGTCTCCATCTCTCACTCCAGCATTAACCTCCATATTCAACCTGTTCTTCTTCAACATTCTTCAATGTTCTTGTTCAAGATTCTTCTTTGTGGCTTAACAACTAACAGACTGGCACCCCTCCAATCTATTCTGAACTCCGCTGCTCACCTCATATATCTCTCCTCTCGCTCCTCCAGTTCTGCGCCTCTCTGCCAATCCCTACACTGGCTGCCAGTCCCACAGCGAATCCTGTTCAAAACTCTAACTCTTGCATACAAAGCTCTGTCCAACCAGGCCCCTCCCTACATCACATCTCTAATCCAACAGTATCAACCTAGACGCAGCCTCCGCTCTGCTGCCGACCTTCTCCTGTCCTCCACCCTGGTCACCTCCTCTCATGCCCGCCTCCAGGACTTCTCAAGTGCAACTCCAATCTTCTGGAATGCCCTCCCACACCCAATCCACCACTCCACAACCCTCAAAACCCTTAAAACTCACTTATTCAGACAAGAATATAATCTGGCCTAACCAATCTTCTAAAGGGCATATGCCACAAAGCTCAATACTGACTGTTTGTGATCCTTCTCCCTTGTCTTCACCCCTCTTCCTTTAGACTGTAAGCTCGCAAGGGCAGGGGCTCTCTCCCCTATTGTATCTTGTACTCAGAATATCCACGGTCAAATCTGTAAAACTGCATTTGAAATAGTATATGTACCGTATGTTTCTACCCTGTCTGCAATTACTACTTTGTAAAGCGCTATGGAAGATGATGGCGCTATATAAATAAACAATAATAATAATAATAATTCAATGGCATATCAAATGTATAGGTGGTCATGGCTATATATTCATATTAAAAGTCTATAACAGGTTAAACTGGTAAAATAAAATGTCTGGTTCAAATACAAGGATGTCTGGTGATATGGCATGTAGCGCTGCTGTAGTTAAATTAAACTAGAGGTCCACTTTAATGTCAGTTTCCACTTTATATATATGACAGCTATATCTTAATTACCGGCTCGCTTTGCTCGTCAATAGTATTTAACATTTAAAGATCAGAGCAGCCAAAAAGTATAAAGCATATGATTTAATCCTATTTTTTCATGATGGGTAATAAATAACTTTGCTGTGTTTTATTAGGATAGATATTAAATATATAGAGCAATATCTGAAATTTGCATAACTACACATTTAAATGTGTACGTTTCTGCATATTAAACAGTAACATTGAAAGCGCTGGGACTGGGCTACTGGAATGTGAACAGGTTGCTGAGGTAACACACTAATCTCCCCGGGTGGAATAATTCAATCAATCTGTCCGCACATATTACCTGAAGGCGCCCACCTGTCCTCTTCTGCTGCCAAAAAGAGAGCCGGAGAGGAGTTATCACAGCACGGCTGGAGAAAAGTGCTGAAACTTGCAGTCTCCTGTTCATATCCGCTCCTTTTTACATGTTTATGGCAAATGCTTACATTTCCTTGGGCAATCGGAACACGGAGTTTAGCTCTAATCATTGGTGAACATTTTCTATTTGCACTCTGCTAATAGTCTGTCGGCAGCATAGTCAAAAATATGAATGATTAAAGTCCAAATAACCACTAAAAGCTATTTCATTTTATACTGCCCACATATATTAAAACGTTAAGGTGCTACAAAAGAAGATCTTAAAATGTATCACTGTTTTAGGTAGGGTCCAGGTCTGCAAGGACTCCAACCCACCAACTTCCACTGCTTGGAGGGGGTGTGGCTGTCAAATGTGTATGTAGCTATTTCCTGTACCCAGTCTGATGGACCACTGACTTGAGTATCTGTACAATGTAGGGCTCATTGATGGTCTAAGGGGGTAGATCGCATCAGTTTAATGCCTGCGGATTAGGACTCTCCCTGGCACAATACGGAAAGGGAAGGTTTAGCTCCACTATGAGTTTTGCTGCTCATGCACAACATGCCATTATATGATGTTTGTTTGTGTGGCAGTGAACTGTTATGGAGGCTGATTTAATACTAGCACCATGTACGGCCATGTAAGCGTCTGTATAGTCTGATGGACCACTGAGTTGAGTATCTGTACAATGTAGGGCTCATTGATGGTCTAAGGGGTAGGTCGGATCAGTTTAAGGCCTCTGTGGGTTAGGACTCTCCCTGGCACAGTACTAAAAGGGAAGGTTTAGCTCCACTATAAGTTTTGCTGCTCATGCACAACATGCCATTAAATGAAGTTTGTTTGTGTGGCAGTGAACTGATGTGGAGGCTGATTTAATAGTAGCGATACGTATCGCCATGTGAGCGTCTGTATAGCGCCACTTAGAGCGACCGTAGACGTTGGAAGCAGTTGTCGGGTGCTATAACCTAGCTTAGCAGATGCTATACTATCCCGTCCAGCATTGATGAATGTGATGTCTGGTGGGCGCTGTAGAAGCACTTTCCCTGATTCACTGCAGAGCCAATCGCGAACGCTAGGTGGTATTCCAAGGTCATAGCGGCCAAGGCTACGCTACATCTAACAACAGGACAATGCTGCAGCGAGCGAGAGATAGTGCAAGCTCAGTGCGTCCGGCACTCGGCACTCCACACCATATTTAAGTAGAAACTACACACACCCAGCGTCAGCGCTCTAGCATAGAGTGCAAGTCTGTTTTTAAACACATGTACACCAGTAACAGAGCAAAAACACATGGAATGACATTGTTTTAAAACTGTGACAATAACACTTTAGTGCCAGACCTGCACATACAATTCTGGATAAAAATATATATATATATATATATATATATATATATATATATATATATATATATATGTGTTTGTTTGCAGCCAGGGGAGGTCACACAATGATTTGAGCCAAAAAATGTACATTTTAATTGCCCAACATGCTATTTTTAAAGAACCAAATGAACCCCATTGAAATATATAGGAGAGCGCTACTGAGGTATTACATGGCACTCCTGAACCTAGAGCACCGGCGCTATACACTGAGCCGCCTCTAGTAATACATATGACACTACATGGTGCTGTTAGAGGCGCTCACCAGATTCGCTTTCTTAAATGTGGTTTTCACATACAACGCCCAGCGTTCACCCGCCGCTACCTGCCGCTACATGGCACTACCTGGTGCTAGTGTTTCTTAAATAACCCCCTTAATCTACCTACCTTGAAGAAACACTAAAGCCTGTACTCACCCAGGGGACCCTCTCATCAGCTTGCTTCTACTATGGCTGCCTATTGCTTCCCAGTTACTGCGGTCAGGTCCTAAAGTGTGCAGGTACCCTGATGATTTCTTGGACTCTCGTCAACCATTTGCAAACCAAAATATTGTTTGGCGAAGCTCTGCCATTGCCCCAGTTACAGTGGCTAGAGAGAGACAATCAATTTACTGTAATAGAGGGGACATGTCTGGCATTTGCCTATGTGAGAGGTGGTAGGGACATGTCAGCATGTTGAGAAACCTGTTCTTCGTCCTGTGTTTTAGAGTGCCAGAGACTACACAGGTTGCTGCAGAGAAAAAGAAGTGAGTATGCAATCAGAAATAGATATATATTTTTAGATGTTCTCCCCTGACCTCTGAATTGATAAAGAACCCAAAGAAAGATTAACCACACATAACATAGTTACAACATTTCATAGTTAATATGGTTGAAAAAAGACATATGTCTATCAAGTTCAACCAAGGGATGGGGTATTTATTTTTTATTATTTACAGATAATTACAGATTACAGATACTAGATTTTAGCAACTTTATATTATTTTCTTCTTAAATTCACCTTTTGAAGCTGTCAGCTGTTGATGCTGTAACAAGCTTCTATGGGAGGCTATTTCACAGATGTATAGTTCTTATGGTAGAAAATGATTGTTGCCTTTGGAGATTAAAACTTTTTTTTCTCCCATTGTTTTTAGAAATATGTGTATAAAAAATTGTTCACATTGAGTTTTTATGCACAAAATGTCTGTAGCATGGGGGTGATGCTCAGTTCCAATCCTTTGCATAATCACACTCTGATCAAAGGACATCTCACCCTCTATGATTAATATCTGGTTACCTTTGCATCTCCTTTAGCTCTCTTTTTCAAAATCCACTAATGTTTGCTTGAGGCTGAAGCTTAGGTTTATATGGTGGTATATGAAAAAGAGCAGTGTCATCAATTTAAGTCACACTAGACCTTATAATTGGTTGCAGTGGTTGATAGGCTTAGGTGTGCAAAGTTTTTGAAGATTAGGTGGATTTAGATACTGCAGGCTTAAGCTAATATAACTGATTAGGAAAGGGCATTCAGTGTAGGGTTTCAAAAAACTTGCCCCTTGGCTAGATTTAGTACTTGAGATTAAATTGGACTTCATAAATAGTATTCACAAGAACATGTCAGGAAAATAATATGGAGGCTACCATAGCCGTCCTCCTTCAAAAATTCACATCTTGCAATCTTTATAGCCACTTACCTGGAAAAAGTGTGACAGGTTGATCTGGTAGTGAGCAGGTGACAGCTTAGTAGCTATACATTAGTGACTGGAAGTGTCAATCCCTTTTGTCTAGCAGTGCCAGAGAGGTAGCAGACCTCCATAGAGTCTAAGTTGGGTCCATAGGGTCAAAGACAGTAGTAGCTAAGTTAAGGAAACAGTTTGCTATGGTAAATCCAAGGCTTTAAAGAGGACCAAAACACATAGGACAGGCATACCCCCCCCCCCGGTGCCCCGCTGTGTGAAACCACCCAGGTCGCCCCAGTCCAATGGCGCATGTGGGAGCAGTGGCTGCATCCCCGCTATCTCTTTAGCAGGGAGCGTGCCCATACCAGGCATTTGTGAATGGCCGACGCAGGAACTCTCCCTGTTAGAGGGTAGCGGGGGATGCGGCCACCAGCGAGCAGATCCGAGCGCGCTGATTGGACAAGCAGCCGTGCATGCATTGTAGGAAGAAGTACGTTTGTTTGGGAAACTTGGGAGGTTTCACACAGTGGAGCACCCCCGATCGGGGTACCCCGGGGGCAAGGACCAAAAATCCAGGATAGTCAAAATCCTGGGTTTTGGTGCACTTTAAAGTTCAGGACAGAACCAGTTAATTATTATTTCCCACAATTTTCTAGAATGTTCCTTATGGTACCTTCGTGGATACTCTGGTTGGGCTGGGAGGAGCCAGAACTAATACAGGAAAGGAACTAGCCTAGACCAGTTGCTGAGCAACAAGAAGGGGTGGGCAAGAAGATAGGGCTGTAGTGTAGATAGAGGTGTAGAAGTGTTGGCCATTCATCTGCCCTAGGAGCCTGCAGAGGAAGCCCAAGGCATCCAGAAAAGGGAGATCATCCTCTAGCCGAGGAGGGGGGCTGACCCATTGCAGAAGTAGGAGTGTGCCATATGAGATGTTGTACTGGATCTGTGAGAAGTTGTACAGCTGGAACAGAGGTTGTAAAAAATAGCTCTTCAATAAAGTAATAAACAGTCACATTATACAGCACCATGGAAGATCATGGCGCTTCTTAAATCAACAATAATACAAAAAATAACTGTATCATGCCTGTTTTACTTCTACAAGGTAAATAGAGACTGTCATCTCCCCCAACCCACACTAGCACCCAAAGAAAACCCCATCCAGTCAAAGGCTAACTAGAGAAGAGTCCATTTATGTACCATGGGGTAGGTGACCAAGCAGGGTTACGGAGGGCTGCTTTAAGAACCTACTCAGCAGTGGCAGTCTATTTCTCTCATAACAGATTATTATCTGTGTTTGGACTGCACATGCAACAGTTCCATTACATCTCAATATTTCAAGCTTAGAAAAAAGTCCATAGAATTGACTTGGGTTGGGTTTGGTGGGGTCCTTTTAAGATCCTGAATGATTGTTTTTGAAGTTCAAATAAGGTTTTCTCATTGCTTCTGATATCCTTTAGCTATCTACAGGACGCTAAGATATGAACTGATATTATATATATGTTGAACTGATATATATATATATTATTATAGATTGATATTATTAGTGTACTAGGATAGGCTACTGTGACGATACACATTGTCAGTGTCTATAGCATATCTAATTAAACTAAAATATTTTAAAATCAGATTGGTTGTTATGGGTATTTGATAATGGATAATTATCAGTAATACAGTTAATATGTTAAATAATATCGTTTTTGGGATGCCAGTTTTGATTATCCGTAACTGTATCTTTTTAAAAATGTATAGTTAATAAAATCTTAAAGGACCAACTATCTTACATTGTGCTTTGAATGGCACTAGTAATAATGTCATCTTGTCTACAAAAGTATAGAGTGAGATGCAGAGAATTATTATGTGCAAATGCACATGGGTCTTCCTAGCATCGAATTTGGTTCCAAGGTGGTTGAGCATCACATAAAGCAGGTGTGAAGAAACCACAGGGACTTCCAGAGAAAGATCAATCATCATTTTACACCTCAGTCTAATGAAATTCAAACTGAATTGCTGCTGAAACTAAAAATGCTGATTTTATAGTGGTAAGTAATGCAGTGGAGCACACACTGGTGGTCTTTACCAGTTGTTAAGAATTCCCCAAAACTGTCCAAAATATGAGACCAGAAAGCTCTACTGCATCTATATTTGAAGGCTTCCCTGACTTGTTACAATGATGTTTATTAGTCATTGAACTGATAAGGCCTGTGCTACATGAGTAATTTCTGTTAGAGATAGTAATTAGAAATAGTAGCTGGAGATTATTCATCTGTTTAAAAGAAATGGTTGTCAGCAAGATATGTTTTATCAGCTATCACTGGCTTAGTCACAGGCAGTAGCTCAATAATCAAAAACATTAGCATTGTTTAAATGGACTGTCAAAAAAAAATAATTAGGTCCCACCACATGCATGCATCCTATGATTCTTTGGGTGCTTGTCCCCTGGCTACAGGGCTTCCATGGCTTCTTGGCTTCCATGTATCTGGTGCCACAATGATCACAATTTCATTTCTCAGTCATTAACACATCCAGTCTTTAGTTATTGCAGTGATTTAGTAAGATGAAACCATGACTGATCTGCTGCATGGTGGCTATAACAACCATGGGTCAGGAACTTGCCTTGGGGCATGGGACTGTATGGCTAATGGGGATCATGTGGATCATTTTTAATTTTAACTCCCAAACTGGGCTTGTGGGGGGTTTGTTAGCTATATCTTTGCTTTATCCTCATAAAGTGGTGAGCCTAAACTCTATACCGATTATTCAACAAGAGGACTTAAGGCTGTCACTTCTTTATTGGGATAAACATATGAACTTTGACTTCACAGATACTGTGATAAGGACCAAGAAGCTGATACACATGTCATTTTACCAAAAAGTAATATACAGCCCCTATATTAAAGGAGCACTATTATTAATATTACTACTATCTTGAAAAAAAATGGTCCAATGATAAAAATCCATATAAATATGCTGGATGGCAGGAGAAAGGATCACTTATACACTCGGCATCAAGAAATGTCCAGCTAGGGTTGTTTCTTTTTTTTAATGAAAGGAAGAGGAAATCAGGGGTGACAGGTTCTGTCCCAAACCTATTACCCTGGATTTTATTCCTAACAGGAGAAAACCACAAGCTTAGTGAGTGAGTTTTATTAAGTTCGGATATAGAATTAATTGACTCTTTTCCTTACTCAAGGTGTTTATATGGATTTTTGATCTTACGCAATTTTGTGATACAAAAGTGTATAGGACATCTTTGTCCTTGTGCCACTGCTGGCTGCCAGTGCCACAATAGTGGATCCTCCTGTTATCCTGCCTGTGACACAAGGTGCCCAGGGCTGTTTCTATGGGAGGGCAAGCAGAGCGACCTTTACACCAGCCATCCAGTTTTCTACGGATAACTCAGGGCCACTGTAAGGCCTCATTAACACATATTGGGCTCAGTCATGGAGAGGGGGCATTGCCTGCTGCTAAGGTATGGGCACAGCATGGCACATACCTGTATGGGACAGTAACAGCACAATAAGATGGGTGAGGAGGGGGCAGAATTATTCCTTTCCACACTGAGCGCTAGTTTACCTAGAAACTGTCCTGCAGGTACCAATGCTATTGTTTTCTACTGTTATCATGTAAAGCTATGTTTTGGGTCAATAGAAAATGCAAATACCGGCCAGACTAAAAACCTCCACTCAAGCTCAACTTAAACTTAAAAAGACCAATGACCCTTCTTTAAGGAAGGCCAGTTTACATGTTTCGGGTTCCTTTTTGCTCAGTCTTCATATGTCATGGTGGGGGGGTTGTTTTTTTCATCCACTCTCAGTAATAGAAATAAGCAATTTTTTTATTTATTTAGAAAACTGTTGAGTAAGTACCAAGCAGATCCAGCATTAAGATCCATAGCTCGCTCTTAATGCTTTTGTCTAACTCTAAATCCACTATGGTCTTATCACAGCTATAGACAATGTCATTACTGTTGATGGATTAAAATAATGGCGAGATAGATAGAACTGCCTAATAGTATGCCAGTATTTTGTGATGAAAAAGAAAAGTGAACAGAAACAAAACCTGGAATCCCACTTGTCAATCCTGCCCTTTAGCATGACGTTCCTTCAGGCAGACCTCTGAAAATGATGAGTGAGTCCAGCAGAGGGTCTACTCTAGATGAAATGTTTCATGCTAACAGGGGGCCATCCTCTTGATCTCCCTGTATTTAGCTTGAAGCGCCTTCTAATTATCAAGTACTTCATTTCCTCAACATCTGGACATATTTCACCTTGGACTAAAAATCTGTCACAATTCTCATAAGACACTTCACCGAAAGCAACGCGTAGAGCTGAAAGGTCACAGGTATTGTATTCTGGCAGGTGAAGGGTAGATAGAGCCATCCAGCTGCATCCTCTCTCTCTGTAACCAAAATCAAAATGTAATCAGGAGATAAATATGCCAGATGTTATTTTAACATGGCTATAAAAATTATATATAATGAACTTAAGATGTCTTAGAGGAGAATTACATTCTCAAAACACTTTCAAAACACCTTTGGTAATCGCTGTTTGAAGTTATAGTATATTTACAGGCTTTTATCTGTTTGGTTTTAGACAAATGTAGACATTTTAGGTTGTGTCAGCCATATTTTTCACTATTATGTCATATACTTCATGGCATAGACACATCAATATCTGTGCAATTTGTATCTTGGTATTAGAGATAAGTATATTTGGCAGGGTATTTTGTTGAAGTTTTCATTTTGACTAGGTGATTTTGCCATGCGTTAAAGTGGGCCAAAACCCATGATTTTGACTATCCTGAGGTTTGGTCCTTGCCCCCAGTGAAACACCCCAGATCACCCGAACAAACTCACCTCTTCTCGGTCCTACGACACATGTGCGGCCGCTTGTCCAATCAGCACGCTCAGATCTACTCGAGCACCTTCGTCCAGGAGCTTGCCTAATACGAGTGTATCTGAGTGTGCTGGTGGCCGCATCCTCCACTACCCTCTAACAGGGAGCGCGTCCACGCTGGCCATTCATAATTGCCTTCCGTGGGCACACGCCCTGCTTGCGGGATAGGAGGGATGCGGTCACTGCTCGCGCATGTGCAAAAGGTGAGTTTATGGACGACCTGGGGGGTTTTGCACAGTGAAGCATCCCGATTCTGGATGCCCCGGAGGGAGGGAATCAATCGGCCTGGGAATCTTATAGATTCTCCATGGGTTTTGGTCCTTAACATTTAATCTTTATGAGCTGGTTACTTCAGATCAAGCATACCCCAGCAGAGGGACACTTTCAGGGTTTTCTGGACCCAATAAGGCCAAATTGTCAGGGTCCAATAACAGCTGCTTCTATTTTCATGCATTTTTTGTAGTGCTCCTAATTCCATAATGCAGACTTTCCCATTCCACATACTATCCATTGATTCCACATATCATCCTACTGCCAACCCATTAAATCTATGCCCCTGTTATATAGCACCAATTATTATTATTATTTATAAGGCACCATAGTATTCTGTGGCACTGTGCGAGCTACAAGTATATGGGTAAGACAAGTAAGCACAATGCATATAAAACACACGTTAATAAGAATCAGATGTAACAAACAAGCAAATAAACACATAGATGCAGGAATACATTAAGAGAGAGGGTCCTGAGCTTTTTGCGCTTAGAATCTAAAGGGAAAATGGTTGAGACAATAGACGGGGTCCCAAAGGGTTTGTACTGAGCAGGTGCACAGTGTTCTGAGGGATGATAAGATTGGTTAAGTCAGATGATAGGCTCTTCTAAATAGATGGGTTTTAAGGGAAGGAAGTGCTGAATTGTATGAAGAAGGGCATTCCAGAGGAGTAGAGCAGCACAGGTGAAGTCCTGGACTCAAGAGCGGGAGGAAGTGATTAAGGTAGAGGACAGGACTGCATGATGAAATGTATGAGGGGGTTTGGTTGTATGGAGCCTTGTAGGTTAGGGTTAGTAATTTGAACTCAATGTTTTCCAAAAGTTGGAGCCATTGGAATGATTGAAAGAAAAGAGCAGCCAAGGAAGCGTGAGAGGATAAGTAGATAAGATAGGCAGTAGAGTTAAGGATTGATTGCAGGGGTGTCAGCCTGTTGGCTGGTAGATCACTGAGGAGGGTGTTGCAGTAGTCTATGCGGGAGATTATCAGGGAATGCACTAGAATTTTAGTTGTATCAGGTGAGAGGAAGGGGCGGATGCAGGCGATATTTTTGAGTTGTGGGCGACAGGATGTGGCTAGTGACTGAATGTTAGAAGTAAATGATAAAGAAGAGTTCAATATAACGCCAAGACAATGTGCTTGAATGGCTGACAAGATAGAGAGGTCACTGACAGATATGTTTATGTTGGATATGGGAGCAGAACTGGATGCTGGGAAGATGACAAGTTCTGTTTTTTCCATGTTCGGTGAGAGAGCGAGAGGACATAAATGAAGAGATAGCTATTAGACAGTCAGGAGCCTGAGATAGGAGGAGGGAGAGGTCAGGGCCTGAGAGGTAGATTTGGGTGTCATCTGCATAGAAGAGGTGTTGGAAGCTTATAACTTGTCCAAAGCCATAGGTATAGATTGACAAGGACAGATCCTTGTGGTATCCCAACAGATAAAGGGCGAGGAGAGAATACCATGTCACAGTGGGAAATGCTAAAAGTGTGATCTGAGAGGTAGGGGGTGAGCCGAAAAAGAGTAAAATTTTGAATTCCAAGGGAAGTGAGTATTTGGGGTAGAATTCAGTGGTCGGCAGGGTCAAATGCAGAGGATAAGTCAAGAAGGATGAGAATGGAGAAGTGGCCCTTGGATTTTGTGGTTAGTAGCTTGTTAGTGGCTTTGGTGAGGTAAGTTTCAGTGGAATGATTAGAGCGGAAACCACACTGGAAGGGATCTAGTAAGGAGTTATCAGAGATATGGCATACAAGTTCTGAGTGGACATGCTTTTCTAGGAGTTTGTTTGAGAAAGGGAGCAGTGAGATGGGCTGGTAGTTGGTGAGGACAGAGGGGTCCGGAGGGTTTCTTGAGCAATGGGGTTACAACCGCATGTTTGAACAGTGATGAGCAGATGCCTGTTGATAGAGAGAGGTTAAAGAGGAATATAAGAGCAGTGGTGAAGGAGGAGGACAGTTGTGGGGTTAGGTGGGAAGTAATATGATCAAGGGAGCAAGTAGTGAGGCGAGAGTTACATGTGAGGGAGGACAGCCGCTGTTCAGAGAGCAGAGGGAACTGGGATATGGTAGTGGATAGGGATGAGCGAATCGATCCGGACGAACCCGGATTCGATCCGAATTTCAGGAAAAATTCGATTCGGATCGAATCCGAATTTCCCCGCGATTCGATCACTCGAAGTTTTCCTTTAACATCCATTCATTTACATTACAGGCATTCTAAGATGGCGGGCGGGACATGTCTGGACATGTATCCCGCGCCAGTGCAAGCTGGGGCAGTCACATGCAGCCTATCAGCAGCCAGCAAGCCCGGTGACGTCACACAGCGGTATTTAACGGCGGCCATCTTGCTTTTCCTCATTTCTCTATTGCATTCGTGACAGACAGACAGAACGCTGTGTAGCTGAGGCAGTTAGACAGGCTGGAGACAGGCTGGAGACAGGGACAGACAGGGACAGACAGGGACAGGCTGGAGACAGGCAGGAGACAGGCAGGAGACAGACAGGAGACAGACAGAAAGCCAGGGAAAGGTAGGAAAAACGGAGCTGGCTGACAGGGAGATTTTTTTTTTTTCATCCAGCCTTTGTTAGCGTTTTCAGGCTGCTTATAGTAACTAACTGTGCATATATACTGAACTGATCTTAAGTCTGCTGTGAGGCATCCCATTCTGTGACTAAAGCAGCCTCTGTTTAAGACCATATAAGCATTTGCTCTAATCATATTTGAAATTAGGCCTGATAAAGACACTTTTGCTGGCCAAAGCACTACTGTACCCTGGCAGCTCGATTCCTGCCCGGGGCATCCCATTCTGTGACTAAAGCAGCCTCTGTTTAAGACCATATAAGCATTTGCTCTAATCATATTTGAAATTAGGCCTGATAAAGACACTTTTGCTGGCCAAAGCACTACTGTACCCTGGCAGCTCGATTCCTGCCCGGGGCATCCCATTCTGTGACTAAAGCAGCCTCTGTTTAAGACCATATAAGCATTTGCTCTAATCATATTTGAAATTAGGCCTGATAAAGACACTTTTGCTGGCCAAAGCACTACTGTACCCTGGCAGCTCGATTCCTGCCCGGGGCATCCCATTCTGTGACTAAAGCAGCCTCTGTTTAAGACCATATAAGCATTTGCTCTAATCATATTTGAAATTAGGCCTGATAAAGACACTTTTGCTGGCCAAAGCACTACTGTACCCTGGCAGCTCGATTCCTGCCCGGGGCATCCCATTCTGTGACTAAAGCAGCCTCTGTTTAAGACCATATAAGCATTTGCTCTAATCATATTTGAAATTAGGCCTGATAAAGACACTTTTGCTGGCCAAAGCACTACTGTACCCTGGCAGCTCGATTCCTGCCCGGGGCATCCCATTCTGTGACTAAAGCAGCCTCTGTTTAAGACCATATAAGCATTTGCTCTAATCATATTTGAAATTAGGCCTGATAAAGACACTTTTGCTGGCCAAAGCACTACTGTACCCTGGCAGCTCGATTCCTGCCCGGGGCATCCCATTCTGTGACTAAAGCAGCCTCTGTTTAAGACCATATAAGCATTTGCTCTAATCATATTTGAAATTAGGCCTGATAAAGACACTTTTGCTGGCCAAAGCACTACTGTACCCTGGCAGCTCGATTCCTGCCCGGGGCATCCCATTCTGTGACTAAAGCAGCCTCTGTTTAAGACCATATAAGCATTTGCTCTAATCATATTTGAAATTAGGCCTGATAAAGACACTTTTGCTGGCCAAAGCACTACTGTACCCTGGCAGCTCGATTCCTGCCCGGGGCATCCCATTCTGTGACTAAAGCAGCCTCTGTTTAAGACCATATAAGCATTTGCTCTAATCATATTTGAAATTAGGCCTGATAAAGACACTTTTGCTGGCCAAAGCACTACTGTACCCTGGCAGCTCAATTCCTGCCCGGGGCATCCCATTCTGTGACTAAAGCAGCCTCTGTTTAAGACCATATAAGCATTTGCTCTAATCATATTTGAAATTAGGCCTGATAAAGACACTTTTGCTGGCCAAAGCACTACTGTACCCTGGCAGCTCGATTCCTGCCCGGGGCATCCCATTCTGTGACTAAAGCAGCCTCTGTTTAAGACCATATAAGCATTTGCTCTAATCATATTTGAAATTAGGCCTGATAAAGACACTTTTGCTGGCCAAAGCACTACTGTACCCTGGCAGCTCGATTCCTGCCCGGGGCATCCCATTCTGTGACTAAAGCAGCCTCTGTTTAAGACCATATAAGCATTTGCTCTAATCATATTTGAAATTAGGCCTGATAAAGACACTTTTGCTGGCCAAAGCACTACTGTACCCTGGCAGCTCGATTCCTGCCCGGGGCATCCCATTCTGTGACTAAAGCAGCCTCTGTTTAAGACCATATAAGCATTTGCTCTAATCATATTTGAAATTAGGCCTGATAAAGACACTTTTGCTGGCCAA
The DNA here is from genome assembly GCA_027917425.1 of Gastrophryne carolinensis. Classification (NCBI taxonomy): domain Eukaryota; kingdom Metazoa; phylum Chordata; class Amphibia; order Anura; family Microhylidae; genus Gastrophryne; species Gastrophryne carolinensis. The sequence continues at coordinate 169,448,275 of CM051236.1, forward strand.
AGCACTACTGTACCCTGGCAGCTCGATTCCTGCCCGGGGCATCCCATTCTGTGACTAAAGCAGCCTCTGTTTAAGACCATATAAGCATTTGCTCTAATCATATTTGAAATTAGGCCTGATAAAGACACTTTTGCTGGCCAAAGCACTACTGTACCCTGGCAGCTCGATTCCTGCCCGGGGCATCCCATTCTGTGACTAAAGCAGCCTCTGTTTAAGACCATATAAGCATTTGCTCTAATCATATTTGAAATTAGGCCTGATAAAGACACTTTTGCTGGCCAAAGCACTACTGTACCCTGGCAGCTCGATTCCTGCCCGGGGCATCCCATTCTGTGACTAAAGCAGCCTCTGTTTAAGACCATATAAGCATTTGCTCTAATCATATTTGAAATTAGGCCTGATAAAGACACTTTTGCTGGCCAAAGCACTACTGTACCCTGGCAGCTCGATTCCTGCCCGGGGCATCCCATTCTGTGACTAAAGCAGCCTCTGTTTAAGACCATATAAGCATTTGCTCTAATCATATTTGAAATTAGGCCTGATAAAGACACTTTTGCTGGCCAAAGCACTACTGTACCCTGGCAGCTCGATTCCTGCCCGGGGCATCCCATTCTGTGACTAAAGCAGCCTCTGTTTAAGACCATATAAGCATTTGCTCTAATCATATTTGAAATTAGGCCTGATAAAGACACTTTTGCTGGCCAAAGCACTACTGTACCCTGGCAGCTCGATTCCTGCCCGGGGCATCCCATTCTGTGACTAAAGCAGCCTCTGTTTAAGACCATATAAGCATTTGCTCTAATCATATTTGAAATTAGGCCTGATAAAGACACTTTTGCTGGCCAAAGCACTACTGTACCCTGGCAGCTCGATTCCTGCCCGGGGCATCCCATTCTGTGACTAAAGCAGCCTCTGTTTAAGACCATATAAGCATTTGCTCTAATCATATTTGAAATTAGGCCTGATAAAGACACTTTTGCTGGCCAAAGCACTACTGTACCCTGGCAGCTCGATTCCTGCCCGGGGCATCCCATTCTGTGACTAAAGCAGCCTCTGTTTAAGACCATATAAGCATTTGCTCTAATCATATTTGAAATTAGGCCTGATAAAGACACTTTTGCTGGCCAAAGCACTACTGTACCCTGGCAGCTCGATTCCTGCCCGGGGCATCCCATTCTGTGACTAAAGCAGCCTCTGTTTAAGACCATATAAGCATTTGCTCTAATCATATTTGAAATTAGGCCTGATAAAGACACTTTTGCTGGCCAAAGCACTACTGTACCCTGGCAGCTCGATTCCTGCCCGGGGCATCCCATTCTGTGACTAAAGCAGCCTCTGTTTAAGACCATATAAGCATTTGCTCTAATCATATTTGAAATTAGGCCTGATAAAGACACTTTTGCTGGCCAAAGCACTACTGTACCCTGGCAGCTCGATTCCTGCCCGGGGCATCCCATTCTGTGACTAAAGCAGCCTCTGTTTAAGACCATATAAGCATTTGCTCTAATCATATTTGAAATTAGGCCTGATAAAGACACTTTTGCTGGCCAAAGCACTACTGTACCCTGGCAGCTCGATTCCTGCCCGGGGCATCCCATTCTGTGACTAAAGCAGCCTCTGTTTAAGACCATATAAGCATTTGCTCTAATCATATTTGAAATTAGGCCTGATAAAGACACTTTTGCTGGCCAAAGCACTACTGTACCCTGGCAGCTCGATTCCTGCCCGGGGCATCCCATTCTGTGACTAAAGCAGCCTCTGTTTAAGACCATATAAGCATTTGCTCTAATCATATTTGAAATTAGGCCTGATAAAGACACTTTTGCTGGCCAAAGCACTACTGTACCCTGGCAGCTCGATTCCTGCCCGGGGCATCCCATTCTGTGACTAAAGCAGCCTCTGTTTAAGACCATATAAGCATTTGCTCTAATCATATTTGAAATTAGGCCTGATAAAGACACTTTTGCTGGCCAAAGCACTACTGTACCCTGGCAGCTCGATTCCTGCCCGGGGCATCCCATTCTGTGACTAAAGCAGCCTCTGTTTAAGACCATATAAGCATTTGCTCTAATCATATTTGAAATTAGGCCTGATAAAGACACTTTTGCTGGCCAAAGCACTACTGTACCCTGGCAGCTCGATTCCTGCCCGGGGCATCCCATTCTGTGACTAAAGCAGCCTCTGTTTAAGACCATATAAGCATTTGCTCTAATCATATTTGAAATTAGGCCTGATAAAGACACTTTTGCTGGCCAAAGCACTACTGTACCCTGGCAGCTCGATTCCTGCCCGGGGCATCCCATTCTGTGACTAAAGCAGCCTCTGTTTAAGACCATATAAGCATTTGCTCTAATCATATTTGAAATTAGGCCTGATAAAGACACTTTTGCTGGCCAAAGCACTACTGTACCCTGGCAGCTCGATTCCTGCCCGGGGCATCCCATTCTGTGACTAAAGCAGCCTCTGTTTAAGACCATATAAGCATTTGCTCTAATCATATTTGAAATTAGGCCTGATAAAGACACTTTTGCTGGCCAAAGCACTACTGTACCCTGGCAGCTCGATTCCTGCCCGGGGCATCCCATTCTGTGACTAAAGCAGCCTCTGTTTAAGACCATATAAGCATTTGCTCTAATCATATTTGAAATTAGGCCTGATAAAGACACTTTTGCTGGCCAAAGCACTACTGTACCCTGGCAGCTCGATTCCTGCCCGGGGCATCCCATTCTGTGACTAAAGCAGCCTCTGTTTAAGACCATATAAGCATTTGCTCTAATCATATTTGAAATTAGGCCTGATAAAGACACTTTTGCTGGCCAAAGCACTACTGTACCCTGGCAGCTCGATTCCTGCCCGGGGCATCCCATTCTGTGACTAAAGCAGCCTCTGTTTAAGACCATATAAGCATTTGCTCTAATCATATTTGAAATTAGGCCTGATAAAGACACTTTTGCTGGCCAAAGCACTACTGTACCCTGGCAGCTCGATTCCTGCCCGGGGCATCCCATTCTGTGACTAAAGCAGCCTCTGTTTAAGACCATATAAGCATTTGCTCTTATCATATTTGAAATTAGGCCTGATAAAGACACTTTTGCTGGCCAAAGCACTACTGTACCCTGGCAGCTCGATTCCTGCCCGGGGCATCCCATTCTGTGACTAAAGCAGCCTCTGTTTAAGACCATATAAGCATTTGCTCTTATCATATTTGAAATTAGGCCTGATAAAGACACTTTTGCTGGCCAAAGCACTACTGTACCCTGGCAGCTCGATTCCTGCCCGGGGCATCCCATTCTGTGACTAAAGCAGCCTCTGTTTAAGACCATATAAGCATTTGCTCTTATTATATTTATATTATAAGACACTTTTGCTGGGCATAGGCTTACTGCTGCCTGCCAGGTGCACTTCTGTTGAGGCATCCCATTCTGTAACATAGCATACCCCTCTTTATTTACACTAAGCAGCTCTCTTATTTACACTAAGCAGGCCTGCAGGCTGAGTGTTACTGCTCACTTTTGGTGTGCATTATATTCTGTTTCATATAGACCCACCGCTGCCCGGGGTTTTTTTAAATATCACCTACTACCACGCCAGTTAGACTATGTCGGGCAGACAAGTGCCTGGAAGTGAAAAGAGGAGTGGCAGAGGCCAAGATTCCGCAGGAAGAGCTCGCATCAGACTGGGGGCCAGTAGCAGCAGGAGTCACGCTGAGAGACCTAATCTGCCAGTATCTGCTAGCGGTCGGGTCTCCACCAGTAACGCATCTGCCGTGGTAGATTGGTTGACGCGCTCATCAACAACATCATCACAACTTACGTCTGAGACCCCCAGTCTAGGGTCGGTAGGTTCCTCTGACACAACCCTGAGTTGGCATGCCCCGAGAGCAGTCCCTGTCCTCCCATTGCCTCTGGCCTACGCCGTTCCCTCCCCCAGCGACGTATCCTATGCTTTGGGTTCAGCTCCACTCTTTAGTGAGGAGGACCATCAGATAGAGGACAGTCAGCAGCTACTGCCCAGCCAAGAAATGGAGGTGGCTTCTTTAGCTAGGCAGACAAATAGTGATGTGGACAGTGTCGTGGGTGCTGCGAGCGTTCCAGCTCCTGCGCCAGACACTGTTGACGAATCCACGAACATCAGTGACGTACAGCCACAACCCGGTGATGATGATGATGATGACGATGAAGCCGATCGCACTTGGGAGCCGGGTGATGAAGGGGCTTCATCGTCATCATCAGGAGAAGAGGGGTGCAGGTTGCCCCGGAGTCAGCAGCTGAGGCAGCAAAGTGGTAGCAGTCAGCATGGGGGCACAATTCCAAAGGCTGGAGCCGGCCGGGGCCGGGGCCGGGGTAGAGCACCTGCTGTGCGGCAGTCTACCTTATCGGGAGGTAGTGGAGCAGGGGTTCCTGGAGTTGGCAACAGCAGCAGTGAATCAGTGAGGCCAGGGGGTGGGAAAAGTAGCTACTCGGCAGTGTGGCAGTTTTTCCTGAGGCATCCGCAGGAGGGTAACATGGCCACATGCAAGATATGTAGGCAAAAGGTGAAGCGTGGCCAGGGTCCAAATGTTGGCACCACGGCCCTGCGTCAACATATGATGCGTCACCATAAAACGACCTGGGAGAACCGAGGCTCCCAAGGGGTGGTCCAGTCTGCTTCCTCACCAAGTGAGCTCCCAATTTCTGCCAGCCAAGGCTCCAGCACCTCAGCCGAAGGCAGCTGTGCGTCATACCCATCCTCTGTCGCTCCTGCTCCTCCTCCTCCTCCTCCAAGTCATGCATCCCGCCAGCAATCCATCAGCGAAGCCATGTCCAAGAGACAGCAGTATGCGCCCACTCATCCTACGGCGCAGAAGCTGAATGTGCTCCTGTCCAAGTTGCTGGTGCTGCAGTCGCTCCCTTTTCAGGTGGTGGAATCTGCACCTTTCAGAGAACTGATGGCTTGTGCCGAGCCGAGGTGGAGAGTCCCAAGCCGTCATTTCTTTGCCAAGAAGGCAGTACCAGCGCTGCACACTTTTGTTGAACAGAAGGTGGGCCAGTCCTTGAGCCTGTCGGTGTGTAGCAAAATACATGGCAGCGCCGACATCTGGAGCTGTAACTACGGTCAGGGGCAGTACATGTCGTTTACGGCCCACTGGGTGAATGTGGTCCCTTTGCAGCAGCAACTTGGACAGGTCACGCCGCTTCGGCCTCCGCGCTCTCTGCCCATTGGGCCTGTGACACCGTGCGACTCGGCCTCCTCATCCTCCGCCATCTCCTCACCCTCCACTGTAGGCTCAAGTCTCAGTGCCCCTCCAGTCTACCATGTGTGCAGGGCACGGAGGTGTCACGCAGTGCTTCACATGGTTTGTCTTGGCGAACGGAGTCACACAGGGGAGGAACTGCTTAAATGTATTCATCAGGAAATCCAAACATGGCTTACTCCGAGAAAACTTAAAATGGGAATCATGGTTACCGACAATGGGAAGAACATTTTGTCTGCGCTGCGCCAAGGAAGCCTGACCCATGCCCCCTGCATGGCTCACGTCTTCAATCTGGTTGTCAAGCGGTTTCTGAAGTGTTCCCCCCATCTGCAGGACATCCTAACAACTTCACGGAAACTTTGCATGCACTTCAGCCACTCCTACACTGCCAAACACACCCTTCTTGAGCTACAGCGTCAGAATGGTATCCCCCAACATAGTCTGATTTGCGATGTTTCCACCCGTTGGAATTCCACCCTTCACATGTTGGACCGATTATATGAACAGAGAAAAGCCATCACGGATTTCCTGATGATCCAAGCAGATAGGGGGACTCCCCTGTGTAACTTCAATGTCAACCAGTGGCAGCTCATACGTGACACCTGCCGTTTGCTCAGGCCCTTTGAGGAAGCCACTTTATTTGTCATTCGGCAGGATTACGGGATGAACGACGTGATTCCACTGCTTCATGTACTGCAGCACATGTTGGAAACCATGGCTGGTCAGGGCACTGGAGACATGGCGTTTACATCTTACGGCCACATGAACCCCCTTGGAGCTGAACTGGAGGAGGAGGAGGAGGAAGAGGAGGAGGAGGAGTTGCCCAGCGAAACACAGTTTAGGCTTGGCGAAATGGCTGGTTTATCTAGTCAGCGGACAGGAGAGGAGGAGCAGGAGCAGCCAGAGGAGCTAGAGGTTTTTGAGGAAGGAGAGACAGAGGACCCGGGCACACCGTGGCAGTATGCAGTGGAGATGGAGACAGGTAGTCCATCCGAGTCACTTGCGCAAATGGCACGAAGCATGCTCACGTGCTTGCGTAGTGACCCCAGAATTGTTTCCATCTGTCGGCGGGATGACTTCTGGCTGTCCACCTTATTGGACCCTCGCTTCCGGCACAAAATGGGGGCATTTTTTAAACCCACCGAGAGGGAGGACAAACTCAACTACTACAAAGACATTCTACGTAGGCAGTTGGCCGATGCCTATCTGCGCCATGGTCCATACTCTCGCAGGTCTGACTCGAGGGGACCTCTGCGCTCACCTTCCACTGCCATGGCCGCTGGGGGGGTTGGCAGCAGCAGCAGCAGAAGCTCCATCAGCAGCAGCAGCCTCAGTCTTCAGTCGCTAATGAGTAGCTTTCTACACCCGCATAGTGAGGCTACTCATGAGCAGCAGGAAGACCTGGAGCAGGACCTGAACCAGCAGGTCATGTCATACTTTGACATGACCATGCCAACACACCTTGAGGATCCGCTGGACTTCTGGGCAGCCAAACTTGATTTGTGGCCGCAACTAGCAGAGTTTGCCCTGGAAAAGCTGTCCTGCCCGGCAAGTAGCGTGCCATCTGAGCGGGTGTTTAGTGCGGCGGGGGCCATAGTTACGGCGAGGAGAACTCGTCTGTCAACTAAAAATGTGGAGAGACTCACCTTTGTCAAAATGAATCAGGGATGGATCAGCCAGGATTTCCACCCACCAATGCCTGATGCATGCGACTAGATTCAGCATGGTGCCACGTTTTACACTTTCCAAATGGTGCAAAACATATTTATGTCTTTAGGCCATTTTTTGGGCTCCTGCTGCTGCTACTGTCAACTCCTGCCAACTCCAGGGTGTGATTCATCCAATTTTTGGGCTCCTGAAGCCAACTCCAGTGTATATTTGGGCTCCTGCTGCTGCTGCTGCCAACTTCTGCCAACTCCAGGGTGTGATTCATCCAATTTTTGGGCTCCTGAAGCCAACTCCAGTGTATATTTGGGCTCCTGCTGCTGCTACTGTCAACTCCTGCCAACTCCAGGGTGTGATTCATCCAATTTTTGGGCTCCTGAAGCCAACTCCAGTGTATATTTGGGCTCCTGCTGCTGCTGCTGCCAACTTCTGCCAACTCCAGGGTGTGATTCATCCAATTTTTGGGCTCCTGAAGCCAACTCCAGTGTATATTTGGGCTCCTGCTGCTGCTACTGTCAACTCCTGCCAACTCCAGGGTGTGATTCATCCAATTTTTGGGCTCCTGAAGCCAACTCCAGTGTATATTTGGGCTCCTGCTGCTGCTGCTGCCAACTTCTGCCAACTCCAGGGTGTGATTCATCCAATTTTTGGGCTCCTGAAGCCAACTCCAGTGTATATTTGGGCTCCTGCTGCTGCTGCTGCCAACTTCTGCCAACTCCAGGGTGTGATTCATCCAATTTTTGGGCTCCTGAAGCCAACTCCAGTGTATATTTGGGCTCCTGCTGCTGCTGCTGCCAACTTCTGCCAACTCCAGGGTGTGATTCATCCAATTTTTGGGCTCCTGAAGCCAACTCCAGTGTATATTTGGGCTCCTGCTGCTGCTGCTGTCAACTCCTGCCAACTCCAGGGTGTGATTCATCCAATTTTTGGGCTCCTGAAGCCAACTCCAGTGTATATTTGGGCTCCTGCTGCTGCTGCTGTCAACTCCTGCCAACTCCAGGGTGTGATTCATCCAATTTTTGGGCTCCTGAAGCCAACTCCAGTGTATATTTGGGCTCCTGCTGCTGCTGCTGCCAACTTCTGCCAACTCCAGGGTGTGATTCATCCAATTTTTGGGCTCCTGAAGCCAACTCCAGTGTATATTTGGGCTCCTGCTGCTGCTACTGTCAACTCCTGCCAACTCCAGGGTGTGATTCATCCAATTTTTGGGCTCCTGAAGCCAACTCCAGTGTATATTTGGGCTCCTGCTGCTGCTGCTGCCAACTTCTGCCAACTCCAGGGTGTGATTCATCCAATTTTTGGGCTCCTGAAGCCAACTCCAGTGTATATTTGGGCTCCTGCTGCTGCTGCTGTCAACTCCTGCCAACTCCAGGGTGTGATTCATCCAATTTTTGGGCTCCTGAAGCCAACTCCAGTGTATATTTGGGCTCCTGCTGCTGCTGCTGCCAACTTCTGCCAACTCCAGGGTGTGATTCATCCAATTTTTGGGCTCCTGAAGCCAACTCCAGTGTATATTTGGGCTCCTGCTGCTGCTGCTGCCAACTTCTGCCAACTCCAGGGTGTGATTCATCCAATTTTTGGGCTCCTGAAGCCAACTCCAGTGTATATTTGGGCTCCTGCTGCTGCTGCTGCCAACTCCTGCCAACTCCAGGGTGTGATTCATCCAATTTTTGGGCTCCTGAAGCCAACTCCAGTGTATATTTGGGCTCCTGCTGCTGCTGCTGCCAACTTCTGCCAACTCCAGGGTGTGATTCATCCAATTTTTGGGCTCCTGAAGCCAACTCCAGTGTATATTTGGGCTCCTGCTGCTGCTGCTGTCAACTCCTGCCAACTCCAGGGTGTGATTCATCCAATTTTTGGGCTCCTGAAGCCAACTCCAGTGTATATTTGGGCTCCTGCTGCTGCTGCTGCCAACTTCTGCCAACTCCAGGGTGTGATTCATCCAATTTTTGGGCTCCTGAAGCCAACTCCAGTGTATATTTGGGCTCCTGCTGCTGCTGCTGCCAACTTCTGCCAACTCCAGGGTGTGATTCATCCAATTTTTGGGCTCCTGAAGCCAACTCCAGTGTATAGTTGGGCTCCTGCTGCTGCTGCTGTCAACTCCTGCCAACTCCAGGGTGTGATTCATCCAATTTTTGGGCTCCTGAAGCCAACTCCAGTGTATATTTGGGCTCCTGCTGCTGCTGCTGTCAACTCCTGCCAACTCCAGGGTGTGATTCATCCAATTTTTGGGCTCCTGAAGCCAACTCCAGTGTATATTTGGGCTCCTGCTGCTGCTGCTGCCAACTTCTGCCAACTCCAGGGTGTGATTCATCCAATTTTTGGGCTCCTGAAGCCAACTCCAGTGTATATTTGGGCTCCTGCTGCTGCTACTGTCAACTCCTGCCAACTCCAGGGTGTGATTCATCCAATTTTTGGGCTCCTGAAGCCAACTCCAGTGTATATTTGGGCTCCTGCTGCTGCTGCTGCCAACTTCTGCCAACTCCAGGGTGTGATTCATCCAATTTTTGGGCTCCTGAAGCCAACTCCAGTGTATATTTGGGCTCCTGCTGCTGCTGCTGTCAACTCCTGCCAACTCCAGGGTGTGATTCATCCAATTTTTGGGCTCCTGAAGCCAACTCCAGTGTATATTTGGGCTCCTGCTGCTGCTGCTGCCAACTTCTGCCAACTCCAGGGTGTGATTCATCCAATTTTTGGGCTCCTGAAGCCAACTCCAGTGTATATTTGGGCTCCTGCTGCTGCTGCTGCCAACTTCTGCCAACTCCAGGGTGTGATTCATCCAATTTTTGGGCTCCTGAAGCCAACTCCAGTGTATATTTGGGCTCCTGCTGCTGCTGCTGTCAACTCCTGCCAACTCCAGGGTGTGATTCATCCAATTTTTGGGCTCCTGAAGCCAACTCCAGTGTATATTTGGGCTCCTGCTGCTGCTGCTGTCAACTCCTGCCAACTCCAGGGTGTGATTCATCCAATTTTTGGGCTCCTGAAGCCAACTCCAGTGTATATTTGGGCTCCTGCTGCTGCTGCTGTCAACTCCTGCCAACTCCAGGGTGTGATTCATCCAATTTTTGGGCTCCTGAAGCCAACTCCAGTGTATATTTGGGCTCCTGCTGCTGCTGCTGCCAACTTCTGCCAACTCCAGGGTGTGATTCATCCAATTTTTGGGCTCCTGAAGCCAACTCCAGTGTATATTTGGGCTCCTTCTGCCCCTCATAGTGATGCCACTTCAACTCTCTGCAATTGTGCCGCTCTGCGATTCTATTAGCGATGCCTCTGATCTGCATGTGATATTTCTTAAAAGTATTATTTAACTAACCCAGCACGCATCCTGTGCGTGTTACAGCAAGGCTGAATGGTTTACAACCCTATTGAGGCTGTAGGAGGCTCAGAAATAGCCGTTTTTAATAGCGATTCGTCGCGAATTTATTCGGGTCGAAACGATTTTTGTCGGAAAATTCGGCGAATCAGTCGAATCGAATTTTTCAAAAGTTCGCTCATCTCTAGTAGTGGACAAAGGATAGGGTAGTGGGCCCATCTATAGGTTCCTCTAGCCTTACATGTCACCTTTTTGTCTGCTTTTTGGTGTTTGCCTTATTGTTTTCCTCTTTTGAAATGTAAAAAAACATTTGTGTTAAGATTGTGCCCCCATATATGTGATTTACTTATCAGCATGCCGTTTCCAAGTTTCTTATATTCCCGTGGCTCTGTTTTGCTACAGTGTGAGTGGTTTTCCCGGTCTTAAGTAAAAACTACTGACTACAAGTTCCAAAATCCTTCCACAGTAACAGGTGAGCACATCAGTAGCTTTGGCTAGCAGTAAGTAAGCAGCAGTAATGACCTCACTAGGTGAGAATACTGCCAGTAAGCCTTTAGCTGCTAGAGCATAGGATTGTGCTCACCTCATCTAAATAGGCTGAATTACATCAGAAAGGGGTTAAACCTGTCATCTCTGTCTCAGCCAATCAGATTATTAGCAAGCCAGAGTCAGGAAGCATCTGCTCTGTACATCAACTAACACACCAGTTGATGTACATTGCTAAGGTAAACACATTGTTGCTAGGGAAAACAGTTTTCTTTTATAACACAGAGTGAAAACAAATAGAAATAAAAATAGATAAGCTACTTAAAGACATAATTTTGGCACACAAACTAAAAAATGTTATCGAAAACCATATCATCCTGTTCCTTTTTAAATGGATCATTCTATACAACAGCATAGTGTGAAAGCCACTTATACTATCTGGTTCTTAACTCCCTAAAAATGTCTTAATAAAACTGTAACCTATCCATATCATCTGGCATCTCCTACTTGTTTTTAGGGCCTCTGTACAAACCTGTAATTCCCATCATACCTTATTGTAAGCATGTTTAGCCAACTTGAATTGCTAAATGCATAACCTCTTTCTTCCAGAAAGCTATAGCAGATATGTGAGTCCTAGAATGGGCTTAGACCCCCTCAAAGAAGTATTGAAGAAGGGTTGAGCTTTAGTGGCACTATTAATCTACTGAAGCTTATGGTGAAGTATGGACCCCAGTAACTTGGCAGAATATAGGTTGGGCCAATAATGGAGGTTCGCATGTATTTCCCTGATAGCTGCCCTGCCACAGTATATTCTGAGCATACAAACCATGATTCCTTGAGAAAGTCCAAAGAAAGAAAGAAAGAATACAGCTCATCCACTTGTGCAAACTGAAAGGACGCTGGCCATCCGAACAAGAATATCTGAAGAAACATGGGGCTCAAAGGGTGATCCATAAAATATAGCATTTGTTGGCACAAAGTAAGCACATCAAGCAACCCATCAGTGCTCCCTCTATACTGACAGGTAGACATGTTAGGATCCTGAAATATTTGCCTCTTATCCTCTTCCAGGTACAGGGGTAAATTGGTCATAGGGAGCACTAGGAAGAATTTTTGGTGGGCCGCCTTGCTTTGAGCCCCAAATAGACTGGGCGTAGCCTCCAACATGCAGATCACCTCAACTCACCCAAACCCCGTGCCAGAGTTCACTCATTTCTCATACAACCCCTGCCTTCCAAGTCTTCCCCCCAACCCCACTCCCTGTACTTGACCCCACTGTACTTCCCAGCCAAACAGCCCTATGTTCTGCCCCTGCAATGACATCATAACTGTGTGAGGGGGGTCATATCCACCACTGCCACAGTACCTCCCCCTAACAAAAAATTTTAGTACCCTAACTTTGAGTGGCCATATCGCCCCTGCCCATGATCTGTCCCTGCAATGCTATTCACTCAATAACCGAGTTGGAAAGTGCTTGGAAGCAGGGCCCAGTGGCTGGTCATGGATGGGTCAGAGCCAGTAAAATCCCAGACCGATATTTGACATGTCTGTCCCTGCACATACATATGTGTATATGCAACAGAAAAGTACTGAACTACTGAACTAAAGGGGTGCATATATAGCCAGGAACCAAGAATTAAGGCCCCGGTGTACATTTTCTAGCCCATGAAATGCCACTGGTCACAAAAAACTTTTGCTGTCCTTTGCCCCTGACCCTTCTTCATAAAGAGGACCCAGTGCAGGTTTTTCTATAAATGGGGAGGGGAGGGGGGGCAGAGGCTGCAGCACACATACTGACTTCAAGCAAAAAGGCACCTTTGCTGGATTTGGTAATCCCAGAAAAGAAGGCTTGGTGGACAGCAAGGGTAGTTTATTTATCAGAGAAGTAAACGGATATATAAATCTTCCACTTAAGCAAAAGTCCAAGTCATGGGGTAACCCACAAACCAGCCCCCCCTTGTCACCCTTCCCCAGTGCAGAGACCGTACAGGGGGGTTATTAAGAAAAAAAAACCCTTGCCTCATGGTTCAACAATGTTCTCCCCCATCCTGAGATGAAGCATCCACCTGCTCCATGGACACATCCGTCTATTCAAGTGCTGCTTTGAGCCTTTATGTGCAGTAGCCATACAGATCCAGGAGAACAGGATCTGCCTCAGCGCCAGGGAAGAGTGGCAGGGTGGGGGGGTATCCCATGACTGGGCTTCCACTTTAATAAGGAGATACTACGCCAGCTTTATATTGGATATATCTGTGGAAAGGCCATGCCGCAACCTTCTCCACCAGATCCCAGGCACAGGTTGGAGCTGTGTAATATTTTTTTCAAGTTTTGGGGATTTCTTCTTCTCTCCGTGCAGAAATAATTTACAGATTGCAATTTGTTTAGAGAGTCAACACTGTGTTAATGCACTTCCAGTCCTTTCGTTTCTGCATATCGATTCTGAAGGTTCCAGCCAAATGTTCACAACAGGAAATTATGGTTTGTTAATAAGCCAGGTAAATAATTTCCTAGACCTCTGGTGGGAAACTTGGCAGTGGTAAGATATTGACCTCAGGAGAAGGTAATTTCCACAAGAGACATTCTGAAAGCAGGCTGTTAGTTTTAAGTGAGGCACATCAGCACTCTGACACAAATGGCTTCACCGCATTCCTATGTGGCATTTGCAAAGACCTGCTATTCTTTTTAAAAAGCTCAATGCTGGAACTCAAGTGGTTCCGGGCCCTCTGATCAGACACAGCACTGCAAAAGGCAATCTGGAAAGTTGTACTAGTAAATACTTTGTGATGCTGTGTCACCCCATAACAATTTATTATTTCCAGCCAATGCAGATGAAATGCAGGGATAGGTTTCTGTTTCCCCTTTCACCGTTCTTATACTTGCAAAATGGAAGGTAGGATGTGACCATCCAGTCAATATATAGCAGTGAAGGCGGTGCTAAAGGGATGTGACCACACAAGAAATTTAACCCTCTACACACTCATACTATTGAAAAAGCTAGCTTGTTAAAAACAAGGACTGTTAATCAACAGATTGCAATGAATGTAAAAGTGAGGTAGCCTTTCTTACACTTGGCAACGTTATTCCAATATTTGCACACATTCCTTGTGCAAGACTGAAGTGGCCGAACATTCCCTGCAATAACCAAAATAAAAACTGAAATGAGAACATGGTTTACAAATTCAGCATTGCATCAAGCAGAGCGCAAGATCATCTTCACTTGAAGGAGGAATAGTTCTAAGTCATTTGCAGTCCCGTCTTCTTCCTTACTCAACCCTATCTCCACATTTCTTCCCCCCCCCCTCCCCATTTTGTTTTTACTTTCTGTATTATTGAGGGCCTTGTACCCTCTGGTACTAGCACCACTGCAAAACCAGCAGCTTCCCCTACTATACTGGGGGGGGGGGGGGGGGGGGGATACCTATGCCACCAGTTCCTAATGACCCAGAATTTAAGATTCCATAAAGGCAGTGTCCGTCAAACCGCTCCTTGAGAGCCAACAGGCCATATTTCGCAGAGCTCCACACAGTTGCACAGGTTCGTTCAGCTACGTGGAGACTCACAAAACATGACATGTTGCCGACACACAAAGGGAGGGTTGGGCAACACCCCTCCCAATGTAGAGCTGTAATGCTATATTAAATAGCTTCCATCATAGCATCCTATACTACAAGAGTCCTCAGCCCTCTTCCTAAAGGCTCAACAACAGGTTGTGTTTTGTGGCTCTCCAGACACAGGTGAAGCAGGAGAGCTTGAGTGTTATGTGGAGATTCACAAACATGACCTCCAATGGCGGGCCTTGAGGAGGGATGGGAACCCCTGCTATACTAGAGAACTTCTGCTATAACAGAACTTATGAACCCTAACTTTAAAATGTAAACTGTATGCCTTAGAGCAGACACCAGTCAAACGGCACATTCAAAACAGCTGGGATTCAGGCCACAATGGCACTTTTACAAGGGCTTTTGCATCATGGCTCAACTTCTGTTCCTTAAAAACCCCAGAAATGTTGCTGCAAAAAGGCGAATTCCAGTCTTAGATCTGTTACCCATATACACTTGGAGGGTGTACCTCTACCTAAAACAAAATCTGCCCATGTTAAAGAGGAACAAAACCTGGGATTTGCTTGGGTTTTATTCCCCCCCCCACACCCCAGAACATCCTGATTTTGAATGCCCCATAATCTTACTAGCAATCCTGTGTCACATGTGCCAGTAAATCAGATACTAGGCACATATACATGGCAGTTTAGCCACTTGCCACTGCCCTTCAGCTCTGTGTACCTGCCGCCAGCCATTCAGTCATTAACCAGCAGGAAGAAAGCCAGGGATGCCAGTGTTCATGAACGAGCAGTGGGATTATTGTCTGGAGTGAACAAGGCGATGGAGAATTTCAGAGGGGTATCACATTTATGGGATGCCCCAGGAACAGGGATAGAATTTCCTGAATCACCTGTGTATGCATGGACGCATTGCTAGACGCTATACATTTTCCCTTGCATTACATAGCCAAGATTGAACTCCAAGTATGCCTCTATATCGTTAATTTTGATTACAAACATCATACTTCCTCAAGAGGGAAGGGAATTTTTACTCTTCACGAAAAAAATGTAGTGCTACTTCTGTCAATCACTTTTCTCTGAAAGAACCTTTTCCCTAGTGCTCAGAAGGTATGTGAAGATAACCTCTCCCAACTGGGAAAAGTCAACACACTCCGTTTTTTAAACAGTGGCTCAAACTTCACTATAAATTTGTATCTTAAAACATTTAGACGCAAAAAAAAGTCAATTTACCTGACCATCCAGATCCTCTGTTCTTTCACCATCAGCTATGAAGACAATGGCTTCCCTTTCCGACGTGCTTTTGTTTGTCCACATCAGATAGCATATCAGTGGTGCCCCCCTCCCACCAAAGAGCTTGCTTCCTTGTGACTGGAAGTAGGTGCCAAATCCAGCACTGGGGCTATAGGGGATTGAGCAGGCAGTATTGGTGGTGTTTTTATTTTAAAATTTTTTTGAGCTTTTTTTCTATAGAAATTTAAGGCGACAACCCTTCATCTTGTCTCCTGCACATCCCTGGCTTCCCTCTAGTTTGGGAAACGCGGCTGCTCCCACAGTCTACCTGAATGGCTGGGCTTGGGAGCGTGCCTCAGCTACAGGGAAGTCACATTATGCCATCAGTAAGCCCTGAATGAGAAAGATACTCTTCCTAGCAGTGTTTAAGCTGACAGGAGAATGCATGCTTTGCTGCAGCATGTGGGGGTTTCCAGGCCTCTGTCACACATGGCTGCATGCTAAAATTTGGTCTTCCCTTAAGGGGACCTTATAGCGGTCCCTATTTATTCATTAGTGGGAGGCATTTGATTGCTGCGTGTCAGGCAACACATCACCCGGAGAAGCCAGACTTACTAAATAACTTCTGGGATTGCTCCTGCTGGCTGCCACATGAGCCCCAATGTGACCATGAGTGTTAGTGAGGCACCCAGTGTGCATGCTTGCCTGGTAAATCTCACTGGCTGACAGTGGTCACATGGGGCCATGTTGCACAGTGGGACCAGAGAAGTAGTTAACAGCGCAGTGGAATGGGTTTGTACAGACTAATTTAGAGAGACAACACTGAGTTTTTTCCTCAAAGGTCTGCTTTAACTTCGTGCCCATCTGTTTATTAAAAGAGTGAAGTTAAATAGTCTAAATTTATCACTAGCTCAATCGCACTTGAAGCTGGGAATGTGTATTGTTTTATGCAAGCGCCATAAGGAAAATACTGTTCCAAAACACTTCTGCGTAATACCTGATTAATTAGAGTCAACTTTCATAAACACCAATGGCTAAGTTGTGAAGATCTCATTTATAACTCATGGATTTTTCTGGAGGGCCAAGTATGACAGCTCTTCAAAGGTTTCAAGGCTTTTGGGAACCACAGTCATATGCATTCATAACGCAATGGCCAATCGCCCCATGGCAGCATACGGTGTATGTAGAAGAAAAGACACGACACTTGCCAAGTTTAATTTCAAACGTTAATATATTTTCTATTTTGTAGTGAACATATGCATCAGTCACCCCTAATTTCAGAAACTGACATCATAACAAAGGGGGAACATTTGAAAGATGCCTCTTAAAATAAATATCTCTTTTATAAAATAATAAAACTTCAAATAAATATACTTTACACTAAACAATATGTTGAAAAATTAGAAAATAAAGGCCGACTCTTATTGTAACTGTACAATATATAGTCCGAAGAGTAGAAATATTAAGGTTCAATAAGGTGAAGCACAACCTAGGCATAAAGATAAAATTCACATTCCACTGAATGTATATTAGTACTTTTTGTGACTATGCCATGTAACATGGCACCATATTTCACAGTTGTAAATATTATGTACAAAAATAGAGCACATTCTCTCTGGCAGAAAAAAAAAGGCCATTTGCTCATTTACATAATGGATTATCATAATCAATGCACAGGTAGGAGTGTCTGTATTGCTTTAGCTTATACAATTTGTGTGCGTCACAGAACACTTTGCCCTAGGAAGATCTTGATTAATGGTTCCTTAATAAGCCTGTTAAGATAGCACATAAAATTCATTTCACTGCAAACAGGTAAAACCATTCCCCAGCTATCCATCGACTGTGCCAAAATGGCCGTTGGTAAGATTGCATATGCGTGTTAACAGTCCATTCGCCTTGCAATGCTATGTTGGCTTCCCAGAGTTTCTGGGCTGTAACGGAGGCGCTTTACAACACACTGTATTTGACCTTTTGCAGCGGCATCCAGGCCTCTTTGCCTGGTCATAACAGCCCTGACACATTTTAAGGCAACCCTTGGCTGGAAAGTAACACCATAAACAAGGCAAGAACATAGACATCACACCAATGACAGACCAACGAGTGCAGCAATGCGCCTGGCTGCAGGAGCACGGATTGTCGGCGCAGTTGTCCTCGTCATCATTTGAGCAATGATAGAAAAGGCACTTCACGCAGCAGGCACAAGTTCCATAGTCAACAACTTCCTGTGCTGAGCAAAGGCACTGCTTGTCACAAATCCAACAAGAGGGAAGAGTCCTTGGATAAGTGCATTCTTGGCACTTACATTTCCCACAGCTCTCACACCTGTATGCATGCAAGCCCAAGTCTTCCTTGCTAGAAGGCTTTAACTCCTCCGCTTTCAGCTCTGTTTTGGGCTGAACACGAATTATTCGATCAGCAACCAACCCAGAAGATGTGTAGGAAGGCCCTAAAAGTCTCTGTTCTGAGGAATTGCTACTTGTGCTTGTCCGTGTACTACTGCTCGATCCGATGCTTACTGTGCTGATAGATGCCCGTGATGACGAGTGCATTGGGGACACAGGGCTCCTGTTAAATTGCCGCTGGTCTGTTACCACAAGTACTCGTTCATTTTTGTGCAGGCTGTTCGGACGAGGACCAGGCTTAATCCAAGGCCGGGGAGCCACGGTAGGTCCTTCTGTGTACTCATTGGTGTTACGTATGGCTCGTATCTGTTCCAGTGATAACACATGAACTTGCTGTGTGAGTATTTCCCGCGGGTCAATGTCACGCCGAGCCTGGAGTAAAGGCTGGGTACCGCTGCCATTTTGTACTCTTGTCTCCATCAGTACTCTGAAGAGTTTTCACTTCAGTAGGCCGAGAACACATCTGAAATCCTGTTGGGTAAAAACAGAAAAGAATTACTAACCTTGAATTTTCTACAGAAACAGATTTTATCCTATTTCATAAACCAATGACTAGTTGAAACAAATGCCTAATGAATTAACCTACGTTAAGCGATAGATATGGTGTTTACTTATTTTCTCTAAAGACATGACTTGGGGAAGATTGTTCTGGCAGAGGTGGAAGTATTTCCTAGTGTCTAGTCTCCCATAAGCAGTTGGACATGACTGGTACTAATCAGGTCTGAGTGAATCACTCATCATTGTACCAGGTTCACCTTACTTGGCACAAGAAACATTATCTTAGGGCTCACAAGCTATACCATACAAATTGTAGAGGCAAGCTTTATGGGGCTATATAATAACTGAAGCCACCGTTATACCTGGATGCCCTCTAACCCAGGAAATCACAAAAGTAATAAGATCATACAAGACACAGAGTCTGCTTCATTGTCGGGATCTCCGTTTATCAAAGCTTACATTTGTAAAAGCAGACCAGCTTCCAGGTAATAGCCATTTTCCCTCACAGAAAGCTGAAGGCAACCTAGGGCAGAGGGCTAAACCCCAAAAGAGAAATGACTGAGTTACAAAAGGACAAGATCCACATGGTGTAGGAAGCTCTGGGTATGACCATCACGAACAATGGCAACATACCGTTTAAAGAGCATGCATAAAAAAGTATAGAAAGGTTCATCCAACTCCAGATTTGGTTTCCTAAAGTCCCACTGGTTCTTGATCCGCACATTACCATTTACTATTCCATAGTTTATAACATCAACTTGAATCACAAATAAAGATACTTTAGAAAACCATTCTACCCTAAAAGCAAATGGAAACTAATTTGTTTTGATTAGCAATAGAACATCAGATTCAGAGACCAATTCAGCAACATAAACAAAGGAAAACCTCTGTTCCCCAAGTATAGATTTTTGGAGGGATGAGAGAATGAACTCTTTAAAGCCCTTAAACATGGGCAGGGCCGTAAATTAGGTGATCTATTCAGCTGGGGATTTGCTTGGCCATGTTTTAAGTCATCGGCATTAAAACTAATACATCCTGTTTTCAAATATTTCCTGTAAGCAGCAGTAAAAGAAGCTTTTAAGAGTTTGCTGGGGATTGGGGTAGGGGCTCCAGCAAAAATTCCTAAGTTCCACAGAGAAAATACACAAGCAGTGTAAAGCAGAATGCTAGAGATGCCATTGTCATGCAATATGCTAAAACGTTTCTAAATAAAAAAAAAAAATTAGAGAAAACATAAAAAAGAGCTTTTTTCCTGAATATATCGATATATGTGCAATGTGACTTTAATCACCTCTAGTGGATCTAGAAACGGATAGTATAGTGCACCCTCTTACGTGCCACTGTCCGTTTCCGAATAATCTCAGTAGCACATATTAGTTAGTCAAACACCTAAAAGTTAAATGCGCACAAAACCACAACTTAAAGTGCATCAAAAGTACAAAAATGCACAAGTTATTTTAAAGCCGTATGTATGGCAGCAATAAAGCTTGGGTAAATTATAGCTGGCAGCGGATCAGGGTGGGGTACAGGTCAATCTTAAGCCTTGCTGGCCAGACCATGCTTTTCAGAAAGGATACTTTAATCAGTTGAATTTCTTGCAAGCAGCACATATTGTACAGCCAGCCGACTATCCAGTCAGCTAGGATAAACAAAGTGAATGCTGGATTCAAAAAACGCCACAAATGGAATCCCACATGACAAAGGAAGCTTAAGTCTTCCTCTCTTTGGGCATGTTTCAACAGGTGTATGGAAACCAGGTTCTTCCAGGATGGATTAACATAACAGGAAACCAGCTGCCATAATGAGACTCTCTCCCCTTTTCACTTCGGTCACTACAATGTGAATGACAAAAGCCCAAAACTTGACTATTCGCATATCAAACACTACCTGCATTTTACAACACAAGCCTTTTTACAAATCTATGGCTTTGATACGGTGGCCAAAGACCGGTGAACTAAAGAGGAGGAGGATGTGCTAAATAATGAGCATTTTCTTCATGGAATTTACAACAAGTATTGCAAACAGGATGCAGTTACCCTTACAACATGCGTCTGGGTGAAGAGCCCTTTTAATTGCAGAGGTCTATAGAAGAGAACAGCCATCCGGCAAACAGCGCATTCTCTGTTAAGTTACTCGACAATGAAGGGATTGAGATCACTGCTGTGCAAACACTATCTGGGGCCTATATGAGGCGGAAGGTGAATGTACACTTCCTAACCGGCCCTCAGCAAATTAGCAAGGCCTTTCACTAAGGCTACCGAATTTTTGTAAAATCTGAAGAGAGACATACAGGCTAGGTTTGGACCCTAAATGGACAATTCCTTCCTAAAAAAAAATCTACAGTAATATCAGGCAGATGCATTGCTTAGGCAGTATACAAACTAAAACAACGTTGAATTCTTGACCAACTTGCATCAAGTTTGAGTAGTTATGTAAGCAAGTTCTTGTAATGCTTCATGTTAGGCCACTTCCATGTACGCATGAGACTCTAGCAGACATATGTACGTAGCAAACAAACCTATGGATGTTTCCATGACTTGAGAAGCTACCTGGCTTGCTGATTTCACACCCAGGTTGTTGCACAGAATTTGTAAACCGAAGAGGTCACTTTACTAAGAGTCAATACTCCCTGGGTATTTAATATGGAAATGTAAACTGAAAGGATCTGGACTACAAATACTTCAATACACATCATTTCAGAAGAGCAGCAACGTGCCGTACGTGCAAATGAGATCACAGCTTGAAAGCGTGTGCTTCCTAACACAAACAGCAAAGGCATTTTTGGACTTTCCCCCCTTTTACAAAATTGACCCAAACTTTTCCATAAAGTATACTGTACAGCGAGTTATTTTAGGTGGCAGTAAAGCGCGCCAATCCCTCAATAGGCTCTAACAGAGCTAGCATTTCTAGGTCCAGCCTAGCGAAGCGAATCTCTACTCGGAGTGGAATTGAAAAGTAAATTGATATCCATCTTCAGAGCAGCACACAGAATCAGCTGTCAGATTGTATCAGCTCTTTTGTACCAGACTCCAGCCTACAAATATGCTGGTGACTGATTGACCAAGATGTTTGCAAACTTGCAAGAAACGCCAAAGTCTGGAAACTTTTAAACATCTACCCAACAAGCTGAATATCCCAGCAAAAAAGCAGCATTGCTTTACAAGTATAAAATGTACAATTAATGATAGAAAGCAGGAGAGACTGGCTAGAGGTGAATGGAAAGTCTAGAAGTGCCTGTAGTGCAAATATCGCTGGACAACATAAGGGAAGCATTCATAAAGCTTTCAGCACGTTATCTCCACATAAAAGATATTTGCTCATTAATGGCAGGAAGCAATCCATAGAGGATGTGTCATGTTTTCCTGTATGGCTTCCACGCACACGCACTCACAGGCCTCCAATGCAAATCAAAAAGGAAGTGAATAAAACAACCAGCAACAATGCCCTTCTAAAAATGTCACTTTCACACTTCCAACAACAAAGTCAGATTGTTTCAGTTTGCCTTCTGCTACTAATTTGAGAAAAACAGCAGTAAAGAAAAAAAAACAACAAAAAAAAAACATTACAAAGCAATTGTCCTTTCTCAACACCAAATCTTTTCGATTAGCTTTGCAAAGTTTGAGGGTTTTTCAACTAAGTACCAGACTTCAAGTACTGTATCACCCCCCCCCCCCCCCCAGATAATCATGGGAACGACAGTTTCCCTGATGTAGGATGAGCTATGTGAATTGTGGAGCTGTCTCCAGGTTTCCTGTGCCAACCTCCCCCCCCCCCTCCTCAATCCCCTCCTCTGAAAGCCCCATTAGTAGCCGAGTGTGTGATCAGACTGAGGATGGGGGGGGGGGGGCAAGGAGTTTACTGTGGGGACAGGCTGAAAAGACATAAATAGCTCTTTAAACTAGACCACAACATTTCCGAAGCTGATCAACACCGCAAGATATATCCGCTCTTTAGAATTCAAAATAGATCCTGATGCAAACCACAGAGTGGAAACTGAGTACAAACAGAGAAAAGACTTGCGGCACGCTACAAAAGTATAACAAAAATATGTTTTATATTATATTCGGGAGGGTACAAAGCAAATAGCAAAATAAAGCAAAGTAAATGAGCAGCACCCTCAAAGCACGTAGAAATATATTCTATATTAAGGGCATGTTTCTGCTGCAAAATTCATAATTACAAAGTACACAAGTAGCTTCAAAGTACAACAAACATTCCTATATTAATTCACAAAATTAGCACCATTATTAAAAAGCTAAGAGGTAGATTCTAATACTTCTATAATAGGTGTGGTTCTATATATTCCATAGTCATTTAGCTGTGTATGTATGATCCAAACTAAATCATTCACCATTAGTAAAAAGTATATAGTTAACTACCAATAGCAAAATGTATCATTTATGATAAATTTGTACCATTATTAAAAAGCCAAGAGGTAGACGCTAATACAAAAGGTATCCTATATGATATAAAAGGGGTGTTCTGGCTTAGTTGAAAAAGTAGCACCATAATCATAAATGTATTTGCGTGCACATACTACAACATAAACGAGCAGCAGCACAACCAGTAACAAGTATACAATACACTAAAAGAAGCCTATAAAAGTGTACACAAGTACTTAAAAATACAAGTCTTTGTGAGGGGTATATGAAACACTAGGTGTCTAGAAATGTCCATCAACATACATGAAAAGATTAAAAGTTTACATAAACATGTGACCTTGTGATTTATGTAAATGCTAGAGGCATGTAGAAATGTGATTTTTAGGTGCAGACACTAAGGAACTTATATATAAAGTGCATTTGAGTGGGTGTTAGGTAAATGCTAGAAGCATGTATATGTGAACACTTTAGGAAAAAAGTATCTAAAAAGTACACACAAGGACATGTGAGTGTGTGTGTGAGGATTAGGTAGAAGCATGTAGAAAAGTTAGGTGCATAGACACCTTTAAAAAAAGTGTGTAAAGCTACACAAAAGTACATAAACATGCATTTGTGCGTGCGTAAAGGATGGGCTTATTTAGAAATGTCAATTTATATACATCGAGTTTGTGTGTACAAGTGTGTAAGCGAAGGGATCGTGTAGAAATGAGAATTTATAGGCATACAAATAAGTACCGTATATAAAGTACACACAAGTACATAAGAGTTTGTGTCAGTGAAAAAGAAGGGATCGTGTAGAAATGAGAATTTATAGGCATACAAATAAGTATATAAAGTACACACAAGTACATAAGAGTTTGTGTGAGGTTTATGTAAATGTTCTTAGCATATACAGATGTGAATGTCTATACATAGATACGTTTATGAAAGTCTTGGTATATAATATATAGTGTATATGCAGGAGTAGCAATGCAGTGTGTAAGTTGTATAGAGCTGTGTGTATACAGGGTTGTGCGTGTGTGTCTCTAAGTTGTGCATGTGTATGTGTCTAAGTTGTGTGTATGTGTCTAAGTTGTGTGTATGTGTGTGTGTGTGTGTGTGTGTGTGTGTGTGTCTAAGTTGTGTGTGTCTAAGTTGTGTGTGTGTGTGTGTGTCTAAGTTGTGTATGTCTAAGTTGTGTGTGTGTGTGTGTCTAAGTTGTGTGTATGTGTGTGTGTGTCTAAGTTGTGTGTGTCTAAGTTTTGTGTGTGTGTGTGTGTGTCTAAGTTTTGTGTGTGTGTGTGTGTGTGTGTGTCTAAGTTGTGTATGTGTGTGTGTGTGTCTAAGTTGTGTATGTGTGTGTGTGTGTCTAAGTTGTGTATGTGTGTGTGTGTGTCTAAGTTGTGTATGTGTGTGTGTGTGTCTAAGTTGTGTATGTGTGTGTGTCTCTCTAAGTTGTGTATGTGTGTGTGTCTCTCTAAGTTGTGTATGTGTGTGTGTCTCTCTAAGTTGTGTATGTGTGTGTGTCTCTCTAAGTTGTGTATGTGTGTGTGTCTCTCTAAGTTGTGTATGTGTGTGTGTCTCTCTAAGTTGTGTATGTGTGTGTGTCTCTCTAAGTTGTGTATGTGTGTGTGTCTCTCTAAGTTGTGTATGTGTGTGTGTCTCTCTAAGTTGTGTATGTGTGTGTGTCTCTCTAAGTTGTGTATGTGTGTGTGTCTCTCTAAGTTGTGTATGTGTGTGTGTCTCTCTAAGTTGTGTATGTGTGTGTGTCTCTCTAAGTTGTGTATGTGTGTGTGTCTCTCTAAGTTGTGTATGTGTGTGTCTCTCTAAGTTGTGTATGTGTGTGTCTCTCTAAGTTGTGTATGTGTGTGTCTCTCTAAGTTGTGTATGTGTGTGTCTCTCTAAGTTGTGTATGTGTGTGTCTCTCTAAGTTGTGTGTGTGTATGTGTCTAAGTTTGTGTGTGTATGTGTCTAAGTTTGTGTGTGTATGTGTCTAAGTTTGTGTGTGTATGTGTCTAAGTTTGTGTGTGTATGTGTCTAAGTTTGTGTGTGTATGTGTCTAAGTTTGTGTGTGTATGTGTCTAAGTTTGTGTGTGTATGTGTCTAAGTTTGTGTGTGTATGTGTCTAAGTTTGTGTGTGTATGTGTCTAAGTTTGTGTGTGTATGTGTCTAAGTTTGTGTGTGTATGTGTCTAAGTTTGTGTATGTGTCTAAGTTGTGTATGTGTCTAAGTTGTGTATGTGTCTAAGTTGTGTATGTGTCTAAGTTGTGTATGTGTCTAAGTTGTGTATGTGTCTAAGTTGTGTATGTGTCTAAGTTGTGTATGTGTCTAAGTTGTGTGTGTCTGTGTGTCTAAGTTGTGTAGAGTTGTATGTGTGTGTGTCTAAGTTGTGTATGTGTGTGTGTGTCTAAGTTGTGTAGAGTTGTATGTGTGTGTGTCTAAGTTGTGTAGAGTTGTATGTGTGTGTGTCTAAGTTGTGTAGAGTTGTACGTGTGTGTAGTTGCAGGCCATGTGGAAATGCTCACTTCCAGATTCCCCAGATAAAGCAAATAGCAGCAGCAATGGGGTGATAGGAAGCCATGCAGCCAGAGCCACACATACACCATACAAAAGCCGTGACAGGGCGCCGGGCCGGGCTCCATAGAGGCGGCGGCTTCCTGGGCTCCATAGAGGCGGCTTGTTGGGCTCCATAGAGGAGGCGGCGGCTTCCTGGGCCCCACATGCTGGCTGTCCGTATACTCACCGTAATGGCAGCGTCTCCGCGACTCGTCGCTCGGGGCAGTGTGCAGGAGTCCAGCAGGGAGGGCGCCGAGTAATCTCCAGAGCGGGCGGGAGTTGTACAGTCCAGGCAGGAGTTGGGTGACTAGTTGTTGCTGTGTCCGGGCTGTGCCTGTGTTGCGGAGGTCGGCGATACGCAGCAGTAAATGGCGTCATGTGGAAGTGAGGAGGAACAGAGCAGTTGTTGTCCCAGAGGATATATCGCATCCGGTCGGTGCTCATTGGGCTGCACCGCCTCCCACTCCCCGCGCCGAGCCGCAGGAGGGATGTGAGTGAGCGCTGCATAGTACAGCAGCGGGGCAATGGCCGCCTCCTCCCCCTCCCCTCTCTCTCTCCTCTCTCTCTCCTCTCTCACACACACACTCACATACACAGAGGCTCTGGCGGGGGGAACTCTGCTTCCTATTCTTATTACTTGTGCCCCCTCCCTGCCCCATGCACGCTGCCATCCCATCGCCCCCACTCACCTGACACTTCTATTATTCTGCTCTGATGGAAATCTCACCCGTATGCCACTTTGTCAGAGACTTGGAAAGTTACAGCAAACTTTTTCCCTACTTTAGAGTCAGATAAAGGTTTCGCTAAACCCTCCTCTGTATGTTTCTGTATGATGGGGATTTACATAAAAAGTACATCTGAGTCTAAGAAAACTTTGGGTACATTTATAATGTTCCTTAGATTGCCCCACAAAGTGTACCTTCACCCTGACAAAGGGGGGGGGGGGGGGGGGGGGGTCTGAAAACAGGTGGGGGTGCCATTTCGAATCTTTGCCCCGGGTGCCAGAAAGCCTAGCTACTCCTCTGTGCATACTCACCTAGTTCCGGGATCCCATGGTGCTGTAGAGCAGTGACATCCCCCATAGGCAGACCATCAGTTCTGCCGCGCATGCAGAAAAGGGATGCTGCTGCAGAGATGGAACATTCTAAGTGGACCAAAATCCAAATGGCTGGGTGCTGATGCAGAGATGTT
The DNA here is from genome assembly GCA_027917425.1 of Gastrophryne carolinensis. NCBI lineage: Eukaryota > Metazoa > Chordata > Amphibia > Anura > Microhylidae > Gastrophryne > Gastrophryne carolinensis. The sequence goes on from CM051236.1 coordinate 169,474,769, forward strand.
GGGAATGTGCTGTGGGAGACATGGTGAGTTTTGCTGGCGATCCCAGGCCGATTAATTACCTCCTCCCAGGGCATCCAAAATCGGGATGCTCTGCTGTGTGAAACCCCCCAGGTTGCCCCCTTCACTTACCTTGCTTCCTGGTCCAACAGCCGCATCTCCACTATCCCTCTAGCAGGACGCGTGCCTGCGCCAGGCATTTGTGAATGGCCGGTGGGGGCACGCTCCCTGGTAGAAGGAAGCGGGCGATGCAGCCACCAGCGCACTGGGAGCTGGCCTTAGACGCCGTCTTAGATGGTGTGGCGTCTGCGACTCCAAGCACACTGATTGGACGAGCGGCCGGGCATGCGCCGTAGGACTCGGAAGAGGTGAGTCTCTTCAGGCGTTCTGGGGGGTTTCACACAGCGGGGCACCCCGGGGGGAAAGGACCAAAATCCAGGATAGTCGAAATCCTGGGATTTGGTCCACTTTAACATAGCAGAAGCTCCAGGAGTAGGCAAGCCGCTAGCGCTGGAGTGTTTGACTTCAAGGTTGGCAGCAGAGGGTTTTGTTCCTCTTTACAGTGGACCAAAACGTTCTAACTTTTTTTTTAACTTTCTGGCAATCCAACAGTTCATGTGGGACCACAAATTTGGACAGATCATAGACAGAGGTGGAAATGACCACTCCTAAATCAATAGCACTAAAGCTTTAGTATTGTAGAGACAGATAATGTGTCAGGGTTGGGTATGCCCCCCCCCCCCCCCCCTGCCAGAGGATTGCTGAGGACTAGGGCCTTGGCAGGGATTAAATAAGAGTTTTAGAAACAGCAGCCTAGCCAATCCAAAGGCAGTGCAGCCCACCAGGTATTCTCCTAGGCTTCCCTATGGCCAGGCCACCCCTGTGTGTGAGGTGGCCTGGCTGATAGGCCAATATGAATGGCTAATGCAGGAACGCACAGCTAGGGTAGAAGCAGCCAGAGGGAGGTACCCAGAACTATATTCATACAACAGGCATGGTAGCCACTCCGTTGCCGAGTGTGCACCAAAAGAAAAAAGATCTTACTAGCAACCCCCCCCCCCTCTGTCAGCAGGCAACAGCAGCCGACCACCTCTCTCAGGTGTGGGGATAAGCAGCTGCAGACCCATTTACTGGGGGTGGGGGGGAGTGCTAACAGTGGTATATTTAGAGGGACAGGTGGCCACTACTTAGGGGGGTAACTATAGGGGGTGCAACTGCACCGGGGCCCAGAAGGTCAGGGAGGTTCCGCTGTTGTGCCTCCTTCACTGTATTTATCATATTTGTACTCTCTTGGCATCAATTAGAAAAAAGAAACACCATTTGTTTCTGTTGTTTCAGTCTTTAAGTTGCCCTGGAGTCTATGAGACATAGACATCCTGTTTTGGGATGCCCCACTGTCTGAAACCTCCCCAGTATGCTTACCTCGCCAACAAGCCCACATTTCATGGGCGAGTGCATCACTCGCATCCTTTTCCAGCTGTGCGTGGTCACTCCTGCTGTAACTGAATGTCTGTGCATTGCCGAAGGATGCAAGTGATGCATGCTGATTATGTGAAGCTTTCCCAGCCGCACATTAATATGCCCGGCCGGAGAAGCTGATTGGACGAGAGACACGTCTGTGCCGCAGGCTTGTGAAAGGGTAAAGGCAGTGGGGTGATCCATGGGGTTTCACACAATGTGGCATCCCAAACTGGGGTGCTCCATGGGGATGGACTAAAGCTCAGGTTCTGGTCCACTTTGTTGTCTAGCTGCATCTGAGTTGAGTTAAAGATGAGCAAAACTTTCCCAGGTTTTGTTTCGTTCCCCTGGGGCATTCCAAATTGGGGTGCCCTGGTGTGTGAAACACCCCAGAACGCCGCTTTTTTCTCAACGCCTCCTGGTTCCAACAGCGAATGTACAGGCTTTCGTCCAATGAGAGCCGCCTGGCGTTACTATGTCATTCGGCAGGCTGCTCTCATTTACTTGAATGAGGAGTGCACGCTGCTGCATCGCCGGTGACATGCCACAGCATATCTGAATGTTTCAGATGGGATGTAGGGCATATGGCAGCATTCACAACAATGATGTAGTCACAGCAGAGGGTTCTCATTGGACGAGAGCCTGCGTATACGCCATTGGAGCAGGGAAGAATGTCTATGGGCATCCTGGGGGCTTTTACACAGTGGGGCATCCCGGTTCGAGATGCCCCAGGTGAAAGCCAGCGGCCGGGTAGGTTTTGTTTACAACAAAAAATATTGTATTTATACATTCGTGTAGGATCAAAATGGAGGGGGACAGACATTGTGGCTGTATGGGGCCCAGAAATTCCTAGTGGCAGCCCTGCATGGACAAACCAAATCAGGATGCCCTAGTAAATTAGACCAAACTCAAGATGAGTTAAAAATTTTTTGGTACATCACATTTGTGGTTTCGCAGCAAACGAAAAGCACTAGTGCTTTCCATCGCCACTGAATGAGGTAAGCAAGCGCTACCGCATCAGAATGAGGTAATGAAGGACCCCCCCAAACAGGCAGATGTCAATGTTATTGGGCCCGTAGGCTACTATAGGCACCACTTTCACAGTGATTGCTGGCCAGGATCACCCTGCAGTGCCCCATGTGATAGAGCCTTAGAGAGCACTGGCACCTGCATTGGTAGTCAGACATGCTGATTCAGGTTCCATGCAACAAGGAGGGGGAGGGGAACTATTGCAACAAGCTAACTAGCCAATTAGAGACAGCCTTGTTTATTTTACAACAGCTGTCAGGTGAAGGATTGAAGCTTCTGCTCATAGGAACTTCTCACTATGTAACAAGGAGAGCTGTATGGAAACTCCTGGACAGCCCTTATGTGGAGAATTGGAGGCAGGAATACACAGCAGACTCACTGCTGGCTTCACTACCTTTATAGAATGTCCCTGGAAGGAGATGAAGCTTCCTCCCCTTACACTTCTACTCCTTATTAAATGACAATCTGTGCTTTCAAACACAGTGCATACGTCACAAGCTGTAGCCCATCATATGATTGTTATGTTCAGTTTTCTGCAAGCATAGCTATGACAGGCGTGTGAGTTGTGTGTCACAGTACACAGCATTGTATATAAGCTTTGTGGGGAGACACATTCTTTCCCCTCTACCCGTCAGCCTGCTCAGCCCTGTCACATGCTGCTGACATCCATTACTGTTTACTGTTTTTTCTTCAATGAGGATAAAGTACAGAGATGAAGATTTATCTTTTTCTGTAGCCCATCATTTGATTGCATTTAAAGTGGACACTAGGTCTGGTTAAAGCGGTCCTACACCTGTTTTCTAAGTAACGGGTGTGAGACGGCATCGTGACAGGCCCAGGGTGGAATATACAGATTGCATGAGCCCCCGCAACACCCCAAAGACCCCAAAAATAGCAAGCAAAAGGATTTTATTAATGCTCCACCTCTAAGTAGCTGGGTGCACGACCCAGGGTAGTCTCAAGCGCAATCAAGTCCTGGAAAAGTAGATGATCCACACTCCAAAACACTCCTTTTATTTGTTTAAACGAAAAGCATCTCCATTTTAAATCTTGACAAACCTTTAAAATCTGTAAATTACAATGGTCCTGGCGAAACTAAGTGGTTGGAGGGGCGATGACGCATTTCGGACTCAATCCAGACCTTAGTAATAGTTAATAAGGCCCACATATACATTTAGAAAGAATTTACCCCTGTATTGGTGGATCGTAACCCGATCGAGGGAGCCGTCCGGAAGCGGCGGCGGCGGCATCACCCTCGGACACGTGACAGCCACAGCCAATCAGGTGGGAGTCATTTACGGATTTTAAAGGTTTGCCAAGAATTACAATTGATTTTAATTTAAACAAATAAAAGGAGTGTTTTACTGTATGGAGTGCGGACCATCTACTTTCCAACACCCCAAAAATACCTTAGCCTTGATCCTCGGCCGAAATGCGGCCCTTCGATTGGCCACCAGCAGTCACATGGGCCAGGAAAAGACAACCCACATGATGTGATATACTTAGCTCGCTGCCACCCCTCGGATCTGTCTACGTCGTTGTCGAGTCGAAGCCGCTAAGCTCTCATTCAGCATTTTTATCAACTCGTTTATATGTACGGTCAAAGAAGCTGACTGGTCAGAGCTGTGCCTGCACCATGGGAACACCGCTGAGGCGAATATCAGGTGACCGGCCGGGTTTCACAAATCAGGATGCCCCAAGGGTACAGACCAAAACTCAGGATAGTGAAAATTCCAGGGTTTGCTCCACTTTAATGATTTATGATAGTTGCCCTTTAAAGTGGGAAAATCTGGCACAGTGCCTGTATGGCGCGGGGTGTTCTTAGCAATTCATTTTTGTTCCTATAGGTTAAAGTGGCACAAAACTCTTTTGGATACCCCCGATTTAAAAAAAAAAAAAAAAAAACCCTGTTTGTCTTACTGGTAACAGTATTACTACGAGTCCTTAAAGTGGACCAACACCCAGGATTTTCACTATCCTGGGTTTTGGTCCACTTCCGTGGGGCACCCCGATCGGGGGTGCCCCGCTGCGTGAAACCCCCCAGATCGCCCTAACAAACTGACCTCACCCCGCTCCTACGCGAGCGCTCGTCCAATCAGAGCGCTCAGAGCCGCTGTGGTATGCACGGACAAGCGACGGACAACCACAGCGGCTCTGAGCACGCTGGAGGCCGCATCTCGCGCTTCCCTCTAACAGGGAGAGCGCCCGCGCCGGCCATTCACAAACGGCCAGCGCGGGTGTGCGCCCTGCTAGAGAGAAGCGCGAGATGCGGCCGCGGCTCGCGCATGTGCCGTTGGAACGGGTATAAGGTAAGGTTTCTGGGCATCCTGCCGGGTTTCACACAGCGGGGCATCCCGATTTCAGATGCCCCGCGGGGAGGGATCTGATCACCCCTGGGTGTTGGTCCACTTTAAGGACGGCCACAGAAAGAGCAAGCTCCTCCCCCTATAGAGGAAACACAACTGGAACAAGTTTAAAAGCCCCACCCCTTCCTCTCAGTCCTCAGTATTAAACAAGTATTTATTGGTGGTGAACTATAGGACCTAATGTATTGGGGGTTATAAGGGCTGTCCTGAAGGTCTCGTAGAAATACCGTTACTAGTAAGACTAAGGAGGATTTTCTCCCTTCTCGTCTTTCAGGATGGCCACGGGGAGGATAAGCAAGTACTTTAGAATTGGGGATGGGGAACTGACTGTAAGCAGTTTGACCGAAGGTCTGGTCTTTGTCAGATAATAAATCTAGCCTGTAGTGTTTGAGGAAGGTGTGGCTGACCATGTGGCTGCCTTGCAAATTTTCTCAATTGAAGCCCCTGACTTCTCTGCCCATGATGTGGAGACTGCTCTAGTAGAGTGGGCTCTGATGTAGGGCGAGGTGGTATTCATAGATGTATAAGCTAGGGAGATTGCCTGTCTAATCTATCTCGCTAGGGAAGCTTTAAATGCTGCCAGACCCCTATTCTTTCCTGAAAAGGAAATAAAAAATGTATCCAACCTACAGAAGTCATGTTAGTCTATCGAATTGGGTGGGGGCTGCACCGATAGGGTTGGGTTTAAGACAACCCATGTACTGCCTACAGTGCTTCTTAGGTTGCCTACTAGAGGGGAGGGGTTGTTAGGATCTAGGATTGACCTTGGCTTTGTTTCTAAATTGTTTGCTTATGGAAGAAACTTTTTAGTGCTTTCAGAGGACCTAGAAAGAATGGTTTCCAGTTCCAGATCGAATATCAACTCACCTTTAACTGGGATGCCACACAGTCTGGCTTTGGAGGGCACATCCCCTTGGCAGGTTTTAGCCAGTTAGCTCTTCAGGCACAGTTGATAAGGCCAGTGCCCTTAGCGCTAGCTCTCACTGCCTTGGCCCGAGGCATCCTCTAAAAAGGAAATGGCTCTAAACATGGAAGACAGCAGTCAAGGAAAGTCTGCTTGGGTGTGTCTTTTTCTATATAACCCCTGAGGTTAGAAAGCCAGGCCTTAAACCGGACCTTCACCATGATTTATTGAAAAGCTCAAACCCTTAGAAAATGATTCCCCAGCATCTAAATTAATATATTTTAAGTTGTTAGTCACTTATTATTCTTTCCCCCACTGGGCTGCAACTTTGTTCAGGACTTTAGGATACGGGCGAAGCATCACACATACTGAGGAGAGGAGAGCGGGATAAAGTACAGGGGGGCGGGGTATAGCTGTGCTTTACTCAGACAAAACAGAGCTGGGGTCAGGGAAAGGTCATCTTGGATGTTTAAAGGCTCATAACATGCAGTAGATGCAGGTAGGATGATTTTTAATGTGAGCAATCTGTATGTACAGGGTGTGGGGAACATATAAGATAGACTGTTATTCAGAGTGAAGGACCGCTTTAAGTTTTCTAGCCATGCAATCTGAAGCTATTATGGGTTTAAAGGCAAAGACTGCAGAATCCCATGCCCTTCTAAGGATTCCCTCTGTGCGGCGATCCATAGGATCTCGTAATGATCCTGTGTCCTCAAAACTGAGATCGTGACACCTAAGCCAGGGAGGCATTAAATTTAGGACACCTGGTCCATGGATTATACTCTACATCATTAAAGGGGAATTTCGTCTTCAAGGCTCTAGTCAGAAAAAACGTTTTCACTGAAAACTGCCACTCCTTTTTCATAACATCAAGGAGGGCAGAATGAACCGGGAAGGCTTTTCCTTTCTTAACCATTAATTTATGGTATAAAGGATATTGGGCAGCTAAAGGCTTTTCATCAGCATGAATCTGCATAGTATCATATATGTCCTCCAAAAGTAACAAGGTATCTTCTGAAATCTCACTGCTCGAACCTTTGGGGCCAGTCTCGACATTGGATCCTCCCCCAAAGTTTATATTAAGGGAATCTTCATCCGAGGAAACTAATCCCTCACTATCCACCGACTTAGTGGCTACCAATAGGGGAGAGGGACTAGGTGTAAGGAAGCAGACCTGCGCTGGGTTTGTGGGAACATGATTAGTGATCCCTTGGACTGAACTGAGGTAGTGTCCTTGGAGGAAGACGCCCCAGCTCTGATTGTAGACCTACAGACCTCTAGGGTAGAGGCCATATCTGACTGCATATTGCCCATCATCTGTATAAAGTAACTGACTGCTTCGTTCTTCATCTTGTTTTCTAAGCAAGGCTTACAGAAGGATCTATTACAGGAATCTGCCAGAATCATGGGACAATTTAGACTTTGGGCTTGGAAGGGTCTTTATCCTTTTCTTTCTCTTTCTCCTTTTTAGATGGAGGAGGCTAAGAGATAGCAGCAAAGGAATACCAATTGGTGAAACCATGAGGGTGCTAAATACATACAATAGGCCCTTAACCTGTGTATCCCCCCAAAACAGCAGAAAATATACGCCTCACTGTTTTATCCTGATGAGGTCCCTAGCCTATCAGAATTGGGAGCTATAGGGAAGCTGGGGGTGCAGCCACTAGCAAGGACACCACCGTAGGAGCTGCCAGTCCTGGCAATCTGGGGGTTTCAAACAGAAGGACATCCTGATTTTGGATGTGCTGTGGGAAAGCTGGTGGCTGTGTGACACTTCTGGCCTGCTTTAAAGGAGCTGAAAAAATCTCAGGGCAAGTTTATTATTGTTCCCTCAGAGCAAGGTCTATCCAGGTCAGAAGCCCTCCAGCCAGATAGTCTGGTGATTTTCAGGGGAAATCCCCCTATGTCCTTCCTCTCCAGTGACATCATTAATCATATGGGGGGATTCCATAGATGCTTCTCCTCCAAGAAGGGAGGAGGGGGACCTGTGTCACTACACATAGTGGTGTAGTCCAAAGGAACCCTATACCAGTTCACACATAGTGGTGACCAGCATGCCACCTGCCCGCACTGGTGAGTGGAATGCCAGATGATCTGACCTGGACCTTGCCGGTCTCTACAGGATGGGACGGGCCAGACCAAATCTGCAAGATCCAGGTTGAATTTAGCTTCAGACTGGATCTGAAGGACAGCTTTAGTCATCTGCTGCTACAGGCTGGGTCTCTAGGGTTCCGTGCCTCCTCCACAGCCACTGTGAGGGTAACTTTGGCCTCTGCTGCCTTGCCGCCGCGGACATCCACCATGTCTAGTTCTCCAGCAGCCACTGCTGAAGCTAGCCACCTCAGGGCCTTTTCCGCCGGCTATCCCTAGCAGCCTCCTGGTTTTCTTTGCCAGCCACTGCTAATACTTGTTGCCTCTGGGTCTTCTCCACTGCTTTCAAGTCTTCTCTGCCAGCCACCTCTGATATAAGCTCTAAGTCTTTTTTGTTGGTGACAACTGACACTAGCCTCATCTTAGTCCTCTCCGAGGGCCACCACTAGCAATAACTGCCTGAAAATTTTCTCGGCCACCACTGCTGACACTTGCCATATCAAGGTGTTCTCTTAGGTTCTCCATCTTTGCCATGACCCCCTGGTCTTTACCACACAGATGACCGCTTGATGGTGGCAACAGCAGGAACCAATGACTTCTGGTGGTTGTGGTATGCTGGTAAGGCCCGCTACGCTAAGTGCACAACACTGCAGCGCTAAAGAGGAACAAAATTCGGAATATTTGCTATCCAAGGGTTTGTTCCTCCTCCCCGGGGCAGCCTGATTTGGGATGCTTTACTGTGTATAATTACCCCTGTAAGCTCACCTTTCCAGACTGGCGATCCCATGTTGCATGCACCAGCTGGCTGCCAATAAGTGGATTGCGGTCTATTCAGTCTTCACTATGCCACTGAGCGGTAAGAAAAGTAGGATGGCTTTCAGAAATGCAAGGAAATGGTTCATGCCTCAGGTAGAGGTGAGTAGGATGTGGCCTGCATACACCCTTGAATCACTGGCCATGTCAGTATTGGCAATTTCAAATATGGTATCATCCCAAATCAGGATGTCCCACAAAGAGGGAGACTAGTGACTGCGCCTCTTTATCGCTAAGTGTAAATAGCCCCTTAGCGAATCGCCCAGTTAGAAAAGCACCAGACGTGTTCATATTTATAAAAATGCAAAGAAATGCCCAAAGCGACCAATCAAACCCCCACGTTAGCCCTGCGGCTCCTGCAGCCTGATTGGTGGTGTATCGGGGTTTATAATCAGGCGTGTGACAGAACTGTACACAAGCAGCAGCACACGGGGACGTCACACTTGTATAAAGTGAGGAAGAGCAGATGCGGTGACGTCACCCCACAGCAGTGACTATGTGAAAGGCTTCCTCCCCTCAGCCCGGGTGCCCTGACAGCTGTCGCGACCCAGCATTGTGTGAGGCGAACTGTGAACAAAGGCGCCCAGCAGCAGCCACAGGATACAGAGTGAAGGGTAATGGGAGGCCTCCTTCCTCACCTCCCCCACCCCCTCTCTCTCTCTCTCCTCTCAGCACACTGTCATCAATACAAGCAGACGGATGTGCTACATCCAGGCTGCCTCCAGGCCGCCGCCAGGGGGCGCCCGGGCAGTTGTTTACTGTTCTCCTCATGTGGCCGTGTGGGGAATGCTATGCTAACCAAGCAGCTATTATGTCCCAAACGCTGCCACACATACTTCCGCACTCTCTGTGCGCTAACCCTTTCCCTGCCGGAAAGCCACCTACATTGGAATGAGATGCCATGCTCAGTGTGTTTCTCTATAATGGCCTCTAAACATTAGTGCTATATATATATATATAAACATTATACGTATACATTCAGCGCTTCCAAGCAATAAGTTAGTTGAACTACCCCCAAGCTGCCCAATGCAGGTGCTATGGGGCCCAGAAACCTAGAGGCTAATTATTATTTAAAGGGACATTCCAGGAAAAATGGTAAAGTGTAACAAAACCCGCGATTTTGACTATCCTGAATTTTGTTCCCTTCCCGCAGGGGCATCCTGATTTGGCCATACTATTTGAAATTACCCATAATAATTCATCCTTCCTTGGTCCTACAGTGCATGCGGGGGGCTCTCATCCAATCAGAGCCACTGGCTGCTCTGTGGTAATCAGGAGCACAAGCTGATATTTATGGAAGAAGGTGAGGGTTGCAGAGCCCCAGGGGGGTTTACACATCGGGATGCCCCAGGGAAGGGCAAGAGGCTGGCTTTGGAATCTAAAAGAAGGCTGCATTGAGTTTTGCTCCCATTTAAAGTGGACCAAAACCCTCTGGTATTGGCCCATGAATCTATAAGATTCCGGGGCCAAAACCGGGATGCCTGCTGTGTGAACCCCCCCAGGTCCAACGGTGCATGCGTGATCCGCTGCCGCATCCCTGCTATCCCTCTAGCAGGGCATGTGTCCGCACCAAGCATTTGTGATTGGCTGGCACAGGCACGCTCCCTGTTAGAAGGGAGCAGGGGAAGCGTCCACCAGCTTGCTCGGAGCCGCTGGCCTTAGACGAAGGCTAAGACAACGTGACGGCAGTGCTGATTGGACGAGTGGCTGGGTATGCGCCGTAGGACCGGGAAGAGATGACTTGGCTTAGGCGATCTGGAGGGATTCATGCAGTGGGACACCCCTGATCAGGCTGCCTCGGGGAATGGACCAAAGACCAGGATAGTCAAAATCCTGGGTTTTGGTCCACTTTAAAGCAGAGTGAAACCCAAAAGCGACCGTCCTGGAATCTAAAAGATTTCAGGGCTGGGCGCTTGCTTTTCTGCTGTGTGAAACCCCCAGGATGCCCATAAAAATTCACCTTTCCCTGCTCCAACAGCACATGCACAGGCTCTCATCCAATGAGAGCTTTCTGCTATGACTATTGCCCTTATTCATCAAGCGATAGCGCCAGGTAGTGTCTGACGAGCGCCAGGTAGCGGCAGCTAACGGCGACTACCGACTCAAGTACGCCCGCGGCGGTCACAATGACGCATTTATCAAGCAAAATGAGGCTAGCGCCGGCGAGAGCGACGGCTAGCGCGGCATTCATCATGAAGCCGCCTGGACCGAACAGCGCCGCTGCAAATTCCCTCACAGCGCCAGGTATGAGCTGTCGCTCCCTGGCGATGTCCAATGCATTTCAATGGAGCAAGCTATAATTAATCATAATTAATTGGTATTATTTTTTTAAATTTTTTTTTTAATGTCAAAAAATCGGAGACCACTTCTGCAATGTTAGGATTTATTTTTAAGTCAAAAAAAAAAAAAAAAAAATATGTGCAGAATTGATCTAACAGGTCTGAGATTAATGTATTCATATAACAAAATGATTCTAAAAACATGTATAATGTTACAGTCAAAAAATATGGTTGTTTAGGGGTTAAAAACTAGTTAATACAGATCGCCGCCAGCGCTCTGGGGTTTAAACAAGGAATGGACAGCGACAGCACATTCGGAGCGTGATTTTTTGATGAATATGAAGCTAGCCGTTCGCTCTGGCCATTCGTTGTCAGGCGCTCACATACAACGCTGGACCTGTGAAACAGCGACTCCCCAGCCCGTATTCAACATTACCGCACACCGACTGAGTCGCTGTCATCAAGCTAATGCCGGGCAAGCACAGCGAATACTGGCTGGCGCTGAAAAAATCACGCTACAGTCGCTCATCTGTCGCTACCTGGCGCTATTGATGAATCGGCCTCCCCGTCTTTTTACAGTGGAAAGTGGGGCTGGCGCATCCCCAGCGTTGTGCAAGCGCCCCCATCCCAACCATTCACATATGCTAGTAAATGAGAGCCGTCTGCCAAATGATGTAGTCACAGCAGACTGCTCTCATTGTACGTGAACCTGCACATGCGCCGTATTTTCAGCCGCATGGGGAGGGCAGAAAGCAGGTAATTTAACCCTTTAACTGAAAAATCCCTGTAATGAATAAAAGATTTGAATAAAGTAATATGGCTGACTATGAGCAGCACTAATGCATGACACCAGGTACTATGGACTGCAGAAAGGTGAGTATTTTGCCCTTTCTTTTCTTCTTCTACTGACTGCAATGGGGCATGCTACCCCCTAGCTATAATAAGGCAAGCTGCCCACTGGCTGTAATGGGTCATGCTATCCCTGGCTATAACAAGGCATGCTGCCCACTGGCTGTAGTGGGGCTTGCTGCATGATGGCTGTAATGGGGCATGCCACGCACTGCCTGTAATTGGGCATGCTGCACATTGGCTGTAATAGGACATGTTGCACATTGGCTGTAATGGGGCATGCCACACACTGCCTGAAATGGGGCATGCCACACACTGCCTGTAATGTGGGATGCCGCAAACACTGGCTGTAATGTGAGATGCTGCACACTGCCTCTAATGTGGGAGGCCATACACTGTTGGTAATGGGGTAATGGGGGGGGGGGGTTCTACACACTGTCTGAAATAGGGTATTTGGGAGGGGGTATTTTAGCACACCATTTGGTTCAGAATATTTTTTTTTCTTATTTTCCTCCTCTAAATCCTGGGTGCGTCTTATAGTCAGGTGACGATATATATATATATATATATATATATATATATATATATATATATATATATATATATATATAATGATTTAGGGCTGCTGCAATCCATTTAGGGATACTGTTTGCCCTGGGGCCCCTGGTCATTCCAGGACATTTACTCAACTCTCTGTGCACACCCAGGTGGCAGAACTCCTTGGTAGATGGCTGGTCCCTTGGCTGATGGTCTTGCTTATCTTGGGCTAACACACAAATACGAGGCAGAGAGATTTTCCACAAATGAGTAAATAATCCTGCATATGAGGCTGCAAGGGAGGGGCCCCTGAACATTATTCTATAGATAATGATGTAACATTTATTTGGACTGGGTCTTTACATCAGATCTGAGTGAGCATAAAAATGAGACAAAAGCTTGTATGTCCTTACTTGAATGTGTCACTGTCAGGATTCAGATTCAATTTCAACAACATTTTTCGGATTTTGTTCAGTCAGAATTTTTTTCAGCATTCTGGTTAAAAGAAAACCTGTAATTCCAGCTATACATGTCTAAATAGTTGCTGAGGTTCCTTTCAGCCAGTTATTGCATTTTAGAGTGGAATTTAGAAGCCTGCTTTAGCTGTATTAAAAAAAATCTGTATATGTGTATTTTATACAAAATGTGTATTTTATAAGAAAATGTATATTTGTATTTTATAAAACAAAAGTAACATTTCCACTTGCAACAGTACATGACTAACACATTTTAGTATTTAATTCTTACATTGAAAGTAGCTTGGAATATAAGGTATGCAGCTCCTTTTAACTAAAGTAATAAGGGAATTATTTTTCCACTTCCAAAAGTATACTTTATTAAAGAGGACCTGTAGCATAATTTACATGTATTTCAAATGGATTAACAGAATTTTTTTTTATTTAACAAATAATTCATTTAGCTATTATTATTCAATGTTCCCCAGGATGCCCTGCCGGTTAAAAAAACAGAAGTTGAAAAATCAGGCAAAATACCTTGCCGGGTTCATGCTCCCCACCCCTTCAAAAAAGGAAGAGGTTTGGTGCTCCAGTCGGGTTCTTAAAACATAGCATTTAATCGAGATTCTAAAATCATTCATAGAAAAACATAGAAAAGGTGCTCCACACATGCAACAAAACGAGATAAAACAAGTGACGCGTTTCGTGGGGCTCAAATCCCCATTAGTCTTGGGTTTTGGTCCCCACTGACTGAAACCCCCGATCGCCGCAGCTAACTCACCTCACCGCGGTCCTATGGCGCATGCGCAGCCGCTCCTCCAATTAGCACGCTTGGAGCCATTCACAAATGCCCGGTGCGGGGACGCATCCTGCTAAAGGGATAGCAGGGATGCGGCCGAGGCCTGCTCATGCGGTGTTGGACCGGGAAAGAAGGTGAGTTTATGAGCGACCTGGGGGGTTTCACACAGCGAGGCATCCCAATTCCGGATGGCGGGGAGGGCATGGATCGGCCCGGGAATCTTATAGATTCCTGGGCCGATCCAGCTGGGTTTTGGTTCACGTAAAGTTTTTAAGGAAAACTGAACCTTTTTCTTTTCTGACTTGGTGGCAACACAGGGACAGCCAGTATCTCTCAGGTTCCTTGCGTGGGATGAGCAGCAGAATTTGGCTGCAGTAAGGACTTGCCTTACCACTTGCATGTCCTACATGACCGTAAGTCACCATTGGGTCATATAGGCAGTGGTGTGCAGCACCATGCACGGCACATGCCTGTGATACCTATTGGTGAACAACAGAGCAGGCAACAAGAGCAGCAGTGGACTGGCCATAAGTAGACCCGGGAGACATTATTAGTATTAGCTATTAGAACTACTACCTAGTGATCTGCATTGCTTTTGGGCCAGGTGGGCTGCTCTTTTAAAACGTTCACCCAATCCCTGCCTCCATATTCTCCCCCTCCCCCATAGCCATTAACCAACTTGTTAACCTACTAGCAAGCACACTGGTTGGTCATGGGCCTGCTGGTTACTTGTTAAATCCCAGTCTGATTTTGGCCCTAGTCTGCCACTGTGTAAGGATGATTATTTTGCATGATTATAGATATATTGTTTTTAACTGGTAGGGCATCCCGAATTAGGATTCTTGGGGGGGGGGGGCAAGAATATGAAATTCAGTAATTTTTGGCTAGAGGTCAACTATAATTACTGGTGCAAATGCTGGCAAATTTCATTCCTATATTATTAGAGCTTTAGAAGTCACAACTTAGTACATAATAGGACAAAGTGTTGTTTTACCCTTAAATTTCAGAAATGCATTTTCATCAGATATATAACATACACTCATCAGAAACTGAAATCTGTCCAGAGCCTTCAGAGAAATAATGGCATCCATAATCAACAGAAGCCGAACGCATCCTTAGTAATCAGCAGCATTATTCCACAAGTATCACTTTCTTCAGTTTTTCTTTAATATATAATTCTGCTTAGTTGACCTTTTTATACAACTTTTTTTTATCTACCTTACCTGGTCCGAAGCAAAGAAACTAATATACTCATGTGCTTTCTGACCAGTCAGATTGGAACCTCTCCCCATATAGGGCAGGCTGGAGCATGTGCAGGGGAGGACAGCCAATCACCTGCCCAGTGTGTATATGCTACTGGAATTGTATTAGAAGAGAAAGGCAGACTAAGGCCTCGATTCAATAAAGGTAGAAAAAAATTCTCATGGTAGTAAAAAATTCAATTCATGAGAAAAAAGCCTGAGAATGTCACTGTTACTGAATCATTAGATAAAAAGACAATGAAAGTCAATGCCAGCTTTTACTACTGTGTAGAAAGGAGTAAATAGTTCTCTACTTTCTTAGGAGTAAAAAAGTGCCATTGACTTTCATTGTTTTCTTGGCTGGTGATTCAGCAATAGTGAAATTCTCAGGCTTTTTTTCTCATGAATTTAATCTTTTACTACCATGTGATTTTTTTTCTACCTTTATTGAATCGAGGCCTAAGTGTTTTAGTAGAAGCTACAGTTGGTTGGCTGGTGGAGGTAAGGTGCAAGCTCTTGTGCTGAAGATTTCAATCCCGCCATCACAGAAGTACAGGCAATTTTCTAGAATGTAGCCTGGCATCATTCAGTCTGCTAAGAGGGGGCTGTCCGCAGCAACAAAACCCGTTTTGCTTCTATTATTTGTATTGCCCTTCTATGGAACCCATCCATCTCCTTTCACCCATGCCCACCGAGCTTCACTTGTCCACCCCCTCACCCACCCAACTTCACTCATCAACTCCCTCCTCCCAGCTACATTCATCCACCCCAATCGTGGCTACATTCATCCACCACCTCCAGCTTCACTCATTCACACCCTGCCTAGTTCTGTTTATCCACCTCCCTCCCCAGCTCTATCTGCCCTGTCAGCTCCATTTATACATACTCACTTCCAGCTCCATTTACCTATCCCAATTCTTAGATTTATTCAATCACTCTCCCCAGCCCCCTGTATTTAATTAACCCTCCACCATGCCCCACTCATCTTCCGAATCCTACACATCTGCCACAATGTGTTCCTCAGCTTGTCCCCAGCTTCAGCCATCTGTTAAAGTCAGACAAAACCCATCATTTTGACTATCCTGGGTTTTGGTCCTTGGGCACCCACAATTGGGATTCCCCGCTGTGTGAAAGCCCAGAAAAAACTCTTTCCCTGGTACTACGGCACATGCGTAGGCTCTCTTCCAATCAGCCGAAAGCAGCCGAGTGGAGCCGAGCGCACTAGCGGCCGTATCCACACTAGCCTGGATGTGCGCCACGCCAGCCATCCACAAATACCTGGCACGGGCATGCGTCTGGCTAAAGGTATAGCGTAGTACATTCACGGCATGTGCATGTGCCCCTGAGAGTAGGTTTTACTGGGGATTTGGAGGGTTTCACACAAGCAGGACATCTCAAATATGGAGAGAGAATCAGGCTGCGTCACCTTTACAGCAGCTAGGTCCGTGCATAATCCAGTGATGGCAAACCTTTTAGGGACTGAGTGACCAAACTGCAAACCAAAACTTTATTTCAGTGCCAACCTGATGACTCCGGGGCCGGGGGGGGGGGGGATATAAAAAAAAACAAAATGCATGTACTGGAAAGATGACGGGTGACCTCAGAGAGGGCTCTGAGTGCCGCCTCAGGTTCGCCACCACTGCTTTATTCCATCACAACGCACCCCCAGTGTGTCTAGAATTTAAGAGATACTTTCCTTTTTCTCATGCCTCATTGTCTGACCAGGACCCCAGAAATGACTGCATTTGAATGCGGAACTGAAATTCCTGTTCACAGGAAGATTATTTTCTGTTGCAGAGTAATTGGGGCAATTGGGAAAGATGTGAAGCGTGTGAGAATGCTGGAAACCATTGCCATGCCTCCTTTGTATACCACCATTCAGACATTTAAACTTCACAATATGAAATTCAATCCCTCAGAGTCCTGGTTTCTGCTCTATCAGCTCCAATGCTGACACTGCAATCCTGATGGCCTCCAATTTCAGATTGCATTGGAGATGTGGATGAACAACAGCAAATCACCCAGTGTCCCCCCCTACTGCCAGTCAACAAACGGCCACGGAAGGTCTTCGAGTCACTGTAGGGTAAGTAATGCTTTTATTGAACCTTAAATAATTCTTCCAGACATGCAGATACATCTTCAGTATTTCCAGAGTCAAAGCCTGTTACCTGTAATGTTCATCTGCTCACTATAGAGACCAATATTATTGCTTGATTATAATTGTTGATTAGCATTGCTTGATGCTACAACTGTTGATGTTGCAGTAATATGCTCAGTGGTGGGCAGTAGGGACGCTGCGGTTCTCACCTGTATAAAATTTATTCTGACAGATGGCGTTTCATAAATGAACATATTCCCAATTGCTTATATTAGTAAAACTATCAAACATTAAAATGTGGTAACTAATTCTTTTTACAGCTAAGTCTGGAGTGAATTTATGATTTATAGAGTTAGTGTAGCACCTGCTGCTTAGATGTAACCCTGTGACTCGGGGCTGTCCAACTCTGTTCTGGAGAGCCCCCTGTTTGTGGTTCTTGAAAGGTGCAAGACTAAAGGATTCCCCCCCCCCCCCCAAAAAAAAAGAGAACAAAATGAATTGTGCATTCCCAGGAGGTTGAATGTTTTGGTAGATTCAATGTGTCCTAGGGGACACCCCCCCCAGGCCCAAGGTGCATACCCCTCTAAATCTGGGATCCCATGCTGCTAAAATGCAGCAATGGAGAATGGATTAGCTGTGTCCCACTCCATCCACTGTGCGTCTTTTGCCAAGTGCACAGAGCAGAGGTTGTAGACGCAAGGCCAAGCCGCTCTGCTCTGTGCTGCATTTGATCAGCGTGAGATCCTGGGAGTAAATATAGTGCTCAGGCTTTGGGGGTATTTAGGTGTTTCTTTTTTATATATAGTGAACACTCTTTTTGCTAGTTCTTCAACTGGTAGAATTCACATACAGAAGTGAAATAGTCAGATGACTAGCTAAACATTTTCAAGTAAACACATCAAGGGCAGTTGTTTTTGTGGATTTACCATGACCTTGATGACTGAAGACCTTCAAACATTGTTTCAAATGAGTAGTTATATAATGTATTTTATTGGATTTTTGCAGGTACAAAAAAATGAAAGAAAATGTGTATGAAATAGAAGCTAAATAACAGTAATCACAACATCCTGTGGCAATCAATGACACAATAGGTGCTGGCGTATTGGAGCCAGATAGTCAGACGTGAATAGGACATCAGTACAGTCAGCAACACTTAGGCATAATGTTCAAGCATAAATGAAAATCGATGTGCAGAAACATTTCAAATGGTGTTACTAATACTATCCCGCTGGAACAGGAGGAAAAAATAAGGGGCTAGAAGAGTGAGGGGAAAAAGCCAGAGGAAAGAAGGGAAAGGGGGCGTAGGAGGAAAATGGGGCAACGAGGAATGAAAGGGACGGGGGGGGGGGTGACCCGAAAATGTGATAAGTCCATTTTCTACCAGGAGGGAGGGTTGGGTGTAATTTTTTTTCTGAAGCAATCAAGAGATGTTAGTCATCATTAGCAATCATTCATAGAGCCCAGATTTTTTTGATTCCCTTCGTCAATGGCTTTCAGAATAAACTCCTCCATTCTTCTAATGTTTTCCACCTCCAAGAACCACTAAACCACAGCATAATTTGTTTTACTGATTTACCGATGGTAAAAGGGTGTCTTAAAAGACCATTTTTGAGGGAGATGATTGCACCTACTTAACTTCTTTTAAATAAGACCCTGCTCCCCCAACATGTTAGTATAAAGGTTCTAATTAATGTTGATCGAACCTGAACCACAAAGTTGGGGTTTGTACCGAACTGTGCGAGTTTAGGTTCCCAAACCCGAACACAGACTTCAGCCACGAGTCTGTGTTCGAGTTCGGGATTTCACCTAAAGGATGCAGCAGCAGGAAGCTGCTTTACAACTAACCTGGGCCCTGTGATCCCAGTCCCAACGACATTCCTTTCAAATGTTCCCCTTCTGGGGCCACAAAGAGATGGCTGCCGTTCCCATGAGTCAGTGGCAGCCATCTTTTTGTGGCCCCTGCAGTAGATCATTTGAACTGGATGCCACCACCAACGGGGCTGGAATTGCGGGGCTCAGGTAAGTTGAAAAGAAGCACTAGCTGCACGTTCTGCCCCACCCCCAACCCCACCTCGAGAGGCAGAATCTCCCACCAAAGTTCAGGTCCCAATTTATTTCAATAGAGACCTGTTTGAGTTTGGTTCCCTGAACTTGAACTTTCATTCAAAGTTCACCTGAAGTTGCCGAACTGGAACTTTGGGGGTTCACTCATCTCTACGTCATTACGTCTAATGTAAATGAAACAAGTCAACCAGGGATGGTGCATGCATTGCTTCCTCCAGCTGATACCCTGAGCACTACTGTGGTGGGACAAGGGAGAAGAGTAAGTATAAGGTAGATTCATTTTGTATGATGTCAAACCAGGTCAAAGAATTAATTAAATGAAATGAAATTACACTTTCTTCCATAACTCAATCTTGTTAAAAGGTTTTCTATGGCTTATTGTATAAACATTGCCTGGTATATGTCCCAGGTAATCAGTTTGTGTGGCCCTGGCCTTGTAATTCAATTACTAAACAGAATGCATTCTGAGTAGAGGTGAGGACCGGATTAAGTGTGAGACAAACGGTTCATGTAACACATGAAAGGCCATCGATGGGCGCGAGTAAGCACAGTACTGTTATAATTGAGTAAACAGCATTGTTTCCTGTTGATATAATCACAGCTGACTGGCCGACCAGGTTGAATATGCTCTTGTTGTAAATTACGGTGCCATCATACAGTTAGATTATGAAAAAAAAAAAAAAATATATATATATATATATATATATATATATATATTTATTCATAGTCTATAATATTTATATATCGCTCACATTATTTATTATTAGACCGTTTTGACTAACTGTATAAAATTGGAACAAATCCTGGAATTTTGACTTTCCCAGGTTTTGTTCCTTGTCCCAGGGGCATCTCTAATTGGGATGCCCCACTGTATAAAACCCCCCATACTGCGAGAAAAAACTCACCTCTTCCTGGTCCAAAGGAGCATGCACGGGCTCTCGTCCAGTCAGAGCTGTTTGACTATGGGGGTTATTCATCAAGGGATAGCGCCAGGTAGTGCCTTGTAGTGGCAGGCAGCGTCTGGTGAATGCTGGGCGCTGTACGCAATACCACATTTATCAAAGCAAATCTGGTGAGGGACTCTAACAGTGCCATGTAGCGTCCGATTCATCATTACAGGTATTACCTTTCACTACCTGATGCTCTCCCATACATTTCAATGGACGTTCCTTTTCTTCTGTTTAAACAGGGTTTTTATTTATTTATTTATTTATTTATTTATTTTTTCTCTCACATAATTGTGTCACCTCTCTGGCCTAGACAAAGTCATGTTTGAAAACTTTTTAGATTTTTTTTGTGTTTTACGCAGAATTGTATTTACAGGTCTGGCACTAAAGTGTTAATGTCACAATGTTACAACAATGTAATTCCATGTGTTTTCGCTTTGTTACTGGTGGATATGTGTTCAACAACAGACTTTAATCACACAGCGTCTGGCACTCTGTGCTAAAACGACCAGATTTAGAGCGCTGATGCTCTCTGTGTGTGTAATTTTTTGATAAGTATGGTGTGTCGCTGAGAGTCAGTCGCACTGAGCTGGCACTACTTTTTTTGTACTGGTGTTACAGCACCCAACATACATCACATTCATCAGTTCGGGCCAGGTTACTAGAGTGACCGCAACGCTCTGTTACAGCGCCCGATACCCTCACATGAGCAACGCTATACAGGCGCTCATTTGCCGATACCAGGCGTTAGTAATGAATCAGCCTCCACGTCATTTGGCAAACAGTTCTGATAGACTTCAATGGGGAGTGAGCGCGCCCGCATCCCAAGCCCTAATTATAGTTATGTTACAACGTCACAGATAAAGGAGGTAAGGGATCTCCTAGTCAGGGATGCAACTAAACAACTGATATAATTCCTTTTCTATCCAGTGCATCAAGCGAAACGCTGAATGCTATTTTATTCATATACATAGACATTATGTCATCATCAGGTGGCAAAACAATTGGGTTATTTTACTGATTCATGATTTATCTAATCATGGTTATTTGTTTCAAAACAATTATAATCATCTATATGTTTCCTAATCATGAAATACTGTAATTTTTCAGAAAAGACAGACAAAGATACTGATGGCTTCAGATAAGGTAGCTAATAACTCATCATTGTAAGCTAACAATTGTAATAATATTCATAGCCATTGCTGAGGAGGTGAAAAGCCAATAGAGAGAAATCTACCTGGATATGGATGAAATCAACAGACAATTATTGTTTGAAAACATACGTTGTTGAGATTGTAGATAAATGTGAACTGTGTGTTGTCTGGGGTGAACAACATTAAAGGGTCACTCCAGCCCCTTCATGCAAAATAGCGATGCAGAGAGGGCCACTCGAAGCGACCGGCCAGGTCTTCCGGGAGGATGGAAGAGGGTGTTTGGAAATAAGGTAATTCCCACAGCTAAAATGCCGTATCAGCCATTCATTTCTAATATTATTAGTTAATAAAGTGTAATCCTCCTCAGCAGGGGAATAGTATTTGTGTAGCTATAGCATGTTTCACAGTTGAGATTTTACTACCTACCTGTTTGTTATGGTATAAGCACACGAAAAACTGTTAAAGAGTTTCACCTAGCACTAGGACCTCGGACTAAATGTCCCTCTCTTCCACAAACATTATGCTCTGTAAAGTTTTGCATTCATTTTGGTTCCCTTTTTTTTTTTTTTGTAGGAAATTTGGAATAAATAGCATTCTATGAATGAATCTGCTTACATCTACTAGTGGTAAAATGTGATTTTTTTTGTTGTTGTTTTCTTGACAGACTCTTTAACAGTTGAAGGCATTTTGAACTTCTGCGCAGGTAACATCTTGGAAATCTAAAGACAGAGAGTATCATCCTGTATAATACCCTAAATCATTCCCTAAAATCTAAATTTAAATAATTCAGAAACCTGCAGTTTATGTGCAGCTAGGTAGGTTAGAAAAATGTCCCCATCACCCATTTTGGATATTGGGCCCTACAAGGCATGTTGCCTCATATAGTTACTGAGGGCCGATCATGTCAGACCAATCTTATTGATTTCTTTGACAATGTCACTAAAGTGTTAGATGAAGGTGGTGCTGTGGATATCGCCTATCTGGATTTTAGCAAAGCCTTTGACACTGTACCACATAAGGAGCTCATAGATAAGTTATTGAAGGTAGGACTCAATCCCTGGATAGTTCAGTGGATTTCCAGTTGGCTGAGGGATCAGTATCAGAGCGTTGTAAATGGTGTGCAATCTGAACAAAGGCGAGTTACAAGTGGTGTGCCGCAAGGCTCTGTCCTGGGCCCCATTCTTTTTAATATATTTGTAAGTGACATAGGAGAAGGCTTGGTAGGAAAAGTTTGTCTGTTTGCTGATGATACAAAGATTAGTAATAGGGTGGATATTCCTGGAGGTGTCTGCAACATGGAAAATGATTTAGCTTTACTGGATAGATGGTCAAAACTGTGGAAACTAGAGTTTAATGTCTCTAAATGTAAAATCATGCACTTGGGTAGAAGGAATTCCTGCTCTGAGTACCGTATGGGCAGCACTGCATTAGGGGTTTAGGGGTATTGATTACTGATAGCTGCAAGATGAGTGGACAGTGTAGCCAGGCAGTGGGAAAAGCAAGCAGGATGCTCGGCTGCATAGCTCGAGGGCAGTCGGAGGAGGGAGGTTGTGATGCTGCTGTATAGAGCCCTGGTGAGGCCACAGCTAGAATACTGTGTGCAGTTCTGGAGAACTTACCTGCAAAAAGACATTATTCAAATAGAACGGGTCCAAAGGCGGGCAACGAAAATGGTGGAAGGAGAGACTTAAAGAAATTAATTTGTACAGTCTGGAGGAAAGAAGGGAGAGGGGGACATGATTGAGACCTTTAAATATGTGAAAGGATTGAATAAGGTTCAGGAGGGAAGTGTTTTTAAGAAGAAACTTAACGATAGAACAAGGGGGCACAACCTGAAGCTAGTCGGGGGGAAGATCAGGAGCAATGTTAGAAAATATTATTTTACAGAAAGAGTAGTAGATGCTTGGAACAAACTTCCAACAGAGGTAGTTGAAAAATCAACAGTCACTGAATTTAAACATGCCTGGGATAAGCACACATCTATCCTAAGATAAAGAGTACATACAGTAAACACATAAGGGCAGACTAGATGGACCGTATGGTCTCCTTCTGCCGTCAACCTTCTATGTTTCTATGTTTCTAGTTGCTAGCAGCCCTCTCTGCTACAGAGCCCACTTCTTAATGAATGAAAGTTTTTTCTTATTGCAGTCCAATTAGGAGGGGAGCCTACTGCTCCTATCAAGAAATAATATATAAATAAACTAAAGTGTGGATACTAGGCCTGGATTCCCACCCCAGCATTAGTACATGTGATTACATTGCACAATGCCCAAAGGGTGTCGATATTTTTTTCTTAGATATGCAATAAACAATGAAAAAAAAATAGAATGTAATGTTTACTTCACTTTGGAGAGGTGAATGAGAACGTCTATGAAAGTGAAATAGTTTCCAGATAGTTAAACCACCTCACTTGGAAAAAAAAGTCTTTTGATACATATAGTTTGGAATTATGTAAAAAATGCATAAAAACACAGCACACTTGAGATTATAGCAGTCTCACACCCATTTGCTACCTAATGGGTGTGGGGCCTCATTGTGTCTCGGAGGGCATCCAGATTGCTGGAGCCCCTCTGCACATAAACCCCCTCAACTCCCTCTCCAGATCCTTACCTGCACCTCGATCCTTAGGGGAAGAGAAGGAGAGAAAGTGACCACCCCAAGTGAATGCCGTCGGCCGTTAGATAAGATTTCGGGGGGGGGTTGCAGGGCTCTATGAGGGGGACTCAAGCAACAAAAAACGCCATACTCACTTTTTCTCCTGTACAGCCCATCGCACCCAGTACACGTCTGCAGCTCTAATACGGACACACCTCCGGCCTAATCACTGTCTGCTGGCATGCCCCTCTCCATTGACTTGCAATGGGCTGAGTGGGAGAAAAGGTGACTATAGCATTTTTTTGTTATTTTCGTGAAAATGTTGCTTAAGCAGCTGAGAAAGCACTAAAATGATGAGCCCTGGAACTGTGTGAGGATGTGAAGCCGTGTATTTGCCTCACATCGCAGATATCTTTAAGCAACCCAGAGCTCCCACTGGTAAGCCATCTTAATGATTGGCTTCTGGATCCCTGGGGGAATAATCAAATATTGCCTACGGTTAAGTAGACCAACCACCATTTTGCTGCCAATCAAGTGGCCTTGGGATGCCCCACTGTTGGAGCCCCCCAAGATCACCAGGATTCACTCACCTTTCCAGGGCTCCCACGCCATGCTTGCGGGCTATGGCCACATCCCCAGCATCCCTGTAGCTGGGGAAAGGTGAGTTTTTGCCAGCTGCATTACTAATATTTTGCCAGTTGAGGCGATTTAAATGTATATACTACCATTTTCCTCTTTCTTTCTAGCACCCACAAAGGTATAGAGTTGAGATTTGGAAGGACTGAGTGTTATTGTAAATTATCCAGTGATTTAGAAAATAACTTCCTAAGTTACTGAAAGCTCTGTGCCATCTAAAACATACACTTGGTAACCCTGACATTTATCAGAAGTGACACCTTGTTTCAGACATTGCACCTGGCAAATGGTGTGTTTTTTTCCCAAGGCTTGTTTATGTGTCACCACATATAATGTTACACTGCACTTTCCTGTGATAAATGTGCTGGGACAAGAAAAATGATAGATAGGAATGATTAATACATCATTCTTTCTCAGATAGTAGATATCATGAAAAGAGCTTTTCAAATAGTGTTTTTTTTTAGGCATCTGGATCATTGGAGGAACGGAGATTGGAGGGACAGCAGTAGAAAGTGATATGAAAAACATGAATTCATATGATACATTTATATAATATCAGCTGTCTAGACCTGTTTTAGAAGGCTTCGTATAGCATACAGAAAACAACACAATAAAATATGACATTGGAGGTAGGGCTGGTGTATGGCACCTGTTGATAGAAAATTAGGGACAGAATGAATGGCCACTCTACCTGTAATTCCTAATTATATGTATGAGAATATGTTGGAATGCCAATTCTTGAAGAAACTTTTTTTTTAAGTGAACCTGTCTGGGTAGTGGTGAATCAGTACCACCAGCAAAAGTGAGGACAGAGTATGAAGAGTAATTGCCAACTCTCTACACACAACCAAAACCTCATCCCTTGCAGTGGTATAGGAGACCACGGAGCGCGCGGGTGCTTGCTGAGACGTCCCTCCTAACAGCCTCCGGCCTCAGTATACTTTGGCACAGGTTATATTGATTTGTTTACTTACAAAGTGTTGCTCTTGATTTTCATTTCATTGGTATGATGTCTAATTCTTTGTCTTTGCTTTACTTGTGATGTTTTTTGGACTTGCAATCAGTTTATTCATTTTATTTTAGTGGTGGTTTGCTATATATGTTATAGATACATGCCTATGTGACTAATGCATGGGGCACTAGCTAATACACTGATTATTATATGGTGTCTTTGTAACATTTTGCCATTATTTATATAGTCAAAGCTGGAGATGTGTTTATTTTTGCACTAGCACTTTTTTATTTGGATACATTTTTTCCATATTTTTTCTGATTAAAGGTGTGCATAAATCAGGGGCCTTATTGGAAAAGACAGCATTGGCACTTTGTCTTTAATTTATTAATTTATTTGGATATATTTTTTTAATTTAAGGCATGCATATATAGAGGTGTTCTTGAATAGACCGCACTGGCACTTTGTCTTTTTTATCTACTGTCCTGAGTATATTGGCTGTGTAGACTGGGTAAGAACTGACTTTAAACCAAGCATAAGATTGTATTTACTTATTGATTGGAGGGACTCTTATCTTTATTTTTCAATATGTGATGTTGTTTTATGTTTTGCTTTGTATTTTATTAATTTGTTACAGTGTAATAAACTTTACATTTTTATATAAATTGATTTCTGAGTGTGCAGTTCCTGTAGGTTCTTAGTTTACCTGCTCTTAGGCGTCTTTACACAAGAGGCCTAAAATAGCCTTTTCAGCTTCTTAAAGTGGACCAATCACCTGAAGTCTAAAACACTCCAGGGCCAATCATTTAGGGGCCACTTTGGCATCTTGATTCTGGATGCTCCACTGTACCCCCCTCGATTGCCCACAATCCCCATACCTTTCCAATGGTCCCTCACTGCATACATGTGCCGAGGCCGCATTCCTGGTATACTTGCATCTGTGTGTGCTCCAATGCCCAGTCATTCAGCTAGGTTGGCCGTGGAAGAGTGTGCACTCCACAAGGAAACCAGGGATGTGACTGCCCCCACTCCCTGTGCCAATGCTCAGCCCAAAACAATGGCATAAAGTGCCATGCATGTGCCCTGGGAACGGTGGAAAAGTGAGTAGAGTGGGCATTCTGATTTGTATTACCTCTATTGTCATATTTTACAAAATGTACCTATGAAATTGTAGCTAAGTCTAGGCAGGTAAGTTGATCTTATTTACACAGCCAAACATTGGATACACATCTACTATGCATCTGCTTATACATCAGTGTGATCTATTATATTGCTTAGCATATGGTCTAGTAGTCACTTGCTATTTGATAATTAAATTATATGCATTTTGCAACTGCAGGAAGCTGAAAAGCTGCATATAATTACATATTATCAATAGTGATTGACAAACTGGCTGATACAGGGGTTGCTTTTATAAACCATCCACTGTAGGACTAACAACCGCAAATTGTGTCCAAACCTAAAGAGAACATTGCAGACTTTACAGAAACCCTATAGTGGTGCTTGAAGGTTTGATTTTGTGCATATATTGTATCCAAATTGCCACCAGATCTTTATACAAGTATATACATTAAAAAGTAGATAAAGGGACACAATGATTTGAAAATATTAGAACTGGCCAATTATTTATTGAGGAAATGTTCAATGTCACATATCTGTGAGTGACATAAGTATGTGAATGTTTTCTGTCAGTATCTGGTATGACCACTTTGTGCAGCAATAACTGCATTTAGAAGTTTTTGGTAATTGTTGATAGTCGTAAACTTTGGCTTGAATGGATTTTAGCCCATTCATTTGAACAAAACAGCTTTAACTGTTATGTTGGTGTTTTTTCCCAATAACTGCTCAGTTTAGGTCATTCAGCAACATTTCTATTGGATTAAGACATTTGCCCATTCTTGCCCATTCTGGAACCTTAAAGTGGAACTTCAGTCAAAATGCATCCTGTGGTACATTTTATCATACCTCCAGGGACTGTACCAGTTTACCAAAAAAAGTGTAAATTTATTTTACTTACTAACACTTGGGTGCCTCCTGCCACCTAGTCCTCAGTCTTCATGAGTTCTGCATTTGCCGCCGCCGCCCTAGGGATCTATTGTGTTCCATTCATTGCCTATGGGGCTGGCGCTTTGGCTCTCTTTGGCTATTTCCATCCGAACTGCATGAGTCAGGCACCTGTCTCCCCTCTCCCTCCTGTTGTCTCCTACTGTGCATGCACAGATGATTCTTTCAGATGCAGGGCACATGGGAGAAATGAAAGATGGCGACAATCAGCAGCAAGTTCTTGCAGGACCTGAAGGCCCACAGGGATGGGACCTATTATAAAGCCTGCAGGTATGCTTGTTTGTTTATTGTGGTTCTGGGCTGGCTCTGATAAAAATGAAAAAAAAAAAAGCCCAACCCAGTTTGCCCAAAGTTCCACTTTAACTTTGTTCTTCTATATCATTCTTTGGTAGAAAGATTTGTCTTGCTGCATGACCCACATTCTCTTGAGATTCAGAGAACATAGTGAATGGCAGCCATATGCTAATTTTATTCAGATACAACTAAACTGTCAACTAAACTGTTTAGCTGTGCAAATTCTTACATAATGTGCACAGCTAAAAATGGCACTAAGTAAAAAATCATTATAACTTTTTTTTTTTTCTATTTAAAGAGCAGCTGCTTATCTTTGCAATCCTGCCATGCACACATTGATGTTCAGTGTCCTCATGTTGGCGGACCATGAACATTAACATTAGCTAATATGAGGCCTTTAGTTAATTAGAGATTTCTTTGGGTTCCTTTGTGACATTTTACACTATATATAAGGCTCCCAATCTTTGCCTTCTGGGGAAGGGAATACATTTCCTTCATTTGTACATAATCTGTATGACTGTGGATCGATGGAGCCAAACTGTTTACAGTTGCTTTTGTAACATTTCTATCCTGATGAGCAGCTCAACAGCTCTTCTACTGAGGCTCTAAAAAATATCCTTTTTATGTGGCATTATATGCTTCCATACATGAGTTGTGAAGATCAGAATTTAAAATATTTCAGTTTTTAAAATAAAACAGGCCGCTCACTTTCACCTGAATTGCCCAAATCACTGTTCGCTTCAAAAGGTTTAGCTACTAAGAGGCCGATTCATTAATAGCGCCAGGTAGCGACAGATGAGCGCCAGTAGCGTGATTTTCATAGCGCCCGCTAGTATTCGCTGTGCTTGGCCGTTGTTCGCTTGTTGACAGCGACTCAGTCGGTGTGCGGTAATGTTGAATACGGGGTTAGGAGTCGCTGTTTCACAGGTTCCGCGCTGTATGGGTGCGCCTGACAGCGAATGGCCAGAGCGAACGGCTCCCAGCATATTCATTAACAAATCACGCTCCAAAAATTCTCGCGCTGTGAAATGCTTGTTTAAACCCCAGAGCGCTGGCGGCGATGGCTTAAAAGTAGTTTTTAACCCCCAAACAACCATATTTTTTGATTAAAAAATTAAACAAGTTTTTCTAAACATTTTGTAATATGAATACATTAATATCAGACCTGTAATATCAATTCTGCACAATTTTTTTTTTTTTTTTTTTTCCTTAAAAAAAATATCTAACATTGCCGAAGTGGTCACAGAATTTTTGACAGTAAAAAAAAAAAAAACATTCATATCAATGAATTATGAATATTTAAAGATTACTCCATTGAAATGCATTGGAGAGCGCCAGGTAGCGAGAGGTCATACCTGGCGCTGTGATGGGATTAGCAGCGGCGCTGTTCGTTGCAGTCCGCTACATGATGAATCCCGCGCTAGCCGACGCTCTCGCCGGCGCTAGCCTCATTTAGCGTGATAAATGCGTGATTGTGTCCGACGCCTGGCATTCTGGAGTTGGTAGCCGCCGATAGCTGGCGCTACCTGGCGCTAGTGAGACACTACCTGGCGCTATCCCTTGATAAATAAGGCCCTATGACACTTACAGATAGGTGTGGATTAATTTTCTCAATAAATTATTGACCATGTCTAATATTTTTGACTCATTTGTTCCTTTAGATTGTAAGCTCGCAAGGATTGGACCATCTTTCCTCACCTTACTCATATATTAGTGTGTTTCTTGCATTTGGTTCATAATACTGTGTGTATTTTGTGCATTTGTTGTTCTTTCTCTGCTATATATATATGACCTTATAATGCCCTGTGCATTATAAATATGTTACTTTTTCCAAATATATTAGTGTGTTTATTGCATTTGATTCATAATATTGTGTGTATTTTATGCATTTGTTGTTCTTACACTTTGTACAGTGGCATCAAATCCCATGGTGCTTTTTAAATAAACAATAATAATAAAACTTTGATATCCTTGTATTTAGGACTTGTATAAGACTTTTGGAGGCTTTACAAATGTTCCAAGATCAATGCATGTTGCACTTATTCTTTTGGTGAGCAAATCAATGTGTGCTGTGTGATTGTATAGGCAGCATTCCCTGTACAGAAATGTACAGACTACAAGGGCATTTTTTATCAAGTGCTGGTGCCAATCAATGCCACTCTGCCCCAATATTTTGCCGCTCATTGGCCAATTTAACAAATGAAAAATGGTGCCTGTGTCTGCATCTAATTTATCATCGCAATAAAGTTTGCAATGTGCCGGTTTATAGTGTCACTGTAGGTTTAGATCCAACAGACCACAATGGCCAGAACTGTACCAACGTTTTTTTTCCTTTTAATACATTTTAAACTAAATTATTTGTACAGAACTTGCATTGGTGACGATAAAGTAATTTTTCCTGCATAAGTGTCCAACAGCCACTGACACATGCTTGCCAATACCCAGTGCCCCAATCCATTCTGTAGAAATAACAGCGCCAAAATATAAATAGATACTGGCACCCTAAAGTAGATGTGTATGCCAACAAAATGATGATAGACAGCGCACTTCATAAATAAGTCTCTACCAGGTAAAATTATGAACATTTGAAGAAAATCCAAAGAAATGCATCAAGTTTGCCATATGCAATTAGATACAGTGAAACAACTCGGTTCCTGTTGTTATAATGGAGCCAAATGAGATCAGATTAAAGTACAAAATGCATATAATGTAAAGTGGTTAACAAGGCAAGATGTGTTTATTGAGAACAAGTTACAATTGACTGTCTATAATGGCAGTATGCATACATCTGTGTTTAAAACACATTTTTTGATGGTACCACTTATGAAGTTTGAGTAGTTATTTAGTACAACGCACCAACACGAAAAGATTTGTATAATAGGTATGTGGAGGCTGATTCATTACTAATGCCAAGTATTGGCAAATGAGCCCCTCTATAGCGGCGCCTAGAGCGACCGCTAGTAGGCGCTGTAAGGGGGTATCGGGTGCTGTAACAGAGCGTCTCGGTCGCTGTAGTAACCTGGCCAGTATTGATGGATGTGATGTATGTTGGCCGCTCTAACACCAGTACAGCTTTGCAGCGAGCGAGAGTGCGACGACTTTCGGCGCACCACACCATACTTATCAAAAAAGGACCCATACACAGCGTCGGTGCTCTAAATCTGGTCACTATAGCATAGAGCGCCAGACGCTGTGTGATTAAAGTCTGTTTTTGAACACCAGTAACAACGCAAAAACACATGGAATGACATTGTTTTAACACTGTGACATTTACACTAGTGCCAGACCTGTAATGACAATTCTACATAAAAATATAAAAAGTCAAAAAAGTTTCTAAAAGTGTTTGTTTGCAGCCAGGAGAGGTCACACAATAATTTGAGCAAAGAAAAAAAATTTAAAATGTCAAACACGCTGTTTAAACACAAGCAAATGAACGGCCATTGAAATGTATGGGAGAGCGACAGTGAGCGAAAGACAAAACCTCCAGCTGTAGAAGCTAGAGCACCGGCGCTATACGCTGAGCCTCCTGTAATATTACATCGGACGCTGCATGATGCTGTTAGAGTCGATCACCAGACTCCCTTTCATAAATGTGGTTTTGCGTACAGCGCCCAGCAATCACCAGACGCTGCCTGCCGCTACAGGGCACCACCTTGTGCTATCACTTCTTGAATAACCCCCATAGTTCTCTATCCTTTTACAACGTACTTATTTGAGCCTTTTAAGCTTGTTCAGTAACATTTAGCAATCAATGGGAATCCATCTTCCTGTACTATGCCTCCTATAAATGAATACATTATGGATCCCTTAGGTGCACCTCATCTCCGCTCTTCAGACAGCCCATTACAGATAAGTTTACTGTCACTGTGTGACAGCCATCTGTCACTGTGTACCCGTGAGCTCACTTTTTGGGGCCCCAAGGGTTTAGTTCTTTAAAGTTTTAAGCTGCTGATAAAATGAGCAAAACAGAAAAGTCGGTTTTATGTTTGTCCACAATAGAATGATGAAAGAAAAAGTACCTAGCAATATAGCAATGTATATGTATCTTTCCTACTCATTCTGAAATTTTATTTCAAATAGCAATAGTTATAAAGCCTGATCATAGAACACATATTGATCCAGTGAAAACCTCTTCAGTCTGGGGATTTGTTGTGTTCGAAAATGATCCTCCAAAATAGGGCTAAAGGAGACTGGAAATGAAAGAATGCAGGCAAATGTGTGTTTCAATTGCTGGTTTCCTGTTTCACCTTTGCACAACAACTTCTCTCTGCCAGGTTATTAAGAATAGTGTGGTGATTAATGTCATTGGATCTAATCCCAAAGATTAACATGTAAATGGGTGATTTAAAGGGCAACTGTAGGCATAATTCATTTCTTTAAGCAAACTGCCTACCCCCCACACCCTTGTCTTATTGCTGCCAGGCTGCAACCTAACTCCAAAGTCCTCTATGTAGAAACGTGCCCTTCCATGAGTGTCCAAGAATGGTTGTAACATTTAGGAATTAAAGGGTCATTACGCCCAGGATGGCCGTTTTTAAAGCTCCCCCCACTACCCTTCTCTAGCCCTGAAGCAGAGGGGGGTTACATAATCCTGTCCTGTCCCACAATCCAGAACCGATTATTGCATGATCAGAGTGCCGGATGCCATCTTTCTTTTGTCCCCACTCCTGTGCGCGGTCTCCATTCAAGTGAATAGACAGGTGGAAGCATGCACTGCTGGTGCTCCGATCGGGGCGGTCCTCAGGGCTGGATTGCAAGACAAGTAAGAGTGTTTTCTATTTGAATCTCTGCTTCAGCGCTAGGGAAGGGTGACAAGGTGGTGGTGGGGGGGCAGCTCTGAAAACGGCCATGCTGGGTGGAGGGATGTGGAATCACCTAGCTTCAGTGGCTGACCCACTTTTCTTTCCCGCTAATTAGAAGTTGCAATGAAGACCATGTCAGGTGCAGATTTACAGCGACTGTGAATTAGGCTGAGGGCCAGCTACAGACAGAAGTCTGACCCCAACCTCATATGATGTCTGTACTCTGCAGGAAGGCTTGGCTGACACTACTACTAGGAGTAGATGGCATATTTCAAAGTGGATTTGTGACTCTTAGTACTTTATTGGATAATTCATTAATAAATATATTTTCAAATTTTTGCCTTCTAGATACCTGTTTGAAAGAGGGGTCTTTTCTACTTTTTAACTAGTTGGTTGATGTCACTTTATTAGTAAAGAGCAAACTGGAGGTCAGGGCCAGATTAAGTGTGGTGGACGCCCCTGGTCACAAAGTCTGGTGGAGGCTCCAGATACAGTATTTTTTTCCATTAAAATAATATTCCAGCCAAGTAACTGATTGGTGGTTGTCTGGCACCCACCTACTTACTGGAACGTCAGATTGAGTCCCTTGTGCCACCCTTGTGCGGGTGAATGCTACTCGGGAACTCTTGCTTTGCCATTCTGGTCAGGGGGTAGTGTAGTAACCCATCTGGTCCACCAGAAGACAGTTCCCTGCACTGAGCTGCCAGCGGTTGTGCTTGGTGGCTAACGTGCAGTAAGCTGCCACAGATTGACAGCTCTGCACCCACCCTGGTCCTGTGCTGGCTTTGACTGCAGGTCTGAAAATAAAGGCTTTCCAAAGCATGCAGGGGCTCCCAGTGCCGCTGATAGCTTTGTTGCTGGCCTCACGGCCCCCAGACCAAAGACTGAAAAGCCTCCTGAACCAGACCATAACCCAGAACATTTAGAATAGTGTGATGATTAATAGCATTGGATCTATCCCAAAGATTAAAATGGACATGGGATAACATGGGACATAGGACAACTGTAGGCATAATTCTTTTTTTTAAGCAAATTGCCTACCCCCCACACCCTTGTCTTAACCTTTGCTGTTGCCACCTAACCATCAAAGTCCTCTATGTAGAAACGTGTCCTTCCATGGGTGTCCAAGAATGGCTGTAACATTTAGGAATTAAAGGGTCCTGAACCAGACCATAACCCAAAGGTTGGTGGAGGCCCCCTTTGCAGGGCAACTGATGGAGGCCCCAGGGCGTGCCCCTTTGCACCTCCTCATAATCCGGCCTTGCTGGAAGCTTACATCATGGGGCCTTCAAGCAAAGTACACAACTTATAAATCTGGATATCTCTAAGACATGACACAGAGGAAATAAATGTATTGGTCTACGGGGGTTAAACAAATGTTTTTTGGGCCTCTGAAAAGGCTGAGTTTTAGAAGCCTTTAAAAGACTTAGGCCCTTATTCATCAAGCGATAGCGCCAGGTAGTGTCTGACGAGCGCCAGGTAGCGGCAGCTAACGGCGACTACCGACTCAAGTACGCCCGGCGGCGGTCACAATGACGCATTTATCAAGCAAAATGAGGCTAGCGCCGGCGAGAGCGACGGCTAGCGCGGCATTCATCATGAAGCCGCCTGGACCGAACAGCGCCGCTGCAAATTCCTTCACAGCGACACGTATTACCTGGCGCTACCTGCCGCTCTCCCATACATTTCAATGGCAGACGCTGCAATGATTGTTTTTAGTGGTTTTGGGGTTTTTTGCTTTGGGACAAAATTCAACACATGTTTATATTGATATGTTTTATGAATCTAGCTGGTTATTTTTCTTTTTTTTTTTTTTTTTTATTTTTCACAATGTAATGTTGTGAGTGACATGGGAATTGCATCTCCTCCACCCAAACTCATTGGCCTCAAAATCGCTGGTTTTCCACACAAACGGGGCTTGTAAAGCTATTTTGTAGCCTGTCAGGTTGGGCGGTCACGTTCGCTCTTCGAAATTGTCAGCGCCCAAGCTATTCGGCAGCCCTGTCCTTGATGAATCTGTGTTGGTCAGTGTTTGTGCAGTCGCTGTTTGAATTCGCTATGTGGCGGCGCGAGCGTCGCTGTGCCTCGCTGCGCTGCGTTGTGCGGCGCTGTGCTGTTCATACATGTGCCCTTCTGCCATTTGCAAGGAATTCACTTCCCGCGACCCCAGTCGTTGTTAATGAATACACTGTAGTTGTGAGCGTGCCTGGCCCCATATTGCAGGATTAACATTCAGTCGTACCAGCTCATAACAACCCGTTATGCATTCTCATGTGTGCCACATTTTCAGGTAGTTGTCTAGTTAGATTGTGTGATGACTTTGTGAAGCAATAAGCTCTGTATATTTAAGCACAACGGTGTATGCTTTAGAAGGACCTATGCATTACAGTATGTAGAATCCCCAGCTAAATCAAGCTAATAGTTCGTTGCGCCTTTGCCCCTAGCTTGTTTTGCAGCGTCATTTTAATGTTTTTCCGCCACTTAGCTTGCACATAGCTGATATTAGCTTGTCCCTGCTGCGCGCATTTTTTTTTGGGAATTTTGAAGCACAGTTGCTTGCGTCATATCCGGTTCCGGGATCCTCCTTTGCGTTTCAACGCCACCTTAAGGTAAAACTGTCTTGCGCTTATGCCAATAGCTTGTTTTTCTGCGTCATTTTAATGTTTTTCCGCCACTTAGCTTGCACATAGCTGATATTAGCTTGTCCCTGCTGCACGCATGTTTTTTTTTTTAGTTTTGCAGCACAGTTGCTTGCGTCATATCCGGTTCCTGGATCCTCCTTTGCGTTTCAACGCCACCTTAAGGTAAAACTGTCTTGCGCTTATGCCACTAGCTTGTTTTCAAGCGTCATTTTAGTTTTTCCGCCACTTAGCTTGCACATAGCTGAGAATAGCTTGTTGCTGGGGCGCGGTGCGTATTTTTGTTATGTTTTGTTTTTTATTTGTCTCATGTCGCTAGCGTCATTTCCGGTTCCTGTTTCCTCCTTAGCGTTTCCAATATGGCTCCCAAACGGCGAGTAATGCGCCTCCCCAGCTCCTCCTCAGATTCCGGACCCACCACCCCTCCCCCACATCCCCCACCTACCTCACCTTCCCCAAATACCACCCCTCCCACCCATTCCCCTCCTGGGCCCCAAAAACAAAGGCGCACCCGGGTGGATAGCCGGGTAAATGGCCAGGTTGTGAAAGTGAGTATTTTAGTTATGTATTTTTAGCTTAAAAATTGATAAACACACAGGGGGGATAGGGGCAGAATTTTTATTGTTTTTAGGCCAAAATTTAACACTCCACATGGGGCATCCCCATTGTGGATGTCCTGCTTGGATGGCCCCCCCCCCCCCTGGAGGGCCCTAAAAATTACCTCTGCCCCGTCCCATCTGTGCATGCGTGAGTTGCGGATGCCTATTGCGCTTACCTCTAGCAGGGTGTACCCCTGCGCCATACATATTTTCATTTGGTGTGCAGGCGCACTCCCTGTTAGAGTCAAACGCCACATGCGTACTTTGCCGTGCAGACACAGCTGAGCTGGTATGCACCTCCCAAGGCCCTTGGATGCGCATACCACACCGGCGTGGAGCGCTGTGTTTGGCTTGCGGAGTGACGTGGGAGTGTCCTCAGCGGTGTATTTGGGCCCTTCAAAGGGGGTTGCAGACAGTGGGCCACCCACAATAGTTGTGGCCCAAAAAAGTGCACCCAAACCCAGAATAATGTAAATCCTGGGTGTGGGTCCACTTTGATCTTGTCTCTGTATAACTGTTTATGACATTGTTCTGAGGTCATGTATTTAATTTTTTTTTTTTTCTTTTTTTTTCCTAGGACTTCTGCCTGGCCGAATACGACTATGCCCGAGGAGCGAAAAAACGCCTTGCCATGGAGGTGAAGGCCACTGTGTCCCGGCGCTTCAAGACCGACCTGACCATCCGGGCGATACAACAAAAATGGTCAGATTTTAAGCGCCGGGACCCAGAAGGCGTGTACCGCCTATATGATGCCTACGCATCAGGTAAGTTAAAGCTTATGTTCTTTTTTGCCTTTGTGCAGAATCATCTGCTAAGCTGTGTCCTTTTTTGCTCTTTATATTAATTATTTGCTTTCACCCCCTCCACACAGATAAGCGTCCTCCCCTGGGGAAACGTGGGAAGGGATTCCTCCCCCGAACCAGGCAGGCGGACTCGGGGGAGTCATCGGGGGAGGGTCCCTCCCGCGGGTCCTATTTAGAGGACCCAGGGGAGGAAGGGGATGACGCCCCAGAGGAGTGTGCTGCTGGGGGGCTGGCAGGATCAAGCCTCAGCTCCTCACACTCTGAGTCTGAGGAGTCTCACCAGGCAAGGGGCCACTCTCAAGCAGGGAGTGAGAGGGAGGAGGGTGGCCCTTTGCCTGGTGGATCTTCTGAGCAGAGTGTGAGGAGCCGAGGCTCCCCGCCTCCTCCTCAGAGCCCTCCCTGGGCTTCAAGTGGCGCTTCATCCCCTGGTGAGTTTACATGTTTTAATTGTTAGTCTGTGACAGGTTTCATCTGACCATTTGTGCTTAGCCCTTGCAATTCCTCTGTAATTTGCAGGGCATCATATAGGCGGCACCTCCATGGATTTTTGGCGTCAAATCCTCCTCGGGCATAGTCGTGGTAAGTGTATGTTTTAAGCTAGTTCATTTTGGAATTTATGTCATTCCTTAAAGTGGACCCACAAACATTGATGATATTGCTTGGATTATGGCGCCTTCCCTGCCAAATCACATCCCTCACCCAGGGCCCCCCCCCAACCAAACACCACAAACTACTTCCCTCTTTGGGGGTGGCAGAAGCCATTGTCCCTGCCTCCTGTGTGGCACTCGAGATGTGTGTGCGCCTGCGCTCTGTTTCATACTGGCATGCGCGTGCGCACACACTGGCGGAGTGATGTGCGGAAGGCAGGGGCGGTGGCGGACTAAAATTGTGTTGCTATGCCAAAGTAGACTAATACACTGAATATTCACAATCCTGGGTCTTGGGCCACTTTTAACAGACACGTTTCCTGGTCCATTGTCTCAGCTGGTTTGCTAATGTACATTAACATCACAAACCACACTACAGTGCTAGCCAACTGGCAAGCACCCCTATGTTTCTGGCCACACCATGATGTGTGCTAGCAATAGTTAATTTACGTGAAGTAGTTAGGGCAAACACATGTTGCACACTGGTAACATTAGCCATTAAATTGTTAATGAGTCATTTACATTGCAATGTAAAGGTTAGTGCCAGATTTTCATAATGGATACATGTGGCAACCATAAACACTTCACATTAACTAATGGACCAGGAATATAGCAAATATCGTTTAACATGTATGTAAAGAAGTGTTTGTTTTTGGAGGTAAGACTCAATAACCAGATTGATGTCCAAACTTCGGGTGTCATAGCTCCACTAAATGTTGTTTTGTATTTTGTTTTTTTATGGACAGATGTCGCTACGCAGACGGAGGCAGAATTCCTCCTCCCCACACCAGCTCCAGGGACGGCCAGCAGCATGGGCCACCGCCACAGCTGCGATGGTGAGTACATCCAAATTAATATGGGTAAATACTTTGTAAACATTTCTCTTCTAGTTACATTTGTAGAAATTTGTAATGTACCAATGTGTGAATATCACACACATCTAGGTTAAATGTGTTTGGTCAATAATCCAACATGCCAGTCACCATCCTTGATAGTTGCCTCACATTCTTGTTACGGACACATACGGACTATTTGTGGCGTATAGACAACCAAATGGGGCTGATTAGGTGTTTACCAATAACATTATAGGGCAAACTTCCATCATCGTTAGGCACTGATGTTTGGCTTGGACTAAAGACCTAAATGTCCTTACTTGGCCATAAACATTATTACATTTGCAAGAGTTAACCTGGCCCAACACCAAGGGTGTTTAATGTGCATTAAACATTTAATTTGCCAACAACTAACAACTAACACCCCGCGGAACATACGATAAGTGCAGGTACTGCGGGTCCAACCCACCAAGCAAACCCCTAATTATCGGAACTTATCTTCCGCTGGCTCCAGCGCAACACTCCAGACGTGCATTTTTCCCCCCTGGGCCTCTGTGAATGGCCGCCGGGTCCCCATGAGCAGCCAGAGAGTGACATGCGTGAAGAGGGGGTGGAAGAGGAGTGTACATTCCTGTTCCCTGCATAGACGTTAGCGTGCGTTTTTTGTGCCAAGCACGTTGGAGCATGGAGAGGTGAGTGGCTATGGATTACTGTGTGTATACACACATCAGGGGAAAAACAGATCTGTGAGAAACAACAAAGTGGGCCAAAACCCATGATAAACTATATTGTGGGTGTTGGTCCACTTTAAGAGTAAAGGTATGTGGTCCTAACATGTTTTCAAGCCAATATTAAAACTTTATTTTAAAATGTTAGGGGCACATTGTTCACCAATGTTAATGTGAGTGTTAGCAAGTTAGAAACACTGACATTACATTGCTACATCTGTGTATGTTGAGTTCCCAATCAAATTCTAATATATTATTTTTTATCACATCTCTACAGCTTGTATACGCCAGCATCGCAGACTGTGGCGGGCCTTCCGACAGATGAAAGGGATGCTGCTGGCCATGAAGAGGCGTCGGAGACGTTAGGGTGGGGGGGATGGCTGCCCTGGCCATGTTTTATTGGCTTTGTTGGCCTATGTTGGCCGTGTTGGCCCAATTTGTATAAATACATTTATATTTACCAATAACTGTGTTGTTCCTTGACCAGCATAGGTTTAGATTTCAAAAAACCATTATGTCTAAAATTAGGCAGCCATTTTGAGCCAGTACATGTTTACACCATAGTAAGCAATGTTAACTAATGTGGCACATAAATGGTGGCATAATATTAGAGATGATTGAGCAAATCAGCCATGACTGTGTATTTAGCTTTCACATGTATGGATAAACACAAATTAGAGGTGGGTTTCAAAAATATATTTACATAAATCATAAGAAAAAGGTTTACAAATTAATATTCTTGGCTGGGTGGCCGGGGAGGTTGGGAGTCATTGCTAGGGGCGGTGTTGGGGGACAACAGTGCAGTAAAAAATATAGACTGCTGTTGTATGAGCTGTTGTAGCAACAACAAAGTTTGGTCCTGCCGCTGTATTGCCTCTGCCTGGCGCTGTATTGCTTCTTCCTGGCGCTGTACAGATTGCTCGATAACATTTGCAAGGCGACCAAGGTCCTGGTTCTGTTGTAGGTTTTGCCTTAACTGGTCCACCTGGCGCTGCAGGCCCTCATTTTGTTGCTGACACATCAGCACCTGATTTTCCAACGCCGCAATGCGCTCATTAGTTCCATCACGCGGCTGTTGGCGACTGTAGTCCTCCAGCATCCGGACCCCTAGTTGGTAGAAATCGGCACTGGTTGGTGCCACACCTCCTCTTGCTGTGGTTGGAGGCTAAACAAATAGTAAACCACATTTTAGTCAAACGGAACAAATGCAGTTATGCCCCTCCCAAAAGTTACCATAAACACTCACTAGACAACTTACCCTTGTCTGAGCCTCGGAAGCTTGGCCACATGGGACTTGGGAAGAGGTCCCAGCTTGGGGTTCTGGTTCCGCCTCCTGCCAAAACAACAATGAAAGGAAATGTTACATGTTGCTTCTTCCACTACCCACGAATATGCCAATGGGTTTCGAGGTCGTCTACATCAGCCATGTTACCTGCGTGTCCTCCGGCCCAGGTAGGCTCGAGGTATCGCTGCCAGAGAGTCGCAATTCAACATCCGAGATGTCGGGCAAGTTGGCATATGCTAAACAGGAAAATCAGGTTAGTAGGTCTGTGGGCCAAACTCTAATGTAACCTGGTTAGGCTATCGAGGCCATACCTCTAAAAAGTTTAAAAATACACACTAGACCAAAGGTCTCTGTTAAACTCAGATTGTTAACATGTATGTTACAGGACTAAGACGCACTAATTTCTGCAAATCTCATCATAAACATTGCTTAAATTAAACATACCCGCAATATCCCAGATGTCTGGAGTGGGGTCCTCACTCGAGCTTGGACCTTGAAAATACATGTGGACACACAAGTTGCCAGAAGCAAGTGGCACAACATTAGAGCCAAAATACAGACTAGAGCAAGGCAAAACCACTTACCCTCATCTCTGGCAGCTGGAACTTGAGGGGCCCTTTCTGGACAGCCACTTCCGATATTCGGGTCAACTAAAAAAAAAAAAAAATGTGTCTAAATAATCAGCAAACTACTACAGGGAATGTTTGGCTAAAAATATGTCCGCAAAGATACATTGCTATCACTCAAATAACTAAGAGACTGACCCTGGGGAGGCAACCAGCACTCCCAAGAGGCATCTTCA
Organism: Gastrophryne carolinensis; assembly: GCA_027917425.1. NCBI lineage: Eukaryota > Metazoa > Chordata > Amphibia > Anura > Microhylidae > Gastrophryne > Gastrophryne carolinensis. The sequence continues at coordinate 169,515,529 of CM051236.1, forward strand.
AGTTTACCAAGCAAACATGTAGCTTAGTAGACTAACCAAATTGAACCAGTGTAACCTAAACAGCAGAAAGGATACATTATGTATTGCTCTACACACCAACAGGGTCCTGTTGACCGGCAACATCGGAAGTGGGGTCCAAAGATGAACCAGTCACTTGGCCTACCAAGAAAAAAGACAAATGAGACACATGCACTTGAGTCAAAGTGGATCAAGCAAGGTGAACACATGCACTTACCGACATCCAAAGAGTAGGTGGGATCCGGAGGAGATGCTGGGGCCAAGGGCATGGGAGCTAGGCCAAAATAAAACCAACATTGAGCCATAGCTAATGTGCGTAGCAAAAAACAACATGCATTAAGGTGTGTGAGCAGCTCTTTCACTAATATTGACTAATCAAGCCAAGTGTGGCTCACACATTGATATGCCGATATATGGCTACACATCTCTGGCATCCTACATATCTACACATGTTAGGGCCTTGTTAGTTACTGGCTGTGAGTGTTACAGTGGGCGTGCAATTAGGCCGCACGCACATATTATTAATAGTCAACAGGGCAAACCTTTATTGCTTGAGCTGCTCCCACACCCATTTGTTTAGAAAAAAACCAGCAAACAAATTATGGGTAAATACCTTCAATGGCAGACTGGGGTAGCCTTGAGGTTGCTGGAAGGGCAGGAGCTTGGGTGTCCGGAGCCACATCCCGGACAGCAGCATGTGCACCTATGCATAAAGCAACAGACAGAAAAGTTACAAATGTTTGAGCTATAATGTAATACTTCACAGGTCCTACAGTTAGTTGGTCAAAATGTAAAAATGCTAATCACAGACATTAACATTAGGTTATTGTAAAAGCCAGAAAATATGTACCTTCAGCCCAACCGGTGGTGTCATCCCCAGGATCCACACCCTGCAGCCGAGCCAGTGGGATTTTGGCCTTCAGCATCTCCTCATACGGCCTGTAGGTACTCTTTGGAGCCTGGATGAACCCACTGTCCACATCAAGATCGTGATTCATCTTTTTCATAAGGGCCCCTCGCAAAGTGTAGAAGCGTTTCCTGCAGGATGGGCCACTACGTGGGTGTTGAGCTGTGCTACTAAGCTCCACACCAATGGCATCCCACAGTTTGCTTCTTTCTTGTTTGCCTATGGACTTGCTTTGGGAGCCAAATATCAGCTCCCATTTCGCAAGTGTCAGGCGCACAAGATGATTATTCTCAGCCAAATTAAATTCAGGCTCCCTCTTGGCACCTGGGCGCTTAGCCTGGGGTGCTGCCCCACCTTCAGGCTGTGCCCTTTTCCGTAAGGGAGGTCTGCGCACAGCACCCACCAAACTCCTACTCGGGCCTGCTGTGGCCGGCAGATGTCCTGTATTTGGCTCCATCCTGTAGCTGCACACACACACAAATCAACACCCCACAAGCACGCATGCACACTACAGAATGGCATCGCAATCTCTTAGGCTTGGGCAGGTTTTATGTGCTCTAACAGCCAATCCAAAAGCAGCCCACTTAATTGATTCACACATACAGCCCAGTTCCTTCTAGGCACACCTCCACTGCACTGACAGAAGCATGTGTGTTAGCCAATTAACTCATTACAGACCTCATTAAACAAACAACACACACCCAAATCCAACAATGGACTGATGTATCTGCAACCCTTGTGACATGTGCTTAGCCTAACGGCTATTTAAAAAAACAACAGCTTCACTTTCATTGGTCCCCACCTGATTTTTGGCCCATGTCCGTTAATGCACGCAAGTTACGGCTCAAGTACGCTAGTAGCGCTACTAGCGTGCGCGTGCGCACTCTGTTTTACGCACACCTGGGTCGGCTAATTGGCGCCCGGAAATAGCAGAGCGACGCAAAAGGCGGCAAAGCGGACCTGTCACTTTTGAAAATGAAGTATAAAAGGAAGGAATGTTCTAGCTTCTGCTATTCTTACACTGTGGCAAAGGCTGTGGTGTGGTGCTGTGCTCGCTTCCCTTAGCTCATTTGAGCCTCTGTCTGGTTTCTGTCCTCACTCTCTGTGGCTTGTTGGGTGATTTCTGACATCAGTGCTGTTTCTTTAGGAGCTTGGTTTGGGTGGCATCTGCAAATATTGTGTAGCATACAGCAAGTGAGGCTTGATTTTGGGGCCTTTTGTGGGCTGTGCAGCAACTCCCCTCTTGGTTGTGCTTAACTTAGAAAGCTGGTTTTCAGCAGGCTGGTGGTTTGGACCACTATAGTTCTGGTTTTGTGGTGAGCTGCATTGTAGCGGGTGTGTGTGTAGTGTGATTGTTTGTGTGTGTGTGGTGTGTTAGTGGTTTTTTTTGTTTATTTTTGTTTTTGTATATATCTTTAGTGTGTGTGATGGATAAGAGGGTGATGTATGGTGTCTGGGTGGATGGATGTATGTGTATGCTGAAAGAGCAGGAGGAAAGGGAGCGGGGTGTTGTGAGGCTTAGGGCACCCCGCTCCTTTGCAATCCGCCTTTCAGTATGGGACTTAAGTGACGAGCAGATCAGGAGCCGCTTCCGTCTGAATCGTGCTGCACTACAGTCCCTATATGATCAGATTAAGACCAAAATCGAGCCATCCACCAAACGCACTCACTCCATTCCAGGCATAGTACGCCTGTGTGCCACTCTTAATGTTTTGGCACGAGGGACCTTCCAGGCAACCTCAGCCCTCCTCAGCGGGATAAGCCAGGCTACTATGAGCCGCATCCTAATCCAGGTAGTTCTGGCAATTTGTGATTTAATCCCAATTTACATCAAGTTTCCTGAGGATGAGGAAGAGGTTGCCAAAATAAAACATGCTTTCTATCTGATGGGAGGGATCCCGAATGTGCTAGGGTGCGTTGATGGTACACATATCCCTTTCCGCCCTCCCCGTGCACAGGAGCTGTCCTACAGAAACAGGAAGCAGTTCCATTCATTTAATATCATGGTGGTCTGTGACCCAGACATGAGGCTGCGGGCGGTGAGATCGGGGTTCCCCGGCTCATGCCACGATTCTTACGTCTTGCAGCGGACAGTCCTGTGCCGGAAGTTTGATAACAACGAAATGCCAGCTGGCTGGCTACTGGGTAATAAATTAACCATGTCTATGTATTTTGCTAATATGTGGCCTAGTAAGGCAATTTTAACCAAACTACCACCCAAAAACATGTACTAGTACTAATTGCTGTCTCTCTCCTTGTGTTTTTTCTACAGCGGACAAGGGATATGGGCAGAGAACGTGGGTCATGACTCCGGTCAGGAACCCACGGACCTCTGCCCATGAACGCTACAATGCAGCGCATCGCAAGACCAGAAGCATTGTGGAAAGAACCATCGGCCTGCTGAAAGCACGCTTTCTCTGTTTGGCACGGCCAGGAGGAGAGATGCTCTACAGCCCACAGAAGGTTTCCAAAATCATCCTTGCCTGCTGTGTGTTACACAATATCTGTATATGTCACCGAATCCAAGCCCCCGAGGAGACAGCACTGGTGCCAGAAATCCCCAACCTGCCCGCAGATAGAAGTGAGGACACCCAGACTGGCGATGAGCTAAGGGAAAGGCTGATCACTTCTTATTTTGCGGTAAGCTAACTACCCTTCACTCTAATGCAAGTACTGCACTACTGTTTAAATGTCTTTGACCTCCCATCCAAAAGAGCAAACAAACGCACTAAGGGGGGTTTAAGATGACCCAAACCACTCTAAGGGGGGTTTAAGATGACCCAAACCACTCTAAGGGGGGGTGTAAGATGACCCAAACCACTCTAAGGGGGGGGTGTAAGATGACCCAAACAACTATAAGGGGGGTTTAAGATGACCCAAACCACTCTAAGGGGGGTTTAAGATGACCCAAACCACTCTAAGGGGGGGTGTAAGATGACCCAAACCACTCTAAGGGGGGGTGTAAGATGACCCAAACCACTCTAAGGGGGGGGTGTAAGATGACCCAAACAACTATAAGGGGGGTTTAAGATGACCCAAACAACTCTAAGGGGGGTTTAAGATGACCCAAACCACTCTAAGGGGGGGTGTAAGATGACCCAAACCACTCTAAGGGGGGGTGTAAGATGACCCAAACCACTCTAAGGGGGGTGTAAGACGCCAATGTTGGTTATCAAGTTATGCATTTTTTTTAAAGAAAACACAAAACAACTATAAAGATATATACTAACTGCACTTTTCTTATTTTTTCAGGCACAAAGAGATGCACCATGATCCCTACATTCCTTTTCAAACCCTTTCCTGGACTTTACTTTTCTTTTGCATTTCTGCTGGACTTTTCATTTTCTATTTCATTTCTGTTTTATTATTAATTTTTGGTTAGAGAAAAAATTAAAAAAAAATTAGATATATACATGTGGCTATGTGTTTAATTCTGTTGTAAGTTTCCTTTTCATTCTAATTCCTATTTTCATTTTCCTTTTTTTTCTCTGTTCTGTTTTTAATTTCCTTTTCTTTCTCTGTTCTGTTTTTATTTTCCTTTTCTATTTTCCTTTTCTTTCTCTGTTCTGTTTTTATTTTCCTTTTCTTTCTCTGTTCTGTTTTTATTTTCCTTTTCTTTCTCTGTTCTGTTTTTATTTTCCTTTTCTTTCTCTGTTCTGTTTTTATTTTCCTTTTCTTTCTCTGTTCTGTTTTTATTTTCCTTTTCTTTCTCATTGGTGATTTAATTGTATTTCCTTTTTATGTAACAAATAAAATAAAAAAAAAATTGTGGCTATGTGTTTAATTATGTTTTATTTTCCATTTATATTCGAAGATCTGGTAGAATTTAATTTCCTTTTCAACACAAAATAAAAAATGTTTACATTTTAAAACAAATGTGGCAATGTGTTTTATTCAGAAGGTACTGGATGGCCAGGACACAGCAAAGCTAACAGGCGCTGTGTAGAATAGCGTGGTCACACTGACTGACAGCGCCTACAAAGCTGAGGGCCAACATCATATTCAGCAATGTAGGCGTTGTTCGCAACAACGCCAGGTAGCGACTGAGGAGGCCTGCTATAGCGAATCGCTAACGCCCGCGGCTGACGCTAGCGGCGCTCATAGCGCCATACTTCAGTCGCTCATCTGTCGCTACCTGGCGCTATTGATGAATCGGCCTCCCCACCCTGCATTGGGACACTTCTACAGGTGAGGTACATATTGTTTTACTCTTCAAAATTTAATACATTTTAATGATAACCCACATGTTCGTGTATAGTCATCAAACTGGCAGCCCTGAATTGAGAAAGTAGCTCTAAGTAGTAAAATGCTTTAACAAAAAGACAAATGGTGTTTCCTTGATTACTTACTACACTTACACATGCATAAGAGGAAAATCTTTACATGTAAGTGAAAGCTTTGTTATGTACAAGTATTGCTTCTGGGCCCCATAGCATTTCTATGGTCTGTTCTGGCTACAATGGTGGGTGGAATTTACACTGCAAATTATGCTCCCTTGGAGTAATTATAAACATTTTTAAGAGTATGAGAATTGCTGTGCATGGGCTCCTTCAGTATTTCCTTTCTGAAAAAAAATGTCAATAACTTGTCCTTTTCATATTCATAAGCCATCAATTTTTAATTAAATGAAATGACTTTTCTTGCCAAGCATACGGTTGTATGACATAATGAAACAAAGGTTAAACTTTTAATGACTAAAATAATTACATTCACATTGATTAAGTATTTCAAAATCACATTTGCTTAAGTTTTATTTTAGCTAAAATACCTCATTATAGCACTGTCATGGCAATTTCCAACATATTAAAAATGATTATTTTTTACAATACTTCACTTTTATTTCATGTTAAACATAATGGTGCGTGACTTGTCTCTCTAAATTCATATAGTGTACCGCAGTCAAGGAAAAGGTAAATACCCTTTGTGAGCTTTTTACTTTTTACATCTAAAGTAGGTCAGTTCACCTAGACCTAGTTGACCTAGAAACTATTATGACACCCCCACAAACTCTTCCCCCATATCCTTCAATCTTCAGCCTCTCAATCCTGATAACCCTCTCATAATGCCTGGTCCAACCCCAATGCCCTTTATCTGTACCCTTTTGAGGTTCTTACACCATTTCCTGCAGCTATTGTGCTGGTTTCTACTCCTTTGAAGTTCTCAGCCAGCCAATATGTTCCTATGGTGGCACAAAGTAAATTATGATTGCGAGGCAGATATTTACATCTTTAGATCAGGGTTTATATCTAGAGACAACATTTTTAGAACACCGAGGAGTTGTTTTACCCATTGGGTGGCATTTCAAGGAAATAAAAAAAAATAAAAAAGGTAATAAAAATATATATTTTTAGTGCCTCGGTCATAGGAGGGTTCAAATACGTTAGCAGCCACATGGGTGCAGTGAAGAATTAAAAAAGTCCTTACTGATCAAATCTACTTGATTTTATCTGTCAGCTGTTTGAGGCCAACTATATGAACGGGTGAAGACAAGGTCTTGAAGATGAATGGCTTTCATTTTACTTCTGTGTTAAAATGAATTTCCTCAAAACCTAATATGAGTTGTGGATAAGCAGAAGCACATTCGGGTTGCGCATAGAGCAATGCACTGTTTTAAACATCTTCTGTAGCTTCCCAATTAATTACTTGATTTGTTAAAGTAATACTACAGCATTGCAACGCTTAGCACTATCCCTGTGTGCCAGAAGAGAAGAAGAACTTCTGAAATCATAAGTGCAAGAGACAAATATTACAATCTAAACTTTAGACAATTTCAAGGTTGAAGTTAGCATCTAGGGCATCCCATGTAGTCTGCATGTCCTTACACATACTTACCCTTCATCCCCCTGCTGGCATTTAGGGCATCCCATGTAGTCTGCATGGCCTTACACATACTTACCCTTCATCCCCCTGCTGGCATTTAGGGCATCCCATGTAGTCTGCATGTCCTTGCACATACTTACATTTGTACCTTGGTTGCCATGTTGTGTGCTTCTACCCACTATTACTCACCTCATACTTTGGCCACCTTCTGTTTTGGTGTTCTGTTTTACGCTGCTGCTTGTTTGCTTAGCATCTGCTTTATGTAATTACATAGAAAACACCTGACTATGCAGCATATAACTGTAAAACTATTGTTTTATTATTTTTTTGTTCAAACATATAAAAAATATAATTTTTTTGTAAAAAAAATCTGGGACCAACATAGCCCCTGCAAAGAGAAAAAATATACATTAGCACTTGTGTGTGTCTGTACATGCTCACTCATTTTTATATACTTACTCAAACTGGTTGATGCATACTTTTAGGGGGCCACTCTCCTCTGCAGTGCCATCCGTTCTTCAGGGTTTGTAGAGGGAAAGTATTTATGGGCATGTGTTCTTTGTGTAATGCTTGAGTATTGTTCTGCTTGATGACACCCACCTCAGTCTCGCGCCACTTCCATCTGGGGTGGTCCCATCACCGCATACTCACCCTTTGGTCAATCTGTAGGGACAGAGTAGCACAAGACACCAGCACTTAGCAAACAGGCAGCACAACCTGTGTGTTTTTGGGGATATTGGCCTACTGGAGTGTGCTGGAGCTGTGGACGACTCCAAGCCCAACACACATTCCTCTTCAGAGGGCTCCATGGCTTGTGGTAGTGCTGCTGCTTCAGAGGAGAAAGAGGACATTGGCAGGGTTCAGGACTGCTGCCTTACACTCAGACTCTGCCTTCCTGGCCCACTGATCGAACCCCTCGACTCTGGGTGGGCTTGATCCACAGCCAGAACTCCCCACTCCCAAAGCGCTTACATCTCCACTCCGCTACTACTGTTGGATAAGGCGGTGCCAAATCATGGAGGCAAACTGGCAGGCCAAGAGCACCACTTTTTTGGCAAAACACCAATAGCTATTTTAAAGCTGTGCGACTGACCACTAGTTTGCTCCATGAAGACCTGGCTGCAGTGGTTGTGGAGCAGCAGTGCCACCACCAGCAGATGGAGATGCTGGTTGGTGCTCTGGTGGAGGCAAACCAGGTTGCCATTCAAAGGCTGGGGGCCAACCAGGTTGCTCTTCAAAGGCTGGAGAGGTTTGAGGCACAGCTAGCTGCAAACACCCAAAGCCGGGCTACATCCCCCTTGCCATGCTGGACTTTGGTTTGTGGTGGGGTCCCAAAGCATTAGTTATACCGCATAGGCACTTTTTTGATCTAGTTTCTGTTGACCTGCATCCACAGTTGTGCCATAACCCAACAACATGTATAACTACAATTACCATGTAATTAGAGAATAAATATCAAAAAACAGACGTTTTTTGGAGGTTATTTAATCACACACTGACAAGGCAAGGGATATAATAAATAAAAAATTACATGTGGAGAAAAAAATAAAAAGAGGAGTCCACCAAATGCTGGTGAATGCTTTGGCCCACACAGCTCTAAGTACCAGCATACAGATGTCCAGGAATATCTGGAGTAGAAGCAGGGGTTGTCTCTTCCAAATATGCTGCCACCCTCTCACTCAAGACAAAGTTATGCAGTCTGATGCCTGTCATGATAATTTGCAGGACCTTCTCTGGCTATGAATATTATTCAATATTATTCATTATAGTATTGAAGTGCACCCCCTGTTTGGTCCAGACAGCGAAATCTGGCCTTTTACTGGGTGAAGGCATATTCAACTACAGCACCATTTTAGCGCTCCTTGCCAGGGGTCTGGGGCCTTAAGAAGGGCTCTAGGAGTCAGGGCGACAAGGGATAACCATATTCACCCGAGGGACAAATGAAAATGGAAATTAAATCACTAACAGGCACGATAACATCAAAACAGCCTAGACCAAATAGTATCACAAAAGAGTAGGGCCAAAGAAGCCAAAGGTAAGGCAGGATGCTTTGACTAAGCGTTTGTAACTGCAACAGGGAGAAGGGGACATTCAAAGAGGGGCATGAGCACAAGTCAAAGTGGTAGAGGGCAGGGAGAGCAATTGGCTAAGACAATAAACTTGGACCAATCACAAAAAGGAGGCACAAAACATTGCAAATGGAACATAAACAATATACAGGAAGATCCACTCCAGCAACAAACAGACTTACCCACAAGCCAAACGTCAGTCAAAACGGGTGTATAAATCAGAATTCCTCAAGATAAATGCATCGTGGGATGAGCTAGAGAAGCCAGACAAAACACTGAAAAAGCAAAGAAACAGCCCCACAACACGTTGGACGTTAAGAGAGTGGCCCATCTTTCAGTTGCGAGGCGGATCTAGTCTAACCTCAAGTGAGGAGAGTGGGCTACAAGAGGAGCTATGTGGAGCTAAGCAGATTGAGACACAGGTAAGCTGTTTGGGGGAGGGAAAGCTAGGCTAGCCTTAAAGTGGACCAACACTCACCGCAATCAGCTCCCTGCCTGTGAAATCCCCCAGGACGCCCGCAAATCCTACCTGTTCCTCGTTCCAACTGCGCATGCGCGGGCCGCCGCCTGTCGCGCATCCCTCTAGCAGGGCGCACCCGCGCCGGCCGTTTGTGAATGGCCAGCACGGGCGCGCTCCCTGTAAGAGGGACGCACGAGAGGCGGCGGCGGGCGCTCTCACCTTGTCTGTCGACGGACCTCACTTGTCTGTCGGCGGTGATTGGTGGAGCGAGTCACGTGGGAGCGGGGTCAGGTGAGTTTTTGAGTCTTTCTGGGGGGTTTCACACAGCGGCGCGGAAGTGGACCAACACCCAGGATAGTGAAAATCCTGGGTGTTGGTCCACTTTAAGAGAGGAGAGTGGGCTACAAGGTGGAGCTATGTGGACTATGAAACATACCAAAACATATACTCCTGAGCAGCTGGGGGGACCAGGGTCACATGCATACAATCAATGCTGCCCATGACACTTGGCATATTCGCAATGTTGAAAAAAAACAACCTCACCATGTTCCAGGCTGCAATGCTGTCAGGGAAAGAGTGTATTTCTCCTGCAGGACAGCCAGGCCATCGAGAAATGTAGTCAGGGCGTGGCTCAGCAAAGACTGGGACATGCCAACTGACACTGCCCCTAGCATCTGGAAGGAGCCATTCGCTAAAAATTGAAGGCAGACAAGCAATTTGGTCATACCTCCAGTTGTATGCCATTTTCTTGTGGCAGGGGGCCAACCATGGCCATAACTCTGAGTAAAGCTTCTCAAGAGAAAGGCAGTTCAATTCCCCTGCGATGGCTGCTAAATGGCTGCCATCGGTATCCAGGAACTCTAAATGTGTCAGCAGATGGCTAGGCTAAGGGGGCAAATTGGGGTCGGTGGCCAGTGCTGATGATCATTGATGACCTAAGTACAGTGTAAGAGACATAGCCAGGCAAGGCATAATCCAGCAATGGGCCTGGCAGCAGAAATGCACAGGTCAGCATCAGGTTTGGCAGTGGGTGTGATCAGACACATGAGTCATCAAAGGGCTTGGCAGATGGAACATGGTCCGGCAGACTCAGGTCGGGAACAAGCTAGCGAGGGGTAAAATAATTCAACATTGAGTTGATAAAAATGGGTGTAAATCTCATCTTGGGGGAGCATTGTAATCCCACTGGTCGTAAGGCCTAATTCCCCCAGGTGAGTGAAGCAAAGATAAGGACACCAGGGCTTCCAGGGGGTATATGCATGGAAGCATCAACAATCAAAAGCTGGACATTCTGTGAATTATGCAGCTTGGCAGTTGCCAGGCATTGTCACTGTCTTTAACTGTCAGAGGACTGAAAGACATTGTGGGAGCAGAAGTCAAGTAAACTGTGTTCAATTAAATGTTTTACCTGCCCTCGACATGCCTGTAACTAGCCATTTAACTACAAGCATCGGTATACCCTGCCATCCAAATCATCTAGTTATGTAGGTCATTTTGGCACTTGTGGTTCCTTGACAGTATGGGACAAAAGTTTATAGTGGAGGCCAGGGGGGAATCAGAGGGGCTGATTCTGCTTCAGGTAAAACGTTTTTAAGCTAATACCCTTTCGTACAGTTTTATCAAGTTATTTTTTATTGTAACTAATTACCAATTATTATGGAAAAGTGCAGTACATGTTTGGTTTTGTTGAGAAAAATACTAATACATTTTTTAAGCATAAATGGCCAAAGGCCCATTTGAACTTCTACTTTCCAGGCATCTCAACTTGTGATGCTTGCCCTCTTCAAGAGGACCTAAAAGACTTTAATCCTGCAACGTTTTCACTTTTTTATATTTCACCCCTCTGCCAATGATCAATAAGGTGTGTTCAGGCTGACTGACACTTGGGACTCTCGAGTGGGATGAGGACACAGACACAGGAAGTTTTCTACCCATTTTTCTGGGTATCCAGTGGACCTCCAGCCTATGGGCATCCTAATTCAGGATGCCCCAATGGGGTGGGGAATGAAGCAAGCCTTGAGAGAAGCTTATTTTTTCTTTTATGTTCTTGCAGTTTCAGGAAAGAATTGCCCCAACTGACAATCTCTTTCGCCTGTTGCTGAATGCAGCTGCATGTGCTAGATATTGCCACTGATAACAGAACACAGTGCTCCTCCTTGTCTATGAGACATTTTCCAGGAAGGCCTCCTGACATGTCCTCATAGGTTAATAGTAAGTTCATCCATGGCTATGATCAGTTGGAAAGAAAGACCAGCTGTAGTACTGTATGTTTTTCAAAATTCTATGAAAGCTGCAATATGCAGTAAATCAGAAACAACCCAATTGGACAAGTTTCCTATGTTCCAAACCTAACATATTGCTGCAATAAACCTCACACGAACAGAAATCAATTGTTACATTCATTGGATCTCTTTAGTGTGCAATTTTCTCAGCACTTATGTGGATGTGCCCTAAATCAGCATTTTATAGCATTATAAACAAACCCTACCACCTATTGATAGGAACAGTAGGCTCCTAAGAAAATGTGAAATCCGCACCATAAAAGACGTTCTTTATTATATTCTTGTTACTCAAGAATAACTAGCCCCTGAGCTTGTTATCTGCTTTATCTAATTTATACCATCTTATTTAGCACCAATATCAATAATTCAGTAGGTTGGTTTCAGTTCTTTTCAAATGGAAACCTTTGTATTATTTCTCACTTATTTTCATTATTCATTCAAGTATACAGTTATAATATTTATACAATTTTTGCGATTGACTGTGCTCTTTCAGTATCTTTTGCCATGCATTTTTATAGGTGTTTTGCTGTTCAAAAAGTCCGGGTATGACACAAAAAAAGGGTAGAAATAGCTGTGTATTTTGGTGCAGCTTAAGAGCCTTAAGCCTTTAAGTGCCAGCCTACCTAGAGTTTATGTCACCCTCTGTTGCCAGACCATTTTTCACTGTTTTGCGCTACACATGTTCAACTGTGATTTTTTAAGGGATTTCCCAGGAAAATAATATTTTCATTTCATACTTCAGTCTGACCACACAGAAAGTAGGCTCCACCCCCTGGGAGGAAACACAAACTGGACAGAGATTAAGAGCCCACCCCTTCCTGTCACTGGATGGAGTGGTCTGAAGATGGTTAGTCTGTGGCCAGTTTTGTTATTTTAGTTTTTTATTTTAACAACCCGGCGTTGCCGGAATAGTACGTTGTGGACTAGTCCGGTGGAGCAGCATCCACTGACATGGGGCAGCCAGGGCAGAAATTATTCCCACATTTTTAGTTCAGGCTAAGGCATATCAGCTGATTGCCCTCCAAGAATTTAGAATTTGGGGGCATAGCCGAGGCAGGGAGCCAGCTCGCTGACGTCAGTTCCAGGCCGGCACAGACACATGCGCACACCCGGAACACTGTAAGCAGCATTCCTCCCCGGCCAGGGTTCAGGTCGGAGGGAGGAGAGGCAGACACGAGTGGCAGTAGCGGCAGCGATGTCTGAAGAGGGGCAAGTGGTTCAGCGCTCAGCTGCGGGAGCCCCGGCGGTTGTGATGCTGATACGGCTACCATATTAAAGGAGACCCTTGTAATGAAGCAGCAGATTGCTTCAATGTAGGAGGCTCATTTTGAAAGAGGACATCCCGAACCATCCATTGCTACCACACCGTCTGTTAATGTAGTGGTTGAAGGCTTGGGGGAAGGTTTTGGGGCATCCCATTTGGCTGACACTTCAGATATTTTTTAGGGCCCGCTGCAGCTTAGTGCAGAACCGGAGGCTGGGGAGGACTTGTCAGGATTCTGGTGATGGAGAAAACATGGATAATGAGGTTTCAGAGGATCAGGATAAGCTGTCAGCGGAACTTGAGAAATTATTAGGAGATCTTTATGCAACTTGGGGTATGCAGGAGGACAAGTAGCCTCTATCGGTTCAGGATGAATTGCTGGAAAAGAAATCTAAAGTTTTTCCTGTTCATTCAGCCTTAAAAACTTTAATTGGTAAAGAATGGGAAAAGCCTGAGAAGAAGTTTTTTTATGCCAAGGACTTCAAAAAGAAAATATCCATTTAATAATCAGGACATAGGGCCTGATGCAGAGCCTCCTCTGAACTGCCCTTAAAACCTTCCGATTGTCCGGGGCTCCCGTTTGAATCGTGGCTCAAATGTGATGCAGAGCCTCCGTCGGAATGGCTCCCTAACTGATCCGTCAATTTCACTTTACTCGGAAAGCTTTTTTTGCTCTCTCGGGTGCCTTCAATTTGATCGGGGCTCCCGTTCACGTTCACACGGGCGGGCCGTTTTTCCCTGATTTTTCCTTGCATTTTGAACGTACCTGCTTGGTTTCCGTCGTATTTGACCTTCCATTTTGGTGGTTTGAGCAAGTATACTTACATCTCCATGGCTCTTCAGTTGCCAGTCTGGCTACACGCAAGCGCACATCCCTCAAACTCCATTGGAATATACATATGTCAACCACTGCCAATTTGACACATATTTTTTTGGGAACAATAAATTTGGGTTCTTCCTTTTTCCTTGCCATTAATGCATACCTTAATCTCCTTTGTGTTCCTTTTTCCTTGCCATTAATGCATACCTTAATTCTTTCTGATTGTTTTGGATTTATTGTACCATATCTAAACTTTTTGTGTCATGGAAATGTGTGATGATGTTGTGTGATTGTACATTTGCAGGAAACACAACTTTCTTTAATTTTTATTTTTTTTATTTTATTCCAGCGTTTGAAATTGAATTTTTTACACAAAGTTTTTTACAAATAATTGAATCTAAATGTTTTAACAAATAAACTATTTTCATTTTAAGCCAAATTAAAATTCTTTAGGCCTCGGTGTCTTGTGCCTGTGATTTTCTGTGAATGAAAAACAACATTAGTTTAGCATTGTTTATTTGGTTTGGTTGTGCGTGGTTTTTTTGGGGCCCTTTTTAAACCGGACCTTCTGCGTTTTTTACTGAAAAGGCCAAACTCTTAACCAAAGATTCCGCAGCATCTCAAAATAATAGATAGTAATTTTTTAGTCAATCAATAATTATTCTTTCCACCACTGGGCTGCAACTCAGTTCAGGAATTTAGTATACGGCCGCCGCCATCTTGACTCAAAAGCATCACACTTACTGAGGAGAGGAGAGTGGGATAAGGTACAGGGGGTGGGTTATAGCTGTGCTTTGCTCACACAGAGCAGAGACCTCTTGAAAAGGTCAGCAATCCCAGAATGCAGAGCAGCACAGTTAGAAGGCACTTCCTGTTTGCAGGCTGCCTGATAAGATGGCGGCTTCCATAATCCGCCATCTTGGATGTTGAAAGCCTCATAACATGCACTAGGTGCAGGTAGGATGATTTTGAAGGTGGGCAAACTTTATGTACAGGGTGTGGGAAACATATAAGATAGACTTATTCTGAGTGAAGGTCCGCTTTAAGGGCTTTTTAGACAAAGTCTTTGGTTGTTTTTTTTTGGTTTTTACATTTTGTGGCCAATGGAATTGTTGGTTCATTTACTTTGGTCCCCAAAAACGCCACTTACCATGTTTTAGGCGCATATTGCGTCAGGGGCGGAGGCTCCATTCTTGCTCCCTTGGTTGCTGCTGTGAATCTGTTTGCATGACGGGGAGGCCGATTCATTAATAGCGCCAGGTAGCGACAGATGAGCGACTGTAGCGTGATTTTTACAGCGCCAGCCAGTATTCGCTGTGCTTGGCCGGCGTTTGCTTGATGACAGCGACTCAGTCGGTGTGCGGTAATGTTGAATACGGGCTGGGGGGTCGCTGTTTCACAGGTCCAGCGTTGTATGTGAGCGCCTGACAACGAATGGCCAGAGCGAACGGCTAGCTTCATATTCATCAACAAATCACGCTCTGAATGTGCTGTCGCTGTCCATTCCTTGTTTAAACCCCAGAGCGCTTGCGGCGATGTGTATTAACTAGTTTTTAACCCCTAAACAACCATATTTTTTGAATGTAACATTATACATGTTTTTAGAATCATTTTGTAATATGAATACATTAATCTCAGACCTGTTAGATCAATTCTGCACATATTTTTTTTTAATTTTTTTTTTACTTAAAAATAAATCCTAACATTGCAGAAGTGGTCTCCGATTTATTGACATTAAAAAAATTAAAAAAAAAATAATACCAATTAATTAGGAATAATTATAGATTGCTCCATTGAAATGCATTGGACATCGCCAGGGAGCGACAGCTCATACCTGGCGCTGTGAGGGAATTTGCAGCGGCGCTGTTCGGTCCAGGCGGCTTCATGATGAATGCCGCGCTAGCCGTCGCTCTCGCCGGCGCTAGCCTCATTTTGCTTGATAAATGCGTCATTGTGACCGCCGTCGGGCGTACTTGAGTCGGTAGTCGCCGTTAGCTGCCGCTACCTGGCGCTCGTCAGACACTACCTGGCGCTATCGCTTGATGAATAAGGGCAAAAGACACTGATATTAGAGACTGTTGTTGTCTCATGTACACAAAAAGCATTAACAAGTTTGCTGGCCTAACTAAAGTCACTTTTTGAACCTCTTGCTGCCTCACATTGCCCTAGTTCTTCTATCTGCATGTAGCCTAGTTTTGAGCTGCGTACATGTTTTAAACTAAGGTGGGCTTGTATGTAACGTGAAAAACGAAGTTGTTTCAGACTATTCTGGTGTTTTTTTTTTTTTTATTACAAGGAATGTGTGCGCGCACATAAACGCACGCGCGCATACTCACATCCATGATGATGTCGTCCTGCTCCGAGGTAAAGATTGCGGGCGCGCACCCGCTGTTGACCACGGCCACACGGAAAACATATTTAAAGCACAAGGCACTCAGCTCTGTGTTGGATACCATATCAATATGGGCATACCTAAAGGGAGCAAAAAGAGCCAACCAAGGGCCGAGGCACATAGCAGCCGCACACATGCCTCATCCTCCACAAGACAGAAGAGCAGGCACCAGACACATGCCGAACATGCCCCCACTAAAACGGTGGATACTCCACACAAACAGGCACATTCCAAAAAACGCAGGACCAAGGGTACATTAACCCATTCACCACCACCTGCAAAAAAACCACGCACACACAAGGGTACCCCATCTAGTCAGACCATGCAGCATCCTCCACCTCCACACACCAAGCATACCCACAAATCCAAACACATAAGCAAGGGTAAGCGCATTGCAAAAACCACCACCCCACCCAGGTCACCCACCCCTCCACCTCCACCCTCTGGTTCCCCCAATTCCAGTACCTCAGATTCCACATGCAGCTCCACATCTGATAGCTCAACAGGAACCCAGACATTAAGCCAGAGAAGCACACACACAACATCCCCCTCCCCCATAAGCCAAAGAAGCACACACGACTCCCCAGATACCCAACCATCAATTTCCTCAGAGGCAGGGGAGACCACACACCCATGTGGCAGACAACTACGGCGTGGCTCACTAACTGCCCGATTTTGCGATGCTCAAAGCATGGCGGTGGCAAATGCAGTTTGCGAACATTATGATGCCCTATTTGGCCGCACCTCCAAAACAACCACAAAGCAGGCTAAGATGGAAATCTGGACTAATATTTGCAGGCAGGTCAATAGTGTGGGATCAGTCCGGAGAGATATTCAGTAAATAAAAAGGAAATTTGGGGACCTGAAATACTACAGCAAAAAAAAAATGGACATGTGCCGTCAGCAGAGGTAATGGACAATTTTTAGTCACATTGTTAAAAGGATGTAACACTTATTAGGTGTAATTTAATCTTCCCCAGCCAACAGACAGGGGGTGGAGCAGAAGTAAAGGAAAAAGTAAAATGCATTTTTTTTAACATTGTTAAAAGGATGTAACACTTATTAGGTGTGATTTAATCTTCCCCAGCCAACAGACAGGGGGTGGCTTACCCACTAAAATTATCCTTACGCCCGCCGAGGAACATGTATATACATTCATACACCCGGCCAGCATCCAGGGCCTGGCAGAGGCACAAGACACAGACCGGAATGTAAGGTCCCAAGGTGAGTCTGATTTTGCCATGACCTAGTACAAAAAGTTCAAGAAGGCAGTGTTATGCTACACAACACACTGTACTTGGCCATTTACCTAATCTTCCTATCTACATACTAAGGACCAAGTCAACAGGACACACCAGGCCCCCAAACCCCTGCGTTAGCACCGAGGCCAAGGGCACACCAGGCTTCTACACCACAAACCCAAATTGTGGATTGCGATGAGGTAAGTCAATGGGCCTTGATGTGTACTTTTAACATTGATATTTGCGTGCTTGTGTGGACAGAAATAAACTAAAAGGATGCTATATTTCTTAACAGACCACAGGAAGCCCACCCATCATCGACCATATACGAGATTTGGAGGAGGACACCCCACATATGTCACTAACCACTACTGCAGCAACGCAGCCAACCCCGGCACAGCCACCACATCCACAACCACCTTCGGAACCAGAACCAACCACCCGTCCCACTGCTCCTACCCAGTCTAGACGCCATATTTCCCAAAGAAGGCAACTTCAAATTTTGGAGGAAACATGGAGGCAGGAAAATATTGCCTTTGCTGCGACAACACAGCAATTCAATGAGACTGTGTGCACCCAACTCACAAACCTCAACGCCCAAGTAGAGGTATTAAACAGCAATATCTCTGCCCTAACCAGCCATATGGCTGAGATTAATCAAAGCCTGGCCCACATTGCAGCCAATTTGCAGGCACAACATCATTCCTCGTCAGCATGCAACCCAACATACCACTAATTTGTGGGGAATACATTTTCTCTGCCCACGTGTAATTTTTCTTTTGGGACCCAAAAAACAAATGACAAAACAAAATTTGTTTGAAAAAAAAAAAAAAAAAAATACAAAAAAATTGTGGTCTCTGAAAAAACACTAAACACTAGTTGTGCACGTATGGTTTGCGCGGTGCCACTTTGGGTGCAAGAAAAAGGAGGGGTGGGGAGGGCTGAAACTAAAGGTGGTGGAGTAGCCCACAAGCCATGATTAGGTTTAGGACCGTTGCAGGCGTCTATTGTAGTGCCCCCCCCCCCCAGTCACATCAAGACAACGGAACCTCATCTTCAAGAGAACAAAGCCTGGCTCCAACACAGAGCGAGTCCTCCTGGGGGCAGTATTGTAGCGCTCCTCTGCCTGTGAAGATCAGTGCAGGATGGGGGTCTTCATCCAGGGGACCAAAGGATAGGCAGAGTCTCCTGCCCTAAAACCAAAAAACAAAAAAAATTAAAAAAAGGTGTGCATTGCAACAATAGAAAAGAGGGACAAATAGGTGAGCGGGGTAGGGTGGGAGGAAAGGACATTTGTAATGAGACTACATGCACATCCAACCTGTACTCTGATTTAAAAAGTCTGGGGAATACTACTTACATAAGAGGGCAAGAACATGACGCAATAGGGTACAATCACTTAACCCATTTAATTTGTAGATCAATAATTGGGCTCCAAATATACTACGCCAAAAGTTACCAAATAGTGTGTTACGGGAACAAACACAGTCAGAGAGGGTGGGCAACCAATACAAGTTTCAGACACATACCCAGTAGCCAGCCACCAAATAGATCGGCAGATTTGAATCGCTCATGTAGGCAGGAATTCCTAGGCAGGGAAAGCCAGAAAAACGACTCCCAAAAACCAAATCAGGGCCAGCCAGTGCCTGCACATTTATCCTATGTCCCATCTTCAAATGCCTGCACACAAACAATAAAATAAAAATGATGGAGACCCTGTAAAAAAAACATAAAAAATATCAAATACTCATGCCATCGATGTCCAAAGGCGTGCGGTGCAGCCTGGTTTCTGCCATACTCAGCAGGACAAGACCGCGGAGCTGGCGCCGCTGATGTGCTCCAACAGAGGACTGCATATTATTGCCCGAGTGCAAATACGGCTGCTCTGACTTGCCGTAAGTGAAGGCTCGGCGGCCCTGTTTTATTAGGGTGATTTCAATAGGAAATCAAGGCTCTGCATCACTGAAAAAAACGGACCAATGAACGAGGCGTCCGTTTTCCCGGGAAACAGCCTCGTGCGAGCCGACAATCGGAAAGGCGGCTGAGCGCACACCTGAGCGCATAAACGCACACTAAAATCAACGTAGCACCCTTTCCTGACCCGATCAAAGCCCAAAACCAACGGGGAAACGCACGGGGGAGCTGAACGGGGAGGCTCTGCATCAAGCCAATAGAGGTTTGGAGTAAATGTCCTTAGCTGGATGCATCCTTGGGTCAGATGTCAAGATCAGCAGACTTTGCTGACATGGCTACACTATCCCAGGGATCGTAGAATTGACATTCTAGAGGGATGCAGCCTCTTTTTCATATAGGCCTTCCTTGGCATCTAATGGTATCTTAAGAAGCATGGTGGTCTGGCTTAATAACTTAAAGGGCTACCTGGAGAGAAATACTCCAGGGGAGAGCCTTCTTAAGGTTCTTTTTATAGAGCTGTTAGTTTCCTGACTAATGCTTCTGCGGAAAACATTAGGGCCAATGCTAAGATTTCAGCTTTAGTTTCCTGTATTTGGAGGGCACTGTGGTTAAAGACCTGGTCAGGAGACAAGGGGTCTAAGGCAAAGTTGTGTGGTCTTCCTTTTCATGGTTTTTCCCTCTTTGGAGAAGAGCTAGATAATATTCTAGCCAGGTCAAATGAAACCGGTAAGAGGTTTCCAGTTAAAAGGTTTAATCCTCGGTTAAGGATTAGAGGCAGAGGTAAGGTATGTATTACTCAGCCCAGGCTTCCTGAGCAAAAGCGGTCAAGTTCTCAGGCAAGGCCCCAAATGAGGTTTAATGTGCAGTTTAAGCCTGCAGCGGGGCCTAAGCCTCAATCCTGAGAACAAGTTACCAGTGGGGGGCAGGCTCTCCAGGTTTGTAGCCGTTTGGAGAATAGTCACCCAAAATCAGTCCACTAACCCTTCGGGGGTGGGGGTTCTACTCTCATATTTTTCTGGTCCAGAAGTTTTCAGGAAAGTTTCAAATGATTTTGAATCTGTAAAGATTAAACAGGTCAGGCCAGCTTCTCCGGGTAGATCTCAGAAAAACGCTGGCCCTACTGGAGAATCTCAGGTGGGTAGTAAACCTAGAGAAATCCACCCAGTCAGCAGTGCAAGTTTCTGGGGTTCATCATAGACAGCATTCATCAAAAGATTTTTCTTCCGCAGGAAAAGGTGGACGGGATCAGGGCAGAGGTTTGGAGGCTAGTAACAGGTCCTCAAGTGTCCATAAGACTAAGATTATGCAGGTGTTGGGTCTAATGACATTAGCAATGCCGGCAGTACCCTGGGCTCAACTTCACACAAGAGTGTTGCAAAGGATCCTTCTAGATCTATGGGACAGACATCAGGGGTCACTAAGTCAGTTTGTTCAACTAAGTCCCCGGGTGATAAAGAACGTAGAATGGTGGACCAGTCCACTGGTGCTAGAGAAAGGAAGGGACTGGAGACAAACCAACACAGTGATAATCACAACGGATGCAAGCAGTTGGGGTTGGGGAGCCCACATAAACAATCTTCAGGTTCAAGAAAAATGGACAAGGGACTTGGCGGGTAGGTCTTCAAACTTCAACAAGCTCCTGGCAGTCAAGTTGGCGCTGAAACATTTTTAGCCGGTCATAGCAGGCAGGGAGGTACTGATAAGGTCAGACAAAACATCTAAACCATCAGGGAGGGACAAGGACACTGTTGTCAAAAGAGCCTTATTGTTCAATATTCCCAGATAAAGTTATTTTGAGACCTAATTCTTTATTTTTGCCAAAGATTGTGACTACAACTAATAGGATGCAGGAGATAGTTCTTCCGACACTACCAGTAGGAGCTGGCAAGTAGGAAGATCTCTCGCTATTGAATGTTAGAAGAGCATTAATCATTTATTTAGAAAGATCCAGAGACTGGAGGATGGCTGAACAGCTGTTAAGCTGTCAAACATTTAGTGGAAATAAGAAGGGTTTAGCAGTCTCCAAGTCCACCATAGCTAGGTGGATAAAACAGACTATTGCACAGTTTTAAGTGTATCCTCAATATATTTGAGAGAAATATGTGCAAAAAATACAATTTGTAGTGTTCTTTGTAATGAAAAATGTAATTAAGAAGTGTTTCAATAAAATCATATTGTGCGTGAATCCCCATTTCTTCCGGTTACAACGGTACCACATGTATTGGTAGACACCCTTTCCTGCCCAGAAGACCCCAAACTGAAACAGTGCTTTAGGAGAGTTTCAGATAAAATACAACTGATATGAGCACCTTGCAGTTTTTCAAGAAAAACAACAATTTTACATTCGAAATAGCCCCCACAAACTATATATTCTCTGGTACCCACCTCAAACTTTCAAGGAGTACCAGGCTTGTTGATGTGGGTGCAGTTTCTGGAAGAAATCCATCAATCAATTCTTTGGTTGCACAGGGTTTCCCTAAAAAAGGACTAAAACGGCAGAATCAAAGCCACATTTTCCCAAAAGAAAATATGCAAACAAGAAAAAACAAGGGACAAGTTGCCAAGCACCCCAAGTAAAGCATGCATGTGAGAGAATTTTACTTGAAAATTGCACCTTGTACATTTTCAATCAAAATAACCCTTTACAGGTCGCCCTTCTGCAGGACGCCCAGAAACCTTACCTTATTCCCGTTCCAACGGCGCATGCGCAAGCCGCGGCCGCATCTCGCGCTTCTCTCTAGCAGGGCGCGCACCTGCGCCTGCCGTTTGTTAATTGCCGGCGCGGGCACGCTCCCTGATAGAGGGAAGCGCGAGATGCGGCCTCCAGCGTGCTCATAGCCGCTGTGATTGTCATTCGCTTGTCCGTACATACCTGAGAGCTCTGAGAGCTCTGTTTGGACGCGCGCTCGTGTAGGAGCGGGGTGAGGTGAGTTTTTTAGGGCGATCTGGGGGGTTTCACGCAGCGGGGTGCCCCGCGGAAGTGGACCAAAACCCAGGATAGTGAAAATCCTGGGTGTTGGTCCACTTTAAGCTTTCTCACTAAGTAAAGCCTGGGCCTAGGATATGGAACTTACCTCGATTCAGGTTCTTGTGGTGGTCAAACAGTTTTTCTTTAGTACCACTTATCGTATTTTTCACCCTAAAGGATGGGGGTTTGGGGGGGGGGGGGGCTGAGAAATGTCACTGCGCCTTATCAAGTGAATGTAAAAGAAACACACACACACACATTACCGGCATCATTGCCGCCTTCCCACTAGCCACCATTGCTGTAGCCACCACTGTCCGCTGCCTACTACCTCCTTTGTCACTGCAAGTTCGGAGTGGTTCTGACAACCAGGTGGGGCATGTCCTGTGAATTCTGCCAGCTCCAATGATGCTGGCAGGAGTCATAGGCTACGCCTACCCAGAAGCCGGAACAGGCTCACTCGGAACTTGTGGTGGCAAAGGCAGTGGCAGAAAAGTAAGTGGCGAGCAGAGGACAGCGGAGGCTACAGGGGCGACTGGGAAAGTGACAGTCAAGGCAGCGGCCAGCGGGACAGCTGGTTCAGCTGAAGATGCTGCGTGGCAGCCAGGGAATGTATGTTTTTTTTATTTGCTTTTGGGGCATGTTGCTCACTGCCTGTATTTAAGATGCCCGCACACTGCCTGTATTTTGGATGCCCACACACTGCCTGTATTTGGGATACCTCACACTGCCTGTAAATGGAATGCCATGCACACAGCTTGTAACTGGGATGCCAGCACACTGCGTGTATTTGGGATGGCCGCACACTGCCTGTATTTGGGATGCCTGCACACTGTCTGTAATTGGAATGCCCACACACTGCCTTTAGTTGGGAAGCTTCACACTGCCTGTAATTGAGATTCCCACACAAAGCCTGTAATTGGGATGTCTTACACTGCATGCATTTGGGATGCCTCACACTGCCTGTAATTGGGATGGCTGCACAATGCCTGTAATTGGGATGACTGCACACTGCCTGTAATTGGGATGCCCTCACACTGCTTGTAATTGGGATGCCATGCACACTGCCTTTTAATGTGGGATAGCTCCCACCGCCTGTAATGTGGGATAGCCCCTCACTGCCTGTAATATGGAACACCCCTTACTGCCTGTAATGTGGAATACTCCTCACTGCCTGTAATGTGAGATAGCTCTCAATGCCTGCAATGTGGGTTTAAATAGATGCCCATGGTAAGCCTCTCTTTCCAGATCTGCAGTGAGAAGATACTCAACTTTTTTCAGGGCCAAAAAATGATTGAAGGAAACACTGCAATGTGTGCTCTCACTCAAAACCTTTGAATAGACTAATTTTGGCTTGCTCTAATGTCTGTGCATATCACCAGTCTCAGTGGGGGGTAGCTCACTGTCCCTAAAAGGGTAAATGCACAGCCTAAGTCATTTTCCTAACCCACCCTGGCAAAGCCTAATGGTTTATATACAGTGGCTACAGTGAAGATGATAATCACAAGATTGTATTGATTGTTCTTTAGACAAGCAGTCTGTATTATAGCTGATGTGAGATATCCTGGAATCCAGCTTGTGTCTAGTTAACACTGTAGCACCTTGGCAAAGGGCTGATTTGTATTCACATACATGTGTGATCCCATTTGAATTGTTTGCGTTCTCACCCAGCACTTTCACCTACACCCCCTCCTTTCATTTGATAGTCAGTGGGCTTCATCCTGCCTTGAATACCACAGCCTCAATGTATTCACACTCCCATCATTAGCACCAGTCCCCCACTGGAATTATGAATGGAAAGCCTTGTTGTCCTTTACAAATAACTCAAGCTTCCTTGGTCAGTCAAATTCAAATGAAAGTGACTGCCCAGCGAGGTGTTTGTATGATGGACAGTTCACTCAACAAGTTAACAAACAGCACAGGAAGCATTTCAAGGAATATTTCTGGATGACTTGATTGTCTTCCGTCACAAACAAAGATAGCTCGAAAGACACAGGATGTCTGATCGTGTCAGGAATGCTGAGTGCACGCCACTCAAAAACTCCTCTTAGCTCTCTAGTCGTATAAAGTGAATTCAAAATGTAGTTTGTAGTTTGGTAATCATTTTGTCAATGCTGTGGAGCTATTTTTTTTGTATCTAGGATTAACAGAAACAAAAGTGTTGCTGCTATTACTACTGCATATTATAGCTAGTGATGGGCTTCAGATCTAGGCCGAAGCCAGATTCACCCTGGATCTTTCTGATTCGGTCAAGTTTGAGCTATCCCCAGGGCCGGATTAAGAGCATCCCGGGCCTGGTGCTGTAGATTTTGACGGGCCTATATAAAATGAAAACGCAACAGAAAGCAATTTTGTTTAAGACAAAGTGCATTTGTCTAATGTACTAATGTCTAATGTACATTCAATTACCAGGATAGCTGAATACATTGTAGTGTATAAAAAATGTGCATATCTTCATAGAGTTTGTTCTTTAGCTAAAAAAAAAAAAAAGAATCAACTCGCTTTTGGGGGGGGGGGGGGGGCCCAGAGTGTCAAAGAGGTGTTGTAGAGGGTTCGCTATGCCCCCAGACTGTAACACCTATCCGATGTGACGTCACACCCGCAGCTTTTTTGGTTAACACACAGGGCTTGCTACAGGGCTGAAACACGAGAAGTGTTAATTAAAAAAAAAAATGACAAAGAGGGGGGGACCTCATTTTTTGGGGGGAATTTTAAGGGTTGAAAACCCTTAAAATCCCCCCCCAAAAATGACGTAGGGTCCCCTTTACCCAGCATTACCGACCCGGACCAGCTATGGGGGCTTGTAGAACAGGGCGCAGGGGCAGCGTTGGTGGCCCCTGGCCCTGCAGGCCCTGCAGGCCCCCAGGCCCTTCTGCCCCCCCCCGGCCGTTGGGGAGGCAGGTAATGGGGGGCTGGGTTTTGGCAAGTCACCCGCTAGCCACAGGTGATTGCCAGCCCCAGAGCCTTGTGAACTGGTATAAGGGGTCTCATGGACCCCTTACCAGTTCACAAAGGGTTAAGTAAAAAAAAAGACACAGACACAAAATTCTTTATTTATTCTTTTTTCACTTATACTTACCTCTGATCACATGTCCCGTGCCGCTGCAGATAACAGATCGGAGCCGGGTGTGACACTATGAGGAGCGGGATGACGTCATCCCGCTCCTCCCACAGTTGGGCTGGCCCCGCCTGAAGGGGATGGTGAGGGCCTGTTTCTGGGTCCTCACTAGCAGCGTGGAAAGCCCAGGGGGGGGGATCGGAGCTCCCCCTGGTGAAGAGAAGACCTGAGGAGAGCGATCGTGCTGCGAGGTGAGTACTGACATTTACACTTTTTTTTTTCTTGCAGATGTTGGCAATGTGGGGGGGCTATTCCGGGCCCCTCCTGAGGATCAGAGTCCCGGGGGCGGAAATCGAACAGGTGATGCTTTCACACGAGGGGTCAGGTAAGTCTGTATGTTTTTTACTTTTTTTTTATGGGGCTCTAAAGTCAGCTACGTGAGTCTCACGTAGCTGGCACTTAACGGTTGGAGAAGCAGCTATGTGAGACTCACGTAGCTGGCACTAGATTAAGGGCCCGCAGCAGACTGCGGGCCCTTTTCCAGGCCCGGGCCTTAGGACGATGTCCGATTGGACCTGCCTGTCAGTCCGCCCCTGTGGCCGGCCCTTTTGCTTTGTATAGCGGGCGCCGGGCAGTTCGCCCGCTACACTTACCTTACTTCCTGGTCCAATGGCACATGAGCGGTCCACGGCCGCCCTTTAGCAGGGCGCGTGACCGCGCGCAGCCATTTGTGAAGGGCCAGCACAGGCACACTCCCTGTTAGAGGGAAGCAGGGAATGCGGCCACCAGCACGCTCGGAGCCAATTCGCTAAGACGTCGCTTAGACATGCATAGTTCAGCGGCTCAGAACGCGCTGATTGGATGAGCGGACGCGTATGTGCCATAGAATGGGGGTTAGGTGAGTTTCCTTGGGCGATCTGGGGAGTTTCACGTGTGGGGGGGGGGGGGGAAGGACCAAAACTCAGGATAGTCAGAATCCTGGGTTTTGGTTCACTTTAAATCTGATCAGCTCTCCCTGTGCACAACTATCTGCTGAACCCTATTGGTTGGCTTAGGTGAAATGCAATGCTGTAGGAACAGAAATTCTAAGTATGATTTTGGCCATTTCCATGAGACCTTTAGTGGGTGCTCATCTGAAATTGAGCTGCTCAGGGTTAGGTCAGTTTTAAATATTTAGAAAATACAAGTTTTTTAAATAGATCAAGGTGCCCCTAATGTATCCAAAGAAAAATAAAACATTTGGTTAAAGTTGGACTTTAAACAGCAGCCCCTGAATGAGTGGTGGCACAGAGGCAAGCAAAGGTCTATTTCTTCGTACTTTTAATATTCATAAAACAAAATGTGTTTACTTATAATTAATATGATATAAAACATCCGAGGTGTTTAATGCTAAACATATATATAATACCCTTAGAATAAAGTTGGAAGTAGACTCTAGTTTACCAGTTAGTAAGGCAGCATGATCTAGTACTTTGTTTTTCCCCTTCCTTTCCCTGCGGTGCATATGTATTTCTTTTTAATGAGTAAAGCAGCCATTAACTTCTCTAGTAAATTCAGTTCTGGTTCAGCAGGCCAGGGCGAAGATTCCCTGCGGTGGAAACACCTACACCTTCACTTACTATTGTTCAAACCATTTGAGGGACAGGCACCATTGATTTGACTCTGAATGCAGAGAGTGGGTCACGAAGTTGAATTAGCAAAACCCCCAGCTGAGGAGTTTTATTCTTTCCCAGCTCTCTTTTCAGCGCAGGGCAAAAGGTAATTGACAGGCTGATTGTGTAGCTAAGGCCCCAGTCACACATTTTAATAATAGCTGTCTGAGGTGATGAGTGAAGAAGAAGGACTGTTCAGGAAACACTTTGAGCCCTTCAAGTGGACAGGCCTCGATGACTTCCATGTACTTTCAGCCACAAGCATCTCTTCCAAAAATAACAGAAAATGTTTAAACGCTGCAGTTGTTTTCCCTGTACCGAAGAAAAGTGCATCTGTTTTCTCATTTAGAGAAATATACAACACCATGGAGCTCAGTGGTGTCTCTGAGTGTGAATCTGGACTATAACAACAACAGCTTTCTGCTGTGCAGTGTGGATAAATAAGCTTGGTTGTTAATGGAACGCTTATGGGGTCAGGAGAATGTCCTGTTACTCGCAATACACATATTTTGTCTGCTTTTTCACCCACCTACCTCCTTGACATCCAACAATACCATCCCTCTGAGACCCATCCTCAATTTCAAATGGTCCCTTTTTTACAACTTTTTGCATAACCCATTTATGCAGGGCTCCTTTTAAGATTTTGAGACCCACCCCATCATACAAATGCACCCCTCTACCATCCCGAGCAACACATATACCATGCAAAATCAATATTTTTATTGAAGAGGGATATTTGCAACTCGGGACCCAACTATATCATACAAGCACATCTCTATACCGCACTACACATTCCAACTTCCTATATCATACTGAAGAACCCTACAATTGTCCAAGGGCTTATTTATATCATTTTGTTGACTGCCCATACATGCAGGGCCCCCTTTTACAATTCTGTGACCCACCCATTTCATACAAAGATCCATCTGTACTGCACTACACTGCACATAGCACCCAGCTATACCACCCTGAGGACCACTTCTCATCCAATGTGACCCACCTATATCATACAAGGGTGTTCTCTACCACACTGCACATTGCACACAGCAATACCACCCGGCACACCACTCTCTCTTGCACTGCACATTGCACCCAGCTATACCACCCTGTGGGCCATTCCATAACATCCAATTGCCCCCTTCCACCCTGCAGCTTCACATAATGCAGAAAGAACAAGCACATCTGACCTATCACCCAATGGCACCGGCTGCAGCGCATTTCTGCTATGTGTTGGAAATAGCAGCAGCTTATAGAAAATCTAAATGCATGCAACATTTTGAATAAAGAACCTATAACCCAATTCCCTATAGGCTGCTGTTGTCCCTCAACTATAGCTCTGCCCCAATGCAGGTGCAGGAAATGTTCTTTTCTTTTACTTTATGGTATGTTGAGTGAGAACGTCTCATGCCAGCCTCTCCTAAATTGCAGAGGCTCTCAGAATTATTTGGATAACCCCCCATGTTATATGCTGTGTTGTCAGTTGAGTCACTTTGTCTTGAGTATTTTTCGCTAAAAAAATCCATGTTGACAGAGATGCCATACACATGTTCATAATAGTTGCACTAGGGAACTATATGCCCCCACCTATCAGCCTTGTTACCTATACCTTGGGTGTGGTCTTTTTACTTTTGTATCCTAGTCTCTTATTAAAGTGGACCAAAACCCACGGTCCAACGACCAAAACCCACTGTCTATCCAAATGCCCCGCTGTGTGAAACCCCTAAGGTCGCCTGGAAAGTCACCTTCTTCCTGGACCTGGTCACATTTAGTTATGCCACTGCCAAGTGTAATTGCCGCAAGTAGTGAGCTTACGCTCATATTGTAACTAGAATTATAGCTTTGTTCACTGCTGTGTGAGCGGTAACTTGTAAACTAGAGAAAACCAGCAAACACTGTAAGTCACGCCTTTATCACAGTTTGATAACAGTTGCATTATATAAAATATGGGAGAAAATTACAACTTAAAAAAATGTAAAGCAAAATCTACCTTTCTATAGCCTCATTATGCGCCCTTTTGATGATCTTCTTAGCTTAGGACATGATTTACAATAGTATTTTAGAGCTATACAAAAGTGGCCAAATTGGTGGAGGCCATTTAATTTATCTCCTGTGTAGTCAGGTTAGGGGGGAAAATAAAATACTGTACAAAGCGCCACCTGTTTTGAGAAGTTCCTATATGGAGAGTGGGGGGATGCTGTTTTTTTAAACCTCTGCACAGTCGTGTGAGTCCCTAATTTAGACACTTTTCTTGGTTAGTGGCTCAATAGGTAATATTAGTAATTTAGCTTTGAAACCAGACTAATATCCTATTTAAAAACTCATGAATGATCCCTCCTTTGCTCACATGTGACCAGATGCTGTTATTATTACAATGTGTTAACTCTTTTTACCTGTCACTGGCAATAGTGCTGGAAATCTAGGAGAAGAGAAAAACAAAAAACGTTTAAAGAAAAGAAACAGAATAAAATAACACGGGTAGGTTTTTTTGGTTACACAATGCTTTCAACAAGGCTAAGCCAGGGTTTGAGTTGATGATGACCCATCTCTGGGTGTTGTTGTTAGAGGTTCATACACCATCTTCTGACCAGAATAAGGAACTGCATGACGTTTACTCCAGTGCCCCAATGACCTGCTAAAGTGCATTCCAAGACCCCTTTAACCTTTTTGGCATCTTAGCATTTAAGTTTTAAGCGTGGAATTCATACATACCAGGGGGTTACATACATATATATATATGTGTGTATATATATTTATTAATATATATATATATATATATATATATATATATATTTACAGCTCTGTAAAATAATGGTTTTATAAAATTGTGTGTAAGTGGGAGCAGAGAAAAGTGTTGCCTTAAGTTCTACTAATCTAATAGTGACTCCATGCAGGGGCGGGCTGGCCGGCACATGGGAAGGCCGCAGGTGGTGAAAAAGTGTAATGGGTGGAGGCCGCTCTGCCCGCCACCACCGGCCCCGCTCTCACACACTCACTAATGTTTACACCCAAATTATCTGCGGTGGGCAGAGCGGCCTCCACCCATTACACTTCTCTGCTCATCGGCCGCTGTTAGAACATTGGCTCCGCGCAGGCTCGGCATC
Source organism: Gastrophryne carolinensis (assembly GCA_027917425.1). Taxonomy (NCBI): domain Eukaryota; kingdom Metazoa; phylum Chordata; class Amphibia; order Anura; family Microhylidae; genus Gastrophryne; species Gastrophryne carolinensis. The sequence continues at coordinate 169,545,492 of CM051236.1, forward strand.
AGCAATTACACTTACAGGACGGGGAAGCAGAGGAGCTGTGTCATGTGACAGAGCAGGATATGTGTGCACGCTACTGCCCCATAGTGACAGCCTGTCCCAGGAGCTGGAGGTCAGTGGATGCTTCACACCAGGTTCTGCCATTTGTAACTCGGCTGAGGGGACAGGAGAATGTGTAACTGCTGCTGCTTCTGCCACACGGCAAAGCCTTCTCTTTGTGTGTCCTCCCTCCTGGCAGTTAATAAGGGAAAGTTTAGATGTTCAACTCCCCTCTACAATACAAACAGTGTCCCATGTGCTGTTCATAGATCCGGCTGTGCAGAGCTCCATTTTGCCTGAAAGCCTGTATGTACATACTGTATGTCTGCAAAATGGAGCCTCTCTCAGCCCTGTAAGAGGAGATATGCTGATTGGCCAGTGTGACCAATGAGAAAACTTCTACAAAGCCAGCTCACATCTGTGTCCAAATCTGATCTGTCCCCGACCGATCTGTGTCCAAATCTGATCTGTCCCCGACTGATCTGTGTCCAAATCTGATCTGTCCCCCCGACCGATCTGTGTCCAAATCTGATCTGTCCCCCCGACCGATCTGTGTCCAAATCTGATCTGCTCCCCGACCAATTGGAGTCCAAATCTGATCTGTCCCCGACCAATCTGTGTCCAAATCTGATCTGTCCCTGAACAATCTGTGTCCAAATCTGATCTGTCCCCGACCAATCTATGTCCAAATCTGATCTGTCCCCGACTGATCTGTGTCCAAATCTGATCTGTCCCCCCAACCGATCTGTGTCCAAATCTGATCTGCTCCCCGACGAATCGGTGTCCAAATCTGATCTGTCCCCGACTAATCTGTGTCCAAATCTGATCTGTCCCAGAACAATCTGTGTCCAAATCTGATAGGTCCCCTGACCAATCTATGTCCAAATCTGATCTGCCCCCTGACCAAACTGTGTCCAAATCTGATCTGCCCCCGACCAATCTGTGTCCAAATCTGATCTGTTCCCGACCATCTGATCTGTCCCTGACCAACCTGTGTCCAAATCTGATCTGTCCCCTGACCAATCTGTGTCCAAATCTGATCTGCCCCCTGACCAATCTGTGTCCAAATTTGATCTGCCCCTGACCAATCTGTGTCCAAATCTGATCTGCCCCCGACCAATCTGTGTCCAAATCTGATCTGCCCCCTGACCAATCTGTGTCCAAATCTGATCTGCCCCCTGACCAATCTGTGTCCAAATCTGATCTGTCCCTGACCAATCTGTGTCCAAATCTGATCTGCCCCCGACTGATCTGTGTCCAAATCTGATCTGTCCCCCTGACCGATCTGTGTCCAAATCTGATCTGCTCCCCGACCGATCTGTGTCCAAATCTGATCGGTCCCCGACCGATCTGTGTCCAAATCTGATCTGTCTCGACCAATCTGTGTCCAAATCTGATCTGTCCCCTGACCAATCTGTGTCCAAATCTGATCTGCCCCCTGACCAATCTGTGTCCAAATCTGATCTGTCCCTGACCAATCTGTGTCCAAATCTGATCTGCCCCCGACTGATCTGTGTCCAAATCTGATCTGTCCCCCTGACCGATCTGTGTCCAAATCTGATCTGCTCCCCGACCGATCTGTGTCCAAATCTGATCGGTCCCCGACCGATCTGTGTCCAAATCTGATCTGTCCCGACCAATCTGTGTCCAAATCTGATCTGCCCATGACCAATCTGTGTCCAAATCTGATCTGCCCCCGACCAATCTGTGTCCAAATCTGATCTGTCACCGACCGATCTGTGTCCAAATCTGATCTGTCCCCGACCGATTTGTGTCCAAATCTGATCTGTCCCCGACCGATCTGTGTCCAAATCTGATCTGTCCCCGACCGATCTGTGTCCAAATCTGATCTGCCCCCGACCGACCTGTGTCCAAATCTGATCTGCCCCCCCCCCCGACCGATCTGTGTCCAAATCTGATCTGCCCCGACTGATCTGTGTCCAAATCTGATCCGCCCCCGACTGATTTGTGTCCAAATCTGATTTGCCCCCGACCAATCTGTGTCCAAATCTGATCTTTCCCCGACCAATCTGTGTCCAAATCTGATCTGCCCCCGACCAATCTGTGTCCAAATCTGATCTGCCCCTGACCAATCTGTGTCCAAATCTGATCTGTCCCCGACCAATCTATGTCCAAATCTGATCTGCCCCCTGACCAATCTGTGTCCAAATCTGATCTGCCCCCGACCAATCTGTGTCCAAATCTGATCTGCCCCCAACCAATCTTTGTCAAAATCTGATCTGCCCCCGACTGATCTGTGTTCAAATCTGATCTGCCCCCGACTGATCTATAAACTAAACTAAATTGTGCTGTGAACTGTTGTGTGCTCCCGCTGTATCCACTACTGACTCATCTGTGCCCAAATGCATACCTTCTAACTCAGTGTGGGAAATAGGGACAGTTGTTAAATTAAGCCTGTAAAGCTGGATGCCCCCCTCTGCCTGTAAAGCTGGATGCCCCCCTCTGCCTGTAAAGCTGGATGCCCCCCTCTGCCTGTAAAGCTGGATGCCCCTCTCAGCCTGTAATGAGGGATGCTCCTCTCTGCCTGTAATGAGGGATGGTCCTCTCTGCCTGTAATGAGGGATGCTCCTCTCTGCCTGTAATGAGGGATGCTCCTCTTTGCCTGTAATGAGGGATGCTCCTCTCTGCCTGTAATGAGAGATGCCCCTCTCAGCCTGTAATGAGAGATGCCCCTCTCTGCCTGTAATGAGGGATGCTCCTCCCTGCCTGTAAAGTGGGATGCCCCTCTCAGCCTGGAATGAGAGATGCCCCTCTCACCCTGTAATGAGGGATGCTCCTCTCAGCCTGTAATGAGAGATGCCCCTCTCAGCCTGTAATGAGAGATGCCCCTCTCTGCTTGTAATGAGGGATGCTCCTCCCTGCTTGTAAAGTGGGATGCCCCTCTCAGCCTGTAATGAGAGATGCCCCTCTCAGCCTGTAATGAGGGATGCTCCTCTCGGCCTGTAATGAGGGATGCTCCTCTCGGCTTGTAATGAGGGATGCTCCTCTCTACCTGTAATGAGAGATGCTCCTCTCAGCCTGTAATAAGGGATGCTCCTCTCTGCCTGTAATGAGGGATGCTCCTCTCTGCCTGTAATGAGGGATGCTCCTCCCTGCCTGTAATGAGGGATGCTCCTCTCTGCCTGTAAAGTGGGATGCTCCTCATTGCCTGTAATGTGAGATGTTGCACACTGCCTCCAATGTGGGATGCTGCTCATTGGCTGTAATGAGGGAACCTGCTCACTGGCTGTAATGGGGTTATTCTGCGCACTGTAATGGGGTGATTCGGAGGGGGGATTTTAGCACACCATTTTGTTCATATTTTCTTTCTTATTTCTCTAAACCATATTAAACCATGGAGATATATATATATATATATATATATATATATATATATATATATATAATTATATATATATAAAATTATGTGACATTACTATACTGGGCCAGGAACAGTAAAGCAGGGCCGGTGTGCCCCAAAAAGTCCCAGGACGTTTTTTAGTCCCAGTCCGCCCCTGACTCCATGGATCACTATCATTGGACGGCATTTGCGAAACCCCATGGGAGAGAGGGAATTTTACTAAAATATATATATATATGTATTGCCTGATTGGGTAAAAGAGGGGGAAACTGTTAATATGAGTTGTGAAAACTCTTCACTCTTAACCAAATAACCCCTTGTTCTCTGATTTTGGCTGGACTAGTTCTTTTTAAGAAGAACAGCAATGTCAGCACCTATATCTCTTGTGACAGGCTTTCTTCTGAATATTGAAAGTGTTCTAAAGCAACATACCATTTAGGAAATCAGGAAATTCAGAAATTAGAAGCAACTCTGCCCCTCTCACTGCTGACATACATTAAATTACGGCACCAAAAATGACGCAGCGCTTGGTGCTCTGGTTGAAGCAGCGCCAGATGAAACCTGGCGCTGTAGATCAAGATCCCATAGAGCACAATGGGCAGAACTGGATTGGAGTGTTTAATGCCTATAATTACACTAAACACACTTATTTTTTAGAACTTGCATGGGGACTTGTCAATAATTGAAATGTTTTTTTTTGGGGGGGGGGGAGTTATTAAAATTAACTTTAATTACTTCTTTTGCTTAACAAAGTGTGATATGCACTAACAACTAAAACACAGCCAAAACGCACTGTAAAGTTTGTCCACTTTGTCCCCAGCAGTAATTTCTTGTAACTGTAATGATGAAACGCTGACCAACCCCAACATTTTCAAGGCGGAAACATTTCAGAAATATGCTGTGGAGAGCCGGAAAAGCTACAGTACAAATTGATGCTTCCTAGCACTGGGATAATCAGCAGTCGTGTCCATCAGGCGCTAACATAGGCTGGCCAATAACTTGTGCAACAATCAAAGCTGATTAGTTAGCATTTCGCCTGCTAGCGCCAATGTAGTACATATCACAGCACCAGATAAGACAGAATGCCAACTCTCCGAAGCTGGCGCTATAGCCACAAAAAGGATGCTAACAGACGCACATGATAAATTAGGTCATAATGCTTTCCCAGTAATAAAAGAGAGAACATATGCTATGACTAATGTATTGCTAAAACCGCTAATTGTGCTAGCATAGAGATTCTGTGCCTTCCACCATGTTTGTGAGCAGCTAATACTTTCAGTGTTGGGAAGCATGTTTACATTTTTAGATTTCCTACTTCGTTGCCCATTCACTGTGGTGAAGGGGACATTTTACCTTTAACAAGCTTTTTTTTTTCTTTTGTTGTATTTTAAGTTGTTTTGGCATTTTGCTAATTTAATTATTATTAATAATCATTTTTAGGGATTAGGTAAATGTGGATTAATTTTAGTAATTGATTGATAGATGTAATCCATTTTGAAAATCTATTCATTATTTTCAGTGTGCATTTAATTTGTTAATTGGTCAATTGCATAGTTTTATCCAATTTAATTAATACACATTAGGTAGATGTTAATTGGTTTGCAAAACTGATTGATTGATGTAATGCATTGTATCTGTTCATTTTCTGTGTTTAATTTGTTAATTGATCTGTTTTATAGGTTTGTTTTTCAGTCTGATTAATTTCCTTGTTAATTTACTATGTTAGGCATGATGATTAATTAGTATAATCTGTTTGATAGATGCCAGTTACTTGCTTAATTTTTGTAAATTCACTTTGTCACCACTTTCATTTACAGATTGCAGTCAAAGTCCTGGTCTTTTTTTTATGTCTGGCATTTTGTGTATTTCTTTTTTCTGTCTGTTGTTGTACTTGTATACTCTTTCCCAGGTAATCCTAATCTTTTGTTTTCTGCTCATGGTCAATTCATTGGACTATTTCAATTATAATTTATAAAAATAAATATATTTTGCCATCCAAAACTCTGTTCAACCAAGAACTATCACTTTCCTTGGTCGAACTTAATAGGCATATGTATTTTTTCAACATGTAACTGTAACAAACTGTTACAACCCCTTTAGGAACAGGTGAATAAACCCACAGTCTAGCTTCAACATATTGTTGGTATGAGAACGGGGAGGCCGATTCATTAATAGCGCCAGGTAGCGACAGATGAGCGCCAGTAGCGTGATTTTCACAGCGCCAGCTAGTATTCGCTGTGCTTGGCCGGGGTTTGCTTGTTGACAGCGACTCAGTCGGTGTGCGGTAATGTTGAATACGGGCTTAGGGGTCGCTGTTTCACAGGTTCAGCGTTGTATGGGTGCGCCTGACAACGAATGGCCAGAGCGAACGGCTTGCTGCAGATTCATTAACAAATCACGCTCCGAATTTTTTCGCGCTGTGAATTCCTTGTTTAAACCCCAGAGCGCTGGCAGCGATGGATTTAAAATAGTTTTTAACCCCCAAACAACCATATTTTTTGATTGTAAAATTATACAAGTTTTTATAAACATTTTGTAATATGAATACATTAATATCAGACCTGCAATATCAATTCTGCACAAAATCATTTTTTTTTTTTTTACCTTAAAAAAAAATCCTAACATTGCAGAAGTGGTCACAGAATTTTTGACATTAAAAAAAAAAAAAAAAACATTAATAGCAAGTAATTATGAATAATTAAAGATTGCTCCATTGAAATGCATTGAACATCGCCAGGGAGCGACAGGTCATACCTGTCGCTGTGATGGGATTAGCAGCGGCGCTGTTCGTTGCAGTCGGCTACATGATGAATCCCGCGGTAGCTGTCGCTCTTGCCGGCGCTAGCCTCATTTAGCTTGATAAATGCGTCATTGTGGCCGACGCCGGGCGTACTTGAGTCGGTAGCCGCCGTTAGCTGGCGGGACCTGGCGCTCGTCAGACACTACCTGGCGCTATCGCTTGATGAATAAGGGCATTAGTATCTGGCAAGCAAACAGGCAGTCAAGGAGTCTTATTAAGCATAAAAATATAAGCATACATATAGAATTTAATGCCTGATGATTAGATGTTATTTAATATGTACAGTGACATATAATATGATGTTGTCATTATTGTATTTCCCCATTTTCTTTGTCTGTTTCTTTCATATCCTAAAAAATGGAATCGTTCTCAATTCACATTTTTTTACACCATTGATAACCATTATGCCTTTATGTTCCTGAGGACCCTTTCACACCTTCCTACTTCCTTCCTTCCACATCTTTTTATAGCAGGAATACTCCAGCATAACAAAAGCGTAAAAGAAAACAAAAAACAAAAGGGCTCTTTCGAATCTTTGTGCGATTTTTGCTGCATGCAGCCCATAGGAGTCTATTGTAAATAAAGGGGCTAGATACCCACTACCGCCTCCTGGTCCATTGCCTGGTTTCTGATGTTATCATTTGTCCCTGCTGCTCCTCTGACTTTGCTTCTGCCTATCATTCTTCATTCCACCATCCAATGCAGTTGCCTTCTTTTGCTTACAGATTCTTCCACCTCCTGGTCCATTGAAATGGTTATGTTGCTATAATTTTTCTCAGCTGGCTCCTCTGACCTTGCTTCTGTCTATCATTCTTCATCCCAGCATTCACTGTAGCTGCCTTCTTCTGCCACCAGGTACTTTTACTGGGCCTTGCTATCACCATCTTTGCTAGTTTCTGCTTCCACCTTTTTATCCTAAATCTTTTGCACCGGGGCACAGAAGTACCTATTTATGTACAAACGGGCAGGCTGATTCATCATTAGCAGCAGGTAGCGACAGATGAGCGTCTGTAGCAGGCATTTTCAGAGCACTACTGCTAGTAGTCACTGTGCTCAGCCGTGGGTCGCTACTTTATAGCGACTCAGTCGCTGTTCAGTAATGTTGAATACATTGTGAGGAGTCGCTATTTGACCAGTACAGCGCTGAATGGGAGCGCATTTTAGCGGCTGCTCATAGCGACCGACTCACACCATATTCAGCAAAAAAACAGCCTCACAAATCTCTGGCGCTGAAAAATACTTGTTTGAAGGCTAGAGCGCAGGAGGCAGTGTGTTTAAAGTGTGTTTTCAAGCATCTATCAACTAGTAACAAAGCGAAAACATTTGGAATGGATGGAATTACATTGTAGGAACATTGTAACATGAACACTTTAATGGCAGACCTGTAATGTCATTTCTGAGGAAATATATAAAAAATTAAAAAATTGTGAAAAAACTGCTTTTTCAATGCCAGAAGAGGTCACAGAATTATTTGTGATTTTTGGAAAAAAAACAAAACAAATACCCCGTTTAAAAAGAAGAAAAGGTTCATCCATTGAAATGTATAGGGGAGCTTCAAGTAGCGAGAGGTCATACCTGGCGCTGTGCAAGGCTGAACGCTGGCGCTTTTCACTGAGGCTGTGAAAATGATGAATCAGACGCTACATGGCGCTATCCCAGTCGCTAAGCAGATTCTGCTTGATAAATGTGTAATTGCGTGCCGTGTGCGGCGTTCACCGGTCGCTACCTGTCGCTACCTCTCATTAACCAGCCACTACCTGACGCTATCCCTTCTTAAATAAGGGCCAAAGTAATTAATTATATACCAATTGAAACAAAATGAATGAGGGCTCTGCTTACAAGCTACAATCTAAGAAGTATGTGAATGGGGGTGACACCAAAGATAAGGCCTGATAGTCTTCAAGTTTAGAGTTTCACTAAAGGAAAAAAAGATTGGTTACCTGCAAAATGTAATACAAATCCGGTAACCTCTCTGACCAAGTAGAATGAAGCAATTTACAATCCGTAACATCCTTCTGTCCATTATGCTTTTTAATGTGACTGGTATCTGGAATTGGTCCTAAATAAATTGCAGCCATATGTTTTTTGTGTATATAGATCTGTATCAGACACATATGGACATGTTAGAGTTTTTTAGATTATACTTTTTTGAAACAAAAAAAAAGCATGGAATTCACCAGATTACAAGTATAAGCAACATGTTACTTACATAAAATGAAGAATGGTACTTATTTGTAGTTTTTGAACATCTCTGTAAAGTTTGTGCGGCTGAAATGTTTAGAAGGATTTTAGTAAGAAAATGTAGAAAAGGATATTCCAGCCCGTCCTTGGAGACAATTCTTCCTGCAAGTCTAATCTATAATGTTTCAAATTTAGCCATATCCTAGTGGAATGACACATAAATGGTTCCATCTGTTTAGAAGTTCCCTAAGGTAATCTGCACAATCTTAGAGAATGTTCTCTTCTCCACCGAGAGCATGTTGAGAACTGATTGTAATTGTATTTCCAATCCACACAAACGTTCATTTATTACTTTACTACATCTTTATGCTACAGTTTCTTTTATGTGTGCTATATTTACTTCAGTTTGGAACTGGGTCAAACCATTTCATAATCCTTAAAGGGAACAAATTATTTATGGTGAACTTACTAAACTTGAACACCCATTTTTCACCAAATTGGTGTAGTTCCAGGGGCAGGGAGGCATCTCGACTATGGATGCCCCCTGTGCATTTACGGTGACAAACGGTAGAAATATTACCTTTCTCCTTGGTTCCCCGGAGAAATGGGAAATCCAGTACTGTGATTGACTGCCAAGGTCAAGTGATTGCCTAGAATAACACCCATTTTCTGAAAAATGGGTGTTGTTAATGTTTATCAGGAAAGCAAAAGAGTGGATGACTATAAGGGCAAAGGCAATGGTTTTGTGCTTCTATAATTTTCCTGTAGCACTATGTTTGTACTTCCTTTAAATCTCTTATCGTCATTCTGTAATTTGATTTCTTAGATAAAACTACATGGCTTGACTCATGCCTATATTTTCTTGCTGAACATATACACTGTGGCCCTTATTCATCAAGCGATAGCGCCAGGTAGTGTCTGACGAGCGCCAGGTAGCGGCAGCTAACGGCGCCTACCGACTCAAGTACGCCCGGCGGCGGTCACAATGACGCATTTATCAAGCTAAATGAGGCTAGCGCCGGCGAGAGCGACGGCTAGCGCGGCATTCATCATGAAGCCGACTGCAACGAACAGCGCCGCTGCAAATTCCTTCACAGCGACACGTATTACCTGGCGCTACCTGCCGCTCTCCCATACATTTCTATGGCAGACGCTGCAATGATTGTTCTTAGTGGTTTTGGGGTTTTTTGCTTTTGCACAAAATTCAACACATGTTTATATTGATATGTTTTATGAATCTAGCTGGTTATTTATCTTTTTTTTTTTTTTTTTTTTTTTTCACAATGTAATGTTGTGAGTGACATGGGAATTGCATCTCCTCCACCCAAACTCATTGGCCTCAAAAGCGCTGGTTTTCCACACAAACGGGGCTTGTAAAGCTATTTTGTAGCCTGTCAGGTTGGGCGGTCACGTTCGCTCTTCGAAATTGTCAGCGCCCAAGCTATTCTGCAGCCCTGTCCTTGATGAATCTGTGTTGGTCAGTGTTTCTGCAGTCGCTGTTTTAATTCGCTATGTGGCGGCGCCAGCGTCGCTGTGCCTCGCTGCGCTGCGTTGTGCGGCGCTGTGCTGTTCATACATGTGCCCTTCTGCCATTTGCAAGGAATTCACTTCCCGCGACCCCAGTCGTTGTTAATGAATACACTGTAGTTGTGAGCGTGCCTGGCCACATTTTGCAGGATTAACATTCAGTCGTACCAGCTCATAACAACCCGTTATGCATTCTCATGTGTGCCACATTTTCAGGTAGTTGTCTAGTTTGATTGTGTGATGACTTTGTGAAGGAATAAGATTTGTATATTTAAGCACAACGGTGTATGCTTTAGAAGGACCTATGCATTCCAGTATGTAGAACCCCCTGCTAAATCAAGCTAATAATTTGTGGCGCCGTGGGCCCTAGCTTGTTTTTCAGCGTCATTTTAATGTTTTTCCGCCACTTAGCTTGCACATAGCTGATATTAGCTTGTCCCTGCTGCGCGCCTTTTTTTTTTTTTATTTTGGAAGCACAGTTGCTTGCGTCATATCCGGTTCCGGGATCCTCCTTTGCGTTTCAACGCCACCTTAAGGTAAAACTGTCTTGCGCTTATGCCAATAGCTTGTTTTTCTGCGTCATTTTAATGTTTTTCCGCCACTTAGCTTGCACATAGCTGATATTAGCTTGTCCCTGCTGCGCGCATTTTTTTTTTTTTATTTTGGAAGCACAGTTGCTTGCGTCATATCCGGTTCCGGGATCCTCCTTTGCGTTTCAACGCCACCTTAAGGTAAAACTGTCTTGCGCTTATGCCAATCGCTTGTTTTTCAGCGTCATTTTAATGTTTTTCCGCCACTTAGCTTGCACATAGCTGATATTAGCTTGTTGCTGGGGCGCGGTGCGTATTTTTGGTTTGTTTTGTTTTTTATGTCTCATGTCGCTAGCGTCATTTCCGGTTCCTGTTTCCTCCTTAGCGTTTCCAATATGGCTCCCAAACGGCGAGTAATGCGCCTCCCCAGCTCCTCCTCAGATTCCGGCCCCACCACCCCTCCCCCACATCCCCCACCTACCTCACCTTCCCCAAATACCACCCCTCCCACCCATTCCCCTCCTGTGCCCCAAAAACAAAGGCGCACCCGGGTGGATAGCCGGGTCAATGGCCAGGTTGTTAAAGTGAGTATTTTAGTTTTGTATTTTTAGTTTAAAAATGTATAAACACACAGGGTGGATAGGGGCTGATATTTTTTTGTTTTTAGTCCAAAATTGTACACTCCACATGGGGCATCCCCATTGTGGATGTCCTGCTTGGATGCCCCCCCCCCCCCCCTGGAGGGCCACAAAAATTAACTCTGGCCCGTCCCATCTGTGCATGCGTGAGTTGCGTATGCCTATTGCGCTTACCTCTAGCATGGTGTACCCCTGCGCCATACATATTTTCAATTGGTGTGCAGGCGCACTCCCTGTTAGAGTCAAACGCCACATGCGTACTTTGCCGTGCAGATGCAGCTGAGCTGGTATGCACCTCCCAAGGCCCTTGGTTGCGCATACCACACCGGCGTGGACCGCTGTGTTTGGCTTGCGGAGTGACGTGGGAGTGTCCTCAGCTGTGTATTTGGGCCCTTCAAAGGGGGTTGCAGACAGTGGGCCACCCACAATAGTTGTGGCCCAAAAAAGTGCACACAAACCCAGACTAATGTAAATCCTGGGTGTGGTTCCACTTTGATCTTGTCTCTGTATAACTGTTTATGACATTGTTCTGAGGTCATGTTTTGATTATTGTTTGTTTTTTTTTTTTTCCTTTTTTCATAGGACTTCTGCCTGGCCGAATACGACTATGCCCGAGGAGCAAAAAAACGCCTTGCCATGGAGGTGAAGGCCACTGTGTCCCGGCGCTTCAAGACCGACCTGACCATCCGGGCGATACAACAGAAATGGTCAGATTTTAAGCGCCGGGACCCAGAAGGCGTGTACCGCCTATATGATGCCTACGCATCAGGTAAGTTAAAGCTTATGTTCTTTTTGGCCTTTGTGCAGAATCATCTGCTAAGCTGTGTCCTTTTTTGCTCTTTATATTAATTATTTGCTTTCACCCCCTCCACACAGATAAGCGTCCTCCCCTGGGGAAACGTGGGAAGGGATTCCTCCCCCGAACCAGGCAGGCGGACTCGGGGGAGTCATCGGGGGAGGGTCCCTCCCGCGGGTCCTATTTAGAGGACCCAGGGGAGGAAGGGGATGACGCCCCAGAGGAGTGTGCTGCTGGGGGGCAGGCTGGATCAAGCCTCAGCTCCTCACACTCTGAGGCTGAGGACTCTCACCAGGCAAGGGGCCACTCTCAAGCAGGGAGTGAGAGGGAGGAGGGTGGCCCTTTGCCTGGTGGATCTTCTGAGCAGAGTGTGAGGAGCCGAGGCTCCCCGCCTCCTCCTCAGAGCCCTCCCTGGGCTTCAAGTGGCGCTTCATCCCCTGGTGAGTTTACATGTTTTAATTGTTAGTCTGTGACAGGTTTCATCTGACCATTTGTGCTTAGCCCTTGCAATTCCTCTGTAATTTGCAGGGCATCATATAGGCGGCACCTCCATGGATTTTTGGCGTCAAATCCTCCTCGGGCATAGTCGTGGTAAGTGTATGTTTTAAGCTAGTTCATTTTGGACTTTATGTCATTCCTTAAAGTGGACCCACAAACCTTGCTGATATTGTTTGGATTATGGCGCCTTGCCTGCCAAATCACATCCCTCACCCAGGGCCCCCCCACAACCAAACACCACAAACTACTTCCCTCTTTGGGGGTGGCAGAAGCCATTGTCCCTGCCTCCTGTGTGGCACTCGAGATGTGTGTGCGCCTGCGCTCTGTTTCCTACTGGCATGCGTGTGCGCACACACTGGCGGAGTGATGTGCGGAAGGCAGGGGCGGTGGCGGACTAAAATTGTGTGGCTCTGCCAAAGTAGACTACTACACTGAATAATCACAATCCTGTGTCTTGGTACACTTTTAACAGACACGTTTCCTGGTCCATTGTCTAAGCTGGTTTGCTAATGTACATTAACATCACCAACCACACTACAGTGCTAGCCAACTGGAAACCACCCCTATGTTTCTGGCCACACCATGATGTGTGCTAGCAAAAGTTAATTTACGTGAAGTAGTTAGGGCAAACACATGTTGCACACTGGTAACATTATCCATTAAATTGGTAAGGAGTCATTTACATTGCAATGTAAAGGTTAGTGCCAGATTGGCAAAATGGATACATGTGGCAACCATAAACACTTCACATTAACTAATGGGCCAGGAATATAGCAAATATCGTTTAACATGTATGTAAAGAAGTGTTTGTTTTTGGAGCTAAGACTCAATAACCAGATTGATGTCCAAACTTCGGGTGTCATAGCTCCACTAAATGTAGTTTGGTTTTTTTTTTTTTTATGGACAGATGTTGCTACGCAGACGGAGGCAGAATTCCTCCTCCCCACACCAGCTCCAGGGACGGCCAGCAGCATGGGCCACCGCCACAGCTGCGATGGTGAGTACATCCAAATTAATATGGGTAAATACTTTGTAAACATTTCTCTTCTACTTACATTTGTAGAAATGTGAAATTGACCAATGTGTGAATATCACACACATCTAGGTTAAATGTGTTTGGTCAATAATCCAACATGCCAGTCACCATCCTTGATAGTTGCCTCACATTCTTGTTACGGACACATACGGACTATTTGTGGCGTATAGACAACCAAATGGGGCTGATTAGGTGTTTACCAATAACATTATAGGGCAAACTTCCCTCTTCCTTAGGCACTGATGTTTGGCTTGGACTAAAGACATAAATGTCCTTACTTGCCCATAAACATTATTACCTTTGCAAGAGTGAACCTGGCCCAACACCAAGGCTGTTTAATGTGCATTAAACATTTAATTTGCCAACAACTAACAACTAACACCCCGCAGAATATACGATAAGTGCAGGGACCACGGGTCCACCCCACCAAGCAAACCCCTAATTATGGGAAATTATATTCCGCTGGCTCCTGCGCAACACTCCAGACGTGCATTTTTCCCCCCTGGGCCTCTGTGAATGGCCGCCGGGTCCCCATGAGCAGCCAGCGAGTGACATGCGTGAAGAGGGGTTGGAAGAGGAGGGTACATTCCTGTTCCCTGCATAGACGTTAGCGTGCCTTCTTTGTGCCAAGCACGTTGGAGCATGGAGAGGTGAGTGGCTATGGATTACTGTGTGTATACACACATCAGGGGAAATACAGATCTGTGAGAAACAACAAAGTGGGCCAAAACCCAGGATAAACTATATTGTGGGTGTTGGTCCACTTTAAGAGTAAAGGTATGTGGTCCTAACATGTTTTCAAGTCAATCTTAAAACTTTATTTTAAAATGTTAGGGGCACATTGTTCACCAATGTTAATGTGAGTGTTAGCAAGTTAGAAACACTGACATTACATTGCTACATCTGTGTATGTTGAGTTGCCAAACAAATTCTAATATATTATTTTTTATCACATCTCTACAGCTTGTATACGCCAGCATCGCAGACTGTGGCGGGCCTTCCGACAGATGAAAGGGATGCTGCTGGCCATGAAGAGGCGTCGGAGACGTTAGGGTGGGGGGGATGGCTGCCCTGGCCATGTTTTCCTGGCTTTGTTGGCCTATGTTGCCCGTGTTGGGCCAATTTCTATAAAGACATTTATCTTTACCAAGAACTGTGTTGTTCCTTGACCAGCATAGGTTTCGATTCCCCAAAACCATTATGTCTAAAATTAGGCTGCCATTTTGAGCCAGTACATGTTTACACCATAGTAAGCAATGTTAACTAATGTTGCACATAAATGGTGGCATAATATTAGAGATGATTGAGCAAATCAGCCCTGACTGTGTATTTAGCTTTCACATGTATGGATAAACACAAATTAGAGGTGGTTTTCAAAAATATATTTACATAAATCATAAGAAAAAGGTATACAAATTAATATTCTTGGCTGGGTGGCCGGGGAGGTTGGGAGTCATTGCTAGGGGCGGTGTTGGGGGACAACAGTGCAGTAAAAAATATAGACTGCTGTTGTATGAGCTGTTGTATCAACAACAAAGTTTGGTCCTGCCGCTGTATTGCCTCTGCCTGGCGCTGTATTGCCTCTTCCTGGCGCTGTACAGATTGCTCGATAACATTGGCAAGGCGACCAAGGTCCTGGTTCTGTTGTAGGTTTTGCCTTAACTGGTCCACCTGGCGCTGCAGGCCCTCATTTTGTTGCTGACACATCAGCACCTGATTTTCCAACGCCGCAATGCGCTCATTAGTTCCATCACGCGGCTGTTGGCGACTGTAGTCCTCCAGCATCCGGACCCCTAGTGTGTAGAAATCGGCACTGGTTGGTGCCACACCTCCTCTTGCTGTGGTTGGAGGCTAAAAAAATAGTAAACCACATTTTAGTCAAACGGAACAAATGCAGTTATGCCCCTCCCAAAAGTTACCATAAACACTCACTAGACAACTTACCCTTGTCTGAGCCTCTGAAGCTTGGCCACATGGGACTTGGGAAGAGGTCCCAGCTTGGGGTTCTGGTTCCGCCTCCTGCCAAAACAACAATGAAATGAAATGTTACATGTTGCTTCTTCCACTACCCACGAATATGCCAATGGGTTTAGAGGTCGTCTACATCAGCCATGTTACCTGCGTGTCCTCCAGCCCAGGTAGGCTCGAGGTCTCGCTGCCAGAGAGTCGCGAATCAACATCAGAGATGTCGGGCAAGTTGGCAAATGCTAAACAGGAAAATCAGGTTAGTAGGTCTGTGGGCAAAACTCTAATGTAACCTGGTTAGGCTATCGAGGCCATACCTCTAAAAAGTTAAAAAATACACAGTAGACCAAAGGTCTTGGTTAAACTCAGATTGTTAACATGTATGTTACAGGACTAAGACCCACTAATTTCTGCAAATCTCATCATAAACATTGCTTAAATTAAACATACCCGCAATATCCCAGATGTCTGGAGTGGGGTCCTCACTCGAGATTGGACCTTGAAAATAGATGTGGACACACAAGTTGCCAGAAGCAAGTGGCACAACATTAGAGCCAAAATACATACTATAGCAATGCAAAACCACTTACCCTCATCTCTGGCAGCTGGAACTTGAGGGGCCCTTTCTGGACAGCCACTTCCGATATTCGGGTCAACTAAATAAAAAAAAAAAAGTGTCTAAAGATTCAGCAAACTACTACAGGGAATGTTTTCCTAAAAATATGTCCGCAAATATACATTGCTATCACTAAAATAACTAATAGACTGACCCTGGGGAGGCAACCAGCACTCCCAAGAGGCATCTTCAAGTTTACAAAGCAAACATGTAGCTTAGTAGACTAACCAAATTGAAGCAGTGTAACCTAAACAGCAGAAAGGATACATTATGTATTGCTCTACACACCAACAGGGTCCTGTTGACCGGCAACATCGGAAGTGGGGTCCAAAGATGAACCAGTCACTTGCCCTACAAAGAAAAAAGACAAATGAGACCCATGCACTTGAGTCAAAGTGGATCAAGCAAGGTGAACACATGCACTTACCGACATCCAAAGAGTAGGTGGGATCCGGAGGAGATGCTGGGGCCAAGGGCATGGGAGCTAGGGCAAAATAAAACCAACATTGAGCCATAGCTAATGTGCGTGCCAAAATACAACATGCATTAAGGTGTGTGAGCAGCTCTTTCACTAATATTGACTAATCAAGCCAAGTGTGGCTCACACATTGATATGCCTATATATGGCTACACATCTCTGGCATCCTACATATCTACACATGTTAGGGCCTTGTTAGTTACTGACTGTGAGTGTTACAGTGGGCGTGCAATTAGGGCGCACCCACATATTATTAATAGTCAACAGGGCAAACCTTTATTGCTTGAGCTGGTCCCACACCCATTTGTTTTTCAAAAAACCAGCAAACAAATAATGGGTAAATACCTTCAATGGCAGACTGGGGTAGCCTTGAGGTTGCTGGAAGGGCAGGAGCTTGGTTGTCCGGAGCCACATCCCGGACAGCAGCATGTGCACCTATGCATAAAGCAACAGACAGAAAAGTTTCAAATGTTTTAGCTATAATGTAATACTTCACAGGTCCTACAGTTAGTTGGTCAGAATGTAAAAATGCTAATCACATACATTAACATTAGGTTATAGTAAAAGCCATAAAATATGTACCTTCAGCCCAACCGGTGGTGTCATCCCCAGGATCCACACCCTGCAGCCGAGCCAGTGGGATTTTGGCCTTCAGCATCTCCTCATACGGCCTGTAGGTACTCTTTGGAGCCTGGATGAACCCACTGTCCACATCAAGATCGTGATTCATCTTTTTCATAAGGGCCCCTCGCAAAGTGTAGAAGCGTTTCCTGCAGGATGGGCCACTACGTGGGTGTTGAGCTGTGCTACTAAGCTCCACACCAATGGCATCCCACAGTTTGCTTCTTTCTTGTTTGCCTATGGACTTGCTTTGGGAGCCAAATATCAGCTCCCATTTCGCAAGTGTCAGGCGCACAAGATGATTATTCTCAGCCAAATTAAATTCAGGCTCCCTCTTGGCACCTGGGCGCTTAGCCTGGGGTGCTGCCCCACCTTCAGGCTGTGCCCTTTTCCGTAAGGGAGGTCTGCGCACAGCACCCACCAAACTCCTACTCGGGCCTGCTGTGGCCGGCAGATGTCCTGTATTTGGCTCCATCCTGTAGCTGCACACACACAAAAATCAACACCCCACAAGCACGCATGCACACTACAGAATGGCATCGCAATCTCTTAGGCTTGGGCAGGTTTTATGTGCTCTAACAGCCAATCCAAAAGCAGCCCACTTAATTGATTCACACATACAGCCCAGTTCCTTCTAGGCACACCTCCACTGCACTGACAGAAGCATGTGTGTTAGCCAATTAACTCATTACAGACCTCAATCAACAAACAACACACACCCAAATCCAACAATGGACTGATGTATCTGCAACCCTTGTGACATGTGCTTAGCCTAACGGCTATTTAAAAAAACAACAGCTTCACTTTCATTGGTCCCCACCTGATTTTTGGCCCATGTCCGTTAATGCACGCACGTTACGGCTCAAGTACGCTAGTAGCGCTACTAGCGTGCGCGTGCGCACTCTGTTTTACGCACACCTGGGTCGGCTAATTGGCGGCCGGAAATAGCAGAGCGACGCAAAAGGCGGCAAAGCGGACCTGTCACTTTTGAAAATGAAGTATAAAAGGAAGGAATGAACTAGGTTCTGCTATTCTTACACTGTGGCAAAGGCTGTGGTGTGGTGCTGTGCTCGCTTCCCTTAGCTCATTTGAGCCTCTGTCTGGTTTCTGTCCTCACTCTCTGTGGCTTGTTGGGTGATTTCTGACATCAGTGCTGTTTCTTTAGGAGCTTGGTTTGGGTGGCATCTGCAAATATTGTGTAGCATACAGCAAGTGAGGCTTGATTTTGGGGCCTTTTGTGGGCTGTGCAGCAACTCCCCTCTTGGTTGTGCTTAACTTAGAAAGCTGGTTTTCAGCAGGCTGGTGGTTTGGACCACTATAGTTCTGGTTTTGTGGTGAGCTGCATTGTAGCGGGTGTGTGTGTAGTGTGATTGTTTGTGTGTGTGTTGTGTGTTAGTGTTTTTTGTTGTTTATTTTTGTTTTTGTATATATCTTTAGTGTGTGTGATGGATAAGAGGGTGATGTATGGTGTCTGGGTGGATGGATGTATGTGTATGCTGAAAGAGCAGGAGGAAAGGGAGCGGGGTGTTGTGAGGCTTAGGGCACCCCGCTCCTTTGCAATCCGCCTTTCAGTATGGGACTTAAGTGACGAGCAGATCAGGAGCCGCTTCCGTCTGAATCGTGCTGCACTACAGTCCCTATATGATCAGATTAAGACCAAAATCGAGCCATCCACCAAACGCACTCACTCCATTCCAGGCATAGTACGCCTGTGTGCCACTCTTAATGTGTTGGCACGAGGGACCTTCCAGGCAACCTCAGCCCTCCTCAGCGGGATAAGCCAGGCTACTATGAGCCGCATCCTAATCCAGGTAGTTCTGGCAATTTGTGATTTAATCCCAATTTACATCAAGTTTCCTGAGGAGGAGGAAGAGGTTGCCAAAATAAAACATGCTTTCTATCTGATGGGAGGGATCCCGAATGTGCTAGGGTGCGTTGATGGTACACATATCCCTTTCCGCCCTCCCCGTGCACAGGAGCTGTCCTACAGAAACAGGAAGCAGTTCCATTCATTTAATATCATGGTGGTCTGTGACCATGAGATGAAGCTGCGGGCGGTGAGATCGGGGTTCCCCGGCTCATGCCACGATTCTTACGTCTTGCAGCGGACAGTCCTGTGCCGGAAGTTTGATAACAACGAAATGCCAGCTGGCTGGCTACTGGGTAATAAATTAACCATGTCTATGTATTTTGCTAATATGTGGCCTAGTAAGGCAATTTTAAACAAACTACCACCCAAAAACATGTACTAGTACTAATTGCTGTCTCTCTCCTTGTGTTTTGTCTACAGCGGACAAGGGATATGGGCAGAGAACGTGGGTCATGACTCCGGTCAGGAACCCACGGACCTCTGCCCATGAACGCTACAATGCAGCGCATCGCAAGACCAGAAGCATTGTGGAAAGAACCATCGGCCTGCTGAAAGCACGCTTTCTCTGTTTGGCACGGCCAGGAGGAGAGATGCTCTACAGCCCACAGAAGGTTTCCAAGATCATCCTTGCCTGCTGTGTGCTACACAACATTTGCATTTGTCACCGAATCCAAGCCCCCGAGGAGACAGCACTGGTGCCAGAAATCCCCAACCTGCCCGCAGATAGAAGTGAGGACACCCAGACTGGCGATGAGCTAAGGGAAAGGCTGATCACTTCTTATTTTGCGGTAAGCTAACTACCCTTCACTCTAATGCAAGTACTGCACTCCTGTTTAAATGTCTTTGACCTCCCATCCAAAAGAGCAACCAAACACACTAAGGGGGGGTTTAAGATGACCCAAACCACTCTAAGGGGGGTGTAATATGACCCAAACCACTCTAAGGGGGGTTTAAGATGACCCAAACCACTCTAAGGGGGGTGTAAGATGACCCAAACCACTCTAAGGGGGGTTTAAGATGACCCAAACCACTCTAAGGGGGGTGTAAGATGACCCAAACCACTCTAAGGGGGGTTTAAGATGACCCAAACCACTCTAAGGGGGGTTTAAGATGACCCAAACCACTCTAAGGGGGGGTTTAAGATGACCCAAACCACTCTAAGGGGGGTTTAAGATGACCCAAACCACTCTAAGGGGGGGTTTAAGATGACCCAAACCACTCTAAGGGGGGTTTAAGATGACCCAAACCACTCTAAGGGGGGGTTTAAGATGACCCAAACCACTCTAAGGGGGGTTTAAGATGACCCAAACCACTCTAAGGGGGGGTGTAAGATGACCCAAACCACTCTAAGGGGGGTTTAAGATGACCCAAACCACTCTAAGGGGGGTTTAAGATGACCCAAACCACTCTAAGGGGGGTTTAAGATGACCCAAACCACTCTAAGGGGGGTTTAAGATGACCCAAACCACTCTAAGGGGGGGTGTAAGATGACCCAAACCACTCTAAGGGGGGTGTAAGACGCCAATGTTGGTTATCAAGTTATGCATTTTTTTAAAAGAAAGCACAAAATAACTATAAAGATATATACTAACTGCACTTTTCTTAATTTTTCAGGCACAAAGAGATGCACCATGATCTCGACATTCCTCTTACAACCCTTTCCTGGACTTTACTTTTCTTTTGCATTTCTGCTGGACTTTTCTTTTTCTATTTCATTTATGTTTTATTATTATTTTTTTTTTAGAGACAAAATTAAAAAAAAATTAGATATATACATGTGGCTATGTGTTTAATTCGGTTGTAAGTTTCCTTTACATTCTAATTCCTATTTTCATTTTCCTTTTCTTTCTCTGTTCTGTTATTATTTTCCTTTTCTTTCTCTGTTCTGTTTTTATTTTCCTTTTCTTTCTCTGTTCTGTTTTTATTTTCCTTGTCTTTCTCTGTTCTGTTTTTTATTTTCCTTTTCTTTCTCTGTTCTGTTATTATTTTCCTTTTCTTTCTCTGTTCTGTTTTTATTTTCCTTTTCTTTCTCTGTTCTGTTTTTATTTTCCTTTTCTTTCTCTGTTCTGTTTTTATTTTCCTTTTCTTTCTCTGTTCTGTTTTTATTTTCCTTGTCTTTCTCTGTTCTGTTTTTATTTTCCTTTTCTTTCTCTGTTCTGTTATTATTTTCCTTTTCTTTCTCTGTTCTGTTTTTATTTTCCTTTTCTTTCTCTGTTCTGTTTTTATTTTCCTTTTCTTTCTCTGTTCTGTTTTTATTTTCCTTTTCTTTCTCTGTTCTGTTATTATTTTCCTTTTCTTTCTCTGTTCTGTTTTTATTTTCCTTTTCTTTCTCTGTTCTGTTTTTATTTTCCTTTTCTTTCTCTGTTCTGTTTTTATTTTCCTTTTCTTTCTCTGTTCTGTTTTTATTTTCCTTTTCTTTCTCTGTTCTGTTTTTATTTTCCTTTTCTTTCTCTGTTCTGTTTTTATTTTCCTTTTCTTTCTCATTGGTGATTTAATTGTATTTCCTTTTTAGGTAACAAATAAAAATAAAAAAAAATGTGGCTATGTGTTTAATTATGTTTTATTTTCCATTTATATTCGAAGATCTGGTAGAATTTAATTACCTTTTACACACAATAAAAAAATTTTTACATTTCAAAACAAATGTGGCAATGTGTTTTATTCAGAAGGTACTGGATGGCCAGGACACAGCAAAGCTAACAGGCGCTGTGTAGAATAGCGTGGTCACACTGACTGACAGCGCCAACAAAGCTGAGGGCCAACATCATATTCAGCAATGTAGGCGTTGTTCGCAACAACGCCAGGTAGCGACTGAGGAGGCCTGCTATAGCGAATCGCTAACGCCCGCGGCTGACGCTAGCGGCGCTCATAGCGCCATACTTCAGTCGCTCATCTGTCGCTACCTGGCGCTATTGATGAATCGGCCTCTGTGTTTCAAAGTATTATGCAAATTGGATTTGACTGTCATATGAATATAATTGTAATACTTATGGATAGTATGGTGTCTCAGGGCTCTTTGGATCTCTGAAATCAATGTCACAAACCTATGACAATTAGTTTGCCAGGTGAGTTCAATTAAAGGACAACTGTCAGGTGCCGTGGGACACCCACCTTCTAAGTTCGCAACCCCAAATCTCCGCTGCTAGGACTTACAGGGAGGAAGGCGGATGAACCAGGAACGAGACTGGGCGAGGTCAGGTAAGCAGGGGTCATACACGGGAGATCAGTCCTAATTAAGCGTGGCACCAAAGGATGAGATGGAAGAATAGTCAGAGTCGAGACAAGGGTCAAGCCGGGAGGTCACGGGTACGCAGTACAAGGGAGCAGGCAAAATCGGAGTCAGAAACAGGCAATGGTCGGTCCAGGCGGCAATCACGGGATGGTCATACACAGCAAGATGAAACGGGAAGAATCAATACGGATAATCACACCCAGCAGCATGCTATCACGGGCAAGGAACAACTGCGGGGAACCAAATTTTATTGGGATGGAGCTGATGGGATTGGATGGGAAGGAGTGGGCTGAACTAAACGGGATTGGGCAAGGGAATGTGCATGATTGGCGCTATTACAATCTTTGGGCTGATTGCCCAGTTTAATTTACAAGGGCATTTCCACCCCAGAAACCCCTGAACAATTGGCTGGCCAACCCCAGGGCTCATTGGCCCAACTACTCCAGCCTCCGGCGGGCGCGCTGCCTGCGTGAGTTCGTATGACAGCCGTGCCCACGCGTGCGCACAGACTGCTAGTGAGGGAAGGTGACACGGGGGGGCGTGTCTGCTCGGCCCCGCTCACTCCGGCGCAGCCTGACGGAGACGCGGCCGTCGGGCGGGGATGGAGCCAGACAGCCGCCGGAGCCCGCCCTGCCTGCAGACGCAGCGGGACCGGCGAGAAGGTGAGTTGTTCATGACAACAACATTTCCTGCCCAGGCACACAATAACTCCCTCCCACCTAATCCACCATGGAAACATTGTGAAATGAGCAATTTTGCAACTTCCAAATTTGCTTCAATTTTTTGTCATGGCTGAGCTGTGAAGAACTTGTCATGGCGCTGCTTTGTATGCTCTAAAACTGCTGGACCATTGTGGCTTGCCATGCTTGCTCACACTGAGAGCACCAAGGGACAGAGTGGCTGTTAGACCTCTTTTTTTGCATGGTCTTGGATGAATGTTATTAAAAGGAGGGAAACATTTGGGGCCCTGCTACAGCTTCAACCTTGAAATGTGGAAAATGGAGGAGAGGCACATGAAGCAGGCATCAGGTAAGCTGTTGCTCCCTTAATATTGCTGTTTGGGTTTAAAGCTCCTTTAAGAAGGAAGTTCCACGTTATTAGGCAGGCTGCAGGTTTCAAGCAAGAAAAAGGAAATCAGGAAAATAGTACAATGTCCTGACCAATGTATGAAAACATTGTATATTTCATAATAACTTAAGCATCACATTCTTATTGTGAAAAGATGTGTTGCAGATTCAGAGCACGGAGGGATTTGTGCAGATAAAGGTACAATGAAGAATGTTTCTCTCAGACAAGTTCATTTGATTAAAAGTGCATCTGCTAAAAGTATTGAACACATCAGAATTAAGTAAATATATTTTTAAAGGTACTATTGAAGCTCTCACCAAATGTCTGTAACAACCCATACAATTGACACATGCAAAGAAATCAAACTCCATATATAACCAATAAATTGAGTTATATGTAATAATAATATGAATAAGACATCAGTTGAAATCTAAATGTAATTCTGCCACTTAGTGCAAATTAATATCAGCTGGTTTAATTTGGTGGTCCATAGAAAGGTGTCTCATTACCAGTCCAGGGTGCCACACAAGAAACATCCTATAATGGGTAAATCCCAGTGAGCCCTCTAAAAAGCTTTGAAACCTTAATGCTGCAAAACACACTGATGGGCACTGGTTATAAAAAATTCTAATTGACTTAAGGTTCTAGTGAGCACTGTTGGGACCATAATCAGGAAGTGAAAAGAACATTATTTCACCATAAACTAGCACATTGAATCACATTTAAAGTTTGCTCAACAACATTTAGACAAGCCTGTGAAAAACTGGAAAAATATAATCTGTTCAGATGAGACCAAAATTGAGCTCTTTGGATGTCGTAATAAACACCATGTTATGAGTTCAAAAGGTACTGCATATCACCCTAAAATAATCACAATACCAACAATTGCTGTTTCTCCACATACGACACTGGCAAGCTTCATATATTTGAAAGGAAGGATAAATAGGCAAATGCACCAACACATTCTTGAAAAAAATCTGTTGCCATTGACCAGGATGATGAAAATGAAGTGAGGGTGGACATTTCAGCCAGACAAAGATCCCAATCCCAAAGACAAAACTAAAGAAACTCAATTGGTTGAGAGAAAATAAAGCTGCGAGAATGGCTCAGCCAATCACCTGACTGGAATCCGATTGCAAATTAACGGAAAGAAATAATGCTCAGAGGCTATAGAGGCCCACAGAATATTCAGGATTTAAAGAGATTTTGTTTAGAAGAATGGTCCAAAACCACATCTGAGCAATGCATGTGACTAGTTTCTCTATACAGGAGGCATCATTAAAGTGGAACAAAACCCAGGATTTTGCCCTGCTGTGTGAAACCCTCCAGGTCGCCAGAACTCACTTACCCCCCTTGGGCCTACGGCGCATGCGCAGCCCTCTTATTTAATCAGCACGCTTGGATCCGCTCAAACCCCTTCGTCCAGGAGCTTACCTCCCTTTTGCGCCCAGGAACCGGGGGTTAACTAGAGACTGGACTTCCACTATACGCAAAAGATATATGAATGTGGGAGGTTCAAAAGAGCAGCACTGGAAGGCTATTCTTATATCCTGCAAATTCCAGTAGAAACTCTTTTAAAAACCCATAAATGCAAAGGATGCAAGAATGTGGTATCGAAAAAGAAGCCCCATGTTAAGATGCTTTGGATTGAAATAGCTTTTTATTTTTGTAAATATGATCTGTTAATGCAAGGTCAACAAATGACCATTTTCAGTTCTTTACAACATATAAAATGTATTTGAACCCTGCGTAATTATTTTGCATTTTGAGTAATTATCAGTGCATTTTGAGTATTTTAATTTGTGAAAACTTTTATCGTTGTGAGGTTTGTTAAATAAAATGGTTGATGACTTGAAGATTAAACTGACTGTCATTTAGGAAAATCAGGGAAAAATGCAATTATCATCATATTTTTTAATGCGGTATAATATCAAAATCATAGAGATTATCATCAAGTTGGTCCCCACTTTAATGCAGTAAAAACGTTGTGGAAAGTCGTCAATTACAGCCTATGGATCTGCCAGTAGCCTGCAAAGAAGAAGTGTCACTGTTTTTTTGCCGTTGTGCATTGTGGATTATGTTGCTTTGAACCAGGCAGCACCATGGCTGAGATGAGGGGAAAGGAAGTGCTCCAAGATGGCTACGACCAGGAGAAAATCGGTGAGGCAGCATTACTTATCCAAGGGCAGGGCTGTCTCTCAAGGTGTTTTTTAGTTTGACTATGTATTTGTGCATTTCTGTTACATCTGGCTCATAATTCTCATGTATTGTGAGTTAGTAATTGTAATTCAACATTTAACAGCACCATGGAAGATTATATAAATAATAATAATAATATTAATAATAATAATACAGGAGTAAATGTAAGTGATGACGATGATTCAGTATCTTGAATGCAGAGTGTGCAAGGGAGTATTTTTTCAGCTGTACAAGGATGTTGGCCTGGCTTAACACTAGTAAAGTTACAATTAATATATTTTTTCCTTAAGCTGGACCAAATGTTAAAATTGCCTTTTGGTCTAGGATTCCTAAGAAGCATTCTGATTTGGGATCCACCACAGTAGGAATCACTACCTAATCCCCTGCAGGACCTCTACACTCACCTAGTCACAATCCACTAATAGTTACATATTTAAGACATATGTCCAACAAATTCGACTAAGGGTGTTGGGGTAATAGTAAAGTACAGCTAATAGTACCTGTTAATGTTATTTTTTTCTAAATAAGCATCTAATCCTTTTTTGAAGCTGTCAGTGGTTGATGCCATAGCAAGCTTCTGTGAGAGGCTATTCCACAGATTTATAGTTCTTATGGTAAAAAAAATGCCCCCTAGGAATCCTACAAACTGGGACAAAGGTCAATTTTATCTTTTGGTCTGGTTTAACGTCAACATCATCAATTTCAGAAAAGAACTGTTACTGATGGAGGTAGTAAGGGATGCTATCTTACTTTCCCTTAGTAAAACCAATGGCAAAGGTAACAATTGATATGGTCATGGCAGTTGGCAAAGGAAGCATCATTGCTCAGCAATTTGATATCACAGGATATCATTAACAATTAACATGACAGCCGATATTGCAGACTGGAGAAGCCGTGCATTCTGGTCTTAGTAATGGTTCATTATTGTTCCCAGACAATAGCGGTTGATTCAGCACCAGGTGTAACAAGTACATCCATTTCATGATTCTTTGCTGATGGCATTTTATCCTTTTTATATTGTATTAACATCAGTAAAGGGGAAGAGGAAACATAAAAGACTGTCTTAGAGACTGCCTTATATTCAACTACAAAAACTTTGGCTATTTTGAGTATGGGAGTGAGGAAAGAGATTTGCAGCCTGTTCTGCAGCCAACTTGACTCCCATGGTACACTATTTGCCTTGAAACATAAGCATGAGTATCTTGGGAAATTAAAACCATAAATAAGAACTGCTTTTGAATTAGCATTAGAGATTTTTTCTTGCTTTTCCGTCAACTTGTGATAAAAAGTGGTCCAGATCTGGCAGGTCTGGAACAACTTAGGCCCTTATTTAACAAGGGATAGCGCCAGGTAGCGAATGGTGAGCGAACGGTAATGACGGTCACCGCCACGAGTTCGCCGGCTCCCCTCCGCAATCACACATTTATCAAGCCGATCCTGCTTAGCGACTGACAGAGCGCCAGATAGCGAATCATTCATCATTATTCCAGCCTCACCCCACAGCGCCAGCGAGCGACCTTGAACAGCGACAGGTATGACCTCTCGCTACCTGGCACTCTCCAATGCATTTCAATGGAACAATCTTTAAATATTCATAATTAATTGCTATTTATGTTTTTTTTTTTTTTTTTTTTAAATGTCAAAATGTTAGATATTTTTTTTAAGGTTAAAAAAAAAAAAAAGAAATTGTGCAAAATTGATATTACAGGTCTGATATTAATGTATTCATATTACAAAATGTTTTGAAAAACATGTTTTTTTTTTTCAAAAAATATGGTTGTTTGGGGGTTAAAAAAATACTTTTAACCCATCGCCGCCAGTGCTCTGGGGTTTAAACAAGCATTTCACAGCGCGAGAATTTTTTGAGCGTGATTTGTTAATGAATATGCTGGGAGCCGTTCGCTATGGCCATTCGCTGTCATGCGCTCCCATACAGCGCGGAACCTGTCAAACAGCGACTCCTAACCCCGTATTCAACATTACCGCACACCGACTGAGTCGCTGTCAACAGCCGAACAACGGCCAAGCACAGCGAATACTAGCGTGCGCTGTGAAAATAACGCTACTGTCGCTCATCTGTCGCTACCTGGCGCTATTAATGAATCGGCCTCCCCCTGTCAGGATTTTAGATTCTCCTCATGGGGGTTAATCACCTGCCCTGTTTGCTCTGTCTGTATCTTTGCATCCCTGGCATACCTTTTGGCGTGCAGCCTCCTTGAAATACAATATGGCTGTTCCTTGCTAGTTATTTCAGGCAAGCATTTCCCTAGGTATTGCCAGGGGTTAAATCGAAACAAAACCCAGGAGCTTGGCTTCGTGCCCTGGGGTATCCCAGCAGCATGCACACTACTGCCCCAACGTATCTGAATGGCTCCCCCTTGAAAACCCTCACAGCCCTTTGCCTCGGTGAAAAGCCAGTGGCCGGCCCTGGAATCTCTTAAATTCCAGACTGGCTATTAGTGGTTTTTGTTCCGCTTTCAAGTTAGTGGTCTGATTCTGACCTCCAGCTCTGATTGACAAATGGCCACATAAAACCAGGCCTCTCCCAGCATACTTTGCTCCTGATAGCCGTAGCTGTCGGTGGAACTTGATATTGTATGCTGAAACTTCTCATGTATGGCTGGTTGACCTTCAAATTCTGACTTCGTCTCGGCCGGCACCTTCGGTACTGTGACCTGTGCCCCCGTGTATGACCTCCGGCCTGCCCATTGATTCTGTTCTTCCGTGTATGACGTCTGCTTCGATTGACATCCCATGTACACCCAAAAGTGCTCACCCACCTGCAAGTCCAACGCTCAGTGAAGATAGTTTGTGCTACTAAGACCTGGGGGCAATTGTGTCTGGTGAGGCCTGCTTGCATCTTGGCAAACGGGGACTTGACTCTAGGTACAGCCAGCGGTGGAGATTGGGCGTTATTCACTGAACTGGACTTTCTAAACTACAAGCCTTATACTTACCTTCATTAAAATAATTTTCCTTAAATCCACTTGTCCCTAATACTACTACCACTCAATTAATCACTGACCTCCACCATTGTTCTTTCTTCCTTTCAGACATATGTATTTAAAGTGCAAACTCAGATCCTCACCACAGTCAGAGGATGTGAACTGATTAAACACCAATTATTAATGTCATGCAACAGCAATAATAGTTATTCTGGTTCTGTAGTAAGCAACCAACCCTTTAAGCCAAGTTTTGAAATTAGAATTTATACATTTGTAATGAAGCCTTTTTTATTAAATGAATTACTTTTTATTCTGCATATTTTTACAGGCTAATGGCTCGTAAACATTAAAGTTTTATGTGCTTGTTCTAACTTCCTTTATGTCGTTAATTCCTCTCATGGTATGTGCTGAAGGTAACACTTATGTGTGAGCTCTGTAAATGAATTATTTATTCAGTATGTTACTTTTCCTATTTAACAAACATTGCACTTTATTTTGTGCAATAATGGGATTAAACGGGTTCAGCAGGCAATGCAAAGCATTTTCCCGTTATGTAATGCTAACCCTGGCAATGTCTTAAACCTTTTGAACATTGTGGGCCACCCTAAGCAATTTGGAAACTGGTTATGGGCGACAATAAATAGGTTCAGAATTCGAATGTACCATTTTAAAGAGCATAACAAAGATTTTCTACAACAATCAGTATACCCACTATCTCCAGAAACTCCAGTAGATTTATTTTTTTCACTCGTCTCTCCTTCCACCGCATCACCCCATTACCGCATTTATATCTAACAATTCTGACATACTAGCAATATTGATTGCCTTGCATGATTTCCTTACCTCTCCAAATATATGGTTCCCATATTTATAGCCCATCAGTTCCAAATCGTAACAGTATTCTCAATACTCTACCCATTTAAATGCCTATCATTGCTAAAACATGCAATTAAATACAGAAAAAACGGTTATCTAGTTATATTGCCAGGGATTTCATCCAGGGGTTTTGTTGCACAATCAATGTCAGCACATTCCTCTAAGCCACCACTGCCACCTCTTTTTGGCAATGCACCCCTTCTTTATCACTATCCTTATAATCATCCTGACTGAGTTTCTATTTAACTATATTTACACAGTTTTATTTACCTCTTCCACTTCCCCCAAAGCAGGTCAGGGGCCACATCAGATGGCTCAGAGGGCCACAGGTTAAGCAATTGTCCTAAACTTTTCCCCATTTTTTTAAAAGAAGCTTTTGTTGCTGACATTTACATTTTAAACATTTTATTTTCACTTTCTCACACATAGATGGAGAGTGGGCGTAGCCTAGCAGAGCAGGAGAAATAAGACGCTGAGAGCTGGGCGGGTGGCCCCTAGTCACAGGAGACAAAGTCCTTGTATTTGCTGACCATCAGAGCAGAGCCCAGGGGGAGGGGGAGAAATCGGACACTGTCAATCTTGCTTTAAGTTGCAAATATAGATTGATGACAGCTAAACAACATTCACTTAAGAGGTGAGAAGGCTGTAGGTTTTATTAACCTCTTATGGGGACAGTCTGTTTAACCCTTTAAGGGCCAAGCACGTAATTTCACGTGGTTGTCCCCCCAACCCTTAAGTGCCAGCCACGAAAAATCACATGCTTGGCATTTACCACTGCTAGTTGCCAAAACAAACAAGAAAACAGTCACCTGACCTCTCGATCGATCCAGCTGGGTATTTTCTTCACCCTGGGGACATCCGAACCCTCCTCAGAGCTTTTTTAACTTCAGTAGAGGGCCCGAAAGAGCCCCCATTCTTGCTGTCGCTGCTGACAGCTGTGAAAAATAAAACAATAATGACATTTACTCATCTGCGAACGCAATCCTGCCCACCGGGTCTCCTCTTGCTTCCACTGATGCACTGCAGGGGGATGACATCATCCAGTGACATCATCCCGCACCCACCCAAGGTGCTCGCCATAGAGCAAACTCTGCAGTAAAAGAAAATATATAATTTTCCTAGAAATTCCTGCAAAAGTTACAATTAAACATAGCGCAAAATGATGAAAATGACCTGTCAACAGAGGGTGCCAAAATTTCAAGTAGGCTGACAATTAAAATGGTTAAAAGTAGCTATACATGTTGGGTATTGTTCTGCTTGGGGGACCTTGCACTTTCAGATTTAGCTTGTTTTTTCTTGTTTGCTTATTGATATTTTAGGAAAATGTGTTTTTTATTCATTTCTTTAATACATATTTTAGGCAAACCATGTGCAACCAAATAATTCTTTGAGGGATCACTTCCAGAAAGATGAGCCCACTACAACAAGCTGGGTATGCCTAATGTGTACTTTCAGGGAATATATGGTTTGTGGGGGTATTCCAAATGTAAGGGCTATTTTGGTTGAAAATTGCAAGGTGCACACTTTGTCTGCAGAGCTGAAATTTTCAAATGAAGTTACCCTTACGTGCATGCTTTACTTTGGGGTGTTTGGCAACTCTTTCCTTGACAGTACCTATGCATGTTGGGTATTGTTCTGTTCAGGGGACCTATGCTTTTTTATTCTGTGCAACCAAAGAGGGATTACTTTCAGAAAATATATAGTTTGTGGGGGTATTTCAAATGTAAAGAGTTGTTTTTCTTGGAAAATCGCAAGGTGTGCATAGCTGATGTATTTTATCTGAAAATCTCCTAAAGTGCTCCTGGACAGGAAAGGGTGTCTACCTATACATTTGTGGTACCACTTTAAATAGGAGAAATGGGGCTTTTACAAGCAATAAGATTTTATTGAAAAACTTACATTTTAAATTACAAAAAAGCACCAGAATTTGTAACAAATAGATGTTTTGATTTTTTGTATATATTTCACCCAAATATACTGAGAATATGCAAATTAGTGAAAAATGATCTGGCAATAGAGGGTAACAAAAACTTTAGGTAGGCTGACACTTTCCCTTTAGTTGTATACTTTGTGCCCAGTTGGCTCTCCTGCAGCTTCCCTAGTTTTTTGGTCCCCATGCGAGACAGGAGATGGCAAACATAAGGACCTGAAGGAGAGAATCATTGGCATCTGGAAAGGAGCAAAGTCTCACTAGTGGAGTGACCTTTTGGCAGCTGCAGATAAGGGCCTCGGTTTAATACATTTTTTATGACTGCATGGGAGCAAAGGGTTTTTGCTGTTTTAAAGTGCCTGTCCAGGCAAAAATAATAATACACTGATACTCATCAATAATCCTGTACAACTAATTCACCTGATACCAGTAATTTGAGACTTACCTGCATGGACAATCTCTTCTCTGCCATCCCAGCCGCCCATAACTGAGTTTCTGTTTCCTTACGACATGGTGACTGATCGTGCCTGCTCCATTCACATAAATGGAGGGGGCATGGCAGCCCTTGGTAATCCTCTTTATTTAAATGAATGGCCAGTCTTCGTGAGTTATCTGAGGAGGTAGCGTGGAGGAAACAAGGTGTCCATGGGGCAAGGTGGTGAGTGGGGATGTCGCAGTCTGGCTCTCTGGTGGAGGCAAACTCAGAATTGGATAGATTAGCGGCATGGGACAATTGTTAAGTTTGTATAGTGTATTATTTTTGCCCAGACACTTTCCCGGGTGTTGCTCCTCTTAGACTCCACTGTGTATCCC